>JAYESD010000010.1:2194306-4873278 GCA_036927565.1 Tuctoria greenei
CTTACCAGTTCGTCCGGGATTACACCGTCCTAATAGGAAATGGGTCACATGCTTATGTTTGTGGTGTTGGCATGGTCGATCTGAAGTTCACTTCGAGAAAGATTGTCCAGATGAAGAGCATGCAACATGTTCTTACTATGAACAAGAATCTTGTTAGCAGCACTGTTCTATGTAGAGATGGGTTTAAAGTTGTTTTAGAGTCCAATAAAATAGTTGTGTCGAACCATGGACAATTTATTGATAAAGGCTATAAAAGTGGATGCTTGTTCCGTTTTTCTGTTTCGGAGTTTAATAATAAGTCAGTGAACCATATTTATGGCAGTTTCGGAGTTTGATTTTCTCGTTTATGTCACTTAATTTTGGTTTAATAAATCGGCTATCTTGTCTCAAATTAATTCCAGAATTCACCATTGCTAAAGGTTCTAAGTGTCATAGTTGTGTGCAATCAAAGTGTAACACCCTCATTTTCATACATCATGCCCTACATACATTCATATAGATTTTTTACATTAATCCACATCAAGAGAAATGATTTTAAAATTGATTTGGAACAAAACCGCACTTAAAATGCTGAAAAGTGCGGACTAGTCCGATTTTAGTGAGGACTAGTCCGATTTCTCCCTGACTAAAAACGAACTTGTCCGTTTTTGATGCGGTCTGATTTTGCATCTAGAATCTTTAGGACTTGTGCGATTTTGTGCGGACTAATCCAATATTCCAAGAATCCTTGAAAATTTGCTAAATCCCTAGACTTATCCG
This sequence comes from Tuctoria greenei, assembly GCA_036927565.1. Classification (NCBI taxonomy): domain Eukaryota; kingdom Viridiplantae; phylum Streptophyta; class Magnoliopsida; order Poales; family Poaceae; genus Tuctoria; species Tuctoria greenei. The sequence goes on from JAYESD010000010.1 coordinate 2,195,066, forward strand.
GACTAGTCCGGCGTTCCAGCGGTCTTGTCCGTTTTCCTCTCTGACTAAAGTCGGACTTGTCCGACTTTTGACCAGACTTGTCCGATTTCTCTCTGGACAACTTCGGACTTGTCCGATATTTCGCGACTCTGAGTTGATCTTTTGTTTTACGACTTGTTTCTTGGGTTTCATGTTAAGTGGGCATAGGGACATTGTGCCTAACTCTTTTAGAGCCAATGTGGGACTCTAAACCGGCCTCTGCTCATCTTAAACTCGAAATCCATCTAACCCTAGCCTCCACCTCTATATAAACAACTCTACCCCTTGGCTTGACATCTATTTGCCACTTTTCCACCCCACCCAAACCCTAGTTCGTGGAGAGCCACCACCAAGGAGGGAGGAGGATATCTCAAGCAAGAAGAAGAAGAGGAGGAAACGAAACAGGATCAAGATCTCCACCAAGCTTTCGTTCTTCATCACCAATTCATCTCCAACCCTAAATCATCAAGATCCAAGTGTTACCTCCAAGTTTCTTGATTCATTGGAGTCCTAAACACTTGGTATACCTTCTTTTCTCTTTTCCTTACGTGAATTCAACCCCTAATCTCCAAATTTACGTCGATCTAGAAAACCCTAGTTTGCTAGTTCTGTGAAGTGCGGACTAGTCCGACCTTCTGCAGACTAGTTGTAACATCCCGTTTTTCATAAATAAATAAAATATATTTATACAATAATCAATGCGTAAATAAGTAAATATAATTAAATAAAATAATAAAAATATGTTAGTCAAATAATTTAAATATGTGACCAGCACGCCGTCCGCCCTTGACGCGTGCTCTTTATTAGCCTCATAGTCTGTGCTCCGCAAACCGCGACCGTAGTGTTCCGTCGACTGAGTCGCGCCACCCGCTAGCCGACGCACCGCCCCGGCAGACTCGGCGTGCACGCCGGCGGTGATTCCATTGCCGTGAGACCCGCGCCACCGCATGCACACGCAAAGGAGCGACCAGAGCTTGAGCATATCTGCTGTGAAATTAATTCCTTCATCTACCCAATTACCTACCTACCAATCTTCTGCCTGTATAAAATATCTACCCAGCCTCCTAGTTCTTATCCTCACTCGTCTCCACCGTTTCTCCCGTACAGCGCAGCCGAGCGTTGTTCTCTGGCGAGGGGTCGTCTCTGCTTCAGCTGGTTCCAAGGTAAGCCCTCACCGTTGTCACCTTGCCTTTCCTGACCCAGTTCCAGAGCAGCTCCCTGCTCTCCTCACGCCTAGTGCATGCAGCAGCGTTATGGTTCGACCTCACCGTTGCAGCAGCAAGTTTCCATGGTCACCTCCCAGATCTGCACCTCCAGAGAATGAGTTTGGTCTGTGCTTGCTTTTCCCATAATTTTTGGCCACCATCTGCCTCTATTTTCCTCCCTGACCGAAGCTCCTGAGCAGCCATGGCTGCCGGTACTGAGGAAGACGAACTCTCTGTAGCGTCCCGTAGGAGGTCGTTGTTAGCTGGGCTTACCGGTATAGTAGATCCATGTATTAGCTGGCCCATCATTAACTAAACGTTGATTAGTCCTGGTGGCCCACGCTCCATGCAGCAACAAGGCTGCTGCCTCACGTACGTATCCAAGTACATCAGCCCATAAACATATGAAGCCACGCCGGAACCAAGCACAGCAGCTAACCCCCCTCTTATTAGTAGTTATTAGTACTTAATTAGTGGGCTTACTTGTGTCAGCACAGGCCTAAAGAGCAGGAGCGTTTCGGCCTTACAGCAAACCAACGAGACCAGCAACCATTTTTCCTAGTTATTTTATTTTTGGAATTTATCTAGCCATCACATTGTAGAAGCTGTAAATCACTCTTACGAACTCCGTTTAACATGATTCTTCCTCTAAAAATCATATTAATCATTATATACTCAATACGACTATTTTTGTGTGAGGTATTGAATAGATATTTGTTTTGCTTGCATGTTTGCTTGTGTGCGCGTGTGTCGACTCAGAGCAAGTGCCGGAGGAGAACCCGGAGCCGCAACAAGACCAGGAGAACTACGTCGCGGAAGACAGTAGTGAAGGCAAGTTGCATTGCCCCTTTTCTTGTCATGTTGCACCTATGTGAGGATTATCCGTTGTTATCAAATATACTATATTATTGCATTTGCGAGTACTAGTGACTCGAGTGACAGAGAGAAGCCATGCTGATTTTTATGATTGCATATTGATATGATGCCATGATGTTGATGATGGTGTTGATGGTACATTGGGTGAGGGCAGACTGGATATTGAGACTAGGGCAGACGGGTTGGTGTTCGATAAGGCTACCGTGGCGGTAGACTTACAGTTCGGGCTTGGTATATGGTGGCTGCCCTGGTGAACCTTAAGGACCGAGTTGTTTTGACATCTTACTTAACTTTTTCAGTATATCCACATGATCCTGTATGGGCAGGGCGTAGCCTAATCCTAGTGGCTATCCCTGACAGTCGTCCACGGTTGATGGTTCTTGGGTGTGGACTGATCTGAGTCATGACCCGGGGTTTGAGGGCGACTGTATAGGGTGATGCTCCGACTAGGTGTCGGTTATGACGAACTATCTTTGGATAGTTTTGTGCGTGTGTGTTGTGTACAACCTCTGCAGAGTGTAAAATCCGTTCGAACTGGCCGTGTCCTCGGTAAGGGACAGGTTATGGTGTGGTCCTGACAACTAGAGAGCTACCTAATGTGAGTTTGAGATGATGGATGTCTCTGGGTGAGACGTTTGGTTGCATTGGGTTGCATTATTATTTGTGCATCGCATTAATATCTTGCTGAGTACCTTCGTACTCAAATGTTGCTAATATCTTCAGAGGATCCTGACTTCCTGCCGGAGGACTTCGAGTAGGGTCGCGTCCGCACTCAAGTGGCGAAGGTGGAACCATGTGCGAGGAAGAGCTAATCGCCTCCATGATGTTGACTACTATCGCGTTCCTGTTAGCTGTTATCGTTATTATCCATAAGACTATTCCGCTGTAATAAAGCTCTGTATGATTTGGTTCCACTTGGATTGTAATATATTGTACCGAACATAGTTTCTGGTATTATATTACATGTTTAGTTCCGATCATCGGGTCGGGACGCTTCACTAGTCCAATTTTGCTAATTAAATTCTATTGAATTAATTATAAAATTAGATCTAATCACATCCAAACGTGTATAAATGTGTTAAAATCTATTAGAACTAGTTAGTATCATTAAAAGCAATCTATTAACAAGTTCTACCTTGCATTTGCATAAATCATGCATATCATGCCATATTGAGTAATATTTGTGCACTCTTTGATTGTGTTTCTTGTCTTGTATGTTTATTATGTGGATTAGACTGATTTGCTCTAGAGAGTGCCTTGGAGGATCTACATCACCAAGAGTTTGAAGGCTTTGATCCGAACCAACCGCAAGATCAAGGCAAGTGTCCTTGAAGCATACTGATCCTATTTTCAAATAAATGTTTTGTTTGCAAAACTGCATGCTTATGTCAAATTGATGGGAATCCTATGATAGGAAGTTTACTAGTTTCGTTTAACCACTCTTGTCGCCTGAAATTTATGGTAGAGAGTCGAGAAGGATTTTTACCTTTTTGCTTCGCTTAATCAATTGGGATGGGAAACCACTATATTATTTAATTATGCATTAATGATATATTGATTATCATGAACTGGTTAAAAAGATGGGTGATCTAAGCAAGCGTGGCTGGTGGATTGGGTTGGATGTTATGGTGGTTTGCTTGCTTTAGATCTAAGGATCGGCTCATGCGAGAATAAGCCAGGATTACAGTGCCACCACGAGGCCAAGTATGGGTGCGGCGTAGATGATTAATTAGGGATTTACTAGTGCTATTTGGACCATTAAGGATGCTCGGGGAAGGGGTAATCGGATTGGGTTTGTTGATGATTGGTGGGACTACCCTGGGATTTGAACGGCTCAAGAGGGGACCCTTGATTGAAGATGTGCTCAGTTGGAGGCATCGTCACCAGTGAAACCTCAGTGGGATCTAAATATGCTAGTAATCCCTTTGTAAAGGCTATTTTATGATTTATTGGACATACACCAAAGGAAGTGTAATTGGCATAAGGGAGGTTCTTTAGTCGCCGACGGGTGATGAAATCACAAACACGTGGGTAAAGCGGTATAACCTCTGCAGAGTGTCTAATAAAACTATCATGATAGTCGTGCTCTCGGTTATGAGCACCTGGACAACTTCCATGATTAGAGGGAACTTGGTATTGGGATGGTGTTTGGGATGGTTATGGTTTGGTAATGGTTATGGCTGGTTATGGATTAATTTCTAGTATTGAATATGGTTATTGGCAAATGGTGAAATCTGAAATTACTGATGATGGTAGTGAATTCATATTCGTATTATGATACAACTTATGATGATGGTGGGTTTACTTCACATACATATAATATATTGCTTTTCAAATGTTTTAATGTACTTTTCAGCACTTAGCCCTTATTATTGTGGTCATTTGAATCAGCCACATGTCATACTTTCCACACTTGCTGAGTACGACATGTACTCACTCTTGCAATCCTCCCAACAGTTGCAGGTCAGGATTGGGAGTTTAATGATGATAATGCGGAGTTCTAGGCCATGTCTACCGTCAGCTAGCCTGTGGTGTTTTGGAGCTTCGCTACCCTATTGCTTATGCTGCCTAGCCGTTTAGTTTGCTTAATTAGTTATTTCTACTGCATTAATTTGAACTTGTCATTAATATTCATTAGAACTTGTATTCGAGGACAATATGGTTTGTGTAATAAAATTTGGTTAATTAATCTTGTTCCGTGGTAATTTTATGTATACTCTTTTGTAAATACACTCGTGTATGTGTGTTGAACATCCTGGGCACACATATGCGTTCACTTGGTTCATTTTTTAGAACCGGGTGTCACATATTGGTATCAGAGCCACAGGTTGACCGTAGGACGCAACCTAGATAGAATGGACACTTTAGAGCATATAGGAACACTCAGGAATCGATGTGTTTTTGCTTGGAGTGTTGTTTGTTATATATATTGTTTGCTTGTGTGCTTAATAGAGGATTTTGGGATTCTTTAGCATTGCCATGTCCACGTAGGCTAGTTAGTTGTTTAGTTTCATATCCCTTAATGCATATAGTTGGGGACGTTTTCTAATTCTTACCTATTGGTTTTCTTCAGATGGTGAGGACTCGCAACCAGAGGGATGGCAATGATGAGGAGGAGAACTATGGAGCACCTCAGAATAACAATGGACAAGGACCCGCTCATGGAGCTATCAACATTGAGCAGCTTTTGGCTATGCAAAACCAGCTCATGCAGACCATGATACAAACTATGGGACAACTGCAGGCTGGCAACATCAACCATCAGCCCCACATGCTTCCACCACCACCCCCACCTCCTCATAACTGGTTGGGAGAGTTTATGAGGACTAGGCCGCCAACCTTTGCTCAAGCCGCTTACCCTATAGATGCGGATGATTGGCTCAAGTCTGTGGAGAAGAAACTTGATATTGTCCAATGTAGTGACCGAGAGAAGGTTCTATTTGCTTCTCATCAACTAGTTGGAGCAGCTGCAGATTGGTGTGATTCATATTGCAATGCTCATGATAATCAGGAGAGAATTACTTGGGTCGAATTCAAGGAGAGCTTTCGTTCTCATTATGTGCCGGAGGGAGTTATGATTTTGAAGAGGTAAAAATTTGAGATCTTAAGGCAAGGAAGATCAAGTGTGAGTGAGTATCTCAACAAATTCACTCAACTCTCAAGATATGCACCTGAGGATGTTAGTCGGGACAACCAGAAGCAATACTTGTTCATGAGAGGCTTGAACAATGAGATCCAAGTGCAATTGCTCAACTGTGATTATGCCAATTTTCGGAAGCTTGTGGACAAAGCAATTGTGTTGGAGAATAAGGTCCGTGAGATGGAGCAAGACAATAAGAGGAAGGCGTCATATCAAGGACAACAACAAAGAAGTAATGTGCGCCCTCGCTTTGCACCGCCAAATGCGCCTTATTTCGGCTCCTCCGCACCTACTCATCGCCCCAGATATGCACCGCACCCAACTCAGTTTGTGCAGCAACGCCCTGTCATACAAGCACCTAAGCCTCCAATGCCCTATGCACTTCGTGCCAACTATCCTAGTGCCAATGCTCAAAACCAAGCTCGTTACAATAATTCTGGTGGAGTTAAGAAGTGCTATACTTGTGGAAAAGCTGAACACTTTGCGCATCAATGCCCTAAGTTAGGCCTTGGTCAAGGAAGTAATGCACCGAGGCAAAACCCAAGACCCAATGGAGGACAACCACAAGGGAACCACAGACAACAGAATTTTGCTCGTGGCAACGTGAACCATGTCTCTACGGAGGATGCTCAACAAGCGGATGACGTGGTCATTGGTATGTTTCTCGCCAACTCCAACCCCCTGACTATGTTGTTTGATTCTGGAGTATCACATTCATTTATTGCATCGAAGTATGTTGCCAAGTATAGTTTGCCTATCTCTCGTATGAAGTTTACTCTATTGGTTAAGTCTCCTGGAGGAGAGATGAGGACAAATATAGTATGTCCAAAAGTAAGCCTTAGAATAAGGGGGGTAGACTTCTTCGCCAACCTCATTGTTTTGGATTCTCAAGGATTGGACATTATACTTGGTATGAACTGGTTGAGGAATCACAATGGAGTTATTGAATGTGCCACGAAGACGGTGAAGTTGACTAATGAGGAAGGTATCACCGTTGAATTTGAAGTATCTCAAACTGCACTGAAGCAATTGAATCTGAATCATATGGACAGTGCCGCAATTAAGGAGATTTCGGTGGTGTGAATTTTTGGATGTTTTTTCGGACGAGTTGCCAGGTATGCCACCTGATCGAGACATTGAGTTTGTTATTGATTTAATACCTGGAACTGTAACTATAGATAAGAGGCTGTATAGGATGCCTTGTATGAAATTAGCGGAGCTCAAGAAACAAATTCAAGAGCAACTAGAGAAAGGCTTTATTCGCCCAAGCTCTTCACCTTTGGGGAGCGCCCGTGCTGTTTGTGGACGAGAAGGATGGAACACAAAGGATGTGTGTGGATTACCGAGCTCGCAACGAGGTAACAATTAAGAACAAGTACACTTTGCTACGCATAGAAGACTTGTTTGATCAGATGAAGGGTGCTTGTGTCTTCTCTAAGATTGATTTGAGATCGGGATACTTTCAAATGAAAATTAGACCGTCAGACATACCTAAGACAACTTTTAGGACACGATATGGATCTTATGAGTACACCGTGATGTCTTTTGGATTGACAAATGCGTCTGCCTACTTTATGTACCTCATGAATAAGGTCTTAATGGAGTACTTGGATAAGTTCGTTGTGGTGTTTATTGATGACATTATGATCTACTCGAAGGATGAGAAAGAACATGAGGAACACTTGAGGCTTACGCTGCAGAAATTGAGGAAGCATCAATTGTATGCCAAGTTCAACAAGTGTCAATTTTGGTTGAAAGAGGTGTTGTTTTTGGGTCATATCATCTCAGGAGGAGGAGTATCGGTTGACCCCGGAAAAGTGATAGACATGTTGAAATGGGAACCTCCGCAGAATGTAAAGGAAATAAGGAATTTTCTTGGGGTGGCTGGATATTACCGTAGATTCATCAAGGACTTTTCCAAGATAGCCAAGCCAATGAAGGAATTGCTAATGAAGGGAAAGGCATTCCAATGGACTCAAGCTTGTCAAAAATGTTTTGAGGAGTTGAAGAAGAGGTTGACAACAACCTCAGTTTTGATATTGCCGGATGTAAGCAAGAGTTTTGACATATACTGCGACGCCTCGAGACAAGGACTTGGATGTGTGCTCATGCAAGAAGGTCAAGTGGTCGCATATGCATCAATACAATTGAAGAAACATGAGCAGAATTACTCAACACACAATTTGGAACTTGCAGTCGTGGTACATGCGTTGAAGATTTGGAGACACTATATCCTTGGACATAGGTGTGAAATTTATACGAATCATAAGAGTTTGAAGTATATTTTCACACAAACGGATCTGAATTTGAGGCAACGAAGATGGTTGGAGCTCATCAAGGATTATGATTTGGGAATCAACTATCATCCGGTAAAAGCCAATGTAGTGGCCGACGCTTTGAGTAGAAAAGAAGTAAGTCATCAACTAACAGTTCGAGAGTTACCATCCGACTTATATAAGGAGTTTGAACGGTTGAACCTTGGATTTGTAAATGAGATGGAGACGATGGAGTTAAACCCAACCTTGGGGCAAGAAATCCGAGAGGCACAAACCAAGGATGAGGAAATCCAAGAAATCAAGGAAAGGACCCAAGAGGGGAGAGAATTCAGATTTGATGAGGATGAACATGGTACCTTATGGCTGGGAAAAAGGATTGTCGTGCCTAATATGAAGCATATTCGGGAGACGATATTAAAAGAGGCACATGACTCACCTTACTCAATTCATCCTGGTTGTACGAAGATGTACAAAGACTTGCAAACTTGCTATTGGTGGGCTAGCATCAAGAAGGACATAGCTGAATATGTAGCATTGTATGATGTGTGCCAACGAGTCAAGGCGGAACATCCAAGTCCAACTAAATTATTGCAACCATTAAAGATTCCAGAATGGAAGTGGGAATAAATCAGTATGGACTTCATAGTTGGTTTACCATGTACCCCGTCAGGGTACGACTCAATTTGGGTAATCGTGGATCAATTAACCAAGTCAGCTCATTTTGTTCCTGTCAAGACCAAGTATACATCTACACAATTGGTCGAAATATACATGGAGCATATTGTGTGTCGACATGGAGTCCCTAAGAAGATAGTCTCGGATAGAGGTTCTCAATTTACCTCCTGGTTTTGGCAAAAGTTACATGAAGCATTAGGAACAAGGTTGAATTTTAGTTCAGCATACCACCCTCAAATGGACGGACAAACCGAGAGGACCAATCAGATTTTAGAGGACATGTTAAGAGCTTGTACTTTGAAGCATGGGAAAGGTTGGGACAAGAGCTTGCCATATGCAGAATTTTCATACAACAATAGTTACCAAGCAAGCTTGAAAATGTCACCATATGAAGCGCCTTATGGAAGGAAGTGTAGGACACCTTTATTCTGGAATGAGGCAGGAGAAACTCAAGTATTTGGTCCAGATGTGTTGCAAGAGGTCGAAAAGCAAGTCCAAATAATTCGTGAAAACTTGAGGGCTGCCCAATCAAGACAAAAGGGCTATGCGGACAATAGGAGAAGAAAATTAACCTTTGAAGTGGGAGATTTTGTTTACCTCAAGGTGTCACCAATGAGAGGTCATGAGAGGTTTAACATAAGAGGCAAGCTAGCACCTCGCTACATTGGACCATTCAAGATTTTGGACAAAAGAGGAGAAGTAGTGTATAAGTTGGAAATGACAACTCATCTTTCAGACGTACATGATGTCTTTCATGTTTCCCAGCTCAAGAAATGCTTGAGAGTACCAGAAGAACAAGTGCCCATGGAAGGATTGGAACTAGAGGAAGATTTGACTTATGCCGAACAACCGATCAAAATCTTGGAAGCCAAGGAGAGAGTCACAAGGAACAAGGTTATTAGATGGTGTAAAGTTCAATGGAAGCACCACACAGAAAAAGAAGCGACGTGGGAATTGGAGGATGATATCAAGAAGGAATTTCCCTATCTCTTCTCTTTCGCGTCGAATCTCGAGGGCGAGATTCATTTTAAGGGGGGTAGGTTTGTAACACCCTCATTTTCATGCATCATGCCCTACATACATTCATATACATGTTTAACATTAATCCACATCAAGAGGAATGAGTTTAAAATTGATTTGGAACAAAACCGCAGTTAAAATGCTGAAAAGTGTGTACTAGTCCGATTTTAGTGAGGACTAGTCCAAAATCTTCTCTGACTAAAAACGGACTTGTCCGTTTTTGCTGCGGACTAGTCCAATTTTGCCTCTGGAAACTTTCAGACTTGTCCGATTTTGTGTGGACTAGTCCGATATTCCAAGAATCCTTGAAAATTTGCTAAGCCCCTGGACTTGTCCGGTGTTCCAGCGGACTTGTCCATTTTCCTCTCTGACTAAAGTCGGACTTGTCCGATTTTTGGCCAGACTTGTCCGATTTCACTCTGGACAACTTCGGACTAGTCCGATCCTTTTCGGACTTGTCCGATATTTCGCGACTCTGAGTTGATCTTTTGTTTTACGACTTGTTTCTTGGGTTTCACGTTAAGTGGGCCTAGGGATGTCGTGCCTAACTCTTTTAGAGCCCATGTGGGACTCTAAACCGGCCTCTACTCATCTCAAACTCGAAATCCATCTAACCCTAGCCTCCACCTCAATATAAACAACCTCACCCCTTGGCTTGACATCTATTTGCCACTTTTCCACCCCACCCAAACCCTAGTTCGTGGAGATCCACCACCAAGGAGGGAGGAGGAGATCCCAAGCAAGAAGAAGAAGAGGAGGAAACCAAAGAGGATCAAGATCCCCACCAAGCTTTCGTTCTTCATCACCAATTCATCTCCAACCCTATATCATCAAGATCCAAGTGTTACCTCCAAGTTTCTTGATTCATTGGAGTCCTAAACACCTGGTATACCTTCTATTCTCTTTTCTTTACGTGAATTCAACCCCTAATCTCCAAATTTACGTCGATCTAGAAAACCCTAGTTTGCTAGTTCTGCGAAGTGCGAACTAGTCCGACCTTCTGCAGACTAGTCCAATTTTGCTGATTAAATTCTGTTGAATTAATTATGAAATTAGATCTAATCACATCCAAACCTGTATAAACTTGTTAAAATCTATTAGAACTAGTTAGTGATAATCAAAAGCAATCTATTAACAAGTTCTACCTTGCATTTGCATAAATCATGCATGTCATGCCATATTGAGTAATATTTGTGCACTATTTGATTGTGTGTATTGTCTTGTATGTTTATTGTGTGGATTAGATGGATTTGCGCTAGAGAGTGCCGCAGAGGATCTACAGCACGAAGAGTTTGAAGGCTTTGACCCAAACCAACCGCAAGAGCAAGGAAAGTGTCCTTGAAGCATATTGATCCTGTTTTAAAATAAATGTTTTGTTTGCAAAAGTGCATGCTTGTGTCAAATTGACAGGAAATCCTATGATAGGAAGTTTACTAGTTTTGTTTAACCACCTTTGTCGCTTGGAATTTATGGTAGAGAGTCGGGAATGGCTTTTTACCTTTTTGCTTTGCTTAATCAATTGGGATGGGAAACCACTATATTATTTAATTATGCATTAATGATATATTGATTATCATGAACTGGTTAAAAAGATGGGTGATCTAAGCAAGCTTGGCTGGTGGATTGGGTTGGATGTTATGGTGGTTTGCTTGCTTTAGATCTAAGGACCGGTTCATGCGAGAATAAGCCAAGATTACAGTGTCACAACGAGGCCAAGTATGGGTGCGGCGTAGATGATTAATTAGGGCTTTGCCAGTGCTATTTGGACCATTAAGGATGCTCGGAGAAGGGGTAGTCGGATTGGGTTTGTTTATGATTGGTGGGACTACCCTGGGATTCGAACGACTCAAGAGGGGGCTCTTGGTTGAAGATGTGCTCAGTTGGAGGCAACGCCACTGGTGAATCCTGAGTGGGGTCTAAATAGGCTAGTAATCCTTTTGTAAAGGCTATTTTGTGATCTCTTGGTCATACACCAAAGGAAGTGTAATTGGCATAAGGGAGGTTCTTTAGTTGCCGAGGGGTGATGAAATCACAAACACGTAGGTAAAGCGGTACAACCTCTACAGAGTGTCTAATAAAACTATCATGATAGTCGTGCTCTCGGTTATGAGCACCTGGACAACTTCCATGATTAGAGGGAACTTGGTATTGGGATGGTGTTTGGGATGCTTATGGTTTGGTAATGGTTATAGCTGGTTATGGATTAATTTTTGGTATTAAATATGGTTATTAGCAAATGGTGAAATGTGGAATTACTGATGATGGTAGTGAATTCAGACTGGTATTATGATATTACTTATGATTATGATGGGTTTACTTCACATACATGTAATATATTGCTTTTCAAATATTTTAATGTACTTTTCAGCACTTAGCCCTTATTATTGCCGTCATTTGAATCAGCCACATGTCATACTTTCCACACTTGCTGAGTACGACATGTACTCACTCTTGCAATCCCCCCTCCCCCAATAGTTGCAGGTCAGGATTGGGAGTTTAATGATGATAATGCGGAGTTCTAGGCCGTGTCTACCGTCAGCTTGCCTGTGGTGTTTTGGAGCTGCGCTACCCTATTGCTTATGCTGCCTAGCTCTTTAGTTTGCTTAATTAGTTATTTCTGCTACATTAATTATAACTTGTCATTAATATTCATTAGAACTTGTATTCGAGGACAATATGGTTTGTGTAATAAAATTTGGTTAATTAATCTTGTTCTGTGGTATTTTTCTGTATACTCTTTTGTGAATGCCCTCGTGTATGTGTGTTGATCATCCTGGGCACACATATGCGTTCACTTGGTTCATTTTTCGAAACCGGGTGTCACACAAAGCAACTTCGAAAGTCTCACAAGGTAATCGATGAGAGAAAGTTGGGACCATTAGAACTCATACATTCTGATCTATGTGAGATGAATGGTGTGTTGACAAAATGTGGAAAAAATACTTTATGACATTAATAGATGATTCTACTAGATTCTGCTATGTTTACTTGTTGCAAACTAAAGATGAAGCTTTAAAATACTTTAAAACCTATAAATCTGAAGTAGAAACTCAATTAGAGGAAAAGATCAAACGTCTTTGGTCGGATCGTGGTGGCGAGTATTTTCCCAACATATTTGATGATTTCTGTGAGAAAATGGTGTTATAAATGATTGGGTGCCTCCCTATTCACGCAAATAAAATGGGATAGCCGAGAGGAAAAACCGCACATTGTGTGACTTGTTGAATGTCATGTTAGACACATCCGGTTTATCTAAGGTATCATGGGGAGGGGGGGCTCTATTGACTTCATGTCATGTCCTAAATCACGTTCCAAACAAGAATAAACAGAAACCCCCTTATGAGGAATGGGTTGGGAGAAAACCGTTACTTTCATACTTGCATACTTGGAGATGGTTGGCAAAGGTCAATGTTCCAATTACGAAGAAACGCAAGCTTGGAACAAAGACAGTGGATTGTGTCTTTCTAGACTATGCTCATCGGAGCATCGCATATAGATTTTTAGTATTTAAATCAGAGTTACCTGATATGCATGTTGATACTATTATGGAATCTCGTGATGTAACATTCTTTGAGAATATATTTTCTAAGAAAGATATGCATAGCACTGCTAGGATCTCCTCTGAAATTTGTCCCGAACCCACCACAACTAGCGAGTTTCTTGATACACTGTTTAAGAGTGTCCTAGAGGAGGATCACAATGAAATATCTCAGTCGAGTAAGAGAACACATATTGCAAAATCCTTCCTGATGATTTTATTGTGTATCTTGTGGACGATACTTCTAAATCCATAGCAGAGACATATGCATCACCTGATGCAGATGACTGTAAAGAAGCAGTTCATAGTGAGATGAACTCAATTCTTTCTAATGGAACCTGAAAGTTAAATGGACGACCATACGGGTGCAAACCAGTAGGGTGTATGTGGGTGTTCAAGAAGAAGCTCAGTCCTGATGGTATTATTGAGAAGTACAAGGCGAGGCTAGTTGCAAAGGGCTATACTAAAAATGAAGGTGAAGACTATTTTGACACCTATTCACCTATCGCTAGAATGACGATAATTCGTGTACTACTTTCTTTGGCTGCCTCTTATCGTTCAATCATTTATCAAATGGATGTGAAGACAACTTTTCTTAACGGTGAGTTGGAAGAGGAGATCTATATAGAACAACCTGATGTGTTCCGTCGGTACCCTGGATACCAGGTATCCATTGTATCATAGTTAAAATTACGGAGTTCCACCTATCTGAGTTGAAGACTTTCGAAGGCTCCATGTGTCCCGCAGCATTGGACCTCCCTCACTCGTTTGTGTAGATCCAACACTGCCATGTGTATTGCAGGGCCGGACCTGACTCCCTTCATAGGAAAGCTCTGGTCATGCCACGTGTCCAGTAGCCCCGAACCTAACCCCCAGTAGAGGGAAGCTCCGGTGCTTCCATGTGTTTGGCAGCTCCGAACCTGCCTTCCCACAAAAGGAAGCTCCAGAGATGCCACGTGTCGAGCCTCTGGACCAAAGCCTGCAACCGGAACATTGATGGATCTCCAATGACACAGACATTCAAGAGGCTATTAAAACAGCTGTTACAAGACCTCATTGACATGTCATTAATGGTATATTAATGATACACGATCAGAGGACCATCAATACTACTAACACTATCATTAAGACATGTTATTACACAATTAATCACCTATAATACCAGTAGATCGTGTATAGGGTGTTTAATACAGTCGGGGCCACCTGTCGGATTAGGCGAACCATTTAACGGCTAGTCCTTAGCATATGAAAGGGATGCACTGCACGATATAAAAAAAAGGCCACTCAAGATGACATGCATACTACGCACACAAGTTCATCAACAACCACCCCATGGAGTAAGGTATTACGCTCATGCGACCCGAACCACGTAAAAATCCTCTGTGTCACCATCTCGCTCTTGATCTTACGTGTGCCCCATCCGAATACGAACCTTCACGGACTACACTTTAGTAGTACCGGGGGAAGTGTCATAGCAACACTTCGACATTTGGCGTGCTAGATAGGGGGCTCTAGATTTCAAGATGGTGCATTCCGCCGCAACATCGTCCAACAGCCATGCTGGACAACCTGATGGAGGGAATCCCTCCAATGTGCAACAACCAACTAGTGTTGTTGTCCCGGCGGTTGTCATTCCACCACCACCACCTCCTGCTGGTCCTTCAGCCAACGCCGGACATCAGGATGGAGAGTTTGCATCGATCACAGCGTCGACGAACAATCAGAAGAACGCGCTCAATGCTGCGCGTACTTTGCTACAGCGTCCTACGACGCCTGGAACTCCTCCGACAGCCATGGAACAATGGCATGCTAATGTGAAGCATCTTGTTGCAGCTGCAGCCGATGTCATCAGCAATCAAGGTCCGCCCCTGCTGGGCAGGCCCCCTCAAGGAACATGACCTTGTCTGGCAGACTGGGTCCTCGGGCATCATAGCATAGGAGACGCGCTCCTTCACATCAAGTGACGTTGTTGCCCTCCAGGGCATGCCACACTCATACAGCGTCGAGGCTTTCAGTGCATGATCTCCGGTCGAAGCTCAATCGCCGATATAGGCGGTAGGTAGGCCGCGTCCATATAGAGCGTGCTTGCGAGAGACGAGCTGCTCATAAAAACCCTTCTCCTTTAGGAGTAGGGAGCGACTGTTCAATCCTGACCATGCATCTTCGCATGGTAATGGCCACCGAAGTTCTGGCCTCATCTACTGGAGAAGTACGACAGGATTGTCAACCCATCGAGTTCCTCCAGATCTACTTCACTGCCATCCTCACAACTGGAGGCAATGAGGTTGTCATGGCCAATTACTTCCCAGTGGCTCTAACCGAAACCGCAAGGTCCCGGTTCATGAGTCTTCCACCTAACTCCATCAACAGTTGGGCGAAGCTTTGTCGCCAGTTCACCGCCAACTTTGGGAGCTCCTACACCCGACGTGGCACAGAGCTGGATCTGTTTGTCGTACAACAGAAGACGAGAGAATCGCTGCGATCATTCATCCAGGAGTTTTCTCTGGTACAGAACACTATTCCCTCAATCTCCAATGCTTCTGTCATTGTCGCATTTTGACAGGGAGTTAGAGATAAGAAGATACTAGAGAAGTTGGCAACAAAAGAAGTCAGCAGCGTCATGAAGCTCTTTAGCCTAGCCGACAAATGTGCTAGGGCTACAGAGGGCCGAGAGATGCACTCCAAACTAGCTCCAGAGGCCGGTAAATCCTCCTCCAAGGCTGAATCTTCTGCCTCCAACAGTGGAGAAAAGAAGAAAAAGTCCAACGGCAAGAAGAAGTCGTCGGCTGACATGCCTGTTGCTGCTGCAGCTACAGCTCCGGGTGGCCGGGGGCCACGCCCTGAAAAACGTACACGACCCTCATCTGAGGACGGTGACAACAAAAATATGTGGTGTGCGGTCCACAAAATGGACAACCACAATCTTGAAGACTGCCGCGAGATCAAGCGCCTTGTTGAACGCAACAACATGCGCTAGGAAAAAGCTCATTTTTGTCAACGGGAAGGAAAGCAGAAGGTTGACGAAGCTCCGGCTGATCAGGAGCTGGGTTTTGAGGACCCCAAGAAGGTTCTGAAGGCTGTCTACAATACTATCAACGATGATTCTGACATCTTCGACAACGAGCTTCAGAAGACTCTCCATACGATATATGAAGGGTTCTGGGATATTACCTCTCAGTGCATCCTCAAGACCATGTGTCGGGAGATGGCTGCTGTAGCTCCCACCGCCAAGGCAGAATCCCATCGGAAGTGGATGGACACTTCCATCACTTTTTATGTTTCGGACTGCCCGAGAAACATGATCGGAGCTGGTCAGCTGCCATTAATGGTTTCTCCTACCATCAACAACATCCAGCTCTATCATGTCTTGGTGGATGGAGGTGCGGCACTCAACCTCCTCAACTACACAATGTTCATGAAGATCCATCTCAGTGTCTCGGACCTTCGCCCCTCACGTCCCTTTTCCGGAGTAGGTCCGGGAGCTATCACTCCTCTCGAAACAATTACACTCCCTGTGACCTTCGGGACTCAGGACAACTATAGGTCTGAGACTTTGGTCCTCAACGTAGCGCACGTCAACCTTCCCTTCAATGCCATCCTAGGCAGGCCATCCCTGTATAGATTCATGGCCGTAACTCATTACGTCAATTTTGTGTTGAAGATGCTGACTCCTCCAGGCGTCCTACGGATCCGTGGGGATCGTACTGCTGGAGTCACAGCGCTGGAAGAACTCCATGCGCTTGCAACAACGCACGAGGAAGGATCTAGCAAGGAGCAAGCTACTCAACCTTCGAGCTCTCGTCAACGAGGCTCAACCTCTGCACCATGTGTGCAACCAAGCAGTGACACCAACATTCCCTTCAAAGTCGTCCAAATCAGCTCCGATGCTTCCCAAGCCACCCGTATATTGGGAGGTCTGGACAACAAATAAGAACTCGCACTCATCACTTTCCTTTGGGCGAATGTCGACGTGTATGCATGGCAACCATCACAGATGCCTGGGATCCCTAGGGAGGTGATTGAGCACAACCTGAAGATATATCCTGACGCATCGCCAGTACATTAGAAGCCCCGGAAGCAATCAGTTGAGCGGCATAATTTCATGAGACAAGAGATCAAGAAGCTGCCTGAAGCTGGTTTCATCCGGGAGATCCACCATCCACAGTGGCTGGCAAACCCAACTGTTGTACCAAAGGCCGATGGGAAGCTTATGATGTGCATCGACTACACCACCTTGAATAAGGGATGCCCTAAAGACCCATTTCCACTACCTAGAATAGACCAAATAGTGGATTCCACCTCTGGGTGCGAACTATTGTGTTTACTAGATGCATATTATGGATATCATCATATTCAAATGTTTAGGGAAGATGAAGAGCATACTTCCTTCATAACAATAGATGGGTTGTATTGTTATACTGCTATGCCTTTCGGTCTCAAAAACACCGCTTCAACTTTTGTGCGAGCCATGCACAAAACATTTGGAGAGCTCATTAGGGACTTGGTGGAATTCTATGTCGATGACATCATCGTGGAGGAGAAGAATAAGGAATCACTCCTTGAAAACCTGCAAGCTATCTTCCAGAAGTTGCGCATAACGCGCTCCAAGCTAAACTTGGAAAAATTTGTCTTTGGGGTTAGCTCCAGGAAGCTCCTTGGATTCTTGGTGACTCACCAAGGAATTGAGGCAAATCCGGTGAAGATCAAGGCTATTGAAGAGATGTGGCCCCCAACCCGCATTAAGGATGTCTAGAAGCTGACTGGATGTCTAGCTGCGCTCAACCGGTTCATCTCAAGACTAGCAAAGCGGGCGCTTCCTTTCTTCAAGCTATTGAGGAAGTACGGGCCATTCCATTGGTCCGAAGAAGAAGAAAAGGCGTTTTAGGAGCTCAAGCATCTCCTCACCACATTACCAATGTTGGTAGCGCTCGATCCTGAAGAGCCTCTTTTGCTTTACATTTCGGCAACTACGGAGGTTGTTAGCATGGTCCTGGTTGCGCAGAGACCGGAGCCATCTTCAGTTCAGAAGTTCAGATCCCTCCAGGAGGGTCCGGAGCTATCTGAAGGCGAGTCTGGATCCCAGCCCCCAGGCGCGAATCCTAAAGGCAGGCTGCCCGAGGATCAACCTCTCTCATCCGAGGGAGTTCTCACGGCTCATCAAGAAGAAGATCCAGACCCCTCCGGGAGGGTTCATGTTGCTCAAGAAGAAGATTCGGACCCCTCCCGGAGGGTCCAGGAAGCTCAATAAGAAGGTACAGACCCCTTCGGGAGGGTTCGGGTTGATGAAGAAGAAGATTCGGGCCCTTCCGGGAAGGTCTGGACCGTCCAACAGCCAGTGTACTTCATTAGCAAAGTACTACATGATGTCGAGACTCGGTACATTGAGGTGCATAAACTGCTCCATGCAGTTCTTATTGTCTCAAGGAAGCTTCGTCACTACTCCCAAGCCCACAAAATATGAGTGGTAACTTCTTATCCACTACGTGTTATATTGCATAACCCCAACTCTACGAGAAATATTGCAAAGTGAGCAGCGGAGCTGGCAGAATTCGATCTTGAATTCTTGCTTCGACATACTATCAAGAGTCAGACATTGGCTGACTTCATGGTGGAGTGGACCCACTCTTCATCAAATCCAGGGGGCCACAGTGAGCAGAAGCCAAAACCCAAGGTCCTGGTCTTCACCGAGCCTCACTAGACTCTCTACTTTGACGGCTCCGTGCAGAAGCAGGGGGCCAGATCTAGAATCCTTCTCCTTGCTCTGATCGGGGAGAAGGTCAAGTACATGGTACACCTTGACTTCAAGGCAACCAACAACATGACAGAGTATGAAGCTCGCATCTACAGACTCAAGGTGGCACTATCATATGGCGTCAAACAGTTGCCGGTGAAGGGTGACTCGCAACTCATGATCAAGCAAGTCAAAGGTGAATGCAGTTGCAACAACTCTCAACACGCTGTTTACCTCCTTGAAGTCTAGAAGCTGCAGAAGGGCCTCCACGTCCTGGACCTCTGCCATGTCCAGTGTCTTAACAACGCTGAAGCTGATGAACTCTCGACGAAAGCTTCAACCGGAGCTCAAGCTCCCGACGGAGTTTTTGTCAGGAGATTGTCAGGACATATCGCTTAGCCTACTGAACTGAGTGATGGGGGCGAGACCATCACCAAAAAGCTGGCGATTCTGGTGGCCCCGTTACCATGGCGCCCACCAAGGATCGTAGGTGCTATAGGAAGCTCCAAGCAACCCAGCACGCAAGTTCCAGAAGCTCAAGTCAGCTCCGATGCATGGATCTCGGAGATCTGGAGCTACTTGAAAGACAATATCCTTCCTAAAGACAGTGCTTCTGCTGACCGAATCATCAGATTGGCTAAAAGATACACACTGGTAGAAAGGGATCTATATCGACATGGTGTCAACGGTGTTCTAATGCGGTGCATTGCCCGGGAAGAAGGTCGCGAGATCCTTGCGGAAATCTATGGAGACGAGTGCGGGAACCACACGTATTCTTGCACGTTGGTTGGTAAAGCCTTCCGGCATGGTTTTTACTGGCCTACAGCACTCCAGGATGTAGTTGAGCTGGTAAAAAAGTGTGAAGCGTGCCAGTTCCACGCGAAACATATTCACACACTAGCCAAATCACTGCAAATGATATCTCCTACATGTCCATTCGGTGTGTGGGGGATGGATATTTTGGGACATTTTCCAAAAGTCGTCAGAGGTTACAGATTTCTGTACGTCGCCATCGACAAGTTCACTAAATGGCCAAAAGCTACTCCTCTTGTGACAATTAACATGCAATCTGCCATCAAGTTCTTGAAGTCCATAGTGTGCAGATTTGGAGTTCCGAACAGAGTCATAACTGACAACAGAATCCAATTTACAAGTGCAGCATTCCAAGAGTATTGCAAAGATCTCGGCATACAAGTTAGCTACGCATCAGTAGCTCACCTAGCAAGTAATGGACAAGCTGAGAGAGCAAATGCAGAGATACTAAAAGGACTCAAGACGCGCACATATGAGCGCCTGAGAAACACGAAGCCATATGGATAGAGGAGCTTCCGTCTGCATTGTGGACAAGCGGGACAACACCCAACCGGTCAACAGAAGAGAGACCCTTCTTCTTGGTGTACGAAGTTGAAGTGGTCCTTCCTCTGGAGATCACCATGGGGTCACTTTGGGTCCGGACCTTCGACGAAGCCGCGCAGGACAAGCTCCAGTGTGAAGACCTAGACCTCGTCGACGAGGGAAGGTGCCAAGCAGCTGTTTGGAATGCACGATACTGACGCTCCGTGGCTATCATCAAAGGTTCGTGTGCAACCGACAGCTTGAAGAAGACGATCTTGTGCTGCGGAGAATACTGACTCAAGAAGGGATGAACAAACTCTCCCGAGGCTCAGATGGTCCCTTCCGTGTTATTAAAGTTTCCAGCCCCGGATGCATTCGCTTGGCAACATAGGATGGGACCCCGCTTCCTAATCCATGGAATGTCGAGAACCTCCATAAGTTTTATGCTTAGTTTCACGGAGGTGAGTGTGTAATTACACATAACGTAAATTATAGTCTATGGACAGAGTCGGGTAGGTCCTAGACAAAAAGCACACTTAACTTGGTCATTGTACTTTAAGTGTAGCTTACCTACCCTGGGTTAGAACAAGATGAATATCTCACTTAGATTGGTTCCATATTCTAATTGTGTCCTTGTCTCCCCTGTAATATGGACCTATAGTGAAAAACATTTTTGTGTGAAAGTAGACTCCACATGCATTAATTTTGTACAAACTCCTTACTTTGATATCTTTTCCTTCTTGTCTATAACAAAGTTGTGTATTTCTTTTTGAAATTTATTCCAGGCGATTCATGTGGTATATAAGTTATATTTTTGATCTTCCTTCGGATCTTAGCATTGCTATACTCGCCTAAAAACCAAAGCCAATGACGGGTCTGGAGTGTGCACTCGACTTAGACTGGTCAGTCACCCTAAGTATGACACTCTACCTATATCCTGGTAGGTCTCAGTAGGGCGGATCCGGAAGGCATTTGGATCTAAAAAGATTGCATCAATATACTTGCTATCATGTTGAATTCCTTTGGATCTAAAAGTCAAATAAGAACAGTAAGTCACAAACAAATTATAGACAAGAGGACGAATTTTACTGCTTTTCTTGTCTTTAATGCGCAGGAAAAATGAAAAACTCATGGCGATGGTGGATGATGTCGTAGCTGTTAAGCTTTGACAACCCCCAGAGGGCCCGCCGTCGACGTTTAATACATTGAAAGTGGGCGTCATCGGAGCTAACAAGATCCAAAAACTCCCATGGGGCTAGCCGTCGACGTGAACAACTAACGATGTTCTATACAATAACAGTGGGCGCCGTCGAAGCTGGGAAGCTTCGACAACTCCCAGGGGGCCCGCCATCGACATTCTATACTTGACAGTGGGCGCCGTCGAAGCTAGGAAACTCTGATAACCCCGAGGGGGGCCGTCGTCGATGTTCTATACATTGACAGTGGTCACCGTTGAAGCTAGTAAGCTCCGATAACTACTAGGGGGCCCGTCATCGACGTTATACGTGTTGACAGTGGGCGCCATTGAAGCCTGGAAGCTCCGACAACCCCTAGGGGGCCTGCCGTCGATGTTCTATATGTTGGCAGTGGGCACCGTCGAAGCCAGAAAGCTCCGACAACCCCCAGAGGGCCCTCCATTGACGTTCTATACGATGACAGTGGGCGCCGTCGAAGCCAGGAAGCTCCGACAACTCCCAGGGGGCCCGTCGTCGATGTCACAAAGGGACTTCGGAGGTGTCAGAAGTAAGCTTCGGACCTAAGAGCTAACGTTCTAGCTACAAGTTCGGAGTGATCAAGTCGTCAAGTCATTGTCAAATCTTTATTGGTACATGTCTGCAATAAAATTGTGTACATCTACCAGGGGGCAACAATATAAAGGGCAATGCATTGAAGACATATACAAAATGGGAAAATGGAATTCATTCATTCAAAGGATTGGATTTCATTCATTCAAAATTGGAGAATTACAAGTGAAGGCAAGAATAAAAAAGCCCTAGCTATTGGAGGTCCTATGAAAGAACGAGGCAACTTTTTTGGCAGCTTCTTGAACGTTGGCCCTCGCGGCATCTTCCTCCTCAGCAACGGGTCCTTCGACTATCGGATCTAGAGACAGTTGGGAGTCCTGTCTCTTGAAACACATTAGCACATATTCGACGATATTCTTGGCTAGGGACTTTCCCTTTGTCTCCAATTGGTCGATGATGACTTCACCCATTGCATCAAGTTTGTTGCCAGTAGAGCTCAATGCCACCAGCGCCTTGTCCAGCTCTGGCTCCGGGTCAGCCGGACGACCAGACTGAAGCCAAGTGGCACTAGAGCTTTGTTAGCTCGCCCCAGGAAGTCCCAAACTCGCTGGTACTCAGTTGCTCTCAAGCTCTTTAATTCATCCAGTGACCTTCTAGCCACTGCAAGCTCCGAACCTTCCCGAGCAAAGCGCTCGACCTCCTTAGCATGTTGTTGGATACTTTCAGTCAGCTGCTTTTCACGGTCAGGAACCTCCGACTTCCGGAGGTGGATGCGGTTCCGATGATCCGTTAGGTCCTTCTCCCTGCCCGTCACTCTCTCCTCTCTGGTGGAGACATCAGTCTCTCTCTTGGAGACGTCTTTTCTGACCTGCCAAATCCTCTCCTTCTCTTGAATGCACCACTGCTCAAAATGTTTGGTGTGATCACCCAAACTCTGCTCTCCTAGCGATAGCCTCTGGGCGAGCCCCTCCTCCCTCTTTATGAGGTCTTCCTCTTTCTCCATGAGCTTATCCTCCCTTTGATCGAGGGCTTCCCAGTGCTTGAGAAGTACCTCGTTTAATTTGTCGAGGCTGCCTGAGCAGTTATCAGCTGCCTCATTTGTCTCCTTAGCATGCTCGAGAATCTCCCGAGTCTTCTCGTCGAGGTACCTGATGGCAGCCTCTCACTCATTCAATAAGCAGGCCCACCACGTCAGCCGATCCTTCTCCTTGTCAATCCACTCCCGCTGGTCTACAGGTCTTGATTGCGTGAGCTTCGTCTCGAAATAAAGTCTATTGTGCCAATAGGATGTGGCACAATTCTTCGAGGACCTTCCTGTCATGTTCGAAGGCAAGCTGGACTTGACAGAGACTGGACAGTCGTTGTCTATAGAAAACGCTAAAGGAATTGGCTCCGGACCAGCTGGATTTCTTCCGCCAGTTCTAGCAGGTCTTCCAAGACGATTGAGGGGCCCCAAGGTGCAGCTCCCCTCCAGCAACTCCACGTCGGCTGGACCGATCGTTGGAAGCTCCTCCACCTCCATAGCACTAGAAGCCGATGAGGAAGGTCCACCTGCTAGATCTTTGGTTGTTGGCTCGATGGATAGAGGACCCGCAGTCGCCTCCTATAGGTGCTTCGGCTTGGACGTGGACACCTCTTGAGTAATCACCTCCAGGGTTGGCATTGTAGCTTCGTCCGGGGTTCCCACCACCTCCAACTCAGACGCCGAAACTTCAAATGTCTCCATCCCAGATGCCAGAGCTTCAGCTACTTCAGGCTCAGGTGCCGGAGATTTAGTTACTTCCAGCCCAAATGTTGGAGCTTCTGTCATCTCCGGCTCCGATGCCGGAGCCTCAGCCGCAAGCTCTGAAACTGCTGGCACTTCTTCATGAGTCTTTTCCCCGTGGTCCGGTGCTACCACCGGAACTTTCGACATTGTCGTTGGACTTGGTTCCACGACAGCTGGCGCTGGAGCTAACATGTCCTCAACCACCACTGGGGGAGGCGTAGGGGTCGAGGAAGGAGTCTCTGACTGCACAACCTCAGTTGTTGCAGCAAGGGTCGAATCTTCAGTTTTCTTTTTTGATACACTGGAAACAAAAGATAAAAAAATTCAAAACATGGTAAAGATAAAAATAGCAACTCAAGGTGAGAAGACAATGCTTACCTTGGGAGGCTTCCGCTTCAGCTACCGGTAACTTCTTCTTTTGTGGTCCAGAGTCAGGGGTCACCGGACCTGGTGAGGAAGAGACTTCGGACCTGGGCCAGGAGCTTGCCTCCGGAGTTGGAGTCGCATCAGCCAGGACTTCCCTGGGCTGGGAAGGACCTTTGGACCTGGAGCCCGTAGCCGGCCCTAGAGTCAAGGTCGATTTGCCGGAGCTAGTGCCCCTCATGGATACCGTCTCCGAAGAAGGCTTGGTCGCCGAAGTTCAGCTTGGTTGGGGGGGGGGCAGTGGCGGATCCAGACCTCAAAAGTGGGGGGGATGAAAGGTACTCTTAAGAAGAAGAAAAAAAGAAGAAAAAAAGAAACATGTAAATGCCTAGCTTCTGATTTGAACCTGAGACCTCTAAACTGACAACTAGACACACTAGCCAACTCTTCCACAAGAGTTTTGTTTATATTAGAGAAAAAATTTCCTCTCTAAATATGTACTTTCTTGATAGGGGGGCTTAAGGAGGGGCTCCACTGTTAGACGGGCAGTAGGGGGGCTGGAGCCCCCCCTGCCCCCCCCTGTGCATCCGCCCCTGGGGGGGAGATGCAGTTGGAAATGGAGCCGATATAATGGAGCTCTCATCAGCATGTCTCAGTTTCCTCTTCTAGCTGGAAGATTCTACTGACTTGTTGCCTTTGCCCTTGCTGGAGTTGTCGACCCTCTGGCTTGGAGTAGTGGGAACCCTCCTTTCCGAAGCTTCGAGAATTGAAATTCTGAAGGTCCCGCGCTTCTCCACCAAGCCGAGGATGTCCTACTCCGACATCCCCTTTGGAAGCTCCCTCGTGAACTCAGGAACCATGTTCAGAGGAAGGAAGTCCGCTGGCGGAGTCAGTGTGTCCTGGGTGATGGCTCCGTGATGAAGCTTGTGGAGATGGAGCTTCAAAGCATTATCATCCAAATTAGTTTGAAGACCAATTTCGATCCCGTTGTGGTCCATCTCACTATTGAAAGCCCAGACGGGCCACTCCCTTTTTTCAGTGGAGCCCACCTGTTGACCAGGAAGTTACCGAAGACCATCTGAGGGGTCACTCCACCCTCCACGCACTGTCGGATCCTATTAAGGATTGGATTGTATGCTTCAGACAATTCTAGAGCTGCATTCCAGGCGTCGGTGTCGATATTGGGGAGACTTGAAGGCAACTCCAGCCTGTCGTGATGATCTACCGTGATGACCACCCAGTCCTTCTTCCAGTTGTCTCACTTTCTAGAGGGGAATACTAAAAGAAACGAGCAAAAAGTCATTGGCCATATAGCCGTCGGTAGACACTTAAAAACGACGTACATATGTTAACTCCGTTGGTAAACCGACGTTCATAGCCGGTGCACCATATTTGACGATTTCAACCATTATAAACGTCGGTCCCGACGTTTTTAAAAAGTATGACCGTCAGCTCTGTGGCTCTGACATTTTAACTCCTTAAAGCCGTCGGCCATTTTTTCCTACCCGACGTTTTATGTCCGTCAGTCAATTCAATGTTGTCCATTGTACACATTTTTATTTTATTAACGTTTTGTTTTTTGTTTATACTAACCAGTCATTCAATGCTTGCGGTCATTCAATGCTTGCCAGACTTGTTTATGCTTGCGAGACGTTTTCTACGCTAACTAACCCAAGGCAAAGGCACCACGCCTTCTACGAGCGGACGGGGCGGTCGACGGACGGGGAAGCGCCTCCTCGAGGGGACGAAGCACTCTTACAAGCCTACAAAGTGGACCAGGCGGCGGACGGGGAAGCGGACGTGGAGGCATCTCCTCGAGCGAGATGAAGAGTGCGGCGAAGGATGCGCAGCTGCTGGCAGACTGGGATGCAGCGGCGAAGGGACGAGGAGGCCGCAGAGCAGCGCTGGGGGTCGGTGGCGGACGACTTCAATCGACAGGTAGCGGACGACGGGAAGGAGGTGCGGATAGAGGAGCGGCAGCGAGGGGCGACGCAGCAGCGATGCCAGCCCATGGCGGCGGGGCTTTGGTCGACGAGCGGCGCGCCAACGAATGACTGGGAGTTGCGCCTGAGTGAGTTTCGCTCTGCCAGATCTGTGAGCGCTGTGGACTTTTGGGGATTGGATGAGGCGGGCGCTAGTTATAATAATTTTCGGGACAGGGGAGGAGCGCACGCTTTTGATTTTCGGGCTGGTGCGCAGCGCACTTCCAATTTTTGGAAGTAGGGCGCGGGGCGCGGTGGATTAGGGCCGTCGGGGTAGCCGACATTTACATATATATGTGTCGGTTCTTTTTTTTTAGGCTGACGGTTTTAATATAGACACCGGTTTAATACGTCTCACCGACGCTTTTAATTTATGTATATCGGTTTTTTGCTTTCGCCTGATGGTTTTAATATATATACGTCGGACTTAGTAAACTGACGGCGTTACTTTATTTATAGTCGACGGCCCCAACGTTTATAATTACCCCTGACTCCCTATTGCTCGATTTTTGTAGTGGAAGGTTGTCGGGGTTTGGTTTCGACAATTCTCCCGGTACTACTGTTGGTAGCCCACAGAGTTTGTAGTTCGGTATTGGGCGCGCAGAGATTCAAAAGACGATAGCAAATAGACATAAAGATTTACGTGGTTCGGGCCTCCTAAGCGTAATACCCTACTCCACGGGGTATGTAGTTGTTGTATTGAGTATCAAAGATGTGTATGGGAGAGGTCTCAGAGTTCAAAAGAGACGTCCCCTCTGTATCGTCAACCAGTCCTTTTATAGTACAAGGACTGGTCGTTACACCGTTAGCGTGGCCCGACATGTGGCTCTGGCACTTACTGAAGCTTAATACACAATTAATGAGGTTAATTACCCTTAATATCATGGTAACGAGTCTTTACAGTGCCGTTACTGGTATTAAGAGTCTTCCGATAGTGTGTCATTAATATGGTATTAATGACACTTAATCGATTCTTGAAGTCTTTGATTGCCCCTTGAAGGTCCGAGCTGTTGGGGGTCCATCAGTCTGATTGTTGAGGATGAAGGTCCGGCAGTTGGACACGTGGTAGCATTGGAGTTTTCCGTCTGGGACGGGTAGGTCCGGTGTAGATGTACACGTGTCGGTACCGGAGCTTCCCTCAGTCGGGGGTTAGGTTCGGTGGTGCCGCACAAGTGTTTAGCCCGGTGCTATCCCATGCGTGGGATGTAGGTCCGGTTGCTGTATACACGTGGTAACACCAGGACTAACCATAGATGGGAGGCAGGTCCGGTCTCGTATGACACGTGGGGCCTTCGTAGGTCTTGAACTCAGACAAGTGAAGTTCTTTTGGTCTTTTTGTAGTCCCAAGGGGTACGGTACGCAGGGTATCGACAAAGGTCTTCAAGTACTTGAAGGGAGAGTTCTTGCGCTTCATGAAGTAGTAGAAGCCGATCAACTCTTCCCCTTCCTAGTAGTGTGGACCGTGAAGAAGGTCCGGAAGAGCTCGATGCTTGGCGGCACACTCACCCATATCTCGCAAAAGTGGACAAAAGTCGCCACAAGCAATAATGACTGAGGGCTGAGGTGATGAAGCTGGAGCCCGTAAAAGTCCAGCAACATCAAGAGGAAGCTTGAAAAAGGTGGGAGCAACCCCACCATGGCGTACACTGAGAAGTAGACGATCTCTCCGGCCCTTTCCTTCTTGAAGGGAAGCTTGCTGAAGCAGATCGAGTTGTTGAAGGAGGCGCTGGACCACCCCATGTAGGTTCGGACCCTTGACAAATCATTGTCGCTATTGATCATGTTGCGGAGAAGACCCAACTCCATCGCGACAAAGCGGAGCGAAAGTTGGAAAAGCTAGGCAAGGGTGGAGAGATTCTGAGCGCAAGTTCGAATGAAGGCGTAAAGAGTTCTCTAACCGTGCAGGCTTTACTTCTTAAGTAAGCCTCCGCAACGCTTGGATGGATACCACGTCGGGATCAAAATCTCATTCCAAAAATTTACCCTGTCAATGACAAGCGGGCTCGGGTCTACTCTGGCGAAAAAGTTGCACCAGGTGAACCGTTGTCATGTTGGGAAGTTGGAAACCCGAGGGCGGCGACCTGATAGGGATACAAAGATTGCGCTTGGAACTGATACGTTTTTCGTATTGGAAACCAACGACCTTCAATTGCGTGAGATCTGCACGCTAGGATCTCACATGCCATATCAAGAGAGGCCACATGGCGATGGTTTAACTGCAGACCATCACCCCAACAAGCTAGAAAAGACCTTTGAAGTTGCAGCACGGGAATCGATAATGGCCCCACCTTGGGTATCAAAATCTCCCCCAGAGATGTGCCCGGAAGCCACTGTCGGTACCCTGGATACCAGGTATCCATTGTTATCGTGATTAAAACTACGGGGTTCCACCTATCCGAGTTGAAGACTTCCGAAGGATCCACGTGTCCCGAAGCACTGAACCTGCCTCCCTCGTTTGGGTAGCTCCAGCACTGCCACGTGAATCGCAGGGCCGGACCTAACTCCCTTCATAGGGAAGATCTGGTCATACCACATGTCCAGCAGCCCCAAACCTAGCCCCCAGTAGAGGGAAGCTCCGGTGCTGCCACGTGTTTGGCAGCTCTGAACCTGTCTCCCAACAAAGGGAAGCTCCAGAGTTGCCACGTCTCGAGCCTCCGGACCTAAGCCTGCAACGGGAAGAATGCTGGATCTCCTACGGCACAGACATTCAAGAGGCTATTAAAACACCTGTTACAAGACTTGGTTAACACGTTATTAATGGTATATTAATGATACACAATCAGAGGACTGTCAATACCATTAACACTATCATTAAGACGTGTTATTACACAGTTAATCACCCATAATACCAGTAGATCGTGTATAGGGTGTTTAATATAGCTGGGGCCACCTATCAGGCCAGGCGAACCATGTAATGACCAATCCTTAGCTTATAACAGGGTTGCACCACACGGTAGAAAAAAGGGCACTCAAGCTGACACACATACTACGCACACAAGTTCATCAACAACCACCCCGTGGAGTAAGGTATTACGCCCAGGCGGCCCGAACCACATAAAAATCCTCTGTGTCACCATCTCGCTCTTGATCTTACGCGTGCCCCATCCGAATACGAACCTCCGCAGACTACACTTTAGTAGTACAAGGGAAGTGTCGTAGCAACACTTCGACAGGTTCGTAGTAAAAAGCGAAGAGACAAATGTGTGCAAATTGTTGAAATCCTTGTATGGCCTGAAACAAGCAGCTAAGCAACATGATAAGTTCGACAATACTTTGATGTCTACAGGCTTTGTCATTAATGAGGCTGATTGGTGCGTGTGACACCCGATCTCGAAAATGAACCAAGTGAACGCATACATGTGCCCAAAATGTTCAACACACATACACGACAAAATCACAAATGATATACATAAAATTACCAAGACAAAAACTAGTAAATAAGTACTTTTATTACATTATTCAAATATTTCTTGAATTACAACCTCTAATGATCATTAGTACTAATACTAAAACTAACGCAGCGGAAATAGACTAAACTAAGCAAACTAAACAAATGGGATAGCGCGACTCCAAGCATAACCACATGCAGTCGACGGCGGCACACAACCTAGAACTTGGCATTATCCTCGTGATACTCCAAAACATCTCTTGCAACTGTTGGTGGGGGGAATTGCAAGGCTGATCACATGTCGTACTCAACAAGTGTGAGAAAATAACATGTAACTTAAACAAGGAATAATAATAAATGGCTAATTGTAGAAAAGTACATTCAAAACATGTAAAAAGCATCCTACAATGTCTATGTGAACTTAATCTCAACATATCCCGAGTAAAAATCATAATCCATAACCACCATTCTCAATTACCATCATACCTCATCCATCAATTTAATAACCATCCATATGCCAATTTCTCACCTTCATATCCAAACATGTCCATTTACCATAACCCAAACCATAACCATATTCGAAACCATCCCAAATCCCAATTCCAACTCTAATCATGTGAGGGTTCAGGTCGCTCATAACCGGGAGCACAACTATCATAATAGTTTTTTTTTAACACCGTGCAAAGGTTGTACCACTTTATCCACAAGTTCGTGATTTCATCACCCATCGATGACTAAAGTAAACCCCCATTATGTCAAATACACTATCATAGGTGTATGGCCAAGAGATCACAAAATAGCCTTTATAAAGTGATTACCAGCATGTACGGACCCACTGAGGTTTCATCAGAGGTGATGTCTCCAACTGATCACATCCATCTAAGGGCCCCCTCTTGTGCCGTTCAGATCCCAGGGTAGTCCCGCCACTAATGCAAACCCAACTAACTCCCATTCCTCGAGCCTTCCATATGATCCGAAGGATACTAGCAATACACTAATTAATCAACTAAGCTACACCCATACTTGGCCCTGTGGTGGCACTATAAAACCTTATCGCTCCATGAACCGGTCCTTAGATCTAAAGCAAGCGAAACCACCATATCTTCCAACCCAATCCGTAGACCATGCTTGCTTAGATCTACCAATCCCATGTTACCAATTAACCATATTCACCAATTCATATCATCCATAAGTGCATTAATTCATAGTTAAGCCATTTGGTTGTTTTCCCATCCCAATTAAGTAGAGCAAAGTAAAAAGGTAAAAATGCCCTTCCCGACTCTGTACAATATGTTCCAAGCGACAAGGATGGTCAATTAAGACTAGTAAACACCTATCATGGGTTTCCCATCAATTTGACACAAGCATGCAGTTTTGCAAATAAAACATTTAAAACAGGATCAAAATGATCAAGGACACTTGCCTTTCTCTTGGGACTGGTTTGGAACAAAACCCTCAAAATTCTGGTGATGGAGGTCCCTGAAGGCACCATCTAGAGCATTACCTTCTATTCCGCTCAACAACATACAAAACAAATATTACAATCAACAATTGCTCATATATTACTTAATATGTCACGACATGCATGAAGGATGTAATTACATGGTGATGCATGTTATTAGGTTGATATTATAGCTTACTAACTAGTTACAATTAAGTTTTACATGTTAGAACAAGTTTCAAGTCATTTTGGAGAAAACTAAATAAGTTCCAGGAATGTTCAGATTTGGGAGACCGGACTAGTTCGCACCTTGGTCGGACATGTCCGCTCTGGACCAAAAAGTTGAACAGACTAGTCCGCACTGAACCGGACAAGTCTGCTATGGCTAGGATTTTGGCGAATTTCCAACTAGAGCATAGTTTGAGTCGAATATGGGATCAAGATTTATGTAGAAAATATGAACCTAAGGTATTTACCATGAATTCAAGGGTTCAAAGGTTGAAGACTCGAGAATTTGACGTCTCGATCGATGGAGACGAAGGATTGGCGAAGAAAGATGTTGACGTTGAAGAATTGATGACGAAGATCGCAGCAACGACGAGGATATCGATTGATCCTCCTTCTTCCTTCTCCTTCTCTTCCTCTTCCTTCTTCTCCTTTCAAGAGCGACGGTTATGAAGATAGCAGGCGTTGAGATTCGTCTAATGTGGCAAAGGGGTAAAGGGTGGGTGGTGGGGTGTTTATATAGGAGGAGAGGTGATAGGGTTAGGGTGGAATCCAAGTATAATGCGGTGGAATCAAGTAGAGGTTGTGGTAGAGTCCCTCTTGGGCTCCTCAAGGGTGTGGCACGGAGTTCTTGGGCCCAATAACTCGTTGTAGAGGAAAAATAGAATCCGAGTCTAAACCCTATGCATCGGACTAGTCCGTAGCTAGGTCGGACAGGTCCGACCGGGTACAGAGAGTTCAATGGAGAAGTCCGGTGCAATACCAAACAAATCCATTCAAAATCTGAGAATCAAACAGACAAGACCGATGTCAAGCCGGACAAGTCCGGGATTGTCCAGTTTCGAAACGAGACCAAGATTTTTGGGAGTTTTCAACAAAGATCATCATACTAGTCCGTATACGGCAACAGACAGCTCCGGGCGAGAACAGAAACAAAATTGGATTAGTCCGTAAAATCAATGGACAAGTCCGAAGAACATCAGAAATGATTTCAGACTAATCCATATCAATTAACGAAAAAGTCCAAGGGACAACAGTAGCTAAACCGGACTAGTCCGGGGTCCAATCCGGACAAGTCCGTACTAAACCAAGTTTTTAATTGTTATTTTGGTTCTAATTCATTTTAATCATGTTCCTCTTTGTGTTGTATCATGTTAGACATGTATAAGAATGATTGCAATGCATGATGGATGAAAATGAGGGTGTTACAGTGCGTGTACTATGACCATAGTGGGGGCGATAGTGTTATATTATGCTTGTATGTGGATGATATACTTATTTTTGATACAAGCATTAATATAATTTCTGAGGTCAAGTCCTTTCTATCAAAGTGTTTTGATATGAAACTTCTGGGAGAAGCTAATTTATTTTGAACATTAAACTAAATAAGGATGAGAGTGAGATTACTTTAAGTCAATCCCACTATGTTGAGAAAATCTTGAGTCGGTTCAGCTTTATGGATAGCAAGATTTCTCTAATGCCTTATGATTCCAGCGTGATACTCAGAAAGAACAATAAAGAGTCAAGAGATCAACTTAAATATTCTCAGATGATTGGTTCACTCATGTACTTAACAAGCACAACCTGTCCTGATATCTTTTTGATGTGAGCAAACTGAGTAGGTTCATATCAAACCTGGGTATAGATCATTGGCATGTACTTGAAAGGATTATGCGCTACTTGAGAGGTAAAATGAGTTATGGAATTCACTATACTGGACATCTGATCGTGCCTGGGGGTTATAGTGATTCGAACTAGATCTCTGATGTTGATGAAATCTATGCCACAAGTAGATATATATTCACTCTAGCTGGTGGCGCTATATCATAGGGGTCTTGCAAGCGGACCATTTTGATGAGGTCAAGCATTAAGCGAGGGCTCTTGATGGATTTGTCTGTAGTTGAGAAACTATTGCTGACAATCCTTATGAACTGTGATAATGAAACGGTGATTGGCAAAGTGACCAGTTTTAATGATAATGCAAAATCATCGAGACACGTCAAGAGACGTTTGAAATCTGTCAGGAATATGAGAAACTACAAAATTATTGCTATTTCGTATATACAAACAGATAAAAACCTGACAAATCCATTTATGAAGGGTCTATCACGTAATGTGATAGGAACTGCATCAAGATGGGTTTAAGACCCATTGATATGACACCATAGTAGTAAACCATCCTATGTGATCGGAGATCCCGTGAATTAGGGCTTGGAAAAATAAGCTACTGTTCACCGAGGAAAGTATTTCCTTTAGACCCTCTCTATGTGAAGATGCACACTTGTACTCTCAAACTGTAAGGAATATTGTTGATTTGTCTTAATGTGTTTCTATTAGCTATGTGTAGCAAAAATGCCATCCTACAGGGCAATCTTGAAAGAAACACACCTATATGAGTTCCGACTGTCTAACGTTGCAGTATGTGAGATTTGGGTGATCTCTGGAATGCTTATGAAGAGACCAAGGAGTACGACACATATGCTCCACTCGCGGGATAGACTACTGATAGTCAAATACTAGTAATGGTCTTTAGGTGAAGTCAGTTCGCACAAAACTTGCAATTCAAAGCGTAATCCATTGTCCAAGTTGTGAACTAATATAACTTAAGGATCTAGGCAGAAGTTTAACTTAACAGTCTCTGCCTAAACACTAGTATATCAAACAACGAACGAGAATGACATCTCTTCTAACGACTTTGAGATCTGGTGCGAGATTGTTAGAATATATGGGCTTGGCCCTTGTAATATTCTGAAATAAATCCCAATAAATCTCAAAGGCCCATTATGGCAAGAGAGGATGGTGTTAAATGTTTAGTCTCACATGGGAAGTAGAAGGGGAGCCAACCCTACATATATAGGAGGCTGTTCTTCCACTTCTTAAGTGAGAGAGAACAAGAGAAGAGAGGGATGGCCCACATGCGCTTCTCCTCCTCCTCACCCGTCCGCCTCGCTTCGCCATGCCACGCCATGCCGCGCACATACACGCATGCGTGTGTTCGTGTGAATTCGAGCCTCGAGCCGAGCCCATATCTTGTATTTTTGCAAAAAAAATTAATCGAGTTTTTGGGCTTCCGAGACTTAGTCTAAGTCATTTCAGACGGACGCGTCAACTACTGCGTAGTCAAATTGGATGGGGTCCTCCGGATCGCAACCGAACCGCCTCTGTGGGACTCTGTAAATACGGGTGTCTGCGGTAGAGCAAAATATACCATGATCAGATCGATCCCACATTCGCGTTCCTTGCACCACCTTCTAGTCTACTCCATCCCGAGCACCAACGTGCACCAGCGATCATGAGAGCAGGTCTCCGAAACCGCTCGCTCTTGCGATTCTGCACTGGGAGAGAGCGAATAAGGTTTTTGGGAAGCGTTTCGCGCGACTACTCGCGTTGTTCACCATGGGTCGTCTACCGATGAGATCGGTCGCTGCGGTCCAACGTCGTCACCAACGTCTGCAGCGGCTGTTCGTCGCCAGATCTACAACGGTTTCTCCGGCTTTAAATCGGTACGCGATATTTCTCGTCCCGTATGTCTGCCGATGATAATCGCTGCTGTTTTTGCGTGTTTTTCCGAAATTGTTCAGTAAATTTTCTCGTATTTTCTAACCGTTATAGGAACGAACATATGTATTACCAGTTGTTTCTCCGCGTTTGAAATACGTATGTGAATTGAACTGTTTATCATGAAACCATCCATGCCGTCTGAATATTGGCTCAAGCTCAACTCAATATATATATTAGATTGCATTGCATATATGTGTTATTTAAAGACGCAAAAAGAGATTTGGATATTGTCAGTGACCAAATCAGAGGCGGGGTTAGCAGGCCTGGTGGGGGCAAGTAGGCTTGCGCTTCCCCAGTGTTTCCTCCGATTGAAATAACAGAAACGAGAGAAGAAAAGGCAGCTACCCGATAAAAACATCAACATTAGTGCCCTTTAGCGAAGTTAGGGGTTCGTTGCCTTTTTCCTCCTCGATGTGTGTAATTTTATTTATTTATTTATCACAAAATAGCTAGTGGGGTGTACTTTTGCACACAACACCAACAACTTCGATCCGATTTTTTCGAAAGACTTGATAATGCACTTATGTGTGGAGATGTTCTCATGTTGGAACAGAAAAGCAATGTCCGGACAGATGATATATGCTCATTTACTGAACTCATATGAGATGGCTAATAAGACTTTTATGTTAATGTTTTTGTGATCTCGGTCACGTGGGCCACAACCACACCGAGACCGGCTCCCTCTACGCGCTCTGATCGGGGGTGCAACCGACGCAAGTTCGGTACGACCCTCTCTCACACGCGTTATATAAATAGAAGGTAGGAGGGTCGGGGCTGATCATCCAAAGATTGATGAGCCGCTACCACCTCTTCCTACATAACAATGACCGATCTATTAATTAGGACGCGGAGTGAAGGGAAGACCGCCGCCGCCACCTCTGCACCGAGCCTCCACTGTGCCAAGTCCCTTCTCCATCGCCGGTATCCAAGAGGCACCAAGTGCCTCTACTACGCCCTCTGCCCAATGGCATCGAGTGGCATCTTCACAGACGGTAACCCTCATCTCTCTCCCCTAATCTCCTAATTATCTTCTACTGCATATTATGATCTATTTGCATGTTTAATTGATTGTTAGATTAGGCTAAGTAATTAGATCATAGTTTAATTGTGCCTAAGTATATTTGTTCAATTAGATTAGACCTAAGTATTACTGGTTAGGAGTTGCTAGTATTGATCCTAAGCACTATTAGTTCTAACATTTCAAACCCATTTCATAACTTTATCCTGATATTTTCTCTCCTTTCACTTTGTTCATTGCAATATTTCCTTTAAAGAATAACAACAACTGCAGTATTATTTCGCCATAGGTCCTTTACTTAGTCACACATGGTTTGGTAAGGTCTTCCTACAATTATTAAAAAGCTCGGACTGTCAGACTGTAAGCCATATACAGACTTTCTAAAAGTCAGGGCTAAGAAAACAGAGAGACCGAAGAGGAGACGTAGCCGCCATTCTTTTCCTGGACCAGCAGCTATACACATTGCATGCCGTTTCGTGGAAAACTCCAAACCGTGGTCTACGATCTTGTCGTCCTCCCCATGGAGAAAAAGAGAGGGGAGAAAATCACGCGGAAACAGGTAGCTTCACTGCTAAGAATACCTGCGCGAGTTAGGCCGACGTACGGGCAACTGGCCTATTACACGCGGGCGGGACCGAAGTGTTGTCAAAACTCTAAACTATCCGCTAATCAGAGTTACAAGGTTCGTCTGCTATCTAAAAGAGGTAGCCGTGCATCTTTCTACGGGTCGGCAATGTGGCAGCTGGGAAGTGGAAAGGAGCAGTGAGACAAGTCGCCATTGCTGGACAGCTTTGCAGTTCCAATAATGGACATGCGGTTCAGATCTCGCAGATCTCCCTTCGTCTCCACGTGCGCATTTAGGTTTAGCTCCCAATAAGAGAGGAAGGGAAAAGATCGATCGGGAAAGGACCTGAGTTCTTCGATTTTCTCTAACTTGGTAGGGCCCTGGAAGTTGGCGTGGCGGCTCGAAGGGTAACTCACAACAAAGCATGGCCCGGGTTCTTGATCCCGTGGAATATCCCATCTCCGTTACAACTTACAAGTCACAAGTGCTGCAAGGAGTCTGAGATCGTCTTAGGGTCCGTTGATGGTAACACTTGATTAGTGTCCCGTTTAAGTTTTATGTTTGCCCTACGAAACAACGCGTTAGTTTGGTATCCATGTTGGTTTCCCTGAGAACTGTTTGGAAGAATACTCTCACCTGCCCCGATCGAACGAGAAAAGCTTCAAGTTGAACGTGCAGTAATTGTTCGAACTTCGAACCTGAACCTGAGCGTCGAGTTGAAACTCTTTGAACCCAAAAGCTAGCAAGCTTAAGCGGTGATGAAACACTTCGAATACAGGATTGAAAAAACTCTAGAGTCAAAATTACTCTTGGAAATCGGGGCTCAAAAGTGTTATATATGAATATGAATTGTATTTTTTTTCTTCGAAAAGACATGAATATTAATTGCATGTTGGCTTCGGTTCTTCGGTTCTCCGGAGGAAGGGGCCAAATGCCCAACTCCAAAAAAAAAAATTGCATGTTGGCCCGTTTGCCCTTGCTTTTTGAAAATGAATGTTACTATCCTAAAAATGTTCACTGTAAGTTAAAAAAAACGAGTACAAACCCGCAATTAGACATCAAAGCAGGGCACTAAAGCAATTATCTCTCGAAGAAAAGGCTCTTAGTTCTGTTCAAAATTGGCTTAACAAATGAGCTGTGGGCTTGAGGTAGACGTAGACCGAACGATTTTGGTCTGTGGCTTCGTTAGTATAGATGGGCCTGTTGGCTCTGTTTCTTCGGAGATAGTACTTCTGTGTTTGTGGACCGGAACGACCGGTCACATGCTTAGAAAACTGAGGCCCAACCAAATTTCCTCTTTCCGCTTTTCTCCGACTCCGACGACGCGGCTTCAGAAATCAGAAACCCCGGTTTCCGCAATTCACTCTTCCCGGCGAATCCACCTCCTCCGCGTCTCGTGTCGCCGGTTTGTGCCGGCGCTCTCTTATTATCGATTCCGCCGAAGGAGAGGGCTGGGAGACGGCGGTGCGGGCTGAGGTTGGCGGCGGGTGGTGCCTGGGACGACCCCGACGGCGTCGACCTCCGCGCCAGGTTCAAGGCCTTCACGGTGCAGAGCAGCGACTGGCCGCAGCCGAAGCTCCTCTCCTGGAAGGACCTCATTCTCCGCGTCGCCTGGCGGCTCCGCCCCCCCTTACCCCGTAAGCGCCCCGCCCGCCGCCTTCTGTTCCTACTCCCCAACCCCCAATTCCGCCCTGAGTTTGTTTGCGCGTGCGTGCGGTCTCCTTTTCTGACATCACTACCGCGAAAACCGCAGGTGACGAGCGCTTGGTTCGCTCGCCCCGTAGGGCGCACCCCGCTCTGCTTGCCGCAAGTTCTGGTCTCCTACACAACTTTCTCGTCGGTTATTTTTGTTGTAGTGTTGTTACTGTGGTAATCAGGTAACTAATTTTACTAAAAATATTTTGGTGATTCAGGATGAGATGCGTGCGAATGGGGACATACTGCTGAAATCCAAGCTGACTGATCCGACCTCAGGGATCTTGTATCAGTTGGTCTGGAGGATGGCCCAATTGGCTGTCACCTTGAGGCGCCCGATTGCTCTGGAGGACATCCCCATGTTCAAATCGTTGGTTGAGGTACATGAAGTTGCTTCTCCTGAGCTTTGGTTGGTAGAACGATGGCACACTATTTGGTACCTTCTAGTTAATTGCAGGAATGGGTTGCAGGTGTCGTTTGGCAATTAAGTGACTCTCATTGGACTTCTACCTGCATTGTTACGATTAGCAAATTCAATAGCTACTTTATCGATCGAGAGGATGCTCATAATCTTTGTGTTAGTTGGCGCAATCTTGGAAAGCATGATATCTTGTCACCCAGAAGCAAGGCACAGTTCATGTTTGCTCATTTTGCTGTCAATTATCTATTGTTCTGCTGCAGTGATGCTCTATTTCACTCAATTGGATAGATGGCTGCAGGACGTCAAATTTGCACTTAGCTCTGCATGAGTTCCTGCTGTATCCCAGCTTGACCACGATGTCATGCACTTAGTTTGGATAGAAGATAAGTTGCAGCAGCAGCTTGATGCTCTTGAGCGTGATGGGAGATGTTCGTATATATCTCATTTTGGTCTCTAGTATTTCTTACTAACATCTCAACTTCCTTCGTACCTCGTATTTGTTCTGCTTTGTAAAGATTGATTTTGTGATAGCTCAAGGAGAAGAGCGACATTTTCTAAAAAAATGGGGACAACAAGTCTGCTTTTCGTCATACGAGGCAGTCTAAATTATTCTCGCCAAAGCCACAACAGATGCATACAATTGTTAGAAAGGGATGAAGAAGTCATCAGCTTAATTGCAAGTGATGAGTTAACTAAAAAGGTACAAAATTCCCTTTTACAAATTTGTATAGAGAAGTACCACCAAGAAAATCATCTGACAGCTTCACTATAACAATGAAAATTTGTTGTATATGCAAATTGCAAAGTGCAAAGTGCAAACAATGGCCAGCTTGGTCATAAACTATTACTTCCCGATTTGGTATTCAGGCCATGAAGGAGAAGAATGTCAGCGTAGACGCATCCACCTGAAGGAGGTTGGTGAGCTTGTTACTGCACAAAGAGAAGTTGATGCTGCCCTTGGTATGTTGTCACGTAACAATCTTTTACTAGTAATTCTTGTTATGGTTGGGATTATTGAAGGATAATTAGCAAGAAAGATCCACTAACTTGCCCTCTCTTGGAGGCTCTGAGTAGTCTAGGATCTATTTTCTTGGTTGACTTCTAGAGTACATGATGACCCTCTTTATATAGATATAGAGGAGACTAACCTAAAACCCTAACCCTAGGCGATGCTACAGTACCACACTACTGTAGTGGCTGCAGTAGCTCGCTGGCCCATAAAAGACCGACTCCAACCCAGAACATTTCATCCCTCCTTTTGAGCAGTTCGCTCTCGAGCTGCAGTCAAGATGGATTGTTGGATTACATTACATGACTCGACTACACAACTAAAATAATAATAATAATAATAATAAATGACTAAAACTCTAGCACTTCAATGGTGTCTTCAATGTCCCAATTGGCAAGATCATTTGGACAGATAGGTGGCTTTGGCTTGATTCCAATCCTTGCACTCACAAAACTCGCAGCCGTTCGACACAAAAACCACTTCCCCTTCAGTTCCGCCTGGATCATTCAGAAGCAAAGACAGCCATGTCTGTCTCACTAGCAGCGTTGACGATACACACAGAGCCCTTCTCCATGCTACAGAGATGCAAATAGACTGCATCTGGTCCCTCCTTACGCAGGAGATTTATGGAAATTGTTGAAACTTGGTTCTCAATTCAGAAATCTGTCCTCTAGTCCTCTTTTCAATCCACTGTCTGAAATAGGAAAATTTGTAGCGAAAAGCAGCGTCCTTGGCGAATTCTGTTTCACCTGCAGGAATTAATATGTTCTTCTGTCAGATTCTGCACCGTAGTGGATGTAATTGCTTGTGTAGCGCCCACCTTAAAGGAAGAATGGACAGATTATCCAATTAGTCAAAAATCTGTTCTGTCTCATGATGTTGGCATTTTGGGAACAGCTTTGCGTTGTATGTGAAGGACCAGGAACACTAAATGTAGAAGAACTTAAGATCCTATTTGAAATTTTGAATCACGAGTCTGTGGGTTCAAGTTAAGAAGTCTTTGTTGGAGTGTATAAGTGAATTGCCTACCCATTCCCATTAGCTTAAGCTTTTGAGGGCAACTGATCAGTGCATAATAGCTTAACATGGTATTAGAGCCAGAGATCTCGAGTTCGAATCCTGGTGGACGCAAGTCAACTCCTATTTTCTACATTAGAGGCCCGAGGGAGCATCACGTGAGGGGGAGGGTTGGAGTATAAGTGAATTGCCGACCCTTCCCCATCAGCTTAAGCGTTTGAGGGTAACTGGTCAGCGCATAGTAGCTTAACATGGTATCAAAACTAGAGGTCTCGAGTTCGAATCCTGGCGGACGCAAGTCCACTCCTATTTTCCACACTAGAGATCCGAGGGAGCCTCACATGAGGGGGAGTGTTGGAGTGTATAAGTGAATTGCCTACCCTTCCCTATTAGCTTAAGCTTTTGAGGGCAACTGATTAGCGCATTGTAGCTTAACAATCTTCATTAAGCTTCTAGGATGCTTTTTCATCTGTATAGACTAGGCACTGCTTATAGATGATGCTAGTACTAATAATTTACCACAGGCTCAGAATAAGAACATATACCTTGAAACTGACTCATGCTTGTCTGATTCCTATTTGTATGATGTTAGTATGAAAGAAATCAGAAGGTGTAACGATGATGCTGGACACTTCCCGACTAATTGGATAAGCTGGCTAGGTTTCGTACTTTTTTTCACCTAATATCACACCAGGAGGTTTCGGAAGGGCGGCGGTGGGTTTTTTTTTTATGAATATTGGATCTTCTGATCTTGTATTATTGAGTAGGCCGGAGACCTCTATATATAGATGTATAGGATGACAAATATGCAAATGAGTCCCTAATACATCATCTAATATAATACTACTATTATATCCCTAACACCTCCCCTCAAACTCAAGGTGCATCAAGAACATTGAGTTTGAAGATAAAAAATGCTAAAGCCACAAAGATGATCTTTGGTGTCACTAAGCAGAACGTTGAAGTAGATGAAACAGCAAAACAGTAGCCGGCAAAACTGACACGCGCAGTGGAAGACGAAGCCAGTCAAGCTCCCAAACATGATATGAATCACGACGACGAGGATCAGCACCACACATATGTAGACGCATACGAGGAACCTAATCACGACAATTAGTGCAATTGAAAAGCACTAGACACCGCATAGCTGAAATTCCGACCGAAGAAGAAAAAGTCATCATGATGAAGATGACAAAAAACGGTAAGAGCGCAAAATAAGCAGCGGCAGACGACGGGGAGCGCACAAATAAAGCGGCGCAAGCAGCAAACTTTTTTTTCCTCGAGGCGCAGACGGAGCTCCAGAATCAATGATGGATCAATGCGTCATAGGCAGCCAAAACGAAGGCACCCAAAAGACGTTAATTCCATCCTAGATCCGAAGACGAGCCAACACGCCAAATTTTTTTTACTATTAGGGAATAACCCTAAACCTGGACTGCACACGACCGCTGACGTCATGAAATCAGCAGCAACCACAAGCACTTAAAAGAACACAGCCGCGACCACGGCTAGCCCCATGAAGAGGAAAAAGGTGTCGCCGATGGTCACCGCCCTGTACAGCACCACGACCTCGATGCCGGTCAGGTGCTGGAAGAAGTGGACGAGACGAGATTCTTGTCCACCATGCCACTGAGGAGCAGTACAAGGCCGTGGTGCGATGTCAGCAGCTTGTAGGTACATGAAGCATCGAGGCCGATCCTTGGAGCACCTACGTGGTGCAGGCCTGATCCCACCGACCCCAGCTACCGGAGCATGTTCGACCCGACTTGAGATTTCGTCTGCGTCCCACTTGAGGACGCGGCCGTCGAAGACGCCGGCGTAGGGCCCCAGCCCCTTGCCCCTGCAGTCGAAGGCGAGGCTTTCGACACCACCGACGCCATCAGGAAGCCGGATCTCCGTGGGCTGGAAAGGGAGGCGGCTCTGAAGGTGACCCGCTCTGAATGTGACAAGCCCTTCTGCAGGCGCTCGCGAAGCCGCGCCCGGCACTCGCTCGACGCGTCGTGCCAGAAGGAGGCGCGACTTGCGAAGGTGGCGCTCGCGGTGCTTCACCCAGTAGTGCTTTGGGATGGCCGCGCGGATGTCGGCGAGACCGGACGAGAAGCAGGTCTGGGATTGGGAGACGGAGAGCAGCAGCAGCCGAGCCATGTCGCACCGCCGCCGCCGTGCTCGGCTACGGTGCCGTACAGCAGCGGCAGAGGAGTCGATCAAGGAAGATGCACGAATAGGAAAAATGAAACCCTAGCTCTGTATACCATGTTATGAATATTAGATCTTCTGATCTTGTATTATTGAGAAGGCCGGAGGCCTCTATATATAGATGTACAAGATGACAAATATGCAAATGAGTCGCTAATACATCATCTAATATAATACTACTATTATATCCCTAACACTTTTAACTTTTGAAATTAGTAATTGCTATCGTTGCCTGCTTCTAGCGAGTGACTTACCTACTACTACTAGATTATACTTTACTGGAAGAGGCAAAATTCTGCTTGTGTGCTTGGGTTTACATGCAAATCATGACTCCCCATGCGGGTTGAGGATTTGACAAGATAATATAGTTTGTTTAGCTATGTATCCAACTTAAACAGGATTTATTTATCTATTTTCTATTAACATGCAACTTTTACAGCACACTAAAAAACTGTTATTTTTAATCCAAGTTAAAAATAGGGTCGTGACCATGTGTCAAACACCAGAGTTTAAAATGTTAATACTCGTGGGTTTGTGGCATATCGACCTGCAGGGCAGATAAAGCTATCTAGATAACTGTAATTGCTAACAGTTCAAGAAGAAATTAAAACAGATTCAGCATGAGTGCCAGTTTTGATGTTTTAAGAACATTTGTATTTAAATGGCATCTTGGAAACTTCAGATTTTAGCATACAAAAAGAATTCATTGAGCTTAATATTATTGGTACTTTTTCTACATTGCTTGGTTAGAAATCACAGATATTGCTTTGATTTATGTGGCACAAAACTGAAGAATCTTGTGTGGGAGATATCAGTAAGACAACTGTGCGAGTTGATTGTGATTGTTGAGCCCATCCTACTACAACTCTTATTTCAATAGAATAATATCTAGTATAAAGATAATAGAGTTATCATGTGATGTGCGTGTTGATGTCCAACTAACACCACATGAAATGTTTTCATGGTTGGACCCACTTCAGTCCTTGAATATATGAACATGGTTGTTTCTATTCCCAGATATCACTGTCTGTTTTCACTACTGTAGATCATCAGGGCATGCATGGTTGCTGAAAGTTATTGATTGGTGATAGAGCCAGTAAATAGTAGAGGTTATGAAAAAGGAGAGCATGAAGCAAAAATGATAGCATAAGATAAGCTGGCAAATGTTTTCTCCTGTTCCAATATATAAGGGATCCTAGCATATCAAGACAGAAATAGTGGTGGAGGTAAAAACAGTTTTTAAAAGGTGTCGCCTAGGTGTCACCTAGGCGTCTAGACGCTCCGGCCTGGATGCCATGGCTGCTCAATTCGTCTGGCTGGCGCCAGGCCACCTGTGTGGCCGTCGCCTGGGCACCATGGTCGGTCGCCTAAGCACCATAGCCGATCACCTTGGCGTTCAGATGCTGTTTAAAACACTGGGTAAAAGACCACTATACCTATCATTGTATCTCTAGTTCTCTACCCA
The DNA here is from genome assembly GCA_036927565.1 of Tuctoria greenei. Lineage (NCBI taxonomy): Eukaryota > Viridiplantae > Streptophyta > Magnoliopsida > Poales > Poaceae > Tuctoria > Tuctoria greenei. Next base: position 2,239,239 of record JAYESD010000010.1, read on the forward strand.
TCTATTCTTCATCTATCAAATTAATTATTGAAAAATTGTCCTATCTTTAGATTTCCTTACGTTTTGAGATAAAATTTGAACCCTTCAATCCCTTATGTTTTGGGACCGAGGGAGTATGAAGGCAAAGCGTCTCCTCGTTTTGAGGGGAGAAAGGTCCATCAATGGACAATCGGACGACAGGCCCGAAATGTGACGACACCACATAGGCCCGAATGTTCACTCAAAAGAAAACTTTGGCCTGAATGATAAGACCTGAATTATTGGAGGGGACTTTTTACTTGTGCTTTCTCACATGTATAGATGCATAATGTTACAGATGCCTGTCAACACCAGTCTTCAAAGGTATGTCATATCAGGAATAAAATAGGTAGAGGATATCAATCCTGTTCCTCCGACCTCCGTTAAGTGATACAATAATGTTGATACCATTATTAGCTTATCCTCTTACACATGTTACTGTAGAGTGATGCTGTGGGCATTGAAAATATACAATTTAAAATGGTAGGGCAAATGAGCTAGAAGTACTCTCAGATGCATGCTTGCTTCTTGTAGGCAAAAGTTGTACACAAGGCTCTTCGTTCTTGTGCAGCATTTCAGGTAAAACATTAGTCCCATCTTTTCGTTCATGCAGTGTACTTGCCTACAAGCTGGCTCCTGGACTTGTTTTACCTAAGTGCACCATTATAATAACAGTGACTAATCATTTATTGTTTGTTCCTGAAACTAACAAAGTAAGATGTCTCTCCCAGTCAACATGCTGAGTTGCTGACGCTAACGTGCAATCAAACGTAGGTAAAATGCATGCATGATTTGCTTTTTGCATGCTGTCCACTTCTCCAGTTACCTTAACGACACTTCCTATAGCTTATATCCTTATTTCCTAACAACACACCTTTTCGATAATATTGACTCTGAAAAACGTATGTGTCATCTGTGTGATAAACATACTCAGTAGTTTGTTCGATTTGAATCCAGCGAGTTACTTCATATGCCCGCTTTATGTTCGAATAACCCAAATATTTAACTGCCTGTAGCCAGAACATTTTCATGGTAATGATCTCTGACTTCTTGCAAAGATGTGGCTCTAAATTGTTGTTAGCTCATTGTTACTTTGCACAGGGAGATACAGAAAAACAGAGCCCGTACTCGTAGTGACCAAAACTTTTTCACCTGATTGCACATTGTGTTTAGGGAAATAATATGTATTGGTCCAACAAGACTTGAGTGAAGCAACAATCTACTCGGGGAAAAACTGCACTAGCCGTCAAGAATTGCAGCACTATGTAAGCTCTGTAACACCTACCATCTATATTTTTACACAAAATTTTGGGGCATCCTAGCTCGCTAAAGGTAGCACATTTGCCAACGATGTGCTCTCGACTGACGAAGTTCTCTTTTCAAGTGATTAATCCCCATTCACAGATCTTGGAACTTGGTAAGTTCTCCCAGGACGAATGGCTATTTCTCACATATCACATATGGACCTTGTTAGTGTGCCTGAAAAACAATCAGCCATGTACTCTCTTAGCATAAACATTATGTCTAAGATTCAGTGACCTCTCAACATTTGCATTATAGTCAGGTCGCAAGCTTACCCTCCGTTCATGTTTCAGCACCATTTCTCACTGCAGAGTTTGTCCTGTTGCTGCCACCATCTAAAAAATGCCTGTTTTCTGATTGTGTTGAAGAGGGTACACCGAGATGCTGGTTCTCAACCTGGAAAGATTGTGAAACTTGGACGTAAGAAAGACAGGCCGAAGAACTAATCGAGTTGCTTTCATGTTTGATTTTATTTGTGATTCTCTACCTGCAGCAGAACCTGTGATTGTGGATCCCCTGTACTTGCTCCCTGCGTACCTTCATCGTTCAGGCTTTGCTGTTGATATGAGACTTGTTGCTCCTGCACCATGTTAGCCACGGTGGCTGAGACCTGAGAGGCCAGGTTTGGCCTAACAGTAAGGCTAGCCAAAGATGGAAATGGCTGGACATCAGACACTGATGGATGAATTGGTTGCCCAGGAACTCCAAACATCGGCATTGTGTTTCTTCCATGTATCCCAAGACCTCGTGGTGCTGTGCCTGGGATCATCTGGCAAGGGAAGTGAGCACCAGACATGGGCGGAAGCGGAACCGTTGTGCTGTTCATGTCAAAGACACCCATCCCATAACCCAATCCCATGCCGATATGAGGGAAATAAGCCATTGGGGGTATTTGCAAGTGTTGCATGGCTGGTGGCAGCAGCATGGGGGGAATGCATGGTCCGCTTCCCATGGACATCATCTATGTGTCAAAGAAAAGACACATTCTGTCAGTGCATATGCGAGTCTGAACGGAATGAATCATTCTACATTTGGTATTAGTTGGTTTCAGTGTGTACCTGAACTTGAAGCTGAAGGGTTTTGAGGTACTCGATTGCTTCGTCAAGCATTGATGCTTTGTCGATCTACAACAGATACATCTGATGTTACCTAATATCTCTGGATCTAGAGACGCCAGACGAAGTGAGATGATAGAATGGAGAGTCGTACCTTGTTGCAGTTGGGAATGAGTTCTTGCAGGACATGCATCTTTTCGTTGATCCTGTCCCTTCTCCTCTGCAGATTTGTTGAATTACGTTGCAATTGATCCATTACAGCACAACTTGAAGGTCATTAATGAGTTTGTACAGTAGTCATGCTTACCCTTTCGGACAAATTGTGCACCTCCGCGGTGCGGCTGCGCTTTGTGCCTCTGCTGCTAGATCTTCTCAACCCACCGTACTCTTCTTCAAGATCCTGAAAAAAAAAACTCTATGATTAGTACTGCAAATACGGTTAAATCAGATAAACTGCACTTCATGTCATCCCCTTACATCATCTTGGCTAGCGGAACACTCAGCTTGGCTCTTCCTCTTCTGTTGGCGCCAGGACTCATCATTTCCAATTCCAGCGCCATTGGCAGAGAAGACCGAGGAAGCTGCGACTTCAGGTGCCTTCCTTAGCTCAACCCTTTTCTGCAGAGCCATGTTTCCAATTCCGTCACGAGGCAACTCTTGCTGCATGATACCAGTTGTGGTTGTCGGTGCTGCTCGGCGTGGGAAGCTCAACCCCTTGGCCTGCGGCCACATCGTCCTCAGGTCAGAGCACACAGGGGCGGTTCTTGGTCCACTGGACGTCTGGACAACTGTAGACTCCACGCCGGTGCTTGCAGTTACAGTGACATTGGATGGCTTGTCTGTGCCTAGTGGTGGCGGCGGCGGCCTCTGCGTGCTTTGCTGCAGGCTTACCCGCGCCATGGTCGCTGGCCTAGAGAAGAGGGAGAAGTTCATCAAGGCATCCTTGCCGCCACCCAGTCGAGGCTGCTTGGCCGACGCGAACTCGGCTTGCGGCTCGTGCCTAGTGGCAGGGGCTGACATGCGGCGGCTTTCCTTTGAGGGTTCTGGTTCTCTGACGCTGGTTGTAGCGCCGGTACTTCTGTAGTTGGTGGTGTGCTGGATAGAAGGTGGTAGAGAGGCGAGGTTTCCCGCCGCTGCTGCCGCGGCCTGGAGCTCCGAGAAGAAGTCCGGGCTGTAGCTGTCTGCCAGGGCAGGGTCGGTGCCGTCTTCCTCTTCGATGATGGGGTAGTGGATCCAAGGGACGGTGTCGTCAAGATCCCCGTTGCCACGGGTGGCGTCTAGACCGGAACAGAAATCATGAGCCGATGGAGCCATGCTACCGGCGCCAGCGCCGTGGGTCTTCAGCAGCGTCACGGGGTCGCTTCCGGGGTGCTTTTCTTGAGCTTTGCTGCTGCTAGCCCCGCCACGGGTGAAGGACGGGAAGGCAGTCTGTGGTTGCTTCCTCCGGCCGTGGACCACCGCCTGCCCATTCTCCCACAGCAGCTCGGCGAACTCGTTGATGTCAGACCTGCACCCATACACGGGGGGACACACGCATGCATCAGCTAAGCCAGCAATCAAAGATCAGACCAATACAGAAGCATCAGCTTGGAGAAAGAAAAGGATCGATCTTGGAGCACTCACATCTGGACCGCACGCGAGGTGGGTTGACAGCAGGACAGAAGGCTTCCTGGAGATGAGAAGCGAGCGCAGACGGCGGCGCAAGCCTATACTACTGTTGATCGACCTCGACGGCTTAGCCGGATGGCTTCTGCGCTGCTTCTTGTTTCTCGGGAGCTTATTAGCTACAGGAACAGAGGGGAAGGCTGGGAGCTTCCGGTCTCGGTAGCGAACCAAGTTAACTGCGAGCGGAGCGGAAGGGCAGCGGCACTGTTGCTGTTGGCCTGCGGGAGATAAGAAGCAGCAGGGGGCGATGGGGGACCTGGGCAGGCGCGATGGATGGAAATGGACAAACAGGATAATATATAAGATGGGCATGGCAGATGTGCAATGCGCGACGCAAGCGGCCTCAAGCGGCGCTGTGTAACCGCCCTTCGGCCCAAGGTATGTGCGTATCCAGCCATTGTACTTCCCCAGTACCTTCCTTGTACTCTTCCTCCCTCTCTTCGACATGCTATGCTCTCCTCGCAGGTAGGAGTTCCGCGCCGCGGCATTTTTTTTTTTCCTTAGACGCTTCGGACAATTGTTTTCTAGATGCTTCTGGCCGACGTATTTTCAATGCTACGTGCTGATCCCATGCTCCCTAGCTATAGCCAACTACCACCCGTAGACCCCTTGCGGCGAGTCGATTTGGGGCTGCGTTTTGCATGAGCCCAGAGCTATCATCACATTCATATGATGGTAACCTGGCATACTTATAGTTAACACAGTTGGTTAACTTGTTTACCTGCTCACTGTTGGTACTCGCTGTTTCATAGTAGGCTGTTAGAAAATACTCCCTCCTTATTCTTTTTGTTGATGTTGATGTTGATGCTGAAGTATAGAGTGACACAAGGTTGGGAGGGATCCGCTAAAGGAAGGCAAAGCCACTTTGGGCAGCGGATCCACCCCCCGGATGTCTGTGTGCAATACGTGCGGATGGAGGTGGGTGGTCGCGACGACTCATGATGACGTTTGAGTACTCGCCTAGAACAGTCGGAAGAGCTTCCGCTGATAAAGAACGGTGATGTGTGGCGACAAGACAAACCGCGCGAAATCTGCTCCCTCTCTCACGTCACACACCCAATACTATACCACCGCTAATCATTGGTCTTGCTGAATCGAGGTATGGTTTCACCTGCACTGGCATACTGTAATCCGATTTGTGACTACCTTACCGGAGATTATCTTATTAATAATAATCTGGTGTTGCAAAAGCGGCCGCAGGATGGGCCGTTCCTCGGCGACTTTCTTGGGACCCGGGCATGTGGAGTGTTGAGCTGAATACATGGTATGTTGAGGCGTAGGGAGCATTGAATATTTACTGTTTTTTTTTCCTAAATAAGACGGCTTGCCTGTTTTCAATTCGAGACGGAACCGGTGCATCGGAATTCATGCAATCAAGGTAAGCATGCCGACGTATGAGCATACTGTAATGCATTTGTTAGCTTCTGTACTCGTATTTAACTGAGTCAGGTGCATGCATCTGTTTAGTGGGTAGCTGTAGGCATCAGAGAAGATTTTCACACGACCGCACGAAATAATCTGCTATTCATAATTTTACATCCTGACAAAATCGGTTAGCTGTTCTTGTTCACATCGAGCAAAACAAAGAGTATTTGTACTCAAACAGAAACAAGCACTCCAAATATACAAGTCCATTTGCACGGACCACTGCATGGATTAATTTTCATGGAATGAGATCTGCTGTGGTCATCATTGGCACGGCCGTTCGTCTGCCTGTTCTTCCTACTCACTGAATTTACTCGTACCATTTTCTATGAAAGGCAACTGAAATATCTTACCCGAGAACATCTTCATCAGCACAAAATAAACATATATAAGCGTTCCATTTCAGCCTTACCCATTTTGCTTTCACCGTGCGAATAGTTGTCGATGGTATGCTCCCCAGTGCTACATTACCCTTGTCACAACCTTATCATCTTTCAGGAACATAGACCACGCAAATAGTTTTTGGTACAACAATTTAATATTATCATGCCTATCCTATCTTATCCTGTTCCCCTTTATTCCGCGCTCAATCCTGAGCATCTCTTTGCTTTTATTCTGGACTGCAGGTAGGCAGGACCTCACCCTCATGTGTTCCATTTTTGGTTACTCATCTGCAGTACAAAAAAAAAAGAACCCTCGTCTATAGAAATTTGGAATGAGAATTATGATTACTTCCTACTACCTTCACACTCATTGTAATTACTTATGTAGGAAATCTGAAAATAGAGAATAAAAAATGAATAAATTCATCTTTTGGAAATCTAGTATAAAAATGGTCATTCTTAGTTTTTGAAATTGTTTTTTCATTGAGATGTATATAGCATGTACAAATTGTCATTCTAGAGTATGGAACTGCACTATATGGTTTCCTTATTACAAACAATCGTATTTCCTCCGTTTTCAAATACTTATTATTTCATAGTTCATTTTTAAATTAAGAAATGACAAGTATTTAGGGATAGTGGGAGTATCAGCCATGGATATCCGTCAGGACTTTGTTTTGTGTGACGTGTGCATATTCTATTGCACCAAGAAGAATTGAGAAGCGGAAGGTATGCTGTACAAAGTCAACCGTGGATGTCCGTCACGAATATACATGTGACCAATCTGTCGCGTCACTCACATAAGCTAAAAAATCGACTGGAATCATATAAAATAAAGCTAATTTGTCGTGCATCTTCATTGTCAAATATTTTTGTGGCGTGAAATGATCTAATATGGATAGAGATTTATAATCACAAAGCCACCATGGAAAAAATATCGCATGAGAATTATTAAAAAATTCCTTATGGATAATTGATATGACAAACTCGAGTCGCTGTCGGGTTCTTTGGGACCGCGCATAAGTTGATGCAAGGGACAATCAGACTTGTACATGCGTTGCAGATATTTATGCACAAGTAGAAGAAATATCAATGGACTGGCCTCATTGTTTCCACGTCCACCCTATGTGAACTAGATAACATCAATGATAATTCCAACTTTGACATCTCACGTCAGGAGCAATCACGGTCCCCTGCTGACGCAATTGTATTGCATCAAACGTTAAACTATATATGAAAATCAATTCCCATCATGTTGCAAGCTACATAAGCCGTTTTTACATACGGTCATAGACCTATTTCTAAAAGTGGTTTTCTCAACCGACTGAATTAGATCGATCATTTACACAATTGGTTAAGTGCCCCGACTTATTAAGTGATTTGCCTGTATAGATGGGTTCGATTTTTTACAGGCAGCCCACTTAAGGTACTTCCTATACAAATGAAAAGGGAGTGTTTGTAAAAATGTGTTTTTAGTTTAATCTAGCAGAAGGAACAAGACTTTTAATGTTGTTGGATCTAATAGTGTGTTTGGCTCAGCCGTAATTTTTTTGAAAATCTGAATTTAGTTATCAGTTGCAAAAATTTTGTTGTGATCTGAGAGAAAAAAAGAAAAGAAAAATGATTTGGGTGTGTAACTAGTGTCACGTGAGTAATTATTTCTAATAGTTGGACGAAAAATTTAGGAAATCTGGCGCGCGAGAATATTCTAATTTGTAATAGGAAAATATGCATATTAGTAAGAATATGCTTCACAGGAAAACTTCTTTGGTTGAGATTTCATATTCTTGACAATGAATTTGCTCCATAAAGTTAGATTAAAGAGACCCTAAATATAGCTGAAAAAAGATGAATACTAAGGATGAACTTTCTTAAAGAGTGGGAGAATAGTGTGCACCATTACAACCCTGTGGTCTGCCATGCATAGGGGTGAATAGTTCATTTTGGTTAATTCAGTTAAGAAAATTTCAATTATGAAGAATTGATTACCTACTGTGATCCAAAAAAGTCATAATACACACAATTCGATTACAATTAATCCGGTTTGGTTTTGTAGTTAACCGTATTTTAATGTACAATATAATTTATTGGATAAAAATGATGACAAATACACAAAAATATAACAATAAATACATAAAATTATATGTATGGGCCTATGGTGGGTGCAGAGTACCAACATTGGGTGGGGGTACGAGAAATTTTTTCAAGAGGGTGAATATTAGTAAAATTGACCTTTGTTTTATGCATTGTAAGATGGTGTGTTCAAATTTAGTTGAATCGATTGTTCGGTTCATACGACGTGTTGCCAAAATACACAAGAATAAAAACCGAGTTAAGAAAATCGATTAAACTCATATTTCGGTTCGATTTGATATTGCAGTTTACTATTAACCGCCCTCATCCCTAACCATGCAACTACCGTCGTAATAGAAAAAATGCGACCATGTGTTCTCGTTCTGTATCACTCACCTTGAACCGTATCTCACTAGAAATCGTACGTAGTGATCGTTGACACTGTCATCCACATCGTTGACACTGTCAAAGCACGACGTACGCGCGCCAATGGCCCAGGACCATGGCTGAGGGAAACCAACGAATAAAAGGTGGTGATCGCTGGTGGAGACAAACAGTTCGGGGACACGGGTTCGGCCGGCCGCACGGGCTCCGGCCAAGCAATCTCGTACGTAATAAGACCTTACACCTGCCCGTCAGAGCATCTCTAATTCCGTGTTAGCCACTGCTCCCGTGCGTGTCGGCAAGCAGCTGGCCGCGTAATTCGCCGAGGCCTACTACAAAGGTTGCATGCAACATGGGCCATCCAATCCAATGGAGTTCTGGATGGATGGCGGGGCCACGTTCGCGCAGGTGGCGCCGGCCAGCCGGCCGGCCACGCGCGGCGCGTGGGTGTTCAGGAGCAAACCGAGATGCCCTGAGACCCGGCTGTGAAAACTGTTGACGAACCGGTCAGGGTGGTTTTATAGATGTGTCAAATAGCTAACTAGGCTCCATCTATTTGTAACTCTCGTTAAAACAATCAATATGGATATGTGGATAGTTCAAAGTTGTACTCCGGATACAAAGTTATATTATTTGAAAAATCCCAGATTTCAGAAACACAAGTCTAGTTGATTTTTAGAAACCGCTTTGACCGTTTTAATTGGTCCGAGAGGTGAGCTTGTGTTTGATATGGAAATTATAGGAGTTTGAATTTCTAACGGGGCAAGACCTTCCCTCAGTATAAATATAAACGTTTACAGCCTATTGAACTAACCCTACTTGATAACAATATAATTTACCTATACTTTTCTCTCAAAACATTAATTCTTAATTGTTATTCTTACTTCGTCTTAACGACAATTGAAGGTGTGTTTTAGCTGTGTTGTTGACGCTAGGACGACCCAATGCAAGCTGGCCTGCTAGGGCCCCTCTCGAATGAGTTTTTTTTCGATAAGGAGCGTATATTAATATCAAGAAGCTATCAATTACACCTGACCTCCGCACTGACAAAATGTTAAGAATGCAGAAACACCACGAATGCACGTAAAAACAATAACTCTTGCAATTTTTTTCAAACTCGACCTGAGTACTGAGATTAGAACTAATACTCATGGAGCTTTACAGACATGTCTGATAGTTTTGACGAAGTGAGACGTCACACAAATAGAGACCTCATCAGATTGGCTTAGGTGAAGTTGGATGCATCACCAATATGACGCCACCAGAGCATGAATGTCTGACTACAGCCTTGGTTACAGTGATCCGTGAGAAAGAGAAGAAACTTCAAAGCCCTCAGCCCCTCACTACGTAGTTCAACCAATTGCTGCACATCATAGCAAGGAGACCAACATCATCAAACGTGAACAAACGTGACAAGATCTGGAACCCTCGGCAATTGCAGCCATGACCCTCGCCTTCTCGCTATCACGTGTTGCCGTACAACAGTGTAGATGTGATACACTCATACTATCACTAGGGGTGTCAATGAAGCTCAAGTTCATGAGCATTTCTCGAGTTCGGCTCGTTAAAAGTTCGCTTCGAGCTCGTCTCAAAAGATAATTGAGTTGAACTCGAACTTAATTCAAAGTTCGCGAGCCTGGCGAGGTCAAGCTCGATAAACTCAATAAGACTCTAGATAAGTTTTGTATAATAAATATTATTTATTATTGTTTATTTATATTGTTTGTTGTAAGTGTTTGAATGAGGCTCCGAGCTCGGCTAGAGCTTTACGAGCTTCAACCAAGCCTAACTATTTAAACGAGCCTTATCGAGTTTGACTATAGAATCGAATGTATTCAGACTTGGATCGAGCTCGACTCAAATTTTTACCGAGCTCGATCTTCAAAGATCAAGTTGTTCGAACTCGACTCATTAATACAACCACTACTGCAACCCTGTTGTCCATGTGAGACGATGCCCACCTCAAATCCCATGATCGCCTTCACCACCCTGTCTCTACATCCTCCACCGCCTCCTATCCTTGCCGCCAGTGGATCAGATGCGGACGTAGACGACGACAGATGCTAGGACACGATCCCTTTGGACTTACTACCCCTGGGGGTAGGCGTTGGAGCTGTGAAGTCAGCGATGGTAACACGTGGAATTAGGCCGATTCGTGGTCTAGTCGATGGTATACATGACCTACTGGTCATCCCCGAGGCATTCCCTGATAAGCGTGATGGTCTATAACTCTTAGTTGTGGTCGCCATCTTTTACGTGGGTAGCACGGCGATCTGAACTGCCATCAGCCCTGACTGATTTTCTTGAAATGGGCAGGCTGATTCTTTAATTAGAAACGGAGTTTCGTAAGCCCTGTTTATGATACTCAAGAACATACTTGTGTTTAGTGGTGTTTTTTCACATCAACAAAGGCAAATTACTCCACCAGGCCAAGCGCCGACCGCGACGTGCACCTGGACGGCTGACTGGGATGAGACGTTGTGCGACTGGAGGGCATTAGGGCACGAAGGTGGCAGAGTGGTGTTGTATTCGTTGCCCCGGATCCCGACCAAAGGTTTACTGCGTCACCGGTGACGATGGGTTTGCGTGCAGTGTCGCGTCGTCGCTCGATCGTGATTGTGACGGCGGTGGGATTACGTAATAGATAACGCTGCAGGGTTCCGTTGCAGGGTTCCGACGTACAGGTCAGTGGCAAACAGTTGGACCCTAAACAATCCACATCAACAACCTCTAAACTATACTCTAAAGCGGTGGTTCCTACAGCATTTCCAGTGTCCTTTCTAGCACACTCTAAATTTTCAGTGTGCTCTCCTGCACTCATCGTACTCTATATCAACTACCATTTTCCTTTCCTTCCCTTTATTTTCTTTGTTTTTTCTTTTTTACTTTCCTTTCCTTCTGTCGGTACCCTGCGTACCGGGTACCCCACGATGCCGCAAGTGCAAGAGAGTTCCACCTGTCAGAGTCGAAGGTTTCCTCAAGCCCCACATGTCACACGACACTGGAACTGCCCTCCTCATATGGGTAGCTCCAGGACTGACATGTGTAGTATAAGACCGGAGCTAATCTCCCAATATTGGAAAGCTCCGGGATTGACACGTGAATAATGACCCGGACCTAACCTCCAGCAGAGAAGAGCTCCAGTGCCGCCACGTGTATATTGGCTCTGGACCTATCTCCCTACAATGGGAAGCTCCGGAGCTGCCGCGTGTGGAACCTCCGGACCTACACCACCAACGGGTACACTGGCAGATCTCCAACAGCACGGACATTCAAGGGACAGTTAAAGTGGCAATTACAAGACCTGATTACATGTCATTAATGTTATATTAAGGACATACGATCAGTGTACTATTAATAGGGGTAACGCAACCACTAAGGCACATTATCACACTATTAATCATACTTAATACTCATAGACTGTGTATTAGGTTATTAAATATGCCAGGGCCACATGTCGGGCTAGACAAATGTTGTAACGGCCAGTCCTTAAACTATAAAAGGACTGGCCGCATGACTTATGACACACAGGCTCATACGCTCGCCAACATCGCTGAAACTCTCAATACAACACACTTACACACCCCGTGGAGTAGGGTATTTTGCTCAGGCGGCCCGAACCACGTAAATCTCATGCGTCATCATCTTGTTCCTGATCTCTGCGCGCCCAAACCGATACAAGAACCTCCGCAGACTACATTTAGTAGTACCGGGGAAAGTGTCGTGGATACACTTCGACATTTGGCGCGCAAGGTAGGGGCTGCCCGAGATCGCAAGATGGTGAACTCCACCGCAGGATCCTCCAACGGCAACCATGTTGAACATCCTGCTAGAGGCAATCCCTCCAACATGCAGCAACCAGCAGGCACCTTTGTCCTGACGGGTGTCATGCCACCACCACCAGCATCTGCCCCAGCAAACAATGCTGGACGGCAGGATGGGGTACTTGTGTCGATCACAACATCAGCAAACAACAACCCCGAGAACGCGCTGATTGCTACGCGAACTCCGTTGGAGCGCCCATTAGCGCCTGGAGCACCTCAGGGTGCGATGGAGCAGTGGCGCACTGATGTACAACATCTGGTTGCAGCTGCAGCTGATGCCATCAGCAACCAAGGTCCACCCCCTTCGAGGCAGGCAATAGCTCAACGTAGGACCTTATATGGAAGACTTGGTCCTCACGTGTCACAGCACCGACGGCGTGCTACATCCCAGCAGGTGACTTCGTTGCCTTCCGGGGCACGATGCACCCATACCATCACCAGGATTCCGACTCATGACCTGCGGTCGGAACTTGATCGCCGTTACCGGCAGCAGGATGACCGCGTCCATATCGAGTGTGCTCATGAGAGATGAGAAGCTCGAGACAACCCTGCTCCTCAGGGAGTAGGAGGAGGTTGTTCTGCCCTGGCCATGAATCTACGCATGGTCAGATGGCCACAGAAGTTCCGACCTCATTTGTTGAAGAAATTTGACGGGACTGTCAATCCCGCCGAGTTTCTTCAAATCTACTCCACTGCTATACTTGCAGCGGGGGGCAACGAGGCCGTGGTGGACAAGTACTTCCCAGTGGCTCTGACTGGGGCTGCAAGGTCCTGGTTCATGAGTCTTCCACCCGACTCCATCAATAGTTGGGAAGAATTATGCCAACAGTTCACTGCCAACTTCGGGAGTTCTTACACCCGACCCGACACTGAACTGGATTTGTTTGCTGTGAAGCAAACAACGGGAGAATCGCTGCGATCCTTTATCCAGCGGTTTTCTCAAGTACACAATACCATCCCCTCAATCTCGAGCGCTTCTGTTATCATTGCATTCAGACAGGATGTTGGAGACAAGAAGATGCTGGAGAAGCTGACGACCAAAGAAGTCACCAGTGTCACGGAACTCTCCAGCTTAGCAGGTAAATGTGCTAAAGCTGCGGAGGGACGTGAGATGCACTCCAAACCACCTCCAGAGGAAAACAAGAAATCCTCCAAGAATGAAGCCACTACTTTTGGAGGTGGCAAAAAGAAAAAGAAGTCCAACGACAAAAGAAGCCGTCGGTCGGTACACCTACTGCCGCGACTGCTGTTGCTCCCAGTGGTCAAGGGCCACACCCCGAAAAATGACTCCGTCCTTCGTCAGAAGATGGTAGCAGCTCCAAAGTGTGGTGTCCGATCCACAAGACGGACAAGCACAGTCTGGAAGAGTGCCGACAGGTCTGGAACCTCATCGAGTGCTACAACAAGCATCGGGAAGAAACTCCTTTCTGCCAGCGGGAAGGAAAACAAAAAGTCGATGAAACTTCGGCTGAAGATGAGCTAGGCTTTTAGGACCCCAAGAAGGTTCTGAAGGCTGTCTTTAATACCGTCCACGACGATTCCGACGTCTCCGACAATGAACGCCGGAAGACCCTAAACACCATTTATGGTGGTTCTTGGGACATCACCTCTCGCCGCATACTCAAGACAATGTGGCGGGATATGGCTCTTGCAGCTCCTACCTCCAGGGCGGAGGCTCATCAGAAGTGGATGGACACACCCATCATTTTTGATGCTTCGGAATGCCCTCATAATATGATCGGAGCTGGCCAACTCCCATTGATGGTGTCTCCGACCATTAACAATGTTCAACTCCGTCATGTAAGGGTGGACGGAGGTGCAGAGCTGAACCTCATAAGCTTTGAAGCCTTCTTCAAGTTTCAGCTCTGACCTTTGGACCTTCGCCCCTCTCGACCTTTTTCTGGGGTAGATCACGGGGCCATTACCCCTCTCAGCTCCATTACACTCCTGGTGACCTTCGGGACTCGGGAGAATTACATAACCGAGAAACTGGTCTTCGATGTGGCGCACATCAGTCTACCATTCAACGCCATACTGGGCAGGCCTGCTTTGTACAGGTTCATGGCCGCCACCCACTATGGCTACTTGGTGTTGAAGATGCCAACACCTTCAGGCGTTCTTCGGATCCGCGGGGATCGCACTGCGGGAATCACTGCACTGGAAGAACTCCACACGCTCGCTACAGTGCAGGAGGAAGCATCTGGAAGGGAGCAAGCTCTGAAACCCTCAGGATCTCATCGTCGAGGCTCAACTTCTGCACCACGTGTGCAACCAAGCGACGACACTGACGTTCCTATCAAAGTCGTTCAAATCGGTTCTGATGCTGCTCAAACCACCCGTATATCGGGGGGTCTGAACAACAAATAGGAACTCGCGCTCATCACTTTCCTCCGGGCGAATGTTGACGTGTTTGCTTGGCAACCGTCACAAATGCCTGGGATTTCCAGGGAGGTGATTGAGCACAACCTGAAGATCTATCCCGACGCACGACCTATACACCAAAATCCCCAGAAGCAATCAATCGAGCGACAAAATTTCATCCGACAGGAGATCAAGAAGTTGCTCGAAGCTGGTTTCATTTGGGTGGTTTATCATCTAAAATGGCTGGCAAATCCAGTCGTGGTGCCTAAGGCTAGCGGGAAGCTTCGGATGGGTATCGACTACACAACCTTAAATAAGGCATGTCCAAAAGATCCATTTCCACTACCTAGGATAGACCAGATAGTGGACTCCACCTCTGGGTGCGAGCTATTGTGTTTCTTAGATGCATATACTGGATATCATCAGATCCAAATGTCTAAGGAAGATGAAGAGCATACTGCTTTCAGAATAGTAGATGGATTATATTGTTATACTGCCATGCCCTTTGGTCTAAAAAATGCTGCTTCAACCTTTGTGCGAGCTATGTACAAAAAATTTGGAGAGCTAATCAAAGACTTGGTGGAGGTGTATGTCGACAACATCGTCGTGAAGATCAAGAACAAGGAGCCACTCCTTGATAACTTGTAAGCCATCTTCGACAAGTTGCGCAACACGCACACTGAGCTGAATCTGGACAAGTGTGTCTTTGGGGTTAGCTCCAGGAAACTTCTAGGTTTCTTGGTGACTCACTGAGGTATTGAGGCAAACCCAGCGAAAATCAAGGCCACAGAAGATATGCGGCCCCCAGCCCGCATCAAGGATATCCAGAAGTTAACTGAATGCCTAGCTGCGCTCAGCCGATTCATCTCCAGACTGGCAGAGGCGGGACTACCCTTCTTCAAACTCTTGAGGAAGTCCAGACTGTTCCATTGGTCTGAAGAAGCAAAAAAGGCATTTTAAGAGCTGAAGCAGCTCCTCACCACCCTGCCGATCTTGGTAGCTCCAAATCCTAGTGAGCCTTTACTTATTTATATATTTGCAACTACAAAAGTTGTTAGCATGGTCCTGGTCACGGAAAGACCGGAGCCACATCCAATTCAGGAGCCTAGACCCCTCCGGGAGCGTCCGGAGCTACCTGAAGGTGAGTCTAGGTCCCAGCCCCAGACACGGATCTTCAAGACAGAGTGCTAGAAGATCAACCTCTCTCATATGAGGGAGTTTTAATGGATATTAAAGAAGATATGGTCCCATCAGAGAAGGTTCGAGTTGGACAGGAAGAAGATTCGTACCCCTCCGGGAGGGTCCGGAAAGTTCAACAAGAAGGCTCAGACCCCTCTAGGAGGGTCCGGGTCGATGGAGAGGAAGTTTCGGGCCCCTCTGAGAGGGTCTAGACCATCCAGCGCTAGGTGTACTTCATCAGCGAAGTACTCCACGATGCCAAGACCAGATACATTGAGGTGCATAAGTTGCTTTATGCAGTTCTTATTGCCTCCAGGAAGCTTCGTCACTACTTCCAAGACCACAAAATATCAGTGGTAACTTCTTATCCATTGCGTGCTATTTTGCATAATCCTAACTCTACGGGGAACATTGCAAAAAGGGCAGCGGAGCTGGCCGAGTTCGATCTCGAATTCGTGCCACGACAAGCAATCAAGAGTTAGGCTTTGGCTGACTTTGTGGCAGAGTAGACTCCCTCGCCATCAAATTCTGGGGGCCCTAGTGAGCAGAAACCAGAACCCAAGGTTTTGGTATTCACCAAGCCTCACTGGACTCTCTACTTTGACGGCTCCATGCAAAAGCAGAGGGCCGGAGATGGAATCCTTCTTCTCGCTCCGACCGGGGAGAAGGTTAAATACATGGTTCACCTTGACTTCAAGGCAACCAACAACATGGCGGAGTATGAAGCTCTTATCTACGGACTCAAGATGGCACTATCATATGGTGTCAAACAGTTGTTGGTGAAGGGTGATTCACATCTCATTATCAAACAAGTCAAAGGTGAATGCTGCTGTAACAATCCCCAACTAGCTACTTATCTCCTTGAAGTCCAGAGGCTCCAGAAGGACTTCAAAGTCTTGGATCTCCACCATGTTCAGCGTCTTCTCAATGTTGAAGCTAACGAACTCTCGACGAAGGCTTCAACTGGAGCTCCAGCTCCTAACGGAATCTTCGTCTGGAGGTTATCAAGACCAACAACTTAGTGTGTCGAACTGAGTGAAGGGGGCAAACCAGCACCTCGAAGCTCGCAGTCCCGATGACCCTGTTACCATGGCGTCCACCAAGGGTCGTAGGTGCTGTTGGAAGCTCCGAGCAACCCAGCACGCAAGACTCAGAAGCTCAAGTTAGCTCTGATGCATAGATCTCGGAGATCTGGAGCTACTTGAAAGACAACATCCTTCCTGAAGACAGTGTATCTGCTGATCGGATCGTCAGGTTGGCTAAAAGATATACACTGGTAGAAGGGGGTCTCTACCGGCATGGTGCCAATGGCGTACTAATGCGATGCATTGCAAAGGAAGAAGGCCGCGAGCTTCTCGCGGAAATCCATAGAGGCGAGTGGGGGAACCATGCATCTTCTCGTACGTTGGTTGGTAAAGCCTTTCAACATGGCTTTTACTGGCCCACAACACTCCAAGATGCAATTGAGCTAGTGAAAAAATGTGAAGCGTGTTAGTTCCACGCAAAAAAGATTCACACACCGGCTCAATCACTACAAATGATACCTCCTACATGGCCATTCGCTGGTGGGGCATGGACATCTTGGGACCATTCCCAAAAGCCGTCGGAGGTTACAGGTTCCTGTATGTCGCCATCGACAAGTTCACCAAGTGGATGGAAGCAACTCCAGTTGTGACAATTAACAAGCAATCAGCAATCAAGTTCTTGAAGTCTATAATATGCAGATTTAGAGTTCCAAACAAAGTCATAACTGACAATGGAACTCAATTTACAAGTGCTGCATTCCAAGAATATTGCGAAGACCTCGACATTCAACTTAGCTACGCCTCAGTAGCTCACCCATCAAGTAATGGTCAAGCCGAGAGAGTAAATGCAAAAATCTTAAAAGGACTCAAGATGCACACATACGAGCACCTAAAAAGCATGGAACCAACTTGATTGAAGAGCTTCTGTCCACATTGTGGGCAAACAAGACAATGCCTAACCGATCTACTGGGGAGACACATTTCTTCCTAGTGTACGAAGCTGAAGTAGCCCTCCCTCCAGAGATCACCATGGGGTCCCTTCGGGTTTGGACCTTCGATGAAGCCACACAGGACCAGCTCCAGCGTGAAGACCTTGACCTCGTCGATGAGGGAAGATGCAAAGCAGCTGTTCAGAATGCTCGCTACCGCCAAGCGCTCCAGCGCTATCATCAAAGGCATGTGCGCAACCGACATCTTGAAGAAGGCGATCTAGTGCTGCGAAAAATATTAACTCACGAAGGCATGAATAAACTTTGCCCTAGCTGGGAAGGTCCCTTCTGAGTGATCAAAGTATCCCGGCCTGGATGCGTTCGCTTGACAACTGAGGATGGGACTCCACTTCCCAATCCTTGGAACATCGAGCACCTACATAAGTTTTATACTTAGAATCACGGAGGTGACTTTGTAATTACACACAATGTATGTTATAGAGTCAATACATAGATACGGGTAGGTCATGCAGGAGAACATCCGGACGCCTCCGGGAAGGTTCGAGAAGTTCAAGTAACACTTGATACAGTCACAGTACTAAAAGTGTAACTACCTGCCCAGGGCTAGTACAAGATGTATAGCGCACTTAGCTTGATCCTGAATCCTAAGTGTGTCCTTGTCTCCCCTATAATCTGAACCTATAATGAAAGACATTGTTGTGTGAAAACAGACTCTACGTGCATTTATTTTTGTACAAGGCTCGGTATATCAAATTATAATTTTTTATCCTTCTTGTCTATAATGAGTTTGTTCAATTCTTTTTCAGTTTTTGCCCAAGTTATTCATATGTGTGACTAGTTATATTGTTGATCTCTTTGGATCTTAACATACTGTATAGTCTACTTGCCTGAACGCCAAGCCAACATAGGTCCGGAGTGTGCTATCAACTTAGCTTGGTCCTGCACCCTAAGTATGCCACTCTACCTACACCCCGGCAGGCCTTAGTAGGGTGAGTACTAAAAAGGAATACAGATCTGGAAAGATTACATCAATATGCTTGTTATCATATCGAGTTTCTTCGGATCTAAAGCTCAAATAAGAATGATAAGTCACAAACGATTTATAGATAAGAGGACGAATTTTACTTTTTTCTTGTCTTTAATGTGCAGGAAAAACAGAAACTCATAGTGATGGTGGACGACGCCGGAGCTACTAAGCTTAGACATCCTCCAAGGGGGCCCGCCGTCGACGTTTTATATGTTGATAGTGAGTGCCGACAAGCTACGAAGCTCTGGCAATCTCAGGGGGTCTGCCATTGATGATTTGTGCGTTGACATCAGGCGCTACCAAAAACTCACAGGCGGCCCGCCGTCGACGTGTTATATGTTGATGGTGGGTGTCGTCGGAGCTATCAAGCTCCAACAACCCCAGGGCCCAGACGTCGACGTGACAAAGGGAGATAAAGACTTCGGACCCTAAATCTACAAGTTCGAAGTGTTCAAGTCATCAACATACTGTCAAATCCTTTTGGTACTTGTACAAACTCGAATTATGCACATATACCAGGGGGCCAATAAGATAGAGTACAATATATTGAAGACAAAGTGAAATTCATGGCAAAAAGAGTGGATTTCATTAATTCAAAGTGCTAGATTACAAAATCGGGATTACAACAGGCCAACAGGAAAAGACCTAGCTACGGGAGGATCTAAGTCCTGTGGAAAAACAATGCAACCTTCTCAGCAGCCTCTTGGACACTAGCTTTGGTGGCATCCTTCTCTTCGACAATGAGTCGTTCAAAGACTGGATTGAGATCGAATTGGGGGTCTCGGCTTCTGTAACACGCCGAGATATACTCGGTGACATTTTTAGCCAGAGATTTCCCCTCTATCTCCAGCTGATCAGCGATGACATTACTCATTGCATCGAGTTTACTATCAGCAGAGCCAAGCGCCACTAGCGTCTGGTACAGCTCCTGTGTTGGGTCATCTGAGCGTACTGGACTGAAGCCAAGAGGCACAAGGGCCCTGTCCGCACATCCCAGGAAATCCCACAACATCAAGGATTCGGTCGCCCTTAAGCTCTGCAGTTCCTTCAGTGACCTCCGGGCGGCCGCTAGCTTCGAACTCTCCCAAGCGAGGCGCTCAACTGCTTTGGTGTGTTGCTGCATATTCTCAACAACTTGCTTTTCGCGGTTGGTTAGCTCTGTCTCCCGGGGGTGGATACGGTTCCGCCGTTCGGCCAGGTCCTTTTCCCTGCCCCTCACTTTCCCTTCTCTGGCGGCAATATCAGTCTCTCTTTTTGAGAGCTCCTGCCCCAGCTTCCAGTACTTCTCCTTTTCTTATGCACTCCACAGATCCAACTTCTTAGTGCGCTCTGCAAAATTTTGCTCAGCGAGAGTCAATTTCTGGGTGATCTCCTCCTCTCTCTTCAAAACATCCTCCTGCTGTTCCAGGAGCTTATCTTCTCTCGCATCAAGGTCCGCTCGACGCTTCAGGAGGACCTCATTTAATTCATTGAGGCTTTTGTGACGCTCATCGGCAGCATCACACCTTTCCTTAGCTTGCTCGAGGATCTCCCGAGAATTGGCATCGAGCATTCTGATTGCGGCTTCCTTCTCTTCCAACAGCTTGCCCCAGTATTCCATCCGGGTCATTTCCCTCTTGACCCATTCCTTCTGAACAGGAAGCCTCATATGAGCAAGCCTGGTCTCAAAATGGAGCCTGTTGCCCCCAGCGCCTCAAGGTGTGGCTCTCCTCTTCAAGGACCTTGCTCTCATGATTGAAGGTGAGCTGAACTTGTCGGAGGCTCGAGCAGGCATTGTCTATAGATAACGCCAAGGGGATAGTCTCCGAATCTGCTGGGGTCATCTCTGTTGGTTCTAGGGGATTCTCCCCAACAAAAATAGGGTCCCATTCTACAAGTGAGGTACCCTCAGCTCCTACAGCACTGGGGCCACCCTCCGAAAGTTCTTCGGCCGCAGCAGAGGAAGAACCCGCTCGGGGAACTCCTACCTTCGAGGCCGACGCCGAAGGTCCTGCTGCAGGAACTTCAATCGCTAGCTCCACGGGTGAAGAGCCTGCCTCTGCCTCTTCATGGCGCTTTGCCTCGGGCGTGGGCACCTATGGAGCAGTTACTTCCGGGGTGGTCGTTGGGGTTTCACCCGAAGCCATCACAAGCTCAGGGTTCCGTCTCAACTGACGGAGCTTCAACAACTTCTGGTCTGAGGGCCAGAGCTTCAACTACCTCCAGCTCAGTGACCGGAGCTTCAATCATCTCTGGCTCAACGACCAAGGCTTCAACAACTTCCGATTCAAGGACCGGAGCTTCTGTCACCACCGTCCCCGTTACAACTTCTGGTATAGGAACCGGAGCCTCGGTAACCTCTGGCTCAAACGCCAGAGCTTCCGACATCTCCACCTCCCGCACTGGAGCCTCAGTCTCCAACGTTGTTTCTAGCGGTGCAACTTCAACTTCTCCCCCGTGGCCCGACGCTACCACGGGAGTCTCTGGCGATGACTCTGAATCCAGATCCACGACAGCTGGCGCCGCAACTGCCATGACCTCAGCCACCACTAGAGGAGACATGAGGGTGGAAGCTGGAGTTTTCGTCTGCACTATTTAAGACAGTGCGACGGAGGCCGGAGCTTTAGACCACGACTTTGACGCCCTGCAGTAAAAAAATCCGAAGATTTAAAACATGATAAAAACAAGCGTGACCAATCAAGGTGAAAAGCAAATCTTACCTTGGAAAGCCACCGCTCCAATCTGCGCGGAACCTCTTCCCCAGAGGCTCTGAACCGGAGCTTGTCGTGGTTGGCGCAGGGGGAGCTCCGAAATGTTGCCCGGGACCTGCTGACACCATTTGTGTTGCCTCAGTCGAAGTCTCCCTCGGCCGAGAAGAACCTCCAAACCCAGAGCCCCTCGCAGGCACCGAGACCGGAGTCGACTGTCCAGAACTGGCGTCTCTCAAGGACGCTTGCACCGGAGGAGGTGTAGCCGCAGAAGATCTCCCTCGCCGAGGAGAAGGGGCTGTTGTCGATGGAGCAGGCCTGACGTACCTCCCACCAGCATGCTTCAGCTTCCTCTTCTGGCTGGAAGACTCAACCAGCTCCTTGCCCTTGCCCTTGCCAATGTCTTCAATCCTCTGGCTTGGAGCAAGGGCAGCCACATCCTTGGAAGCTCCGGGGATTACAACCCTAGAGGTCGGATGTTTTTCTACCTCGCCACGATGGTCTAGCACCAGCATCTTCCTCCAGAGCTCCCTGCTGATCTCTGTAATAATGTTTAAGGGCGGGAAAGCGGCCGACGGAGCTAAGGTGTCATCGTCGACAAGCCCATGCTGAAATTTCTTGAGATGGAGATTCAAAGCTTTGTCATCCAAGTTGGATTTCAAACCGGTCTCAATCCAATCGTCATCCATCACGCTGTTGAAAGCCCAAACGAGCTTCTCCCACTTCCTCAACAGGGCCCACCTGTTCACCAAGAAATTTCCGAAGACCATCTGGGGGGGTCACTCCACCCTCCACGCATTTTCGGATCCTGGTCAGGACATGGTTAAATGCATCCAACAACTTCGGAACTGTACTCCAGGTGTCGGTGTCAACGTTGGGGAGTCCTTGGGGCAGCTCCATTCTGTCGTGCTCCTCCACTGCAATGATGAACCAATCCTTTTTCCAATCATCCCATTTGCCGGAAGGGAATGACTTCCAGTACTTGAAGGGGAAGTTCTTGCGGTTTACAAAATAATAGAAGCCAAGAAGCTCAGTACCCTTGTCGGTGGTATGGACCGTGAAGAAGGTCCGGAATAGCTCGATGCAGGGGGGAACACCCACCCACATCTCGCAGAAGTGAACGAAGGTTGCCACCAGCAGAAGAGAATGGGTTCGAGATGATACAGTTGGAGGCCGTAGAAGTCCAGCAACATTAAGAGGAAGCTTGAAAAAGGTGGGATCAATCCCACCATGGCGTACGCTGAGAAGTACACCATGTCGCCATTGCGCTCCTTCTTGAATGGGAGCTTGCCGGCGCGGATCAACTGGTTGAAGGAGTCACTGGAGCACCCCATATAGGTCTGAACCTTCATCAGATCATCCTTGCTCTTGAGGCGGCTCTTGGGAAGGCCTAACTCCATCGCGACAAAGTGGAGGAAAGGAACAGAAAGCTAGGCGGAGTTTGGGAGGCTCTGAGCGCGAGTTTGATTGAAAGTGTAAAGAGTCCTCAAACCATGCATACTTTCCTTCTTAAGTAAGCCTCCGCAACGCTTGGATGGAAACCGCAACGAGAGCAGGGTCACATTTCAAAAATCTACCCCATCAATGACAAGTGGGCCTGAGGCCACCCCCGACGAAGAGATAGAGGTTATTACCCCAGACGAACCGTTGTCATGATGGACAATGGGAAACCCAAAGGCGACACCCTAACAAGGCGCTCAAAACCGATATGGTTTTCGTATTGGGAACTGGCGACCTTCAATTGCGTGAGATCCGCACTCAAAGATCTCATTTGCCGCATTCAAAACAAGCCACGCGGCGATGGTTTAACTCCGAACCATCACCCCAATGACACGTCAAAATACCTTTGAAGTCGCGACACGGGAATCGAGGATGGCCCCGCCTCCGGTAGAATAACTTCACCCAAATGGTTTCTCCCAGAGGTGGGCCCGGAGGCCACTATCGGTACCCTGCATACCGGGTACCCCACGATGCTGCAAGAAGTGCAAGAGAGTTCCACCTATCAGAGTTAAAGGTTTCCTCAAGCCCCACATGTCACACGGCACTGGAACTGCCCTCCTCATATGGGTAGCTCCGGGACCGACACGTGTAGTATAAGACCGGAGCTAATATCCCAATATCGAAAAGCTCCTGGATTGACATGTGGATAATGACCCCGGACCTAACCCCCAACAGAGAAGAGCTCCAGTGCCGCCACGTGTATAATGGCTCTGTACCTATCTCCCTACAAAGGGAAGCTCCAAAGTTGCCACGTGTGAGACCTCTGGACCTACACCACCAACGGGTACACTGGCGGATCTCCAACAGTACAAACATTCAAGGGACAATTAAAGCGGCAGTTACAAGACTTGATACGCGTCATTAATGCTATATTAAGGACACACGATCAATGTACTGTTAATAGGGGTAACACAACCATTAATGCACATTATCACACTATTAATCATACTTAATACTCATAGACTGTGTATTAGGTTATTAAATACGCCAGGGCCACATGTCGGGCCAGACAAATGTTGTAACGGCCAGTCCTTAGACTTTTTGAGAATCACTTGTTCAACTGAACGCCGACGGTTGACGCTGCCGGCGGTCACGTCCCCTCCAGCAGTCGCGACCGTTCCTTCGTCGTGTCCGATCGCCACCAGATGCGTCCGGTACATGAAACATGTATAAAAGGAAATGAGATGAATGAATAGAATAACAAGTTAAGAATTAATCTGTGTTCATTGTTCTTTCCTCTCAAACTCAATTCACAACACGTCATCAGCACTTTGTCTCTAAGAGCGAAAGAGAGAATCAAGAACAACGGTAAGATGCCTAACAATGGACTTACCGATTCTGTAATTATGGTGTTCTTCGTCGGGGATGAAGATCAGGGCCACCAACACCACTACCTAGTTCGTCGTCATGGCCATCAAGATGTTCAACGCCACGGTCGTCGCGGAGGCCACCGCCGCCGTCGTCTTCGACCGGTGGCACCATCACCGAATGCACGCCGACCTCATCGCCGCGTTGAAGATCGGTCTCCGACCCCTTTTCCCCATCGTGCCTCGGATCCGAACGACAAACAAATAGTTCGTCGAGAGGAAACAAGCGCCGTCCTCGGTGGGGAGATCCCCAACCGGGTTGCGCCGGTTCAAGGATCTTCGTCATCGGACGGACATGGGGAGGGAGGAGGAGAAGGAGTAGATGGCATACCGAACATCACAGCGGCTACCGGATCTATGGCACCGGCGGTTGTCGTCGTCGTCATGCCGCCTCCAATACGGCGGAGGGCGAGGATACAGATTGGACCCCGAGGTCTTCCTCAAGGTCCTTTGGCCGCGCGCACCACTCCTCCGTCGGCACCACCTGCAAAAATAGCATCACATGTTCCTATGCCGGCAACACCACGCTGGAACCCGGATCTTCACCGGTGCTTTTGAGCCCGAGTGGAAACCGAATACTCCGCCGTTTTGCTCACCTCGCTGCCCCGACCCGACCATCCCGGAGGTCCGGATCTTGTGTCTCAACCGTCGGTTCCAACTGAGCGGTGGGGGTGGTGGTGGGGGGGGGGGTTGAGGGGGAGCGGCGTCGGAGGACGAAGGGGATCGGCGTCGTAGGTGGAAGATGAAGGAGCGTCCATGGACGGTGGAATCGAGGAGGCGACGGTGGAACCGAGGAGGCGACGGAGGAGCCGAGGAGGTGAGTGCGGCTAGGGTTAAACCGACCGCCTCACACCGCTCCTCCCCTCCTTTATACCCCGCCGACCTCATGGGCCATTGGGCTGCCGGGCCGCACGCATGAACGGCCCACAAGGCCACTTGCTGCATGGGCCAAGTAGGCCGAATGACCCATTAGTGATACTTCTATTTTCCATTTTATTTAAATATTTACAGTTTAAATTCAGTATGAATTGAATTTAAATATAGTTTAAGTTCCTACAAGTGTGTATGTGTATATATTGTAAATATTTGTGTAATGTAAATATTTATTATGACAATGTATATATTGCATTTAAATATTATTTATTTGCAATAAATTCAATATTTGGCTAAAAATAAAATTTTGGCCATATTGATAAAATTAAAACTTACATTGTCCAAAATTCAAATTTTAGGCCAATTTCATAATTTGGCCTCAGTCTTGAATTTTGTTTATTACATTCACAAATTTTACAAATTTGCATTATGTAAAGCTAATTTTCAAATTTTAGCTTATGATGGAAATAACACTACACATAAAATATAAAGTAAATTGACTCATTTTGATTAAGCCATTTTTCTATAATTTGGTTTAATGCATTATGAATCATACCTCAATACAACAAGATGTATAATTCATTTAATTTGGCTATTTCTTTAATTGGCCATCTTTAACATGAAATATACATATATTTTCTTCTTGTCATGCCATTTTGCTATATTTGGCTAGATAAGAGAGAATAAATTTAATGTGTTTTCATTATGATTAACACACATTACAACACCACCATGGTGATTTTATTAATAAAATCTCTGGTTTCCTACATGTAGGAATCAATGTCTCATGAGTTTGAAGAACTTGCACTTGATGGTCATAATTACCTGACATGGGCTCTTGACATTAAGATAAGTTTGGCTTTCAGAGGACTCATGACTGCTCTTACTCCTCATAAAGAAAGACCTGCAACATTTCTGGATATATTTAAATACCAGGCACTATATACATCATCCGTAATCACCTCCATCCTAATTTGAAATCAGAATATGTGATGGAAGAAGAACCACATACTCTTTGGATGGTATTAAAAAGTCGTTATGAACAGCAAAAGACAATTCTATTGTCTGGGGCCAATCATGAATGGACTCAACCTCGTCTTCAAGATTTTAAGTCTATAGAAGACTATAATCATGTTGTTCATAAGGTATGTGCTAAATTAAGGTTTTGTGGGAAAGAACCATCAGAAGAGGACAAAATAGAGAAGACTCTTTAAACTATGCTCCCTTCTGATAGGGTCTTACAACATCAATTTCAGGCTCGCAACTACCAACATTATGTAGACCTCATTAGAGATTTACTTTAGGCAGAAAAGCATGATGAACTTACTATTAAGAATCATCACCAACGTCATGTTAGAGCTGCTCCTCTACCTGAAATTCATCATAATGAGAAGAAAGCTAATGCTTCTAAGAATTTATATTCTAAGAAAAATGGTAGATCTTCTAGACGCCGCCGTAATAGGCAAAAGAATAAGAAATTCTCAAACAAAATGAGAAAGCATGGTGTTCCTTTCAAAGGGAAAAATGTGCAGTGTAAGGCATGTGGAACTTATAAGCATACAACTGATAAATGTCGCATGCCTAAACACCTTGTGGCTTTGTACCCGAAATCACTGGGAAAGGATAAGAAAGCTCAAGGATCTCAAAATGAGTACGAGACTCATTTAAGTATTCAAACAAAGCCAACATTTGAAGTCGGTTGTTCAAGCAAGAATATTGAAGATCATAGAAACAACGATTCAACATTGAATGATGATGACCACATAGATTTGGACAATGCTATGGCTTAATATAATTCGAACGATGTATTTGATGATCTTTTATAGATCTTCTACCATAGAAATTTACATAGTTTAAAATCTATGTAAATTTAAGTGTGTTGTAATGTAATTATTAATTATATTGTATTAGGGTTATTCAACACTCTAATATTTTATATACATATTTAAATGCAACTTATTATGTTATTATAATTCTTATTTATTAGATTTCACGAGAAATTTCTGATGGAAGAAGAAATGTGTCTTGTGGATAGTTGCACCACAAACTCTATACTTAGGGATACAAAATATTTTTAGACCCTAACTAGGAGGTCGGAAAATGTTTTGACCATCGCAGGACGCGATGCGACAATAGTTGGCTCTGGACAAACCACTATTACACATCCTAATGGGACACAAGTGATGATTGAGGATGCTTTATTGTATCCCGATTCTACACGTACTCTCATAAGTTTTAGAGATATTTGGAAAAATGGGTTACATATACATACCCATGAAGAAAATAAAGAAAAAATTCTTCTTATTTCAAAATCTTCCGAATATGGCCAAAAAGTTCTAGAAAGAGTTCCTTCTACTCCATCTGGACTGTACTTTACGTACATAAAACCCGTACCATATGTTGCATACAAGGTGATTTTCCAGAATGTTGATATATTTAAGACCTGACATTCACGCCTAAGCCACCCCGAAATAGGGATGATGCGGAAAATTAATGGAAATTGCACCGGCCATGATTTAAAGAATACTAAATTTCCAAAATAAAATGATTTTATGTGTACTTCATGTGCTATGGGCAAGTTGATCTTGCGGCCTTCTCCGCTTAAGATCCATGTTGAACCATTAAAATTCCATGAAAGAATTCAAGGAGATATTTGTGGATCCATACAACCTATGTGTGGTCCATTTAGATACTTTATGGTTTTAATCGATGCATCTACTAGATGGTTGCACATGTGTTTACTATCTACACATAACCATGCTTTCGCCAAATTTATGATACAAGTCATAAGGTTGAAAGCAAATTATCCGGAATATAGGATAAAAAGTATCCGTATGAACAATGCTGCTGAATTTACATCCCGTGCCTTCAATGACTATTGTAAGGCTCAAGAAATTGAAGTACAACATTCTGTTCTATATGTTCACACACAAAATGGTTTGGCAGAATCTCTCATAAAGAGGGTTAAACTCATAGCTAGGCCATTATTACAAGGATGCAATTTACCAACATCTTGTTGAGGTCATGCAGTTTTACACGCTGCTGATCCTCTACAATTAAGATCAACTGCATATCATACCACCTCCCCTATACAACTTGTACGTGGAGATCAACCAAATATCTCCCATCTGCGAAAATTTGGATGTGTTGTATACAGACCAATTTCACAACCTACAAGAACTTCTATGGGCCCTCACAGGAAATTAGAAATATACGTGGGATATCAATCTCTGTCTATTATTAAATATCTGGAGCCTTTAACAGGAGATTTATTCACGGTCCGGTTCGCTGATTGTATTTTTAATGAGGATCATTTCCCGGCTTTAGGGGGAGATAATAAATTTATCAATGACCGCCGAGAAATAAATTGGGATGACAAATCCATCCTAAATGTTGATCCACGTACAAAGGAAACTGATCTTCAAGTTCAGAAAATTATAGAGTTACAACAAATTGCTAGTAACCTGCCAGATGCATTTACTGACTATAATAATGTCACAAAATCTTTCAATCGTGCAATAAATGCACCTTGCAAAGTGGAGGTACCAATAAAAACCACTCAACCACCAAAAAGGGGGAGAGCAAGTAATGGAATAGATGCTTCAAGCAAGCGTCCAAAGACTAGACCTTCCTCGAGAAAAGTAAATGCAAGTCAACAAAATGTTGGCATAAATCAAAGGGATATTTTAAATCCTTTATCCAACCCTCAAGTGTGCACTATAGAGCAGGTTGAACAATCGGAAAACCCTGATTCTTCTATGTTGGGAAGTCAAGAAGAATTACAGGAGATAAGAGAAATTTCCATCAATTATATTAGTTCTGGAGAATTATTTGACCGTAATACAACGGTCGTCAACTCATGCTTTTCAACCATAATTGCTGATCTTCTCCAAAATCCAGATCCTAAGACCATGGAAGAGTGTAAATAACTCTCGAAATGGATCAAATGGAAAGAAGCAATCAATGCAGAACTTGACTCACTTAAAAAGAGAGAGGTCTTCGATAATGTAATACCTACTCCTCCTCGAACCTATCCTGTTGGGTTCAAATGAGTTTTCGTTCGAAAGCGAAATGAAAACAATGAGGTTGTGAGATACAAGGCAAGGCTAGTTGTACAAGAGTTCACGCAGAGACCCGACATTGATTTCAATGAAACATATTCTCCTGCTATGAATGGAATAACTTTCCGATACTTGATATCTCTGGCAATACAAAAACATCTATCTTTGTAGTTGATGGATATCGTGACTGCATATTTATATGGGTCACTAGATTCAGATATTTATATGAAGATTCCTAATGGAATACCCATACCAAATGGAAAAGTAGATCGCAACACGTTTTGTGTTAAACTCAACAAGTCATTATATGGCTTGAAACAGTCTAGAAGGATGTGGTATAACTGACTGAAGGAGTTCCTTTTAAACAAATGCTACTCTAATAATGATGATTGCCCATGTGTCTTCATTCGAAGATCCTCAACTGGTTTTTATATCATATCAGTGTATGTTGATGATTTAAATATCATTGACACTGAGAAAGACATTAGAGAGGCACAAAATCATCTTAAAAGGGAGTTTGAGGTGAAGGACTTAGATAAGACTAAATTTTGCTTGGGTTTACAGGTAGAGCATCTTCATACGGGCATTATCGTACACCAATCAGCTTATGTTCAAAAAGTATTGGAGAAATTCAATATGAACAAAGCATATCCATCTAAAACTCCTATGGTAGTAAGAGGCTTAGAAAGGGATACATATCTATTTCGGCCATGTCAAGAAGGAGAAGAAGTTTTGGGTTGTGAATACCCATACCTTAGCACCATTGGTGCACTTATGTATCTTGCAAATAACACAAGACCCTATATTGCTTTTGCAGTAAATTTATTGGTAAGATATAGTAGCGCTCCTACCATACGTCATTGGAATGGAGTGAAAAATATTTTAAGATACCTTAAAGGTACACAAGATCTTGGACTATTCTTTCCAAAGAAACAAGATCTAAATCTCATTGGCTATGCCGATGCAGGTTATTTAAGTGATCTCCACAATGGTAGATCACAAACCGGTTTCGTATTTTTACACGCACAAACAACAATTTCTTGGAAGTCTTCTAAACAGACTCTAATTGCTATGTCTTCTAATCACTCCGAAATCATATCATTATATGAAACCGCACGTGAATGTGCTTGGCTACGTAGAGTGATTAATCATATCCAAACAAGTGGCATTGGGCACATTGAGTCATCAACCATTATCTATGAAGATAATTCAGCTTGTATTGCTCAGATGAAGTCAGGTTATGTTAAAACTAATGTTACAAAACACATAACTCCTAAACTATTTTAT
Organism: Tuctoria greenei; assembly: GCA_036927565.1. Lineage (NCBI taxonomy): Eukaryota > Viridiplantae > Streptophyta > Magnoliopsida > Poales > Poaceae > Tuctoria > Tuctoria greenei. The sequence goes on from JAYESD010000010.1 coordinate 2,269,685, forward strand.
CCACATAAACTTCAGATAAATGGAGAAATTGATCTCCAACAAACTAAATCATGTGATAATTTAATAGATTTATTTACTAAGTCCCTACCATAATCTACATTTTCTAAACGTGTTGCAGGTATTGGTATGCGTAGACTTAGAGATTTGCAAGGTTTAGGGGGTGTTTCATAGAAAACCACCTGATAATTCATCAAATTGTACTTTTTTCTTATGTGAGTTTTACTTTTAAAGGTTTCTCACAATAAGTTTTAATTAGGCAATGACAATGCAAGTAATGTCTGTTTTTTGAAATTTTCCCTACAGGGTTTTTATTCAAAAACACTCAAGATATTTTATGTTGTGTTTTCTCCTGTTCTATAAAAGCTTAAGGAGTTTTTAAACAACAATTACTATGTACACATGAATATATATCTTTGATTTTTCCCACTGGGTTTTTTGAAGACTTACATCATCTACCGCGGAGTTCGATTGCTCAAGGGAGAGTGTTGAGAATCACGTGTTCAACCGAACGCTGGCGGTCACGTCCCCTCCAACAGTCGCGGTCGTTCCTTCGTCCTGTTCAATCGCCATCGGTCGCGTCCGGTACATGAAACATGTATAAAAGGAAATGAGATGAATGAATAGAATAACAAGTTAAGAATCAATCTGTGTTCATTGTTCTTGCCTCTCAAACTCAATTCACAACAAGACTATAAAAGAACTGGCCGCACGGCTTATGACACACAGGCTCATACGCTCGCCAACATCGCTGAAACTCTCAATACAACACACTTACACAACCTGTGGAGTAGGGTATTATGCTCAGGCGGTCCGAACCACGTAAATCTCCTGCGTTATCATCTTGTTCCTAATCTATGTGCGCCCAAACCGATACAAGAACCTACGCGGACTACATTTAGTAGTACCGGGGAAGTGTCGTGGATACACTTCGACACCTTGTAATTTATTTATTTATTTTCCTTTTTTTCTTTCCTTTTCTCCATATTCCCTCTCCTTGGGGAACCTTCCTGACAACCAAACTAGCGTCGCAAGTCCAATCGCCGCCTGGGGCCCCCGCCTCAGACCTTTGCCCTCGTTCTCGTCACCGCCCTCGTCCCCGCCATCGTCACCTGCCCCAGTCGCCCCCCCCCCCCCCCCCCCCCCCCCCCCGCCCTCGCCTCCGGCCCGCCATGGGAATGTCGTGACCACCACGTCGCCGCACGTCGACGGGCCCGCCACGACAGCGCTTGTGCCCGAGCTCCAGGCGCGCCTGCACGAGTCACGTGCCGTCGACGGGGAAGCATGGATGCACGCATCTTCTGGTTGGAGTCACGCGTTGACGGCCGTGTTGTGCTCGGGTGGGGCAGCGTCCAGGATTACTGGGGAATCCTTCTCAATCGAGTTCATTCCCAATCGATTTTTCCGCCTAGCCATTCGCCCTAGCCGCCGCCTAATCACCCTCTACGGCCATCGCCCCGGCCCGCGCGAAGGGCAACGGCTGCGAGCGCACCTGGCGGACGGCGTTGCGAGCGAAGGGGAGGGCGCCGCGCACAAACGGATGCTCTTTGAGATCGACCTCACCGTCGTTCTTCGGCGTTCACCGCGGCAGCACCCGTGGCTCCAGTAGCCTTTACCAGTACAGTAGCTGAAAGCATCTAGGCCCCCATGAGGTATGATTTCGGTGATTAATGACAACCATTGGATTTTACTAATGAATTTGTGGATGCAAGGTCTCTCATATCACTCAATCAAATGAAATCTATATGAATATGAACATCAACTACTGATCATTGGAGACCCCTAAATAATCACTTTATAAGATCAATCAATATTATGAAGACTAGAAGTAAAAGCTCATATGTCAAAGTCATTCAAGCATAATTGACAACACTCAATGCTTGAAATTCATCAGAAGAATATTTACAACAAGTATCTAAGAGGTCAATCGAGAAAATTCCAAAAGAATCACTTAGATCAACTCGAAGCAAACAAAATCAACTCACCGGATCAACCGATGTTTCCAGAGAATAACACATCGGTCGAGTTGATTCAGCAGAAGAAGAAGACCTCAGAACAAAGTACTCACCGGATCATCCGATGTTAAAGGCAATGTTACATCGGTTTATCAGTACAGTAAGCAATATTCTTAGACCAAGTGTAGCACCGGATCATCCGATGTACATCAATATACACATCGGTCAATCACTCTAGTAAGCATCAAGTCTGAGCCAATTCTGAAGGAAGTGCCACCGAATCATCCGATGAGAAGACAAGAGTAACATCGGTCTAACAACGGTCATATCTGACACAGTGACATCAGCTAAAGTGAACTTGACCGATGATAACTGAAGGGAGAGCATCGGATCATCCGGTGTTTGTAGAGCAGTGATGTCAGTCTACTTTTCCAACGGCTATTTCGTGGAGGCTGACTATTTATACCCCTTCAACCTGTCAAATCGACAAGTCTTGATCACCAGACATACTCTACATCCTCAAGCATTCAAGACATAGAGCTACCACTTCCATATCATTTTTACCACTTGTACACCAAGAGATAGGCTAGAACTAGATAGAGATAGTGCTTGTGTGTCTCCATTCTTAGTGATTGGAATCTCTAGTGTAGTGAGAGCTGTAAGGGAGTGTCCCTTGGTGTTTTTAACTGAGAGTGACTACCGGAGCTTGCCAAGAGGATTGTGGAAGCCCAGAAGATCCAAGTTGTACAAGGCTTGAGATCTAACTTGCCGAGGTTGGCAAACGGAGAAGAATAGTGAAGATCCCTAGTCTCGGTGACTTGAGTGTGGCTATACCCTTTGGTGGGTGCTACAACGTGGATGTAGGAAGATCTTGACGATCTTGCCGAACCACGGGATAAATCTTCGTGTCTCCTCGGGAGTTTGCATTCTCTTCCTCTCACCCTACACTTATGCATTTTATATACCGCGAAGTTGCTATTTACTTGAATGCATAAGTTGTTTGCGTATGAAATTGGATTTTAGTAATTAAATTTTATTGCTTTGATTTTTGAAAAGAAGCCCAATTCACCCCCTTTTGGGCATTCGATCCTTACATTAGCCTTTAGCGTAAAACCACTGCACCGTTTTTACTGGTCCCGCCGCTACTCACGTATGCTTTACAGTCGCTCGGTGCGGATGGTCTTATGCATGCTCGGCATTTGAAAGTTTCAACGCAGTGGCAGGAATCACGCTTGGAGCATGAGAATTGAGAGATGAGGAGGTTATACCTGAGGTTATACCTCTCTTGCACTGCTCCCCCACCGCGGCCTCACTATGCACACCAATAGTTTTTTTCCTGCTTCTCCAGCGTCAACAGAAAGAAATGGGCCGTAAGCCAACTCTTATGTAAGCACAAAAATATGACCACCTTTTTTTCGAAAAAAAATAATAAGACCACCTTTCCATGGCCCAAATATCGCGGCCCGGTACAGAAGGCCCCTGAACCGATACTGCAGAGCACGAGGAAATGGATGGGAATCCACGGGACCAATCACGACGCACGGGAACGCGATTCGCAGCCCACCCGTCCCGTTCCAGCGAACCATCCACAGGTCCAAACCATCCAACGCGACCGCATCATCCACTCCGCCGCGCACCGCACTCCCCAACGACGACGACGGAAATGGTCGCCGCTGCCATGACCGCCGTCGCGCCGGCGCCGGCCCTCCGCACGCCGCGGGCCATTGCTCGTCCCCGCCGCGGGAGTGTGCGCTGCGCGGTGGCCAGCGACGCGGCCGAGGCGCCGGCCGCGCCCGGCGCGCGGCTGTCCGCGGACTGCGTCGTGGTGGGCGGCGGCGTCAGCGGCCTCTGCACCGCGCAGGCGCTGTCCACGCGGCACGGCGTCGTAGACGTGCTCGTCACGGAGGCCCGCGCGCGCCCCGGCGGCAACATCACCACCGTCGAGCGCCCCGACGAGGGGTACCTCTGGGAGGAGGGGCCCAACAGCTTCCAGCCCTCCGACCCCGTCCTCACAATGGCCGTACGCTCCTCTCTCGCGCCCCCTCTTCTTCTCCTTCGGTTCCTGGAGCTGAATGAACGCTGAACGCGCGCGCAGGTGGACAGCGGGCTCAAGGATGACTTGGTGTTTGGGGACCCGAACGCGCCGAGGTTCGTGCTGTGGGAGGGGAAGCTGAGGCCCGTGCCGTCTAAGCCCGCTGACCTCCCGTTCTTCGATCTCATGAGCATCCCCGGCAAGCTCAGGGCCGGCCTTGGAGCCCTCGGCATTCGCCCGCCTCCTCCAGTTCGTGCTCTCCCTCAAATGCTGCGTTCATGATTCTTTCTGCCTTTTGAATTTTGATTATTCATCGGTCTTTGGGGCTGAGCGTTTCCGGCGAAGGTTTCAGGGCCGTGAGGAGTCAGTGGAGGAGTTCGTGCGTCGCAATCTCGGTGCTGAGGTCTTTGAGCGCCTCATCGAGCCTTTCTGCTCAGGTGCTTACTGCATTGTGCAATGCCTGTTTGATATAATTTACTGCTTGCAGTCATTCCCCATTAAAAACATAACAATTTCAATGTTAACATAAGGTGTCTACGCTGGTGATCCTTCTAAGCTCAGTATGAAGGCTGCATTTGGGAAGGTATGGAGGCTTGAGGAGGCTGGGGGCAGTATTATTGGTGGAACAATTAAAACAATCCAGGAGAGGGGAAAGAGTCCTAAACCAGAGAGGGATCCGTAAGAAAACAACATACTTTTCTTCTGTTGCATTATTTGTCTATTCTATCATTCTGATCATTTTTTTGACACTTTTAGCCGCCTTCCGAAGCCAAAGGGCCAGACTGTTGCTTCTTTCAGGAAGGGCCTCGCCATGCTTCCAAATGCCATTACATCCAGGTTTATTCTCCTATCCTGTTTATACTTCAACTGTGGAAGTGGGTGCCATAGATTGTTCGGATAAACCTAGCCATTCAGAGAATTAGTTGATCTTATTTATGGAATTTGTTACCATATTATTGCATCACCCGTTGAAAGATATAGATGGATGGGACACTAGTCAGGGACGTGCACCAACCATCCTCGCAATGCTCGTATTATCTAGGTTATTTTCATTCTTCTTCATCCTGCTTATGTTGCCATTTACAATATAAAGGAATGATGTTGAGTTGTCCATGGAAAATACTGACATATATGCCTTAAAACTGTAGACATGCATTCCGTGAGGGATAAATGCATATTATGCATTCATGCTAGTGTGTCTACTTCTTGTGACTTCGTCAGAAACTATGAAACATTGCAATTGAGATATCTGATATAGAATGTTTTTTGAAATATTGCTGATATAAAATTGTGCTACTAATCCTGATTTAAGTTTGTCCTGTTCCTCTCTACCTTGGTTTACAGGTTGGGTAGTAAAGTCAAACTGTCTTGGAGACTCACAAGCATTACAAAATCGGACAGCAAGGGTTATGTGTTGGTGTATGAAACACCAGAAGGGATGGTCTCGGTTCAGGCTAAAAGTGTTATCATGACCATTCCGTCATATGTTGCTAGTGACATCTTGCGTCCACTTTCAGTAAGTATAAGACTAATCAATTTTCATGTTTCCATAAATGAAAGCACTGGTAGCTTCGTAATTGGCAATTGGACACCGCTGAGTGGCATTCACACTTATGGAGTTCATTCTTTCCGTCATTCTGTAGTCAACATCTCCATTTGCGATGCAGAGATGTATAGAAAATTAAAAAACACAGAGAAAATTGCTAAACATTGTTTGATTTGACTGACATCTGAATATTTAATTTTCATCTGCCGAGTGGACAATCTTTGTGAAATACACATATGATAAATTAGGCATTTTCTTAATTAGTAAAGATAATTTAATTGCTGAGATCTGAAAGGACTAAGGAAGGCTATGTAATGGAAATGCTTTAGGTCGAGGGCAAACGAGTCATGATACTGATGTAATAGTTAGGCTTGCATTGTTGCTTAGCCAGATAATGTTCTAGGCTTTTAAATTATCTGGAACAACAATGTTTCTACTTTTTCTAAGTTCATCTTGTTTGAACAAAATGGGCCTAGTGATCAATTTGGATGATCCTATATTTCTAGGGGACTGCTACTTAACTAGTCAACTACAGAATTGGGGTTATTCAAATAAGAGAGGAGTAGCGCCCAGAACCTAAGTTCTCCAGCATGAGAAGTCTAATCACTATGCAAAATACACCATTATACATAGCTTCTTTATTTATATGTTGCATCTTCAACAATTTGGTTCCCATGCACCTCAGTAAAATTTACTGTCTAGTTTGGGCTGCACTCAATCCAGTTTAGGGTGGTCTAGATGCATGAAATTTCATACGAAGTGCGTTAGACTGAATTTGGTGCATTATGCTGTTTTTGGGTTCTCCAGTCCAATCCTGTTTATGTGACCGACTGACTATGTTTTATCTATTCATATCTGGCATAAAAGACACATGTTGTGCTGAATGTCTTGTCCTTGTGAATAGACCTGCAACATTTGCAAGGTTTCAGACACTAATTTTATAAACCTATACCCCCCTCTCCCAGAAAAACCCTGCAAATAAGTAGGCTAATTATATCTTGTGAAACTGTGGGACATGTATAGTCTGATTCACCAAATTTACATGGGAAATGATTTTTGAATTTATAAAACAATTAGGTATTTCACAAACTCGTAGCCTGTTCAACTTATTGTCAGTTATGGTGACATTTAAAACCTCTGTCATATATGTATTAATAGATTAGTACCTTAGTAACATTATACAGTCTGTGTAGGCATACTTCCTTGTATGATCATTAAACTTGCTTCTACATTCCACAGAGTGATGCTGCAGATGCTCTTTCAAGATTCTATTATCCACCAGTTGCTGCTGTAACTATTTCATATCCTAAGGAAGCATTTAGAAAAGAATGCTTAATAGATGGGGAGCTCCAGGGTTTCGGCCAGTTGCATCCACGTAGTCAAGGAGTTGAGACATTAGGTATTTTTTTTTGTTATATTCGTCTTACGCTCTGTACAGGTCATTATCATTGTTATGGGAACTAATTTTTTTATTGTTTTTGTGAAAGTCCACAATATGGATTGTAAATCGACAATCTTATGGATGTTATTCTTTTGGCAGGAACAATATACAGCTCTTCACTCTTTCCGAATCGTGCTCCTGCTGGAAGGGTGTTACTTCTAAACTACATAGGAGGTGCTACAAATACAGGGATTGTTTCGAAGGTTTTATTCTCTGTCAAACTGACTGATCGTTATATTTTTATGATAATTTTATTTGTTTGGAATATCTTTTACTGTCATCTTTAGATAAAACACTTGTTACTGCTGATCACCTATTCTTTAATGATTGACATAAACGCTAACTGCATTTTCACTATTGACTTAGGAATTCAATTATTGCCAATACTTATGTACACAACTCAACTCTTACAAAAGATGTTATTAGATTGTTTGTTACTCATTGGATTCGTACTGATTTCATCTTATGTGCAGAGTGAAAGTGAGCTGGTGGAAGCAGTTGACCGTGACCTTAGGAAAATGCTCATAAATCCTAGAGCAGTGGATCCTTATGTCCTTGGTGTTCGAGTGTGGCCACGAGCCATTCCTCAGTTTCTGGTAGGACATCTTGATCTTCTCGATGCTGCAAAATCAGCTCTCAACAAAGGTGGCTATGATGGGCTGTTCCTGGGAGGGAACTACGTAGCAGGAGTTGCTCTGGGCCGTTGCGTGGAAGGTGCGTATGAAAGCGCCTTGCAAATATCTGACTTCTTGACCAAGTATGCCTACAAGTGATATAAGGAGTGGAGCTGCTAGTATTTTGCATAGAGCATGATCAGGAGTAGCAAAACTTTTAAGCATCTTGCATCTTCTTCGTAAATTGTATATTTTTTATCTTTTCTATGTTAGTAATTAGTTAAATTTTAGGCCTGTACACGATTGTTTCCACAAGCTGACTTGCAAAATTTATACATGTGATCTGTGCAGCCACTTGTGTTTTTTTCCTGTAATCTCTTAGCCTCCAAATTAAAACTATTGTCGTGTAAAAGCAATGAAAAATGTGCACCATTTTGGATAATATATTTTGCTTATGTGCCAAGAATTGAAAAGTTGTGAATAGACATGTGAATCCTCGAGGATATTTTTATTACTAGTTTACTACTGTTACCTCGTCATAACGGGAACATATACTCCAGCTACTCGAGAGCCTAAGACCCTAGCTGCATATGCAAGGCAACAACAACGTACGTAGTTGAAGAATTTGGCCGTTCCATGCACAAGAAACCAGAGCAGATCACTGGGATCCCTGCCTGGCTGCATCCTCTTGTAACTGAATATTAGTTTAACCTTTGCTAGTCATGCTTTCTACTCGTTGGGGGCAGCTGTGCCTGTCTCTGTCACTGCTGGTGAGAAAAACCATGGAGAGGGAGAGGGACCAGGCCAGCGATCCGTCCACCGCCAGACAGGAGAAATACTATGTCTTAGGTTTAATGCTACATCGAATAAATAATGTTGGATGAGTCTGACTTAAAAGATGAAGGGAACTTCAACTATAATAATAGTCTTTTGAATTGAGGACTCATGATCTTGTTTGAGCTCTGGTTGGGCCTGTATGTGTAGTAGGTCCGTTGCGATCTAGGCTGATGGTAGGAGCTCGTCTGCATGACGAGCCGGACCACACTCTAACAAGTGGTATCAGAGCTATGACCGAAACATCTCATGGGTCTCACACGGTTATTGGGCCATCGGAGAGCTCCCCGGTGATATGAATGTCGAAGTAGTGTCAATTCGAGTGTGAAGGAGAGTGGAGTCACCCTATGTGTGATGGGGAAGATTGCTAGATTTAGTTCTACATTGGATAATGATGATGGAAAAGTCCGACTTAAAACGTGAAGGAAACCTCAACTATCAGACTAGTCTTTTGAGTTGAGTGGCTCAATACGTTGGTTTAGATTCCGATTGAGTGTGTGTAGCAGGCGTGTTGCGATCTGCGCTTGCGGCTAGGACTCGTCTAGGTGATGAGTTGGGCCACACTAACACAATCATTACGATTCATGTGTGACTCCAAGATGTCCCTTTACGTGTGTGCGAGCAACAGGCAGGAACAGCTTTGTAGCCTCTTGTTTTTGCAGCTGCTAGTTATTGTAGTGTTGCTGAATGGTTAGCTATCTGAACCAAGCAATGCAGAAAGGGGAGACAGCGCTAGCTGCACCTTGAATAGCATGCACCGCGATGAAAGCACGCATGTCCATGTATGCGAGATTTAGAGGGCCACCCTGTCCTTGTGGCCTTGTGGGCGCTTTTGGAAGCAAAGCCATGCACGCACACTCAACAGGACTTTGTAATTTTGTCCTAATCAGAGCCTCCACAATCTAAGTGCCCAGCTCTTGCCCCGTGTTATTCTTTTTTTTTTCAACCGTTTTTTATTGATCATGTGTTTTGGCCCTTCGGGGGTTCCATTGTTTACTCCTACCGGTGTCCTAGGTGGACACTAGCTAGCTAAAAGAGTGATCAAACACACACGGGAAAAGACTAGAATGCAATTAGCTTTTCGATGTAGTCGTGCAAAAATCACTTATGAATCTCATGATTTTTATCCTACAGTTACTATATTTTTATAGTTAAATCCTCTCATTAGGTCATAGAGTTCTTGTTGTCTAGTGAAATAGTTTAAATGTAAAAATATGATGATCGTCGGATGAAGATCGTGTGATTCACAAGTGATTTTTACGCGATTGCATCGTAGAGCTGATTGTACTCTTAGTCTTTCTCACACCCACACTCTCATCTATTGATTGCGAGATAATAGATGCTGATGCTTTGATCCATCATCACTTGTTGAGAACTTGAGGTACGAACCGGTGTAGGAAATTCAGAGAGAGAAAGGGACAGCATTACGCGAAAGACGCGCGGCTATCTCAGGTAGCTTTCGTCGCACATAAAGATCAAGCCTACGAATACATCATAACAACAGATGGAGATCAAACCAAAAATCTGGATCGCGATGCTGCGTGGAACAGGACCTGACAGCCGTAGAGGAGCAAGCTGCGTGCCTTCCTGTAACTGCTCCCCGTGCTGATGACGCTGGCCAGACAAACATAGTAAAAAACTTCCAGCATTCTTCCAGAACTGCAAACGTCCTGCTGCTAATCAATACCTAGAATATTCAGTTCATAGCAGTGCACCGCGATGTGAGGATGCAATGGGTGGGCAACTAGTGTCCCTTGTTAGAATAAGTTTGGTAGCCTATTATGTGTTTCCATAGGATTGTATCGTGAGATTAGTTTCTATCTTCGGCTATTATTCTCATGTAAACAAATCTGAACTCAAGCTAGTGATTCACCGAGAAGAGTATTTTATTTAGACCATCTATATGCGATACATACTTGTACTCTCAAACTGTAAGTCAGGTTGACGATTTGTCTTAATGTGTTTCTGTTGGCTACGTGTAGTAAATATGTTGTCCTACACGACAATCTTGAAAGAAACACACATATCTGAGCTTCGACTATCTAACGTTGCAGTGTGTGAAATTTGAGTGATTTCTATAAAGCTCATGAAGAGACCAAAGAGGTAATCCCGAGATCAGTTGTGGTCTCCCTCTATTAATAAACTTGCGGCCCGAGTCCAAAGGGTTCAATGCTTGCCCATGGACTATCATCGTTCAACATGGTAACAGAGTCACTCTTCCACAAAATCGTCTAGTTGTTCTCTCCGGAGACATGTCGATGCCAAGCTCATCGCGTTCACGGTTCTTCTGAACACTGCCGTCACCGAGAAGCTGAACAAAGACAACTATCTTTTATAGAGAGCCCGAGTTCTTCCGCAAATAAGAGGCGCACGTCTCTATGGATACTTGGATGGATCTATACAAGCACTAGAAGAGAAGATTCCTGGCAATGAAAAAGACCAGAAGATTGACAACTCAACATACTGCGCATGGGTTTCACAGGATCAACAGATCCTTGGTTAGCTCCTTGGTACTTTGTCAAAGGAGACCCTAACTCATGTAATGAAGAAGGACACTGCAAGAGATGTCTGGTCTTATCTTGAAGACATGTTCTCGTTGCAGTCTAGATCGCGCATCAATAACTTGCGCATCAAACTGGCAAGCACATCAAAGGGTAACAAATCTGTCTCTACTCATTTATCAGAAATCACGGGTTATGCGGATGAATTTGCAGCTGCCGGCAAGCCACTCGCAGAAGATGAAGTGGTGTCCTATATTCTTGCCGGATTGGATCATGAATATAACTCCCTGGTATCGGCTATTATTGCTCAAAAAATTCCTGTTACTCTCAGTGATCTCTTTGCACAGATGTCAAATTTTGATACCAGACAAGAGTTTGTTCAAGGCAACAGTGTGTCGGGTGATTTTAAGTCTTCAACCAATGCTGCGTCTAGAGGACGTGGAAACCCCTATCGAGGTGGCCGTGGAGGTCAACTTGGTACACGGGGAGGAGGTTGGACCAGAGGAAGACTTGGAGGTCGCACCTCCTATGGCAACCGTGGAGGCTATAACTCTGCAAACAGTAGAAACGGTGACAGGCCAACATGTAAGATCTGCTATAAGCAAGGTCATACTGCTACCAACTGTTAGCACCGTTTTGAGGAAGAGTATGAACCGAAAGAAAGGGTTGCTGGATCAGTTAAAATTCAGCTTAAAGAATTGACACGAATTGGTATATGGATAGTGGTGCAACTGATCATATCACAGGAGAATTAGAGAAAATAACCATGAGGGAGAAACATCGTGGTCAAGACCAAGTTCACAATGCCAATGTGCAGGTGTGTGCATTAGTCATGTTGGTCAGTCGCTTATCAATATTCCCTATAAGAACTTCAAGCTTGGTAATATACTGCATGTTCCTAGCACAAAAAAGCTTACTTTTTGTTCATCGTTTCACTCGTGATAATCATATTTTCATACAATTTCATCTTTGATTTTTTTATTAAGGATCTGGACACGAAGAAAACTCTGTATCGATGTCAATGCATACATGCTTAATGTCGCCAAAGTGTCCATGACCAGATGGCATGAGCGTCTAGGTCACCCCTCGTTTTCTGTTGTTCAATGAGTGCTTAATAATAATAAGCTTGTTTCCTTAGGCAAGCCTAGTAACGATTTCGTGGAAAGAGTCATCAGCTACCATATTCTCTACCCAATAGTATGTCAAATGCCCCTCAATTGATTTTCTTGGATGTTTGGGGGCGTGCTCCAATATCAGTGGGTTGATTTGAATATTACGTAAGCTTTATTGATGATTATAGTAGATATACATGGATCTATCTCATCAAAAGAAAATCTGATGCCTTTGACATACTCAAAAATTTCCAAATCCTTGTTGAGAGACAATTTAGTAGAAAAATTCTCTCTTTTCAATCTGATTGGGGGGGGGGGGGGAGTACGAAAAACTCAATCCTTTTCTCCAACAAAATGGGATTTTACATCGAGTATCGTGTCCTCCTGCCCATCAACAAAATGGTTCGGTTGAACGAAAACATTGTCATATTGTTGAGACCGGTCTAGGCTTCTAGCGAATGCTGGAATGCCATCAAAATTTTGGGATGAGGCTTTCCTCATCGCCACATGCTTGATCAATATTCTACCTAGCAAAGTCATAGGTGTTTCTACACCATTTGAACGTCTTTTTGGCACAAAACCGAGTTACTCCTCTCTTCGTGTCTTTGGTTGCGCTTGCTGGCCCAACCTCCGATCCTACAACACTCACAAGCCTGCCTTTCGCTCCACGCAATGTGTATTTCTCGGTTATAGTCCAAAGCATAAAGGTGTCAAGTGCCTAGATGTATAAACAGAAAGGGTATACATACCCAGAGACGTGGTATTTGGTGAGTTCGTTTTTCCTTTTAAAACACTCCATCAAAATGCAAGCACCCTCCTCCACAATGAAATCTTGCTTCTTCAAAAACTCTTAGATCCACACTTTTCGATCATGGGGGGAAGATAAGCATTGATCGACGAATGACTAACCCAACTAAGTCTGTATCTTCTGATCTTGTGCCTAAGAATGATGGTGCAGGAAATACGGGTGAAAATTCGGAAGAATTCAAGAAGGAAACCAGGAAGAAAATGATGCAACAACATGGAATAACGAAGCAAGCTCAGGTGCCAGAATCGAGTCTGATTCGCTTGTCACGTCTGTCCGTTGATCCGGTCAATCTCGAGGAGTATCACCACACAAAAATGATTGGGCGCTTGGTCCCATGCATGCATATGGCTCTGCGCACTCCCAAGGAGAATTAATGCCAAATCAGGGGCAAAATCAATTTGCTGCTGGAGAGCTGTCAGGCGTGTCACTTGAGATCGACAGTCAATCAAGAATGGCACGGAATTTTGAATAGCAAAATCAATCAATGAGTGACATGTCTGGTGATCTGACAGGCGATGCACAAGGAAATTGAAAGTGCATCTAGGTAATCCCCGTGGGTCTGGAATGATGATGGCGATAATTAAGAGACTAATGAGTTTCATGAGTGTAAGCGGAGGTGATCAAAGTTAAATTGTAAACGGAGACCTTCAAAAAGGAAAAAGAGTGAAAAAGCTAGCAAAAAACTTGAAGGTTATAAATTAGGGTTTAAAATTTCTTGTGTCGAGTTGAGCCATGTTGTAGAGAATTTTCAACAAATCAAGTGTTTGAGAAACACCTAAGATCTCATAGTCCAATTTGGTTTAGTTGAAGAGTTAAGTCTTGGGAGTCTTAAGGAAAAAGCTAGACTTGTCTGGGCCTGGAGACTGGACTAGTCCGGCCACTGGGCCTGGAGAATGGACTAGTCCGGCCACGTCTGATTGTCTCGATGTTAGGCGGACAAAGAGTATTTGTGTGATTTCAGATTTGTCAGTTTGGGGACGAACTAGTCTGTGGTGAGTGTGTCTGAGCCTTTCTGGGCTTAAGCCCTAGAAAGCCAGATTAGTCCGCCCTAGGGGGCTGGACTAGTCCGCCCTAGCAGATTTGTCCTATTTCGCACGGACAAAGAGTCTCTGTGTGTGTTCAGACTTGTCCGTTTAGGGCGAGGACTTGTAGAATTAGGGTTTTAAACTTTCTTAAGTCAAAGGAAAAGTTGTACTATCAAGAGGGACATGTCTCTTGTAAACTTAGGGAATCATGGGTGCTCAACCCTTGGGATAATTAAAATCAACAAACCCTATGTCTGGACATCTCCGAGTTTCCATTGCACCACAACATACTTGTCCGAGTCCCTTCAGACATGTCCGAGTAGTCACTGTGTAGCCAGGACTTAGAAAATTTCGAGGTCCTCTGGCCCCTCAGACTTGTTTGAGCCAAGTCAGACATATCCGAATTTTCACTGCACAGATCTGAACTTGTCCGACCATGGTCAGACATGTCCGAGTCTTCACTGCACAACCATGACTTAGAAAAATTCTAAGTCTCTTGGCCACTCAAACTTGTTCGAGATTGGTCGGGCATATCCGAGTTTTCATTGCAAAACAGCAGACAAATCCGAGGTGGTCGGACGTATCCGAAGTGGTGTTCAACCTCGAACAAGTCAGTCAAAAACCCCACCTTGGACACCCGGAATTGTCCGAGTCATGTCATACATGTCCGAAGTGGCTTTGTGCACCGATTCAAAAATCAAGTCTTAGCCGTACCATCACTGGGCCCCTAAACTCGGACATGTCTGAGATATTTTCGAACTTGTCCGACGTGGGCCGCCTAACAACGGTCATAATCACTTTTTGGCTATAAATAAAGGACCCCCTCCTCTCAGCCATACCCTAACCTCTCATTTTTCACCCTCGCGCCCATGACTCGCTCAAGAGCACTTCTCCACCTAGTTTTCACCTCCAAGAGCCAAAAGTTGAGATTTTTGGGAAAGTGAAAGAGTTGATTGTGAGATTGAAGAAGTGGTTTTAGGGTTGAGCATCGATTCGATTTGCTTTGTTTGCCTGAGTTCTCTTTTGTGTTTGTTACTCTTGGGTGCAAACCCTAGACGGTTAGGCATCGCCTGGTGATTTCATGTTGTGATTTCTTCCTGAGAAGTTTGTATCACCCTTTGAGATAGTGGAAGATCAAACCGACCTTTGTGGTGATTTGGTGAGGGTAGGGCTAGAGAAAGACCGATCCTTTGTGGACTCAACGGGGACGTAGGTTTCTTTGTGATTCCAATCCTCGGTGAAAAATCCCCTCTGTCACTTGTCTCATTTACCTTCCACACTGTTTTTCACTTTTTTGTGTTATTTTTAGATTTACTTGTCTAAATCTGCTCTAGCACGTTTCTCTACTTGTTTCACTTGTTATACAACTCATAGAATTGCTAGGTTGTATTTTGGTTCAATAGACTTGCTAAAATCCCTCCTTTTGATCAAGTCCTGCGCAGGAGCTCGGACACATCCGACTCTTGTCAGGCTTGTCCGAGCAGAGTCAGACAAGTCTAGTCTCAGTTCGGACTTATCTGAGATTTTGGGGCATGACAGTTTTAATTTCTGGTTATTTTTTAATTGCATATTCACCCCCTCTAGGCCATATTTCAATTGGTATCAGAGCATGTTTCTCCGCAAAAAGCTTAATCGTTTGGAGATAAGATGGCCAACACCACCGACAACGAGGACCCGCTCAAGCAAGCACCAAAGGAGGATGGCACCAAGCCCGAGGGGACCCAAGGATTCAACCCTATGCCTAACAAGGCTCAAAGACCTCCTTCAACACATGACATCTCAAGCTCCGATGAGGAAGAACAAGATGAGGAAGTTGCCTGCCTTGCGGCACAACTAAGGAATATGAAGAAAGAGGCAAGTAAGAAGAAAAGACTTGAAAGAGAGAAGAAGGCGAAGAGTAGTTGTTGACGTTTCTTACATCATAGATAAAAAACCGCAAGCACACGGAAATTGTCGCGTTGCACTTCCCCTTAAAGAGTATTCCCAAGGGTATTGAATCCAAACAACGTGTATGGTAATCTTATGAGCTAATTCACCCGAGGACACAAAGTTGTTTGGTAGGCAAGGAGCAGAGATAAATTCAAAGTATTGATTATAATTCAAAGGAATTTGTGGTAGTTGCTTGCTTCGGGCACGGGTTTACCCCTAGCAACACTAGTACGACTCCCACCAAGAGCCTATGGTATAGCCGAACGTGGAACATTACTAAGGACAGATAGGGCTGTCACCACCTACTGCCTATATCTTCAATCTATGGGTCTACGGGATATTCACTGGTGATTTCTAATCTAAGCATCATGCTTACGTTCTAAAATCACTACTCTAGTTGTTTCGAACACAAAGCTACAACTAGAGCCTCTAATAAATTAAGACAATGAACTCACAAGTAACTACTTGTGCAAACTACCTTGAGTTGGAAATCAAACTTGAAATGAATTCACAAAGGGATAATTGATTTTGAATCAAACTTTGTAAGGGTACAAGTGTAGAAGAGGGACTTGACAAGCCCAAACCTCCTTCTCCTAGACTCTTCACCACACTCTTCTTCTACTTGGCAGCATCTAGGACTACTCTAAACTTTAGGAGTGGTATTCTATTCTCAACTTTTGGTGTGTGTGTGAAGTGAGGTGTGGGGTGATATTTATAGGTGGAGAAGGGTTAGTTCCTGCCACCAAATGCGTGCGAATCAGTCATCATTGTCTTCAGGAAGCTGGGAGGAGCCAACATGTGTCGATTGACCAAGTTTGGTGCTAGGACCTGGTCGACCGACTAGGGGATTCCGCCGACCTGGTCAGTGCTCCATTGGAGTTGTGTTTTCTCCAGGTCACTGACAGGTGGGTCCCCCTTACTGATATAGGTGATATACTGTTAGATGGCCTCAAATACTTCTGTTTGTGGGACATTTGATCCATGTGATGACATGTGGTGTCGCCTGATTCGTCGAAATCCAATTAATGTATTACTCCCTACATATCTTGGTATTTTTGAGTATAATTGACCCGCATACAAATAAACACCAACACTTATGGAATTGGTTAGTTTTTAACCCTATCACTATGTTGTGTTTCTCTTTTGTGCACATTATAGGTGAATTGACGGTCTAAATATGGCACTTGAAGACCATCAACAAACTCCCCCACACTTAGTCCTTTGCTCGTCCTCGAGTGAAGGCAAGAAGAAGAACTAAGGTGTTGTCATAGATTTGCTATAAGTTAGAAAATGAGAGTACTAGATATTTCAATTCATATCTCTATTCATGAATTCTGTCTTTCAAATGTGGCTACCACATCAATCTTGGGTGTTTGAAGAGTGGAATGGTTGGAATGTAGTTTCCTTGGATCTTCTCCCACTGAAATGTTTTGACAATTTTCTATATTCGAAAAGTCAAAGAAACAATTGCCTTTACCTCTCATTTGGAATCTATCAAATCTCTCAAAGTGTTTTGATCCTCACCTTGGCATGTTTTGCCAATTTTATCCCTATACTAAATATGGCTATATCTGGAGATTGGTAGAGATAAATGTGGCACACCAATTCATATATTACTAAGTCAAAAACCTGATCCTATGAGAGACCTATGCAACAAATAATTTGATAAAGAAAATCCTTGTACACATGAGTGGTGGCTCACTATGTCACCGTCCTTGGTCTTCAGGGTGTACAAAAACTCCTCGCCAGGTTGCAGCTTTGGGAGAGACTCGCCTTTTTCAGAAAAAAGAGGGGTCTTGACTGGTTTAAGGCTAGCCGTAGTTGGACAATGTGTAGGTGTCGTCGACTTCATGGGCATCCTCCGAGGGGAGAGAAATCGTGTAGAACCACGAGGTGTGGAGCTACGCCCATGCGGAGTCTTCATCGGTGGCCGGATCATGGCGAGAGGTACAACATCTAATGCCATTACAGACTCCATTACGAGGGTGGAGTTGTGATTGGCCAGCGCGATGTCTTTGCTCAGGTTGAAGGTTGAGCTAGAGGAAGCATGAGGCACAATTTTCTTGTCGACCATGACTTGGATGGGAGGAACAAGAGATGGATGATTTTTCTGGATGGTGCAAGGTTCCCCTCTTTGTGCCGGTCAATAAATAAGCGGGGAAAATACAATAGCACTGAGAGTCTTGTTGGAATACATCGGGAGAGTCTGCACGAGAAAACAGAATGCTGACGGCGCGAAGGAGGAGTCGACCGACCCTAGGGTTCGACCGAACCCCTGCTGGCTCCGTTTGGGCTAGGTTTTCATGGGTTGACTAAATGGTCCCCATAGATACTTAATTGGATGGGCCCATTAGATGGATGTAGAGATTTTAGACAAAATTTAAAGAAACAACATGAAAAACAATAAGATTTATCACATGAATTTCTTTTTCTGCCTCCTCATGGGATTCAAGAAATAATTTGAGTCGGTGCCCATTCACTTTAAATAGCTGATCATCATCACCTTGGAGTGTGATTGCTCCATGGGATGCGGTTTCTACTACAGTGAAGGGTCCTTCCCATTTACTTCTAAGCTTCCCATATCCAAAGAGTTTAACCCTAGAGTTGAAGAGTAAAACTTTATCTCCAAGTTTGAACTCTTTAGGCATAATCCTCTTATCGTGCCATCTTTTGGTTCTTTCCTTGTAGATTTTGGCACTATGGTATGCCTTATCTCTCCACTCTTCTAACTCGGAAGTTTGCTTCAATCGGTGCTTTCTGGCTTCATGAAGGTCCATGTTCTACCGTTTGATGGCCCAATAGGCTCTACATTCCAATTCTACAAGAAGATGACTAGTCTTCCCATAGACAAGTTGGAATGGAGACATGACGATGGGGGTTTTGTAGGTAGTACGGTAGGACCACAATGTGTCAGGTTGCTTATGCTTCCATCCTGTTCCCATTTCTAAGACGGTCTTTTGTAGAATATTCTTAATTTTCTTATTAGATGTTTCAGCTTCACCACTTGTTTGTGGGTGGTATGGAGTAGCAAAGTTATGCTGGACACCAAGCTCCCTAAAAAAGTTCCGAAAGGTCTTATCTATGAAATGAGATCCTCCATCACTTATGATCATACGGGGAGTGCCAAAGCATGGGAAAATGATATCATGGAACATTTTTCTAGCTTGCTTGGAATCAGAATTTTTGCATGGCAGGGCTTCTACCCATTTTGACACATAATCCATGACCACTAGGATATACTCGCAATCATAGGACCTAGGGAAAGGTCCCATGAAATCAATACCCCACACATCAAATAATTCCACTTGGAGGTTATATAATAGGGGAATGACATTGCGAGCGGAGATTCCTCCATGCTTCTGGCATTTCCAACATCTGCGAATGAATTCTTTTGTGTCTTCATCCACTCAGCCAGATCTTTGCCTGTGTACGGTAAACACTATAATGGCTACCATAGGGGATAGCATGGCATTTCTCAATAATCTTGGTGCCTTTGATTGATGGGTCACACCTTCTAAGAAGGCCATCGACACAAACTCGTTAGAGGTATGGGTCATCCCAGGTGTCTTCGACTCTAATAGATGAGTTCCTTTTTGTTTTCCCCTGGTGGTATGTATCCTGTGACCATGAAGTTCACATTATCCGCATATCATCTCGTAGGAAGTCATTGATAGGAATGTCCATGGTTTGCCTGACTTCCATACGTGGGAGATGATTTGCGACAAAATTCTCTACTCCTTTCTTGTCATTGATTTCTAAGTCAAACTTTTGGAGTAGAAGAATCTGTGAGACCTATGTGTGCTGAATATATTGGCTTTGGCAATAAAAGTTTTGAATGCTGCCATAACATCTTTTTAGTAAGGTCTGACTCTAGCTCCGAGCTTGTCAAAGGGGGAGAGATAATACGGTGAACTATGCAAGGGGGAGAAATATGTATAGGGGGAGAAATTTATTTCTATCTCATTTGATTTTTAAAAAGAGGGAAAATTGTTCTCAAAACTTTTCATACCAATGTTCAAATTTTAAATAGTGTTGCCAATGCATTCATCAAGGGGGAGATTGTGAGACCTATGTGTGCTGAATACATTGGCTTTGACAATAAAAGTTTTGAATGCTGCCATAACATCTTTTTATCAAGGTCTGACTCTAGCTTCGAGCTTCTGCAAGATCCGAAAATAGGTCCGACTTTCTTTGTCTAGGTCCGACATGTTTTTGGGTAGCTCCGGTGAGTTTTGTCTTTAGCTCTGACATGTCTTTGATAGCTCCGGCATGTTGTTGTTAAGCTCCGATGTGTTTTGCTAGGTCCGGCTTATGTTGGTTAGCTCCGACATGTTTTTATAGCTCCGACTTTTGGGATGACTAGTTCCGACTAGTTTTGGTTAGCTCCGACGCTAGGTCCGACTAGCTTTGGTAAGCTCCAGCTCTAGGTTGTACTAGCCTTGGTAAGCTCCGGCTCAAGCTCCGGTTAGCTTTATCTAGATTTGAAGTTTGATCGTAATGTTCATGCTTTTATCTTGCAATGTTTCGAACTTGCTTTACATTGTTGGAAAGATTTCTTAGTATTCATTTGATAAGTTTTTGGTGCATTTTGGTTGATATGGCCGATATCTTTTTGATATGCTTTGCAACATGCTTATGTGAGGTGCTCACGTAAGGTGTTGTGTTCGGAACTGACTTGAGTCAAGTCGCGGACTTGGGTTCGTACGGATTGGTTGTTTATTCATGTGCAGGTGTTGCTTGAGTTCAAGTCATGGCTAGTGACAGGATCCTTCGGACTAGTCTCAGGGAGGAGATGAGGTTCCAACAACCATATTTAAGAGGAATTGTGGTTGAGCGGGTCAGGAGGTCGCGTAGAATTATTGAATCAAGGGCAGTGCATATGAAGGTTACTGGACGTCAAATGAAGGTGTTTGCACGTATGCATGCGGTGCATGACGTGGCAACATGGTTCCAAAGATGTTTGATGGATGGGAAGATCTGGTTGGAAGGATCGGATCGTATCGGTTGATGACTTTGGCTGCGGCGGAGTCGGTTATGGCTCGGTATGGAAAGTATCGAGTTGGTTATGTTAGGATTTCATGTGGGTCACGAATTTGAGTTGTTTTAGGAATATGGGATACGTTCCTAAGGTGTTTGAAAGTCTTAAGATTGCTTCTATCTGCATATAGAAGAGTCCTAAGTAGTTATGGAAAGTTACAATTCGTGAACTGAGTAGGATTAGAGTCCTTGTTGAGATTGGGTTGGCCTAAGGGCTGGTTATATAAGCAAGGGAGGCCAAAGCTCGTGGTACACGACTTTGGGGCTGTTCCTCTTGTGTTCTATTGAATAAAATTCGTAGTTTGAAGGAACTTTTGTGCCTTGTTCGTCCGACTTGTTCTAGACAAGTTTTACTCGTTGAGTTTGTGGACAACACTACCTTTCATCGGTTGTTTTATCGTAACTCGAGTTTTACAGATCCAATTGACGTGATTCTTTTTGGGTTGTCTTCAAAACTTGATTATCTATCATATTTAAAAATTTCAAGGTCATTGGATTTGTGTTTTATGATCTACACGAGTTTTTTTGCAGCGTTCCAGAACTGTTTTTCTCGGGTAGGACAGATTGACCTTTGTTCGATCTTTCGATCATAACTTGAGTTTCTCTCGATGGATTTGATTGATTCTTCTTGTGTTTTCTTCGTGACTTGATTCTCTATGATATATATATCACTTTTGTCATGGTGAAACACGTTTAGATTAGTTTCACACACAATTTATTTAACAGATCGTTTTTGTGCCGAAGGGGTTGGGATTAATTGTTTCCACCGTGTAAGATTTTTAAATCTACCATTCACCGCCCCCTATGGTAGCTTTTCACGTGTTCTTAGATCCTACAATTGGTATCAGAGCCACGGTGCTCCAATCATTGTGATTTGCACGTGTTTTTTGACTAATCATGATGGAGAAATACTCCGCCAAACCTTGTGTGTTTGGTGGTATTGATTTTCAGATTTGGAAGGCACGCATAGATGCTTTCATCCAAGCACAAGGCTTTGCAATATGGGAGAAGGTGTACAAGCCTTATGAGGTACCGTCAAATGATCAAGTTACATCTACAAATCTGAGAAATGTCGACAACAACAACAAAGCCCGAAACTTGATCATCTAAGGACTCACTCAGAGCGACTTCGACAGCGTTGCACATCTCCGATCGGCATACGATGTATGGAGAGCACTTTGTGACAATCACGAAGGATCCAACATGATCAAGGAGGTAAGGCAAGACATGTTCAATAAAGAATACATGCATTTCAAGATGCAACCCAGTGAGTCCATTGATGATCTCTTTGCTCGCTTTAACAAAATTCTCAGTAACTTGCGTAGTGTCAACATTAATTTTTCTGATGCTAAAAATGCTAGGCAACTTCTTAGTGCATTAGACATGTCAATCTGGGAGATGAAAGTTACATCTATCCGTGAATCTACTGTCATGAGTACACTTACTTTAGATGTGCTTTTGTAACACTCTAAATTTTCGCATCATGCATCGCATACATGATCATGCATTAAACATTAGTAGGATAAAAGAAAGATAATAAAAGATAAAACATGCATATATGGTGTAGCAAAAGAAGAAAAAAATAATAGTTATAGCCTAAAACTTGTAATAGGGAATAAGTATATAAAAAAAATAACCAGCCACCCGGCCGGCCAGACCGCCCGACCGGCCCGCCAGCCACGCGCGCCTGCGCGCTCCCGCCCCAGCGCAGCGTGACCCCGGGCCCGACCCTGCACCACGCGCTAGCGCCGCTCCCGCGCGATAGCCGCCGCCCTCCCGCGCGTGCCCCGCGCACTGGCCGTTGGGCCCCGCACCTCCAGCGCTCACGCGCCCAGCTCCGCGCGCCCGCCGCGCAGCGCCCCGCTGGGCCCCGCACTCCCACGCGGCCTCCCGCCAAGCGCGCCACACCGCTGACCCGCGCGAGTGCCTGCCGCCTGGGCCCCGCCCCGTAGAACCCTGGCCTCGACGCCCCCTCGCGCCAATCGCTCGCGCGTCCCGCGCAGCCAGCGCGCCGGCCCTAGGTGCCACGGTGCCCTAGCGCCCGCCTATAAAAGCACGAGCTTCATATTTTTTTCCCGACGCTGATCCAGGAAAACCCTAGCCGCCAGCAGGAGAAAAAAAGAAGGACCAGAGCCGCCGCCGGGAAAAAAGAAACCAGAGAACAGAGGCGCCGCTAGGGGAAGAAAAGGAAGAAAAAAGGAGGGGAAGAAGAGGAAGAAAAAGAGGAGAGCGCCGCCATCCGCCGGAGATCGTCGTCGTCGTCGTGCCGCCGGAGGGCTGCTGCGCCATCCACTTCGTCTCTGCGTCGCCTTCGTTCCGCGATCGTCAAGCCGTCACATCTACGGTAGGATTCGTTTCCGATGCGAATTTTAGCGGACATATTAAATCTAATAGACGTAATTTAACCGTAGTTGCACCATGAATTTATTTTCAGCAGCGTTAATTCTCGCTAAAACCCTCGTAAACTCACATAAACACGTATGAACTAGTTGCATCTAATCAATAAACAACCATAGTTAATTAATAATTGAACTTTGCATGCATGCATGTCGTCGCATGTTGATTAGTACGTGTGCATCATGTTAATTTCTATGTATATTCTTGTATGTGTTATCACGAGTAGAGGGAAGTGCTCAAGAGGTCGTGTACAAGGATTTCGAGAACCAAGACTTCGAAGCGCTTGAGCAACCCTATTCGTCGAAGCAAGGCAAGTGTCCTTGAAGCATATTGATCCTGTTTTTAAAATAAATGTTTTGTTTGCAAACTGCATGCTTGTGTCAATATGATGGGAAACCCATACGTAGGAGTTTACTAGCGTTGTTTGCCACCCCTTGTCGCCGGGATATACACGATGAGTCAGGTATGGGTATTTTTATTTTTGCACCACATCGCTACATGGGTTATGGGTAACTTAAATAATATGGTTGACAACTTTAATTATGACAACTTGGGATGGTAATAAGATGATGATTAATTTAGCAACCTTGGATTTAGGAGATCTAAGCAAGCATGGTTTTGTAGATGGGTTGGATGATATGGTGGTTTGCTTGCCTTAGATCTAAGGACCGGTTCATGCGATAATATGTCAGGTCAACAGTGCCACCACAAAGCCAAGTATGGGTGCGGCGTAGCTGAATAATTAGGAGCGCTACTAGTATTGTATGGACCATTGGATGACGCGGGGAATGGGAGTCGAGGAGGACCGCCCTGGGATCCGCATGGCACACGAGGGGGCCCGTGGGTGGAAGAATGGAGATTCAAGCCTGCCGATGAAACCTTAGTGGGTTCGTACATACTAGTAGTCCCTTTTGTAAAGGCTATTTTGTGATCTCTTGGCCATACACCAAAGGAAGTGTAATTGGCATAAGGGAGGTTCTTTAGTCGCCGACGGGTGATGGAATCACAAACACGTGAGTAAAGTGGTACAAACTCTGCAGAGTATTAAAACTATCATGATAGCCGTGCTCCCGGTTATAAGCGCCTGGATGACCTACATGATTAGAGGGAAATTGAGATTTAGGATGATTATGGTTTGGCAATGGTTATGATTGATATTATGATTATGGTTATGGGATGGAATTATGGTTTATGACATTGATTATGGTTATTGGTAATGGTGATTTATGGACTGGTATTATTATGGTTACATGGTTTATGATGGGTTTACTTCACATAAATAAGATACATTGCTTTTCGAAATGGTTTTACTGTACTTTTCAGCACTTAGCCATTATTATTATTGTCATTTGAATCAGCCACATGTCATACTTTCCACACTTGCTGAGTACGACATGTACTCACTCTTGCAATCCTCCCCCCCCCCCCAACAGTTGCAGGTCAGAATTGTGAGTTTAATGGTGATAATGTGGAGATCTAGGCCGTGTCTACCGTCAACTTTGCCTGTGGTGTTGCATGGAGCTGTGCTATCCCTTTTGCTTAGTTTGCTTAGTTGCTTAATTAGTTTATTTCCGCTGCATTAGTTGAACTTGTCATTAATATTCATTAGAGCTTGTATTCGAGGATAATATGGTTTGTGTAATAAAATTTGGTTAATTAATCTTGTTCTGTGGTAATTTTCTGTATACTCTTTTGTGATTGCACTCGTGTATGTGTGTTGAACATCCTGGGCACACATATGCGTTAGCTTGGTTCAGTTTTCGGAACTGGGCGTCACAGCTTTACTCTAAACTAAAAACTCATGAAATTGACATCTTATCACGTAAGAACCCAAATAAGTCTATTGCATTTGTCTCACAATGTGATATGCCTAGATCCGGCCAATCATCATCTTGCAATACTCTTGCTTTGTTGTCCTCACTAACCCTGGAACAGATCTAGGAATTTCTAGAAGAGGAGTTAGCACTCATCTCTACTAGATTCTTAAAAGCATTGCAAAATGTGAGAACTAGAAGGAGAGGAAGCTCCAGACCTCAACGTTGTTTTGAATGTGGTAAGACAGGACACTTTCGTACAGAATGCCCTAACTTTTCAGGTCCTACTATCCGTGAAGAAAAACAGAACAAGGTCAAGACCACCTCTGGAAATCCCAACAAGAAAAAGAAGGGTACCATAGAACGCAAGATGATTAACAGCTTCATCACCGCACTTCAAGAACTCAGTTCAAGTGATGTAGACTTTGAAAGTGATGAAGATGATGACGACCTGGCCAACTTATGCTTCATGGCGGGAAAAACAAGGTCAAGATCAAGTCAGGAGAATGCAGAACACAACAGTGACGACGATGAGGTATGTTCTACCTACAATGAAATGTGTGATGCTATTTCTTGTGCAACTATTATTGTTAAGAAAAAGGACAAAAAGCTTAGGGATAATGCTGCTAAAATTGAATCACTAGAATCTGAAATCAACCGTTTGAAAACCTTGATTCCAAGTGATGATTCTTGTCCCTCATGTTATTTAATCTATGAACAATTGTCCACACTAAGAACTGCACACTCCTCCACTCTAGATAGACTTGAACTTGAAATTGAAAAGAACAAAAAGCTTGCTGCACTTGACATTAGAAACTCAAAAGATGCTTCTTGTTCTACAATCGATTTGCATTGTTCTACTTGTGATGATCTTGATAAGAAACTATAAGATGCTATGAATGAAATTTCTATATTGAACAATACTTTACGTTCTCATGAAGTTAAATGTTATTCGAATTGCAAATTAAAAGGAAAAACTTCATGTGAAAATTGCCTTGATCTGTCCAATAAACTTGATGACATGCATAGGACATTATATCAGTTTTTTAATGGGAATAAGAACCTAAACTTGCTGCTAAATTCTTCCAAGTCTTGCAATGATAAAACTGATTTAGGTTTTGATGCTCATGCTCATGCTAAGGTACATCCACCTAAAATTGTAAAGTCATTAGGGAGTGGTTTGATTCAAACAGTTCCTAAACAAAAAAAAGTGGTTTTCAAATCTGCAAGAGTGCTTTCTAATTCTGTTTCTAATGTTGGGTGCTCATCTAGACATGATTACAAAATTAAATTTCATTGTACTTATTGTGATAAAGATGGTCACGTCGTAGATTTTTTGTTATACACTAGCTAAATAAATTAAAAAGGATAAAATGTCTACTAGATGTCATAACTTTCATGCTAAACCTAAAATTAGAAACATGCCACCTGCTTTAATGAGTTAGAAATTTGAAAAAGTAGCTTCCGGACCCTCTAGTACGAGACTTGCAAAGACAGCTCCAGTAGTTCTGATAGCTTCGAAAGCTCCCGGACCTTCTGTTGTTCCCTCCGGAGCTTCAGTTTTTGCTTTCGGACCTTCGGTTTGTGCATCCGAAGCTTCAGCTATTTCTTTCGAAACAAATGTCCACACCTACGGAGCTACTAGTTTTCGCTCTAAACAAGTAACAACTTCTAAATCAATTGTTAAGAACAGAAAACTGCAAACTTTGACTCATAAACCTGTTGTTTTGTCACAGCTTTCGCGTGTTATTCCTACTGGACGTCGCATGGCTCAGTACTGGATTCCAAAATGCTTATTGACTAACCCCAGTATTGAGTCAACGATGAACTGTCCTTCTGTGTAGGTTTCATTCTTGAGGAAGGAGAACATATGGATTGTGGATTCAAGATGCTCACGCCACATGACCGGTAACAGAGGTGGTTCTCCTCCCTCTCCTTTGTGTCACGTTTAGAAAATGTTACTTTTGCCGATAATTCTTCAACTCCTATTATTGCTAAAGGTTCGACTAGAGTAAATGATCACTACACTTTAAAGGATATGGCACTTGTTAAAAATTTGAAGTACAACTTGCTTTCTGTTTCTCAATTGCTTGATGAGAATTTGAAAATAACCTTCACTAAAAATTGTTGCAAAGTTGTAGATTCAAATAGTGAGCTTTTGTTTAACATGTCTCATTTTGGAAGAGTTTATAAAGATGATTTTGATATGTCAACTTCTGAGCATAGGTGTCTCGTTGCAAATGATTCAAAAGATTTATTCTTCTGGCATCGTAGACTTGGTCACGTAGGCTTTGATCATCTCACTCGTGTTAGTGCTTTTGATCGCATACTTGGTTTGCCTAAACTCAAAGGAGACAAAGATAATGTATGCTCTTCATGTAGACATGCTAAGATGGTTGCAGGTTCAAATGCTCCTCTCACGATTACTATGACAACTGAACCTGGTCATCTTTTGCACCTTGACATCATAGGACCTTCACATGTTCAATCCTTCGGAGGTAAATGGTATGTTCTTGTTATTGTTGATGATTATTCTAGATACTCTTGGGTTTACTTTATGGCGTCTAAGAATGAAGCTTTTAGTCACTTTAGAACTTTATTTCTTAGATTATCAATTGATCACCCAGGATCTTTAAAAGCAATTAGAAGTGATAACGAAACTGAATTTAAAAAATCAATCTTTTGATCACTTTTGTACTGAAAATGGAATAGATCATCAATTTATTCACCATATGTATCTCAACAAAACGGTGTCGTAGAAAGAAAGAACAGAACCTTAGTTGAGATGACTAGAACTATGCTTGATGAATATCAAATCCTAGGAAAATTTGGGCTGATGCGATTGCAACCGCTTGTTATGTCTCAAATCATGTTTTCTTGCGCGCTAAGCTAGGTAAAACACCATATGAGCTCCGGTTTGGATATAGGACTAGTGTCACACAATTTCGGGTCTTTGGTTGCAAATGCTTTGTTAAGAAACATGGTAATCTTGAAAAATTTGAACCTAGATCTATTGCTGGCATGTTTCTTGGTTATCCATCTCATACTAGAGGCTACCGTGTGTTCTTGCTTGACACTAACAAAATTGTGGAGACTTGTGAAGTGTCTTTTGATGAAGCTAGCTCTGGTACTAGCTCTGGTGCTGCAGGATCAGATCCATATCCTCAGGGGGAGGGTATTTTCGAAGAAGAAGAAGAGCTGGTGATACTACCTGATAGTTCCGAAGCTGACACGTGTCCAGCTCCGAACCTTGAACAAGCTCCGACAACCATCAATGCTGATTCAAATCGTCCTCAAGTCACAAGCTCATCGATTTGTGATGAACATGAAGAAGAAGAATCTTGTGAGACATCCACTCCCCTCCGGCTTCTCAAAATTCACCCTCCAAAACAGATTATTGGAAGCTTGCACGAACGAGTTACACGATCCAGGTTTTGCGATCCAAATTCTCATGATCATTCTGCTTTTGTTGCTTCTTTTTAACCCAAATATATATCACACGCACTCACTAATGAATCTTGGATTATTGCCATGCAAGAAGAGTTAGAAAATTTTGAAAGAAATAATGTTTGGAAACTTGTACCTCCATCTCAAGGTCACACTTTAATTGGAACTAAATGGGTGTTTAAAAATAAACAAAGTGAGGATGAGGTTGTGGTTAGGAATAAGGATAGGTTGGTTGCTCAAGGTTTCACTCAAGTTGAAGGTCTCAATTTTGATGAAACTTTTGCTCCTATTGCTAGATTAGAAGCCATAAGAATTTTGTTAGCTTTTGCTGCATCTAAAGGTTTTAAGCTATATCAAATGGATGTTAAAAGTGCTTTTCTTAATGGCTACATAGATGAGGAGGTTTATGTCAAACAACCGCCGGATTTGAAAATCCAGATTTTCCTAATCATGTTTACAAACTGTCCAAAGCCTTGTACGGTCTCAAACAAGCCCCTAGAGCATGGTACGATAGGTTAAAAACATTCTTACTTGAAAAGGGGTTTACCATGGGCAAGGTTGATAAAACTCTTTTTGTGCTTAAGCATGACAATGACTCCTTATTCGTTCAAGTGTATGTGGATGATATTATCTTTGGTTTTGCTTCTCATGATCTTGTGTCCAAGTTTTCAGCTATGCTGAGTTCAGAATTTGAGATGAGTATGATGGGAGAACTCACGTACTTTTTGGGGCTGCAAATCAAGCAAACCAAGGAGGGTACCTTTGTGCATCAAACGAAGTATACAAAAGACCTCCTAAGGCACTTCAACATGGACAAAAGCAAGCCTCTTCGGACACCAATAAGAACAACAACAACACTTAAACTTGATGAAGATGGTGAACCCGTAGATCAAAAAGAATATAGAAGCATGATCGGATCACTTTTGTACCTCACGACATCAAGACCGGACATACAATTCAGCGTATGTCTTTGTGCACGGTTTCAAGCCTCCCCACGTGCTTCACATCGTCAAGCCTTAAAAAGGATTCTCAGGTACTTACATGGAACTCAAGAATTTGGCATTTTTCTTCCTTCTTCCCCAACCGTTACTTTGAAATCTTTTCCGATGCTAATTTTGAAGGTTGTAGGATTGATAGGAAAAGTACTTCCGGTGCTTGTCATTTTCTTGGTAATTCACTTGTTGCTTGATCCTCTAGAAAACAAAATTCAGTGGCACAGTCCACAACCGAATCTGAATATGTAGCTGCTGCTAGTGCTTGCTCACAAATTCTTTGGATTGTTCAAACACTTAAGGACTATGGGGTTGATTTAGATAGTGTTCCACTGTTTTGTGATAACACTAGTGCCATTTGCATTGCTAAAAACCCTGTGCAACATTCTAGAACTAAGCACATTGATATTAGGTATCACTTTCTCCATGATAATGCTGAAGAAGGAAACATTGTGCTTCATCATGTAGATACCAAACAACAATTGGCCGACATTTTTACAAAACCTTTGAAATTCACTCGTTTTTGTTACATTCATAGTGAAATAGGGGTTATGCATCCTCATGGCTTACATTGAGGGGGAGTTTTCAAACCCTAGAAGTCTATGTGTGAATCCGAAATTAAAATAATATGAGCATAGTATTTCATACATATATGACTTTGTGATTCCTTTTACAAGCTGAAGGTTCTTACTATATTACTCGTGTTATAAATTTTGTAGTTTTTGCCATGTCTAGTAATTGGAATATTACTTACACTAAATCTGATCATGGTCGAACTTTCTTGCTCTTTTGAACTTGTTGCATGTTCACAAGTGCTTTTAATCATAAAGAATTAATCAAGCAATCAACTCACATGTTGAGTTTTTGTGAACAAATATAAGTTGAAAAAAGATCAAGAGAATATGCATGCATCACACTTCTTCTTTTGAGATGTCTTATCATTGCACTTAGATATGAACTTGGAAGAAGTTGTGTATGACTAAAACCATGTCCTTAAGCTTCTGATTGTCAAATGACATAGGCTTGGCTTGGTTGGTTAGAATAGGGCAGATGCACATTGATGTGATAGTGTAAGTTACTTGATAGTATGACTTGGATGAGCTTTGTTTTATATGTATATGTTATAATATGCTCATAACAATTAAAATTTCTCTTTTGAACCTTGCTAAATACATTGTCAAAGGGGGAGAGATAATACGATGAATTATGCAAGGGGGAGAAATATGTATAGGGGGAGAAATTTATTTCTATCTCATTTGATTTTCAAAAAGAGGGAAAATTGTTCTCAAAACTTTTCATACCAATGTTCGGATTTTAAATGGTGTTGCCAATGCATTCATCAAGGGGGAGATTGTGAGACCTATGTGTGCTGAATACATTGGCTTTGACAATAAAAGTTTTGAATGCTGCCATAACATCTTTTTAGCAAGGTCCGACTCTAGCTTCGAGCTTCTGCAAGATCCGACAATAGGTCCTACTTTCTTTGTCTAGGTCCGACATGTTTTTGGGTAGCTCCAGTGAGTTTTGTCTTTAGCTCCGGCATGTCTTTGATAGCTCCGACATGTTGTTGTTAAGCTCCGATGTGTTTTTCTAGGTCTGGCTTATGTTGGTTAGCTCTGACATGTTTTTCTAGCTCCGACTTTTGGGATGATTAGTTCCGACTAGTTTTGGTTAGCTCCGACGCTAGGTCCGACTAGCTTTGGTAAGCTCCAGCGCTAGGTTATACTAGCCTTGGTAAGCTCCGGCTCAAGCTCCGATTAGCTTTATCTAGATTCGGAGCTTGATCGTAATGTTCATGCTTTTATCTTGCAATGTTTCGAACTTGCTTTACATTGTTGGAAAGATTGTTTAGTATTCATTTGCTAAGTTTTTGGTGCATTTTGGTTGATATGGCTGATATCTTTTTGATATGCTTTGCAACATGCTTATGTGAGGTGCTCACGTTAGGTGTTGTGTTCGGAACTGACTTGAGTCAAGTCGCGGACTTGGGTTCGTACAGATTGGTTGTTTATTCATGTGCAGATGTTGCTTGAGTTCAAGTCATGGCTGGTGACAGGATCCTTTGGACTAGTCTCAGGAAGGAGATGAGGTTCCAACAACCAAATTCAAGAGGAATTGTGGTTGAGCGGGTCAGGAGGTCGCGTAGGATGATTGAATCAAGGGCAGTGCATATGAAGGTTACTGGACATCAAAGGAAGGTGTTTGCACGTATGCCTGCGGTGCATGACGTGGCAACATGGTTCCGAAGAAGGTTTATGGATGGGAAGATCCAGTTGGAAGGATCGGATCGTATCGGTTGATGACTTTGGCTGCGGCGGAGTCGGTTATGGCTCGGTATGGAAATTATCGAGTTGGTTATGTTAGGATTTCGTGTGGGTCACGAATTTGAGTTGTTTTAGGAATGTGGGATACGTTCCTAAGGTGTTTAAAAGTCTTAAGATTGCTTCTATCTGCATATAGAAGAGTCCTAAGTAGTTATGGAAAGTTATGATTTGTGAACTGAGTAGAATTAGAGTTCTTGTTGAGATTGGGTTGGCCTAAGGGCTAGTTATATAAGCAAGGGAGGCCAAAGCTCATGGTACACGACTTTGGGGCTGTTCCTCTTGTGTTCTATTGAATAAAATTCGTAGTTTGAAGGAACTTTTGTGCCTTGTTCGTCCGACTTGTTCCAGACAAGTTTTACTCGTTGAGTTTGTGGACAACACTACCTTTCATCGGTGGTTTTATCATAACTCGAGTTTTACAGATCAAATTGACGTGATTATTTTTGGGTTGTCTTCAAAACTTCATTATCTATCATATTTCAAAATTTCGAGGTCATTGGATTTGTGTTTTCTGATCTACACGAGTTTCTTTGCAGCGTTCCAGAACTGTTTTTCTCGGGTAGGACATATTGACCTTTGTTCGATCTTTCGATCATAACTTGAGTTTCTCTCGACGGATTTGAGTGATTCCTCTTGTGTTTTCTTTGTGACTTGATTCTCTCTGATATAGATCACTTTTGTCATGGTGAAACACGTTTATATTATTTTCACACACAATTTCTTTAACAGATCATTTTTCTGCCGAAGGGGTTGGGATTTAATTGTTTCCGCTGCGTAAGATTTTTAAATCTACCATTCACCCCCCCTCTGGTAGCTTTCCACGTGTTCTTCGATCCTAAAGAATCCATCAGATTAGCCTTGGTTTAGTATCCTTTTTGGTGAGCAAGTACTTCAAGGCAGCATGGTCTGCGTAGACTATGACCTTGGCTCCAACCAAATAGGATCTAAACTTATCGATAGCAAAAACTACAACTAAGAGCTCTTTTTCAGTTGTGGCATAATTGAGTTGAGCTCTTGTAAGAGTTTTTATAGAGTAGGCTATTGCATGATACTTTTTATCTTTGGTTTGGCCTAGGACCGCACCAATAGCAAAATCACTAGCATTACACATAATTTTGAAAGATAGCATCCAATTAGGAGGTTGGATGATTGGAGCTGAGATGAGTGCCTTTTTGAGTGTATCAAATAATTTAAGGCATTCATCATGGAAATCAAAAGGGAGCTTACTTATCTAGTAGGTTGTTGACGGGTCCAACGACTTTTGAGAAATCTTTGATGAATCACCAATAGAACCCCGCATGACCTAAAAAGCTGCAGATTCCCTTAATGTTCATAGGAGGTAGAAGTTTTTCAATAACTTCAATCTTTGCCTTGTCCATCTCTAACCCTCTCTCAGACACTAGGTGTCTAAGAACGATGCCTTCACAGACGATGAAATGACATTTTTCCCAATGAAGCACTAGGTTCTTCTCTTGGCATCTTTGTAAGACCTTGTCTAAGTTTTCTAGACAGTGATCAAAAGTTTTTCCATAGATGGAGAAATTGTACATGAAAACTTCCATGATCTCCTCAATCATGTCGGAAAAGATAGACATCATGCATCTTTGAAAAGAGGCAGGAGCATTACACAGTCGAAAAGACATACACCGGTAGGCATATGTCCTGTAAGGACATGTGAATGTGGTCTTGTTGACATTTCTTACATCACATATAAAAATCCGCAAGCGCACGAAAACTGTCTGTAGCATTTCACCCAAGAGTATTCCCAAGGGTATCATATTTATCCCAAAGGAAGATAATAGAGTAAAGTAATCACTATTCTTATGATCAAGCTAGGGGATACTAATCAATTATCATGACAGGAGTAAGTTGATAATATGGATAGTGTGACACACACACCTAAGCAATCTATTCTAAAGGGTAAATGGATCCTAATGGAGATTAGACTAAGAGTTAATGAGTTGCTCCTATAATGCTTCTAATATACATATACATAGCCTAGGTTAGATACTAATGAGCATGTCAATGGTGAATCCTTATTCTAAGTTGTTCAACACAACGAGCACGGGCTTATCCCTAGCAATACTAGGGCGACTCCCGCCAAGAGTCTGTGACATAGCCGAACGTGGAGGATTACAAAGGACATATAGGGCTGTCACTACCTACTGCCTACCTCTTCAATCTGTAGGTCTACGAGACATCCAATGCTACTTAACTATCCTATCACCATGCTAGCATATTATGTAAATACCTTAGGAGCATGGGCACAAGCCATCCTAAGGCAATGACTAACCTAAACATCGTTGAACCAATGTTGAGACATAGCATAAGTTATTCATATTAATATGATCATATCATAACTAATTAGATTATAGTGGGGGTTTGTAGTGTTTATGATGATAGATTAAAATTGTTATGGCGTAATCATAAAGACTACCCCTACCACATACATGGAATCCACAATCAAACAAAAAACACTTTATCCAAGTATATAAATAAAATAAGACTAAAGATAATATCTTTATTATGCATAAAGTCACAAATACAAGAAAGGATACATGAACCATACCATTCCCAATTTGGACTTGGGACTAGAGGCTACCTCTCTACAACCTAACCTCCGCTAAGGAACTAGGAGAACTAGTGTTACAATAGAATGATGCTCAAGTGGTGTGTGTTGAAGTGAGGGGTCTTATTTATAGCTGGAGAATGGTCGGTTCCACCACCAAAAGAGCACGAATCAGACATCAATGACTTTTTCAAGCTAGAAGGAGCCAACACGTGGAAGTTGACTGGGTTTGGAGGAAAGACCAAGTCGGCCGACTGGGGGGGGGGTCGACCAACCTGGTAAACCCTCCGAACAGGTTGTGCTTTCTCCAAGTGGCTGACAGGTGGGTCCCCTTTACTAATATAGGTGATACACCGTTGGATGGCTTCAGATACTTTTGTTTGTGGGCCATTTGATCCATGTGGTGCCACATGTTGGCGCTTGATTGGTTGGGATGATAATTTATAGGATACATCCCCTTGTTTTACTTCAATTCTGTATAAAATACCTGCATGCACCAATTTCTCCAAGTACAATTGGAACTAGGTTATTTCTAACTATAATTTGTGTAATAAATATTCATTCCTTCATATAATTCAGTTATATTGATGGTTGAAATTGGTATATAACGACCGTCAACAAACTCCCCCATGCTTACCCTTTGCTCGTCTCAAAGCAAAGATAAAGACCGAGGTTGTTAATCAGGAGTTGCTAGGATGTCCTATTTTGCAAAAGTACCAGGTGCACAACAAAATATTCTACCTTGCATTCAATAAATTGGCTATGGTACCTCATCCTTTTTCTTAGTCGTTATGTGTCTTATGCCTCATCCTTTTCATGGTTGGTTGAAGGATAGAACAACAAAATGAGCATGCATCACCTAATGTATGAGTTCCACTCAAATTTCTGGAAAATTTCAAATGGTGTTTGGATTTAAGTTCCTCAAATGATGTACTCAATCACTCCTATGTGGGAAGTGGTATTTGTATCCTCACCAAGGCAATGCCTTTCTTGTCCTACATCTAAATAAGGCTTGTATGTGGAGCTTGGTACGGATCAAGAGTAGACATATTTGCAACACATATATTGCTAAGTCAAAAGAGTAAACCTTAGGAGAAAACAAATTATACTTTTGAACAAGATTTGTGCAAGTGTGATGGAATATTTGCGGGGTGTATTTGGATTTTGAGATGACTCCTATTTGTGTAGACTCTCTTAATTGCAGGGATGAAACATGACTACTTTTTTCTCTTCCTTTTTTTCATGCTGATGTTGTAAGCATGCCTTTTTTTTTCTCATGCTTATGATATAAGCATGCATCTTTTTTTTCTTGTAGCCATGTCTTCTACTCCCTTTTTATGCAATAAACGTGAAGAGAGTACTAAGCATGAAAGGCATGGAGTTTCTCTTTTTATTGTGGAATGATGATATGAAGAAATTTTGCTATCTTCTAGTGTAGAAGTCTGGCATGTGCCCGTGCAATCTTGATCGTAAAAGTATGAAAAGATTATCATATAGGTCTATACTAGTTTGACCAAGCTCAATGTGAAGGAAAATAGCATATGCATAAGGTTTATCTAACTCAAATCATCATATGACTTTGGTAGGAATTTCTATCAAATGAGGATCTTCCATTTTAAATTTTTCGGTAAAATCAAGTTTCACTTTCAACTAGGATATTAGCAACTCTTATCACTATATCATATCCCACAACAACCTAGAATTAGACTTAGCTTTTGCTACCTACAAATTCCAAGTTTTAGACAAGAATATTCTAGGCCAATAAACCCAATACTTGGAGAATACTAAGTTGTATACAAGGGACTAGAGAAAATAAAATAGAGCAACTATTCATCATTTCAACTTATGCAAAATATTCTTACCGCACATCCTTTATTTTATTAACCTAACCTATACTACATTTTTTTTTTATTTTTTAGATGCAAGTGGTGGAAAGAAAGTAATAAAATAAAGGAATACAAATGGGTTGTGATACAAGTTACCTCAAGTGGGGATCCTTCCCCAAGCTTGTTCTTGGTTAAGGTCCGCGATAGGGGCTGAAATCCTGACGACGGATGTAGGCTATGAGGTTGGCCTAACCTTGTTGCAGCATGGCTTTGGCATTGGAGGGTTGCGTGTCGATGTTGGGTTTCCTTCCATGGGTACCATGAGTGTGGTCGACGAGAGTGTTGTCAATGTTGCTCGTCCGCACCTAAGGTTTCCATAGGTTGGATGTACCTTGTTATTCCTTTGCTAAGGTTATGATAACCCTTGACTACAAAGAAATGACATGCACTCAACATGCTTTGAGTGTGCTCCGTCATTCTTTGGCTAAGGTGTATCATACCTTCTTCGAATAACTTTTACTCCTCATGTATTGTGTGTGATCCGTTGTTCCTTGGCTAAGGTAATGATAACCTTTAGCCACAAAGGAGTGACATATAACTAACATGTGTTGAGTACGATCTATTATTCCTTGGATAAGGTACAACATACCTATAACCACAAAGGGATGACGTGCACTCAACAAGGGTTGAGTGTGATCCATTGTTCCTTGGCTAAGGTATAAAATACCTTCTAGCCACATAGGAACAACTGACACCCAATATACATTGGATGTGATCTTGTCATTCCTTGGTTATGGTGCATTATACCTTTTAGCCACAAAAGAATAACTTACACCCAATGATGGTGGCAATTCCCTTGATCTTGATTGAGTGCTTAGAATATTTGAGAGCATCATTCTCTCACATATTCGTAGCAGCTCATTGGTTGCTCATGGAGGGTTTCCATGTCAAATCTCTAGCCTCGTATAGTTATGGTTGACCTTCAGGCTTAATTTAGAATAGGTAGCAACCATCCTAATTTACTCCTTGGTCAAGAGATGTTGAAATGGAATCCTCTAGGGATTCCAACAGTTGGATCTTTGAATATATGCATAGTTATTTTACCCCTGCAAACTTCCCCTCTATAATAGAGAGGGATGGTTAGCTCCCGATACTTGTACAAATGAATTTTTAGGTTATGTAACTGAATCTTCATTTGTATGTACAGGGAAGAACAAAATCAAAGATGCGTTGGGTCTAGTTTCAAGTGTATCCATGAACAATGTTTGAATCATTGATAGGAGTAGGGCTTTATGGATAAATCAGTTTGCACATTTTCTAAAGCTCCTACTCATAGCAATGCAAGTGATATAAATACACTATATGGATCCCTCCATCTTGTAATATTTCTAACCATCATAGCTTTTTAGAAGAGCAAATATTTATCATGTGGATTATGACAAAAAAGATTCTCAATTTTATCCTCCTGAACATTTTTAGTTTCTTGCCTAGGAATTTGAAATTTTGTGATCCATGCATGAATGAGTTTCAAATCAAAATTATGGACATACCCATTCAACCATTAAGTAATTCCATAAGCATTAACTAGGCAAATAAGTCAATTTTAGCAATGCTTATGAAATTTTAGGTACTTGTTTAAATTTATTCCTAAGTAAAGTGACATTCCTTTTTGAAGAATCAACAAGGGCAATGCCAATACTTACTCTCGTGATGATGCATAAGAATTGAATGATGAGAAGGTGTGAACCTTCCTTACCAATGTAAGCAAAAATCATTCAATTCTAATGCAATTCAAACAATGGAAAATTTTAAACTTGTACCTCTATTGAAGAGCTGTTCGGGTTGAAGTTCGTTGTGTGAGAAACTCACGTCCATGAATTTTGGTGTAGCCTTCGTGTTCGATGTCTTCTGCCAAGTTGAGGTTGGAGTTGAATGAGCTTCATCTTGTTCCTCTATTGGGCTACCACCTTGAGCATTCCTCCACCATGAAATCAAAATGAGATTGATGGAGGAATATGCGCTTGATGAGGCCTTCCAATCTTTTTAACAAATTTTGTCCTTGCTGCACTAAAAATCAAGAACAAACAAAACAACTCAAAAACGGGTTACGTTAGCTCAAAAGCATATTGTACCGTTTGTCAAATTGTTTTGCCCAACTTGAAACAACTTGCAAATGCAATGAATATTAAGATAAATATTTTTGGTTTGAATTAGGAAGATGAATTCAAGTGGTTACGCCCAAGGTTCATACCCAAACAAATTTATTTCCTAATTCAAAATTTTAGTTTTATGTTGGTTGGAAATTTTATTTTCCAACATGCAAGTGTGAAAATTAAAACATGCTAAATGAAATGCAAATGCAAAGATTGATGATAAATTCAAATATGCAGTTGGGGAAAACAAATATGAGATAACTACCAATTTACCTATTGGCAAGGACTCACCAATTTTTGACGTCCGATGAGTGGGACTTACCTCCGTCCTTTTAGTACGATGATTTGTTGTCCAATCCTGGAGTTGACGATGTGGACAACTTCTCTTGATTGACATGCCAAATTTCCTTGGGCATGTCAGTTGGACATGTGGACCACATGATGGTTCTAGCCTCTCCGTCATTTTGATGAAGACTTGTTGCTGTAATGACGGCTTTTCCCTCCTGAAGATATTCTCTCATGAGCATGGTGAGGCTTGTCCTTCTTTAGGGCTTTCACTTTGACCTTCCTGATATTCTTTAAGGTCAACTCATACTTTGATCATGGATCAAAAGCTTTCTTGGGCATGATGACATGTGGACTCCACAATCAAACAAGAAACACTTAATGAACAATGTCACTTGTCCTAGGTTGCATGAGCTTGGTCGAAGGGTACGGATCCCAACAAGTTATTGTGGGATATATTGGATATTGAATGCTCTTTATGTTTCTTGTCCTTGGCCAATAGCTTTATGGAAATGTTGTCTTGATTTCTTGCTTGGCCATGGACAGGATACTTCAAAGTAGGCTAGTTAAACATAAATTCCTTGAAATCCCCATAGTCTCCTTGATCACAAGGGTGATGTTGATTCCACTCTTGACCTCCTTGTAGGTGATTGCCATTGGTGTTGTTGTTTTAAAGGAAGAATCCTCATGGGTCTAAGGGAAATGATTCCCCAAGTAGCCCACATTGACATGAATTTCCACAAATCATGTGAATATCCATGGCTTGGATCATCCAAACACTTCTCCATTGGCTTGATCTTCATGTCACTTCAATAGGAGGTGTAGTTCTATAACTAGCATGTCCACCTTGTCAAGTGGTGTGCACGCCAAGCTAAAGGAACTAGAGCACTCTTAAATACACCCCTTGAGTGGAGACCATATTCTCATCCATGACGAATGAGAATAGGGCTCCTTCAGCTCCAGCACAAATTTGGTCATGGATTGGTGGAGCCAACCCATGCCACGAGTGTTGGATGAAGGACCAACTATCCACCCCATGATGGAGGCAAACTAAGAAGAAATCTTGGAGCCTCCTGCAAGCTTGGGGATGGATGACTTTGGCTCCTATTGGAAGCTGAAATTCTTCCACAAAAGGCAATGGTGTTGCCTAGTCGACATTTGTTGAGGTATGCCATGAATCATCTTGCAGTTGAGCACTTGCGTCCTCATTGGCCATCCCATGAAATGGGTTAGACAACACTACCATGTTTTCACATAAAAGAAGAAAACAAACAAGGGCGATCCTGTAGGATCAAAGAGCACGTGAAAAGCTACCAGAGGGGGGTGAATGGTAGATTAAAACTTTTTCAGTGGAAACAACGAAAACCCCTCAACAGAAAATCAATCTATTAAGTAACTGAAAGTGCATCTAGGCATCCCTTGTGGGTTTTGGTTGATTTATAACAAACAAATGAGATCCTAACAAATTGTTGAGATGAGCCCAGATTTTAATGAAATTATGAAGAAAGCACAAAAAGAAAGGAGAATGAGGATCTATATGGAAAAGAGCTCAAGATCTGAATTGGATACTTTGTTGTGTATGGATTGTGTTGGAGAAACACACCCCAAGAGCTCAAGCAAAAGAAATCACCCTCACTGCACAAAACTTCACAAGTCCGGACTAGTCCGATATCTCTCTGACTAAGATCGGACTAGTCCCCCTAGTGCAGACTAGTCCTCAACACTTCACATCTGTACAAAAACAGACAAGTCCGATATCACCACGGACTAGTCCAATATCTTTCTGACTAAAAATGGACAAGTCTGCCCCTGTGCAATCTTGTCCTTAGAACCTCACACTTTACACAGAAACGGACAAGTCCGATATCACCATGGACTAGTCCAAAAAATCTCTGACTAAAATCAAACAAGTCCCCCCATTGCAGACTTGTCCTAAATTCTAAATGAGGTTCACCACACCGGACTAGTCCGATATGAGCCGGACTAGTCCGAACACTTCCAGAGACCAAATCAGACTAGTCCACATATTTCTGGACAAGTTCGATATATCAGAACACTTAGGGTTTCCCACACGCCGCACACCGGACTAGTCCGCAGTCCACCATGGACTAGTTCGGACATCGCAAACCCTAACGGTAACTTTTGGAAACCTTAGTATAAATAGAGGTGTACGGCCATACATCCAATTCTCTTGATTCCCTACGCCGTCATACCTCCCAAGAGCCCTAAAAACACATCTCTCCACACATTCTAACCCAAAATAAGATCAAACTTTGAGGATTAACATTGATCAAAAGGAGAAACTTGTTTCACATGTCTTGAGCTCTTGGGTTTGATTCTCTCGCACACTCTTGTTGTTTATTGCATATATTTTGAGTGTGTTTGGTGGTGTTCATATTTGTAAATCTTGGGGAGCCCTCAACTTGTGAGAAGGCCCCTTGAATTCAGTTATTTGCCAATTTGTGATTAGTGGAAGAGAATCGGCCACCGTGGCGATTCGACAAGGGTAGGGTTGGTGAAGACCTGGTCCTCCGTGGACTCCTCAACGTGGATGTAGGTTTCCTTTGTGGCAATCGAACCACAAGATAAAATCACGTCTTGTGCAATTTTATTCTTATTATTCATCTCATTCAAGGGTTTACTTAATCTTGGATAACTTACGTCCAAACATTGAAATCAAAGTTAATTTGTGCCATACATAGT
The DNA here is from genome assembly GCA_036927565.1 of Tuctoria greenei. NCBI lineage: Eukaryota > Viridiplantae > Streptophyta > Magnoliopsida > Poales > Poaceae > Tuctoria > Tuctoria greenei. The sequence continues at coordinate 2,311,026 of JAYESD010000010.1, forward strand.
TCCATTGTCGTGATACATCCAATTTACAACTAACTTTCCGCTGCATAGAGTACTTGACGTCAATTCTTTGATCAAACTTGATCGATCTAGTCCGCACACACCAGACTAGTCCGCACCATACCGGACTAGTCCGATTTCTCTGTATTTGATCAAATTGTTAAGTGTTTTAGGATCCGACGAAAATTCGAAAAGCCTATTCACCCCCCTCTAGTCTACATCCAATTAGTTTCAGGGCAGAACTCTTCAAAAGAGACTCATCACTCGAAGAGAAGATGTCGGACGTCAAGGATGTACACAAGAACTTCAACCAAGAGAAGGGTGACGATGAAAAGACTCAGAAGCTGGAGAAGCTCCTGTCGACATCCAGGACTGCGAGGATGATGATGAGGAGATGTTGGAACTGAAGGCAAAAGGAACAAGGCACTATCCCCAAAAGGGAAGATGAAGATCGAGGATGAAAAGAAGAAGAATGGGAGTAGTCACACCGACTACTCCTGATACCCTTTTAACTATGATTGTATGAATTCCAACAATAACCATTACTTATCAATTCCTCTAGGAAAAGCCCCATACTTTGATGGCAATGATTATTCAACGTGGAGGCAAAATATGAAAATGCATCTCATATCACTTAACCCCAGCTTGTGGCATATAGTGTGTACAGGGATAGATATCTCGAATGACGATGAAGAGCTCACATCAAGTCAAGAACAAGCTATTCATCTTAAAGCTCAAGCTACAGCTGTGATAACATCGTCACTGAGCCGAGACGAGTTCACCAAGGTGGATGGACTAAAAATTGCTAAGGAGATATGGGACACCTAACAAACTGCACATGAAGGTGATCGTCATGTGCGAGAAGCCAAGATTGAGATGATTGAAGGTTAATTGGGAAGATTCGCTATGGAAGAAGATGAGTCACCGCAAGACATGTACAATCAATTGAAGAATCACATCAACAAAGTTCGAGCATATGGAAGCAAGAAGTGGAATGATCACGAGGTCGTGAAGCTAATTCTTAGAGCTTTCATGCCTCACAACATAACCCTATGCTCGATGATTAGAGAAAGCCTCGAGTATCGGAAAATGACCCTGAGCGAGCTTCTTGGGAATATTATCAACTTTGAAATGATGGATAAGCAAGCCAAGCACGTTAAAGAGATTGCCGAGGTTACCTCGGCAAAGAAGAAAGGAGTTGCTTTAAAGTCCACTTGTAAACCTATATCAAAAGAAGCTCGAGAAGCTCAAGAAGAAGACGATGACGACAATGAGAGCAGTGATATAGATGAAGAAGATATGATCCTATTCATGAAGAAATTCAAGAAAATGATGAGAAGAAGACAAGGTGGTAGAACAAGTGAAGGAATACAAAGGGACAAGCCAAGACCAAAAAAGAGGCGTGCTTGCGATAACTGTGGAGAGTACGACCATTTCATAGTAGACTGTCCACATGAAGAAAGTAAGAGGAAGACCAAGGACAACAATCCTCAACCTAAGAAAACTTTCAAGAAAAAGAAACAATATGGTCAACCACACTTGGGGAAGGAGTGGGACTCTAACGATGAGTCCTCATCCGAAGAAGAAGAGGAGATGGCTACCATAGCCGTCATGAAGCCTACCAAGAGATCCACCCTCTTCCCAACCATCAGCGCAAGGAAAGACATCAATCATACGTGTCTAATGGCCAAGGAAGGTAAAAATAAGGTAACAACTAAATCTTCCTCCTCACATTCCTTTAATAGTGATAGTGACAACTCTAGTGATGATGAAGACATGCTTGTTGGTTTAGATAAGAAAACTGCAGCTAAAATGAAATTTTTAATGGATAAGCTTGTTGATAAGGAGGAACTAGTTGATTGTCAAGAAGATATGATCATACTCCAAAAGGAAGAAAATATTAAGATCAAAAAGCTCCTTGAGCTTGAAAAGGCGCAAAGCAACTCACATGAACTTAGGTTAGCTTCAAGCAAGGAAGCTTGTTTGAAGCTAGAAGGCTCAAACATGGCTATCAAGGATGAACTTGCTAACTTAACCAAAGTTAACAAGATCCTTGAGGTACAAGTTGAGTCACTCAAGTCAAGTGGTTCTTCATCCTCTTCAAGCTCACCTTCTCAACTTATAAAATCTGAAACTACTATTGCTTGTGAATGTGCTAAAATTGACACTAACTTGAAGGAGAAGTCAAACTTGACAAATGACAAGCATCCTTCCCGAAGTGGCATATTTGACTAGGAGAAGGTCAAGTATGCATGCAGTGCATACTTGGTCACAAGACCTCCTAATGTCAAATATGACATTGGGTATTCTTATGGTGAAAAGCAACATGCTAGAAACCACAAGATTAACAAGGAACACATTGCTTTTCTCAAGGGAAACACCTCTCAAGTTAGAAAACTTAATAATGTTGATAAAAGTAACATTGTTAACACATATGAGCAACAACTCTTGTTTAAAACTTTTGATGCATCATATGTTCTTACTAAAAGTAATTTTGGTATAGTTTATGCTAAACATGTTGGGCCACCCCATGTGAACACCAAGTCTCATGTGTGGGTGCCCAAATCACTTGTGACTAACCTCAAAGGACCCAAGTAAGCTTGGGTACCTAAGACCAAGGCATAATTTGTGTTTTGCAGGCCTATTCATCCGGTGGAGCTCAATGGGTGCTAGATAGTGGATGCACCAACCACATGACTGGAGAAAGAAGGATGTTCGTTGAATATGAAGAAAATGAAGATCCAAGCAAAGGCATTTATTTTGGTGATAACAGTCAAGGAAGGGTGCTCAGTATCGGTAAAATAGCAATTTCATCACAACATACTCTTTCTCATGTTTTACACGTTGATTCCTTGGATTATAACCTTTTGTCCATATCTCAATTATGTGACAAAGGTTATAACTGTTTGTTCACCAATGAGAGTGTGATCGTCTTTAGAAGGAATGATAACTCAGTTGCATTCAAGGGTGTGTTAAAGGGAAAACTTTATCTAGTTGACTTCAACAAAGATAATGCCAAACTTGACACATGCTTGATTGCAAAGACCAACATGGGTTGGCTGTGGCATAGACAGCTAGCACATGTTGGTATGAGGAATCTTCAAAAACTTCTAAAAGGCGATCACATCCATGGTTTAAAGGATGTTGTTTTTGAGAAAGACATGCCTTTTAGCGTGTGCCAAGCCGGGAAGCTAGTAGGAGCACCCCATCCCACGTAGAACGTCACGACTACAACAAGACTGCTCAAGCTCCTTCTCATGGACCTATTTGGTCCAATTACTTACATATGTATCAGCGGTAACAAGTACAATTTAGTCATTGTTGATGATTTTTCTCGCTTCATGTGGGTTTTCTTTTTTCATGATAAGATAGAAACTCAAGGAAACCTCAAGAAGTTTCTCAAGCAAGCTCAAAATGAATTTTCGTTGATGATCAAGAACATACGAAGTGTTCAAGAATACCCAAGTTGAGGAGTATCTAGACGAAGAAGGGATAAAGCATGAGTTTTCAACACCTTATTCTACTCAACAAAACGGAGTTGCCGAAAGAAAGAATCGAACACTCATTGACATGACAAGGACAATGCTCGATGAATACAAGACTTCAGATCAATTTTGGGATGAAGCAGTCAACACCGCGTGTCACGCCATAAACTGACTCTATCTTCATCGCCTACTCAAGACATCATCGTATGAACTACTCACAGGTAACAAGCCGAATATTTCATACTTTCGAGTTTTTGGTTCTAAATGTTATATTTTGAACAAGAAGCCTAGGACTTCAAAGTTTGCTTCGAAGTCCGATGAAGGTTTCTTACTTGGCTGTGATTCAAACTCCTACGCCTATCGTGTCTTCAACAAGGCCTCCGGACTTGTTGAAGTAGCACGTGACGTGGTGTTTGATGAAACTAACGGCTATCAAGGAGAGCAAGTTGATCAATGTGTGCTAGATAGAGAAGAAGCTCCATGTCAAGCATTGAGAAGAATGGCGTTGGGCGATGTTCGACCACAAGCGCCACCTCCAAATGCGAATGAAGAAGATGAACCACAAGTGGAGGAGAATGATCAAGGGGGAGCTTACACACAAGATCAACCTCAAGGAGACCAAGATGATCAACATATCAATGAAGGCAACCATCCAGGGGGAGAAGAAGATGATGACAATGAAGACTCAAGACCACACGTACCACACCCAAGAGTGCATCAATGCATCCAAAGAGATCACCCCGTCGACAATATAATCGGTGACATCCAAAAGGGAGTAACAACTCGATCTCGTATAGTTAATTTTTGTGAACATTACTCATTTGTATCCTTTTTGGAACCACACAGGGTTGAAGATGCATTAAAGGATCTGCATTGGGTGGTGGCAATGCAAGAAGAATTGAACAACTTCAAAAGGAACGAGGTGTGGGAACTTGTTGAAAGACCCAATTTCATCGTCATTGGCACTAAATGGGTCTTCTGCAATAAGCAAGACGAACACGGGGTGGTGACAAGGAACAAGGCGCGACTTGGGGCCAAAGGGTATTCACAAGTTGAAGGTTTGGATTTTGATGAGACTTTTGCTCCCATAGCTAGGCTTGAATCAATTCGAATATAACTTGCATATGCAACTCACCATGATTTCAAGCTCTATCAAATGGATGTAAAAAGCGCCTTCCTCAACGGACCGATCAAGGAGGAGGTGCACGTGGAGCAACCCTCCGGGTTTGAAGATCAAGAGTTCCCCGACCATGTGTTTAAACTACGTAAGGCTCTCTATGGCCTCAAACAAGTTCCTAGAGCTTGGTATGAGTGCCTTAAAGATTTTTTGATTGAAAATAGATTTAAGATTGGTAAAGCGGATTACACTTTGTTTACTAAGCATTTTGATAATGATCTATTTATCTGTCAAATTTACGTTGATGATATTATATTTGGTTCAACTAACAAATCTTTTTGTCAAGAGTTTAGTAAGATTATGACAGATAGATTCGACAAATCATTTTGTCCATGATGGGAGAGTTGAGATATTTCTTGGGATTCCAAGTAAGGCAACAAAATGAAGGAACATTCATAAGCCAAACAAAGTACACTCAAGACATATTTAAGAAGTTTGGAATGGACAAAGCAAAGCCTATAAAGACTCCCATGGCGACAAATGGACACTTGGATCTCAATGAAGACGGACCAAACATGGATCAAAAGGTATATCGCTCTACGATTGGCTCCCTACTTTATTTATGTGCATCTAGGTCTGATATTATGTTGAGTGTATGTTTGTGTGCAAGATTTCAAGCCAATCCTAAGGAATGTGATTTGACAGCCGTAAAGAGGATCTTGTGATACTTAGTTCATACACCTAACCTAGGACTTTGGTATCCTAAAGGTTCAAAGTTCAATCTCATTGGATACTTCGATGCAGATTATGTCGGATGCAAAATAGATAGAAAAAGTACCCCCGGTACTTGCCAATCCCTAGGTAGATCCCTAGTTGCTTGGTCCTCCAAGAACCAAAACTCCATTGCCTTATCCACGGCCGAAGCGGAGTATGTTTCAGCCGGGAGTTGTTGTGCACACCTCATTTGGATGCGACAAACTCTAAGGGATTACAGTTACAATATGAGACGTATTCCACTCCTTTTGTGACAATGAGAGTGCAATTAAAATTGCCCATAATCCCGTTGAGCACTCTAGGACCAAACACATAGACATCCGACATCACTTTTTGAGAGATCATTCAATGAAAGGCGACATAACCATTTCCCATGTCCATACCGAAAAACAACTAGCCGATATCTTTACCAAGCCACTTGATGAGAAACATTTTTGTGAGCTCCAAAATGAACTTAATATCCTTGATGCTTGAAACGTGGCTTGAAAGATTGCATACCTGTATGCCATCTTCAATTGATTGTTTTATGAAAATCATCTCTCTCTATTTTCTCCGAAAAACTATGTTAATTACTTGATCTTGGTGAATTATGGTCATAGCTTGATTGTTGTATGTTTACTGATCATATTCATCAAGATTATTTGTGTGTTTTGCCCCCCTATTTTCTTTGTAAGCACCTTCGAATATATACGAATGGTCTAACTGCTTCTGTTCTAGTGACCACGGACTAGTCTGTGGTTACCCGGACTAGTCTGCACAATGCAGACTGGTCCGCACAGTTCCGATAGTCCGGACTAGTCCGATCCGACCACATACTAGTCTGATTTTTCGACTCCATAACTCTAGGGCCGCCAAAACCTAATCTTCTTCATCCTCACAACATACCTCACGTTCTCTCTCCTCACTCAAGTGCCCCCAAGGTGATTTGGGATCCTAACAAACAAATGAGATCCTAACAAATTGTTGAGATGAGTGCAGGTTTTATTGAAATTATGAAGGAAGCGCAAAAAGAAAGAAGAATGAGGATCTATATAGAAAAGAGCTCAAGATCTGAATAGAATACTTTGTTGTGTATGGAGTGTGTTGGAAAAACACACCCCAAAAGCTCAAGCAAAATAAATCACCCTCACTGCACACAACTTCACAAGTTCGGACTAGTCCAATATTCACCAGACTAGTCTGATATCTCTCTGACTAAGATCAGACTAGTCCCCCCTAGTGCGGACTAGTCCTCAACACTTCACATCTATACAAAAACGGACAGATCCGATATCACCACGGACTAGTCCGATATCTTTCTGACTAAAAACGGACAAGTCTGCCCCTGTGCAGACTTGTCCTCAGAACCTCACACTTTACACAGAAATGGACAAGTCTGATATCACCACAGACTAGTACAAAACTCTCTGACTAAAATCGGACAAGTCCCCCCATTCCGGACTTGTCCTAAATTCTACATGAGGTTCACCACACCGGACTAGTCCGATATGTGCCGGACTAGTCCGAACACTTCTAGAGACCAAATCAGACTAGTCCACATATTTCTGGACAAGTTCGATATATCAGAACACTTAGGGTTTCCCACACGCCGCACACCGGACTAGTTTGCAGTCCACCACGGACTAGTTCGGACATCGCAAACCCTAACGGTAACTTTTGGAAACCCTAGTATAAAAAGAGGTGTACGGCCCTACAACCACTTCTCTCGATTCCCTGCGCCGTCACACCTCCCAAGAGCCCTAAAAACACATCTCTCCACACATTCTAACCCAAAAGAAGATCAAACATTGAGGATTAACATTAATCAAAAGGAGAGACTTGTTTCACACGTCTTAAGCTCTTGGGTTTGATTCTCTCGCACACTCTTGTTGTTTATTGCATATATTTTGAGTGTGTTTGGTGGTGTTCATCTTTGTAAATCTTGGGGAGCCCTCAACTTGTGACTTGAATTCGGTTATCTGCCCCTTTGTGATTAGTGGAAGAGAATCGACCACCGTGGTGACTCGACGAGGGTAGGGTTGGTGAAGACCCGGTCCTCCATGGACTCCTCAACGTGGATGTAGGTTTCCTTCGTGAGAATCGAACCACGGGATAAAATCGCGTCTTGTGCACTTTTGTTCTTATTGTTCATCTCATTCTAGGGTTTACTTAATCTTGGATAACTTATGTCAAAACATTGAAATCAAAGTTAATTTGTGCCATACATAGTTTCATTGTCGTGATACATCCAATTTACAACTTACTTTCCGCTGCATAGAGCACTTGACGTCAATTCTTCAATCAAACTTGATCGATCTAGTACGCACACATCGGACTAGTCTGCACCATATCAGACTAGTCCGATTTCTCTGTATTTGATCAAGTTGTTAAGTGTTTTAGGATCTGACAAAAATTCAAAAAGCCTATTCACCCCCCTCTAGGCTACATTCAGAAATCGTGTGTGCAACTGATCTAAACGTGTTCAACCATTAAAAAGTAGTATATATTATAGAGAATCAAGTCATGAAGACATGACAACAAGAATCATGGAAAACCGTTGAGAAAAACTCAAGTTATGATCGAAAGATCGAACAAAGGTTAATTTGTTCTACCCGAGTAAAATAGATCTGCAATACTGGAAAAAACTCGTGTAGATTAGAAAACACAAATCCAATGACCGTAAAATTTTCACAGATGATTTATAATCAAGTTTTGAAGACAACCCAAAAAGTATCATGTCAATTGGATCTTTACAACTCGAGTTATGATAAAAACATCAAATCAATGTAGTGTTGTGCAAAAACTTGATGAGAAAAACTTGTATGAAACAAATCAGACGGACAAGGTACAAAAGATCCTTTAAACTACAAACTATTGATCAAAACAAAGAGGAACATCCCAAAGTCGTCTTACCACGAGCTCTGCCCTCCCTTGCTTATATAACCAGCCCTAACGCCAACCCAATCCAAACAAGGACTCTAATCCTACTCAATTTCAACCAAAACTTTCTATAACTTCTCAAGACACTTCCATACGCAGATAGAAGCAATATTAAGACTTCCAAACACCTTAGGAACGTATCCCATATTCCTTAAACAGCTCAACTTCATGACCCACACGAAATCTAACCAAAACAAATTCAGAACTTTGCATAAACGAACTAAAACCACCTCTACCACAGCCTGAGGCATGATCCAACCGGTTGGACCTTTTCGACCAATTATTTACGTCCACTTCTCTTAATAATGCCTTGGAACCATGTTGCTACATCCATGCACTCATTCCACATGTGCAAACACCTTCCTACGACATCCACGATACCTTCATATGCATTGTTCTTGATGCAAACATGTTGCGTGACCTCCCGATCAACTCAACCACAATTCTTCCCGAACTTGGTTGTTGAACCTCATCTTTCCTCTATGACTAGTCCAATAGATCATGTCACTAGCCATGTCTTAACCTCAAACAACACCTGCACATGAACAAACAACCAATTCTTCTGAGCACAAGTCCTCAACTTGACTCTTGTTAGTCCGATAACCACAACACCTAATGTGAACACCTCACATAAGCATGTTGCAAACCATATCAAAACATTAACCACCGTAAACGGCCATAACACTTCAAAAAACTTAGTAAAAAATACTAAGCAAACTTCCCTTTAGTGTAAAGCAACTTTGAAACATTGCAAGTTAAAAGCAGAACCACTACAATCTTACACCGGACCTTGCCAAACATCGCGTCAATTGGATCTTTAAAACTCGAGTTATGATAAAAACATCGAAGCAATGTAGTGTTGTGCAGAAACTTGACGAGAAAAACTTGTCTGAAACAAGTTGGACGAACAAGGTACAAAAGCTCCTCTAAACTACATTTTTATTGATCAAAACACAAGAGAAACAACCCAAAGTCATCTTACCACAAGCTCTGACCTCCCTTGCTTATATAACCAGCCCTAAGGCCAACCCAATCCAAACTAGGACTCTAATCCTACTCAGTTTCAATCGAAACTTTCCATAACTGCTCAAGACTCTTCCATACGCAGATAGAAGCAATATTAAGACTTCCAAACACCTTAGGAATGTATCCCATATTCCTAAAACAGCTCAACTTCATGACCCACACGAAATCTAACCAAAACAAATTTGAAACTTTGCATAAACGAACTATAACCACCTCTGCCACAACAAGAACATGAGAATCAAAATCTAAACCAGTTTTATTATTGCAAGATTTAGAAGAATTTTGCAGCAAGTTTATGTTTGTATTCTCATTCCAAAACCACTCTAGTATCCTATTCATGTCATCAAGTTTCTTAGACAAGTCTAGTCAGTTTTCACATGAAGTTTTTCCTTTAAGTTTACAATTAGAACAATATTTAACTTTATGAGAATGTAAAGCATTGTTCAATATAGAAATCTCATTCATAGCATCATGTTGTTTCTTATCAAGATCATCACAAGTAGAATAATGCAAATCAATTAAATAACAACAAGCATCTTTCAAGTTTTTATCATTAAATACAGCAAGCTTTTTGTTCTTTTCAATTTGAAGTTCAAGTTTATCAAGTGTGGAGGTGTGCGCACTTCTTAAATACGACAATTGTTCATATATAAGCTCACATGAGGAACAAGAATCATCACTAGGAATCAAAGATTTTAAAGGATTAATTTCAAATTCTAGTGATTCAATTTTAACAGCATTGTCCTTAAGTTTTTTGTCCTTTTTCTTAACTATAACAGTGGTACGAGAAATAGCATCACACATTTCTTCGCAAGTGGGACATACCTCTTTATCGTCGCTGTTGTGTTCTGCCTCCTCCATACTTGATCTTGAGTTGCTCGCCATGAAGCACATATTTGCCAAATTCTCCTCATCTTCATCACTTCCAATGTCCACGTCGCTCGAGCCAAGTTCTTGAAGTGCAGAGATAAAACTATTTACCAATTGGCAACCTGTAAAACCCTTCTTCTTTTTCTTATCATTTGCAGAGTAGTGCTTCGTCCTAGTTTGCATTTCATTACAGGAAGTAGTACCTAAAAGGTTAGGGCAATCCGTACAAAAATGTCTTGTTTTACTACATTCGAAGCATCGTTGATAACCGACACTTCCTCTCCTTCTAGTTCTCACATTTTGCAATGCTTTTGAGAACCGAGTAGAGATGAGTGCAAATTCCTTCTCTAGAAACTCTTTGTAACACCCTCATTTTCATGCATCATGCCCTGTATACACTCATATTCATGTTTAACATTAACCCACAAAAAGAGGAACAAGTTTAAAATTTATTTGGAGCAATTAGAATTGATTTGGAACGAAACCGCACTTAAAATGCAGGAAAGTGCAGACTAGTCCGATTTTGCTGAGGACTAGTCCGATTTCTCTCTGAATAAAAATGGACTTGTCCGTTTTTGCTGCGGATTAGTCCGATTTTGGCCCCTGGAAACTTTCGGACTTGTCCGATTTTGTGCGGACTAGTCTGTTATTCCATGAATCCTTGAAAAATTGCTAAGTCCTAAGACTTTTCCGTACTAGTCCGGTGTTCCAGCGGACTTGTCCGTTTTCCTCTCTGTTTAAAGTCGGACTTGTCCGATTTTAGGCCAGACTTGTCCGATTTTCTCTCTGGACGACTTCAGACTAGTCCGGTCCTTTCCGGACTTGTCCAATATTTCGTGACTCCGAGTTAATCTTTTGTTTTACGACTTGTTTCTTGGGTTTCACATTAAGTGGGCCTAGGGGCGTCGTGCCTAACTCTTTTAGAGCCCGTGTGGGACTCTAAACCGGCCTCTACTCCTCCCAAACTCGAAATCCATCTAACCCTAGCCTCCACCTCTATATAAACAGCCCCACCCCTTGGATTGACATCTATTTGCCACTTTTCCACCCACCCAAACCCTAGTTCGTGGGGAGTCACCATCAAGGAGGGAGGAGAAGATCTCAAGCAAGAAGAAGAGGAGGAAACGAAGGAGGATCAAGATTTCCACCAAGCTTTCGTTCTTCATCACCAATTCATCTCAAAGTTCATCACCAACCCTAGATCACCAAGATCCAAGTGCTACCTCCAAGTTTCTTGATTCATTGGAGTTCTAAACACCTGGTATACCTTCTATTCTCTTTTTCTTACAAGAATTCAACCCCTAATCTCCAAATTCATGTCGATCTAGAAAACCCTAATCTTCTGCTCTTGAAGAGGGCGGACTTGTCCGGTCTCTAGTGGACTAGTCCGATCTTTATGGTTAAATTGTGTTGAATTAATTCTAAAATTTGATCTAATTGAATCCAAACCTGTATAAACTTGTTAAAAGCTATTAGAACTAGTTAGTGATCATTAAAAGCAATCTAGTAACAAGTTCTACTTTGCATTTGCATCAATCATGCATGTGATGTCATATTGAGTAATACTTGTGCACTCTTTGATTGTGTTTCTTGTCTTGTATGTTTATTGTGTGGATTAGACGGATTTGCGCTAGAGAGTGCCGCGGAGGATCTTCAGCACCAAGAGTTTGAAGGCTTTGATTCTAATCAACAGCAAGAGCAAGGCAAGTGTCCTTGAAGCATATTGATCCTATTTTAAAATAAATGTTTTGTTCTGCATGCTTGTGTCAAATTGATGGGAATCCTATGGCAGGAAGTTTACTAGATTTGCTAAACCACCCTTGTCACCTGGAATATATGGTAGAGAGTCGGGAAGAGATTTTTTACCTTTTGCTTTGCTTAATCAACTGAGATGGAAAACAACTATACCACTCAATTTGATTATGCATGGATGAGATTATGGTAAACATGAACTGGTTAATGTGACATGGTAATGGGTGATCTAAGCAAGCCTGGTATGTGGATTGGTCGGATGTCATGGTGGTTTTCTTGCTTTAGATCTAAGGACCAGTTCATGTGAGAATAAGCCAGGACTACAGTGCCACCACGAGGCCAAGTATGGGTGCGGCGTAGCTGATTAATTACGGTTTTGCCAGTGCTATTTGGACCTTTATGGATGCTCGGGGAAGGGGTAGTCGGATTGGGTTTGTTGATGATTGATGGGACTACCCTGGGATCCGAATGGCTCAAGAGGGGGCCCTTGGTTGAAGATGTGCTCTGAGGGAGACATTGCCACCGGTGAAACCTCAGTGGGGTCTAAATAGGCTAGTAATCCCTTTGTAAAGGTTATTTTGTGATCTCTTGGCCATACACCAAAGGAAGTGTAATTGGCATAAGGGAGGTTCTTTAGTCGCTGACGGGTGATGAAATCACAAACACGTGGGTAAAGAGGTACAAACTCTGCAGAGTTAAATAAAACTATCATGATAGCTGTGCTCCCGGTTATGAGCACCTGGACAACTTCCATGATTAGAGGGTACTCGGTATTGGGATAGTATTTGGGATGGTTATTGTTTGGTAATGGTTATGGATTTATTTCTGGCATTGAATATAGTTATTGACAAATGGAGAAATCTGGAATTATGGATGAGGATGGTGAATTATGGACTGGTATTATGATATTACTTATGATTATGATGGATTTATTTCACATACATATAATATATTGCTTTTCAAAGGTTTTAATGTACTTTTCAGCACTTTGCCATTATTATTGTCGTCATTTGAATCAGCCACATGTCATACTTTCCACACTTGCTGAGTACGACATGTACTCACTCTTGCAACCCCCCCCCCCCCCCAACAGTTGCAGGTCAGGATTGGGAGTTTAATGGTGATAATGCGGAGTTCTAGGCCGTGTCTACCGTCAGCTTTGCCTGCGGTGTTATTGGAACTGCGCTATACCCTATTGCTTATGCTGCCTAGCTGTTTAGTTTACTTAATTAGTTTATTTCCGCTGCATTAGTTGAACTTGTCATAAATATTCATTAGAGGTTGTATTCGAGGATAATCTGGTTTGTGTAATAAAACTTGGTTAATTAATCTTGTTCTGTGGTAATTTTTTGTATACTCTTTTGTGATTGCACTCGTGTATGTGTGATGAACATCCTGGGCACACATATGCGTTAGCTTGGTTCATTTTTCGGAACCGGGCGTCACAGATTGGTATCAGAGCCACAGGTTGACCGTAGGATATAGCCTAGATAGAATGGACACTTTAGAGCACATAGGAGCACTTAGGAATCGATGTGTTTGTGCTTGGAGTGCTGTTTGCTATATATATTGTTTGCTTGTGTGCTTAATAGAGGATTTATGGGTGCTTTAGCATTGCCATGTCCACCTAGGCTAGTGTAGCTAGCTGTTTAGTTTCATATCCCTTGATGCATATAGTTGGGGACGTTTTCTAATTCTTACCTATTGCTATTCTTCACATGGTGAGGACTCGCAACCAGAGGGATGACAATGATGAGAAGGAGAACAATGGAGTACCTCAGAACAACAATGGGCAAGGACCTGCTCATGGAGCTATCAACATTGAGCAGCTTTTGACTATGCAAAACCAGCTCATGCAGACCATGATACAGACTATGGGACAGCTGCAGGCTGGCAATATCAACAATCAGCCCACTGCCACCCCCGCCTCCTCATAACCGATTGGGAGAGTTTATGAGGACTAGGCCACCGACCTTTGCTCAAGCTGCTGACCCTATGGATGCAGATGATTGGCTCAAGTCCATGGAGAAGAAGCTAGCTATTGTCCAATGCAATGACCGGGAGAAGGTGCTATTTGCTTCTCATCAACTCGTTGGAGCAGCTGCGGATTGGTGGGATTCTTATTGCAATGCTCATGAGAACCAAGAGAGAATTACTTGGGCCGAATTCAAGGAGAATTTTCATTCTCATTATGTGCCCGAGGGTGTTATGATCTTGAAGAGGCAAGAATTTGAGAATTTAAGGCAAGGAAGATCAAGCGTGAGTGAATATCTCAATAAGTTCACTCAACTCTCAAGGTATGTGCCTGAGGATGTTAGTCGGGACAGTTGGAAGCAATATTTGTTCATGAGGGGCTTGAACAATGAAATCCAAGTGCAACTACTCAATTGTCACTATGCAAATTTTCATAAGCTTGTGGACAAAGCAATTGTGGTTCAGAACAAGATCCGTGAGATGGAGCAAGAAATCAAGAGGAAGGCGTCATATCAAGGACAACAACAAGGAAGTAATGTGCGCCCTCGCTTTGCGCCGCCCAATGCGCCTTACTTCACCCCTTCTATTCCTGCTCAGCGCCCTGGTTATGCACCACGCCCAACTCAGTTTGTGCAGCAGTGCCCTGTCATGCAAGCACCTAGGCCTCCAATGCCTTATGTGCCTCGTGCTAATTTTCCTGCTGCAAATGTTCAAAACCAAGCTCGTCCCAATAATTCTGGTGGAGTAAGAAGTGCTATACTTGTGGAGAAGCTAGACACTTTGCGCATCAATGTCCTAAGTCAGGCCATGGTCAAGGAAGCAATGCGCCGAGGCAAAACCCAAGACCCAATGGAGGACAACCACAAGGGAACCGTGGACAGCAGAATTTTGCTCGTGGCAATGTGAACCATGTCTCAACGGAGGATGCTCAACAAGCGGATGACGTGGTCATTGGTATGTTTCTCGCCGACTCTAACCCCGCGACTATGTAATTTGATTCTAGAGCATCGCATTCATTCATTGCATCAAAGTATGTTGCCAAGTATAGTTTGCCTATCTCTCATATGAAGTTTACTCTATTGGTTAAGTCTCCTGGAGGACAGATGATGACAAATATAGTATGTCCAAAAGTAAGCCTTAGAATAAGGGGGGTAGACTTCTCCGCCAAGCTCATTGTTTTGGATTCTCAAGGATTGGACATTATACTTGGTATGGACTGGTTGAGGAATCATAATGGAGTTATTGAGTGTGCCACGAAGACAGTGAAGTTAACCAATGAAGAAGGGATCACCGTAGAATTTGAAGCATCTCAAACCGCACCGAAGCAATTGGAGTTGAATCATATGGACGGTGCCGCAACTGAGGAGATTCCGGTGGTGTGTGAATTTTTGGATGTTTTTCCAGACGAGTTGCCAGATATGCCACCCGATCGAGACATTGAGTTTGTTATTGATTTAATACCTGGAACTGCACCTATAGCTAAGAGGCCGTATAGGATGCCTCCTTTGGAATTAGCGGAGCTCAAGAAGCAAATTCAAGAGCAACTAGAGAAGGGTTTTATTCGCCCTAGCTCTTCACCTTGGGGAGCGTCCGTGCTGTGCATGGACAAGAAGGATGGATCCCAAAGGATGTGCGTGGATTACCGAGCTCTCAACGAGGTAACAATCAAGAACAAGTACACCTTGCCACGCATAGAAGACTTGTTTGATCAGATGAAGGGTGCTTGTGTCTTCTCTAAGATTGACTTGAGGTCGGGATATTTTCAAATGAAGATTAGACCATCGGACATACCCAAGACAGCTTTTAGAACACGGTATGGATCTTATGAGTACACCGTGATGTCTTTTGGATTGACAAATGCGCCTGCCTACTTTATGTATCTCATGAATAAGGTCTTCATGGAGTACTTGGATAGATTCGTTGTGGTGTTTATTTATGACATTATGATCTACTCGAAGGATGAGAAGGAACATGAGGAACAATTGAGGCTTACGCTACAGAAATTGAGGGAGCATCAATTGTATGCCAAGTTCAACAAGTGTCAGTTTTGGTTGAGAGAGGTATCATTTTTGGATCATATAATTTCAGGAGGAGGAGTATCGGTTGACCTCGGAAAAGTGAGAGACGTGTTGAAGTGGGAACCACTGGAAAATGTCAAGGAAATAAGGAGTTTTCTTGGGATGGCTGGATATTACCGTAGATTCATCAAGGACTTTTCCAAGATAGCCAAGCCTATGACGGAGTTGCTAATGAAGGGAAAGGCGTTCCAATGGACTGAAGCTTGTCAGAATAGTTTTGAGGAGTTAAAGAAGAGGTTGACAACAGCCCCAGTTTTGGTATTGCCGGATGTAAGTAAGAGTTTTGATATTTATTGCAATGCATCGAGGCAAGGACTTGGATGTGTATTGATGCAAGAAGGTCAAGTGGTCGCCTACGCATCAAGACAACTAAAGAAACATGAGCAGAATTACCCCACGCACGATTTGGAACTCGCGGCCGTGGTACATGCATTGAAGATTTGGAGACACTATATTCTTGGACATAGGTGTGAAATTTATACGGATCATAAGAGTTTGAAGTATATTTTCACATAAACAGATCTGAACTTGAGGCAACGAAGATGGTTAGAGCTCATCAAAGATTATGATTTGTGGATCAACTATCATCCGGGAAAAGCCAATGTAGTGGCCGATGCTTTGAGTAGAAAAGGAGTAAGTCACCAACTCACAGTTCGAGAATTACCATCCGAGTTATGCAAGGAGTTTGAACGGTTGAACCTCGGGTTTGTAAATGAGATGGAGATGATGGAGTTAAACCCAACCTTGGAGCAAGAAATTCGAGAGGCACAAACCGCAGATGAGGAGATCAAGGAAATCAAGGAAAGGATCGAGGAAGGGAGAGAATTCAGATTTGATGAAGACGAACATGGCACCTTATGGATTGGAAAGAGGATCGTTGTGCCTAATGTAAAGCATATTCGGGAGACCATATTAAAGGAGGCACATGACTCGCCTTACTCAATTCACCCCGGTTGTACAATGATGTACAAAGACTTGAAGACTTGCTATTGGTGGGATAGCATGAAGAAGGACATAGCTGAATACGTAGCATTGTGTGATATGTGCCAACGAGTCAAGGCGGAACATCAAAGGCCAGCCGGATTATTGCAACCGTTGAAGATTCCGGAATGGAAGTTGGAAGAAATTGGAATGGACTTCATAGTTGGGTTACCACATACTCAGTCCGGGTATGACTCAATTTGGGTAATTGTGGATCGCTTAACCAAGTCAGATCATTTTGTCCCTGTGAAGACCAAATATACAGCTGCACGATTGGACGAAATATACATGGAGCATATTGTGTGTTGACATGGAGTCCCGAAGAAGATAGTCTCGGATAGAGGTTCTTAATTTACCTCCAGATTTTGACAAAAATTGCATGAAGCTTTGGGAACGAGGTTGAATTTTAGTTCAGTGTATCATCCTCAAACGGATGGACAAACCGAGAGGACCAATCAGATTTTGGAGGACATGTTAAGAGCTTGTGCTTTGAAGCATGGGAAGAGTTGGGACAAAAGCTTGCCATACGCAGAATTTTCATACAACAATAGTTACCAAGCAAGCCTAGAAATGTCACCGTATGAAGCGCTTTATGGAAGGAAGTGTAGGACACCTTTATTCTGGAATGAGGCAGGAGAAACTCAAGTATTTGGACCGGATGTGTTGCAAGAAGCCAAAAAGCAAGTCTGAATAATTCGTGAAAACTTGAGGGCTGCCCAATCAAGGCAAAAAGGCTATGCGGACAATAGGAGAAGGAAACTAGCCTTTGAAGTGGGATATTTTGTTTACCTCAAGGTGTCACCAATGAGAGGTCATAAGAGGTTTAACATAAGAGGCAAGCTAGCACCTCGTTATATTGGACCATTCAAGATTTTGGACAAAAGAGGAGAAGTAGCATATAAGTTGGAGATGCCAGCTCACCTTTCAGATGTCCATGATGTCTTTCATGTTTCCCAACTCAAGAAGTGCTTAAGAGTACCAGAAGAAGAAGTGCCAATGGAAGGATTGGAATTAGAGGAAGATTTGACTTATGCCGAGCAACCGGTCAAAATCTTGGAAACTAAGGAGAGGGTCACAAGGAACAAGGTGATTCGATGGTGTAAGGTTCAATGGAAACACCACACAGAAAAAGAAGCGACGTGGGAATTGGAGGATGATCTCAAGAAGGAATTTCCCTATCTCTTCTCTTCCGCATCGAATCTCGAGGGAGAGATTCATCTCAAGGGGGGTAGGTTTGTAACACCCTCATTTTCATGCATCATGCCATGCATACACTCATATACATGTTTAACATTAACCCACAAAAAGAGAAACAAGTTTAAAATTGATTTGGAGCAATTAAAATTGATTTGGAACGAAACCGCACTTAAAACGCAGGAAAGTGCGGACTAGTCCGATTTTGCTGAGGACTAGTCCGATTTCTCTCTGACTAAAAATGGACTTGTCCGTTTTTGCTGTGGATTAGTCCGATTTTGGCCCCTAGAAACTTTCGGACTTGTCCGATTTTGTGCGGTCTAGTCCGTTATTCCATGAATCCTTGAAAAATTGCTAAGTCCGTTGACTTTTCCGGACTAGTCCAGTGTTCCAGCGGACTTGTCCATTTTCCTCTCTATTTAAAGTCGGACTTGTTCGATTTTAGGCCAGACTTGTCCGATTTTCTCTCTCGACGAATTCGGACTAGTCTGGTCCTTTCTGGACTTGTCCGATATTTCGCGACTCCGAGTTGATCTTTTGTTTTACGACTTGTTTCTTGGGTTTCACGTTAAGTGGGCCTAGGGGCGTCATGCCTAACTCTTTTAGAGCCCGTGTGGGACTCTAAACCGGCCTCTACTCCTCCCAAACTCGAAATCCATCTAACCCTAGCCTCCATCTCTATATAAAAAGCCCCACCCCTTGGATTGACATCTATTTGCCACTTTTCCACCCACCCAAACCCTAGTTCGTGGGGAGCCACCATCAAGGAGGGAGGAGAAAATCTCAAGCAAGAAGAAGAGGAGGAAACGAAGGAGGATCAAGATCTCCACCAAGCTTTCGTTCTTCATCACCAATTCATCTCAAAGTTCATCACCAACCCTAGATAACCAAGATCCAAGTGCTACCTCCAAGTTTCTTGATTCATTGGAGTTCTAAACACCTGGTATACCTTGTATTCTCTTTTCCTTACGAGAATTCAACCCCTAATCTCCAAATTCACGTCGATCTAGAAAACCCTAATCTTCTGCTCTCGCAGAGGGCGGACTTGTCCGGTCTCTAGCGGACTAGTCCGATCTTTATGGTTAAATTGTGTTGAATTAATTCTAAAATTTGATCTAATCGAATCCAAACCTGTATAAACTTGTTAAAAGCTATTAGAACTAGTTAGTGATCATTAAAAGCAATCTAGTAACAAGTTCTACTTTGCATTTGCATCAATCATGCATGTCATGTCATATTGAGTAATACTTGTGCACTCTTTGATTGTGTTTCTTGTCTTGTATGTTTATTGTGTGGATTAGACGGAATTGCGCTAGAGAGTGCCGCGGAGGATCTTCAGCACCAAGAGTTTGAAGGCTTTGATCCTAATCAACAGCAAGAGCAAGGCAAGTGTCCTTGAAGCATATTGATCCTGTTTTAAAATAAATGTTTTGTTTGCAAAACTGCATGCTCGTGTCAAATTGATGGGAATCCTATGGTAGGAAGTTTACTAGATTTGCTAAACCACCCTTGTCACCTGGAATATATGGTAGAAAGTCGGGAAGGGATTTTTTACCTTTTGCTTCGCTTAATCAACTGGGATGGAAAACAACTATACCACTCAATTTAATTATGCATGGATGAGATTATGGTAAACATGAACTGGTTAACGTGACATGGTAATGGGTGATCTAAGCAAGACTGGTATGTGGATGGGTTGGATGTCATGGTGGTTTGCTTGCTTTAGATCTAAGGACCGGTTCATGCGAGAATAAGCCAGGACTACAGTGCCACCAAGAGGCCAAGTATGGGTGCGGCGTAGCTGATAAATTAGGGCTTTGCCAGTGCTATTTGGACCATTATGGATGCTCGGGGAAGGGGTAGTCGGATTGGGTTTGTTGATGATTGGTGGGACTACCCTAGGATCCGTATGGCTCAAGAGGGGGCTCTTGGTTGAAGATGTGCTCTGATGGAGACATCGCCACCGGTGAAACCTCAGTGGGGTCTAAATAGGCTAGTAATCCCTTTGTAAAGGTTATTTTGTGATCTCTTGGCCGTACACGAAAGGAAGTGTAATTGGCATAAGGGAGGTTCTTTAGTCGTTGACGGGTGATGAAATCATAAACACGTGGGTAAAGAGGTACAAACTCTGCAGAGTTAAATAAAACTATCATGATAGCCGTGCTCCCGGTTATGAGCACCTGGACAACTTCCATGATTAGAGGGTACTCGGTATTGGGATAGTATTTGGGATGGTTATTGTTTGGTAATGGTTATGGTTGGTTATGGATTTATTTCTGGTATTGAATATAGTTATTGGCAAATGGAGAAATCTGGAATTATGGATGAGGATGGTGAATTATGGACTGGTATTATGATATTACTTATGATTATGATAGATTTATTTCACATACATATAATATATTGCTTTTCAAAGGTTTTAATGTACTTTTCAGCACTTTGCCATTATTATTGTCGTCATTTGAATCAGCCACATGTCATACTTTCCACACTTGCAGAGTACGACATGTACTCACTCTTGCAACCCCCCCCCCAACAGTTGCAGGTCAGGATTGGGAGTTTAATGGTGATAATGCGGAGTTCTAGGCCGTGTCTACCGTCAGCTTTGCCTGTGGTGTTATTGGAGCTGCGCTATACCCTATTGCTTATGCTGCCTAGCTGTTTAGTTTGCTTAATTAGTTTATTTCCACTGCATTAGTTGAACTTGTCATAAATATTCATTAGAGGTTGTATTCGAGGATAATCTGGTTTGTGTAATAAAACTTGGTTAATTAATCTTGTTCTGTGGTAATTTTCTGTATACTCTTTTGTGATTGCACTTGTGTATGTGTGATGAACATCCTGGGCACACATATGCGTTAGCTTGGTTCATTTTTCGGAACCGGGCATCACACTCTTCAATCTGTTCAAGGGTTAGAGAGGACAACAAGGCAAGTGTACCACATGATGAAGATTGGCTAAAACTAGGCATGTCATGTTGAGAAACAAATGCAAGAAACTTGTTGGGATTGTTACGTGAGATTATATACATTTCATGAGTTTTTAGCTTAGAATATAGCACATCTAACTTAAGTGTACTCATGACAGTAGATTCACGAATAGATGTAACTTTCATCTCCCAAATTGACATATCTAATGCACTTAGTAATTGTCTAGCATTCTCATCATCTGAAAACTTAACATTGATGCTATGCAAGTTGCTGAGAATTTTATTAAAGCGAGCAAATAAATCGTCGATGGAATCATCTGGTTGCATCTCAAAGCGCATATATTTTTGTTTGAACATATCTTGCCTTACCTCCTTGATCGTGTTGGATCCTTCGTGGTAGTTGCAAAGTGCCTTCCACACATTGTATGCTGATCGGAGGTGTGCAACACGATCGAAGTCGCTTCGAGTCAATCCTTTTATGATCAAGTTGCAAGCCTTGTTATTGTTGTTGACATCTCTCATGTTAGTAGCCGTGACTTGATAATTTGGAAGCACGTCGTAAGGCTTGCACACCTTTTCCCATATTGCGAAGCCTTGCGCCTAGATGAAAGCCTCCATACGTGCCTTCCAAACCTGACAATCAATGCCACTAAACACACAAGATTTTGCAAAGTATTTCTCCATGATGATTAGTCAAAGATTGGAGCACCGTGGTTCTTATACCAATTGTAGGATCTAAGAGCACGTGAAAAGCTACCTGGGGGGGGTGGACGGTAGACTAAAACTTTTTCAGCGGAAACAATGAAAACCTCTCGACAGAAAATCAATCTATTAAGAAACCATGTGTGCAACTGATATAAATGTGTTCAACCGTGACAAAAGTAGTATATATAATATATAATAAGGTCAAGAATACACAACAACAAGAATCATGGAAAACCGTCGAGAAAAACTCAAGTTATAATCGAAAGATCGAACAAAGGTCAATCTGTTCTACCCGAGTAAAAACAGATCTGCAACACTGCAAAGAAACTCGTGTAGACCAGAAACCACAAATCCAATCACCGTCCAATTTTTGAAGATGATAGATAATCAAGTTGTGAAGACAATTAAAAAATAATCACTTTAATTGGATCTGTAAAACTCGAGTTATGATAAAAACACTGAAGCAATGTAGTGTTGTGCAGAAACTCGACGGGAAAAACTTGTTTGAAACAAGTCGGACAAATAAGGCACAAATGCTCCTCTAAATTACGAATTTTATTGAACAAAACACAAGGGGAACATCCCAAAGTTGTCTTACCACGAGCTCTGGCCTCCCTTGCTTATATAACCAGCCCTAAGGCCAACCCAATCTAAATTAGGACTCTAATCCTACTCAGTTTTAGCTGAAACTTTTCATAACTACTCAACACTCTTCCATACGCATATGGAAGCAATCTTAAGACTTCCAAACACCTTAGGAACATATCCCACATTCCTAAAACAGCTCAACTTCATGACCCACACGAAATCTAACCAAAACGAACTCGAAACTTTCCATAAACGAACCATAACCACCTCAGCCTCAGCTTGAGGCATAATCCACTTGGCTGGACCTTTCCGACCAATTCTTTACATCCACTTATCTTCATCACGCCTTGAAAACATGTTGCCACGTCCATGCACTCCTTGAAGACGTTCAAAAACCTTCCTACGACGTCCACGATACATTCATATGCATTGTTCTTGATCCAAACATGTTGCGTGACCTCTCGATCAACTCAACCACAATTCCTCCCGAACTTGGTTGTAGAACCTCATATTCTCCCTAAGACTAGTACAATGGATCCCATCACCAGCCCTGTCTTGACCTCAAGCAACACCTGCACATGAACAAACAACCAATTCTTCTGAGCACAAGTCCTCGACTTGACTCTCGTTAGTCCGATAACCACAACACCTTACATGAATACCTCACATAAGCATGTTGCAAACCATATAAAAACATTAATCACCATCACCATAAACAACTATAACAGATAAAAAAAACTTAGTAAAAGACTAAGAAAACTTCCCATATGTGTAAAGCAAGTTTGAAACATTTAAAGTTAAAAGCAGAACCACTGCGATCTTGCACTGGACCTTGCCAAAGCTAACTGGACCTTGCTCCAGACCTAGCCAAAGTTATCCGGACCTTGCGCTGGACCTAGCCAAAGCTAACCGGACATTGCATTGGACCTAGCCAAAGTTTGTCGGACCTAGTCCTCACAAGTTGGACTTATTTGCCGGACCTTGCTGGAGCTACCCAAAACATGTCAGACCTATTGTCGGACCTTGCCGGAGCTACCCAAAGCATGTCGGACCTATTGTCGGACCATGCCAGAGCTCGGACCTAGAATCGGACCTTGTTGAATAGAGTGTTTTTACAATATTCAAAACTTTTATCATAATAGCAAATGTATTCAGCACACATAGGTCTCACAAATCCTGTCTAATAACTATTAGTACCTATAGCTTCATCACAAGTGATAGCTATCCTTCACTTCCTTTGCCTTCCCCGGCAACGGCCCTAGAAATGCTTGTTGACGTTTCTTACATCACAAATAAAAGTCCGCAAGCGCACAAAAACTGTCGTGTAGCATTTCACCCAAGAGTATTCCCAAGAGTATCGTATTTATCCCAAAGGAAGGCAATGGAGTAAAGTAATCACTTATCTTATGATAAAGCAAGGGGATACTAATCAATTATCATGACAGGGGTAAGTTGATAATATGGGTAGTGTGACACACACCTAAGCAATCTATTCTAAAGGGTAAATGGCTCCTAATGGAGATTAGACTAAGAGTTGGGGAGTTGCTCCTACAATGCTTCTAATATACATATACATAGCCTAGGTTATATACTAATGATCATGTCAATGGTGAATCCTTATGCTAAGTTGTTCAACACATCGGGCACAGGCTTACCCCTAGCAATACTAGGGCGACTCCCGCCATGAGCCTGTGGCATAGTCGAACGTGGAGGATTACAAAGGACAAATAGGGTTGTCACCACCTGCTGCCTACTCTTCAATCTGTGGCTCTACGAGACATCCAACACTACTTCACTATACTAGCACCATGCTAGAATATTAAGTAAATACCTTAGGAACCCGAGTGCAAGCCATCCTAAGGCAATGACTAACCTAAACATCGTTGAACCAGTGTTGAGACATATCATAAGTTATTCATATTAACATGATCATATCATAACTAATTAGACTATAGCGGGGGTTTGTAGTGTTTATGATGATAGATTAAGATTGTTATGGCATAATAATAAAGACCACTCCTACCACATACATGGAATCCACAATCAAACAAGAAACGCTTCATCCAAGTATATGAATAAAAGGAGACTAAAGATAATATCTTTATTATGCATAAAATCACAAATACAAGAAAAGATACATGAGCCATACCTTTCCCAATTTGGACTTGGGACTAGAGGCTCCTCTCTACAGCCTAACCTCCACTAAGGAACTAGGAGAACTAGTGTATACAATAGAATGATGCTCAAGTGTTGTGTGTTAAAGTGAGGGGTCCTATTTATAGCTGGAGAAGGGTCAGTTTCCGCCACCAAAAGCATGCGAATCAGTCATTAATGACTTCTTCCAACCGGGAGGAGCCATCATGTGGAAGCTGACCTGGTTTGGAGGAAAGACCAAGTCAGCCGACTAGGGGGGTCGGTTGACCTGGTAAACCCTCCAAACGGGTTGTGCTTTCTCCAGGTGGCTGACAGGTGGGTCCTCTTTACTGATATAGGTGATACACCGTTGGATGACCTCGCATACTTTTGTTTGTGGACCATTTGATCCATGTGGTGTCACATATCAGCTCTTGATTGGCTGGGATGATAATTTATAGGATCCATCCCTTTGTTCACTTCAATTCTGTATAAAATACCTGCATGCACCAATTTCTCCAAGTACAAGTGGAACTAGGTCATTTCTAACTATAATATGTGTAAGAAATATTCATTCCTTCATACAATTGAGTTATATTGATGGTTAAAATTGGTATATAACAACCATCAACAGGTCTTACTTTGATTGTCAGGATGGCTTGGGAATTGATGATAACCTGAATACCCATCAAGGAAACAAAAGTAGGAGTGCTTTGCCAACCGCTCTAACATCTCATCGATGAAGGGTAGTGGAAAATGATCTTTTATTGTAGCTTTGTTAAGTTTTTGATAATAAATGCACATCCTCCATCCCGTGACGGTTCGTTGAGGAATTAATTCATTCTTCTCATATTGAATGACCGTCATACCTCATTTCTTAGACACTACTTGAACTGGGCTGACCCATTCACTATGGGGGACAGGGTAAATAATCCCGGCATGCAAGAGTTTCAAGACTTCTTTTTTGATAACTTCTCGCATCGCATTATTCAATCGCCTTTGAGGTCTCCGTGAGGGGACACTTTCAGGGTCAATAGGGACATGACGGGTGCATAGAGCTGGACTAATTCCCTTGAGATCCTCTAGTGAATAGCCAAACAAAGCTCTATTCTTTTCTAGCATTGCTATGAGTCTGAGTGTCTCATCATCTGAAAGCTTGTCACTTATGATGACAAGGGATTCCAAATCGCCATTTAGAAAGGCATGACGTAGGCCTGGAGGTAGAATTTTTAACTCGACGGGTGGTTTTGGGAAGAACTCTTTGGCAATTCAATCGCCTCTTGAAATTCATCCTCCCCTTGGATGAAATCTTTTTCTCCTTCAATTTTAGGGGGTGCTAAGAATTGAAGGGTTCTAACCTCCTCTATGGTTCATCTTGGATGGGAGATTCTGCAGAAGTGTTCTTTGAACGCAAAATAGGAATAGAGAACTTTCTCCCTCCAAGTTTGACATTGAGGTTTCCTTCCAAGAGAATTTCCATGAGAAACTTCTCGATGGGAATCCCAATCATAATGTCGTTGGATTTCGAACACATGGAAGTCTAGGATAGCCTCAATATGTTTGTGTATTATAGACACCTGTTGCAAAACCCCGCATCCTTCAAGGATGTTTCTGAAATAATCTCGGGAGGATTTACATGTTGGTGCCAACGTCACATCGCCCAGAATGGCGAGAGCATAAGAATCGAAAATGAGATTTGATCCAACAATGGGGTTGTATAGGGACCTCATTTGTGTTCCTCTAATGAAACATAGAATGGTTTCCAAGGGTAAGGTCATCCGAAGGATTTCGGGTGATTGCTCAACTTCTGCAGTCCATTCTCAGCTTAGAATAGAGGTTAACTCCTTGACCATCTGTTGAACGAACACTCCATTAGGTGGGTTAGGTGGAGTTAGTGGCAATGATGGTTTTCTATGGCAATATACTTCGAGGTATTTCCAGAATCTTCAAATATTTCTTCCTCGAAGTAAAAGGGAAACTCTAAAGGTTTAATTTCTTCTTCCTTCATAGTTCTGGTTCGGGAGAGGATTCCTTCGACAAGGTTTGAGATAAGCAAGGAATGGGTTCATCCTTGTCCATGGGTTTATCCTCAGTTCTTGACACGACTTCCTCTTGAAGAGGCTCATTAAGACCCATAATGAAGGAAGAATTTTCTAAAATTCTAACTAGAATATACTTGCCTTCTTTCGGCGTCTTATGGAGGAAAGATTCTCTAGCCGTAATGTCAAGATGTAGGGCAAACTCTTTGTTCAATCCCGTGAAGAAGTGTTGCAAAAGAAACGGATCGGGAATGGACAAATCTGAGCTGGAATCTCTCAAAAGAGAAAATCTATCCCAAGCTACACCAATAGACTCGTTCTCCATCTGCTGCAAGCATAATACTTCCTTTTGTAAGGAAACAATTCTAGCGATTGGAGAGAAAGCAAGACAAAATATGTCTCATAATTCATTCCAATTTCTGTTTGTATTCCCAACGTTGTGGTCGTACATTGTTTGGCTTTTCCTTGAGGGAAAAAGGAAACAACTTCCATTTGAGAGTTTCTTGTGCAAAAACTTTGATTAGAAGGCATGAACACAGTTGTTCGAACTCTCGTAGATGGTGGTAAGGGTTTTCACAATCTGTTTCTAAGAAGGATTGTTCAAGAACCATGGCTATAAAGCTAGGGCGCAATTCATATCTGGTAGAACAAATGGGCTCTGCCAAAGACGGCTCAATGAACTTGTCTTTCGGGGCAGAATATGAAATAATGGTGGGCTGCTCCATATATGTGGTGGTTGTAAGAAAAGGAAAGGTAAGATAATAAGATAGATACGAGGGTCAACAAGGTTCTAAGATTAACAACAACCGATCCCCGACAACGATGCAAGAAATTCTTGTTGAAGTTTCTTACGTCACAGATAAAAATCTGCAAGCGCACAGAAACTATCACGTAGCACTTCCCATTAAAGAGTATTCCCAAGGGTATCAAATCCAAAGAATGTGTGTGCTAATTTTACGAACTAATTCACACAAGGACACAAAGTTGTTTGGTAGGCAAAGAACAGAGAGGAATTTAAAGTATTGATTCTATATTAAAGGAATTTGCAGTAGCTGCTTCCTTCGGGCACGAGTTTACCTCTAGCAACACTAGGATGACTCCCGCCAAGAGCCAGTGGCATGGACGAACATAGAGGATTACTAAAGACAAATAGGGCTGTCATCACCTACTGCCTACCTCTTCAATTCGTGGGTCTACGAGATATTCACTGGTGATTTCTAAGCTAAGCACCATGCTTACATTCTAAATCACTACTCTAGTTGTTTCGAACACAAAGCTACAACTAGAGCCCTTAATAAATTAAAGTAATGAACCCACAAGTAATTACTTGTGCAAACTACCTTGAATTGGAAATCAAACTTGAAATGAATTCACAAAGGATTACTTGATTTTGAATCAAACCTTTGTAGGGGTACAAGTGTAGAAGAGGGACTTGACAAGCCCATGCCTCCTTCTCCTAGACTCTTCACCACACTCTCATTCTACTTGGCAGCCTCTATGACTACTCTAAACCTTAGGAGTGGTATTCTATTCTCAACTTTTGGTGTGTGTGTGTGAAGTGAGGTGTGGGGTGCTATTTATAGGTGGAGAAGGATCGGTTCCCACCTCCAAATGCGCGTGAATCAATCATCATCGTCTTCAGGAAGCCAGGAGGAGCCAACACGTGTTGATTGACCTAGTTTGGTGCCAGGACTAGGTCGACCGACTAGTGGGTTAGGCCGACCAGGTCAGTGCTGCGTTGGAGTTGTGTTTTCTCCAAGTCACTCACAGGTGGGCCCCCCTTACTGATATAGGTGATATACTGTTGGATGGCCTCAGATACTTCTGTTTGTGGGCCATTTGATCCATGTGATGACACATGGTGTCGCCTAATTTGTCAAAATCTAATTTAATGGATTACTCCCTGTATGTCTTGGTAATTTTGAGTATAATTCACGTGCATACAAATAAACACCAACACTTGTGGAATTGGTTAGTTTTTAACCCTACCACTATGTTTTGTTTCTCTTTTGTGCACATTATGAGGTGAATTGACGGTCTAAATATTGCATTTAAGGACTATCAACAGTAGTCAACAAGACTACTCCCAATATCCTTTCAACTATGAACGCTTAAATTGTCGTTTTAATTATCTATCCATTCCTATGGGCAAGCCTCCACAATTTGATGGCACAAATTACACTATGTGGAAGCACAATATGACATCTAATCTCTCTTAATCCTAGCCTATAACACATTGTATGCACAGATATAGATATCCCAATGGATGATCAAGAGCTCTCCTATGAGCAAGAACAACACATCCAACGCAATGCTGAAGCGGTGACCGTGCTCAACTCATACCTAAGCCAAGAAGAGTTCAACAAGGTGGATGGGCTTGAGCTTGCCAAGGATATATGGGATACACTCAAGATTGCTCATGAGGACAATTGATCTGTGCGAGAGGCCAAGATAGAGATGATTGAGGGGGAACTTGGTCGGTTCGCCATGGAAGACGGCGAAACACAACAAGAGATGTACAATGGGCTCAAGACACTCATCAACAGGAGCTGTTCCTATGGATGCAACAAATGGACGGAGCATGAGGTGGTGAAGAGATTGACAAGGGCATTCATGCCAAGGAATGTCACACTTTGCACTCTTGTTCGAAAATGCCCCAATTTCCACAACATGACTCCAGATGATGTGCTTGGCAAAATCACCAACCATGAGATGATGGGAAAGTAAGCCCAACATGTACATGACCTTGCCAAGGTTACTTCTTCAAGGAAGCAAGGCGTTGCTCTCAAAGCCTCATCCAAGACCAAGGGCAAAGAAATCCAGGAATCAAGTGAGGATGAAGGAAGTGAAGAAGAAGAGAGCACAAACATGGATGATGAAGAATTGTCTTTCTTCATCAAAAAGTTCAAAAGGATGATGAGAAGAAGAAGAAGAAGTCCCGACCATGATGGAAAAGGCAAGGAAAGAAGAAATACAAATACTAAGAGAGTTTGCTACAGTCGTGGAGAGTATGGACATTTCATTGTAAATTTCCCATACGAGAAGGAAGATGACAAGAGGAAGAAGAAGGAATAAAAGAAGCCCCAATACAAGAAGTTCTTCAAGAAGAAGAAGACTCAAGGGCAAGCTCATATCGGCAAGGAGTGGGACTCCAACAATGATCCCTTCCTACAAAGACGATGATGTAGGATCTAAGAGCACGTGAAAAGCTACCAGAGGGGGGGTGAATAGTATATTTAAAAATCTTACGCAGCGGAAACAATTAAACCCCAAACCCTTTCGGCAGAAAAACGATCTGTTAAAGAAATCATGTGTGAGACTAATATAAACATGTTTCACCGTGACAAAAAGTGATAGATATCAGAGAGAATCAAGTCACAAATACAACACAAAAAGAATCACTCAAAACCGTCGAGAAAAACTCAAGTTATGATCGAAAGATCAAACAATGGTCAATCTGCCCTATCCGAGAAAAAAACAGTTCTGGAATGCTGCAAAGAAACTCATGTAGATCATAGACCACAAATCCAATGACCGTGAAATTTTGACAGATGATATAAAATAAAGTTTTGAAGACAACCCAAAAAGAATCACGTTAATTGGATTTGTAAAACTCGAGTTATTATAAAACCACCGACGAAAGGTAGTGCTGTCCAGAAACTCAACGAGTAAAACTTGTCTGGAACAAGTCGAACGAACAAGGCACAAAAGTTCCTTCAAACTACGAATTTTATTCAATATAACACAAGAGGAACAGCTCCAAAGTCGTGCACCACAAGCTCTGGGCTCTCTTGCTTATATAACCAGCCCTTAGGCCAACCCAATACCAACTAGGACTCCAATCCTACTCAGATCACGAATCGTAACTTTCCATAAATGCTCAAGATTCTTCTATACGCAGATAGAAGCAATCTTAAGACTTCCAAACACCTTAGGAACGTATCCCACATTCCTAAACAACTCAAATTCATGACACACACGAAATCCTACCATAACCAACTCAAATCTTTCCATATTTGAGTCAAACCCGACTCAGCCGCAGCCTGAGTCCATAACCTAGTCGGTTGGACCTTTCTGACCAATTCTTTACGTCCACATCTCTTCATCACGTCTTGGAACCATGTAGCCACGTCCATGCACTCCTTGCATACGTGCAAACATCTTCCAACGACGTCCACAATACCTTCATATGCATTGTTCTTGATTCAATCATGTTGCACAACCTCCTGATCAGCTCAACCACAATTCCTCCTGAATTTGGTTGTTGGAACCTCATCTCCTCCCTGAGACTAGTCCAATGGATCCTGTCACCAGCCATGTCTTGAACTCAAGCAACACCTGCACATGAATAAACAACCACTCCAAACGAGCCCAAGTCCTCGACTTGACTCAAGTTAGTTCCGAACACAACACCTTACGTGAGCACCTCACATAAGCATGTTGCAAAACATAGCAAAACGATATCAGCCATATCATCCAAAACACACCAAAAACTTAGCAAATGAATACTAAGCAATCTTTCCAATCATATAAAGCAAGTTCAAAACTTTGCGAATGAAAAGCAGAAGTATTGCGGTCAAGTTCCGGACCATCCCACAGCAAGCCGGAGCTTGACCCGGAGCTTACTAGTACAATGAAGCACCTGCCGGAGCTTACCAAAACTAGTAGATCCTAGCACCGGAGCTTACCAAAAACTAGTCAAAACTAGTCAACCCAAAACCAGAGCTAGACAAAGTACGTCGGAGCTTAGCAAAAGCATACTGGAGCTATCAAATATATGCCGGAGCTATCAAAGACATGCCGGAGCTAAAGATAAAGCTCACCGGAGCTAACCAAAGCTGGTCGGACCTTACCAAGAAGTCGGACCTAGCATCGAACGTAACCGGAGCTACCCAAACCAAGCTGGACCTACCGTCGGACCTTGCTGTAGCTCAGAGCTAGAGTCGGACCTTGATAAAAAGGTGTTTTGGTGATATTCAAGACTTTTATCATCAAAGCCAAGTGTATTCACTACAAGCCAATGTATTCAACACACATAGGTCTTACAATCTCCCCCTTGATGAATGCATTGGAAACACCATTTAAAATCTGAACATTGGCTTATTCTCATTAAAAGTTTTGAAGACGACAATTTCTCACCTTTTTGTAAATTAGAAATAAAATGAGAAGAAAAGCAAAAATGCAAAAATTCAAAATTCACATATCTCTCCCCCTTTATCATCTCTCCCCATGCACATTATCTTTCCCTTTTTGAATGTGTGATTAATCTCTCCCCCTTTGACAATGTATTCAGCAAGGTAAAAGAGAAATTTTAATTGTTATGAGCATATTATAACATATACATATAAAACAAAGCTTATCCAAGTCATACTATCAAGTAAATTACACTATCACATCAATGAGATACATAAAGTAGTGTAAGCCATGCTAGAGATCATATGTAATTTTCAATTTAAGCAAGTCATGATCTCACAAACATAACTATTTCAAAACCTGAAAGCATGACACTTGTTGCTGCATTTTATTATTTTTCAAAGCACAGATTTAGATCATATGATATTTGCAAGAGATTATATGCGCATCTGCCTTATTCTAACCAACCAAGCCAAGCCTATGTCATTTGACAATCAGAAGCTTAAGGACATGGTTTTAGTCATACACAACTTCTTCCAAGTTCATATCTAAGTGCAATGATAAGCTATCTCAAAAGAAGAAGTGCAATGCATGCATATTCTCTTGATATTTTCTCAATTTATATTTGTTCATAAAAACTCAACATGTGAGTTGATTACTTGATTAATTCTTTATGATTAAAAGCATTTGTGAGCATGCAACAAGTTCAAAACAGCAAGAAAGTTTGACCATGACCAGATTTTGTGTAAGTAATTATTCCAATTACTAGACATGGCAAAAACTACAAAATGTATAACACGAGTAATGTAGTAAGAACTTTCAGCATGTAAAAGGAATCACAAAGTCATATATGTATGAAATACTATGCTCATATTATTTTAATTTCAGATTCACACATAGACTTCCCAAGTTTCAAAAACTCCCCCTCAATTTAAGCCATGAGGATGCATAACCCCTATTTCACTACGAATGTAACAAAAACGAGTGAAATCCAAAGGTTTTGTAAAAATGTCAGCTAATTGTTGTTCGGTATCTACATGGTGAAGCACAATGTTTCCTTTTTCAACATTATCTCAGAGAAAGTGATACCTAATATCAATGTGCTTAGTTCTAGAATATTGCACGGGGTTTTTAGCAATGCAAATGGCACTAGTGTTATCACAAAACAGTAGAACACTATCTAGATCAACCTCATAGTCCTTAAGTGTTTGAACAATCCAAATAATTTGTGAGCAAGCACTAGCAGCAGCTACATATTTAGATTCAGCTGTGGATTGTGCAACTGGATTTTGTTTTCTAGAGGACCAAGCAACAAGAGAATTACCAAGAAAATGACAAGCACCGGAAGTACTTTTCCTATCAATCCTACAACCCCCAAAATCAACATCCGAAAAAGCTTTCAAAGTAACGGTTGAGGAAGAAGGAAGAAAAATGCCAAATTCTTGGGTTCCATGTAAGTACCTGAGAATCCTTTTGACGGCTTGACGATGTGAAACACGTGGGGAAGCTTGAAACCGTGCACAAAGACATACGCTGAATTGTATGTTCGGTCTTGATGCCGTGAGGTACAAAAGTGATCCGATCATGTTTCTATATTCTTTTTGATCCACGGGTTCACCACCTTCATCAAGTTCAAGTGTTGTTGATGTTCCCATTGGTGTCCGAAGAGGCTTGCTTTTGTCCATGTTGAAGCGCCTTAGGAGGTCTTTGGTATACTTCGTTTGATGCACAAAGGTACCCTCCTTGGTTTGCTTGATTTGCAGCCCCAAAAAGTAAGTGAGTTCACCCATCATACTCATTTCAAATTTGGAACTCATCATTGCTAAAAACTTGGACACAAGATCATGAGAAGCACAACCAAAGATAATATCATCCACATACACTTGAACGAATAATGAGTCATTGCCATGCTTAAGCACAAAAAGAGTTTTATCAACCTTGCCCATGGTAAACCCCTTTTCAAGTAAGAATGTTTTTAACCTATCATACCATGCTCTAGGGGCTTGTTTGAGACCGTATAAGGCTTTGGACAGTTTGTAAACATGATTAGGAAA
Source organism: Tuctoria greenei (assembly GCA_036927565.1). Classification (NCBI taxonomy): domain Eukaryota; kingdom Viridiplantae; phylum Streptophyta; class Magnoliopsida; order Poales; family Poaceae; genus Tuctoria; species Tuctoria greenei. The sequence continues at coordinate 2,344,774 of JAYESD010000010.1, forward strand.
ATCTAGATTTTCAAAACCCGGTGGTTGTTTGACATAAACCTCCTCATCTATGTAGCCATTAAGAAAAGCACTTTTAACATCCATTTGATATAGCTTAAAACCTTTAGATGTTGCAAAAGCTAACAAAATTCTTATGGCTTCTAATCTAGCGACAGGAGCAAAAGTTTCATCAAAATCTAGACCTTCAACTTGAGTGAAACCTTGAGCAACCAACCTAGCCTTGTTCCTAACCACAACCCCATCCTCACTTTGTTTATTTTTAAATACCCATTTAGTTCCAATTAAAGTGTGACCTTGAGGTGGAGGTACAAGTTTCCAAACATTATTTCGTTCAAAATTTTCTAACTCTTCTTGCATTCAAGATTCATTAGTGAGTGCGTGTGATATATCTTTGGGTTCAAAAGAAGCAACAAAAGCAGAATGAGCATGAGAGTTTGGATCGCAAAACCTGGACCGTGTGACTCGTTCGTGCAAGCTTCCAATCATCTGTTGTGGGGGATGGTCTTTGTAAAACCGTAGGGGAACAGATGTCTCACAAGCTTCTTCTTCATTAGGTTCATCGTAGATTGATGAGCTTGTGACTTGTGGACAATCAGGACCAGCATAGGTGATAGCCGGAGCTTGTTCAATGTTCGGAGCTGGACACATGTCAACTTCGGAACTACCAGGCAGTATCACCGGCTCTTCTTCATCTTCGAAAATACCCTCCCCCTGAGAATACGGATCTGATCCTGCAACGCCGGAGCTAGTACCTGGGCTAGCTTCATCAACAGACACTTCACAAGTCTCCACAATTTTGTTAGTGTCAAGTAAAAGCACACGGTAGCCTCTAGTATGAGATGGATAACCAAGAAACATGCCATCAATGGATCTAGGTTCAAATTTATCAAGATTACCATGTTTCTTAACAAAGCATTTGCAACCAAAGACCCAAAAGTGTGTAACACTAGGCCTATGTCCAAACCGAAGCTCATATGGTGTTTTACCTAGCTTAGCCCGCAAGAAAACACGATTTGAGACATAACAAGCGGTTGCTAATGCATCAGCCCAAAATTTTCTAGGAGTTTGATATTCATCAAGCATAGTCCTAGCCATCTCAACTAAGATTTTGTTCTTTCTTTCTACAACACCATTTTGTTGAGGTACATATGGTGAAGAAAATTGATGATCTATTCTATTTTCAGCACAAAAGTGATCAAAAGATTGATTTTTAAATTCAGTTCCATTATCACTTCTAATTGCTTTTAATGATCCTAGGTGATCAATTGATAATCTAAGAAATAAAGTTCTAAAGTGACTAAAAACTTCATTCTTAGACGCCATAAAGTAAACCCAAGAGTATCTAGGATAATCATCAACGATAACAAGAACATACCATTTACCTCCGAAGGATTGAACACGTGAAGGTCTTACGATGTCAAGATGCAAAAGTTGACATGGTTCAGTTGTCATGATCATTGTGAGAGGAGTATGTGAATCTGCAACCATCTTAGCATGTCTACAAGAAGAGCACACAATTTCTTTGTCCCCTTTAAGCTTAGGCAGCCCACGTATGCGATCAAGAGCACTAACATGCGTTAGGTGATCAAAGCCTACGTGACCAAGTCTACGATACCAAAAATATAAGTCCTTTGAATCATTAGCAACTAGACACCTATGCTTAGAGGAAGACATATCAAAATCAGCTTTAAAAACTCTTCCAAACCGAGACATGTTAAAAATAAGCTCGCTATTTGAACCTACAACTTTGCAGCAGTTTTTAGTGAAAATAATTTCTAGATTTTCATCTAGCAATTGTGCAACAGAAAGCAAGTTGTATTTCAAATTTTTGACAAGTGCCACATCCTTCAAAGTGTAGTGATCATTTACTCTAACCGAACCCTTAGCAATTATAGGAGTTGAAGAATTATCGGCAAAAGTAACATTCTCTACACGTGACACAAAAGAGAGGGAGGAGAACCAATCTTTGTTACCGGTCATGTGGCGTGAGCAACCTGAATCCACAATCCAAATGTTCTCCTTCCTCAAACGTGTAAACTACATAAAAGCATAATACGTCGTTGACTCAATACTGGGGTTAGTCAAAAGGCATTTAGGAATCCAGTACTGAGTCACGCGACGTGCAGCAGGAAAAACACGCGAAAGCTGAGACAAAACAGCAGGTTTATGAGTCAAAGTTTGAGATTTTTTATTCTTGACTACTGACCTATAAGGTGTTACTTCTGTAGCACAAAAACCAGTAGCTCCGGAGGCAAAAACAGAAGGTCCGAAGGTAAACTTTGAATGTTTTTGACTCAAAACAGTAGGTTGTACATTCGGTTTAATGTGTGCGACAAATTTTGCATGAAAGTTATGATATCTAGCAACCATTCTTTCCCTTTTCTGTTGTTTAGCTAGTCTATAACAAAAATCTATGACATGACCATCTCTACCACAGAAGGTACAATAAAATTTAACTTTGTGTTCATGTCTAGATGAGCAAGCAATATTTTTATTTGAAACCGAATGAGACAACACTCCTGCAGATTTGAAAACCACTCCTTTTTGTTTAGGAACTGTTTGAATCAAACCACTTCCTAATGACTTTACAGTTTTAGGTGGATGTGCCTTAGCATGAGCATGAGAATCAAAACCCAAACCAGTTTTATCATTGCAAGACTTGGAAGAATTCAGCAGCAAGTTTAGGTTCTTATTCCCATTACAAAACCGATCTAATGTCCTATGCATGTCATCAAGTTTATTGGACAGATCAAGGCAATTTTCACATGAAGTTTTTCCTTTTAGTTTGCAATTTGAACAAAATTTAACTTCATGAGAACGTAAAGCATTGTTCAATATAAAAATTTCATTCATAGCATCCTGTAGTTTCTTATCAAAATCATCACAAGTAGAACAATGCAAATCAATTGTAGAACAGCTAGCAACTTTCAAGTTTTTATCATTAAGTGCAGCAAGCTCTTTGTTCTTTTCAATTTCTAACTCAAGTTTATAAAGTGTGGAGGTGTGCGCACTTCTTAATGAGGACAATTGTTCATATATTAATCACATGAGGAACATGCATCATCACTAGGAATCAAAGTTTTTAAACGGTTGATTTCAGATTCTAGTGATTCAATTTTAGCAGCACTATCCCTAAGCTTTTTGTCCTTTTTCTTAACAATAATAGTGGCACGAGAAATAGCATCACACATTTCATTGCAGGTAGAACATACCTCATCGTCTTCACTGTTGTGTTCTGCATCCTCCTGACTTGATCTTGATCTTGTTTTGCCCGCCATGAAGAATAAGTTGGCCAGATCGTCATCATCTTCATCACTTTTAAAGTCTACATCACTTGAACTAAGTTCTTGAAGTGCAGTGATGAAGCTGTTAATCATCTTGCGTCCTATGGTACCCTTCTTTTTCTTCGTATCTTTTGTAGAGGAGTGCTTCGTTCTTGTTTTCTTTTCATCCCGAGAAGTAGGACCTGAAAGGTTAGGGCAATCTGAATGAAAATGTCTTGTCTTACCACATTCGAAGCATCATTGAGGTTCGGATCTTCCTCTTCTTCTAGTTCTCACATTTTGCAATGCTTTTGAGAACCTCGTAGAGAGAAGTGCTAGCTCCTCCTCTGGAAACTCCTCAATCTGTTCAAGGGTTAGAGAGGACAACAAAGCAAGTGTACTACAAGATGAAGATTGGCCGAAGCTAGGCATATCACGTTGAGAAACAAAAGCAATAGACTTGTTGGGGTTCTTACGTGATATTATATCAATTTCATGAGTTTTTAGCTTGGAATATATCACATCTAAAGTAAGTGTACTCATGACAGTAGATTCACGAATAGATGTAACTTTCATCTCCCAAATTGACATGTCTAATGCACTTAACAATTGCCTAGCATTTTCAGCATCTGAAAAATTAACATTGACGCTTCGCAAGTTGCTGAGAATTTTATTAAAGCGAGCAAATAGATCATCAATTGACTCACCGGGTTGCATCTCGAAGCGCATGTATTCTTTCTTGAACATTTCTTGTCTTACCTCCTTGATCGTGTTGGATCCTTTGTGGTAGTCACAAAGTGCTTTCCACACATCGTATGTAGATCGGAGGTGTGCAACACGGTCGAAGTCGCTTTGTGTTAATACTTGTATGATCAAGTTCTGAGCCTTGTTGTTGTTGTCGACATCTCTCATATTTGTAGCTGTAACTTGATCGTTTGATGGCACTTCGTAAGGCTTGTATACCTTCTCCCATATTGCAAAGCCTTGTGCCTGGATGAAAGCCTCCATGCGTGCCTTCCAAACCTGAAAATCAATACCAGCAAACACACAAGGTTTGGCGGAGTACTTCTCCATGATGATTAGTCAAAAACACGTGCAAATCATAAAGATTAGAGCACCGTGGCTCTGATACAAATTGTAGGATCAAAGAGCACGTGAAAAGCTACTAGAGGGGGGTGAATGGTAGATTTAAAAATCTTACGCAGCGGAAACAATTAAACCCCAAACCCTTCCGGCAGAAAAAACGATCTGTTAAAGAAATCGTGTGTGAGACTAATCCAAACGTGTTTCACCGTGACAAAAGTGATAGATATAAAATAGAATCAAGTCACGAAGACAACACAAAAAGAATCACTCAAATCCGTTGAGAAAAACTCAAGTTATGATTGAAAGATCAAACAATGGTCAATCTGCCCTACCCGAGAAAAAACCAGTTCTGGAACGCTGCAAAGAAACTCGTGTAGATTCTAGACCACAAATCCAATGACCGTGAAATTTTGACAGATGATAGACAATCACGTTGTGAAGACAACCCAAAAAGAATCACGTCAATTGGATCTGTAAAACTCGAGTTATGATAAAACCACCGACGAAAGGTAGTGCTGTCCAGAAACTCGACGAGTAAAACTTGTCTGGAACAAGTCAGACGAACAAGGCACAAAAGTTCTTTCAAACTAAAAATTTTATTCAATAGAACACAAGAGGAACAGCCCCAAAGTCGTGCACCACGAGCTCTGGGCTCCCTTGCTTATATAACCAGCCCTTAGGCCAACCCAATATCAACTAGGACTCCAATCCTACTCAGATCACGAATCGTAACTTTCCATAACTGCTCAAGATTCTTCTATACGCAGATAGAAGCAATATTAAGACTTCCAAACACCTTAGGAACGTATCCCACATTCCCAAACAACTCAAATTCGTGACCCACACGAAATCCTATCATAACCAACTCAAATCTTTCCATATTTGAGTCAAACCCGACTCAGCCGCAGCCTGAGTCCATAACCTAGTCGGTTGGACCTTTCCGACCAATTCTTTACGTCCACATCTCTTCATCACGTCTCGTAACCATGTAGCCATGTCCATGCACTCCTTGCACACGTGCAAACATCTTCCAATGACGTCCATGATACCTTCATATGCATTGTTCTTGATTCAGTCATGTTGCGCAACCTCCTCATCAGCTCAACCACAATTCCTCCTGAATTTGGTTGTTGGAACCTCATCTCCTCCCTGAGACTAGTCCAATGGATCCCGTCACCAGCCATGTCTTGGACTCAAGCAACACCTGCACATGAATAAACAACCAATCTATACGAGCCCAAGTCCTCGACTTGACTCAAGTTAGTTCCGAACACAACACCTTACGTCAGCACCTCACATAAGCATGTTGCAAAACATAGCAAAACGATATCAGCCATATCATCCAAAACGCACCAAAAACTTAGCAAGCCTTACAATGAAGCACCTGCCAGAGCTTACCAAAACTAGTAGATCCTAGCACCAGAGCTTACCAAAAACTAGTCAAAACTATTCAACCCAAAACCGGAGCTAGACAAAGTACGTCGGAGCTTAGCAAAAGCATGCCGGAGCTATCAAAGACATGCCGGAGCTATCAAAGACATGCCGGAGCTAAAGATAAAGCTCACCGGAGCTAACCAAAGCTGGTCGGACCTTACCAAGAAGTCGGACCTAGCATGGAACGTAACCGGAGCTACCCAAACCAAGCCGGACCTACCGTCGGACCTTGCTGTAGCTCAGAGCTAGAGTTGGACCTTGATAAAAAGGTGTTTTGGTGATATTCAAAACTTTTATCATCAAAGCCAAGTGTATTCACTACAAGCCAATGTATTCAGCACACATAGGTCTTACAGATGAAGAGGTGGCAACCATTGCCATCAAAAAGACAACCATGAAGAAGTCACTCTTGTCCAATGTGGGAGCTTCGAAGACCTCATCCCACACTTGCCTCATGGCCAAAGAAGGCAAGAGAAAGGTCAAATCTAAAACTTCCTCCTTGCATTCCCTTAAAGATGATGACTTTGATAGTGCTAGTGAAAATGAGTATATGTTTAAAGGCATGAACAAAAGTGTTATAGCTAGATTGAAAATTCTTTCTGATGAAATATAATCTTGATGAGCAAGAGGAATTGCTTGTCAATGAGAGGCAAAATAATCTTGATCTCGAGAAGCTCCTTGAGCTTGAGAGGGAGAAGAACAAAGCACTTGAACTTGCCAAGAAGGAGACTAGATTAAGTCTCAAGAGTTTGAATGTTGTACTCCAAGATGAACTTGTGAATTTGAAAAAAGTTCATAAGACTCTTGAAGTACAATTCAAAACTCTCAAGTCAAGTGTGTCCTCTTCCTCCTTAACAAGCTCAAACTCATCCAATGTGGATTCAAAGGCTAAAACTTGAAATTGTGCTAGTTTTGTTTGAAAGTTGAAGAATGAGCCTAAAGAGAGAAAAGGCAAACACACTCTAAATAGTGGCATCTTTGACAAGGAGAAGATCAAATATGCACGTAGTGCATATACGATCTCAAGATCTCCTCTTGTCAAAGATGACCTTGGTTATTGAAAGTGAGGAAAGCAAAATGCTAGATTACACAAGAATAACAAGTAGTTTGTCTCTTTTGTCAAGGAAGATTCATATCAACCCAAAAACAACACTTATGCATCCACTTCACATGCAAATGCTAAAAATGAAAAAAATGCTAAAAATGCCAAAGATGCTAACTTAAACATGTTTTATGACTTTGATGCATCTTATGTGCTCATGAAGAGTCACACCACAAAATTTGGACATATTTATGCAAAATATGTAGGGCCACACCGCAAGAGTCACAAATCTTGTGTGTGGGTGTCAAAATGCCTTGTGACTAACATCAAAGGACCCAACCTAGTTTGAGAACCTAAAGCAAAAGCCTAACTTGTTTTGTAGGCATACTCCTCCGATGGTCCAAAATGGGTACTCGATAGAGGAGAATGAAGATTTAAGTGAGGGCATCTACTTTGGCAACAATAGCCAAGATAGAGTCCTCGGTGTTGGCAAAATTGCAATCTCACCCCAACACTCTATTTCACATGTTTTGCATGTTGACTCTCTTGATTACAACCTATTGTTCATATCTCAATTATGTGCAAAGGGTTATAATTGTTTATTCACTAACGAGGGTGTGACTGTCTCTAGAAGAAGCGACAATTCAATTGCCTTCAAGGGTGTGTTAAAGGGCAAGCTTTACCTTGTGGATTTCAACACAAGTAAAGCCCCACATAACACATGCTTGATCACAAAGACTAACATGGGGTGGCTTTGGCATAGAAGACTAGCCCATGTTGGTATGAGGAACTTGCAAAAGCTTCTAAAAGGCAATCACATCCGTGGACTAAAGAACATTGTGTTTGAGAAAGATAGGCCATGCATCGCGTGTCAAGCCAGGAAGCAAGTTGGAGCCTTCCATCCCGCAAAGAACGTGATGATGACATCATCAACATTAGAGATGCTCCACATGGACCTCTTTTGTCCCATTGCTTATATGAGCATTGGTGGTAACAAATATGGCCTAATCATTGTCGATAATTTTTCTCCCTTCACTTGGGTGTTTTTCTTGCATGACAAAAGTTAAACACAAGGTGTCCTCGAGAGATTCTTGAGGAGAGCTAAAATGAGTTTTCCTTGAGAGTCAAGAAGATAAGAAGGGACAATGGTACCGAATTCAAGAACACTCAAGTGAAAGAGTACTTGGACAAGGAGGGCATCAAGCATGAGTTTTCAGCACCCTAGTCCCTGAACAAGATGGGGTGGTTGAAAGGAAGAACCGTACACTCATAGAGATGTCAAGAACCATGATTGAGGAGTACAAGACTTCTGATAGGTTTTGGGCAGAAGTGGTCAACACCGCTTGTCATGCCACAAACCACCTCTACCTCTGTCATCTATTGAAGAAAACTCCGTATGAGCTTCTCACCGGTAACAAACCCAATATCTCATACTTTTGAGTTTTCAGTACTAAATGCTATATTACCAACAAGAAACCTAGGACCTTGAAGTTTGCTTCGAAATCTGATGAAGGATTCTTGCTCGACTATGACTCAAACACCTACGCTATCGTGTCTTCAACAAAACCTCCGAGTGTGTTGAAATACACGTGACATGGTGTTTGATGAGACTAATGGCTTCCAACTGAGGCAATTTGATCCATATGTGCTAGATGAGGAGGATGAACCAAGATTTGCATTGAAGAGGATGGCACTTGGCGGATGTGGAAGTGTGGCTACGACACTTCCCCCGGTACTACCAAATGTAGCCCGTGGTGGTTCTTGTTTCGGTTGGGGCACGTAGAGATCAAGAACAAGATGGTGACATGAGAGATTTACGTGGTTCGGGCCGTCTGAGCGTAATACCCTACTCCACGGGGTTTGTGTAGTTGTATTGAGAATCACTAGGAAGCGTAGTGTATGGCTCAACATGGATCTGCCCTCTGTATCGTGCAGGTCAGACCTTTTATAGTCCATGGACTGACCGTTACATCTTTTTCCTGGCGCGACATGTGGCCATGGCGTATTTAATAGCCTAATACACTTTCTATGAGCAATAAGCATGGTTAATAGTGTGATAACGTGCCTTAATAGCTGTGTTACCCCTATTAACAGTGCTTTGGTCGTGTGTCATTAATACAACTTTAATGACACGTAATCAGGTCTTGTAACTGCTGCTTTAACAGTCCCTTGAATGTCCATGTTGGAGGAGATCCGCCAGTGTATTCGTTGGTGATGAAGGTCCGGAGGCTCCACACATGACAGCTTTGGAGCTTGCTCTTGCGGGGAGGTAGCTCCGGAACCGCTTTGCACGTGTCGGCACCGGAGCTCCCCTCTGCTAGGGGTTAGGTCCGGGGTTGTTGTACACGTGTTAACTGTAGAACTTCCTTATGTTGGGAGTTTTAGTTCCAGACTTACACTACACGTGTCAACCCCGGAGCTTCCCATATGAAGGGTGCGGGTCCGGTGTAGTGTGACATGTGGGAACTGAGAAGACCTTCAACATTGACAAGTAGAACTCTCTTGCACTTCTTGCGGTATCGTTGGGTACCCGGTATGCAGGGTACCGACAGTGGCCCCCGGGCCCACCTCTAGGAGAAATCCTTTGGGTTAAGTTATTCTACCAGAGGTGGGGCAATCCTCGATTCTCGCGCTTTGACTTCAAAAGTCTTCTAATGTGCCGTTGGAGCGATGGTCCAGGATTAAACCATCGAAGCATGGCTTGTTATGAATGCGGCAGATGAGATCTTTGAGTGTGGATCTCATGCAATTGAAGGTCGCCAGTTCCCAATATGAAAACCGTATCGGTTCTGCACGCCTTGTCAGGGTGCCGCCTTTGGGTTTCCCGCCACCCATCATGACAATGGTTCTCCTGGGGTAATAACCTCGATTTCTTTGTCGGGGTGGCCCTGGGCCCATTCGTCATTGACGAGGTAGATTTTTGAAATGTGACCCTGCTCTCGTTGCGGTTTCCATCGAAGCGTCGCGGAGGCTTACTTAAGAAGGAAAGTATGCGTGGTTTGAGGACTCTTTACGCTTTCGATCAAACTTGCGCTTAGAGCCTCCCAAACTCCACCTAGCTTTCCTTTCCTCTGCTCCACTTTGCCACGATGGAGTTGGGTCTTCCCAAGAGCCGCCTCAAGAGCAATGACAATCTGATGAAGGTTCGGACCTATATAGGGTGGTCCAGTGACTCATTCAATCACTTGATCTGCGCCGACAAGCTCCCATTCAAGAAGGAGCGTAATGGCGACATGGTGTACTTCTCTGTGTATGCCATGGTGGGGTTGATCCCACCTTTTTCCAGCTTTCTCTTAATGCTGCTGGACTTCTACGGTCTCTAGATGTATCATCTTGGCCCTCATTCTCTTCTGCTAGTGGCGACCTTCGTCCATTTCCGTGAGATGTGGGTGGGTGTTCCCCCCTGCATCGGGCTGTTCTGTACCTTCTTCACAGTCCACACCACCGACAAGGGGACTGATCTTCTTAGCTTTTACTATTCCGTGAAGCGCAAGAACTGCCCCTTCAAGTACTTGAAGTCATTTCCTTCCAGCAAATGGGATGACTGGAAGAAGGATTGGGTCATCATTGCAGTGGAGGAGCACGAAAGGTTGGAGCTGCCCCAAGGACTTCCCAATGTTGATACCGATGCCTAGAGTATAGTTCCAGAGATGTCGGATGCATTTAACCCCATCCTGACTAGGATCCTAGAATGCGTGGAGGGTGGAGTGACCCCTCAGATTGTCTTCAGCAATTTCTTGGTCAACAGATGGGCTCTGCTGAGGAAGAGGGAGAAGCTCGCCTGGGCTCTCAATAGCGTGATGGATGACGACCGGATTGAAACCGGTCTGAAGTCCAATTTGGATGACAAAGCTCTGAAGCTTCATCTAAGGAAATTCCAGCATGGGCTAGTCGCCGGCGATGACTTTGCTCTGCCGGCTGCTTTCCTGCCCTTGAACATGATTCCGGAGATCAGCAGAGAGCTCCGGAGGAAGATGCCAGCGCTAGATGACCTTGATGAAGTAGAACAACTCTGGACCACCAGGGTTGTAATCCTCGGAGCTTCTGAAGGAGGGCCTGCCTCTGCCCCTAGCAGAGGGTTGAAGACATCGGCAAGGGCAAGGGCAAAGAGCCAGCCGAACCCTCCATCGGGAAGAGGAAGCTGAAGCATGCTGATGGGAGGTCCGTCAGGCTTGCTCCCTCTACAACGGTTCCATCTCCTCGACGAGGGAGGTCTTCTGCGGCTGTACCTTCTCCAGCACAGGCATCTTCGAGAGGTGCTAGCTCCGGACAGTCAACACCGACCTCAGTGCCGGCTAAGAGCTCCAAGCCTAGGAGTTCTTCCCGATCAAGAGAAGCTCCGATCGAGAGGACTCTGGCTACTGCAAGCGGTCCCCAGCTAAGGTCCGAAGTCGTTGTCTCACCAGACTTGGTGGGCTTTGGCTTTGGGCCTCAGAAGAAGAGGTTCCGCGGTGACTGGGGCGGTAGCATCCCTAGTTAAGCACCGTATGCTCGCCTTAAAATGCTAATCTTGTTTTTGTTGTGTCTTTAATCTTCTCATCCCTTTATTTTCAGGGTGTCGAGAAAGGAGTCATGGACTTCGGCATTTGTTGCAGCGACTATGTATACGCATGCCGAAGCTCCGGCTTCGACCACCGAGCCTCCTCCTCAACTGGTGGTAGAAGTCACGGCAGCTCTAGCGCCAGCTGTCGTGGATTTGGATTTAGAGTCCTCGCCAGAAGCTCCCATGGTAGTGCCAGACCACGGGGGAGAAGTTGGAGATGTACCTCTCGCAACGGTGCCGGAGGCTGATGCTCTAGTACCGGAGCTAGAGATGTCAGAAGCTCCGGCCTTTGAGCCGGAAGTCATGGAAGCCCTGGCCGCTGAGCTAGAGACAATTGAAGCCTCAACCATCGAGCCAAAGATGGTTGAAGCTCCAGCCCTTGGGCCAAAAGTTATTGAAGGTCCGGCTGTTGAGCCGGAAAGGCTTTAAGCTCCGGTCACTGAACCGGAAGTGGTTGACGTGCCGACTCCTGAGCCAACGGTGGTGGAGGCACAGGATGAATACCCAAGAATTACCCCAGAGGTAGCTGCTACAGAGGCGTCTGGACTAGAGCCAGAGCAGCATGAAGAGGTGACGGCAGGTCCTCCACCCTCAAAGCCGGTAATTGAGGAGCCGGAAGAAACGCCTTCAACTTCCGCTCCAGAGGTGGAAGTTCCCCCAGTGGGTTCTTCCTCTGCTGCTGCTGAAGGGCTTCCAGAGAGTGGCCCTAGTGCTGCAGAAGCTCAGAGGACCACACTTGTATAGTGGGACCCTATTTTTGTAATAGAGAACCCCCTGGAGCCAGCAGAGTTGATCCCAGCGGGTCCGGAGCCTATCCCCTTGGCGTTGTCCATAGACAATGCCTGCTCAAGTCTCCGGCAAGTTCAGCTCGCCTTTGATCATGAGAGCAAAGCCTTGGGGAAGGAGCGCAACACCTTAAGGCGTTGGCATAACAGGCTCCATTTTGAGACGAGGCTTGTCCGGACAAGACTTGCTGACCAGAAGGAGTGGATCAAAAGGGAAAAGGCCCGGATGGAATATTGGGACAAGCTGCTGGAGGAAAAGGAAGCTTCCATCAAAGAGCTCAATGCTAACTCTAGGGAGATCCTTGAGCAAGCCAAGGAGAGGCGTGATGCTGCTGATGAGCGTCACGAAAACCTCAATGAATTGAATGAGGTTCTCCTGAAGAACCGAGCGGACCTTGATGCTACGGAAGAGAAGCTCCTAGGGCAGCAGGAGGATATTTTGAAGAAGGAGGCGGAGGTCACCCAGAAGTTGACTCTGGGTGAATAGAATTTGGCAGATCGCGGCAAGCTGGATCTATGGAGTCAGGAGGAAAAGGAGAAGTACTGGAAACTGGGGCAAGAGCTCTCGAAAAGAGAAGCTAATGTTGCCACCAGGGAAAGGAAAGTGAGAGGCAGGGATAAAGACCAGCGGAAAGGCGGAACCGCATCCACCTTCGAGAGACAGAGCTGACCGATCGCGAGAAGCAAGTTGCTGAGAATATACAGCAGCATGCAAAATTGGTCGAGCGCCTCGCTCGGGAAGGTTCAGAGCTTGCAGCCGCCCGGAAGTTACTGGAGGAGCCGCGGAGCTTGAAGGAGACGGAGTCCATTCAAGTGTGGGACTTCTTGGGGCGAGCCAACGATGCGTTGAAGCGACTAGGCTTCAGTCCTGTACATCTGGACAATCCGGAGTTGGACTTGGAGCGAGCGCTAGTGGCCCTCAATGCTGCTGGCGGCAAACTCGATGCGATGGGTGACATCATTGCGGACCAGCTGGAGACAGAGGGGAAGTCTTGAGCTTCAAATGTCGCAGAATATGTGCTAACGTGCTATGTGAGCTGAGACCCCCAATTCTCCCTGGACCCGGTGCTCCAAGGTCCCGTTATTGAAGAGGAGGACGCCGCCAAGGCCAGCGTCCAAGAAGTTGCCAAGAAAGTCGCCTCATTCTTCCGTGGTACTTAGTACCTCCGGTAGCTAGGACTTTTTCCCTTTGCCTTCTGCTGTAATCCCAATTTCGTAATCCAATGCTTCGAATTAATTAAAGCCACTTTGCCATGAATTTCACTTTATTGTTGTTTTGTCTTCCATATAATGTGTTCTGTCTTGTTGCCCCCCTGGTATATGTGCACAATTGTAGTGTGTACATGTACCAAAAGGTTTTGACAGCATGTTGATGACTTGAACACTTCGAATTTGTAGATTTTAGGTCCAAAGTTTTTATTTCCGACGCATCGACGGCATGCCCCCTATGATTGGCAGAGCTTGGTAGCTCTGACGGTACCCTCCATCTACGTATAAAACATCGATGGCGGGGTACCCTAGGTTTATTAGAGCTTGATAGGTCCGGTAGCTCCTAATGTCAATGCACGAATCGTTGAAGGCAGGCCCCCCAGGGGTTGTCGGAGCTTTGTAGTTCCGACTTCACCCACTGTCAACATATTAAACGTCAGCGGCGGGCCCCCTTGGAGGATGTCGAAGCTTAGTAGCTCCGACGTCGTCCACCATCGCTGTGAATTTCTGTTTTTCCTGCACATTAGATACAAGAAAAGAGTAAAATTCGTCCTCTTGTCTATAAATCATTTGTGACTTATCATTCTTTTTTGGGTTTTAAATCCAAAAAAACTCGATATGGTAACAAGCATATTGACATAATCTTTCCGGGCCCAAATGCTTTTTTAGTACTCACCCTACTGAGCCTGCCGAGGTGTAGATAGAGTGGCGTACTTAGGGTGCAGGACCAGGCTAAGTCGATAGCACACTCCGGACCTATGTTGGCTTAGCGTTCAGGCAAGTAGACTATGCAGCAATGTTAGGATCCAAAGAGACCATCAATAAAACTTGTAATTCATACGAATTACTTGGACTAAAACTCAAAAAGAATTGCACAACTTCATTATAGACAAGAAGGATAAAAATAAAAATTTGATATATCGGGCCTTGTACAAAAATAAATGCACGTGGATTCTATTCTCACACAACAATGTTTTTTATTATAGGTCCAGATTACAGGGGAGACAAGGACACACTTAGGGTGCGGGACCAAGCTAAGGCGCTATACATTTTGTACTAACCCAGGGTAGGTAGTTACACTTTTAGTGCGGTGACTGTATGAAGTGTACTTGAACTTCCCGGACCCTCCCGGAGGGGTCTGGGTGTTCTCCCGGAGGACCTATCCATGTCTGTATAGCGACTCTATAATATACATTGTGTGTAATTACAGACTCACCTCCGTGATTCTAATCATAAAACTTATGGAGGTGCTCGATGTTCCAAGGATTAGGAAGCGGAGTCCCATCCTCAGTTGCCAAGCGAACGCATCTGGGACGGGATACTTTGATCACTCAGAAGGGACCTTCCCAGTTGGGGGAAAGTTTATTCATTCCTTCACGAGTTAGTATCTTCCGAAGCACCAGATTGCCTTCCTCTAGTTTTCGGTTGCGCACATGCCTTTGATGATAACGCTGGAGCGCTTGGCGATAACGTGCATTCCAAACAGCTGCTTGGCACCTTCCCCCATCGATGAGGTCAAGATCTTCACGCCGAAGCTGGTCCTACGCGGCTTCGTCGAAGGTCCGGACCCGGAGGTACCCCAAGGTGATCTCTGGAGGAAGGACTGCTTCAGCTCTGTACACCAGGAAGAAAGGAGTCTCCCCAGTTGAACAGTTTGGAGTTGTCCTGTTCGCCCACAATGTGGACGGAAGCTCCTCAATCCAGTTGGCTCCATGTTTTTTAGGCGCTCATACGTGCGTGTCTTGAGTCCTTTTAAGATTTCTACATTTGCTCTCTCGGCTTTACCATTGCTTGCTGGTTGAGCTACTGAGGCGTAGCTCAGTTGTATTCCGAGTTATTCGCAATATTCTTGAAATGCAGCACTTGTGAATTGGGTTCCGTTGTCAGTTATGACTTTGTTTGGAACTATGAGTCTTCATATAATGGACTTCAAGAACTTGATTGTTGATTGCTTGTTGATTGTCACAACTAGAGTTGCTTCCGGCCACTTGGTGAACTTGTCGATGGCGACATACAGGAACCTGTAACCTCCAACGGCTTTTGGGAATGGTCCCAAGATGTCCATGCCCCACACAGGGAATGGCCATGTAGGAGTTATCATTTATAGTGATTGAGCCGGTGTTTGAATTTGCTTTGCGTGGAACTGGCACGGTTCGTATTTTTTCACTAGCTCAACCGCATCCTGGAGTGTTGTAGGCCAGTAAAAGCCATGCCGGAAGGCTTTACCGACCAGCGTGCAGCAAGAAGCATGGTACCCACACTCGCCTCCATGGATTTCCGCAAGAAGCTCACGACCTTATTTCCTTGCAATGCACCACATTAGGATGCTGTTGGCACCACGCTGGTAGAGATATCCTTCTACCAACGTGTATCTTTTAGCCATCTGACAATCCGGTCAGCGGATACACTATCTTCACGAAGGATATTGTCTTTCAAGTAGCTTCAGATCTCCGAGATCTATGCATTGGAGCATACTTGAGCTTCTGAGTCTTGCGTGTTGGGTTGCTCGGATTTTCCAGCAGCACCTACGACCCTTGGTGGATGCCATGGTAACAGGGCCATCAGGAATGCCAGCTTTGTGGTGCTGGTCTCGCCCCCTTCGCTTAGTTCG
This sequence comes from Tuctoria greenei, assembly GCA_036927565.1. Lineage (NCBI taxonomy): Eukaryota > Viridiplantae > Streptophyta > Magnoliopsida > Poales > Poaceae > Tuctoria > Tuctoria greenei. Next base: position 2,360,747 of record JAYESD010000010.1, read on the forward strand.
GCTGGCCGAGCTATTGGTCTTGACAACCTCCGGACGAAGATTCCATTAGGAGCCGGAGCTCCAGTTGAGGCCTTTGTCGAGAGTTCGTCAGCTTCAGCGTTATGAAGACGCTAAACATGGTGGAGATCCAGGACTTCGAAGTCCTTCTAGAGCCTCTGGACTTCAAGGAGATAGGCAGCTAGTTGGGGATTGTTACAACAGCATTCACCTTTGACTTGTTTGATGATGGGTTGTGAATCACCCTTCACCAACAGCTGTTTGACACCATAAGATAGTGCCACCTTGACTCCATAGATGAGAGCTTCATACTCTACCATGTTGTTGGTCGCCTTGAAATCAAGGTGAACCATGTACTTGACCTTCTTCCCAGTCGGGGTGAGGAGAAGGATTCTAGCTCCGGCCCCCTGCTTCTGCACGGAGTCGTCTAAGTAGAGAGTCCAGTGAGGCTCGGTGAATACCAGAACCTTGGGTTCCGGTTTCTGCTCACTGTGGCCCCCGGGGTTTGATGGAGAGGGCGTCCATTCCGCTACGAAGTCAGCCAAAGCTTGACTTTTGATTGCTTGTCGTGACACGAATTCGAGATCGAACTCGACCAGTTCCGCTTCCCACTTTGCAATGTTCCCAGTAGATTTAGGGTTATGCAAAATAGCATGCAGTGGAAAAGAAGTTACCAAAATGTCGAAGTGTGGCTACGACACTTCCTCCGGTACTACCAAAAGTAGCCCGCGGAGGTTCTTGTTTTGGTTGGGGCATGCAGAGATCAAGAACAAGATGGTGACATGAGAGATTTACGTGGTTCAGGCCGCCTGAGCGTAATACCCTACTCCACGAGGTTTGTGTAGTTGTATTGAGAATCACTAGGAAGCGTAGTGTATGGCTCAGCTTGGATCTGGCCTTTGTATCATGCGGGTCAGTCCTTTTATAATCCAAGGACTGACCGTTACATCCTTTGCTTGGCCCGACCTGTGGCCCTGGCGTATTTAATAGCCTAATACACTGTCTATGAGCATTAAGCATGGTTAATATTGTGATAACGTGTTAGCACCAGAGCTCCCCTCTACTGGGGTTAGGTCCAGGGTTGTTGTACACGTGTTAACTGCGGAACTTCCTTATGTTGGGAGTTTTAGTTCCGGACTTACACTACACGTGTCAACCCTAGAGCTTCCCATATGAAGGGTGCAGGTCCAGTGTAGTGTGACATGTGGGGCCTGAGAATACCTTCAACTTTGACAGGTAGAACTCTCTTGCACTTATTGCAGTATCGTGGGGTACCCGGTACGCAAGGTACCGACATCAGCATTCGACCTCAAGAGGAGTCAAGTCCAAGTGATCCATCCCCATCACAATCCGAACCTCGAGCACAAGAAAAAGAACAACCCTCTCAAGATCAAGACCACCAAGTGCAAGAAGAAGCAAATTAAGATGGTGGCATGGATCAAGGGGGAGATAAAGGACAAGATGATGATGAAGTTGATTCAAGACATCAAGTGCCACACCCACGAGTCCATCAAAGCGTTCAACAGGATCATCCCGTTGACAACATACTTGGACATATCTCCATGGGGGTAACAACTCGATCTCGTATGGTCAATTTTTGTTCACATTACTCTTTTGTGTCTTCTTTGGAACCATACAAGGTAGAAGATGCACTACGAGATCCAGATTGGGCGATGGCGATGCAAGAAGAGTTGAACAACTTCAAGAGAAATCAAGTATGGGAACTCGTGAAGAGATCCAATGCCAATGTGGCAAGTACCAAGTGGGTTTTTTGGAACAAGTAAGAGGAGAACGGGGTGGTAACAAGGAACAATGCACGACTTGTTACAAATGGCTATGCACAGGTTGAAGGTTTGGACTTTGATGAAACTTTTGCTCCTGTAGCTAGGCTTGAATCTATTCGCATTCTTTTAGCCTATGCTAATCACCATTACTTTAAGTTGTATCAAATGGATGTCAAAAGTGTCTTTCTCAATCGAGGAGTAGGTGTATGTGGAACAACCCCCCGATTTTGAGGACGATAAGTATCCTAACCATGTCTTTAAGTTGCACAAAGCTTTCTATGGCCTCAAACAAGCTCCTAGAGCTTGGTATGAGTGCCTTAGAGATTTTCTTATTAAGAACGATTTTAAAATTGGAAAAGCTGATTATACCCTCTTTACAAAGCATGTTGACAATGATCTATTTGTATGCCAAATTTATGTCGACGACATAATATTTGGCTCCACTAACAAATCTTATTGCATTGAGTTTAATAAAATTATGACTGATAGGTTTGAGATGTCAATGATGGGAGAATTGAAGTTCTTCCTTGGATTCCAAGTGTATCAACTCAAGGAAGGCACCTTCATATGTCAAACAAAATATACTCAAGATCTTCTCAAAACGTTTGACATGGACAAGGCAAAGCCCATCAAAACACCAATGGCGACCAATGGGCATCTCAACCTCAACCAGAAGGATCGAGCATTGACCAAAAGGTATATCACTCCATGATTGGCTCTTTACTCTACCTTTGTGCATCTAGATCCGACAATATGCTTAGTGTATGCTTATGTGCAATATTTCAAGCCGCTCCAAAAGAATGCCATTTGACGGCCATTAAGATAATCTTACGTTGTATAGTTCACACACCTAACCTTGAGCTTTGGTATCCAAAAGGGTCAAAGTTTAATCTCATCGGATATTCCGATGCGGATTATGCCTAATGTAAGGTAGGTAGAAAAAGCACCTCCGGGACTTGCCAATTCTTGGGTAGGTCCCTAGTATCAAAGTCATCCAAAAAAAATGAAACTCCATTGACATATCCACAGCCAAAGCGGAGTATGTTGCAGCCGAAAGTTGTAACTTCTTTGGATGCGACAAACTCTAAGGGACTATGGTCTCAATATGAACCATATTTCACCTATTAGAGTGCCATTAAGATTGCCCATAACCAAACACATAGATATCTGACATCACTTCTTGAGAGATCATTCTTTGAAGGGGGATATAGTCATTTCTCATGTTAGAACCGAAAAACAACTAGCTGACATCTTCACCAAGCCACTAGATGAAAAGTGCTTTTGCGAACATAGGAGTGAGCTAAATATCCTAGATTCTCAAAATGTGGCTTGGGATGTTGCACATCTGAACCGTTACTATTTTGTACCTTCAAAATCTCCCATGCTTTCGAAAACTCATATTCCTCAATTTTCTTTCAAATTATTTTACCTTTTATTGCCTTTTTGATTTTTGGTGATTGTATGATTGTTGATTGCTTTACTGACCAAAATCCATTAGGGATATTTGTGAAAACTAGTCCTTTAACATCTCCACGCATAAGTATTGCTATATAATGTTTCCCTTAAAATAAGCACACTGTTTCTGTTAAAGGGAACTCAGACTTGTCCGACCTCTTGGTCCAGACATGTCTGACGTGGGTTTTGAATCTGTCATTTTGTTGCCCGTCTGACTTGTCCGACAGGTGCCTTGGACATGTCTGATACAGATCTGTCCAAACCTTTAACTCCGACACTTCCACTTCATTTCCCCAATCCAATCTCAATCAAACTCAAGCTCTCCTCAATCCTTCGGCAATTTTTCTTCCATCCTTGAGTGAAAGTTGAAGAAAATCTTGGTGATCACTTCTCCAAGTTGGAGAATCAAGCCCTAGCTTGCTTCCCCCTCTTAAGGTATTCATCATTGAATCCTCTCGATTTCTTTGGATCTAGTGGCAAATCTTGCAAGCAATTCTAGAATAATGTTTTAAGGACCTTGATCTTAGTCCTTGTGATGTATTGTGTCTATACAAGTTGTTTTGAGTGATTTTTCAATAGTTAGAGTTAGAACTGTCAGGCTTGGACATGTCCTACCTATGTGTCGAACAAGTCCGAGGCACATCGGACAAGTCTGAAGGTTTCCTTCGGATATATCTAACCTGCTCAGACATATTCGGCTGAAACCTCAGACTTGTCCGAGTTTACGCAGTTTCTAACTCCAACTTTGCAAAATCTTCACCCACTTGTTTCGACAACCTCGGAAGCCCTTCTAATACCTTTACATCACTCTCAGGTCATGGCTGGAAGTCCAAGTTCGCAAAGAAGGTCCAATAAGATACATGATCACAAATAAACTCCTTTTGCTCCCCCAAGAGGGGACAAAGGAGTTGTGCTTTGGTAATCTGGAGCCCGAGTCAAGGGCAGGGCAGTGTGACAGGGGGAGGAGCCCCCGATGCTGAAATCGGTCCTTTGGTTGCTACCACACCTACTGACTCTAGGAGGGGCAACAAAAGAGTTAACTACAGAAGAAGCATTCAAGAAGCGGGTGAACAAAGAGACCAACCCTGCTATGCTTCAGAGCGTGTAGCCAGTGATCAATGGTTTTGGAGCCATTTCCACATGGACTACTACCAATTCGTGCTTATGATGAAGAAGAATCCAGTGCTTGAGATGCAATGGATAGACTAGGATGCTTCGGCAGCGAAGCAAATCTCTGTGTTCAATGAGCTTATCAGTGCCTGTTAATTCCACAATGTGAATAACCTCATGGGGACCCAATACCGGTGGAATGTGGAGGTGATTCTCCAATTTTTTGCAATTTTGTTCTACAATCAAGACAAGCGCATCACTTGGATGACACATAGAGAGAGATACTTTGTGCCCTATGAAGACTTTGCAAAGATTCTAGGCCTCCACAAGACTTTGAGGTATGAGGATAAGATTCATGAGGAGGACTTTCTGCAGCCTCATGAGATTTTAGATTTCTATGACGAGAACCTTCAAAAGAATCCTCCTCTCACTCATGGACTCCTCCCCTTCTTACAGGTGATGAACCGCATCACGAGGAAGACGATGGATCCTAAGGATGGGGATGCCAACTGCCTAAGCTCCAACTCCAAGAATATCCTCAAGTGGCTTCATGAGGAGAATAAGTCCACAAAGGCTCTTCGTCCTTGAGGACCACCAGAGCACCTGCCTCTGAGCCTGGCTTCACCAAACATCATAGTGACTCTCCACTTCTCCCGACTCCTCAGTAGCAGCCTTCTTGAACCCTCGTCATCTTAAAAATGCTGAAGACGATCTTCACTGCTTGTCGTTCATATAAAATCGATGCTCAAAAGGCCATCGAGATTGGGAAGGGGAACCAGAGGGACCTTGTAGCCATTTGGGAGCACCTGCACCTTCTGGCTTGGGGAGCTCCAGACTCTGACGATAGCGAGGACGAGCCTCCCGTTGAGCTTCCGGAGTTCACTGAGAAGGAGAGGGCTTTCTTCACCCCCAGCGCGTCTTCAAGCGCCCCTCCTCCACCTCTGGTTGCCTCCTCTCTCTCTGGTGGCGATGAAGACTACATCACGGAAGACTCCGATAATGACAACAACAGCGATGAAGATGAATACTAGTTTCCCTTGCTTTTATCCTTTGTTTGGTGTCTTCATGCCAAAGGGGGAGAAGTAGTAGGATAGTTTTATTTCTCATTGTGTCTGTGTGTTATAGAGCTATGGACTTGTATCTTTCCTTTTTCAAAACTTGTTTAAGTTGTTGCAACTTGTTTAAGGTTATTGCACTTTGTTGCAACTTGTTTAGGGTTATTGCACTTGTGCTTTTTATGCATATATGTTGTGAATGCTACTCATGTTAATTGATTTTGAATTCATTGATGTTTATGTGCCTATCTACTGTCAATGTCGTGAATTGCATCTATTTATGCCAAATCTTGTCATTTGTGCATCACGATTCATCACTTTGTACACTTTGCATATAGACATCCCACGAGTGTTAAGTGGGTATGAGATGTTTCATGTTTACATTTTCAAATGCTCATACTCACTCAACACTTAAAATCTTGTTTTTTATCTCTCAAATCGAAAACTTTAATTGGTTGTCATCAATCACAAAAAATAGGGAGATTGTAAGTGCATCTAGGACCCTTGTGGGTTTTGGATGATTAATGACAAACAATTAAAGAACTAATAAAATTGTTGAGATTTTGCAGAGATTAAATCTGAGAAGATACCTTTACTGAAAACACTTGAAAAAGGAGAAAAGGTGTGCGAAAAGCGAGGACCTGTAGAATTAGGGTTTTACACTTTCTTGGGTTGTAGGAAAAAATGTACTATCAAGAGGGACATGACTCTTGTAGATTTAGAGAATCATCGGGTGCTCAACCCTTGGTATAATTAAATCAACAAACCCTAAGTTCAGACTTGTTCGAGCCAACAGCCTGGACATTTTCGAGTTTCCACTGCACTGCGCCGAACTTGTCCGAGTCCCATCAAACATGTCTGAGTAGTCACTGTGTATCCAAAACTTAGAAAATTTCCAAGTCCTCTAGTCCCTCGGACTCTTTTGAGTCAGGTCAGAAATATCCAAATCCTCGTTGCACAGATCCAGACTTGTCCGACCCTGGTTAGACATGTTCGAGTCCTCACTACACAGCCATGACATAGAAAAATTCTAAGTCTCTTGGCCACCCGGACTTGTCCGAGTTTGGCTGGACATATCCGAGTTGTCACTACAAAACCCCGGACATATCCAAGGTGGTCAGACTTATCCGAAGTGGATTGTCCGAGGTGTTCAACCTCGGACAAGACAGTCAAAAACCCCACCTTTTACACCTGGACTTGTCCGAGTCATGTCGGACATGTCCGAAGCGGCTTTATGCACTGATTCAAAAATCAAATCTTAGTCGTACCATCACTAGGCCCCTAAACTCAGACATGTCTGAGATATTTTCGGACTTGTCTGATGTGGCCCGCCTAACAATGGTCATAATCACTTTCTTGGCTATATATAGAGGACCCCCTCCTCTCTTAGCCATACACTAACCTCTCATTTTTCACCCTTGCGCCCAGGACTCCCTTAGGAACACTTCTCCACCTAGTTTTCACCTCCAAGAGCCGAAAGTTGAGATATTTGGGAGAGCGAAAGAGTTGATTGTGAGATTGAAGAAGAAGTGGCTTTGGGGTTGAGCATCGACTCGATTCGCTTTGTTTGCTTGAGTTCTCTTCCGTGTTTGTTACTCGGCGCAAACCGTAGACGTTTAGGCATCGTGTTGTGATTTCTTTCCGAAAAGTTTGTATCACCCTTTGAGATAGTGGAAGATCAACCGACCTTTGTGGTAGTTTGGTGAAGGGTAGGGCTAGGGAAATCCCGGTCCTTTGTGGACTCCTCAACAGGGACGTAAGTTTCTTTGTGACTCCGAACCTCGGTGAAAAATACCCTTTGTCACTTGTCTCATTTACCTTCTGCACTATTTTTTCACTTTTTTGTGTTAATCTTAGATTTACTTGTCTGAATATGCTCTAGCACGTTTCTCTACTTGTTTCACTTGTTATACAACTCATGGAATTGCTAGGTTGCATTTTAGTTCAATAGACTTGCTAAAAATCCCTCCTTTGATCAAGTCTCGCGCAAGAGCTCGGACATATCCGACTCCTATCAGATTTGTCCGAGCAGAGTCAGACAAGTCCGGTCTCAGCTCAGACTTATCCGAGATTTTGGGATCAGGATAGTTTTAATTGCTGGTTATTTGTTTTAATTGCCTATTCACCCCCCCCCCATTTATGCCACCTTTGGTTATTATACAAAGGGGAATAAGTGTGCCCAAGAAATCATTTTATGGTATGATCAAGTATGGTCTTTTGGCCTCAACTGAAGAACCTAATATTGTGGATGAAGCATTAAAAGTGATCATTGGAAGAAACAATGCAAGACGAGTTTTCGGCACTAATAGAAATAAAACCTGGCACCTTGTTCATCCTAAAGAAGGGAAAATTTTAATTTACTGCAGATGGGTTTTCCGAGTCAAGAAGAGAGTTGATGGAACTATAGATAGATACAAGACCCGATTGGTAGCTAAGGGTTTCAAGCAACGGTATGGTATTGACTACGAGGACACATTTGGTCAGGTGATTAAATATGCAACTATTTGCATTGTCATCTCTATTGCTATGATCAGAGGATGGAATTTAAAACAACTAGATGTGCAGAATGCGTTTTTACACAATATTCTGGAAGAGGAAGTTTATATGAAGCAAATCCCTGGGTTTGAGGATAGAAACAAGCCTAGTTATGTGTGCAAACTTGACAAAATTCTGTATGGATTGAAGTAAGCGCCCAGTGCATGGTCTTCACAGTTAAGTTCTAAACTCAAGCGCTTAGACCATCCGCAGTGGCGTACTGTAAAGCATACTGGATACACTGTTTCATAGTGTAATTTAGAGTACGTACTGTAAAAGCTGAAGGAGAATAGTGTATAGAGTATGCTTTAGAGTACGCTGGTGCGGATGGTCTTAGGGTGTGTTCCATCCAAAGCTGACTCATGTCTGTTCATTTACAATAACAATAATGTGATTATCTACATCTTGATTTGTGTTGACGACATCATAGTCACTGGATCTTATGAGGTAATCAATGCACTCCTAAAAGATCTAAGCTCCCATTTTGCAATCAAATATTTGAGAGACTTGCACTACTTCCTAGGCATCAAAGCAAAAAAGGTAAAGGGCGACATTGTTGTCACACAAGAAAAGTACACTATGGATTTACTGACCAAGGTCAGTATGACCGGATGCAAAGCTCTTCCTAGACCCTTGTGTAGCACCAAAAAATTGTCTGCTCATGAAGGAGAGTTGCTAGGATTGGAGGACAATACAAAATATTGTAGCATTGTCAGAGCTCTTCAATACTTGACTCTCACAAGATCCGATATTACATTCTCTGTCAATAAAGTACGCTAATACTCACATGCTCCAACAACAGTCCAATGGACGGCTGTAAAAAGGATCTTGAGATACCTTTGAGGTACATCAAGTACTGGTCTATGTTTTAGTAAAAATTCAACCTTGACAGTGAATGGTTTTTCGGATGTAGAATGGACAGGGTGCTTGGATGATAGACGGAACATTCTCTGTCAATAAAGTATGGCAATACTTCAATGCTCCAACAATAGTCCATTGAACGGATGTAAAAAGGACCTTGAGATACCTTCGAGGTACATCAAGTGGTGGTCTATGTTTCAGTAAAAATTCGTCCTTGCAGTGAATGGTTTTTCGAATGCAAACTGGACAGGGTGCTTTGATGATAGTCGGTCGACTGGAGGATTTGCAATATTACTTGGGTCAAATCTTGTATCATGGTGTGCTAAAAAGCAACCGACGGTATCTTGGTCAAGCACCGAAGCAGAGTACAAAGCATTAGCAAATGCAACTTCTGAAATCATATGGGTACAATCAGTTCTTGGCGAGTTGGGAATCAAGGAAAAACAAGAACCATGCCTATGGTGTGATAATTTGGGAGCTACATATTTATCAACCAATCCAGTTTTTCATGCCAGGACAAAGCACATCGAAATAGATTATCACTTCGTGAGAGAAAGGATTGCCAACAAACAGTTGAGAACATAATTTGTACACTCTAAAGATCAAGTAGTTGATGGGTTCACAAAAGCCTTAATGACAAGAAAGCTTGAAGAATTCCGATGTAATCTCAACCTGATCTGGCTGTGATTAAGGGGGGGTGTTGGAATAAGTTTGGTAGTCTATCATGTGTTTCCATAGGATTGTATGGTGAGATTAGTTTCTATCTTCAGTTGTTATTCTCATGTAAACAAATCTGAACTTCTGTAGTCCCGAGGTCTGTTGTGGTCTCCCTCTATTAATAAACTTGCGGCTCGAGTACAGAAGGTTCAACGCTTGCTCATGGACTATCATCGTCCAACATCCCTTTCTTGTCCCCTTCTTACTCTGCCTAGGTGCGTGTACAGTTACTAAAAAATATTAAAGACAAGATTAAGTCGTCACTGCGCGTTACTTGTTGTTTACCTTCAAACTGAAAAGTAACTGCAAAAGGGAGAGCGAGCTAGCATACATTCTCCCGTCCTGTTCTGTCGAACTCGAAGGGCAACGCAAAGCCTTCTTTCTTGTCCGAAATTTCCATCAGAGGCCGTGGATCCATTCCATTTCCCTAAAAAAACATTTTATGGCGATCTGGCTTTTAATCAGCTGACTTCATATCATCACATTCCTTGGAAAAAAGAAGTCAATATGGCAGTTATTGGCATTGCCAGTAAGGCTGTCAATGAGCCGAGCTCGAGTGAGCTTATCCTTCGAGGCTCGAGCTCGGTAACAATTCGAGCCGAGCTTGAAATCCAATCAATCCTGCAGTCAAGCTCGAGCTCAGCTCGGTAAGACTCATTTAAATAGTTAGGCTCGATTGAAGCTTGTAAAAGCTCAAGCTCGAGTTCGAGCTCGGGAGGTTCATTTAAATAATAAAAATAAATAATATTTAAGAAAAAATAACAAATAATATATACAAGATATAATTTATCTAAATGAGTTTTATCGAGCTTAACAAGCTCGAGCTCGTCAGGCTCGCAAACTCGAAATAAAGATCAAGTTCGGTTTGTCACTATGTAATAAACGCAAATAGGAGATAAATATCAGAGACGAGGGCAAATGCGACCGTCACTGATATGGGTAAATGAGACGATCCTGCCTCAACAAGGATGTTGGTTTACGAAAGAAAGGTGCGGCTAAACGTAAAAGGAGATGAGGTACTATAAGACGCATCTTATTTACTGAAATATCTGAGACGAGCCTGATCCACTGAAAAACGGGAGACGCAGGCTAACAAAGTGCATCTCCTATTTGCAAAAGAAATGTAACGAACTTTACAGAAAGCACGTCTCATTTGGCTTTGGTTACAGACAGACATGAACAAATTGCTGAACGAATGTAGAGCACATTCACTTGATAACTAAATAATAATTCTAATGTAGAGTACCTTCACTGTAGTATTTTAAATCCAAAAAATAATCAAATTCTTTCTTATGAATTGTCATTCCTAAGGAACATGATGAACACATTCATTAATTCATAGTTGAACACACAAGATAATATTTATTCACACAAATAAACACATATAACACATTCATTTATTAACAATATATTACAAAATACAAGAAAAAGTACAAGACAGAAGAAAAGAAAAAACAACATCAACTAAAAACAACAAAAAGAAAACCTACATCCTACTCCTCCTCCTCCGGCGGCGACTCCGGCGTCGGTGCAACAGGAACCTTGGTCGGCTGCTCCGGTTGGTCCGGCGGTGCAACCTCGCGATCGAGATTCCTCGCCATCGCTGCCACCAGGTTACTGCAACCCTCGGCGCCGAGCACCTTGGCCATCATCTCGAGCAGCCTCTCGAACCTGTCGAACAGCCTCTCGAGCACCTAGGTCATCATCTCGAGCAGCTCGTTGTTGAGCCTCTCGGGGAGCCGCAACACTGTTTCATGCAGGGTGGCTCCCTCAGCGGGTTTGGCGGCGGAACGTTGGCCATGGTGAGTTTTCTGCATGGAGAAGATGAACAAAGAGAAGAGGAGAGAGAGAGAGAGAGATTGATATTGCAACTTATATAAGGTATGTGCGAAGATGCAAAACGGAGACACACTTAACGTTGAAGGGCGTCTTCTATTATCAATGTCTCCCTCTCCTCTGCTAAAAAGGAGACGGGCTTAACGGCAAAGCACGTATCCTATTCCTCACGTCAGCTTCGTGATTTTTTCCATTTTGCTTCGGTTCACTGTTGATATCACACAAACAAGACATCACTGAACTTAGAGCACATTTACTTGATAACTAAATCATTCATTTGTCTAGAAAATAATCAAATCCTTCCTTATGATTCTTGAGGAGCACGATGAACACACCACACATTCATTCATTCACATAGTTGAACACACAAGATAATATTCATTCACACAAGTGAACACCGATAAATTTCATTCATTAACACGATATATTACAAACACAAGAAAAAAGTACAAGAAGACACAAGAAAAGCAAAACATCAACTAAAAATAGCACAGAAAAAAATAAATCCTACTCCTCCTTCGCCTCTTCCTCCTCCTGCTCCTCCTCCGGTGGCGACTCCAGTGCTGGTGCAACAGGGGTCTGGGTCGGTTGCTCTGACTGCGCCGGTTGCTCCGGCTGCACTGGTGGTGCAATCCCGCCACCGAGGTTCCTCTCTATTGCTTCCACCAGGTTACTGCAACCCTCGGCGCCGAGCACCTTTCCATCGTCTTGAACAGAATATCGAGACGATCGGCCACTCATGTGAGGGCATAGAGGTAGTGGCCGATGGTACTCATTCCAGTAAACTCTGGAAGGGTACCCAGACCCAAGGAACTCATGGTGCGAGAAATATTGTTGTGCGCCTCTTGCGCCATAATGATGTGCCACTCGGTGTTGAGCCTCTCAAGGGAGCTACAACACTATTTCTTGCAAGGTGGATCCTTCGATGGGCTTGGCGGCAGAACGTTGGCTATGGTGGTGGTGGGTTGTCGACGTAGAGAAGACGAAGAAGAAGAAGAAGAAGAAATGAATACAAAAGGAGAGACGTGCTTGTGGAGAACCGACGGGTGATGGCGCGTCTTATATAAGGTCTGTGCGGAGTCGACGATGGGACGCATTGATATAACCTCAGGGAAATGAAAGGTCGTGCACGCCAGTCACACGCGTCTTTGCACCACCACCGCCAAAATTAAGTTCTTCGTAGTCCTCGTGTCGCACGTCTCTCTTTGTAAACAATGGATGACGCACTTTCATATCTCGCTTGTCTCGCTTCTGTCTCACGCGTCTCGTGTTTATCTCCCGCTTCTCTTCGCCACCAGTGCTCCTTTACTATTCGACCAACTCCAAGGCGACCGCCACCTCTGTTCGACCAACTCCAGTGTGACAACCGTCTCTGTTTGCCATCGTCGTTGTCATCGTCGTCGTCCTTGTCGTGATCACTATTCATGGATGTGTTAGATATCTGCTTGGCGTGTAACCGAATGAAGGTGGAGCACTTGACGTGGCGCAAGAACCATTCCCATGTATGTACATATGGCACACAGTTGCATGGTAGTGGGTAGATCTGCAATGGACTAATGAATTTAATTGTAGTTTTGTTTTTCCGTCTTGTTTGTTTTTGGTATTTGCAATTTCATGGCTTGCTGCCATTTGTGTCACATGTTTGTCCAATTTCTCTGTGTAGGGTTTCTCTGCAAAGCCTGAGTCGGGAGATTTAATAAAGTGGCAGTGCATCGTCCCGAGTAAAAAAAGGTTAAGTCATGAAGAATAAGCACAATCATATCCAGTATAACATCGTCCCCTTATTAATGAATTTCTTTTGTGGACTGACTAGGAAGGTGGTTACTACCCCCTGACAATCTCCTTCTCGGAGGACTATTCGTTGGTGCCTCCAAGATGCGCCTTTCCACGTGATTTCTTCCACCCGAATGTCCATCGCTCAGGAGTACTCTGCCTTGGGGTTCTTGAACCAAAGACTGTAAGATAGACTTATTTTGCTCAAGTAATTAGTAATTGTTGCCGAACTTATTTGAACTGTTTTCTTATGTTGCTTAAATTGATATTTCTTAGGGGTGGTGGTCTGGTTTTACAATCAAAACTATACTACCTGAAGTTTAGCATTTGCTTCATCAACCAAATGCGCTAGATGTTGGAAATGATTGCTATAATCTACTTATCAAGGTTAGTAAATTTGTGTTAGTGACCAACGTAGGTTATATATAATTCCTCATTCAACATTTTTAAATTTAAAGAATGTCAATATTTTTATGATCCAGGGGAATATAAGACATGTTCGGGAGCAAGCTGAATGGTACAATTTAGATTGATCGATGGGAGCTTCATAGGAATAAGTTTAGAATCGAAATGTATAGATTAGAGGGCACACAAAGTGTATGAACTATGAAATTTATTGAGTTACAAATTATCTCTGAATTGCAATTGCCATTGCGTTTGTTTATTCCTGAATTCCAATTATATCCCTGAATTGCAATGTCATTGCGTTTGTTTATCCCTGCAATGGACGCTCACGATGTTAACTGTACGCGCAAGTGGCAATGGACACTCATGATATCGTGCGAGTGGCAAAAGAGAGATGAGCACATGAGAGACGAACATTAAATAGGAGCGACCCCTATTTTTGACCTCTAACAAAAGGGAGACGAGCGAATGAGAGACGTGCTCTATTAAGGCCCTTCGCCAATTTTGACCTGCGGCGAAAGGTAGACGGGTAAATGATATACGGGCATTATACAGGCTCACCTCCGATTTTGACCTATTTTTAGCTCTCGCGCACGCTCTGGCAAAAATTTTCGCGCAAAACTTACTCGTGCTCTCTCAACCTAAGGGAGACGCTCAAATTAGAGTGGGTGTTATAGAGGCTCGTCTCGAGTTTTGCTATTTTTATCTCTCACGCACTCTCTCCCAAAACTTGGCAAAAATTTTTAGCTCTCGTTCACTCTCGACATAGAATCTGTAGCTCCTCAGCACACCGTCGCCGTCCCTCTTCCTTAACTCGCTCTTTGTCATTGTTGCGTTGTTGATGTCGACCCCGACCATCGTCATCAGAGCACGCTGGAGCACGCCGCCTCGTCCCCTATCCCCGGAGCACGCCGTCGCCTTGACCCCGACCTCGGTAATCAGTATGAGCACGCCCCCGCCTTCACATAAGTGGAAATGTTCTCCCTGGTTGGTGTCCTAGAACACATTTATTTTCCTTGTTTATGCCCAATTCAGAAGTAATCTATTTGTTTTGACTATCAATGTATATTATGAATTCTGGTTCACAAACTCTTGAAACTGCAGGAACTGTGGTTGACACTAGCATTTGTCATCCCAGTGAGTTTGATTTCTACTACTGCAGCCATGTTGGAATCAGAGTACCTATGCGATAATTGGTGTTGCTCTCACAAGTTCTTGATATCAGGCTACTAATGCATCAATGGAATGTAAATTGTTTGTTTTTTCAGGGGACAACCACACTAGCTCACTACCATGTCCTTTATGATGAGAACAATTTTTCTGCTGATGCTTTGCAGATGCTCACCAACTACCTATGTCAAAGTAAGCTCCGTTCTCCATTCACTAACAGTTCCTGTGTTTATTACAATTGTATACCGATTTGTTCCTAAGACTTCAGATATTTGCTCTCTTATATGACTGTTTAAGCGAATGTGACTGCAATTTGATAATGTTTTATATGATTTTGGTGATTTTATTGAATTTGAGGATGTCTCAGTCGGAGCATTAGAGGTTACGAAGGTTCATCGTTAATGAAGTCATTGATCAAAAGAATTTTCATTACGATATACATGATTAGATGATGACAGTTATGATGTATGTAATTAATTACTTTGTAATCAGTATGAACATGGGGGGTTGTCGGTACCTGCAGACTGGGTATCCTCGCATACAAGGAAGACAAGACGTTGGGTTCCACCTCCCAAGAGGGGAGGTACCCAAAGGCTACTACATGTCCCTCAGCTCCGAACTGCCTCCCTACTAAGGGTGGCTTCGGTGCTGCCATGTGTCCCATAGCTCCGGACTTACCTCCCTACCAAGGGTGGCTCCGGTGGTGTCACATGCTCTGCAACTCTGGACCTGCCTCCCTGCCAAGGATGGCTCCGGTGCTGCCACATGCTCTGCAGCTCTGGACCTTCGGTGCTGCCACGCATCCCGCAACTCTGGACCCAACCTCTCTCCTAAGGAGAGGTCTGGTGCTGCCACGCATTTTGCGGCTCCGGACCTAGCCTTCCGGTTGAGGAGAGGTCTAGTGTTGCCACGTGTCCTGCGACTCTGGACCCAGCCTTCCCACTGAGGAGAGGTCCGATGCTGCCACGCGTCCGGCGGCTCATGAAGGCGTCTTCAAGGCACCATTAATGTGTCATCAAGACACCTTAGTGCACCATCAAGATCCACTCGGACCCATTAACATGTCATCAGGACACGTTAGTGCACCATCAAGATCCATTAATGTTTCATCAAGGCATGTTAATGCGCTTTCATGACTAATTAACCTGGGGCCACTTGTTGGGCCCCAGTCATAATGTAAGTTGCCGGTCCTTGGCATATAAAAGGACCAGGCAGCCACCGACTTAGACAGAGCCTAATCTCTCACACACGGTCTCATCTAGACTCATGCTCACCACAGGCTGACTACACGCAATACAACAGACACCCCGTGGATGTAGGGTATTACGCCTCCCAGTGGCATGAACCACATAAATCCTTCGTTCATCTAGCTCGTAGTTCCAAGAAATTCGCCCCTCCTAAAAAAACCCCCGCGGGCTGGAAAGCTATCGAAAGCCATCCACACTCGCTCAAAGCAATCCAATACACAAACACCCCGTGAAGTAGGGTATTACGCTCAGGTGACCTGAACCACGTAAAACTCCCTGTGTCACCTCACCCTTTGATCTTGATTTTGCTCCCTACCTAAATACGAACCTCCGCGGACTACTTCTTAATAGTATCGGGGCAAAGTGTCGTTGGCACACTTCGACATTTGGCACGCCAGGAAGGGGGCACTTTTTTGGATCTATGAGCCTCACCAGGATGGTGAATCCTCAGTTCATCATCGGCTCCTCTCGACCCTCATGCCATGTAGGGAGCAGAGAGGACGACTCCACTTCTCGCTCCATAGCGGGCTGACCTGACGGACACACACTTCGTGTTCCAATGGCTACTGTTGTCACCAAACGACAACTTTCTACTGCCACCGCCGCTAGCGAGAGGTCCAAAGTGTATAGCCTGCTTGGCCTGGTCTTGCACTCTAAGCCTGTGCCCTGTGACCCTAAGCTTGTACACTTTGCCTCATGGCTACTTCCGCCACCACACAACGACTACCTGCGACCACAGCAACAATGACACCACCAAGTACCTATCACGTATTTGGTGTCCTTGGTTATTTTCTTGCTCGGAATCCCATGGCGCTGAACGGCCACTCCCATGAAAAGCTAATGCCATAGAGGGTCCAGATTGTGCTATCTACTTAGCCTAGTCCTACACCCTAGGTATGTGCACTCTACCTTTCTTGCGGCTGAGTACTGGGGTCCAGAGTGCGTTGTCTGCTTAGCCTAGTCCTGCATCCTAAGTATGTGTACTCTACCTTTCTTGCGGCTGAATACTGGAGCCTGGAGTGTGCTACCTGCTTAGTCTAGTCCTGCACCCTGAGTATGCACACTTTACCTTTCTAATGATGTGGCCAAGTACTGAGGGTCGAACGTCCCCCAAAAGACAAATGTCTGTGGGAGTTCAAGAGTGTGCAGCCTGCTTAGCCTGGTCTTGGACCCTAAGCCTGTGTCCTGTGAGCCTAAGTCAGCGCACTCTTCCTCCCAAGCACTGCAGTTTAGTAACAGGGACTGAAAGGCTCATGCTCCTGGATGAAGCAATAACCGAAATATGGATATTGTCACCATGTTCATATAATTATGCTTCAATTTTATGCATATTGTCTCTTTATTTCGCTCTATTACATATTTCTGTTCGCATATAGTTGGAGTTGAGCTATCATGCTGCAGATGGGCAGTATAAAGTACCTGTGATGTGTTTGGGTATTTCTGTTAGTTTTCTCATTTGGGATCTTGTGACCGTTGGATGCCTACTCGTTTGAAAACCAATGCCAATGATAGGTCCGGAGTGTTCTAAAAGGCTTAGCCTGGTCCAGCACCCTAAGCACGCCACTGTACTTTTTTTGGTGTTGCGTCAAAGTAAGGCGGGTCCAGATAGCACACGTTCCTGGGTGAGGCAGCAACCAGTACCCGAATATTATCGCACTGAATTACTCAGGTCCCGTAGCCCGGCTAAGGACCGTAAGCCACAACAAAATTGAGGGCGGTAAGATTGTAACCAATGAGCAATATTACTCTTTCTGTTGTCAGTCTTGTGCAAGTCATAGTTCACCCTTCTTCGAGCTCCGCCATCAGACCTCAAGCTCCGACACCGGCTCCTCCCAAGGGCCCGCCATCGACATTCTTAGCATTGATGATGGTGGCCCCACCTATAGGATCGTCGCCTCTCCCGAGATGGGCCTGTAGGCCACTATCGGTACCTTACAGACCCGGTACCCCGGATACAAGGAAGACAAGATGCTGAGTCCCACCTCCCAAGAGGGGAGGTACCCAAAGGCTACCACGTGTCCCACATCTCTGGACTTGCCTCTCTACTAAGGGTGGCTCCGGTTCTGCCATGTGTCCCATAGCTCCGGACCCGCCTCCCTTTCAAGGGTGGCTCCGGTGTTGTCACATGCTCCGCAGCTCTGGACCTGCCTCTCTGCCAAGGGTGGCTCCGATGCTACCACGTGCTCCGCAGCTCTAGACTTTCGGTGCTGCCACGCGTCCCATGGTTCCAGACCCAACCTCTCTGCTAAGGAGAGGTCCAGTGCTGCTATGCATCCTGCGGATCCGGACCTAGCCTTCCCGCTGGGGAGAGGTCCGGTGCTGCCACGCGTCCCGCAGCTCCAAACCTAGCCTTCCCGCTGAGAGGTCCGGTGCTGCCACACATCACGCGGCTCACGAAGGCAACTTCAAGACACCATTAATGTGTCATCAATACACCTTAGTGCACCATCAAGATCCATCAGGACCCATTAACGTGTCATTAGGACACGTTAGTGCACCATCAAGATCCATTAATGTTTCATTAAGGTACGTTAATGCGCTTTCATGACTAATTAACTTGGGGTCACCTGTTGGGCCCCGGTCATAATGTAAGCTGATAGCTCTTGGCATATAAAATGCCCGGGCAGCCACCAAGTTAGATAGAGCCTAATATCTCACACACAATCTCATCTAGACTCATGCTCACCACAGGTTGAGTACAGGCAATACAACAGACACCCCGTGGATGTAGGGTATTATGCCTCCCGACGGCCCAAAAAATGTAAATTCTTCGTCTTCATCTAGCTCGTAGTTCCAGGAAATTCTCCCCTCCTAAAAAGAACCTCCGCGGGTTGGAAAGCTATCGAAGCATCCACACTCGCTCAAAGCAATCCAATACAAAAACACCCAATGGAGTAGGGTATTACGCTCAGGCGAATCGAACCACGTAAAACTCCCTGCGTCACCTTGCTCTTGGATCTTGATTTTGCTCCCTGCCTAAATACGGACCTCTGCATACTACTTCTTAGTAGTATTGGAGGAAGTGTCGTTGACACACTTCGACAGGGGCATATATTCTTTGTGTAATTAGTATATGTGATAACCACAATTGACACTTTGTTAATATTTGATTGGTCAATATAATTTAAGGTGTGATTTTTTAACTATACATATGTTCATGTATGTGTATATTGCTGACACTGGCAATGCGGCTGTCAAATCCTGGCTAGCTCTAGGATGCAGTCGACAACCAAGATAATCAGGGGTGGAGAGCACTTAATAGGAGACCCTTCCTATAAACAATCTGTGACGAGCTGTAACAGAGACTGTCTTGGATTACCTAAATAAAGGAGACCAGCTTCCTTAAAGCCCGTCTCGGATCAGTCAACAAATCTGCGACGAGCTACCGTAAAGCCCGTCTCGAATCAGTCAATAAATTTATGACGCACTATATTAGAGCTTGTCTCGCATATATGCTGATGGGCGACGCGCGCGACACCCGTCTCCAATGATCTCGTAAAGCTCGTCTGTTATGACTCAAAGAAAGGATACGCGCTATATTTGATCTTATCTCGCACTTAGTCTGATCGACAACGCGCCGGCCGCTCGTCTCAGATGACAATGTAATGCGAGACGCGACGATGAAGATGCACTGTTTGTTTGTCTCCCTTCTTTGTTCGGACACGTCTCGGATGAGCCTTTCTTACGTATTGCGTTTATCTGTCGAGCCAAGCTTGAATCGCGCTTTTAACGAGCCTTGAGTTTCATTGACACCCCTAATTGCCAGTGTCGTCTGCTCCTTCCCTGAAACAATAATAGCAAAACATTTAAAGTAAATTTTTTTTTCAAAGAAACAAGGGTTCTCGTTCATCCAGCCAAAAGACCAAGCCTGGTACACGTTACTCTTCTACTCTTATTACCTACTACTTCCGGGGGTAAGTATGTAACTTAATCAAGAGATGGTACAAGAGTTATCTCAGCCTTTTCTTATTATATCCTACTCCCTTCATCTTATTCTAAATGACAAGTATTTTGGAATGGAGAGAGTATTTACTAGTTGGATCTCACTACAGGAAATGATCAATAGGCCCTCGGGTATTTTATAACTGTTGGGGGCGCCACATTTAAATACATTAAAGGTGTCAGGTATGCGGAACCTGACAGCAAACTTAAAAATGTCGGCCTTCAGACAAAAGCCGATGTCCTTAGTTAGAAGTGTCGGGGCCACAAAAGAAACTGACAGGAATAAGATTAAAGTCATCGGTCGGACCTCGGAAACTGACAGCTGTAGAAGTGGGGTTCTGCAGGGACTTAAAGGCGTCAGACTACCAAAAGAGTTGGCAACCATAAAATTAAAACTGTTGGGCTAGACCGACATCTTTATTTCCCCGTCTCTCTTTCTTTTTATATCCATCGCACACTAACGAAGCTCCCGGCCCACTCGCGAACCTCCCTCCAGCCGTCACCCTCCACCCTTTACCAAAACCCTAGAACCGGCCGAGGCGCCCAGCACCCTATGCCACCCTCTGTCCCAGCACCCTCTGCCCCACTGCCACTCTCCGCCGCCTAGTACCGGCCACCGCCCAGTACCGATCGAGGCGCCCATCACCCGATGTCGCTTGGAGTCTCACCAACAGGCCGACCGAGGCGCCGACCAAGGCGCCGACCGAGGTGTCACCTCCGGCGAGTTCCAGATCCGGTGCCCACCTCTGACCATTCCAAATACGGCAAGGCGCGCACGCAATTGGAGTCCGCCGACGAGATCTAGCCGCCACAACGACGGGTGGCTCTTCAGCGCCGACTCCTCTCCCTCGACTTCACAGACGTCATCGTCCACGCCCACGCCAAGCTCGACCTTCTTCACCGCCAAGGTCGTCCTCCTCGCCGCGCTACGTCGTCCTTGCCGCCACCAAGATCGACGGCATCCAGGCCAACTCCACCTTCCCGTCGACTTTTAGAGCTAGGAGAAATGGACAATCGTGCTTGTGTTCATATTTTCTTTTGAGCAGATCTGGAGCTCATATGTTCGAGCTCGATGAAATTCTGTACTGAGATTTTGTGTTTGTGTTCATCTTTCTGGAATTTTGGTACTGAGATATGGAGCTCATGTGTTCATATTTTGGAACTTTGGTACTGAGATATGGAGATGGTTGATACTGAGATGTGAGATCTGACAATATTTTGTGTACAGGTGAATGGTGTACAGTGTCAAAGAAAACCTCTTGGTGCTGTTTTTTTTAAAAGAACTAAAGCCGTCGAGTTTATGGGAGTCGATGCTTTTAAGCCAATAAAGGCGTCGGTATGAGGACAACGGTTTTAAACTAATAAAGGCATCGGGTGCTGAAAGCGAGAACTTTACTCCTTAAATGCTTAGGGACCGACACCTTTAACACTTAAAAAGGTCGAAAGAAGGGTGACGGCTAAATCCAACGGTACACCGACAGTTATAATTTATGAACGTCAGTTTTAATTGCCAACTGATGACTATAATGCCGACGTCCTTTTACTCATTTCTTGTAGTGTCTCTTTTGAAATTTAGGCCTGCCTAGGGGAACGCGGAAATGGACTTGTTCCAACAACAATCTAGACTGTGAAGACAATCCGCAACTCAGAAGTGCAAATTTGGATAATGTGGTATCCGAGCTCCCTGATAATCTGTGAGTCGGCTCGCATAGCTTCTTGGACTAAGCTGCTTCATTACCGGTCATCATCTTCAAGCCACATTTTCTCCATATGCTTGATTTTGATGCAGGGTGGAGTGGAGCAGCGGTCATCGTTTGTGGACGACTATTTTTGGAGGGTTCGCTGAAATCTGAAGACGCAAGGTCAGTTCAGCCGAGCTGTTAAAATTTTACCAGAATTCTTATATGCGGTGGTGACTGGTGAGTCGAGCTGTTAATCAGGTCTTCATTTTGGGGTTCCGACCTGCGCTGTCCTCTTAGGCGCTTCGGAAATGACAACGGGATGCTGATGTTGTTGAGTTCTGAGGTTGATGCTTAGCCCTAATGGTGTTAGGGTTCGGCCTAATTAGCAAAAACACGGAGGAATCACAAATCAATGCCTAATCTACTAGGGTTATAGATGGGATGATCATACCTTTGGGTGTAGAGGCAGTAGCAGCCATGAACGTCTCGATGAAGACCTAGGAAGCAGGCACAGGAGTCTCCTGCGAGTTGCTGGAGACCTAGGTGAAGCCTTCCCGGGAATTTTTCCTCTAGGCGATCGGAGCCTCTGTTTTGTGGCGATAGCAATTCTAATTAGATTGGATTGCTTCTAAAAGGTGTCGGTGCCTCTGCTAATAAAGGGAGGAAACACCCCAGGGGGGCCCACCCAACAATTTGTTGGGATTTAGTCATCCGATCAGGACCAGGGAGGATTAAGGAGATTGAGTTGGTTACAATTGTAACCAACTCCTAATTACCCCGTGGTCAATTCTGATTTGAGTCCTAACATTCTCCCCCTTGACCACGGGTCACATAAGAAAATTTCTAAACACATAGACTTTTGATATTATTTCCTCATGCTTGACATAAAGGGAATAGCGCATCGAAACAGTCAGTTACGTAATGCTTGACTCCTCGATCACATTACGTGTTACACTTAGAAACATGTCCTAAACTAAGTTTGGCCCCTGAGTATCCAGGTATCACAGGCTCTCCCTCAAACCCATACCGTATGTGTCTCCTGTACACGCTGGGCAGAAGACCTTTAGTTAGCGGATCCGCGATCATTTGCTTGGTACTGATATGCTTTAGACTGATGACATGATCTTGGATTCGTTCTTTCACAACGTCATACTTAATGTCGATGTGTTTAGAAACACCACTCAACTTATTATTGTGAGAGTACAATATTGCGGGTTTATTATTGTAGTAAAGCTTAAGTGGTTTCTCAATGCTATCGGCCACTCTGAGTCCGAGAATAAATTTCTTAAGCCACATAACCTGTCTCGAAGCCTCATAACAAGCAACAAACTCAGCATACATTGTAGATGATGTCATGATGGTTTGTTTGGAGCTTTTCCAAGAGATAGCTCCATTCGCAAGGGTGAAATGTAGCCTGATGTGGATTTCCTAGTGTCCACGCATCCTGCGAAATCTGAGTCTAAGTAACTCACTATTTCTAGTGAGTCTGATTCCTGATAAGTCAACATGAGGCTCTTAGTATCTTGCACATATCTCAGTGCTTTCTTAACTTCCTTCCAGTGGTCGGGTCCTGTATTGGCTTAATATCTGTCAAGCATCCCGGTAACATAAGCTAAGTCAGGACGAGTACAAACTTGAGCATATTGAAGGCTTCTGACAGCTGAAGAATAGGGTACTGCTTCCATCTGATCGTCTTCATACTGATTCTTAGGACACTGAAAGTTCCCAAACTTATCGCCCTTGACAATGGGAGCAGGTGTGGCCTTTCTCTTATGCATACTATACTTTTAAGTACATTCTCTAAGTGTGTCTTTTGTGAAAGACCTAATACCCTCTTAACTCTATCTCGGTGAATCTCTATGCCCAAGACATAGGAGGCTTCACCTAGATCTTTCATATCAAAGTTCGAGGACAAGAACTTCTTAGTTTCTAATAGTAGATCGATGTTACTACTCGCAAGTAGTATGTCATCTACACAAAGCACGAGAAAGATGAATTTCCCATTTTTAAACTTAGTGTATATACAATTGTCCTTCTCATTCTCATTAAACCCAAATTTTTTGATTATTTCATCAAACTTGAGATACCATTGTTGTGAGGCCTGTTTGAGTCCATAAATGGATCTCCTAAGTCGGCATCCCATGTTCTCCTTACCCTTAGCGACGAAACCTTTCGGTTGCATCATATAGACGTCCTCATTAAGATCCCCATTGAGAAACGTCATCTTTACATCAATCTGATGTAATTCTAAGTCATAATGCATTACTAATGCCATGATGATTCTGAACGAATCCTTAGTTGAGACAGGTGAGAATGTCTCATTGTAATCAACACCCTCTATTTGAGTGAAACCTTTTGTAACAAGTCCGGCTTCGTACTTTTCAATGTTCCCTCTGGAGTCACGTTTGATTTTGTAGACCCATTTACAGGCTATTGTTTTGGCTCATTTAGGAACTTCAACTAATTCCCACACTTTGTTTGCATCCATAGACCTCATTTCATCCTCCATGGCTTTACGCCACTCGGATGACTGAGGACTGCTCATAGCTTGTTCAAATGAGGAGGGATCATCCTGCATTTGAAACTCTTCACTCATATAGACCCCATAGTCAGACGGTATTGCAGACCGTCTGACTCTCTGAGATCTCCTAAGTTGCGCATCATTTTGGGGTGGTTGTTGTTCCTCATTAGAGACAACTAACCGAGGTTGCTCAGAAGGCTGAGCTGGCTCCTGTTGTATAGGAGCATCACTATTTTCTATCGCTGATGGAGAACAAACAACAGGTGTTGCACCACCATCATCAGGCACTTGTGGTGCATTGACAGCAGATAGAGTGAAGAATGATTCTTGAATCATAGGAGTGGGCACGTAGACCCGCTTCTCCTCAAGATCAATCTCATGTCTTACCGTGCTCCCCCTCATCATTGAATCCTCTAAGAAAACGGCATGTCTCATTTCTACAAACTTAGTGTGCCTATCGGGACAGTTGAAACGAAAGCCCTTACTCTTTTCTAGATAGCCAATAAAATGGCAGTTAACTGTTTTAGGATCCAATTTTCCTAAGTTTGGGTTAAATATCTTAGCCTCAGCAGGACAGCCCCAAATAAGTGAGGGCTTACGTCCAGTCCACATCTCATACGGTGTCTTCAACATCGCCTTAGTAGGAACCCGATTAAGCAAATGAATGGTGGTTTTTAACGCCTCCATCCACATGTTAACCGATAAGTCTGAATAACTAAGCATGGATCTAACCATGTCCATTAGCGTACGGTTGCGCCGTTCCGCTACTCCATTTTGCTGAGGTTCGTGCGGTGTAGAATATTGGGTGACTATGCCATGTTCCTGTAGGAACCGTGCAAACGGTCCTAGAACTTATCCATATGGGGTGTGCCGGCCATAGTACTCACCACCACAATCGTACCTAACGACCTTTATCTTAGTGTTGTGCTGATTTTAAACTTCAGCTTAAAGATCTTAAATTTATCCAATGCTTCGGATCGATCCTTGATTGGATAAATGTAGCCATAACGAGTATAGTCATCTGTGAAGGTTATGAACGAGTCAAAACCTTCAACAGAGACAATGGGAAAAGGGTCACATATATCTGTTTGTACTAATTCTAATATTCTCGTACTGTATTTGGCGCCTTTTTTAATAGTCTTAGTGAATTTGCCTTTTATACAGTCTATGCATTCTTCTGAATACGAAAAGTCCAAACGAGTAAGAATCGATTGCGAGTCGTTCAATTCTTCCCCTCGAAATATGGCCTAAGCGACAGTGTCATAATTTCGATGATGTTTCAGGATCGATTCTTTTGTGCTTGTGAAAGCCTGAGTCGTTACGTGAGGAATTCTTAATGTCTCTTATCTTATTGACATCATCATGCGTAGATAGCAAATAAAATTGGTCTTGTCTGATGGCAAGACCCACAATCTTATTATAAAACTTAATGATACATTTGTCATTGCCAAAGTGGCATACAAATCTATAATCATCTAAGCATGAAACTAATATTAAATTCCTCCTAACTGAGGGTACATGGAGGACGTCATGAAGCACAAGTACAAAACCATCACTAAGTACTAAGGGGATTTCTCCAATGGCTTCAACATGAGCTTCATGACCGTCAACAACTTTAATGCTCCTTTCTCCTCTTCTTAGGTTCCTCCTTATATTCAACCCCTACAACGTATTAGTAACGTGCACAGTGACACGTGAGTCAATCTACCAAGTAAATGATGAATAGTCTAAGTATACGGATTCATCAACTGAAGTTACTAAGTCCATACCTCTCCTATTGCACCACTTTAGAAAGCCAGTGCAATCTTTTTGAATGTGTCCCTTCTCTTTACAGAAGAAACACTTATCGTTATCCACTTTCTCACCCTTGCTAGAGTGTTTATGTGGGACCTTAGCTTTGCCCTTGTCCTTCTGAGGAATGTTGAGGTTTGGCTTTGAAGAATGTGAATTCTTCTTGCCTTTTCTACTCACGTAGTTGATAGTGTCAACTTCGCGAGCGGACTTAATTTTTTCCTCTTCTTGGACATACATAGCCATCAATTTCTCTATATTCCATTGCTCTGGCATAGAGTTGTAGTTGATGACAAATGGCTCAAATTCATTTGGGAGTATGGCAAAGATGACATGCACAAGGAATTCATCTTTCACACCTAAGTCCAATGTCTTAAGCTTAGTAGTCATGCTTGTCATCCTAAGTATGTGATCTCTCACATTACCTCCAATGAATTTCTGAATTTCTCAGTGAAGAGCCTCTTGATAAGAGTGCTTGTCGTGGCCTTAAACGAACCATTGAATTGATTCTTGACTTTTTAGAGGTATTCTGTGGCAAACTCACAATCAAGAATGGAGCTCCTAATTGCTTCTGAGATTGTGCCCTTAATTATCATCAAATATTTCATATTTGTTTTATTCCACTTAGAACGAACCTCATTGTAGGATGCTATAGCCTTATGATAGATATCCATCCACTTATTGTAGGCCTTCTGACTCTCCTCAGGTTGTTTCTTAGGAGGAGTGACAGGAGCTGAGGGTAGAGGTGTTGTCAGTGCTAAGTCTAAATTTGAAACAGCCAGAGTAATCTCTAAGCTCTCTCTCTATGCACCATAATTGTTGCTATTAAGGTGCTTTATGGAGGACATGAGACTGAGTGCATGATTCACGCCTGAGGAACCTTCAAAAAATGTGAAAACAACAATAAAACATAAGCGAATGCATAAACTTATTAAAAGACAAATAGAAATGTTGTGTTTTGTCTTTTCACGTTGGCTACTTCAACAAAACACGTCATTCAAAATAACTTAGAATATGGCATATTTTATTTTTCATGTTGTCTACTACAACAAAATTTCATGACTTAATGACTGAGAGCATAGTAAATTATATTGTTCACATTGGCTACTTAAGCATAATTTACCATAAAACTAAGAGCGTAATAAAACTTTGATGTTCACGTTGGCTACTTAGCAAAATTTTATCATGCAAGATATAACTGAGAACATAATAATTTTAATTTTCACGTTGGTTACTTCTTAAAATTACCATGAAACAGCGGAAGCATAATAATGGACATTTTTCACAATACTGAAATGATCTATAACAAATGTTAAATTAAATGACTGAGAAATTTTACTAAGTGAGCAATAATAATATTCAATAATTATACTAAAACATTACACCATTGCATTGCAATACATCACACAAAATACTAATTATTTTCTCAGCCAATTTACTTTAACCAGTGGGTCCCACAAAATTAGTTGCCCATATTTTATTTTCTGGAAAATACAGAAAATGCTAAGAAATCACCCACTGCTAATTTGGCCCAAAAGGCACTCAAAGGACCCAACCCAACTAAGAGTTTATTCTAAAAATCTGAGAAAATAAAAAGGAATTAACCAGCCCGTAGGCTCGGCCTTCCCACCAAATAGGCCCAAAGCCCAGCACTGGAAATGACTAAATCCCGAAAAAGGAAAAAAGCGAAAATCGACCTATGTGGCCTTGCCTGTGACTGATTTGGCCCACTGTCCTGCTAATAAAATCGGGAAAAATCCTGTTAAAAGGAAAGAGCGGCCCAGCGGCCTGTTAACCTCTCCGCATGGGCTGGGCGGCCTATCTGCGTGCGCGCCACCTTGCGATAGCCGTACGTCTGAAGATCGACGGCCAGGATTATCCTGGTGACGTCGGCTGAGAAATCCACAACGTCGATCAAGCGACGGAAGGCAGAGAGTGATCTTGCTAATATACTTAAGGTAATTCGGGTCCAAACCCTAGTCATTCATGATTCCCTATTCCCCATCGTCGGACCGACAGAGAGAGGGAGCAAGAGTGACAGTTGAGTGGCGATGCCGCCGAGGGCACCGTGCCGCTGCGACCACCGCTCCGACACGCGAGCCCGCCGTGAGGCAACTCGCCGTTGGGAGGCAAGCCTGCAGGCTTCGAGGGGAGCTTGTGCGCCTTGTGCTAGGGTTAGCATCGAGAAACCTAGGGTTTCGGCCATCCCTACCCGCGCGAAGGTAGAAGGCCTAAAGGCACCACTACGACCCTCTCACCAGCGTGCGATGCTCACCATTGGAGAGCGCGCCGCTGTCGAGCGGCTCCATGTGGTCCTTCTCCGGCTAAGGTGACCGAGCCCGAGGTGATCCGACGAGGAGTCATCAAGCAGCAACGACGGTGATGTCCTCAGGCGAGCCCTAAGCGTTGACATGGAGAGACAAAGTCGAGACTAAGGTGAGTCCACTTATTCCCCTTTCTAATCTGAGTTTAATGTCGGATTTGACCTGAGTTTGAGTTGGATCCGAAGTTGATTCCGAATCCTCTCCTATGTGTGTTTCTGATTTGACCCAATTTGGGTCCTAATTAGGGTTTCAAACCCTAATCAAGTTCTGATGTTGGGATTAGAACTCTAATCCCAAATTTTAGTTCTGATTTCAGTTGAAACCGAACCCTAATTGATTTAGTCCGAATCCTCTCCTTCTAATTGTTGTAGAATCAAGGCTTAGGGTTTGAGATCCAAGTTGATCTCACTGAATTGATCAAGACAGGTCAATCTTAGGTGTTAAACTAAGTGGCCGAAGCCCTAATTCCCATCTAGGGTGGCTCTGACGCTATTGTTGAGTTCTGAGGTTGATGCTTAGCCCTAATGGTGTTAGGGTTCAGCCTAATTAGCAAGAACAGGGAGCAATCACCAATCAATGCCTAATCTACTAGGGTTATGGATGGGATGATCATACTTTCGGGTGTAGTGTCAGTAGGGACCATGAACGTCTCGATGAAGACCTAGGAAGCAGGCAGAGCAGTCACCGGTGTGTTCCTTGAGACCTAGGTGAAACATTCCCGGGACTTTTTCCTCTAGGCGATCGGATCCTCTGTTTTGTGGCGATAGGAATTCTAATTAGATTGGATTGTTTCTAAAAGGTGTCGGTGCCTCTGCTTATAAAGGGAGGAAACGCCCCAGAGGACCCCACCCAACAATTCTATTAGGATTTAGTCCTCCGATCAGGATCAGGAAGGATTAAGGAGATTGAGTTGGTTACAATTGTAATCAACTCCTAATTACCATGTGGTCAATTCTGATTTGAGTCCTAACAGATGTTTTTGGGCCATCATCACTCGTTGCACCGGGGAATTTCGAGAGGGGGGCAGCACTACGTGAAACACGCGCGTCTATCTCATCTCAGGTGTTCGATTTAGCTTGGGTCGCACATAAAGCGCAAGCAAGCCTCTTTATCATGGACACCAAAATCTCATGCTAGGCTAATTATTTGGCCCTTTGCCTGCCGTGTTAAGCTTACGCAGGACGTAGTCTTTGATTTCAACATTCTTTGGTGACGTGAATCACTTTCAAGACATTACGTGTTGGGACTTGGAAGGGACGACTAAGAAGGAAGGGACGACTTAAAGCGGTGAAAAAAGAACGGGAGGTTGTCAGATCGGCTGCAGTGCAATTCCGGCGTTCGACGACCGAAGAACCGATGTGAGTGATTTGAGGATGCGATCGGCGCGGGGAGATGACTGTCGGTCATTCTCTGCCGGTCCGCGCGGACACGAGACGTAACAGCCATGCCCCCCTGTCTGTCCCCGTCGATCTACTAGCTAGTCTGCTGCCAACAACAACAACTCTGAAACGGCGAGGCAGCACCTTGGCCCGTGGGGTATGTGTGTAATCGCTGCATGCATGCAAGGCCTGCTTACCTCCAAATTGACAATGTGACGCAGAAAAGCGGTGCAAGAGAGCTGAGCAGAGCAGGCATTCCAAAAGCGAGTGTCTGCGATTTAACCAAACATTTTTTACGGCACGATCCGATCTAGTACCTCAAAGTTCTTATTGCAAGTAGCTGGCCTCTCTGCCTGCTTGTTCACTTTGTTGAAGCAAAGCAAGTGATCATCCCCACCCGGCCGGGCCGGTGCTCGAAGACAACGTAGCTGGTCTGTCTCTTGTGCCTGCTAAAGGCCAGTGCCGCAGTATAAAACAACGCGCCTCCTGTCTGCGCAAAGGCGTCAGCGCAGCTTCCAGAACGCCGTGCAATCTTCCGTCGCACAAAAGGCGCGCGCGACCTTGGCCAGCTTTATGCTTTGTCTTGTCTCCTCCTCACACGAAATATAATGGACACTTGATTCCTCAAGCAACAAAGTGCGTGACTAAAAAGGTTTACCAGTTGATTGGCATCATTAACGGCATCGTAACCATCATCACTTCGATGGGATCAGTTGCTTGCTGAGCGGACGACACCAGACTGCAGGGCACGTGAAAATCACTCGAGACGCATCTGATCATCATCAGTAATTTCACATGAAAAGAGTTGGATCCTTGCGAGCAAAAATCAATTGAATTTCCCATCGATGTAAAAGCGACGCGTCTTTCAGATTTTATCGGTCTGTCTACCTGTCATCCGCTAGCTTTGATCATCTGAACGTACAGCGGTCGATCATCACTGCATCCGTTCCCGTTTCCGTGTTCTTCGTCAGTACGTATACTATACGGCCCATTTCAACCTGTCCTTGCCTTGCACGAGCACGAGCAGTAGTAGTACAATGAAACGCAATCAATAACACCAGCAATTATACGCCTCGGAGACTAGTAGCTGTACCAGTACGACACCACCAGCTACACTGCCGGCAGATGCAGCAGGAGGCGGCGGCAGGTGCCTGGGAGTTGCGACATCATGCCCGCTCAAACAAGGAACAGAGGTGCCAATAAAAGAGCAAGCAAAGCAAAGCAACGCGAGGAATGGCGCGCCTTTTTCTCCCGTGCTCCTGCTGGGTTGTGAGATAAAGCGTAGGTGGAGCGGTCTCCCCCGTGTCCCCTCCTTGCCTTCTCAGGAACGTCTCTTCCTTTTCACCCGCCGGTGCGTAATTTAACTGGCGGAATGTTTGGTTTGGTTTGGCTTGGTTTAGAGAAATCAGGGGAGAACACCAGACTACCAGCAACCATGCAGTAGCTCTTGTTTTGGCGCCGGATAGATAATTTTGCCTTGGAAAAGAAATTATAAATGGACTTCCAATTCACGTACTGTTGATATGTGTGTATGGTTGTTTCAGTTTCAAATTCATTTGATTTGATAAGGCTTCACCCAAACAAAGTGTAGAAGCAATTTCAAGGTGCGGTGGCGTCACGTCAGGCTCGCAACCTGTTATTGATTCCCAGCGTGAGCACATGTGTGTGTAAACTCGATTTGAAACGAAGAAAAAAAGATTATATTTGGGAACTGAATGCTTCGACACGCTTCGATCTCAAACGATAGTAGTAATATGCTCGTGAAATATATTGTCTAGGTATCTACTAGATGTGTCTACCTTTAACTCCCATGGGAAACGAACAAGTCGTGGATTAGTCATTTCAGTGACGTAGTTTCGCCTTGCCTGGGAATGATGACGCAGCTGCTGGATATGATCGAAGAAAAATGAAGAAACGAAACTAGACAAGGGCCGTGGAGAAGAGGAGAATAGTAATAAGTAGAAGGTGGGGCGGTTACCTGCCGGCGATCAGGTCCCGGCAAACTGCATGGATTCGACGAGACAAGGACGCGGGCGGTGTCGTGGTCGTACCAATCGATGCCGATGGCGCCAGAGGGCGTGACCTGTCGGCGAAGGAAATGAAGCCCCGCTTTTAGCGCGGTGACGTGCCGGCACGGGCGGACCGTCAGATCAGATCCACGAGCAGCAGCTACTTGCGAGCGAGGGAAACGACGACGATGATGAATTGATGATCTCGAACGCTCGCTGGCAGTAATCTCGGCGCGGCGCACGGGGCCAGACAGCTATGCATGGCGTCGACGACGACGTCGCTTTCCGTGTCTCCGCCGGTGTGGACGACGACGGGCGGCAACACTGCCGGCCCGTGCCTGCCCCGGTGGGTTAGGTTAGGTCAGGTCAGGTCAGGTCCCCTTCTTCTTTATGACCACGTACGTGTACGTGCCTGCACTGTACCCGGCCGGCCCGTGCGTCGTTGACGCCGGCGGATCGCAGAGTCAAGTGTGGGCACGTACAGGTACAGTAGCACCTTACATCCAGTGGCCGCATATCTGGCAGCCACAGGGGCCGCGTACGTATATAGCAACTGTACCTATTACATGCCGATCGAACTGGTGGCGTCACGTTAAATAATGCCGGGCTATCAGGTCACTCGAGCGTGCACACATGATTGCTTGCTTTCGCGTCAGTGCCCTCCTGCGTCGATGGATGGATACATCTCGCGTGGTGCGTTGGCGTCAGGTATGATGATGTGGGTGGATGGCGAGGGATGGCCGGGCTCACCACAGGGGAGATTGCGGTGGCTGCTGCTGCTGCGCCGCTCGAGTGCGTCCCGTACCAACCCAACAACGTCCCTTGTCGTGGGGAGGCCGCGCCATGTTTGTTTATTGCATTGCGCGCGCGCGCGCTCTCTCTCTCTCTCTACCCCTAAGCTGCTGCTGCTGCTGCGTGTATGTGTTCCACTTTGAATAATAACAACCGATTAATTAATTAATTAATTAATTAATTAATTAATTAAACGGCATTGGTTGTGCACTATGCTTAGCCGCTGAACTGTACCCGATTGAGAGGAGGCGTAAAGGCATCGTCGTTTAGCTCGAAACGGAAGGGAGGACGTCCCGTCCGTATAAAATGAGGAAAATGGATCCTACATGTGTCACACTCTCACTCAGGCTATAAACCGGCTGTGCCCCACCCACCTCCTCTCCCCACACGTACAAAAAGAAGCCTCTAATTCTCATCACAACTGCAAAGAGAAGCCTCGAAACAAAATACTTTTATTTTACGAGATGAAGCGAGGGAAAAATAAGTGTTCCTGCAGTCCCCCTCTCTCTCTTTCAGTCTTCCCAGTTCTCTCTACCTTTTGGCCGTATTTCTAGCACGACCTCGCGGTCCTCGCCACCAGCTATATATACACGGATCACCTGCTCTCTCCTTCCTTCCCCCTTCCGTTCCTTGATCTGACGACTAGTTGTTGTTGGTTTCACTCCACCCATCTCCATTTCTGTTATAGCTCTCCTGTGTGCAAGTGCAACAGTGTACGTGCTACTGGTAGTTAGCCATGGCGGAGTGCAAGGGCGGCGGCGACCGGTCTCCTTCGTCGTCCATGGACAGCAGCACCCACCCGGTGCTCTCCACCACGTCGTCCGGCTGCCGCCCGGCGAGGCGGGACCTCAGCGTCGACCTCCAGCTAGGGCTCAGCCTCTCGTCCGCGTCCTCCCTCCTCCTGCCAACGGAGAGCAAGAGCATCGCTTCTACGCCAAGGTTTCTTTCCTTCAACAACTCTTTCTTTTTTTCCCCTTCCGATCCTAACTTTGTTGTTGTTGTTGTTGTTACCGATGCCTATCCCAACGTGCTTATACAAAGTCTTTATTGTTGTTTTTGCTGGGATCCCAGCTTTGTGCCAATTAGATAAACCATGCATGCAGCAAAGGTTTCCCTGAGTGAATAATTAGGAAAGATGCATGACACCTAATTAAGTTGATACATTTTTTTGTTTGATTTGTTTTCCATTGAGTAATAAACATAGATGGATATATGCGCCACACTTTATATATTATCGTAAACATAGGACTCCCCCGTTTCATTTTATTTAAAGATGTTTATTTCGGTGTTGAACTAAACAACGTCAAATAAAATAAAACCCAGGGATTACCATGTTTGCTTGTTTCAATAAGAGTTTTGTATACACATATGCATGGGGAATTGGAATCGTTGTGCCCACTTGTTTCCTTATTTTCCAATTATTGAATCTGTCTCATGTAGCATGTTAATATTGTATACACAGAAGCAATTATCCCTATATATGAATTGACCAGTGCCTTTTTTTATTGAAAATTACACAAGCGAAGATCCATCACGTACTTTTCTATTTTTTCCCATCTCTGTGACAGGTCCTTAGCAATCACCTTCAAAATGACTACCAATTCTTCCTTAGAAGGGGTTACTACTTAAAGAGAACCTTGCAACTAAACAAGCTGATTTGGATCTCAATTGTGGTTTTGATCGGACAAACAATTGAGATTGCATCTATAGTTACATGAAATTTTAAGGACATAATAACATTTCACATATATCCATGATCGAGCAGTTCATAGTACAAATAAAAGCACAAATAGTCAGATTTGTCACTGAGCCAGGCAGTTTGTCCTATTTCGATCAATTGCTACCTTAGCAAGTACTTTAGAATTTGTGATGCCACTATTATCTGTATTCCCATCTAATGGGGAAAAATCTTCGAGAAATATAATATGTGGTGGATTAATTAGCCAACAGTACCATCTACCTAATTGGTTTGCTTGTACACATCATCTACTTAAAGGGTGATCGGCAGGAACCAAGTACTCCCTGATTGGCCCCCGATCAAGCCGTTCCTTAAGAGTACCCTGACGGCGTCCGCACGCAGGCGGCGAACATTGTTCGTGAAGGTGTATATGGAAGGTGTTCCAATCGGCCGTAAGCTGGACCTGT
The DNA here is from genome assembly GCA_036927565.1 of Tuctoria greenei. Lineage (NCBI taxonomy): Eukaryota > Viridiplantae > Streptophyta > Magnoliopsida > Poales > Poaceae > Tuctoria > Tuctoria greenei. Next base: position 2,395,277 of record JAYESD010000010.1, read on the forward strand.
TTTTGCTGGACGGGTACGACAGACTCCTCGCCAAACTCTGCCACATGTTTAAGACCTACATCACCTGTAAGTATACATCCAACCTTGTACATTACCAAATTTTTTTAAGGATGCAAAATCCAAAAAAAAATAGAAGAATGCAAAGAAAGGAAGCCCTCTGATCAACGCAGTAGTGAATATATCTACAAATACTACTTTTCTTGAGATCCTAGCAACTAAATATTTGCACGCACAACCACTCATTTCTTTTTAAATTTATTTAAGTGTAACTGTCTCACATTAAATTTGATAGATAAATATAAGCCTGCTGTCACATCTTTCGAAGTCATGGTATCATATTGCAATTTTCGATGCTCACTGAACAACTGATATATGTGACATAATTAGATGCTGATGTTACGGAGCACCATCGAAGGGTTCCTCATGAGAAAGCTGCTCATGTTCTCACCTATGAGGACCAGGACGGAGACTGGATGATGGTTGGCGATGTACCATGGGAGTATGTTTCTGCCCTGCTAAAGTATAATGATAAACGTGCACACCGTTTTTACTTTTTAATTGACCTTATTGCTGACCATTGCGTTGCAGTCTCTTCCTGACAAGCGTGAAGAAACTGAGGATTGCAAGAACAGATAAATGTTAATTAGAAAGTTCATTCACGTGGTGGACTTTATTTTCTTAGTTTTTATATAGGATGGTTGAGAAAGATTTTGCTGAATAGAGGACATGCAATCTAAGGCTCTACTTACTATGTATAGTATAGTGAAAAAATGAAATCTCCCCACCTACCTATCATTTCGATCCTGTATTCTATATATTATTTTTGTTTCTTTGATTGGAATGTAAATACAAAAGATCTAAATGGGTGCACAAAACATGTGCCACCATTTTGAGCTTGATTCTAAGGGTAGTTTGTTCTCTGGCACCTGACACAACAATATTCATTAGATTACTCATCAATATTATTTAGTAAATCCCAATATTACTGAAACTTGAGGTACCTCAACATAAATTGTAATTGCACTCACGGTGAACTCAAAAGAAGTAAGGGAAGAACATACCTTGATAGTCTTTGCAATATTGCAAGATATTCTTCTCTCCAAGTCCAGCACAACTGCATGGTCTCACTTCCTGCTTATTATAAATCAACAAGTGTGTAATTCCACTTTTGAATGATGAATTTTAAAACATGAAAAATGCAAAGCTCATGTAAAGTTAATCTCACCGTATATGAACTATTCATTTTGACTGAACTATTCATTTTGACCAAACATGCAACTATGAATAGCCTTGGAAAACTATCAGCTGAAAGAAGATGGTTGCCTGAGTTGAAGGCTCCAACCAGAATCTGGGCCCACTTCTGACATGAAATTGAACATGTCAGCATACAGTTTGAATCATGCCAAGCTGCTTTCTTCGCCAGATGTTCATGTACCTTTGAGTCTACAGAAAGAGCATAGCCATATCAAGTGCATAGCATGCTTTTCTGTCAGACAAGTTAATCAAACATTACATAGACATCATAATCTTGCTTGCTCTTGCTTGAAGGCATGGTGGTTTGGTTTTTCATCGTTAACAAAGGTGCATCCCTTCACCTTCTTTAACTCCTGGGACATCATTCGCGTTCTCAACTCGTTTGCCTCCTCCTGTCTTCCATGCAATGTATAGATATTAGCAAGCAGGATATAGTTCCCAGTATTGCCTGGTTCAATCTCAAATAGCTTCTTAGCAACCTCTTTCCCCATCTCAAGGTCTCCACAGTTAACGCAACCTGCAAGTAGAGCTCCAAGGACTGATGCATCTGGCTTAACTCGCATCTGGTCAATGAATTGCTTTGCCTCGCCAAGAAGGCCTGCTCGCGCAAACATGTCAACCATGGATGCATAGTGCTCACTCCAAGGTGTGATCTTATAAACCTGAGTCATCAAACTGAAGTATTTGCGCCCTTTCTCTATAAGTCCACTCTGGCTACAAGAAGAGAGAGCACTAACAAATGTGATGTGGTCAGGTGATATGCCCTTCTCTAGCATTGTCTCGAACATATAAATACCCTGAACTCCATGCCCATGCTGCTGCAGTGCAGTGATCATGGCTGTCCATGTCAGTACACACAAGTGATCTTCTGCTACCTCAAATGCTTGGTGTGCATCCTCCAAGCGGCCGCACTTGGAATACATGGTGATGAGGGAGGCTGGAAGTCCAGGGCTGTCCAAGAACCCAGTCTTTATAACAGAGGCATGTATGCTCGCTCCAAGAGCCCATGCGGGCATACATGCTGATGCTTGCAATGCAGTAGCAAAAGATACATCATCAGGCAAAACCCCATCTCTGATCATGGACCGGAACTGCATGCAAGCTTTCGCTAATTGATTCCCATCAATGCAACCACGGATGACGATGTTCCAAGTGACAACATCCCTGCAACCCAAAGCACCAAACAGAGCCAAAGCTTCATGCGAGCAGCCACACCTGGTGTACATGTCAAGAAGGGCGTTGGTGACACACAGAGTGCTCGGCTCCAGCCCCGCCTTCAGTACGCAGGCATGCACCTGCCGGCCAAAGTCCAAAGCTCCCAACGCGGTGCAAGCACTCAGCACACCTGATACGCTCACCTGATCCAGGGGCACACTCGACCCCTGCGCTGCCAAGTCCCTGAACACGGATAGCGCGTCGAGGCACATGCCGTTCCTGGCGTACCCCACGACAAGCGCGTTCCAGGACGCCGCTCCCCTGCTCGGCATTTCGTCGAACACCTTCCTGGACGCCGCCATGTTCCCGCTCTTGGCGTACGCGTCCACCAACCCGGTGTAGACGAACACGTCAGCCGGCGACACGACCTTCACCGCGCACGCGTGCACCTGGCGGCCGCAGACGGGAGGGAGGCGGGCGCAGGCGGCGAGGGCGGCGGAGACGACGTGGGGGCTGGGGAGGAACCCGCGGCGCGAGAACGAGAAGAGCGTGAACGCGAGGCCGGGGTGGGTACGCGCGAGGGTGGAGACGAGAGCGGCGTCGGCGCCGGGAAGGTGGGCGCGGAAGGCCGCGAGAGCGTCGGCCAGGCGGCCCGAGGCGGCGTAGAGGGAGATGAGCTCCGTGAGGAGGACCGGGCTCGCGGAGACGAGGACGCGGGCGTGGAGCTGCGCGACCAGGCGCGCGGGGGTTGGGCGGCGCGCGCGGCGCAGCTCCGAGAGGGTGGCCGCCAGCGGGCGGACGCTGCCGCCCGCGGTCATAACTCGTAAAGATGCCGGTGGTTATGGAGCTCGGGGGGAGCTTTGGGCGGCCGCGGCTGTGGTGGGTTGGGCTGTGAGGTTTGCTAAGGCCCATGGACTGACTAGTTTTGGACCTTGGACGGAGAAGTGCTCTCGTACTGGGCCATCTGGCCCGTTCCGTGGCGATCGTGGTCGTCCGGGAGATGATATCAACAGGTTCCGTTCATCCAGCGTCAGCGAAGTGATTTGCGCAGACCCCCAGTCCCCCATCGCCTTTTCCCGCTCCATTCCTTTTGCTTTTACTTAGTATCGTCGAATTCGTAACCGGCACATTTAGCAGGCCACCGAACCCGTCATCACATTTCAAAGAGTAATGACCACATGCGTTCGTGATTTCCAGGCGATGCTGCAGCTTGTCTTGTATAAAGCGGTCTTCTATTTGGCTGCGCCCACCACTCCTCGAATCATTCTCCGCCCACACACGGACAGCCCAGCCATCTAAATTATCCTCACAGGCCCAGCCATCTAAATTACCCCCGGAGGCAACTGTGCATAGCGCTGTTTCAGTGCTTAATAGGCTTCAATTTATCAGCAACAACCGGCGATCGTGGGGGTGCACTGCACGCAAAGATGTCGGAAGCCACGGCGACCTTTATCGACATCCTCGTCGCCGTCATCCTCCCCCCTCTCGGCGTCTTCCTCAAGTTCGGATTCAAGGTCGAGTTCTGGCTCTGTCTCTTCCTCCTCTTCTTCGGTTATATCTCGGGACTTGTCTTCGCGGTCTACACCATCACCAAGTAGTGTGATACACGGAGAGAGCTGCACAACAAGTTGAGTGTCTGATGACAGGCTACCAGGCTCTTGCATGCAGAAGTGGAAGGGCACACACTTGTGTCCTTTTGGAGACCATTGTCACTTCTGAAGCTACTATTTGCATCGCTTTTCCCCCTTTTTCGTGTCCATCTATCGGTCTGAAGCGTTCGTGTGTCGTGGATCTTGGTCATGTCAAGTACTACTAATTCGTGTCATATTAACGATCTCTCTTTCATGGCACTTCCTTTTATTTGCTATTTTTGTAGTTTGTATAAATTTGATCTCAAACCGAATTGCAAAGATGTGGCTCCTTTCGCTGTGGCTCACTCCCAGGAGTAACTAGTGATCCGGCGAACTGGATCGACGATGCCAGCTACCATTGGCATGGCCCAGCACGGCACGATGCGTGGGCCGTGTCTAGGCTGCTACCACAGCACGATGGATGGGATTTTTTTATTAGTAAACGATTTTTATTCATTTAACAAAAAATAGACACCTGACTAGGAAAAATCACCCAACGAACTGGTGACAGATGCCACATCATGCAGTCATCGCCCGTGACAGGGTCCTGTCGCCCAACCAGAGGGTGTCGACAGACCCTCCTGTGTTTTATATTTTCACCTTTTCATTGTGTTTTTTATGTTTGTTTATTTCATTGTATATAAGTTTTATAAAAAAGATATTCATAGATGAAGAAAATAAGTACATCTCATTTTTTTGCAAAATTTAATATTTAGATATCGGAGAAGGTGAATAGAGATAGTGCATATAATATAGTGCCCGATATAGATGTTAATACAGAAAAATAAATTATATGGAGAATAAATAAGTGTGAATTGCTTGCCTTTCTATTGCTATCTATTGCTACGGTACATAAGACAAGACACGAGTGTGTGACTAACCTAACCATATACCGAATTAGTCCTAGACACACCTTAGGAAAATATATAATTTGAGCCAAGTATGATTGATCATTTATCTACTGAGTGTTGCAGGGATATTTCCTTTAAAAGCATTTGGTCCGGCTTCCCTTGCATTGAGAGCCCTCTCTTGTAGTCGTTCCCTCCCTATCTCTTGTTCCTTCCTGGCAATGCGTTCCTCCTCCATCCTACACCTACATTCCTTTTCCTCCCTTTGTATGCGCTTGTCGAAGTGTTGCTACGACACTTCTCCCGGACCCGCTAAGAAGCAGCCCGCGGAGGTTCTTTTGTGGTTGGGGCTCGCAAGATCAAGATCAAGATGATGACACCAGAGATTTACGTGGTTCGAACCGCCTAAGCGTAACACCCTACTCCACGGGATTTGTGTTGTTGTTTTGTGCGAGTCTGTTCGCTAGTCAGTTGGGATCAGGTCGAATCAGTCTGTCCTGAGTTCGTGCGGTACAACCCTTTTATAGTTCTAAGGACTGACCGTTACAAGGCTTGCCTGGCTCGACATGTGGCCCTGGCGTATTTAGTGGTCTAATACACTGTCTAAAGAGTATTAAGCATGGTTAATAGTGTGATAACGTGTCTTAATGGCTGCGTTACCCCTATAAACAGTGCTCTTGATCGTGTGTCGTTAATACAACATTAACGACACATAATTACATCTTGTAACTGCCGCTTTAATTACACTTGATGGCTCGTGCTGAAGGAGATCTGCCAGTGTACGCTTCGATGAAGGTACGAAGGCTCCACACATGGAAGCTCTGGAGCTTTCCCTTACGAGAGATTAGGTCCGGGGCTACTATACACGTATCGGCACCGGAACTCCTCTCTGCTGGGGGTTAGCTCCGGGGCTATTGTACACGTGTTGGCACCGGAGCTACCTTTGTTAGGAGCTTAGTTCCGGTTTTCCTTTACACATGTTGACCTAGGAGCTACCCATATGAGGGGAGCGGGTCCGGTGCAATGTGACATGTGGGGCCCGAAGAGTCTTTCAACTCTGACAGGTAGAACTCTCTTGTACTCTTCGCGGTATTAAGGGGTACCCGATACACAGGGTACCAACAGTGGCCTCCGGGCCCACCTCTGGGAGAAACCCTTTGGCTAAAGTTATTCTGCCGAAGGTGGGTTCATTCTCAATTCCCGCGCTTCAATTTCAAGAGCCTTATGATGTGCTGTTGGAACGATGGTGCGGGAGTGAACCATCGACGCGTGGCTTGTTATGAATGCGGCAGATGAGATCTTTGTGTGAGAATCTCATGCAATTGAAGGTCACCGGTACCCAATACGAAAATTGTATCGGTTCCGCGCGCCCTGTGAGGGTGCCGCCATCGGGTTTCCCGCCGCTCATCATGACAACGGTTCGCCTTGGGTAAGAACCTCGATCTCTTCGTCGGGGTGGCCCCATGCCCACTCGTCATTGACATGGTAGATTTTTGAAAAGTGCCTTCGATCTTACTGCGGTTTCCATCCAAGCGTCGCGGAGGCTTACTTAAGAAGGAAAGTGTGCACGGTTTGAGGACTCTTTACGCCTTTGATCATCTTTGCGCTCAGAGCCTCCCAAGCTCCGCCTAACTTCCCTTCCTTTGCCCCCCTTTGACGCGATGGAGTTGGGTCTCCCCAAGAGCCGCCTCAAGAGCAATGATGATCTGAAGAAGGTCCGGACCTACATGGGGTGGTCCAGCGACTCCTTCAACCATTTGGTCCGCGTCGGCAAGCTCCCGTTCAAGAAGGAGCGCAATGGCGATATGGTGTACTTCACAGCGTACGCCATGGTGGGATTTATTCCACCTTTCTCTTCCTTCCTTTTGATGCTACTAGACTTTTATGGTCTACAACTGTATCACCTTGGCCCTCATTCTCTTCTCCTCGTGGCGACATTCGTCCACTTTTGCGAGATGTGGGCGGGTATTCCCCCCTGCGTCGAGCTATTCCGCACCTTCTTCACCATCCACACCACCGACAAGGGGAGTGAGCTTCTTGGCTTCTACTATTTTGTGAAGCGCAAGAACTGCCCCTACAAATACTTGAAGTCGTTTCCTTCCGGCAAGTTGGACGACTGGAAGAAATATTGGATCATCATTGCAGCGGAGGAGCACGAGAAGCTGGAGCTGCCCGAAGGTCTCCCCAATGTTGACACCGACGCCTGGAGTGTAGTTCCGGTGCTGTCAAACGCCTTCAACCCTATCTTGAGCAGGATCCGCGAGTGCGTGGAAGGTGGAGTGACCCCCCAGATGGTCTTCTGCAACTTCCTGGTCAACAGGTGGGCTCCGCTAAAGAAGAGGGAGAAGCTCGCGTGGACCCTCAACAGCGTGATGGATGACGACCGGATTGAAACCGGTCTAAAATCCAACTTTGATGATGAATCCTTGGAGTTTCATTTGAAGAAATTCCAGCATGGGATTAACGTCAACGGTGATGACTTGGTTCCGCCAACAGCTTTTCTCCCTTTGAACATGGAAGCGTAGTTCAGTAGGGAGCTCCGGAGGAGTACGCCGGTGCTTGACGACCTCGGCGAGGTAGAGAGGCGTCCAACCACCACATTGGTGATCCCCGGAGCTTCCGAGGGTGGTCCTGCCTCTACCCCGAGCCGGAGGACTGAAGACACCGGCAAGGGCAAGGGCAAAGAGCCAGCTGAGCCCTCCAGCCGGAAGAGGAAGTTGAAGCACGCTGACGGGAGGTCCATCAGACCTTCTCCTTCCATGACGGCTCCTTCTCCCCGGCGGGGGAGGTCTTCTTCAACTACTCCTGCTCCGGTACAAGCATCTTCAAGAGGCGTCAGCTCTTGGCAATCGACCCCGGCCTCAGTGCCGGCTAAAAGCTCCAAGCCCGGGAGTTCTTCCCAGCCAAGAGAAGCTTCGGCTGAGAAGACTCCGGCTGCTGCAAGCAGCCCTCAACTGAGGTCTGAAGCTGTAGTCTCACCAGACTTGGTGGGTTCTAGCTCCGGGCCTCATAAGAAAAGGTTCTGAGGCGACTGGGGTGGCAACATCCCTAGGTAAGCATTGATTGCTCGCCCTGAAATGCTAGTCTTGTTCTTGACATGATTTTAATCTTCTCTTCCCTTTATTTCTAGGGTGTCAAAGAAGGTGCCGGGAGCTTCAGCGCCTGTTGCAACAGCCAGGGATGCGCCTGCCGAAGCTCCGGCTTCAAGCGCTGAGCCTCCTCGTCAAGTAGAAGCAGAAGTTGCGACAGCTATGGCGCCAGCTGTTGTGAGCTTGGACTCGGAGTCCTCGCCCGAAGCTCCTGTGGTAGCGCCGAACCACAGGAGAGAAGTTGAAGATGTACCCCTGGCGACAGTGGCGGAGGTTGATGCTCCAGCACCGATGATGCCAGAAGTTCCGACTTTTGAGCCGAAAATTGTCGAAGCCCTGGCTGCTGAGCCAAAGGTGGCTGAAGGTCCGGCGATGAGCCAGAAATGGTCGAATGTCCAACCCTTGGGTCAGATGAAGTTGAAGATCTGGCAGCAGGGCTGGAAATAGTTGGAGCTTCGGTCGCTGCACCGAAAGCAAGTGACGTGCCGACGTGTGAGCCAGCTGCGGCAGGGGCACCAGATGAAGCCCCGAATGCTGCTGCGGAGGTAGTCGTCCCGGAGGTGCTTGGGCCAGAGCTGGAGCAGCTTGAAGAACTGGTGACAGGTCCTCCGACTTTAAAGCCGGCAACTGAAGACCCTGAAGCAGCACCTTCAACTGCTTCAGAGGTTGAAGTTCCCCTAGTGGGTTCTTCTGTTGCCGCTGAAGGGCTCCCAGAGAGCGGCCCTAGCGCTGCAGGAGTCCAGGGGACCACAATTGTAAAGTGGGACCCAATTTTTGTGATGGAAAATCCTTTTGAGCCTGCGGAAATGGTCCCAGCAGGCCCGAAACCTATCCCTCTGGTGTTGTCCATAGACAACGCTTGCTCAAGTCTCCGACAGGTCCAACTTGCCTTTGATCATGAGAGCAAAGCCTTGGAGGAGAGCGCAACACCTTGAGGCATTGGCGCAACAGACTCCATTTTGAGACCAGGCTTGCCCAGACGAGGCTGGCTGACCAGAAGGAATGGATAAAGGGGGAGAAAGCCCAGTTAGAGTATTGGGATAAGCTGATGGAGGAGAAGGAAGGCACCATCCGGGCGCTTGATGCTAACTCCAGGGAAATTGTGGAGCAAGCGAAGGAGAGACGTGACGCTGCTGACGAGCATCACGAAAAGCTCACTGAATTGAATGAAAGTATCCTGAAGCGTCGAGCGGACCTGGAGGCGAGGGAGGAGAAACTCCTGGAGCAGCATGAGGATGCGGTGAAGAGAGGGGCGGAGGTCACCCAGAAATTGGCCCTAGGTGAGCAAAATTTGGCGGATCACAGCAAAAAGCTGGATCTATGGAAGGAGGAAGAAAGGAAGAAGAACTGGAAGGTGGGGCAAGAGCTCTCGAAAAGAGAGTATGACGTTGCCGCTAGGGAGGAGAGAGTCAAAGGCAGAGAAAAGGACCTAGCTGAAAGGCGGAACCGCATCCACCTCCGCGAGATGGAGCTGGCTGACCGGGAGAAGCAAGTTGCTGAGAATATGCAGGAGCATGCTAAGTTGGCCGAGCGCCTTGCCCTTGAAGGTTCGGAGTTGGGGGCTGCCCGGAGGTCACTGGAAGAGCTGCGAAGCTCGAAGGCGACTGAGTCCTTGATGGTATGGGACTTCCTGGGACGTGCAAACAGGGCCCTTGTGCCTCTTGGTTTCAGTCCAGTACGGCCAGAAGACCCAGCGCAGGAGCTGGACTAGATGCTAGCGGCACTTGGATCTGCTGGCAGCAAATTCGATGCGATGGGTAATGTCATCACCGATCAGTTGGAGACGGAGGGTAAATCCTTGGCCAAGAACATCGCCGAGTATGTCTTGGCATGTTACAAAAGTCGAGACCTCTAGTTCTCTCTTGATCCGGTCTTCGAAAGAATCATCGCCAAGGAAGAGGATGCTGCCAGAGCTAGTGTCCAAGAAGCTGCTAAGAAGGTTACTTCGTTTTTCCACAGAACTTAGATCCTCCAGTAGCTAGGACTTTCTCCTTTTGTCCCTTGTAACCCCAATTTTGTAATCCAGTACTTTTGATTAATGAAATCCTCCTTTCTGCCTTGAATTTCACTTTGTCTTCAATATACTGTGCCGTATCTTGTTGGCCCCCTGGTACATGTGTACAATTGAAATGTGTACATGTACCAAAGGTTATGGCAGTATGTTGACGACTTGAATGCTTCACACTTGTAGATTTTAGGTCTGAAGTCTTCAATTCTGAGGCGTCGAATAAAGGCCCTTTGGGATGGTCGAAGCTTGGTATCTCCGACAGCATCCACTGTCAACATTTTAAACATTGACGGCAGACCCATCTTTGAGGATGTCGGAGCTTAGTAGCTCCGACATCGTCCACTATCACTATGAATTTTTGCTTTTCCTACACATTAAAGGAAAGAGAGAAAGTAAAATTCGTCCGCTTGTCTATAAATATGTTTCCTAAGCAGAAGGTTGTAGGTTCGACCCCTACCTGGCGCGCCAAATGTCGAAGTGTTGCTACGACACTTCCCCCGGACCCGCTAAGAAGCAGCCCGCAGAGGTTCTTTTGTGGTTGGGGCTCGCAGAGATCAAGATCAAGATGATGACACCAGAGATTTACGTGGTTCGGGCCGCCTGAGCGTAACACCCTACTCCACTCGATTTGTGTTGTTGTTTTGTGCGAGTCTGTTCGCTAGTCAGTTGGGAGTAGGTCGAATCAGTCTGTCCTGAGTTCATGCGGTACAACCCTTTTATAGTTCGAAGGACTGACCGTTACAAAGCGCCTGGCCCGACATGTGGCCTGGCATATTTAATGGCCTAATACACTATCTAAAGAGTATTAAGTATGGTTAATAGTGTGATAACGTGCCTTAATGGCTGCGTTGCTCCTATTAACAGTGCTCTTGATCGGGTGTCATTAATACAACATTAACGATACTAATTACATCTTGTAACTGCCGCTTTAATTACACTTGATGGCTCATGCTGAAAGAGATCTGCCAGTGTACACGTCGATGAAGGTCCGAAGGCTCCACATATGGAAGCTCCAGAGCTTTCCCTTACAGGAGATTAGGTCCGGGGCTACTATATACGTGTCGGCACCGCAGCTCCTCTCTGCTGGGGGTTAGCTCTGGGACTGTTATACACGTGTTGGCACTGGAGCTACCTTTATTAGGAGCTTAGTTCCGGTTTTCCTTTACACGTGTTGACCTAGGAGCTACCCATATGAGGGGAGCGGGTCCGGTGCAATGTGATATGTGGGGCCCGAAGAGTCTCTCAACTCTAATAGGTAGAACTCTCTTGTACTCTTCGCGGTATTGAGGGGTACCCGATACACAGGGTACCGACAACGCTCTTTCTAAGCGTTGTGGTGACTCTCCTCTGCTTGATGAATGTGGCCTAGAGGGGGGGGGGGTGAATAGGCCTTTTTAAAATTTGTCGGAACCTACAACACTTAACAACCAGTTCAAAACCAGAGATATTGGACTAGTCCGGTAAAGTGCAGACTAGTCCGATGTGTACCGACTAGGTTGATTAGGTTTGATCGATTAATTTGATTCTTCGATGTATGTAGCGGAAATATACAGTCAAATGAAGTGTTGCAAGATTATGGACTAGGGTATATCACAATTCAATCTTGTAATTAATGATTCTACGTAAAGTATGCAATAATGGTTGAAACCCTAGATTGTTGTAATGAATAAGAACGATGAACACCAAGAAAGACACAAGGATTTATCCCGTGGTTCGGCTCCCACAAAGGCAACCTACATCCACGTTGAGGAGTCCACAAAAGGACTGGGTCTTCTCCAACCCTACGCTCGTCAGATCGCCACGAAGGCCAATCCTCTTCCACTTATCACAAAGGGGGTGAATAATTGAATTCAAAGGGGCCTTCTCACACGTTGAGGGCTCCCCTAGATTACAACACGAAATACCACCAAGAAAACACTCAAAAGATTACAATGAAATCACAGGAGTGTGTTAAAGAATCAAACCAAGAGCTCAATGAGTGTTGAACGTGTCTCTCCAATGATTTAGAGTGTATCCTCAAAGGATTGATCTTTGTTGCACTTAATTTTGTGGAGAGATGTGTTTTTGGAGGCTCTTGGGAGGTGTGACGGTGCTAGGGTTCAATTAAATTAAAGTTGGACTGTGCACCTCTATTTATATGGGGTTTCTAAAAGTGACCGTCAGGGTTTAGAAAGATCGGACTAGTCCGTGGTGGGCACCGGACTAGTTCGGTGTGCTGTGTGTAGCAAACCCTAAGTGTCCCGAAATATTGGACTAGTCTGGCTAGGAGCGGACTTGTCTGATTTTGCTTCTGGAAATCTTCGGACTAGTCCGATAGTCATCTGTCTTGTTCGGACATGTGAAACCCTAAGTGAATTGGGTGACAAGTCCGCACTTGGAGGACTTGTCCGATTTAAGTCAGAGGGTTTTTCGGACTAGTCCGTGCTAACATCGGACTTGTCCGATTTAGATCAGAATGAATATCGGACTAGTCCGATGGTGATCGTACTTGTCCGATTTTGTGTGACTTGTGAAGTGTTTTGAGGACTAGTCCGCACTGGGCAGGACTAGTCTGATTCTAGTCAGAGAGATATCGGACTAGTCCGATGGATATCGGACTTGTTCGATTTTGTGCAGAGAGGATATCGGACTAGTCCGGTGACATTCGGACTAGTCTGGTCCTGTATAACTTTGTGCAATGTGTGTGTTTAATTGTGATTGAGCTCCTGGGGTGTGTTTCCTTAACACACTCCATACACAATGATCTACTATTCTTCTTCCTTGAGCTCATTTCCACTTTGCTCCTCATTCTCCCTTCTTTTTGGCACTTTGCTTATTTTGCTGTTAAAACCTGTGCTAATCTTAACAAAGAGGTTAGGATCTCATTTGCTTGTCATAAATCATCCAAAACCCACAAGGGATTCCTAAGCACTTTCAATCTCCCCCTTTTTGGTGATTGATGACAACCAATTGAGATTTCACAAAATGTGATAAAAATTGAGATTTTCATAAAGCATGCACATATGGGTCTAAAATACATCAAGCAATGAAAACATAATCCATATGTGCATTCTTTATGGTGGGATGCATAACTAAGTATGTTGAAACAATGAGAATGACATAATTGACATTAATCAATCAAAAGCAAGCATATATGTCATTCTAGGAGCAAAATCATACAACTCAACAATTACTTCTTAAAAGATCATAACATTGCATCACAGAACCATAATTAACTTAAGAACATAGTTAAAGCTTTACAACCCACAAAATAGTCAAAAAGGATAAAAGAGAGCTCTCTCCTCGCATCCTACAGCTAAGGCTAAGACTCCCCCTCAATCTCTCCCCCTTTGGCATCAAGACACCAAAAAGAAGGAGAGGAGGGTCCTAAGGTCTTCACTCTTCGCTGTCAGTCCTCTCATCGCCGTCTTCATCATCTTCATCTTCAGCCCCCAATGCCAGGGGGTCAAGGGCCCGAGCTCGATGAAGTCTGAGTTTGAATCTTCAGAGATTACTGGAAACCCAATGGGTTCGATCTCCAGTTTCTGGCATTTGCTTCACATTTGCCTTCACATACATCATATCTTCCTTTCTTCTCTTGTTGAGCTTATGGGCCTTCACTTCAGCCTTTTTGCAGGAAGTGAAGATGGCAGCCAGGTATTTGAAGATCCCACTGGCTGATCCCCTTTGAGGGGCTGCCCTACCGGCAGGGGCATCTCTGGCATCTTCAGTTCTTCTAGCCGGTGCCTCAGGACTGGAGGCCGGCGAGGGAGCAGCCTGGACACTTGGCTTCTGAGGCATCTAAGGTCTCAAGGGTAAATGCTCCACATCCTTGATGAATTCAATCCCAGTGACCTTCTCGATCACAAACATCAGATATGGGGCATACCCACAAGACCTATTGGGTGTGCAGGATATGTTGACCATGTCATTCCAGATGTAGTCCGCCACATCAAACTGGCGGTCCTTGCTTATCACTCTCATCAATGTCCAGAAATAACCCTGCACACTCCTGGCATCTCCATCCTTGGGAGCGATGGTCTTCCTCAAGACTCTATTGAGCACCATAAAGAACGGCTTCATGTTCTTTGTGGATGGGGGGTTGAACTTGGAGTTTGGCTCATATAGGAACTTCATCCTATCCTTCTCAATGACACCTATGTTATGGATGATCAAGCACTCAGATCTTGAGGTGTCAAGGTGAAGTAGACTCACAAAATCTTCTTGAGTGATACTGTACTTGGATCCATGAGTCATCCAAGTAACACTTTCCTCATCTTCACTTGAGAAATGGCATGTTGCAAAGAATTGTGCTATGACCTCATCATTCCAGTTGTTCCTGAAGGCAAAGAGATCCTTCAGGCCATGCCTCTCAATAGCTTCCACCACTTCAGTGAACGGGGAGCAACCCTTCTTTTCAAAGTGTGCCCAATCAATCCATTGATTGCGCACAACCGGTGTCTTCATTGGGAGATACACAGATTTGTAGAAATATGCATTGAAGTTGCACCAAAATCTTTCGTCGGCAGCTTGCTTCGGTCGTCCATACCAATCAATGCTTCTGAACTTTGCCGCCGAATCACTGTCCTTCCCGTTGAACTTCTCTTCAGTGGGGTCCCGGACCCCTTCCCTCGGAGCATGAAGCTTCTACGGGCCAACTAGACCCGTTGCTATCCCTTTGCCCTTGCCTTTGGCTAGGCGGGCACTTGCCGAGCTAGGGCCACCAACGGTGGTAGCCCTAGAAGCTGGCACCTTGGAGGCCGGCTTCTTCGCTAGCACTTTCCTCCGAGCCTGTGGAGGAGACGGAGCTGGCTCAGAAGGTCTCTCTTGGCTCTTCTTGCCAAGACTCGTCGAGGTCCGAGGTGCCACCTCATGGTCCATCTCGGCCTCAAAGTCGGAAACTTCATTGTTCGAGCTCGACATGACCTGAGAATAAGTGGCATGAATGAGTATGAATGGTACAAGGCATAGGTGTTAAAGGATAGCAAGGAATTGCATTGAGGAATTGAAAAGTTAGTTTTTGAGTTCAGAAAAATCGGACTTGTCCGGTGTACAGGCACAGATTAGTCCGGGGGACCGGACTTGTCCGTGCATGGACCGGACTAGTCCGGTATTCATCCTCAAAAACCTAAGCGACTGGACAAATGTTGATTCCTAATGCAAATATAGCTTAGCATAGACGTAATACATCAAGGAGGCATGCATATAGTGAAAGATGCTAGGTTATTCGATCAACAATGAAGAAATTTAGGATTTCTAGGGTTAGGGTGAAAATTACCAAAGAAATCGATTGGAACTTGGAGATGAGGGTGTTGAAGGCCAGACTTGTCCGAGCACTTCAATCCCGATGCGATGACGATGAAATTTCACCCAAACTTGCGAAGTTCTGATGGAGAAATCAAGGAATCGCCTTGGGAGCTCGAGTGGAAGAGAGAGAACGCGTGAGGCAAGAGTGGAGGTGAAGAAATTAGGGTTTGGCGGCGGCTAGGGTTATGGACACGAAAAATCGGACAAGTCCGGAGAAGACCGGACTAGTCCGAACTTTTCCAGAGGACTATATCAGACTTGTCCGTTATCTACCGGACTAGTCCGGCCTAACCAACACTCCGTAGACTAGTCTGCATGGGCGGACTAGTCCGGGTAACCACAGACTAGTCCGTGGTCACCAGGCAAGAATTTTTTAGCCCATTCATATATATTTGGAGGTACATATTTAGAAAATAGGGAGGCAAATCAAATCAAATAATCTTGATGAATATGATCAGTAAGCATACAACAATCAAGCAATGATCATAATTCACCAAGATCTAATAAATAACATAGTTTTCGGAAGAAAATTGATAGAGATGATATTCACAATCCAATCAACATATTTTGAAGAATTCATACAGGTATGCAACATTTCAAGCCACACTCCGAGCATCAAGGATATTTAGTTCATTTTGGAGTTCACAAAAGCGTTTTTCATCAAGTGGATTGGTGAATATGTCGGCCAATTGCTTTTGGGTATTGACATGTGAAATGGCTATATCTCCTTTCATGGAGTGGCCTCTCAAGAAGTGATGCCTTATGTCTATGTGTTTGGTTCTAGAGTGCTCAACGAGATTGTGGGCAATTTTAATGGCACTCTCATTGTCACAAAGGAGTGGAATACGATTCATATTGTAACTATAATCCCTTAGAGTTTGTCGCGTCCAAAGGAGTTGTGTACAACAACTTCCGGCTGCAACATACTCCACTTCGGCTGTGGATAAGACAACGGAATTTTGTTTCTTGGAGGACCAAGAAACTAAAGATATCCCTAGGAATTGGCATGTACCATAGGTACTCTTGCTATCTACCTTGCATCCGGCATAATCTGCATTGGAGTAGCCAATGAGATTGAATTTTGAGCCTTTTGGGTACCAAAGACCAAGGTTGAATGTATGAACTAAATATCTAAAGATCCTTTTTACGGCTGTCAATTGACACTCCTTAGGATTGGCTTGAAATCTTGCACACAAACATGCACTCAACATAATATCTAGCCTAGATGCACATAAATAGAGTAGAGATCCAATCATGGAGCGATATACCTTTTGGTCGACGCTAGGTCCATCTTCATTGAGATCCAAGTGGCCATTTGTTGCCATGGGAGTCTTTATAGGCATCGCCTTGTCCATACCAAACTTCTTGAGTATGTCTTGCGTGTGCTTGGTTTGGCTTATGAACGTCCCTTCCTTTTGTTGTTGCACTTGGAATCCCAAGAAATACTTTAGTTCTCCCATCATTGACATTTCAAACCTATCTATCATGATTTTACTAAATTCCTCACAAAAAGATTGATTAGTTGATCCAAAGATTATATCATCAACGTAAATTTGACAAATAAAAAAATCATTGTCAAAATTCTTTGTAAATAGTGTATAATCTATTTTGCCAATCTTAAAGCCATTTTCAATTAAGAAATCTCTAAGACACTCATACCAAGCTCTAGGAGCTTGTTTGAGGCCGTAGAGAGCCTTAAGCAATTTAAATACGTGGTCGGGGAACTCTTCGTCTTCAAACTCGGGGGGTTGCTCCATGTACACCTCCTCCTTGATTGGTCTGTTGAGGAAGGCACTTTTCACATCCATTTGATACAGCTTGAAATCATGGTGAGTAGCATATGCAAGTAATATTCTAATGGATTCAAGTCTAGCTACAGGAGCAAAGGTTTCATCGAAATCCAAACCTTCGACTTGTGAATACCCTTTGGCCACAAGTCGTGCCTTGTTCCTTGTCACCAGCCCGTGTTCATCTTGTTTGTTGCGGAAGACCCACTTGGTGCCGACAATGTTTGCATTGGGTCTTGCCACGAGTTCCCACATCTCATTCCACTTGAAATTGTTCAATTCTTCTTGCATTGCCACCACCTAGTCCAGGTCCTTCAATGCATCCTCAACCCTGCGCGGTTCCAAAAAGGATACAAACGAATAGTGTTCACAAAAGTTAGCTATACGAGATCTAGTGGTTACTCCCTTTTGGATGTCACCGATGATATTGTCGATTGGGTGATCCCTTTGGACGCATTGGTGTACTCTTGGGTGTGGCACTTGAGGCGTTGTATCTTCATGATCATCTTCTCCTCCCCCTAAATGGTTGCCTTCGTTGACTTGTTGATTATCTTCGTATTCTTGTGGTTGATCTTGTGTGGGAGCTCCCCCTTGATCATTGACCTCCTCTTGTGGCTCATCTTCCTCATACACGTGTAGAGGTGACTCTTGTGGTTGAACTTCACCAAAGGCCATTCTTTTCAATCCTTGACAGGGAGCTTCTTCTTTACCTAGTACACATGGATCAACTTGCTCCTTTTGGGAGCCGTTAGTCTCATCGAACACTACGTCACGTGCTGCTTCAACAAGTCCGAATATCTTGTTGGAAACACGATAGGCGTAAGTGTTCGAATCATAACCAAGCAAGAAACTTTCATCGGACTTCGAAGCGAACTTTGAAGTCCTAGGCTTCTTGTTTAAAATGTAGCATGGAGAACCGAAAACTCTAAAATATGAAATATTGGGTTTATTACCGGTGAGTAGCTCATAGGATGTCTTATTGAGTAGTCGATGAAGATAAAGTCGATTTGTGGTGTGGCAAGCGGTGTTAATTGCTTCCGCCCAAAATCGATCCGAGGTCTTGTACTCATCGAGCATTGTTCTTGCCATCTCTATGAGGGTTTGGTTCTTTCTTTCGGCAACTCCGTTTTGATGTGGGGTGTACGGAGCTGAAAACTCATGCTTTATGCCTTCTTCATCAAGGTACTCCTCCACTTGTGTGTTCTTGAACTCCGTGCCGTTGTCGCTTCGAATGTTCTTGATTGTCAATGAGAATTCATTTTGAGCTCGCTTGAAGAACTTATTGAGTATTCCTTGTGTTTCTGACTTATCATGCAAAAAGAAAACCTAAGTGAAGCGAGAAAAATCATCAACAACTACTAAACCATATTTGTTATCGCCGATGCTTATGTAGGCAATTGGACCAAACAAGTCCATGTGAAGTAGATCGAGCGGTCTTGTTGTAGTTATGACGTTCTTGACGGGGTGAGGTGCTCCAACTTGCTTCCCGGCTTGGCACGCGCTACAAGGCCTGTCTTTCTCAAACACAACATCCTTTAAACCTTGGATGTGATCGCCCTTGAGGAGTTTTTGAATGTTCCTCATACCAACATGCGCTAGCCGTCTATGCCACAGCCAACCCATGTTGGTTTTTGCAATCAAGCATGTGTCAAGTTCAGCTTTATCCTTTTTGAAGTCAACAAGGTAAATCTTTCCCTTCAACATACCCTTTAATGCAATGGAACCATCACTCCTCCTAGAGACAGTCACACCCTCATTAGTGAAAAAGCAATTATAACCTTTGTCACATAATTGAGATATGGACAACAGGTTATAATCTAAGGATTCAACATGTAAAACATGAGAAAGTGTGTGTTTAGAAGATATTGCAATTTTACCGGTACCGAGCACCTTTCCTTGACTATTATCTCCAAAGTAGATGCCCTCGTTTGGATCCTCATTTTCCTCATATTCAATGAACATTCTTCTTTCTCTGGTCATATGGTTGGTGCAGCTACTGTCTAGCACCCACTTAGATCCACCGGAGGAATAGGCCTGCAAAAACAGATTATGCTTTGGTTTTAGGTACCCAAGCTTGCTTGGGTCCTTGGAGGTTAGTTACAAGACATTTGGGCACCCACACATGAGACTTGGTGTTCTCATGGTGTGGCCCAATATAATGAGCATAAACTTTGCCAAAATTATTTTTCATTAAGACATACGAGGCATCAAAGGTTCTAAACAATAACTGTTGTTTGTTATGTACAGGACTAGTCTGGGAGGCCGGACTTGTCCGGAGGACCGGACTTGTCCGGACACCGACTGGAGTAGTCCGGTGTTCATGTGTGATTACTGTCTTAATCTTTGACTTTCCAGTTTGAGAGGGTCTTCCCTTTACAAAGGTAATCCTCTCCTTGTTATTCTTATGGCTTCTAGCGTGTTGCTTTTCACCATAAGAGTAACCAATGCCATATTTCAAATTTGGAGGTCTTTTGACCAAGTATGCACTACGTGCATATTTGATCTTCTCCTTGTCAAATATGCCACTTTGGACAAGATGTTTATCCTTTGTAGAGGTTGGCTTGTCCTTCAAACTGGTGTCAACTTTCTTACATGTACAAGCATAAGTAACCTCAGTTTTAGTGGGTTGAGAAGGTGAACTTGAGGAGGAAGAAGGTTCACCTTGCTTGAGCGACTCAACTTGCACTTCAAGGATCTTGTTAACCTTGATCAGGTCAGCAAGTTGGTCCTTGATTGTAGCATTTGAGTTGGTTAACTCCAAGCAAGTTTCCTCGCTTGAAGCTAACTTAAGCTCTAGTGAATTGCTTCGTTACTTTTCAAGTTCTAGAAGCTTGTCAAGTTCGACATATTCCTCCTTTTGGGAGATGATCATGTCCTCTTGACGATGTATCAACCTCTCCTTCTCAACAAGTTGATCAAGTAAAAATTTCATTTTTATGGTAGTTTTCTATCTAGTCCAACAAGCATATCCTCATTATCACTATTGATTTCATCATCACTAGAATAGGAATGCACGGAAGGGGGTTTAATGGTTACCTTGCGTTTACCTTCCTTTGCCATAAGGCAAGTGCCATCTCCCTTCCATGCGCCGAGTTTAGGGAAGAGAGTAGACTTCTTGGATGTCTTCTCGATGGCTATGCTAGCCATCTCTTCTTCTTCGGATGATGAGGACTCATCATTTGAGTCCCACTTCTTGGGTTGAGGCTTGGCTTCTTTGGTCTTTTTCTTGTTCTCTTAATATGGGCAATCAACTATAAAGTGGCTATACTCACCACAATTATAGCATGCCCGCCTCAACTTTGGCTTTGTTCTTTCCTTGTACTTTCCTTCGCTTGATTTAGCACCTTGTCTCTTCTTCATTATTCTCTTGAATTTCTTCATGAACAATATCATGTCTTCTTCATCTAATTCACTGCTCTCATCGTCACTTTCTTCTTCTAGCTGAGCTTCTCGAGCTTCTTTAGATAGGGGCATGAGGGTGGACTTCAAAGCAACCCCTTTCTTCTTTGCCGAGGTGAGGTCGGCAATCTCCTTGACATGCTTTGCTTGTTTTTCCATCATCTCGAAGTTGATGATCTTTCCAAGCAATTCATCCGGAGTCATCTTTTTGTATCCAGGGCTTTCTTTGATCATGGAGCATAGGGTGACGTTGCGAGGCATGAAAGCTCTAAGGATGAGCTTTACCACCTCGTGGTCATTCCACTTCTTACTTCTATATGATATGACCTTGTTGACGAGTGTCTTTAATCGGTTGTACATGTCTTGGGGTGTCTCGTCTTCTTCAATTGCGAATCATCCTAATTCGCCTTCGATCATTTCGATCTTTGCTTCACGCACATGTCAGTCACCTTCATGTGCAGTTTGCAGTGTGCCCCATATCTCTTTAGCGATTTCGAGTCCATCCACCTTGGTGAACTCGTCCCGACTGAGCAAAGAGGTAATTACAGCTGCGGCTTGAGCATTTCGATGAATAGTCTGTTCTTGGCTTGGTGTGAGCTCTTCGTCGTCGTCCGGGATATCTATCCCTGTGAACACAATATGCCATAAACTCAGATTGGGAAATTAGATGCATTTTCATATTTTGCCTCCACATTGAGTAATCACTTCTATCGAAATGTGGGGCTTTTCCAAGTGGGATAGACAAATAATGATTATTATTGGAATTGAGACGATCATAGTTAAAAGGATATCGGGAGTAGTCGGTGTGACTACTCCCCTTCTTCTTTTCTTCAATCTTCACTTTCCCTTTGGAAAGTGTCTTCTTTCTTAGGAGCGCCTTTAGTTCTAGCGTCTCCTCATCGTCGTCCTCGAAGTCTTGAATGGCTTTGAGGAGCTTCTCCACCTTTAGGTTCTTGTCATCATCAACCTTTTCTTGGTTGTTGCTCTTGTGGATGTACTTCATGTCCGACATGATTTTCTTCGAGCGATTAGTCTCTTTCTTGAAGAACCTGCTCTGATACCAATTGAATGTGGCCTAGAGGGGGGTGAATAGGCCTTTTTGAAATTTGTCGGAACCTGCAACACTTAACAACCAGTTCAAAACCAGAGATATCGTACTAGTCCGGTAAAGTGCGGACTAGTCTGGTGTGTACCAACTAGGTTGATTACGTTTGATCGATTAATTTGATTCTTCAATGTATGCAGTGGAAATATACAGTCAAATGAAGTGTTACAAGATTATGGACTATGGTATATCACAATTCAATCTTGTAATTAATGATTCAATGTAAAGTATGGAATAATGGTTGAAACCCTAGATTGTTTTAATGAATAAGAACGATGAACACCAAGAAAGACACAAGGATTTATCCCGTGTTTCGGCTCCCACAAAGGCAACCTACGTCCATGTTGAGGAGTCCATAAAAGGACCGGGTCTTCTCCAACCCTACCCTCGTCGGGTCGCCAAGAAGGTCAATCCTCTTCCACTTATCACAAAGCGGTGAATAACCGAATTCAATGGGGCCTTCTCACACGTTGAGGGCTCCCTAGATTACAACACGAAATACCACCAAGAACACACTCAAAAGATTACAATAAAATCACAGGAGTGTGTTAGAGAATCAAACCAATAGCTCAATGAGTGTTGAACGTGTCTCTCCAATGATCTAGAGTGGATCCTTAAAGGATTGATCTTTGTTGCACTTAATTTCGTGGAGAGATGTGTTTTTGGAGGCTCTTGGGAGGTGTGACGACGCTAGGGTTCGAGTAAATTAAAGTTGGGGCGTGCACCTCTATTTATATGGGGTTTCTAAAAGTGACCGTTAGGGTTTAGAAAGATCGGACTAGTCTGTGGTGGACACCGGACTAGTCCGGTGTGCTGTGTGTAGCAAACCCTAAGTGTCCTGAAATATCAGACTAGTCCGGCTAGGAGCGGACTTGTCCGATTTCGCTTCTGGAAATCTTCGGACTAGTCCGATAGTCATCGGACTTGTCCGAACATGTGAAACCCTAAGTGAATTGGGTGACAAGTCCGCACTTGGAGGACTTGTCCGATTTAGGTCAGAGGGTTTTTCGGACTAGTCCATGCTAACATCGGACTTGTCCGATTTAGATCAGAATGAATATCGGACTAGTCTGGTGGTGATCGGACTTGTCCGATTTTGTGTGACCTGTGAAGTGTTTTGAGGACTAGTCCGCACTTGGGAGGACTAGTCCGATTCTAGTCAGAGAGATATCGGACTTGTCCGATTTTGTGCAGAGAGGATATCAGACTAGTCTGGTGACATTCGGACTAGTCCGGTCCTGTATAACTTTGTGCAATGTGTGCGTTTAATTGTGATTGAGCTCTTGGGGTGTGTTTCCTTAACACACTCCATACACAATGATCTACTATTCTTCTTCCTTGAGCTCATTTCCACTTTGCTCCTCATTCTCCCTTCTTTTTGGCACTTTGCTTATTTTGCTGTTAAAACCTGTGCTCATCTCAACAAAGAGGTTAGGATCTCATTTGCTTGTTATAAATCATCCAAAACCCACAAGGGATTCCTAGATGCACTTTCACTTGAGCTCTCTCCCTTCTGTGCTCCTCGATTCTTCTATCTTCCTCCAAGGCTATCAAGAAGCGGCGTATATCAGTCTCGACCTTACATTAGGTGTAAGCGACATCTTCTGTCGATTGTTCATTGTCGACATATTCAACAAACTCATAAATAGGTGGTGGTGGCTATATAGCAAAGATGTGTTTTTACATACATATCTAATGAAACTATCAATATGAACTTCAAAATGTAGTGTGGTTTTTATATTATTCGTCATCTACCATCGGAGAAATATGACATTGTACTATGTAGAGAGTCATATGCATAGTTGTTGCACATCCAATGCTTAGACCATTGTAGTCATCCAAAAGTTGGGTCCTTACGAAACGGCAAGGAATGTCACACAAACACATAGGTGCATCAAGTCCTTCATCCACATGCGTTCTCTCCTTATCGAATGCTTATGATGGGAACTCCATGATACCACTGGTTGGGGAACGAGTGTGGGACGGTTCGAGTTACTGTTAAAATGGTGGTGTTTCTTTTATTGACAGATCAGCTGCTGCGGTCCATGAATGAAGTGAGGAAACATAGTAGCGATTGTATTCAGAGGTATCCAGGGTGTGTTTGGTTCAACTGTGGATTCTTAAAAATATGATTTTTGGTGTGAGTTGTGGAAAAGATGTTGTGAGCTGAAAGAATGAAAAATCTTAAAAAAACAATTCGGATATGTATTCAATGACACGTGGATAATTTATCCCAATATCTGGATGAGAATTGAGAAATATGAGGTTGGGATAAATTTCAATTTTTACTGAGAAAATCTATAGATTCTCGAGAATATGCTTCGCAAAAAAACATTTGATTAAGATTTATTTTTATTGACAATGAATCCATTCTGTGAAACTAAACCAAGCAGACGTTCAATAATGAATATCTCAATGTGTTAGATGGCACATGGGTGAACAATATTGAATCATCATTGATTAATACAATATTATCTTTTCCAATGAAGCACACAAGTCATATGTGCAGACTTCTAAGTGGCAAATCTGTACTCTAAATTCCTACTTATACAACTAAAAACTAAATAATTCTACTACCAAAATTAAGTAGTGCTACAATTTTTAAAATTTACTAATATTAACAAAATCTACTACTAGTAACTAAATGTACTACTAATATTGAATAAATGTACTACTATTAATAACTAAACATATTACTATTTTTAACTAAATGTGCTACTATTAAATAAATGTACTACTAAAATTAACTAAATGTACTAAAACTAATAAACTAATTACTGTTAAAAATTTACCTCTCTTCTCATCTTTCTCTTTTCCCTCCCTCTTCTCACTCTTTTTTTCCTCCTCTCCCCACCTCTTCCTCTCATCTTCTCTTCTCGTCTCTTCACCTTCTCTCTCTTTTCCCACTGCCGCTCTCTTTCCCACCCGTGTGGGCCTTTTACAGCCGCATTCATGTACGTTGCCTGTCACCCAACCATTGGGCGACATGGCCCACCAATCAACGCGTCATCCGCCATATCAGTCCCAGTCTACCGATGGTTGAGCACACGGTCCACTGGTCAGTGTGTCGCCCACCACGTCAGCCCCTGTCGCCCAACAGTTGGATGACAAGCGGATGGCACCCGCGTGCACGCTAGTTGCCCTCCCGTCAGGCGATTAGGACCTCATCTCCTGTTTATTAGGTGACTTCTTTTTTGCAAATTTTGAAATCACTCATTTATTTTTATTAAATGAATAAAAACATTCTTTTATCAATAAAAAATCCGATGGATGGAACGACCTGACATAACACAATATATCTGACGACCCACCACATTTCTCGATGTCTTAACTTATTTCAAACAAACCATATATATAGCTCCTCGTAGCCCACCAAAATTTTGTTTAAGGCCCTGTTTTGTTAGAAAACAGGAGGCAATTTACTGAACAATTCAGGAAAAACAAGCGAAAACTAGCAGCGATTAACACCGGCAGACAGACGGGACGAGTAATATTGCGTACTGATTTGAAGCCGGACGAACCACTGTAGATGTAACGGCGAACAGCCGCGGCAGATGTTGGTGACGACATTGAGCTGCAACGCCCGATCTCCTCGGTAGACGAGCTGTGGTGAAGAACGCGAGCAGTCGCGCGAAGCGCTTCCCAAAAACCTTATTCGCCCTCTTTCGATGCAGGATCGAAAGAGCGAGCGTTTCCAGAGACCAGCTCTCCCAATTGTCGGTGCACGCCGGCGCTCGGGATGAAGTAGACTAGTAGGCGGCGCAAGGAACGTGAACGTGGGAATGATCTGATCGTGGAATGTCCTCTGCTGTACCGCACACGCCCATATTTATAGAGTCCCACGGAGGCGGTTCGTGTGCGATCCGGAGGATCCAGATCCGAATTGACTCTGCAGTCGTAAACGCTCTGTCTCAAACGACTTGGACTCTGTCTCCGTAGCCCCAAAAAATTCAGAAGCCCAAAATCCCAATTTAATTTTTTGCAAAAATATAAAATATGGGCTCGACCCGAGGCTCGAATTCACATGAACATGCGCGCGCGCATTTTTGGGGCGGGGCGATGCGAGGCGAGGCGAGCGAGCGAGGAGGAGGAGGAGGAGGAGGAGGAGGAGCGCGCGTGAGCCACCCCTCTCTTCCTCTCTTCTCTCTCACTCAAAGAGTGGAAGAGCAACCTCCTTTATATGTAGGAGTTGCTCCACTTTCACTTCCCATGTGGGACTAAACACTTAGCACCACCCTCTCTTGCACTAATGGGCCTTTGAGATTTATTGGAAATTAAATCTGAATATTAGATGGGCCTAGCCCATTTATTCCAACAATCCCCCACCAGATCTCAAATCCATTAGGAGAGAGGTCATTCTCGTTCCTTGTTTGATATACTAGTGTTTCGATAGAGACTGCGAAGTTGAACTTCTGCCTAGATCCTCAAGTTTCATCAGGTCACAACTTGAACAATGGACTACGCCTTGAATTGCAAGTTTTGTGTGAACTGACTTCACCCAAGGACTATTACCAGCACTTGACTACCAGTAGTCTACCCGCGGGTGGAGCATATTCGTCGTACTCCCTGGTCTCTTCATGAGCTTTCCAGAGATCACCCGAATCTCACAGACTGCAACTTTAGACAGTCGGAGCTCATATAGGTGTGTTTCATTCAAGACTGCCCTGTAGGACGACATCTTTGCTACACATAGCCAACAGAAACACATTAAAGCAAATCACCAACCTGCCTTACAGTTTGAGAGTACAAGTGTGCATCTTCACATAGAGAGGGTATAAAGGAAGTACTCTCCTCGGTGAACCACTAGCTTGTTTTCCCATGTCCTAATTCACGGGATCTCCGATCACATAGGCTGGGTTACTACTATGGTGTCACATCAATGAGTCTCAAACCCATATCTCTCGATGCACTTTCTATCACATTACGTGATAGACCCTTCGTAAAGGGATCTGCCAAATTTTTGTCTGTTTGTATGTACGAAACAGTAATGACTCCGAAGTTTCTCATTTTCCTAACAGATTTTAAACGTCTCTTGACGTGTCTTGATGATTTTGCATTATTCTTAGAACTGGTCACTTTGTCAATCACCGTCTTATTGTCACAATTCATAAGGATTGACGGCAATAGTTTCTCAACTATAGGAAAATCCATCAAGAGCTCTCGCAGCCATTCTGCCTCTGCAGTGGCTATCTCTAAAACAGTGAGTTCTGCTTCCATGGATGACCTCGTCAAAATGGTCTATTTGCAAGACCTCCATGATATAGCGCCACCAGCTAGAGTGAACACATATCCACTCGTGGCATATAGTTCATCAACATCAGAGATCCAGTTCGAATCACTATAACCCTCAGGCACGGCCGGATGCCCAGTATAGTGAATTCCATAACTCATTGTACCTCTCAGTTAGCCCATAACCCTTTCAAGTGCATGTCAATGATCTATACCTGGGTTTGACATGAACCTGCTCAGTTTGCTCACAGCAAACGAGATATCAGGACGGGTTGCGCTAGCTAAATATATGAGTGAACTGATCATCTGAGAATATCTGAGTTGATCTCTTGACTCTTTCTTGTTCTTTCTAAGTATCATGCTAGGATCATAAGGCGTTGGAGAAGTCTTGCTATCCATAAAGCCGAACCAGCTCAAGATTTTCTCAACATAGTGGGATTGACTTAAAGTAATTCCACTCTCATCCTTATTCAGCTTAATGTTCAAAATAACATTAGCTTCTCCCAAATCTTTCATATCGAAACACTTTGATAGAAAAGACTTGACCTCAGAAATTATATTAATGCTCGTACCAAAAATGAGTATATCATCCACATACAAGTATAATATAATGCTATCGCCCCCACCATTGCGATAGTACATGCACCGATCAGCCTCATTAATGACAAAGCTCGCAGACGTCAAAATACTATCGAACTTCTCATGCCATTGCTTAGGTGCTTGTTTCAGGTCATACAAGGATTTCAACAATTTGCACACCTTTGTCTCTTCACCTTTTACTACAAACCCATCGGGTTGTTCCATATAAATCTCCTCTTCCAACTCTCCGTTCAGGAAAACTGTCTTTACATCCATTTGATGGATGATTAGACCATAAGAGGTAGCCAAAGAAAGTAGTACACAAATTGTCGTCATTCTGGCGACAGGTGAATAGGTGTGAAAATAGTCTTCACCTTCCTTTTGAGTATAGCCCTTTGCAACTAGCCTCGCCTTGTACTTTTCAATAGTACCATCAGGCCTAAGCTTCTTCTTGAACACTCACTTGCAGCCTACTGGTTTGCACCCGTATGGTCGTTCAGTTAACTCTCAGGTTCCATAGGAAAGAATTGAGTCCATCTCACTATGAACTGCTTCTTTCCCGTCATCTGCATCAGGTGATGCATATACCTCTGCTATGGATCTAGGAGTACCGTCCACAAGGTATACAATGAAATCATCACCGAAGGATTTTGCAATCCATGATCTCTTACTCGACTGAGTTATTTCATTGTGTTCCTCCTCTGGGATATTCTCAAACGATGTATCAAGAAACTCGCTAGTTGTGGTGGATTCAGGACAAATTTCAGAAGAGATCCTAGCAGTGCTATGCATATCTTTCATAGGAAAAATATTCTCAAAAAATGTTGCATCACGAGATTCCATAATAGTATCAACATGCATATCAGGTACCTCAGATTTGACTACTAAAAATATATATGCGATGCTACGATGAGCATAGCCTAGAAAGACACAATCCACTGTCTTTGGTCCTAGCTTGCGTTTCTTGGTAATTGGAACATTGACCTTTGCCAAACATCCCCAAGTAAGCAAGTATGAAAGTGATGGTTTTCTCCCAACCCACTCCTCATAAGGGGTTTTCTCTTTATTCTTGTTTGGAACATGGTTTAGGACATGACATGAAGTCAATAGAGCCTCCCCCCACCATGCCTTAGATAAACCGGACGTGTCTAACATGGCATTCACCAAGTCACACAGTGTGCGGTTTTTCCTCTCGCCTACCCCGTTTGATTGGGGTGGATAGGGAGGCGTCCTCTCATGTATAATACCGTGTTCTGCACAAAAATCATCAAATATTTTGGGAAAATACTCACCACCACGATCTGACCTAAGACGTTTGATCTTTCTCTCTAATTGAGTTTCTACTTCAGATTTATAGATTTTAAAGTAGTCTAAAGCTTCATCTTTAGTTTGCAACAAGTAAACATAGCAGAATCTAGTAGAATCGTCTATTAATGTCATAAAATATTTCTTTCCACCTTTTGTCAACACACCATTCATCTCGCATAGATCAGAATGTATGAGTTCTAATTGTGCCAAGTTTCTCTCCTCGGCTGCCTTGTGAGGCTTTCGAGGTTGCTTTGACTGCACACAACTATGAAACTTAGAACCTTTGACAATAGTGAATTCCGGAATTAATTTGAGACTAGATAGCCGATTCATTAAACCAAAATTAACGTGACATAAACGAGAATGCCAAACACTTGCATCATCATTAATACTGCTACAAATATGGTTTACTGACTTATTATTAAACTCTGAAAGAGAAAAGCAGAACAGGCCTCCACATTCATAGCCTTTACCAATAAATTATCCATGCTTGGACACAACTATTTTATTGGACTCTAACACTACTTTAAATTCATCTCTGCATAGAAGGGTACCGCTAACAAGATTCTTGTTCATAGTAGGGACATGCTGCATGTTCTTCAGCTGGACAATATTTCCCGAAGTGAACTTAAGATCGACCGTGCCAACACGACGAACAGAAGCATGTGACCCATTCCCCATTAGGACAGCGGAATCCCAGATGAACTGATAAGAAGTAAACATGAACATGTCAGAACATACATGAACATTAGCACCCGTATCAACCACCAAGATGGTGTTTGAGAAACATAAAGAACAGTAAAAGAATTACCATACCCATCTGCATTGCTGGATATCACGATGTTGACATTCTTTTTCCCTTTGCGATCTGCCCTCTCAGGACAGTTCTTGGAAATATGTCCCTGCTCCCCACAGGTGTAGCAGCAGCCATTATTGGCTTTGTTTGACTTCTTCTTCTTGAAAGCAGTAGTTTTGTTTGGCTTGAATTGAGACTTGTTCCCTTTGTTCTTGACATTGGGTTTGTGCACCATATT
The DNA here is from genome assembly GCA_036927565.1 of Tuctoria greenei. NCBI lineage: Eukaryota > Viridiplantae > Streptophyta > Magnoliopsida > Poales > Poaceae > Tuctoria > Tuctoria greenei. Next base: position 2,424,989 of record JAYESD010000010.1, read on the forward strand.
AGAATTGGCGCTAGATTGACCCTCGCCTCCTTTCTCAGTAGCGTCCTTAGCCCGAGCCTTCTCCTCAACATCAAGAGATGCTATTAGGTTTTCAACTGATATTTCCTGTCTCTTGTGTTTGAGAGCTGTGGCGAAGTTCCTCCATGATGGAGGTAACTTTGCAATAATGCACCCAGCCACAAACTTGTCGGGTAAAGGACACTTAAGGAGATTGAGCTCTCTCGTAAGGCACTGTATTTCATGAGCTTGTTCAACTACAGGACGGTTGTTAACCATCTTGTAGTCATGAAAATTCTCCATGATATACAGTTCACCGCCTGCATTAGCTGCACCATACTTAGCGTTAAGTACATCCTAGAGCTCCTTACCATCTGTGACTGTTAGATAGACATCACAGAGTTTATTGTCAAGAACACTTAAGATGCATTCTCTCAGGGCAGAATTGGCTTCCTCAAACTTCGTCTATTATTCAACAGACAAAGGACCTTGAGGCCTGCCCTCGGTTACCCAGAAGATCTTAAGCGATTGGAGCCAGAGCGTGGCCTTCACTTGCCATCTCTTGAAGTGCACGTCAGAGAATTTCTCCGGACTCAGTGCATCGGCCAAAGTCATCATGTTCAACTCAGGAAATTGCCTAATAAGTTTTTGGATTGTTAGAAAATAGGAGGCAATTTAATGAACAATTCCGGAAAACATGCGAAAACTAGTAGCGATTAACACCGGCAGAGAGACGGGACGAGTAATATTGCGTACCGATTTGAAGTCGGACGAACCGTTGTAGATGTAATGGCGAACAACCGCTGCAGACGTTGGTGACAACGTTGAGCTGCAGCGCCCGATCTCCTCGGTAGACGAGCCGTGATGAACAATGCGAGCAGTCGTGCGGAACGCTTCCCAAAAACCTTATTTGCCCTCTCCCGGTACAGGATCGCAAGGGCGAGCGGTTCCGGAGACCTGCTCTCCCTATCATCGGTGCACGCCGACGCTCGGGATGGAGTAGACTAGTAGGCGGCGCAAGGAAAGGGAACGTGGGAACGATCTGATCGTGGGATGTCCTCTGTCGTACCGCACACGTTCGTATTTATAGAGTCCCACGGATGCGGTTCGTGTGCGATCTGGAGGATCCAGATCCGAACTAACTCCGCAGTCGTAAACGCTCCGTCTCCAACGACTTGGACTCTGTCTCGGTAGCCAAAAAAATCGGAAGCCCAAAAGCCCAATTTAATTTTCTACTAAAATATAAAATCTGGGCTCGACTCGAATTCACACGAACACACGTGCACGCGTGTTCGGGGCGGGGCGGGGCGGGGCGAGACGTGGCGAGGTGAGCGAGCGAGGAGGAGGAGGAGGAGGAGGAGGAGGAGCGCGCGTGGACCACCCCTCTCTTCCTCTCTTCTCTCTCACTCAAGGAGTGGAAGATTAACCTCTCTTATATGTAGGGGTTGCTCCACTTCCACTTCCTATATGGGACTAAACACTTAGCACCACCCTCTCTTGCACTAATGGGTCTTTGAGATTTATTGAGAATTAAATCTGAATATTAGATGGGCCTAACCCATTTATTCCAACATGTTTGACACAACTTCTGTTGTACCTTCTTCCTAAAAATAAGTTGAGGGTGTGTCAAACAGGAAGCTTCTATAACAACTTGTTAGTTCAGTTGCTTCTCAAAATGAACTAAAAGCAGGACATAAGCAGAAGCTGCTTTCTACCAGCTTTTCAAACAAGCTGCTTTTGTAACAAGTTCCAGCTGTGCCAAACATGGCCTAAGACCCCACATGTTTTTCCTCACTTGAGATCTGTTAGGCCCATGCTAAGCTTAAATGATTATGCTAAGCTAAAATGAGATCAAGGCCGCGCGTTGTAGTATAATCTCAATTTTGGCATTAGGGCCCGGCGCTGATTGGCTAGTACGGTTGCTGGTGCGCGCAGTCGAGGTTGGGTCCGGTGTCGACGTTGAAGACCTGGCAGTACCGCTGGTAGAACCCGATGCGGTTGTTCACCCGCGCGTCGTCGGTGCGGTTGCACTCGAGTCCGCCGTTGACAATGTTGGTGACGAGCCCGAACCCGGTTGTTCGGTTCGCCGCGGCGTCGGCGGCGGTGGGCCGGTACTCCCCGACCATCACCTCGTGGCACGACGGCTTGGGCCGCCGCGGCGTCATCCAGAACCAGAGCGCCGTCCGGAACGCCGTCTCGGAGCAGTTGGCCACGACCTCCGGGTTGCGCAGGCCGTCGAAGCCCAGCGCCTGGCCCGCCGGCCCGTAGTTGAAGTTCCACGACAGCTGGATGGGGCCCCGGCCGTGGTAGGACTTGCCCGGGTAGCACGGCCACTGCTTGTCCGTGGCGTCGCAGTAGTCGCTTGCCCGGCTGATCTCCTCCTTGTAGCACAGCCCCCACGCGTACGGGCCGTCCGGCGCCGTCGCCCAGCCGCCTGATGCACGTAGAAAATCGTACGTTATTTGCCGAGCCCGAGCGCGTTGCAAACATCATCTCCATTGATTTGATTTGAGCAAGCATCGTCATTCATTGTTTAGTTTGTTCATCAGTTCAGTTCCACCACGTTCTTGTACCTGTGGTCTCGTGGGAGATTTGCGCGAAGAAGGCGGCGATCTCGCGCTTGCGGGTGGCAAGGTCGCCGGTGCCGGCGAACTTGGGGAAGGTCTGGGCGGCCTGGATGAAGGACGAGTAAGTGTAGAACCCCTTGGCCGGGCACGCCGCGTCATCCTTGTGCAGGAACAACGAGTTGTAGAGCTGCTCGCTCACGAGCGCCTCCACCGGGCTGCACTTCCCGCCGGGCCCGTACCGCCGCGCCTCCGCAACAACCAGGAAGGCAACCACCACGGCGACGAACAACGCGTCGGAATACGCCATTGGCGACGCAACCAAGTGGCAAGCGCACTTGCGTACGGAGCATGCGGAGTATTGAACGAGTGTTGGAGCGGCAGGTGCGCGGGGACGTGCGCTATATAGAGGTGGTGGCTCGCGCGCTGAGGCTGAGCTAGTGGGCGCGTGGCGACGAACAAATGTAAAGAGACAAGGGCGGCCGGCCGATGGTGGTGGCGCCGGGCTAGTAGCAGTAGCAGCTAGTGGTCAAAGCTCGGAACCGGCACTCGCCATCACTGGTTGACTTGATCCCGTCAGAGGCAGCCACCGTCCGTTGTGCAAGACGGTACCAGGAAACAAGAAGCAGAGGAGCTGGCCGTTGTTCCTGTTAAATTGAACGGGCTTTCCTTGCACATCCTTTTTTTTTAAGGGGAAAATAGAATCAGTTCGCCTTGTCCTGCCTGCCATTCTTGACTGCATGCTCAATATATATCTTGCCGGACCAAAGTCTAAAAGGTTGAGCGATTGACAAATCTCCCTGCTATACGTATTGGTAAGCATATAGTGGAGTCGGTAGTGCACGCCAGCACTATGTGCTGGAATATGGACTTACCATTAAGCCAGGAACAAGTTGTTTTGTGGCACGACAACAAAGGCATCTCTGCTTATCATAATCGTTCACAGCCGGCAGAGTTAAGGGGGACGATTTAAAGATCCAAACTAGAGGTAAGCGACAACCAGAGCAGAAACAAACACAGCAGTTGGCCAACTATGTCCCTGTTCGAAACATGAAAAACCGAAGCAATGGCTCTCTGTCTCAGCCGATTTGTTCTGCATGCTGCGTGTGTGTCGCTGTCCTGGCAGGCGTGCCCCTTGTGGCTGGATAAGCAGCGCAGGCTCGCAGTTGCCCGCGTGCATCCGAGTTGCGGTCCGGCGCGTGCTCATTGTTTATTTATTACCGACTTCTTCGCCGGCGCCTGGCTGGGCTTGGGCACGCGCCGCTACGAACACCGAGAGCAGCCGCACGGACAGCGACACCCCATCGTGCATTCGTGCAGTGGTCCACCATCGAGCGAGTTGAGCCGTGTGACGCGGACAGCCAAGTCCATCGGTTCAGTGTCAGAGCCCTTCACTGGAGAGGGTGCTGGATGACCGCGATCATGGCGCGTGCCGCCGGTCGAAGGTGGATGATTTTAAGATGTTACGACTAGGGAAACCAGAAAATAGCCTGACAGGAGAACCGGCCAGAGGCTAGCAGCTCGAACTGTGAGCGCTGTCCGACTAGGTTTGATCCCTTCCGACGCTGGTTGTCTCATTTCTCTCTTAAAGTATTCGGGCGCTACCCCGTGTGTTAAAAAAAAGATAGTCTGAGATGGGCGGAGCGCTTCTTCCGTTTGAAACAGGAAATGAGTCAACCAGACAACCTGGGGGACGATGGCCATCGTCTGCATTGGCAGTCTTAGAGAAGCCAGCTTGAGCATTAGGCAACATCGAGACTGTTCTTATTCAACGCAAGGTTGTGATTGCTTGGTACTCCCTCCATCCCCATGAACTTGTCGCTTTGTAGTTTATTTTTGAACTACAAAGCGACAAGTTTATGGAGACGGAGGGAGTACATTTTTCAATTAAAAATGGCGAAAACCTACGACTTCTCTTTCCTCATATAGTCATTTTTCTGCCCATGCAATGGAGTCGGACCGATGGTATTTTGATCTGACGACGACACAGTGTTGCTTCAGTACTCGATCTAGCTCAGGCCCTTGACATCAGCGGCTGCGTCCAGCCGTGCAGGCTACGGGCTACGGCTCATCTGGACGTGTCTTGGTACTTTTGTAGTCGGTGTTGCCGGCGGAGACGAGCTGTGCCACCGGCGAGGAGTACCGAGTGCTTCATCGTGGTGTGCGACAAAGGAGACATGAAGAAGGGAGTACTAGCCATGGTCCTTGCCGTGGTGGTCATGTGTAGAAATCCTACTGTGTCGGACAGAGGACCCAAAAAAAGGAAGAAACATTCATTATACTTGCGATGGCCGTTGGATGTGGTTCTACGGAACAGATGTGAGTTAATGCCGCCTCAGCATTAATAGAGCTAATGTAGAGGATCTGAATCCCAACCCGGGACACTATCTGTTGTAATTTTCCCAACCCGGGACACTATCTGTTGTAATTTGTAGGGATTGGGTCAATGTTAAAATCTGAGATGATACTGCCACTAGTTGATAGACTCTAGGATCGTCTATTGCGAAGATTAAATTGGAGTGAAAACGATTTATGCATAAACAGGGGTAGTCGAGATCGAACCTTCGTGTGTCGGCGGCGTCGACGTGATCGGTGCGGTGACCATTGCGATGGCTAAGACCAACGGTTCTCGTGTAGCAGTTCGGAGTGGGTAGCGACGACCTTCGGGACGTCACCGGCACAGCCCGAGCAGGTGGTGGCGTAGGGATTCGACGTGGTCGCAGTGAGGTTTTCTCCCACCGCTGGCTGCGCTCCCAATTAGATCGGACTAGGGTTTTGTTGGTAGGGTGTGGCGGCTGCGGTTAACCTCGTACCTTGTGCCACCGGCTCCCACCTCTATTTATTTGCGCAGTGCGATGGGGCCAACCAGCCGTAGTTGGACTGGAACGCCCCCGATTAGGGCGTTTGTGAGGGCAAGGCCCTCTCGGTTCCGTTGGGGCCCGAGCAGGTTAGAGAGATCAATGTAACAGTCTCCCCCTTGATCTCACTTTGTACTTTTACTTTCTCTTCTTTTCTCTTTTCTTGCTTCATCATAGATTTATGTATAGAGCATGTTTCATCGTCACGGTCAACTGCCGATAGACTTAACAGCTACAATACACGCCTCCATTCAGAAACAGACTCTTTAATCTTTCGGGCTCTTTTAGTCCAGAGATTACAGGCTGTCCTTTAACCCCATGTCGGCTACGTGTTCCTCGAACACATTGGGTGGTAAGCCTTTTGTTAACGGATCCGCAAGCATCTTCGTTGTGCTTATATGCTCGAGACTTATAGTATGATCTCGGACTTTATCTTTCCCAACATAGTACTTTATGTCAATGTGTTTGGTAACACCACTTGATTTATTGTTGTGTGCGTACATTACTGCATGTTTATTGTCGCAATACAACTTTAGTGGTCTGGAGATGTCGTCAACCATTTTCAAACCGGGTATGAACTTTTTAAGCCAGTTCACCTGCCTGTGGCCTCATAGCATGCAACAAACCCGGCATACATTGTGGATGATGTAGTGACGGTTTGTTTGCAACTCTTCCACGATATTGCTCCCCCCTTCCGGCGAGGGTGAACACATACCCATACATAGATTTTCTATCATCCCCTGCATAATCGAAGTCTGAGTATCCCATGATACGCAGAGATTCTATTCTTCCATATGTTAACACGAGGCCTTTAGTTCCTTGCAAATAGCGCATAAATTTCTTTACCAATTTTCAATGTTCTGCTCCTGGATTACTCTGGAATCTACCAAGCAACCCAATGACAAAAGCTAAATCGGGGCGTGTGCACACTTGTGCATACTGTAAGCTTCCGACAGCTGAAGCATATGGTACCATTTTCATCTGATCAATCTCATATTAATTCTTGGGACATTGAAATTCTCCATATCTGTCGTCCTTAACTATAGGTGCAGGTGAGGCACTACATTTGTGCATATTGTATTTCTTCAGGACCTTTTCAATATACATCTTTTGTGATAGTCCTAATACCCCCTTGGTTCTGTCTCGATGAATCTTGATTCCCAAAACGAACTTCGCTTCACCGAGATATTTCATATCAAAATGTGAGGATAAGAATTTTTTGTTTCTAGTAGTAGACTGACATCACTGCTAGCAAGTAAAATGTCATCCACATATAGGATTAGGAAGATATACTTCCCATTCTTGGACTTTGCATAAACACAATTATCCCCCACATTTTCTTTAAACCCGTACTCATTAATCGTTTTATCAAACTTTAAATACCACTATCTTGAAGTTTCCTTTAGTCCATAAATCAATTTCTTTAGATGGCATCCCAAATTTTTTTTACCTTCCATGACAAAACCTTTCGGTTGTGCTATGTAGACAGTTTCCTCCAGATCCCCATTTAGGAATGTTGTTGTCGGAGGGTGATTCCGACAATTCTCTCGACACTACTGTTAGTAGGCCGCAAAGTTTCTTAGTTCGGTTTGGGTGCGCAGAGATTCAGAGCAAGATGGCGATTTGACACGAGGATTTACGTGGTTCGGGCCGCCTGAGCGTAATACCCTCCACGGGTGTGTGTTGTTGATGTGTTGAGCGTCTGAACGCTTGTGTGTGAGAGACCAGAGTGTCTGGGGGGGGGGGTCCTTTGTGTATCGCTCGGCCAGTCCTTTTATAGTACAAGGGCTGGCCGTTACATCGTTAGCCTAGCCCGACATGTGGCCCTGGCGGTTACTGATGCCTAATACACAGTTAATGTGCTTAATTCCCCTTAATAGCGTGATAACACCCTTTAATGGTGGCATTAGTGGTATTAAGGGTCATCCGATCGTGTGTCATTAAGATAGCATTAATGATACTTAATCAGGTCTTGAAGTCTTTAATGTCCCTTGAAGGTCCGAGCCATTGGAGGTCCACCAATTTGCCTGTTGAAGTTGAATGTCCGGCGGTTGGACACGTGCAGCTTCGGAGCTTACCGTCTTAGACGAGTAGGTCCAGTGATGTTGTACACATGTCGGTACCGGAGCTTCCCTTTGTCGGGGGTTAGGTCTGGGGGTGCCACACAGGTATCTAGCTGGAGCATTCCCATGTAGGGATTGTAGCTCTGGGTTTATGATACACGTGGCGACACTGGGACTAACCATAAAAGGAGACAGGTCCGGTTTTGAGTGACACTTTGGGCCTTCGGAGGTCCTCATCTCTGATAGGTGGAGTTCTTTTGCACTCTTCGCAATTCCAAGGGATATCCGGTACACAGGGTACCGACAGTGCCCCCCTGGACCCACCTCTGGGAGAGACCTTTTGGGATAAGTCATTCTGCCGGAGGTGGGTCCATCTTTCGATTTTCGCGACGTGTCTTTAAGGGTTTTTGGATGTGCTGTTGGGGTGGTGGTTCGCAGTTAAACCATCACCGCATGACATCTCCAGGATGCGGCAGGTGAGATCTACGCGTGCGGATCTCACGCAATTGAAGGTCATCGGTTCCCAATACGAAAACCGTATCAGTTCTGCGTGCCTTGTCAGGCCGCCGCCCTCGGGTTTCCCACCTCTCATCATGACAATTGTTCGCCTGGGGTAAGGACCTTGACTTGATCGTCTGAGTGGCCGCGGGCCCCCTTGTCATTGGTAGGGTGAAATTTTTGAACTGTATCCTTGGCCCCTCTGCGGTTTCCATCCAAGCGTTGCGGGGGCTTACTTAAGAAGGAAAGTGTGCACTGTTTGGGGATTCCTTACGCCTTCATTTGAACTTGCACTCAAATCCTCCAAACTTTCGCTTGCTTTTCCTCTCTCGCCCCGCCGTGCTGCGATGGAGTTAGGTCTCCGCAAGAGCCATCTCACGACCGACGATGATTTGAAGAAGGTCTAGACCTACATGGGGTGGTCCATCAACTCCTTCAACCACCTGGTCCGCGCCGGCAAGCTTCCGTTCAAGAAGAAGCGCGCCGGGGACATAGTGTACTTTTCTGCGTATGCAATGGTGGGATTGATCCCACCTTTCTCTACTTTTCTCTTGATGCTGTTAGACTTCTATGGTCTACAGTTGTACCACCTTGGCCCCCACTCCATACTTCTTGTGTCAACATTTGTCCACTTCTGCGAGATGTGGGTGGGTATTCCCCCCTGCGTTGAGCTTTTCCGTACCTTCTTCACCATCCACACTACCGGTAAGAGTGACGAGTATCTTGGCTTCTACTACTTTGTGAAGCGCAAGAAATGTCCCCAAAAATACTTGAGGTCGTTTCCATCTGGCAAGTGGGACGACTGGAAGAAGGATTGGATTATCGTCACGACAGAGGAGCACGAGAGGCTGGAACTGCCTGAGGGTCTTCCCAATGCTGACACGGACGCATGGAGTGAAGCTCCGGTGCTTTCAGAGGCCTTCAACCCTGCCTTGACCAGGATCCACCAATGTTTGGAAGGAGGAGTGACCCCCCAGACGGTCTTCTGCAACTTCCTGGTCAACAGGTGGGATCCGCTAAAGAAGAGGGAGAAGCTCGCCTGGGCCCTCAACAGCGTGATGGACGATGACCGAATTGAAACCGGTATGAAGTCCAATTTGGAAGGCTCTACTTTGGAGCTTCATCTGAAGAAGTTCCAGCATGGTATCGATGTCGAGGGCGATGACTTAACACCGCCAGTGGCTTTCCTCCCTTTGAATATGGAGGCGGAGTTCAGCAGGGAGCTCCGACAAAAGATGCCGGTGCTTGACGACCTCGGTGAAGTAGAGAGGCGTTCGAACACCAGATTGGTGATCCTCGGAGCTTCCGAGGGTGGCCCTGCTCCTGCTCCGAGACAGAGAGCTGAAGTCGTTGGCAAGGGCAAAGAGTTGGCTGAGCCCTCCAGCCGAAAGAGGAAGTTGAAGCACTCTGACTGGAGGTCCGTTAGACCTGTTCCTTCCACAACAGCTCCTTCTCCACGGCGGGGGAGGTCTTCAACGGCGACGACAACTCCAGCACCTGCGTCTTCCCGGGACGCCAGCTCTGGTCGTGTGACTTCGGCACCAGGGCCAACTAAGGGCTCTAGGTCCGAGGGTCCTTCTCAGTCGAGGGGGGCCTGAACCAAGACGTCGTTGACGGTAGCAGGAAGCCCCGAAGAGCCTTCCGGAGCTACTACCCTAGTTGCGACTGGGTCGAGTTCTGAGCGCCCGGTGAAGAGGTTCCGCACTAGCTAGAGCGAAAGTCTCCCAAGGTAAATTTGCTTTTTTACCTCAGTTGGTTATTTTTGTTGTAATCATATTTGAGTTTCTTCGTCCTTCATCCATAGGGTTTCCAAAAAAGGGGTTGAAGCTCCGGTTCTTGCGATAGCAGTTGATGCTGTGCAGGCGGAGGCTCCGACTCCAATTCCAGCGCCGCTCCAGGTGGTGGCTGAGGTCACGGCAGTTCCGGCACCGGCTGTCGTGGATCTCGAATCATCTCTCGAAGCTCCCGTGGTAGCGCCGGACCACGGGAATGAAGATGTACAGTGGCACCAACTCTGGAGATTGAAGCTCCGGGTTTGGATGCTGTGATGACGGACGCTCCAGCCTCAGAGCCGGAGGTAGCTGCAGTTCCGGCTTTAGGGCCGGATGTTATTGAAGCCCCAACGGCGGAGCCGGTAGTTGATGAAGTTTTGGCGCCCGAGCCGGTTGTCGCAGAGGTGCCGGCGCCCGAACCGGTGGAGGTCGAAGCACTGGCGCCTGAACTGGCGGTGGAGGAGGCACCAGCGTTGGAGCTGGAAGTGGCCTCAACTCCGGTCGAATCTTCAACGCCTGCCCCGAAGGTGGTAGTTCTGGATGTACCCACGCCTGAGCCAGGGTGTCAAGACGAAGTGACCGTCCCTCCGCCTGAGGGACCAGTTGCTGATGATCTGGCGGCAGGACCTTCGGAGCCGACTCCAGAGGTAGAAACTTCCATTGCAGGACCTTCCTCGTCGGCGACTGAGGTTATCCCGGAGGGCGGCCCTAGTGCCGCGGATGCTCAGGGGACCACTCTTGTAGAGTGGGACCCAATCTTTGTTATGGAGAAACCACTAGAACCGGCAGAGAGGACCTCGGCAGGTCCAGAGCCGATCCCTCTATCGTTATCCGTCGAAAAAACCTGCTCCAGCCTTCGTCAGGTCCAATTGGCCTTTTATCACGACAGCAAGGCCCTCGAGGAGGAGCGCCAAACCCTTAGGAGGTGGCGCAACCGGCTCCAATTCGAGACCAAGATGGCGCAGACAAGACTGGCTGATGACAAGGAGTGGGTCAAGAGGGAGAAGGCCCGGATGGAGTACTTGAATGTAGGCCTAGAGGGGGGGTGAATAGGCCTTCTTGAATTTTCTCGGTTCCTGTAGCACTTCAACAACATGGTCAAAACCAGATATATCGGACTAGTCCGGTAAAGTGCGGACTAGTCCGGATTTCACGGGCTAGGTTGATCAAGTTAGGTCAATTTGATTGTTTCGTTGACGTTTGCAGCGGAAATATAAACTTTAATAACAGTTCAATAGTTGTATGTCAAGTTCTATTGCAAGTATGATTCTTGTTCAACTATTTAACTTGAATTCAACAAAATGAATCAAACCCTAGATAATGTTGATCAACTAGAATGATGAACACAAACGAACAAGACACAAGATTTATCCCGTGGTTCGGCTACCACGAAGGCAACCTACATCCACGTTGAGGAGCCCACAAAAGGACCAGGTCTTCACCAACCCTTCCCTCGTCGGATCGCCACGAAGTCCAATCCTCTTCCACTAATCACACAGGGGTAAATCACCAAGTTGAAGGGGCAATCTCACAAGTTGAGAGCTCCCTTGATTACAAGTTTCAAGACCACCAATAACACACTTCGAAATATACAAATTGAGATGCAAGAGTGTGTTAGAGATTCAAACCAAGAGCTCAATCGTGTGCCAAGTGCCTCTCCAATGATCTAGAAGTGATCTTCAATGGATTGATTGATTTTGCACTTAATTTCGTGGAGAGAGATGGTTTTTGAGTCTCTTGGGAGGTGTGACGGCGCTAGGGTTCGAGAGAGGGTGAAAGTGGGCCGTGCACCTCTATTTATATGGGGTTTCTAGAAGTTACCGTTAGGGTTCAGAAAGATTGGACTAGTCCGTGGTGGTGACCGGACTAGTCCGGTGTGCTGTGCAAAGCAAACCCTAAGTGTCCAGGAATATCGGACTAGTCCGGTTGAAAACGGACTTGTCCGATTTAGCTACTGGAAAGCTTCGGACTAGTCCGATTGCCATCGGACTTGTCCGGACCTGTGAAACCCTAAGTGTTTAGGATGACAAGTCCGCACTTGGAGGACTTGTCCGATTTAGATCAAAGTGTATATCGGACTAGTCCGTGTAAACACCGGACTTGTCCGAAGTGGATCAGAAAGTATATCGGACTAGTCCGGGTCACAGCGGACTTGTCCGATTTTGTGTGACTTGTGCATTGTTTTGAGGACTAGTCCGCACTGGGGAGGACTAGTCCGAAGTGGAACAGAAAGATATCGGACTAGTCTGGCTGATATCGGACTAGTCCGGTCCTGTATAGCTTTGTGCATTGTGTGTGTGTGATTAAATGAGATTGAGCTCTTGGGTGTGTTTCCTTAACACACTCCATACATACTAAACTACTAATTTCTTCTCCTTGACCTCAAATTCATTTTCCTTCTCAATTTCCCTCTTTTTGGCACTTTGCTCATTTTTCATCATTTTCCTGCATTCATCTCAACCAAAGGATTAGGATCCCAATTGCTTGTCATAAATCATCCAAAACCCACAAGGGAGTCCTAGATGCACTTTAAATCTCCCCCTTTTTGGTGATTGATGACAACCAATTGAGATTTCACAAAATGAGGTATAAAATGAGATTTTCATAAAGTATGCACATATGACTCAAAAATACATCAAGCAACAAGATAATTATTCATGTGTGCATTCTTTATGGTGGGATGTATACTAAGAGCATGAATGCATTAAGAATGACAGAATTTGCATTGATCAACTAATATCAAGTGAATATGGCATTTCAGGATCAAAAATTCAGATTTCATCACACACTTGCAAATTAATTGAGCAATTTAACACAGGACCAAACATGATATGAAAATAGTGTTAAACAAATACAATCACAATTAAAAATACATAGAGAGCTCTCTCCTCGCATCCTATTCAGTTAAAGCTAAGACTAGAGACCCCCCCTCAATCTCTCCCCCTTTGGCATCAAGACACCAAAAAGAGAGAGAGAGGAAGGTCCTAGGGCTTCACTCTTCGCTGTCAGTCCTCTCGTCATCTTCATCGTCTTCATCGCTTTCCGCTTGACGAGGTTGAGAGGGAGGAGGAGGAGCGGAGCTGCTCGAGCCCCCAATGCCAAAATAGGCAAGCTCGGAGGGAGTCAAGGGGCTGAGCTCGGTGATGTCCAGATCAGAATCTTCAGAAAGTACTGGAGATCCAATTGGGTTGATCTCCAGCTTCTCACTCAGCTGCTTCACATTGGCTTTTATGTACCTCATGTTCTCCTTCCTCTTCTGATTTAGCTTGTGAAGCTTCACTTCAGTTTTCTTGCATGAGGAGAAAATTGCAGCCAAGTACTTGAGGATCCCACTGGCGGATCCTTTCTTAGGGGCTTCCCTGGAGGGAGGAGGAGCCCTAGCAGCTTCTTCTTGCCTTGCCGGTGCCTCGGGGCTTGAGGCCGGCGATGGAGCAGCCTGGACACTCACTGGCTGAGGCTTCTGAGGCCTCAATGGAGTGTGCTGCACATCCTTCACAAACTCGATCCCTGTGACCTTCTCAATCATAAACATCAAGTAAGGGGCATAGCCACAGGATCGGTTGGGGGTACTTGAGATATTGACCATATCATTCCAAATATAGTCTGCAACATCAAACTGTCTCTTCTTGCTTATGACCCTCATTAGGGTCCGGAGGTAGCCCTGTACACTCCCTGCATCCCCATCCTTGGGGGCAATTGTCTTCCTGAGGACTCTGTTGAGGACCACAAAGAAAGGCTTCATATTCTTTGTGGAGGGAGGAACATACTTAGAGTTGGGCTCATACATGAATTTCATTCCGTCCCTCTCAATGACCCCTATGTTGTGGATGATTAGGTGGTCATGTCATCCAGAGTCAAGGTGCAGCAGGCTGGCAAACTCTTCCTGAGTAATAGAATACTTGGATCCATGAGTCATCCAAGTCACACTTTCTTCGTCTTCGCTTGAGAAGTGGCACGTTGCATAAAATTGTGCTATCACTTCATCATTCCAGTTGTGTCTGAAGGCAAAGAGATCCTTCAGACCATGTCTCTCTGCAGCTGCTATCACTTCATCAAAAGCTGCACATTTCCTCTTCTCAAGGTGGGCCCAGTCAATCCATTGACTGCGCACCACCGGGGTCTTCATCGGCAAGTAGACCAGCTTGTAGAAATCAGCATGGAAATTTGACCAAAATCTGCCATCAGCTGCTTGCTTGGGCCTTGCATAGCAATCAACACTTCTCAACTTCGCAGCCACATCGCTGCCTTTGCCAGTGAATCTTTCCTCATTGGGGTCCCGGACCCCTTCTCTGGGAGTATGCAGCTTCAGGGGCCCAACAGGCCCTGTGGCAACCCCCTTGCCCTTCCCTTTAGCTTATCGAAGGCCGCTTGTAGACGGAGCAGCCTTCGAGGCAGGCTTCTTGGCAAGGACCTTCCTCCGAACCTGGGGAGGGGAAGTAGCAGGCTCGGAAGGTCTTTCTTGGCGTTTCTTGCCAAGACCCGTCGAGGACCGAGGTGCCACCTCGTGGTCCAACTCGGCCTCGAAATCAGAGATTTCGTTGTCGGAGCTCGACATGATCTGAGAATGAGTGATCAAGAGAAAGGACAAGTTATACAAGGTATTGGTAAGGTAAGATGGCAATGGAAGGCATTAGGGAATTAAAGAATTAGGTTTTGGTTCAGAAACAACGGACTTGTCCGGTGCACAGGCACGGACTAGTCCGGGGGGACCGGACTTGTCTGTACCTGGACCGGACTAGTCCGGTGTTCATCTGCAAAAACCTAACAGACTGGACAAAAATTGATCCCTAAGGTAAAACTAGTCTAGCATACACATAGTACATCAACTAGACATGTAACTAGTGAAGAATGCTAGGCCAAACGATAAGCAATAGAGAAATTTGTGATTTCTTAGGGTTTTGAAGAAAATTTACCAAGAAATCAAAGGAAGCTTGAGATTTTGGGGGTTGGAGGCCGGACTTGTCCGCTAACTTCAATCCCCGAGTCTTCAAGCTTGATCTCCGCCCAAGATTGAGGCTTTTCGACGGAGGAATCAAGGATTCGCCTTGGGAGCTCGAGCGCAAGAGAGAGAAAGCTTGTGGGCGAGTGTGGGGTGAAGGGATTAGGGTTTGGTGGCGGCTAGGGTTATGGAAACGAAAAATCGGACAAGTCCGGACATGACCGAACTAGTCCGAAGTCATCCAGAGACCTATATCGGACTAGTCCGTGGTCTGTCAGACTAGTCCGGCCTAACCGGCACTCTGCGGACTAGTCTGCAATGGCGGACTAGTCCGGGTAACCACGGACTTGTCCGTGGTCACCAGGAAAGAATTGCATAGCCCATTCATATATATTTGAAGGTCCAATAATTGAGAGTAGAGAGGCAAAACAATTCAAATAATCTTGATGAATTTGACCAGTAAGCAAACAACAATCATACTATGATCAAAAATTCATCAAGATCTAATAATTGACATAGTTTTTCGAGAGAAAAATGAAGAGGGATGATTTTCACAATTAAATCAATATTTTGAAGCAATCATACAGGTATGCAACTTTTCAAGCCACACTCCAAGAATCAAGAATGTTTAGCTCATTTCGGAGTTCGCAAAAACGTTTTTCATCAAGTGGCTTGGTGAATATGTCGGCCAATTGTTTTTGGGTGCTGACATGAGAGATGGATATGTCTCCTTTCATGGAATGGTCTCTCAAGAAATGGTGTCTTATGTCAATGTGTTTAGTCCTAGAGTGCTCAACTGGATTGTGGGCTATTTTAATGGCACTCTCATTATCACAAAGGGGAGGAATACGGTTCATATTGTAACCGTAATCCCTTAGAGTTTGTCGCATCCAAAGGAGTTGTGCACAACAACTCCCGGCTGCAACATACTCTGCTTCGGCCGTGGATAATGCAATGGAATTCTGTTTCTTGGATGACCAAGAAACTAAGGATCTTCCTAGGAATTGGCAAGTGCTGGAAGTGCTTTTTCTATCAACTTTGCACCCGACATAATCTGCATCGGAATACCCAATGAGATTGAATTTTGAGCCTTTTGGGTACCAAATACCAAGGTTGGGTGTATGAACTAAATATCTTAGGATTCTCTTTACGGCTGTCAAATGACATTCCTTAGGGTTGGCTTGAAATCTTGCACACAAACATACACTCAACATAATATCTGGCCTAGATGCACATAAGTAAAGTAAAGATCCAATCATGGAGCGATATACCTTTTGGTCGACGCTCGATCCATCTTCATTGAGATCCAAGTGGCCATTCGTTGCCATGGGAGTCTTTATGGGCTTTGCCTTGTCCATGCCAAACTTCTTGAGGATGTCCTGTGTGTACTTGGTTTGGCTTATGAATGTTCCTTCCCTTTGTTGCCGCACTTGGAATCCCAAGAAGTACTTCAATTCTCCCATCATTGACATTTCAAACCTGTCTGTCATAATTTTACTAAACTCTTCACAGAAAGATTGGTTAGTTGATCCAAAAATTATATCATCAACATAGATTTGGCAAATAAAAAGATCATTATCCAGATTTTTTGTGAATAATGTATAGTCTACTTTGCCAATTTGAAAACCATTATCAATTAAAAAATCTCTAAGACACTCATACCAAGCTCTAGGAGCTTGTTTGAAGCCATAGAGAGCCTTACGCAGTTTATACACGTGGTCGGGGAACTTTTCATCTTCAAATTCGGGTGGTTGCTCCACGTACACCTCTTCCTTGATCGGTCCGTTGAGGAAGGCGCTTTTCACGTCCATTTGGTAAATCTTGAAATCATGGTGAGTAGCATATGCAAGTAATATTCTAATTGATTCAAGCCTAGCTACTGGAGCAAAAGTCTCATCGAAATCCAAACCTTCGACTTGTGAGTAACCTTTGGCCACAAGTCGTGCCTTGTTTCTTGTCACCACCCCGTGTTCGTCTTGTTTGTTGCGGAAGACCCACTTGGTGCCCACAATATTTGCATTGGGTCTTTCCACAAGTTCCCAAACTTCGTTTCTCTTGAAATTGTTCAACTCTTCTTGCATTGCCACCACCCAGTCCGGATCCTTCAATGCATCCTCAGTCCTGCGGGGTTCCAAAAAGGAGACAAACGAGTAATGTTCACAGAAATTTGCTATACGAGATCTAGTGGTTACTCCCTTTTGGATGTCGCCGATGATGTTGTCGATTGGATGATCCCTTTGAATGCATTGGTGTACTCTTGGGTGTGGCACTTGGGGGGTCGTATGTTGGTGATCATCTTCTTCTCCCCCTGAGTTGTTGTCCTCGTTGATTTGTTGATCATGTTCATATTCCTGTAATTGATCTTGTATCAAGGCTCCCCCTTGATTGTTGATCTCCTCTTGTGGTTCACTTTCCTCTTGTATTTGTGACGATGACTCTTGTGGTCGTACTTCGCCTAGAGCCATCCTCTTCAATGCTTGATAGGGGGCTTCCTCTTTACCTAATTCACATTGATCAACTTGCTCCTTTTGGGAGCCATTAGTTTCATCGAACACTATGTCACGTGCCACTTCAACAAGTCCGGAGGCCTTGTTGAAAACACAATAGGCGTAAGTGTTCGAATCATAACCAAGCAAGAAACCTTCATCGGACTTCGAAGCGAACTTTGAAGTCCTGGGCTTCTTGTTCAAAATATAGCAAGGAGAACCGAAAACTCGAAAATATGAAATGTTCGGTTTGTTACCGGTGAGTAGCTCATAGGGGGTCTTCTTTAGTAGTCAATGAAGGTAGAGTCGATTTGTGGCATGGCAAGCGGTGTTGATTGCTTCCGCCCAAAATCGATCCGAAGTCTTGTATTCATCGAGCATTGTTCTTGCCATCTCTATGAGCGTTCGGTTCTTCCTTTCGGCAACTCCGTTTTGTTGTGGAGAGTATGGTGCTAAGAATTTGTGCTTGATTCCTTCCTCATCAAGGTACTCCTTCACTTTTATGTTCTTGAACTCCGTGCCGTTGTCGCTCCGAATACTCTTGATTGATAGTGAGAACTCGTTTTGCGCTCGCTTGAAGAATTTCTTGAGTGTTCCTTGTGTTTCTGACTTGTCATGCAAAAAGAACACCCAAGTGAAGCGGGAAAAATCATCAATAATAACTAAACCGTATTTATTACCGCCGATGCTTATGTAAGCAATTGGACCAAACAAGTCCATATGAAGTAGTTCGAGCGGTCTTGTCGTGGTCATGATGTTCTTCGCGAGATGTTGTGCTCCAACTTGCTTCCCTGCTTGGCACGCGCTACAAGGCCTGTCTTTCTCAAACACAACATCTTTCAAACCTCGGATGTGATCGCCCTTGAGGAGTTTTTGAAGGTTCCTCATACCAACATGTGCTAGCCGTCTATGCCACAGCCAACCCATGTTGGTCTTTGCAATCAAGCATGTGTCGAGTTCGGCTTTATCCTTGTTGAAGTCAACAAGGTAAAGCTTTCCCTTCAACATACCCTTGAATGCAACAGAACCGTCACTTCTCCTTGAGACGGTCACACCCTTGTTAGTGAACAGGCAATTATAACCTTTGTCACATAATTGAGATATGGACAGCAGGTTATAATCTAAAGATTCAACGTGTAAAACAT
Source organism: Tuctoria greenei (assembly GCA_036927565.1). Classification (NCBI taxonomy): domain Eukaryota; kingdom Viridiplantae; phylum Streptophyta; class Magnoliopsida; order Poales; family Poaceae; genus Tuctoria; species Tuctoria greenei. The sequence goes on from JAYESD010000010.1 coordinate 2,443,311, forward strand.
GCGAAAGAGTATGTTCAGAGGATATTGCTATTTTACCGGTACCGAGGACCCTTCCTTGGCTGTTATCCCCAAAGTAGATGCCTTCGTCTGGGTCCTTGTTCACTTCATACTCCACAAACATCCTCCTTTCTCCTGTCATGTGGTTGGTGCATCCACTGTCTAGCACCCATTTGGATCCACCGGAGGAGTAGGCCTGCAAAAACAAATTACGCCTTGGTTTTAGGTACCCAAGCTTGCTTGGGTCCTTGGAGGTTAGTAACAATACATTTGGGCACCCACACATGGGATTTTGTGTTCCCATGGCGTGGCCCAGCATAATAAGCATACAGTTTACCAAAATTATTTTTCATTAATACATAAGAAGCATCAAAGGTTTTAAACAAGAGTTGCTGTTGATTATGGGTCGGACTAGTCTGTGTGACCGGACTTGTCCGGATGACCGGACTTGTCCGGACCACAACCGGACTAGTCCGGTTTTCATGAGAGTTCAGGTTTTTAGTTTTCGAGTTACCAGGTTGTGAGGGTCCTCCCTTCACAAAGGTAATCCTTCCCTTGTTATTCTTATGATTTCCAGCTCTTTGCTTTCCATCATAAGAGTAACCAATGCCATACTTGACATTTGGAGGTCTTTGGACCAAATATGCACTACGTGCATAGTTGATCCTCTCCTTGTCAAATATTACACATTGGGTAGGATTTTTGTCCTTTGTGGAGGTAGAATTTTCCTTCAACCTGGTGTTAATTTTATCACATTTGCAAATATGAGTGATATTAGTTGAAGTGGGTTGAGAAGGTAGGCTTGAAGAGGAGGAAGTTTCACTAAGCTTGAGTGACTCAACCTGCACTTCAAGGATCTTGTTGACCTTGATTAGGTCATCAAGTTGATCCTTGATTGCAACGTTTGAGTTGGTTAACTCCAAGCAAGTTTTCTTGCTTGAAGCTAGCTCAAGCTCTAGTGAGTGGTTTCTCTCCTTTTCAAGAACTAGAAGATTGTCAAGTTCGACATGCTTCTCCTTTTGGGATATAATCATGTCTTCTTGACGATCAATTAGCTCTTCCTTCTCAACAAGTTGGTTAAGCAAGAATTTCATTTTAGCAGCAGTTTTTCTATCTAGACCAATTAGCATATCTTCATCATCACTATCTAGATCATCATCACTTGAGTAAGAATGCAAGGAAGGAGTTTTGATGTTTACCTTGCGTTTACCTTCCTTAGCCATGAGGCAAGTTCCATTTGCCTTCTTTGCACCGAGCGTGGGGAAGAGTGTGGGTTTCTTGGACATGCTTTTAATGGCTATGCTAGCCATTTCTTCTTCATCGGACGATGAGGACTCATCGTTTGAGTCCCACTCCTTTTCGATGTGTGCTTGTTCAGCTTGTTTCTTCTTCTTGAAGAATTTCTTCGGTTGAGGCTTGGACTCTTTACTTTTCTTCTTGTTGTCCTCATACGGGCAATCGACTATAAAGTGATTGTACTCACCACAATTATAGCATGCCCGCCTCATCTTCGGCTTTGTCTTCTCCTTGTATTTTCCTTCACTCGATTTTGTTCCTTGTCTTTTCTTCATAATTCTTTTGAACTTCTTCATGAACAAAATCATATCTTCTTCGTCCAGCTCACTGCTTTCATCATCGCTGTCCTCCTCAAGCTGTGCTTCTCTTGCTTCTTTGGATAGAGGCTTGAGTGAGGACTTTAGGGCAACTCCCTTCTTCTTAGCTGATGTGAGGTCGGCTATTTCTTTTACGTGCTTGGCTTGCTTCTCCATCATCTTAAAGTTGATGATTTTGCCAAGCAGTTCATCCGGAGTCATTTTCTTGTACCCGGGACTTTCTCGGATCATAGAGCAAAGTGTGATGTTGCGAGGCATAAATGCTCTAAGGATGAGCTTTACAACCTCGTGGTCATTCCACTTTTTGCTCCCATATGATCGAACCTTGTTCACAAGAGTCTTCAGTCTGTTGTACATGTCCTGGGGAGACTCATCTTCCTCAATCGCGAACCTTCCTAGTTCGCCTTCAATCATTTCAATCTTTGCCTCCCGCACATGCCGGTCACCTTCATGTGCTGTCTGTAGTGTGTCCCAGATTTCTTTGGCAATTTCCAATCCGTCCACCTTTGTGAATTCATCTCGACTTAGAGATGAGGTGATAACGGCTGCGGCTTGGGCATTCCTGTGGATGGCTTGCTCTTGACTTGGCGTGAGCTCTTCATCGTCATCAGGGATGTTTATTCCTGTGCACACAATATGCCATAAACTTGGGTTAAGGGAAATCAAGTGCATCTTCATATTTTGCCTCCACATGGAGTAATCACTCCCATCGAAGTGTGGGGCTTTTCCGAGAGGAATAGATAGATAATGACTGCTGTTAGAATTTAAACGGTCATAATTAAAAGGATATCGGGAGTAGTCGGTGTGACTACTCCCCTTCTTCTTTTCTTCGACTTTAGATTTCCCTTTGGAAAGCGCTTTCTTTCTAAGGAGTGCTTTCAGCTCCAATGTCTCCTCCTCATCATCATCGAAGTCTTGAATGGCTTCGATATACTTTTCAAGCTTTTGGTGCTTGTCATTGTTCATTTCTTCCTGGTTGTTGATTTTCTAGACTTCCTTCATGTCCGACATGATCTCTTCGAGTGGTTGCACTCTTTCTTGAAGAACCTGCTCTGATACCAATTTAATGTAGGCCTAGAGGGGGGGGGGTGAATAGGCCTTCTTGAATTTTCTCGGTTCCTGTAGCACTTCAACAACAAGGTCAAAACCAGATATATCGGACTAGTGCGGTAAAGTGCGGACTAGTCCGGATTTCACGGGCTAGGTTGATCAAGTTAGGTCAATTTGATTGTTTCGTTGACGTTTGCAGCGTAAATATAAACTTTAATAACAGTTCAATAGTTGTATGTCAAGTTCTATTGCAAGTATGATTCTTGTTCAACTATTTAACTTGAATTCAATAAAATGAATCAAACCCTAGATAATGTTGATCAACTAGAATCATGAACACAAACGAACAAGACACAAGATTTATCCCGTGGTTCGGCTACCACGAAGGCAACCTACATCCACGTTGAGGAGCCCACAAAAGGACCGGGTCTTCACCAACCCTTCCCTCGTCGGATCGCCACGAAGGCCAATCCTCTTCCGCTAATCACACAGGGGTAAATCACCAAGTTGAAGGGGCGATCTCACAAGTTGAGAGCTCCCTTGATTACAAGTTTCAAGACCACCAATAACACACTTCGAAATATACAAATTGAGATGCAAGAGTGTGTTAGAGATTCAAACCAAGAGCTCAATCGTGTGCCAAGTGCCTCTCCAATGATCTAGAAGTGATCTTCAATGGATTGATTGATTTTGCACTTAATTTCGTGGAGAGAGATGGTTTTTGAGTCTCTTGGGAGGTGTGACGGCGCTAGGGTTCGAGAGAGGGTGAAAGTGGGCTGTGCACCTCTATTTATATGGGGTTTCTAGAAGTTACCGTTAGGGTTCAGAAAGATCGGACTAGTCCGTGATGGTGACTGGACTAGTCCGGTGTGCTGTGCAAAGCAAACCCTAAGTGTCCAGGAATATCGGACTAGTTCGGTTGAAAACAGACTTGTACGATTTAGCTACTGGAAAGCTTCGGACTAGTCCGATTGCCATCGGACTTGTCCGGACCTGTGAAACCCTAAGTGTTTAGGATGACAAGTCCGCACTTGGAGGACTTGTCCGATTTAGATCAGAGTGTATATCGGACTAGTCCGTGTAAACACTGGACTTGTCCGAAGTGGATCAGAAAGTATATCGGACTAGTCCGGGTCACAACAGACTTGTCCAATTTTGTGTGACTTGTGCATTGTTTTGAGGACTAGTTCGCACTGGGGAGGACTAGTCCGAAGTGGAACAGAAAGATATCGGACTAGTCCGGCTGATATCGGACTAGTCCGGTCCTGTATAGCTTTGTGCATTGTGTGTGTGTGATTAAATGAGATTGAGCTCTTGGGTGTGTTTCCTTAACACACTCCATACATACTAAACTACTAATTTCTTCTCCTTGAGCTCAAATTCATTTTCCTTCTCAATTTCCCTCTTTTTGGCACTTTGCTCATTTTTCATCATTTTCCTGCATTCATCTCAACCAAAGGATTAGGATCCCAATTGCTTGTCATAAATCATCCAAAACCCACAAGGGAGTCCTAGATGCACTTTCAGTACTAAGGCCAGCTGCTGGACGAGAGGGAAAGCATGGTGCGATGTCTCGACAACCAGTCCCGAACTATACACGAACAAGCCGTGGCTGCTAATGAAGCAGCGAATGATTGCCAGGAGAAGATCAGCGCCATCCACGGTAGCCTCGTCAAGCGTCTGGAGGCTCTTGATGAGCGGGAGAAAAAGCTCGAAGATGAAGAGCAAAAACTCCTGGAGCTGCTAGATCACCTCGTGAAGAGGGAGGAGGAGCTTACCCAGAGGCTAGCTCTGGGTGACAAGAGCCTTGCAGAGCGCACCAAGAAGCTAGAGGAGCTCTGTTAGAGTGAGGAGAAGAAGGCCTGGCAGCGGGGACAAGACCTCACCAAAAGGGAGAATGAAGTTGCTGCTAGGGAGAAGAAAGTGCGGGGCCGGGAGAGAGACCTGGTTGACCGTCGGAACAAGATCCACGTCCGGGAAAAGGAGCTTGCCAACCTCGAAAGGCAAGTTGCTGAAAGAATTCAACAGCATGCCAAAGAGGTCGAGCGCCTTGCCCGGGAGGGTTCGGAGCTTGCGATGACCAAGAGGTCCTTGGAAGAGATGCGAGGCTCAAGGGGTGCGGAGTCCCAACAAGTATGGGACTTCTTGGACAAAGCCAATGACGTGCTGACGCTGCTGGGCTTTAGTCCCGTGCGTCCAGACGATCCGGAGCCCGAGCTGGACCATGCGCTAAAGGCGTTGAGCTCGACTGGCATCAAACTCAACAAGATGGGCGATTTCATTGCAAATCAGTTGGAAACTGAAGGAAAATCCCTTGCGCAGAATGTCACAGAATACATGCTCACGTGCTACACAAGCCGGGATCCTCATTTCCCACTAGATCCGGTGCTTGAAGGTCTCGTCGATGGAGAGGGAGATGCCGCCAAGGCCAGCGTGTCGGAGGTTGCCCAGAAGGTTGCCTCGTTCTTCCATAGGATTTAGGACTTTCTCCTTGTAGCTCCTGCTTGTATCTTCTCTTCTTTTCCTCAATTTTGTAATCTCTTGTCCTCAGATGAATGAAATCCAAGAATTTTATGAATTTCATTTTTTGTCTTCAACCTTTGTCTCACTTGGCCCCCTGGTGATGTACACAATTTGATTGCGAACATGTACCAAAAGGATGTAGCATTTTGTTGAAGACTTGAGTGCTTCGAACTTGTAGAGTGTAGGTTTGAAGTCGTCGATAGTAGGGCCCCCTGAGGCTGTTGGAGCTTAGTAGCTCTGGCGACGACCATTGTCAACACATAGAGCGTCGATAGCTGGTCCTCTGGGGTTTCCGGATCTTAGTAGCTCCGGCAGCTACCACTATCAACACGTGGAGTGTTGACACCAGACCCCATTGGGGTGTCCTCCCACCATCTTTTCTTCACGTTGACGGCTGGCCCCTGGGTTTGTCGGAACTTGATAGCTCCAGCGACGCCTACCATCAATGTTTAAAACATCGACCATGGGCCAGCTTAGGGGATGTCGAGGCTTTGATAGCTCCGGCATCATCCACCATCATCATGATATTTTTATTTTTCCTGCACACTGAAGTCAAGAAAAAAAATAAAATCCATTTCTTATCTATAACTCGTTTGCGGCTTATTATTCCCGAAAGAAACTTTTAGATCGACTGCAATTCTATATACAATCAAGTGCATTTGCTTATTTTCTCTAGGTCCGATCGTTTCCTGGACTCAGCTTACTCAGGCCTGCCGGGGTGTAGGTAGAGTGGCGTACTTACGGTGTAGGACCAGGCTAAGTCGATAGCACACTCTGGACCTAGATTGGCTTGGCGTTCACGCGAGTAGACCATTCAACAATGTTAAGACCCGAAAGAATTAACAATGCAACTTGGATTATATATGAATTATTCGAGCTAAAGTTTCTTGAGAATTGCACAACTTTGTTAAAGACAAGAAAGAGAAAAATAAAAAAGAATGAGCCTGTACAAAATAAATGCACGTGGAGTCTGCTTTCACATAATGATGTCTTTCATTATAGGTCCGGGGTACAGGGGAAACAAGTACACTCTTAGGGTACGAAACCAGGCTAAGTGTGTTACATTTCTTGTTTGACCCAGAGTAGCTAGCTACACTTTTAGTTTTGAGACTGTGTCAAGTGTTTCTTGAACTTTGCGGACCTTCCGGGAAAGGTCCGGCTGTTCTTCCGGAGGAACTACCCGACTCTGTACAATGACGCTATAACATACATCATATGTAATTACAAACTCACTTCCGTGATATTAAGTGTAGAACTTACAGATGTGCTCAATGTTCCAAGGATTAGGGAGCGGTGTCCCATCCTCGGTTGCCAAGCGAACGCATCCGGGACGGGATACTTTGATTACTCGGAAGGGTCCTTCCCAGCTTGAGGAGAGTTTGTTTAACCCTTCTCAAGTTTGTATTCTCCGTAGCACCAGATCACCTTCCTCGAGCTATCGGTTATGCACGTGCCTTTGGTGATAGCGTCGAAGCGCTTGGCGGTATCGTGCGTTTCAAACAGCTGCTCGACACCTTCCCTCTTCAACAAGGTCAAGGTCTTCACGCCGGAGTTGGTCCTGCGTGGCTTCATCGAAGGTCCGGACCCGGAGCGACTCCAAAGTGATTTCCGGAGGAAGGACTGCTTCAGCTACGTAAACCAGGAAGAAGGGTGTCTCTCCAATTGACCGGTTTGGAGTTGTCCTGTTTGCCCACAAGGTAGGCGGAAGCTCTTGAATCCAGTTGGCTCCATGTTTTTTCAAGCGCTCATATGTGTGCGTCTTGAGTCCTTTTAGGATTTCTGCATTTGCTCTCTCAGCTTGGCCATTGCTTGTCGGGTGAGCTACGGAAGCGTAGCTGACTTGAATGCCGAGGTTTTCGCAATATCCTTGGAATGCAGAGCTTGTGAATTGGGTCCCACTGTCAGTTATGATCTTGTTTGGGACTCCAAATCTGCATACTATGGACCGCAAGAAATTGATAGCTGATTGCTTGTTTATTGTCACAACTGGAGTTGCTTCCGGCCACTTAGTGAACTTGTCAATGGTGACATACAGGAACTTGTAACCTCCGACGGCTTTTGGGAAAGGTCCCAAAATATCCATACCCCACACGACGAATGGCCATGTCGGAGGTATCGTTTGTCGAGGTTGAGCTAGTGTGTTAATTTGCTTTGCATGAAACTGGCATGCTTCACATTTCTTCACTAGCTCGGTTGCATCCTGGAGTGCTGTAGGCCAGTAAAAACCATGCCGGAAGGCTTTACCGACCAACGTACGGGAAGACGCGTGGTTCCCACACTCGCCTCCATGGATTTCCGCGAGGAGCTCGCGACCTTCTTCCCTTGTAATGTATCGCATTAGGATGCCATTGGCACCACGCCGGTAGAGATCCCCTTCTACCAGTGTGTATATTTTAGCCAATCTGACTATTCGGTCAGCAGATACATTGTCTTCAAGAAGGATGTTGTCTTTCAACTAGCTCCAGATCTCTGAGATCCATGCATCGGAGCTAACTTGAGCATTTGAGTCTTGCGTGCTGGGTTGCTCGGAGCTTCCGACAGCACCTATGACCCTTGATGGGCGCCATGGTAACAGGGCCATCGGGACCGCCAACTTCGAGGTGCTGGTCTCGCCCCCTTCACTCAGTTCGGCAGGCTGAGCTGTTGGTCTTGACAATCTTCGGACAAAGGTTCCGTCGGGAACCGGAGCTCCGGTTGAAGCTTTCATTGAGAGTTCGTCGACTTCAGCATTGTTGAAACGCTGGACATGGCAAAGATCCAGGACTTCAAAGTCCTTCTGAAGCTTCTGGACTTCAAGTAGATATGCAGCTAATTGAGGGTTATTGCAGCAGCATTCACCTTTAACTTGTTTTATAACTAGTTGCGAGTCACCCTTTACCAACAGCTGCTTGACACCATATGATAGTGCCACCTTGAGCCCATAGATTAATGCTTCATACTCCGCCATGTTGTTGGTTGCCTTGAAGTCAAGGTGAACCATGTATTTGACCTTCTCCCCGGTTGGAGCGAGGAGAAGGATTCCAACTCCGCCCCCCTGCTTTTGCACGGAGCCATCAAAGTAGAGAGTCCAGTGAGGCTTAGTGAAGACCGAAGCCTTAGGTTCCGGTTTCTGCTCGCTGGGGCCCCCAGGATTTGATGGAGAGGGGGTCCATTCCGCCACAAAGTCTGCCAATTCTTGACTCTTGATTTCTTGTCTTGGGACGAATTCAAGATCGAACTCGGCCAATTACGCTACCCACTTTGCAATGTTCCCAGTAGAGTTGGGGTTATGCAAGATTGCACGAGTGGATGAGGTTACCACTGAAATCTTGTGAGCTTGGAAGTAGTGACAAAGCTTCCTAGAGGCAATAAGAACTGCATAAAGCAACTTATACACCTCCAGGTATCGAGTCTTGGCGTCATGGAGTACTTCAATGATGATGTACACTGGGCGATGGACTGTCCGGACCCTCCCGGAGGGGCCCGAAGCTTCCTCCTCATCAACCCGGACCCTCCCGGAGGGGTCCAGACCTTTTTCGGGGACCTCCGGGTTCTTACTAGAGGAACCCGGAGCTTCTTCTGAAGTGACCCGTACCTTGCTGGAAGGATCCGGATCTTCTTGTTCAGCAATAGTAACTCCTTCATTTGAAGGAGGTTGATCCTCTGGCGTCTCACCTCGAGGATCAGGGTCCGGGGGCTGGGACCCAGACTCGCCTTCAGGTAGCTCCGGAGCTTCCCGGAGGGGTCTGGATTCCTGAACTAGGGATGGTTCTGGTCTTTCTGCAACCAGGACTATGCTAACAACTTCGCCTGTTGCTGAAATGTAAAGCAGAAGTGGCTCACCAGGATTTGGAGCTACCAAAGTTGGTAGAGTGGTGAGGAGCTGCTTCAGCTCTTGGAACGCCTTTTCTGCTTCTTCATACCATTGGAATGGTCCGGACTTCCTCAATAATTTGAAGAAGGGTAGCGCTCATTCCGCAAGTCTTGAGATGAACCGGCTGAGGGCAGCTAGACATCCAGTCAGTTTCTGGACATCCTTGATGCGAGCTGGTGGCCGCATGTCTTCAATAGCTTTAATCTTTGCCGTATTTGCCTCTATTCCTCGGTGGTTCACCAAGAATACAAGAAGCTTCCCTGAGCTAACCCCAAAGACACACTTGTCTGGGTTCAGCTTTGTGTGTGTGATTTGCAACTTGTCGAGGACAGCTTGCAAGGTGTCAAGAAATGACTTCTTGTTCTTGATCTTGATGACGATGTCATCGACGTACACTTCCACTACATCTCTAATGAGCTCTCCAAAAGTTTTGTACATAGCTCGCACAAATGTTGAAGCAGCATTTTTGAGACCGAATGGCATGGCAGTGTAACAGTATAATCCATCTACTGTGATGAAGGCAATATGCTCTTCATCCTCCCTAGACATTCTGATTTGGTGATACCCATAATATGCGTTTAGGAAACATAGTAATTCACACCCGGAGGTGGAATCCACTATCTGATCTATTCTAGGTAGTGGAAATGGATCCTTTGGACATGCCTTATTCAGTGTTGTGTAGTCGATACACATCTGAAGCTTCCCGCCGGCCTTAGGTACAACGACTGGGTTTGCCAGCCATTTTGGGTGGAAGACTTCCCGGATGAATCCAGCTTTGAGCAACTTCTTCACTTCTTGACGTATGATGTTCTATCGCTCTGCTGATTGCTTCCGAGGCTTCTGATGTACATGCCGAGCGTCGGGATAAATCTTGATATTGTGCTCGATCACTTCCCTAGGGATCCCAGACATTTGTGACGGTTTCCAGGCAAACACGTCGACATTAGCCCGGAGGAAAGTGATGAACATGAGTTCCTATTTGTTGTTCAGACCTCCCGATATACGGGTGGTCTGATCAGCATCGGGACCAATTTGGACAACATTGACGAGAATGTCAGTGTAGCCGCTTGGTTGCACTCATGGTGCGAAAATTGAGCCTTGATGATGAATGCTTGGGGCCTTTGGAGCTTGGTCCTTTCCAGATTCTTCCTCCTGCGCTGTAGCAAGCGCGTGGAGTTCTTCTAGAGCAGTAAGTCCGGTGGTTCGATCTCAGCGGATCCGGAGAACGCCTGAGGGTGTTGGCATCTTCAACACCAAGTAGCCATAATGAGCAGCAACCATGAATTTGTACAAAGCTGGTCTGCCCAGGATGGCATTGAAGGGTAAGTTGATCTGCGCCACGTCAAAGACCAACTTCTCGGTCCTATAATTCTCTCAGGTTCCGAAGGTCACCGGGAGAGTAATGGCACCGAGTGGGGTTATGGCCCCCGGACCTACTTCGAAGAAAGGTCGGGAGGGGCGAAGATCCGAAGGTCGGAGCTGAAGCTTGACAAAAGCTTCGAAGATTATGAGGTTCAGCCCCGAACCTCCGTCCACCATCACGTGGTGGAGCTGGATGTTATTGATGGTCGTAGATACCATCAGTGGAAGTTGGCCAGCTCCGATCATGTTCCGAGAGCAGTTCGAAGCATCGAAGGTGATGGCAGTATCCATCCACTTCTGATGAGGCTCCGCCCTGGCGGTGGGAGCTATCGAGTCCATGTCCCACCGCATCGTCTTGAGGACACGACGAGAAGTAATGTCCCACGAACCACCAAAGATGGTGTTCATGGTCTTCCGGCGCTCATTGTCGGAGACATCGGAGTCGTCATGAACGGAGGTGTAAACAACCTTCATGATCTTTTTAGGGTCCTGGAAGCCTAACTCCTCTTTAGCCGGAGCTTCGTCGACTTTTTGTTTTCCTTCCCTTTGAAGGAAAAGAGCTTATTCCCGGCGCTTATCATAGCACTCGGCGAGGTTCTGGACCTCTCGATAGTTTTCCAAGTTGTGCCTGTCTGTCTTGTATATGGGGCACCACATATTGGAGCTGCCACCGTCTTCAGATAACGCCCGAGGTCGTTTCTCGGGGCGTGGGCCCCGGCCACCCGGAGCTGCTGCAGCAGCGGCAGCAGGTGTGCCGGCCGACGACTTCTTCTTGCTGTTGGACTTTTTCTTCTTCTTGCCACTCCTGGAGGTAGTGGCTTCACACTTGGAGGATTTTTTGTTGTCCTCTGGAGGTGGTTGGGAGTGCATTTCATGGCCCTCTGCAGCTTTGACACATTTGTCTGACAAGATGAAGAGTTCCGTGACACTGGTGACTTCCTTGGTCGCCAGCTTCTCCAACATTTTCTTGTCTCGAACGCCCTGTCTCAATGCTACAATAACAGAAGTGATTGAGATAGAAGGAATGGTATTTAGTACCTGGGAGAACCTCTGGATGAATGATCTTAAGGACTCTCTCCCTTTTTGCTTGACAGCAAAAAGATCCAGTTCTGTGCCAGGTCGGGTGTATGAGCTCCCAAAATTGGCAGTGAACTGTTGGCACAACTCCGCCCAACTGTTGATGGAGTCAGGCGGAAGGCTCATGAACCAAGACCTGGTGGTCCCAGTCAAAGCCACTGGAAAATAATTGGCCATCACGACCTCATTTCCCCCCAGCCGCAAGGATAGCGGTGGAGTAGATTTGGAGAAATTCAGCGGGAATGACAGTCCCGTCAAATTTCTCCAGCAGGTGAGGCCAGAACTTCTGCGGCCACCTGACCATGCGTAGGTGCATGGCCAAGGTAGAACAACCTCCTCCTACTCCCTAAGGAGCAGGACTGTCCCGAGCCTCTCGCCTCTCGCGAGCACGCTCGATATGGACACGGTCGTCCTGTTGCCGGTAACAACGATCAAGCTCCGCCCAGAGGTCGTGAGTCGAAAGCCTGGTTACCGTGTGAGTACATCGCACCCCAAAAGGCAGTGACGTCGCCTGTTGAGATGCATCACGCCTCCTGTGCTGCAACCAGATGTTCCACATCAGCTCTCCAATGCTCCATCTCACTCTGGGGTGCTCCTGGAGGCGGTGGACGTTGGAGAAGAGAACGCGCAATATTAATCGCGTGTTCAGGGTTATGGTTTGCTGATGCAGTGATCAACGCGGACGCCCCATCTCGACGTCCAACTTGATTCACCGGAGCGGATGGTGGCGGTGGTGGCATGACTCCTGCTGGAGCTACAACACCTGCTGGCTGCTGCATGTTGGAGGGATTGCCTCCAGTAGGTTGCAGAGCATGGTTACCGTTGCATGATCCAGCAGCAGAATTCACCATCTTTGAATCTCGGGCGCCCCCCTACCTGGCGCGCCAACTGTCAGAGGGTGATTCTGGCAATTCTCCCGACACTACTGTTAGTAGGCCGCAGAGTTTCTTAGTTCGGTTTGGATGCGCAGAGATTCAGAGCAAGATGGCGATTTGACATGAGGATTTACGTGGTTCGGGCCGCCTGAGCGTAATACCCTACTCCACGGGTGTGTGTTGTTGATGTATTGAGCGTCTGAGCGCTTGTGTGTGAGAGACCAGAGTGTCCGGGGGGGGGTATCCTTTGTGTATCGCTTGGCCAATCCTTTTATAGTACAAGGGCTGACCGTTACATTGTTAGCCTGGCCCGACATGTGGTGCTGACAGTTACTGATGCCTAATACCCAATTAATGTACTTAATTCCCCTTAATAGCGTGATAACACCCTTTAATAGTGGCGTTACTGGTATTAAGGGTCATCCGATCGTGTGTCATTAAGATAGCATTAATAACACTTAATCAGGTCTTGAAGTCTTTAATGTCCCTTGAAGGTCTGAGCCGTTGGAGGTCCACCAATTTGCCTGTTGAAGTTGAAGGTCCGGCGGTTGGACACGTGGTAGCTCTGAAACTTACCGTCTTGGACGAGTAGGTCCGGTGCTGTTGTACACGTGTCGGTACTGGAGCTTCCCTCTGTCGAGGGTTAGGTCCAGGGGTGCCACACATGTATCTAGCCGGAGCATTCCCATGTAGGGATTGTAGCTTCGAGTTTATGATACACGTGGCCGCACTGGGACTAACCATAGAAGAGAGGCAGGTCCAGTTCCGAGTGACACGTGGGGCCTTCAGAGGTCTTCACCTCTGATAGGTAGAGTTCTTTTGCACTCTTCGCAGTTCCAAGGGATATCCAGTACGCAGGGTACCGACAGTTGTCTTTACATCCATCTGATGTAATTCTAAATCATAATGAGCCACAAGAGCCATTATAATTATGAAGGAATCTTTACATGAAACTGGAGAAAAAGTCTCATTGTAATCAATCCCCTCTCTTCGCGTATAGCCTTTTGCCACAAGTCGTGCTTTAAACTTATCTATGTTCCCTTGGGAGTCATATTTGATTTTGTAGATCCATTTGCAGCCTACTGTTTTGGCTCCTTCAGGAATTGTCTCTAAGCCTCAAACTTCGCTGGTACTCATCGATCTGATTTCATCTTCCATGGCCTCAAGCCATTTTGATGAATATTTACTTCTCATGGCCTTCTCAAATGAGGTGGGATCATCCTCCATTTGAACTTCTTCACTATTATAGACTTCATAATAGTCAGGAATAGCGACATTCCTTGTTCTTTGAGATATCCGAGAAGGCTCGGCCTGTGGGACCTCAACTATTTGGGGTTGTTGTTGCTCTCCATCATTTGTGGCAACGGGTTCTTTAGGTTCTTGGAAAACAGGTTCCAAATTCTCATTCTATGTTACCACAATAGGAACTGCATCAAGTGCTGGTATCGCAGTGACTTGCACTGGCGGTGCAGCTACAATGTGCAGTGGGAAGAAAAAATCTTGAATTATGGGGTTTGGTGTGTACACCCGCTTCTCCTCAAGATTAATCTCCGAACTGTCACACTCTCCTGAATCATTTATTTTTCAAGGAAGACAACATGTCTTGTTTCTACAAACTTTGTGAATCTATCTAGGCAGTAGAAACGAAAACCCTTTGACTCTTCTGGATAGCCAATGAAATGGCAGGATACTGTTTTGAGATCTAATTTTCCAATGGTTGGGTTAAATACTTTTGCCTCAGCAGGACTCCCCCACACCCAAGGTGTTTTAATGAGGGTACTCTTTTTGTCCACATCTCATATGGTGTTTTCAGTACCGATTTACTGGGAACTCTGTTGAGAATATGAATGTCGGTTTTCAAAGCCTCCATCCATAAGCTCACTAGCAGTGTAGAGTAGCTGATCATACTTCGCACTATATCCATCAAGGTACAGTTGCATCTTTCAGCCACTCCGTTCACTGAGGTTCACCCGACATTGAATACTGGGCAACAATGCCTTGTTCCATTAGAAACTTTGCAAAAGGTCCTGGAACTTGGCCATATGCAGTATGTCGACCGTAGAATTCCTCTCCACGGTCTAATCTGACAACTTTGATCTTTGCATCATGTTGATTTTCTACCTTGGCCATAAATCATTTGAATTTATCCAAAGCATCTGATCCTTCTTTAATTGGATAAATGTATCTGTAAAGGGAATAGTCATCTGTGAATGTTATAAATGAATCATAACCATTCACACTCCTTACTGAGAAGGGACCACATATGTTTGTGTGAATTATTTCTAATACACCTGTGCTTCTCTTAGCATTCTTCTTTACTTTCTTTACAAATTTTCCTTTTATGCACTCAATGCATTGATCTAATTCTGAGAACTCTAATGGAGGAATAATCTCATTTTTTACTAATCTTTATATTCTCCCTCTCGAAATATGGCCTAAATGACAGTGCCATAATTTTGACGATGCGTCATGAGTTCTTTTCCGTTTTCTATGCGCGATTGTAGACGAGGATACATTCGCGTCTTCATTGCATACTGAATTAACACTTTCATGCAATGATAATAAGTAAAGATCATTTCTTTTGAATTCAATAGTAACCAATGTATTATTACATTCTATCAAACATTTGCTATCTTTGAAAAGACAAACATATGCATCATCATCCAGGCAAGATACACTAATTAAGTTTCTCTGTAAAGAAGGTACATAAAAGACATCTTTAAGAACTAAAACATAGCCAGTGTCGAGCTCCAAATGAACATCGCCAACTGCTTCAACATCCGCCTGGACTCCATTTGCCACTCTAATTTTCCCTTCGCTTCTTTGAGTGGCTCTCGTCGAATGGAATCCCTGCAATGAATTTGCAACATGGATAGTTGCACCTGAGACAATTCACCAAGTAGATTCGGAATAATCTGTATACATGGATTCATCTATAGAAGAAACAATGTTCTCACCTCTCTTTACCATGATCATATTTAAGTATTTGGGACAATTACTTTTGTAATGTCCCCTCTCTTTGCAGTGCAGACTCTGGTCTCTGTCTACTATGAATTGTCCTTCATGAGGTTTGTGCTGCTAAAACTGAGCTGGAGATTTTCCTTTTGAGGAGGAAGAAGCATTGCCTTTGTTAGGCGCATGCTTTTTCTTGTTGATGTAGTTGATAGAGCCGCCATTGGAAGACTTAATTCTTTCCTCCTGCTGAAGACACATCGAAATGGCTTTTTCTATGTCCCAATTTTATATCTTGGAGTTATAGTTGACCACAAAGGTCTCAAACTCCTTGGGCAATGAGTCAAAAATCAAATGTACAATGTGATCCTCCTTGAAGGCAAGATCGAAAGACTTAAGCTTGTTGTTCTGGTTGACCATCCGACGGATGTGCTCTCTAACCCCAACACCATTGTACCTCTCCGAAACCAACTATTTGATCATCAGGGTAGCATATGTCTTTGAAAAACCATTGTATTGATTCTTTATCTTTTCGAGGTACTCCATCGCTGTGGGGTAATCTGAAATTGAGCCTGTGATAGAAGGCTCAATGGTGTTCTTTATCACTGCCAAATATTTCATGTTGACAGGAATCCATCTGGTATGAGCTTTCTCATAGTCATCTTTGCTCCTCTTGTATGAAGTCTATTTTTGCTTCCAAGAAGCATCTGTGTCTGTGTTATCCCTTTCGGGTGGCACATGCTCTGTAGGTTCTGGAGTAGTCATAATGCAATCTAGCTCAATCATAATAAAGAATTGTTCTAGTTTCTTAAACCACTCATTGTAGTTGTCTCCTTTTAAAACAGGGATATTCTTGATTGTAACCATCATGGATAACCCTCCTGAAAAATTTCCATACTAAGTGAGAACATGAAGTAAAATTCAAATATGTTATTGCATATTTAAAATCAACGTTGGTCAGAAAATAAATACGCAATAACCTTCTGTATCAAAACTAAATCACCGTTGGGCAGAAATTAGAATTAATACATTAGGAAAAAACTATTGCAATTACGATATTGTTATTATCAATGTTGGCCAGAGATAACAATGTTGTAATTTAAACTTTTAAATAATCTATTTTTCCTGAAATTTAAATCTCCCGTTGGTTCAAATTTAAATAGCTAGACAAAACGGTATAGAAAATTATCTATATACTTTGCAGCAGAAACTTTTCTATTATCCAATTTTATCTTTTCCAAAGATAATCTTTGTGGTAAAATCCCTGACAATTAATTAACATTGGTTCAAAAATTACAGGGATAAATTCTGATAACGTTTGTTTAAAATTTATTCAATTTTTTTGGAAAAAATAAAACATTTAAATTTTCTTTCATTTTTCGACGGCTCGGCCCATTGGGTCTTCTGTGAACGCGCGCTGGCAGCCCATACCGCGGCGAGGGCGCACGTGATTGATCTCAACCGTCGATTCGATCGGACGGTCGCACGTGCTGTCCGGAGGGACAAAACGGTGACGACCTCCAAACCTCATCATTTCTCATCTATCAGCCTCGCATTTACCCGAAACGGTGATGAGAGTGAGAGCGGTGGCGATGGCAGCAAGCGCCACTGTGAGGCCCCTCGCCGGCGCACGCGTCCACCGTAGGGTGAGCGCACTGCCGTCGAGTGGTCTCTTTGTGGTGCCCGGATCAGTGGACGACGATGCGAGCGATGAAGCGGGCTCTAGTTTGCCGCGGTCGCTAGTGAGCGGCCACACTTAGATCTGGTTGAGGTGTTGAAGCACAACGACGGTGGATGGCGCGATAGGAAGAGGAGGTAAGTCCTCCTTTCCCTCCCCCGGCGCCGTCCTCTTTTCTGTTAGGGTTTGGTTCCTTTTATTTGATTTTCTTTCTAATCTCTAATCAATGCGATTAGATTGGCAAACTGATACCATTGATAGACTCTAGTATCGTCTACCGCGAAGATTAAGTCACAGCAAAAATGATCTATGCATCAACAAGGGTAGTCTAGATCGAACCTTCATGTGTCGGCGGCGCCGACATGATTGGTGTGGTGGCCATTGTGATGGCTAAGACAGACAGTTCTCGTGGAGCAGTTTGGAGTTGGTAGCGATGGCCTTCGAGACACCACCGGCACTGACCGGGCACGGCGGTGGCGTAGGGATTCGACGTGGTTGCAGTGAGGTTTTCTCTCGCCGCTGGCTGCGCTCCCAATTGGATCGGACTAGGGTTTTGTCGGTAGGGTGTGGCAGCTACGGTGAACCTCGTACCTTGTGCCGCCCGACCCCCACCTCTATTTATTTGCGCAGTGTGACAGGAGCCCACTAGTCATAGTTGGACTGGGACGCACCCGATCAGGGCGTTTGTGAGGGCAAGGCCCTCTCGGGTCTGTTGGGGCCCGAGCGGGTTAGAGAGATCAATCTAACACTAGTTGCTTCTTAAGAACACAAAACCCTAAGATTTGTTTTTTTAAAAAACTATAAATTTAAAATTAGTTTCATAAAACCACGACGGTTTGTGTCTTTACATTGTAAAACCATAATTTATTAGTTAATATATATAGAGGTAAACTTTTTAATAGATGGGAAATGAACAATATGGCGATTGGTAGTTCTTTACTCTTAAGTTCTGTAGTAGAAAATAGAATGATCCTGACAAAGAAAAGCTGCCCGTACTGAAGATTTTACTAGAGCGAATGCCAGCAAGGAGCTCACTATAGTGAAATTTTACAAGAGTAAGGGGCATATTGATCATTGCGACTAAAAAATGAAAATATTCTATGGGCTACAGGCTGAAGTAAGGGCATATTTGTCAAAAGTGGCAAGGGTAAAAAAATCTAGACTAGTGCCACATAAAGGGAAGAAGGCAAAAATTTTTTATGGTACAAATACGGAAAGTATAAAATTTAGTGGCAGACAAAGAAGGACCAACCTCCTCCGATCGAGCCTTCGCTCGGCTCCTCTGATGGAGCAGGCCCCCTCTCAGGACACCCTCCTCCGGGGGGTGGGGGTGGGTGGGCGGGGGATTAAAGCTGTCAACAAGTCAAACTCGAGCGAACTTGCTCTTTGAGATTCAAGCTTGATAAGAATTTAAGCTGAGCTCGAGCCAAGCCTGAAATCCTTTCAATACCGCACTCAAGTTCGAGTTCGGCTCGGTTGAAGCTCGTAAAAGCTCGAGTTTGAGCGCTCGGCTAAATATTATTTAAGAAAATATAAACAATATTTTTTTTAAAAAATTTATGTAAACGAATCTTATGGAGCTTGAGCTCATCAGACTTGCGAGTTTGAGATGGATCTCGAGTTCTGCTTGTTTATTGTCAAGTCGAGTTTGAATCGAGTTTTTAAGCAGTCAAACTCGAGTAGTTCATGAGCCTCGAGCTTCACTGACAGCCCTAGGGGATGCATCGACCAGTCGCTCGGCTCCTGCTGCCTCCGCTTAGATGGATCTTTCTGGTCGCAGCATAGCATCCGCTCCTTGTGCTAACCTTCGGCCAGAATTGGCGATTTCCTCTAGCGAATCCAGCCTCCGCAGATTTGCAAGGACGGGGGGGGGGGGGGGGGGGGTGCGATCGAGCCTCCGTCCAGATTCATTCGACAAGGTGGAAGGTTGATGTTAGTGTGCATACCAACTCAACACCATGGTTATCGAATTCATCGCCTCTCAGTCACGACAACTGTCAGGGGAGGCGTAGGGACTCCACTGCCGCTTGCCTAGGATCCACGCGCGGGGCTCTCCTGCGACTATCAAGTCTTCTATATTGTCTCCTGACCTCAAATTTGTTGCGGGCGAGGCGGGGGGCTCATCCCAGATTCACGCACGGGGATTCTCCTCCGACTGTCGAGCTTTTTTTGTGCCACCTCCTCGCATCAGATTTGCGAGGGGGTAGGAGGCTCTCCCACCGTCGGACCTTTCGCACCGCTATCCCTTCATCCAAGACCGCACGAAGACTTTCTCCCTTTTGTCGGGGTGACAAATAAGTGGTGTCCCGCCCCTCCGTCTTCCCTTCCTTGCACATTGGTGGTAAGGCTTCAGATTTATGGGGATGGGGGATTGGTGGCAGATCAACCACGGGAGGAGCAGAGCCGCTCCGACTGAAAGTGTCACCATCACCAGGGTCGACGAGGAAACTGTCAACATGCAGATGGATGCACCAGCGATGACAACATTGTGATTCTCGGCGGCCTTACGTAGCACTGGATGTTTTTATAGAATTGTGTACTTTTTTGGTATATCTCATGATATGTTCGTTATTATAATATTCTGGGACTGCATACTTTGTAAAGGCCGAAAACATTTTTTCCATTTGCTAATAAATAAGGAAGGAATACTTGTTACACAGTCAGAGAAGAAGGGAGGGAGAAGTGGAGGAATCCTTATCCTACTTGTGCGTGTTACGTACAGTCTATCCAGCTTGTCATAAGCTACAAGAGGGGCCATAGAAAATCTGCTTGTGCAGTTCGTGAGATGGACCCACGGACAAGAACTATTTGTGAAAATCCATTTTCTACATGTGGCGGGTTAAGAGAGCTAGCCTTTAACAGGCAGGCCCTCTTGAGCGGGCATGAGTAAATGTGTAGTTTTTTTTATAGACAATAGTATTTTTTTAGATGATGGTTAAGTACTGATCTTCCTTCCAAGGTGGTTATAACTAATTTATTACAAGCGAGTACAAATGCAGACACTCACAACTTATTGTTAGAACAAGACGACGATAACTGGATGGCTAAGCACACGACTATGGACTGGATTTCGTAGGCCAATATTACGGCATATTCATCACTTCACATTTTTCATAAGTGCACACCAAATCCAGCGCTTATAACTTTCTATATAGAGTACCTGCATTTAGTACTGTGAAATTTGGTCTGAAACTCGCTCTCACTGGGAACTGAACTCAGGACTGAGTAGTGCTACTCGGAATATTTAACCACTAGACAATAGTATCTTAATATGATTGTTATATAAATGCATGACTCCAATTTATACAAGCGGGTTCTCTTAAAGAGGCATGTAGAAATATTATTTCTAGAGTTGGATCATTACATGGCTGCTTACGGTTATTTGAAAGTCTAGTAGCAGCCCATGGGCGTAAAGAATGCAAACCAAAAGGACCCCAAACACGGAAACTCTAAAAATGCTCGTCTTCAATGCTTCCTCCGTGTACTCTCTCTATCTTCTCCCACAACCTTGTCATCATCATCTCTCTCTCTCAAAGATAGATTTGTAGAAACCAGTCTTCTAAATACCTGATCAAATCTGTCACTTGTGCAATCCATGTAATTCAAGCAGAATGCTAAATGCCTATACGGATGAGTTTTTTTAGCTTGATAAGGAGTTACAATTGGTTGGCAACAACGAAAAAAATTACAAACAATTTACATGGATTTAGCGACGTGACTTGTTTAAGGTAAAAAAATCATGTGCCAATGGATGATATGCAATGTCCTGCTGTCATGCAAATGTTTTTTTGTGGGAGATATAGTAGGGAAAAACCCTACTGTAGTGATTATTAATTTAAGATAAAAATGATTGAGATAGCTAGTTACAACAACCATACACGATTGCATCGTAACAACCACCAAACTAAAATCGTCATTACCTAACAAGATAAGCAACTAAACATTGACTTCGAGATGGCAACGGGTATCCATAACGTATCTATAACCCGCATATCCGCAGATATACTGTCCGGTGGGTACAAATTTGTATATAAATTCGTACCTATGGATACACATTCAGGCAACTGGTAAAATCCAATGGATAGTTCTAATCAATTAAGAAAACATTGTACCCATATCCGTATACGCGTACCAGGATACTAACGGGTTCAATGTAACTTCATATGAATATAAATTAGTATTCTCAATTTTATTATACAAACACAACTCAATGTTGAAATGATTATAAAATATTCGACCACTCAGGTGTGACAATTTCTTATACAATATTTGCATTATGATTCATAATTCATTAATTAAGCATAAATAATAAATAGAACAAAGTTTCTTGTTGACCTCCTTACTTCATTTTGTGTTGTCATGATATACTAATCATTATTGTTTTCTGTTGAATTTGGCAACATGGAAGATTGGATTTTAAAGCAGTTGCTAATAATATAAGAAACATATGTAATAGATAAACGAATATGCACTTTTATGTAATCTAATTTGCTGTTTTAGGTAACGGGTGTGCCCGCTGGTATAAAATATCCGCAGTTAAGAAATAAGGTAACATTTTATACCGCTGCAGGTAATATGTACAGATAATATCCAACATATATGGATAGACAAGAGCATTATCTATGAATATTTTACCTGTTGTCATCTCTAACATTGACCATCCATCGATGATGGAGGATAAACTAGACCTGTGCTAGAAGACCGACAATCTTTAGAGACCAAAACAGCAGTAAGCCTAGACCACACTACAAGAATCCGCCTCATCTACGATGGCCAGAGCCATCGTAAATAAGAGAAAATCCATCATGAATAAGCTATTTATGACGGATTCTGTTATTTACGATGATTTTTTGCCGTCGTAAATTAGTTATCATAAATAAGCTTATTTACGACAGCGACACGATTCTGTCGTAAATATGGGCTCGAGCCCGTGGATGGGCTGAGCCTCCTTATTTACGACGATTCTGGCGGTCGTCGTAAATAAGCATCTTATTTACAACGATTTCTATGACTGTCGTCAATTAGAATGACTTATTTACGACGGTCAAGGCAGCTGTCGTAAATAGGACAGATCTAATTTACGATGGTTCTGTACAAAAACATCATAAATAAGATTTTATATTAAAAGCAAAAAATGGCTACCGTCGCGATGGGCAGAAACACAGTATATACAACAGCATACAACAACATATAACAACTTCACATCACAAAGACACAAACTTCATTTACATCACCACATCACAAATGTCGCATAGACACAAACCGAACAAGAGTGGCTATACGCTAGCCCCTCTAATACCTCCGGAGCCTTAGACGTCGTCTTCGCGTGTCACTCTAGGCGTTGGTAGCAACAGGATAGAGTTTGAGCCTGCGTTGCCGATCTGTGCAATACACGTAAGTAGTTAGCATGTTTATAAGTTTGAAACTTTGTTTTTGACTAGAATTGATTAAATAAGCTAAAATTGATCATATTTAATTTAATTTCGCTAAATGGAGTTAGATTTGGCTATGTTAGATGAAGTAAGACTAGAATTTAAAGTTTTTGTTACCCGAATCGCAGAAGAAGGTGCGTCAGGCGTGGGCTGCACTGGCGATGGTGCCTGCACCGGTGGCGGTGGCTGCCATTGTGATATTTGGATCTGTTGCCCATGTTGTCGAGCTAGGGTCTATCATTGCAACCATTAGAGGTTACATATTAATAAAATGTGATGAATTTAAATTATATTAGTTAGTATCCTTTACCTCCATCGCTTCCGTATGTGCGCCATGTAGGTGGCCTGATACTCCAACACAGTCCTGTGCGCCTTCTCTTGCCGTGCAAGCTTCTCTTCAAAGCTTTGTCGCAAGGCCTGCACCTCTATGTCTCTCTATGAGACACAACTACTCAACCGACGAAGCCTGCATGGAGCTGCCTCTCGAAAGTCATACCGCACTCGAGTCGACAACTCCATCGAATATGGAAAGTATACAAAATAAGCATCAACAATATTAAATTGAATTATCTTAAACTATCAACAATAAAACAAAAGAGCAAGTCACATTCTGTGGGCTTTGCCGCCTCCGGTTGCATTCACGACTTGAGAATCGATTGGCTCATGTACCCAATCAAAATCTTTGCCATGTATCCTCACGACCTCCTGCTCGTACCTAGCCTGAAAATCAAGGAAACCGTGTAAGTTCAACAGTGGAGATAGTTACAATTAATTTGAATGATTTTGGACTTACCATTCGCTCGACAGTGACCTGACTGCATTGCTCAGGCTGAGAAGGGTCACTTTCCTTGTGACCTCTCTTCGGGACCTGAGTAGGCGTTGGTTCCACCCCGTCATGCGCTCCTGTCAATATGTGTTAGTACGAATAGTATATTATAAATATATAAAAATAAGTTAGACACACTTACCGTGCGTTTAGTTACACGCAAGTGGCCATCTTGGTCGTAGTTGTGTTTTCCGTCGACCCCTCTACACTCTCGAGCCCTATTGGACTTAGCAATAAACTCATCGCTAGCCCAATACCTACAAAGGGCCCGATATGCATTGGGTTGGCCTTGCAACCAGCTCACGTTGCCATGCACATATTTGTAGGTCATTAAAATACCATAAATAAAATTATCACTAAAATATTTACTACACCCAACTTACCTCCGCGTAAGGTGCCTGTCGCTCTCCTGTCGGAACACTTGCACGTCATGCTGGTGTCGCCTCAAGTAGTCCTTGATAGCTTGAGTGCAAGCGTTCGATAAAGCCCGTGCAACCACCTTCTGAGTGTTCCTGTTGAACACATCCCTCGCATGCTCAATCTAGCTCGGGTCCTCCGGGTCCACTAAACGATACCTTTCCGATAAGAAAATATATATTGAAGAGATATACATTAATAATTTAAAAGAGTTTAAGAATTGAAACTTTGAAATTTTATTTAAGGTACTCATCATATAATTGACTCATACAGTCTACTGACGGTGTCGTGCTCCTGATGTGCGGCGCGAGCGTAGTCGTCCCACGACGTAGCATACACCCCGTCGATGACATCGGGATAGTGCATACGCACTAAGGACCCAATGACACCGTTCACCGATTTGTGGTGTGTAGAACCGATGAAAGACGAGTTGTACCAAGAGCTGCAAGATATTTCTTTAATCATTAAGTAACCAAAAGTAAGCAAAATTGAATACAACAATTTGCTTACCTGTCTCCAACTGACTGAATCACAATCTTCTCTCTAGGAACCAAAGGAGGATCGACATAGTGAGTCCTCCTCGCCTGCCGCCTCTGCTGCGACACCACGTCTGGTGACCCAAAAGGCTGGTCACCAGTCGAGCCAGAGGGCTGGCTACCCGAGGGCTCGATACCCGATGGGTGACCAGGCTTAACCGGCGCCCTAGCCTTTGATTCAGCCTCTGAGTCAGATTGCAAAATCAAAATAATTCATAAGTAAGTTTAATTATAAAGTGGATTTAGGAATTTGTCAATGGCTAGTGAAATTCACTTCTATGCGTTGCTATTTGTCAATTAGAAAGTTTTTTTTGGTGTGCTTTGGTGGTTATGGCTGGTATTATCTTGTTATGGTTTCAACCTACTTATGTGAGGTGCCCATGTAAGGTGTTGTGTTTTTTGGACTAACGAGGGTCAAGTCGAGGACTTGGGCTCTCTAAGAATGGATGTTTATTCATGTCCCGGTGTTGTTTGAGGTAAATACATGGCTAGTGACAGGATCCATTGAAATAGTCTTAGAGAGAAGATGAGGTTCAATAACCAAGTTCGGGAGGAATTGTGATTGAGTTGATTGGGAAGATCACGCAACATGTTTGTGTCAAAAATAGTGCATGTGAAGGTATTGTGGACGTCGCTGGAAGCTGTTTGCACTTGTGCAAGGAGCGCATGGATGTGTCAACATGGTTCCAAGGCGTGATGAATAGATATGGATGTGAAGATGTGGCAGGAAAGGTCCAACCAGCTGGATTATGCCTCAAGCTGCGGTTGAGGTGGTTATGGTTCATTTATGGAAGGTTTCATGTTAGTTTTGGTTAGATTTCGTGGTGAGCACGAAGTTGAGTTGTTCTAGAAATGTTTGAGACGTTCCTAAAATGTTTGGAAGTCTTAAGATTACTTCTATCTGCGTATAGAAGTGTGTTGAGCAGTTATAGAAAGTTTCAGTTGAAACTGAGTAGGAGTCCTAGTTAGGATTGGGTTGGTCTTAGGGTTGGTTATATAAGCAAGAGAGCAAGGTTCATAGGTAGACGACTTTGGGATGTTCCTCTTATGTTCTATTGAATAAATATTGTAGTTTTAGAGGAGCTTTTGTGCCTTGTTCATCTGACTTATTTTCATCAAGTCTTTCTCGTCGAGTTTCTGCGCTGCCTGACCTTTCTTCATTGTTTTGATCGTAACTCGGCTTTTACAAATCCAATTGACGTGATTCTTTTTGTGTTGTCTTAAAAAATAAATACTCTATAGTGTGTGAAAATTTTAGGATCATTGGATTTATAGTTGTTGAGTTACACGAGTTTCTTTGCAGCATAGCAGATCTGTTTGCTCTCTTATAGAACAGATTGACCTTTGCTCAGAGTTTTGGTCATAACTTGAGTTTTACTCGGCATTTTCTCGTGGTTCTTATTGCTGTGTCTTAATGACTTGATTCTATAGGATCTACATTGATTTTTCATGTTTTGAACACATTGTAAACACTCAGACACACGATTTCTCTATCAGATTAATTTTCTATTGAGGGGTTTTTGTTGCTTCCCCTGAAAAGTTTTAATCTACCATTCACCCCCTCCGGTAGCTTTTCACGTGCTCTTCAATACTACAATTGTAAGACCTATGTGTGATGAATACATTGGCTTGTAGTGAATACACTTGGCTGTGATGATAAAAGTTTTGAATATCACCAAAACACCTTTTTATCAAGGTCCGACTCTAGCTCTGAGCTACAGCAAGGTCCGACGGTAGGTCCGACTTGTTTTGGGTAGCTCCGGTTATGTTCGATGCTAGGTCCCACTAGCTTTGGTCAGCTCCGGTGAAGTTTTGTTTTTAGCTCTGACATGTATTTGATAGCCCCGCCGTGTTTTTGCTAAGCTCCAAAGTTGATTTTTCTAGCTCCGGCTTTTGGGATTACTAGTTCCGACTAGTTCTGGTTAGCTCCGATGCTAGGTCCTGCTAGTTTTATAAGCTCCGGTAGGAGCTTGGTTGTACTAGTTTTGGTAAGCTCCGGCGCTAGGTTCTACTAGCTTTTGTTAGCTCCGGCTCAAGATCTGGGTTGCTCTGGCAAGGTCCGGAACTTGACCGTAGTGCTTCTGCTTTCAATTTGCAATGTTTCGTACTTGCTTTACATTGTTGGAAAGATTGCTTAGTATTAATTTGCTAAGTTTTTGGTGCGTTTTGGTTGATATGGATGATATCGTGTTACTGTGGTTTTGCAACATGCTTATGTGAGGTTCTCACGTAGGGTGTTGTGTTCAGAACTAACTTGAGTCAAGTCGAGGACTTGGGCTTGTATGGATTGGTTGTTTATTCATGTGCAGGTGTTGCTTGAGTTCAAGATCTGGCTGGTGATGGTATACATTGGACTAGTCTCAGAGAGGAGATGAGGTTCCAACAACCAAATTCAGGAGGAATTGTGGTTGAACTGATCAGGAGGTTGCGCAGCATGATTGAATCAAGAACAATGCATATGAAGGTATCGTGGACGTCATTGGAAGATGTTTGCACGTATGCAAGGAGTGCATGGATGTGGCTACATGGTTTCGAGACGTGATGAAGAGATGTGGATGTAAAGAGTTGGTCGGAAAGGTTCAACCGACTAGGTTATGGACTCAGGCTGCGACTGAGTCGGGTTTGACTCAAATATGGAAAGATTTGAGTTGGTTATGATAGGATTTTGTGTGGGTCACGAATTTGAGTTGTTTAGGAATGTGGGATACGTTCCTAAGGTGTTTGGAAGTCTTAAGATTCCTTCTATCTGCGTATAGAAGAATCTTGAGCATTTATGGAAAGTTACGATTCGTGATCTGAGTAGGATTGGAGTCCTAGTTGATGTTGGGTTGGCCTAAGGGCTGGTTATATAAGCAAGGGAGCCCAGAGCTCGTGGGGCACGACTTTGGGGCTGTTCCTCTTGTGTTCTATTGAATAAAATTCGTAGTTTGAAGGAACTTTTGTGCCTTGTTCGCCCGACTTGTTCCAGACAAGTTTTACTCGTCGAGTTTCTGGACAGCACTATCTTTCATCGGTGGTTTTATCATAACTCGAGTTTTACATATCCAATTGACGTGATTCTTTTGGGTTGTCTTCATAACTTGATTATCTATCATCTGTCAAAATTTCACGGTTATTGGATTTGTGGTCTATGATCTACACGAGTTTCTTTGCAGCGTTACAGAACTGTTTTTTTTGGTAGGGCAGATTGACCTTTGTTTGGTCTTTCGATCATAACTCGAGATTTTCTCGACGGATTTGAGTGATTCTTGTTGTGTTGTCTTCGTGACTTGATTCTCTCGGATATCTATCACTTTTGTAATGGTGAAACACGTTTAGATTAGTCTCACACATGATTTCTTTAACAGATCGTTTTTCTGCCGAAGGGGTTGGGATTTAATTGTTTTCGCTGCGTAGGATTTTTAAATCTACCATTAACCCCCCCTCTGGTAGCTTTTCACATGCTCTTCGATCCTACAATTGGTATCAGAGCCACGGTGCTCTAACCTTTGTGATTTACGCGTATTTTTGACTAATCATCATGGAGAAGTACTCCGCCAAACCTTGTGTGTTTGCTGGTATTGATTTTCAGGTTTGGAAGGCACGCATGGAGGCTTTCATCCAGGCACAAGGCTTTGCAATATGGGATAAGGTATACAAGCCTTACGAAGTGCCATCAAACGATCAAGTTACAGCTACGAATCTGAGAGATGTCGACAACAACAACAAGGCTCAACACTTGATCATACAAGGATTAACACAAAGGGACTTCGACCGTGTTGCACACCTCCGATCTGCATACGATGTGTGGAAAGCACTTTGTGACTACCACGAAGGATCCAACACGATCAAAGAGTTAAGGCAAGACATGTTCAAGAAAGAATACATGCGCTTCGAGATGCAACCCGGTGAGGCTATTGATGACCTTTTTGCTCGCTTTAATAAGATTCTCAGCAACTTGCGTAGTGTCAATGTTAATTTTTCAGATGCTGAAAATGCTAGGCAATTGCTAAGTGCATTAGATATGTCAATTTGGGAGATGAAAGTCACATCTATTCGTGAATCTACTGTCATGAGTTCACTTACTTTAGATGTGCTATATTCCAAGTTAAAAACTCATGAAATTGACATAATCTCACGTAAGAACCCCAATAAGTCTACTGCATTTGTTTCACAACGTGATATGTCTAGCTCCGGCCAATCATCATCCTGCAATACTCTTGCTTTGTTGTCCTCACCAACCCTGGAGCAGATCGAAGAATTTCCAGAAGAGGAGTTGGCACTCATCTCTACTAGATTATCAAAAGCATTGTAAAATGTGAGAACTAGAAGGAGAGAAAGCTCCGAACCTCAACGTTGTTTTGAATGTGGTAAAACAGGACACTTTTCGTACAGAATGCCCTAACCTTTCAGGTCCGACCACCCGGGAAGAAAAACAAAGCAAGGTTCGGACCTCCTCTGGAAATCTCAACAAGAAGAAGAAAGGTACCATAGGACGCAAGATGATCAACAGTTTCATCACCGCGCTTCAAGAGCTCAGTTCAAGCGACGTGGACATTGGAAGTGATGAAGATGAAGATGATTTGGCAAACTTGTGCTTTATGGCGGGCAAGTCAAGATCAAGTATGGAGGAGGCAGAACACAACAGTGACAATGAAGAGGTATGTCCTACTTGCGAAGAAATGTGTGATGCCATTTCTCGTGCCACTATTATTGTTAAGAAAAAGGACAAAAAGCTTAGGGATAGTGCTACTAAAATTGAATCACTAGAATCTGAAATCAATCGTTTAAAAACTTTGATTCCTAGTGATGATGCATGTTCCTCATGTGATTTAATTTATGAACAATTGTCCTCATTAAGAAGTGCGCACACCTCCACACTTGATAAACTTGAGTTAGAAGTTGAAAAGAACAAAGAGCTTGCTGCACTTAATGATAAAAACTTGAAAGATGCTAGCTGTTCTACAATTGATTTGCATTGTTCTACTTGTGACAATCTTGATAAGAAACTACAGGATGCTATGAATGAAATTTCTATATTGAACAATGCTTTACGTTCTCATGAAGTTAAATTTTGTTCAAATTGCAAACTAAAAGAAAAAACTTCATGTAAAAATTGCCTTGATCTGTCCAATAAACTTGATGATATGCATAGGACATTAGATCAGTTTTGTAATGGGAATAAGAACCTAAACTTACCGCTGAATTCTTCCAAGTCTTGCAATGATCAAACTGGTTTATGTTTTGATTCTCATGCTCATGCTAAGGCACATCCACCTAAAATTGTAAAGTCATTAGGAAGTGGTTTGATTCAAACAGTTCTTAAACAAAAAGGAGTGGTTTTCAAATCTGCAGGAGTGTTGCCTCATTCGGATTCAAATAAAAATATTGCTTGCTCATCTAAACATGAACACAAAGTTAAATTTCATTGTACCTTCTGTGGTAGAGATGGTCATGTCATAGATTTTTGTTATAGACTAGCTAAACAACAGAAAAGGGAAAGAATGGTTGCTAGATCTCATAACTTTCATGCAAAATTTGCTGCACACATTGAACCGAATGTACACACATTGAACCGAATGTACAACCTGCAGTTTTGAGTCAAAAACATTCAAAGTTTACCTCTGGACCTTCTGTTTTTGCCTCCGGAGCTACTGATTTTTGTGCTACACAAGTAACACCTTATAGGTCAGTAGTCAAGAATAAAAAATCTAAAACTTTGACTCATAAACCTGCTATTTTGTCTCAGCTTTCGCGTGTTTTTCCTGCTGCACGTTGCGTGACTCAGTACTGAATTTTTAAATGCCTTTTGACTAACCCCAGTATTGAGTCATCGACGTATTGTGCTTTTATGTAGGTTACACGTTTGAGGAAGGAGAACATTTGGATTGTGGATTCAGGTTGCTCACGCCACATGACCGGTAACAAAGATTGGTTCTCCTCCCTTTCTTTTGTGTCACGTGTAGAGAATGTTACTTTTGGCGATAATTCTTCAATTCCTATAATTGCTAAGGGTTCGGTTAGAGTAAATGATCACTACACTTTGAAGGATGTGACACTTGTCAAAAATTTGAAATACAACTTTCTTTCTGTTGCACAATTGCTAGATGAAAATCTAGAAATTATTTTCAATAAAAAATGCTGCAAAGTTGTAAGTTCAAATAGTGAGCTTATTTTTAACATGTCTCGGTTTGGAAGAGTTTTTAAAGCTGATTTTGATATGTCTTCCTCTAAGCATAGGTGTCTAGTTGCTAATGATTCAAAGGACTTATATTTTTGGCATCGTGGACTTGGTCACGTAGGCTTTGATCACCTAACGCGTGTTAGTGCTCTTGATCGCATACGTGGGCTGCCTAAGCTTAAAGGGGACAAATAAATTGTGTGCTCTTCTTGTAGACATGCTAAGATGGTTGCAGGTTCACATACTCCTCTCACAATGATCATGACAACTGAACCATGTCAACTTTTGCATCTTGACACCATAGGACCTTCACGTGTTCAATCCTTCGGAGGTAAATGGTATGTTCTTGTTATCATTGATGATTATTCTAGATACTCTTGGGTTTACTTTATGGCGTCTAAGAATGAAGTTTTTAGTCACTTTAGAACTTTATTTCTCTCAATTGATCACCCAGGATCATTAAAAGCAATTAGAAGTGATAATGGAACTGAATTTAAAAATCAATCTTTTGATCACTTTTGTGCTGAAAATAGAATATATCATCAATTCTCTTCACCATATGTACCTCAACAAAACGGTGTTGTAGAAAGAAAGAACAGAACCTTAGTTGAGATGGCTAGGACTATGCTTGATGAATATCAAACTCCTAGGAAATTTTGGGCTGATGCGTTAGCAACCGCTTGTTATGTCTCAAATCGTGTTTTATTGCGTGCTAAGCTAGGTAAAAAACCATATGAGCTCCGGTTTGGACATAGGCCTAGTGTTACACACTTTCGGGTATTTGGTTGCAAATGCTTTGTTAAGAAACATGGTAATCTTGATAAATTTGAACCTAGATCCATTGATGGCATGTTTCTTGGTTATCCATCTCATACTAGAGGCTACCGTGTGCTTTTACTTGACACTAACAAAATTGTGGAGACTTGTGAAGTGTCTTTTGATGAAGCTAGCCCAGGTACTAGCTCCAGTGTTGCAGGACCAGATCCGTATCCTCAGGGGGAGGGTATTTTCGAAGATGAAGAAGAGCCAGTGATACTGCCTAGTAGTTCTGAAGTTGACACGTGTCCAGCTCCGAACATTGAACAAGCTCCGGCTATCACCTATGCTGGTCCTGATCGTCCACAAGTCACAAGCTCATCAATCTACGATGAACCAAATGAAGAAGAACCTTGTGAGACATCTGTTCCCCTACGTTTTTACAAAGATCATCCCCCAACAGATGATTGGAAGCTTGCACGAACGAGTCACACGGTCCAGGTTTTGCGATCCAAACTCTCATGCTCATTCTGCTTTTGTTGCTTCTTTTGAACCCAAAGATATATCACACACACTCACTAATGAATCTAGGATTATTGCCATGCAAGAAGAGTTAGAAAATTTTGAAAGAAATAATGTTTGGAAACTTGTATCTCCACCTCAAGGTCACACTTTAATTGGAACTAAATGGGTATATAAAAATAAACAAAGTGAGGATGGGGTTGTGGTTAGGAATAAGGCTAGGTTGGTTGCTCAAGGTTTCACCCAAGTTGAAGGTCTAGATTTTGATGAAACTTTTGCTCCTGTCGCTAGATTAGAAGCCATAAGAATTTTGTTAGCTTTTGCAGCATCTAAAGGTTTTAAGCTATTTCAAATGGATGTTAAAAGTGCTTTTCTTAATGGCTACATAGATGAGGAGGTTTATGTCAAACAACCACCGGGTTTTGAAAATCCAGATTTTCCTAATCATGTTTACAAACTGTCCAAAGCCTTATACGGTCTCAAACAAGCCCCTAGAGCATGGTATGGTAGGTTAAAAACATTCTTACTTGAAAAGGGGTTTACCATGGGCAAGGTTGATAAAACTCTTTTTGTGCTTAAGCATGGCAATGAGTCATTATTCGTTCAAGTGTATGTGGATGATATTATCTTTGGTTGTGCTTCTCATGATCTTGTGTCCAAGTTTTCAGCAATGATGAGTTCCGAATTTGAAATGAGTATGATGGGTGAACTCACTTACTTTTTGGGGCTGCAAATCAAGCAAACCAAAGAGGGTACCTTTGTGCATCAAACGAAGTATACCAAAGACCTCCTAAGGCGCTTCAACATGGACAAAAGGAAGCCTATTCGGACACCAATGGGAACAACAACAACACTTGAACTTGATGAAGATGGTGAATCCGTGGATCAAAAAGAATATAGAAGCATGATCGGATCACTTTTGTACCTCACGGCATCAAGACCGGACATACAATTCAGCGTATGTCTTTGTGCACGGTTTCAAGCTTCCCCACATGTTTCACATCGCCAAGCCGTCAAAAGGATTCTCAGGTACTTACATGGAATCCAAGAATTTGGCATTTTACTTCCTTCTTTCTCAACCATTACTTTGAATGCTTTATCGGATGCTGATTTTGGGGGTTGTAGGATTTATAGGAAAAGTACTTCCGGTGCTTGTCATTTTCTTGGTAATTCTCTTGTGGCTTGGTCCTCTAGAAAACAAAATTCAGTTGCACAATCCACAACCGAATCTGAATATGTAGCTGCTGCTAGTGCTTGCTCACAGATTCTTTGGATTATTCAAACACGTAAGGACTATGGGGTTGATCTAGATAGTGTTCCACTATTCTGTGATAACACTAGTGCCATTTGCATTGCTAAAAACCCCGTGCAACATTCTAGAACTAAGCACATTGACATTAGGTATCACTTTCTCTGAGATAATATTGAAAAAGGAAGCATTGTGCTTCACCATGTAGATACCAAACAACAATTGGCTGACATTTTTATAAAACCTTTGGATTTCACTCATTTTTGTTACATTCGTAGTGAAATAGGGGTTATGCATCCTCATGGCTTAAATTGAGGGGGAGTTTTGAAACTTGGGAAGTCTATGTGTGAATCTGAAATTAAAATAATATGAGCATAGTATTTCATACATATATGACTTTGTGATTCCTTTTACATGCTGAAAGTTCTTACTACATTACTCGTGTTATACATTTTGTAGTTTTTGCCATGTCTAGTAATTGGAATAATTACTTACACTAAAACTGGTCATGGTCGAACTTTCTTGCTGTTTTGAACTTGTTACATGTTCACAAGTGCTTTTAATCATAAAGAAGTAATCAAGTAATCAACTCACATGTTGAGTTTTTATGAACAAATATAAATTGAGAAAAGATCAAGAGAATATGCATGCATCACACTTCTTCTTTTGAGATGGCTTATCATTGCACTTAGATATGAACTTGGAAGAAGTTGTGTATGACTAAAACCATGTCCTTAAGCTTCTGATTGTCAAATGACATAGACTTGGCTTGGTTGGTTAGAATAAGGCAGATGCGCACATAATCTCTTGCAAATATCATATGATCTAAATTTATGCTTTGAAAAATAATAAAATGCAGCAACTAGTGTCATGCCTCCAGGTTTTTAAATAGTTAAGTTTGTGAGATCATGACTTGAGTAAATTGAAAATTACATTTGATCTCTAGCATGGCTTACACTACTTTATGTATTTCATTGATGTGATAATGTAAGGTACTTGATAGTATGACTTGGATGAGCTTTGTTTATATGTATATGTTATAATATGCTCATAACAACTAAAGGAGGAGAGATAAATTGTTTATATGCTCATGACTTGCTAAATACATTGTCAAAGGGGGAAAGATAAGCATATGAAGAGAAAGAGAATATGTGCATAAGGATAGATAATAAAGGGGGAAGGGGGAAATATTTTTTTTTTGGATTTTCTTCTCATTTTAATTTTGATTTACAAAGGGGGAGAAATTGTTTTCAAAACTTTTAATTGAATAAGCCAATGTTCGGATTTTAAATGGTGTTGCCAATGCATTCATCAAGGGGGAGATTGTAAGACCTATGTGTGCTGAATACATTGACTTGTAGTGAATACACTTGGCTGTGATGATAAAAGTTTTGAATATCACCAAAACACCTTTTTATCAAGGTCCGACTCTAGCTCTGAGCTACAGCAAGGTCCGACGGTAGGTCCGTCTTGTTTTGGGTAGCTCCGGTTACGTTCGATGCTAGGTCCGACTAGCTTTGGTCAGCTCCGGTGAAGTTTTATTTTTAGCTCCAGCATGTCTTTGATAGCTCCGCCGTGTTTTTTGCTAAGCTCCGAAGTTGATTTTTCTAGCTCCGGCTTTTGGGATTACTAGTTCCGACTAGTTCTGGTTAGCTCCGGCGCTAGGTCCTGCTAGTTTTGTAAGCTCCGGTAGGAGCTTGGTTGTACTAGTTTTGGTAAGCTCCGGCACTAGGTTCTACTAGCTTTTGTTAGCTCCGGCTCAAGATCCGAGTTGCTCTGGCAAGGTCTGGAACTTGACCGTAGTGCTTCTGCTTTTCATTTGCAATGTTTCGTACTTGCTTTACATTGTTGGAAAGATTGCTTAGTATTCATTTGCTAAGTTTTTGGTGCGTTTTGGTTTATATGGATGATATCGTGTTACTGTGGTTTTGCAACATGCTTATGTGAGGTTCTCACGTAGGGTGTTGTGTTCGGAACTAACTTGAGTCAAGTCGAGGACTTGGGCTCGTATGGATTGGTTGTTTATTCATGTGCAGGTGTTGCTTGAGTTCAAGACATGGCTGGTGACGGGATCCATTGGACTAGTCTCAGGGAGGAGATGAGGTTCCAACAACCAAATTCAGGAGGAATTGTGGTTGAGCTGATCAGGAGGTTGCGCAGCATGATTGAATCAAGAACAATGCATATGAAGGTAACGTGGACGTCGTTGGAAGATGTTTGCACATATGCAAGGAGTGCATGGACGTGGCTACATGGTTCCGAGACGTGATGAAGAGATGTGGATGTAAAGAGTTGGTCGGAAAGGTCCAACCGACTAGGTTATGGATTCAGGCTGCGGCTTAGTCGGGTTTGACTCAAATATGGAAAGATTTGAGTTGGTTATGATAGGATTTCGTGTGGGTCACAAATTTGAGTTGTTTAGGAATGTGGGATACGTTCCTAAGGTGTTTGGAAGTCTTAAGATTGCTTCTATCTGCGTATAGAAGAATCTTGAGCAGTTATGGAAAGTTACGATTTGTGATCTGAGTAGGATTGGAGTCCTAGTCAGTTGGGTTGGCCTAAGGGCTGGTTATATAAGCAAGGGAGCCCAGAGCTCGTGGGGCACGACTTTGGGGCTGTTCCTCTTGTGTTCTATTGAATAAAATTCGTAGTTTGAAGGAACTTTTGTGCCTTGTTCGTCCGACTTGTTCCAGACAAGTTTTACTCATCGAGTTTCTGGACAACACTACCTTTCGTCGGTGGTTTTATCATAATTTGAGTTTTACATATCAATTGATGTGATTCTTTTTGGGTTGTCTTCAAAACTTGATTATCTATCATCTGTCAAAATTTCACGGTCATTAGATTTGTGTTCTATGATCTACACGAGTTTCTTTGCAGCGTTCCAGAACTGTTTTTTTTTGGTAGGGCAGATTGACCTTTGTTTGGTCTTTCGATCATAACTTGAGATTTTCTTGACGGATTTGAGTGATTCTTGTTGTGTTGGCTTCGTGACTTGATTATCTCTGATATCTATCACTTTTGTCACGGTGAAACACGTTTAGATTAGTCTCACACACGATTTCTTTAACAGATCATTTTTCTGCCGAAGGGGTTGGGGTTTAATTGTTTCCGCTGCGTAAGATTTTTAAATCTACCATTCACCCCCCTCTGGTAGCTTTTCACGTGCTCTTCGGTCCTACAACAATTGGTATCAGAGCCACATTGCTCTAATATCATTGATTTGCACGTGTTTTCTCTAATCAACATGGAAAAATACTCTGCAAAACCTTGTGTGTTCGATGGTATTGATTTTCAGGTTTGGAAGACTCGTATGGAGGTCTACATACAAGCGCAAGGCTCCGCTATATGGTAAAAGGTCTACAAGTCTTTTGACATGCCACCAAACGATCAAGTTACGGCTGCGAACATGAGAGATGTCGATAACAACAACAAAACACAAAACATCATACAAGGACTGACCCAAAGCGACTTCGATCGTGTTGCACATCTCTGATCAGCATACGACGTGTGGAAAGATTTATGTGAAAACCACGAAGGATCCAACACAATCAAAGAGGTACGTCAAGATATGTTCAAGAAAGAGTACATGTGTTTTGAGATGCAACCAGGTGTGTCAGGACCCGCCTTTCGTGGGTCCACTTGTGCTTCTCGTACCAATCCCTGGATCAGTAGTTGGTACGCACAACAGAATGTATAGAGGTCCATACACGAATATTTATTACAGAACCTTTATGGTCTTACAAGCATTGTCTTACAATACATTCATTCGTGACTTAACAAGGTCACTGGTTACATAAAAGTAGAGCTACAACAGCTTTGGTACTGCTCCATTCCCTCAGGCATCCTTGGGAGTAGGACTGAACCTATTCCTCATCCTCGCACGGCACTTCGTCATCTTCATCCTCCTATGGGGGGAAACATATTAAGCAAGAGTGAGTACATAAGGTACTCCGCAAGCCCTAACACTACTCAAGGGGAGGTGTATAATGCATTGGGGGTTGTAGCAAGGAGAGGCCATACGGCTTAGTTTTGCTGAAAAGCATTTTATGCAAGGTTCTATTTAAAAAGAGTTTTGCAATGAGAGGGAGAAGTAGTTGAATCAATATTATTATTGCTGGCGGGCCCTGGGGGAGTTTCAAACCATCCCGCTAGTTCCCTCACTTTTAGAAGAGCCTTCGGACCCAAGGCCCTGACGACTCCGGCACTCATGCCCACCCTTTCTCAAAACACGGTGGCCTCGGCCACCCACACACACACCTCAAGGAGTTGTACTAGAGCTAATCAATAGGAGCCCAAATCATAGTGTGCCAAGACTGTGACAACAGCTATCCGGATAGATTAAGACTCTGCAGAGTTTGTACACTTTACCCACAAGCCATGCACACCTAGCCAGGGTATGACATGACGCTCATCCCATCTTCCCTGAGTAACCCCACATTCACATCTCGGCCCGACGCAGGGGCTATTCGGGCATTCACTACCCAGCCAGATACCGGATGACCCTTGGTCTCCGTGCCATTTCCTGGTCCATCGTGCCCCCCATGGCTCTACAGGTTTTCTCATGTGGCAGTTACCAGAAAGGTAGGGCGAGTCCTGCCCATACAGGTTTTGTGGTTGTACGAAATCACTATGTTGAGGTGAAATGAACCGGTCCTTATATTGGTGATGCGGCTTCATCCGTCCTTGGCAAAAGGACTAGTTCGGAACACACAACATCGAACTAAACTGAAGTACTCAGCATAAGGCTAGTCCAGAAAACATGGTCATCGGACTACCACTGAAGCACTCAGCACCAATCAGTGGATTACACCGAATACACAGCAACAGCTGGTATGCCTCTTAGGGAGCCCGCAGCATCCCATCACCATACCCGCCTCGACCACCCTTCCCCTTCACACACACACAGTTCATTAATCACCCACCCATATCCTAACTCACACCACCAAACACCTTTTAACACATTTCACAATCATGTATACAGTGTGTAGTGGTTCGCGATGCGAACATCGCAGGGGTTCCTAAGCATAGTACTAACAAGGAGATGCTCACATCGCTGCTATAGCGCAGTGATGAAGCTGTTAGGTTGTCAAGGGGTTGTGTTGTCAAGGTCAAGGAGGTGATTGTGATAGTCACTGCCATTATCGTAACTGATACAGTGTCTTGTTTCAAGCCATTGATAGCGAGTAACTTATGTGTTACTGTTCATCGTTGGCTAGTAGCTGACACCGATACTTAGTCATCAACATAGCTCATGCTACCACATCAAGTGGTTCATAGCATAACAATATTTTAAAATAGACATACAGTCATGCAATGAAAACAGGCCATAGGTGCAATTGCAAAACATAGGTGAAATATGATCAAGGAGTTAGAGCTTGCCTTCGAATTCGTCGAGGAGGTCTTCCTCGAAGTTCAGGTCTTCCGGGTCTTCCTCAATGTCCTCAGTCGCTATAATATAACTAAGCGGGTAAATACACAACAAGAGAAGTCTAATACTGGGAATAACATTCAAGAAATTATTTGTTAAAGCTTTTTTTGTCATCTCCCTAATCGTTCTTGGGGTTAATGTGAGTTGTTGGGTACCCTCCATGTGCTTTCCTATTTTTTTATAGCTATTAACTTATTATACTATTTTGTAAGGTTTATTAGGGCCCTGTTTCCATGCTAATATGTCTTACTAACCCTTTACCATTTTTAGAAATTTTTCTAGAATTTTTCTGTGTGTAAAAATGTGTTTTTCACATTTTTGGGTACAGTCTCGGGTATTCCTAGCCATTTTGGCGCGTTGACAGTGGTTGATAGTGGGTTTGTTGCTTTCTGTGTACGCACGTGGGTGCACCTAGCTGAGCGAGTGGGCGGGCTGAGGGGTCCCAGCCGTCAGCGACCGTTGGTCCACTGCACTGGTGGGCTGCGGACCCGTTTAGCAGGCCATGCACCTGCGGTCCGCGTGAACCGAGGCCACGCCCCTTGCGCGGCGCGGGGCCTAGTGGCATGGCGCGAATGGGCTGATGGGGCAAGCCCGGCTCGAGTGGAGTCCAGGTGGCGGCCACGTCGGTGCCACGTAGGCACGGTATGGGCGCCTCGGTGCTGGAACATAGGAGCGGCGGCTGCACGACGGGATCTAGCCGGCGGTTCGCCGGAACCCCTCCGTCGGCCGTGCCTGGAAAGCCCCGGTGCAGTGGCGAATTCTCAGGTATGAGATGAACCTATCGGCGGCGATGGCGGGCTGGGACAGCGGCTGGAAAGACAGTGTCATCGTGTCACGGACGGTGGCACGGGCGAGCTCCGAGGGTCTGTGTATCGTGTAGCGTTGCTTCAGTTTCTTTTTCTCTACGCGTACTACGTCATGCAGTGAATGGTCTAGGAGGCTCGGCCATGCCGGGGAAGGTCCCACGGTGGCCGGCGACGGCGAGGTATGACGACCTGGATAGGGTTGCTGGTGCTCCCTCTTTCTAAGAGTTATCTGACCAAACTAACCCATGTTCTAGCCGTTCTAAAGGATCAGAAAGCTAATGGAGCAAGGGCGTTGGCGTGGCCAGGCTCACCGGAGCACGAACGTGCTCGATGGTCGACAGAGCTAGGTTTTGATGGCCACCCTTGCTAGAGCTAATGTTCGGCGCGAGACAAGGCATCACATGCGTGCTAAGGCTACTGAAGAATACGCCTGCGAAAGTAATCGAAGGATGGAGGGATGTACCGGCGGCGGTGAGCTCGGCGGCCGGCGACGAGTAAGAAGAAGGGGCTCTGAAATTCCACCTCGAGAGGGACACTCGAGCTCCGGGGTTTGAGGTGGAATGTGGTGTGTGGTACTGCGGGCAAGGTGGCGAGGGTGAGGGCCGTTTTATAGGACCATATGGCGGTTCCCGACCGGAGGCAGTGGTGCTCCTTTTGGTGCAGCCGCGCAGGTGCTCGGCTGGCGGGGCGAGGGGTCGTCGGGGTAATGATTCTAGGCTGGCAGGGTGAGGCGGCATTGCTCCCGTGATGATGGTGGCGCAGCGGGGGAGCAGGCGGCGCGGCAGATTGCCTCGGCGGGTCATGTTGCGGGAAAGCCAGACCTCGGTGTCGGGCGAAGAAGGGAAACCGGGAGGGAGAAGGCAGTACAGTCCTGGGTCGGTTGGGCCGCGTGCGCGAGCGGGAGGGAGAAGAATGGGCCGCGCGAGTTGGGCCTTGGTGGGCATGTTGAGCTATAGAGAGGTTTAGGGGTTGAGTCCAGGTTTAGGCCTTCTCCTATTTTGATTTATTTCCTCCTTCTTTTCTAATTAGATTTTCAATTATGGCCTTAATCTAATGGGTTGGTCCTTTTTATACATTTGTTATTTTATTTTATTATTTCTTTTATTCCTTTTAATGCCATAATTATTTGGGGGAGTTTCCAGCCCCCTGCACAATCTCAAGGTTGCCACTAGGGTTTTTATCTCAAAAGTAGCTAGATTAAACCGAAAAGTTTTAATTCCGAGTATTTTTTGATTATTCCAATTTTTGGAATGTTACAAATCTATCCCCCTTAAACAGAATCTCGTCCTCGAGATTCTGACTCCTCGAACAGGTAAGGGAATTCTTTCCTCAAGTCGTCTTCATGCTCCCACGTAGCTTTTGCTTCTGTGTGATTGGTCCATTGGACACGACAGAACCGTTTTGCAGTCCTCTGTGTCTGCCAAGTCACGACGTCTAATATCTTCACCAGCATTTCCTGGTACCTCAGGTCAGGCAGTAGGTCCATTGCATCTATGGGCACTTGCTCTTCCGGTACCTTCAAGCACTTCTTGAGCTGAGATACGTGAAACACGTTGTGTAAGTCTGACATATGCTCTGGCAGCTCTAGTCGATAGGCAATGGCTCCTACTTTTGCCAGTATTTTGAACGGTCCGACATACCGAGGGGCCAACATGCCTCGAACTTGGAACCTTCGGGTGCCTCGGATGGGTGATACCTTGAGGTATACAAAGTCTCCTTTGTCGAAGGTCAGTTCCCTTCGAGGGTTGTCTGCATAGCTCTTCTATCGGCTCTGAGCTATTTTGAGGTTTTCCCTAATAGTGGTAACTTGCTCTTCAGCGTCCTTAATGATCACGGGGCTGAAGAATGAGCGTTCTCCAACCTCAGACCACATTAAAGGGGTCCTACACTTCCTGCCGTATAGGGCCTCGAACGGGGCCATCTGAAGGCTGGCTCGGTATCCGTTATTATACGAGAACTCTGCAAATGGCAGACTTGCCTCCCAATCTTTTCCGTACGTTAGCATGCACGCTCTTAGCATGTCTTCCAATATTTGATTCACTCGCTCTGTCTTCCCATCGGTGTGAGGGTGATAGGACGAGCTGTAGTCCAGTCTGGTTCCTAGGAGAGTGTGGAGGCTCTTCCGAAAATGCGCGGTGAACTGGGGACCGCGATCTGACACTATTCTACTGGACACTCCATGTAGTTTTAGAATGTTGTCAATGTACAGTTGCGCCAACCGATCTCCACGAAAGGTGGTTTTGACCGGTCTAAAGTGGGCTACCTTGGTCAGCTGATCCACTATGACCCAGATTGAGTCATTTCCTTTCTTCGTGCGGGGCAACCCAGTGATTAAATCCATGTCGTTTTCATCCCACTTCCATACGGGGACATGGAGTGGTTGCAGCAGTCCTGCCGGTCTCTAGTGTTCTGCCTTTACTCAACGGCAGATATCGCAATGAGCAACAAATTCTGCTATCTCTCTTTTCATTGCCACCCACCAATACTTTTTCTTTAGGTCCTGGTACATCTTGGTGGCTCCTGGGTGAATAGAGTAAGCGGAGCTGTGGGCTTCGTCCATGATGAGGTGCCTCAGCCCGTCCGTGTTTGGTACACATATCCGATTCTCATACCAAAGGTCTTCTGTTCGTCCACCCGAAACCCAGGGGCCTTGCACTTCCCTGTCTGGTTCTGTAACTCCACGCTTCATCGTTTTCTTGGGCTTGACGGATCTGATTCTCTAGCGTGGGTTGCACGCATAGCATGTTGATGTATCCATTTGAAACAGGGTGCAAGTTCAGCTTCTGAATCTCTTGCTCTAGCTCTGGTCTCTTAGTGATGGCTTATACCGTATTGCAGCACGCTTTCTGACTCAACGCGTCTGCCACCACGTTGGCCTTTCCAGGGTGGTACTGCACTTCCAAGTCGTAGTCCTTGATCAGTTCCAGCCACCTCCTCTGTCTTAGGTTCAATTCAGTCTGGGTGAATATGTACTTCAAGCTCTTATGATCTGTAAAGATCTGACACTTATTTCCAATCAGGTAGTGTCTCCAGATCTTTAAGGCGTGAATGATGGCTGCCAGCTTAAGGTCATGTGTTGGGTAGTTCTTCTCA
The DNA here is from genome assembly GCA_036927565.1 of Tuctoria greenei. NCBI lineage: Eukaryota > Viridiplantae > Streptophyta > Magnoliopsida > Poales > Poaceae > Tuctoria > Tuctoria greenei. The sequence continues at coordinate 2,485,519 of JAYESD010000010.1, forward strand.
TGGATTTTTAACTGCCTAGACGCGTATGCGACAACCCTATCATCCTGCATGAGTACGCATCCAAGCCCTTGTCGTGAGGCATCACAGTATACCACGAAATCCTTGTGTATGTCTGGTAATGTGAGGATTGGGGCAGCAGTCAACTTAGCTTTCAATTCCTTGAAGCTGCTCTCGCACTTAGTCGTCCATTCGAACTTCTTATCCTTCTTCGTAAGTTCGGTCATCGGCCTCACAATCCTTGAAAATCCTTCAATGAACCTTTGATAGTATCCTGCTAAGCCAAGAAAGCTTCTAATCTCGGTGACATTGGTAGGTTGCCGCCAGTCCGTCACGGCCTCGACCTTTGCAGGGTCCACCGCTACACCCTCGGCCGTTATGATGTGACCAAGGAAGGCTACCTGTTGGAGCCAAAATTCACATTTACTGAACTTGGCGTATAATTGGTGTTCGCTGATCCTTTCCAGTACTATCCGGAGGTGTTCCTCATGTTCGGCCACACTCCTGGAGTAGATCAGTATGTCATCTATAAATACGACAATGAACTATCCAACTCCTTCATGAATATCTTGTTCATTAGATTCTGGAAGTATGCTGGTGCATTCGTCAGGCCGAAAGGCATTACCGTGAACTCGTACTGTCCATAGCGAGTTATGAATGCCGTCTTCATGATATCATAATTTTGGATCTTCAACTGGTAATATCCGGATCTCAGATCTATTTTGGAGAAATACTTGGCTCCTTTCAATTGGTCGAACAGATCATCGATAGGAGGTAAAGGGTACTTATTCTTGATGGTTACCTCATTTAATGACCGATAGTCGATGCACATCCGTAGACTGCCATCCTTCTTCTTAACAAATAGTACCGGAGCTCCCCAAGGTGAGGAGCTCGGGCAGATAAACCCTTTCTCCTGAAGCTCATACATCTGTTCCTTGAGCTCGGTCAGCTCATTTGACGCCATTCGATAGGGTCTCTTAGCAATGGGCGTAGCTCTGGGAATCAGATTGATTAGGAATTCTACATCTCTATTTGGTGGCATCCTTGGTAAGTCTTCTGGAAATACATCAGGGTATTCGCATACCACTGGCACTTGCTCCATGGGTTTGGCTTCTATACTCCATACCATAGGCACAGTGGTGTGTTGACGTGGCTCACAAGTTACCGTTACTCCCTCATGGTTTGTAGCAGTGACCTTGCGATTGGCACAGGATATATTCCCCTTATGATGAGCCAATCAATCCATTCCGAGGATGACATCTATGCCATCTGATTTAAGGACCACTAGGTCTGCTAGGAACTCTACCCCACTTAAATGGATCCTAACCCCTAGGCATCCAAATCGGCACTTTATAACCGCACCTGGGGACTTAGTTACTAGTGGGGTTTCCAACCAGACCTTTGGTAGTACACTCTTAGCCACAAACTTTGATGAAACAAATGAATGCGATGCTCCGAAATCAAAGAGAACGGTAGCAAGTATTGAGTTGACCAAGTACTCACCGAGTGCAATGGTTGGTGCCTCCTCAGCCTGTCTGGCATCAATGTGGTTGACACGACCACGACTAAAGGACTGAGCTTGGCTCTGCGATCCGGGTGCTTGTGGGGGGTTACGTCCAACACCAGATACAGCGGTCCTCATTCTGGAGTTGGCAGGAGCGGGGTTCAACTTCTTGTACTGTGGGCAATTCGCCAACAGGTGCCCTGGATCGCGACAGTGGAAGCATGCCCTGACGGGTTTTGCCGCACTAGCATTACTCCCTTGCTGGCGGGTGACGCTGCTCTGTCGGTATTGCTGCATCGGCTGCTGTGCGCCAGCCCCGAATGCTCGGTACTGCATAGTAGGCTGGTACCGCGGCTTTGACTTGAAGTTGGACCTTGACCGTTGGAAACGGTCTTACTGCTTAAGCTTTTGTGCCTCGAACTTCCGCTTTCGCACCCCCTCCAACTCGGAACGGGCATCCTCATAGTATAGCGCGGTTCATCATTGTGTTGAAATTCGGGTATATGTGCGTAATCAACTGTGTCTTCATGGCGTGACTAGGGACTTTCCTGAAACGGTCCTATTTCTTCTTGTCCGTGTCCACTTCATTAGGTGCATAACGGCTTAGCTTCATGAACTTTTTGATGTACTGGTTCATGGTCATAGCTCCTTGGCGTAGGGAGCGAAACTCATCAGCTTTCATTTCCATAATACCTTCTGGTATATGGTAATCGCGGAAGGCCTGCTAGAATTCTTCCCAGCTGATTGCATCGGGCTCCTCCGCTGCCTCACGGTAATTATCCCACCATTCTCCAGCTGCCCCAACCAACTGGTGAGAAGCTAGCATGACACGCTCCTGATCGTTAGCTGCTGTTATGTTTAATTTCTTGGTTATGTTGCGCAACCAGTCATCAACGGCCAGGGGATCCTCTTCGCTGCCATCAAACACTAGTGGGCGGAGTCTCATGAATTCCGACATCTTGGATGATTGTGGTAACCTAGGGCCTCGTTGTCCTTGCACGGCTTGAGCCATGGCCTGCAACAGCTGTGACTGTACTGCCATTACTTCAGCCAAGGTTGTGGGTGGCGGTGGGGGTACTGCTTCTTCCACATGAGCTACAAAGCCTTCTTGGTTGACCTCTCCAACTTCCTCTTGGGGATCCTCTGCCTCAGCCTGGTTACTGGCCGCGGACTCAACAGCTACACGTGGTGCGCGGTTCTGACCACGTCATCCTCTACCTCTTCCCCTCGGTGCTATCCCGCCTCTAGGTGCGTGCTCGACCTAAATCTGATCACTTGCCTGTGGGGCGGCCTGTGCAGCGCGTCCGCGGCGCACTTGGATGCGAGCAGATCGCTTTGGTGCCATCCTGCGGGTGAGAAAAGGGGGTGAGCAGGATTTATTTGGTGCTACTTATGATGATGTTTGTGTCGTATGGTTCACATTGGGTTACTGTATTTGTGTGTATATTTATTTACTTATGTAGGTTTACTTCATTTATTTATTTATTTATTATTTTTATTATTATTTTGCGTTGTTCTACGCTTGTATTAAGTATAAACTCTTAGTACACAAGCAGGGGTCTAAATAAAACCCGGAACATCACATCATCCATTACTAGATTACAATCATACAAGTACAATACCCGTCGTGTCTCTGACACGATACTCATTCCATGATAACTCACGCACTACGCGGAACTTATGCTACCATAGGTCACACACCGACATAGGCTCAGACTAACACTAGACATTATACTAACATAAGACTCGCTACGCCAGGCTACTCATAGTACTACAGTCTGTGGAATCTCCGGGGCTACAGTGCAGTAGGGTAAGTGACTCCACGTCCTCCATCTGAAGATCCTCACGCCACTGGAGGGCTAAGTCGTCACCTACGTAGACTAGCTTGAAGGGGAAGGAGATACTCTCTCCCGAGTCGCCCCCTGAAGCGTCCTGAACAGGTCCAACACAGCTAGCTGCACCCTCGAGGAGCTCTATACTCACGTCCTGGTCGTCTCCTCCCTTGGAGGGCTCCCCGGTAGGGTCCTCGCCCAGTGGGTCTCCAACGCTGTTGTCTCCCACATCCTCCTCGACACTGTCGTCGCTGTCATCATCGTGGTCAGCGTCGCCATCACCAGCGCTGCCACTAGACTCTGAGCTGGTACGTGACAGTGGAACGAGCCTCAAGTTCTTGCCATGGCCGAAGCGTCTAGCTCCACTAGCCATCGTGGCTCGGACTGCTGGAGTCTGGTCGGGTGCTGCTGGTAGACGCACTGTCTGCGGACCACTCTCGTGAGGCACTGTGAGTGTGCTCTTACGAGCCGTGATCCGAACTCGTGCCCCTCCAGAACGGGAGCCTGCCTGGTAGAGGGCGTCCAACTCCCTCACGTGCTCGGTGGTCCTCTGTGTTAGCTCCCTGCAGAGTGCCTCTGTAGTCTCTCTGGCACAGATGGTCTCGGCGCGTGCCTGGTCCAGCTCCCTGTGGAGTGCCTCTGTAGTCTCCCTGGCATGGGCGGCCTCTGCGTGTGCCTGGTCCAACTGGGTCTGTAGGCTCCTCACTCGAACCTCGGCGTCGTGAGTACGGTAAGCCTCGTGTCTCCACTCCCTGAGGATATCCTGGCAGAAGCGGTCCAAGATCACCAGGTACTTGGCGGTCTCCGCCAAGGTGGGGTCCTCCACGGTCCTAGTGGGACCCTCCAGAGTATCAATCCTGTGCCTCCAAACAAAGCTAGCCTGGTGGTGTACTGGGAAGAAACAGAGTGGTGTACATCCAGTCTCCTCAACGTAGGAGTCGCACAACTCCTGTAGTCCCTCTCGTGCAACTCCCTGAATTGCATCCTCGAAGCGAGCTCCAACAAAGGTCAGTACAACGGGTGTCCTGCCCAGGCCAACGAACAGCTCAGCAAGGTAGAGCTGTGCCTCGCAGCGTGGGGCACCGTCCTGCTCGAACTCCCACAAGCCATACTGCGGTGCCGCAGTGTAGCCGAACCTACACAGGGTGTGGGTCAACAGGTGTGGGAACCCATGCACGTCCTCGCATGTCCCTCCAACCCAGCTAGCTCCCTCCATCTGCCAAAAATAAATTTTGGGAGATGTCAGACGGTATCTGGTAAAATAATATAAAATAAGTTTTAAACATAAGGAATAGATTAAGAAGCAAGGGGTAAGGAGGGGAGATATACTTTTTGTAAATAGTTTGTATTTTTCAATTATGCATCCGGGGTTTTGGATGATCCTAAGTTTTTGTCCTATGACCAAGTATTACTCTGATACCACCCTGTCAGGACCCGCCTTTCGTGAGTCCACTTGTGCTTCCCGTACCAATCCCTGGATCAGTAGTTGGTACGCACAATAAAATGTATAGAGGTCCATACACGAATATTTATTACAGAACCTTTATGGTCTTACAAGCATTGTCTTACATTACATTCATTCGTGACTTAACAAGGTCACTGGTTACATAAAAGTAGAGCTACAACAGCTTTGGTACGACTCCATTCCTTCAGGCATCCTTGGGAGTAGGACTGAACCTATTCCTCATCCTCGCACGACACTTCGTAATCTTCATCCTCCTCTGGGCGGCAACATATTAAGCAAGAGTGAGTACATAAGGTACTCCGCAAGCCAAACACTACTCAAGGGGAGGTGTTTAATGCATTGGGGGTTGTAGCAAGGAGAGGCCATACGGCTTAGTTTTGCCTAAAAGCATTTTATGCAAGGTTCTCTTTAAAAAGAGTTTTGCAATGAGAGGGAGAAGTAGTCGAATCAATATTATTATTGTTGGCGGGCCCTGGGGGAGTTTCAAACCATCCCGCCAGTTCCCTCACTTTTAGAAGAGTCTTCGGACCCAAGGTCCTGACGACTCCGGCACGCATGCCCACTCTTTCTCAAAACACGATGGCCTCGGCCACCCACACACACACCTCAAGGAGTTGTACTAGTGCTAATCAATAGGAGCCCAAAGCATAGTGCACCAAGACTGTGACAACAACTATCCGGATAGATTAAGACTCTGCAGAGTTTGTACACTTTACCCACAAGCCATGCACAGCCAGGGTATGACATGACGCTCATCCCATCTTCCCCGAGTAACCCCACATTCACACCTCGGCCCGACGTAGGGGCTATTCGGGCATTCACTACCCAGCCTGACACCGAACGACCCTCGGTCTTCGTGCCATTTCCTGGTCCACCGTGCCCCCCATGGCTCTACAGGTTTTCTCATGTGGCAGTTACCAGAAAGGTAGGGCGAGTCCTGCCCATACAGGTTCTGTGGTTGTACGAAATCACTATGTTGAGGTCAAATGAACCGGTCCTTATATTGGTGAGGCGGCTTCATCCGTCCTTGGCAAAAGGACTAGTTCGGAACACACAACATCGAGCTAAACTGAAGTACTCAGCACAAGGCTAGTCCGGAAAACATGGTCATCAGACTACCACTGAAGCACTCAGCGCCAATCGGTGGATTACACCGAATACACAGCCGCAGCTGGTATGCCTCTTAGGGAGCCCGCATCATCCCATCACCATACCCGCCTCGACCACCCTTCCCCTTCACACACACACAGTTCATTAATCACCATCCCATATCCTAACTCACACCACCAAACACCTTTTAACATATTTCACAATCATGTGTACAGTGTGTAGTGGTTCGCGATGCAAACATCGCAGGGGTTCCTAAGCATAGTACTAACAAGGAGGTGCTCACATCGCTGCTATAGCACAGTGATGAAGCTGTTAGGTTGTCAAGGGGTTGTGTTGTCAAGGTCAAGGAGGTGATTGTGATAGTCACTGCTATTATCGTAACTCATACAGTGTCTTGTTTCAAGCCATTGATAGCAAGTAACTTATGTGTTACTGTTCATCGTTGGCTAGTAGCTGACACCGATACTTAGTCATCAACATAGCTCATGCTACCACATCAAGTGGTTCATAGCATAACAATATTTTAAAATAGACATACACTCATGCAATGAAAATAGGCCATAGGTGCGATTGCAAAAGATAGGTGAAATATGATCAAGGAGTTAGAGCTTGCCTTCGAATTCGTCGAGGAGGTCTTCCTTGAAGTTCGGGTCTTCTAGGTCTTCCTCAATATCCTCAGTCACTATAATATAACTAAGCGGGTAAATACACAGCAAGATAAGTCTAATACTAGGAATAACATTCAAGAAATTATTTGTTAAAGCTTTTGTTGTCGTCTCTCTAATCGTTCTTGGGGTTAATGTCAGTTGTTGGGTACCCTCGATGTGCTTTCCTATTTTTTTATAGCTATTAACTTATTATAATATTTTGTAAGGTTTATTAGGGCCCTATTTCCATGCTAATATGTCTTACTAACCCTTTACCATTTTTACAAATTTTTCTAGAATTTTTCTGTGTGTAAAAATGTGTTTTTCCCATTTTTGGGTACAGTCTCGGGTATTCCTAGCCGTTTTGGCGTGTTGACAGTGGCTGACAGTGGGTCTGTTGCTTTCTGTGTACGCGCGTGGGTGCACCTAGTTGAGCGAGCGGGCTGGCTGAGGGGTCCCATACGTCAGCGACCGTTGGTCCACTGCACTGGTGGGCTGCGGACCCGTTTAGCAGGCCATGCGCCTGCGGTCCACGTGAACCGAGCCCACGCCCCTTCCACGGCGCGTGGCCTAGTGGTGTGGCGCGACTAGGCTGATGGGGCAAGCCTGGCTCGAGTGGAGTCCAGGTGGCGGCCACGTCGGCGACACATAGGCACGGTATGGGCGCCTCGGTGCTGAAACAGAGGAGCGGTGGCTGCACGGCGGGATCTCGCCGGCGGTTCACCAGAAGCCCTCCGTCGGCCGTGCCTAGAACGCCCCGATGCAGTGGTGAATTCTCAGGGATGAGCTGAACCTATCGGCGACAACAGCGGGCTAGGACAACGGCCGGAAAGACGGTGTCGGCGTGTCACGGACGGTGGCATGGGCGAGCTCCGAGGGTCTGCGTCCCGCATAGCGTTGCTTCAGTTTCTTTTTCTCTACGCGTACTATGTCATGCAGTGAACGGTCTAGGAGGCACGGCCATGCCGGGGAAGGTCCCACGGTGGCCGGCGATGGCGAGGTACGACGACCTTGTTAGGGTTGCCGGTGCTCCCTCTTTCTAAGAGTTATCTGACCAAACTAACGCATGTTCTAGCCGTTCCAAAGGATCACGGAGCTAATGGAGCAAGGGTGTTGGCATGGCTAGGCTCGCCGGAGCACGAACGTGGTCGATGGCCGGCGGAGCTAGGTTTTGATGGCCACCCTAGCTCGAGCTAATGTTCAGCGTGAGACAAGGCATCACATGTGTGCTAAGGCTACTGAAGAATACGCCTGCGAAAGTAATCGAAGGATGGAGGGATGTACCGGTGGCGGTGAGCTCGGCGGCTGGCGACGAGGAAGAAGAAGGGGCTCCAAAATTCCACCTCGAGAGGGGCGCTCGAGCTCCGGGGTGTGAGGTGGAATGTGGTGTGTGGTACTGCGGGCAAGGTGGCGAGGGTGAGGTTCGTTTTATAGGCCCGCATGGCGGTTCCTGGCCGGAGGCGGTGGCGCTCCTTTTGGTGCGGCCGCGCAGGTGCTCAGCTGGCGGGGCAAGGGGTTGTTGGGGTAATGATTCGAGGCTAGCAGGGTGAGGCGGCATCGCTCCCGTGATGATGGTGGCGCAGCGGGGGAGCAGGCAGCGCGGCAGATTGCCTCGGTGGGTCATGTCACGGGAAAGCCGGACCTCGGTGTCGGGCGATGAAGGGAAACCGGGAGGGAGAAGGCGGTACAGTCTTGGGCCGGCTGGGCCGCGTGCGCGAGCGGGAGGGAGGAGAATGGGCCGCACGAATTGGGCCTTGGTGGGCAAGTTGAGCTATAGAGAGGTTTAGGGGTTGAGTCCAGGTTTAGGCCTTCTCCTATTTTGCTTTATTTCCTCCTTCTTTTCTAATTAGATTTTCAATTATGGCCTTAATCTAATGGTCTGGTACTTTTTATACATTTGTTATTTTATTTTATTATTCTTTTATTCCTTTTAATGCCATAATTATTTGGGGGAGTTTCCAGCCCCCTGCACAATCTCAGGGTTGCCACTAGGGTTTTTATCTCAAAAGTAGCTAGATTAAATCGAAAAGTTTTAATTCCGAGTATTTTTTTGATTATTCCAATTTATGGGATGTTACAAGGTGAATCAATCGATGACTTCTTTGCTCGGTTTAATAAAATTCTCAGCAACTTGCGTAGTGTCAATACTATTTTTTCAGATGCCGAGAATGTTAGACAATTGTTAAGTGCATTAGACATGTCAATTTGGGATATGAAAGTTACATCTATTCGTGAACACACAATCATGATTACACTTACATTAGATGTGCTATATTCCAAGTTAAATACTCATGAACTTGACATAATATAACATAAAAATCCCAACAAGTCTCTTGCATTTGTTTCACAATGTGACATGCCTAGTTCTATTCCATCTTCATCTGTGGTACACTTGCTTTGCTGTCTCCTCTAACCCTTGAACAGATTGAAGAATTTCTAGAGGAGGAGCTAGCATTTCTCTCCACTCGGTTCTCAAAAGCATTGCAAAATGTGAGAAGTAGAAGGAATGGAAGTGGTGGTTCTCAACGATGCTTTGAATATGGTAAAACAGGACATTTCCGTTCAGATTGCCCTAACCTTTCAGGTCCTTCTACCCGTGCTGAAAAGCAAAACAAGTTCAAGTCCTCTCCTGGCAACAAAAAAAAAAAAGAAAAAGAAAACTTTCACAAAACACCAAGTGGTGGACCATATCCTCTCCGCTCTATTAGACAATAACTTGAGCAATGTGGACTCCAAAAGTGATGAGGATGAAGACAATTTGGCAACTATGTGTTCCGTGGCGGGCAACTCAAGATCAAGTATGAAGAAAACTGAATTCAACAACAACAATGAGGAGGTATGTCCCTCTTGCGAAGAAATGTGTGCTGTTATTTGTTGTGCCACTGTTGTACTTAAGGAAAAGGACAAAAAACTTAGAGAAAATTCTGTTAAAATTGAATCACTAGAATCTGAAATTAATCGTTTGAAATATTTGATTCCTAGTGATGATTCTTATTCCTCTTGTGAATTAATCTATGAACAACTGTCCTCCCTAAGAAGTGCACACACCTCCACACTTGATAAACTTGAGTTAGAAATTGAAAAGAATAGAAAGCTTGCTGCACTTAACGATAAAAACATAAAAGATGCTAGCTGCTCTAACAATTATTTACATTATTCTAGTTGTGACGATCTCAACAAGAAACTACCTGATGCTAGGAATGAAATTGCTGCCTTGAACAATTCTTTACGTTCTCATGAAGTTAAATATTGTTCTAATTACAAATTAAAAGGAAAAACTTCATGTGAAAATTGCCTTGATCCATCTAATAAACTTGATGACATGCATAGGACACTAGATCGGTTTTGTAATGCAAATAAGAACCTAAACTTGTTGCTGACTTCTTCCAAGTCTTGCAATAATAAAACTAGTTTAGTTTTTGATTATCATGCACATTCTAAGGCACATCCAGCTAAGGTTGTTAAGTCACTAGCAAGTGGTTTCATTCAAACTGTTCCTAAACAGAATGAGGTGGTTTTTAAGTCTAAGGAATGTTATCTCATTCGGTTGCTAATAAACATGTTGTTTTCTAATCTAGACATGAACATAAGGTAAATTTTCATTGTACATACTGTGCCAGAGATGGTCATGTCATATATTTTCGTTATAGGCTAGCTAAACAACAGAAAAAGGAAAAAATGATTGCTAGATCACATAACAACCGAGCAGAACTTGTTGCACGTGCTGAACCGAATGTTAGAAATATGAAACCTGCTGTAATGAGTAAAAAAATTGCAAAGTTTGCTCCCAAACCTACTATTTTTCATGCTACACATAACACACTTCATAAATCAGTAGTTGGGAATAAGAACTCTCAAAATTTGGCTCATAAACCTACTGTATTTTCTCAGCTTTCGTGTGATATTTCTGCCAGACCTCGTGTGACCCAATACTAGATTCATAAATGCTTTTTGACTAACTCCAGTATTGAGTCATCAATATATTGTGCTGCTATGTAGGTTACACGCTTGAGGAAGGAGAACATTTGAATTGTGGATTAGGTTGCTCACGTCAGATGATCGGTAACGAAGAATGGTTCTCCTCACTCTCTTTTGTGTCACATGTAGAAAATGTTACTTTTGCCGATAATTCTTCAACTCCTATAATTGCTAAGGTTCGGTTAGAGTAAATAAACACTACACTTTGAAGGACATGGCACTTGTTAAAAATTTGAAATACAACTTGCTTCCCGTTTCACAATTGCTAGATGAAAATTTAGAAGTTAACTTCACTAAAAATTGCTGGAAGTTGTAGATTGAAAAGGTGAGCTTTTGTTTAACATGTCTAGGATTGGAAGAATTTTTTAAAGCTGATTTTGATATGTCAACTTCTAAGCATAGGTGTCTAGTTGCTAATAATTCAGAAGACTTATATTTTTGACATCGTAGACTTGGTCACATAGGCTTTGATCATCTCACGCGTGTTAGTGCTCTTGATCGCATATGTGGGCTTCCTAAGCTTAAAGGGGACAAATAAATTATTTGCTCTTTTTGTAGATGTGCTAAGATAGTTGTAGGTTCACATGCTCCACTCACAATGACCAACCGTAGGTCCTTCACGTGTTCAATCTTTTGGAGGTAAATGGTATGTGTTGAAGTGTTGCAATGACACTTCCCCGGTAATACTAAAGCGTAACCCATGAAGGTTCGTATTCCGATGGAGCGCGTAAGATCACGAACAATAGGGTGACACAAGAGTTTTTACGTGGTTCGGTCTGCCTGAGCGTAATACCCTACTCCACGAGGTGGTTGTTTCAATGTATGGCAAGTGTATGTGGTTGCTTGTATGTGTGTGAGCTTAGTTGTCCTCTAGCATGCGACACAACCCTTTTATATGCTAAGGACTGACCGTTACAATATATGTCTGACCCGACAGGTGGCTCCGACTGTAATAATCCACCTATACATGATCTACATGCATAATCGTAATTAACAATGTGTTAATGCACCTTAATGGTGGTGTTACCTATCTTGATGGTCCTCTAATTGTGTGTCATTAAAGCTGAATTAATGACACGTTAATCAGGTCTTGTAACGGCTGTTTAGTAGTCTCTTGAATCTTCATGCCGTTGAAGATCCTATAGTTTTCCTGTTGGAGGTTTAGGTCCGGAGGTCCAACACGTGGCAGCTCTGGAGCTTCTCTCTGTGAGGAGGCAGGTCCGGAGCCACTTGACACGTGGTGGCACCGGAGCTTCCCTCTACTGGAAGTGAGGTCCGGGGTTACTGTACACATGGTGGTACCGAAGCTTCCCTGTGAAGGGTGGTAGGTCCGGTCCCGCAAGACACGTGGTAGCACCGGAGCTACCCAAACGAGAGATGCGGGCCTAATGCTGTCAGACTGTGTTGCCTTCAGAAGTCTTCAACTCGGACATAGGAACTCCTTGGTTTTAAGTGTGGTATCGGAGGGCACCTTGTAGGATTGAAGGGCACGTGAAAGTCTACCAAAGGGGGGGGTGAATGATAGATTAAAACTTTTTCAGTGGAAGCAACAAAAAACCCTTGACAGAAAATTGATCAGTTAATGAATTCGTGTGTGACTAATATAAATGTTTTCAACCATACAAAAGTAGTAGATACAATAGATAATCAAGTCACGAAGACACGACAATAAGAATCACGGAAAACTGTCGAGAAAAACTCAAGTTATGATCGAAAGATCAAACAAAAGTCAATTGTTCTATCGAGTAAAACCTGATCTGTAACACTGTAAATAAACTCGTGTAGATCTGAAACCACAAATCCAATGACTGTGAAATTTTCACAGATGATGGAAAATCAAGTTGTGAAGACAACACAAAAAGAATCACATCAATCGGATCTGTAAAACTCGAGTTATGATAAAACCACCGAAGCAAGATAGGGCTGTACAGAAACTCGACAAGAAAAACTTGAAGAAAACAAGTCGGACGAACAAGGCACAAAAGTTCCCTTCAACTACGAAATTTATTCAATAGAACACAAGAGGAACATCTCAAAAGTCATCTACCATGAGCTCTGGCCTCCCTTGCTTATATAACAAGCCCAAAAGCCAACTCAACTCAATTTAGGACTCTAATCCTACTCAATTCACGAATCAAAACTTTCCATAACTGCTAAAGATTCTTCTATACGCAGATAGAAGCAATCTTAAGACTTCCAAACACCCAGGAACGTATCCCACATACCTAAAATAACCCAATTTCGTGACCTACACAAAATCCTATCATTACCAGCTCAAATCTTTCCATATTTGAGTCAAACCCGACTCAGCCGCAACCTGAGTCCATAACTTATTCGGTTTGACCTTTCCGACCAATTCTTACGTCCACTTCTCTTCATCATGCCTTGGAACCATGTTGCCACGTCCATGCACTCCTTACACACGCGCAAACACCTTCCAAATGACGTGCACGATACCTTCATATGCATTGTTCTTGATTCAAACATGCTCCACAACCTTCCGATCAACTCAACCACAATTCCTCCTGAACTTGGTTGTGAACCTCATCTTCTTCCTAAGACTAGTTCAATGGATCCCGTCACGAGCCATATCTTGAACTCAAGCAACACCTGCACATGAATAAACAACTAATACTTCCAAGCACAAGTCCTCGACTTGACTCTCATTAGTTCCGATAAGCACAACACCTCACGTGAGCACCTCACGTAAGCATATTACGAACCATAACAAAACATTAACCACCATGATCAGTCAAAACGCATCAAAAACTTAGTAAAGAATACTAAGCAAACTTTCTATAGATGTAAAGCAAGTTTGTAACATTACAAGGTAAAAGCAGAACAACGACAATCTAGCACCAAACCTTGCCAAAGCTAATCAGACCTTGAACCGAAGCTTACCAAAGCTAGCAGAACCTAGCGCTGGAGTTAAACAAAGCTAGTCGAACCTAGCGCTAGAGCTTACCAAAGCTAGCAGGACCTAGCACTAGAGCTTACCAAAGCTAGTCGGACCTAGCACCAGAGCTTACTAAAACTTAGTTGGATCTTACGTTGGTCCTTGCCAAAGCAAGTCAGACCTATACAAAGAAGTCAGACCTAGCCAAATTAAGTCGGACCTAGACAAAGCAAGTCGGACCTTACGTCGGACCTTGCAGAAGCTACCCAAAACAAGTCAGACCTATTGTCGGACCTTGTTGGAGCTCGGACCTAGAGTCAGACCATGTTAAAAAGGTGTTTTGGTAGTATTCAAAACTTTTATCGTCAAAGCCAATGTATTCAACACACATAGGTCTCACAATCTCGCCCTTGATCAATGCATTGGCAACACTACTTAAAATTCGAACATTGGCTTATTCACATGAAAAGTTTTGAAAACAAAATTCTCCGCCTATGCATATTTCTCCCCCTTTGTGAATAAGAAATAAAATGAGAAGAAAAACAAAAATTCTCCCTTGAGAAGAATCGTGCCAAAAACACTTGTGAATATGTGCAATGTGTGATCAATTTCTTCCCCTTTGACAATGTATTCAGCAAGGTATAACAGAGAAATTTAAATTTTTTATGAGCATATTATAATATATACATATAAAACAAGGCTCATCCAAGTCATACTATCAACTAACTTACACTATCACATCAATGAAATACATAAAGTAGTGTAAGCCATGCTAGATATCAAGTGTAATTTTCAATTTAAGCAAGTCATGATCTCACAAACTTAACTATTTAAAGACCTGAAAGCATGACACTTGTTGCTGCAATTTTTTTCTTTTAAGCACAAATTTTGATAATATGAAATTCGCAAGAGATTATATGCGCATCTGCCCTATTCTAACCAACCAAGCCAAGCCTATGCCATTTGACAATCATAAGCTTAAGAACATGGTTTTATTCATACACAACTTCTTCTAAGTTCATATCTAAGTGCAATGATAAGCCATCTCAAAAGAAGAAGTGCGATGCATGCATATTCTCTTGATCTTTTATCATTTTAATTTGATCATAAAAGCTCAACATGTGGATAGTTGATTGATTATTTTTTCATTAGTAAAAGCACTTGTGAGCATGCAACAAGTTCAAAATAGCAAGAAAGTTCGTTCATGACCAGATTTAGTGGAAGTAATTATTCCAATTACAAATCATGGCAAAAACTACAAAAAGTATACATGAGTAATGTAGTAAGAACTTTTAACATGTAAAAGGAATCACAAAGTCATATATGCATGAAATACTATGATCATATTATTTTAAATTCAAATTCACACATATACTTCCCAAGTTTCAAAACTCCCCCTCAATTTAAGCCATGAGGATGCATATCCCCTATTTGACTATGAATGTAACAAAAATGAGTGAAATCCAAATATTTTGTGAAAATGTCAGCCAATTGTTGTTCGATATCTACATGGTGAAGCACGATGTTTCCTTTTTCAACATTATCATGGAGAAAGTGATACCTAATGTCAATGTGCTTAGTTCTCGAATGTTGCACAGGGTTTTTAGTAATGCAAATGGCACTAGTGTTATCACAAAACAGTGGAACACTATCTAGATCAACCCCATAGTCCTTAAGTGTTTGAACAATTCAAAGAATTTGTGAGCAAGCGCTAGCAGCAGCTACATATTCAGATTCGGATGTGGATTGTGCAACTGGACTTTGTTTTCTAGAGGACCAAGCGACAAGGCAATTACAAGAAAATGATAAGCACCCGAAGTACTTTTCCTATCAATCCCACAACCCCCAAAATCAGCATCCGAATAGGCTTTCAAAGTAATGGTTGAGGAAGAAGGAAGAAAAATGCCAAATTCCTGAGTTCCATGTAAGTACCTGATAATTCTTTTGATGGCTTGACGATGTGGTGCACGTGGGGAAACTTGAAATCGTGCACAAGGACATACACTAAATTGTATGTCTAGTCTTGATGTCGTGAGGTACAAAAGTGATCCGATCATACTTCTATATTCTTTTTGATCGACTGGGTCACCATCTTCATCAAGTTCAAGTGTCGTTGTTGTCCCCATTGGTATCCGAAGAGGCTTGATTTTGTCCATGTTGAAGAGCTTGAGAAGATCTCTTGTATACTTCATTTGATGCACAAATGTACCTTCCTTGGTTTGCTTGATTTGCAGCTCCAAAAAGTATGTGAGTTCTCCCATCATACTCATCTCAAATTCTGAACTCATCATAGCTAAAAACTTGGACACAAGATCATAAGAAGCACAATCAAAGATAATATCATCCACATACACTTGAACGAATAATGAGTCATTGCCATGCTTAAGCACAAAAAGAGTTTTATCAACCTTGCCCATGGTAAACCCCTTTTCAAGTAAGAATGTTTTTAACCTACCATAACATGCTTTAGGGGCTTGTTTGAGACTGTACAAGGCTTTGGACAGTTTGTAAACATGATTAGGAAAATCTAGATTTTCAAAACCTGGTGGTTGCTTGACATAAACCTCCTCATCTATGTAGCCATTTAGAAAAGCACTTTTAACATTCATTTGATATAACTTGAAACCTTTAGATGCAGCAAAAGCTAATAAAATTCTTATGGCATCTAATCTAGCAACAAGAGCAAAATTTTCATCAAAATCTAGACCTTCAATTTGTGTGAAACCTTGAGCAACCAACCTAGCCTTATTCCTAATCACAACCCCATCCTCACTTTGTTTATTTTTAAACACCCATTTAGTTCCAATTAAAGTGTGAACTTGAGGTGGAGCTACAAGTTTCCAAACATTATTTCTTTCAAATTTTCTAACTCTTCTTGCATGAGAATAATCCAAGATTCATTAGTGAGTGCTTGTGATATATCTTTGGGTTCAAAAGAAGCAACAAAAGCAGAATGTGCGTGAGAATTTGGATCACAAAACCTGGACTGTGTGACTCGTTCGTGCAAGCTTCCAATGATTTGTTGTGGAGGATGACTTTTGAGAACCCGGAGGGGAGTGGACACTTCACAAGCTTCTTCTTCTTTATGTTCATCACAAATAGATGAGATTGTGACTTGAGGACGATCTGGACCAGCAATGGTGTTCGTCGGTGCTTGTTGTGAATCAAAATCACGAGCTGGAACAATGTCATTAGCTGCTGAATTTTTGAGCAGCAACACCTCTTCTTCCTCATATTCAACGAAAATACTCTCCCCATGCGGATATGGATCTGGACCTGAAATTTTTGAGCTAGTACCTGAGCTAGCTTCATCAAAAGAAACCTCACAAGTCTCCACAATTTTGTTAGTGTCAAGTAAAAACACACGATAACCTCTAGTATGAGATGGATAACCAAGAAACATGCCATCAATAGATCTAGCTTCAACTTTATCAAGACTATCATTTGTCTTAACAAAGCATTTGCAACCAAAGACCCGAAAGTGTGTAACACTAGGCCTATGTTCAAACTGGAGCTCATATGGTGTTTTACCTAGATTAGTATGCAAGAGAACATGATTTGAGACATAACAAGCGGTTGCAATTGCATCAGCCCAAAATTTCCTAGGAGTTTGATATTCATCAAGCATAGTCCTAGCCATGTCAACTAAGGTTCTGTTATTTCTTTCTACAACACCATTTTGTTGAGGTACATATGGTGAAGAAAATTGATGATCTATTCTATTTTCAGCACAAAAGTGATCAAAAGATTGATTTTTAAAATTCAGTTCCATTATCACTTCTAATTGCTTTTAAAGATCCTGGGTGATCAATTGATAATCTAAAAAATAAAGTTCTAAAGTGACTAAAAGCTTCATTCTTAGATGCCATAATGTAAACCCAAGAGTATCTAGAATAATCATCAACAATCACAAGAACATACCATTTACTTCCGAAGGATTGAACACGTGAAGGTCCTACGGTGTCAAGGTGCAAAAGTTGACCGGGTTCAGTTGTCATGATCATTGTGAGAGGAGTATGTGAACCTGCAACCATCTTAGCATGTCTACAAGAAGAGAACACAATTTCTTTGTCCCCTTTAAGCTTAGGCATCTCACGTATGTGATCAAGAGCACTAACACACGTTAGATGATCAAAGCCTACATGACAAAGTCTACGATGCCATAAATATAAGTTCTTTGAATCATTAGCAACTAGACACCTATGCTTAGAGGAAGACATATCAAAATCAGCTTTAAAAACTCTTCCAAACCGAGACATGTTAAAAATAGGCTCACTATTTGAATCTACAACCTTGCATCAAATTTTAGTGAAAATAATTTCCAAATTCTCATCTAGCAGTTGTGAAACAGAAAGCAAGTTGTACTTGCCACATCCTTCAAAGTGTAGTGATCATTTACTCTAAACGAACTCTTAGCAATTATAGGAGTTGAAGAATTATCAGCAAAAGTAACATTCTCTACACGTGACACAAAATAGAGGGAGGATAACCAATCTTTGTTACCGATCATGTGGTGTGAGCAACCTGAATCCAATGTTCTCCTTCCTCAAGCGTGTAACCTACATAGAAGCACAATACGTTGATGACTCCATACTGGGGTTAGTCAAAAGCCATTTAGAAATCCAGTACTGAGTCACACGACGTCCAACAGGAATAACACGCAAAAGCTCAGATAAAACATCAGGTTTATGAGTCAAAGTTTGAGATTTTTTGTTCTTAACTACTGACCTATGAGGTGTTACTTGTGCATCATGAAAATTAGTAGCTTTGGAGGCAAAAACATAAGGTCCGAAGGTAACAACAGAAGGTTCGGAGGCAAAAACTGAAGCTCCGGAGGTAAACTTTGAATGTTTTTGACCCATAACAGCAGCTTGCATGTTCCTGACATTCGGTTTAAAATATGCAGCAAATTTTGCATGAAAGTTATAAGATCTAGCTTGCATTCTTTCCTTTTTATGTTGTTTATCTAGTCTATAACAAAAATCTATGACATGATGATCTCTACCACAATAGGTACAATGAAATTTAACTTTGTGTTATGTCTAGATGAGCATGCAGTATGTTTATTTGAACCCGAATGTGACAACACTCCTGCAGATTTAAAAAGGTTTAGGAACTGTTTTAATCAAACCACTTCCTAATGACTTTACAATTTTAGGTGGATGTGCTTTAGCATGAGCATGGGAATCAAAACCTAAACCAGTTTTATCATTGCAGGATTTGGATGAATTCAGGAGCAAGTTTAGATTTTTGTTCCCAATACAGAACTGCTCTAGTGTCCTATTCATGTCATCAAGTTGCTTAGACAATTCTAGGCAGTTTTCACATGAAGTTTTTCCTTTTAGTTTGCAATTAGAACAATATTTAACTTCATGAGCACGTAAAACATTGTTCAGTATTGAAATTTGATTCATAACATCTTTTAGTTTCTTTTCAAGGTCATTACAGGTAGAACGATGCAAATCAATTGTAGAACAAGAAGCATCCTTTACGTTTCCGTCATTAAGTGCAGCAAGCTTTTTGTTCTTTTCAATCTCTAACTCAAGTTTATCAAGAGTGGAGGAGTGTGCTCTTCTTAAGGAGGACAATTTTTCATATATTAAATCGCATGAGGAACAAGAATCATCACTAGGAATCAAAGTTTTCAAACGGTTAATTTCAGATTCTAGTGACTCAATTTTAACAGCATTGTCCCTAAGCTTTTTGCCCTTTTTCTTAACAATAACAGTTGCACGGGAAATAGCATCACACATTTCATCACAAGTAGGACATATCTCTTTGTTGTCACTATTGTGTTCTGCATCCTCCATACTTGATCTTGATTTGCCCGCTATGAAGCACAAGTTTGCCAGATCATCTTCATCTTCATCACTTCCAATGTCTACATCACTCAAGCCACGTTCTTGAAGTGCGGTGATGAAACTGTTTATCAGTTTGCATCCTGTAAAACCCTTCTTTTTCTTGTTGGTGTTGCCAGAAGAGGACTTGACTTTATTCTGCTTTTCATCACGAGTAGAAGACCTAAAAGGTTAGGGAAATCTATATGAAAGTGTCCTGTCTTACCACATTCAAAGCATCGTTGAGGTCCAGAGCTTCCTCTCCTTCTAGTTCTCACATTTTGCAATGCTTTTGAGAACCGAGTAGAGATGAGTGCTAGCTCCTTTTCTGGAAATTCTTCAACCCGTTCTAGGGTTAGTGAAGAGAGTAGAGCAAGTGTATTGCTAGATGAAGATTGGCTGGAGCTAGGCTAATCACATTGAGAAACAAATGCAAGAGACTTGTTTGGGTTCTTACGTGAGATTTTGTCAATTTCATGAGTTTTCAATTTAGAATATAGCACATCTAATGTAAGTATACTCATGACAGTAGATTCATGAATAGATGTGACTTTCATCTCCCGAATTGACATGTCTAATGCACTTAGTAATTGCCTAACATTCTCAACATCTGAAAAATTAACATTAACGTTACACAAGTTGCTGAGATTTTTATTAAATCGAGCAAAGAGGTCATCAATGGACTCACCGTGTTGCATATCAAAGCGCATGTATTCTTTCTTGAACATATCCTTCCTTACCTCCTTGATCGCGTTGGATCCTTCGTGATAGTCACAAAGTGCTCTCCACACATCGTATGCTGATCAGGTGTGCAATATGGTCGAAGTCGCTCTGAGTTAATCCTTGGATTATCAAGTTGCGGGCTTTGTTGTTGTTGTCGAAATCTCTCAAGTTTGTATCCGTGATTTGATCGTTCGGTGGCACGTCATAAGGCTTTTACACCTTTTCCCATATCGCGAAGCCTTGCGTCTGAATAAAATATTCCATGTGTAGGATCGAAGAGCACGTGAAAAGCTACCAGAGGGGGAGGGGTGAATGGTAGATTTAAAAAAAAACTTACGCAGCAAAAACAATTAAACCCCAACCCCTTCGGCAGAAAAATGATCTGTTAAAGAAATCGTGTGTGAGACTAATCTAAACATGTTTTACCAGGACAAAAGTGATATATATCAGAGAGAATCAAGTCACTAAGAAAACACAAGAAGAATCACTCAAATCTGTTGAGAGAAACTCAAGTTATGATCGAAAGATCGAACAAAGGTCAATCTGTCCTACCCGAGAAAAACAGTTCTGGAGCGCTGCAAAGAAACTCGTGTAGATCAGAAACCACAAATCCAATGACCGTGAAATTTTGACAGGTGATAGATAATCAAGTTGTGAATACAACACAGAAAGAATCACATCAATTGGATCTGTAAAACTTGAGTTGTGATAAAACCACCAACGAAAGCTAGTGCTGTCCAGAAACTCGACGAGTAAAACTTGTCTAAAACAAGTCGGACGAACAAGGCACAAAAGTTCCTTCAAACTACGAATTTTATTCAATAGAACACAAGAGGAACAGCCCCAAAGTCGTCTACCACGAGCTTCGGCCTCCCTTGCTTATATAACCAACCCTTAGGCCAACCCAATCTCAACTAGGACTCTAATCCTACTCAGATCACGAATCGAAACACCTTAGGACAATTTGAATCAGCATTGATGGTTGTCGGTGCTGGTTGAGAATTAACTTCCAGAGCTGAACCAAAGTCTTTAGCTGCTGAATTTTCGGGCAGCAGCTCCAATTGTTCCTCATCTTCAATGAAAATGCTCTCCCCCTGCAGATATGAATCTGGACCTGCAATGTTTTAGCTAGTAGCTGGGCTAGATTCATCAAAAGACACTTCACAAGTCTCCAAAATTTTGTTAGTGTCAAGTAAAAGCACACGATAGCCTCTAGTATGAGATGGATAACCAAGAAACATGCCATCAATGGATCTAGGTTCAAATTTATCAAGATTACCATATTTCTTAACAAAGCATTTGCAACCAAAGACCCGAAAGTGTGTAACACTAGGCCTATATCCAAACCAGAGCTGATATGGTGTTTTACCTAGCTTAGCACGCAAGAAAACACGATTTGAGACATAAGAAGCGGTTGCAATCGCATCAGCCCAAAATTTCCTAGGAGTTTGATATTCATCAAGCATAGTCCTAGCCATCTCAACTAAGGTTCTGTTCTTTCTTTCTACAACACCGTTTCGTTTAGGTACATATGGTGAAGAAAATTGTTGATCTATTCCATTTTCAGCACAAAAGTGATCAAAAGATTGATTTTTGAATTCAGTTCCGTTACCACTTCTAATTGCTTTTAAAGATCCTGGGTGATCAATTGATAATCTAAGAAATAAAGTTCTAAAGTGACTAAAAGCTTCATTCTTAGATGCTATAAAGTAAGCCCAAGAGTATCTAGAATAATCATCAACAATCACAAGAACATACCATTTACCTCCGAAGGATTGAACACGTGAAGGTACTACGGTGTCAAGGTACAAAAGTTGACCTGGTTCAGTTGTCATGATCATTGTGAGAGGAGTATGTGAACCTGCAACCATCTTAGCATGTCTACAAGACGAGCACACAATTTCTTTGTCCCCTTTAAGCTTAGGCAGCCCACGTATGCGATCAAGAGCACTAACACGCGTTAGGTGATCAAAGCCTACGTGACCAAGTCAACGATGCCAAAAATATAAGTCCTTTGAATCATTATGAACTATACACCTATGCTTAGAGGAAGACATATCAAAATCAGCTTTAAAAACTCTTCCAAAACGAGACATGTTAAAAATAAGATCACAATTTGAACCAACAACTTTGCAGCAGTTTTTATTGAAAATAATTTCTAGATTTTCATCTAGCAGTTGTGAAACAGAAAGCAAGTTGTATTTCAAATTTTTGACAAGTGCCACATCCTTCAAAGTGTAGTGATCATTTACTCTAACCGAACTCTTAGCAATTATAGGAGTTGAAGAATTATCAGCAAAAGTAACATTCTCTACACGTGATACAAAAGAGAGGGAGGAGAACCAATCTTTGTTATTGGTCATGTGGCGTGAGCAACCTGAATCCACAATCCAAATGTTCTCCTTCCTCAAATGTGTAACCTACATAGAAGCACAATACGTCGATGACTCAATACTGGGGTTAGTCAAAAGGCATTTAGGTATCCAGTACTGAGTCACACGACGTGTAGCAGGAAAAACACGCGAAAGCTAAGATAAAACAGCAGGTTTATGAGTCAAAGTTTGAGGTTTTTTATTCTTAACTACTGACCTAAAAGGTGTTACTTGTGTAGCACAAAAATCAGTAGGTCCGGAGGAAAAAACAGAAGGTCCGGAGGTAAACTTTGAATGTTTTTGGCTCATAACAGCAGATTGCATGTTCCTGGCATTCGGTTTAATATGTGCAGCAAATTTTGCATGAAAGTTATGGGATCTAGCAATCATTCTTTCCCTTTTCTATTGTTTAGCTAGTCTATAACAAAAATCTATGACATGACTGTCTCTACCACAGTAGGTACAATGAAATTTAACTTTGTGTTCATGTCTAGATAAGCAAACACCATTTTTGTTTGATACCGAATGAGACAACACTCCTGCAAATTTGAAAACCACTTCTTTTTGTTTAGGAACTGTTTGAATCAAATCACTTCCTAATGACTTTACAATTTTAGGTGGATGTGCCTTAGAATGAGCATGAGAATCAAAACCTAAACCAGTTTTATCATTGCAAGACTTGGAAGAATTCAGCAACAAGTTTAGGTTCTTATTCCCATTACAAAACCGATCTAATGTCCTATGCATGTCATCAAGTTTATTGGACAGATCAAGGCAATTTTCACATGAAGTTTTTCCTTTTAATTTGCAATTGGAACAAAATTTAACTTCATGAGAACGTAAAACATTGTTCAATATAGAAATTTCATTCATAGCATCTTTTAGTTTCTTATCAAGATCATCACAAGTAGAACAATGCAAATCAATTGTAGAACAGCTAGCATCTTTCAAGTTGTTATCATTAAGTGCAACAAGCTCTTTGTTCTTTACAATTTCTAACTCAAGTTTATCAAGTGTGGAGGTGTGCACACTTCTTAATGAGGACAATTATTCATAGATTAAATCACATGAGGGACAAGAATCACCACTAGGAATCAAGGTTTTCAAATGGTTGATTTCAGATTCTAGTGGTTCAATTTTAGCAGCATTATCCCTAAGCTTTTTGTCCTTTTTACTAACAATAATAGTTGCACGAGAAATTGCATCACACATTTCATTACAGGTAGAACATACCTCATCGTCTTCACTGTTGTGTTCTGCATCCTCCTGACTTGATCTTGATCTTGTTTTGCTGGCCATGAAGCATAAGTTGGCTAGATCATCATCATCTTCATCACTTTCAAAGTCTACATTGCTTGAACCAAGCTCTTGAAGTGCAGTGATGAAGCTGTTAATCATCTTGCGTCCTATGGTACCCTTTTTTTTCTTGTTGGGGTTTCCAGAGGTGGTCTTGACCTTGTTCTGTTTTTGTTCACGGGTAGTAGAACCTGAAAGGTTAGGGCATTCTGTACGAAAATCTTACCACATTCGAATCATCGTTGAGGTCCGGATCTTCCTCTCCTTCTAGTTCTCACATTTTGCAATGCTTTTGAGAACCTAGTAGAGAGAAGTGCTAGCTCCTCCGCTGGAAATTCCTCAATCTGCTCCAGGGTTAGTGAGGACAACAAAGCAAGAGTATTGCAAGATGATGATTGGCCGGAGCTAGGCATATCACGTTGTGAGACAAATGCAATAGACTTATTTGGGTTCTTACGTGATAAGATGTCAATTTCATGAGTTTTGAGTTTAGAGTAAAGCACATCTAAAGTAAGTGTACTCATGACAGTAGATTCACGAATAGATGTAACTTTCATCTCCCATATTGACATGTCTAATGCACTAAGAAGTTGCCTAGCATTTTTAGCATCAGAAAAATTAACGTTGACACTATGCAAATTACTGAGAATTTTGTTAAAGCGAGCAAAGAGATCATCAATGGACTCACCGGGTTGCATCTCGAAGCGCATGTATTCTTTCTTGAACATGTCTTGCCTTACCTCCTTGATCGTGTTGGATCCTTCATGATAGTCACAAAGTTCTCTCCATACATCGTATGCCGATTGGAGATGTGCAACGCGGTCGAAGTCGCTCTGAGTGAGTCCTTGGATGATCAATTTTCGGGCTTTGTTGTTGTTGTCGACGTCTCGTAGGTTTGTAGCCATAAATTGATTGTTAGGTGACACTTCATAAGACTTGTACACCTTCTCCCATTTTGCAAAGCCTTGCATCTTGAGGAAAGCCTCCATGCGTGCCTTCCAAACCTGAAAATCAATACCAGCAAATACACATGGTTTGGCGGAGTATTTCTCCATGATGAGTAGTCAAAAACATGTGCAAATCACAATGATTGGAGCACCATGACTCTAATACCAATTGTAGGATCGAAGAGCACGCGAAAAGCTACCAGAGGGGGGGGGTGAATTGTAGGTGTCGGTGGTTTGGAACCGGCAGATCTCCCGACACTACTAAAGTGTTAGAGGAGTTTGATGTTCGGTGTGGGCGCATGGAGATTCAAGAAGGTGAATTGTAAATGACGCAGGAGACACAAGAGTTTACGTGGTTCGAGCCGCCTGCGCGTAATACCCTACTCCACGGGATGTGTTGATGTTGTATTGGATGTAGCAAGTGTGTCAGTGTGTCCGAACATCTCTCGAGCGTGTCTCCACGTCTATCTCGCGTGTGCGTAAACGTCGTTGGCCTGTCCTTTTACAGTATAAGGGCAGGCCGTTACAAATTAGCCTGGCCCGACATGTGGCCCCGGCGTTTACTAGTGTTGATACCTCTTCGACACATTTAATTGCCCTTAATGACCGTGTAATGGGCTTTGACAACACCGTTACTGGTATTAAGGTCGTCCGATTAAGTGTCATTAATATGGTATTAATGACACTTAATCGGGTCTTGAAGTCCTCGATTCCCCTTTGAAGATCCGGAGCCGTTGCGGGTTCTTCTGGAGGTTAGAGGGTGAAGATCTGACGGTTGGACACGTGGCAGCACAGGAGCACACTGTGGAGAACAGATAGTTCCAGGGTTAGCTGACACGTGTCAGCACCGGAGCTTCCATCGGTCTAGGGTTAGGTCCGGGGATGCCACTTCGGTACATAGTTCGGAGCTTCCTCCCTTGCGGGCGGTAGCTCCGGTTTGATAGTACACGTGGCGATCCTGGGGCTAACCATGTTGGAGAAGCGGGTCCGGACATGTCTGACATGTGGGCCTCTGAAGGTCTTAAAATCAAGTGGGTGACTTTCCCTTGATATCTTTGCAATCCCAAGGGGTATATGGTACCCAGGGTACCGACAGTGGCCCCTTGGGATCACCTCCGGGGAAGACCCCTTAGATGAAGTTGTTCCGCCGGAGGTGGGTCCATCCTTTGACTTTTGAACTGAGTCTTCAAAGGTCTTCAGATGTGCCATTGGCAATGGTCCGGAGTTAAATCTTCGCCGCGTGGCATATCCCGTGTGCGGCAGGTGAGATCTTTGGCGTGCGGATCTCACGCAATTGAAGGTCGCCGATTCCCGATACGAAAATCGTATCGGTTCCGCGCGCCTTGTCAGGCCGCCGCCTTCGGGCTTCCCGCCTCATGATGGCAACCGTTCGCCTGGGTAAGAACCTCGACTTGATCGTTGGGGTAGTCCCGGGCCCTCTTGTCATCGGCTGGGTGGAATTTTTGAGTGGTATCTTCGACTTCTCTGCGGTTTCCATCCAAGCGTCATGAGGGTTTACTTAAGAAGGAAAGCGCACACCGTTTGGGGCTCTTTACGCCTCCCATCTGATCTTGCGCTCAAACTCCCAACTTGTGCTTTGCTTTTCTTCTCTTGCCTAGCCGTGCCGCGATGGAGTTGGGTCTCCGCGAGAGTCGCTTGAAGACCGACGGCGACCTGAAGAAGGTCCGGGCCCTCATGGGATGGTCCTCGGACTTCTTCAACCGCTCGGTTCGCGCCGGTGGAGAGCTCCCGTTTGAGAAGGAGCACGCCGGCAAAATGGTGTACTTCTCCTCGTACGCCATGGTGGGGTTGATCCCACCTTTTTCTTCTTTTTTCTTGATGCTGCTAGACTTCTATGGTCTGCAGTTGTATCATCTTGGCCCCCACTCCATTCTTCTTGTGTCCATTTTCGTCCACTTGTGTGAGATGTGGGTGGGCATCCCCCCCTGCATTGAACTCTTCCGGACCTTCTTCACCGTCCATACCACCGGCAGGAGCAATGAGTACCTTGGCTTCTACTACTTCGTGAAGCGTATGAAGTGACCATTCAAGTACCTCCGGTCATTTCCCTCTGGGAAGTGGGATGACTGGAAGAAGGACTGGATAGTCGTCCGGGTGGAGGAGCACGAGAGGCTGGAGCTGCCCGAAGGCCTTCCCAGCATCAACACAACAATCTGGAGTGAAGCTCCGGTGCTGGTGGAAGCCTTCAACCCTGCTTTGACCAGGATCCGCCAATGCGTGGAGGGAGGATTGACTCCTCAGGCGGTGTTTTGCAACTTCTTGGTCAACAGGTGGGCGCCGCTGAAGAGGAGAGAGAAACTCGCATGGGCCCTCAACAGCGTGATGGACGACGACCGGGTCGAGACCGAGCTGAAGTCCAACATGGTGGGGAAAACCTTGGATTTCCACCTCAAGAAGTTCCAGCATGGCATCGACGTCGATGGTGACGACTTGACTCCGCCATCAGCTTTTCTTCCTCTGAACATGGAAGTGGAGTTCAGTAGGGAGCTCCAGCGGAAGATGCCCGTGCTTGACGACCTTGGTGTCGTCGAGAGAAGATCAACCACCAGGGTAGTGATCCCCGGAATGCCCGAGGATGGCTCCGACCCTGCTCCGAAGCCGAGGGAAGAGGTCGTCGGCAAGGGCAAGGAGCTGGCGGATGAACCCGTGAGCCGGAAGAGGAAGCTGCAGTACGCCGACGGAAGGTCCGTCAGGCCCGCTACTTCCGCGTCGGCTCCTTCTCCCCGGAGGGGAAGGTCTTTTACAACTGCGGCGACTGTTCCCGTAGTGGGGTCCTCCCGAGGCGCGACTGTTCCCGCAGTGGGGTCCTCCCGGGGTGTTAGCTCCGAGCATGCGACTCCAGCACCTGGGCCGGTGGAGACCTCTAGGTCCGGGGGTTCTTCCCGATCGAGGGGGGCCTCGACTCGGGAAACACCCGTGGCCGTGACGAGTTCCGGGGGGCCTTCCGGAGCTTCCACGCCGTTTATGACCAGCCCAGAACGCCCGAGAAAAAGGTTCCGTGCGAGCTGGTGCGGTAGCCTCCCAAGGTAATTTTTAATCTTTACCTTGGATAGTTGTTTTAATTGTAGTGACTATATTTTAAGTTTCTTCGTTCATCATCTGCAGCGTCCCCAAGAAGGGGAGTGAGGCTCCACCCTCAGCCACAGCGGCTGAAGCCGTGAGGGTGGAAGCTTCTGCTCCTGTCCCGGTGCTGCCCCAAGTGGTGCCTGAAGTTGCAACAGCTCCGTCGCCTGCTGTCGTGGTCATGGACCTCGACTCATCCCCAGAGGCTCCCGTGGTAGCGCCGGACCACGGGAGTGAAGATGCGCCAGCGGCACCTGTCTCGGAGGTTGAAGCTCCGGGTCCTGGTGCTGAGATGATGGAAGCTCCGGCTGTTGAGACGGAAGAAGATGTGATTCCGGCCCTAGAGCCGGAAAGTGTCGAAGCTCCGACAGTCGAGCCGGAGGTGATTGAAGTCCCGGCGTGCGCGCCAGATGTTGAGGAAGTCCCGGCGGTTGGGCCGGCTACCTCAGAAGCACCGGCCGCAGAGTCGGTAGTTGTTGGAGCTCCGGCTGCAGGGCCGATTGAAGATGAAGATCTTCTGGCTCCCGAGCTGGTTGATACAGAAGTGTCGGAGCTCGAGCCCCCATCGGAGGAGGTGCCAAGGCCGGAGCCAGAAGCGGCCCCTGCTCCGGAAGTGATGACGTCAGAGGTACCCACGGCTGAGCCGGAGTGCCCTGGTGAAGTCGCTGGCCCCCTGTCTGAGGGGGTGAATGAAGACGTGGCGGCGGGGCCCTCCTCGATGGCGATTGAGGCCATCCCGGAGGACGGCCCTAGTGCCATGGAGACACAGGGGACCACTCTTGTGGAGTGGGACCCAATTTTTGTATCTGAAAACCCGCTGGAACCAGCGAAGGAGACCCCAGCAGGTCCAGAACCTATCCCGTTGTCACTGTCCATTGACAACGCATGTTCCAGTCTGCATCAAGTTCAACTGGCCTTCTTCCACGACAGCAAGGCTCTTGAAGAGGAGCGCCAGACCCTTAGGAGGTGGCGTAACCGGCTCTACTTCGAGACCAAGCTGGCGCAGTCAAGGCTAGTGGATGACAAAGAGTGGATCAAACGGGAGAAAGTCCGCCTGGAGTATTAGGGTAAATTATTGGATGACAGGGAGATTATGACTCGCGCCCTCGACGCTCAATCTTGGGAGATCTAAGATCAGGCCAAAGCAGCCAATAGTGCGGCCGATGAACGCCACGAAAGGCTTGAGGCCATTAACACTACACTCATCAAGCGCCGAGAGGCACTTGAAGAGAGGGAGAAACGGCTCAAAGATGAAGAGCAGAAACTCCTAGAGCTGCGGGATAGACGTCCTGATGAGGGAGGAGGAGCTCTCCGAGAAGGTGGCTCTGGCTGACAAGGGCCTTGAGGAGCGCGCCATGAAATTGGAAGAGCGCTGTGTAGAGGAGGAGAAGAAGGCCTGGGTGCGAGGGCAGGAGCTCCATGAACGGGAGTGTGCCCTCGTTGCCAGGGAAAAGAAACTAAGGGGCAGGGAGAAGGACCTGGTCGACCGCCGGAACAAGATCCACCTCCATGAGGAGGAGCTCGGAAAACTCGAGAAGCGGGTTGCTTATAAGATTCAGCAAAACGCCAAAGAATTTGAGCGCCTCGCCCGTGAGAATTCCGAACTGGTGGCGGCCAGAAGATCTTTGGAAGAATTGAAAGGCTTGAGGACTGCGGACTCCCTACAAATTTGGGAGTTCCTGGGCAAGGCCAACGACGCGCGGACACCAATGGGCTTCAGTCCCGTGCGCCCGGATGATCCGGAGCCGGAGCCGGACCTAGCGCTGCAGGCATTGAGCTCGGCAGGTAGCAAGCTCTCCAAGGTGGACGATGTCATCGCAGACCAATTGGAGGTTGAGGGGCAATCCCTGGCGAAGAACATCGCAGAGTACGTGCTGACGTGCTACACGAGCCGGAACTCCCAATTTCCTCTGGACCCGGTGCTTGAAGGTCCCGTCGAAGGAGAAGGGGAAGCTGCTCGAGCCAACGTGTCGGAGGTTGCCCAGAAAGTCGCTCGATTCTTCCATAGGGTCTAGGACCATTTCCGTAGTTCCCACTTGTATCCTCTCTTCTTCTTCCTCAATTTTGTAATCCCTTGTCTCCAGATGAATGAAATCCCCAAATTTTTGTGAATTTCACTTTTTGTCTTCAACACTTTTGTCTTCACTTGGCCCCCTGGTAGATGTACACAATTTGATTGTGAACATGTACCAAGAGGATATTATGTTTTGTTGAAGACTCATTTTCTTCGAACTTGTAGAGCATAGGTCCGACGTCTTTGATGGTGAAGGCCTCCTGAGGTAAACTGACTATCGTCGAAGCTTAGTAGCTCCAATAATAGTCCCTATCAACGCATAAGGCATCGACAGTTAGTCCTCCGGGGTGTCGGAGCATAGTAGCTCCGGCACTGGCCTTTGCCAACACGTAACTTGTCGGCAGCAGACTCCATTTGTGGGGTCTTCTCACCATCTTTTATGTCGACAGCTGGCCCCCCTAGCTTTACCGGGGCTTGGTTGCTCCGGTGATGCTTGTTAACATCGATTACAAGCCATCTAGAGGAGTCAGAGCTTTGTTAGCTCCGGCTTTTCTCCATCATTGTGTATTTTATTTTTCCTGCACACTGAAGTCAAGAAAAATAGTAAAATTCGTTTCTTGCCTATAACTTCGTCGCGGCTTACGATTCTCGAGAAAGTTTTAGGTCAAACGCGATTCTAAACACAATCGAATGCGTTGCCTTTTCTTCCGGATTCAATTGTATTTGGACTCGCCTTACTTCAGCCTACCGGGGTGTAGGTGGAGTGGCATACTTAGGGTGCTTGACCAGGCTAAGTCGATAGCACACTCTGGCCCTAGATTGGCTTGGCGGCATTTAGGCGAGTGAGCCATGAACAATATTTGAATTCAAAAGAATAGACAATACAACTCAAATCGTATATGAACCGGTCGAACTAAATTTTTTTTTAAGAATTGCGCATCTTTGTTATAGACAAGAAAGAGAAAAATAAAAAATGTTGAGCCTGTACAAAATGAATGCACGTGGAGTTTGTTTCACCTGAAGATGTCTTTCATTATAGATCATGGGTACAAGGGAAACAAGTACATTCTTAGGGTACGAAACCAAGCTAAGCGTGTTTAATTTCTTGTTTGTCCCAGGGTAGCTAGCCACACTTTTAGTTCTGAGACTGTGAGAAGTGTTGCATGAACTTTGTGGACCTTCCGGGGAAGGTCCGGCTGTTCTCTCGGAGGAACTACCCGACTTTGTACAATGACTCTATAACATACACCTCAAGTTACTCAAGACTCACCTCCGTGGTATTAAGTGTAGAACTTACGGAGGTGCTCGATGTTCCAAGGATTTGGGAGAGGTGTCCCATCCTCGGTAGCCAAGCGAACGCTTCCGGGACGGGATACTTTAATCACTCGGAAGGGTCCCTCCCAACCGGGGGAGAGTTTGTTTAACCCTTCTCTGGATTGTATTCTCTGTAGCACCAGATCGCCTTCCTCAAGCTGTCGGTTGTGTACATGCCGCTGATGATAATGCCGTAGGGATTGGCGATATCGGGCATTCCGAACAGCTGCTTGGCACCTTCCCTCCTCAAGGAGGTCTAGGTCTTCACGCCGGAGCTGATCTTGCGCGGCTTCGTCGAAGGTCCAGACCCAGAGTGAACCCAAGGTGATTTCCGGAGGAAGGATTGCTTCAGGTCCGTACACCAGAAAGAAGGGTGTCTCTTCAGTTGACCGGTTTGGAGATGTCATGTTGGCCCATAAAGTGGGCGGAAGCTCTTCAATCCTGTTAGCTCCATGTTTTTTTAAGCGCTCATATGTGCGCGTCTTGAGTCCTTTAAGGATTTCAGCATTTGCTCTCTCGGCTTGGCCATTGCTTGCTGGGTGAGCTACGGAGGCGTAGCAAACTTGTATGCCGAGGTCTTCGCAATATCCTTGGAATGCAGAGCTTGTGAATTGGGTCCCATTATCAGTGATGATTTTGTTTGGGACTCCATATCTTCATACAATGGACTGCAAAAAGTTGATAGCAGATTGCTTGTTGATTGTCACAACTGGAGTTGCTTCCGGCCACTTGGTGAACTTATCAATGGCGACGTACAGGAACTTGTAACCTCCGACGGCTCTTGGGAAAGGTCCCAAGATGTCCATCCCCCACACAGCGAAGGGCCATGTAGGAGGTATCATTTGTAGGGGCTGAGCTGGTGTGTGAATTTGCTTTGCATGGAATTGACATGCTTCATATTTCTTCACCAGCTCAGTTGCATCCTGGAGTGCTGTAGGCCAGTAGAAACCATGTCGAAAGGCTTTATAAACCAGCGTGCGGGAAGACGCGTGGTTCCCACACTCGCCTCCATGGATTTCTGCGAGGAGTTCGCAACCTTCTTCCCTTGTGATGCACCGCATTAGGATGCCATTGGCACCACACTGGTAGAGATCCCCTTCTACCAGCGTGTATCTTTTAGCCAATCTGACTACCTGGTCAGCGGATACATCATCGCCAGGAAGGATGTTGTCTTTCAAGTAGCTCCGGATCTCCGCGATCCATGCATCGGAACTAGCTTGAGCTTTTGAGTCTTGCGTGCTGGGTTGCTCGGAGCTCCCGGCAGCACCTACGACCCTTGATGGCTGCCATGGTAACAGGGCCATCGGGACCGTCAGCTTCGGGATGCTGATCTCGCCCCCTTCGCTCAGTTCGGCTGGCTGAGCTGTTGGTTTTGACAACCTCCGGACAAAAATTCCGTCAGGAGCCGGAGCTCCGGTTGACGCTTTCGTCGAGAGTTCGTCAGCTTCAGCGTTATGGGCACGCTGAACATGGTGGAGATCTAGGACTTCGAAATCCTTATGAAGCTTCTGGACTTCAAGGAGGTAAGCAGCTAGCTGGAGATTATTGCAGGAACATTCACCCCTCACTTTCTTAATGATGAGCTGCGAATCTCCCTTGACCAGCAGTTGCTTGACACCATATGACAGTGCCACCTTTAGTCCGTAGATGAGCGCTTCGTACTCTGCCATGTTGTTGGTCGCCTTGAAGTCATGGTGTACCATGTATTTCACCTTCTCCCAGGTCGGTGCAAGGAGAAGGATTCTAGCTCCAGCCCCCTGCTTATGCATGGAGCCGTCAAAGTAGAGGGTCCAGTGAGGCTCGGTGAAGGCTGGAGCTTGATGCTCCGTCTTCTGCTCACTGGGGCCCCCAGGGTTTGATGGAGAGGGAGTCCATTCCGCCACAAAATCTGCCAATGCTTGACTCTTGACTGCTTGCCTTGAAATGAATTCAAGATCAAATTCAACCAATTCTGCTGCCCACTTTGCAATATTCCCAGTTGAATTGGGATTATGCAAGATTGCTCGAAGTGGGTAAGAGGTCACCACTGAGACTTTGTGAGCTTGGAAGTAATGGCGAAGCTTCCTGGAGGCAATAAGGACTGCATAGAGCAGCTTATGCACCTCTAGGTATCGAGTCTTGGCATCATGTAGTACTTCACTAATGAAGTACACCGGGCGCTGAATGGTCCGGACCCTCCCGGAGGGGTCCGGAGCTTCCTCTTCACTAACCCGGATCCTCCCGGAGGAATCCAGATTTTCTTTGGGGACCTCCGGGTCCTGGCTGGAGGAACCCGAGGCTTCTTTAGAAGCGACCTGGACCCTCCCGGAGGGGTCTGGGTCTCCTGAAGTGACTTTTTGTTGATTTGAGTCTGGGAGCTGGGACCCAGACTCACTTTCAGGTACCTCCGGACCCTCCCGAAGGGGTCTGGATTCCTGAGTATGAGGTAGCTCTGGTCTCTCCGCAACCAGAACCATACTGACGACTTCGTCAGTTGCTGAAATGTAAAGCAACAAAGGCTCACCAGGGTTTGGAGCTACCAGAATTGGTAGGGTGGTGAGGAATTGTTTCAGCTCCTGGAATGCCTTCTCTGCTTCTTCGGACCATTGGAATGGTCCGGACTTCCTCAATAACTTGAAGAAGGGGAGTGCCCGTTCCGCCAGTCTTGAAATGAACCGGCTGAGGGCTGCTAGACATCCAGTTAACTTTTGGACGTCTTTGATGCGGGTTGGTGGCTGCATGTCTTCAATGGCCTTAATCTTCGCCGGATTAGCTTCTATGCCCCGGTGACTTACCAGGAAACCGAGAAGTTTTCTGGAGCTAACCCCCAAGACACACTTGTCTGGGTTTAGCTTTATGCGGGTGGCCCGTAGCTTGTCGAAGACAGCCTGCAAGGTGTCAAGGAGTGACTCCTTGTTCCTGACCTTGACCACGATGTCATCGACGTACACTTCCACTATGTCTCTAATGAGTTCTTCAAAAGCTTTGTACATAGCTCGTGCAAAAGTTGAAGCTGCATTCTTGAGACCAAAGGGCATGGCTGTATAACAGTACAATCCATCTACTGTGATGAATGAGGTATGCTCTTCATCTTCCCTAGACATCCTGATTTGATGATACCCGGAATATGCGTCTAGGAAACACAGTAATTCACACCCGGAGGTGGAATCCACTATCTGATCTATTCTAGGTAGTGGGAATGGATCTTTTGGACATGCCTTATTTAGTGTGGTGTAGTCGATGCACATCCGAAGCTTCCCGCCGGCCTTGGGCACAACGACTGGGTTTGCCAGTCATTTTGGATGGAAGACTTCTCGGATGAATCCAGCTTCGAGTAACTTCTTCACTTCTTGTCGGATGAAGTTCTGTTGCTCTACGGATTGCTTCCTAGGCTTCTGATGTACATGTCGGGCGTCGGGGTAGATCTTCAGATTGTGCTCAATCACTTCCCTAGGGATCCCAGGCATTTGTGATGGTTGCCAGGCAAACACGTCGACGTTAGCCCGGAGGAAAGTGATGAGCGCGAGTTCCTATTTGTCGTTCAATCCCCCCGATATACGAGTGGTCTGAGCGGCATCGGAACCAATTTGGACGACTTTGACGGGAATGTCGGTGTCGCTGCTTGGCTGCACACGAGGTGCAGAAGTCGAGCCTCGTTGACGAATGCTCAGGGGTTTTGGAGCTTGCTCCTGCCTGGAGTCCTCCTCTTGCGCCGTGGTGAGTGCATGGAGTTCTTCCAAAGCAGTTACTCCGGCAGTACGATCTCCGCGGATCCGGAGAACGCCTACTGGCGTTGGCATCTTCAACACCAGATAACCATAATGAGCAGCTGCCATTAATTTGTACAGGGCAGGCCTACCCAAGATGGCATTGAAGGGTAAGTTGATCTGAGCGACGTCAAAGACCAACTTCTCGGTGCGGTACTTCTCCCGTGTCCCGAAGGTAATGGGGAGAGTAATAGCTCCAAGTGGGGTAATGGCCCCTGGACCTACTCCGGAGAAAGGTCGAGAGGGGTGGAGATCCGAAGGTCGGAGTTGAAGCTTAGTAAAAGCTTCGAAGCTTATGAGGTTAAGCCCCGAACCTCCGTCTACCATGACGTGATGGAGTTGGATGTTGTTGATGGTAGGAGATACCATCAAAGGTAACTGACCTGCTCCAACCATGCTCCGAGGGCAGTCCGAAGCATCAAAAGTGATGGCTGTGTCCATCCACTTCCGATGAGGTTCCGGCCTGACTGTAGGAGCTACAACAGCCATATCCCGACGCATAGTCTTGATGACGCGGCGGGAGGTGATGTCCCATGATCCACCAAAAATGGTGTTCATGGTCTTCCGACGCTCGTTGTCACAGACGTCAGAATCATCGTCGACGGAGGTGTAAACGGCCTTCAGGACTTTTTTGGGATCCTGAAAACCTAACTCTTCTTCAGCCGGAGCTTCGTCGACTTTTAGCTTTCCTTCCCTCTGTCGGAAAGGAGATTCTTTCCGGCGCTTGTTGTAGCGCTCGGAAAGGTTTTGGACCTCCCAGCAGTCTTCCAAATTGTGGCTGCCCGTTTTATGAATTGGGCACCACACCTTGGGCTTGCTACAGTCTTCAGAAGAAGGTCGAGGTCACTTTTCGGGGCGTGGCCCCCGGCCACCCGGAGCTGCAGCAGCTGCAACATTGGATGTACCGGCCGACGGCTTCTTCTTGTTGTTGGTCTTTTTCTTCTTCTTGCCGTTCCCGGAGGTAGCGGCTTCTTCTTTTGAGGATTTCTTGTGA
Source organism: Tuctoria greenei (assembly GCA_036927565.1). Lineage (NCBI taxonomy): Eukaryota > Viridiplantae > Streptophyta > Magnoliopsida > Poales > Poaceae > Tuctoria > Tuctoria greenei. The sequence goes on from JAYESD010000010.1 coordinate 2,521,275, forward strand.
CCCTCCGGGGTTGGTTTGGAATGCGTCTCACGGCCCTCCGTAGCTCTGGCACATTTGTCAGCCAAGCTGAAGAGTTCCGTGACGCTGGTGATCTCCTTGATCGCCAGTTTCTCCAGCATCTTCTTGTCCCGTACACCCTGTCTAAATGCCACAATGACAGAGGCGCTAGAGATAGAAGGGATAGTGTTTCGTACCTGAGAGAACCTCTGGATGAATGATCGTAGGGATTCTCTCCCTTTTTGCATGACTACAAAAAGGTCCAGTTCAGTGCCTGGTCGGGTGTATGAACTCCCGAAGTTGGCGGTGAACTGCCGACACAGCTCCTCCCAACTGTTGATAGAGTTGGCTGGAAGGCTCATAAACCAGGACTTGGCGGTCCCAGTTAAGGCCACTGGAAAATAATTGGCCATCACGGCCTCGTTTCCTCCAGCTGTCAAGATTGCAGTGGAGTAGATCTGAAGAAATTCAGCGGGATTGACAGTCCCGTCGAATTTTTCCGGCAGGTGAGGCCGGAACTTCTGTGGCCACCTGACCATACGCAGATGTATGGCCAGAGCTGAACAGCCTCCTCCTACTCCTTCAGGAGCAGATGCGGAGCTTTTTGGTGGAGGGGACGCAAAATCGCCTTGGGAGCTCGAGTGGAAGAGAGAGAACGCGTGAGGCAAGAGTGGAGGTGAATGAATTAGAGTTTGGCGGCGGCTAGGGTTATGGAAACGAAAATCGGAAAAGTCCAGAGATGACCGGACAAGTCCGAACTTTTCCAGAGGACTATATCGGACTAGTTCGTTGTATGTCGTACTAGTCCGGCCTAACCGGCACTCTGCGGACCAGTCTGCACGGGCGGACTAGTCCGGGTAACCACGGACTAGTCCGTGGTCTCCAGGTAAGAATTGCTTAGCCCATTCATATATATTTGAAGGTACATATTTAGAGAATAGGGAGGTAAATCAAATCAAATAATCTTGATGAATATGACCAGTAAGCACACAACAATCAAGCAATGATCATAGTTCACCAAGATCTAGTAATTGACATAGTTTTTCGGAGAAAATTGAGAGATATGATTTTCATAATCCAATCAACATATTTGAAGAATTCATACAGGTATGCAACATTTCAAGCCACACTCCGAGCATCTAGGATATTTAGTTCATTTTGGAGTTCACAAAAACGTTTTTCATCAAGTGGCTTGGTGAATATGTCGGCCAATTGTTTTTGAGTGTTGACATGTGAAATGGCTATGTCTCCTTTCATGGCATGATCTTTAAAAAAGTGATGTCTTATATATATGTGTTTAGTTCTGCAGTGCTCAACTGGGTTGTGGGCAATTTTGATGGCACTTTCATTGTCACAAAGGAGTGGAATATGGTTCATATTGTAATCATAGTCCCTTAGAGTTTGTGAATGTAGGCCTAGAGGGGGGTGAATAGGCCTTTTTGAATATTGTCGGATCCTGCAACACTCAACAACCAGTACAATACCAGAGATATTGGACTAGTCCGGTAAAGAGCGGACTAGTCCGGTGTTCACGGACTAAGTTGATTAAACTTGATTAATTAGTTTGATTCTTTTATGTGTACAGCGGAAATATAAAATCAAACAACAGTTTAACAGTTATATGCTGGATTATATCACAATTAAATATTATGTTCAACAATTTAACGTAAGATGAACATTGTGTATGAAACCCTAGATTAAGTTGATTAACTTGAATGATGAACACTAAAACAAGACACAAGTGTTTATCCCGTGGTTCGGCTACCACAAAAGGCCACCTACATCCACGTTGAGGAGTCCACAAAAGGATCGGGTCTTCTCCAACCCTACCCTCGTTGGATCGCCACGAAGGCCAATCCTCTTCCACTAATCACAAAGGGGTGAATAACCGAATTCAAGGGGCGATCTCACACTTTGAGAGCTCCCTTAGATTACAAAACACAATGCCACCGAAAACACACTCAAAAGTTACAATTGAAACGCAGGAGTGTGTTAGATAATCAAACCAAGAGCTCAATGTGGTGTTGCAAGTGTCTCTCCAATGATCTAAAGTGAATCCTCAAAGGATTGGACGATGTTGCACTTGATTTCGTGGAGAGAGATCGTTTTTGAGGCTCTTGGGAGGTGTGACGGTACTAGGGTTCGAGAGATTTGTGAAATTGGGCCGTGCACCTCTATTTATATGGGGTTTCTAAAAGTTACCGTTAGGGTTCAGAAAGTTCGGAATAGTCCGTGGTGGTCACCGGACTAGTCCGGTGTGCTGTGTGTAGCAAACCCTAAGTGTCCCGAAATATCAGACTAGTCCGGCTGAAAACAGACTTGTCCGATTTCGCTACTGGAAATCTTCGGACTAGTCCGATGTCCATCGGACTTGTCCATACATGTGAAACCCTAAGTGTGTTGGATGACAAGTCCGCACTGGGGAGGACTTGTCCGATTTATATCAGTGGGTTTTTCGGACTAGTCCGTGTGAACATCGGACTTGTCCGAAGTGGATCAGAAAGGATATCGGACTAGTCCGGTTGATAACGGACTTGTCCGATTTTGTGTGACTTGTGTAGTATTTTGAGGACTAGTCCGCACTGGGGAGGACTAGTCCGATTCTAGTTAGAAGGATATCAGACTAGTCCGACAGATATCGAACTTGTCCGATCTGGTGCAGAAAGGTTTATCAGACTAGTCCGGTTGTGATCGGACTAGTCCGGTCCTGTGCAACTCTGTGCAATGTGTGTGTTTAATTATCATTGAGCTCTTGGGGTGTGTTTCCTTAACACACTCCATACAAAATAATCTACTACTCTTTTTCCTTGAGCTCATTTCCACTTTGCTCCTCTTCATCCCTTCTTTTTGGTATTTTGCTCATTTTTCTATTATAGGCCTGCATTCATCTCAATAAAGAGGTTAGGATCCCAATTGCTTGTCATAAATCATTCAAAACCCACAAGGGAGTCCTAGATGCACTTTTAATCTCCCCCTTTTTGGTGATTAATGACAACCAATTGAGATTTCACAAAATATGACAAAAAATTGAGATTTTCATAAAGTATGCACATATGAATCAAAATACATCAAGAAGTGAAAGAATTATCCATATGTGCATTCTTTATGGTGGGATGCATAACTATGACATTAAGACATTGAGAGTGACATAATTTGCATTAATCAACCAAAACAAAGCACATATGTCATTCTAGGAGCAAAATTACAGATTTTAACAAAAACTTCTCAAATTAAGTAAGCATTGCATCACAGAACCAAAATTAACTTAGAAACAACGTTAAATCATTACAATTACAAAGATAGATAAAAAGAGCTCTCTCCTCGTATCCTACAGCTAAAGCTAAGACTCCCCCTCAATCTCTCCCCCTTTGGCATCAAGACACCAAAAAGAAGGAGAGGAGGGTCCTAGGGTCTTCACTCTTCACTGTCGGTCCTCTCGTCGTCTTCGTCTTCTTCATCTTCAGCTTGACGAGGAGGAGAAGGAGGAGGGACGGAGCCACTCGAGCCCCCAATGCCAAAGTAGGCAAGCTCAGAGAGGTTCAAGGGCGCAAGCTCAGTGAAGTCTGGGTCAGAGTCCTCAGAAATCACTGGAGATCCAATGGGGTCGATCTCCAACTTTTGGCAGATTTGCTTCACGTTGGCCTTTATGTACTTCATGTCCTCCTTTCTCTTCTGGTTGAGCTTGTGGGCCTTCACTTCGGCCTTCTTGCAGGAGGAGAATATGGCAGCCAGATACTTGAGGATCCCACTAGCTGATCCTCTCTGAGGGGCTTCCCTAGAAGTAGGGACAGCTCTAGCACCTTCACTTGATCTTGCCGGTGCCTCGGGACTGGAGGCCGGCGAAGGAGCAACCTGGACATTCACTGGTTGAGGCTTCAGAGGCCTCAAGGGAGTATGCTCCACATCCTTCACAAAATCAGTCCCTGTGACTTTCTCAATCATAAACATGAGATAGGGAGCATAGCCACATGACCTGTTGGGGGTGCTGGAGATGTTGACCATATCATTCCATATGTAGTCAAACACATCAAACTTTCTGTTCTTGCTTATGATCTTCATTAGGTTCCGGAGGTACCCTTGTACGCTTCCTGCATCCCCATCCTTAGGGGCAATGGTCTTCCTCAAGACCCTGTTCAGCACCACAAAGAATGGCTTCATGTTCTTTGTGGAGGGAGGGATTAACTTTGAATTAGGCTCATAGAGAAACTTCATCCTCTCCTTGTCGATGACACCAACATTGTGGATGACCACATTATCATTGTTGGAGGTGTCAAGATGCAGCATCCTCGCAAACTCTTCATAAGTGATAGTGTACTTGGATCCATGGGTCATCCAAGTCAATCTTTCTTCCTCATCGCTTGCAAAGTGGCAAGTGGCATAGAATTGAGCCACCACTTCATCATTCCAGTTGTACTTGAAGGAAAACAGATCCTTCAAGCCATGTCTCTCAGCTGCTGCAATTACTTCATCAAAAGCTGAGCACCTCTTCCTCTCAAGGTGTGCCCAGTCAATCCACTGACTGCGCACCACTGGTGTCTTCATTGGCAGATACACCAATCTGTAGAAATCAGCATGGAAGTTACACCAAAACCTTCCATCAGCAGCCTGCTTCGGCCTGTCATACCAGTCAATGCTTCTGAATTTTCCCGCCTAGTCACTGCCCTTGCCATTGAACTTCTCCTCAGTAGGGTCCCGGACCCCTTCCTTGGGAGCATGCAGCTTCAAAGGCCCGACTGGACCCGTCGCTATCCCTTTGCCCTTGCCCTTTGCTTGGCGAGGGTCACTTGATGATGCGGTTGCCTTCGAAACTGGCTTCTTTGCCAAGACCTTCCTCCGAATCTAAGGAGCGGAAGGAGCTGGCTCGGAGGGTCTTTCCTGGCGCTTCTTGCCAAGACCCGTCGAGGACCGAGGTGCCACCTCGTGGTCCATCTCGTCCTCAAAGTCGGAGATTTCATCGTTTGAGCTCGACAAGATCTGAGAATCATTTGCAAGAATGATGATAAGTGATACAAGGCATAGGTATGAAGAGATAGCAAGGAAGTGCATTGAGGAATTGAAGAATTAGGTTTTAAGTTCAGAAACATCAGACTTGTCCGGTGCATAGGCACGGACTAGTCTGGGGGACCAGACTTGTCCATGCATGGACCAGACTAATCCGGTGTTCATCCTCAAAAACCTAACGGACTGGACAAAGACTGATTCCTAATGCATAACAAGTCTAGCATGCGCGTAGTACATCAAAGAAGCATGTATCTAGTGAAAGATGGTAGGCTATTTGATCAACAATGGAGAAAAATAAGATTTCTAGGGTTTGAAAGAAAATTACCGAAGAAATCAATTGAAGCTTGAGGATTAGGGAGTTGGAGCCCGGACAAGTCCGCTAGCTTCAATCCGCATGAGGTCAAGCTTGATTTGCGCCCAAATGTGCACCTTTTTGATGGAGGGAGCAGGGAATCGCCTTGGGAGCTCGAGCGCAAGAGAGAGAGAGAGTGCGTGAGCAAGAGTGGGGATGAGAGGAATTAGGGTTTGGTGGCGGCTAGGGTTATGGACACGAAAAATCGGACAAGTCCGGAGATGACCGGACTAGTCCGAACTCATCCAGAGAGCTATATCAGACTAGTCCGTGGTCTATCGGACTAGTCCGGCCTAACCGGCACTCAGCGGACTAGTCTGCAAGGGCGGACTAGTCCGGGTAACCACGGACTAGTCCGTGGTCACCAGGAGAAATTTGCATAGCCCATTCATATATATTTGAAGGTTCATAAATAGAAAATAGAGGGGCAAAACAAATCAATTAATCTTGATGAATTTGACCGGTAAGCATACAACAATCAAACAATGATCATAATTCACCAAGATCTAGTAATTGACATAGTTTTTCGAGAAAAATTGAGAGAGATGATTTTCACAATTCAAGCAACATTTTTGAAGAATTCATACAGGTATGCAACCTTTCAAGCCACATTCCAAACATCAAGGATATTTAGTTCATTTCGGAGTTCGCAAAAACGCTTTTCATCAAGTGGCTTGGTGAATATGTCAGCCAATTGCTTTTGGGTGTTGACATGTGAGATGGTTATATCTCCTTTCATGGAATGGTCTCTCAAGAAATGATGTCTTATGTCTATGTGTTTAGTTCTAGAGTGCTCAACTGGATTGTGGGCAATTTTAATGGCACTCTCATTGTCACAAAGGAGAGGAATACGGTTCATATTGTAACCGTAATCCCTTAGAGTTTGTCGCATCCAAAGGAGTTGTGCACAACAACTCCCGGCTGCAACATACTCCGCTTCGGCTGTGGATAGGGCAATGGAATTTTGTTTCTTGGAGGACCAAGAAACTAAGGATCTCCCTAGGAATTGGCATGTGCTGGAGGTGCTTTTTCTATCTACTTTGCACCCGACATAATCTGCATCGGAGTAACCAATGAGATTGAATTTTGAGCCTTTTGGGTACCAAAGACCAAGGTTGGGTGTATGAACTAAATATCTCAAGATCCTTTTTACGGCTGTCAAGTGACATTCCTTAGGGTTGGCTTGAAATCTTGCACACAAACATACACTCAACATAATATCTAGCCTAGATGCACATAAATAGAGTAGAGATCCAATCATGGAGCGATATACCTTTTGGTCGACGTTAGGTCCATCTTCATTGAGATCCAAGTGGCCATTTGTTGCCATGGGGGTCTTTATGGGCTTTGCCTTGTCCATGCCAAACTTCTTAAGTATGTCCTGCGTGTACTTGGTTTGACTTATGAACGTTCCTTCCTTTTGTTGCCGCACTTGGAATCCCAAGAAGTATTTCAATTCTCCCATCATCGACATCTCAAACCTGTCTGTCATGATTTTGCGGTAAGTAGTTCATAGGGAGTCTTCTTGAGTAGTCGATGAAGATTAAGTCGATTTGCGGCGTGGCAAGCGGTGTTAATCGCTTCCACCCAAAATTGATCCGATGTCTTGTACTCATCGAGCATTGTCCTTGCCATCTCAATTAGTGTTCGGTTCTTTCTTTCGGCAACTCCGTTTTGTTGTGGCGATTATGGCGCTGAAAATTCGTGCTTGATTCCCTCTTCATCAAGGTACTCCTCCACTTGTGTGTTCTTGAATTCCGTGCCATTGTTCGAATACTCTTGATTGTCAATGAAAATTCGTTTTGAGCTCGCTTGAAGAACTTCTTGAGTGTTCCTTGTGTTTCTGACTTATCATGCAAAAATAAAACCCAAGTGAAGCGAGAAAAATCATCAATGATAACTAAACCGTATTTGTTACCGCCGGTGCTTATGTAAGCAATTGGACCAAACAAGTCCATGTGAAGTAGTTCGAGCGGTCTTGTTGTAGTCATGACGTTCTTTGCGGGATGATGTGCTCCAACTTGCTTCCCGGCTTGGCACGCGCTACAAGGCATGTCTTTCTCAAAAACAACATCCTTCAAACCTCGGATGTGATCGCCCTTTAGGAGTTTTTGAAGGTTCCTCATACCAACATGTGCTAGCCGTCTATGCCACAGCCAACCCATGTTGGTTTTTGCAATCAAGCATGTGTCGAGTTTGGCTTTATCCTTGTTGAAGTCAACAAGGTAAAGCTTTCCCTTCAACATACCCTTGAATGCAATGGAACCATCACTCCTCCTAGAGACGATCACACCCTCATTATTGAACATGCAATTATAACCTTTGTCACATAGTTGAGATATGGACAGCAGGTTATAATCTAAAGATTCAACATGTAAAACATGAGAAAGTGTGTGTTCAGAGGATATTGCAATTTTACCGGTACTGAGCACCCTTCCTTGACTTTTATCTCCGAAGTAGATGCCCTCGTTTGGATCCTCATTCTCTTCATATTCCACGAACATCCTCCTTTCTCCGGCCATGTGGTTGGTGCATTCACTATCTAGCACCCATTTGGATCCACCGGAGGAATAGGCCTGCAAAAACAAATTATGCTTTGGTTTTAGGTACCCAAGCTTGCTTGGGTCCTTGGAGGTTAGTTACAATACATTTGGGCACCCACACATGGGATTTTGTGTTCCCATGGCGTGGCCCAACATAATGAGCACAGACATTGCCAATATTATTTCTCATTAGTACATAGGAGGCATCAAAAGTTTTGAATAATAACTGTTGTTGTTTATCAGCCAGACTAGTCTGAGGGGTCGAACTTGTCTGGAGGACCGGACTTGTCCGGACACTAACCGGACTAGTCCGGTATTCGTGTAAGTTCAAGATTTTATTCTTTGACTTACCAGTTTGAGAGGGTCTTCCCTTCACAAAAGAAATCCTTCCCTTGTTATTCTTATGACTTCCAGCATGCTGCTTTTCATCATAGGAGTAACCAATGCCATATTTGACATTTGGAGGTCTTTGGACCAAGTAAGCACTACGTGCATAGTTGATCTTCTCCTTGTCAAATATGCCACATTGGGTAGGATTTTTATCCTTTGTGGAGGTTGATTTTCCTTTCAATCTGGTGTTAGTTTTACTACGTGTGCACATATGAGCAAATTCAGTTTTAGTGGGTTGAGAAGGTGAGTTTGAAGAGGAGGAAGGTTCACTCAGCTTGAGTGACTCAACTTGCACTTCAAGGATCTTGTTAACCTTGATCAAATCAGCAAGTTGGTCCTTGATTGCAACATTTGAGTCAGTTAACTCCAAGCAAGCTTTCTTGCTTGAAGCTAACTCAAGCTCCAGTGAATTGTTTTTCTCCTTTTCAAGCTCTAGAAGTTTGTCAAGTTCAACATACTCCTCCTTTTGGGAGATAATCATGTCCTCTTGACGATGAATTAACTTATCCTTCTCAACAAGTTGATCAAGTAAGAATTTTATTTTTGTTGCAGTTTTCCTATCTAGTCCATTTAGCATATCCTCATCATCACTATCTATTTCATCATCACTATAGTAGGAATGCATGGAAGGGGTTTTGATGTTCACCTTGCGTTTACCTTCCTTTTCCATAAGGCAAGTGCCATATCCCTTTCTTGCAATGAGTGTGGGAAAGAGTGTAGATTTCTTGGACGTGTTCTCGCTGGCTATGCTAGCCATCTCTTCTTCATCGGATGATGAGGACTCATCGTTTGAGTCCCACTCCTTCCCAATGTGTGCTTGTTAGGCTTGTTTCTTCTTCTTGAAGAATGTCTTAGGTTGAGGCTTGGCTTCTTTGGTCTTCTTATTGCTCTCCTCATATGGGCAATCAACTATAAAGTTGTTATACTCACCACAATTATAGCATTCCCGCCTCAACTTTGGCTTCGTTCTTTCCTTGTACTTGCCTTCACTTGATTTTGTACCTTGCTTTTTCTTCATTATTCTCTTGAACTTTTTCATGAACAATATCAAATCCTCTTCATCTAGCTCACTGCTCTCGTCATCACTGTCCTCCTCTAGTTGTGCTTCTCTTGCTTCTTTGGATAGAGGCTTGAGGGTGGACTTTAAAGCAACTCCTTTCTTCTTAGCCGAGGTGAGGTCGGCAATTTCCTTGACGTGCTTTGCTTGTTTCTCCATCATTTCAAAGTTGATAATTTTACCAAGCGATTCATTCGGAGTCATCCTTTTGTATCTGGGGCTTTCTCTAATCATAGAGCATAGCATGACATTGCGGGGCATAAAAGCTCTAAGGATGAGCTTTACCACCTCGTGGTCATTCCACTTCTTGCTCCCATATGATCGAACTTTATTGACGAGTATCTTCAATCGATTGTACATATCCTGAGGTGACTCATCTTCCTCAATTGCGAATCTTCCTAGTTTGCCTTCGATCATCTCAATCTTTGCTTCACGCACATGCCGGTCACCTTCATGTGCAGTTTGTAGTGTATCCCATATCTCCTTAGCAATTTCGAGTCCATCTACCTTGGTGAACTCGTCTCGACTGAGTGAGGAGGTGATTACAGCTGCGGCTTGAGCGTTTCTATGAATGGCCTGCTCTTGACTTGGGGTGAGCTCTTCGTCGTCATCCGGAATATCTATCCATGTGCATACAATATGCCATAAACTTGGGTTGAGGGAAATCAAATGCATTTTCATATTCTGCCTCCACATGGAGTAATCACTTCCATCGAAGTGTGGGGCTTTTCCAAGTGGGATAGATAAGTAATGGTTGTTATTGGAATTTAGACGATCATAGTTAAAAAGATATCAGGAGTAGTCGGTGTGACTACTCCCCTTCTTCTTCTCTTCAACCTTTGCTTTCCCTTTGGAAAGTGCCTTCTTTCTGAGGAGCACCTTTAGCTCCAGCGTCTCCTCATCGTCGTCCTCGAAGTCTTGAATGGCTTCGAGGTACTTCTCCAGCTTTTGGGTCTTGTCGTTGTTAACCTCCTCTTGGTTGTTGATTTTGTGGACGTCCTTCATGTCCGACATGATCTCTTCGAGTGATTAGACTCTTTCTTGAAGAACCTACTCTGATACCAATTGAATGTAGGCCTAAAGGGGGGGTGAATAGGCCTTTTTGAATATTGTCGGATCCTGCAACACTCAACAACCAGTTCAATACCAGAGATATCGGACTAGTCCGGTAAAGTGCGGACTAGTCTGGTGTTCACGGACTAAGTTGATTAAACTTGATTAATTAGTTTGATTCTTTTATGTGTACAGTGGAAATATAGAATCAAACAACAGTTTAATAGTTATATGCTGGATTATATCACAATTAAGTCTTATGTTCAACAATTTAACGTAAGATGAACAATGTGTATGAAACCCTAGATTAAGTTGATTAACTTGAATGATGAACACTAAAACAAGACACAAGTGTTTATCCCGTGGTTCGGCTACCACAAAAGGCCACCTACATCCACGTTGAGGAGTCAACAAAAGGACCGGGTCTTCTCCAACCCTACCCTCGTTGGATCGCCACGAAGGCCAATCCTCTTCCACTAATCACAAAGGGGTGAATAACCGAACTCAAGGGGCGATCTCACACTTTGAGAGCTCCCTTAGATTACAAAACACAATGCCACCCCGAAAACACACTCAAAAGTTACAATTGAAACGCAGGAGTGTGTTAGAGAATCAAACCAAGATCTCAATGTGGTGTTGCAAGTGTCTCTCCAATGATCTAAAGTGAATCCTCAAAGGATTGGACGATGTTGCACTTGATTTTGTGGAGAGAGATCATTTTTGAGGCTCTTGGGAGGTGTGACAGCGCTAGGGTTCGAGAGATTTGTGAAATTGGGTCGTGCACCTCTATTTATATGGGGTTTCTAAAAGTTACCATTAGGGTTCAGAAAGTTCGGACTAATCTGTGGTGGTCACCGGACTAGTAAGGTGTGCTGTGTGTAGCAAACCCTAAGTGTCCCGAAATATCGGACTAGTCCGGCTGAAAACGGACTTGTCCGATTTCGCTACTGGAAATCTTCGGACTAGTCCGATGTCCATCGGACTTGTCCGGACATGTGAAACCCTAAGTGTGTTGGATGACAAGTCCGCACTGGGGAGGACTTGTCCGATTTAGATCAGTGGGTTTTTTGGACTAGTCCGTGTGAACACCGGACTTGTCCGAAGTGGATCAAAAAGGATATCGGACTAGTCTGGTTGATAACGGACTTGTCCTATTTTGTGTGACTTGTGTAGTATTTTGAGGACTAGTCCGCACTGGGGAGGACTAGTCCGATTCTAGTCAGAAGGATATCGGACTAGTCCGACAGATATCAGACTTATCTGATCTGGTGCAGAAAGGTTTATTGGACTAGTCCGGTTGTGATCGGACTAGTCCGGTCCTGTGCAACTCTGTGCAATGTGTGTGTTTAATTATTATTGAGCTCTTGGGGTGTGTTTCCTTAACACACTCCATACAAAATAATCTGCTACTCTTTTTCCTTGAGCTCATTTCCACTTTGCTCCTCTTCATCCCTTCTTTGTGGTATTTTGCTCATTTTTCTATTATAGGCCTGCATTCATCTCAATAAAGAGGTTAGGATCCCAATTGCTTGTCATAAATCATCCAAAACCCACAAGGGAGTCCTAGATGCACTTTCAGTTTGTCGTATCCAAAGGAGTTGTGCACAACAACTCCCGGCTGCAACATACTCCACTTCGGCTGTAGATAAGGAAATGGAATTTTGTTTCTTGGAGGACCAAGAAACTAAGAATCTTCCTAGGAATTGGCATCTACTGGGGGTGCTTTTTCTATCTACTTTGCACCTGGCATAATCTGCATCTGAGTAACCAATGAGATTGAATTTTGAGCCTTTTGGGTACCAAAGACCAAGGTTGGGTGTATGAACTAAGTACCTCAAGACCCTTTTTACGGCTGTCTAGTGACATTCCTTAGGATTGGCTTGAAATCTTGCACACAAACATACACTCAACATAATATCCGGCCTAGATGCACATAAATAGAGTAGAGATCCAATCATGGAGCGATATACCTTTTGGTCGATGCTAGGTCCATCTTCATTGAGATCCAAGAGGCCATTTGTTGCCATGGGGGTCTTTATGGGATTCGCCTTGTCCATACCAAACTTCTTAAGTATGTCCTGCATGTACTTGGTTTGGCTTATGAATGTCCCTTACTTTTGTTGCCGCACTTGGAATCCCAAGAAGTACTTTAATTCTCCCATCATTAACATTTCAAACCTATCTGTCATGATTTTGCTAAATTCCTCACAAAAAGATTGATTAGTTGACCCAAAGATTATATCGTCAACATAAATTTGACAAATAAAAAGATCAGTGTCAAAATTCTTTGTAAATAGTGTATAATCTACTTTGCCAATCTTAAAGCCATTTTCAATTAAGAAATCACTAAGACACTCATACCAAGCTCTAGGAGCTTGTTTGAGGCCGTAGAGAGCCTTACGCAATTTAAATACGTGGTCGGGGAACTCTTCGTCTTCATATCCGGGAGGTTGCTCCACGTACACCTACTCCTTGATTGGTCCGTTGAGGAAGGCGCTTTTCACATCCATTTGATACAGCTTGAAATCATGGTGAGTAGCATATGCAAGTAATATTCTAATGGATTCAAGCCTAGCTACTGGAGCAAAGGTCTCATCGAAATCCAAACCTTCGACTTGTGAATACCCTTTGGCCACAAGTCGTGCCTTGTTCCTTGTCACCACCTCATGTTCATCTTGTTTGTTGCGGAAGACCCACTTGGTGCTCATGATGTTTGCATTAGGTCTTGCCACAAGTTCCCACACCTCGTTCTGCTTGAAGTTGTTCAATTTTTCTTGCATTGCCACCACCCAGTCCGGATCCTTCAATGCATCCTCAACCCTGTGTGGTTCCAAAAAGGATACAAATGAATAGTTCTCACAAAAGTTAGATATGTGAGATCTAGTGGTTACTCCCTTTTGGATGTCACCGATGACATTGTGGATTGGGTGATCCCTTTGGACGCATTGGTGTACTCTTGGGTGTGGTACTTGAGGAGTTGTATCTTCATGATCATCTGCTTCTCCCCCTAAGTGATTGCCTTCATTGACTTGTTGATTATCTTCGTATTCTTGTGGTTGATCTTGTGCTGAAGCTCCCCCTTGCTTGTTGGTCTCCTCTTGTGGTTCATCTTCCTCATGTACGTGTGGAGGTGGCTCTTGTGGTCGAACCTCACCTAGAGCCATTTTTTCAATGCTTGACAAGGAGCTTCTTCTTTACCTAGTTCACATGGATCAACTTGCTCCTTTTGGGAGCCATTAGTCTCATCGAACACTACGTCACGTGCTACTTCAACAAGTCCGGAGGTCTTGTTAAAAACACGATAGGCGTAAGTGTTCGAATCATAACCAAGCAAGAAACCTTCATTGGACTTCGAAGTGAACTTTGAAGTCCTAGGCTTCTTGTTAAAGATATAACATGGAGAACCAAAAACTTGAAAATATAAAATATTTGGTTTGTTACCGGTGAGTAGATCATAGGATGTTTTCTTGAGTAGTCGATGAAGATAAAGTCGATTTACGGCCTGGCAAGTGGTGTTAATTGCTTCTGCCCAAAATCGATCTGAGGTCTTGTGCTCATCGAGCATTGTTCTTGTCATCTCTATGAGTGTTCGGTTCTTTCTTTCGGCAACTCCGTTTTGTTGTGGGGAGTATGGCGCTGAAAATTCGTGCTTTATGCCTTCCTCATCAAGGTACTCCTCCACTTGTGTGTTCTTGAACTCCGTGCCGTTGTCGCTTTGAATATTCTTGATTTTCAATGAGAATTCGTTTTGAGCTCGCTTGAAGAACTTCTTGAGTATTCCTTGTGTTTCTAACTTATCATGCAAAAAGAAAACCCAAGTGAAGCGAGAAAAATCATCAACGACAACTAAACCATATTTGTTACCGCCGATGCTTATGTAGGCAATTGGACCAAACAAGTCCATATGTAGTAGCTCGAGTGGTCTCGTTGTAGTCATGACTTTTTTGGCGGGGTGAGGTGCTCCAACTTGCTTCCCGGCTTGGCACGCGCTACAAGGCCTGTCTTTCTCAAATACAACATCCTTTAAACCTCGGATGTGATCCTCTTTGAGGAGTTTTTGAAGGTTCCTCATACCAACATGCGCTAGCCGTCTATGCCACAGCCAACCCATGTTGGTCTTTGCAATCAAGCATGTGTCAAGTTCAGCTTTATCCTTGTTGAAGTCAACAAGATAAAGCTTTTCCCTTTAACATACCCTTGAATGCAACGGAACCATCACTCCTCCTAGAAACGGTCACACCCTCGTTAGTGAACAAGCAATTATAACCTTTGTCGCATAATTGAGATATGGACAGCAGGTTATAATCTAACGACTCAACATGTAAAACATGAGAAAGTGTGTGTTTAGAGGATATTGCAATTTTGCAGGTACCGAGCACCTTTCCTTAACTATTATCTCCAAAGTATATGCCCTCGTTTGGGTCCTCATTGTCTTCATATTCCACGAACATTCTTCTTTCCCCGGTCATATGGTTGGTGCAGCCACTGTCTAGCACCCATTTAGATACACCGGAGGAATAGGTCTGCAAAAACAAATCATGCTTTGGTTTTAGGTACCCAAGCTTGCTTGGGTCCTTAGAGGTTAGTTACAATACATTTGGGCACCCACACATGAGACTTGGTGTTCCCATGGCGTGGTCCAACATAATGAGCATAAACCTTGCCAAAATTATTTCTCATTAACACGTAGGAGGCATCAAAAGTATTAAACAGTAACTGTTGTTGTTTATGTACAAGACTAGTTTGGGGGGCCGGACTTGTCCGAAGGACCGGACTTGTCTGGACACCGACCCGACTAGTCCGGTGTTCATGTGTAGTTACCGTCTTAATCTGTGAGTTTCCAATTTGAGAGGACCTTCCTTTTACAAAGGTAATCCTCTCCTTGTTACTCTTATGGCTTCTAGCATGTTGCTTTTCACCAAAAGAATAACCGATTCCATATTTGACATTTGGAGGTCTTTTGACCAAGTATTCACTACGTGCATATTTGATCTTCTCCTTGTCAAATATGCCACTTTGGGCAGGATGTTTATCCTTTGTAGAGGTTGGCTTATCCTTCAAACTGGTGTCACCTTTCTTACATGTGCAAGTATGAGCAAAATTAGTTTTCGTGGGTTGAGAAGGTGAGCTTGAAGAGGAGGAAGGTTCACTTAGCTTCAGTGACTCAACTTGCACTTCAAGGATCTTGTTAACCTTGATCAGGTCAGCAAGTTGGTCCTTGATTGTGGCATTTGAGTCGGTTAACTCCAGGCAATTTTCCTTGCTCGAAGCTAACTCAAGCTCTAGTGATTTGCTTCGTTCCTTTTTAAGTTCTAGAAGCTTGTCAAGTTCGGCATATTCCTCCTTTTGGGAGATGATCATGTCCTCTTGAAGATGTATTAACCTCTCCTTCTCAACAAGTTGATCAAGCAAAAATTTCATTTTTTTGTTGTTTTCCTATCTAGTCCAATAAGCATGTGCTCATTATCACTATTGAGTTCATCATCGCTAGAATAGGAATGCACGGAGGGGGGTTTAATGGTTACCTTGCGTTTAACTTCCTTTGTCATAAGGCAAGTGCCATCTCCCTTCCATGCGCCAAGTGTAGGGAAGAGGGTAGACTTCTTGGATCTCTTCTCGATGGCTATGCTAGCCATCTATTCTCCTTCGGACGATGAGGACTCATCATTTGAGTCCCACTCTTTCCCAATGTGCGCTTGTTCGGCTTGTTTCTTCTTCTTGAAGAATTTCTTGGGTTGAGGCTTGGCTTGTTTGGTCTTCTTCTTGTTCTCCTCATATGGGCAATCAACCATAAAGTGGTTATACTCACCACAATTATAGCATGCCCGCCTCAACTTTGGCTTCGTTCTTTACTTGTACTTTCCTTCGCTTGATTTTGTACCTTGTCTCTTTTTCATTATTCTCTTGAATTTCTTCATGAACAATATCATGTCTTCTTCATCTAATTCACTGCTCTCGTCGTCACTATCTTCCTCTAGTTGTGCTTCTCTAGCTTCTTTGGATAGGGGCTTGAGGGTGGACTTCAAAGCAACCCCTTTCTTGTTTGCCGAGGTGAGGTCGGCAATCTCCATGACATGTTTTGCTTGTTTTTCTATCATCTCGAAGTTGATGATCTTTCCAAGCAGTTCACCCGGAGTCATCCTTTTGTATCCGGGGCTTTCTCTGATCATGGAGCATAGTGTGACGTTACGAGGCATAAAAGCTCTAAGGATGAGCTTTACCACCTCATGGTCATTCCACTTCTTACTTCCGTATGATCTGAACTTGTTGACGAGTGTCTTTAATCGATTGTACATGTCTTGGGGTGACTCGTCTTCTTCAATTGCAAATCTTCCTAACTCGCCTTCAATCATTTCGATTTTTGCTTCACGCACATGTCGGTCACCTTCATGTTAAGTTTGTAGTGTGTCCCATATCTCCTTAGCAATTTCGAGTCCATCCACCTTGGTGAACTCATCCCGACTGAGTGAAGGGGTATTACAACCGCCGCTTGAGCATTTTGGTGAATTGCCTGCTTTTGGCTGGGGGTGAGCTCTTTGTCGTCGTCCGGGATATCTATCCCTGTGCAAACAATATGCCATAAACTTGGATTGAGGGAAATTAGATGCATTTTCATATTTTGCCTCCATATTGAGTAATCACTTCAATTGAAGTGTGGGGCTTTTCCACGTGGGATAGATAAATAATGATTATTACTGGAATTGAGACGATCATAGTTAAAAGGATATCGGGAGTAGTCGGTGTGACTACTCCCCTTCTTCTTCTCTTCAACTTTTACTTTCCCTTTGGAAAGTGTCTTCTTTCTTAGGAGTGCCTTTAGCTCCAGTATCCCCTCATCGTTGTTGATAAGAAAAGGTTTATGCCCAATCTTCTGAAAGGTAATAGATAAGTCGATTGATGGAGATCTCAACGTTGATGATCCGAGGCTCTCGAGTAGAACACGAACAACCCCTGCAATCACTACACCACCGCTCCATTGGTTATCAACCGTGCTGCACACGCTTGACCTCGCCAAGAAGGTTAATCCCTGCAAGTGCAACCGAGAACACAAGCAAGAACGTAGAAGACACGATCTGAAATCGTGAAGTTGGGGTTTCACAAACCATAGAATGGCGATATTATTGATCTAAGCAAAACCCAGTTGTTTATGACGGCTACTATGGAGTATATATAGGTGGGAGGACGTCCAAGAGGGTGTTGGGGTCGTGACCTAACCCTAAGACACGAAAATAACAGATGTAGACTTGATGCAAGGCCCAATGGCCCAATATGGTGGCGTAGCACCCTGACAGATTATGAACTTGATTTTTTTTCAACGATTCCCATCGACTCCGAAAGAATTTTGATATGGGACCAGCTCCATTGGAAAATTTATCCTCGCCACTTTCTGTTCATATGTAGAACGTTTAAAACGGAGTTCGTATGCATCTTGGGCGTCCGTTTTAGTGTGTACCGCTCCTGGACTCCAAGTTGGATACGATTTTGAGTTTGGTTCGGTTTCCATCTTCTTTCAACGAATTATGTGGTCTTCCACGTAGCTAATACTTCCTCCAAGTACTCCTTGAACCTCTTCATGGATCCTAATCACAATTAAATCATTAGGTAGCAATCTATGCTCAAAAACATATAAGGAAACATATAAGAACGAGCTCACCTCTAAAATTAATTGTTGTGTATGAACTCTATTGATTGCATCTTGTATGTTCAATGGAGTGTTTTTTGTATCCATAGAAGTGATGTCCTCATCATCCTCCCCTTCTTGAATTGGAGTTATCCTCGACTCAAGTTCATCTCCTCTCATATGTTGGTCCAAATGTGCAACGCCATCAACTCTTCTTGTATGCATGAAAGGAGGAGGCCAAGGTGGTGGACGACATAGTGCGCCATCTTGATCTTGTCCATTAAATAAGAGTGCACATTCACTTAAGCCAGGATCCCAAACAAATAAACAGTGTGTCATGTTTGTAGGTGCAATAATAATGTGCATGATCTCATCATTCTCCCCTTCTTTATGACAAGCCGTCCTCGGCTTGCTCGTATGTCCAGCAAAGAGGCTTGCTTTGGAGGTAGAATGAGTGTTGTCCATAATGCACAACCGCAGTGAATAATGTTTTTTTGTCCCCGCTGCAAGGAAAAAATACTAGAAAAACTTGACAAGACATTATTAGCGTTAGTACATTCATTTACTTGACCATGTTGTTGCAGCACAAAAGGAGCTTCCTCATTTGAGCATATGTAAACTTTATGCACCATAAACATACCACTATGTTCATATTTGCCTATAGCATGAAAAATATGTCTACTTAACAAAGGCAATTCAGATTGAGAAAATATTATCTTCTCTAAGATATCTAGATCACAAAGAGTGTCAAATTCAATATAGCCCAAAGTATAGAGAAGATAACAATTTCAGCTCATCCCTTGCACATGTAGTTGGAATCAAATGCTTAATTTCAGCACAAGTGAGTGATAAAGTATCAAATTCATTTGGTTGTTCTAGCATAGGTACAATATAATTATCAGCACACAACTCATTTTTGTTGTAAGAATCAGTAGGAAAATCAACTAGTGGTAAAGGTGTATTATGAAAAGGTTCATCTTGTTGCTGCTCATCAATAGCATGATTGGTAGCAAAATTCAGTACATCTGAAAATGCCATGCCTTGGTTAACTGTAGAGCATTGTCCATTAACACTACTCTCATTTTCAGCAAGAAATTCAAATGCATTATGAGTTGATTCATCAAAAAATTCAGTAGAGTTGTCCAACACCTCACTCTCATTTGCATCTACATTTATTTGTTCATGTTCCTGCAAAAGGTTAGGCAAAGGAGGAGGTACAACAAGAAAATTCTTCTCAAGTTCATGTATTTCATCTTTGCAATTAGATACATTAGCAAAATTTTCTCGCATAAGAATTTTCATATA
This sequence comes from Tuctoria greenei, assembly GCA_036927565.1. Lineage (NCBI taxonomy): Eukaryota > Viridiplantae > Streptophyta > Magnoliopsida > Poales > Poaceae > Tuctoria > Tuctoria greenei. Next base: position 2,540,594 of record JAYESD010000010.1, read on the forward strand.
TTTCCATGTTCGAGGTTTTTCTATATCGTTTAAGTTGTCCCACCAAGTTAATGCACAATCAACTAACGCACTAGCAATATTTCTAATATTTCTCCTCTCACACATATGCAATTGTCCAAAAAATTTATCCAGCTCTATTTCCCAAGCAATATATTCATCGTAACCAAAACCATCATAAGAAGGAAGATATGGGAGAATGTAATTACTTCTTGTGGAAGGTGTTGTAAAGGTGGTCTGAATGTCATTTGAATCCTTGGTTGATGTTTTATTTTTAGTGAGCAACTCCATCGTCGTCTTCATCATGTCCATCATCTCAGCATATAATGCATGATTCTTGCTTTTACCTGACATTGTTAGTAGCAAACAGAAGACAACACAGAAAATATATTATCCCTATCAACTACAAAGGATAATGGCAAAGTGGAAGTGGAATCACACACTCTCAAGCATCTTACCACGCTCTTACAAGTGTTCTTACCGACACTGCAGGTGGCAAACGGTGGACGGTATGAAGAAACCAATGAAGCGTGGGATGATTGCAAAGGTGTATCGATTCTGCTCAAGAGTAAGGTGTAGCTTGGATGGCACTTTTTATATAGGAAAAATTAGCAAAAATGAAATCAGATAGTAAAGTTGAATAAGTGTCCAAAGTACTTGTCAATGTTGCTGGCTTAAATGTGTTCCTAGTAGTTCAAGCAAGCAAGACATGAGATAAAACTAGATGACACAAAGGATGCAAGCACTTCTGTTTATTTTTCTCCTCTTTTTTTGTGCGGCTTATATATATTGTTTTGCACTTGCCTTTTTCTTTTTTTTTCTCCCTTTTCTCATAATGTGCTGCAAAGAAGAACACAATAAAAAATAATCAAGGATATCTTGTGTGTCTGTCGCAGATTTTCTGCTCAATCTTCTAAGGACAAATAGGCATACTTAGAGGCTCCAAATAGAAAAACTAACAACAGCAAGATTGTATATATATTTCTCCTCTTTAATTTCAATATATGGAACACCTATTTTGGAAAATAACAATAGGAGATATTGCCCCCAAAATACAGACTGTTCAGAATTTCTAGGTCAATAATAAATTCGGATCCAATGCAATTTCGATATCGATAACAATATTTTTTTGGAAAATGATGAATAGTAAAGTTATAGAGAACTTCTTAAGTTTTCCATAAAGTACAAGAACACCAAAATCCGAGTTCGTATGAGCGAGATATAATGAAAATATCGAACTGGTTAGAAGTGAATCTAATCTGGACGTGATGACGTGATTCAAAAGGATGAATCACATAATGCAAAACTCAAACTAAGACCAAAAAACACTTTCTAAACAAGCAATATGACTCAACAGCGGACACAAACTCAACAAAACCAAACTGAAAACAAAAGTTGCAAAGGCTCAATGGTGGTTTGGACAAAGTAATGAACAGATCTACTAAACTGCAACTTTTTTGTGGCTTTTTTGTGGACTCTAGGTATGAAAAACAAAACTAATGTAATGTATAGATGAATTACCTAACGGGCAACCTGTAAATCTGACACCAATTGATAAGAAAAGGTTTATGCCCGATCTTCCGAAAAATAATAGATAAGTCAATTGATGGAGATCTTGACGTTGATGATCCGAGGCTCTCGAGTAGGACACGAACAACCCCTGCAATCACTACACCACCACTCCATTGGTTATCAACCGTGCTACACATGTTTGACCTCGCCAAGAAGGCTAATCCCTGCAAGTGCAACCGAGAACACAAGCAAGAATGTAGAAGACACAATCTGAAATCGCGAAGTTGGGGTTTCACAAATCGTAGAACGGCGATATTATTGATCTAAGCAAAACCAAATTGTTTATGGCGGCTACTATAGAGTATATATAGGTGGTAGGACGTCCAAGAGGGTGTTGGGGTCGTGACCTAACCCTAAGACACGAAAATAACAGATGTAGACTTGATACAAGGCCTAATGACCCAATATGGTGGCGCAGCACCCTGACAGATTCTGAACTTGATTTTGTTTCGACGATTCCCGTCGACTCCAACGTAATTTTGATATGGGACCAGCTCCATTGGAAAGTTTATCCTCTCCCCTTTCCGTGCATATGTGGAACGTTTAAAATGGAGTTCGTATGCATCTTGGGCGTCCGTTTTAGTGCGTACTTCTCTAGGACTCCGAGTTGGATACGATTTTGAGTTTGGTTCGGTTTTCATCTTCTTTGAACGAATTCTCTGGTTTTTCACGTCCCTAATACTTCCTCCAAGTACTCCTTAAACCTCTCCATAGATCCTAATCACAATTAAATCATTAAGTAGCAATCTATGCTCAAAAACATATAAGGAAACATATAAGAACGAGGTCACCTCTGAAATTAATTATTGTGTATGAACTCTATTGATTGCATCTTGTATGTTCAATGGAGTGTTGTTTGTATCCATAGAAGTGATGTCCTCATCATCCTCCCCTTCTTGAATTGGAGTTGTCCTCGACTCAAGTTCATCTCCTCTCATATGTTGGTCCAAATGTGCAACGCCATCAACTCTTCTTGTATGCATGAATGGAGGAGACCAAGGTGGTGGACAACATAGTGCGCCATCTTGATCTTGTCCATTAAATAAGAGTGCACATTCACTTGAGCCAGGATCCTAAACAAATAAACATTGTGTCATGTTTGTAGGTGCAATAATAATGTGCATGATCTCATCAGTCGTCCTTGAAGTCTTGAATGGCTTCGAGGAGCTTCTCCACCTTGAGGTTCTTTTCATCATCAACCTTCTCTTGGTTGTTGCTCTTATGGGTGTCCTTCATGTCCTACATGATCTTATTGGAGCGATTAATCTCTTTCTTGAAGAACCTGCTCTGATACCAATTGAATGTGGCCTAAAGGGGGGTGAATAGGCCTTTTTGAAAATTGTCAGAACCTGCAACACTTAACAACCAGTTCAAAACCAGAGATATCGGACTAGTCCGGTAAAGTGCGGACTAGTCCAGTGTGTACGGACTAGGTTGGTTAAGTTTAATCGATTAGAATGGTTCTTCAATGTATGCAGTGGAGATATACAATCAAATGAAGTTTTTCAAGGTTGTATACAAAGTTATATCATAATTCAATCTTATTTTTAATGATACAACGTGAAGTAAGCAATTATGATTGAAACCCTAGATTATATTGAAGAATAAGAATGATGAGCACAAAAACGAGACACTAGAATTTTCCCATGGTTCGGCTCCCACAGAGGCAACCTGCATCCACATTGAGGAGTCCACAAAAGGATCGGGTCTTCTCCAACCCTACCCTCGTCGGATCAGCACGAAGGCCAATCCTCTTCCACTTATCACAAAGGGGTGAATAACCGAATTCAAGGGGCCTTCTCACACGTTGAGAGCTCCCTTGGATTACAACACGAAATACCACCAAGAACACACTCAAAAGATTACAATTAAATTGCAGGAGTGTGTTAGAGAATCAAACCAAGAGCTCAATGTGGTGTTGAACGTGTCTCTCCAATGAACTAGAGTGAATCCTCAAAGGATTGATCTTTGTTGCACTTAATTTCGTGGAGAGATGTGGTTTTTGAGGCTCTTGGGAGGTGTGACGGCGCTAGGGTTCGAGAGTGTATGAAATATGGTCGTACACCTCTATTTATATGGGTTTCTAAAAGTGATCGTTAGGGTTCAGAAAGATCGGACTAGTCCGTGGTAGTCACCGGACTAGTCCGGTGTCCTGTGTGTAGCAAACCCTAAGTGTCCCGAAATATCGGACTAGTCCGGCTAGGAACGGATTTATCCTATTTCACTTCTGGAAATCTTCGGACTAGTCCGATAGACATCGGACTTGTCCAGACAGTGAAACCCTAAGTGTATTGGGTGACAAGTCTGCACTTGGAGGACTTGTCCGATTTAGTTCAGGGGGTTTTTCGGACTAGTCCGTGCAAAAATCGGACTTGTCCGATTTGGACCAGAGAGAATATCGGACTAGTCCGGTTGCGGTCGGAATTGTCCAATTTTGTGTGACATGTGAAGTGTTTTGATGACTAGTCCACACTGGGGAGGACTAGTCCGATTCTAGTCAGAGAGATATCGGACTAGTCCGATGGATATCAGACTTGTCCGATTTTGTGCAGAGAGGTTTTTGGACTAGTCCGGTGTCAGTCGGACTAGTCTGGTCCTGTGTAACTTTGTGCAATGTGTGTGTTTAATTGTGATTGAGCTCTTGGGGAGTGTTTCTTTGACACACTCCATACACAAGGATGTACTATTCTTCTTTCTTGAGCTCATTTTCACTTTGCTCCTCATTCTTCCTTCTTTTGGCACTTTGCTCATTTTTCTATTAAAAGCTTGCGCTCATCTCAACAAAGAGGTTAGGATCCCAATTGCTTGTCATAAATCATCCAGAATCCACAAGGGAGTCCTAGATGCACTTTCAGGAAGGACTTCAGGATCTCCAGACATTCAAGTGGGTATAAATTAGCAGTTACAAGACCTGGTTAATGCTTCATTAATCCTACATTAATGATGCACGATCAGAAGGTCTTCAAGTGTGGTAACGCTACCATCAAGGCACATTATTACACAAATAAACCACTGTTAAGTGCCTAGATCGTGTACAGGGAGCTTAATAAGCCCGGTGCCACCTGTCGGGCCTCGGCCTCGCTGTAACAGCCAAACCTTGGCATATAAAAGGTCTGAGCTGCACGGTAGAAAGACAAGCTCATTCACCCGCATACTGACTCAGGCTCAGTAACACTCAACCATACAACACAACTCCGTGGAGTAGGGTAGTATGCTCAGGCGGCCCGAACCACGTAAAAATCTCTGTGTCACCTCTGTTCTTGAGTTCTCTGAGTTACGCCCCTCCTAGAAAAGAACCTCCATGGGATACTTTTTAGTAGTACTGAGGGAAGTGTCCATTGCACACTTCGAAAAGCAAAAACACTTGAACTTGATAAAGATGGTGAACCCGTGGATCAAAAATAATATAGAAGCATGAGGGTAACTTTTGTACCTCACAACATCAAGACTGGACATACAATTCAGCGTATGTCTTTGTGCACGATTTCAAGCTTCCCCACATGCTTCACATCGTCAAGCCGTCAAAATAATTCTTAGGTACTTACATGGAACTCAAGAATTTGGCATTTTTCTTCCATCTTCTTCAACCGTTACTTTGAAAGCTTTTTCGGATGCTGATTTTGGGGGCTGAAGGATTGATAGGAAAAGTACTTCGGGTGCTTGTCATTTTCTTGGTAATTCACTTGTTGCTTGGTCCTCTATAAAATAAAGTTCAGCTGCACAATCCATGACTGAAGTACTCACATAAGCAGGTTTACATTCAAAGTTTTAAAGCTTACACCGATACACCACGATACACCCCGATACACATTGTTCGAATTTGTCTCAGTACATATTGGGAATAACATTATCATTGATAGTTTTTGACTGTCCGAACATTACAATGTGTTTTTGGGGAGTAACGTTACTCTATGTGGTTTCAGATTGTTTGAACTTTTTCTCATGCGAGTTGCACGTGTTTCTCAATTCGGATTGTCTTAACTTTCAGTCACGTGAGCAGCACGTAAGTCGACAAGGTTGATCTTTACAAACGTGTTTTCTGGAGTTAAATTTACTCTTTACTTGGTTAGGACTGTCCAAACTTTCGGTCACGTGATTTGCACGTGAATTTGGGATAGGAATGTCCGATCTTTTGCCTTTACATTGCAGCGCCGCTTTTGGTCTATTCGATAATTGTGCGGTGGCTCTGTTTTTAACTTGCAATGTTTCAAACTTTGCTTATCAAACGTTTTCTTAGTATTTACTAAGTTTTCTGTGTGTTTTGGTGGTTATGGCTGGTATTATCTTGCTATGGCTTGCAACGTGCTTATGTGAGGTGCTCACGTAAGGTGTTGTGTTTTTCGGACTGACGAGAGTCAAGTCGAGTACTTGGGCTCTCAAAGAATGCATGTTTATTCATATGCAGGTGTTGCTTGAGGTAAAGACATGGCCGGTTATGGGATCCATTGAACTAGTCTTAGGGATAAGATGAGGTTCAACCACCATGTCGGTAGGAATTGTGGTTGGGTTGATCGGGAAGGTCACACAACATGTTTGGGTCAAGAACAATGCATGTGTGTATCGTGGATGTCGTTGGAAGGTGTTTGCACACGTGCAAGGAGTGCATGGACGTGGAGACATGGTTCCAAGGTATTATGAAGAGGTATGAACGTGAAAATGTGGTAGGAAAGGTCCAACCGGTTGGATTATGCCTCACGTTGTGGCTGAGGTGGTTATGGTTCGTTTATGGAAGGTTTTGTGTTAGTTCTGGTTAGATTTCAGGGTGAGCACGAAGTTGAGTTGTTTTAGGATTGTTTTGGAAGTTCCTAAGATGTTTGGAAGTCTTAAGATTGCTTCTATCTGCATATGGAAGAGTCTTGAGCAGTTATGGAAAGTTTCGGTTGAAACTGAGTAGGAGTAGGAGTCCTAGTTAGGATTGGGTTGCGTTAGGGCTGTTTATATAAGCAAAGATGCCAAGACTCGTAGGTAGACAACTTTGAACTGTCCCTCTTGTGCTCATTGAATAAAGATCACAGTTTTATAGAATCTTTTGTGTCTTGTTCATCTGACTCGTTTTCGTTAAGTCTTTCTCTTCGAGTTTCTACACTGTGCGACCTTTCTTCATTGTTTTGACCGTAACTCAAGTTTTACAGATCACATTGTCGTGATTCTTTTTGTGTTGTGTTCAAAACTCAATACATAATGATCTGTGAAAATTCACGGTCATTGAATTTATAGTTTTTGAGTTACACGAGTTTCTCTGTAGCATAGCAGATCTGTTTGCTCTCTGTTAGAACATATACACCTTTGCTCAGGGTTTCGGCCATAACTTGAGTTTTACTCGACGTTTCCTTGTGATTCTTATTTTCATGTCTTAATGAATTGATTCTCTATGATCTACACTGATTTTTCACGTTTTGAACACGTTGTAAACACTCGCACACATGGTTTCTCTATCAAATTGATTTTCTGCTGAGGGGTTTTTGTTGCTTGCGCTGAAAAAGTTTTAATCTACCATTCAGCCCCCTCTGATAGCTTTTTACGTGGTCTTCAATCCTACAAAAGCAGTCACCATTTCTCCTTCACTACAATTGTAGGTCGTGCTGCCACCAACAGTAGTGCTCCTTGTTGCAAAAGAGGTGACATCACTACAAGGTGGTTGTTCATCTACATTGTATCGCATCGTCGAAGTATTGACATTGTGTTCCTCTACGAAGTAAACACTTGAAAAGAATCCTACTTCCTTAAGAGTAAATGCTTCGATGATGCACCATTGCACCCTTGCCCCGTTGGCAACCATTGGTTTCATATATCTTAGCGCTCTTTCAGTGATACATACACATATATTACACTGGAACAACAACTTTAGCTTAGACTGGAAGATGGATAAGCAGATGTTGCATTGGATTGAAGAAAGTCATAGGAAAATTTTTCCATCTTATATAATGGTACCGGTATATCCTTCTCTAACTTATCCATCATTCCTATCTTGATTTCTTTAGCACGGAGCTGTCTATAGAAGTATCCAAGATCGGCTAAATCCTTCCACATCGCATCATCTAGATAGCCCGAAAACATTACAGGTATGAGTCTTTACATGATGATGTAATAATCACGACTCTTCAATCCAGTGAGCTTTCCAATCTTCAGATTCACGGCTCATTTTAGGAAACCAACTGGGAATTTCAAAGTTCAACTATTTCAGGACTTCTTTGTTTTCTTTAGATCAAAGACAGAAAAAGCACGTGGCTTACCACCACTTTCAGAGATCTCAAGAGTTGGACTGTTACAAATCTCTGCCAAATCATGTCTAGCCTTTATATTGTATTTCTCTTCCTCCATTGTAGGAGGATACTCCATTTGTATAGCTTCTAGCATCTCATCCATCCTATCAACCCTCTTGTTATCATCATCATTATCATCCACTTCTATGGCTTGAAAAGTTGTCTCGACGTGGAATCCCCACACCTCATAATGTAGTATGTAACCATTTTGACACAAGTGTATCAAAACTGTCATTTTGTCCAAAAACTTTGTATCTCGGCATTTCATACATGGGCACCACACCTTATTAATTGTTGAAAACGAAAATGCTCGATCGATAAAATCATCTATCTTGGCGAACCACTCATCTGAGTGACAACCTTTCTTGTTCCAACACGTATACATCCAACTACAATCTTCACACTTATTTAACTCTGCAGTTTAAAGCCAGAAAAATTATTGTTACTTTATATGTCGTTTAATGTCAGTACCCTACATCTATTGGAAAGGATAGGTCCTAAACCCAACAATGAGTGACTGAGAGGAAGATTCTTATGACGAGACGTGGGTCTGGATTCAGATGAAATTTCAGCAGAATAATCCCGCTGTTTTCCAACTGCACGCTCAATAATGGTGCAACGGAGAACATTAGGGTTACACTGCCAAAATCTCTTCTTGATCTAGACCCCGCGTCTTGTCATAAGCACACCCCATCGATCATTCCCAGGCTGTTCAACAATTCCAAATCTACACGCTTCACATGCATAATGCATGTGAGATGGGTTGGTTTGAAATGGGTGGTGCATATTGTATAGGTTACGTTAATCATTCATTTTTGAGTCATTTACTAGAGATAGGAAAGATCAAGAGAGAGAGAGATGAGGAAAGGATGAGAGAAAGAGATAGGGACATGGGTTGAGGCCCGTTGTTAACTTACGATGGCTTTAGGGTTAGTGTAGATGTTTCTTATATCACAGATAAAATCCGCAAGCGCAAAAAACTATATATGTAGCATTTCCCCTTAAAAGAGTATTCCAAGAGTGTCATTTATATTATCCCAAAGGAAGGCTAAGTGGAAGCATAGCAATCATAAGTGTAAGGGATAGGTTGGTCCAGGTAAGGTTCTAGAGAGGATGGGTAATAGATTTGTGGAGGTAGTGTGACACACACAAGAGCATCCTATTCTAAGGGGGGTAAATGGGTCAAAGAGGGATTAGGCTAAGAGTTAGGAAGTTACTCCTACAATGCTTCTAATATACATATACATAGTATAAGTTAGATACTAATGAACATGTCAATGGTGAATTCTTATGCTAAGTTGTTCAACACATCGGGCACGGGTTTACCCCTAGCAATACTAGGACGACTGCCGCAAAGAGCCTGTGGCATAGCCGAATGTGAAGGATTACAAGGCAGATAGGGCTGTCTTTACCTACTGCCTACCTCTTAAATCTGTGAGTCTACAAGACATCCACTGTTACCTAACTATCCTAGCACCACGCTAGCATATTAAGTGAATACCTTAAGAGTCATGACACAAGCCATCTTAAGGTAATGACTAACCTAAAAATCATTGAGCCAATGTTGAGACATAGCATGAGCTATTCATATCAACATAATCATATCATAACTAATTAGACTATAGTGGGAGTTTGTAGTGTTTATGATGATATAATGAGAGTGGTATAGTGAATGTAGCCTAGAGGGGGGTGAATAGGCTATTTGATTCTTTGTCGATCCCTGAAACACTTAACAGATTGATCGAATACAGGGAGATCGGACTAGTCTGGTACAGTGCGGACTAGTTCGGTATGCGTAAACTAGAAAGATCAAGATTATTCAATAATTTCACTTCTAGTACCCTATGCGGTGGAAAGTAATTGGCAACTTGGACGTATTACAACAATGAAACAATGTATGGCAAAGATCAACTTTAATTCCAATGTTTCAACGTGAGTTACACAAGATTATGCAAACCCTAGAATATGATGAACGATAAAACAAAAGTGGGCAAGACACGATTTTATCCTGAGGTTCGATTCCACGGAATAAATCTATATCCCCGTTGAGGAGTCCACAGAGGACTGGGTCTTTACCAACCCTACCCTCATCGAATCGCCACGGAGGCCGATTCTCTTCCACTAATCAAAAAGGAGAAAATAACTTGTTCAAGGGACCTTCTCACAAGTTGAGGGATCCCAAAGAATTACAACAATGAACACCACCAAACACACTCAAAAGATATACAATAAAACAATTAGAGTGTGCAAGAGATCAAACCCAAGAGCTCAAGATGTGTAGAACAAGTCTCTCCTTTGATCAATTGCTAATCCTCAAAGATTTGATCCTTTTAGGGTTAGCATGTGTGTAGAGATGTGAATTCTAGGCTCTTGGGAGGTGTGACAGTGTAGGGGGTTGAGGGGCCGTACACCTCTCTTTATACTAGGGTTTCCAAAAGTTACTGTTAGGGTTTGCGATGTCCGGACTAGTCTGTGGTGGACACCAGACTAGTCCGGTGTGCGGCGTGAGGAAAACCCTAAGTATTGATGGATATCGAACTAGTCCGTTAAGGTGTGGACTAGTCCGATTTTAGTTAGAAATGTTTTGGACTAGTCTGGTAGATATCAGACTAGTCCGGCGTGATGAACACCGTGTAGGACTAAGGACAAGTCCGCACTTGGAAGGACTTGTCCGATTTTAGTTAGAGAGTTTTTGGACAAGTCCAGTCAATATTGGACTTGTCCGGTATTGTGCAAATGTGAAGGGTTGCAGACAAGTCTGCACTGGGGAGGACTTGTCCGTTTTTAGTCAGAGAGATATCGGACTAGTCCAGTGTATAACGTACTAGTCCGCACATGTTGATTTTTGTGCAGTGCGTGTAATATTTTTCACTTGAGCTCTTGGGGTGTGTTTCTCCAAAACACTCCAAACAAAATAATCTAATCTTTTCAGCTCTTGAGCTTTTTTCCCTTTAGATCCTCATTCTCCTTCCTTTTTGTACTTTCTTCCTCATTTCTTTGAAACTTGCGCTCATCTCAACAATTTTGTTAGGATCTCATTTATTTGTCATTAATCAACCAAAACCCACAAGGGCTGCCTAGATGCACTTTCAATCTCCCCCCTTTCGGTGATTCATGACAACCAATTGACATTACACAAATATGATGAAAAATTCAGATTTTCATAAAGTGTGCACATATGACTTTTGAGCAAAAATAGCAAATGTAAGAATAATATATATGTGCACTCTTTATGGTGGGGGTGCAAAGCTATGTGTGTGAGATATAATATCGATGTGGATATCATAAGAGGCATAATCATAATACATCAAGAATATCAAGCATACATAGCAGTTTTAAACATAAAGCATTGATCATAAGCATAACATAGTCATCATTTCACAGCACATGTCCAAAAGCATGAGAGGGCATAATTAAAGTTTTACAAACTCAAAAGCATGACAGAGTAGCAACAAAAATACAAAATAGGAATGGAGCTCTCTCTCTCAACCTAATGCTACGGCTTAAGACTCTCCCTCAATCTCTCCCCCTTTGGCATCAAGGCAACAAAAAGAAGGAGAAAAGGGATCTACTCGTCGTTGTTGTCTCACTCTGCGCTATCGGCCCTTTCATCATCTTCGTCGTCAGTCTGAGGAGGAGGAGAGGAACCACTCATCATGCCCCGAAGGCCAAAGAAGGCAAGCTCGGAAGGAGATAGAGGTGGAAGCTCAGAGAAGTCAGAAGCGGAGTCCTCTGAGATAACTAGAGACCTAATAGGCTCAATCTCCAGTTTTTGACAAATTGCTTTGACATTGTCCTTTATGTATCTCATTTGCTCTTTTCTTGCCTGTTTCATCTTATGAACCTTCACCTCAGTTTTGCGGCAGGAACAAAATATGGCAGCCAAGTACTTCATGATTCCACTAGCGGACCCTTCGCTAGATGGAGGGCCCTAGTGCCAGAGGAAGGCCTTGTATCTTCTTGAGCTATCTCTGGATGTTCCTGACTTGAGGTAGGTGAGGGAGCAACTGGGAGAGAGGCTTAAGGTGACTTCTGAGGCCTTAGAGGAGTATGCTCTACATCCTTCACAAACTCAATTCATGCAACTTCTTCAATCATGAACATCAAGTATGGTGCATAGCCACATGAGCGGTTTGGTGTGCAAGAGATGTTCACCATGTCATTCCAGATGTAGTCGAAGATCACAAACTTCCACCTCCTCCTAATCACTTTCATCAAGGTTCTCAAGTAACCTTGGACACTCCCGGCATCTCCATCTTTTGGAGCAATTATCTTCCGGAGCACTCTATTGAGAACCATGAAGAAAGGCTTCATGTTCTTTGTTGAGGGAGCATTGTACTTGAGGGGAGTATTATAAAGACAATTCATCTTGTCCTTCTCCAAAACACCAGGATTGTGAATCACAATCTCATTGATGCCGGTGTCCTCAAGGTGCAGCAGCCTGACAAACTCAGCATAAGTAATTGTGTACCTGGATACATGTGTCATCCAAGTCACTCTCTCTTCTTCATTGCTGGCAAAATAACAAGTTGCATAGAACTGAGCAATGACTTCATCGTTCCAGTTGTATCTGAAAGAAAACAAGTCCTTTAAACCAGGCCTCTTTACAGCCTCTACCACCTTATTAAAAGCACCACAACTCTGTCTTTCAAAGTGGCTCCAATCAATCTATTGGCTGCAGACCACTAGAGTCTTCATTTGGAGGTACACGGTGTTGTAGTAGTCTGAGTGCAAGTGACTCCAGAATCTCAGGTTAGCTGCCTTTTTACCACTGCTATAGGTATCAATCTTCCTTAGATTCCATGCGACATCACTTCCTTTGCCATTGAACTTCTCCTCTGAGGGGTCCCTATTTCCTTGTCTTGGAGCTTCATCTTGAGTGGGCCAATAGGGCCAAAGTCAAGCCCTTTTCCTTTTCCCTTAGCTTGGCGAGAAGTAGTCGAGCTAGGACCAACCACATCTTTCCCTCTGGAAGCTGGTTTCTTAGCTGGAACCTTTCGCCGCACCCTAGGTGGAGTGGGCGAGGGTTCAGCGGTACGGTCTTGCCTTTTCTTGGCGTGGCCCGTCGAAACACGAGGCAAAGTCTCTTGATCCAACTCGGCCTCAAAGTCAGAGATCTCCTTGTTTGAGTTCGACATTTTCCTGACAAGAAGGTGATATATGACATAGATAAGAATTGGTGGCAAGGGAAATCATTGAGTTGAAGAATGTTAGGGTTTTGTTCAACAAACACCGGACTTGTCCGTTGCTCAGGTGCGTACTAGTCTGGAGAACTATACTTGTCCGCACTGATAACGGACTAGTCCGATATTCGGCTACTTACACCCTATCCAACGAAGTAATGGAGTTCCTTAATGAAAAAGTGATGTAGTGTAGTTGTAATACAAACAGGGAGGCATGTATTGACTAGAGGGGCCAAGCTATTTGAGAAAAAACAAGGAAAATCGAAGGTTCTAGGGTTTGGAGAGAAATTTACCAAATCCTTCGATTCGAGGCGTTGAAGGAGTTCTTGATGCGGGCTAGTTCAGGTTCTTCGATCCCCTTGCAGTGGAGATCGATTCCCATAGAGATTTGAGTGGATTTGATGGAGAACTCGCAAAATCGCCTTCGGAGCACTTGAGTGAGGAGAGAGAAGTGAGAGGAGTTGTGAGGAGGAATAAGATTAGGTTTGCGCCGGCCCTAGGGTTATGGAGTCGAAAAACTGGACTAGTTTGTGGTCGGACCGGACTAGTCCGGACTAGCTGACACTTTGTAGACTAGTCTGCAATGTGCCGACTAGTCCGGGGTAACCACAGACTAGTCCATGGTCACCAAGATAGAAATTAACATAGACCTTTTGTATATATTCGAAGGTGCTTAAAAAAATAGGGGGCAAAAACACACAAATAATCTTGATGAATATGATCAGTAAACATACAACAATCAGGCTATGACCATAATTCACCATGATCAAGTAATTGACATAGTTTTTTGGAGAAAATAGAGAGAGATTATTTTTCAACATAATCAACATGAGTTTGAAGATGGCATACAGGTATGCAAGTTTTCAAGCCACGTTCCGAGCATCAAGGATATTTATTTCATTTTGGAGCTCACAAAAGCGTTTTTCATCAAGTGGCTTGGTAAAGATATCGGCTAGTTGTTTTTCAGTGTTGACATGGGAAATGGCTATGTCTCCTTTCATTGAGTGATCTCTCAAAAAGTGATGCCGAATGTCTATGTGTTTGGTTCTAGAGAGATCAACAGGGTTATGGGCAATTTTAATTGCACTCTCATTATCATAAAGGAGTGGAATACAGCTCATATTGTAACCATAATCCCTTAGAGTTTGTCGCATCCAAAGGAGTTGTGCACAATGAATCTCAGCTGCAACATACTCCGCTTCGGCCGTGGATAAGGCAATGGAATTTTGTTTCTTGGAGGACCAAGAAACAATGGATCTACCAAGGAATTGGCAAGTACTGGAGGTACTTTTTCTATCTACCTTGCATCTGGCATAATCTGCATCGGAGTATCCAATGATATTGAATTTTGAACCTTGATACCAAAGGCCTAGGTTGCGTGTATAAACTAAATATCTCAAGATCCTTTTTATGAATGTGAAATGACATTCCTTAGGATTGGCTTGAAATCTTGCACACAAATATGCACTCAACATGATACCAGGCCTAGATGCACATAAATAATGTAAGGAGCCAATCATGGAGCGATATACCTTTTGATCCACGTTTGGTCCGTCTTCATTGAGATGCAAGTGTCCATTTGTCTCCATGGGAGTCTTTATGGGCTTTGCATTGTCCATTCCAAACTTCTTGAGAATGTCTTGAGTATACTTTGTTTGGCTTATGAATGTCCCGTCCTTTTGTTGCTTCACTTGGAATCCCAAAAAGTATCTCAACTTTCCCATCATGGACATCTCAAATCTATCTGTCATAATCTTACTAAATTATTGTCAAAAGGATTCGTTAGTTGAACCAAATATAATATCATCTACATAGATTTGGCAAATGAAGACATCATCATCAAAGTGTTTAATAAAAATAGTGTAATCAGCTTTACCAATCTTGAAGCCATTCTCAATCAAAAAATCTCTAAGGCACTCATACCAAGCTCTAGGAGTTTGTTTGAGGCCATAGAGAGCCTTACACAGTTTGTACACATGGTCGGGGTACTCTTGATCTTCAAAACTGGGTGGTTTCTCCATGTACACCTCCTCTTTTATCGGTCCATTGAGGAAGGCGCTTTTCACGTCCATTTGATAAAGCTTAAAAACATGGTGAGTATCATATGCAAGTAATATACGAATCGATTCAAGCCTAGCTACGGGAGCAAAAGTCTCGTCGAAATCCAAACCTTTGACTTGTGAATACCCTTTGGCCACAAGTCGTGCCTTGTTCCTTGTTACCACTCCATGTTCGTCTTGCTTGTTGCAGAAGACACATTTAGTGTCGACGATGTTTGATTTGAGTTTTTCAAAAAGCTCCCACACTTCGTTCCTTTTGAAGTTGTTCAATTCTTCTTGCGTCGCCATCACCCAATCCAGATCTTTTAATGCATCTTCAACTCTGTATGGTTCCAAAGAGGATACAAAAGAATAGTGTTCACAAAAACTAGCTATGTGAGATTGAGTGATTACTCCCTTTTGAATGTCACCAATTATGTTGTCAACGGGGTGATCTCTTTGGATGCTTTGGTGTACTCTTGGATGTGGTACTTGTGGTCTTGAATCCTCATTATCATCATCTGCTTTGTCTCCCCCTGGATGGTTGCCCTCATTGCTGTTTTGATTATCTTGATCTCCTTGATGTTGATCTTGTGTGGAAGCTCCCCCTTGATCATTTACCTCCACTTGTGGTTCATCTTCTTCATTCGCATTTGGAGGTGGCACTTGTGGTCGAACATCGCTCAACGCCATTCTTATCAATGCTTGACATGGAGCTTCTTGTTGATCTAGCACACATTGATCAACTTGCTCTTCTTGAGAGCCATTAGTTTCATCCAACACTACGTCACGTGCTACTTCAACAAGTCTAGAGGCCTCGTTGAAGACACGATAGGCGTAGGAGTTCAAATCATAGCCAAGTAAGAAACTTTCATCAGACTTTGAAGCAAACTTCGAAGCCCTATGCTTCTTGTTTAAAATATAACATTTTGAACCAAAGACTCGAAAATATGAAATATTTGGTTTGTTACCCGTGAGTAGTTCATATGAAGTTTTCTTGAGCAACCGATGAAGATAGAGTCAGTTTATGGCGTGACAAGCGGTGTTAACCGCTTCTGCCAAAACTGATCTGAAGTCTTATATTCATCGAGCATTGTTCTCGCCATCTCAATGAGCGTTTGGTTCTTCCTTTCGGCTAATCCGTTTTGTTGAGGAGGGTATGATGCTGAAAACTCATGCTTTATTCTTTCCTCATCTAGATACTCTTCAACTTGAGTATTCTTAAATTTCGTCCCATTTTCACTTCGTATGTTCTTGATCTTCAGTGAGAATTCGTTTTGGGCACGCTTGATGAACTTCTTGACGGTTCCTTTAATTTATGTCTTATCATTCAAAAAGAAAACTCATGTGAGGCGTGAAAAATCATTGACAATGACTAAACCATACTTATTACCATTGATGCTTATGTAAGCAATTGGACCGAATAGATCCATGTAAAGGAGCTCAAGCAGTCTTGTTGTAGTCATGAAATTCTTCGCCGGATGGGGTGCTCCTACCTTCTTCCCGGCTTGGCACGCTCTACAAGGCCTGTATTTCTCAAAAACAACATCCTTTAAACCTCGGATGTGATCGCCTTTAAGGAGTTTTTGAAGATTCCTCATACCAACATGTGCTAGCCGTCTATGCCACAACCAACCCATGTTGGTCTTTGCAATCAAGCATGTGTCAAGTTCGGCTTTATCTTTGTTGAAGTCAACTAGATAAAGTTTTCCCTTTAACACACTCTCGAATGCAATCGAGTTATCACTCCTTCTAGAGACGGTCACACCCTCATTAGTGAATAAACAATTGTAACCCTTGTCACATAATTGAGATATGGACAAAAGGTTATAATCCAAGGAGTCAACATTTAAAACATGAGAAAGAGTATGCTATGATGAAATTGCAATTTTACCGGTACCAAGCACCCTTCCTTGACTATTATCACCAAAATAAATGCCTTGCTTGGATCTTCAATTTCTTCATATTCCACAAACATACTTCTTTATATGGTCATGTGATTGGTTCATCCACTATCTAGCACCCATTTTGTTCCACCGAATGAATAGGCCTGCAAAAAACAAATTATGCATTGGTATTAGGTACCCAAACTTGCTTAGGTCCTTTGAGGTTAGTCACAAGTGATTTGGGCACCCACACATGAGACTTGGTGTTCCCATGGCGTGGCCCAATATATTTAGCATAAACTTTTCCAAGATTACCTTTCATAAGTACATATGAAGCATCAAAAGTTCTAAATTGGACTTGTTGTTCATATGAGTTAACAATGCTAAATTTATCACCATTCTTAAGTTTTCTAACTTGAGAAGAGTTTCCCTTGACAAAGGCAATGTAATCCTTGTTATTCTTGTGGCTTCTAGCGTTTTGCTTTCCACCATAAGAATACCAAATCCCATATTTGATATTATGAGGTCTTGTGACCGAGTATGCACTATGTGCATACTTGACATTCTCCTTGTCAAATATGCCACTTTGGGATGGTTGCTTATCCTTTGTCAAGTTTGGCTTTTCCTTCAAGTTAGTGTCACTTTTGGCACAAGCACAAGTAATAATAGTTTCAGATTTTATATGTTGAGATGGTAAGCTTGAAGAGATGAAGAACCTCTTTGCTTGAGTGACTCAACTTGTACCTCAAGGATCTTGTTAACTTTGGTTATGTTAGCAAGTTCATCCTTGATGGTGGCGTTTGAGTCTAACTTTAAGAAAGCTTCCTTGCTTGAAGCTAGCTCAAGTTCTAGTGATTTACTCCGCTCCTTTTCAAATTCAAGAAGCTTTTCAATCTCAAGATATTCCTCCTTTTGGGAGATGATCATATCTTCCTGAAGATTGACTAACTTCTCCTTATCAACAATCTTATCAAGTAAAAGTTTCATTTTAGTAGCAGTCTTTTTGTCTAGACCCCTAAGCATGCGTTCACTTTCATCACTGCTATCATCCTCACTAGAATTATCACTATCACTAATAAAAGAATGTGAGGAGGAAGATTTATTTGTTACCTTTCTTTTACCTTCCTTGGCCATTAGACATGTATGGTCGGTGTCCTTCCATGCGCCCATGGTTGGAAAGAGAGTAGATTTCTTGGTAGTCTTCTTGATGGCTATGGTGGCCATCTCCTCTTCTTCTTTAGATGAGGATTCATCATTGGAGTCCCACTCCTTCCCTAGATGCACTTGTCCATATTGCTTCTTCTTCTTGAACATCTTCTTCAGTTGAGGTTTGTTGTCCTTAGTATTCCTCTTATTTTCTTCATGTGGACAATCTAATATGAAGTGATCATATTCTCCGCAATTGTAGCACACCCATCTCATCTTGGGTCTTTGTTTGTCCCTTTTTCTTCCTTCGTTTTGAGCTACCACCCTTTCTTCTTCTCAACATTTTCTTGAACTTCATAAACAAGATCATGTCTTCTGCATCGATATCACTGCTTTCATCATCATTGTCGTTTTCTCTATGATCTTCTCGAGCTTCTTTTGATACTGGTTTACAAGTTGACTTCAAGGCAACTCCTTTCTTCCTCGCCACGTTAAGATCAACAATTTTATTGACATGCTTGGCTTGCTTCTCCATCATTTCAAAGTTGATAATCTTGCCAAGAAGTTCGTCCGGCGTCATATTCCGATACCCGGGGCTTTCTCCAATCATAGAGCAAAGAGTTACGTTGCGAGGCATGAATGCTCTAAGAATCAACTTCACGACCTCATGATCTTCCACTTTTTGCTGCCATATGCTCGAACTTTGTTGACTTGAGACTTCAATCAATTGTACATATCTTGTGGTGATTCATCTTCTTCTATAGCGAATCTTCACAATTCACCTTCAATCATCTCAATCTTGGCTTCGCGTACCTGACGATCACCTTCATGTGCGATTTGTAGAGTGTCCCATATCTCTTTGGCGATTTCGAGTCTATCCACCTTGGTGAACTCGTCTTGGCTCAGTGATGAAGTGATCACAGCTACAGCTTGAGCATTCCGATGAATGGCTTGTTCTTGGCTTGGAGTCAGTTCTTCATCATCATCCGGGATATCTATCCCTGTACACACTATATGCTACAAACTTGGGTTAAGAGATATGAGGTGCATTTTCATGTATTGTCTCCACATTGAATAGTCATTACCATCAATGTAAGGCGCTTTGCCTAAAGGAATTGATAAGTAATGACTATTGTTATAATTTGAACGTTCGTAGTCAGAAGCATATCGGGAGTAGTCTGTTTGACTACCCCCCTTCTTCTTTTCATCGTCGATCTTCTTCTTCCCTTTCGGGGAGAATGCCTTCTTCCATAGAAGAGCCTTGAGTTGAAGCTTCTCCTCATCATCATCCTCACAATCTTGAATGGCGTCGAGGAGCTTCTCCAGTTTTTGGGTCTTTTCATCATCACCCTTCTCGTCGTTGAAGTTCTTATGTACATCCTTGATGTCCGACATCGTCTCTTCGAGCGGTGAGTCTCTTTTGAAGAGTTTGGCTCTGATACAAATTTAATGTAGCCTAGAGGGGGTGTGAATAGGCTATTTGATTCTTTGTCGATCCCTGAAACACTAAACAGATTGATCAAATACAAGGAGATCGGATTAGTCCGGTACAGTGCAGACTAGTCCGGTATGCGTGGACCAGAAAGATCAAGATTGATCGATAATTTCACTTCTGGTACCCTATGCAGCAGAAAGTAATTGGCAACTTGGATGTATTACAACAATGAAACAATGTATGGCAAAGATCAACTTTAATTCCAATATTTCAACGTGAGATACACAAGATTATGCAAACCCCAGAATATGATGAACGATAAAACAAAAGTGGGCAAGACACGATTTTATCCCGAGGTTCAATTCCATAGAGGAAATCTACGTCCTCGTTAAGGAGTCCATGGAGGACAGGGTCTTCACCAACCCTACCCTCGTCGAATCGCCACGGATGCCGATTCTCTTCCAATGTTCACAAAGGGGCAAATAACTTGTTCAAGGGGCCTTCCCACAAGTTAAGGGCGCCCCAAGAATTACAACGAGGAACACCACCAAAGACACTGAAAAGATATACAATAAAACAATTAGAGTGTGTGAGAGATAAAACCCAAGAGCTAAAGATGTGTAGAACAATTCTCTCCTTTGATCAATTGCTAATCCTCAAAGATTTGATCCTTTTAGGGTTAGAATGTGTGGAGAGATGCGAATTCTGGGCTCTTGGGAGGTGTGATGGCGCAGGGGGTCGAGAGTGTTGGTTGTATGGCCGTACACTTCTATTTATACTAGGGTTTCCAAAAGTTACCTTTAGGGTTTGCAATGTCCGGACTAGTCCGTGGTGGACACTGGACTAGTCAGGTGTGCGGCATGAGGAAAACCCTAAGTATTGATGGATACTAGACTAGTCCGTTAAGGTTCGGACTAGTCCGATTTTAGTCAGAAACTATTCGGACTAGTTCGGTAGATATCGGACTAGTCCGGCGTGATGAACACTGTGTAGGACTAAGGACAAGTCCACACTTGGAGGGACTTGTCTAGTTTTAGTCAGAGAGTTTTTGGACTAGTCCGGTCAATATCGGACTTGTCCGGTGTTGTGCAAATGTGAAGGGCCACGGACAAGTCCGCACTGGGGGAGGACTTGTTCGTTTTTAGTCAGAGAGATATCGGACTAGTCCGATGTATATTGGACTAGTCCGCACATGTTGATTTTTGTGCAGTGTGTGTAATCTTTTTCACTTGATCTCTTGGGGTGTGTTTCTCCAACACACTCCAAATGAAATAATCTAATCTTTTCGACTCTTGAGCTCTTTTCCCTTTAGATCCTCATTCTCCTTCCTTTTTGTACTTTCTTCCTCATTTCTTTAAAACTTGCACTCATCTCAACAATTTTGTTAGGATCTCATTTGTTTGTCATTAATCAACCAAAACCCACAAGGTATGCCTATATGCACTTTTAATAGCATAATCATAAATAGTACTCCTACCACATATATGGAATCCACAATCAAACAAGAAACACTTCATCCAAGTATATGAATAAAAGAAGACAAAAGATAATATCTTTATTAAGAATAAAGTCACAAATACAAATAAGAATATGAGAGCCATACAATAGAAGAGACTCCTTCTACTCCTTTCCTACTTGGACTATGGACTAGAGGCTCTCCTCTCTACGGCCTAAACTCCTCTAAACCTATGGAGAGTAGTGGATACAATAGAATGAATACTCAAGTGGTGTGTGTGTGTGTGTGAAGTGAGGGTAGGGGATCCTATTTATAGGTGGAGAAGGGTTGGTTCCCGCCACCAATTGCGCGCGAATCAATCGTTATCATCTTCAGGAAGTCGGGAGGAGCCAACACGTGTCGATTGATCTAGTTTGGTGCCAAGACCTAGTCGACCGACTAGGGGGGTCGGCCGACCTGGTCAGGGCTCTGCTGGAGCTGTGTTTTCTCCAGGTCCCTAACAGTTGGGTCCCCTTTACTGATATAGGTGATACACTGTTGGGTGGCCTCGAATACTTCTATTTGTGAGCCATTTGATCCATGTGGTGCCACATGTCGGCGCTTGATTGGCTGCAATGATATTGCTCCCTCTCTTTTACCTCATTTCCTGCAATACATGCCTACATGCACTATTTCTCCATACACAAGTGAAAATAGGTTAAATAGAAAGGTGATGTGTGCAAGAAATGGTATTTTCTTCACATAATTGTGTTATATTGATGGGTGAAATTGGTATATAACAGTCATAAATAAACTCCCCCAAGCTTATCATTTGCTCGTCCCGAGCAAAGTCAAGACTTTAGGTTGATGATCAGGAGTTGCTACAATGTTCAATTTCTCAAAAGTACCATGTGCACAAAAAAATATTGTACCTAGTATTGCAAAAATTGGCATGGTACTTCACCCATCTCAAGTCATTATGTGGCTTATGCCTTCTCCTATTCATGGGTGGTTGAAAGATAGAACATCAAATGGAGCAAGCATACCCTAGAGATCAAGTTCTACTCAAATTCTGGAGAGTTCAATTTAGATTTTAAGTACCTCTAATTGATTCTCTCAATCACTCCTTTGTGTGTAGTTGAAATATTTCCTTACCATCCTAAACTCATCGTACCACTAAATAAGGCTTGTATGTGGAGCTTAGTAGGGAATGTAGTAGGCGTATTTGCAACACATAATATTGTTAAGTCAAAAAAGGAAGCCTTAGGAGAAATCAATTCAAAACTATTTGATTCAAGACTTGTGCATGTGTGCTGGAGTGCAAGTGGAAGTGGATGTTTTGAGATGACTCCTATTTATGTAGACTCTCTTATTTTGCAGGGATGAAATATGGCTACTTTTTTTTCTTTTTTCTCATGCTTATGATGTAAGCATGCATTTTATTTTTCTTTTTCTTGTAGGCATGTCTTTTATTCCCTTTTTATGCAGTAAACTTGGAGAGAGTACTAAGAATGAAGGGTATGGAGTTTCTCTTTTTATTGTGGAATGATGGTATGATGGAATTTTGCTTACTTCTAGTGTAGAAGTATAGCATTTACAAGTGAAGTATTGATTCAAAAAAATGAATGAATTCTTGCATAGGTCTATACTAGTGTGACTAAGCTCAATGTGAAGACAAATAGCATATGCATAAGGTCTATCAATGTAAAATATCATATGGCTTTGGTAGGTATTTCCAATCAAATGAGAGTAACTTAAATCTTTTTAGAATTTCTTCGAAAGTTTCACTTTCAAACTAGGAATAGCACCCCTAAGAGTATATCATATCTCACAACAACTTAGAATTGGATTAAGCTTTTACTACCCACAATTTCTAAATCAAGGCAAAATTAATTTTAGCCAATGAAAGCAATATTTTGGAGAGTAGTAAGTTGTAAATACGAACTTAGGAAAATTAAAACAGAGCAGCTATTCATCATTTCATCTTTGTGAATTCTAAACCATTCTTACCGCACATCTTTTATTTTATTTGAAAGAAAATCTACTCTACTTTTTTTATATGCAAGATGAATGGTGGATGAGTGGAAAATAAATATGCAAGGAGTGTGATACAATTTACCTCAAGTGGGAGTCCTCCCCGATGCTTGTTCTTCAATCACCTCCGTGATGAGGGTTGAACCCTCGATGAAGGAAGTATGCCGCGAGGTCGGCTTGTTGTTGTTGTTGTTGTTGTTGTAGTGTGGAGTTAAAGTTGGTGAATTGAACATCCATGTGTTGTTGCCAATCTTGGGTACCTTGGACATGCTCTTGGGAGTGTTGTAGATGTCACCCGTTCTCACTTCAAGGTCGGTCCCATACGATGGAGGTTGAGTCCATCCGGGTGCATCACCCATTGGGTTCTCTTCCTCTTCGTACTCATAGATCGTGGAGTTTGTCGGAGGCATGGCCGCTCTCCTTGCACGGCTCTAGTTAACCTGCCAGAGACATTACTTCTTCAAGCATCCTCAATGGGAAGAAGATCAATGGTTAGCCTCCAGCATTTGTACAAATGATAATCCATCTTAGGTAACCGAATTTCATTAACAAGGCTGGGATAATAAAATATCAGATAGCCATCTTGACCATGCTTAAGGGTATGTCCTTGCACTAGATAATCTTCATTAATTAATTCTTGTTCATTTTCAATATATTCAAATGAATTATACTCTAGTGCTCCTACACTAGCAGCAATGCGGGTAATCAATGAAGTGCATTCAATTGGCCCTGTCCTTGAAATATAGTCTAACCATTGTGTCATCATGGCTTTGACTGGAGCAACCTTTATCTTTTTAATCATGGAAAATAGAAATTTCAGCTCATCATCACGCACTACTATAACATATCCTCTAGGAAACATAGTCATAGCCGCCCATCTATGCATAAAGCATAAAGTAGGATTGTGCAAGTGGCTATTCCTAGGAGCACTACATCTGACCCCACTAGTCAACTCATGCCAAAAACTATGTTTGTTAAACTTAGGCAAAGTGTCTAAATCTAGCAAACAACGTTTATGAAAGCCTAGGATTTCACTTAGTTCTTTCCATAAGATGTTGTATTCTTTTCAAGGGTGCAAAGGAATTGCATGGAGAGAAAGCATGAACCTCTCTCCTCTATGTGAGCAAAATTCTCCCATCCTAGTGCACACCAAATGGAAAAGAATTCGGAATCCATACCTATTTTGGAGATCAAATCCGGATCATAATCTTTCATATGAGAAAACTCACAATCATGGAGGAGCTTGCGTGCTTGACCTTCAACTTCACTGTGTATGTCAGGGTCATCGTCATGGAGAAGTTGTAGTGGGTTGCTCCTCTCACCCATGGGAGTGTCCTCACATACACTCCTCCTCCATGAACTTGGTGAGGCAACAGAGGACGGATGTGCACTTGAGTCTCCACCATGGCTTGAGCTTCCAGCCTCCTTCCTCTTCCCAAAAAACCTTTTCATTCCTTTCATGGCCACAACAAGCAAGAACACAGCAAAAGCAAAAACTCAAAAGAGGTGATGTTAGTGAAAGCAAAACCCCCAACGAATTTTCCCTTGAAGACTTGAGAGCAAATTGTAAATGCAAACAAAAGCAAATCTTTTTTTGTTGGATTTGAGCAAGAGTGCTTCAATGAAGAGCAAGAATAACAATGTTAGCAAAGAGTGACTTTGGGGAGGTGTGAAATGAGGTGAAGTGTGAAGAGGAGTGCTCCTCACGGCCATCATTTATAGTGTACACTCCCCAACGGTCACAAGGGAATCAAATGTAGCCGTTGGAGGAGAGAGAGCCAAAATGGCCCCTTATTCCCCATTTGGGTAGGTGGCTCCCCAACGGCTATAAAATTAGCACGTTGGTGAAATGCCACATTTGCAGCTTAGAAAAATTGTTTTCTGAATAAAAACCCTTTTTTCAAAACCCAAAAATTTTCTTTTTGTGAAAAATAAGGAAATAAAAATAATATTTGAGAATATAAGATTCTCAACTTTCTAATGAAACTCAAATATGCGGTGGGGAAAATCAAACTATGTGGGAAAAACATATGAGGAGAAAAGGAAAAATCAAAGAAATGATAACTACCAATTTAACCTATTGGCTAGGTCTCACCACCGTCCGATGAGATGGACATTCCTCCTTCGTAATTTTGTGACATCCGGGCCTGGAGGGATGGGCTCGGACGGCTTGTCTTGCTTCTTCTGCCATTCCTTTGTTAGCAGCTTGGTGGACTTGGGCCTTTGGGGAGGCCTGAACTCCTATGTCTTCTTGGGATGTCTGCGTGGACGGTAAGACAAGTTCTCTACATGCATTAATTCCCTCATGAATGCAATGAGCGGGTCCAACTTTGGAGGTGTGACTTCGACCTCTTGAATGTGTTTAACATTCGACCCATACTTGATACAAATCATGGAGCATTGCTCCGGCTTTGGGCGAAAGTTAAACTTTTCCTCCTTGCCATTGATATGGAAGTGGATTTCTCCAGCTCCCACATCTATGTGAGCCTTCGCGGTGCTAAGAATGGGCATCGAAGAATGAGTAGCGTATCCTTCTCGACACCCATGTCGAGCACCACGAAATCCATGGGTATGAAGCAGTTCTGGATTTTCACCGAAACGTCTTCAACAATAGCCACTGGATAACAGATTGAAGAATCAACCAGTTGGAGCTGCCTTAGTGTTTGATTAAGCTCCGTGAAGTTCAAGTGGTCGAAGACCACCTTGGCAATCACACTTACACTTGGTCCAAGGTCACAAAGTGCATTGCCGAAGTAGTGAGCCCCAATTGAGCAAGATATGATGGGGGTATCCAGGGTCTTTCAGCTAGTTGCCTCCCCATAGAGAAATCATGTTGACATTTCCACAGGAGGTTCGGGCTGTCCTAGCATCTTGCCATTCTCCACTAGTGAGTGAGTTTCCAATATTTTGTTGAAGCTTAGTTGATTCTTGAAGGCCGAGGATAGTACTTCAATCTTGGCATTGATATTCTCTAGGGTCTTGTCATTAGCCGACAACTTCTTTTGTATGGCATCATTGATCTTCAGTTGGCTAATGGAAAGCTCTCTCAAGTTGGGTTGATTTCTGTTGTTGCCATTGTTGTTGTAGACTCCTTGAAAGAATTGGCACGGCTGGCCTCACCCTTGACCTCCTGGACGATAGCCATTGTTGTTCCCATTGTTGATTACATATAAGGCATCCTCATGGGTTTCTGGGCAGTAATTGCCCAAATGGCCCGTGTTGCCACAGACTTCACATGTGATGCAAGAGCCTAGGGCATAGACATTGCCACATACATCCCCATTGGCTTGTATATCTTCTTCATGAGGAGATCGAATTTAGCAGCGATCCCGTCCACTTCTGTCAAGGTGTGTGTGCCTCGCTGCGGGTATGGAGACGCTCGTTGCTCCAACCTGTGACACCCGGTTCCAAAAATGAACCAAGTGAACGCATATGTGTGCCCAGGACATTCAACACACATACACGAGTGCATTCACAAAAGAGTATATAGAAAATTACCATAAGACAAAATTAATTAACCATTTTTATTACACAATTCATATTATCCTCGAATACAAGCACTAATTAATATTAATGACAAGTTTCAACTAATGCAGCGGAAATAAACTAAATTGAGCAACTAAGCAACCAAGCAGAATAAGCAAATAGGGTATAATGCAACTCCAATCAACACCATAGGCAAAGCTGACGGCAGACACGGCCTAGAACTCTGCATTATCATCGTTAAACTCCCAAATCTGACCTGCAACTTTTGGTGGGGGAATTGCAAGTGTGAGTACATGTCATACTCATCAAATGTGGAAAGTATGACATGTAGCTAATTCAAATGATGAATGTAATAACGGCTAAGTGCTGAAAAGTACATTAAAACATTTCAAAAGCAATATATTACATGTATCTAAAGTAACCCATCATAAACCGTAAGTAGTATCATAATACAAGTCCGTATTTCATACTCATCACCATTATACCAGATTTCGCCATTACCATTAACCATGTTCATTGTCATAATTCATAATACCATCCATAACCATAACCATTACCAAACCATAACCATTACCAACCATAACCATATTATCAACCATAACCATTACAAAACCACCCGAATCCCATGTGCCCTCTAATCATGTAGGTCATCCAGGTGCTCATAACCGGGAGCACGGCTATCATGATAGTTTTATTAGACTCTGCAGAGTTTGTACCACTTTACCCACGTGTTTGTGATTTCATAACCCATCAGCGACTAAAGAACCTCCCTTATGCCAATTACACTTCCTTTGGTGTATGGCCAAGAGATCACAAAATAGCCTTTACAAAGGGACTACTAGCCTATTAGACCCCACTGAGGTTTCCCCTGTGGCGATGCCTCCAACTGAGCACATCTTCAACCAAGGGCCCCCTCTTGAGCCATTCGGATCCCAGGGTAGTCCCACCAATCATCAACAAACCCGTTCCGACTACAGCTTCCCCGAGCATCCTTAATGGTCCAAATAGCACTAGCAAAGTCCTAATTAATCCGCTACGCCCCACCCATACTTGGCCTCGTGGTGGCACTGTAGTCCTCGCTTATTCTTGCATGAACTGGTCCTTAGATCTAAAGCAAGCAAACCATCGTAACATCCAACCCATCCACATACCGGGAATGCTTAGATCACCAATTACCATAACATATTAACCAGTTCATGTTATTCAAATCTCATAAATGCAAAATTAAGTTGATTGGTATAGTTGTTTTCCCATCCCAATTAATTAAGTGAAGAAAAAAAGGTAAAAAGTCCATCCCGACTCTCTACCATGAATTCCAGGTGACAAGGATGGTTAAACAAAACTAGTAAACTTTCTATCATAGGATTCCCATCAAATTGACACAAGCATGTACTTTTGCAAACAAAACATTTATTGTAAAACAGGATCAACATGCTTCAAGGACACTTGCCTTGCTCTTGTGATTGGTTCGGGTTAAAGCCTTCAAACTTTTGGTGCTAGAGATCCTCCGCGGCACTCTCTAGCGCAAATTTGTCTAATCTGCACAATAAACATACAAGACAAGAAACACAATCAAAGAGTGCACAAATATTACTCAATATGGCATGACATGCATGATTGATGCAAATGCAAGGTGGAACTTGTTAATGAGTTGCTTTTAATGATCACTAACTAGTTCTAATAGCTTTTAACAAGTTTATACAAGTTTGGAGTTGATTAGATCTAAATTTGGAATTAATTCAACACAATTTAACCAGAAAAATTGGACTAGTCCGCTGGGGATCGGACAAGTCCGCACTTCGCAGAACTAGCGAACTAGGGTTTTCTAGATCAACGTGAATTTGGAGAAACAGGGTTGAATTCAAGTAAGGAAAAGTAAGTAGAAGGTATACCAGGTGTCTAGAACTCCAATGAATCAAGGATCATGGAGGCAACACTTGGATCTTGACGATTTAGGGTTGATGAAGAACTTGGAGGTGAATTGTTGACGAAGAAAGCGAAGTTGATGGAGATCTTGGTCCTCTTTCATTTCCTCCTCCTCTTCTTCTTGCTCTAGATCTCCTTCTCCCTCCTTGGTGGCAGCTATCCACGAGCTAGAGTTTGGGTGTGATGGAAAACTGGCAAATAGATGTGAAGCCAAGGGGTGGGGTTGTTTATATAGAGGTGGAGGCTACGGTTAGATGGATTTCGAGTTTCAGATGAGTAGGGGTTGCTTTAGAGTCCCACATGGGATCTAAAAGAGTTAGGCACGACATCCCTAGGCTCACTTAACGTAAAACCCAAGGAACATGTCATGAAACAAAAGATGAACTAGGAGTCGCAATTTATCGGACAAGTCTGAAAAGGGCTGAACTAGTCCGAAGTTAGACAGAGAGAAATCGGACAAGTCCGGACTAGACATCGGACAAGTCCGAACTTATCCAGAGGGGAAAAATAGACAAGTCTGGCCAAAAATCGGACAAGTCCCACTTTAGCCAGAGGGGAAAACGGACAAGTCTGCTGGAATACCGGACAAGTCTAGGGACTTAGCAAAATTTTCAAAGAATTGGAACATCGGACTAGTCCGCACTGGATCAGACAAGTCCGAAAGTATCCAGAGGCAAAAGCAGACTAGTTCGCAACAAAACAGACAAGTCCGTTCGAAGTCAGAGAGAAATCGGACTAGTCCGCACAAAATCGGACTAGTCCGCACTTCCCAGAATTTTTAAGTGCGGTTTTGTTTCTAATTCATTTTAAACTTGTTCCTTTTTATGTGGATTAATGTTAGACATGTATATGAATGTATGCAATGCATCATGGATGAAAATGAGGGTGTTACAAACCTACCCCCCTTAAAATGAATCTCACCCTCCAACTCCCAAGTTGCCTCTGATTCTGTATGATGCTTCCATTGAACTTTACACCAATGAATAACCTTGTTCCTTGTGACTCGTTCCTTTGTCTCCAAGATTTTGGCCGGTTGCTCAACGTAAGTCAAATCTGCCTCTAATTTTAATTCTTTCATTGGCACTTGTTCTTTTAGTACCCTTAAACACTTCTTTAGCTGGGAAACATGGAATACATCATGAACATCCAATAAGTGAGCTGACATCTCCAACTTATATGCTACTTCTCCTCTTTTGTCCAAAATCTTGAATAGCCCAATATAGCGAGGTGCTAGCTTGCCTCTTATGTTAAACCTCTTATGACCTCTCATTGGTGACACCTTAAGGTAAACAAAATCTCCCACTTCAAAGACTAGTTTCCTTCTCCTATTGTCCGCATAGCCTTTTTGCCTTGATGGAGCGGCCATCAAAAGGTGTCCTACACTTCCTTCCATATAGTGCTTCATAAGGTGACATTTTCAAGCTTGCTTGGTAACTATTGTTATATGACAAGCTCTTGTCCCAACTTTTCCCATTCTTTAAAGCACAAGCTCTTAACATATCCTCCAAAATATGATTGGTCCTCTCAGTTTGTCCATCCGTTTGAGGGTGACACGCTGAACTAAAATTTAACCTTGTTCCTAATGCTTCATGCAATTTCTACCAAAACCTGGAGGTAAATTGAGAACCTCTATCTGAGACTATCTTCTTCAGAACCCCATGTCGACATACAATGTGCTCCATATATAGTTTTGCCAGCTTCACAGTGGTATAGGTGGTCTTGATAGGAACAAAATGAGCTGACTTGGTCAATCGATCCACGATTACTCAAATTGAGTCATAACCGGACAGGGTACGTGACAATCCAACTATAAAGTCTATAACATTTTCATCCCACTTCCACTCTGGAATCTTCAATGGCTATAATAGTCCAGCGGGTCTTTGATGTTCCGCCTTGACTCGTTGGTACACAACACACAAAGCTACATATTCAGCTATGTCTTTTTTCATGCTAGCCCACCAATAGCACAGCTTCAAGTCTTTGTACATCTTTGTACAACCCGGGTGAATTGAATATGGCGAGTCATGTGCCTCTTTTAGTACTGTCTCTTGAATATGCCTCACATTAGGCATGACAATCCTCTTGCCAAGCCATAGTGTACCATGTTCGTCCTCAATAAATCTGAATTCTCTCCCCTCTTGAGTTCTTTCCTTGATTTCTTGGATCTCCTAATATTTTGTTTGACCCTCTCGAATCTGTCGCTCCAAGGTCAGATTTAATTCCATTATTCCCATTTTATTCACAAGTCCAAGATTCAACCATTCAAACTCCTTGCATAAATCAGATGGCAGCTCTCAAACTGTGAGTTGGTGACTTACTCCTTTTCAGCTCAAGGCATCGTCCACTACATTGGCTTTTCCTGGGTGATAGTTGATTCCCACATCATGGTCCTTGATGAGCTCCAACCATCTTCATTGCCTCAAATTAAGGTCCGTTTGTGTCAAAATATACTTGAGACTCTTATGATCCGTACAAATTTCACACCTATGTCCAAGGATGTAGTGTCTCCAAATTGTCAATGTGTGTACCACGGCTGCAAGCTCCAAATCATGTGTTTGGTAATTCTTCTCATGTTTCTTCAATTGCCTCGATGCGTAAGCAACAACTTGACCTTCTTGCATGAGCACACATCCAAGTCCTTGTCTCGATGCATCACAATATATGCCAAAACTCTTGCTTACATCCGGCAAAACCAAAACTGGGGCTGTTGTTAACCTTTTCTTCAACTCCTCAAAACTGTTTTGACAAGCTTCAGTCCATTGGAAAGCCTTTCCCTTCATTAGCAATTCTGTCATTGGCTTGGCTATCTTGGAAAAGTCCTTTATGAATCGATGGTAATATCCAACCATCCCAAGAAAACTCCTTATTTCCTTTACATTATGCGGTGGCTCTCATTTCAACCCGTCCCTCACTTTTCTAGGGTCGACCGATACTCCTCCTCCTGAGATGATATGACCCAAAAACGACACCTCTTTCAACCAAAATTGGCACTTGCTGAACCTGGCATACAATTGATGCTCCCTCAATTTCTGCAACGTAAGCCTCAAGTGTTCCTCATGTTCCTTCTCATCCTTCGAGTAGATCATAATGTCATCAATGAATATCACAACAAACTTGTCCAAATACTCCATGAAGACCTTATTTATGAGGTATATAAAATAGGCAGGTGCATTGGTCAATCCAAAGGACATCATGGTGTACTCATATGATCCATACCGTGTCCTAAAAGTTGTCTTGGGTATTTCTGACAGCCTAATCTTCATTTGAAAGTATCCCGACCTCAAATCAATCTTGGAGAAAACACATGCACCCTTCATCTGATCAAACAAGTCTTCTATGCATGGCAAGGTGTACTTGCTCTTGATGGTCACCTCATTGAGAGCTCGCTAATCCACACACATCCTTTGTGATCCATCTTTCTTGTCCACAAATAGAACTGGCGCTCCCCAAGGTGAAGATTTGCGACGACTAAAACATTTATCTAGTTGCTCTTGAATCTGCTTCTTGAGCTCCGCTAATTCCATAGGAGTCATCCTATGTGGCCTCTTAGCTATAGGTACAGTTCCAGGTACTAAATCAATAACAAATTCAATGCCTCAGTCAGGTGGCATACCTAGTAACTCATCCGGGAGCACGTCAAAAAATTCACACACCACTGGAATCTCCTCAATTGCGGCACCATCTATATGATTCAGCTCCAATTGCTTCGGTGTGTGTTGAGATGCATCAAATTCTACGGTGATCCCTTCCTCATTGGTCAACTTCACTTTCTTCGTGGCACACTCAATGACTCCATTGTGCTTCCTCAACCAGTCCATACCAAGTATAATGTCCAATCCTTGAGAATCCAAAACAATGAGGTTGGCAAAGAAGTCTACCCCCATTATTCTAAGGCTTACTTTTCGACATACTATACTTGTCCTCATCTCTCCTCCAGGAGACTTAACGAATAGAGTAAACTTCATATGAGAGATATGCAAACTATACTTGGTAACATATTTCGATGCAATGAATGAATGCAATGCTCCAGAATCAAATAACACAGTCGTCGAGTTGGAGTTTGCGAGAAACATACCAATCACCACGTCATCCGCTTGTTGAGCATCCTCTGTAGAGACATGGTTCACGTTGCCACGAGCAAAATTCTGATGTCCACGGTTTCCTTGTGGCTATCCTCCATTGGGTCTTGGATTTTGCCTCGGCGCATTGCTTCATTGACCAAGGCCTGACTTAGGACATTGATGTGCAAAGTGTCCAGGTTCTCCACAAGTATAGGATTTCTTTGCTGCGCCAGAATTTGGACGGACTTGATTCTGAACGTTTGCACTAGAAAAGTTGGCACGAGGTGCATAAGGCATTGGACGGGACCCGGTTCCGAAAATGAACCAAGTGAACGCATATGTGTGCCCTGAATGTTCAACACACAGCGGTCGGAGCTGTGGCAGTCATCTCCCGACGCATGGTCTTGGGGACGTGACGGGAGGTAATATCCCAGGACCCTCCATAGATGGTATTGAGGGTCTTTCGACACTCATTGTCGGAGATGTCAGAGTCATCATCGACGGTGTTGTACACAGCCTTCAGGACCTTCTTGAGGTCCTGGAAGCCTAGCTCTAGATCAACCGGAGCTTCATCGACTTTCTTCTTTCCCTCTCGCTGGTGGAAGGGAGCTTCTTCCCCACGCTTGTTGAAGTGCTCGACTAGGTTTTGGAACTCTCGGCAATCTTCAAGATTATGAGTGTCCGTCTTGTGGATCGGACACCACATTTTCAAACTTTCGCTGTCTTTAGACGAAGGTCGAGGTCGCTTTTTCTGGCGTGGCCCTTGGCCACCCGGAGCTGCAATAGCTGCAGCAGCAGGCATGCTGGCCAACGGCTTCTTCTTGTCGTTGGACTTTTTCTTCTTCTTTCCACTATCGGATGTAGTGGCTTCAGCCTTGGAGGACTTTTTGTTAGCCCCCGTAGATGGCTTGGAGTGCATTTCACGACCCTCTGCAGCTCTGGCACATTTGTAGGCCAAGCTGAAGAGTTCTGTGATGCTGGTGACTTCTTTCGTCGCCAGCTTCTCCAACATCTTCTTGTCTCGGACGCCCTGTCGAAATGCTACAATAACAGATGCGTTGGAAATAGAAGGAATGGTGTTCTGTACCTAGGAGAAACGCTGGATGAATGATCGCAGCGACTCCCCTGATTTTTGTTGTACGACAAATAGATCCAATTCTATGCTAGGTCGGGTGTAGGAACTCCTGTAGTTGGCGGTGAAATGGTTGCATAGCTCCGCCCAACTGTTGATGGAGTCAGGCGGGAGACTCATGAACCAGGACCTGGTTGTCCCAGTTAGAGCCACAGGGAAATAGTTGGCCATCACGGGCTCATTGTCTCCCGTCGCGAGAATGGCGGTGGAGTATATCTGGAGAAATTCGACAGGACAGTCCCGTCATACTTCTCCGACAGATGAGGCCGGAAATTCTGCGGCAATCGAACCATGTGAAGGTGCATGGCCAGGGCTGAACATCCGCCCCCTACTCCAAAGGAGAAGGGTTTTCCTGAACTTCTCGCCTTTCACGAGCTCGCTCGATGTGGACGCGGTCATCTTGCTGTCTATAACAGCGATCAAGCTCTGACCAAAGATCATGGGTCGAGAGCCTTGAAGCTGTGTGAGTATGCCGTGCCCCGGAGGGCAGTGGATGCACCATCTTCAGGAAGGACGTTGTCTTTCAAGTAGCTCCGGATCTCCGAGATCCATGCATCAGAGCTAACTTGAGCTTCCAAGTCTTGTGTGCTAGGTTGCTCGGAGCATCCTGCAGCACCTACGACCCTTGGTGGACGTCATGGTAACAGGGCCACCGAGACTGCGAACTTTGATATGCTGATGTCGCCCCCTTCACTCAGTTCGGCAGGCTGAGTGGTTGGTCCTGACAACCTCCTGACAAAAACTCCATCGGGAGCTTGAGCTCCTTTTGAAGCCTTTGTCGAGAGTTCTTTAGCTTCAGCGTTCTTGAGATGCTGGACATGGCAAAGATCCAGGACGTCGAAGTCCTTCTGGAGCTTCTGGACTTCAAGGTGGTTAGCAGCGAGTTGTGGGTTGTTGCAGCTGGATTCGCCTTTGACTTGCTTCATAATGAGCTGCGAATCACATTTCACAAGCATCTGCTTGACTCCATACGATAGCGCCACCTTGAGCCCGTACATGAGAGCTTCATACTCCGCCATGTTGTTGGTTGCCTTGAAATCAAGGTGTACCATGAACTTGACCTTCTCCTCGGTCGGAGCGAGGAGAAGGACTCCAAATCCGGCCCCCTGCTTTTGCACGGAGCTGTCGAAGTAGAGAGTCCAGTGAGGCTCGGTGAAGACCGGGATCTTGGTTTCTGACTTCTGCTCACTGGGCCCCCTAGATTTGATGAAGAAGGGGTCCACTCCGCCATGAAGTCAGCCAATGCTTGACTCTTGATAGCATGTCGAGGCAGGAACTCGAGATCGAACTCTGCCAGCTTCGCTGCCCATATTGCAATATTCCTAGCAGAATTGGGGTTATGCAGTATAGCACGCAGTGGATAAGAAGTTACCACTGATATCTTGTGGGCTTGGAAGAAGTGACGTAGCTTCCTTGAGGCGATGAGAACTGCATAAAGTAGTTTATGCACCTCAATGTATCGAGTCTTGGTGTCATGGAGTACTTCACTAATGAAGTACACTGGCCTCTGGACAGTCCGAACCTTCTGTGAAGGGCCCGAAGCTTCTTCTTCATCAACGCAGACCCTCCCGGAGGGGTCCAGACCTTCTTCTTGAGCTTTCCGAACCCTCCCGGAGGGGTCCCAAACTTGTTGTTCAGCCATGTGAACTCCCTCAGATGAGAGAGGTTGATCCTCGGGTAGCTTGCCTTGAAGAACTGTGGTTGGGGGATGGGACCCAGACTCGCCTTAAGGTAGCTCTGGACCCTCCTGAGGGGGTCTGAGCTCCTGAACTTTTGGTGGCTCCAGTCTTTCCGTGACCAGGACCATGCTGACAACCTCCATAGTTGCCGAAATGTAAAGCAAAAGAGGCTCGCCGGGGTTCGGAGCTACCGGGATTGGTAGTGTGGTGAGGAGCTGCCTGATCTCTTGAAACGCCTTTTCCTGCTTCTTCAGACCAGTGGAATGGTCCGTACTTCCTCAATATATTGAAGAAGGGAAGCGCCCATTCTGCCAGTCTTGATATGAACCGGCTGAGCGTAGCTAGACATCCAGTTAGCTTCTGGACATCCTTGATGCGGACTGGGGGACGCATATCTTCAATAGCCTTGATCTTCGCCGGACTCACCTCAATTCCTCGGTGAGTCACCAAGAATCCGAGGATCATCCCGGAGCTAACCCCAAAGACATATTTGTCCGGGTTCAGCTTGGTGCTCGTCACGCGCAACTTGTCAAAGACGGCTTGGAGGTTGTCAAGGAGTGATTCCTTGTTCTTGACCTTCACGACGGTGTCATCGACGTAGACCTCCACCAAGTCCCAAATAAGCTCTCCAACTGTTTTGTGCATGGCCCGCACAAAAGTTGAAGCAGCATTTTTGAGACTAAACGATATGGCAGTATAGCAATACAATCCATCTACTGTTATGAATGTAGTATGCTCTTTATCTTACCTACACATTTGGATCTGATGATATCAGGAGTATGCATCTAGGAAACACAATATCTCACACCCGGAGGTGGAGTCCACTATCTGGTCTATCCTAGCTGGTGGAAATGGATCTTTTGGACATGCCTTATTCAAGGTGGTGTATTCGATACACATCCAAAGTTTCCCACCGGCTTTGGGTACAACGACTGGGTTTGCCAGCCATCGCGGATTGTGAACCTCCCGAATCAAACCAACTTCTAGCAACTTCTTGATTTCTTGTCGAATGATTTTTTGTCGCTCGACTTATTGCTTTTGGGGCTTCTGGTGTACTGGCCGTGCGTCGGGATAATTTTTTAGGCTATGCCCAATCACCTCCCTAGGGATCCCAGGCATTTGTGATGGTTGCCAGGCAAACACGTCAACATTCGCTCGAAGGAAAGTGATGAGTGTGAGTTCCTATTTGTTGTCAAGTCCTTCTGATATACGGGTGGTCTGGGCAGCATTGGAACCAATCTGGATGACTTTGACAGGAATTTTGGTGTCTCTGCTTGGCTACACACGTGGTGAAGAGGTTGAGCTTCGATGACGAGTGCTCGGAAGTTGAGCAGCTAGCTCCTTGCCAGATGCTTCCTCCCGTGTTGTTGTAAGCGCGTGGAGTTCTTCCAGCGCAGTGACTCCTGCAGTACGATCACCGCGTATCCGGAGAACGCCTGAAGGTGTGGTCATCTTCAACACCAAGTAGCCATAATCCGCTGCAGTCATGAACCTATACAGGGCAGGCCTGCCTAGGATGGCGTTGAAGGGTAAGCTGACGTGAGCCACATCAAAGACCAGCTTCTCAGTTTTGTAGTTCTCCCGAGTCTCGAAGGTCACCGGGAGAGTAATCGAGCCGAGAGGACTGATGGCCCCCGGACCTACCCCAGAGAAGGGACGTGAGGGGCGAAGTTCCGAGAGTTGGAGCTGAATCTTGACGAAAGATTCATAGCTGAGGAGGTTGAGTGCTGACCCTCCGTCCACCAAGACATGGTAGAGCTGGACATTGTTGATAGTAGGAGACACCATCAACAACAGTTGCCCAGCTCCAATCACGTTTCTTGGATAGTTTGTAGCATTGAAAGTGATGGGAGTATCCATACACTTCCGATGGGGTTCTGCCTTGGCGGTCGGAGTTGTGGCAGTCATCTCCCGACGCATGGTCTTGGGGATACGAAGGGAGGTAATATCCTAGGACCCTCCATAGATGGTATTGAGGGTCTTCCAACGGTCGTTGTCGGAGATGTCAGAGTCGTCATCGATGGTGTTGTACAGGTCGAGGCTTACGGCACGCATGCCACCCAGATAGCACACACCCGTGATCAAACTGAAAGACCTGCTCCGGCGGTATCAAAACAGCTCGCACAAAGTAATTGACACGCCACACTTATTGCGGGCTCACAATAGAAACAACGGACACTTCCTACAACCGAAAAGAAAACGTGACCGACTCTAGAATCTGTCAAGATTTGTTTTGACATTCTCCCCCTAAGTCTTGATCAGCCTCCTACTCCCTTGGAGTGTTTTGTAGCCCGATCCTCCTGCTCAGGTTCTGAAACCTCACCCTGGGAAGAGACTTTGTTAGAATCTCCCCTAACTGATCATCAGTCCCAACGTGCTTGACCTCAATTTTCTCTTCTGCAGCATACTCTCTAATCAGGTGGAACCTTGTGTCAATGTGGCAACTTCGATCATTCAACACAGGGTTCTTTATTAGAGAAATAGCCGACTTGTTATCCATATTCAGAACCGGCTTGATCATCTTGATCTTCATCAGTTCAGACAGCAGTCTTGCTAGCCATACGACTTGACAAGTTGCCGTTGCAGTAGCCACATACTCTGCTTCACAGCTTGACATTGTCACAATTTTTTGTTTTGCTGACTGCCAGCTAATAGGGCTCTCATCAAGGAATAAAATAATATCCGTAGTGCTTCTTCTTCCATCAATGTCCCCAGCAAAATAGTTATCGCTAAAACCTCTTAGCACAGGTTGTGAACCTTTCCATTTTGGGTAGAGCAGACCTTGATCAAGTGTGCCTGAAACATACCTCAGTATGTGTTTGACAGCCATCAGATGGTCCATGTGTGGATCCTCCATAAACCTGCTAAAATAGCCGACTGAATATGCCAAATCAGGATGGGTGTTAACCAAGTACTGAAGGCTCCCAACTAAGCTTCTGTAGAGAGGTTCATCCACACGAGGGCTGCTATTTTCTTTGCTGAGCTTCAACCTTGGCTCCATGTGTATTTTGCAGGGGTTACACTTGTTATGAATGATGCTTGTATTATTATGGGGGCCAGATACCACAATAAATGGAAGTACAAGGGATTACAAATATGAAGAAAAGTCCTTATGCAAAAAGGGAAAATACAAATAACCCATATATCTCTAACACCCCCCCCCCTCAAACTCAAGGTGTGTCACGAACACTGAGTTTGGAGAGATAAAAACTATGCTGAGCCCAAGTCTGTGCCTTCGTGAAGAATTCAGCCAACTGAAGCTCTAAAGGCACATACTGAAGATCAATAACGTCGTCCTGTACCTATGCTCGTGTATAAGAAGCATCGACACCAATATGCTTGGTAAGCTCATGCTTAACCGGATCACGAGCAATACTGATAGCACCTGTATTGTCAGACAAAAGAGGAGTCGGCATACCAATAGAAACACCAAAGTCCTCAAGCAACTAACGCAACCAAGTCACCTCTGCACTTACATGAGATATAGCACGCAACTCAGCCTCTGCACTCGAACGAGAAACTGCTACATGCTTCTTAGTCTTCCAAGCAATGAGGGAACCACAAAGAAAAACACAATAGGCAGAAAGAGATCAACGATCAGAGGGATCACTATCCCAAGTAGCATCAGAGTATGCTTTGAACTGCAATGAGCTAAAGCGTGGAAAGAACAAGCATCTAGAGATAGTCCCACAAAGATAACACAAGACACGAAGCAAGTGACTATAGTGGACCTGGGTGGGAGCCGAAACAAACTGACTCAAATGTGAACAGAGTATGAGATATCAGGACGAGAGACACCAAGGTACACAAGACTCCCTACAATATGACGGTAACGAGTAGGATCATCAAGAGGCTCACCGTCAATGGCTCAAAGATGGATATTGAGTTCCATGGGAGTCTCAACAGTCCGGTGATCAGTAAGGGAAGCCCGATCAAGAAGATTCTGAATGTACTTCTCTTGAGACAGATAAATTTCCTCAGAGGAGGAAACCTCAATCCCAAGGAACTAACGAAGAGGACCAAGATCGTACATAAGAAACTGCTCATTTAGACGGGCCTTTACAAAAGCTATGTACTCATAATCATCTCCAGTGATGATCATGTCATCAACATAGAGAAGAAGAAGAGTGCGGCCACGAGATGAAGTGTGCACAAAAAGTGCAGGATCATGAGAACTAGCAGAGAAACTAGCAGCAGTGACCACAGATGCAAAACGTTGAAACCAAGCACGAGGAGCTTGCTTAAGGCCATAAAGAGATTGTCGAAGGCGACAAACCATACCCTCAGGAACAGAATACCCAGGTGGTGGCTGCATATAAACCTCTTCACGCAGCTCACCATTAAGAAAGGCATTCTTCACATCAAGCTGAGAGATGGACCAATCACGAACAGAGGCCACAGCAAGCAAAGTGCGAATAGTAGTCATGTGAGTGACAGGAGCAAAGGTCTCATCATAGTCACGACCAT
Source organism: Tuctoria greenei (assembly GCA_036927565.1). Classification (NCBI taxonomy): domain Eukaryota; kingdom Viridiplantae; phylum Streptophyta; class Magnoliopsida; order Poales; family Poaceae; genus Tuctoria; species Tuctoria greenei. The sequence goes on from JAYESD010000010.1 coordinate 2,580,335, forward strand.
GTTCCTGCTGGAAGCCACGTGCGACTAATTGAGCCTTATATCGCTCAAGTGAACTACCAAAGCGGGTCTTAACATTATAGACCCACTTACATGTGATAGGACGAACACGTGGGGGACAGGGCTCAAGTTCCACGTGCCAGTGCGCTCGAGAGCAGCAATCTCCTCGGCCATTGCATGCTGCCATTCCAGATAAGAAACAACATCGCTATATATAGCCGGCTCATGAAGAGCAGTAGCAGCAAAAAGCTAGAAGGAGAGTACCGATTAGGAGGCTGGCGAGGACGATGACCACACCTAAGAGGCTGCTCAAGAGAAGAATCATCAGAAGGAGATGATCCTTCAGGAGAAGAAGGTGTACCCGGAGAGGCAGGCTGAGCTGCAGAAGCTGAGACATCACAGGATGACTCAACTGGCGTAGATGACTCATCAGAAGAAGATGGCACATCTGATGTGGGCACAACTCATCGAGTATAGACCTGCATGACAGGAGCCTTCAAAGTGTAATCAGAAACCAAAGAACAAGGCTCCGAAGAAGAAGAAGGAGGGACTGTCGAACGCGACAAGGAGTGTGAGGAAGGTACACTAGCAATGGGGGCATCTGGAAAGAACAGGAACGAAATAGGATCAACTACAGACGCAGAAGAAGCATCAGAAGAAGGACAGGGATACAAAGGATGTGTCTCATCAAAAACAACATCCCGTGAAATCCTCATCTGTCGATTAACTGGATCCCAACAACGATAACCCTTATGCTCTGAAATGTACCCTAAGAAAACACACTCGACCGACTGAGCAGACAGCTTAGTGCGCTCACAAGGTGCAAGCAACACGTAGCACACACAACCAAAAAGATGAAGGCTAGTGTAGTCAGGGATCTTGCCCGTAAGACGCTCAAAAGGAATCCTGCCTTTAAGAGTGGACGAGGGCTGAATGTTAATCAAGAAAGTGGCAGTGGATACAGCCCCAGCCCAAAAATGAGGCGGAATAGAAGAAGCAATGAGAAGTGTACATCCTGTCTCAAGGAGATGACGATGTTTTCGCTCAGCAACGCCATTTTGCGCATGAGCACCAGGGCAAGAATACTGAGCAAGAGTACCTTGCTCAGAAATAAAATCACGAAGATCATCAGAGAGGTACTCACCAGCAGATTATGTATGGAAGACACGGATAGGAGTGTCAAAATGAGTGCAGACCATAGCCGAAAAAGAGTTATAGATAGACAATGCCTGACTTCGATGTTTCATGAAGTAAACCCATGTGTGGCGAGAAAAGTCATCTATAAAAATGATAAAGTGTCGATGCCCTCCTTTGGAAACAAAAGGAGCAGGACCCCAAACATCTGAATGAACAAGGTAAAAAGGACGCTGAGACACTGATTCACTAGAAGGATAGGGAAGCTGAATCTGCTTCCCCAATCAACAACCCTGACACTGAGCTAAAGACTGATATCCTAAAACCGATCCTAAGACACCTCGACGAATCAAGTCAGATAAACAAGAGCCACAAATATGTCCTAGACGATGGTGCCAGTGAGAAAAAGACGAGGTAGATGGAGCAGCAAAAGCAGAGCTAACATGACTAGCAGGCGCAGCGGAAGGAAGACAAAGCCAGTCAAGCTCCGAGAGACGTTGGGAATCGCGACAACGAGGACCAGAGCCAACAAGCTGACCCATATGACGATCCACAACAGAACAAGAATCAGAATCAAGAATCACTCAACAACCATGATCAGTGAGTTGACCAGCAGACATAAGCTGCATGGTCAGGTTAAGAACATATGAGACATCAGGAACACAAAAAGAGTCAGATAAAAGGGTGCCCTGTCCAAGAACCGGAAGTGAAGAACCATCGGCAGTATGAATAGTGGGAGAACGAGACGAATTACTCAGAGATGATAAACATGTGGAGTAAGGAGTCATATGAAAAGAAGCTCCAGAATCAAGAATCCATGGGCGAGTACCTGAACAAGATGTGAAAGGTGGTCCCTCAAAGGAAGACAGAGAAGTAGCAGTAGAACCTGAAGGTGTAGAAGGCTGAGTCGCAATACCAACAGCTCCTGATGATGTAGAGGCAGCAAGGCGATGAATAAGCATAAGCAACTCGGCATCTATAGCAGCAGAACTCCCCTGAGATCCTCCAGTTGCAGCACCACGAGCACACCGTGAAGAACGACAAGACTGAACACCAGCACTGGATCGAGAAGTCGAAGAACAAGCAGACAAAGAAGTAGAGGTCCGCAACAAGACAACATCACGAGTATCCTCTATCTGATCAAATAACTCCTCCACTGTAGCATCATCCTGTCGTAACAGCTGCTCGTGACGAAAAGCAGCAAAAGAGGTAGACTGACCAGTAGTCTCATACCGACGATGTAGAAAAGACCACATCTGGTGTGAATACTCAAACCCAATAATATCAGAAGCCAAATGATCTTCCATACTAGCAGCAAGAATAGCACCAGCACGAGCATCCTCATCCAACCATGCCCTGTATATACTGAACTCTCGTGAAGAACTCCTGTAGACTACAGTAAAGGACGGGCATTTAACATCACCCATGAAATACTCCCAGAGTCGTAGACCACGCATGTGCAGACGCATGTGAGGAACTCAGTCACAGTAATTGGTGCCATTAAAAAGCATCGGACACCGCACAACCAGAACCCCACCAGAAGAAGAAGTCATCATAAAGACGATCACCGGCCACGACTAGAGCGCAAAATATGCAAGCGGTGGGCAGCAACAAGAGCGCAAAATAAGCAGCAACGAGCGACGATGAGAGTGCAAGAGACAAAGCGACGCAAGCTGAGGTTGACTACCGCAAAGAACAGAGGTGTAGAAACCACGGCAGTAGATGCATGTGGGCTGTACAGGGATGAAGCGGTAGATGCACGTGGTTGTACAGAGATGAAGCAGGCGATGGCTCCGCTCCTCCTTCGACAGCAACACACGGAGGTGGCCCCGCCGGTGGACTTGGCCAGCGGCGACCTCCGACGTGCATACGAGACAGCAGCGACGCGGCCATGGCCCCGTCGATTGGGTCTGAATAACTGACGAGAAATCGAGGCACGGTCTCCACGAAACACGAGCGTGAGTAGAAGAGCTGAGATCCAAAGACGGAGAAGCACCTCAAGCCATCGAGATCAAGCGAGAATGAATGTGGCCTAAAGGGGGGGGATTAATAGGCCTTTTTGAATTAGTTGGAACCTGCAACACTTAGCAACTTGATCAAATACCAGAAAATTGGACTAGTCCGGTAGAGTGCGGACTAGTCCGGTGCGTACGGACTAGATCGATCAAGTTTGATTGATTATCTCGATCCTAGACTCTATGCGGCGGAAATATACTTGTAATTAGAGTGTAATACTTCTATGAAACTGGATGTTGCACAAGTTAACCTTATATTCAATGTTTTAATGTAATGTGAACAAGATCAAGTAAAACCCTATATATCAATGAAAGTAAGAACAAAAATGCACAAGTGAAGACACAAGATTTTTATCCTGTGGTTCGGTTCCCACAAAGGCAACCTACATCCATGTTGAGGAGGCCACGAAAGGGCCGAGTCTTCACCAACCCTAACCTCGTCGAATCGCCACGAAGGCCAATTCTCTTTCACTATCACAAGGGTAAATCACGAAGTTTAATGGGCCTTCTCACAAGTTGAGGGCTCCCCAAGATTACAAGTCAAACACCACCAAGAACACACTCTTAAGATCAACAATGAAACAACAGGAGTGTGTTAGAGATCAAACCCAAGAGCTCAAATGTGTGAATTGTGTCTCTCCTTTGATCCAAGATGAATCCTCAAGGATTTGATCTTTCTTGCATTGGATTGCTTGGAGAGATGTGTTTTCTACGGTCTTGGAGGGTGTGACGGCGCTGGGAGTCGAGAGAGTTGAAAGTAGGGCCGTGCACATCTATTTATATGGTGTTTCCAAAAGTTACTATCGGGGTTTCGAGGGTCCGTACTAGTCCGTGGTGGAGTCCCGACTAGTCCGGTGTGCGGCGTGTAGGAAACCCTAAGTTCTCATGAAGATCGGACTTGTGCGACTTAAAACGGACTAGTTTGATTTTGGCTCTAGAAAAGTTCGGACTAGTCTGATTATTTTCGGACACGTCAGGTTGTGGTGACCTCCTTAGTGAATTGGGACAAGTCCGCATTTAGAGGACTTGTCCGATTTTAGTTAGAGAGGTTATCAGACTAGTCCGTGGTGACTTCGGACTTGTCCGATTTTGTGCAAATTTGTGAAGTGTAGAGGATTAGTCCGCACTGGGGAGGACTAGTCCGATTTTAGTCAGAAAGATATCGGACTAGTCTGTGGTGATATCGGACTAGTCCGGTCCGTTTAGACTCGGACTGTGCAAACAAGTCCGCACAGGGAGGACTTGTCCGATTTTGAACATAGGGGTTATCGGACTAGTCCGGATATTATCGGACTAGTCCGGACCTGTATAAATTAGTGCAGTGAGTGAGTTTTCTTGTGATTGAGCTCTTGGGGTGTGTTTCTCCAACGCACTCCATACACAATGATCTAATCTATTTAGCTCTTGAGCTCCTTTCCATATAGATCCTCATTCTCCTTTCTTTTTGGGCTTTCTTCATAATTTCTTTTAAGACCTGCGCTCATCTCAACAATTTGGTTAGGATCTCATTTGTTTGTCATAAATCAACCAAAACCCACAAGGGATACCTAGATGCACTTTCAATCTCCCCCTTTTTGGTGATTGATGACAACCAATTGAGTTTTCACAAAATATGATAAAAATACAAAATTTTCATAAAGTGTGCACATATGAGTTAGGTACAAGTTAAGCAGTGAAAACACAGGTCATATGTGCACTCTTTACGGTGGGGTGTAAAACTATGTGAGTGTGACCAATAATTGTGATGAGAATGAAGTGATTGACATTAAAATACCAATATCAAGCGTATATGTCAATTTCAAGGCAAAAACACAAATTTCATAACATAAGCAAAGTCATTCCACCACTCCACAATACCAAAGATAGAGATAACAGTATTGGAGTTTTACAACCCAAGGGAGACACAAAAAAGATACACAAATGAAGCTCTCATCTCTCAACCTACAGCTAGGACTAGTGACTCCCCCTCAATCTCTCCCACTTTGGTATCAAGATACCAAAAAGAAGGAGAAGAGGGATCTAGTGGCTCATTCCTCGCTGTCGTTTCTCTCCTTGTCTTCATCTTCATCTTCCGGCTGGGTACCAGGAGGAGGAGCGGATCAACTCGAAGTGCCCCCAATGCCAAAGTAGGCAAGCTCGGAGAGAGTCAAAGGCCCAAGCTTAGTGAAATCAGTAGCTTAATCGTCAGAGATGACTGGGGATCCAATAGGCTCGATCTCCAACTTCTGGCAAATATGCTTGACATTTTCTTTGACATATCTCATATCTGCCTTCCTCGCCTTGTTCAGCTTGTGAGTATTCACTTCGGCCTTCTTGCATGAGGCAAAGATTGCTGCCAAGTACTTCAGGATTCCACTAGGAGACCCTTTTTGGGGAGGGGCCCTAGTGGAGGGGGCAGTCCTCTCATCTCCTCTAGCTCTCCTCGGAGCCTCTTCACTCGACACTGGAGGTGGGGCAGCTTGGACATTTGCTTGGGGACGCTTCTGGGGCCTCAAGTGAGTGTGCTCCACGTCCTTCACGAACTCGATCCCTGTGACCTTCTCAATCATGAACATTGGGTAGGGGCATAGCCACAAGATTTGTTCGTCGTGCAGGAGATGTTGACCATATCATTCTAGATATAGTCAAAGATGTCAAACTTCCTGTTCTTGCTTATCACTTTCATCAAGGTCCTCAAGTAACCTTGGACACTTCCTGCATCCCCATCTTTTGGTGCTATTGTCTTCCTGAGCACCCTATTGAGAACCATGAAGAAGGGCTTCATGTTCTTAGTTGAGGGAGGATTGAACTTTAGGCTAGTGTCATAGAGGAAGTCCATCTTGTCTTTTCCCAAGACACCAATGTTGTGGGTGGTCAACTCATTGTTGCCGGTGTCTTCAAGATGAAGGAGTCTTGCAAACTCATCATAAGTGATAGTGTACTTGGATCCATGTGTCATCCAAGTCACTCTCTCTTCATCATCACTCGCAAAGAAACAAGTGGCATAGAATTGGGCAATGATCCCATCGTTCCAGTGATATCTAAAGGCAAACAGGTCCTTCAGTCCATGCCTAGCAGCAGCTTCCACCACCTGATCAAAGGCTTCACAACTCTTTCTCTCAAAGTGATTCCAGTCCATCCACTGGCTGCAGATCACCGGAGTCTTCATGGTAAGGTATACTGAGCTGTAGAAGTTTGCATGAAAATTGCTCCAAAACCTTGCATCAGCATCCTTCTTGGGTCGGTTGTAGCAGTTGTAGGATCGAAGAGCACGTTAAAAGCTACCATAGGGGGGAGGGGTGAATGGTATATTTAAAAATCTTACTCAGCGGAAACAATTAAACCCCAACCCCTTCGGCAGAAAATGATCTGTTAAAAAAATCATGTGTGAGACTAATTTAAACATGTTTCACCATGACAAAAGTGATATATATATCAGAGAGAATGAAGTCACAAAGACAACACAACAAGAATCACTCAAATCCGTCGAGAGAAACTCAAGTTATGATCGAAAGATCGAACAAAGGTCAATCTGCCCTACCCGGAAAAAAAACAGTTCTGGAAAGCTGCAAAGAAACTCGTGTAGATAATAGACCACAAATCCAATGACCGTGAAATTTTTACATATGATATATAATCAAGTTTTGAAGACAACCCAAAAAGAATCACGTCAATTGGATCTGTAAAAATCGAGTTATGATAAAACTACCGACGAAAGGTAGTGCTGTCCAGAAATTCGACGAGTAAAACTTGTCTGGAACAAGTCGGACGAACAAGGCACAAAAGTTCCTTCAAACTATGAATTTTATTCAATAGAACACAAGATGAACAGCCCCAAAGTCGTGCACCACGAGCTCTGGGCTCCCTTGCTTATATAACCAGCTCGAAAGCCAACTCAACTCAGATCAGGAACCTAATCCTACTCTGTTCACGAATCGTAACTTTCCATAACTGCTTAGGATTCTTCTATACGCAGATAGAAGCAATCTTAAGACTTCAAAACACCTTAGGAACGTATACCACATTCCTAAACAACTCAAATTCGTGACCCACACGAAATCCTATCATAACCAACTCAAATCTTTCCATATTTGAGTCAAACCCGACTCAGCCGCAGCCAGAGTCCATAACCTAGTCGGTTGGACCTTTCCGACCAACTCTTTACGTCCACATCTCTTCATCACATCTCGGAACCATGTAGCCACGTCCATGCACTCCTTGCACATGTGCAAAAATCTTCCAATGACGTCCACGATACCTTCACATGCATTGTTCTTGATTCAATCACGCTGTGCAACCTCCTGATCAGCTCAACCACAATTACTCCTGAATTTGGTTGTTGGAACCTCATCTCCTCCCTGAGACTAGTCCAATGGATCCCATCACCAGCCATGTCTTGAACTCAAGCAACACCTGCACATGAATAAACAACCAATCCATACGAGCTCAAGTCCTCGACTTGACTCAAGTTAGTTCCGAACACAACACCTTACGTGAGAACCTCACATAAGCATGTTGCAAAACCACAGTAACACGATATCATCCATGTCAACCAAAAACGCACCAAAGACTTAGCAAATGAATACTAAGCAATCTTTTCAGGGATGTAGAGCAAGTACGAAACATTGCAAATGAAAAACAGAAGCATTGCGATCAAGTTCCAGACCTTGCCAGAGCAACCCGGACCTTGAGCCGGAGCTAACAAAAGCTAGTAGAACCTAGCGCTGGAACTTACCAAAACTAGTATAACCAAGCTCCCTCCGGAGCTTACAAAACTAGCAGGACCTTAATAAAAAGGTGTTTTGGTGATATTCATAACTTTTATCGCCAAAGCAAGTGTATTCACTACAAGCTAATATATTCAGCACACATAGGTCTTACAATCTCCCCCTTGATGAATGCATTGGCAACACCATTTAAAATCTGAACATTGGCTTATTCAAATAAAAGTTTTGAAGGCAATTTCTCCCCCTTTGTAAATCAAAAGTAAAATGAGAAGAAAATCCAAAAATTATCCCATATTATCTCTCCCCCTTTATTATCTCTCCTTATGCACATATTCTCTTTCTCTTCATGTTTATCTCTCCCCCTTTGACAATGTATTCAGTAAGTCATAAGCATATAAACAAATTATCTCTCCAACTTTAGTTGTTATGAGCATATTATAACATATACATATAAACAAAGCTCATCCAAGTCATACTATCAAGTAACTTACACTATCACATCAATGAAATATATAAAGTAGTGTAAGCCATGCTAGAGATCAAATGTAATTTTCAATTTAAGTAAGTCATGATCTTACAAACTTAACTATTTCATAACTTGAAAGCATGACACTAGTTGCTGCATTTTAATATTTTCAAAACACAAATTTAGATCATATGATATTTGCAAGAGATTATATGCGCATCTACCTTATTCTAACCAACCAAGCCAAGCCTATGTCATTTGACAATCAGAAGCTTAAGGACAAGGTTTTAGTCATACACAACTTCTTCCAAGTTCATATCTAAGTGCAATGATAAGCCATCTCAAAAGAAGAAGTGTGATGCATGCATATTCTCTTGATCTTTTCTCAATTTATATTTTTTCATAAAAACTCAACATGTGAGTTGATTACTTGATTAATTCTTAATGATTAAAAGCACTTGTGAACATGTAACAAGTTCAAAACAGCAAGAAAGTTCGACCATGACCAGTTTTAGTGTAAGTAATTATTCCAATTACTAGACATGACAAAAACTACAAAATGTATAACACGAGTAATGTAGTAAGAACTTTCAGCATGTAAAAGGAATCACAAAGTCATATATGTATGAAATACTATGCTCATATTATTTTAATTTCAGATTCACACATAGACTTCCCATGTTTCAAAACTCCCCCTCAATTTAAGCCATGAGGATGCATAACCCCTATTTCACTACAAATGTAACAAAAACGAGTGAAATCCAAAGGTTTTTTGAAAATGTCAGCCAATTGTTGTTCGGTATCTACATGGTGAAGCACAATGTTTCCTTTTTCAACATTATCTCGGAGAAAGTGATACCTAATGTCAATGTGCTTAGTTCTAGAATGTTGCACGGGGTTTTTAGCAATGCAAATGGCACTAGTGTTATCACAGAACAGTGGAACACTATCTAGATCAACCCCATAGTCCTTAAGTTTTTGAACAATCCAAAGAATTTGTGAGCAAGCACTAGCAGCAGCTACATATTCAGATTCGGCTGTGGATTCTGCAACTGAATTTAGTTTTCTAGAGGACCAAGCAACAAGAGAATTACCAAGAAAATGACAAGCACCTGAAGTAGTTTTCCTATCAATCCTACAACCCCCAAAATCAGCATCCGAAAAAGCTTTCAAAGTAACGGTTGAGGAAGAAGGAAGAAAAATGCCAAATTCTTGAGTTCCATGTAAGTACATGAGAATCCTTTTGACAGCTTGACGATTTGAAGCACGTGGGGAGGCTTGAAACCGTGCACAAAGACATACGCTGAATTGTATGTCTGGTCTTGATGCCGTGAGGTACAAAAGTGATCCGATCATGCTTCTATATTCTCTTTGATCCATGGGTTCACCATCTTCATCAAGTCCAAGTGTTGTTGCTGTTCCCATTGGTGTCCGAAGAGGCTTGGTTTTGTCCATGTTGAAGTGCCTTAGGAGATCTTTTGTATACTTCGTTTGATGCATAATGGTACCCTCCTTAGTTTGCTTGATTTGCAGCCCCAAAAAGTAAGTGAGTTCACTCATCATACTCATTTCAAATTCGGAACTCATCATTGCTGAAAACTTGGACACAAGATCATGAGAAGCACAACCAAAGATAATAGCATCCACATACACTTGAACGAATAATGAGTCATTGCCATGCTTAAGCACAAAAAGAGTTTTATCAACCTTGCCCATGGTAAACCCTTTTTCAAGTAAGAATGTTTTTAACCTATCATACCATGCTCTAGGGGCTTGTTTGAGACCGTACAAGGCTTTGGACAGTTTGTAAACATGATTAGGAAAATCTAGATTTTCAAAACCTGGTGGTTGCTTGACATAAACCTCCTCATCTATGTAGCCATTTAGAAAAGCACTTTTAACATCCATTTGATATAGCTTGAAACCTTTAGATGCAGCAAAGGCTAACAAAATTCTTATGGCTTCTAATCTAGCAACGGGAGCAAAAGTTTCATCAAAATCTAGACCTTCAACTTGAGTGAAACCTTGAGAAACCAACCTAGCCTTATTCCTAACCACAACCCCATCCTCACTTTGTTTATTTTTAAATACCCATTTAGTTCCAATTATTGTGTGACCTTGAGGTGGAGGTACAAGTTTCCAAACATTATTTCTTTCAAAATTTTCTAACTCTTCTTGCATGGCAATAATCCAAGATTCATTAGTGAGTGCGTGTGATATATCTTTGGGTTCAAAAGAAGCAACAAAAGTAGAATGAGCATAAGAGTTTGGATCGCAAAACCTGGACCGTGTGACTCGTTCGTGCAAGCTTCCAATCATCTGTTGTGGGGGATGATCTTTGTAAAACCATAGGGGAACAGATGTCTCACAAGCTTCTTCTTCTTCATGTTCATCACAAATCGATGAGATTGTGACCTGAGAATGATTTGAATCAGCATTGATGGTTGCCGGTGCTGGTTGAGAATTAACATTCGGAGCTGAACCGAAGTCTTTAGCTGCTGAATTTTTGGGCAGCAGCTCCAATTCTTCCTCATCTTCAACAAAAATGCTCCCCCCCTGCGGATATGGATCTGGACCTGCAATGTTTGAGCTAGTATCTGGGCTAGATTCATCAAAAGACACTTCACAAGTCTCCACAATTTTGTTAGTGTCAAGTAAAAGCACACGGTAGCCTCTAGTATGAGATGGATAACCAAGAAACATGCCATCAATGGATCTAGGTTCAAATTTATCAAGATTACCATGTTTCTTAACAAAGCATTTGCAACCAAAGACCCGAAAGTGTGTAACACTAGGCCTATGTCCAAACCGAAGCTCATATGGTGTTTTACCTAGCTTAGCACGCAAGAAAACACGATTTGAGATATAACAAATGGTTGCTAACGCATCAGCCCAAAATTTCCTAGGAGTTCGATATTCATCAAGCATAGTCCTAGCCATCTCAACTAAGGTTTTGTTCTTTCTTTCTACAACACCGTTTTGTTGAGGTACATATGGTGAAGAAAATTGATGATCTATTCTATTTTTAGCACAAAAGGGATCAAAAGATTGATTTTTAAATTCAGTTCCATTATCACTTCTAATTGCTTTTAAAGATCCTGGGTAATCAATTGATAATCTAAGAAATAAAGTTCTAAAGTGACTAAAAAATTCATTCTTAGACGCCATAAAGTAAACCCAAGAGTATCTAGAATAATCATCAACAATCACAAGTACATACCATTTACCTCTGAATGATTGAACACGTGAAGGTCCTACGGTGTCAAGATGCAAAAGTTGACATGGTTCAATTGTCATGATCATTGTGAGAGGAGTATGTGAACCTGCAACCATCTTAGCATGTCTACAAGAAGACCACACAATTTCTTTGTCCCCTTTAAGCTTAGGCAGCCCACGTATGCGATCAAGAGCACTAACACGCGTTAGGTGATCAAAGCCTACGTGACCAAGTCTACGATGCCAAAAATATAGGTCCTTTGAATCATTAGCAACTAGACACCTATGCTTAGAGGATGACATATCAAAATCAGCTTTAAAAACTCTTCCAAACCGAGACATGTTAAAAATAAGCTCACTATTTGAACCTACAACTTTGCAGCAATTTTTATTGAAAATAATTTCTAGATTTTCATCTAGTAATTGTGCAACAGAAAGCAAGTTGTATTTCAAATTTTTGACAAGTGCCAAATCCTTCAAAGTGTAGTGATCATTTACTCTAACCGAACCTTTAGCAATTATAGGAGTTGAAGAATTATCGGCAAAAGTAACATTCTCTACACATGATACAAAAGAGAGGGAGGAGAACCAATCTTTGTTACCGGTCATGTGGCGTGAGCAACTTGAATCCACAATCCAAATGTTCTCCTTCCTCAAACGTGTAACCTACATAGAAGCACAATACGTCGATGACTCAATACTGGGGTTAGTCAAAAGGCATTTAGGAATCCAGTACTGAGTCACGCGACATGCAGCAGGAAAAACATGCGAAAGCTGAGACAAAATAGGAGGTTTATGAGTCAAAGTTTGAGATTTTTTATTCTTAACTACTGACCTATAAGGTGTTACTTGTGTAGCACAAAAATCAGTAGCTCCGGAGGCAAAAACAGAAGGTCCGGAGGTAAACTTTGAATGTTTTTGACTCAAAATAGCAGGTTGTACATTCGGTTCAATATGTGCAGCAAATTTTGCATGAAAGTTATGAGATCTAGCAACCATTCTTTCCCTTTTCTGTTGTTTAGCTAGTCTATAACAAAAATCTATGACATGACCATCTCTACCACAATAGGTACAATGAAATTTAACTTTGTGTTCATGTCTAGATGAGCAAACAACATTTTTATTTGAAACCGAATGAGACAATACTCCTAGAAAACCACTTCTTTTTGTTTAGGAACTGTTTGAATCAAACCACATCCTAATAACTTTACAATTTTAGGTGGATGTTCCTTAGCATGAGCATGAGAATCAAAACCTAAACCCGTTTTATCATTGCTAGACTTGAATGAATTCAGCAGCAAGTTTAGGTTCTTATTCCCATTACAAAACTGATCTAGTGTCCTATGCATGTCATCAAGTTTATTGGACAGATCAACGCAATTTTCACATGAAGTTTTTCCTTTTAGTTTGCAATTGGAACAAAATTTAACTTCATGAGAACGTAAAGCATTGTTCAATATAGAAATTTCATTCATAGCATCCTGTAGTTTCTTATCAAGATCATCACAAGTAGAACAATGCAAATCAATTGTAGAACAACTAGCATCTTTCAAGTTTTTATCATTAAGTGCAGCAAGCTCTTTGTTCTTTTCAATTGCAAATCAATTGTAGAACAACTAGCATCTTTCAAGTTTTTATCATTAAGTGCAGCAAGCTCTTTGTTCTTTTCAATTTCTAACTCAAGTTTATCAAGTGTGGAGGTGTGCGCACTTCTTAATGAGGACAATTGTTCATATATTAAATCACATGAGGAACAAGAATCATCACTAGGAATCAAGGATTTCAAATGATTAATTTCAGATTCTAGTGACTCAATTTTAACAGCATTATCCCTAAGATTTTTGTCCTTTTTCTTAACAATAACAGTGGCACGAGAAATAGCATCACACATTTCTTCGCAAGTAGGACATACCTCTTCATTGTCGCTGTTGTGTTCTGCCTCCTCCATACTTGATCTTGACTTGCCCGCCATGAAGGACAAATTTGCCAAATCATCTTCATCTTCATCACTTCCAATGTCCACGTCGCTTGAGCCAAGTTCCTGGAGTGCTGAGATAAAACTACTCATAAATTGACGTCCTGTAAAACCCTTCTTTTTCTTCGTATCTTTTGCAGAGGAGTGCTTCGTTCTTGTTGTCTTTTCATCCCGGGAAGTAGGACCCGAAAGGTTAGGGCAATTTGAACGAAAATTTCCTGTCTTACCACATTCAAAGCATCGTTGAGGTCCGGAGCTTCCTCTCCTTCTAGTTCTCACATTTTGCAATGCTTTTGAGAACCGGGTAGAGATGAGCGCTAGCTCCTCCTCTGGAAACTCCTCAATCTGTTCAAGGGTTAGAGAGGACAGCAAAGCAAGTGTACCACAAGATGATGTTTGACCAGAACTAGGCATGTCACATTGAGAAACAAAAGCAATAGACTTGTTGGGGTTCTTACGTGAGATTATGTCAATTTCATGAGTTTTTAACTTGGAATTTAGCACATCTAAAGTAAGTGAACTCATGACAGTAGATTCACGAATAGATGTGACTTTCATCTCACAAATTGACATATCTAATGCACTTAGCAATTGCCTAGAATTTTCAGCATCTGAAAAATTAACATTGACACTACACAAGTTGCTGAGAATCTTATTAAAGCGGGCAAAAAGGTCATCAATAGACTCACCAGGTTGCATCTCGAAGCGCATGTATTCTTTCTTGAACATGTCTTGCCTTACCTCTTTGATTGTGTTGGATCCTTTGTGGTAGTCACAAAGTGCTTTCCACACATCGTATGCATATCGGAGGTGTGCAACACGGTCGAAGTCGCTTTGTGTTAATCCTTGTATGATCAAGTTCTGAGCCTTGTTGTTGTTGTCGACATCTCTCAGATTTGTAGCTGTAACTTGATCATTTGATGGCACTTCGTAAGGCTTGTATACCTTCTCCCATATTGCAAAGCATTGTGCCTGGATGAAAGCCTCCATGCGTGCCTTCCAAACCTGAAAATCAATACCAGCGAACACACAAGGTTTGGCAGAGTACTTCTCCATGATGATTAGTCAAAAACACATGCAAATCACAAAGATTAGAGCACCGTGGCTATGATACCAATTGTAGGATTGAAGAGCACGTGAAAAGCTACCAGAGGGGGGTGAATGGTAGATTTAAAAATCTTACGCAGCGGAAACAATTAAACCGCAACCCCTTCGGCAGAAAAACGATCTGTTAAAGAAATTGTGTGTGATACTAATCTAAACGTGTTTCACCGTGACAAAAGTGATAGATATCAGATAGAATCAAGTCACGAAGACAACACAACAATAATCACTCAAATCTGTCAAGAGAAACTCAAGTTATGATCGAAAGATCGAACAAAGGTCAATCTGCCCTACCCGGAAAAAAAACAGTTCTGGAACGCTGTAAAGAAACTCGTGTAGATCATAGACCACAAATCCAATGACCGTGAAATTTTTACATATGATATATAATCAATTTGTGAAGACAATCCAAAAAGAATCACGTCAATTGGATCTGTAAAACTCGATTTATGATAAAACCACCGACGAAAGGTAGTGCTGTCCAGAAATTCGACGAGTAAAACTTGTCTGGAACAAGTCGGACGAACAAGGCACAAAAGTTCCTTCAAACTACGAATTTTATTCAATAGAACACAAGAGGAACAGCCCCAAAGTCGTGCACCACGAGCTCTGTGTTAGGAAATCAGCGGAAAGCTACTCTAGCAACTCTACCGCATCACCCAGGAAACATGCGAGTATAGCGGTCATGGATCGTTACCACTAGATGCGCAGCGCAGCGGAATGTTGATGCGCGTCGGTGTAAGGGAAGTAGACGATCTCGTTCGTCTTCTCCTCGTCCTCGTCACAGCAGCAGGTAGACGATCACGATCGTCGTAGCCGATCAGCGCAGCAGTAGCAGCAACGCCTCCACGGAGTCCACACGTACGGAGAGGAACGCCGTGCACCGGTGTGCTAGCACCGCGTGCGCGGTAAGGGTCTCGGCGTGAGGCCTGCGAGGGGTGGCAGCTAGGGCTGTCACGTGGTGGGATAATTAGCCCCTAACCCTACCTCTCATATTTATAGGCGTACTAATGGGCTTTTAGGTCGCAGGCCCATTAGTACCCTAATTGCTTATGGATCAAATATCCAATAGGCCTGAACCCGAATTGTTATGATTGCCTCTTGGGCACATCACCAACAATCTCCCACTTGCACTAGAGACAATCATCTAGCCAAGATTTTCGATATTCCAACTCCTTAAGTGTGTGACCCGTTAGGTTCATGAGCAGTCGGTTGTGAATGGAAACCATTTCCAACCACAAGTCAGTAGAGGTACCTAGCAGGACATACTGACTCCCGACTGTACATAAAGATCATATCGGCCGAACCTAGATACATTCAACATGCTAATCCCTTTGCCTCACGATACCAGTCAAGCTCAAGGCGAGATGCGTGCCATCCTTGTGATAGCTCGACCATTCACTCGATCAAATAGTGGATTCATTCCGTGACTAACTTTTAGTCACTGTGATTAACCTTTAATCACCTTGGCATGGCCATGCACTTTCAAATCCAACTATCTCGAGGGGCCCATAGATATCTCTCCTGTTATTTAGGAGGGGCAAATCCCATCTTGATCCGCGCACATCACATTCTATGTTTCATTATATACGCGAAGACTACTTTTATGACTACCCAGTTACGGAGTAGCGTTTGGTAGTCTCAAAGTACACAACTACGCATAGTGAGAAACAATGGCGATCTCAGGTCTAAGGATCTAGCAGGTGTATCACTCAAGACCAACTGATGGCACATATGGAAATAACAATCCCAGCAGTGTCTTGGAGTGGGTCAATCCAACACCATGTTCACTAACATGTGTTCACATTATTAATTTGATATCTCTATATCTATGATCCGTGAAACGTGATCATCAATTAATACATGTGCTAGTCTGTATGCAATCATTATCTCATATAATGATATAGACTAGGGATCATCTAGAGTAACATTACTTTTAACAAAGAGTTTCACGAACAAGTCACATACTTGATGATCAATGTAGATAATGATTACTCATATAACAATTTATTTAATAGTACATAAACATAGCTGTGACACAAGTCTCCCACTACACATTATGATCACTGATGTAAGTATCTAATACCCATAGATCTCGTGTGTGCCTCATGCTTTGATTGTGGAAGAGGCTTTGTCAACGGATCTGCAATATTCAAATCCGTGTGCACCTTGCATATCTTCACATCACCTCGGTCGATGATCTCTCGAATGAGGTGATAGCGTCGTAGTATGTGTTTGGATCGTTTGTGTGATCTAGGCTCCTTTGCCTGTGCAATGGCTCCACTATTGTCACAGTAGAGATCCACAGGGCTGGACGCGCTAGGAACAACACCCAACTCAGAAACAAATTTTCTGATCCAAACAGCCTCCTTTGCAGCTTCAGAAGCTGCAATATACTCCGCCTCTGTGGTTGAATCTGCTACTGTATCTTGCTTGGAACTTTTCCAGCTCACTGCCCCTCCATTGAGGCAGAATACAAAACCGGATTGCGATCTAGAATCATCCTTATCAGTTTGGAAGCTGGCATCAGTGTAACCTTTTACAACCAGCTCTTCTTCACCTCCAAACACTAAGAATGCATCCTTAGTTCTTCTTAAGTACTTAAGGATGTTTTTGACAACGGTCCAATGAGCCTCACCAAAATCTGATTGATATCTACTCGTGATACTTAGAGCATAAGATACATCTGGGCGTGTACATAGCATGGCATACATGATGGATCCAATAGCCGAAGCATAAGGAATCGCTCTCATCCTCTTTTGCTCATCAGGTGTCGAAGGACACTGACTCTTTCTTAGAGTAATGCCATGTGACATTGGCAAGAAACCTTTCTTGGAATCTTGCATATTGAACCGATTCAATATCTTGTCAATATATGTATCTTGACTTAATCCAATTAGCCTTTTAGATCTATCTCTATAGATCTTTATGCCCAAAATATACGTTGCCTCTCCTAAATCCTTCATTGAGAAACTTTTTCTTAATGAGGATTTAACATCATCAAGCATTGAAATGTCATTTCCGATCAATAATATGTCATCTACATATAGGACCAGAAATACATGTGTGCTCCCACTAAACTTCTTGTAAATACAAGGTTCTTCTACGTTCTTGATGAAACCAAACCCTTTGATTACTTCATCAAAACGCAGATTCCAACTCCGAGATGCTTGCTTCAGTCCATAAATGGACTTTTGAAGCTTGCATATTTTACTAGCATTTTTAGGATCGACAAAACCCTCAGGTTGTGTCATGTACACATCCTCAGTCAGACTTCCATTAAGAAAGGCTGTTTTGACATCCATTTGCCATATTTCATAATCAAAATATGCAGCAATTGCTAGAAGAATCCGAACAGACTTAAGCATTGCAACGGGTGAGAAAGTTTCATCATAATCAACACCTTGAATTTGTTTGAAACCTTTCGCTACCAATCGCGCTTTATAGATGTGAACATTTCCATCCATATCAGTCTTTTTCTTGAAAATCCATCTACAATCGATAGGTCTCACACCTTCGATTGGATCAACCAAGTTCCAAACTTGATTTTCATGCATGGATTCAATTTCAGATTTCATGGCTCCAAGCCACTTCTCAGAGTCGGGTCCCATCATTGCTTCAGTATAGGTCGTGGGCTCATTATTGTCTAACAATACCATGTCATGCTGCTCCGTGGTTAGAAGCGTTAACTTTTCAGTCGCACGACGTACCCTCGTAGACCTTCGTGGGGCTGGTGTTTCATCAACTGGTTGCACAACATCTTGTACATCCTGTATAGGATCGGTGGGTGTTGAAACATTTTCAGGTATTTCTTGAATTTCTTCAAGATGCACCTTGCTCCCACTAACTCCTTTTGAGAGAAACTCTTTCTCCAAGAAGACACCATTGCGAGCGGTAAACACTTTACCCTCTGCTTTATTATAAAAATAATACCCTTTGGTTTCCCTAGGATATCCCACAAGAAGCATTTGTCTGATTTTGGAGTGAGTTTGTCTGACGTCAAACGTTTGACATAAACATCACATCCCCAAACTTTGAGGAAAGACAATCCGGGACGTTTCCCGGTCCACATCTCATATGGTGTCTTCTCAACAGACTTAGTTGGGACTCTGTTTAGTGTAAACGCAGCAGTTTCAAGAGCATAACCCCAAAAGGATAGTGGAAGATCTGCTTGGCTCATCATCGACCTAACCATGTCCAACAAGGTTCGGTTCCTCCGCTCGGACACCCCATTCCATTGAGGCGTTCCAGGTGGAGTCAATTGTGGAACAATTCCACATTGTTTCAAATGATCATAAAATTCATGGCTCAAATATTCACCCCCACGATCAGATCGTAGAAATTTGATTGTCTTGCCCAATTGATTCTGTACTTCATTCTGAAATTCTTTGAACTTTTCAAAGGATTCAGGCTTGTGCCTCATTAGGTAGACATAACCATATCTACTAAAGTCATCGGTAAATGTGATGAAGTACTGAAAACCACCTCTGGCAATTGAACTCATTGGTCCACATACATCTGTGTGTATAAGTCCCAACAAGTCAGTCGCCCTCTCACTTTGACCAGTGAAGGGTGCTTTGGTCATCTTCCCAAACAAACAAGATTCGCATGTGTCAAGTGATTCAAAATCAAATGAGCTTAGTAAACCATCTTTATGGAGTTTTTCAATGCGTTTCTCATTTATATGACCTAAGCGACAATGCCAAATAAAAGTGGGACTTAGATCATTATGACGAGCCCTTTTGGTATTAATGTTACAAACAGTTTTATCCTCAAGATCAAGAACATATAATCCATTCACCAATGGACATTGAGCATAGAAAATATTATTGTAATAAATAGAACAACATTTGTTCTTTATTACAATCTCATAACCATCAACTTCTTCTAAACACGAAGAAGAGATAATATTCTTGCTCAAAGTAGGAATGCAATAACAATTATTCAATTCCAAAACTAATCCTGAGGGTAATGACAAGTGGTAAGTTCCGACAGCTATGACTGCAACCTTTGCTCCATTGCCAACACGAACATCCAACTCGCCTTTTGCAAATCTTCTAGTCTCACTTAGACCCTGCAATGATTTGCAAGTGTGAATCATCGATCCGGTATCAAATACCCATGATTCACTAGAAGATAATGCAATGTTAATTTCTATAACATTTATACCTGAAGCGGAAGTCTCACTTCCCTTCTTCTTCTTCATATCCTCCAAGTACTTCTTGCAGTTCCTAGACCAGTGTCCCTTACCATGACAGTGAAAGCATTCATCATCAGGAGAAGGGCCAGATTTGCCCTTTGGCTTAGACTTTGAGCTTGAGGGCTCATCGGGAACCTTTCCCTTGCCTTTGCCTTTAGGATGCGTCACACGCTTCCTCTTTTTATTCTCCTTTTGTACCATCATCACATGATTGGCATTTTTCTTAATGCTTTCTTCGGCTGTTTTAAGCATCCCATGCAATTCAGCCAAAGTTTTCTCCATGCCATTCATTTGAAAATTCAATATGAATGGCTCGTAGCTCGGTGGGAGCGACTGGAGAACAACGTCAATAGCCAGATCATCCTTGAGTTCAGAACCAAGTTTGCCCAAAGTTTCAATGTAACCAATCATCTTGATTACATGAGGGCTGACCGGGCTACCCTCCGCCAGCTTGCATGAGAACAAGGACTTTGAGATATTGTATCTTTCAGCTCTTGCTTGATTCTCAAACATTCCACGCAGTCCCTCAATCATAGAATAAGCATCTGTATGCTCATACTGTTTTTGTAGATCAGGGGACATAGTGGCAAGCATGAGGCAGCTTACATTAAGCGCATCATCGCAGTGCTTCGTATAAGCTCTACGTGCTGCATTAGTTGCATCAGCTGGGAGGTCATCAGGGTAAGGCTGCAGAAGAACGTACTCGGTTTTCTCTTGCCTGAGAACGATTCTCAGGTTGCGGTACCAATCGATAAAGTTAGCTCCATTGAGCTTTTCCTTTTCAAGCACAGATCGCAAATTGAAACCGGAATTGTTACTAGCAGACATGATCTACAATAGAAAATAAATATGCAAGGTTTAGCACTATGTTATGTACCAATCTTCTATTAACAGTTTAATAAAAGATATTACCACTATATTATCATCGTCTTCCCTCTAACGATATATAGTGGTTCAAGATCCATATTCACTAATTCCTAGTGAGCTTTGGCTTCACAGCTAGGAAAATAGTGACATAGGTAAACAACAATTGTTAATCATATCCCTATATGACTCTTGTTTGTTGGGTGACATCCAATGCCCCGGCTCCCAACTCTATGCCATAAAGCCCAAAACCGTTTTGATAGCTTTGTTGAGTAAACCAACACTATGCATGTGAATGTCCAACATTCACCCTATGAATTATGATAGATGATGGTACTTTGCTTTGGCAAACCTACCACACAACGATCAAAATAACATAGGTGCAGCTATTGGTAAATGGCATCAAATGCTCAACTTTTGTGAGGGAAGCTATTCTATCATGACAAAACATCCACCATATGAAGAGCATGAAAAGAAAGTAATAAGCATCACAGGCATATGATAATATCACATTGTGAATAGTATGGCCTTTAGAATCATAATGGTCTCCATCGCCATGGTTCCATTAAGATCTGAGCTGCCATGCTTCCCTTCTTGTGGTGATCTCCATCTCCACCATGCTTGAGGACATCTCCATGATAATAAAAGAAGCTAATACAATTAATAGCTACCAAATAAATTACAAGAGAGATCAAGCATCACAGGTCGACACGCAGGTCGTTATACAATTATGTGACAACCTCAACCCGGTTGTGTTAATTTTGCAGCACGCAGGCCGCACGAATATTACACACAGATTATCACATCACATTAGGCCATACCATTCACATCATTCCCTGCAAAAACGAGTTAAGCGTAGAACGGTTTCTAGCGCAAAACGATATTATGTAATCGCTATAGCAGACAGCAAAACGGCGGTCCCGCTAGCCGGTTAGCGGGCGGGGGGTCGAGGGGGGAGCCGCCCCCCGCGGGTTTCAGGGCAGCACCCTGAACACCAAACGGAATTACATAGATCACATCTATGAAATCACTATGAAAATCTCATCGGATTGATCAAATCACCCCGAATCCGAGACATTCAGAATGTCCCAAATTTTCAATGTGATCGGTTATTCATGAGTAGATCGCGACTCATGACCGTGGTCTGTTGGCTCAATCTGTTAGCTATGTACGCGATTAGTCCCGATGGTGATTCCAGCCGGTAGGGACAGGTTGCGCACACAGCAGAGAAGGAGCACGAACTGACCCTTTAGTCATATACGATCGCAATCTACTCTAACCAATTCCAAACCCCAAAAACCGTGCGAAAAATTCATCGTATGAACATGTCTGCAGTAGATCCAGACCAAAAACTATGCAAGTCGGCTCTGATGCCACTGTTAGGAAATCAGCGGAAAGCTACTCTAGCAACTCTACCGCATCACCCAGGAAACATGCGAGTATAGCGGTCATGGATCGTTACCACTAGATGCGCAGCGCAGCGGAATGTTGATGCGCGTCGGTGTAAGGGAAGTAGACGATCTCGTTCGTCTTCTCCTCGTCCTCGTCACAGCAGCAGGTAGACGATCACGATCGTCGTAGCCGATCAGCGCAGCAGTAGCAGCAACGCCTCCACGGAGTCCACACGTACGGAGAGGAACGCCGTGCACCGGTGTGCTAGCACCGCGTGCGCGGTAAGGGTCTCGGCGTGAGGCCTGCGAGGGGTGGCGGCTAGGGCTGTCACGTGGTGGGATAATTAGCCCCTAACCCTACCTCTCATATTTATAGGCGTACTAATGGGCTTTTAGGTCGCAGGCCCATTAGTACCCTAATTGCTTATGGATCAAATATCCAATAGGCCTGAACCCGAATTGTTATGATTGCCTCTTGGGCATATCACCAACACTCTGGGCTCCCTTGCTTATATAACCAGCTCGAAAGCCAACTCAACTCAGATCAAGAACCTAATCCTACTCTGTTCACGAATCGTAACTTTCCATAACTGCTTAGGATTCTTCTATACGCAGATAGAAGCAATCTTAAGACTTCCAAACATCTTAGGAACATATCCCACATTCCTAAACAACTCAAATTCGTGACTCACATGAAATCCTATCATAACCAACTCAAATCTTTCCATATTTGAGTCAAATCCGACTCAGCCACTTCCTGAGTCCATAACCTAGTCAGTTGGACCTTTCCATCCAACTCTTTACGTCCACATCTCTTCATCACGTCTCAGAACCATGTAGCCACGTCCATGCACTCCTTGCACACGTGCAAACATCTTCCCATGACGTCCACGATACATTCACATGCATTGTTCTTGATTCAATCATGTTGCGCAACCTCCTGATCAGCTCAACCACAATTCCTCCTGAATTTGGTTGTTGGAACCTCATCTCCTCCGTGAGACTAGTCCAATGGATCCCATCACTAGCCATGTCTTGAACTCAAGCAACACCTGCACATGAATAAACAACCAATCCATACGAGCCCAAGTCCTCGACTTGACTCAAGTTAGTTCCGAACACAACACCTTACGTGAGAACCTCACATAAGCATGTTGCAAAACCACAGTAACACGATATCATCCATGTCAACCAAAAACGCACCAAAGACTTAGCAAATGAATACTAAGCAATCTTTCCAGAGATGTAAAGCAAGTACGAAATATTGCAAATGAAAAATAGAAGCATTGCGATCATGTTCTGGACCTTGCCAGAGCAACCCAGACCTTGAGCCGGAGCTAACAAAAGCTAGTAGAACCTAGCGCCGGAACTTACCAAAACTAGTATAACCAATCTCCCACCGGAGCTTACAAAACTAGCGGGACCTTAATAAAAAGGTGTTTTGGTGATATTCAAAACTTTTATCGTCAAAGCAAGTGTATTCACTACAAGCCAATGTATTCAGCACACATAGGTCTTACAACAGTCCACAAATCTGAGTTTGGAAGCAGCATCACTTCCCTTGTCATTGAACTTCTCCTTGGAGGGATCAATGTTTCCCTGCCTCGGAGCATGGATCTTGAGAGGGCCGACTGAGCCCGATGGAATTCCCTTTCCTTTGCCCTTCACTTGGCGATGAGCCGCCGAGCTGGAGCCAGCTGCGTCCTTGGCCTTGTACCCAGGCTTCTTGGCAAGCACCTTGCGCCGCACCTGAGGTGGGGAAGTTGCAGGCTCAGAGGGGCATTCTTGCCTCTTCTAAGCGCGAGACTCTGAAGCTCGCGGCAACAAGTCTTGTTCCATCTCATCTTCAAAGTCAGAGATGTTCTCGTTCGACATTGTCCTGAGAGAGCATTGCACAATGTAGGGATAAGAATTTATGACAAGGAAGTGCATTGAGGAATGAGAAATTAGGGTTGGGTTCAGGAAAAATCGGACTTGTCCGGTATACAGGTATGGAATAGTCTGGGGGTACCGGACTTGTCCGTACATGGACCTGACTAGTCTGGTGTTCATCATCTCAAACCCTAACTAGTTGACAAATGGTGATTCCCAATGCAAAACAAGTTCAAGGTAAATGTAATATAGCTAGGAGTCATATATTAATCGAGAGGAACTATGCTATTTAGTCAACAATGAAGAAAATCACAATTTCTAGGGTTTGGGAGGAAATTTTACTGAAAATCCTTGATTCTTGGAGATGGAGGGGTTGAAGGTGCGGACAAGTCTGTGGTCTTCAATCCCTATGCAATGGAGATCGATTCCCACCCAAACTTGGAGGGATTTGATGGAGAATGAAGGAAATCGCCTTGGGAGCACTTGAGCGAGGAGAGAGAGCGTGGGGCAAGTTGTGAGGATGAAGAAGATTAGATCTTGTTGGTGGCGGCTAGGGTTATGGAGTCAAAAAATCGGACTAGTCTGTGGTTGGCCGGACTAGTTCGGACTACCGGACACTCTGCGGACTAGTCTGCAGAGTGCGGACTAGTCCAGATAACCACGGACTAGTTCGTGGTCACCAGAACAGAATCAATAGCCCATTTGAATATATTCGAAGGTTCTTATAAAGGAAAAATAGGGGCCAAAACAATCAAGTAATCTTGATGAGTATGATCAGTAAGCATACAACAATCAAGCAATGGCCATAATTCATCAAGATCAAGTAGTTGAAATAGTTTTCGGAGAAAATTGAGAAAGATAATTTTCGCAACACGGACAATATATTTTGAAGAGTCCATACAGGTATGCAAGTTTTCAAGCCACATTCTGAGCATCAAGGATATTGAGTTCAGTTTGGAGCTCGCAAAAACGTTTTTCATCAAGTGTCTTGGTAAATTTATCGGCTAGTTGTTTTTCGGTGTTGACATGGGAAATAGCTATGTCTCCTTTCATTGAGTGGTCTCTCAAAAAGTGGTGTTGGATGTCTATATGTTTGGTCCTAGAGTGCTCAATAGGGTTATGGACAATCTTAATAGCACTCTCATTATCACAAAGGAGTGGAATACGACTCATATTGTAATCGTAATCCCATAGAGTTTGTCGCATCCAAAGGAGTTGTGCACAAAAACTCCCGGCTGCAACATACTCCGCTTCGGCCGTGGATAAGGCAATGAGGTTTTGTTTCTTGGAGGACCAAGAAACTAGGGATCTACCTAGAAATTGGCATTGTACCGGAGGTACTTTTTCTATCTACTTTGCATCCGGTATAATCTGCATCAGAGTATCCAATGAGATTGAACTTGGAACCTTTAGGATACCAAAGGTCTAGGTTGGGTGTATGAACTAAATACCGGAAGATTCTTTTTACGGCTGTCAAATGACACTCTTTTCGGTTGGCTTGAAACCTTGCACACAAACATACACTCAACATAATGTCTGGCCTAGATGCACATAAGTAAAGTAGTGATCCAATCATGGAATGATATACCTTTTGATCGATGCTTGGTTCGTCTTCATTGAGATCCTAGTGTTCATTTGTTGTCATGGGAGTCTTTTTAGGCTTCGCCTTGTCCATTCCAAACTTCTTGTGTATGTCTTGAGTATACATAGTTTGGCTTATGAACGTCCCTTCCTTTTGTTGCCTCACTTGGAATCCCAAGAAGTATTTCAGCTCTCCCATCATAGACATTTTAAACCTATTTGTCATAATCTTACTAAATTCTTCACAAAAGGATTTTTTAGTTGAACCAAAGATAATGTCATCAATATAAATTTGGCAAACAAAGAGATCATTATCAAAATGCTTCATGAATAATGTATAATCAGATTTGCCAATTTTAAAACCATTCTCAATTAAGAAATCTCTAAGACACTCATACCAAGCTCTAGGAGCTTGTTTGAGGCTGTAGAGAGCCTTACGCAATTTAAAGACATGGTAGGGGAACTCTTCATCTTCAAATCCGAGGGGTTGCTCCAGATACACCTCCTCCTTGATTGGTCCATTGAGGAAGGCGCTTTTCACATCCATTTGATAGAGCTTGAAATCATGGTGAGTAGCATATGCAAGTAATATTCTAATAGATTCAAGCCTCACTACGGGAGCAAAGGTTCACCGAAATCCAAACCTTCGACTTGTGAATACTCTTTGGCCACAAGTCATTCCTTGTTCCTTATCACCACCCCGTGTTCGTCTTGTTTGTTGCGGAAGACCCATTTGGTGCCGCCGACGTTGAATTTGGGTCGTTCGACGAGTTCCCACACTTCATTCCGTTTGAAGTTGTTAAGATCTTCTTGCATCGCCACCACCCAATCCGGATCCTTCAACGCATCCTCAATCCTGCGTGGTTCCAAAAAGGATACAAAAGAGTAATGTTCACAAAAATTAGCAATTCTAGATCTAGTAGTTACTCCCTTTTGGATGTCCTCGATTATATTGTCGATGGGGTGATCTCTTTGGACACATTGGTGTACTCCTAGGTGTGGCACTTGTGGTCTTGAGTCTTCATGATTATCTTCTACTCCCCCTAGATGGTTGCCCTCATTAACTTATTGATCATCTTCGTCTTCTTGATGTTGATCTTGTGTGGAAGCTCCTCCTTGATTGTTTACCTCCACTTGTGGTTAATCTTCTTCATTTGCATTTGGAGATGGCGCTTGTGGTCAAATATCACCCAACGCCATTCTTCTCAATGCTTTACATGGAGCTTCTTCTCTATCTAGCACACATGGGTCAACTTGCTCTTCTTGAGAGCTGTTAGTTTCATCGAACACTACGTCACGTGTTACTTCAACGAGTCCGGAGGTCTTATTTAAGACACGATAGGTGTAAGAGTTCAAATCATAACCAAGCACAAAACCTTCATCGGACTTTGAAGCGAACTTTGAAGCCCTAGGCTTCTTGTTCAAAATATAGCACTTAGAACCAAAAACTCAAAAATACGAAATATTAAGCTTGTTACCCGTGAGTAGCTCATATGACGTCTTCTTGAGTAGTCGATGAAGATAGAGTCGGTTTATGGCGTGGCAAGCGGTGTTAACCGCTTCTGCCCAAAGCCGATCTGAGGTCTTGTATTCATCAAGCATTGTTCTCGCCATCTCTATGAGGGTTTGATTCTTCGTTTCGACAACTCCGTTTTGTTGAGGGGAATAAGGTGCTGAAAACTCATGCTTTACCCCTTCTTCGTCGAGGTACTCCTCAACTTGAGTGTTCTTGAACTCTGTGCCATTGTCACTTCGTATGTTCTTGATCCTCAATGAGAACTCATTTTGGGCATGCTTGAGAAATTTCTTGAGGGTTCCTTGAGTTTCTGTCTTGTCATGTAAAAATAAAACCCAAGTGAAGCGCGAAAAGTCATCAACAATTACTAAGACATATTTGTTACCGCTGATGCTTATGTAAGCAATTGGAGCAAATAGGTCCATGTGAAGTAGCTCGAGCGGTCTTGTTGCAGTCATGACGTTCTTCGTGGGATGGAGCGCTCCTACTTGCTTCCCGGCTTGGCACGCGCTACAAGGCTTGTCTTTCTCAAAAACAACATCCTTTAAACCTTGGATGTGATCACCCTTAAGGAGTTTTTGAAGATTCCTCATACCAACATGTGCTAGCCGTCTATGCCACAGCCAACCCATGTTGGTCTTTGCAATCAAGCATGTTTCAAGTTTGGCATTATCTTTGTTGAAGTCAACAAGATAAAGCTTTCCCTTCAACACACCCCTGAATGCAACCGAGTCATCACTTCTTCTAGAGACAGTCACACCCTCATTAGTAAACAAGCAATTATAACCTTTGTCACATAATTGAGATATGGACAGCAGGTTATAATCTAAGGAATCAACATGTAAAACGTGAGAAAGAGTATGTTGAGATGATATTGCAATTTTACCGGTACCGAGCACCCTTCCTTGACTATTGTCTCCAAAATAGATGGCCTCGCTTAGATCCTCATTCTCGTTGTACTTAACGAACATCATTCTTTCTCCGGTAATATGGTTGGTGCATCCACTGTCTAGCACCCATTTCGATCCACCAGAGGAATAGGCCTGCAAAATCAAATTATGCCTTGGTTTTAGGTACCCAAGCTTGCTTGTGTCCTTTGAGGTTAGTTACAAGAGATTTCGGCACCCACACATGAGACTTGGTGTTCCCACGGTGTGGCCCAACATAATGAGCATAAACTTTACCAAAACTTTTCATAAGAACATATGATGCATTGAAGGTTCTAAACAATAGTTGTTGTTGTTCATGAACAGAACTAGTCCGGGAAACCAGACTTGTCCGGAGGACCAGACTTGTCCATGTAGGGATCGGACTAGTCCGGTTATTATATGTGTTAACTATCTTGGACTTATTAGTATCATTGGTCTTCGTAGCTTGAGAGGGGTTTCCCCTCACAAAGGCAATGTGCTCCTTGTTATTCTTATGGTTTCTAGCATTTTGCTTTTCACCATAGGAATATCCAATGCCATATTTTACATTAGGAGGTCTTGTGGACAAGTATGCACTACATTCATATTTGACCTTCTCCTTGTGAAATATGCCACTTTGGGAAGAATGCTTGTCCTTGATAGAGGTTGACTTGTCTTTCAAGCTAGTGTCAGTTTTAAGGGGGTTGAGAGGGCGAGCTTGAAGAGGATGAAGGGTCACTTTGTTTGAGTGACTCAACTTGCACTTCAAGGATCTTGTTAACTTTGGTTAAGTTAACAAGTTCTTCCTTTATGATTGCATTTGAGTCGCTTAACTTCAAGCAAGCTTACTTGCTTGAAGCTAACTCAAGTTCAAGTGATTTTCTTCGCTCCTTTTCAAGTTCAAGGAGCTCACTGATCTTGAGATACTCCTCCTTTTGGAGGATGATCATATCTTCTTGACGATCAATCAGTCCATCCCTATCAACAAGTTTATCCATCAAGAATTTCATTTTGGCAGCAGTTTTCTTGTCTAAGCCAGCTAGCATGTCCTCATCATCACTATAGTTGTCACTATCACTATCAAAAGAACGTGAAGAGGTAGATTTTGTTGTTACCTTTCGTTTACCTTCCTTCGCCATGAGGCAAGTGTCGTTGCCCTTCCATGCGCCAAGATTTGGGAAGGGGGTGGACTTCTTAGTGTGAGGACCAGAGTCCACACTTTCCAGGAATCGCATAGGGTGGTGCCGTGCGATGCGACACCCAATAGCACACATGTAAAGGAACGCGTATTACATAAATCATTTGCTGAATTTTACAAAGATATTCAGTTTACAAATAGTTTATAAAAATAAACTACAGCGGAAGATAAGATTACAACTCTCGTACTCCAGTCTAATAAGCAAAAGAGAAGCCGTCTAGCCCACGGATGCTCCTCACTAGCCACGAAAACCAAACAGCAGCGGCATGGTTCCCACATGAGTATATTACTCGGAGAGTCCCGAGTCTCATCGGACAACCGTAATCATAAGCATAGAGGTTAGTACCTGTAAAACAACTTATATAGCAACCGTGAGCACGAAGGCTCAGCAAGACTTAACCGTCTCACCTAAACATGAAACTCTACATGAGGGTAAAGACATAACATAGGATGGCAGATTTGCGTAACGGACTCGCCTAATTTTGGGTCCTTATTTTTCAGACTTATAGAAGCAGCTTAAACCTTGTGCGGGGCAACATCGTAACTCCACAATCAAACAAGAAACGCTTCATCATGCTGCTGCATGCCCAAGGTGGGAATTAAATTTAGTGAGCACTATACTAATACATACAACATAGCAATACCATGATAATATAATTTTCATAACAGCAACAATTAATTCTCATCTCAAGTGCAAGTATTTAACTATGTCACAACTCAGTGAACAAGTGGTACTTATAACCGCGAAAGACGGTGAATCAAATCAATGATACCCGGAAAACATGACACGTATGCCCGTACTGGAAGTCACATCGGTGCACTCCACAGACGTCGTATGCAGCCACCTTTCTCAAGTTCTGCCCAAGTTGAATCGATTCAATCGTCTAGGACAGTATCCCCACTCTCGGTGCACCTTTCCGCTGTGAAGATGTCGTGAGCAAGTTTCCGTCTACTGTGTTGTGGCCAATGCCTGAGGCGATCGAAAAAGTCTCAACAAAAGCTTCCCAAGGTACATCGGTTTCCTGGACCCCATATATCCAGTATGACTCCGGTACACTTCAAACTTGCTCAGCAGGGCGGCATACGGATCGGTCCATAACCGACATAGGCAGGGCTACACACCCAAGATCACGTCTTGCTGCATCCTACGCCCCTGCCCGGTCTCATTTTCAGATTACTACTTCATTCTCTTTGAACCAATCCCGTGTGAAAAAGTCCTAGCCATGCGAGTAGATTGCAACTACTCGACTTCTACCGAATCCTATACAACATTTAGCATAGCATAGTCTACACGATGACTTGACAACTATCCAAATACTCCATGGGTTGATCTGGTCATGCAAGTGGATTTTCAATCACCTTAGCCCTAATGCACAATACTCACCCTAGACATATGTGATACAAATCAAAATTTTGTAATAGCGCTTAAATGCCAACCGGAGCTTGCTTGGTTGCGAGACAGTGTCAAAGTTAATCTCCCGAGGGATGACTTCAAGTAGCTCTGGGGTCCTCTTGAGCTCGTTAACTAATCGATATGCAAATAATTATGCAAGTTAATCAATACTGGTATTATATTATAGTTCAAAGGAAAGACAGTTAAGTATATGAATTTAAGCTTAATGGTTCTGGAAATTTCACAGGGGACATAAGGTACTATGGGGAAGATCTGGACCAAAAATTGGAGATGTTCAAGGAAGCTTGTTGTCTATAAAATTCCAACCAGTAAAAGCATTCTCTGAATTTTGGTTGTAATTCTGGAGGTCTATCATGCCTACCAGTGGTTGTATCATACAGAGGGGTTCTCACTGGTTCTAGGAAAATTTGTTTCATAAATTTATAAGCTTCCCATTGGGAGATATTGAATTTAGAAGTTTGGAAAAAATTCTGAAATAGTTCTAATGTTTTTGGGCATTTTATGACCTGTTAGGAAAATCTCCAGGTTGAACTAGGTTATTAAAGTCCAATGATACTGAAATTTTTACAGGAATTCAGAAACTTCCTACAGAACATTTTGCCAAAATTTCACAGTTTTGTATGAATTGAATTATCAGATAAAAATCAAACATTATTTTGCCTTAAAGGGCTCTACAGAAAACTTTAGGGACTTTCATGAAGATTGGGTTGTAGTTTTGGTGAGTGTGGATAAATAGCAAACCAACAAAATTGGTTTGATAATTTTGAAGCTTTATACTGAGAGATATTTAATTTAGAAGTTTGCACAAGTTTCTGTACAAATTCTAAATGAATTTGAGATTTTTTATGTGCATAGAGAATACACAGGTGATCAGACCATGTAAATGAAGTCTAATGACCCTGAAATATTTACTGGAGTTCAAGTATATTCAAATGAAGGTTCTGGAAAAATTTGGTATTTTTCCAAAGAGCAGAACTATAGGAATTAATTCTATAAGCATTTTGCTTATTTGAATTATGTAGAAATTCGTACTTCCATACAGATCCAAGTGCACCACTGGAAAGTACTCCTCATGGTGGTTCTAACAAAATTTATTTGGGAATTTTTGAACAAGTATCCTACGAGTTATAGATTTTCCAAGTTAGGGCAAAATCTGGAATAAATTTTAAATGGAAAATGTTTGAATAATCCAGGGGGGCACGGATTTAAAATGGACCAATCGGTATTAAGCAACACCGGGCCACAAAAAAACGTACGTAGCCACATGGGATCCTTGGCTGCAGCTGATCCGGGGCGCGCGCTGCGCTTTCACTGACAACGGGGCCCCATGGGGTCTTCGTCTACCTCCCACAAGGCGCGCGACCGCAGCGGCACCTCGCCGGAGCTCTCGCCGCTCGTCTATCCACGGCACGTCTCCTCACCAAACTCGCCACCTAACCCTATTTCGAGGTGCTGAGCACGCCGGTGGGGTCAGCGCACGCCGGCAATGGCCGGAAAGGCTTGCGCGACGGCGACAGCGGCAATTAGGGTTTCGGCCATGTCGGCCGAGCCCTAAGATGGGTGAAACTGATCGGGAAGACCTCGGAAATATTCATGGGAGCATGGGGAACAATGATCTGGCCATAAGAGGGAGGGAAAAGTCTTGGAAACTGGTGGCGACTACGGACCGAGGAGGGAAAAATCCGCGGTTGGGGAAAAATGGGATTCCGGTGGGGATACCCGATGAAACTCGATGAATCTTGTTCGAGGTGATGTACCTGACTATATAGAACAACATAGCACAGGTGCACAAGGAATAAACAACCGTGCTTAAAGAATTTCGCGCGTGAACAGACTATACTCATATTTGAAGATCGTCGGAAGAAATGGAAATACAGGGGCTAGGAAGCATGGCATGGGCTGAAACTTTATGAGCATGCTCTACATGTAAGAACGCACCTTTTTCCTTCAAGGACCAAGGTGAGATGATGGCTTTATTGTCGGGTCGACGATGAGCAGAGGCGCGGCAAAACAGGGGAGATTTCCGGCGGCCTCGGTTTCGAAGTTAACAGCTTCGGGAATGGCCTAACTTTGCAAGAACTTGATCACAAAGTTGTGCAAGAGCTTGGGGAGTGAATAGAGGCAAAGAAAAGTGCTTAACACAGAGTACCTTTGCTGCAAATCGGCTGGAGAGAAGGAATCAGGAGAGAAGTGAAAATGGTGTTGGAGACTTCAAGGTGAAGAAAGAGCAAGCCAGGGGCATGGAGGGGTTATAAGTAGGAGGCCAGGGCGAGCTGGGGGCAGATGGAGTCGTCCACAATAGTGCAAGCATCTGCCTGAACTTTGCATGCAATGTGGTGTCACCTGGAGAGCCAAAACAGCACTTTGCTTTGGATGACAAGTGGGTCCCACCTTATCTTCATCCTTGCCCCATCAATTCTGCCACCTAATTCATTCCAAAATTTGCTAGATATTTGTGGGATGGCTGTCTTAATCAAATAGAATTTGATTTTGAATTCACATAGTTGATTTGACAAAGTTTCATTTAAATTCAAATATGAATTTGAATTTGATTTGAATTCAATGAAGCTATTGAATTAAATAGCAAACTTTTTTCAAAAATTATGAAACTTTGCAGGGATGCTATTTGGAATATTTGGAATCCATTGGTCAACTCCAATATTCATGTTAACTTTATTTAAACAGTAGCTAAGTTTATTTTTTTGAATTTCCTCATTTGGAGTTTGAATTAATTTGTTTTTCTCAATTCCTTTTTAATTCTTTTTGTCATTCAAATTTTTTTGTCCTAACTGAACTTTGAATTATTGGAAATTTGGGCTTTTACACTTAGTTGACTTCTCGATGCCTATGCTAGCCATCTCCTCTTCCTCTTCGGATAAGGACTCATCATTTGAGTCTCACTCCTTTCCAAGGTGCGCTTGTCCAGCTTGCTTCTTCTTCTTGAAGAATTTCTTGGGTTGAGGCTTTGTTTCCTTGGTCTTCTTCTTGTTTTCTTCATACGGGCAATCAACTATAAAGTGGTCATATTCACCACAGTTATAGCATGCCCGCCTCAACTTTGGTCTTGACTTCTCTTTGTATTTTCCTTCATTTGATTTTCCCCCTTGTCTTTTCTTCATAATTTTCTTGAATCTCTTCATAAAGAGGATCATGCCCTCTTCGTCAATATCGTTGCTCTCGTCATCTCTTTCCTCTTCTTGTTGAGCTTCTCGAGCTTCTTTTGACAAGGGCTTGCAAGTAGATCTTAGGGCGACCCCTTTCTTCTTTGCCGAAGTGAGGTCGGCAATCTCCTTGACATGTTTAGCTTGCTTCTCTATCATCTCAAAGTTGATGATCTTTTCAAGTAGCTCGTCCGGGGTCATTTTCTTGTACCCGGGGCTTTCTCTAATCATCAAGCATAGGGTGACATTGTGAGGCATGAAATGTCTAAGGATGAGCTTCACTACCTCGTGATTATTCCACTTCTTACTTCCGTATGCTCGAACCTTGTTGATGAGCATCTTTAACCGGTTGTACATGTCCTGTAGCGACTCATCTTCTTCTATGGTGAATCTTCCCAATTCGCCTTCAATCATTTCGATCTTCGTCTCTCAAACATGATGATCTCCTACATGTGCAGTTTGCAATGTGTCCCATATTTCCTTTGCAATTTCGAGTCCATCCACCTTGGTGAACTCGTCCTGACTTAGCGAAGATGTGATGACTGTTGCAGCTTGAGCATTCCGATGAATTGCTTGCTCTGGCTTGGCGTAAGCTCTTCATCGTTGTTCAGGATATCTATTCCTGTACACACAATATGCCACAAGCTGGGATTGAGTGAGATTAAGTGCATTTTTATGTTTTGCCTCCACATTGAGTAATCATTCTCGTCAAAGTGTGGGGCTTTTCCTAAAGAAATAGACAGATAATGGCTATTGTTAGAATTTAAGCGATCGTAGTTGAAAGGATATCAGGAGTAGTCAATGTGACTACTCCCCTTCTTCTTGTCCTCGATCTTCACTTTCCCTTTGGAGAGGGCTTTCTTCCTTAGGAGCGCCTTGATTTCAAGCGTCTCCTCATCGTCATCCTCGAAGTCCTGAATGGCATCGAGGAGCTTCTCCAGTTTTTGAGCTTTATCATCTTCAACCTTCTCTTGGTTGAGACTCTTGTGCACATCCTTCATGTCCGACCCGTTCTCTTCGAGCAATTAGTCTCTTGCGAAGAGTCCTGCTCTGATACCAATTGAATGTGTCCTATAGGGGGAGGTGAATAGGCCTTTTTGAATTTTAGTCGAAACCTGCAACACTTAGCAACTTGATCAAATACCAGGAAATCGGACTAGTCCGGTGCGTACGGACTAGATCGATCAAGTTTGATCGATTATCTCGATCCTAGACTCTATGCAGCAGAAATATACTTGTAATTAGAGTGTAATACTCCTATGAAACTGGATGTTGCACAAGTTAACCTTATATTCAGTATTTTAACATAATGTGAACAAGATCAAGTAAAACCCTAGATATCAATGAAAGTAAGAACAAAATGCACAAGTGAAGATACAAGATTTTTATCCCGTGGTTCGGTTCCCACAAAGGCAACCTACGTCCACGTTGAGGAGCCCACGAAAGGGTCGGGTCTTCACCAACCCTAACCTCGTTGAATCGCCACGAAGGCCAATTCTCTTTAACTATCACAAGGGTAAATCACCAAGTTCAATGGGCCTTATCACAAGTTGAGGGCTCCCCAAGATTACAAGTCAAACATCACCAAGAACACACTCTTAAGATCAACAATGAAACAATAGGAGTGTGTTAGAGATCAAACCCAAGAGCTCAAACGTGTAATTGTGTCTCTTCTTTGTTCCAAGATGAATCCTCAAGGATTTGATCTTTCTTGCATTGGATTGCCTGGAGAGATGTGTTTTCTAAGCTCTTGGAGGTTGTGACGGTGCTGGGAGTTGAGAGAGTTGAAAGTAGGGCCGTGCACATCTATTTATATGGTGTTTCAAAAAGTTACCGTTAGGGTTTCGAGGGTCCGGACAAGTCTGTGGTGGAGTCCGGACTAGTCCGGTGTGCGACGTGTAGGAAACCCTAAGTTCTTAGGAAGATCAGACTTTTCCGACTTAAAGCGGACTAGTCCAATTTTGGCTTTGGAAAAGTTCGGACTAATCCGATTATTTTTGGACACGTCCGGCTGTGGTGATCTCCTTAGTGAATTGGGACAAGTATGCATTTAGAGGACCTATCTGATCTTAGTCAGAGAGGTTATCAGACTAGTCCGTGGTGATTTCGGACTTGTCCGATTTCGTGCAAATCTGTGAAGTGTAGAGGATTAGTCCGCACTGGGGAGGACTAGTCCGATTTTAGTCAGAAAGATATCGGACTAGTCCGTGGTGATATAGGACTAGTCCGGTCCGTGTAGACTCGGACTGTGCAGACAAGTGCGCACTGGGAGGACTTGTCCGATTTTGAACAGAAGGGTTATCGGACTAGTCCGAATATTATCAGACTAGTTCGGACCTGTATAAATTAGTGCAATGAGTGAGTTTTCTTGTGGTTGAGCTCTTGGGGTGTGTTTATCCAACACACTCCGTACACAATGATCCTCATTCTCCTTTCTTTTTGCGCTTTCTTCATAATTTCTTTTAAGACCTTCGCTTATCTCAAAAATTTGGTTAGGATCTCATTTGTTTGTCATAAATCAACCAAAACCCACAAAAACCCACAAGGGATTCCTAGATGCACTTTCAGAGAAACCACGTAGAGGAGCAATTGATGGTGGCGGCTAGGGTAAAAAAACCCTAGTTTGATGGATGTGATACCATATTATGAATTATGCTTGTATTATTATGAGGGCCAGAGGCCATAATAAATAGAGGTACAGGGGATTACAAATATGCGGAAAAATCCTTATGCAAAAAGGAAAATACAAATAACCTCTATATCTCTAACAACACCCATCCATTCTAGCTTTGGTCAGAATCTTCCTCACATAGCTACTCTGGTTCATGAAGAAAACATCATCTTGTTGTTTTACTTCTATACCCAAGTAGTAATGCAACAGCCCCAAATCACTTATCGTGATAAGGCTTGTCATTTCCCTTTTGAATTGATCAATTTCCTTCCTGCTGGTTCCAGATACCACAAGGTCATCCACATATACACCAAGTATCATTCGTCCATTCCTGCTCTCCCTGCAGTACATTGCATGATCAGATGGACATTTCTGAAATCCCAATGAAATCAGGCTTTCATCCAACTTTTGGTTCCATGCTCTTGGTGCTTGGCGTAGGCCATACAAAGCCTCGTGCAGCCTCAATACTTTCTGCTCACTTCCTGCCTTCACAAAACCAAGAGGTTGCTTCTTCTTGGAGATTCCCATTAAGAAATGCAGACTTCACCTCTAAGTGATGAACTTCCCAACACTGGTGACTGGTGAGCAGCCAATGCCAAAACCAGCCTCACTGCTTCCAACCTTGCGACTGGTGCGAAAACTTCTTCAAAATCAACACCATAATGTCTTTGAGCATACCCTTTCACAACGAGTCTGGCTTTGTGCCGCACCACCTTATCATCTTCATCCTTTTTCACTTTATAAACCCACTTCAGGCCAATGGCCTTCCTGTCCTTGGGCAATTCTGTCAAGGACCAAGTCCCATTTTCCTCAATAGCCTGAATCTCCTCCTCCATTGCTTTTCTCCAGCATGGTTGTTCTTGTGCTTCTTTTAGAGACCCTGGCTCCTCTGCAGTTTCTTCATGAAGCTCATGTTCTCCTTCTCTCTGAAGCCTCTGACCCAGTGATGTTTTACCTCCTAGTATGCTTTCCACGGTTCTGAACCTTAATGGTGCATCAGCATCATGATTAACATCAAGTTGACTACTCATATTTGTCGGGTGAGACACAAACTCAACAGATTTCTCCTCATCATCTTGTGGTGTGAGTGGTGTTGGTGGTGCCAACTCCACTTCCTCACCTTGTTCTTACAGTCCATTCAGCACATAGTACTCCACTGTGAACTCGTCATTGCCAGCAGCCCTGGGTTCTTCCTCCTCTTAATTCCACTGATCATCACATCAAAGATCACATCTCTTGTGATGATGACCTTCTGTGAAACCGGGTCATACACCCCATATGCCTTGGACCCTTTTTCATACCCTACAAAGATGGTGCACCTCCCTCTGTCTTCCATTTTCCTTAGGTGTGGAACTGTGTTTCTGACATATGCGATGCAACCAAAAGTCCGAAGATGATGGACAATCGGTTTTCTTCCATACCAGGCCTCAAAAGGAATCATACCCTCCATGCCCTTTGTTGTTGTGCAGTTCATCACATACACCGCAGTGAGCACTGCTTCACTCCAGAACCAACTAGGCAGTACTTTAGCCTTGATCATGCTCCGAGCAGTACCTACGACCGTAGCATTTCGACGTTCTACAACCCCATTCTATTGGGGAGAATAGGGAGCTGTAGTTTGATGTCCTACCCCCTAATCCAGACAATATGCATGGAAGTCAGCCGAGCTAAACTCCCCTCCACGGTCTGTCCGAAGTGTCCTTAGCCTTTGCCCAATTTTAGTATACGAAACTTGCTTGAACTGCTTTATTGCTTCAGCAGCCTGGTCTTTAGTTTTCAGCAGAGCAACAGACATGTACCTGCTCCTATTATCTACCATGAGTAGAAAATATTCATTCCCACTAGGAGTGGCTGGACTGTTCTTATCACAAATATCTCCGTGCACCAGCTGCAAAACTCTATCTGCCCGTTATGAAGTCTTCTTGGGAAAAGATGTCCTCCTCTGTTTTCCTGCCAAGCACGCATCACATAACTGATCCGCCTGGTTGAAATCAGGGAGGCGTACTACCATCTCTTCTCTGACCATTCTCTTCATAGAAGAGAAATTCAGATGCCCTAGCCTGGCGTGCCGATGCCAAGCCACTTCACCACTCCTCAATGCCAAGCAGACTGGTTTCACAAGTGTGACTGAGAGCATGTACAAGGGATTTTCAGCCCTGTTTACCTTGTCAAGAAGACAACCTCCCTGCTCTCTGATTGTCATCACCCCTCCTTGTATCATCACTCTGTATCTTCCTTCATCGAGTTGCCCAAGGTTCACTATGTTGGTGGTAAGTTGAGGGATGCAATAGACCCGTGCAAAGAGCCGATGTTCACCATTTTTGCAGATGAACATTGTCGAAGTGTGCCAACAACACTTCCCCCGTTACTAATAAGAAGTAGTCTGCGGAGGTTCTTTTTCGAAGGGGGCGTAAAATCAAAGGATTCAGAACAAGGTGAACACGAGGATTTTTACATGGTTTGGGCCACCTGAGCGTAATACCCTACTCCACAGGAATGTGTTGTATTGGGTGTTCGTGTATGAGAGCGTATGTGCTTGCTTGAGTATGCTTGAGCCCTGTCTCAATTTTTATTGTGTGAGATCATCTGCCTTTCTACCGTGCAGTGCAGACCTTTTATATGCCAAGGTCTGGCTATTACAGTGAGGCTATGGCCCGTCAGGTGGCCTTGGGCTATTTAGCACCCTGTACATGATCTAAGACACTTAATAGTGATTTAATTGTGTTTTAACGTGTCCTGATGGCGACGTTAAAACACTTGAAGGCTCCACTGATCGCGCATAATTAATGTGGAGTTAATGACGCGTTAACTAGGTCTTAATACGGCTGATTTATGGTCTTGAATATCCACGCCGTTACAGAGCAGATGGAGATCCGAAGTCCTTCCCGTTGGAGAGGTAGGGTCCGGATCGACGTGACAGTACCGGAGTCACCCTTAGCAAGGAGGCAAGTCTGGGGCTGCGTTACACGTGGCACACCGGAGCCACTCTTAGCAGGGAGGTGGGTCTAGAGCTTTGGGACATGTGGCAACATCTGAGCCACCCTTAGGAGGGAGGAAGGTTTGGAGTTGCAGGGATATGTGGCAGCACTGGAGCCACCCTTAGGAGGGAGGCAGGTCTTGAGCTGCGGGACACGTGGCAGCACTGGAGCCACCCTTAGCAGGGAGGCAAGTCCGGAGCTGCAGGACATGTGGTAGCACTGGAGCCGCCCTTAGCAGGGAGACAGGTCCAGAGCTGCGGGACACGTGGTGGCCTCCGAAGATCTTCTCTCCTGAAAGGTGGGACTCAACGCTTCTTTATCTAGTCAGCGAAGGTACCTAGTTTGCAGGGTACCGACAGTGGCCCCCTGGTGTGGGGAGTAGGGTCCGAACGTCCAAGGATCTCATTGGGTGTTGCCGTGCGATGCGGCACCTAACAGCACATAAGAAAAGAATTACCAAAACATACAAAGTTTTCATTTCATAAATATAATTAGAGTTTACAAAATAGTGTACAATAGAGGTACACACGCAGCAGAACTACATATTCATATTCTCACCTATCTAAGCATGAGAGAATACGTCCATGCCCTAGGATACTTCTCACTAGCAACATGATGATCATCCAGCAGCGGCGTGGTCCACACAAGATTCTTATCGACACCTCGAGGTCTCATGTAAAACCTGAGAAGCAGAAATAAACTAATACCTGCAAAATCGTTAAAGCGCAAACGTGAGCATAAGGCTCAGCAAGACTGACCCGTCTCACTAGACATATGCAAGGTAAAGTCTAACCATAGGTAAGGAATAGCATAAATAGACTCGCGTACAAGTGGATCCTTATAGTCATGTTTTAAGTAGCAAATGACATTCCTCAAGCACGACACATCATAGACTCCAAAATCAAACAAGAAACGCTTTGTCGATGATATGTCATGCCCAAAGCACATAATGCTATTACAAGTTAAGTATTTGGAAACTGTAAACTTTTAATTATGCTATCTCTAAGCCACACAAGGTTGCAAAATAATTATAATTCAATACATCATATTCTTCTGGCTTCTTTAGTATTTACTACCTCACAACACAGTGAACAAGCGGTACTCAAATAACCGTGAGGGACGGTGATTGCAATCAGGACACACCCGAATAACACGTCACGTACACTCATGCCTAAGGAGTGTGCCGTGCTCCTCACCACTTCATACGCGACCACCTTTCACAAGAGAACTCAAACGCCGAACCGGTCCCTCCATCGCGGGCATAAGGTTCCCGCATGAAGCGTGTCTGTGCCCGCCGACGAATTTACACCTTACTACCCTCAGCCCACCCCTATCGACAATGGGCTATGCCTCAACATCCAAGTTATCAAGTTACATCAGTTTCCTAGGTTCCATATGCCCAGTATGCATCCGGTACTGTTCAAACTTGTCCAGTAGGGCCGCACACGGATCGGTCCTCAATCGACATAAGCAGGGCTACGCCCGTGAGACCACGTCTCGCTGCATCCTACCCGCTACTCAGTCTCAATTTCATATTCATAAACCATTTTCGATCAAATATTTCCCATGTGATAAAATCCTATCTCGCGAGTAGATTCCAACTACTCGACTTTTACCTGATTCTTATGAACATAAGCATGGCATTTTCTACTCGTCGGGCTGCAGACCTACCCAATACTCTATGGGATTTGTGAGTCATGCAAGTGGAGTAACAAGCACCTTAGCCCTAATGCACAAAATTATCCTTGACTTAAATGATATAGAAATTTGAAATAGCACTTAAATGCAAACCGGGGCTTGTCTTAAGTTGCGACTAAATAAAAGTCAATAAAGTCAGTTCTTGATCTCCTGGTGGAGCTCCGAGTTGACTCTTGTCATCAAGTACCCTTGCTGCTGCTCCATATCATAAGTTGCTTGCAGCAAGCTCCATGTTGACCCCCTCCTCCTTCATACGGTGCTCCTCGTCGACTTCGTCGTCATTTGAACTATCGATATGGAAGTGCACTTGTACAAAGTATGATTAACAAGGGGAGAACCCTACATGAATCTTGAAATAAAAAGTGACATCGTGTACAGGAGCTAAAGAATGGTCTCTACTGTGTTCAAGTTCATATGGTTCACAAGTTGAATAAACATCAACTTGATTCCAAAAGGTTATGCCCAAGACTTTAAAGTAGTGGCATAAACCTTCTCACAATGGAAACCACAAAAGATTGCTCAATCTCAAGTTCTGTACAAGGGCTTAGATAGTGTTCTCTGAGGTATTCAGCTTTGGCAAGTATGGAGTTTAACAAAATGGAGATAGGAGCAAAGGAACCATGAACCTCCATGTGACATTTATGTAAATTAGACATACCAATATCATAATCTGATGAAGACCAAATAGAATGAACCTGGGATTTTTGTAGTATTTCACAGAGGTCATAATACAGGTGCTAGCAAAGTTTCAGCTAAATACATGACATATTGTGGTCTACAAAAATCCAGCAAGCTTTATGCTTAACTGAAATTTCCTGGTACATCTGTAGCTTTGTCATGCTTCAAAGTTTGTTTTATGATTATGAGATGTTAGGAGGAGTATAACAAAATTGGTTTAATAATTTTATAAGAATTCTAAAGGTAGATATTGATTTTTCAGTTGGGACAATTTTCTGAAAAACATTCTGGACATTTTGAAATTTTTCATGTGCATACTGATTGGGAACTCAATTTGACCTATCAAATGAAGTCAAATGAGTTTGAAATTTTTACTGAGGTTCAAGGAAATTATGGATCTGGTTACATTTGGGAATTTGCCAAAGATTGGATCATCAGGAATAGATTCTGAAGTCTTTTTGCTTCACGGAAATTATTGAAGAAATATCTTGGCTTTTCATATTAATACAAGTGCACCACTGGAGTTTATGGATCATAAGAAGTCTAACAAAATTTATTTTAGAATTTTTGGACAATTCTACTAGTCTCTATAATTTTTGGAAGGTAGGCTCAAATCTGGAATTATTTTTCAAAAGAAAAGCTTAAGTGGCTGACAGAGGGGTCCACTGGTCAGCTTCGTCTTCTACCTCTGGACAGCTCGAACTGTGGCTTCAAATTAACTTTCCTTGGCCGTTCCCGTGATTGTAGGCGACCAAATGAAGTGACACAAAACAAGATTTGATCCCTAAACCTTGGAACACAAGTTGGGCAACATGGTGGAACACGGTGACGACCGGAACGTTGCCGGCAAGGACAGAGGCGGCGGCAAGCTTGACTGCTATGGGGAAAATGCCTAGAACCTACCTTAATAAGCTCGGATTTAGATCGGGGAGTACCTATGTGCGATGGGGAGTCCGAATCTGAACTTTAATTGAAAGGAAAACGACTGTATGGTGGGATTCCTCGGAGACCTAGGATATTAAAAGGTGACCACGAAAATCCACGTTCCAGCTAAACCGAGCTAGGAGAGTTTAATTCACTGGAGGGACGTGGATAGGAGAAGGTTGCGTACCTTGGAGACCAATTATTGGAGCTGGAACCAGACTGAGACAGCGGGACGACGGAGACTTGTTGTGGCGGCCGAAAAACGTTGAGGAGGGTGAGCTCCGCCTTGCAAACCAACTGCTCAGAGAGACCTCGGTTGGGTGCTTCGGGAAGGTGGAGGAGAAGGTCTTGCAGCCTCCAGCGGGCTTGGTGGAGTGAAGAAACTCCGGATGGCACCAGGCGACGTCGCTCCCACGCAGGCTCCATGGCGGCAAGGAAACGGAGAGGTGCATGCTTGCTCTTACCAGAGAACGAAGAGAACCACCAAGGAGATTGTGTGATGGGGTGATAAGGAGAAGAGAGCAACAGTGTTTTTCTCCCCACGGTGCAAAGCATGCGCTGGCTTGCATGCCCGTGCGTGGCGCTACGGCAAGAAACGGAAAGTGACGGTTCTTTCGTGGTGAAGATGACATGTGGGACCCACCGTTTCCCCCTCCTTATCCCCTCTGTTAACTCTTTCCTCTATTTAAATAATCTTC
The DNA here is from genome assembly GCA_036927565.1 of Tuctoria greenei. Classification (NCBI taxonomy): domain Eukaryota; kingdom Viridiplantae; phylum Streptophyta; class Magnoliopsida; order Poales; family Poaceae; genus Tuctoria; species Tuctoria greenei. The sequence continues at coordinate 2,623,700 of JAYESD010000010.1, forward strand.
AAAAATTGCTCAAACTTGGTGGCCAAGGCAAATAAATTGTGTAGAACCTAAATGTGAACTCAATTTCAATATCTGGTAAAGTTTCAAACAAATTCAAATTTGAATTTGAATTCAAATGTATTTTAATGGTCTCATCGAAATAAATAGCAAATGTCATTCAAATATTATGAAAATTTGCATGAGAACTATTTGAGGTATGAGAAAACAATGGTGGGTCCAATTTCAAGTTTTGACCATTTTTCATATGACTTTGGATTTGAATTTGAATGTCCCATTTTACAGTTGGAATTATTCCTTTTTCTTTCTCTCTATTTTGTTTTATTTTCTCCTTTAATTTTCATTGAAAATGTGAATACTTGGACTGAATTCCTAATTGAACTTAAAAAAATTTAGGTTCGCATTTTTGCATTCGTGTTCTTTTCAAATGTGGTTTTTACAATCCTTCCCCCTCAAAGGAATCTCGTCCCGAGATTATATCAAGTAGAATAACAAAAATGAGTGGGGAACGATCCGTAAGAGAGGGTCATTGACTAAGGAAAATGACAATTCCCTTTAAGACTTGGGTTCTATTAAGTAGTGATTATCTTAAGGCATCTTATGAAATTCTTAAGTTTGCTTTTTGTGATTCCAGTCTTCAGGTTCATAATCTTGACAGGATGCTCGACATGACCATATCACGTCGTAAAACTCTGTTACTAAACTTTTATCGCTGTCCTCTTACACTGGCGTTACATCTTGCCGTGTCCTAGTCTTGACTGGAAGAATCAGCACTTGTTCTTTGCTTCTCTAGGTCACCTTGATAGTTTGAAACTATCTTAGTATTGGTTCTTGGTTGCTTGCTTGGTTTTTGCATAGGTCCTTACAACTTCATGTGATATTTCCCCGAACATGAGTTAAGACAGTTTATGAGGTTAAACAACAATCATTAACCTCGTTTGTTGTTTAGCCAACCATAGGATCCCTTATCTGTAGCATAAGAGTAGCAAAGCACTCAACACTCTGATGTGATCAAAACAGCAGGAATACTGAAGATATGGCGACTACAAGGTTTTTGGGTATATCAACATCTTCAAACAATAGAAATAGAAGATGAAGACTCTTCGCGGTGCCATATGAAGATTTATGGATTCAACATCCTCACATGCTCCCAACACAACAAAGAACTCAATCATATAGTAACTACAAGGTTATCAAAGTTACCATATACCAAGTCAAGAACTTATAGGAACTTCAAGGAGTTTCGCGAGGTTGATAATCAAACGGAATCTTTGCGAGTAATGAGAACCATAGATTGTACAAGGTTGATCATCTAACCGGTGATCACATGATGAAGAACAATATAATTGCAACAATCAAAGCACTTGAAACTAAACAAGTCAAGGACGGAAGTTAAAGTGTGTGTTTAGTTGCAAAGGAGGTTGGGTGATCGGTTGCCCAGGTATCACTCAATGAAAGAGAGATCAACCATATAAGAAGTCAAATGAAGATGGTGAAATGAATGTAGTCATTAGACACCTTGGAATAGTCCGAATGGAAGTACATAATCTTGCTCTGAATTTTAGTATTATTATGCATTCTATCATTCGTACTTCATTGGTAATGATGCTTCATGATGTGTCATATGTTGTATGGTACAATGAATATGCACATGGTATGGTGCAAATGGTGCATATGTATGGTGCAAATGGTGCAAATAGTGCACATGTAGGGTGCAGTAGCTTTTATAGTTTGAGCAAGACTAAATGAACCACACACACAACTCAAGTATTGTCGGATGATTTGCAAGGATTGGATACCGTGGTCGTGAAAGACATTCAATAGGTGATGTCTTTTCCATGGCTCCACCACGATCAAGAAATTCACTTTTAAGAGCATTGACAAGGAACGCGGAAAGTATACCACGGTCTTGATCTTTCAAAAGCTTGTTCATGTTCTATTCAACTTAATTTCATATTCATTTAAGTCTTGCAGGTACCTGTTGACTTGAGGAGTATCTTCAACAGAAGAAAAATAACTAACTATATGTTGAAGGTTATCCCTAGACACCTGGTCGAGATCACTAGACACATCTCTAGTGATACTTCACTTAACCTTCGTTTCAATCAGTCAGGAGGAACGGATATCCTTCTCGATCACTTTAGTGGAGTTGAAGTCACACTCTTCTTAGAGTAACTCGATCTTGTGGTGGAGGTTGGATCCTCTTGGAGATATAATCTCACTTGTTTGCGTTGCCGTTGACATATTTTAGTGTGCCAAAGAGTGCTAGTTGAACACTACAGTTACTTGAATGCTCACCTTCCCCCTTAAAGTTCTGAACCAGGATGTCGAAGCGTACCTCAAACAATCCTCATGGGAACACGAGATGCAACTCGAGTAATTGCGACTTGCGCTCAAAATCACAAGAGGTGATGTGACAAGTCACATAAATCAAACACTAGTATGTGTATCCAAGGAAAAGAGCGTCAAATGAGTTAAACAATCCATTCTATTTGGTAAATAGTTGAGTCCTAAATCTTGGTTTGTTACGACACTCCTCGAGTTGAAATCGAGAACCGAATGCCTAATAAAACCCAAAAGTTTCAAACTGGCCAAGCTGTTGTGACCAATGACCAGTCTGGACACAAACTCGATTTTGATCCAGTTAATGGAAAAATTATATCTTGAGGTGAATAACAAAGTTTAAGTACACTTAAAGACCTTTCTAAACGTATTGGATTGCCCCTATATCATTTCTAGTTTGCAGGTTATGCTATTATAAAGTTGGCAGTTTTTTTTGGGCACTTTCAGCAGAACTTGCTTAAAAAGTAGCAGTTTTGATCCAACGTTTCCATACAGTTCTATCCCAAATATGGAGAAATTATTATTGACAAAGTTGTACACAATGTAATAATATTTCCATAAAGTATTTATTTGTCTTCTTATCAGTTCTTGTTTAAGAGATATGCATTTTTAAGGTTTGCTAAAATTTCAGCAATTCAGAATGTAACATCAATATTTCATGTACAAAAATTTGCCCAAATCCTTGAACATTGTTGTATGCATTTTTGGGTGATTTTTGAAGTTCAAATGTGTAGCAAATGATTTAAATTTGAATTTGAATTCAAATCAAAAGAAAAGAAAAGAAATGAAAAAGAAAAAGAAAAGGAAATAAAACCCTCCCTGGGCCGATTTCCCCCCCTGGCCCAATTCCCTTCCCCTCTCCTGCGGCCCAGCCGAACCCCCACCACTTCTCTCTCTCTCTCTCTCTCTGCCGAGCGGGGCCCGCTTGTCATCTTCCCCAGGGGACAACCGTTGTTCCTCTCCTTCCCGCGCGCAACCGCCGAGCACCCCGCGCCCATGTTCCCCCCCCCCCCCCCAAATCCGCTTCTCCCCCGGCAGTTTTCGCACGCGCACCCCAACTGCACACCCCCTTCGCGCTTAAGAGGAGCCGGCGCCCCCATTTTCCCCCTCACCCGAGCCTCCCGAAACCCTAGCCCCTTCACCGCCGGTGAGTCACCTCTGCGCTCGCGTTCCCGTCGCTGCAGCCCCCCTGCTCCCCATTTTCTTGGCCTGACGTGATCACCGCTCCACCAGGAATTCACCGGACACGCTTGATCGGGTATAACGTCACTGCGCCGCCAAGATCGTCGCACTCCGACGCCAACCGCCGCTGTTCCTCGTCGCCAACCCCTCTCCAGCCGATTTCACGCCCCGCTACTCCCCTAGGTGAGTTCCCCTACTCCTCCTCTCTCGGTTCATGCTCGTGGCGCGTAGGATCGACGTAGGAATCGCCGTTTGGGCCAGCTCCGGCGAGGTCCGCCGCCGCGGACTCCAGCGCCGCCGCGCGCGTGTGGCCGGCGTCGCCAACGGCGACGTGGCCGCATCTCAGTCGTTGGTTTTGGGCCAACGGCCGAGATTAGATCAGTGTACCCCTTCGCATAATAAAATTCGAGCCCTCCACTGCGGATCCAACGGCCCACATTAAAACCCCTTTTCCCGCCTGCGCATTTGCACCGTGGCCCCTGGAACCTTGCTTGCTACCCCCTGGACTTCACAGAAATTCAAGTCTAGCCCCTGGAAATTGCAGACTAGCCCCTGGACCCCTAAAAATTGGATTTAATTATTGAAATAAGCAATCTAACCCCTGTAAATTTGTAGAATCATGAATTTAGTCCCTGTGCAGTATAGAAAACTATTTAATTAGTCCCTGGACTTTTATTTATTTGCTGAATATGGTTTTTAGGTGTATTTGAGGTGTAGAAAATAGATAAAAATGGTAATTAAGTGTAGAAATGTTAGGAAAAATTGGTATAAACTATTTTATGCTGTGAATAAATTGTAGAGTTCATTTGAAATATATTTTGTCCATGGAATATTTATTATAAATGTTTAAAAATACATTTTGGCCTTAGAAAATTCAATAAAAATTGTTTTAGGCTATATTTAATTCTCAAAAATGTAGGATAAATATAAAATGCACACTTTGGCCATGTTAAGTAATAAATACTTCGTAGGGACGCATTAGTATAGGATTTTATGCCATGTGTATGTTGTGATGTACTGTTTTGCGTGCTCTTTACTTATTTAGCTTTATTTTATTCTTGCCATGCTTGGGCAATATACCTAGAGTCGTGCTACGACCCTAATCTTAACCTCCAAGACCAAGACTTCACCAACACTCAAGTCTTCAACGAAGGCAAGTGCCCTTGACCATTTTGTTCCAGTTCTAGGGATTTAGATAGATGCATGCTAATTAAATTGATGTCCTATTTCATGTTTACATGCCTTGTTCCATATAATTCCTTGTTACCTGAAATGGGTTGGGAAGTAGATATGTCATATTTATGCTTAGCCATGCTTAAATATTGGGATTGGGATTTCATACAATTGTGCTATGTTAAACTTTATGGTTACTTGAACTTGTGGTGATTACACAATTGTAGTGGATAGGAATCTGGTGGTTGGTTAGTATTGGTATGGTGCAGTTTGCACGAGACCCGGGATTGGGGTTTGTTACCACCGGATTCTAAGGACCGGTTTATGGAGGAAGCCACTAAGCTTTATAGTACCACCACGAGACTGAGATGGGGCAGCTTGGTCAATTAATTAGGTTTCTCCCGACGAAATGCTAGTAGTTGGATGGTGCGGGGAATGATGCGGGTGATCTGCTCTGAGATCCGCAAGGCTCAAGAGGGGGCTCTGGGGCGGAGGGTTACTCCTAGAATCCCCAGTGGTGGAAACCTTAGAGGGCTAGCACTAGTCGGGAGTACCTTTGTAAAGACCATGTAGTGATATCCTGGCCTCACACCAAAGGAAGTGTGAAATGTGGTTAGCTACCACGGGCAATCGGGGAGGTACACTTAGTCCACCTGGCAACAGGGGATGAAATCACTGCTTGTGGGTAAAGGGTACACTCTCTGCAGATATTTGGTAAAACTGTCATGACAGCCGTGCTCACGGACAAGAGCGGCTTGGGGCCAGTTCATAATTAGTCTATGGTTGGGAAATGGTGGTTAATTATGATTCAAGTACATTCATTATCATTACTCATGTGCTGATTACTTCTTGAATTATGATAATGGTAATTGAAAACTAAGGTAGGTTTTAAGCATAGTGCTAAGCCATAATTGGCCTTCCCTTTGCTTTAGCCAATCATGTCATCTCTTCCCGCACTTGCTGAGTACTCTATGTACTCAAGCGTTTAGTTTTCCATTAGAATATGAAGAAGAAGAAGCGGCACTGGAGGACTACTTCGTCAATCCGGAGGACTTGGTCTAGGCTGGCGACCTTACGCGCAACTACTGCCTGTGGAGATGGAGCTACTCTTACCTTTTAGTCTTCTGCTGTAGTTTGAACTATGTTAACTTTGTTGTTGATGTAAATAGTTGTGGTGTGTATTTGTAGACCTTCGGGTCGTACTGTAAGACTATTTATGTATTCGAACATGGCAATGTATGATATTTCGCTTTTGTCGACGCATGTACGATTCAACTGATCCTGGCGTACATGTGATTAGCGTCTGTTCATCTTTACGATGACCGGGCATGACAAAGTGGTATCAGAGCCGTGTTGCCCGTAGGACGCAAGCCTAGTTAGAAATGGCCGAAAATTAAGGACTATACTATTTTCTTATAAAATAGTATTTCCAAAACTTTGTGCTCTCCATCTCAACCCTTGTGCTTCTTATCTTGCTGTACTTATTGTTTTATTCTTACTTAATTTATTGATTATTGATCTCACTCTCTTATTTTCAAATGTTTGTAGATGGCGTGAACCAAGCAGACGGCTCGTAAGTCGACTGGGGGTCGTGTTCCTCACCACGCCCTAGCCAGTCGCTCCGCACCTCACACACCCAGGAGGGAGACGACGCTGTTCTCCACTGGGAGTGCTGCTTTGAGGATGCGTCTCCGTCTTCGCTCTCTTCTTCGTGCTGCGGGGTACTATGAGTACCGTGTTCGCCTAGTCTACCACACCACTAGGGTCTTTGTGCCCTATACTGGTGGACTGGAGTGGACTTCTCAGCTGGCCGTCTACTACGACTCGGAGCTGCTACACTCACACTTCTCTCCGGCCTGGAGGAGCTCCCAGCGTGCGGCTGAGGAGGACACCACGTGGGAGGCGACTACCTACTGGAGTCACGCCCACAGGTTCCGCCTTGGGTGCACGGAGCACGCGTACACCCCTCAGCACCCTAGTGGCACGGCCGCCTACACTGGACGTGACGTCGAGGGGCCTTTGACCCACCCTCAGTGCGAGAGGCTGGTGGACGACGTGGTGGAGTTGTCTTTGCGACTCCAGCGTTGTCAGCAGGAGCTACAGGACAGCAGGGACCTGGTTGACCGCTACGAGCAACTTCGCCGATGCTACGTGAGGATCACTGCAGCTGATCCTAACTCTCCTCAGTACGGCTTCGGACGTTGAGCCTTGGGACCCGAACTCTCCAGATCGCCTTATGAACTCCCCCCAGGAATCAAGAGAGGACTCGGAAGAAGAAGACCCGGAGATGGATGTTGAGGAGGACTCCGATGAGTAGGAGTGTGTTTCCCCGCTGGACGACTCAGGACACCTATCCTTAGTATGTAGGAGCGTGTAGCTACGCCCTCTTTAGTCTTGAGTTGTGTTGTTTATAATGTCGTGCTAGTAGTTTGCTTTATGTTGTGTGTGTTTGTGTGCGGCATGAGTTGTGGAATGCTTCGGCATCCTGTCCACATCCATGTCATCTGTTTATAGACTTGTTAGTGAGTCGTGTGAGTTGTGGAATGCATTAGCATCTTGTCCACATCCGCACTAGTTGGTTAATGAATTTGCTTGCTTTATATATATATATATATATATATATATCATCTATTGTCCTAAAGTTTCAATTATTCCCTATACAGATGTCTGGAAGAGGTAGAGGTAGAGGTCGTGGAAGGGGCTTTGTGCCCCAAGATGAAGGACTTGGAGGTGTGCCAGGATGGAATGGTACGGGTGCCCGAGGAGCCCCAGCCGCGCAGCAAATGCAGCAGATGATGGCCATCCAAACCCAGCTGCTTAACAACCTTACTCAGATTGTCACCAACCTGCAGCAAGCCCCACCCCCACCACCACCAAATTACAACCTTCCGCCACCACCACCTTTTCCACCTAGGTCCTTCCTAAGGGACTTCCTGAACACTCATCTACCCACTTTTGCCACAGTCACCGAACCCATGGATGCCGATGATTGGCTCCGAACCGTTGAAAGCAAGTTGAGGCTCATCCACTGTGAAGGAAGAGAGAAAGTACTATTAGCCTCCCATCAACTCCAAGGACCGGCAGCTGACTGGTGGACTGCCTTTACTGAAGCCCACCGGGATCCAGAAAGCATTACTTGGGAAGTGTTCAGGACCAATTTCCGGAATCACTTTGTGCCTGAGGGAGAAATACAAGCAAGACGTGAAGAATTCCTGATGTTAAAGCAGGGCCGTATGACTGTGAGAGCCTACCTGAATGCATTCACCTAGTTATCCCGCTATGCACCGACAGACGTGGATACTGATTCCAAGAAACAATTCCGCTTCAAGAATGGATTGGACAAGGAGTTAAAGTTCGCCATGTCTTCCAGCGACTACAGCGACTTTCAGAAGCTGGTTGACAAAGCTTTTGAAGTGGAGAGGACTAAAAAGGAACTGGATGATGAGGAAAGAAAAAGGAAGTTGACTATAGCACATGCCTCTAGCAGCAATGTACGCCCCCGTCTTAACCCTCCGCCTGCAAACCAGATGACTCGTCCTATGAACTACTCAGGACAGAGATTTCCAAACTCCAACTACAGGCCACCCACTCCCTACAACCAGCAAATGCGCCAGCAGCAGCAGCAGCCACCACGCCAGCCAATGCAACCCCCACGTCAGCAGATGCAGCCACCCCGCCCTTCAGCTCCAGCTAACCGTCCAAATGGCCAACCCCCAAGAAACCAATCAGGAGGCAACAAGGGCCCGAATAATGCTGCGGGAGTACAATGTTACAAGTGCGGAGAATGGGGACACTACGCCAGCAGTTGTCCAAAGAAGCAACAAAATCCATCTGGTCGTGTCAACCATGTGACTCTGGAGCAAGCACAGGAAGCGCCTGATGTGGTGATCGGTATGTTTTCTGTTAACTCCCACCCCGCCACCATATTGTTTGATTCGGGTGCTACACATTCATTTATATCCAAGGATTTCATAAAGAAGCATGACATGGTAGTTACATTCTTGAATGGGCCATTATTGATAAACTCTCCTGGAGGAGAGATGGTGGCAAGGCATCTATGCTGAAAAGTGAGTATAAACATAAGGGGGGTAGTCTTTTGGGCCAACCTAATAGTGTTGGACTCACAAGGATTAGACATCATTCTGGGAATGGACTGGTTGACGAAGAATCAAGGAGTAATTCATTGTGCAACTAGAACAGTTTGCTTAACACACCCGGATGGCACTACAGTGGAGTTCAAGCCAGATCAGACACAAGAGGCAGTAGTACAACTCAACCACCTTGAGAGTACCAAAGACATCAGGGTTGTGAAGGAATTTCCGGATGTATTCCCAGATGACTTACCAGGTATGCCCCCTGATCGAGAGATTGAATTTGTCATTGAGTTAGTACCTGCAACGGCCCCAATATATAAGAGGCCATATAGAATGGATGCTAAACAATTAGCTGAACTAAAGGATCATATTGAGGAGTTATTGGGAAAAGGATATATTCGTCCTAGCTCATCACCTTGGGGAGCACCAGTTATATTTGTACCTAAGAAGGATGGAACTCAAAGGTTGTGCGTGGACTACCGTGCCTTAAATGAGGTAACAATCAAGAATAAATATCCACTACCAAGGATTGAAGATTTGTTTGATCAGTTGAGAGGAGCATGTGTGTTCTCCAAGATTGATCTTCCTTCGGGCTACCACCAACTGAAGATTAGACCGTCAGACATTCCCAAGACGGCATTTGTCTCTCGATATGGACTATATGAGTATACAGTTATGTCGTTTGGATTGACCAATGCTCCGGCATATTTTATGTATCTAATGAAAAAGGTATTCATGGAGTACTTGGACAAGTTTGTAGTGGTATTCATCGATGACATACTTATCTAATCCCAGACTGAAGAAGAGCATGAGGAGCACCTCAGGATGGCTCTACAGAAGCTTTGCCAACATCAATTGTATGCCAAACTTAGTAAGTGTGAGTTCTGGCTAAAAGAGGTATCATTTTTGGGGCATGTCATATCGGAAGGAGGTATAGCAGTGGATCCAAGCAAAGTGGCAGATGTTCTTAAATGGGAAACACCTGAGAGTGTACATGATATACGAAGATTCTTAGGTATGGCTGGTTACTATCGTCGATTCATAGAGGGATTTTCAAAGATCTCTCGACCGTTAACCAAGCTGCTTGAGAAAGGAGTTGCCTTCAAATGGACCCCCGAATGTGAGGTGAGCTTTGCCGAATTAAAGAAGAGGTTGACTAGTGCACCGGTATTGGTGATGCCTGATATGCAGAAGGAATTTATAGTTTATTGTGATGCATCCGGTCATGGTTTGGGATGTGTCTTAATGCAAGGAGGACATGTTGTGGCCTACGCTTCAAGACAACTACGAAAACACGAGAGGAACTATCCAACCCACGATTTAGAATTGGCAGTTGTTGTTCATGCTTTGAAGATATGGAGACACTACTTGATGGGAAAAAGGACTGAGATATACACAGATCACAAGAGCTTGAAGTACATATTCACACAACTGGATCTTAATCTCAGACAACGTCGTTGGTTGGAATTAATAAATGATTTTGATGTGGGAATCAACTACCATCCAGGAAAGGCTAATGTGGTCGCTAATGCTCTAAGCAGGAAGGGACAATGCAATAACTTGTCAGTACAAGCTCTTCAACCCCAGTTATGTGAAGAGTTTGCAAGGTTAAACCTATGTCTAGTGTCTAGCACTGAAGCAGTTGCTATGGAAGTGGACTCAACCCTTGAACGTGATATACGAGAAGGACAAAAGAATGATGAGAAGGTCAAGGAGATCAAGCAGTTGATGAAGAAAGGGAAAGCTCCGAACTTTAGAGAGCATGAACAAGGAACCTTATGGCTTGGAAAGAGGATTTATGTTCCAGATATCAAGGAGATTAAAGCGTTGATACTAAGGGAAGCTCATAACTCCTCATACTCCATTCATCCCGGAAGCACAAAGATGTATCAAGACCTTAAAGATCGATTTTGGTGGCATGGAATGAAATGAGATGTAGCAGAATATGTGGCCATATGTGATACATGTCAATTGATTAAGGCGGAACATCAAAGACCAGCAGGGTTATTGCAACCAATCAAAGTGCCAGGATGGAAGTGGGAAGAAATTAGTATGGATTTCATTGTGGGACTACCAAGAACACAGTCTGGATATGATTCTATATGGGTTATTGTGGATCGTTTAACTAAAGTTGCTCACTTTATTCCTGTGAAAGAGACCTACAATGGTCCCAAGCTGGCGGAACTGTACATCTCCAGGATTGTATGTTTACATGGAGTTCCTAAGAAGATCATCTCAGACAGAGGCACTCAATTCACCTCAAGATTCTAGCAGAAGTTGCATGAATCAATGGATACCCGTCTAAATTTTAGTTCGGCGTATCATCCTCAAACTGATGGTCAGACAGAACGCACCAACCAGATATTAGAAAACATGTTGAGAGCGTGTGCTCTAAAGAATAGCAAAAGTTGGGACAAGAATCTGCCATATGCCGAATTCTCTTACAACAACAGTTATCAAGCCAGTTTGAAGATGTCTCCTTTTGAAGCATTGTATGGGCGAAAGTGTAGGACACCGTTGTTTTGGAATCAAACTGGGGAAAGTCAAGTCTTTGGGCCTGACGTATTACAAGAGGCTAAAAGACAAGTACAAGAAATTCGGAAGAATCTAAAGGCAGCTCAAACAAGACAGAAGAGTTATGCGGATACTCGAAGACGTGATCTCACATTTGAGGTTGGTGATTATGTCTACTTGAAGGTGTCACCTATCAGAGGATCGAGAAGATTTAAAGTAAGAGGCAAGTTGTCACCCCGCTACATTGGTCCGTTCAAGATATTAGAGCGACGAGGTGAAGTGGCATATCAGCTTGAGCTTCCACCACACTTGTCAGATGTGCATAATGTGTTCCATGTATCACAGCTTAAGAAGTGCTTAAGAGTGCCTGAAGAGCAATTGCCTATGGAAGCAGTGGATGTACAGGAAGACTTGTCTTATGTGGAGCAGCCTGTCAAGATACTTGAAACACTGGAAAAGATCACAAGAAACAAAGTCATTCGCATGTGTAAAGTGCAATGGAAGCATCACTCAGAGGCAGAAGCAACATGGGAAAGAGAAGAAGATCTCAAGGCGGATTTCCCTCATGTCTTCTCTTAGGACGTCCGAATCTCGAGGGCGAGATTCCTTTTAAGGGGGGTAGAGTTGTAACATCCATATTTCATGTACAAAAATTTGCCCAAATCCTTGAACATTGTTGTATGCATTTTTGGGTGATTTTTGAAGTTCAAACGTGTAGCAAACGATTTAAATTTGAATTTGAATTCAAATCAAAAGAAAAGAAGTGAAAAAGAAAAAGAAAAGGAAATAAAACCCTCCCTGGGCCGATTTTCCCCCTGGCCCAATTCCCTTCCCCTCTCCTGCGGCCCAGCCGAACCCCCACCACTTCTCTCTCTCTCTCTCTCTCTCTCTCTCTCTCTCTCTCTCTGCCGGGCGGGGCCCGCTTGTCATCTTCCCCAGGGGACAACCGTCGTTCCTCTCCTTCCCGCGCGCAACCGCCGAGCACCCCGCGCCCAGGTTCCCCCCCCCCCGAATCCGCTTCTCCCCCGGCAGTTTTCGCACGCGCACCCCAACTGCACACCCCCTACGCGCTTAAGAGGAGCCGGCGCCCCCATTTTCCCCCTCACCCGAGCCTCCCGGAACCCTAGCCCCTTCACCGCCGGTGAGTCACCTCTGCGCTCGTGTTCCCGTCGCTGCAGCCCCCCTGCTCCCCATTTTCTTGGCCTGACGTGGTCACCGCTCCACCAGGAATTCGTCGGACACGCTTGATCGGGTAGAACATCACTGCGCCGCCAAGATCGTCGCACTCCGACGCCAACCGCCATCGTTCCTTGTCGTCGACCCCTCTTCGGCCGATTTCACGCCCCGCTACTCCCCTAGGTGAGTTCCCCTACTCCTCCTCTCTCGGTTCATGCTCGTGGCGCGTAGGATCGACGTAGGAATCGCCGTTTGGGCCAGCTCCGGCGAGGTCCGCCGCCGCGGACTCCAGCGCCGCTGCGCGCGTGTGGCCGTCGTCGCCAAGGGCGACGTGGCCGCATCTCAGTCGTTGGTTTTGGGCCAACGGCCGAGATTAGATCAGCGTACCCCTTCGCATAATAAAATCCGAGCCCTCCACTGCGGATCCAACGACCCACATTAAAACCCCTTTTCCCGCCTGCGCATTTGCACCGTGGCTCCTGGAACCTTGCTTGCTACCCCCTGGACTTCACAGAAATTCAAGTCTAGCCCCTGGAAATTGCAGACTAGCCCCTGGAACCCTAAAAATTGGATTTAATCATTGAAATAAGCAATCTAGCCCCTGTAAATTTGTAGAATCATGAATTTAGTCCCTGTGCAGTATAGAAAACTATTTAATTAGTCCCTGGACTTTTATTTATTTGCTGAATATGGTTTTTAGGTGTATTTGAGGTGTAGAAAATAGATAAAAATGGTAATTAAGTGTAGAAATGTTAGGAAAAATTGGTATAAACTATTTGATGCTGTGAATAAATTGTAGAGTTCATTTGAAATATATTTTGTCCATGGAATATTTATTATAGATGTTTAAAAATACATTTTGGCCATAGAAAATTCAATAAAAATGGTTTTAGGCTATATTTAATTCTCAAAAATGTAGGATAAATATAAAATGCACACTTTGGCCATGTTAAGTAATAAATACTTCGTAGGGACGCATTAGTATAGGATTTTATGCCATGTGTATGTTGTGATGTACTGTTTTGCGTGCTCTTTATTTATTTAGCTTTATTTTATTCTTGCCATGCTTGGGCAATATACCTAGAGTCGTTCTACGACCCTAATCTTAACCTCCAAGACCAAGACTTCACCAACACTCAAGTCTTCAACGAAGGCAAGTGCCTTTGACCATTTTGTTCCAGTTCTAGGGATTTAGATAGATGCATGCTAATTAAATTGATGTCCTATTTCATGTTTACATGCCCTGTTCCATATAATTCCTTGTTACCTGAAATGGGTTGGGAAGTAGATAGGTCATATTTATGCTTAGCCATGCTTAAATATTGGGATTGGGATTTCATACAATTGTGCTATGTTAAACTTTATGGTTACTTGAACTTGTGGTGATTACACAATTGTAGTGGATAGGAATCTGGTGGTTGGTTAGTATTGGTATGGTGCAGTTTGCACGAGACCCGGGATTGGGGTTTGTTACCACCGGATTCTAAGGACCGGTTTATGGAGGAAGCCACTAAGCTTTATAGTACCACCACGAGACTGAGATGGGGTAGCTTGGTCAATTAATTAGGTTTCTCCCGACGAAATGCTAGTAGTTGGATGGTGCGGGGAATGATGTGGGTGATCTGCTCTGAGATCCGCAAGGCTCAAGAGGGGGCTCTGGGGCGGAGGGTTACTCCTAGAATCCCCAGTGGTGGAAACCTTAGAAGGCTAGCACTAGTCGGGAGTACCTTTGTAAAGACCATGTAGTGATCTCCTGGCCTCACACCAAAGGAAGTGTGAAATGTGGTTAGCTACCACGGGCAATCGGGGAGGTACACTTAGTCCACCTGGCAACAGGGGATGAAATCACTGCTTGTGGGTAAAGGGTACACTCTCTGCAGAGATTTGGTAAAACTGTCATGACAGCCGTGCTCACGGACAAGAGCGGCTTGGGGCCAGTTCATAATTAGTCTATGGTTGGGAAATGGTGGTTAATTATGATTCAAGTACATTCATTATCATTACTCATGTGCTGATTACTTCTTGAATTATGATAATGGTAATTGAAAGCTAAGGTAGGTTTTAAGCATAGTGCTAAGCCATAATTGGCCTTCCCTTTGCTTTAGCCAATCTTGTCATCTCTTCCCGCACTTGCTGAGTACTCTATGTACTCAAGCGTTTAATTTTCCATTAGAATATGAAGAAGAAGAAGCGGCACCGGAGGACTACTTCGTCAATCTGGAGGACTTGGTCTAGGCTGGCGACCTTACGCGCAACTGCTGCCTGTGGAGATGGAGCTACTCTTACCTATTAGTCTTCTGCTGTAGTTTGAACTATGTTAACTTTGTTGTTGATGTAAATAGTTGTGGTGTGTATTTGTAGACCATCGGGTCGTACTGTAAGACTATTTATGTATTCGAACATGGCAATGTATGATATTTCGCTTTTGTCAACGCATGTACGATTCAACTGATCCTGGCGTACATGTGATTAGCGTCTGTTCATCTTTACGATGACCGGGCGTGACACAGAATTTGACGTTCAGTTCAGATTGACAACTTTGCATTCAAACTCGATTTAGAATAGGTAGATGACATTTTTAGGTCTGGAGTTGAATGGAGAACTTGTAGAGGACTTTTAAAGAACTACAAAGAGTATTCATTTGACCTCATAGCACTTTTGGTTGAGGAGATATTGCCTTTGCAAGTTCACAGTTTTTCTGAAAATTTGGACAGCGCCTACTTTGTTTATGGCTGATCTTGTCCACAGTTTTCAGATATATAGACATCAACATTTGCAAAAAAATTGTTGCATACATCTTCCTGATTCCAGAACTGTACAACACACAGTCATCCGATGATTCTAGTCGAAACTAAGATCAAAACCATAACTGAATACAAACCTGCGAGATTCTGAACTGCCAATACACCTCAAACGATACTTCAATTTAAACCCAGTTATTGTGAGATTTAGCCTTAGAGTCACATAGAAACTTGATAGAGGACTCCTTCAACTTTCCAGAAATGTATAGACTTGCCTAGTTCACATTTCTATATTGGAAGATATGCCAGTTCAAAGTTCACCGATAATCTGAATAGTGTAGTTAGTACCAGCACAGAGTACCAATTTCAACTCCCGACATCAAATAATTCTGTACAGAATTTGGAAATACTTTGAACTAAAAAATGGTCTAATAGATCCTTCCCTTTCCAAAAATGTATCACAATGGCCTAGAAGAGTTTTCGGCAAACAGATGTGGCAAAAATACAGATGCTGATCCACTAAAGCTCAGAACAACAGCAGTTGTAGTTATAGTGCTTTTTCATCTTCTTCATGTGGTTTTCTGGTTTGGAGTTCAACAAAAGATTTAGAGAAGACCCTCCAAGCTTTCTAAAAAGTATTTATTGTCCTCCATATCCCTTCTGGTTGCAGAGATATGGATTTTTGAAATTGGACAATGTGCCCAGATTTCTAATAAAATTCTGACAGGACTTTATTTGTTGTGGCTGATTGGGTCACTGATTTCCAGGTAGGGAACATCAAAATTTGGCAGCAAGTTATATTACAAACTTGTTGTACAGGTCGCAAGGTTTCCAGAAATGTATTACACAAGTTATTCGACGACTCTACCACGAGTTATGGTCGAAATCGTAACCATATACAGATCTGTCCCGATCTGGTCCAGATTTGTTAGAGTTTGTAACTTCGAGTTTTTTCTTGAGTTCCATGACGATCCTGACCTGGAGTTCAGAAGAAAAATTGTAGAGGACTCTCTACACTTTCCAACCAGGTATTATAGACCTTCATTGGCAAAGTCTACAATGAGTTATGGTTAAAATGGTGAAAGGCTCAGAACAGTTTCAGATTTGGTCCAGCTTCGACATAGTTTAAGAATTGGACTTTTGGGAGAGGTTAGCAATGGAGTTTGCTATCGAGGTGAACAGGAAACATCTAGAGGATTTCCTAACCATTCCAAGCGTATAACATACACCTAGATTGGTTGAATAACCTAGAAGATATGACTCTATGAAATTCACCCAAAATCTGAATAGAGCTGGTCGCAGCTATATAGTGTACCAACTTCAACTCAGGATTGAATCATTGGAATTTACTAAGTGCCGAATTGGAAGAGACTTCACATGAGAAACTTGGATAACATCTTACCCTCTTTCCAAAACTGTATCACAAGGGTCAAGGAGAGTTTTATACGGAAGAATATGGTAAAAATATTAAGGCTAGTTCATGCGATCAAGGAGGTGGATAAATGTTGGTTTCCAAGGATTTGGACCTTTTCAAAGTACTTTCCTATCCAAACTGTACAAGAAAAAAGTCATAGATGACTTGAAGATCTTCTTAACCATATAGCATACCCATAAGTTCTCTAACAACTAACCAAGATTGTAACCCGACAAAGTTGAGCAAACTTCAGCCAGAAACAAAGAATCTTGGTTCTATACCTTTCTCGAGCCGATAACCAATGACACAAGTCCAAATAGACCAGCAACTAATAGTCATACTTCAAACACAATGCATCCATTCTGTCGTGGGAGCTGGTCAAGTATCAAATGTGATACTACCGGTGCTACGTGCCTCACCAAAGTAAAATCTAACCGGCATATCTAGATACGTCTATAGGTGGCCCTAGTATCGTTCACTTGCAAACGTGTTCTCACGGGTCGCTACCGTAGTTAGTATAGCTGCAGAAGACAAACAACCCCCTTTCACTCCTTCACAACTCAAGGGCGGCACGGGGAAATATGACAGACGGTCACAATAATATATAAGAAAGTAAATGCATACGACTCTGGTGTGAGTCACCCTCGAGCGAAGTCATGTCTCAAGGTACATGGTTGTACAACGTCTGTACAGCAAAGACTCCCGCACGAACCGGCTTATACATGCTTGGGAATACGTGTTTCGCATGCTCTCATAGAACATGAATAGTTCTAGAGATGCATACTATCGGATTATCCACCACCCGACGGAGGCTCCCACTAATTTTGTGTCACGCTGGGGTACCGCGTGTCATATGTTCTTAGAAACATAGAAAGCTTCAGAGACTTATATTGACTTTCCGTGCAAAGCCACGGAAATATCACATACCACATCTCGTATGCAGAGCTTGCCGAGATTGATCCGCTCTCGGTGGCGTACCTTACCTCTTACTTTGAATACGGAGCGTCGTTACAGAATAATATAACCAGTAAGTTAGTTCACCACCTTTATAACTTATACTAGTTATAGTGCTTAATGGGCATATAGCTAAACCTCACTCGACTACTTCAGAGTTTTCGAAAATAGGCTCTTTTCGAGCGTGCTATTCCCAATGAAGCTCTGATACCATGTTTGTGGGGACCGGGATCCCGACGTCCAAGGATCTCATTGGGTGGTGCTGTGCGATGCGGCACCTAACATCACACACGAAAAGAATTACCAAAACATACAAAATTTTCATTTCATAAATATAATTAGAGTTTACAAAATAGTGTACAATAGAGGTACACACGCAGCGGAACTACATACTCATATTCTCACCTATCTAAGCATGAGAGAAGACGTCCATGCCCTAGGACGCTTCTCACTAGCAACATGATGATCATCCAGCAGCAGCGTGGTCCACATGAGATTCTTCTCGACACCTCGAGGTATCATGTACAAATTGAGCAGCAGAAATAAACTAATACCTACAAAAATCATTAAAGCGCAAACATGAGCATAACGCTTAGCATAACTGACCCGTCTCACTAGACATATGCAAGGTAAAATATAACCATAGGTGAGGAACAGCATAAATAGACTCGCCTACAAGTGGATCCTTATAGTCATATTTTTAGTAGCAAATGACATTCCTCAGGCACGACACATCATAAAATCCACAATCAAACAAGAAACGCTTTGTCGATGATATGTCATGCCCAAAGCACATAATGCTATTACAAGTTAAGTATTTGGAAACTGTAAACTTTTAATTATGTTATCTCTAAGACACACAAGGTTGCAAAACAATTATAATTCAATACATCATATTCTTCTGGCTTGTTAAGTATTTACTACGTCACAACATAGTCAATAAGCGGTACTCAAATAACCGTGAGGGAGGGGTATTGCAATCAGGACACACCCGAATAACACGTCATGTACACCCGTGCCCAAGGAGCATGCTGTGCTCCACACCACGTCATACGCAACCACCTTTCACAAGAGAACTCAAACGAGAAACCGATCTCACCATCGCGGGCATAAGGTTCCCGCACGGAGTGTGTCTGTGCCCGCCGGCGAATTTACACCTTACTACCCTCAGCCCACCCCTATCGACAATGGGCTATGCCTCGACATCCAAGTTATCAAGTTATATCGGTTTCCTAGGTTTCATATGCCCAGTATGCATCTGGTACTGTTCAAACTTGTCCAACAGGGACGCACACGGATCGGTCCTTAATCGACACAAGCAGGGCTACGCACGTGAGACCACGTCTCAATTTCATATTCATAAACCATTCTTCGATCAATCTTTCCTGTGTGATAAAATCCTATCTCGCGAGTAGATTTCAACTACTCGACTTCTACCGGATTCATGTGAACATAAGCATGGCATTTTCTACTTGTCAGGCTATAGACCTACCCAATACTCCATGGGATTTTTGGGTCATGCAAGTGGAGTAACAAGCACCTTAGCCCTTATGCACAAAATCATCCTAGACTTAAGTGATACAAATAAAAATTTGAAATAGCACTTAAATGCAAACCGGGGCTTGCCTTAGGTTGCGATTAAATAAAAGTCAATAAAGTCAGTTATTGATCTCGTGGTGGAGCTCCGAGTTGACTCTTGTCGTCAAGTACCCTTGTTGCTGCTCCATATCATAAGTTGCTTGCAGCAAGCTCCATGTTGATCCCCTCCTCCTTCATATGGTGCTCCTCGTCGACTTCATCGTCATTTGAACTATCGATATGAAAGTGCACATGTAAGAAGTATGATTAACAAGGGGAGAACCCTACATGAATCTTAAAATAAAATGTGACATCGTATACAGGAGCTAAAGAATGGTCTCTACTGTGTTCAAGTTCATATGGTTCACAAGTTGAATAAACATCAAATTGATTCCAAAAGGTTATGCCCAAGACTTTAAAGTAGTGGCATAAACCTTCTCACAATGGAAACCACAAAAGATTGCTCAAGATCAAGTTTTGTACAAGGGCTTAGATGATGTTCTCTGCGGTATTCAGCTTCTGGTGGCAAGAATGGAGTTTAACAAAATGGAGATGGGAGCAAAGGAACTATGAACCTCCATGTGACATTCATGTAAATGAGACATACCAATGTCATAATCTGATGAAGACCAAATAGAATGAACCTGGGATTTTTTTAGTATTTCACAGAGGTCATAATACAGGTTCTAGCAAAGTTTCAGCTAAATACATGACATATTATGGTCTACAAAAATCCAGCAAGCTTTATGTTTAACTGAAGTTTCCTGAAACATGTGTAGCTTTGTCATGCTTCAAAGTTGGTTTTATGATTATGAGATCTTAATAGGAGTATAAAAAAATTGGTTTAATAATTTTATAAGAATTCTACAGGGAGATATTGATTTTTAATTTGGGACAATTTTCTGAAAAACATTCTGGACATTTTGGAATTTTTCATGTGCATACTGATTGGGAACTCAATTTGACCTATCAAATGAAGTCAAATTAGTTTGAAATTTTTACTGGGGTTCAAGGAAATTATTATTAAGGGTCTGGTTAAATTTGGGAATATACCAAAGATTGGATCATCAGGAATAAATTCTGAAGTCTTTTTGCTTTATGGAAATTATTGAAGAAATATCTTGGCTGTTCATATCAATACAAGTGCACCACTGGAGTTTATGAACCATAAGAAGTCTAACAAAATTTAAATGAGATTTTTTGGAAGATTCTACTAGTCTCTATGATTTTTGGAAGGTAGGCTCAAATCTGGAATTATTTTTCAAAAGGAAAACTTAAGTGGCTGACAGAGGGGTCCACTGGTCAGCTTCGTCTTCTACCCCTGGACAGCTCGAACTGTGGCTTCAAATCAACTTCGCTTGGCCGTTCCCGTGGTTTTAGGCGACCAAATGAAGTGACACAAAAACAAGATTTGATCCCCAAACTCCGGAACACAAGTTGGGCAACATGGTGCAACACAGTGACGACCGGAACGTTGCCGGCAAGGACAGAGGCAGCGGCAAGCTTGACTGCTATGGGGAAATCGCCTTGAACCTACCTTAATAAGCTCGGATTTAGATCGTGGAGTACCTATGTGCGATGGGGAGTCCGAATCTGAACTTTAATTGAAAGGAAAACGACTGTATGGTGCGATTCCTCGAAGACCTAGGTTATTAAAAGGCGACCACGAAAATCCACGTTCTGCCTAAACCGAGCTAGAAGAGTTTAATTCACTGGAGGGACGTGGAGAGGAGAAGGTTGCGGACCTTGGAGACCGATTATTGGAGCAGGAACCGGACTGAGACAGCGGGGCGACAGAGACTTGTTGTGGCGGCCGAAAAACGTTGTGGAAGGTGAGCTACGCCCGTTGCAAACCAACAACTCGGGGAGACCTCAGTTGGGTGCTTCAGGAAGGTGGAGGAGAAGGTCTTGCAGCCTCCAGCAGGCTTGGTGGAGTGAAGGAACTCCGGATGGCGCCAGGCGACGTCGCTCCCACACAGGCTCCATGGCGGCAAGGAAACAGAGAGGTGCATGCTTGCTCTTATCAGAGAACGAAGAGAACAACAAAGGAGATCGTGTGATGGGGTGATAAGGAGAAGAGAGCAGCGGTGTTTTTCTCCCCACGGTGCAAAGCATGCACTGGCTTGCATGCCCGTGCGTGGCGCTACGGCAAGAAACGGAGAGTGACGGTTCTTTCCTGTGAAGATGACATGTGGGACCCACCGTTTCCCCCTCATCCCCTCTGTTAACTCTTTCCTCTACTTAAATAATCTTCAAAAATTGCTCAAACTTGGTGTCCAAGGCAAATAAATTGTGTAGAACCTAAATGTGAACTCAATTTCAATATTTGGTAAAGTTTCAAACATATTTAAATTTGAATTTGAATTCAAATGTATGTTAATGGTCTCATCGAAATAAATAGCAAATGACATTCAAATATTATGAAAATTCACATGAGAACTATTTGAGGTATGAGAAAACAATGGTGGGTCCAATTTTAAGTTGTGACCTGACTTTGGATTTGAATTTGAATGTCCCATTTTAGGGTTGGAATTATTCCTTTTTCTTTCTCTCTATTTTGTTTTCTCTTCTCCTTTAATTTTCATTGAAAATGTGAATACTTGGAAATTAAGTATTTTACATCTTAAGTTCTAATATACATTAGCAACCTTGTACTATATGTAAAATTTTAACAAGTTCCTATGTTTGAATATTAACCGATCGAGTAACAATTTAATTCATGTGAGTAATGAATTCCTAATTGAACTTAAAAAAAATTAAGTTCGCATTTTTGCCTCCGCGTTCTTTTCAAATGTGGGCTTTTACATCGGGCCCACCTCAAGGGAGGTTTCGATCCTGCAGGTGGGGCCACCATCTAGCCTTCCCGCGTTGCTGTTGATAGCTACTAAGAAATATTAATAAATCATCCTCGGCAATGACGCCGGAAATGCTTGTTGATGTTTCTTAACGTCACAAATCCTCTCTAGTAAGAGATGAGGTCCTCAAGCGCACGGAAACTATCGTGTATCATTACACCCAAGAGTATTTCCAAGTGTATCATATTTATTCCAAAGGAAGGAAATGGAGTAAAGTAAACACTACTATTATGATCAAGCTATGGGATACAAATCAATTATCAAGACAGGGGTAAGTTGATAATATATGGGTAGTGTGACACACATCTAAGCAATATATTCTAAAGGGTAGATGAGTCCTAATAGAGGTTAGACTAAGAGTTGCAGAGTTACTCCTACAATGCTTCTAGTATACATATACATAGCCTAGGTTAGGTACTAATGAGCATGTTAATGGTGAATCCTTATGCTAAGTTATTCAACACATCGGGTACGGGTTTACTCCTAGCAATACTAGGATGACTCCCGCCAAGAGCCTGTGGCATAGCCGAACGTGGAGGATTACAAAGGACAGATAGGGTTGTCACCACATACTGCCTACCTTTTCAATCGGTGGGTCTATGAGACATCTAATGCTACTTAACTACCCTAGCACCATGCTAGCATATTAAGTAAATACCTTAGGAGCTGCAACACAAGTCATCCTAAGGCAATGAACTAAATCATCGTTGAATCAATGTTGAGACATAGCATAAGTTATTCATATTAACATGAGCATATCATAACTACTTAGACTATAGTGGGGGTTTATAGTGTTTATGATGATAGTATAATGACATTAATGCATGATAATAAAGACTATTCTTACCACATACATGAAATTCACAATCAAACAAGAAACGCTTCATCCAAGTATATGAATAAGAGAAGACTAAATATAATATCTTTATTATGCATAAAGTCACAAACATATGAAAAGATACATAAGTCATATGTGACACCCGATTCCGAAAGTGAACCAAGTGAACGCATATGTGTGCCCAGGACATTCAACACACATACACGAGTGCATTAACAAAAGGATATTCAGAAAATTACCACAGAACAAGATTAATTAACCAAATTTTATTACACAAACCATATTATCCTCGAATACAAGTTCTAATGAATATTAATGACAAGTTCAACTAATGCAGCGGAAATAAACTAATTAAGCAAACTAAACAGCTAGGCAGCATAAGAAATAGGGTAGCGCAGCTCCAATCAACACCACAGGCAAAGCTGACGGTAGACACGGCCTAGAACTCTGCATTATCATCGTTATACTCCCAAATCTCACCTGCAACTGTGGGGGCAATTGCAAGGGTGAGTACATGTCGTACTCCGTAAGTGTGGAAAGTATGATATGTAGCTGATACAAATGACGATATAATAATGGTTAAGTGCTGAAAAGTACATTAGAACATTCGAAAAGCAATATTATATAAAACCTTTCATATATCTATATATGAAATAAACCTATCATAAGCCATGTAGTTATCATAATACCAATCCATATTCCATATCCATCATCATATACGAGCATCTATATTCAGTACCAGAATTTAATTCATAACCATCCATAACCATAACCAAATCCCAATTTCCCTCTAATCATGGAAGTTGTCAAGGTGCTCATAACCGGGAGCACGGCTATCATGATAGTTTTAATACTCTCCAAAGTTTGTACCACTTTACCCACGTGTTTGTGATTCCATCCCAATTAATTAAGCCAAATAAAACGGTAAAAAGCCCTTCCCGACTCTCTACCATATATTCCAGGTGACAAGGGTGGTCAAATAAATCTAGTAAACTTCCTACCATAGGATTCCCATCAAATTGACAGCATGCATTTTCCAAACATAACATTTATTTTAAAACAGGATCAATATGCTTCAAGGACACATGCCTTGCTCTTGGGATTGATTCGGGTCAAAACCTTCAAACTCTTGGTGCTGGAGATCCTCCACGACACTCTCTAGCGCAAATCCGTCTAATCCACACAATAAACATACAAACAAGAAACACAATCAAAGAGTGCACAAATATTACTCATTATGACATGATATGCATGATTGATGCAAACGCAAGGTAGAACTTGTTAATAGATTGCTTTTAAATGACCACTATCTAGTTCTAATAGATTTTAACAAGTTTATACAAGTTTGGATTTGATTAGATCAAATTTTAGAATTAATTCAACACAATTTAACCAGGAAAATCGGACTGGTCCGCTAGGGACCGGACAAGTCCGCACTTTACGAGATCAGCAGATTAGGGTTTTCTAGATTGACGTGAATTTGGAGATTAGGGGTCGAATTCACATAAGAAAAAGGAAATAGAAGGTATACCAGGTGTTTGGGACTCCAATGAATCAAGGATCTTGGAGATAACACTTGGATCTTGACGATCTAGGGTTGGTGATGAACTTGGAGATGAATTGGTGATGAAGAACGAAACTTGATGGATATCTTGATCCTCTTTCGTTTCCTCCTCTTCTTCTTCTTGCTTGGGATCTCCTCCTCCTTCCTTGATGGTGGCTCTCCACAAACTAGGGTTTGGGTGGGGTGGAAAAGTGGCAAATAGATGTCAAGCCAAGGGGTGGGGTTGTTTATATAGAGGTGGAGGCTAGGGTTAGATGGATTTCGAGTTTGAGAGGAGTAGAGGCCGGTTTAGAGTCCCACATGGGCTCTAAAAGAGTTAGGCACGACATCCCTAGGCCCACTTAACGTAAAACCCAAGAAACAAGTCGTGAAATAAAAGATCAATTCGGAGTCGCAAAATATCGGACAAGTCCAAAAAGGACCGGACTAGTTCGAAGTTGTCCAGAGAGAAATCTGACAACTCTGGCCAAAAATCGGACAAGTCCGACTTTAGTAAGAGAGGAAAACGGACAAGTCCGCTCGAACACCAGACTAGTTCGGACAAGACCAGGGACTTAGCAAATTTTCAAGGATTCTTGGAACATCGGACTAGTCCGCATAGGACCCGACAAGTTCGAAAGTGTCCAGAGGCAAAAATAGACTAGTCCGCAGCAAAAACCGACAAGTCCGATCGAGGTCAGAGAGAAATCGGACTAGTCCGCACCAAAATCGGACTAGTTCGCACTTTCCAGAATTTTAAGTGCGGTTTTGTTCCAAATCAATTTTAAACTTATTCCTCTTTACGTGGTTTAATGTTAAACATGTATATGAATGCATGTAGGGCATGATGCATGAAAATGAGGGTGTTACAAACCTACCCCCCTTAAAATGAATCTCGCCCTCGAGATTCGACGCGGAAGAGAAGAGATAGGGAAATTCCTTCTTGAGATCATCTTCTAGCTCCCAAGTTGCCTCTGATTCCGTGTGGTTCGTCCATTGAACTTTACACCATCTAATAACCTTGTTCCGTGTGACCCTCTCCTTGGTTTCTAAGATTTTGACCGATTGTTCGGCATAAGTCAAATCTGCCCCTATTTCCAATCCTTCCATTGGCACTTGTTCTTCTGGTACTCTCAGACACTTCTTGAGCTGGGAAACATGAAAGACATCATGGACATCCGAAATATGAGCTGGCATCTCCAACTTATACGCTACTTCTCCTCTTTTGTCCAAAATCTTGAATGGTCCAATGTAGCGAGGTGCCAGCTTGCCTCTTATGTTAAACCTCTTATGACCCCTCATCGATGACACCATGAGGTAAACAAAATCTCCCACTTCAAAGGCTAATTTTCTTCTCCTATTGTCCACATAGCCTTTTTGTCTTCATTGGGCAACCCTCAAGTTTTCACGAATTATTTGCACTTGCTTTTCGACTTCTTGCAACACATCCAAACCAAATACTTGAGTTTCTCCTGCCTCATTCCAGAATAAAGGTTTCCTACACCTTTCATAAAGCGCTTCATATGCTGACATTTTCAAGCTTGCTTGGTAACTATTGTTGTATGAAAATTCCTTGTATGGCAAGCTTTTGTCCCAAATTTTCCCATGCTTCAAAGCACAAGCTCGTAACATGTCTTCCAAAATTTGATTGGTCCTCTCGGTTTGTCCATCCGTTTGAGGGTGATATGCTGAACTAAAGTTCAACCTTGTTCCCAATGCTTCATGCAATTGCTGCCAAAATCTAGAGGTAAATCGAGAACCTCTATCCGAGACTATCTTCTTTGGTACTCCGTGTCGACACACAATATGCTCCATGTATATTTCGGCCAATTGTGCAGTTGTATATTTGGTCTTCATAGGGAGAAATGAGCTGACTTGGTTAAGCGATCCACAATTACCCAAATTGAGTCATAACCGGACTGAGTATGTGGTAACCCAATTATGAAGTCCATTCCGATTTCTTCCCACTTCCATTCTGGAATCTTCAATGGTTGCAATAGTCCAGCTGGCCTTTGATGTTCCGCCTTGACTCGTTGACACACATCACACAATGGTACATATTCAGCTATGTCCTTTTTCATGCTATCCCACCAATAACAAGCCTTCGAGTCTTTGTACATTTTCGTGCAACCGGGGTGAATCGAGTATGGCGAGTCATGTGCCTCCTTTAGTATTGTCTCCGGAATACGCTTTACATTGGGCACGATAATCCTTTTTCCAAGCCATAAGGTACCACGTTCATCCTCATCAAATCTGAATTCTCTCCCTTCTTGGGTCCTTTCCGTGATTTCTTGGATTTCCTCATCCTTTGTTTGACCTTCCCGAATTTCTTGCTTCAAGGTCAGATTTAACTCCATCATCTCCATCTCATTTACAAACCCGAGGTTCAACCGTTCAAACTCCTTACATAAGTCGGATGGTAACTCTCGAACTGTGAGTTGATAACTTACTCATTTTCTACTCAAAGCATCGGCCACTACATTGGCTTTTCCTGGGTGATAGTTGATTCATAAATCATAATCTTTGATGAGCTCCAACCATCTGTGTTGCCTCAAGTTCAGATCCGTTTGTGTGAAAATATACTTAAGACTCTTGTGATCCGTATAAATTTCACACCTATGTCCAAGGATATAGTGTCTCCAAATCTTCAACGCATGTACCACGACTGCAAGTTCCAAATCATGCGTTGGGTAATTTTGCTCATGTTTCTTCAATTGTCTTGATGCATAGGTGACCACTTGACTTTCTTGCATCAATACACATCCAAGTCCTTGTCTCGATGCATCGCAATAAATATCAAAACTCTTGCTCACGTCCGACAATATCAAAATTGGGGTTGTTGTCAACCTCTTCTTCAACTCCTCAAAACTGTTTTGACAAGCTTGAGTCCATTGGAAAGCCTTTTCCTCCATTAGCAATTCCGTCATTGGCTTGGCTATCTTGGAAAAGTCCTTGATGAATCGACGGTAATGTCCAGCCATTCCAAGAAAACTCCTTATTTCCTTTACGTTTTGCGGAGGTTCCCATTTCAACATGTCCCTCACTTTTCCGGGGTCAACCGAAACTCCTCCTTCTGAAATGATATGACCCAAAAATGACACTTCCCTAAACCAAAACTGACATTTGTTGAACTTGGCGTACAATCAATGCTCCCTCAATTTCTGCAATGTAAGCCTCAAGTGTTCCTCATGTTCCTTCTCATCCTTCGAGTAGATCATAATGTCATCAATGAAAACCACGACAAATTTATCCAAGTACTCCATGAAGACCTTATTCATGAGGTACATAAAGTAGGCAGGCGCATTTCTCAATCCAAAAGACATCATGATGTACTCATAAGATCCATACCGTGTCCTAAAAGCTGTCTTTGGTATGTCCGATGGTCTAATCTTCATTTGAAAGTATCTCGACCTCAAATCAATCTTAGAGAAGACACAAGCACCCTTCATCTGATCAAACAAGTCTTCTATGCGTGGCAAGGTGTACTTGTTCTTGATTGTCACCTCATTGAGAGCTCGGTAATCTATGCACATCCTTTGCGATCCATCCTTCTTGTCCACAAACAGCACGGGCGCTCCCCAAGGTAAAGAGCTTGGTTGAATAAAACCCTTCTCTAGTTGCTCTTTAATCTGCTTCTTGAGCTCCGCTAATTTCATAGGAGGCATCCTATATGGCCTCTTAGCTATAGGTGCAGTTCCAGGTATTAAATCAATAACAAACTCAATGTCTCGATCAGGTGGCATACCTGGCAACTCATCCGGAAAAACATCTAAAAATTCACACACCACCGGTGTCGGAGTATGATTCCAACAATTCTCCCAGCACTACTATTTGTAGACCGTAGATTTTCTTAGTTCGGTTGGGGCGCGCGGAGATTCAGAGCAAGATGGCGATTTGACACAAGGATTTACGTGGTTCGGGCCGCATGAGCGTAATACCCTACTCCACGGGTGTGTATTGTTGTTGTATTGAGCGTATAAGCGCTAGTGTGAGAGAGAGGCCAAAAAAAGTCTCCCTGTGTATCGCTTGGCCAGTCCTTTTATAGTACAAGGGCTGGTCGTTACATCATTAGCTTGACCTGACATGTGGCCCTGGCGGTTACTGATCCCTAATACACAGTTAAATGTGCTTAATTCCCCTTAATAGCGTGGTAACGCCCCTTAATGGTGGCATTATTGGTATTAAGAGTCCTCTGATCTTGTGTCATTCAGATAGCATTAATGACACATAATCAGGTCTTGAAGTCTTTAATGTTCCTTGAAGTTCCGAGCCATTGGAGGTCCACCAATGTGCCTGTTGAGGTTGAAGGTCCGACGGTTGGACGCGTGGCAGCTCTGGAGCTTACCGTCTTGGACGGGTAGGTCCGGTGCTATTGTACACGTGTCAGTATCAGAGCTTCCCTCTGTCGGGGGTTAGGTCCGGGGGTGCCACACAAGTATCTAGTCCGGAGCTTTCCCATGTATGGAATGTAGCTCCGGTTTTATGATACACATGGCAGCATTGGATCTAACCATACGAGGGAGGCATGTCCGGTTCCGAGTGACACGTGGGGCCTTCGGGGGTCTTCAACTCAGATATGTGGAGTTCCTTTGCACTCTTTGCAGTTCCAAGGGGTATCCGGTACGCAGGGTACCGATAGTGGCCCCCTGGGCCCACCTCTGGGAGAGACCTTTTGGATTAAGTCATTCTGTCGGAGGTGGGTCCATCTTTCAATTTCTATGCCATGTCTTCAAGGGTATTTGGATGTACTGTTGAGGTGATGGTTCGCAGTTAAACTATCGCCGCGTGGCATCTTCAAGATGTGGCAGGTGAGATCTGCGCGTGCGGATCTCATGCAATGGAAGGTTGCCTGTTCCCAATACGAAAATCGTATCGGTTCCGCGCGCCGTGTCAAGCCGCCGCCCTTGGGTTTCCCGCCTCTCATCATGACAACTATTCGCCTGGGGTAAGGACCTCGACTTGATCGTCTGGGTGGCCCCGGGCCCCTTTGTCATTGGCAGGGTGAAATTTTTGAAATGTATCCTTGGCCCTTTTGCGGTTTCCATCCAAGCGTTGCGGAGGCTTACTTAAGAAGGAAAGTGCGCACGGGTTGAGGACTCTTTACACCTTTGATCATCTTTGCGCTCAGAGCCTCTCAACCTCCGCCTAACTTTCCATCCTTTGCTCCACTTTGCCGCGATGGAGTTGGGTCTCCGCAAGAGCCGTCTCACGAGTGATGACGATCTGAAGAAGGTCCGGACCTACATGGGGTGGTCCAGCGACTCCTTCAACCATATGGTCCGCACCGGCCAGCTCCCGTTCAGGAAGAAGCGTGGCGGCGACATGGTGTACTTCTCTGCGTACGCCATGGTGGGGCTGATCCTACCTTTCTCAACTTTCCTCTTGATGCTGTTAGACTTCTATGGTCTACAGTTGTACCACATTGGCCCCCACTCTATTCTTCTTGTGTCAACATTTGTCCACTTCTGCGAGATGTGGGTGGGTATTGCCCCCTGCGTCGAGCTTTTTTGTACCTTCTTCACCATCCACACCATCGGCAAGAGTTCCGAGTATCTTGGCTTCTACTATTTTGTGAAGTGCAAGAAATGCCCCTACAAGTACTTGAGGTCGTTTCCTTCCGGCAAGTGGGACGACTGGAAGAAGGACTGGATTATCATCATGGCAAAGGAGCACGAGAAGTTGGAGCTGCCTGAAGGTCTTCCCAATATTGACACTGACGCATGGAGTGTGGTTCTGGTGCTGTCAGAGGCCTTCAACCCTGCCTTGACCAGGATCCACAAATGTGTGGAAGGAGGGGTGACCCCCCAGATTATCTTCTGCAACTTCCTGGTCAACAGGTGGGCTCCACTGAAGAAGAGGGAGAAGCTCGCCTGGGCCCTCAACAATGTGATGGATGATGACCGGATTGAAACCGATCTGAAGTCCAATTTGGAAGGTGCTACTTTGGAGCTTCATCTCAAGAAGTTACAGCATGGCATTGACATTGAGGGCGACAACTTCACTCCACTGGCGGCTTTCCTCCCTCTAAACATGGTGGCAGAGTTTAGCAGGGAGCTCTGGAGGAGCATGCCGGTGCTTGACGACCTCGGTGAGGTAGAGAGGCGTTCGACCACCAGATTGGTGATCCCCGGAGCTTCCGAGGGTGGTCCCACTTCCACCCCAAGCCAAAGAGCTGAAGTCATAGGCAAGGGCAAAGAGTTGGCTGAGCCCTCTAGCCGAAAGAGGAAGTTGAAGCACTCTGACGGGAGGTCCGTCAGACCTGCTCCTTCCACAGCAGCTCCTTCTCCCCGGCGAAGGAGGTCTTCGACAGCGACACCAACTCCAGCATCGGCGTCTCCCCGGGACGCCATCTCCGATCGTGTGACTCCGGCACTAGGGCCAGCTAAGGGCTCTAGGTCTGAGGGTCCTTCTCAGTCAAGGGGCCCCCACCGAGGCATCTCTGACGGCAGCAGCAAGCTCCGGAGAGCCTTCTGGAGTTGCTTCACCAGTTGCGCCTGGGTCAGGCTCTGAGCGTCCGGCGAAGAGGTTCCGCGCTAGCTGGAGCGAAAGCCTTCCAAGGTAAATTTGCTTTTTTACCTCAGTTTGTTACTTTTGTTGTAACCATATTTTGAGCTTCTTTATCCTTCATCCACAGGGCATCCAAAAAAGAGGCTAAAGCTCCGGTTCATGTGACAACAACTAATGCTGTGTAGGCAGAGGCTCCAACTCCAATTCTAGCGCCGCCCCAGGTGGTGGCTGAGGTTGCGGTAGCTCCGGCGCTAGCTGTTGTGGTTCTGGACATCGACTCATCTCCCAAAGCTCCCATGGTAGCGCCGAACCATGGGAATGAAGACGTACAAGCGGCACCAGCTCCAGAGGCTGAAGCTCCGGTTTTGGATGCTGCGATGATGGATTCTCCGACCTCAGAGCCGAAGGTAGCTGCAGTTTCGGCCTTATGGCCAGATGTTATTGAAGCCCCGGTGGCGCAGCCAATGGTTCATAAAGTTCGCGGAGCCGATGGCCTTGTCGTGGAGGTGCCGACACCCGAACCGGTGGAGGTCGAAGCACTGGCGCCTGAACCGGCAGTGGAGGAGGCACCAGCGCCAGAGCCAGAGGTGGCCTCAGCTCTGGCCTAGTCTTTAATGCCTACCCCGAAGGTGGTAGTTCTGGAGGTACCCGTGCCTGAGCCAGGGTGCCAAGACGAAGCGACCGGTCCTCTGCCTGAGGGACCAATTGCTGATGATCTGGCGGCGGACCTTCGGAGCTGACTCTGGAGGTAGAAGCTCCCGTTGTTGTACCTTCCTCAGCGATGACTGAGGCACTCCCGGAGGGCGGCCCTAGTGCCACGGAAGTTTAGGGGACCACTCTTGTAAAGTGGGACCCAATTTTTGTTATGGAGAACGCGCTGGAATTAGTGGAGAGGACCTCGGCAGGTCCGGAGTCGATCCCCCTGTCGTTATCCATCGACAACGCCTGCTCCAGCCTTCATCAGGTCCAGCTTGCCTTTTATCACGACAGCAAGGCCCTCGAGGAGGAGCGCCAAACCCTTAGGAGGTGGCGCAACCGGCTCCAATTCGAGACCAATCTGGTGCAAACAAGGCTGGCTTACGATAAGGAGTGGGTCAAGAGGGAGAAGGCCCGGATGGAGTACTGGGGCCAACTGCTGGATGAGAGGGAAAACATGGTGCGATCCCTCGACAATCAGTCCCGGGCTATATACGAACAAGCCCTGGCTGCTAATGAAGCAGCAAATGATTGCCAGGAGAAGCTCAATACCATCCACGAAAGCCTCGTCAAGCGCCGGGAGGGTCTTGACGAGCAAGAGAAGAAACTCGAAGAGGAAGAGCAGAAACTCCAGGAGCTGAGGGATGAACTCGTGAAGAGGGAGGAGGAGCTCGCCCAAAGGCTGGCTCTGGGTGACAAGAGCCTTGCGGAGCGCACCCAAAAGCTGGAGGAGCACTGCAAGAGCGAGGAGGAAAAGGCCTGGCAACAGGGATAGGACCTTGCCAGAAGGGAGGCCAAAGTCTCTGCCAGTGAGAAGAAGGTGCAGGGCCAGGAGAAAGACCTGGTTGACTACTGGAACAAGATCCACGTCTGGGAGAAGGAGCTTGCCAACCTTGAAAAGCAAGTTGCTGAGGGTATTCAACAACACGCCAAGGAGGTTGAGCACCTTGCCCGGGAGATTTCGGAGCTTGCGACGGCCAAGAGGTCCTCGGAAGAGATTTGAGGCTCAAGGGCTGCGGAGTACCAACAAGTATGGGACTTCTTGGGCAAAGCCAATGACGCGCTGACGCCGCTGGGATTTAGTCCCGTGCGTCCGGACAATCCAAAGCTGGAGCTGGACCATGCGTTGAAGGCGCTGAGCTCGGCTGGCAACAAACTCAACAAGATGGGTGATGCCATCGTGGATCAGTTGGAAACTGAAGGAAAATCCCTGGCGAAGAACGTTGCAGAGTACATGATGACGTGCTACACAAGTCGGGATCCTCACTTCCCACTAAATCCGGTGCTTGAAGGTCCCATCGACGGAGAGGGAGATGCCGCCAAGACCAGCGTGTCAGAGGTTGCCCAGAAGGTCGCCTTGTTCTTCCATAGAATTTAGGATTTTCTCTAGTTTTATAATCTCTTGTCTTCAGATGAATGAAATCCAAGAAATTTATGAATTTCATTTTTTGTCTTCAACCTTTGTCTCACTTGGCCCCTGGTAGATGTACACAATTTGATTGCGAACATGTACCAAAAGGATGTAGCATTTTGTTGAAGACTTGAGTGCTTTGAACTTGTAGAGTATAGGTCCGAAGTCGTCGACAGCAGGGGCCCCCTGAGGTTGTCGGAGCTTAGTAGATCCGGCAGCGACCACTGTCAACACGTAGAGCATCGACAGCAGACCCCATTGGTGTGTCCTTCTACCATCTTTTCTTCACATTGACGGCTGGCCCCCTGGATTTGTCGGAACTTGGTAGCTCCGGTGACGCCTACTATCAGTGTTTAAAACATCGACAACGGCCCACCATAGGGGATGCATTGAAAATTTGGAGACACTATATTCTTGGACATAGGTGTGAAATTTATACGGATCACAAGAGTCTTAAGTATATTTTCACACAAACGGATCTTAATTTGAGGCAACAGAGATGGTTGGAGCTCATCAAAGATTATCATTTGGGGATCAACTATCACCCGGGAAAAGCCAATGTAGTGGTCGATGCCTTGAGTAGAAAAGGAGTAAGTCATCAACTCACAGTTCGAGGGTTGCCATCCGAGTTATGCAACAAGTTTAAATGGTTGAACCTCGGATTTGTAAATGAGATGGAGATGATGGAGTTAAACTCAACCTTGGAGCAAGAAATTAGAGAGGGTCAAACAAGGGATGAGAAAATCTAAGAAATCAAGGAAAGGACCCAGGAGGGGAGATAATTCAGATTTGATGAGGATGAACAAGGTACTCTATGGCTTGGTAAGAGGATTGTTGTGCCTAACGTGAAGCTTATTCGGGAGACAATACTGAAGGAGGAACACGACTCGCCTTACTCAATTCATCCCGGTTGTACCAAGATGTACAAAGACTTGAAGACATGCTATTGGTGGGCTAGCATGAAAACGGACATAGCTGAATATGTAGCATTGTGTGATGTGTGCCAATGAGTCAAGGCAGAACATCAAAGGCCAGCTGGATTATTGCAGCCATTAAAGATCCCGGAATGGAAGTGGGAAGAGATCGGTATGGACTTTATAGTTGGATTGCCACGTACCTAGTCCGGTCATGATTCAATTTGGGTAATTGTGGATCGATTAACTAAGTCAGCTCATTTTGCTCCTGTCAAGACCACTTATACCACCGCGAAGCTAGCAGAATATTATATGGAGCATATCGTGTGTCGACATGGAGTCCCAAAGAAGATAGTATCGGATAGAGTTTCTCGATTTACCTCCAGGTTTTGGCAGAAATTGCATGAAGCTTTGGGGACAAGGTTGAATTTTAGTTCAGCATATCACCCTCAAACGGATGGACAAACTGAGAGGACCAATCAGATTTTAGAGGACATGTTAAGAGCTTGTTCTTTGAAGCATGGGAAAAGTTGGGACAAGAGCTTGCCATATGCAGAATTTTCCTATAACAATAGTTATCAAGCAAGTTTGAGGATGTCACCATATGAGGCACTATATGGGAGGAAGTGTAGGACACCCTTGTTTTGGAATGAGACAGGAGAAACTCAAGTATTTTGTCCGGATGTGTTGCAAGAAGCCAAAAAACAAGTTCAGGTAATTCGCGAAAACTTGAGGGCTCCTCAATCAAGACAAAAATGCTATACGGGCAATAGGAGAAGGAAACTAGCCTTTGAAGTGGGAGATTTTGTTTACCTTAAGGTGTCATCGATGAGAGGTCATAAGAGGTTTAATATAAGAGGCAAGCTAGCACCTCGGTATATTGGACCATTCAAGATTTTGGACAAAGGGGGAGAGGTAGCATATAAGTTGGAGATACCAACTCATATTTCAGATGTCCATGATGTGTTTCATGTTTCCCAGCTCAAGAAGTGCTTGAGAGTACCGGAAGAACAAGTGTCAATGGAAGAATTGGAACTAGAGGCAGATTTGACTTATGCCGAACAACCGGTGAAAATCTTGGAAACCAAGGGGAGGGTCACAAGGAACAAGTTTATTAGATGGTGTAAAGTTCATGGAAGCACCACACAGAAAAAAGAAGCAACATGGTAATTTGAGGATGATCTCAAGAAGGAATTTCCCAATCCCTTCTCTTCCGCGTCGAATCTCGAGTGCGAGATTCATTTTAAGGGGGGTAGGTTTGTAACACCCTCATTTTCATGCATCATTCCTTGCATACATCCTAATATAAGTTTAACATTAACCCACATAAAAAGGAACAAGTTTAAAATGATTTTGAACAAAACCGCACTTAAGAATTTTGGAAAGTGCGGACTAGTCCGATTTTGGTGCGGACTAGTCCGATTTCTCTCTGACCTCGTTCGGACTTGTCCGTTTTTGCTGCGGACTAGACTGTTTTTGCCTCTGGACACTTTCGGACTTGTCCGGCTTAGTGCGGACTAGTCTGGTGTCCCAAGAATCCTTGAAAATTTGCTAAGTCTCTGGACCTGTTTGGACTAGTCCGGTATTCCATCAGACTTGTCCGGTTTTCCCCTCGATAAGTTCTGACTTGTCCGATATCCAGTCCAGACTTGTCCGATTTCTTCCTGACTAACTTCGTACTAGTCCGGCCCTTCTCGGACTTGTCCGATAAATCTCGACTCCGAGTTGATCTTTCGTTTCACGACTTGTTCCTTTGGTTTTACGTTAAGTGGGCCTAGGGACGTCGTGCCTAACTCTTTTAGAGCCCACGTGAGACTCTAAATTGACCCGTATTCATCTCAAACTCGAAATCTATCTAACCATAGCCCTCCACCTCTATATAAACAACCTCACCCCTTGGTTTGACATCTATTTGCCACTTTTCCACCACACCCAAACCCTAGCTCGTGATTAGCCGTCACAAAGGAGGAAGAAGGAGATCTAGAGCAAGAATAAGAAGAGGAGGAAACGAAAGAGGGTCAAGATCTCCATCAACTTCGCTTTCTTCATCAACAACCCACCATCAAGTTCTTCATCAACCCTAGATCGTCAAGATCTAAGTGTTACCTCCAAGATCCTTGATTCATTGGAGCTGTAAACACCTGGTACACCTTCTATTCTCTTTTTCTTATGTGAACTCAACCCCAAATCTCCAAATTCACGTTGATCTACAAAACCCTAATATGCTGATCTCGCATAGTGCGGACTTGTCCGGTCCCTAGCGGACTAGTCCGATTTTCCTAGTTAAATTGTGTCGAATTAATTATAAAATTAGATCTAATCAACTCCAAACCTGTATAAACTTTTTAAAAGCTATTATAACTAGTTAAAAGCAACTTATTAACTAGTTTTACCTTGTATTTGCATTAATCATGCATGTCATGCCATATTGAGTAATATTTGTGCACTCTTTGATTGTGTTTCTTGTTTGTATGCTTATTGTGCGGATTAGAAGAATTTGCGCTAGAGAGTGTCGCGGAGGATCTACAACACTAAGAGTTTGAAGTCTTTGATCCTTATTAATTCCAAGACCAAGGCAAGTGTCCTTGAAGCATATTGATCCTGTTTTAAAATAAATATTTTTTTTTACAAAATTGCATGCTGTGTCAATTTGATGGGAATCCTATGGTAGGAAGTTTAGTAGATTTGTTTAACCACCCTTGTCACCTGGAATTCATTGTAGAGAGTCGGGATGTGCTTTTTACCTTTTTGCTTCGCTTAATTAATTGGGATGGGAACACAACTATACCACTCAATTTAATTATGTATTTATGAGATTATGATTAACATGAACTGGTCAATATGATATGGTAGTGGGTGATCTAAGCAAGTCAGGTATGTGGATTGGGTTGGATGTTATATTGGTATGCTTGCTTTAGATTTAAGGACCGGTTCATGCGAGAATAAGCTAGGACTACAGTGCCACCACGAGGCCAAGTACGGGTGCGGTGTATCTGATTAATTAGGGTTTTGCCAGTGCTATTTGGACCATTAAGGATGTTCGGGGAAGGGGTAGTCGGATTGGGTTTGTTGATGATTGGTGGGACTACCCTGGGATTCGAATGGCTCAAGAGGGGGCCCTTGGTTGAAGATGTGCTCAGTTGGAGGCATCGCCACCGGTGAAACCTCAATGGGGTCTAAATAGGCTAGTAATCCCTTTGTAAAGGCTATTTTGTGATCACTTGGCCACACACCGATGGAAGTGTGAGACGACATAATAGAGGTTCTAGTCATCAAAAGGTGACGAAATCACAAACACGTGGGTAAAGCGGTACAAACTCTGCAAAGTCTAATAAACTATCATGATAGCCGTTGTCGGTGGTTTTGATCCGGCAGATCTCCCGACACTACTAAAGTGTTAGAGGAGTTTGAGGTTCGGTATGGGCACGCGGAGATTCCAGAAGGTGTGATGTCGAGTGGCACAAGGGACACCAAGATTTACGTGGTTCGGTCCGCCTGAGCGTAATACCCTACTCCACGGGGTGTGTTGATGTTGTATTGGATGTATGAGCTCAACGTGAGTTGAGAGTGTAGAGTGAGCGCGTCTAGTCCGTGTGTGGAGAGTCTCCTATGTATCGTCGGCCTGTCCTTTTATAGTACAAGGGCAGGCCGTTACAAGTTAGCCTGGCCCGACATGTGACCCCGACAGTTACTGATATTGATACACATTCAACATGTTTAATTGCCCTTAATGACCGAGTTATGGGCTTTGACAGCACCGTTACTGTTAATTAAGGTCGACCGATCGTGTGTCATTAATATAGTATTAATGACACTTGATCGGGTCTTGAAGTCCTTGATTCCCCTTTGAAGATCCGGAGCCGTTGTGGAGTCTTCCGGAGGTTAGAGGCTGAAGATCCGACGGTTGGACATGTGGCAGCGCCGGAGCACACTGTGGGGAACAGATAGATCCGGTGTTACCCGACACGTGTCAGTTCCGGAGCTTCCCTCGGTCTGGGGTTAGGTCCGGGGGTTCCATTTCGGTACATAGCCCGGAGCTTCCCCCTTGTGGTCGGTAGCTCCGATTTGATAGTACACGTGGCGACCCTGGGACTAACCATGTTGGAGAAGCGGGTCCGGTTATGTCTGACATGTGAGCCTCCGAAGGTATTCAAATCAAATAGATGACTTTCCCTTGAGATCTTTGCAATCCCAAGGAGTATATGGTACCCAGGGTACCGACAGTGGCCCCCTGGGCCCACCTCTGGGGAAGACCCCTTGGGTGAAGTCATTCCGCCGGAGGTGGGTCCATCCTTCGACTTTTGAACTGAGTCTTCGAAGGTCTCCGGATGTGCCGTTGGCGATAGTTTGGAGTTAAATCCTCGCCGTGTGGCATATCTCATGTGCGGCAGATGAGATCTCTGGCGTGCGGATCTCACGCAATTGAAGGTCGCCGGTTCCCGATACGAAAATCGTATCGGTTCCGCGCACCTTGTCAGGTTGCCGCCTTCGGGCTTCCCGCCTCATGATGACAACCGTTCGCCTGGGTAAGAACCTCGACTTGATCGTCATGATGGTCCCAGGCCCTCTTGTCATCGGCTGGGTGAAATTTTTGAGTAGTATCTTTGGCTTCCTTGCGGTTTCCACCCAAGCGTTGCGAGGGCTTACTTAAGAAGGAAAGCGCGCACCGGCTGGGGTTCTTTATGCCTCTCATCTGTTCTTGCGCTCAAACTCCCAACTTGTGCTCGCTTTTCCTCTCTTGCCTTGCTGTGCCGCGATTGAGTTGGGTCTCCGCGAGAGCCGTTTGAAGACTGAAGGTGACCTGAAGAAGGTCTGGGCCCTCATGGGATGGTCCCCGGACTTCTTCAATCACCTGGTCCGCGCCAGAGGAGAGCTCCCGTTTGAGAAGGAGCACGCCGGCGAAATGGTGTACTTCTCTTCGTACACCATGGTGGGGTTGATCCCACCTTTTTCCTCCTTTTTCTTGATGCTGCTAGACTTCTATGGTCTGCAGCTGTACCACCTTGGCCCCCACTCCATTCTTCTTGTGTCCGTCTTCGTCCACTTTTGTGAGATGTGGGTGGGCATCCCCCCTGCATTGAACTCTTCCGGACCTTCTTCACCATTCATACCACCGGTAGGAGCAATGACTACCTTGGCTTCTACTACTTCGTGAAGCGCAAGAAGTGCCCATTCAAGTACCTCCGGTCGTTTCCCTCTGGGAAGTGGGATGATTGGAAGAAGGACTGGGTAGTCATCCGGGTGGAGGAGCACGAGAGGCTGGAGCTGCCCGAAGGCCTCCCCAACATCGACACTACAGTCTGGAGTGAAGCTCTGGTGCTGGCGGAAGCCTTCAACCCTGCTCTGACCAGGATCCGCCAGTGCGTGGAAGGAGGATTAGCTCCTCAGGCAGTGTTTTGCAACTTCCTGGTCAACAGGTGGGCACCGCTGAAGAGGAGAGAAAAACTCGCTTGGGCCCTCAACAGTGTGATGGACAACGACCGGGTCGAGACCGGGCTGAAGTCCAACATGTCGGGGACAACCTTGGAGTTTCATCTCAAGAAGTTCCAGCACGGCATTGACGTCGCGGGTGACGACTTGATTCCGCCATCAGCTTTTCTCCCTCTGAACATGGAAGTAGAGTTCAACAGGGAGCTCCGGCGGAAGATGCTGGTGCTTGACGACCTTGGTGTCGTCGAGAGAAGATCGACCTCCAGGGTGGTGATCCCTGGGGCTTCCGAAGGTGGCTCCGACCCTGCCCCGAAGCCAAGGATCGAAATCGTCGGCAAGGGCAAGGAGCCGGCAGACAAACCCTTGAGCCGGAAGAGGAAGCTGCAGCATGCCGACAGAAGGTCCATCAGGCCTGCCACCTCTGCATCAGCTCCGTCTCCCCGGAGGGGGAGGTCTTCTACAACTGCGGCGGTTGTACCCGCAGCGGCGTCCTCCCGGGGTTCTAGCTCCGAGCATGCGACTTCAGCACCCGGGCCGGTTGAGGCCTCTAGGTCCGGAGGTCCTTCCCGGTCGAGGGGGGCCTCGACTAAGGAAATGCCCATGGTTGCGACGAGTTCCGGGGGGCCTTCTGGGGCTTCCATGTCGGCGGCGGCTATGGTCATCCCAGAACACCTGGGAAAGAGGTTCCGCGCAAGCTGGTGCGGAAGCCTCCCGAGGTAATTTTTAATCTTTACCTCAGACAGTTGTTGTTTTTTTTGTAGTATCTGTTTTTTAAATTTCTTCATCCTTCATCTGCAGCGTTCCCAAGAAGAGGAGTGAGGCTCCACCCTCAACCACAGCAGCTGAAGTTGTGAGGGCGGAAGCTTCTGCTCCTGTCCCGGTGCCGCCCCAAGTGGTGGATGAAGCTGCGACAGCTCCGGCGCCAGCTGTCGTGGTCATGGACCTCGACTCATCTCCAGAGACTCCCGTGGTAGTGCCGGACCGCGGGAGAGAAGATGCGCCAGCGGCACCCGCCCCGGAGGTTGAAGCTCCGGGTCCTGGTGCAGAGATGATGGAAGCTCCGACCGTTGAGCCGAAGGAAGCAATAATTCCGGCCCCAGAGCCGGAAATTGTTGAAGCCCCGGCGGTTGAGCCGGAGGTAATTGAAGTCTCGGCGTGCGCTCCGGATGTTGAGGAAGTCCCGGCGGTTGGGTCAGCTACCTCTGAAGCACCGGCCGCAGAGCTAGTCGTTGTTGGAGCTCCGGCCGCAGGGCCGGTTGATGTTGAAGACTTTCCGGCTCCTGAGCCAGTTGTTGCGGAGGCGTCAGCACTCGAGCCCCCAATAGAGGAGGTGCCTAGGCCGGAGCCAGAAGCAGCCCCTGCTCCGGAAGTGACGACGTCGGAGGTACCCGCGGCTGAGCCGGAGTGCCCTCGTGAAGTCGCTGGCCCCCTGCTTGAGGGGACAAATGAAGACCTGGCGGCGGGGCCTTCGGAACCACTTCCAGAGGTCAGAACTTCATCAGCGGGTCCCTCCTCGATGGCGACTGAGGCCATCCTGGAGGACGGCCCTAGTGCCATGGAGACTCAGGGGACCACTCTTGTGGAGTGGGACCCAATTTTTGTCAGCGAGAACCCGCTGGAACCAGCGGAGGAGACCCCAGCATGTCCGGAACCTATCCCATTGTCATTGTCTATTGACAACGCCTGTTCCAGTCTGCATCAAGTTCAATTGGCCTTCTTCCACGACAGCAAGGCTCTTGAAGAGGAGCGCCAAACCCTTAGGCAGTGGCGTAACCGGCTCTACATAGAGACCAAGCTGGCACAGTCGAGGCTAGCAGATGACAAAGAGTGGATCAAACGGGAGAAGGTCCGCCTAGAATACTGGGGCAAATTATTGGATGACAGGGAGAGTATGACTCGCGCCCTCGACGCTCAATCCCATGTTATTTATGAGCAGACCAAAGCAGCTAATAGTGCGGCTGATGAACACCAAGAGAGGCTTGAGGCCATTAACACTACTCTCATCAAGCGCCGGGAGGCACTTGAGGAGAGGGAGAAAAGGCTCGAAGATGAAGAGTAGAAACTCCTAGAGCTGCGGGATGACGTCTTGAGGAGGGAGGAGGAGCTCACCGAAAAGGTGGCTCTGGCTGACAAGGGCCTCGAAGAGCGCGCCAAGAAATTGGAAGAGCGCTGCGCTGAGGAGGAGGAGAAGGCCTGGGTGCGAGGGCAGGAACTCTACGAGCAAGAGTGTGCCATCGCTGCCAGGGAGAAGAAAGTAAGGGCAGGGAGAAGGACCTGGTTGACTGCCAGAACAAGATCCACCTCCGGGAGGAGGAGCTCGAAAAACTCGAGAAGCGGGTTGCTGAAAAGATTCAGCAAAACGCCAAAGAAGTTGAGCGCCTTGCTCATGAGAATTCTGAACTGGTGGCGGCCAAAAGATCCTTGGAAGAACTAAAGGGCTTGAGGGCTGTGGACTCCCTATAGGTTTGGGAGTTCCTGGGCAAGGCCAACGACGTGCTGACACCAATGGGCTTCAGTCCCGTGCATCCGGATGATCCGGAGCTGGAGCCGGACCTGGTGTTGCAAGCGTTGAGCTCGGCGGGTAGCAAACTCTCCAAGGTGGGCGACGTCATCGCAGACCAGTTGGAGGTTGAGGGGCAATCCCTGGCGAAGAACGTCGCAGAGTATGTGCTGACGTGCTACACCAGCCGGAATCCCCAATTCCCTCTGGACCCGGTGCTTGAAGGTCCCGTCGAAGGAGAAGGTGAAGACGCCTGAGCCAATGTGTCAGAGGTTGCTCAGAAGGTCGCCCAGTTCTTCCATAGGGTCTAGGACCATCTCCGTAGCTCCCACTTGTATTATCTCTTTTTCTTCCTCAATTTTGTAATCCCTTGTCTCCAGATGAATGAAATCCCCAAATTTTTGTGAATTTCACTTTTTGTCTTCAACACTTTTGTCTTCACTTGGCCCCCTGGTAGATGTACACAATTTGATTGTGAACATGTACCAAGAGGATATTGTGTTTTGTTGAAGACTCATTTGCTTCGAACTTGTAGAGTGTAGGTCCGAAGTCTTTGATAGTGAAGGCCCCCTGAGGTTGTCGGAGCTCAGAAGCTCCTGCATTGATTACCGTCAGAGCTCAGTAGCTCTGGCAATAGTCCCTATCAATGCGTAGAGCATCGATAGTTAGCCCTCCGGGGTGTCAGAGCTTAGTAGTTCCGGCAGTGACCTTTACCAACGTGTAGTTTGTTGGTAGCAAACTCCGCTTGTGGGGTCTTCTCACCATCATTTATTTTGCGTCAACGGCTGGCCCCCCTAGCTTTACCGGAGCTTGGTTGCTCCGGTGATGCTTGTTTTCAATGTTTAACATCGATTACAAGCCACCTAGGGGGAGTCGGAGCTTCGTTAGCTCCGGATTTTCTCCATCAACGTGGATTCTTTATTTTCCCTACACACTTGAAGCCAAGAAAAATAGTAAAATTCGCTCCTTGCCTATAACTTCGTCGTGACTTACGATTCCTAAGAAAATTTTAGGTCAAACACAATTCTGAATACAACCGAATGTGTTGCCTTCTTCCTTCCAGATCCAATTGTACTTGGACCCGCCTTACTTCGGCCTGCCGAGGTGTAGGTAGAGTGGCGTACTTAGGGTGCTTGACCAGGCTAAGTCGATAGCACACTCCGACCCTAGATTGGCTTGGCGGCATTCAGGCGAGTGGGCCATGAACAATATTTGGATTCAAAAGAATTGACAATACTGCTCGAATTGTACATGAACTGGTCGAACTAAAATTTCTTAAGAATTGCACAACTTTGTTATAGACAAGAAAGAGAAAAATAAAAATGTTGAGCCTACACAAAATAAATGCACGTGGAGTCTATTTCACATGAAGATGTCTTTCATTATAGGTCCGGGGTACAGGGGAAACGAGTACACTCTTAGGGTACGAAACAAGGCTAAGCATGTTTAATTTCTCGTTTGACCCAGGGTAGCTAGCCACACTTTTAGTCCTGAGACTGCGACAAGTGTTGCATGAACTTTGCGGACCTTCCGGGAAAGGTCCGGCTATTCTCCCGGAGGAACTACCCTACTCTGTACAATGACTCTATAACATACACCTCAAGTTACTAAAGACTCACCTCCGTGATATTAAGTGTAGAACTTATGGAGGTGCTCAATGTTCCAAGGATTTGGGAGAGGTGTCCCATCCTCAGTAGCCAAGCGAACGCTTCCGAGACGGGATACTTTAATCACTCGGAAGGGTCCCTCCCAGCTGGAGGAGAGTTTGTTTAACCCTTCTCTGGATTGTATTCTCCGTAGCACCAGATCGCCTTCCTCGAGCTGTCGGTTGTGTACATGCCGCTGATGATAGCGCCGAAGGGCTTGGCGGCATTGGGCATTCCGAACAGCTGCTTGGCACCTTCCCTCCTCAAGGAGGTCTAGGTCTTCACGTCGGAGCTGGTCCTGCGTGGCTTCGTCGAAGGTCCGGATTCGGAGTGACCCCAAGGTGATTTTCGGAGGAAGGATTGCTTCAGCTCCATACACCAGGAAGAAGGGTGTCTCTCTAGTTGACCGGTTTGGAGTTGTCCTGTTGGCCCATAAAGTGGGCGGAAGCTATTCAATCCAGTTGGCTCCATGTTTTTTCAAGCGCTCATAGGTGCGCGTTTTGAGTCCTTTAAGGATTTCAGCATTTGCTCTCTCGGCTTGGCCATTGCTTGCTGGGTGAGCTACGAAGGCGTAGCAAACTTGAATGCCGAAGTCTTCGCAATATCCTTGAAATGCAGAGCTTGTGAATTGGGTCCCATTATCAGTGATGATTTTGTTTGGGACTCCAAATCTGCATACAATGGACTGCAAAAAGTTGATAGAAGATTGCTTGTTGATTGTCACAACTGGAGTTGCTTCCGGCCACTTGGTGAACTAGTCAATGGCAATGTACAGGAACTTGTAACCTCCGACGGCTCTT
Organism: Tuctoria greenei; assembly: GCA_036927565.1. NCBI lineage: Eukaryota > Viridiplantae > Streptophyta > Magnoliopsida > Poales > Poaceae > Tuctoria > Tuctoria greenei. The sequence continues at coordinate 2,668,006 of JAYESD010000010.1, forward strand.
GGGAAAGGTCCCAAGATGTCCATCCCCCACACAGCGAAGGGCCATGTAGGAGGTACCATTTGTAGGGGCTGAGCCGGTGTGTGAATTTGCTTTGCATGAAATTGACATGCTTCGCATTTCTTCACTAGCTCAGTTGCATCCTGGAGTGTTGTAGGCTAGTAGAAGCCATGCCGAAAGGCTTTACCAACCAGCGTGCGGGAAGACGCGTGGTTCCCACACTCGCCTCCATGGATTTCTGAGAGGAGCTCGCAACCTTCTTCCCTTGTGATGCACCGCATTAGGATGCCATTGGCACCGCGCCGGTAGAGATCCCCTTCTACCAACGTGTATCTTTTAGCCAATCTGAATACCCGGTCAGCGGATACATCATCGTCAGGATGGATGTTGTCTTTCAAGTAGTTCCGGATCTCTGAGATCCTTGCATTGGAACTAACTTGAGCATTTGAGTCTTGCGTGCTGGGTTGCTCGGAGCTTCTGGCAGCACCTATGACCCTTGATGGCTGCCATGGTAACAGGGCCATCGGGACCGTCAGCTTCGGGATGCTGATCTCGCCCCCTTCGCTCAGTTCGGCAGGCTGAGCTGTGTGTTTTGACAACCTCCGGACAAAAGTTCCGCCAGGAGCCGGAGCTCCGGTTGACGCTTTTGTCGAGGGTTCGTCGGCTTCAGCGTTGTGGGCATGCTGGACATGGTGGAGATCTAGGACTTCGAAGTCCTTCTGAAGCCTCTGGACTTCAAGGAGGTAAGCAGCTAGCTGGAGATTGCTGCAGGAGCATTCACCCTTCACTTGCTTAATGATGAGCTGTGAATCTCCTTTGACTAGCAGTTGCTTGACACCGTATGACAGTGCCACCTTTAGTCCATAAATGAGTGCTTCATATTCCGCCATGTTGTTGGTCGCCTTGAAGTCAAGGTGTACCATGTATTTTACCTTCTCTCTGGTTGGTACGAGGAGAAGGATTCCAGCTCCGGCCCCCTGCTTTTGCATGGAGCGGTCAAAGTAGAGGGTCCAGTGAGGCTCGGTGAAGACCGGAGCCTTGTGTTCTGGCTTCTGCTCGCTGGGGCCCCCAGGGTTTGATGGAGAGGGAGTCCATTCCGCCACGAAATCCACCAATGCTTGACTCTTGATTGCTTGCCTTGAAATGAATTCGAGATCGAATTCGGCCAATTCCGCTGCCCACTTTGCAATATTCCCAGTTGAGTTGGGATTATGCAAGATTGCTCGTAGTGGGTAAGAAGTCACCACTGAGATCTTGTGAGCTTGGAAATAATGGCGAAGCTTCCTGGAGGCAATAAGAACTGCATAGAGCAGCTTATGCACCTCTAGGTATTGAGTCTTGGCGTCATGAAGTACATCACTAATGAAGTACACTGGGCGCTGAATGGTCCGGCCCTCACGGAGGGGCCCGGAGCTTCCTCTTCATTGATCCGGATCCTCCCGGACGGGTCCAGATTTTCTTTGGGGACTTCCGGGTCCTTGCTGGAGGAACCCGGAGCTTCTTCAGAAGCGACCTGGACCCTCTCGGAGGGGTCTGGGTCTTCTGAAGTAGCTTCTTGTGGGTTCAAGTCTGGGAGCTGGAACCCAGACTCGCTTTCAGGAACCTCCAGACCCTCCTGAAGGGGTCTGGACTCCTAAGTATGGGATGGTTCTGGTCTCTCCGCAACCAGGACCATACTGACGACTTCGTCAGTGGCTGAAATGTAAAGCAGCAAAGGATCACCAGGGTTCGGAGCTACCAGAATCGGTAGGGTGGTGAGGAGCTGTGTTAGCTCCTGGAACGCCTTTTCTGCTTCTTTGGACCATTGGAATGGTCCGGACTTTCTTAATAACTTGAAGAAGGGGAGTGCCCGTTTCGCCAGTCTTGAAATGAACCGGCTGAGGGCTGCTAGACATCCAGTTAGCTTTTGGACATCTTTGATGTGGGCTGGTGGCCGCATGTCTTCAATGGCTTTGATCTTCGCCGGATTAGCTTCTATGCCCCGGTGACTTACCAGGAAACCAAGAAGTTTTCCAGAGCTAACCCCGAAGACACACTTGTCTGGATTTAGCTTTGTGCGGGTGACCCGCAGCTTGTCGAAGACAGCCTGCAAGGTGTCAAGGAGTGACTCCTTAGTCTTGACCTTGACCACGATGTCGTCGACGTTCACTTCCACTATGTCTCTAATGAGTTCTTCAAAGGTTTTGTACATAGCTCGTACAAAGGTTGAAGCTGCATTCTTGAGACCAAATGGCATGGCTGTATAACAGTACAATCCATCTACTGTGATGAAAGAGGTATGCTCTTCATCTTCCCTAGACCCTAGACATTCTGATTTGATGATACCCAGAATATGCATCTAGGAAACACAGTAATTCACACCCGGAGGTGGAATCCACTATCTGATCTATTCTAGGTAATGGGAATGGATCTTTTGGACATGCCTTATTTAGTGTTGTGTAGTCAATACACATCCGAAGCTTCCCGTCGGCCTTGGGCACAACGACTAGGTTTACCAGCCACTTTGGATGGAAGACTTCTCGGATGAATCCAGCTTCGAGCAACTTCTTCACTTCTTGTCGAATGAAGTTTTGTCGCTCTACGGATTGCTTCCGAGGCTTCTGATGCATAGGTCGGGCGTCGGGGTAGATCTTCAGATTGTGCTCAATCACTTCCCTGGGGATCCCAGGCATTTGTGACGGTTGCCACGCAAACACGTCGACATTAGCCCGGAGGAAAGCGATGAGCGCGAGTTCCTATTTGTCGTTCAATCCTCCCGATATACGGGTGGTCTGAGCGGCATCAGAACCGATTTGGACGACTTTGACGGGAATGTCGGTGTCGCCGCTTGGCTGCACACGAGGTGCAGAAGTCGAGCCTCGCTGACGAATGCTCGAGGGTTTTGGAGCTTGCTCCTGCCTGGAGTTCTCCTCTTGCGCCGTAGTAAGTGCATGGAGTTCTTCCAGAGAAGTTACTCCGACAGTACGATCTTCACGGATCCGGAGAACGCCTACTGGTGTTGGCATCTTTAACACCAGGTAACCATAATGAGCAGCTGCCATGAATTTGTACAAGGCAGGCCTACCCAAGATGGCATTGAAGGGTAAGTTGATCTGAGCAACGTCAAGACCAACTTCTCGGTGCGATACTTCTCCTGGGTCCCGAAGGTAACGGGGAGGGTAATAGCTCCGAGTGGGGTAATGGCTCCCGGACCTACTCTGGAGAAAGGTCGGGAGGGGTGGAGATCCGAAGGTCGGAGCTGAATCTTGGTAAAAGCTTTGAAGCTTATGAGGTTGAGCACTGAACCTCCGTCTACCATGACATGGTGGAGCTGGATGTTATTGATGGTAGGAGATACCATCAAAGGTAGCTGACCTGCTCCAACCATGCTTCAAGGGTAGTCCGAAGCATCAAAAGTGATGGTTGTGTCCATCCACTTCCGATGAGGCTCCGCCCTGGCTGTAGGAGCTACAACAGCCATGTCCCGACGCATAGTCTTGATGAGGCGGCAGGAGGTGATGTCCCATGATCCACCAAAAATGGTGTTCATGGTCTTCTGACGCTCGTTGTCAGAGACGTCGGAATCATCGTCGACGGAGGTGTAGACGGCCTTCAGGACCTTTTTGGGATCCTGAAAACCTAACTCCTCTTCGGCCGGAGCTTCATCAACTTTTTGTTTTCCTTCCCTCTGTCGGAAAGGAGCTTCTTCCCGGCGCTTGTTGTAGCGCTCGGCAAGGTTTTGGACCTCCCGGCAGTCTTCCAAACTGTGGCTGTCCGTTTTGTGAATTGGACACCACACCTTAGGTTTGCCACCGTCTTCAGAAGACGGTCGAGGTCGCTTCTTGAGGCGTGGCCCCCAGCCGCCCGGAGCTGCAGCAGCTGCAGCATTGGATGCACCGGCCGACGGCTTCTTCTTGCCGTTGGTCTTTTTCTTCTTCTTGCCACTCCCGGAGGTAGCGGCTTCTCCTTTGGAGGATTTCTTGTGATCCTCCGGAGTTGGTTTGGAGTGCATTTCACGACCCTCCGCAGCTCTGGCACATTTGTCAGCCAAGCTGAAGAGTTCCGTGACACTGGTAATCTCTTTGATCGCCAGTTTCTCCAGCATCTTCTTATCCCGCACTCCCTGTCTAAACGCCACGATGACAGAGGCACTAGAGATAGAAGGGATAGTGTTTCGTACCTGAGAGAATCTCCGGATGAATGATCGCAGGGATTCTCCTCCTTTTTGCACAACTGCAAAATGGTCCAGTTCGGTGTCTTGTCGGGTGTAAGAACTCCCGATGTTGGCGGTGAACTGCCGGCACAACTCCTCCCAACTGCTGATGGAGTTGGGTGGAAGGCTCATAAACCAGGACCTGGCGGTCCCAGTTAAAGCCACTGGGAAATAATTGTCCATTATGGCCTCATTTCCTCCAGCTGCCAAGATAGAAGTGGAGTAAATCTGAAGGAATTCGACAGGATTAACGGTCCTGTCAAACTTCTCCGGCAGATGAGGCCGGAACTTCTGTGGCCACCTGACCATACGCAGATGCATGGCCAGGGCTGAACAGCCTCCTCCTACTCCTTCAGAAGCAAGAATGTCTTGAGCTTCTCGTCTTTCATGAGCACGCTCAATATGGACACGGCCATCTTGTTGGCGATATCGGCGATCAAGCTCCGCCCGGAGGTCATGAGTTGAAAGCCTTGATGCCGTGTGAGTGCGTCGTGCCCCGGAGGGCAACGACGTCACCTGCTGTGATGCAGCACGTCTCCTGTTGTTGGAAACGTGCGGACCAAGTCTGCCACACAAGGTCCGTCGCTACAACGGGGCCCGTCCTGAAGGAGGAGGACCCTGGTTGCTGATGCGGTCGGCTGCTGCTGCAACCAAGTGTTCCACATCGGCCCTCCACTGCTCCATTGCATCTCGGGATGCGTCCGGAGGTGGTGGGCGCTGAAGAAGAGCACGTGCTGCATGAAGCGCGTGTTCCAGGTTGTCAAGATTCGCCGACGCAGTGATTGACGCCGGTGCACCATCGCGTTGTCCAGCTTGATTTGCTGGTGGAGGCGGCGGTGGTGGAAGTGTGACTCCTGCTGGAACCGTGGTTCCTGCTGGTGGCTACATATTGGAGGGATTACCCCCAACAGCTTGAACAGCGGGATGACCATTGGATGATCCAGCGGCTGAGTTCACCATTCTTGAAATCTCAGGCGCCCCCTACCTGGCGCGCCAACTGTCGGTGGTTTTGATCCGGCATATCTCCCGACACTACTAAAGTGTTAGAGGAGTTTGAGGTTCGGTATGGGCGTGCAGAGATTCCAGAAGGTGAGATGTCGAGTGGCACAAGGGACACCAAGATTTACGTGGTTCGGGCCGCCTGAGCGTAATACCCTACTCCACGGGGTGTGTTGATGTTGTATTGGATGTATGAGCTCAACGTGAGTTGAGAGTGTAGAGTGAGCGCGTCTAGTCCGTGTGTGGAGAGTCTCCTATGTATCGTCGGCCTGTCCTTTTATAGTACAAGGGCAGGCCGTTACAAGTTAGCCTGGCCCGACATGTGGCCCCGGCGGTTACTGATATTGATACACATTCAACACGTTTAATTGCCCTTAATGACCGAGTTATGGGCTTTGACAGCACTGTTACTGTTAATTAAGGTCGTCCGATTGTGTGTCATTAATATAGTATTAATGACACTTGATCGGGTCTTGAAGTCCTTGATTCCCCTTTGAAGATCCGGAGCCGTTGTGGAGTCCTCCAGAGGTTAAAGGCTGAAGATCCGACGGTTGGACACGTGGCAGTGCCGGAGCACACTGTGGGGAACAGATAGTCACGTGTCAGTTCCGGAGCTTCCCTCGGTCTGGGGTTAGGTCCGGGGGTGCCATTTCGGTACATAGCTCGGAGCTTCCCCCTTGTGGTCTGTAGCTCCGGTTTGATAGTACACGTGGCGACCCTGGGACTAACCATGTTGGAGAAGCGGGTCCGGTTATGTCTGACATGTGGGCCTCCGAAGGTCTTCAAATCAAATAGATGACTTTCCCTTGAGATCTTTGCAATCCCAAGGAGTATATGGTACCCAGGGTACCGACAGCCTTGCTCCTGGTTATGAGCGCCTGGATGACCTACTTGATTAGAGGGAAACTTGGGATTTTGGGATGGTTTGGTAATGGTTATGGTTAATAATATGGTGATTGGTTATGAAATAAATTCTGATATTGATTATGGTCATTGGTAAAGAGGAATCTGGAATATGGATGATGATAATAAATATGGACTAGTACTATGATGATTACATGGTTTATGATGGGATTCTTTCACATACATATATTATATTGTTTTTCAAATGTTTTAATGTACTTTTCAACACTTAGCTTTTATTATATTCGTCATTTGTATCAGCTACATGTCATACTTTCCACACTTGCTGAGTACGACATGTACTCACTCCTGCATTCTCCCGCCAACAGTTGTAGGTCAGGATTGGGAGTTTAACGATGATAATGCAGAGTTCTAGGCCGTGTCTACAGTCAGCTTTTCCTGTGGATGTTGGAGCTGCGCTATCCCATATGCATATTTGCCTAGTTTGCTTATTTAGTCTATTTCCGCTGCATTAGTTGAACTTGTCATTAATATTCATTAGAGCTTGTATTCAAGGATAATATGAATTGTGTAATAAAAGTGGTTAATTAATCTTGTCTGTGGTACTTGTCTGTATTGTGATGCACTTGTGTATGTCTGTTGAACATCCTGGGCACACATATACTGCACTTGGTTCATTTTCGAAACCGGGTGTCACAAAACCATTCTTACCGCACATTTTTTATTTTATTTTGAAAGCAAATCTACTCTCAGGATTTCCTCCAAGAGTAGGATGAATTTTAGGAGGCAATTGAAATACCAAAAGAAGAGTTCTTCCCAAAACCTCCAATTGAGTTAAAATTTCTACCTCCAAGCCTATGTTATGCCTTTCTAAGTGTCTATATGGAAGCTCCTGTCATCATAAGTGATAATCTTTCAGATGAGGAGACACTGAAACTCATTGCCATGTTAGAAAAGCATAGGGTTGTCTTTGGCTATCCATTAGAGGATCTCAAGGGGATTAGTCCAGTGTTATGCACCCATCGCAATCCCATTGATCCCAAGAGTGTCCCCTCAAGGGAACCTCAAAGGCAATTGAATAATACGATGCAAGAAGTTGTCAAGAAGGAAGTCTTAAAACTTCTGCATGCCAGGATTATCTACCCTGTCCCTCATAGTGAATGGGCCAGTCCAGTTCAAGTAGTGCCTAAAAAGGGATATATGACGGTCGTTCAAAATGAGAATAATGAATTAATTCCTCAACGAACCGTCACGGGTTGGAGGATGTGCATAGATTACCGAAAACTAAACAAGGCTACAAGGAAGGATCATTTTGTGGTGCCCTTCATTGATGAGATGTTAGAGCGATTGGCAAAACACTCCTACTTTTGTTTCCATGATAGTTATTCGGGTTATCATCAAATCCCAATTTTTTCCGACAATCAAAGTAAGACCACATTCACATGTCCCTAAGGAACTTATGCCTACCAGTGTAAAAGCCCGCATTTGAGTAGAGCAAGAACGCGAAAATGTGAACTTAAAATTTTTAAGTTAAATTGGGAAATTAAGTTCACAATGAACTATGCTAGTTAATAAATGAGGCTAAACTAAGAACTTGTTAAAAACTTTACACCTAAGAAGAGCTTGTGAGTATATATTGCACTTAAGCAAATAATTAGGAAGAAGGAGAAATGCCAAATACAATTCCAAAGACAGAGTGAAATACAAATGTAAGTTTCGAATGCGAATAACAGAAAATGAAAATCATTTAAAAACCTTATGACATAATTTAGCTCCAGAATCTAATAGAGAGAGATGAAATTTTAAAATGAACACTAGAGTGTGTATGAGATGTCAATTAAACTATATGAAGGGAGTTTCAAATTCAATTCAAAATCTCCTATTCAATCTATCAAACTCCAAATTGGAATTTACTACTGTGTTTTACATATTTGCAATAACCGCCTGCCAAGTTTGATAATATTTGAACTTCACTTGCCATATACTTGAGTCGAAACATGTGAGGACATTCAAATTCAAATTCAAATTTTAACTTTCATTCCAACTTCATAAAAACTGAAATTTTAGTCTACCATTGGAATTATGATATTCAAATTACTTCCTTTGCAAATATCAGGTATTTGTGGAGCAAGCTTGCTGAGTAAATTAAAATGCAACTAGAAAGATATAATTCAAATACGAATTCAAATTCAAATTTGAAAGTCAAACTCACTTTCATTAAATATCAAATGGGATTGCACAATAAGCTTCCTCCCATTTTCTTTAGCAGCCCTGCTATTTTTCATCATTTTTGGAGCAAGTCTACCAGTTGTTTGCTAGGTCCAGAAAAGAATGGAGAGTGGGACCCACCTGTAAGCGACAGAGCAAAGAGAAGCTTCCTCTGTTCCAGCGCGGTGCTGAGTGAGCGCTGCATGCCCTGCACGCAGCTGCCTGCTTGCTGCTAAGTTTACTCGCTGTATCCCCTCCTTTGGTCATTCCTTGCATAAAGAGCAAAAACCTAGTCTCTCTGTTCAATTCTTCACCTTGCTGCTCACTGCCTGCTTGCTGCTAAGTTTACTCGCTGTATCCCTTTCTTTGGTCATTCCTTGCATAAAGAGCAAAAACCTAGTCTCTCTGTTCAATTCTTCACCTTGCTGCTCACGTTCATGTGTTGTTCGTCGATGGTGCTCTGCTTCGCTCTTGCTTGCGCACCCTGCATGCCATCGGCACATCTCTGCATGCCGCTGCACTCTAAAGCAGCACTGCTCCACTGCTGCTCTGCGGTCCAGCCCAAGGCCATGCACGAGTCACAATCCCCCTCAACGTGCGCCAAGCTGTGTTGCAACGAAGCCCACCAAGAACAGCGGAGCTCTTTTCCTTTTTCACCTCTGTTCTTTCGGCTTAACGGTGACAAGCCCGTCTACTTGCCTTGCAGCTCAGCCGAGGGTGCCGCGAACGTCGCCAAGTCTTCCTCATCGTCTCCGAATTGGCGCCAGGCCGTCCCGTGCTTTCCCCAAGCTGGCCCACGGCGTGGTGCTCTGTTCCCCTTGGGTGGAGCTGCCATGGTGCGTCCTCGATTGCCCGACGCCTCAAGCTCGCTCCCCATCAGTTAAGCACGCCAAAAGGTCCGCAACGATAGGTCCTTCCTTCTCCTAGCCTTGTTCTTCATTTCCTAGCTCGGTTCCATTGAATTTCAAGTTTTGCTCTCGGCCTTTTTCTCGAACACCGAAACTGCATCAATCAAATTCCCGTTACACGAAGCAAATCCCACCGTTCCAATTAGAGAACCTATCCCTCATGACCCTACAAACATCCTGGTTCAATTAGAATCGAAATTGATCAAGTCTCGGCCCCAGGAAACATTTTTCCCACTGGCGGCCACGAAACCCTAACTCCACCGGTGAGGTTATTTTCCAGTCAATATCAGCTATATTTGAGTCCAAAATGTGCCTCCTCGTGCCTCCTTTATGCTCCAAGACCATTTCCAAAGCATGAAACCTCATCTCAGCGCTGTTCCACCATGGCCGACGAATGTGCCGCCGCCGCCGTTGCTGGTCCTGTTCCGGTCGTCACCGGGTGCCGCCAGGTTGCCCGTCGTGTGTTCCAAGCTTCCAGGCTTCTTTTCCAACTTGAACCGCTGCCATTTGTCCTCTGTCCGCCAGGGAATGCCCACAAGTTGCCACTGAACCGGCACACTGGTGTCCATGTTCAGAGGTTGAAGATGAACCTGTCCAGTGGGTCCCACTGTTAGCCGGTTGACGAATTCCCCAGTAAAACAAAGATGTAAAAAATTCTAGAAATCATAGTAAATCGTAGAAAAATCATAAAAATGTGAAACAAATTTTGTTAGTCTCCTAATTACTAGTACTTTAGAATGGTCTAGTTTTTTGATATGACAAGCCTCAGGATTTTCTCTAAAATTCTATTAGTATTAAACCTTTGTAAAATCATTATTGAAGACCCTATTATTAAGAAATTCTCAAACTTGGCTAAATTACTCCTTAAGTGATCAATTACGTCCAGTACAAATTTCATTCCCAGAAACTATTCTTAAGGTAGTTTAATTATCATGTTTCCTCTATGTCCACAAAAATACTAGAAAATATCAGAAACAATTTCAGCAATTGGTAGAAACTTGGAAAATCAATATCTCCCTCTATTAAGCTTAGAAAAATGTGAAACAAATTCTGTTGGACTTTTCTTGACCTCCTCAAAACATAAAACACAATTTTCCCTATGTCAAAACTCCAGACCAGCCGAGAAAATTTAGAGAAGATTAATGCCTTGGGGAATTTTGTAGATCAGATACCTCCATGGTTTTAGCTGAAACTTTTCCTGCACCTTTATTGCTACAACTGTGGACTACTCCAAAAATACCAGGTTCATTGGGTGTGGTCTTCATCAGAACCATCTCATTTGGTTTTGTATTTACATGAGTGTCATATTAAAGTTCATGATTCTATTGCTTCCAAATCAACTTTGTTAAATTCATGCCCTGCCACACGAGTTGAAATACAGTACAGACCTTCCTTTAGTACTGTACAGAATGTCATTTTCACTCTTCAGCTCTATATAGTTTCATCTTTGTTAAACCAATTCTTCTACATGAATTTCACATTAAGATTCATAATCCATTACTCCCAATTCAACTTGGCTAGAACTAAATCATTTCCACCAGAATCTGAAATACATCAGCAACCCTTCTGCAGTTCTTGTACTACATTGTTTTCCTCTCAAGATTCATATGACTCTCTCCTTGTAAACCATAAGTCTTACATGTGCATTGTTCATATTGAATAGTGATCACAATGGAGCTCGACGAGGAGTACAACTCGGAGCGCGAGGATTCCCATCTCGGAGCTGTCATGGCAGATTCTCTAGAGGAAGATCACTAACAGTTGACAATTATCGAGTTGCAACCTAAGGCAACCCCCGGTTTGCATTTAAGAGATTTTTCAAAGTTTTTATTTGTATCACTATTAAGTCTATAGTTTGAATTGCATTATGTCTAAGGTGTATTGATACTCCACTTGCATGACCCACAAACCCCATGCAGTATTGCGTAGGTCTACAACTTGACGAGTAGAAAATGTCATGCTAATGTTTTGAGGAATTCGGTAGAAGTCGAGTAGTTGGAATCTATTCGCGAGATAGTATTTTATCACTGGGGATGGATTTGATCAAAGAATAGTTTATAATTATGAATTTGAGACTGAGCAGCGGGATAGGATGCAGCGAGACGTGGTCTCACGTGCGTAGCCCTGCTTGTGTTGATTGAGGACCAATCCGTGTGCGGCCCTGCTGGACAAGTTCGAACTATACCGGATGCATACTGACTATATGGAAACTAGGAAACCGATGTAATTGGTTAGCCTGGGTGTCGAGGCTTACCCTACCGTTTTATAGGAGTGGGTTGAGGGCTGCAAGGTGTAAATTTGCCGGCGGGCACTGACACGCTCCACGCGGGCCCTTTTGCCCGTTACAGAAGGATCGGTTTGACATTTGGGTTTCCTTTGAAAGATTGTTGCATACAACATAGTATTGAAGTGTGATTCGCTCCACTTCTTAAATGGGCCTATGTGACGTGTTATTCGGGTGTCTACTGATTGTAATCACCATCCCTCGCGGTTATTTGAATACCACTTGTTCACTGCCCTGTGACGTAGTAATCCATAGTGGTTAAAATATTATGAGATGCTGCAATGACTACAATATTGTATTGCAACCTTGTGTGGCTTAGGGATAGAACAATTAAAGTTTACAGTTTCCAAGCACTTAAACTGTAATAGCATTATGTGCTTTGGGCATGTCATATCATCGGCAAAGTGTTTCTTGTTTGATTGCGGAGACTATGATGTGTCGTGCCTGAGGAATGTCATTTGCTACTTAGACCATGACTATAATAATTCTCTTGTAGGCAAGTCTACTTATGCTATTTCCTATCTATGTTTAGTCTTTATCTTGCATATGTCTAGTGAGGCGGGTCAGTCTTGCTGAGCCTTATGCTCACGTTTGTAGTTAATGAGTTTTTGCAGGTTATACCATTGATGAAGGGCCTGATGACGATGCCTTACCCTCATCAGGGTCCACGGCTGAGTGGGAGCCCTACACACCACCGTGATAGGGAGAGTGAGTGCTGCTAGTGTAAAGCGTCCTAAGGGCATGGACGACTTTGCTTTTGCATAGCTAGAGCTGAGACCGTAGCTATGATGTATAGACTCTTTTCTTCGTTTAGTATTGTAAAAACTTACACTATGTTTATTAATAAATGACTTGGTTTATATTTTATTTTTGTTCTTTTCATGTATATTGTTGGGTGTTGCATCGCACAGCACCACCCAATGAGATCCTTGGATGTCGGGACCCCGGTCCCCACAACCAGCGTATGTCCTTTGGATTGTGTAATGTTCCTGCCTCTTTTCAAATTTGCATGATGTCTATCTTTTCTGACATGATTGAGGAGATCATGGAAGTTTTCATGGATGATTTCTCCATTTATGGAAAAACTTTTGACCATTGTCTGGAAAATCTAGACAAGGTCTTGTTAAGATGTCAAGAGAAGGACCTTGTACTTAATTGGGAAAAGTGCCATTTCACGGTTCGTGAAGGCATCGTTCTTGGTCACTTAGTGTCCGAAAGGAGGATAGAGTTAGATAAAGAAAAAAATCGAGGTCATTGAAAAACTTCCACCTTCTATCAATATTAAGGGAATCCACAACTTTCTAGGTCATGGAGGGTTCTATCGACGATTCATCAAGACTTCTCAAAAGTCGCTAGACCCCTCACTAACCTACTAGCTAAGGAAGCTCCCTTTGATTTCGATGATGAATGCCTTAAATCATTTGATACACTAAAAAGGCACTTATCTCAGCTCTAATCATTCAACCTTCCGATTGGACGCTGCCATTCAAAATCATGTGTGATGCTAGTGATTATGTTGTTGGTGCGATCCTAGGCCAAACCAAAGATAAAAAGCATCATGCAATAGCCTACACTAGCAAAACTCTAGCAGGAGCTCAAATCAATTATGCCACATCTAAAAAAGAGCTCTTGGCTATAGTTTTTGCTATCGATAAGTTTAGGTCCTATTTGGTTGGGGCCAGGGTCATAGTCTATACGGACCATGCTGCCTTGAAGTATTTGCTCACCAAAAAGGATGCTCAACGAAGGCTAATCTGTTGGATTCTTCTACTCCAAGAGTTTGACTTAGAAATCAAGGATAAGAAAGGAGTAGAGAATTTAGTGGAAGATCATCTCTCATGTATGGAAGTAACTCAACCCATGGACATTCCTATCAATGACTTCCTATGAGATGATATGTTTCTCAAGGTGACTGACTCCCACCCTTGGTATGCGGACATCGTGAACTTCATGGTCACGGGGTACGTACCACCAGGGGAAAACAAAAAGAAACTCATCTATGAGAGTCGTAGACATCTTTGGGATGACCCATACCTCTACCGAGTTTGTGTCGATGGCCTTCTTAAAAGGTGGGTCCCATCAATCGAAGGCACCAAGATTATTGAGAAATGCCATGCTAGCCCCTATGGTGGCACTTACAGTGTTTACCGTACCTAGGCAAAAATCTAGCAAAGTGGATTCTATTGGCCTTCTATGTATGAAGATACAAAAGAATTCATTCGCATATGTTGGAAATGCCAAAAGTATGGAGGAATCTCAGCTCGAAATGTGATGCTCCTAACTTATAATCTCTAGGTGGAAATATTGGATGTGTGGGGTATCGATTTCACGGGACCTTTCCCTAGGTCCTATGATTGCGAGTACATTCTGGTGGCTGTATATTGTGTGTCAAAATGGGTAGAAGCTTTGCCATGCAAAAATGCTAATTCCAGACAAGCTAGGAAAATGTTCCATGACATCATTTTCCCATGCTTTGGCAATCCTCGTATGGTCATAAGTGATGGAGAGTCTCATTTCATAGATAAGACCTTCCAAAACTTTTTGAGGGAGCTTGGTGTCCAGTATAACATTGCTACTCCATACCACCCACAAACAAGTGGTCAAGCAGAAACATCTAAAAAGCAAATTAAGAATATTCTACAAAAGACTATCTTGGAAATGGGAGTGGGGTGGAAGCATAAGCTGCCCGACGCATTATGGGCATACTGTACTGCCTACAAAACTCCCATCGGCATGTCTCCTTTTCAACTTGTCTGTAGGAAGACTTGTCATCTTCCTGTAGAGTTGGAACATAGAGCCTATTGGGCCATCAAACGGTGGAACATGGAACTTAACAAAGCAGAAAAACACCGATTGAAGCAACTTTCTGAGTTGGATGATTGGAGAGATAAGGTGTACCATAGTGCCAAAATCTACAAGGAAAGAACCAAAATATGTCACGATAAAAGGATTATGCCTAAAGAGTTCAAACCTAGAGATAAAGTTCTACTCTTCAACTCTAGGGTTAAACTCTTTGGACATGGGAAGCTTAGGAGTAAATGGGAAGGACCCTTCACTTGTAGTAGAAACCTCATCCCATGGAGCAATCACACCCCAAGGTGATCATGACCAGTTATTTAAGGTAAATGGGTGTGGACTCAAATTATTTCTTGAATCCCAGGAGGAGGAGGCAAAAAAAGAAATGGACTTAATGAATCTTATTGATTTTACGTTGTTCCTTTAAATTCTGTCTAAATTCTCCGCGTCCAATTAATGGGCCCATCCAATTATTTATCCATGGGGCCCATTTAGCCAACCCACGAAAACTTAGCCCGTACAGAGCCAGGAAGGGTTTGACCGAACCCTAGGGTCGGCCGACCTCACCCTTGCACTGTCAGCTTTCTATTTTTCGTGGGGACTCTCCCGACATATCACAACAAGACTCTCGGTACTATTGTACTTTCCCCACCTATATATTGACGAGAACAGAGAGGAGAAAATTGAACCATCCAGAAAAACCCATCTCCTGTTCCTCCCATCCAAGTCATGGCCGACAAGAAAATTGTGCCTCATGCCTCCTCTAGCTCAACCTTCAACCTGAGCGGAGATATCGCGCCGGCCAATGACAAGTCCACTCTTGCCTTGGAGTCTTTCATGGCATTGGATCCTGTACCTCTCGCCATGATCCCGCCGCCAACGATGACTCCGTGTGGATGTAGCACCACACCTCGTGATGCTGCACGGTCACTCTCCCCTCGGAGGACGCTCATAAAGTCGACAACATTTGCACATCGTCCGACTATGGCTAGCCTTAAGTCAGTCAAGACATGTCTTTTTCCTGAAAAAGATGAGTCTCTTCCAAAGCTGCAGCCCGGTGAGGAGTTCATGTACACTCTAAAGACCAAGGACGGTGACGTAGTGAGCCACCACAACAAGTCACCTACGCATACCTCGCTTGAGCGTGTGGGAGACTGCCACATTGTCCATGGGGTGTGCTAGCCTGAAGGAGGCTATGCAAAAGGCTTTTTCAAGCAAATGGATAGTGTGGCGATGGAGGAATCGATGGGCTCGTCACCCTCCAAGATTAGGCATCACCTCTCTCCACCTACCATCAGAGGGCCACCTGGCCAATTTGAGGATAATAATGGGAAATCTCCTCGTGCCCCTAAAGTGGCACAACTTTCTAAGGAGTTAGCTTCTCTCCGTTTGGAGAACAAGAAGCTATCGGATTTAGTGGTTGAAGGGTGCGTTGAGAGGGCGGAACTGAAGGATGAACTCATATTCCTCAAGGAGGAGATTGATGGCGTTCGCCGTGGCATGGGCACAAGCTGCGGCGCATATGTAATGCCGTCGGGAAGCCCGACCTCTACAACGCTCCATAGTTTAGATGTCCCGACCGCATAGGATACTTACTAGCTTAGTTTAGTTTTATTCCAAATTTTTATTCCATTAAATTAAGATTGAATAATGTAAGCATCCCCATATTTTGAGTTCAATAATGTGAACTTACCGGTTCACCTAACCAAGTAAAGTTGTCCCTTTAGATTATTTTTGTTGAATAAAGAATTCAGGGAACAAGTGTGGGGGCGGCACCCCAAATTCGCGAAATCCCGATGTGCAAAAATAGCGTTGCATCTCAAAACACATCGCAACCGAACATATGACACGACACGTCAAAACAGAGCAACAGAAAGGCCAGAAGGGGGTCGGCCGAACCCTCTGGTCGGCCGACCTAATGTGGGCCCCACACGGCTCCCTTTCACTCCACAAATCCGGTTTGGATCTTCTACCCCTGAATATGCATGCTACGTTATTGTTTGAGTTGATTTAATATTTAATACTGAATATTTGAAAGCAATTCAACTCAAAAATTAAAATGTAAAACTTAGTATTCAAAGTTTGCTTGAGCTAAAAATTTGAATACTTTATCTTTTGATTTATTGCCTTGTTTATGATTCCCACAAGCAAAGTAGGAAAAACACGTCATTTAAGTATTTGACTAGTGTGATATGGTAAATGAGTTATTCGAGGAGGTATCTCTTTGCTTGAAATTGATTTTGATGATTGCACAATTTGGAGTCTTGAACATTGCCTGATTCTCTCATTGGAAATTTAAATACCCTCCACGGCCATATGATAGAAATTCTTGCAAAAACACATGCATATGCCACTTTGTTTTTCATTGAACTTTGCCAAACTCATGACCCAATTGAGTGACATGCATGAACTTTTTGACTTAGAAATTCTTGTGCACCTTATTTATGCAAAATATATCACATTGAGAATTTGCATCCAGAATTCATCCATCCAAAAAGAAATTCCATACATTTCGGTCATCAATTTTTCTCTAGAAAAAAATAAAATGGAGTAGAAGACATGGCTACAAAAAAAACAAAGAAAAAGCATCTACTCTTCAAAAGAGGAAGTATGCCAAAAAAACAAAAAGGAAGTATCCATGTTTCATCCTTAAAGAGAGAGAACCATGGAGTTCACAAATATCCATTCCATTCATGTGCACAACAATTCTCTTTGTCAATTTGTTTATTGCATAAGTCTCTCATAGGATCAAGTTTTTTACTTTGTAATATATGAATTGCAATGTGCGCCACAATTATCCCTACCAAGCTCCAGATGTAGCCATACTTAGTATAGGTACAAATTTGGCACAACATGCCAAGGTCAGGATGAAAACACTTTATGAGACCCGGGAGATTCCAAATGAGTGATAATGGAAATTGTTTCTTTGACTTTCCGAACATAGCAAGACGTCAGATCATTTCGGCAGGGGAAGATCCAAGGGAACTACATTCCAACCATTCCACTCTTCAAACACCCAAGATTGATGTGGTAGCCACATTCCACAAAGGGAATTCATGAATTGAGGTATAAGTTGAAATATTTAGTATTCTCTTTTTCTAACTTATGACAAATTTATGAAATCACCTTAGTTCTTTTTCTTGCCTTCACTCGAGGGCGAGCAAAGGACTAAGTGTGGGGGAGTTTGTTGACGGTCCTTAAGTGCCATATTTAGACCGTCAATTCACCTCATAATGTGCACAAAAGAGAAACACAACCTAGTGGTAGGGTTAAAAACTAACCCATTTCCACAAGTTTTGGTGTTTATTTGTTTGCAGGTGAATTAAGAACCAAAATACCAAGACATGCAGGGAGTAATCCTTAAAATTGGATCTCGATGAATCAGGTGACGCCACATGTCATCACATGGGTCAAATGGCCCACAAACAGAAGTATCCGACGCCATCCAACGGTGTATCTTCTATATAAGGGGATAGGACCCACATGGCAGAGACTTGGAGGAAGCATAGCCCCCGGGGCTAAGACCAGGTCAGTCGACCTCCCTAGTCGGTCAACTAGAGAGTGGTGTTAAACCCGGTGAAATGCCACGTGTTGGCTCCTCCCGGCTTGAAGAAGTCATGGGTGACTGATTCACGCGCATTTAGTGGCGGGAACCGACCCTTCTCTCCTCTATAAATCGAACCCCGCACCTCACTTCACACACACACACCAAAAGTTGAGAATAGAATACCACTCCTAAGGTTTAGAGTAGTCCTAGAGGTTTCCAAGTAGAAGGAGAGTGTGGTGAGAGTTTAGGGGAAGGAGGCTTTGGCTTGTCAAGTTCCTCTTCTACACTTGTATCCCTACAAGGGTGTACTCAAAACAAGTAAGCCCTTTGTGAATTCAATTCAAGTTTGATTCTCAATTCATAGTACTTTGCACAAGTAGTTACTTGTGGGTCCATTGCTTTAATTTATTAGAGGCTCTAGTTGTAGCTTTTTGTTCGAAACAACTAGAGTTGTGATTTAGAATGTAAGCGTGGTGCTTAGGTTAGAAATCACCACTGAATATCTCGTAGACCCACAGATTGAAGAGGTAGGCAGTAGGTGGTGACAACCCTATCTGTCCTTTGTAATTCTCCACGTTCGGCTATGCCATAGGCTCTTGGCGGGAGTCATCCTAGTATTGCTAGGGTAAACCCGTGCCTGAAACAAGCAGCTACTACAAATTCTTTTGAATTAAAATCAATACTTTGAATTCCTCTCTCTTCCTTGCCTACCAAACAACTTTGTGTCCTTGGGTAGATTAGTTCGTAAGGTTAGCACACACATTCCTTGGATTTAATACCCTTGGGAATACTCCTTAAGGGGAAGTGTTACATGACAGTTTTCGTGCGCGTGCAGCTTTTTTTCTATGACGTAAGAAACGTCAACAAGCACCTCACATAAACATGTTGCAAACATAACAAAGTAATGTCCACCATGATCAGCCAAAATGCATCAAAAAATTAGTAAATGAATATTGAGCAAACCTCCCATAAGCCAAAAAGCAAGTTTGAAACATTGCAAGTTAAAAATAGAGCAGCTGAATTAAAATAGTGACAATGCGGACTGTTACTCCTAACAAACATTGAGAAAGCTCGGACAATGCAAACTTATTAAAAGGTAACTGTTAATCTTGATACATAGAGAAAAGTTTGGACAGCTCGAAGTATGTTGTGTAGAATAAATTGAATGTAATTGTTACTCTCAAATGCACATTTAAAAGATCGGACACTCCAAACTCAGTTACTCAGATATATTCAAAACTTTGCGTGTAAACCCTTGATTTTAACATAATTGCCAATATATTCAGCACCTAGATCTCACAATCACCCCCTTGATGAATGCGTTGGCAACATGACACCAGAATCGAACATTGGCTCATTCATGTTTCATGAAATTTTTTCACAAAAAGAAAAATTTGTCCCATTTTTTTAAATCAAATGAGAAGAAACCTCTCCCTTTAAAGATTCCCCCCTAAGGATGTATGCTCCCCCTGAAAAGAACGTGTATATCAAAACACTCGTGGATGTGCAATGTGTGATATATTTCTCTCTCTTTGACAATGTATTCAGCAAGGTTCAACAGAGAATTTTGACTTTGTTTCGAGCATAATTTGACATATACATATAAAACAAAGCTCATCCAAGCCATACTATCAAGCAAATTAAACTATCACATCAATGAGATACATAAAGTAGTGTAAGCCATGCTAGAGATCAAGTGTAATTTCAATTTAAGCAAGTCAAGATCTTACAATCTCGACTATTTCAAAACCTGAAAGCAGCAAACTTGTTGTTGTCTTTTATTATATTTTAAAGTACAAAATTAAATCATATAAACTTTGCAAAAGATTATATGCAACATCAGCCTTATTCTAACCAACCAAGCCAAGCCTGTGTCATTTGATTATCAGAAGCTTAAGGACATGGCTTTAGTCATACACAACTCCTTCCAAGTTTATATCTAAGTGCAATGATAGGCAATCTCAAAAGAAGTGCAATGCATATATTCTCTTGATCTTTTCTTTATTTTCATTTGATCATAAAAGCTCAACATGTGGGCTATTAAATGATTATTTTTTCATGATTAAAAGCACTTGTGAGCATGCAACAAGTTCAAATCAGCAAGAAAGTTCAATCATGACTAGAGTTAGTGTAAGTTGTTATTCCAATTAATAGTCATGACAAAAACTACAAAATGTATAACATAAGTAATGTAGTAAGAACTTTCAACATGTAAAAGAAATAACAAAGTAATATGTATGAAACACTTATGCTCATAATATCTTTTAATTTCAGATTGACATATATACTTCCCAAGATGCAAACCACCCCCCCCCCCTCAGTTTAAGCCATGAGATTGGATGAACCTTATTCACTATGAATCTAACAAAAATGAGTGAAATCCAAAGGTTTTGCAACAATTTAAACCAATTGGTGTTCGGTATCTACATGGTGAAGCACAATGTTTCTTTTTCAACATTCTCACGGAGAAAGTGATATCTAATATCAATGTGCTTTGTTCTAGAGTGTTGCACGGGGTTTTTAGCAATGCAAATGGCACTAGTGTTGTCACAAAATAGTGAAACACTATCTAGATCAACTCCATAGTCCTTAAGTATTTGAACAACCTAAAGAATTTATGAGCAAGCGCTAGTAGCAGCTACATATTCAGATTCAGCTATGGATTGTGCAACTGAATTTTGGTTTTAAGAGGACCAAACAACAAGTGAGTGACCAAGAAAACGACAAGCACCCGAAGTACTTTTCCTATCAATTCTACAACCCCCAAAATCAGCATCCGAAAAAGCTTTCAAAGTAATGGTTGAGGAAGAAAGAAGAAAGATGTAGAATTATTGAGTTCCATGTAAGTACCTGGGAATCCTTTCGATGGCTTGTCGATGTGAAGCGTGTGGGGAAGCTTGAAATCGTGCACAAAGACATATGTTGAATTGTATATCTGGTCTAGATGCCTGTTGATGATCCTTAAGTGCCATATTTAGAGCATCAATTAACCTCATAATGTGCACAAAAGAGAAACACAACATAGTGGTAGGCTTAAAAACTAACCAATTCCACAAGTGTTGGTGTTTCTTTGTATGCAACTGAATTATGCCCAATAATGCCAACACACGCAGGAAGTAATCCGTTAAATTGGAGTTCGACAAATCAGGCGATGCCACGTGTCATCACTTGGATAAAATGGCTCACAGACATAAGTATCCAAGGCTATTCAACGGTGTAGCACCCATATCAATGGAAGGGACCCATCTGGCAGTGACCTGGAGAAACCACACGTGAAATGGTGCAAAGACCAGGTCGGCCGACCCCCCTAGTCAGCTGACTTGGTCCTGGCGCCAAACTCGGTCAATCGCCATGTGTTGGCTCCTCCTGGCTTCAGGAAGACGATGGTGACTAATTCGCGCCCATTTCGCGGTGAGAACTGACCCTTCTCCCCATATAAATAGCACCCCACACCTCACTTCACACACACACACACCAAAAGTTGAGAATAGAATACCACTCCTAAGGTTTAGAGTAGTCCTAGAGGCTGCCAAGTAAAAGGAGAGTGTGGTGAAGTGTCTAGGAGAAAGAGGCTTGGGCTTGTCAAGTCCCTCTTCTACACTTGTACCCCTACAAAGACATGATTCAAAATCAAGTAAGCCTTTGTGAATTCATTTCAAGTTTGATTTCAAATTCAAGGTAGTTTGCACAAGTATTTACTTGTGGGTTCATTGATTTAATTTATTAAAGGCTCTAGTTATAGGTTTGTGTTCGAAACAACTAGAGTAGTGATTAGAATGTAAGTGTGGTGCTTAGGTTAGAAATCACCAGTGAATATCTCGTAGACCTACTGATTGAAGAGGTAGATAGTAGGTGGTGACAACCCTATCTGTCCTTAGTAATCCTCCACGTTCGGCTAAGCCATAGGTGTGACACCCGGTTCCGAAAATGAACCAAGCGTAATGCATATGTGTGTCGAGGATGTTTAACACACATACACTAGTGTTTCACAATTGATAAACAGATACAAACCATGTCTCGAATAATAATACTAATAATAGTACCTTATTACAAACCAAATAGTCTGAAATACAAGCTCTAATGAAACTGCAGTGAAAAAACTAAACACTAATAACTCCAAACTCCATAGGTAGGTTTGATGTCAAAACACATGCCTAGAACTCCTCAAAGACCTCCTGGTACTCCACCTGGTTGCCTGCGTCTAGATTTGGTGGGGCAATAGCAAGGGTGAGCACATGTCATACTAAGCAAGTGTGGGAAAGTATGACATGTAGCTTAAACAAGGGATATTAGTAAACAATGGCAAATTGCATAAAAGTACATTCAAAACAGTTGAAAACGCAATTATATCGTTATTAAGTTAGGTCCATCCCAAATAACCAAAAATAACATATTTTTCAACCTAAATAGCCAATTCCAGAAATAATGAACCATATTCAACTCATAACTGCTCATTTGTCTCAAATTCATCAATTCCATATACCAAAGCACATTAACAAACCAATACCGATTCCCAATTCAATTTCAGCCATTAAACGGTATTTAAGTCCATATTCTAATCATGTGAGGGTCCATGTTGCTATTGACCGGTAGCACGGCTATAATGATAGTTTTAGACACACTCTGCAAAGGTTGTACCACTTTACCCACAATTTTGTGATTTCATCACCTTTCGATGACTATGGAATCTCTATTATGCCGTCTCATACTTCCTTAGGTGTGTGGCCAAGAGATCGCAAAATAGCCTTTACAAAGTGATTACTAGCCTATTTAGACCCCACTGAGGTTCACCGGTGGTGATGTCTCCAACTGAGCACATCCAACCAAGGGCTCCCTCTTGATCCATTCGGATCCTAGGGTAGTCCCACCAATCTCTACAAACCCAATCTGACTACCCATTTCCCCAGCATTCTTAATGGTCCAAATAGCACTGGCAATTCACTAATTAGTCAGCTAAGCCGCACCCATACTTGGCCTTGTGGTGGCACTGTAAATCCTGGATGGTCGCTCCACGAACTGGTCCTTAGATCTAAAGCAAGCAAAACCACTGAAAAAAGTCCAACCCATTCCACATTACCAACTTTCTTAGATCCCTAGGCACCATGTTGCTGAAGAGTCATTAATATCAATTATCATCATTCACATATTCAACAGTTCATAATTAAGCATTATAGTTGATTCTAGAACCCAATTGAGCAAAGCGAAGCAAAAAGTGCAAAATACCCTTCCCGACTCTCTAAATAGTGTTCAAGCGACAAGGGTGGTCATACAAAACAAACTCCTAAAATTGGGTTTTCCCATCATATTGACACAAGCATGCAATTTTGCAAACTAAACCTTTAAAATGGGATCAATATGGTCAAGGGCACTTGCCTTGCTCTTGAGCTTGTTTTGGATCAAAGGCTTCGTAGTTCTGGTTCTGCAGGTCCTCAAAAGCACTCTCTACGGCAATTCCTTCTATTCCGAGCAACAAACATGCAAAACACACAATTCAATCAAATAATGCTCATATAGTACTCAATATGCCACGATATGCATGATTAATGCAATTGTGAGGTAAAACTTATTAATGGATTCCTAATAATGTTTACTAACTCGTTACAATAGTTTCTAACAAGTCTGGAAGAGTTTGGAATCGATTAGAGTTGAATTGGAAAAAATTGAGCACATTCAGATTCAGAGACCGGACTAGTCCACAATAGGGATCGGCCTAGTCCGCACTACGCAGACCGCAAAATTAGGGTTTTTCTGTCCTAAGAGAATTGGGGTTGAATTTTCATGAAAACTTGAATGTAGAGGGTATACCACATGTTTAGAGATCAAAAGGTCAAGGTTTTGACGAGAGGCTTTGGATCTTGGCAATCAGGGCTTGATGGAGATGAGTTGATGAAGAGTGGTGATGAAGAACGTCAATTCGTCAAAGCATCGATGAAGATTGATCTTGATTAATCCTTCTTCATGTTTCTCCCCTCCTACTTGCCTTTGGACTTGATCTTGACGATGGCACAATGCAAGGGTGGCAGCAAGGGGTTTTCAATTGGGGTGGAGAGGTGTGAGGCATTGGGTTGTT
Organism: Tuctoria greenei; assembly: GCA_036927565.1. Lineage (NCBI taxonomy): Eukaryota > Viridiplantae > Streptophyta > Magnoliopsida > Poales > Poaceae > Tuctoria > Tuctoria greenei. Next base: position 2,691,871 of record JAYESD010000010.1, read on the forward strand.
TATATAGAGGTGGAGAGTTAGGGTTTTGGGGGTGATTTCCAAGTTGAATTCGGTGGGGGACGTGTAGGGGACGAGATGGGGTCCCCTTGGGTTTCTCTGGGGTGGAGCACGAAGTTCTTGGGCCCAAATTAGGCAATTAACCAAAAACAAATCATGGAGAAATAATGGGATCCGAGTTGATTCTCGAGGGTCGGATTGGTCCGCAATAGGGATTGGACAAGTCCGTTTGGCAACAGGGGAAAAAACAGACTAGTCCGGTGTATAAGGCCGGACATGTCTGGGGTTCAAAGAAAAAGGCTTTCCAGACTAAAATTCTAGATACAATCAGACTAGTCTGCTGGAAATCAGACAAGTCTAGACAACATCAGAGCCATCAACAGACTAGTCTGCACACTACGCCAGACAAGTCCGAACTCTGAAGAAACTGGATTTTCTAAGCCAAAAGGGCAATATCGGACTAGTCCGGTTCAGAGGCTGGATAAGTCTGTACTCCGACAGACTAAATTTCTAGATTAATCTTAAATTCATTTTAATCTTGTTCATTTTTACATGGCTTGATGTTAAACATGTATGAGGATGTATGCAGTGCATTATGCATGAAAATGAGGGTGTTACAAACCTAACCCCCTTAAAATGAATCTCGCCCTCGAGATTTGACGCGAAAGGAAAAAGATAGGGAAAATCCTTCTTGAGATCATCTTCCCATTCCCAAGTTGTTTTGGATTCTGTATGATGCTTCCATTGCACTTTACACCATCGAATCACCCTATTCCTTGCAACCCTCTCCTTAGTGTCCAAAATTTTGACGAGTTGCTCGACATAGGTCAAATCCTCCTCAAGCTCCAATTCTTCCATTGGTACTTGCTCCTCCGGAACCCTCAAGCACTTCTTGAGTTGAGAAACATGAAACACATCATGAACATCGGGATGATGTGTTGGCATCTCCAACTTATAGGCTACTTCTCCTCGTTTGTCCAGAATCTCGAATGGTCTAATATAGCGAGGTGCCAACTTGCCTTTGACATTAAACTGCTTGTAACCTCGTATGGGTGATACTTTGAGATACACGAAGTCTCCCATCTCAAAAGATAGGCTTCTTCGTCTATTATCCGCGTAACCCTTCTGTCTTGACTGAGCGGCTTTCAAGTTTTCACGAATAGTCTGAACTTGCTTTCCGGCCTCCTGGATCACATCAGATCCGAATACTTGAGTCTCCCCTGTCTCATTCCAAAACAAGGGTGTTCTACACCTTCTCCCATACAATGCTTCATATGGCGACATCTTCAAGCTTGCTTGATAACTGTTGTTGTAGGAAAATTCAGCATATGGCAAGCTTTTGTCCCAACTTCCTCCATACCTTAGCGCATAGGATATTAGCACGTCCTCCAATACCTAATTTGTCCTCTCGGTCTGTCCATCCGTCTGGGGGTCATAAGCAGAACTAAAATTCAATTGAGTTCCCATGGAATCGTGCAACTTTTGCCAGAACCTCGAGGTAAAATGAGAACCACTATCAGACACTATTTTCTTGGGCACTCCATGTAAACACACTATTCTTCCCATATACAATTCTGTCAACCTGGCTCCACTATAGGTAGCCTTGACAGAAATGAAATGCACTGATTTCGTCAACCGATCCACAATAACGCATATCGAATCATATCCAGCTGAAGTGTGAGGCAACCCAACTATGAAATCCACTCCAACCTTTTCCCACTTCCATTCTGGAACCTTCAATAGTTGTAATAATCTGGCTGGCCTTTGATGTTCAGCTTTGACTTGCTGGCACACATCACATAGTGCAACATATTCCGCTATGTCCCTTTTTCATACCATCCCACTAGTAGCATGTCTTTAGGTCCTTGTACATCTTCGTACAGCCCGGATGGATAGAATAAAGTGAGTCATGTGCCTCCTTCAATATCAACTATCGGAGACTCTTGTCATTAGGCACAACAATCTATTTTTCAAACATAGAGTACCTTGGTCATCCTTATCAAATCTGAATTCTCTCCCTTCCTGGGTCCGTTCCTTGATTTCCTGGATTTCCTTGTCCTTCGTTTGGCCTTCTCAAATTTCTGGCTCTAGGCTTGGATTCACTTCCATTGCTTCCATCTCATTTACGAATCAGGATTCAACCGTTCAAACTCCTTGCATAGCTCGGGTGGCAACTCCCTGACAGTAAGCTGGTGGCTTGCTCCCTTTCGGCTCAAAGCGTCGGGCACTACATTGGCCTTTCCTAGATGATAGTTGATTCCCACATCATAGTCCTTAATGAGTTCCAACCATCGTCGCTATCTCAAATTCAGGTCCATTAGTGTATATGTAATTGAGACTCTTATGATCTGTATAAATCTCACATCTATGACCAAGAACATAATGTCTCCATATCTTCAACACATGTACTACGGCTGCAAGTTTGAGATCATGCGTAGGATAGTTCTGTTCATGTTTCTTCAACCGTTTGGATGCATAAGCTACTACTCGGCCTTCTTGCATCAATACACAACCAAGTCCTTGCCTTGACACATCACAATAGATGTCAAAACTCTTGCTCACATCTGGCAATACCAACACAAGTGTTGTTGTCAATCTCTTCTTTAGTTCCTCAAAACTATCTTGACAGGCTTGAGTACACTTGAAAGGCTTTTCCTGCATTAGCAGTTCAGTTATAGGCTTCGCTATCTTGGAAAAGTCCTTGATAAACCGGTGGTAATATCCAACCATTCCGATAAAGCTCCTTATTTCCTTCACATTTTGCGGTGGTTCCCACTTCAGCACATCTCTAACCTTCCTGGGTCGACTGACACCCCTCCTCCAGATATGATATGACCTACGAATGATATCTCCCTCAACCAGAATTGGCACTTGTTGAACTTGGCATACAACTGGTGTTCTCGCAATTTTTGCAAAATCAATCTTAGATGCTCTTCGTGCTCCTCTTCACTTTTCGACTAGATCATGATGTCATGAACGAACACTACCATGAATTTATCCATATACTCCATAAAGAATTTATTCATGAGATACATGAAGTATGCAGGTGTGTTGGTTAATCCAAATGACATGATCGTGTACTCATAGGATCCATACTGTGTCCTGAAAGCTATTTTAGGTATGTCTGATGGTCTAATCTTCATTTGGAAATATCTCGACCGAAGATCAATCTTAGAGAAGATTCTGGCTCCCTTCATCTGGTCGAACAGATCTCCAATGTGGGGCAGTGTGTACTTATTCTTGTTTGTCACCTCGTTGAGAGACCGGTAATCCACACCATTCTCAGGGATCCATCCTTCTTATCTACGAAAAGCACTGGGGCTCCCCATGGCGATGAGCTTGGGCATATGAAACCCTTCTCTAACTGCTCTTGAATTTGTTTCTGAGCTCTACTAATTCCTTAGGAGGCATCCTATATGGCCTCTTTGCAATAGGTGTAGTTCCAGGTATTAAATCAATGACGAACTCGACGTAACGATCAAGTGGCATACCTTACAATTCCTCAAGAAACACTTCTGGGTACTCTCGAACAACTGGAATCTCCTCCAAGGTCACTCCTTCTGCATGATTCACCATTGCCTTCTCGGTTGTCAGTTCTACTAGCTTGAACCCTATACTGACTCCTTCCTCATTTGTCAATTGCACTGTCCGAGTAGCACACTGAATCACTCTGTTATGCTTCCTTAACCCATCCATCCCAAGTATGATGTCCAAGCCTTAGGAATTCAGGACTATAAGGTTGGCAACAAATTCTACCCCCCTTATGGATATACTTACTTTTGGACATACTATATTTGTCCTCATCTCTCCTCCAGGAGATTTAACCAACAAAGTAAACTTCAGGTATGATATGGGCATGCTATGCTTTGCAACATACTTTGATGAGATGAATGAATGCGATGCTCTAGAATCAAAGTATAGTTGCGGGGTTGGAGTTTGCGAGAAACATACCAATCACAACATCTTCAGCTTGTTGGGCCTCTTCTGCAGATACATGGTTCACCTTGCCACGAGCAAAATTCTAGGGCCCACGGTTGCCTTGAGTTGCTCCTCCATTGGGCCTTGGATTCTTCCTTGGAGCATTGTTCATCTGACCCTAACCTGATCTTGGGCATTGATTTGCCAAGTGTGATGTCTGACCACAAGCATAGCAAGTCTTCCCACCTATGGTGCCAGCAAAGTTAGGACAAGGCTAGTTTTGAGAATCAGCAGGCATATTTGGGCGTGGCACTGGCTGCATAGGTAAGCGGGGTGCTTGCATGGGTGGGTGTGGCTCCATTGGCTATTGCGGTCGCAGTGGATAAGCAAGGCGATATGCAGTAGCAGATGGGTTGTAATAGGGTGCAGCAGATGGTGCGTAGCGAGGACAGACATTGCTTCCTTGCGACTGTCCCTAATATGGCATATTACTCTTGTGGTACAGCTCCATCTCACGAATCTTGTTCTCAACCACAATGGATTTGTCAACCAGCTTTTGGAAGTTTGCGTAGTCAGCATTGAGCAACTGGACTTGAATTTAATTAATGAGACCCCTCATCAACAGATATTGCTTTCTGCTGTCAGTGCTAATGTCTTCTGGAGCATATCGAGACAGTTGAGTGAATTTATCAAGGTATTCACTCACACTCATTCTTCCTTGCCTGAGGTTTTCAAATTCTTGCCTTCTCAGTATCATGACTCCCTCTGGAACATAGTGATAACGAAACTTCTCCTTAAATTCAGCCCATGTGATCCTCTCTTGATTTTCATGGGCATTGCATAGAGATTCCCACCAGTCTGCAGCAGCTCCCATCAACTGGTGCAAGGCAAAAAGAACCTTTTCTCTGCCGCTGCATTGGACAATGGCAAGTTTCTTCTCAAAGGATTTTAGCAAATCATCAGCTTCCATTGGATCTATGGCTTGAGTAAAGTAAGGCAGCCTGTTCCTCATAAACTCTCCCAACCAATTGTGATGTGGCGGGGGTGGTGGTGGCGACGGCATGTGAGGCTTATTGTTGTTGCCAGCTTGCAGCTGTCCCATTGTTTGTATCATGGTCTGCATGAGCTAGTTCTGCATAGCCAATAGCTGCTCAAGGTTGATAGCCCCCTGGACAGGTCCCTGGTTGTGCTGAGGTGCTTCATTACTCTCCTCCTCTCCATTGTCATTCCTCTGGCTAGGAGTCCTCGACATCTTTTGGTGAAAGAATAATAGATACAAAAGAATTTAGAATTTGAAAAGAAACACCCAAACTATATGCATCAAGGTATAAGTAACTAACAACTCTTTTATTAATACTAATAGCCCTATTAGAGGATGTGGACAATGATCCCACAAACCTCTACTACGGGCGGATGTGGACAAAACGCTAAGCATTCCACAACTCGCACCAAGCACACAAGAACAAGCACACACCAAGAAAAAGAATCAGCATACCACACTAAACATGACTAAGACAATCTAAACGCTTTTCTCCTTCCAGATAGGAGGCCTAGACTTAATTATGCGAGCTGTGGCTGTCCTGGCCGTGAGGCGGTGAAGGTGACGGCCGTGGCGAAGCATACATGGGTGCGCGCCAGGGTGAGTTGGCCGTCCATGTAGGTGCTGGTGAGGTTGCTACACCATTGACCTCCACGGTGGCACGGACTTCCTCTTGCTTCTCCATGATAAACATCTTCTTAAGGAGGTAACAGATCTCTTCCATAGCATCAGCATAGCTATTTCCCAAGTTCACCAATACTGCCTGAGATATGTCAATGGCACGAGAACTGACTTGAGCTCCAGCCTGCGGCCTTAAGATTTCCCTTGTTCCCTTCTTGCGTTGCGGGTGCCGCACAAAGCTATTACCTCCAATCTGCTCCCGATAAACGTGGCACGATCTAGTAAGTGCATCCCCAGCGACATCATCAATAGCTTGCTCCCTGGTGCTTCTCCATGTGGATGCAAAGTGTCGGGTGGCCACCTCATCTCTAGCAAGAACAGTAACTTGAGCCCTCCATTCTTCACGTCCATGGTGAGGAATCCTCTTGACATAAGACTCTGGGTACATCTTGCATAGATTAAGGAACTCCTTCAATTGCTTGGCTGCAAGTCCTAAATCGGTGCCATCGGAATGGAACTCTTGAGCATCACGGTAAACTATACATTTGTCCTCCTTTCTGGCTTCACTAGGCTACGATGCATTCCTTTGGGCTTCCATTACTTCTTCTTGTGCAACCGGTTCCTCCTCTTGTGCAGTAGGTTCAACTTCTTGTGGTTCCTCCTCTTCTTTGCTATCATAGCATTCCACCATTTCAGGGTCTTCCTCTTCCTCATCATCATTATAGTACTCCACCATTTCAGGGTCTTTCTCCGTCATGTTGGAGTGTTCATGCTCAACTTCCTTTGTGGGAGAATTCACTTCTTCCTCCTCTTGGGCTATTTCCATCCTTGGCTCCTTGTGAGGCCTAAGCTTGCTTCCAAGGGGTGGCAAACGAGCTCTCTTGCGGGCTGTCATTTTGGTGTTAGCCATCTACAAGAAAAAATGAGAAAAATAGAAGAAGACACAAATACCAGTTCTGAAATTGCAGCAGCCATAAATTTAGATGAGAGGATGTGCATTTGCTTAAAAATATGCAAAAATGGCAAAAATTGCAGCAGCAGCAAAAATGCAGTTTTTCCCACCTTATATAGCTAGTGGGAGGCAAAATAGTGCAAAACAGGCTAATTTTGAATAGGAAAGAAGTCCTAAGTGATTTGTGGTTTCCATTCTACCTAGACACGCGCTCTACGGTCAAACACGGCTCTGATACCAATTGGTAACACCCGGTTCCAAAAATGAACCAAGCGTAATGCATATATGTGTCCAGGATGTTTAACACACATACACAAGTGTTTCACAATTGATAAACAAATACAAACTATGTCTCGAATAATAATGCTAATAATAGTACCTTATTACAAACCAAATAGTCTCGAATACAAGCTCTAATGAAACTGCAGCGGAAAAACTAAACACTAATAACTCCAAACTCCACAGGCAGGTTTGACGGCAAACACATGCCTAGAACTCATCAAAGACCTCCTGGTACTCCACCTGGTTGCCTGCTTCTGGATTTGGTGGGGGGATAGCAAGGGTGAGCACATGTCGTACTCAATAAGTGTGGGAAAGTATGACATGTAGCTTAAATAAAGGATAGTAATGAACAATGGCTAATTGCATAAATACATTCAAAATAGTTGAAAATGCAATTATATCATTATTAAGTGAGGTCCATCCCAAATAACCCAAAATGACATCAATTTCAACCTAAATAACCAATTCCATAAATAATGAACCACATTCAACTCATAACTGCTCATTTGTCTCAAATTCATTAATTCCATATACCAAAGCCAATTAACAAACTAATATCGATTCCCAATTCAATTTCAGGCATTAAACAGTATTTAAGTCCATATTCTAATCATGTGAGGGTCCAGGTTGCTATTGACCGTTAGCACAGCTATCACAATACTTTTAGACACACTCTGCAGAGGTTGTACCACTTTACCCAGAAGTTCGTGATTTCATCACCTTCCGATGACTATGGAATCTCAATTATGCCGTCTCACACTTCCTTAGGTGTGTGGACAAGAGATCAGAAAATAGCCTTTACAAAGTGATTACTAGCCTATCTATACCCCACTGAGGTTTCACCAGTGGTGATGTCTCGAACTGAGCACATCCAACCAACGGCCTCCTCTTGAGCCATCCGGATCCCAGGGTAGTCCCACCAATCTCTACAAACCCAATCCGACTACCCCTTCTCCAAGCATTCTTTATGGTCCAAACAGCTCTGGCAATTCACTAATTAGTCAGCTAAGCCGCACCCATACTTGGTCTTGTGGTGGCACTATAAATCCTGGATGGTCGCTCCACGAACCTGTCCTTAGATCTAAAGCAAGCAAAACCACCGAAAACAGTCCAACCCATTCCACACTACCGACTTGCTTAGATCCCTAGGCACCATGTTTCTAAAGGGTCATTAATATTAATTCTCATCATTCACATGTTCAACAGTTCATAATTAAGCATTGTAGTTGATTCCAGAACCCAATTGAGCAAAGCGAAGCAAAAAGTGCAAAATACCCTTCCTGACTCTCAACATAGTGTTCAAGTGACAAGGGTGGTCATGCAAAACTAGTAAACTCCTAAAATTGGGGTTTCCCATCATATTGACACAAGCATGCAATTTTGCAAACAAAACCTTTAAAACAGGATCAATATGGTCAAGGGCACTTGCCTTGCTCTTTAACTCGGTTTGGATCAAAGGCTTCGTAGTTCTGGTTCTGCAGGTCCTCGAAAGCACTCTTTATGGCAATTCCTTCTATTCCGAGCGACAAACATGCAAAACACACAATTCAATCAAATAATGCTCATATAGTACTTAATATGCCATGATATGAATGATTAATGCAATTGTGAGGTAAAACTTGTTAATGGATTGCTAATAATGTTTACTAACTAGTTACAATAATTTCTAACAAGTCTTGACAATTTTGGAATTGATTTGAGTTGAATTGGAAATAATTCAACACATTTCAGATTTAGAGGACGGACTAGTCTACAATCGGGACCAGACTAGTCCGCACTACGCAGACTGCAAAATTAGGGTTTTTCTGTCCTAAGAGAATTGGGGTTGAATTTGCATGAAAACTCGAATGTAGAGGGTATACCACGTGTTTAGAGATCCAAAGGTCAAGGTTTTGACGTGAGGCTTGGCTTGATGGAGATGAGTTGATGAAGAGTGGTGATGAAGAACGTCAATTCGTCAAAGAATCGATGAAGATTGATCTTGATTTGTCCTTCTTCATGTTTTTCCCCTCCTACTTGCCTGTGGACTTGACCTTGACGACGGCACAATGCAAGTGTGGCAGCAAGGGGTTTTCAGTTGGGGTGGAGAGGTGTGAGGCATTGGGTTGTTTATATAGAGGTGGAGAGTTAGGGTTTTGGGGGTTATTTCCAAGTAGAATTCGGTGGGGGACGTGTAGGGGCCGAGGTGGGGGCCCCTTGGGCTTCTCTGGGGTGGGGCACGAAGTTCTTGGGCCCAAATTAGGCAACTAACAAAAAACTAATCATGGAGAAATAATAGGATCTGAGTTGATTCCCGAGGGCCGGACTAGTACGCAATAGGGACCGGACAAGTCCGTTTGGCAACAGGGGAAAAATCGGACTAGTCCGGTGTATAAGGCCAGACAAGTCCGGGGTTCAAAGAAAAAGGCTTTCTGGACTGAAATTCTGGATACAATAAGACTAGTCCTCTCGAAATTGGACAAGTCTTGACAATGTCAGAGCCATCAACAGACTAGTCCGCACACTGCGTCAGACAAGTCCGGACTCTAAAGAAACTGAATTTTCTGAGTCAGAAGGGCAATACCGGACTAGCCCGGTTCAGAGGCCGGACAAGTCTATACTCTGACAGACTGAAATTTCCAGATTAAGCGTAAATTTATTTTAATCTTGTTCATTGGCTTGTTGTTAAACATGTATAAGGATGTATGCAGTGAATTATGCATGAAAATGAGGGTGTTGCAATACGATCTTGGTGGGAGTCGTCCTAGTGTTGCTAGGGGTAAACCCGTGCCCGAAGCAAGCAGCTACTGCAAATTCCTTTGAATTAAAATCAATACTTTGAATTCCTCTCTTTTCCTTGCCTACTAAACAACTTTGTGTCTATGGGTGAATTAGTTCGTAATATTAGCACACATATTCTTTGGATTTGGTACCCTTGGGAATACATTTAAGGGGAAGTGCTACGCGACAGTTTCTGTGCACTTGCAGATTTTTATCTGTGATGTAAGAAACGTCAACAAGCATTTCTAGCGCTGTTGCCGGGGAACAGTTGCTGTTAATCTTCAAACCTTGTTCTCCCTCGTATCTATCTTCTTATCTTATCTTTCCTTTTCTTACCATCACCACATATATGGAGGAGTCCAGCATTCTTGCTTATTCTGCCCCAAAGGGCAAGTTCTATGAGCCACCACCATTGTCGGAACCCATCTGTTCTACCATCTATGAACTTTGCCCTGGCTTTATAGCCATGGTTTGGGAACAATACTTCTTAGGAACGGATTGTGAAAACCCCTACCACCATCTAAGAGAGTTCGAAAAATTGTGTTCATGCCTTCTACTCAAGGGTATGACACGGGATAATCTCAAATGCAAGTTGTTTCCTTTTTGCTTCAAGGAAAAAGCCAAACAATGGTACGACCACAACGTTGGGAAGACAAACGGAAATTGGAATGAATTATGAGATAGATTTTGTCTTGCTTTCTTACCAATTGCTCGAATTGTTTCCTTACTCATGAGTAGGTTTAGGCCCGATCTTCCGAAAGGTAACCTGATTTGGGACGAGAACTCAACGTTGATGATCCGTAGCACTCGAGCAGTTCGAATACCCCTACAATCACTACACCACTGCTCCGTTCATTATCAACCGTGCGGCACACGCTTGACCTCGCCAAGAAGGCTAATTCCTTGCAAGTGAACCGAGAACACAAACAAGAACGTAGAAGACACAATCTGAGATTGAGAAGTATGGGTCTCACAAACCGTAGAATGGCAAAATTGTTATTCTAAGAAAAACCCACCGAATATGACCGGCATCTGCAGTATTTAAAGGTTAGGGTTCAGCCAAAACATGATTAGACACGTCCCAAATGGACCCATACGGGATACAAGGCCCAAAAGCCCGATTCGGTGGCTTAGCACCGGACAGAAATCTGGAATCTATTTGTTTCAATGATTCCCGATGAATCCAGCGGAATTTGAGGTGGTACCAGATCCATTGGAAATTTTATCTTCTCCTCTTTTCGTGCATATGTGGAATGTCGAAAACGGAGTCCGTATGCATCCTGGGCATCCGTTTTAAGGTGGACTGCTCCTGGACTTCGAGTTGAACTCAAGTTCGAGTTGTAAACTGATTCCATCAACTTGTGGACGTCCCAGCAGGTTCTCCATGTTTCTAAGGCCTCTTCCCTTCACTTGTTGATCTTCTCCATTGTTCCTAATAACAATTAAATCATCACATAGCAATCTATTCTCAAACTCACATGCAAAGGAAGTTAGGAACGAATTCACCTGCTGATTTATTAACCGTGCTCGTGCTCTTGTGATTGGTCTTTGCAGTTCAATGTGCATCTCCGCTGTTGTGATGTCCTCATCACTTACGGAAGGAAGTACTATGCTTCCAGCAAAAGGAGAAGGAATCCCTATGTGCAGCTTGGGATAGATTTTCTCTTTTGAGAAATTCCGACCCAGATTTGTCCACCCCTGATCTGTTGCTTTTGCAACACTTCTACATGGGATTGAACAAAGAGTCTACCCTACATCTTGACATTACGGCTGGAGGATCTTTCCTCCATAAGACGTCGGAAGAAGGCAATGATCTTCTGGATAGAATTGTAGATAATTCTTCCTTCATTATGGGTCTTAATGAGTCTCCTCAAGAGGAAGTTGTGTCAAGAACCGAGGATGAACACTTGGAGAACAATGAACCCATTCCTTGCTTATCTCAAACCTTGTCAGAGGAATCCTCTCCTGAACAAGAAACTACGAAGGAAGAAGAAATTCAACCTTCGTAGTTTCCCTTCTACCCCGAGGAAGAAAAAATTGATGATTTTGGAAATACCTCGAAGTACTGTTGCCATAGGAAACCATCATTGCCACTAATTCCACCTGACCCACCTGATGGAGTGTTCGTCCAATAGACGGTCAAGGAGTTAACCTCTATTTTAAGCAGGGAATGGAATGAGGAAGTTGAGCAATCACCCTAAATCCTTCGGATGACCTCACCTTTGGCAACCATTCTATGTTTCATTAGAGGGACAAAAATGAGGGTCCTATACAACCTCATTATTGGAGCAAATCTCATTTTTGATTCTTGTGCTCTCGCCATTCTGGGCGATGTGCCGTTGGCACCAACATGTTAATCCTTTCAAGATTCTTTTAGAAACATCCTTGAAGGATGCAGGGTTTTGCAACAGGTGTCTGTAAGACACAAAGATATTGAGGATATCACAGACTTCCATGTGTTCAAAATGCAAGATTTCGATATTATGATTGGGATTCCCATTGAGAAATTTCTCATGGAAATTCCCTTGGATCTAAACCTCAATGTCAAACTTGGAGGGAGAAAGTTCTCTATTCTTATCCTGCATTCCAAGAACACATCTGCAGAATCTCCCATCCAAGATGAACCAATAGAGGAAGTTAGAACTCTTCAATTCTTAGTACCCTCTGAAATAAGAAGAGAAGAAGATTTCATCCAGGAGGAGGATTAATTTCAGGAGGCAATTGATTTGCCAAAAAAAAAGAGTTCTTCCCAAAACTTCCTGTTGAGTTAAAACTTCTACCTCCAGGCCTATGTTATGCCTTTCTGAATGGCGATTTGGAATCCCCTGTCATCATAAGTGACAAGCTTTCACATGATGAGACACTCAAACTCATAGCCATGCTAGAAAAGCATAGAGCTGTTTTTGGCTATTCAATGGAGGATCTCAAGTGGATTAGTCCAGTGTTATGCACCCATCGCATTCCTATTAACCCCGAGAGTATCCCCTCAAGGGAACCTCAAAGGCAATTGAATAATGAGATGCAAGAGGTTGTCAAGAAGGAAGTCTTGAAACTTCTGCATATCGAGATTATTTACCTTGTCCCTCATAGTGAATGGGTCAACCTAGTTCAAGTAGTGCCTAAGAAGGGGGGTATGACGGTCGTTCAGAATGAGAAGAATGAATTAATTCCTCAACGAACCATCATGGGTTGGAGGATGTGCATTGATTATCGAAAACTTAACAAGGCTACAAGGAAGGATCATTTTCCACTGTCCTTCATCGATGAGATGTTGGAGCGGTTGGCAAAACACTTCTACTTTTGTGTTTTAGATGGGTATGCGGGTTATCATCAGATCCCAATCCATGCCGATGATCAAAGTAGGCACCATTCACATGTCCTTACAAAAATTATGCCTATCGGTGTATGTCCTTTGGACTGTGTAATGCTCCTGCCTCTTTTCAAAGATGCATGATATCTATCTTTTTTTGACATGATTGAGAAGATCATGTACGATTTTTCGGTCTATGGAAAAAATTTTGATCATTGTCTGGAAAACTTAGACAATGTCTTACAAAGATGTCAAGAGAAGGACCTAGTACTCAATTGGGAAAAGTGACATTTCATGGTCTGTGAAGGCATCATTCTTGGACACTTTGTGTCTAAGAGAGGGAAAGAGGTGTAAAACCCCACTTTTGTGGCATGTGAATTCGGTTATAAGTTTGGTGTTCAACTATGTTAAAAAATCCAATATAGTGGTACACATGAACTTAATGCCATCCAAACCTTTCTTGCACTCCTGGCTAAATTCTATTAATATGAGTATTTGACTTCACCATTAATTCTAGAATGATTAAATTCACCCCCTTTTCAAACATTAGAATTATTTGGGTGGAGTTTATTAGGGCAATTCAAAGTACAGTACTAAATGGGCCCTGCCAAAAACATTCAAATTTGAGGCTCTAAATTTTTACTTTGCATTCTAATATTCTCAATAGCTTACCTACAAAATTTCAAGATTTTAGGAACTCATTTGTTATTTTATTTGAGACGCTCAGCGAATTTGAATCAAGTTTAAATTCAAATTCAAAGTCTGGTAAAAATAGATTTAAACATGAAGATATAAACCCACCATTGTGTTCATCACAATTTTCTTGACTTAGCCCTGAAGTTTCATGATTTTTGGAGTTCATTTACTATTTTTAAGTGAATAACTAAAGGTGCAGTGGCTGTGGGGCTGACTGGCGGGACCCACCAGTCAGCAGCCCACGTGCAGCCGCATTTCAGCGCGCGCTGCGCCCGCCACCGCGACGGCGTGCATGCACAGCGCGACAGAAGCCCGCCACCACCGTTGAGCCCTATAAATAGCGCCCTGGACTCTCCCTTATCAACTCCCAGTCGCCCTTATCACCTCCCACCTCGCTGAGTCGACGGATTTCACCATTTCCCTCCCGCGCACGAGCTTCCGACCGCCGGCGCCGCGCGCCCGTTGCTGGCCAACCGGAGGACTCTCGCGCCAAGCCTCCAACAGCTAGGTGATTCCTCTCTTCCTCCCCTATCCTCCGGATCGATCTTTTCATTGCATAGTTGACAGTTTGGCCGATGATTTTGAGGCTATACCGAGGGTCGCCGTCTTGTTCACCGCGCGCCGTCCCTGCTCCACGTTGCCAGGCCGCTGCATGCCGTTTCGTGCTTTGACTCCCATAGCAAATTGGTGCGCCGGGACACGCTCTACGCAACGGTGAAAGCCGTTCCTTGTTTACGCAAGTACCGAGCAAGTTAACTAGGTTCTACTCTTGGCCGAAGCTTATGAACACGCTCGGTATTTCATGCAATTAGAGTTCCACGCTTAATCACTCTTCCCAATTGCTAGCAAATAGTTTCTACGCTTTCTTGCGCACCCTCTCGAACTGGAATCACCGGAAGTGATCGACCGTAGCTCAAGAATCGCGAGTTCTCCCCTCCGCCGGTGAAAAGTTGCCTCTGTCGCCGTCGACGACTGCTTTGCCGACCGTTACACAACGATATCGCCTGCCCATCACGTTCCTCGTGGTTCTAGAAGACTTCCCCGGCCTTTTTAGACGGTTTTAGCCACCGAGCGGCAGTTCCGACATGGCCGGAACCCTAGCATCCGCTGCCGCCGATGCGCCGTTGTTTCCGACCGTCGGCAGACCTCCCCGACCCCACCATCGTGCTCAGCGCGAGATTTCACGGTCGGGTGCCCAAGGGTAGGAGCTGCGGGTGCCGGGAACTCAAATCCGGCGAGGCTCGCCGGAGAGCACCACCGCGGGAGCCACGCGCGCCGCCCGCGTCGGGAGGTGGAAGACGACGCGGCGGGTCCCGCGTGTCAGCGGCTGTAAACCCCGTCGGATCAGGTGTGGCCACGGGATCTGTTGTGGCTATGCAGTGGATATCTGTGGCCCCCGTGTGGTTTAAATGCCATTGGTCCATTTTAAAACAGTGGGGCCCACGAGTTAATTCAAATTAGGAATGTATTCCAGATTTGGCTCCAACTTAGAAAATCCATAACTTTCTGTAGGATGCTCCAAAAATCTTCAAAAAAATTTTGTTCGGAAGCACTTGAGCTCTAGTTTCTGTCAGAACCAATTAGGTTCTGTGAAACGCAAAGTTAAATTCTGTAGGAAATAATCTTTCCAAGTGCAAATACAATTTTTCCAGACAAGATAACCACTGGAAAAATCCCCAAAATTCACATAAAATTTAATATCCTATTCTAGACTACCAGCAAAAGTTTGGGAGCCATTGAACCTGTTTAACCCTCTGTATAGTTCAATTTCCGTTTTCAGTTATTGAATTTGTACAGATGTTCAGTTGCTTTGTTATGCCCCAAATTTGGGCTGAGTCTTCCTTTAGTCATACAATAGTTCCTGTAAAAATCTTGGATTTAATTGACCTAATATCATAGTCCTAAATCAGTTGCAAACTGACTATTTATTTAAAAGCTGAAAATTCAAATAGAAATAATTCCAGAATTTATTGCTAACTTAGAATTTCAATAACCCCTTCACCTAAGCTTAGAAAATTATGAATAAATTTTTGCTAGAACCATAAAAACTTCCTCTATCATGATTATCAACTGGCAGCTATGTTCGAGCTACAGTTTCTTCTTTAAAATTTTTGGAAGTTTAATACTTGCCATAATTTTAGAGACAACACTATACTTTGATCATCTCCTGTTCTCTGCAAGAGCCTTGATCATATTCCCTAGTATCTACCATAGAAGTTCCAAAGCCAATTAAAGTCCCTATCATCTAATGATCACCATGGATTAAATTTTGGTCTCGATAATGATTATTTTACAAAGTCATTTATATACATATTATATGCATATCGTATAGTGACCGAAGTGGAGGAAGAGCCAGAAGTCTTGGAAGAGCACCTTCCAAATATTTTCTCAGACTCTGACCTACAACAAGGCAAGCCCCGGTTTGCATTTAAGTCGTTTATAAAATTTTACTTTATCACTATGATGAATAGTATATGAATTGTGCATTACGTTTAGGATGATTGATACTCCACATGCATGACCAAAATCCTAGGGATTGGTTGGAACGAGTTACAGTTTGACCTGTAGTAACTGCTTTGCTAATGTATAGGAAATCCGGTAGAAGTCGAGTAGTTGGAATCTACTCGCGAGAGATGTAGGACATATCTCACAGGATTGGTTAGATAGAAAATGGCATAATATAATGAAATGGAGACCGGGCAGGGAATGGATAGGAAGCGGAGAGAATTGAGTCTCGGTCGCATAGCCCTGCCTGTGTCGATTAAGGCCCGTCTGTATGCGGCCCCTTCGGACAAGCTTGAATTGTACCGGCAATATAATGGACATATGGAATCCAATAAACTGATGTAACTTGATAACTGGGGTGTCGAGGCCCATTAACTCACCATCGATAGGGGTGGGTTGAGGACAGTAAGGTGTAAATCGGTCGACGGACACATGAGGTGTTCCGTGCGGAGACCTTCTGTTCGCGGAGGTGAGACGGGCTCGGCGTTCGAGTTTCTTGTGAAAGGTGGCCATATAAGCCTAGTACTGAAGTGTTATGTAGGTACATGTGTGCTCACTGACACTTCCGAACGACGTATGTGTCGTGTTGTTCGGGTGTGTCCTGATTGCAATCACTGTCCCTCGCGGTAATAGAGTACCACTTGTTCACTGCGCCGTCACGTAGTAAATACTAAAGAAATCAGAAAATCATATTATAGTGAATATTATAATTTCTTTGCAACCTTGTATGATTTAGAGATAGTACAATTAAAAGTTTACTGTTTCCCCATACTTTAGCTGTAATAGCATTATGTGCTCTGGGCATGTCATATCATCGGTAAAGCGTTTGTTGTTTGATTGTGGAGCCCATGATGTGCCCTGCTCGGAGAATGTCATTTGCTACATAAAACCTGATTATAAGGATCCACTTGTAGGCGAGTCATTTATGCTTCACCTTACCTATGTTTAGTGTCCCCTTTGCATATGTCTAATAAGACGGGTTAGTCTTGCTGAGCCTTATGCTCACGTTTGCAGTTAACGAGTTTTTGCAGGTTATACTGTTGATAAAGGGTTTGATGATGAGGCTGCACCCCCTCCAGGGTGTACAACCGAGTGGGAACCTGCACGCCGCCCTAATTGAGTGTTTCTAGTGCAAAGTATCCCAGGCATGGATAACTTTGCTTTTGCATAGCTAGTGCCGAGAGCATAGCTATGATATGTATATATATTTCTTTACTTCCGTTAGTATTGTAAAAACTTCCGCTGTATGAAAAATAAAAGACTCCGTCTTGTACTTATTCAGGTTCTATTCTTGTATAACTGTTGGGTGTCGCATCGCACGACACCACCCAATGAGATCCTCGGATGTGTGGACTCCGGTCCCCACAGATATGGTATCAGAGCATCATTGGGAACAGTGTACTTGAAAAGGACATATTTTCAAAAATTAGGACTTGAGTGAGGAATTAGCTATATGCCTTTTTAAGGAGTATTATTAGTATAAGGTATAAAGGTGGTAAACTAACTATGTGTTATTATATTCTGTAACGACGCCCCGACGTCAGGTAGGAGGTAAGGTACGCCACCGAGAGCGGATCAATCTCGGTAAGCTCAGCATACGAGGAGTGGAATGTGAAATTTTCGTGGCTTGGCATGGGAAGTTAATAGGAGTCTCTGAAGCTTTCAATGTTTCTGAGAACCTATGACACGCGGTACTCCAGCGTGCTTCAAAGTTAGTGGGAGCCCCCATCGGGTGGTGTATAATCCGATAGTATGCCTCTCTAGAACTATTCATGTTCTATGGGGGCATGTGAAACACGTATGCCCGAGCGTGTATAAGCCGGATCGTACGGGAGTCTTTGCTGTACAGACGTATTTAGAGCCATGTACCTCGAGACATGACCTCGCTCGAGGACGACTCACACCAGGGTCGTATGCATTTATTTTCGTATGTATTATTGTGACTGCCTGTCGTGTTTCCCCGTGCCGCCCTTGAGGTGTGAAGGTGTGAAAGGGGATTGTTTGTATTTTGCAGCATTAACTACGGTAGAAGACCGTGTAGAAGCCGTTTGCGAGAGAACGATATAGGGACCACCTATAGACGTAACCGGAAATACTGGATATAATTTTCTTTGGTGAGATACGTAGTACCGTCAGTATCAAACATGATACTAGACCATCCCCACCGACAGAATGGTTGCATAATGCTTTGGAAAGTCCAAATATCAGATGCTGGTAGGTTTGGACTCCGCAAAAAGGGTTCTGACTCAATAGAATAAATAGAATCAAGATTCTTGTTTTCTGGCAGAAGTTGGCTCGACTTTGCTGGGTTGTAATCTTGATTATTTGATAGAGAGTATAGGAGTATCATATATGGATGGAAAGCTCGTGAAGATCTCTACAACTTCTCTGTTGACCATAAAGACAGAAAAGCTTGATACTCTATTGAAATCCGGGGTGTATTGTAACTACTCCAGATGACCTTCCCATTGTACCAGTCTCTGTATTTTTGCCATAACTTGCTGTAGAAAAATCCACTGCCTTATTGTGATGCATGTTTTGAAAGGGTAGGAGGATCTTTACAAGTTTGTTATGGGAAGTTTTTCCTGATTTGGGTTGGAGTTAAACCAAATTGGGATGTCAACACAGCAAACTGCAGAACTGCTGGTGCAAACCAGTCAGTTCAACTGTTAAGTTTGGACAGTTATAGCTCTTAATCCCGAATAGTGACATGGTCACATATATACATTTTTGGAAATCTTAGGAAGCCCTCTTTCAACTTTATTTGTCACTCCTGACCTGAATCTGGGTGTAGCTATGCCTAATTCCATTTATCGTAAACTTGGTTCTCGCAGTCCAGAACTTGGAACAGATTGCACAGGGTTGTGAATTTGTGCGTGATACCTGTATAACTAAGTTTTTAGGGTGGAACTCTTTTATTTCTGGATTGTTAACGCGATGTTATACAATGTTTATTTTGACATTACCTCAATATGTTATCATGATAAACCTGTATAGAATGTGGAGGTAAGCCCATATACAGGGGAGGTTCTGTCAAAATTTCCAGAAAACTTGAGTCAACTTAAAACCTGTATAGATTCTTCATATTAGTTCACCTGGAGCTGTATGAGTACAATATGGAAAGTTTTTGAAGTGTACTACAACTTTTATATTCAACTTAACTCTGAATTCTGGCATTTCCTGTATGAAACTTTTGGGTTGATACAGGAGGGTCAGCTGAACCAGAACTGTGATCACTTCCAGTTTGCAGATTTTCGGGGATCAATTGATTATGGATATTTCCTTTTATCCAACATCATCATTGAGTGAGTTGAATACTTATACGGTGTATTGACCTCCGGGTATGTTTGTCCACAGATGGCAGAACCAAGAATTCAGTTGCCAAATGGATGGGTGTTCTCCACGTGCACCGGGCAAGCCGGTTTCCCGGACGTGTTTGCTAGGTTGCTTCGCCAGTTTGGCTATCTGGTGTTGCCTAGCTATTGGGGCAAGAAGTTCCAGGAGAGCGGTATGTGGAGTTGCACCATCTACGTTGATGTGCCTGCTGGTCCACCGCACCTCAGATGGGCTCCATACTCCATCAAGATCAAAGGGTTGATATTAGAAGAAACATGGAGCTACGCAGCAAGTGTTGCCATAGGGAGGTTTTGCAAACTCCATTACCATCATCTGGTGGGTACTCCGTATGAGTTCTTTCCAGTTAACGGCAGGGCTTCTGAAGCCTGGGCAACCCGCTTGCTTGTGGAGGTGGACGAGCACGGTGAAACATCCGCAACATCCTTAGCAATGTATGCAGCCGCATCACATCGCGAGAAGGGTAACCAAAGAGCATGCATAAAGGAATTGACGAACAATCTGAAGCAAGCCATGATTCGAGCGAATCACTTTGAGTGGGCAATGACGGACTTAGGGATATGATGGCTCCTCTCAATCATCGTTTGAATCTTAGGGAGAATCAGTGGCATGACGCTGTTATGGATTTAGCCGCGTCTCGCCAGGAGACTCTAGAAAGGGACATTGACCTGGAGGCGAGCCTACTCTATGGACACCAGCGGGACACCCAGTTGAATGCGGTGACTGCGGACAGGGATCAGTCCAGAGTGGAGGCTCAAAGCTAGAAGACCAGCTGTGAGCAGGCTCAGCAGGAGAACAAGGCCTGGAGGATGTTTATGATACAGACAGATTGGCAAGATAAGATGTCCAAAAGGACGTCGCTTTTAAGCGAGGCATCATCTTCTGCTCCAGCACCCATACCAGTTGTGCCTAATCCTGAGGATGACGAGGAAGAAGAAGATCCTCAGGAGGTCGAGTTTTATGAGTTGAGGGCAGTGTTGATGTACTTGTCACTTTAGGCCGAGTATAAGGATGTGTAGTAAACACCACGCGTATTTTGCGACTTTTTGAGTCTTGTTGTAAATAGTAGCGAGGTGGGTATACAATGACGTGACGACTTGTGGTGACCAAGCATAGATGAGACGACTTCTTTAGATGAAGTCTTTCTAATTTTGGAGATCTATTGCAAACTTGGGACCAAGATAATATAGATTGTATAAAGTTTGTGCTTTATCAATATATGTGAATGTTATGCATCATCTATTGTTATCTACTGCATTACTATTTTTATGGAAGGATGAACTTGAGGCAATGAGACTTATGGTATGAATCGTTGTATTGCAGTATGGTGCGTACTCGTACCAGTCAAGATGGGGGAGGATCCAGTGGAGGTCAGCGGGATGACACACCACCCCTGGGACAGACTACGCCTCAAACGCAACCACCTCCACCACCTCCACCCGCACTTCCCAGAAGTCTCGCGGAGGTTCTCGCTGCAGTACTCGGCTCGCGTGACGAGCAAACCGAGCTATTGCGGACTCTGGTGCAGCACTCGTCCCATCAAGGGGGACGACAAAATGATGGACCGCGTCAGCAATATCAGAGTTCCTACTCTGATTTCTCATTGACACATCCACCGGTCTTCAAAGAGGCCGATGAACCATTGGATGCGGATAATTGGCTCTGCAACATTGAAGGAATGTTTGGCTTACTCGAGGTAACCGAACAGCAGAAGACGCTGTTTGCAGCGCAGGAACTGCAGGGGTCTGCCGGTGCATGGTGGGCCAATTACCTTGTCGCACGCCCCGCAGGCCATGTCGTAAGATGGGCCGAATTCCGGGAGGCGTTCCGTGCCTACCACATCCCTCTCGAGATTATGAGGAGGAAGCTTCAAGAGTTCTTGGAGCTGAGGCAGGGAGGAAGGAGTGCATACGAGTACTCCAAATCATTCAACCACTTGGCCCAATACGCTCAGGACCAAGTGAATACCGAAGATCGGAAGCGCAAATGCTTCTACCGGGGTTTGAACCCCAAGTTGAAGGACAAGCTTGCCCTGTTCAACTGCGGCAGCTTCAACGACATCGTCAATGCCGCTATCATGCAGGAGGACGCTACGCGCGAGCTGTCCTCAGATAAGAAGAAGAGGAGTGCTCCGCAGGGCAGCGGAGGTGGTGCTCCTCAGAAGTACCGTATGGTGTATCAATCACCATCCGGCCAGAGGTGGCAACCGCCATCACGACCACCAATGTTCAGTGGTCGCCAGTTCAGTAACTCCAGATTCCGACCGCAACAGCAACAGGGGATGGTCCCACGTGCACTTCCACCTCCACCACGTGCACCGGGATTCCGTCCTCCCATTCGTATTGGCCAAACCCCGTACACGTGTTTCACGTGTGGGCGCACGGGGCACTTCACCAAGGACTATCCGCAGAATCGACAAGGTGGCGGGCAATCATCCTACCAGGGGCCCAACCAACCCCGCAACCAACCCAAGAAGCCAGCCACCAGAACCGGCAACGTCCACCACCTCGCCATCAAGGACGTTCCGGAAGGCGCACCCGTGCTCACGGGTACGTTCTCTATCTTAAATCATCCCGTAGTCATATTCTTTGACTCCGGAGCTTCACACAATGTCATTAGTAAATCTTTTGTCGTTAAAAGTCAATTTCCTATTATCTCCACCAAAACTCCATTTGTGATTAGCACTCCCGCCGGGAAAACAGTAACAAATGAATTGGTTCCTGGGATACCACTTAACCTAAATGGAACCATATATCTTACTTCACTTCTGATACTGGAACATCAGAAGCTAGATGTCATCTTAGGAATGGCATGGTTGCAATACCATGGAGCTATTCTTGATATCGTTCCTCGAAAGATTTATCTGAACTCTCCACTCCATCAGCCCCAAGTTCTCAATCTTGAGAACATCATTCCATTGGACCCATCTACTCACAATACAGAGGTTATGGAACTTAAGGATATTTCGGTAGTATGTGAATACCCGGACGTGTTTCCTGAAGATCTTCCTGGTATGCCCCCAGAAAGGGATATAGAGTTCAAGATTGAACTTGCACCAGGAACAGTACCAGTCTCAAGACCACCCTATAAGATGGCACCCAAGGAACTTGCAGAACTTAAGGAGCAGTTAACTGAACTTGAGAACAAAGGTTTCATTCGTCCAAGTTCATCACCATGGGGTTGTTCTGCACTGTTTGTAGAAAAGAAAGATAAGACCTTGAGGCTGTGTGTAGACTATCGTCCACTTAATGTTGTCAAAATCAAGAACAAGTATCCACTACCACGCATTGATATTCTTTTCGATCAATTAGTGGGTGCTAAAGTATTTTCGAAGATGGATCTTCATTCTGGTTATCATCAGATTAGAATCCGACCAGAAGATATACCAAAGACAGCATTCTCAACGAGGTATGGACTGTATGAGTACCTTGTTATGTCCTTCGGATTGACCAATGCGCCGGCTCATTTCATGTATCTCATGAACTCGGTGTTCATGCCGGAACTGGACAAGTTTGTCGTGGTCTTCATTGACGACATACTTGTGTATTCAAAATCCGAAGAAGAACATGCTCAACACTTGCGTATCGTGCTTCAACGATTACGGGACCATCAGCTATATGCTAAGTTCAGCAAGTGTGAATTCTAGATCAGCCAAGTGCCATTTTTAGGGCACATCATATCAGCAGAAGGGATTGCAGTTGATCCAATCAAGATCAAGCAAGTCGTCAAATGGAAGTCTCCAAAGTCAAGTTTCCTGGGTTTAGCAGGATATTACTGAAGGTTTATACCCAATTTCTCCAAGATAGCTAAACCAATGACAGAACTTCTGAAGAAAGGATGGAAGTATGTATGGACTGAGGCATGTGATGCAGGTTTCAAAGCATTGGTGAAACACCTTACAACGGCACCAGTCTTAGCCCAGCCAGACACAACCGAATCATTTGATGTCTATTGCGACGCATCTGGGATTGGTTTAGGTTGTGTATTGATGCAAGAGCGAAGAGTGATCACGTATGGATCACGGCAGCTCCGGAACCATGAGCAGCACTACCCGACTCATGATCTTGAGCTCGCTACTGTGGTACTGGCATTGAAGATGTGGAGGCATTATTTACTGGGTAATCTAGTACATCTATATACTGATCACAAGAGCTTGAAATACATTTCCACCCAGAAGGATTTCAATATGCGACAACGAAGATAGTTAGAGTTGATCAAGGACTATGAAATTGAGATCCACTACCATCCAAGCAAGGCAAACATAGTCGCAGATGCTCTGAGCTGCAAGTCCCATATCAACAATCTTTCCATTACCTCGACGGAAGGAGAAGAAGTACCGAGTCTCTACTTGGTTCCATATGGGGCACTCTACAATCTCGCTCTCATTCCTACCATCAGGGAGGATATTATGGCAGCTCAGAAGGAGGACAAGGGAATGTCGCATATTCGGCAAAGAATGAAGAAGGGGGAGATGAAATGTTTCCGAAGTGACGATGAAGGTACCCTCTGGTTTAACAACCGTATAGTGGTACCCCGAAACATGGAACTTCGAAGGAAGATACTGGATGAAGCTCATTTATCCAAGTATTCCATTCATCCGGGAAGTAACAAAATGTACCAAGATTTGAGAAAGAAGTTCTGGTGGTCTCGGATGAAGAGGGAAGTAGCTAAATACGTATCCGAGTGTGATACGTGCCGGCGAGTGAAGGCCGACCATATGAAAGCAGCAGGACAGCTTCAACCTTTAAGCATACTGACTTGGACATGGGAGGATATCAGCATGGATTTCATTGTTGGGTTGCCTCCCACTCTCCATAAGAACGACGCAATTTGGGTGGTCGTTGATGGGTTGACCAAATCGGCTCATTTCATACCTGTTAGTGTCAAGTATGATGTAAAGCGGTATGCGGAACTTTATATCTCAAGAATAGTGTGTCTACATGGTGTACCCCGCACTATCATTTCAGATCGTGGATCTATTTTTGTTGCTCGCTTTTGGGAGCATCTCCACGATGCATTGGGTACCAAACTGATTTGAAGCTTGGCTTATCATCCTCAGACTGATGGACAAACTGAATGGGTGAATCAAGTGCTAGAGGACATGCTTCGTGCCTGTGCCATCCACAATGGTAGGAATTTGGATGATCATCTACCATTGGCGGAATTTTCGTACAACAACGGGTACCAGGCTAGCATCCAGATGGCGCCATATGAAGCTCTATATGGTCGGAAGTGTCACACCCCCTTGAACTGGTGCGAATCTGGTGAACGAGTGGTATATGGCATCGACTTAATAAAAGAAGTTGAAGAGCAAGTGCGCATTATTCAAACAAATCTCAAAGCCGCTCAGTCTCGTCAGAAGAGCTACGCGGACAAACAACGTCGACCTCTTCACTTCGAAGTTGGGGATCAAGTTTATCTCTGGGTGTCCCCTATGAAAGGTATCCATCGATTCGGAGTGAAAGGGAAGCTAGCTCCACATTTTATTGGGCCGTTCACAATAATCAAAAGGTGCGGACCTGTGGCATATCAATTGAAGTTACCGCCGTCACTTTCAGGGGTTCACAATGTATTCCACATTTCCCAGTTACGGAAATGTCTTAAAACTCCCGCTGATGTCCGTGTAGAAGATTTGGAAGCTCTCCAACCAGATCTCACTTATTCCGAGCATCCAACTTAGATCGTCGATGAGAAGACTCACACCACAAGAAGCCACACCTTGCGTTCCTACAAGGTCTTGTGGAGCAATCACAGTGCTGAAGAAGCCACGTGGGAAAGTGAGGAGTATCTTAGAACGAACTATCCGGACTTGTTAGCGGCATATGTTCGTTAGATCTTTTCCTTTTGCCTTCTTTTGTAATCTCGGGACGAGATTCTTTTAAGGGGGGAGGAATGTAAAACCCCACTTTTGTGGCATGTGAATTCAGTTATAAGTTTGGTGTTCAACTATATTAAAAATCCAATATAGTTGTACACATGAACTTAATGCCATCCAAACCTTTCTTGCACTCCTGGCTAAATTCTATTAATATGAGTATTGGACTTCACCATTAATTCTGGAATGATTAAATTCACCCCCTTTTCAAACATTAGAATTATTTGGGTGGAGTTTATTAGGGCAATTCAAAGTACAGTACTAAATGGGCCCTGCCAAAAACATTCAAATTTGAGGCTCTAAATATTTCCTTTGCATTCTAATATTCTCAATAGCTTACCTACAAAATTTCAAGATTTTAGGAACTCATTTGTTATTTTATATGAGACGCTCAACGAATTTGAATCAAGTTTAAATTCAAATTCAAAGTCTGGTAAAAATAGATTTGAACATGAAGATCTAAACCCACCATTGTGTTCATCACAATTTTCTTGACTTAGCCCTGAAGTTTCATGATTTTTGGAGTTCATTTACTATTTTTAAGTGAATTACTAAAGGTGCAGTGGTTGTGGGGCTGACTGGCGGGACCCACCAGTCAGCAGCCCACGTGCAGCCGCATTTCAGCACGCGCTGCGCCCGCCACCGTGACGGCGTGCATGCACAGCACGACAGAAGCCCGCCACCGCCGTTGAGCCCTATAAATAGCGCCCTGGACTCTCCCTTATCAACTCCCAGTCGCCCTTATCACCTTTCACCTCGCTGAGTCGACGGATTTCACCATTTCCCTCCCGCGCGCGAGCTTCCGACCGCCGGTGCCGCGCGCCCGTTGCTGGCCAACCGGAGGACTCTCGCGCCAAGCCTCCACCATCTAGGTGATTCCTCTCTTCCTCCCCTGTCCTCCGGATCGATCTTTTCGTTGCATAGTTGACAGTTTGGCCGATGATTTTGAGGCTATACCGAGGGTCGCCGTCTTGTTCACCGCGCGCCGTCCCTGCTCCACGTTGCCAGGCCGCTGCATGCCGTTTTGTGCTTCGACTCCCATAGCAAATTGGTGTGTCGGGACACGCTCTACGCAACGGTGAAAGCCGTTCCTTGTTTACGCAAGTACCGAGCAAGTTAACTAGGTTCTACCCTTGGCCGAAGCTTATGAACACGCTCGGTATTTCATGCAATTAGAGTTCCACGCTTAATCACTCTTCCCAATCGCTAGCAAATAGTTTCTACGCTTTCTTGCGCACCCTCTCGAACTGGAATCACCGGAAGTGATCGACCGTAGCTCAAGAATCGCGAGTTCTCCCCTCCGCCGGTGAAAAGTTGCCTCTGTCGCCGTCGACGACTGCTTTGCCGACCGTTACACGATGATATCGCCTGCCCATCACGTTCCTCGTGGTTCCAGAAGACTTCCCCAGCCTTTTTAGACGGGTTTTAGCCACCGAGTGGCAGTTCCGACATGGTCGGAACCCTAGCATCCGCTGCCGCCGATGCGCCGTTGTTTCCGACCGTCGGCAGACCTCCCCGACCCCACCATCGTGCTCAGCGCATGATTTCACGGTCGGGTGCCCAAGGGTAGGAGCTGCGGTGGCCGGGAACTCAAATCCGGCGAGGCTCGCCGGAGAGCACCGCCGCGGGAGCCCCGCGCGCGGCCCGCGTCGGGAGGTGGAAGACGACGCGGCGTGTCCCGCGTGTCAGCGGCTGTAAACCCTGTCGGATCAGGTGTGGCCACGGGATCTGTTGTGGCTACGCAGTGGATATCTGTGGCCCCCGTGTGGTTTAAATGCCATTGGTCCATTTTAAAACAGTGGGGCCCACGAGTTAATTCAAATTAGGAATTTATTCCAGATTTGGCTCCAAATTAGAAAATCCATAACTTTCTGTAGAATGCTCCAAAAATCTCCAAACAAATTTTGTTTGAAAGCCCTTGAGCTCTAGTTTCTGTCAGCACCAATTAGGTTCTGTGAAACTCAAAGTTAAATTCTGTAGGAAATAATCTTTCCAAATGCAAATACAGTTTTTCAGACAAGATAGCCACTGGAAAAATCCCCAAAATTCACATAAAATTTAGTATCTTATTCTTGACTACCAGCAAAAGTTTGGGAGCCGTTGCACCTGTTTAACCCACTGTATAGTTCAATTTCCTTTTTCAGTTATTGAATTTTTACAGATGTTCAGTTGCTTTGTTATGCCCCAAATTTGGGCTGAGTCTTCCTTTATTCATACACTAGTTCCTGTAAAAATGTTGGATCTAATTGACCTAATATCTTAGTCCATCAGTTGCAAACTGACTATTTATTTAAAAGCTGAAAATTCAAATAGAAATAATTCCAGAATTTATTGCTAACTTAGAATTTCAATAACTCCTTCACCTAAGCTTAGAAAATTATGAAACAAATTTTGCTAGAACCAGAAAAACTTCCTCTATCATGATTATCAACTGGCAGCTATGTTCGAGCTACAGTTTCTTCTTTAAATTTTTTGGAAATTTAATACTTGCCATAATTTTAGAGACAACACTATACTTTGATCATCTCCTGTTCTTTGCAAGAGCCTTGATCATATTCCCTAGTATCTACCATAGAAGTTCCAAAGCCAATTAAAGTCCCTATCATCTAATGATCACCATGGATTAAATTTTGGTCTCGATAATGATTATTTTTCAAAGTCATTTATGTACATATTATATGCATATCGTATAGTGACCGAAGTCGAGGAAGAGCCAGAAGTCTTGGAAGAGCACCTTCCAAATATTAACTCAAACTCTTACCTGCAACAAGGCAAGCCCCGGCTTGCATTTAAGTCGTTTATAAAATTTTACTTTATCACTATGATGAATAGTATATGAATTGTGCATTACGTTTAGGATGATTGATACTCCACATGCATGACCAAAAATCCCAGGGACTGGTTGGAACGAGTTACAATTTGACCTGTAGTAACTGCTTTGCTAATGCATAGGAAATCCGGTAGAAGTCGAGTAGTTGGAATCTACTCGCGAGAGATGTAGGACATATCTCACAGGATTGGTTAGATAGAAAATGGCATAATATAATGAAATGGAGACCAGGCAGGGAATGGATAGGAAGCGGAGAGAATTGAGTCTCGGTCGCATAGCCCTGCCTGTGTTGATTAAGGCCCGTCTGTATGCGGCCCCTTCGGACAAGCTTGAATTGTACCGGCAATATAATGGACATACGGAATCCAATAAACTGATCTAACTTGATAACTGGGGTGTCGAGGCCCATTAACTCACCATCGATAGGGGTGGGTTGAGGACAGTAAGGTGTAAATTGGTCGGCGGACATATGAGGTGTTCCGTGCGGAGACCTTTTGTTCGCAGAGGTGAGACGGGCTCGGCGTTCGAGTTTCTTGTGAAAGGTGGCCATATACGCCTAGTACTGAAGTGTTATGTAGGTACAGTTGTGCTCGCTGACACTTCCGAACGACGTATGTGTCGTGTTGTCCGGGTGTGTCCTGGTTGCAATCACCGTCCCTCGCGGTAATAGAGTACCACTTGTTCACTGCGCCGTAACGTAGTAAATACTAAAGAAGTCAGAAAATCATATTGTAGTGAATATTATAATTTCTTTGCAACCTTGTATGATTTAGAGATAGTACAATTAAAAGTTTACAGTATCCCCATACTTTAGCTGTAATAGCATTATGTGCTCTGGGCATGTCATATCATTGGTAAAGCGTTTCTTGTTTGATTGTGGAGCCCATGATGTGCCGTGCTCGGAGAATGTCATTTGCTACATAAAACCTTATTATAAGGATCCACTTGTAGGCGAGTCATTTATGCTTCACCTTACCTATGTTTAGTGTCCCCTTTGCATATGTCTAGTGAGACGGGTTAGTCTTGCTGAGCCTTATGCTCACGTTTGCAGTTAACAAGTTTTTGCAGGTTATACTGTTGATGAAGGGTTTGATGATGAGGCTGCACCCCCTCCAGGGTGTACAGCTGAGTGGGAACCTGCACGCCGCCCTAATTGAGTGTTGCTAGTGCAAAGTATCCCAGGCATGGAAAACTTTGCTTTTGCATAGCTAGTGCCGAGAGCGTAGCTATGATATGTATATATATTTCTTTACTTTCGTTAGTATTGTAAAAACTTCCGGTGTATGAAAAATAAAAGACTCCGTCTTGTACTTATTCAGGTTCTATTCTTGTATAACTGTTGGGTGTCGCATCGCACGACACCACCCAATGAGATCCTCGGATGTGTGGACTCCGGTCCCCACAAGAGGTGTACAAAGCAAATATTGAAGTTATTAAAAAACTTCCACCTATCAACGTTAAGGGAATCCGCAGCTTTCTAGGTCATGTGGGGTTCTATCGCCGATTCATCAAATATTTCTCAAAAGTCCCTAGAACCCTCACTATCCTACTTGCTAAGGAATCTCCCTTTGATTTTGATGATGAATGCCTTAAATCATTTGATACACTCAAAAAGGCACTCATCTCAGCTCCAATCATTCAACCTCCCGATTGGATGCTACCATTCAAAATCATGGGTGATGCTAGTGATTTTACTGTTGGTGCGGTCCTAGGCCAAAGCAAAGATAAAAGGCATCATGCAATAGCCTACGCTAGCAAAACTTTGACAGCAGGAGCTCAACTCAATTATGACACAACTGAAAAAGAGCTCTTGGCTGTAGTTTTTTCTATTGATAAGTTTAGGTCCTATTTGGTTGAAGCCATGGTCATAGTCTACACATACCATGATGCCTTGAAGTACTTGCTCACAAAAAAGGATGCTAAACTAAGGCTAATCCGATGGATTCTTCTACTCCAAGAGTTTGACATAGAAATCAAGGATAAGAAAGGAGTAGAGAATTCTGTGGCAGATCATCTCTCGCGTATGGAAGTCACTCAAACCATGGACATTCCTATCAATGACTTCCTACGAGATGATATGCTTCTCAAGGTGACTGACTCTCACTCCTGGTATGCGGATATCATGAACTTCATGGCCACGAGATATGTACCACCAGGGGAGAACAAAAAGAAACTTATCTGTGAGAGTCGTAGACACCTTTGGGATGACCCATACCCCTATCAGGTTTGTGTCGATGGCCTTCTTAGAAGGTGCGTCCCATCAATCGAAGGCACCAAGATTATTTAGAAATGACATGCTAGCCCATATGGTGGCCATTACGGTGTTTACTGTACCAAGGCAAAGATCTGGCAAAGTGGATTCTATTGTCCTTCTCCATGAGATTCATTCACCAATGTTGGAAATACTAGAAGCATGGAGGAATTTCTGCTACAATGCGATGCCCCTAATATATAATCTCCAAGTGGAATTATTTGATGTATGGGGTATTGATTCCATGGGACCTTTTCCTAGATCCTATGATTGCGAGTATATTCTGGTGGCCGTAGATTATGTCTCAAAATGGGTAGAAGCTTTGCCATGCAAAAATGCTGATTCTATGAAAGCTAGGAAAATGTTCCATGAGATCATTTTGCACGCTTTGGCACTCCCCGTATGGCCATAAGTGATGGAGGGTCTCATTTCATAGATGATACCTTCTGAAACTTTTTGAGGGAACTTGGATTCCAGCATAACATTGCTACTTTATACCACCCACAAACAGGCGGTCAAGCAAAAACATCTAATAAGCAAATTAAGAATGTTCTGCAAAACACCATCTCGGAAATGGGGACGAGATGGAAGCATAAGCTACCCGATGCATTGTGGTCCTACCTTACTACCTACAAAATCCCCATCAGAATTTCTCCATTCCAACTTGTCAATGGGAAGACTTGTCGTCTTCCTGTAGAATGGAACATAGAGCCTATTGGGCCATGAAGCGGTAGAACATGGACATTCATGAAGCCAGAAAACACCGATTGAAGCAACTTTCCAAGTTAGAAGAGTGTAGAGATAAGGTGTACCATAGTGCAAAAATCTACAAGGAGAAAGAACCAAAGATGGCACGATAAGAGGATTACGCCTAAAGAGTTCAAACCTGGAGATAAGGTTTTACTTTTCAACTCTAGGGTTAAACTCTTTGGACATGGGAAGCTTAGAAGTAAATGGGAAGGACCCTTCACTGTAATAGAAACCTCATACCATGGAACAATCACACTCCAAGGTGATGATGATCAGCTAATTAAAGTGAATGGGCACCGACTCAAATTGTTTCTTGAATTCTTAGAGGAAGAGACAGAAAAGGAAATTGACGTGATAAATATTATTGATTTTCATGTCGTTTCTTCTAATTCTTTCTAAATTCTCCGCGTCCAACTGATGGGCCCATCCAATTAATCATTTATGGGGCCCATTAAGCTAACCCACAAAAACCTGGCCCGTGCGGAGCAAAAAGGGGTTCGGCAAAACCCTGGGGTCGGTCGACTCCTCCTTTGCACCATTGGCGTTCTGTTTTCTCGTACGGACTCTCCCGACATATTCCATCAAGACTCTCGGTGATATCGTACTTTCCCTCGCTTATTTATAGATGGGAACAGAGAGGGGAACCTTGCACCATCTAGAAAAATCCATCTCTTCCTCCCATCCAAGTCATGGTCGACAAGAAAATTGTGGCTCATGCCTCCTCTACCTCAACCTTCAACCTGAGCAGAGACATCACGCCAGCCAATGACAAGTCCACCGTCACTTTGGAGTCCGTCATGGCATTAGATGATGTACCTCTCGCCATGATCCCGCCATCGACGACGACTCCACGTGGGCGTAGTGTAACACCCTCATTTTCATCCATCATGCATTGCATACATTCTTATACATGTTTAACCTTAAGCAACATAAAAGGAACAAGATTAAAATGAATTTAGGACAAAGCAACAATTTAAAACTGTCAAGGTGCGGACTTGTCCGTCCATAACCCCGGACTTGTCCGGTGACCCTATTCTTCTTCAGAAAATTCGGTTTCTTTCAGAGCCCGTACTTGTTCGGCACAATGTACAGACTAGTCGCGTTTGGTCTCTGATGTTGTCTGGACTTTTCTGTGGTCCAAGCGGACTAGTCCGTTCCTTGTTGAATTTTAGTCCGAAAAACCTTTTCTTTGCCATCCCAGACTTGTCCGGCCTATTACTCCAGTCTTGTCTGATTTTGTTTCTATTCCAGAATGGACTTGTCCGGTCCATCATGCGGACTAGTCCGGCCTATTGAATTCCACTCGGATTCTGTTATTTCCTCACAATTAGTTTTTGGGTAACTGCCTTAATTGGGCCCAAGAACTTCGTGCCCAACCTCAGAGGAGCCTAAGTGGACCCCCACTCCGGCCCCCACCCACCCGAACTCGAAATCCATCAAATCCTTCCTCTCCACCTCTATATAAACACCCCACCATCCCAACTTTTCATCTCTTTGCCACGACTGGAGAAACCCTCAACCCTAGTTCGTGGGAGCCGCCATCAAGAGAAGATCTAGCAGCAAGGAGGAGGAGGAGAATAAGAAGCAGGATCAAGCAATCGCGATCTTTGTCAACTTCTCAATATCGACATTCTTCATTACCAATTTACCCTCAACTCTTCATCACCAAACCTTAATCGTCAAGATTCAAGTTTCATCCCCAATTCTCGACCCTTGGACCTCTAAACTCACGGTATACCCTCTCTTTCCAAGTCTCCATGTAAATTTCCGATGTCCAGAAAACCCTTGTTACTGTTTTCTGGAGAGGGCAGACTAGTCTGGCCCCCTGAATGGACTATTCCGGTCTTGCTGTCTGTTTGTGCTGAATTATTTCCAATTTGACTCAAATCAACTCAAAAACTATTCAAACTTGATAATATCCATTGTAACTAGTTACTTAACATTAATAGCAAGTCATTAACAAGTTTACCTCACAACTGCTCAAATCGTACATATCATGGCATATTGAGTAATATATGAGCAAATATTTATTGTAACGTCTATTCTGTATGTTTATTGTGCGGAATAGAAGGTGTTGTGCTAGAGGGTGCTGTCGAGGACCTCCGGTACCAGAACTTTTGAGCTTTTGACCCTAACCAATCTTAGGAGCAAGGCAAGTGTCCTTGATCATTTTGATCCCATTTTAAACTATTTTTTTTTTTGCAAAACTGCATGCTTGTGTCAATTTGGTGGGAAACCCATTCATAGGTGTTTATTAGTCTTGTTTGACCATTCTTGTCGCCTGGATTACATTGTAGGGAGTCAGGAAGGGTATTTTACTTTTTTTCTTCGCTCTAATTAATTGGGATGGGAAAACAACTAAATTACATAATTATGAACTAATGGATGATGAGAATTGACAAACATGGATAATTGGTAACATGGGACTTGGGAGATCTAAGCAAGCATGGATTGTGGATTGGGTTGGATGATATGGTTGTTTGCT
Organism: Tuctoria greenei; assembly: GCA_036927565.1. Lineage (NCBI taxonomy): Eukaryota > Viridiplantae > Streptophyta > Magnoliopsida > Poales > Poaceae > Tuctoria > Tuctoria greenei. The sequence goes on from JAYESD010000010.1 coordinate 2,725,496, forward strand.
TTCCTTGGATCTAAGGACCGGTTCATGTGAGAATCTGCCAGGAAAACAGTGCCACCACAAGGCCAAGTATGGGTGATGCTTAGCTGATTAATTAGGTGTATTGCCAGCATTGTTCAGATCATTTGGAGGAGCAGGGAATGGGAGTCGGTTGGGTTTTCAATAGTGGTGGGACTATCCTGTGAATGGCACAAGAGGGGGCCCTTGGTTGGATGTGCTCAGTTGGAGGCATCACCACCGGTGAAACCTTAGTGGGTCTGAATATGCTGGTAGTCCCTTTGTAAAGGCTATTTTGTGATATCTTGGTCATACACCTAAGGAAGTTTAATCAGCATAAGGGAGGTGTTATTTAGTCGCCGACGGCTGATGAAATCACGAACTTGTGGGTAAAGTGGTACAACCTCTGCAGAGTGTTAAAAACAATCATGATAGCTATGCTCCTGGTTAAGAGCACATGGATGACCTACATGACTAGAGTGGGACTTGAGATTTGGGATGGTTATGGTTCGGTATTGGTTATGGTTATGGATTGGATGGTAATAATTGGATATGGTTATTGAGGATGGTAAGAATATGGTATATGGATGGATAATGAATAGTGGATGTGATATAATTGTAATTGATGGTGTTGGACTCATAATTTGTAATTATTTGGGATATAATGGGATAAATTTCACATAGACATTGTAGGATGCTTTTTACATATTTTAAATGTACTTCAGCAAATAGCCATTATTTATTATCATTCCTTGTTTAAGATGCATGTCATTACTTTCCCACACTTGGAGAGTACCACATGTGCTCACCCTTGAAATTCCCCCACCAACAGTTTTAGGTGATGGTTGGGAGTATCCTGAGGATAATGCGGAGTACTAGGCTGTGTGCTGTCGTCGACTTGCCTGTGGTGTTGCTTGGAGGCGCGCTATTCCCCTATGCTCAGTTTGCTTAGTTTCTTAATTAGATTATTTCTGCTGCATTAGTTTCATATTTATTAATAATGATCATTAGAATCTGTAATTCGAGGATTATTGAATAATATAATAAAAGTACTTATTTAACTTGTGTTGTGATAATTTTCTGTTTATCATTTGTGAATCACTTGTGTATGTGTGTTAAACATCCTGGGCACACATATGCATCACGCTTGGTTCATTTTTGCTACTGGGTGTCACAAATTTGTATCAAAGCCACAGGTTTACCATAGGATGCAGCCTAGATAGAATGGACACTTTAGAGCACATAGGAACACTCAGGAAGCGTTGCGGTTTGTTTGGTGTGCTGATTGCTATGTAATGTTGTTTGTATGCTTGTGTGCTTAGTAGAGGATTGTGGGATGCTTTAGCGCCTGCCACATCCATATAGGCTAGTATAGGTACCTACTTAGTTTCATAATCCTTGATGCATATAGCTAGGGACGCTTTCTAAATCCTTCTATCTCTTGCTCTTTCTTCAGATGCCAAGGACCCATAACCAGAGGTATGCCAATGAGAATGAGGAGAACAATGAAGCACTTCAGAATAACAACAACGGACCTAGACCTGAGGTTGTCAACCTTCAACAGTTGTTGGTTATGCAGAATCAACTTATGCAGACGGCGATGCAAACTTTGGGACAACTGCAGGCCAATAATCAGAATCAGCCCCATATGCCTCCACCCCCACTGCCTTATAATAGGTTGGGAGAGTTTATGAGGACTAGGCCACCCACTTTTGCTCAGACCAATGATCCTATGGAAGCTGGTGATTGGCTCAAATACGTGGAGAAGAAGCTCGCTATTATCCAATGCAATGTCTAGGAGAAGGTTCTCTTTGCTTCCAATCAACTAGTTGGAGCAGTTGCGGATTGGTGGGACTCTCTTTGCAATGCCCATGAAAATTAGGAGAGGATCACTTGGGCTGAATTCAAGGAGAAATTCCGTTCTCATTTTGTGCCTGAAGGTGTTATGATCTTGAAGAGGAAAGATTTTGAGAACCTAAGGCAAGGATTGTCAAGTGTGAGTGAGTATCTCAATAAATTCCAACTCTCAAGGTATGCTCCAGAAGATGTCAACGGGGACAGCAACAAGCGATATTTGTTCATGAGAGGTCTAAACAATGAGATCAAAGTCCAATTGATCAATTGTGACTATGCAAATTTCCAGAAGCTTGTGGACAAAGCTATTGTGGTTGAGAACAAGGTTCGCGAGATGGAGCAAGATAACAAGAGGAAGGCGCCATATCAAGGATATCCACAAGGAAGCAATATTCGACCCCGCTTTGCACCACCAAATGCACCATACTACAACCCCTTCCCGCATATTGGGTTGCTATTCCACCGCGCCCAGCTCAACCAATGTAGCAACGCCCCGCTATGCAAGCACCTCGCCCTCCAATGCATGATGCACCTCGCGCCCGTTTTCCTGCTAATGTTCAAAACCAAGCTCGACCAAACAATTCAGTACAGCAAGGTCCTGCTATACTTGTGGTGAGGTAGGACAATTTGTATCTCAATGTCCTAAGTCAGGCCTTGGTCAAGGGAACAATGCTCCAAGACAGAACCCAAGACCAAATGGAGGAGCGCCACAAGGAAACCATGGACCGCAGAATTTTGTTTGTGGCAAGGTGAACCATGTCTCTAAGGAGGAAGCACAACAAGCGGATGACGTGGTGATTGGTATGTTTCCCACAAACTCCAACTCAGCGACTATGTTATTTGATTCTAGAGCATCACATTCATTCATTGCATCGAAGCATGTTGTCAAGTATAGTTTACCCATATCTCATATGAAGTATATCTTGTTGGTTAAGCCTCCTTGAGGGGAGATGAGGACGAATATATTATGTCCAAAAGTAAGCCTTAGAATAAGGGGGGTAGATTTCTTCATCAACCTCATTGTTTTATATTGTCAAGAACTGGACATAATACTTGGTATCGACTGGTTAAGGAAGCATAATAGGATAATTCAGTGAGCCACAAGGACAATGCAAATAACAAATGATGAAGGAGTCAGCATTAGAGTTGATGCATCACAATAAAGGTTGAAGCTAACCAATCATCAAGGACTACTCCAACGTAGTGAAGTGCATGACTGATTTGCTAACAAGGGGAATGCTTCTCAAATGGATTCTATACTGTCAGGACAGCATTGAAAAAGTGAAGAAGAGATTTATAACTGCACCGGTGTTGGTATTACTAGACGTGAGCAAGAAGCTTGGATTTATACTATGCATCAAGGCAGGGACTTAGATGTGTGCTCACGCAAGAATGTCAAGTAGTAGCTTATGCATCGAGGCAATTGAAGAAACATGAGCAGAATTATCCTACGCATAATCTCGAACTTGCAACTGTAGTGCATGCCCTAAAGATATGGAGACATTACATTCTTGGTCATAGGTGCAAGACTTACACGGACCACAAGAGCCTCAAGTACATATTCACACAAACGGACCTGAATCTAAGGCAAAGAAGATGGTTGGAGCTCATCAAGTATTATGATGTCAGAATCAATTATCACCCGGGGAAGGCTAATATAGTGGTCGATGCTTTGATTCGGAAAGGAGTAAGTCACCAACTCACGGTTTGGGAATTGCCATTCGAGCTATGCAAGGAGTTTGAACAGTTGAATCTTGGATTTGTAAATGAGATGGGGATAATGGAGTTAAATCCAACCCCGTAGCAAGAAATTCGAGAAGGTCAGACCAAGGTTGAGGAAACTCAAGAAATCAAAGAAAGGACCCAAGAAGGGAGAGAATTCAGATTTGATGAGGATGACCAAGGTACCCTATGGCTTGGGAAGAGGATTGTTGTGCCTAATGTAAAGCAAATCCGCGAAAAAATATTAAAGGAGTCACATGACTCACCTTACTCTATCCATCTCGGCTTTACAAAGATGTACAAGGACTTGAAGACATGTTATTGGTGGGTCAGCATGAAAAAAGGACATAGCTGAGTATGTTGCTTTGTGTGATGTGTGCCAACGGGTCAAAGCAGAACATCAAAGGCTAGCAGGATTGTTGCATCCATTGAAGATTCAGAAATGGAAGAGGGAAGAAATTGGTATGGACTTTATAGTTGGATTACCGCGAACCTAGTCCGTCTATGACTCAAAATGGGTTATTGTGGATCGGTTGACCAAATCAGCTCCTTTCATTCCCATCAGGGCGACCTATACCACCGCAAATCTAGCATAATTATATATGTAGCATATTTTGTGTCGACATGGAGTTCCAAAGAAAATAGTCTCAGACCGAGATTCTCAATTCACCTCTAGATTCTCGCAGAAACTGCATGAAGCTATGGGCACAAGGTTAAATTTCAGTTCAGCATATCATCCACAGACCGATGGACAAACCGAGAGGACCAACCAAATATTAGAAGACATGTTGAGACCGTGCGCCATGAAGCACGGACGCAGCTGGGACAAGATCTTACCATATGCTGAATTTTCCGACAATAACAGTTACCAAGCCATTTTAAAGATGTCGCCATATGAAGCACTATATGGATGGAAAGTGTAGGACACCCTTGTTTTAGAACGAGACGGGAGAGAACCAAGTATTTGGGCCTGATGTGTTGCAACAGGCTGAAAAATAAGTTCACACGATCCGCGAGAACTTGAGGGCTCCTCAATCAAGACAAAAGGGCTATGCGGATAATAGGCGAAGAAACTTAGCCTTTGAAGTGGGATACTTTGTATACCTCAAAGTGTCACCTATGCGAGGTCATAAGTGGTTTAGCGTCAGAGGCAAGTTGGCACCTCGCTATATTGGACCATTCAGGATTTTGGCCAAACGTGGACAAGTGGCACATAAGTTGGAGGTGCCAACACATCTTTCTGATGTTCAAGATGTGTTTTACGTTTTGCGGCTCAAGAAGTGCTTAAGGGTACCATAAGAACAAGTGCCAATGGAGGATTTGAGATTGGAGGCATATTTGACTTATGTGGAGCAACCTGTTTGTGGGTCACAAGAAATAAGGTGATTCGATGGTGCAAAGTACAATGGAAGCATCATGTAGAATCGAAAGCAAATTGGGAGCTGGAAGATGATTTCAAGAAAGAATTTGCCTATCTCTTTCCTTCTACGTTGAATCTCGAGGGCGAGATTCATTTTAAGGGCGGTAGGTTTGTAACACCCTCATTTTCATCTATCATGCATTGCATACATTCTTATACATGTTTAACCTTAGGCAACATAAAAGGAACAAGATTAAAATTAATTTAGGACAAAATACCAATTTAAAATTGTCAGAGTGCGGACTTTTCTGGCCATAACCCCGGACTAGTCCGGGTGACCTTATTCTTCTTCAGAAATTCAGTTTATTTCAGAGCCCGGACCTGTGTGGCACAATGCACAGACTAGTCCGGTTGTGTCTTTGATGTTGTCTGGACTTGTCTGTGGTCTAAGCAGACTAGTCCGTTCCTTGTTGAATTTTAGTCTAGAAAACCATTTCTTTGCCATCTCGTACTAGTCTATCCTATTACCCCGGTCCTGCCCAATTTTGTTTCCGTTCCAGAATGGACTTGTCCGGTCCATCATGCGAACTAGTACGGCCTTTTGAATTCCACTCGGATTCTGTTATTTCCCCATGATTTGTTTTTGGGTAATTGCCTTAATTGGGCCCAAGAACTTTGTGTCCAACCTCAGAGGATCCCAAGTGGACCCCCACTCCGGACCCCACCCACCCAAACTCGAAATCCATCAAACCCTACCTCTCCACCTCTATATAAACACCCCACCACCCCAACTTTTCATCTCTTTGCCACAATTGGAGAAACCCTCAACCGTAGTTTGTGGGAGCTGCCATCAAGAGAAGATCCAGCAGCAAGGAGGAGGAGGAGAAGAAGAAGGAGGATCAAGCAATCGCAATCTTCATCAACTTCTCAACATCGACATTCTTCATCGCCAATTCACCCTCAACTCTTCATCAGAAAACCCTAGTTGCTATTTTCTGGAGAGGGCGGACTAGTCCGGTCTTGTTGTCTGTTTTGTGCTGAATTAATTCCAATTTGACTCAAATCAACTCGAAACCTGTTTAAACTTGATAATATCCATTGTAACTAGTTAGTAAACATTAATAGCAACTCATTAACAAGTTTTATCTCACAATTGCATAAATCATGCATATCATGGCATATTGAGTAATATATGAGCAATTATTGATTGCAACGTCTGTTTTGTATGTTTGTTGCACGGAATAGAAGGTACTGCGCTAGAGGCTGCTGTCGAGGACCTCCAGTACCAGAAAATTGAGACCCTAACCAATCTCAGTAGCAAGGCAAGTATCCTTGATCATTTTGATCCTGTTATAAACATTTTTGTTTGCAAAACTGCATGCATATGTCAATTTGATGCGAAACCCATTCATAGGTGTTTACTAGTCTTGTTTGACCATCCTTGTCGCTTGGATTACATTGTAGGGAGTAGAGAAGGGTATTTTACTTTTTGCTTTGCTCTAATTAATTGGGATACGAAAACAACCAAATGACATAATTATGAATTAATGGATGATGTGAGTTGATGAACATGGAGAATTGGTAATATGGGACTTGGGAGATCTAAGCAAGCATGAATTGTGGATTGGGTTGGATGATATGGTGGTTTGCTTGCCTTGGATCTAAGGATCGGTTCATGCGAGAATATGCCAAGACAACAGTTCCACCACAAGGCTAAGTATCGGTGCGGCCTAGCTGATTAATTAGGTATATTGCTAACATTGTTCGGATCATTTGGGGGAGCGGGGAATGGGAGTCGGTTGGGTTCGCAATAGTGGCGGGACTGCCCTGGGATCCGAATGACACAAGAGGGGGCCATTGGTTGCATGTGCTCAGTTGGAGGCATCACCACCGGTGAAACTATGGGTCTAAATATGCTGATAGTCCCTTTGTAAAGGCTATTTTGTGATCTCTTGGCCATACACCTAAGGAAGTGTAATCGACATAAGGGAGGTTTTATTTAGTCGCCGATAGGTGATGAAATCACAAACTTGTGGGTAAAGTGGTACAACCTCTACAGAGTGTTAAAAACTATCATGGTAGTTGTGCTCCCGGTTAAGAGCACCTGGATGACCTACATGACTAGAGTGAAACTTGAGATTTGGGATGGTTATGGTTCGGTATTGGTTATGGTTATGAATCAGATGGTGATAATTGGATATGGTGATTGAGGATGGTAAGAATAATTGTATATGGATGTGATATAATAGTAATTGATGGTGTTGGACTCATAATTGGCAATTATTTGGGATATGATGGGACAAATTTCACATAGACATTGTAGGATGCTTTTTACATATTTTAAATGTACCTTTCAGCAAATAGCCATTATTTATTATCATTCCTTGTTTAAGATACATGTCATTACTTTCCCATAATTGCTGAGTACGACATGCGCTCACCCTTGCAATTCCCCCACCAACAGTTTCAGGTGATGGTTGGGAGTATCCTGAGGATAATGCGGAGTACTAGAATGTGTGCTGCCGCCGACTGGCCTGTGGTGTTGCTTGGAGCCGCTCTATTCCCCTATGCTTAGTTTTCTTAGTTGCTTAATTATATTATTTCTGGCGCATTAGTTTCAGATTTATTAATAATGATCATTAGAGTTTGTAATTTGAGGATTATTGAATATTGTAATAAAAGTACTAATTTATCTTGTGCTATGGTAATTTTCTGTTTATCATTTGTGAATCACTTGTGTATGTATGTTAAACATCTTGAGCACACATATGCATCATGCTTGATTCATTTTTGGAACCGGGTGTCATACGTAGCACCACACCTCATGGTGTTGCACAGTCACTCTCCCCTCGGAGGACGCCCATGAAGTCGATGACACGTGCACATCGTCCGACTACGGCTGGCCTTAAGCCGGTCAAGACCCGTCTTTTTACTAAAAAGGATGAGTCTCTCCCAAAGCTGCAGCATGGTGAGGAGTTTATGTACACTCTGAAGACCAAGGACGGTGACGTATTGAGCCACCACTACAAGTCACCTACGCGTACCTTGTCTGAGCGTGTGGGAGATCGCCTCATTATCCACGGGGTGCGCAAGCCTGAAGGAGGCTATGCAAAAGGATTTTTCAAGCAAGTGGATAATTTGGTGATGAAGGAGTCGATAGGCTCGTCACCATCCAAAATTAGGCATCACCTCTCGCCACCTGCCATCAGAGGGTCACCTGGCCCATTTGAGGATAGCGACGAGAAATCTCCTCGTGCCCCCAAAGTAGCACAACTTTCTAAGGAGTTAGCTTCTCTCTATTTGGAGAATAGGACGCTATCGAACTTAGTGGCTGAAGGGCGCATAAAGAGGGTGGAACTGAAGATGAGCTCATCTCCCTCAAGGAGGAGATTGATGGTGTTCCCCTTGGCATGAGTGCCAAGTTGTGGCGCATATGCAACACCGTCGAGAAGCCCGACATCTACAATGCACCGTAGTTTAGATGTTCCAACCGCATAGGATGCTTACTAGTTTAGGTTTAGTTTTGTTCCAAATTTTTATTCCTCAAGTTTAGATTTAATAATTTAAGCATCCCCAATATTTTTGAATTCAATAAAGTGAACTTACCGGTTCATCTAGCCCGGTAAAGTTCCCCCTTTAGTTTTTTTTTGTTGAATAAAGAGTTCAGGGAACAAGTGTGCAGGAGGCACCTCAAATCGTGAAATCCCGACGTGCAAAAATATGGTTGCATCCTGAAACACGTCGCAATTGAACATACGACTCGACATGTCGAAACAGAGCAATAAAGAGGCCAGAAGGGGGTCGACTGACCTCGTGTGGGCCCAACATAGCTACGTTTCACTCCATAATTTTGGTTTGGGTCTCTTATATGCAAATATATATGCTAGCCTGCTATTTAAGTTGATTTCCTATCTAAAACTGAATATTTAAAATGAATCAACTCAATGTTCAAGATTAAAACTTGGTAGTCAAAATTTGGTTGAGCTCAAAATTTGGATACATTATATTTCAATTCATTGCCTTGTTTGTGATTCCCACTATTAAAGTAGGAAAAACACATCATCTAAGTATTTGACTAGTGTGATATGGTAATGAGTTATTCGAGGAAATATCTCTTTGCTTGAAATTGATTTGGTGTCAAAACTTTGGAGTCTTGAACTTTGCCTGATTCTATTTTTGGAAATTTAAATACCCACCAAGGCCATATGATACACTTATTGAAAACCACATGCATATGTCACTTTGTTTTTCATTGAACTTTGTCAAACTCATGACCCAACTGAGTGACATGCATGAACTTTTGACTTAGAAATTCTTGTGCACCCTATTCATGCAAGATATCTCTTGAGAATTTGCATCCACCATTCATCCATCCAATAAAAGAAACTCCATGCATTATGGTTATCCAAATCTCTCTAGAAAAATAAAAAGGAGTTGAAGACATGGCTATGAAAGAAAAAATGGAGAGAAAGAGGAAGCATCCACTCTTCAAAAAAGTATGCCAAAGAAAAGGAGAAGAAAAAGTAGCCATGTTTCATCCGTAAAGAGAGAAAATGATGAAGTCCGCAATTATCCATTCCATTCATGTGCACAAGGATTTTCTTTGTCAAATTGTTTGTTGCATAAGTCTCTCATAGGATCAAGTTTTTGACTTAGTAAAATATATGAATTGCAATGTGTGCCACATTTATCCCTACCAAGCTCCGGATATGGCCATATGTACTATAGGGACAAAATTGGCAAAACATGCCAAGGTGAGGATCAAAACACTTCGAGAGATTTGAGAGATTCCAAATGAGAGGTAAGGGCAATTGTTTCTTTGACTTTCTGAATATAGCAAATTGTCAGATCATTTCGGTACGGGAAAATCCAAGGGAACTACATTCCAACAATTTCACTCTCCAAACACCCAAGATTGATGTGGTAGCAACATTCCAAAAAGGGAATTCATGAATTGAGGTATTGAATATGGCCTAGAGTATGTGAATAGGCTTTGAATGTTTTCCTGTACACTTAATCAAATTGTTAAATACCTGAGGGATCAGACTTGTCCGGTGTGAATGCGAACTAGTCCGATTTGCCGATGTGTTGTGAACAGATTGAGTGTTGATGCAGAAATTTCAAATGAAATGGCAGTGGAATCTAACTTCTATTCTTACAACTTGAACAAGATATATGATTTGCTTAATTTTCAAGAAGAGCGCAAATTACTTAATTGATTTGAAAGAGTATGTCGAGAAGAAATTTCAATTTTATCACTACCAAGGACCTTGGTTGTTGTCTCCAAAGTATATTCCTTCACTTGGATCCGTGTTGCACTCATACTCCACGAACATACTCCTCTCCCCGGTCATGTGATTAGTGCATCCACTATCCAGCACCCATTTCGATCCACCGAAGGAGTATGCCTGCAAATCAGAGTTATTTCTTGGTTTTAGGTACCCAAGCTTGCTTGGCTCCTCGCAGGTTAGTCACAAGAGTCTTGGGCACCCACACACACGTTTTTGAGTTCTTGTGGGATGGCCCTGCATATTTAGAAAAGACATGTCCATTTTTATCTTTCATGAGTACATAGGAAGCATCAAAAGTACAGAACAGTATTTGCAATTCAGATTCATGTGATGTTTCCTCAACAAAAGTAATTTGCTTCTTAACCTGAACATTAGTGGACATGTTTTTATTTTTAGTAAACCCAAGATCATCCTTGATGTTAGGAGGTCTAGTGACCATATATGCACTACGTGCATATTTAATCTTTTCCTTATAAAAGATTCCACTTTGGGATGGATGTTTAGCGTCTGAAAAAGAAGAATCATCTTTAACAATATTTTTCTTACTAGAGCATGTGCAAGTTACAGTTATTGTTGAATTTACACCTTTGGAAGGTGAGCTCTTTTAGGAGGAGTCACTTTGCTTGAGTGACTCAACTTGCACTTCAAGGATTTTGTTAACTTTTGACAAGTTAGCAAGTTCATCCTTGATTGCAATGTGTGAGTCTTCTAGTTTTTAGTAAGTTTCCTTACTCAGGGCTAGCTCATGCTCAAGTGACTTGCTCTTCTTCTTCTCAAGCTCAAGGAGTTTCTCAACCTCTTGATGTCTGTTCCTTTCGCGGATGAGCATATCTTCTTATCAGTTGACAAGATCCTCCTTCTAAAAAATTTCATCCAGTAACATTTTCATTTTCCTTGAAGCAGCTTTACTTAAACCTTTAAGTATTTCCTCATTTTCACTAGAGCTATCAAAATAATCAATGGAGGAATTAAGTGAGGGAGGTGTAAGTTGATCCTTTTTCTTGCCTTCCTTAGCCATGAGGCAAGTATGATTATAAGTCTCCCGTACTCCCATGTTCGGGAAGAGAGTAGACTTCTTGGTAGGCTTCTTGATGGCAATGGTAGCCATCTCCGCTTCTTCATCGGAGGAGGACTTGTCATTCGAGTCCCACTCTTTGCCAATGTGCGCTTGGTGAGCTTGCCTCCTTTTCTTGAAGGTCTTCTTCTCTTGTGGCTTCACTTCCTTCTTCTTCTTAGTTTCTTCATATATGCAGTCAACTATAAAGTGACCGTACTCACCACAACTGTAGAAGGTACATCGTGCTTTGGATTTTCCTTTCTCTTTGCTCTTCTTCTCACTTGAGTTGCTGCCCTTCTTCTCATCATGCGCTTGAATTTCTTGATTAAGAGCACCATCTCTTCATCATCCAAATTGGTGCTCACATCACTTGTGCCTTCTTCATCTTGTGCTTCACGAACTTCCTTTCCTTTAGGCTTGCAAGTTGCTTTTTAGGGCAACTTCCTTCTTCTTGGAGGAGGTCATTTCAGCTAAGTATTTGACATATTGGGTCTCCTTCTCCATCATCTCATGATTGATAATCTTGCCGAGGAGTTCATTCGGAGTCATTTTGTGAAACCCCAGGCTTTCTCGAATCATATAGCACAAGGTGACATTTTTTGGCATAAATGCTCTAATAATCCTTGTGGCCACCTCATGGTCAGTACACTTCTTTTTCCATAGGCACGAATCTTGTTGATGAACGCCTTCATTCAGTTGTACATGTATTGTGGTGATTCGCCCTCCTCAATAGCAAACCTCCCCAATTCTCCTTCAAGCATTTCAATTTTTGCTTCATTAACTGAGTGATTCCCCTCATGTGCAGTCTTGAGTGTATCCCATCTTCCCTTGGCATTTCGAGTCCACCAATCTTGGTAAACTCTTCTCAGCTCAAGGAAGAAGTAATCACTGCAACGGCTTGCGCGTTGCGGTGAATTTCTTGCTCTTGCTCCGGAGTGAGTTCATCGTCGGTATCCTGGATATCTACACCTGTACACACAACATACCAAAGACTGGGGTTTATGGAGATAAGATGCATTTTCATATTATATTTCGCATGGTATAATAACATTTGTCGAAATGAGGAGGTATTTTTATCGGAATCGAAAGATAATGATTGTTAGAATTAAGACGATCATAATTGTAAGGATATCGGGAGTTGTCATGACGACCACTCCCCGTTGTCTTCTCGTCTTCTTCCTTGCCCTTTTTCCATAGCAGTTTCTTTCTTAGAAGCGCCTTGAGTTGACGCACTTCTTCATCATCGTGTTTGTTTTCCCTGAGTACATCAAATTCCTTGGTGTCTTGTTCATCTTTGGTGTTGGCCACCTTCGGGATCTCGTTGTTCTTGTCCGAGGGCCATTGATCTCTCCGAGCGATGAGTCTCGTAAATGGAGAACCTGCTCTAATACCAATTAAATGTGGCCTAGAGGGGGGTGAATAGGATTTGAATGTTTTCCTACACAGTTAATCAAATCGTTAAATACCTGAGGGACTGGACTTGTCCGGTGTGAATGCGGACTAGTCCGGTGTGCTGATGTGTTGTGAACTGATAAAGTGTTGATGCAGAAATTTAAAATGAAATGGCAGTGGAATGTAATTTCTATTCTTATTACTTGAACAAGATATATGATTGCTTAATTTTCACGAGGAGCACAAAATGCTTGATTGATCAGATCTAATGTCCAAAATGATGATAACTGCAAAAGTAAAGAGATGAGCACACGGGACACGGATTTTTACTGAGGTTCAATCTCACCATAGAGATCTACATCCTCGTTGAGGAGGCCCACACAGAGCCGGGTCTCTTCAAACCCTTTTCCCTCATCAAGTCACAACACAAGGCCGACTTGATTCTACTATCACGGGTAATCACCGAGTTGGTGGGGAGACCTCACACGTTGAGGGCTCCAATAAAAATTACAACAGAAAAAGTGATCTATTACACTCGAAAAGATTACAAGTAATGCAAGAGTGTAAAGAGATCAAACCCCAAGAGCTCAATGACGCGTTGACAACGATCTCCCAATCCCAAATCTAAAGACTCAAATATTTTTACTTTTTGAGGATCTTAGATGTGTGGGGATATGTGTTTTTGTGCTCTTGGGACGAGTGGCGGCGCTAGGGTTTCAGTTCTTGACAGTAGAATACGAGAGTTGTGTTTGTAGGATTGTGGATCTCCTATTTATAATGTTTCCAAAATTATAACCGTTAGGGATCCCAATGGCCAAACAAGTCCGCTCTGGGGACCGGACTTGTCTAGTGCGCTGAGTAAAATCCGCGTGGAATGTGCAGCACACAAAAAATCCTAATATGTCTGAGGTATACTGGACTAGTCCGGTAGGAGTCCGAACATGTCCGGTGCCCTATGTATTGGAAAATCAGAAAGTTTCTCAAACTAGTCCAGTACATGAACGGACTTGTCCGGTGCATAGCAAAATAAAACATCAGATAGTTTTTCAAACTAGTCCGATCCATGAACGGACTTGTCCGGTGCATAGTGTTATGGAGCATCAGAAAGTTTGACGGACTAGTCCAATCCATAAATGGACTAGTTTGATGCACTATAAAGTGAGACTCCAGAAAGTTGAACAGACTAGTCCGGATTGTGAACAAACTAGTTTGGTGCTCAGTGAATTATTAAGGTTGATTTTAAGCCCTTACCCCTACGCAAGGACTTGAGCTCTTGGGATGTGTCTCGCACACACATCCTATACAAATAAGTCTACTTTGGCACTTTATCCATCAATTTGGCCTTTTCCTTTTTCTTTATCATTTCATTTTTCACCTTTTTAGTGCACCAACTATCTAATCTTAGTTAACCTGCATTAATCTTAACAAATTCATTAGGGTCGCATTTGTTTGTCATCAATCGTCCAAAACCCACAAGGGAATGCCTAGATGCACTTTCAATCTCCCCCTTTTTGGTGATTGACGACAACCATTTGAGATTTCACAAATAAGAGTAAATATTAATTTTCTTAAAGTGTGCATATATGAGAATGACAAATGAATAATAAGAACTTCTCACATGTATGCACTCTTTACATTGGGGTGCCTATAGAGTGTGTGATCAAATATTGTGATGTGCCAAAAAATAAGAACATATCAATTATAAAAGCAACTATCACAGCAATATTGAATAAGCATCACACATTCAGATTAAATAACATAGGCACATCCAAAGGAGATTACAATAGTTTGAAATAAAGATACATGTCCTCGATCACTAGTCCTTAAGGTTACAAAATAAGCTACTAGTCTCAATCTCCCCCCCCCCCCTTGGCATCAAGGCACCAAAAGGGGAAAAATTGAGTGCAATCACTCTTCGCCATTGACTTCCTCACTCTCGGTCCTCTCTTCATCTTCCTCTTCAAATGCATGCTGAGGAGGAGGAGCGCAGACACCTGCTAGTCCAAATGAGCTCAACTCTTGCTTAGTGCGGGGAGCCGTCTCAGTGATATCTTCTTGTGAATCCTCTGAAATGTGAGGTGATCCTAGTGACTCAATTTCTAGCTTCTAACAAATAGCTTTGATGTTGGCCTTCATGTATCTTTGATGTCTTTTCCTGGCCAAACTCTCCTTCTGCTGATTAATTTCCACTTTGCGGCAGGATGCAAAGATGGAGGAAAGCAATTTTAGCACACCATTGGAGGACTCTTTGGTGGATGGCGGAGCAGATGTAGCAGCTGGAGTCCTTGTGCTTTCATGAGCATGCTTAGATCTCTGTTCCACTGCAGGTGAGGCAGCAGCAGAGGGAACAGTGTAGACTGTTGTCTTTTGGGGCTTTTGAGGCTGGTATGTTCAACATCCTTAACAAACTCAAGTCATGTAACCTTCTCAATTATGTACATGATATAAGGTGCATAGCCACATAACCTGTTTGGAGTAATGGAGATGTTCACAATATCATTGTAGATGTACTCAAAGACATTAAAAGTTTTTCTCTGCCTAATAACTTTCATCAAGGTCCTTAGAGTTCCTTTGATGGTTCCAACATCTCCTTCCTTGGGAGCTATGGTTTTCCTAAGAATTCTATTCAGGACTGCAAAGAATGGCTTCAAATACTTGGTAGTTGGAGGCTTGCAAAGCATTCTTGTGTCATAGAGGAATTCTAGCTCTTCCTTCTCCAAAGGCTTTAGATTGTGAATTATAAGATCATTGTCCAAGGAATTCTCAAGATGAAGTATCCTTGCAAACTCTTCATAGGTGACACTATACAAGGATCCATGTGCCATCCAAATCATCTTATTCCCATCATCATGGGCGAAGTAGAGAGTAGAGTAAAATTGGGTCATGATTTCAAACCATGCATCTCCAATGCCTCCAGGACCTCTTTATAAGATTGGCACTCCTAGATTGGAGGTAGGTGACATTGAACCATGACTTTCAATCACCGGGTTCCTCATCTTCATGTAAACATGCTCATAATAGTCAGCTTGAAAGTTGCTCCAGAACCTTGGATCAGCTGACTGCTTAGGTTGCTCATAGGACTTAATCTTTTTGTATCTATCATCTAGTTCAATTCCCTTTCTAGTAAAATCATCATCTGAAGGTTGTCTGTTGCAGTGAATAGGGGCCTTCATCTTCAACGGACCAAAATGACCACTTGCAAGTCCTTTCCCTTTGTTGGTACTCCTTTTGGGCACCGTTGAGCTGGCACCGGCATCATCCTTGCTTAGAGCTTTCTTCACTACCACTCTCCCCTTCTTATGAAGAGCATCGTCAGGAGGAGAAGAGTGAGCATTGTAGTCATGCCTCTTCTTCATGACTTACTATTTGGCTCTTTGTACCCTTTCACAGTCATGCTCGGCTTCATAATCAAATGGGTTGTCCTCGGAAGCTGACGAAATCGTGCCTGACAGGGGATTTCAAGGATTGGTAAGAATTGATTGTAGTCTTTGTGGAAATAAGAATTCAGAGGTTCAATTTGCCAGGGTACCCGACTTATCCGTATGCAGAGTGCGGACTTGTCCAGAGGACCGGACTTGTCCACACTGGACATCGTACAAGTCCAGACTGACGTATGAACCCTAACTTCCAATTTCAACAAATCTAGCTCGAGTTGATTCAAAATGAGTACGAATACAATAGGAATACATCTAGAAAAGTAATGTATGCCCTAGGAATCAAGAAAATAAGCAGGATTGAAGAAAAGGTGAGAACTAGAGTTAAGTGAGATTTTTACCAAAAAATCGATGATTTGAGGTTGGAGGAGCGGAGCAGGATATGGATTCGTCCGGAATGTTGAAGCTTCGCGCCGAGGAGAAGATTTCTAGAGGAGAAAACTTCAATTTTGGTGGACCCGAGCAAAAATCGCCTTCGGAGCTAGGTTTTGTGGAGAGAGAAAGCAAATGCGATTGTGAGGGGAGGAAGGCGAAGTCTGGGCGTTGGGTTGGGTTTAAACCCTAGAAATACGGATCAGTCCAGTATGCCAAACTAGTCCAGTATGCCGAACCAGGGCCAAACTAGTCTGAGACAACGGACTAGTCCGGTGCTAACGCCGGACTAGTTCGGGTCAGCTGGACTGAACAGAATAAGAACCAAGGTGATATTGGAAGTTTGATCTAATAGTGATCTAAAGGACATCATTTTGCAAATAATCTTGATGAACATGGCTAGTAAGCAATCAACAATCATGCAATGGTCATAATTCACCAAGATTCACTAATTTAAATAGTTTTCAAGAAAAAAATCGAGATAAGAGATAGTTTTCCGCAAAGTAAGTAAACTTTGAAGATTCAAGCAGGTATGCAGTGTTTCAAGCCACGTTTCGAGAGTCAAGTATATTTTGTTCATTTCTCAGCTCACAAAATCTCTTTTCATGTAGTAGCTTTGTAAATATATCTGCAAGTTGTTTTTTAGTTCTAACATGTGAAATTACTATATCACCTTTTAGTGAATGATCTCTTAGAAAATGATGTTGAATGTCTATATGCTTAGTTCTTGAGTTTTCTACTAGATTGTGTGCAATTTTTATGGCACTTTCATTATCACATAGGAGTGGAATATGGTTCAGATTGTAACCATAATCCCTTAGAGTTTGTCACATCCAAAGTAGTTCTGCGCAACAACTATCGGCTGCAACATACTCTGCTTCAGTTGTGCAAAGAGCAATGGAGTTTTGCTTTTTAGATGACCATGAACCTAAAGATCTACCAAGAAATTGGCAAGTTCCTGACGTGCTCTTTCTATCGACTTTGCATCCTGCATAGTTGGCATCAGAATATCCTATTAAGTTAGACTTGGATCCTTTGGGATATCAAAGGCCCAAGTTAGGTGTGTGCACAAGGTATCTTAAAATTCTTTTTACAGCTATTAAATGGCACTCTTTAGGTGCGGCTTGAAACCTTGCACATATACAAACACTAAGCATGATATCAGACCTAGATGCACATAAATAAAGTAATAAACCAATCATAGACCGACATACCTTTTGATCCACATTTAGACCATCTTCGTTGAGATCAAAATGTCTATTGGTTGCCATGGGTGTCTTGATGGGCTTGGCTTTGTCCATATTGAACTTGTTGAGGATGTCTCGCGTGCACTTGGTTTGGCTTATGAAAGTGCCTTCTCTTAATTGCTTCACATGGAATCCCAAGAAGAACTTCAATTCGCCCATCACCGACATCTCGAATCTGTCTGTCATAATTTTGCTAAATTCATCAGAAAAAGATTTATTAGTAGAACCAAAAATGATATCATCAACATAAATTTGGCATACAAATAGATGATCATTAAAATGTTTTGTAAACAAAGTATATTTAGCTTTCCAATTTCAAAATCATTTTGAGTTAGAAAATCTCTAAGGCACTCATACCAAGCTCGGGAGCTTTTTTGAGGCCATAGAGAACCTTACACATTTTATACACATGGTTGGGGTACTCTTGATCTTCAAATCTTTGTGGCTGCTCCACGTATACTTCCTCCTTAATGGGACCGTTGAATAAAACACTTTTGATGTCCATTTGATACAGCTTAAAATTATGGTGAGTAGCATGTGCCAATAAAATACGAATGGACTCAAACCTAGCTACGGGAGCGAAAGTTTCGTCGAAGTCCAAACCTTCGACTTGTGAGTAACCTTTTACCACAAGTCGTGCCTTATTTCTTGTTACCACTCCAAGTTCGTCTTGCTTGTTCCAAAAGACCCATTTGGTTCCTACGATGCTCGTCTTTGGTCTTTCTACAAGCTCCCATACTTCATTTCTCTTGAAGTTGTTCAGCTCCTCTTGCATAGCAATCACCCAATCTGGATCCTTTAGTGCTTTCTCTACCTTGTATGGTTCCCGAAAATAGACAAAAGAGTAATATTCACAAAAATTAGCTATGCGATATCTAGTGGTTACTCCCTAAGCAATGTCTTCAATGATGTTGTTGACGGGATGATCTCTTTGTATGCTCTGATGTATTCTTGGGTGAGGGACTTGTAAAGTTGCTTGCACTTCATTTTCTTCATTGTGAATGTCTCTCACTAGATCGTTGCTTCCATGATTATATTGATCTTCCTGATCTTCCTGATCTTGATCTTGTGCATGAGCTCCCCCTTGATCATTGCTTTCCTGTTGAGGTTCATCTTGAGCCTTTGAGTCTCGTGGTTGCTCTTGAGGTCGAATATCACCAAGTGCCATCCTCCTCAATGTTTGGCATGGGGCTTATTCTTGATATAGCTCACACTTATCAACTTGCTCCACTTGGGAGCCGTTAGTTTCATCGAAATGTCACGTGCTATTTCAACAACGCCAGAGACCTTGTTGAAGACACAATAGGCGTAGGCATTCGAATCATAACAAAGCAACAACCCTTCATCAAATTTTGAAGCGAACTTCAAACTCCTCGGTTTCTTGTTCAAAATGAAACATTTACTTCCAAAAACTCAAAAATATGAAACGTTTGGTCTGTTACCAGTGAGGAGCTCATATGATGTTTTCTTCAAAAGTCTGTGTAGATATATATGATTTGTGGCGTGACAAGCAGTGTTTACCACTTCAGCCCAAAACCAGTCTAAGGTCTTGTATTCATCCAGCATTGTCCTTGCCATCTAGATGAGCATCCTGTTCTTCCTTTCGTCCACCCCATTTTGTTGAGGGGAGTAGGGTGCCGAAAACTCATGGTTTATTCCTTCTTCATCTGGGTACTCCTCAACTTGAGTATTCTCGAACTCCGTTCCGTTGTCACTTCTAATACTCTTTACTGTTAAGGAGAATTCATTTTGCACCCTTTTTAGAAATTTCTTGAGGATTCCCTGAGTTTTTGATATATCATACAAGAAAAATACCTAGGTAAATCTTGAAAAATCATCAACAATAACTAATTCGTATTTCTTACCACCGATGCTTATATAAACAATTGGACTGAAGAGGTCCATGTGAAGATGTTCTGGCGGTCTTGAGTTAATCATCATGTTCTTGGCGGGGTGTGGTGCGCCAACTTGTTTTCCCGACTGGCATGCGCTGCACGGCCTGTCTTTCTCAAAAACAACATCTTTTGAACCTCGGATGTGACCACCTTTTAGAAGTTTCTATAGATTCCTAATCCCAACATGGGCTAGCCGTCTATGCCATAGCCATCTCATGTTTGTTTTTGCAACCAAGCAAGTGTTGAGTTCAGCTTTATCTTTGTTGAAGTCAACAAGATAAAGCTTTCGCTTCAACATTCCCTTGAATGCAACCGAGTCATCGCTTCTTCTAAAAACAGTCACACCCTCATTAGTGAATAAACAATTAAACATTTATCACATAGCTAATATATTGACAAAACATTAGAATCTAGAGAATCGACATGTAAAACATTTGAAAGAGTATGTCTAGAAAAAATTTCAATTTTACCGCTACCAAGGACCTTTCCTTGGTTGTTGTCTCCAAAGTATATTCCTTCACTTGGATCCGCGTTGCGCTCATACTCCACAAACATAATCCTCTCTCCGGTCATGTGATTAGTGCATCCACTGTCCAACATCCATTTTGATCCACTGGAGGACTAGACCTGCAAAACAGAGTTATTTCTTGGTTTTAGGTACACAAGCTTGCTTGGGTCCTCGCAGGTTAGTCACAAGAGTCTTGGGCACCCACACACGAGTTTTTGAGTTCTTGTGGCAAGGCCCTACATATTTAGCAAAGACATGTCGAGTTTTATCTTTCGTAAGTACATAGGAAGCATCAAAAGTACGGAACAGTATTTGCAATTCAGATTCATGTGATGTTTCATTAATAAAAGTAATTTGCTTCTTAACCTAAACATTAGTGGACATGTTTTTATCTTTAGTAAACCCAAGACCATCCTTGACGTTAGGAGGTCTAGTGACCATATATGCACTACGTGCATATTTAATCTTTTCCTTGTCAAAGCTTCCACTTTGGGATGGATGTTTAGCATGTGAAACAGAAGAATCATCTTCAACAACATTTTTCTTACTAGAGCATGTGCAAGTTACAGTTGTTGTTGAATTTACACCTTTGGAAGGTGAGCTCTTGGAGGAGGAGGAGTCACTTTGCTTGAGTGACTCAACTTGCACCTCAAGGATTTTGTTAACTTTTGACAAGTTAGCAAGTTCATCCTTGATTGCAATGTGTAAGTCTTCTAGTTTTGAGTAAGTTTCCTTACTCAAGGCTAGGTCATGCTCAAGTAACTTGCTCTTCTCCTTCTAAAGCTCAAGGAGTTTCTCAACCTCTTGATATCTCTTCCTTTCGCGGATGAGCATATCTTCTTGTCGGTTGACAAGCTCCTCCTTCTCAAAAATTTCATCGAATAACATTTTCATTTTACTTAAAGAAGTTTTACTTAAAACTTTAAGCATTTCCTCATTTTCACTATAGCTATCAAAATCATCAATGGAGGAATTAAACGAGGGAGGTGTAAGTCGAACCTTTTTCTTGCCTTCCTTAGCCATGAGGCGAGTATGATTATGAGTCTCCCGTCCTCCCATGTTCGGGAAGAGTGTAGACTTCTTGGTAGGCTTCTTGATGGCTATGGTAGTCATCTCCTCATCTTCATCGGAGGAGGCCTTTTCGTTCGAGTCCCACTCTTTTTCCAATGTGCGCTTGGGGAGCATTCCTCCCTTTCTTGAAGGTCTTCTTCTCTTGTGGCTTTGCTTCCTTCTTCTTCTTAGTTTCTTCATATGTGCAGTCAACCATAATGTGGCTGTACTCGCCACAGTTGTAGTAAGTACGTCGTGCTTTGGATTTTCCTTTCTCTTTGCTCTTCCCATCACTTTAGTTGCTTCCCTTCCTTCTTCTCAACATGTGAAGACCACAATCTCTTCATTATCCAAATCGGTGCTCACATGACTTGTGTCTTCTTCATCTTGTGCTTCACAAACATCCTTTCCTTTAGGCTTGCAAGTTGCTTTGAGGGAAACTTCCTTCTTCTTGGAGGAGGTAATTTTGGATAAGTATTTGACATATTGGGCCTCCTTCTCCATCATCTCATGATTGATAATCTTTCCCAAGAGTTCATCCGAAGTCATTTTGTGAAACCATGGGCTTTCTCGAATCATAGAGCACAAGTTGACATTTTTTGGCATAAATGCTCTAATCATCCCAAATTCTCCTTCAAGCATTTCAATCTTTGCTTCACAAACTGAGCGATCTTCCTCATGTGAGGCCTTGAGTGTATCCCATATTTCCTTGGCACTTTCGAGTCCATCAATCTTGGTAAACTCTTCTCGGCTCAAGGAAGAAGTGATCACTACAACGGCTTGTGCGCTGCAGTGAATTTCTTGCTCTTGCTCTGGAGTGAGTTCATCGTCAGTATCCGAGATATCTACACATTTACACACAACATGCCAAAGATTGGGGTTTTAGGAGATAAGATGCATTTTCATATTATATTTCCACATGGTATAATAATTTCTATCAAAATGAGGAGGTTTTCCCATGGGAATTGAAAGATAATGATTGATAGAATTAAGACGATCGTAATTGTAAGGATATCGGGAGTAGTCATGACAACCACTCCCTATCGTCTTCTCGTCTTGTCCCTTGCCCTTTTTACTTAGCAGTTTCTTTCTTAGAAGCACCTTGATTTGACACACTTCTTCATTATCGTGTTTTTTCCCAGAGTACATCAAATGCACTGGTGTCTTGTTCATCTTCGGTGTTGGCCACCTTCGGGATCTCGTTGTTCTTGTCCGAGGCCATTGATCTCTCCGATCGATGAGTCTCGTAAATAGAGAACCTGCTCTAATACCAATTGAATGTCCTAGAGGGGGTTGAAGAGGCTTTGAAATTTTTCCTACACACATAATCAAATCATTAAATACCTGAGGGACTAGACTTGTCTGGTGTGAATGCAGACTAGTCCGGTGTGCTGATGTGTTGTGAACTGATAAAGTGTTGATGCAGAAATTTCAAATGAAATGGTAGTGCAATGTAATTTCTATTCTTACAACATGAACAAGAGATATGATTGCTTAATTTTCACGAGGAGCACAAATTTCTTGATTGATCAAAACTAATGTCCAAGATGATGATAATTGCAAAAGTAAAGAGATGAGCACACGGGACATGGATTTTTACCGAGGTTCGATCTCACCACAGAGATCTACATCCTCATTGAGGAGGCCCACACAAAGCCGGGTATCCTCAAACCCTTTTCCCTCGTCAAGTCACCACACAAGGCTGACTTGATTCCACTATCACGGGTAATCACCTGAGTTGGTGGGGCAACCTCACACGTTGAGGGCTCCCACAAAAATTACAGCAGAAAAAGTGATTTAATACAATCGAAAAGATTATAAGTAATGCAAGAGTGTAAAGAGATCAAACCCCAAGAGCTCAACGACGCGTAGACAACGATCTCCCAATCCCAAATCTGAATACTCAAAGATTTTCACTTTTTGAGGACCTTAGATGCATGGGGAGATGTGTTTTTGTGCTATTGGGACGAGTGGCGGCGCTAGGTTTTCAGTCCTTGATAGTAGAATACGAGAGTTGTGTTTGTGGGGTCGCGGATCTCTTATTTATAATGTTTCCAAAATTATAACCGTTAGGGATCCCGACGGCCAGACTAGTCTGCTCTGGAGACGGGACTTGTCCGTTGTGCTGAGTAAAATCTGTGTGGAATGTGCAGCACACTAAAAACCCTAACATGTGTGAGGTATAATGGACTAGTACGGTAGGAGTTCAGACATGTCTGGTGCCCTGTGTATTGGAACATCAGAAATTTCTCAAACTAGGCTGGTCCATGAACGGACTTGTCCAGTGCAAAGCGTTATGAAACATCAGTGAGTTTTTTGGACTAGTCCGATCCATGAACAGAATTGTCTGGTGCATAGTGTTATGGAGCATCAGAAAGTTTGATGGACTATTCCGGTCCATGAACGGACTAGTCCAGTGCACTGTGAAGTGAGACTTTAGAAAGTTGAACGGACTAGTCCAGATTGTGAACAGACTATTCTGGTGCTTAGTGAATTATTAAGGTTGATTTTAAGCCCTTACCCCTGCACAAAGACATGAGCTCTTTGGATGTGTCTCTCACACACATCCTATACAAATAAGTCCACTTTGCGCTTTATCCATCAACTGGGCCTTTTCCTTTTTCTTTATCACTTCATTTTTCACCTATTTGAGTGCACCAACTATCTAATCTTAGTTAACTGGCATTCATCTCAACGAATTCATTAGGATCTCATTTGTTTGTCATCAATTGTTCAAAACCCACAAGGGAATGCCTAGATGCACTTGAGGTATGAGTCCAAATATCTAGTATTCTCATTTTCTAACTTATAGCAAATTTATGACAAAATCTTAGTTCTTCTTCTTGCCTTCACTCAAGGACGAGCAAAGGACTAAGTGTGGGGAAGTTTGTTGACGATCCTTAAGTGCCATATTTAGACCGTCAATTCACCTCATAATGAGCACAAATGAGAAACAAAACATAGTGTTAGGGTTAAAAACTAACCAATTCCACAAGTGTTGGTGTTTATTTGTATGCAGGTGAATTATGCCCAAAAAATACCAACACATGCAGGGAGTAATCCATTAAATTGGATTTTTGACGAATCAAGCGATGCCACATATCATCAAATGGATCAAATGGCCCACAAACTAAAGTATCTGAGGCCATCCAACGGTGTAGAACCATATCAATGGAAGGGACCCACTTGGCAGTGACTTGGAGAAAGCACACGCAAAACGGTGCAAAGAACAGGTCTGTGGACCCCCCCCCCTAGTCGGCCGACTTGGCCCTGGTGTCAAACTTGGTCAATTGCCACGTGTTGGCTCCTCTCGGAATCCTGAAGACGATGATGACTGATTCACACGCATTTGGTGGCGGGAACCAACCCTTCTCCCCCTATAAATAGCACCCCACACCTCACTTCACACACACACACACCAAAAGTTGAGAATAGCATACCACTCCTATGGTTTATAGTAGTCCTAGAGGTTGCCAAGTAGAAGGATAGTGTGGTGAAGAGTCTAGGAGAAGGAGGCTTGGGCTTGTCAAGTCCCTCTTCTACACTTGTACCCCTACAAAGGTTTGATTCAAAATCAAGTAAGCCTTTGTGAATTCATTTCAAGTTTGATTTCCAATTCAAGGTAGTTTGCACAAGTAGTTATTTGTGGGTTCATTGCTTTAATTTATTAAAGGCTCTATTTGTAGCTTCATGTTCGAAACAACTAGAGTAGTGATTTAGAATGTAAGCGTGATGCTTAGGTTAGAAATCAATAGTGAATATCTCGTAGACCCACGGATTGAAGAGGTAGGTAGTATGTGGTGACAGCCCTATTTGGCCTTAGTATTCCTCCACGTTCGGCTATGCCATAGGCTCTTGGCGGGAGTCGTCCTAGTTTTTCTAGGGGTAAGCTCATGCCCGAAGCAAGCAGCTACCGCAAATTCCTTTGAATTAGAATCAATACTTTGAATTCCTCTCTCTTCCTTGACTACTAAACAACTTTGTGTCCTTGGATGAATTAGTTCGTAAAAGTAGCACGCACGTTCTTTGGATTCAATACCCTTGGGAATACTCTTAAGGGGAAGTGTTACGCGATAATTTTCGTGCGCTTGCGGATTTTTATTTGTGACTAAGAAAAGTCAACAATGACGTGAGGTACAAAAGTGACCCCATCATGCTTCTATATTGTTTTTTATCAACGGGTTCACCATATTCATCAAGTTCAAGTGTTGTCATTGTTCCCATTGGTGTCCGAAGAGGCTTGTTGTTTTCCATGTTGAAGCTCCTAAGAAGGTCTTTCATATACTTCATTTGGTGCACAAAGGTTTTCTTCTTAGATTTCTTGATTTGCAGCCCCCAAAAGAACTTGAGTTCTCTGATCATACTCATCTCAAATTCTGAACTCATCATAGCTAATAATTTGGACACGAGATAATGGGAAGCACAACCAAAGATAATATCATACACATATACTTGAACGAATAGTGAGACATTGCCATGCTTAAGCACAAAAAGAGTTTTATCTACTTTGCTCATGGTAAACCTCTTTTCAAGTAACAATGTTTTTAACCTATCATACCATGATCTAAGGGCTTGTATGAAACCATATAAAGCTTTGGACAGTTTGTAAACAAGATTAGGAAAATCTAGATTTTCAAAACCTGGTAGTTGCTTAACATAAACCTCCTCATATATGTAGCCATTAAGAAAGGTACTTTTCACATCCATTTTATATAACTTGAAATCTCTAGATGAAGAAGATGCTAAGAAAATTCTTATGGATTCTAATCTAGCAACACGAGCAAAAGTTTCATCAAAATCTATACCTTCAACTTGTGTCAAACCTTGAGCAACCAACCTAACTTTATTCCTAACCACAACCACATTCTCACTTTGTTTGTTTCTAAACACCCATATAGTTCCTATCAATGTGTGACCATTAGGTGGACGAACAAGTTTCCAAACATTATTCCTTCCATAATTTTTTAACTCTTCTTGCATGGCAATGATCCAAAACTCATTAGTGAGTGTGTGTGATATATCATTGGGTTCGAAAGAAGCAACAAAAGCAGAATGAGCGTGAGAGCCTGGATCACAAAACCTAGACCGTGTGACTCATTCATGCAAGCTTCCAATAATCTGTTGAGGGTGACTTTTGATAATGCGGAGGGGAGTAGACACTTCACAAGCTTCTTCTTCATGTTCATCACAAACTGATGAGATTGCGACTTGAGGATGATCTGGACCAGCAATATGGGATGTTTGTGCTGGTAGTGGAGCGAAATTAGGAGCAGGAACGACATTGTTTGCTTATGAAATTTCGGACAGCAACTCCACTCCTTCGTCATCTTCAAAAAAATGCTCTCCCCCTATGGGTATGCATCTTGACCTGCAGTGTTTAAGCTAGTACCTGCGCTAGCTGTCATGTAACGTGAGCAACCATAATCGACAAGCCAAAAGTTCTCCTTCCTCAAGCATGTAACCTACGTAGCAGAACAATACATCGATAACTCAATACCGGGATTAGTAAAAAGGCATTTAGGAATCCGATACCGAGTCACACGACGCCCACCAAGAATAACACGCGAAATCTGAGAAAATAAAGCAGGTTTATGAGCCAAAGTTTGAGAATTTTGCACCCATCTACGGACCTACTAGGTGTGACATGTGTAGTACGAAAAACAATAGGTTTCAGAGCAAATTTTGCATGTTTTTTGACTCATGACAGCAAGTTGCAAGTGTCTAACATTTGGTTCAACACGTGCAACAAATTTTGCTTGATTGTTATGTGACTTAGCATGCATTCTTTCCTTTTTATGTTATTTAGCTAGTCTATAACAAAAAACTATGACATGATCATCTCTACTACAGTAGGAACAATGAAATTTAATCTTATATTCATTTCTAGAAAAGCAAGCAACATGAGTGTTAGTTCCCGAATGAGACAAGAATGAGACAATACCCCCGCTGACCTAAAAACCACCTCTGTTTCTTTAGGAACTGTTTGAATCAAAA
Organism: Tuctoria greenei; assembly: GCA_036927565.1. Lineage (NCBI taxonomy): Eukaryota > Viridiplantae > Streptophyta > Magnoliopsida > Poales > Poaceae > Tuctoria > Tuctoria greenei. The sequence continues at coordinate 2,752,666 of JAYESD010000010.1, forward strand.
AACTTCCTAGTGACTTCACAACCTTAGATGGATGTCCCTTGCATGAGCATGAGAATTAAAATCTAAACCAGTTTTATCATTACAAGACTTAGAAGAATTCAACAACAAGTCTAGATTCTTATTCCCACTACAAATCTGCTCTAGTATCCTATGCATGTCATCAAGTTTCTTAGAAAAGTCTAGACAGTTTTCACATGAAATTTTTTCTTTTAGTTTGCAATTAGAACAACAATTAACTTCATGAGAATGTAAAGCAGTGTTCAAAGCAGAAATCTCATTCCTAGCATATGTAATTTCTTAGTAAGATCATCACAACTAGAACAATGTAAATCAATTGTAGAATAGCTAGCATTTTTTATATTTTTAACATTAAGTGCAACAAGCTTTCTGTTCTTTTCGATTTCAAGCTCAAGTCTATCAAGTGTGGAGGTGTGCGCACTTCTTAGAGAGGACAATTGTTCATAGATTAATTTACAAGAGGAACAAGAATCATCACTAGGAATCAAAGATTTTAGCTGATTAATTTTGGATTCTAGTGATTCAATTTTAGCAGCATTGTTCCTAAGTTTTTTGTCCTTTATCGTAAGTGAAGTAGTGGCATGAGAAATAGTATCACACATTTCTTCACATGATGGACATACCTCATGACTGTTGCTAATTTGTTTGGCCTCCTCCATGCTTGACCTTGAGTTGCTGTCCATTAAACACATATTTGCAAAAGTGTCTTCATATTCATCACTTCCGGCGTCTAGATTGCTCGAGTTGTATTCTTGAGTGCCGAGAGAAGATAGTTCATCACTTGGCATTTTGTAAAAACTCTTTCTTTTTCTTGTTGTTGTTGGCAGAGGAGGACTTGAACTTTGTTTGCTTTTCATCATGGGTAGTAGGACCCGAAAGATTAAGGCAATCTGTACAAAAATGTCTCGTCTTACCACCTTCAAAGCATCGTTGAGAATCACCAGTTCCTCTCCTTCTAGTTCTCACATTTTGCAATTCTTTTGAGAATCGAGTAGAGAGAAGTGCTAACTCCTCCTATTGAAACTCTTCAATCAGTTCAAGGTTTAGAGAGGATAGCAAAGCAAGTGTACAACATGGTGAAGATTGGCTAGAGCTAGACATGTCATGTTGTGAAACAATTGCAAGAGACTTGTTGCGGTTTTTTTGTGATATTATGTCAAGTTCATAAGTTTTCAACTTAGAATATAGAACATCGAAAGTAAGTGTACTCATGACAACAAACTCATGAATAGAAGTAACTTTCCTCTTCCAATTGACATGTCTAATGCATTTAACAATTGCCTAGCATTTGCAACATCTGAAAAATTAACATTGACACTACGTAGGTTGCTTAGAATTTTATTATAGCGAGCAAATAAATCATCAATCAACTACCCGGATTGCATCTCAAAATGCATTTACTCTTTCTTGAACATATCTTGACGTACCTCCTTGATTGTGTTGGAGCCTTCATGATAGTCGCATAGCGCTTTCCAAACTTCATATGCAGATGATAGGTGTGCAATATGATCGAAGTTGCTTTGAGTCAAGCCTTGTATGACCAAGTTATGTGCCTTGTTGTTGTTTTCAACGTCTTTCATGTTGGCAGCCAGAATTTGATCGTTTGGTGACGTGTTGAAGGGCTTGAACACCTTTTCCCATATGGCAAAACCTTGCGTCTGTATGTAAACCTCCATACGAGCCTTCCAAACCTGAAAATCTGTAACACCCTCATTTTCATGCATCATGCCCTACATACATTCATATACATGTTTAACATTAATTCACATAAAGAGGAATAAGTTTAAAATTGATTTAGAACAAAACCGCACTTAAAATTCTAGAAAGTGCGGACTAGTCCAATTTTTGTGCAGACTAGTCCGATTTCTCTCTGACCTCAATCGGACTTGTCTATTTTTGTTGCATACTAGTCTGTTTTTTCCTCTGGACACTTTCGGACTTGTCCGGTCATATGCAGACTAGTCTGGTGTTCTAAGAATTCTTGAAAATTTGCTAAGTCCCTGGACTTGTCCGGTGTTCCAGCGGACTTGTCTGTTTTCCTCTCTGACTAAAGTCGGACTTGTCCGATATTTTTTGCCAGAGTTGTCTGATTTCTCTCTAGACAACTTCGGACTAGTCCGGTCTTTTTCGGACTTGTCAAAATCGTGACTCCAAATTGATCTTTTGTTTTACAACTTGTTTCTTAGGTTTCAAGTTAAGTGGACCTAGGGACGTCGTGCCTAACTCTTTTAGAGCCCATGTGGGACTCTAAACCGGCCTCTACTTATCTCAACTCGAAATCCATCTAACCCTAGCCTCCACCTCTATATAAACAAACCCACCCCTTGGCTTGACATCTATTTGCCACTTTTCCACCCCACCCAAACCCTAGTTCGTGGAGAGCCGCCATCAAGGAAGGAGGAGGAGATCCCAAGCAAGAAGAGGAGGAGGAGGGAAACAAAAGAGGATCAAGATCTCAATCAACTTCGAGTTCTTCATCAACAATCCACCATCAAGTTCTTCATCAACCCTAGATCGTCAAGATTCAAGTGTTGCGTCCAAGATCTTTGATTCATTGTAGTCCTAAACACCTAGTATACCTTATATTTTCTTTTCCTTACGTGAATTCGACCCCTAATCTCCAAATTCACATCGATCTATAAAACCCTAATCTGCTGATCTCGTAAAGTGCGGACTTGTCCAGTCCCTAGCGACTAGTCCGATTTTCCTGGTTAAATTGTGTTGAATTAATTCTAAAATTAGATCTAATCACATCCAAACCTGTGTAAACTTGTTAAAATCTATTAGAACTAATTAGTGATCATTAAAAGCAATCTATTAACAAGATCCACCTTGCATTTGCATTAATCATGCATGTCATGTCATCTTGAGTAATATTTAGGCACTCTTTGAGTGTGTTTCTTGTTTTGTATGTTTATTGTGCGGATTATGCGGAGGATCTCCAGCACCAAGAGTTTGAAGGCTTTGACCCGAATCAATCCCAAGAGCAAGGCAAGTGTCCTTGAAGCATATTGATCCTATTTTTTAAAATAAATGTTTTGTTTGCAAAACTGCATGCTATGTCAATTTGATGGGAAATCTATGGTAGGAAGTTTACTAGATTTGTTGACCACCCTTGTCACCTGGAATTCATGGTAGAGAGTCAGGATGGGCTTTTTACCTTTTTGCTTCGCTTAATTAATTGGGATTGGACAACAACACTACACATTTTATTATACATTAATGATATTATGATTAACGTGAACCAGTTATATGATATGGTAATGGGTGATCTAAGCAAGCCTGGTATGTGGATGGGTTGGACGATATGGTGGTTTGCTTGCTTTAGATCTAAGGACCAGTTCATGCGGGAATAAGCCAGGACTACAATGCCATCACGAGGCAAAGTATGGGTGCGGCATAGATGGTTAATTAGGGCTTTGCTAGTGCTATTTGGACCATTAAGGATGCTCGGGGAAGGGGTAGTCTAATTGGGTTTGTTGATGATTGGTGGGACTACCCTAGGATCTGAATGGCTCAAGAGGGGGCCCTTGGTTGAAGATGCGCTCAGTTGGAGGCATCGCCACCGGTGAATCCTCAGTGGGGTCTAAATAGGATATTAATCCCTTTGTAAAGGCTATTTTGTGATCTCTTGGCCACACACCAATGGAAGTCTGAGATGGCATAATAGAGGTTTTAGTCACTGCAAGGTGATGAAATCAAAAAACACGTGGGTAAAGTGGTACAAACTCTGCAGATTATTAAAACTATCATGATAGCCGTGCTCCCGGTTATGAGCACCTAGACAACTTCCATGATTAGAGGGAACTCGATATTGGGATGGTATTTGGGATGGTTATGGTTGGTATTACGGTTATGACTGGTTATGGATTAATTTATGGTATTGAATATAGTTATTGGAAATGGTGAAATCTGGAATATAGATGATGGTAATGAATAGGGACTGGTATTATGATGATTACATGGTTTATGATGGGTTTACTTAACATAGATATAATATATTGCTTTTCAAATGTTTTAATGTACTTTTCAGCACTTAGCCATTATTATATTCATCGTTTGTATCAGCTACATGTCATACTTTCCACACTTGCTGAGTACGACATGTACTCACCCTTGCAATCCCCCCCAACAGTTGCAGGTCAGGATTGGGAGTTTAATGGCGATAATGCGGAGTTCTAGGCCGTGTCTACCGCCAGCTTTGCCTGTGGAGTGTTGGAGTTGCGCTATCCCTTATGCTTATTTAGTTTATTTCCACTGCATTAGTTGAACATGTCATTAATATTCATTAGAGCTTGTATTTCGGGGATGTTATTAATTGTGTAATAAAATATGTCAATTAATCTTGTTCTATGGTAATTGTTTATATATCATTTGTGATGCACTTGTGTATGTGTGTTGAACATTTTGGGCACACATATACTGCATTTGGTTCATTTTTCGGAACCCGGGTATCACAAAATCAATGTCGAACACACAATGTTTTGCAGAGTCTTTCTCCATGTTGATTAGCTAAAACACATGAAAAACATAAATATTAGAGCATCGTGGCTCTGATACCAATTGTATGCTTGAAAAGCTCGTGAAAAGTTACCAGAGGGGTGAATGGTAGAGTAAAACTTTTTATGCAAAAGCTACATAAACCCCTCAGCAGAAAACCAATCTAATAAAAAACCGTGTGTGCAACCGTTTTCAATGTGTGAAACTGTGACAAAACAAGTATAGATTCTAGAGAATCAAGTCACAAAGCTAATGCAACAAGAATCACGTGAAAACAATGAGTAAAACTCAAGTTATGATCTAAAAAATGAGCAAAGGTCAATCTGTTTCTATCCTAGCAAAAATAGATTTTCTACGCTGCAAAGAAACTCGTGTACCATGAATCCAATGACTGTGAATGTTCACATATGATAGAATATTTAGTTGTGAAGCCAAATCAAAAAGAATTATGATAATTGGTTCTGTAAAACTCGTGTTATAGTCAAAACACGAAGCAATGTCGACTGTGCCAAAACTCATCAAGAAAAACTTGTCAAAAACAAGTCGGACGAACAAGGCACAAAAGGTCCTCTAAAAGTATGAACTTTATTCAATGAAACACATGAGGAACAGCCACAAGTTGTGCTATCAACGAGCCATAGCCCCCTTGCATATATTATTGGTCCTAAGGCAACTCCAATCTAACTAGGACTTTGTACTCCCACTTGGATTCAACCGAAACTTTTTACAACTGTTGAAGACTGTTCCATGTGCAGATAGAAGCAATCTTAAGACTTCCAAACACCTTAGAAACGTCCCACACATTCTTAAAACAACTCAAATTTGTGCCCAACATGAAATATAACCATAACCAACTCAAAATATTCCATAAACGAACCATAATCGTCTCAACCGCAGTCTGAGCGCATAATGTAGCGGTCAGATCATTCCGGCCACATCTTCTTGTTCATAACTCTTTCACCACGCCTTGGAACAATGTTGCCATGTCCATACACCTCTTCACCTGTGCAAACACTTTCCAAAACGTTCATGATACCTTCATATGCATTGTTCTTGACACAAACATGTTGCGTGACCTACCGATAAACTCAACCACAATTCCTCCCAAACTTGGTTGTTGAACCTCATCTTCTCTCTAAGACTAGTTCAATGGATCACTATCACCAGCCATTTCATGACCTCAAGCAACACCTGCACATGAACAAACAATCAATTCTTTCAAGCACAAGTCCTCGACTTGACTCTAGTTAGTCCGAAAACCATAACAACTTATGTGAGCATCTCACATCAGCATGTTGCAAACATAGCAAAGTAATATCCATCATGATCAGAAAAAATGCATAAGAAAACATAGTAAATGAATATTAAGCAAACCTCCCATAAGCCAAAACGCAAGTTTGAAACATTGAAAGTTAAAAACGGAGAAGCTGAATTAAAATAGAAAAATCGGACAGTCTAAAGTGCTCTGTGCAGTTACTGTTACTCCTAATATGCACTGAGAAAGTTTAGACCATCTGAACTGATTAAAAGGTAATTGCTACTCTTGACACAAGGTGAAAAGTTTGGACGGTTTGAAGTATGTTGTGCAGTATAAATTGAAGGTAACTGTTACTCTCAAATGCACATTTGAAAAGATCGAACGGTTCAAGTTGAGTTACTCTGATATATTTAAAATTGTGCATGTAAACCCTCACTTTTAACATAATTATCAATGTATTCAGCACCTAGGTCTAACAAGGCTTTAGCCGTAGAACAGCAGCCGGTCTTTCTCTGATGGCAGCCGTCGGTGACAATACCGCCACATGAGCCGACAACAGGAGCACAGGTACAAACTTATTCAAACATAGCCATAACTAGATTAACTTGCTCAAACTTAGTAAAATATGATCAAACTTACTCAAACATAGCCAAAACTAGTTACACTTGCTCAATTCTAGTTAGTATTAAGCAAATTTACTCAAATACGCATTTGTAAACCTATAACTTGTCTAACTACACTTGTACATCACAGAGATCGGCGATGGAGGCTCACACTCTATTACCACAGCTAACGTTACTTAGATGACGGCTCGAGGATGACTTCCCGGGTTCTGGAGGTAGCGGACGTGGTAGCGTGTAGCGTGGAGTGTGTCACGTGTGTATATTGTCTGTGATATAGTGTTTTGTGAATGGTCGATAGTGCTTATTGTGCTATTATTCTGTTTTGTTAATGCTTGTGTGAGCTGCCCATCGAGCCAGGATTGGCCTCAAAACCATGGCAACATTTATTTTTTTAAAAAAAAATACCTTCCTTATTTACGACGGTTTTTGTTACTTAGTTGTCGTAAATAAGCTAATATTATTTACGACTGCCTTGCAGACCGTCGTAAATAAGCTAATCTTATTTATGACCGTTACAACCCGTGTGGCCTGGTTCCTGTCCCCCGAGCTGCCACGTGGCAGGGGGCTTATTTGCGAGGGGCGTACTTGGTCATCGTAAATAAGTTTATTTACAACGGCACCCGTTGTATATACCCTTATTTATGACTAGTAACCGGTGACGGTCAAAAACCATCGTAAATAAGCACTTATCGTCATGAATTGCTTATTACGATGATATAACCCTTATTAACGACGGTTTCTGACATCGTTATTGTTTGAGTTTCCTGTAGTGAAAAGCTAGATCCGTAATTTATGATGGAATCGTCACATTAAAAGCATCATCAATATTTGGAGCCAAATATGGCATGCGAAAATATTCTGCCCCTAACTCACAAAAAATGAAAGAACCCAAATCAGATACCCACTCCATTATTTTTTATTTAGTGTTAGTTAAGTTGAAATCAAACTAATCAGCGTCAAATAAAATGGAACACATGGGGTGTTTTTTGAAAAATATTAAATCTGATTGGAGAACATCAACATGCACCCAAGTTATGGCAAAAGTCTTGTTGAGTACGCCCTTGATCCACTCCCTTGATTCACAAATACAAGACTTACCGAATCTGGTCAATTCATGCCTTTTAAACTTTGAGTAATAATATCTATAATAAATCATTTTAAATTGAAATGGTTACGCATTTTAATAGTTGACTCTACGATGTATCTACCAACATTACTTTTTTATGTTGTTAATCTTTTATGAATTTCTGTTATTGATACTCAGGATCTTATTGGTTCAGCTGTACCAACCAGATTCTCTAAAAAAATAATAAATATGAACCAATGAGGTTCCCACGAGAAAGATTTTTTAAAATCTACATATTTTTTAGTACAAACAGGAAACTGTTTCTGTCCCAGATTTCAAAGCTTTCTATTCCAAGTTTTTCAAAAAAAATACACAACCTGAAATGTTTTTTTCTTTCTCCCACCCTCGCGTGTCTCTGTTTCTTCCTCCAACCCCTGCAACCAACGCTCCTCCTCCTGGCGGCTAGGGTTCTGGTGGCATCCCCGGCGGCATGGCAATCTTTCGATCTCAAGGTTCACCTCCCTCTCGCAGTCGTCCGGTCCAAAGCCGCATGCCCGCCTAATCCTCCATGTCCGCCTAACTCTCTTGTCTGCTGACTCCTCCATGTACGCCTAATCCTCAAGTCCGCTGGCTCCTCGATCGATTCTAGGTGTCTGATTGCTTTTTTGTTAAAGCGCATCAGATCTACAAGTTGCTACCGGCGACATCCGTTGGCCTCCAGGGCCAAGTTCGGGCCCGCACTGACGCATCACATCGTGCAGCCCGTCACGATGATGATCCTGCACAATTAATCCTATGGGATTCATTTTGGAGCGAGGTATTGGTTGCTTGTTTGATTTTGGACTCGTGAGATAGCAATCTAGGTTGCTAGTAGATGACAGGATCACGAGGATATAATAGACATTTCATCAAGAATTTACAGTTGATAGTTGTTTGCAGTTAAATATAATTTAGATTCGTCATAGCTGCTAACAACAACTTCTTCACAACTCACAGCTAGAATTATATTTCAGGAATCCATGGGTGAACCAAACATACCCTTAAAATTTGAAAAGCGGACTTTCACATGACCTCCATCACCTGCTACACGCACATCAGTTGTTTAGGATTCAGACCGCATCCCTGGTCCAATCTCATATATGCGTCTCTTGTTGTGAAGGAATTAACATATGAAAACCTCCAAATGCTGGCAGAGTTACCTTCCCTTCTCCGTTCACCTCTCTGTCATCAAAGTACATGCCCCGAGAAATGCCTCAATGTAACTGCCCAATATTTAAAGAAAATAAAAATCACTCCCAATTTGATTTTTAAAGAAATCTTAAGCAAACAAACCACATTTAATATAGTCAGTATATATTTGCATATGTATGTCAACAAAACTTAGGTGCAACAAATAAAAATTACATAAATTAAAACAAATAAATTGAGCACATATCATACAAAATCTAAATTCAAATTGAATTAAAATTTCCAATTGCAGAAAACCCCAAACCTCTTCCGCCCTTTACTTTCTTGGCCCACTTCTTTTCTTTCTCCTGGTCGGGCCAGCTCTTCCTTTCTCTCATCCTTTTCTCTTTCCCGTGTGAGGACCATCCGGCCTACTCCCTTCACCTTTCTCTGCAGGCAACGCCCGGCTTCTCTTCTCCCTCTCTCTTCCGCCTCGGCCTAGCTTGTTTTTGTTGCCCTTGCTTCCTTCTCTCACCGCTGGCACATGCGACCGCACGATCCCGGCGCTGTGACGCCCCAATCATGTTGTTCACGCCCCCTGTTACCTGAATTCTCTCGTAAATCTCCATTACGCCGATGTGCCCCTAGATCCCAGATACCTATGTCAATCGAATGCACCAAAATATTTGCAGCGCACCGCCTCTCAAACCGACATTGCCTCCGCCTTTTCCCTGCTATCTAAGGCTCCTTCACCTTCGGATCCCAGCTGAAAACTACCACCACCATTTCCTTCACTCATTGAGTCCAAATTAAGCCTCTGCAAGCAGAGCAGAGCTCCAATTTCGATTCCTCTGTCCTTTTCTCCTTCTCCTCCGGCCACTGCGGCCATATCTCGAAGGTGAGTCTCCTTCCTCCATTACCTCCCCCCAAGAGCACCATGAGCACGCGACGGGGCACCACTCCTGCCATAGCAGTCTCTCGTTGCCAGCTGTCGTGGGAGCTTCCTCAGATAGAGAGAGTGTCCTAAAAGTCTCACGTAGCACCCATTTACGTGATAGATTACTCCGATTCGGTAGGGAACGTGCATTAGCCCACTCATCGAGTTCATCACTGCACCATATCCGGCGAGCATCCAACGATGTTATGGTGACTTTCACATCCTATATATACACTCCATAGACTCCCCGTGTAATGCAGATCACTGGCACATACTTTGTATCTCAAGGAAAACAAAAGTTAAACCTTTGGCTAGTTGCCCACAAACTACTCCGGCAGGTCGCCGCCTCACCCTCTCTGTTCTACCTATGCTTCAGTGCGTACGCGTGGCATAACCGAGTCAGGGCCACATCATCCTTTTGCAATCATCTGCTAGCGTGGCAGCCATGCTGCATACATGTGGACAACCACCTCCTGCTTACGTAGATGCTGAATCAGTGCCACGCATGCTGCCTAGCCCACAGACCAGCCTCTGCACACATGCAGAATTGCTGAGTCCATACTGTTAGTGCACACAACATTTTAAAGCATTACATTTTTTAATATAGTAAATTCCATAAAAATAACAAAAAGTAAGTTTTGACCTATATAACATAATAAAAGCAATAATCGGTCTAACTAAACGTGAATATTACTAAATTAATTATACCCTCCCAACAATCATTTTAACTAATCATGAATTTGGAAAATTCACATATGAGCTCCAACTTAAATAATATTTTCATTAATAATTATAAAAATATCTCAACGATCATATTATTAGAGTTTTATTTAGATTTATTGGAGTCTTTTATTTGGCTTTAGTAACTATTCTTCGTAATTATGTATTGTAGCAACCAGAGAGTTCGAAAAAGGACCCGAAGACTCGGACTACAAAGAACACATCAACGAAGAGTGAAGTCAAGCTCTAACTTCTTTGATTATACTACATCTATATTTTCTCAATCGTACCTATTGGCCTATTTTTTAGTACATGATTGTGTGTCTATTATAACGGTCACTATAGTTATGACCTATTTGACTGTTGGTAGCAATAATTATGTTGCTGGCTCCATATTGGTGACAGCTACAAGCCAATGATAAGAGTAACTTGATATTAATATAAGTGACTTGCTATCAATGGCTTGAAACAAGACATCCACATCCGTTATTTGATAATAAAGTTGACTACCACAACCCCTTCATTGACTTTGATAATGCAAACCCCTTGACAGCCTAAGAATAGTAAACTATAGTGGTGATGTTAGTACCTCATTGCTAGTAAAATGCTTAGGAACCCTTGCGATGTTCGCATTGTAACCACTACACACTATTCATCAATTTTAGAGAAGTGTCAAAAAATGTGTTTGGTGATGTGAGTTAGGAAGTGAGATGGGTGTCATGTCTAGGAACTTGTATTAAGTGAAGTGGAGTGGTGTGGTTGAGGTGAAATGTGATGAAAGAGTAGGTGTGCCCTTCTATGTAGTCCACCTATCGTGGACTTGTTGGAGCCGCCTCACCAATATAAGGATTGGTTCATCTTACCTCAACATATATAGTGATTTCATGCAACCATAAAACTTATACGGGTGGGACTCCCTCTACCTTCTTGATAACATCCACATGAGTCATATGATGGTCAGTGGTACGAAAGACCATGAGAGTAATTACCCATAATCTGGCTGGGAGAATAATTGACTAGATAACCCTTGAGTGCGCTCCAAGATGGGATTGTGGGGTTAGACGAGGAAGATGTGGCGAGCGTTATGATACTCCTTGATTAGGAGTAGATAACCTATGGATAGAGTGTAGAACCTCTAGAGCTTGTTAACCTATCAAGATAGTTGTTGTCATGTTCTCCCCCTATTTGCAAATGTCTTCACAAAGATAACCTACATAAAATACTTTTAGCAAACTAAGTCATATGACATCTCTTTAATATAGCCCTCATGCATACATCACCTCTCTTGAGTAGTGTTATGGGTTACTGAGTACCTTTCCTACTCACTCTTACTTCACATGTGAACAATCAACATAAAATCAAGATGAATAGTGTGGGGGTGACATTTCGGACTTAGTCCTATGCCTTCAAACCTGTCTGGCATGGGTATGGTGTATACTTGCTTAGACTTTTGCTGTTTTTGGTGATCCATAATCCGCCCACATTGAATGTAATATAAGATTTTGCTTGTAAAACCTTTATAAGATCATAATAAAATTTGTTGTATGGAACTCGTTTTATTATGTTGTGCGTACTAACTACCGATTCAGAAATTATTACAAGGAGCACAAGCAGACTCTAGTGAGTGTGTCCTTACAAATATTTATGTGTACCACACCTCGTCCAGAAATACTTACCACGAACAAGTATTTCCTGATCTAACCCTATTGGGTTCGCTTGTCACACGAATCGTTATCTACTTGACTTGGTCAACACGACACTTTCATCATCTCCATGGTATTGTGGCTCGACTGTGAAACCATCCAATTATCATAATCTTGCATTTTAACTCAAACTCTCATTACATAATCAACAATTACTCATCAAAAATATATTGCAAGCCGTAAAACATCTCAACACGGCTTCATAGTTAGGCTACCAATTTTCTAACCTAACTTCTCTTTTCGTACAGTTGGCTTGAACATACCACAATAAGTCAATTTAAGTATTTGTAAAATATTGGCTCTTATAAAGATATCATTGACTTGTAAGGGTTGAACCTCAAGTAAACTATAATTAGCAAATTTTTGTATATGAAATCACAAATTAAGCTCGGGTGATGCACACTTCCCTTTTTTATGAAATACAATACATACAACACTTATTACACATACAAACACTCAGCGTAGCCTTATGAACACATGCACACACAACCTACTTCTATTTATTTTTCTATATAAGATTTCTATTATACGCCCTTTAGAATGGGTCAAAGGAAGTAAAAATATATTAAAGTCATTCGGTTGTGGTATTGAGCTAAAAATATATTAAAGTCATTATGTTGGGGTATCGAGCTGGCCGTTGCAAATTCTTCTTTTATCTACCCAAATTTTTAAAATTAGTTCTATAAAATTAGCTCGCGACAATGAGAAAAGCTCATAAATTTATAATATTTATCTCTTTTTAGACCAACAATCCTCAAGCTATACATGGCCAACTAGCCATTGTCAGGCCAGCCCAGCCCGAGCACAAAAGGGCTCGAGCCTAAAACCCATGGGCCTAGCATGACCTGCGAACCTATCGGGTTGTGCCGGGTCAGCACGACGGGCTCACTACGTAAAAAAGAATCATACGAGACGTGCCCGAACGAAGAAGGGAGACGAACAAACTGTGTGTCTGTGTCGTCGCGTCTCACATTACGTTGTCATCAGAGACAGGCGACAAGGTGCATCACCGATCATACTAGGTGCGAAGCACGCTCAAAGGTAGTGTCTCTCCTTTCGCTGAGTCATAACAGACGGGCTTTACGAGGTCATTGGAGACGGGCAACGCGCGCGTCGCCCATCATTGTGAATGAGAGACATGCTCTAATGCAGCACGTCCCAGATATTTTGAATGATCCAAGTCGTTCTTTATGATAGCACATCGCACATTTATTGGCTTATCTGAGACGTGCTATAAGGAAGCGTGTCTCTTTTATTTAGATAATCCAATACATCCTCTGTTATAGTGCATCGCGGATTCTTTACAGGCAAGTTCAGTGCAGCGCTAACAGGAGACGCTCTATGCTAGATGCATGTCTCCTATTAGGTACCTCCACCCCTGATTATCCTGGTTCCCGACTGCATCCTGGAGCTAGCTAGGATTTGGCAGCCGCATTGTCTGTGTCAGCAACATACACATATAAAAACATATGTAGCCAAATGTCTCCTGTTCATCCAGCTTAACATGTAACTAATCAAATATTAACAAAGTGTACACACATTGACCAATCAAATATTAACAAGTGTAAATTGTGGTTACCAAGTAACTATTTACACAGAATTCCCCTGTTCATCCATCTTAACATGTAACCAATTTAAACAAAGTGTCACCTAATCATCTATTGGGTAATAAAATTCTTCATTTGAATTAATGATTTCAGAAAAGATAAACCTGCATAGGACGTCTCTAACTTGCTCAAGGCTACGATGTTCAGCGTTCCTTAAGATGGGTCCATAGTCCTACCACACGATAAAATGAGATTTAGCAAAAGATTCGTAATAAAGTAAAATAAATGCACTTACACATACATTGAAATTAGGTTGCTTTCAAAATAAAGCCATGTGTATGCATACATGGAAGCCACATGTGTTGGCCAGAGCTTGTTGTGGGATGTCGAATGCAGTATGATGTGTAAGCTGTTGGCGTTTTCCTTTTACTCGTCCAAAAGCCCTAAACAAAAACATTCACATTTAATGTAAAATTATTGTGCAAGGAAACTAAAGTGAAGAAGGAACTTACTCGTCAATATTGGACGAGATATCATTCCATGATCGGGTCTTTCGCTCGCCAGTTTTTTCATCTGTCGGCCTTGAGCAGTCACAGTACCAGACCTGGTCGTACCATGTAGATATTGCTATGGTTACCCAATGGTTACCTGTGTTGAAGGGTAGGACTAGGAGGTCCTTATCACTATACTATTTCATTGCCTTCACAAAATATTAAATAACTTCTTTTCTGCCCTTCACCATTTGCAGAAGAGGTTTTGCTGGTACTTGCGGGTCAAGATATGCAGCAGACGCGTTTCTCGTGTTATGACGAGCATGTTGTTGCTAGTACCTACACGCAAAATGCCAAATTTTTCACATATAACACTTGTATTGAGTATGCATTGAAGAACCTAGTTTTTGAGGAGACTTACAAAGCGAAGCAGCGTATTACGGAGATATCCAACGCGTCGAGGTTGAAAAGGACGTAGAGATCAGACCATGAGATGACAAAAGCACTATAACCCGAGAGAAAGTGTTTATCCTTTAATGACATTAGTATGGTATCACACTTTTTGCAATTTTCTATGTAGTATTGATGAAGTTGAACACAAGGTTTAGAAACTTGTTTGAGTGTGGCCGCAGTTAGCATTGGCTTTCCAAGTTCATACTTCGGGTTTGCATGCATCATAGCTTTTGGCACCCTCGGGTGAGGTTCTGACTCTTTCATTGGTTTCTTCCAACCTTCCTTCAACGATAATCACCGCTGCGGTAGACCCTTGTTCTTGGCATGTACATTCTTCGTCGGCTTTGCCGGCGGCTTATCAGGTGTAGGGTGCAGGGCACTTCGAGTGTGAGGTGGAGACCGACGCAGCTGCTCTTCAAGTGGAGAGTTCTACGGTAGCTCTACAGTTGGATACATATGCGGCTTCTCTGTAACTAGAGGCAACTGCTCTCCAATTGAAGACTGCTGTTGCTTCTCTATAACTGGAGGCAACGATAGCTCTGGAATTGGAGACAGATCCATCTGTTCTGGATTTGGGTGTAGAAGCAGACGTGCCTCAGGAGACATTGAAGCGATCAACGCGGATGTTGCTGCTGCTGCTGCTGCTGGGTCAACAATAATAAGGCTCTGTCTCCACTGAACCCTTCTAGTAACTGCATCCCGCATAGTCAGCGTTGTATTGTCCGGTGGCACTTCGAGCTCTAGGTTTTTTGTATTTTCATGCACCATGTCCACCTTGACCACAACATAGGATGGTGTGTCCACTTGAATGTTGTCAAGCATGGTCTGATCGGGATACACTAGCCCTCTCCCGACCTCCATTTGAGCGATTCCTCCAACCATTAGCAGAGAGCTCCATGTTGTTGGTCGAGCCATGTTATCTATCGTGTATGGCTCAATTGAAGGTCCAGACACTGATGCCTGAAGATCCTCCTGTGGTTGTCCACCCCCAGCTGCTGTAGAAGCAAAGCTGCTCCTACGCTTGTCGTCATTGAAAAACGCGTCAGGGATTGGTATACCTGCTCCCTCCAGCATTTGCTTCACGTCTCCTAGGAGCTCCTTTCTCATCTATGTTTTCAGCTCCTCGACGTTAACCTGTGATGTCGAGGCTGTTTTCCCTCTCACCATTTGACTCTTCGCTGCTCAGGTTCCACGCTCTTTGAGCGACGTTTGAAGTGCTCGGACTGTAGAAGGTGATACCGCCTGACTCACACAGCTGTGAACGAGCACGCATAAATGGTTTCAGCCATCCACTGAAACTGTTATATGGATTCTGAACACCTAGCAGGGCCAATGCTGAATCCTGTTCTTCCCAAATCCTTTTTTACCAGCATAACCATTGTTGCCGAGGTGGTAGTCAAGCTCGTTCTACGATCGGAGCCACTTCATATGTTCACTGCCCTTGGCAAATTTTTGTGATTCGCACTTTTCAATAAATCTCGTCCAGTCCTCTTCTGACACAATGGATACATATGGAAGGGGGTTTCACGATTCTTCGCAAACTCGTAAAGCTTAGTTTTGTAGGTCCTCCATGCATGAGAGATCATCTTCATAGCTAGCTTCTTCTCCTTTTGTTTTTATGTTCCGGATATTGAACATATGGTTGGATAGAGCTTTCGAAGAGTTCATCCTTTCCATTTTCGGTGAAGTGATCGAATCTCTCCAGGTTTAACGGCACCCTTTCCTGAGCAACTAGACCACAAATTCTGGATAGTCTTGTATTCACATTATGGTCCAGAGGTACGCCTTCATCATTGGACTTATGAACAGTCACAATTTATGTCAGCCACATCGTCCACAACCTTTTCTTTCTTGTGTTACCAGAGGCAGATGCATCCTCTTCATGTGTCTGCTGCTGAGTTTGCTGCTGAGCTGTTGCTGAGCCTCCTCTCAATATGCTGTTGATGCTCCGACTAATACATCTTCATATTTACAAAAAACATTGAAATCCTGTAAAACATTATCAAATTTCAGCCACATTCGCACAAACAGTCACATAAGGGAGCAAATTCTCTCATGGCATTTGTACCTTAATAAGAAAAAGATCTATGTGCCAAGTGTAATACTCTAGGCGTAGTACTCCGAAAATATACTAAACATTGATCGGTGAACCACCAAAGCACGGACCATTTGGTCTCGAACCAAAGCACGAACAATCCTTATTAGGGTAGTGCCAAGCTGTTTGACGGGGAGTCAAGGGTCGATGGTGGCAGCGCAAAAATGATCAAGAAGGTAGTGTCAAGGCGGCGGCGAGATCTGGGTAAGCAGACCGACGCGGCGGCGTGCTCCGGGGAAGGTGACGACGCGGCGGCGGTTTCTAGGGCGAGAAGTGATCAGCGCGTGCAAAAAGTGAAAACTTGTGCTAAGTGTTGCGAAGAGAGCATGCAAAAGAGCTAAAAGTACCTTAGGGCAGTGTCAAGGCGGCGACAAGCTCCGGGGAAGCGGACTCACGCGACGGCGTCCTCCGAGGAAGGGTTGATGCGGCGGCAGTTTCTATGGCGAGAAGTGATCAATGCGCGCGAAAACTGAAAAGTTGTGCTACGTGTTGCGAAGAGAGCGTGCGGGAGAGCTAAAAGTACCTTAGGGCAACTATTTCAGACACGCCTCAGAAGAGCCACCGCTATGCGCGTCTCACTTTAGGAAAGCGCGTCTCTTTTCTTTTGAATTAATGTGCGTTCGTTGCCATAATGCCATTCGGGCACAGAATTCAAAACGCTCCAACTTCATTGTAGATGACATGTGGGACCGTGCCAAAACTAAATAACAAAAGCGTCTAAATCGGAGACGTGATTTTTGAAAACGCGTCTCACATTATCTTGCCTAAGAGACACCCCTTTGTTAGGCGCGTCTCGCATCACTTTCGTATCTTTTTAGGCAGAGTCTAAACCGGAGACATTCTTTTTGAAAATGCGTGTCACATTATCTTGCCTGAGAGACGCCTCTTTGTGAGGTGCGTCTTGCATCACTTTCGTATCTTTTAGGTAGAGTCTAAATCGGAGATGATCTTTTTAAAAACGCGTCTCACATTATCTTGCCTGAGAGACGCCCCTTTGTGAGGCTCGTCACGCATCACTTTCGTATCTTTTTATGCAGAGTCTAAATCAGAGACGTTCTTTTTTAAAACTTGTCTCACATTATCTTGCCTGAGAGACATGTCATTGTGAGGATCGTCTCACATCACTTTCTTATCCATTTTTTCAGGGGGAAGCAAGTGATACATTTAGTAGTGCTTCCTTAAGAAACAGAACACAAGGCATCAGTACTTCTCCATAACAAACAGAGCACATATGACCAATGAAAGTCAAATTTTCACTCAAATGACAATATTTTCACACATTTGAGCATATATCACACAAATATCCAAATGGAAGTCAATTTTTCACTCAATTGACCATATTTTCACATATTTGAACATTTTTACACACAATCAATTTGGTACTTTATGTTGCGGTCTTGGTTTTTTGAAATTCTTGACTTTTTCATGGTGACCATTCTACAAGTAAGGAAGTTCGTTGGCCGATGGTATTCTTAGCTTGATCATCGAGGTGACAAAAGGAGGAATCTCATCAAATTGGTCAAACTCTTCCTCATCGACGACATTCTCGACTCCAACGATTCGTCGTTTTCCATGTATAACCACCTTAAGTCTTTTATTTGTTGTGTCTGAAACATAGAAAACTTGATAAACGTGTTTTGCTAACACGAAATGCTCCCACTTATATCCTTGACGGTTAAGATCAACGCCAGTGAAACCGTACTTGTCTTGTACAACACCTTTGATTCCATCAACCCAGTTGCAACGGAAAAGAGGAATCTTGAATCCTTGAAAGTCAAGCACCCAGATCTCTTGTATTTGACCATAGTACATGTCTTTGTCTTGGCCCGCAGCGTTATAAGCATCAACACGGACACCACTATTCTGATATGTGCTTTTCTTATCTTGTTCTACAGTGTAGAATGTGTATCCATTTATGTCGTACTCTTGATATGTAATAACTATGAATATAGGACCACGAGCCAACTTTTTTAGGTACTCACTTGTTTGAGTATCCGGTGAGTGAGAAATCCGATCCCGGAGCCAGCCAATGAATTTTCTCGTGTGTTCATTGGCTAACCATGATTCATTGCGGCTAGGATTGTCTCTAAGCACCACCTCCTTGTGCTCATCGAGGTACTCCAACACAATGGACATGTGTTGCAACACGTGGAAATAAGCGCAGAAGAATAAAGGTGAATCTGGAGTTATAGCATTCTTCCCAATGGTCCCTTTTCCTGTGAGCCTCCCCTCATGACGAGACTTGGGAACACCAATCGAGTTACCCATGTCAGTGTAGTTTAGAGCCCACTCCACAGCTTCCTCTGTAGAGTATCCTTGTACCATGCTACCCTCAGGGTAAGCTCAATTTCTAATGAAGGACTTCAGTATACCGTAGAATCTCTCATAAGCATACATCTACTGAAGAACATAGGGCCAAGTACCTTTATCTCCTTAATAAGATGAGTTGTGAAATGGAAGCCGATGTCGAAAAATGCAGGTGGAAAATATATCTCAAGGAAGCATAAAGTTTCATAGTGCCATTTTTCCAATGACTCGAGATCTTCACATAGTACTTTTCGACCAGTTGCATTGAAGAAAAAGCAAAAGTTCATTATAGCCTCCCGAACCTTGACCGGTAGGATATTTTGAATTCTAACAGCAATCATCTGCGTAAGCAATACATGGTAATCATGAGACTTCACACCGGGAGCTACTTTTAGGTCTGGGAATGAAATAAGCCTTGAGACGTTCGTTGAGTACCCAGATGGTACTTTCACATTTTTCAAGAACCCACAAAACTCTTTTTTCTTCATTTTTTGAAAGGCTGATGCATGATGTGGGTAGGTCCATTCCTTTTACCGAGTCATCGATCCACAACTCAAGCCTATTTCCCATTTTCTTTAGATCTAACCATGCATGTCCATGGTCCCGAGTTTTCCCATCCGTGTTAAGCAATTTTCTGAGTAGGCTCTCGCACACATTCTTCTCAACAAGCATCACATAAATCGAATGACGGACGTCTAAGTCTTTCCAATACGGTAGCTCCCAAAAAATCGATTGCTTCTTCCACATGTCATTTTCGCCAGTATTTTTGTCAGTCTTTTTCCGCTTACCAAGGACGACATGGATATCCTTGACCATTTCATAGACTTCATGACCCGCGATGTGAGGTGGAGGATGCCTCCTCTCAGTGTCACCATTGAAATTATCCTTCATACTCCGAAATGGGTGCTTCATTGGAAAGTATCGTCGATGTCCCATATGTACACTATTTTTCGTGACTCACTCAAGTATTATGAGTCTGCTTTTCTCAAACAATGTGGACATCCGCAATCCTACTTTCTTACTCTGTCCGGGCAAGTTACGTGCCGTTAGAGAATCACAAAAAGTCACAAATAAAATGGCTTTGAGGCGAAAGTACTCACGCTTGTGGTCATCTCAGGCCTGCACTCTGTCGTTGTACCACAACTGCTTTAGATCTTGAACCAGAGACCTGGAATAAGTGTTGATGTCATTTCCAGGTTGTTGTGGCCCCGATATCAGTCCTGACATCATAATATATTTCTGTTTGTTGCACAACCAAGGAGGAAGGTTCAAAATTGTAAGCACAATTGGCCATGTGCTATGTGTGCTATTGTTCAAAAAAGGATTCATGCCATCGGTGCTCATTGCGATCCTAATATTTCTCGGATCAATGGCAAATTCAGGATTTCGTGAATCAATGTTTCGCCACTATGTGGCATCAGCTGGATGTCTTATCATTCCAGCATCCTGGTTATGCTTCTCTTTGTGCCATAGCAACAATTCTGACTCCTTCTTGTTCGCAAACCAATGCTTCAAACAAGGAATTATAGGAAAGTACCAAAACACCTTTTCAGGCCCTCTTTTTCTTCTATTGCAGTTCTCATCATCATCGTCATCTTTCCTACGATTGAATCTACCCACTCCACAAATAGGGCATTTGTCGAGGTTTTCGTACTCAGGACCATTATATAAAATACAATCATTCTTGCACGCGTGGATTTTCTCCACCTCCAAACCCAATGGACAAATTATCCGTTTTGCCTCATAAATTGTCATAGGCGCTGTGTTTCCTTGGGGTAACATGTCCTTAAGGAGCGTCAACAATTCCTTAAAACTACAATCACTCCATCCGTTGCTTGCCTTCAACTGGAAAAGTTTTACCATCGCAAACAGTCTGGTGTACTTAGCCGCACAACCATGATACAATGGCTTGTTCGAGTCTTTAATCATCTTCTTGTAATTTGAAAGTTCACCATTACTGTATCGATCATCGTCGCCATGTCTCTCGACATTGCGTACCATCTCCTCTATGTTATGCACTTGAAATTCAATGTCGTCATCGGTGAACCCTGATATATTTGGCTCGTTCACATCCTCGTCGTGATCTTCTTGGACACTGGTAGGGACCTCCCTCTCCAGATATGAATCTCTCATCTCAGCTTCATTAAGCCCCTCCTCCCCATGTTTTTCCAACATCGATAATCCACCATGAATCCATGTGTGATCAAATGTGACCTCAACACTTCATCTGTGCGATATCTTTTCTCATTCTTGTAGTGTTTTCAAGGACAACAAATAGTCCTTCTAATGTTGTCCAACATGTCTTTCTTCGTGAAATCAATAATGCATCTACCCCTTGGATATATTCATTGCAAATGCGCGGCCCATACATCCAACTTTGATCCGACGACATCTACGTACAGAAAAAAGAGCTAAATGAAAGAAATTCGAAGCCACTGATAATCACCGCAAGCCAACTTCAATCAAAGAAAATGTAAAGGTAAAAAAAATAGTAAGGAACGGGAGAGGAGGAGAGGACTAACCCTTTTGTTTTAAGATCCACTAATAATCACCGCAAGACTTTTAGAATGAAAGAGGGAAAAAACAGAGCAAGAACACGGCAGATCTGGTAGCCACTTGTTCCGCCACAGCTGGGAGGTCGTAGAAGGGCAACAGAAAATTGAGACAAACCGATATAAAGCTCGTCTCTCTATAGAGGGAATGGGAGACGAGCCCGCTTCCATAACAAAGGAGACGCGTCTCACCAGTGAGTATGGGAGACAAACCAGATTCGATTATGAAAGAAGACGAACAGCAAGGGAAGTCCGTCTCAATTACGAAAAAATATGAGTCGCACTCAATGAAAGCGCATCTCCAGTTTGTCAGAGAGGCACACGTGTCTCGAATACCTACATAATTGAGATGGGATTTATTGTAACGCGTGTACGTTCAACTGAGCCATGTCAGATCCTCACTGAGGCGGGCGCGTCTCTATTAAGGTTATCAAAGACGTACTCCTTTTAGCGTGTCGCCCATCTTTGTCTCCTATTTGGGTTTCTTACGTAGTGGCTAGAGACATAGGCCTGAGCATGGACTGAGTCCCCTTTTGTCATGTCAGGATGTGATGGGCCCGTTCAGGTGCCGGTGGGCCATGCCGGCCTGGGGCTTGGACAAAATAACACTCAGTAGAGAGCATAGAGACACACAAATTTTAACATAGTCCAGTAACACACAACAGAATTATATTTATTTAGATCACCATGCTTAAAAGAGTTTTTACAATGGTCATCACCAGGAAGGCCGTGCATACGAAGATCTTCGTTAATGGAGCTAGTGCCCTCTCCCTCGGCAGCCATCATGGATGTCGGCAGTCGCCATGACAGCAGTCTTCGAGTGGCATCGACCAAGACTGTCAGCATCGTCTGTCCGTGGGGGGCACCACATCTGAGATCCAGCGACCATGGACGCCAACTCTTCACGGGGCCACCGAGATCCAAGGGTGCTGATGAGGGGGAGGGTGCCCGAGCGCGGATTGACACCCACTCTGCAGGAGCACCGAGGCATCGCGATCCAGCAGCGCAGGGGCTTGAGACGACGAGATCCATCGGCAACGACACCGCGGGAGCACTGAGGGAGCAGAGGGGAGCAGCGACGACAAAGTACGTTTGGCAGCAGCGGCAGATCTACAGTTCTACACCACGAGCGAGTGATCGAGCGCTGGGAGGGACTTGGGAAGGGGAGCTGCGCTAGAGCGGCGAAGGTGGAGCGAGCGTGTTCAGCGGCAGCGGGGTGCGGTCGGCAGTCGAAGGGCTTAGTTAGGGGGAGGGGGCAAGGCCGCGAGCGAAGAGATGGAGAGGTTAGAGGATTAGGGTTTCACTCAAGGGGAATGGACGAATGGGGATTAGGGTTTCACCCGGAGTATATATGATGTAGCGGACGGGCCACTCGGGACATCACGGGCCAGTCCCATCAGGCCAATCGGACCGCTTGTCATGTTGGGCCACCCCGACGGGCTTGAGATCAAGCCCGTGCACGACCCGTACCATGCTTCGGGCTGGCCTAGTCCCGGTCCCAACCGGGTCGTGTTGAATTCGTGCCGTGCTTTATTACCGGGCTTTTGGGCTGGCCCGTTTGGCCCGGCCCATCTGGCCACCTATACCTCCAGCCGATTCATCTTTAACTCAGATGCATGAAAGAGACCGCAGACAGAGCCAATGATAAGATCAAAGCGGAACACATGCGTTACCAGCTCGCAACCATACTTTAACATTCAACGATCCAAAGTACGATTAACAGACCAAAAGAATCGTCACAGAGCAGCAGCAGGAGCACTTGTCGGTCGTTGTTGCGAGCTGCAACTTGCAATGCGTCCGGCGGGCAGGCAGGCATAACTGGGAGCAAGAACCGCGGCGTATAACTGGGGCGCCGAGCACTGTCAAGAACAGTTTACTTGTCCAGCAACAACGTGAGCCCCCGTTTGGTCCCGGCCGCCGGCACAGGCATGTGCATGATGATTGAAGGATCGGTCTCATGCAGCATTATCATGTCAGCTTGCCCTTTGTACGGCCTGTGGTCCCGAATCTTTTTGATTCCGTATGAACTTAGGAGTATAAATAAATCGGATTACCACGGAACCACCACCCCAAAGTACGTGTTTGTTATCGTTGAAAGTTTAGAAACAGATGTGGCGATTGGGAGATGGCTTGCTGCCCTGCTCTGAACCAGTGAACCTGATGTCATGTTATTGCAACACCATGAGTGTATGCAGTATTTTTTACCTAACACACGTGGCAAACACAAAATTTATAAATTGGTAAATAATCTTATTCGGCGTAGGAGGGTAGCGGAGCAACTGCACTAATGATCGATATTTTAAGATATGGGAATTGTGTATTTCATCAAACAAGCAAGCATCTCAGTCTCTACATCAAGAGATGTATGCAGCCTAGCTTTCGAAAAAAGAGATGTATGCAGCCAACCTTATTACAACGTCTCAGTCTCGACATCCGGAGATGTATGCAGCCACCTGTTATTAAAAAAAAGTTTGCTGCATGAGGTAGACTCTGTTTACTGCATGGGCTGAAAGCAGTGATAATGTAACGGAAACAAAAAAAACTGAAATGGTTCATCTTAAATCATATTTAATCTATTGCTAAATTTCCATCCATGTTTGACAAAAATGTCCATGATGCTTAACTCCAAAAGTAGGTGTGCTGCATATAGAACGGATAATTGATTTTAATATAACTAGGTTTTGTCACTTGAATTTTTGGATCTAAATACACAAAACGTACTACATCTTACTTTAGTTCACACGTTAATCTAAGGACAATTTGCTGGAAATTACTCCGAACGCAGTGGTCACGGATGCGGCTTCCTTCCTCCCGTTAAGTCATCCCATGCGTCCTCCCGCTAATGTGTCAAAATATTATTAGTCTCACTTTGAATGCTCAAATTAACTATCATACCTTCACAACAAATAAGATGATGACACATCAGTAAGAGGATGCATGGGAGTATAAATGGGAGGAGGGAAGCCGTGTCCAGTGGTCACTGCGTCCGGGGGGGGGGGGGACCGGCCGAACTCAGCTCTTTAGCTAGCTCGCAGAACGAAAAAAGAAAGAAAGTTCAAAGGTGCCATGGATTTGGCTGGAGAAATGGGTATCTACTATCTAGGCGCACATGCATGGCATCGACCAACCTCTAGGCATGGCAGCACGTCCATGAATTATAGGTTTGAACGCCGACAAGCATATGCATATACACATGGCGTACGCTCCGTCACATGCCCTTCCTACACGATTGGGTTGTTGAATCAGTGAACGGGCACCACAAAGTACGTTCGTACGACCTGCACGGGCGCACGAGGGCGGCGGAGGCGATGAGTAGACTCGCCGCGGCGTGGTCCATCCCCATCGCGCCGTGATCATCTTCATTCTCTCATCGATGGATGCCGGGCCGGCAGCACGGCAGTGGGCAGCGAAAGGCAACGCGAGGCGGCACGTGCAGCAACTGCGCGATGCTCAACATGGCCGCGCATCTCGCTTGTCTCCCGGATCTTGCCTGCTCAACCCCCTCTCCCCTGCTTCTCCTCCAACCAATCACCTCTCCTCGTCATGCCGCTGCTCTCTCTCTTCCTTCTGCTCCCGGCCTTGGCCATGATATATACACATGACATCCGCACAGCGCCATTATTGAGGTGCTGTTTGCTAGCCAGATCTCCTTTATCCTCTTAACTCTCGTTGTCTCTGCCACTGCACCATTCTCCCTGCAGATAGAGCCTTCGTATTCACAGCAAACATACACAGCAGATCGGTCGGCCGCTTGATTAATCTGGCCTCGATCGCTTGCATTGGCCGTTCTCTCTTGCAGCACCTGCAGTGACTGCGCGCGTGCTCCCTGTATGGGTTCCTGGGTTCGCACGATCACGACCCCGTTCCGGAAAGCCTGCACCATCTTCGGCCCGCAGAAGGACGGAAAGAAACCGCAACAACAGAGCTCAGGTCAGTTCATCAATTTCCATATTCTTAATTTTTTCAGGCTGTTTTGTGTTGTATGTTGCCGTATTTGCTCTGAAGATTCGTCACTGGTGGTGCTATAGCCCGCTAACGGGAAATGAATCTGGTTATGCAGCTATGGTGCGGCACGTTGACGCAGAGAGGGCCAAGCTGCACGGGGAGGTTATGGCGTGCGCCTACGAGGACGTCCAGGTCATGTGGTCCATGCTCGACCAGGCACGGATCCGGGAGCTCAGCGGCAGCTCGTGACCGGAGCCAGCCGTCTGTTCATGCATTCCCCGTGAACGCCATGATTGAGACATGGTGAAGTACATAGCCAAATCTCTTTCCCCACCAATCCCGGCCAACTTGCTTTTCTGTGCTTGAAGCTGATCGCGGAGCTATTGGCCAAGATCTCGGTTGATCAAGCACTGAAATTAAGGGTCCGTTTTGCCTGTAGTACCTAGATTTAGCATTGTTTTCCTTGTAGGATGCTGCTTGGTTCGAGAGTCTGAATCCCCTCTGGCACTACTCTTATCTCGTTAAGGTGCCTGATTGGAGAGATGTACTGTACATGATAACGACTACCAGTTGGGATCTCGATCTACCATTGATAATTTGATATCTTCTCTTTATCTGGTTGGTCACTTTGCTTTCTCAACTCTGAAGTTTAGTCATCGATGCCCTGCACAGGCCAGATACTCTCAGGTACTGAGTTCTTGAATCCAGACCGACAAGGCTCACTATTTTATTTGGATACACAGGGATGACAAGAGCTTACGAAGAAGCAAACTTTATCTGCTACTTTATAGTTTGATACCTCAACTATTTTTTCGTCAATATAGAAACTTCATTAGAATGTGTAGATTGGCCGTCTTGACAATTAGATGGACTCCACTTATTTACATCCTTACCAAAAAAGAAGTAAATAATAACTACCAATCCATTAAATCAAACACCATTGATGAAATGTGAAATCAACCCTGTCATAACATATTTAATTTGAAGAGAAGAGCAAGCCCCCCCCCCCCCCCCCCCGCTCTCTCTTTTACCAATGAGGTTACAACAACAAATTATTCAAAAGAGTGTCACGCCCGGTCATCATAAAGATGAACAGACGCTAATCACATGTACGCCAGGATCAGTTGAATCGTACATGCGTCGACGAAAGTGAAATATCATACATTGCCATGTTCGAATACATAAATAGTCTTACAGTACGACCCGAAGGTCTACAAATACACACCACAAATATTTACAACAACTACAAAGTTAACAAAGTCCAAACTACAGCAGAAGACTAATAGATGAGAGTAGCTCCATCTCCACAGGCAGCCGTTGCGCGTGAGGTCGCCAGCCTAGACCAAGTCCTCCGGGATGACGTAGAAGTCCTCCGGTGCCACTTCTTCTTCTTCATATTCTAATGGAAAATTAAACGCTTGAGTACTCAGCAAGTGCGGGAAGAGATGACATGGATGGCTAAAGCAAGGGAAGGCCAATTATGGCTTAGCACTACGCTTAAAACCTAACCTTAGCTTTCAATTACCAATATCATAATTCAAGAAGTAATCAACTCATAAGTAGTGATAATGAATGTACTTGAATCATAATTAACCATCCTTTCCCAACCATAGACTAATTATGAAAAGGCCCCAAGCCGCTCTTGTCCGTGAGCACGGCTGTCATGATAGTTTTACCAAATCTCTGCAGAGAGTGTACCCTTTCCCCACAAGCAGTGATTCCATCCCCTGTTGCCAGGTGGACTTGAGTAAACCTCCATGTAGCCCGTGGTGATCAACCACATTTCACACTTCCGTAGGTGTGTGGCTCGGAGATCACTACATGGTCTTTACAAAGGTGCTCCCGACTAGTGCTAGCCCTCTAAGGTTTCCACCACTGGGGATTCTCGAAGTAACCCTCTGCCCCAGAGCCCCCTCTTGAGCCTTGCGGATCCCAAAACAGATCACCCGCATCATTCCCCGCACCATCCAACCACTAGCATTTCATCGGGAGAAACCTAATTAATTGACCATGATGCCCCATCTCAGTCTCGTGGTGGTACTATAAAGCTTAGTGGCTTCCTCCATAAACCGATCCTTAGAATCTGGTGGTAACAAACCCCAATCCCGGGTCTCGTGCAAACTGCACCATCCCAATACTAACCAACCACCAGATTCCTATCCACTACAATAGTGTAATCACCACAAGTTCAAGTAACCATAAAGTTTAATGTAGCACAATTGTGTGGAATCCCAATTCCCAACATTTAAGCATGACTAAGCATAACTATGACCTATCTACTTCCCAACCCATTTCAGGTAACAAGGAATTATATGGAACAAGGCATGTAAACATGAAGTAGGACATCAATTTAATTAGCATGCATCTATCTAAATCCCTAGAACTAGAACAAAATGGTCAAGGGCACTTGCCTTCGTTGAAGACTTGAGTGTTGGCGAAGTCCTGGTCTTGGAGGTTAAGATTAGGGTCGTAGTACGACTCTAGATATATATCCAAGCATGGCAAGAATAGAATAAAGCTAAATAAGTAAAGGGCACGCAAAACAATACATCACAACACACACATAAGCATAAAATCCTATACTAATGCATCCCTACGAAGTATTTATTACTTAACATGGTCAAAGTATGCATTTCATATTTATCCTACATTTTTGGGATTGAATTATAGCCTAAAACCATTTTTATTGAATTTTCTATGGCCAAAATGTATTTTTAAACATTTATAATAAATATTCCATGGACAAAATATATTTGAAATGAACTCCACAATTTATTCACAGCATAAAGTAATTTATACCAATTTTTCCTAGTATTTCTACACTTAATTACCATTTTTATCTATTTTCTACACATTAATACACCTATAAACAATATTTAACAAATAAATAAAAGTCCAGGGACTGGAAAGTAAGATTACTACACTGTACAGGGGCTAAATCTACAATTCTATAAATTTCCACGGGTTAAATTGACTATTTAAACGATTTAAACCAATTCCAGAAAGTCCAGGGGCTAGACTGTGAATTCTGGGGGCTAGATTTGAATTCCAGCAAGGTCCAGGGGTTAGCCCGCAAGATTCCAGGGGCCTGGGTGAATAACCGAAGGCGGGAAAGGACATTCAAATGTGGGCCGTTGGATCTGCACCGGACGACCCAGATTTTATCATGCGAACCGGTATGCCGATCTAATCTCAGCCGTAGGCCGGAAATGGACGGCCCTGGTCGAGCCACGTCGGCTCTAACCGGCGCCAGAGCAGCACGCGGCGGCGCTCGACGGCTGACGACGACGAGCTCGCCAGAGATCATCCAATCTACTGAATTACACCCTAATTCTAAGATCTGAGCGTACAGAAACGAAGAGGGAGAGAAGGTGAACTCACCTAGGGGAGTAGCTAGGCTTGAAATCGGCCGGAGGGTGGTCGGCGACGAGGAATGGCGGCGGGGCTCGACGGTGAAGGGTGAAGCAGCGGTGCACCGGCGATCTCCCTGAGCTACGATGTCCGGGATGCTCCTGGCGGTGCAGCAACCACGTTATGCCAAGAATGGAGGGGAGAAGGGGGTTGCACCGATGGGAACACGAGTGCAGAGGAGTTTACCGGCGGTGAAGGGCTAGGGTTACAGAGAGAGCTCAGGGGAGGGGAAAATGGGGGCGCCGGCTCCTCTTAAGCGCGGAGGGGGGTACGGTTGTGGCGCTCGGCCGAAATTGTAGCGGGGGGAGTGGTTCCGAGGGAGGGGGGAGAAGTGGGCGCGGGGTGGGCACAGCAGTTGCGAGCGGGAAGGAGAGAAGGCGACGATTGTGCCCTGGGGAAGATGACAGGTTGGGTCCGCGGTGCAGAGAGAGAAGGGAGGGGGAGGGCGCGGTTGGGCTGGCGGGGGAAGGAATGGGAATTGGGCCAGGGGAGAAGTCAGCCCAGGGAGGGGGTTTAATTCTTTTTCTTTTTCTTTTTCCTTTCTTTTCTTTTGATTTGAATTCAAATTCATATTTCAACGTTTGCTACTCGTTTGAACTTCAAAATTCACACAAAAATGCAGGCTACAATGCACAAGGGTTTGAGCAAATTTTATACATGAAATAATGGGTGTTACAACTCTACCCCCCTTAAAAGGAATCTCGCCCTCGAGATTCGGACGTCCTAGGAGAATAAATGAGGGAAATCCGCCTTGAGATCTTCTTCTCTTTCCCATGTTGCTTCTGCCTCTGAATGATGCTTCCATTGCACTTTACACATGCGAATGACTTTGTTTCTTGTGACCTTTTCCAGTGTCTCAAGTATCTTGACAGGCTGCTCCACATAAGACAAGTCTTCCTGTACATCCACTGCTTCCATAGGCAATTGCTCTTCAGGCACTCTTAAGCACTTCTTAAGTTGTGATACATGGAACACGTTATGCACATCTGACAAGTGTGGTGGAAGCTCAAGCTGATATGCCACTTCACCTCGTCTTTCGAGTATCTTGAACGGACCAATGTAGCGGGGTGACAACTTGCCTCTTACTTTAAATCTTCTTAATCCTCTCATAGGTGACACCTTCAAGTACACGTAATCACCAACTTCAAATGTGAGATCACGTCTTCGAGTATCCGCATAACTCTTCTGTCTTGTTTGAGCTGCCTTTAGATTCTTCCGAATTTCTTGTACTTGTCTTTCAGCCTCTTGTAACACGTCAGGCCCAAAGACTTGACTTTCCCCAGTTTGATTCCAAAACAACGGTGTCCTACATTTTCGCCCATACAATGCTTCAAAAGGAGACATCTTCAAACTGGCTTGATAACTGTTGTTGTAAGAGAATTCGGCATATGGCAGATTCTTGTCCCAACTTTTGCTATTCTTTAAAGCACACACTCTCAACATGTCTTCTAATATCTAGTTGGTGCGTTCTGTCTGACCATCAGTTTGAGGATGATATGTCGAACTAAAATTTAGATGGGTATCCATTGATTCATGCAACTTTTGCCAGAATCTTGAGGTGAATTGTGTGCCTCTGTCTGAAATGATCTTCTTAGGAACTCCATGTAAGCATACAATCCTGGAGATGTACAGTTCCGCCAGCTTGGGACCATTGTAGGTCTCTTTCACAGGAATAAAGTGAGTGACTTTAGTTAGACGGTCCACAATAACCCATATAGAATCATATCCAGACTGTGTTCTTGGTAGTCCCACAATGAAATCCATACTAATTTCTTCCCATTTCCATTCTGGCACTTTGATTGGTTGCAATAACCCTGCTGGTCTTTGATGTTCCGCCTTAATCAATTGACATGTATCACATATGGCCACATATTATGCTACATCCTGTTTCATTCCATGCCCCCAATATCCATCTTTAAGGTCTTGATACATCTTTGTGCTTCCGGGGTGAATAGAGTAAGATGAGTCATGAGCTTCTCTTAGTATCAACTCTTTAATCTCCTTGATATCTGGAACACAAATCCTCTTTCCAAGCCATAGGGTTCCTTGTTCATCCTCTCTAAAGTTCGGAGCTTTCCCTTTCTTCATCAAGTGCTTGATCTCCTTGATCTTCTCATCATTCTTTTGTCCTTCTCGTATATCACGTTCAAGGGTTGAGTCCACTTCCATAGCAACTGCTTCAGTGCTAGACACTAGACATAGGTTTAACCTTGCAAACTCTTCACATAATTGGGGTTGAAGAGCTTGTACTGACAAGTTATTGTTTTGTCCCTTCCTACTTAGAGCATCGGCGACCACAGTAGCCTTGCCTGGATGGTAGTTGATTCCCACATCAAAATCATGTATTAACTCCAACCAACGACGTTGCCTGAGATTAAGATCCGGTTGTGTGAATATGTATTTCAAGCTCTTGTGATCTGTGTATATCTCAGTCCTTTTCCCCATCAAGTAGTGTCTCCATATCTTCAAAGCATGGACAACAGCTGCCAATTCTAAATCGTGGGTTGGATAGTTCCTCTCGTGTTTTCGTAGTTGTCTTGAAGCGTAGGCCACAACATGTCCTCCTTGCATTAAGACACATCCTAAACCATGACCAGATGCATCACAATAGACCACAAACTCCTTCTGCATATCAGGCATCACCAATACCGGTGCACTGGTTAACCTCTTCTTCAACTCGGCGAAGCTTACTTCACATTCGGGGGTCCACTTGAAAGCAACTCCTTTCTCAAGCAACTTAGTTAGTGGTCGAGAGATCTTTGAAAATCCCTCGATGAATCGACGATAGTAACCAGCCATACCTAAGAATCTTCGTATATCATGCACACTCTCGGGTGTTTCTCACTTAAGAACATCTGCCACTTTGCCTGGATCCACTGCTATACCTCCTTCGGATATGACATGTCCCAAAAATGATACCTCCTTTAGCCAAAACTCACACTTCCTAAGTTTGGCATACAGTTGATGTTGGCGAAGCTTTTGTAGAGCCATCCTGAGGTGCTCCTCATGCTCTTCTTCAGTCTTGGAGTAGATAAGTATGTCATCGATGAATACCACTACAAACTTGTCCAAGTACTCCATGAATACCTTGTTCATAAGATACATAAAATATGTTGGAGCATTGGTCAATCCAAACGACATAACTGTATACTCATATAATCCATATCGAGAGACAAATGCCGTCTTGGGAATATCCGATGGTCTAATCTTCAGCTGGTGGTAGCCCGAACGAAGATCAATCTTGGAAAACACACATGCTCCTCTCAACTGATCAAACAAATCTTCAATCCTTGGTAGTGGATATTTATTTTTGATTGTTACCTCATTTAAGGCGCGGTAATCCACACACAACCTTTGAGTTCCATCCTTCTTAGGTACAAATATGACTGGTGCTCCCCAAGGCGATGAGCTAGGGCGAATATATCCTTTTGCCAATAACTCCTCAATATGATCCTTTAGTTCAGCTAATTGTTTAGCATCCATTCTATATGGCCTCTTATATATTGGGGCCGTTCCAGGTACTAATTCAATGACAAATTCAATCTCTCGGTCAGGGGGCATACCTGGTAAGTCATCTGGGAATACATCCAGAAATTCCTTCACAATCCTGATGTCTTTGGTACTCTCAAGATGGTTGAGTTGTACTACTGCCTCTTGTGTCTGTTCTGGCTTGAACTCCACTGTAGTGCCATCCGGGTGTGTTAAGCAGACTGTTTTAGTTGCACAATGAATTACTCCTTGATTCTTCGTCAACCAGTCCATTCCTAGAATGATGTCTAACCCTTGTGAGTCCAACACTATTAGGTTGGCCCAAAAGACTACCCCCCTTATGTTTATACTCACTTTTCGGCGCAGATGCCTTGCCACCATCTCTCCTCCAGGAGAGTTTATCAATAATGGCCCATTCAAGAATGTAACTACCATGTCATGCTTCTTTATGAAATCCTTGGATATAAATGAATGTGTAGCACCCGAATCAAACAATATGGTGGCGGGGTGGGAGTTAACAGAAAACATACCGATCACCACATCGGGCGCTTCCTGTGCTTGCTCCAGAGTCACATGGTTGACACGACCAGTTGGGTTTTGTTGCTTCTTTGGACAACTGCTGGCATAGTGTCCCCATTCTCCGCACTTGTAACATTGTACTCCCGCAGAATTATTCGGGCCCTTGTTGCCTCCTGATTGGTTTCTTGGGGGTTGACCATTTGGACGGTTAGCTGGAGCTGAAGGGCGGGGTGGCTGCATCTGCTGACATGGGGGTTGCATTGGCTGGCGTGGTGGCTGCTGCTGCTGCTGCTGCTGGCGCATTTGCTGGTTGTAGGGAGTGGGTGGCCTGTAGTTGGAGTTTGGAAACCTCTGTCCCGAGTAGTTCATGGGACGAGTCATTTGGTTTGCAGGCGGAGGGTTAAGACGGGGGCGCACATTGCTGCTAGAGGCATGTGCCATAGTCAACTTCCTTTTTCTTTCCTCATCATCCAGTTCCTTTTTAGTCCTCTCCACTTCAAAAGCTTTGTCAACCAGCTTCTGAAAGTCGCCGTAGTCGCTGAAAGACATGGCAAACTTCAACTCCTTGTCCAATCCATTCTTGAAGCGGAATTGTTTCTTGGAGTCAGTATCCACATCGGTTGGAGCATAGCGGGACAACTGGGTGAATGCATTCAAATAGGCCCTCACAGTCATAAGGCCCTGCTTCAACATAAGGAACTCTTCACGTCTTGCTTGTATTTCTCCCTCAGGCACAAAGTGATTGCGGAAGTTGGTCCTGAATTCTTCCCAAGTAATGCTTTCTGGATCCCAGTGGGCTTCAGTAAAGGCAGTCCACCAGTCGGCTGCCGGTCCTTGGAGTTGATGGGAGGCTAGTAGTACTTTCTCCCTTCCTTCATAGTGGATGAGCCTCAACTTGCTTTCAATGGTCCGGAGCCAATCATCGGCATCCATGGGTTCGGTGACTGTGGCAAAAGTGGGTGGATGAGTGTTCAGGAAGTCCCTTAGGAAGGACCTAGGTGGAAAAGGTGGTGGTGGCAGAAGGTTGTAATTTGGTGGTGGTGGGGGTGGGGCTTGCTGCAGGTTGGTGACAATCTGAGTAAGGTTGTTAAGCAGCTAGGTTTGGATAGCCATCATCTGCTGCATTTGTTGCGCGGCTGGGGCTCCTCGGGCACCCCTACCATTCCATCCTGGCACACCTCCAAGTCCTTCATCTTGGAGCACAGCGCCCCTTCCACGACCTCTACCTCTACCTCTTCCAGACATCTGTGTAGGGAATAATTGAAATTTTAGAACAATAGATAAGATATAGAAGGGTACGCTATGGCAAACGGTCCCAACTACATGCATCAAGGGAGACACATATATATAAAGCAAGCAAATTCATTAACCAACTAGTGCGGATGTGGACAAGATGCTAATGCATTCCACAACTCGCACGACTCACTAACAAGTCTATAAACAGATGACATGGATGTGGACAGGATGCCGAAGCATTCCACAACTCATGTCGCACACAACCACACACACATAACATAAAGCAAACTACTAGCATAACATCATAAACAACACAACTCAAGACTAAAGAGGGCGTAACTACACGCTCCTACACACTAAGGATAACTGTCCTGAGCCGTCCAGTGGGGAAACAAGTCCACTCCTACTCATCGGAGTCCTCCTCAATCTCCATCTTCGGGTCTTCTTCTTCTGAGTCCTCTCTTGATTCCTGGGGGGAGTTCATACGGCGATCTGGAGAGTTCGGGTCCCAAGGCTCAACGTCCGAAGCGTACTGAGGAGAGTTAGGATCAGCTCCAGTGATCCTCGCGTAGCGTCGGCGAAGTCGCTCGTAGCAGTCAACCAGGTCCCTGTTGTCTTGTAGCTCCTGCTGACAACGCTGGAGTCGCGAAGACAACTCCACCACGTCGTCCACCAGCCTCTCGCACTGAGGGTGGGTCAAAGGCCCCTCGATGTCACATCCAGTGTAGGCGGCCGTGCCACTAGGGCGCTGAGGGGTGTACGCGTGCTCTGTGCACCCAAGAAGGAACATGTGGGCGTGGCTCCAGTAGGTAGTCGCCTCCCACGTGGCGTCCTCCTCAGCCGCACGCTGGGAGCTCCTCCAGGCCGGAGAGAAGTGAGAGTGCAGCAGCTCTGAGTCATAGTAGACGGCCAGCTGAGAACTCCACTCCAGTCCACTAGTAGAGGGTGCAAAGACCCTAGTGGTGTGGTAGACTAGACGAACACAGTACTCACGGTACCCCGCAGCTCGAAGAAGAGAGCGAAGACGGACACGCATCCTTGAAGCAGCACTCCCAGTGGAGAACAGCGTCGTCTCCCTCCTGGGGGTGTGAGGTGCGGGGCGACTGGCTAGGGCGTGGCATGGAACACGACCCCCAGTCGACTTACGAGCCGTCTGCTTGGTTCGCGCCATCTACAAACATTTGAAAAGAAGAGAGTGAGATCAATAATCAATAAATTAAATTAGAAATAAATCAATAAGTGCAGCAAGATAAGGAGCACAAGGTTTGAGATGGGAAGCACAAAGTTTTTGGAAATACTATTTTATAAGAAAATAGTATAGTCCTTAATTTTCGGCCATTTCTAACTAGGCTTGCATCCTACGGGCAACACGGCTCTGATACCACTTTGTCACGCCCGGTCATCATAAAGATGAACAGACGCTAATCACATGTACGCCAGGATCAGTTGAATCGTACATGCATCGACGAAAGTGAAATATCATACATTGCCATGTTCGAATACATAAATAGTCTTACTGTACGACCCGAAGGTCTACAAATACACACCACAAATATTTACAACAACTACAAAGTTAACAAAGTCCAAACTACAGCAGAAGACTAATAGATGAGAGTAGCTCCATCTCCACAGGCAGCCGTTGCGCGTGAGGTCGCCAGCCTAGACCAAGTCCTCCGGGTTGACGTAGAAGTCCTCCGGCGCCACTTCTTCTTCTTCGTATTCTAATGGAAAATTAAACGCTTGAGTACATAGAGTACTCAGCAAGTGCGGGAAGAGATGACATGGATGGCTAAAGCAAGGGAAGGCCAATTATGGCTTAGCACTATGCTTAAAACCTAACCTTAGCTTTCAATTACCAATATCATAATTCAAGAAGTAATCAACTCATAAGTAGTGATAATGAATGTACTTGAATCATAATTAACCATCCTTTCCCAACCATAGACTAATTATGAACTGGCCCCAAGCCGCTCTTGTCCGTGAGCACGGCTGTCATGACAGTTTTACCAAATGTCTGCAGAGAGTGTACCCTTTCCCCACAAGCAGTGATTCCATCCCTGTTGCCAGGTGGACTTGAGTAAACCTCCATGTAGCCCGTGGTGATCAACCACATTTCACACTTCCGTAGGTGTGTGGCCCGGAGATCACTACATGGTCTTTACAAAGGTGTTCCCGACTAGTGCTAGCCCTCTATGGTTTCCACCACTGGGGATTCTCGGAGTAACCCTCCGCCCCAGAGCCCCCTCTTGAGCCTTGCGCATCCCAGAGCAGATCACCCGCATCATTCCCCGCACCATCCAACCACTAGCATTTCATCGGGAGAAACCTAATTAATTGACCATGCTACCCCATCTCAGTCTCGTGGTGGTACTATAAAGCTTAGTGGCTTCCTCCATAAACCGGTCCTTAGAATTCGGTGGTAACAAACCCCAATCCCGGGTCTCGTGCAAACTGCACCATCCCAATACTAACCAACCACCAGATTCCTATCCACTACAATAGTGTAATCATCACAAGTTCAAGTAACCATAAAGTTTATTGTAGCACAATTGTGTGGAATCCCAATTCCCAACATTTAAGCATGACTAAGCATAACTATGACCAATCTACTTCCCAACCCATTTCAGGTAACAAGGAATTATATGGAACAAGGCATGTAAACATGAAGTAGGACATCAATTTAATTAGCATGCATCTATCTAAATCCCTAGAACTGGAACAAAATGGTCAAGGGCACTTGCCTTCGTTGAAGACTTGAGTGTTGGCGAAGTCCTGGTCTTGGAGGTTAAGATTAGGGTCGTAGTACGACTCTAGATATATATCCAAGCATGGCAAGAATAGAATAAAGCTAAATAAGTAAAGGGCACGCAAAACAATACATCACAACACACACATAAGCATAAAATCCTATACTAATGCGTCCCTACGAAGTATTTATTACTTAACATGGTCAAAGTATGCATTTCATATTTATCCTACATTTTTGGGATTTCATTATAGCCTAAAACCATTTTTATTGAATTTTCTATGGCCAAAATGTATTTCTAAACATTTATAATAAATATTCCATGGACAAAATATATTTCAAATGAACTCTACAATTTATTCACAGCATAAAATAATTTATACCAATTTTTCCTAGCATTTCTACACTTAATTACCATTTTTATCTATTTTCTACACATTAAATACACCTATAAACAATATTTAACAAATAAATAAAAGTCCAGGGACTGGAAAGTAAGATTACTACACTGTACAGGGGCTAAATCTACAATTCTATAAATTTCCACGGGTTAAATTGACTATTTAAACGATTTAAACCAATTCCAGAAAGTCCAGGGGCTAGACTGTGAATTCTGGGGGCTAGATTTGAATTCCAGCAAGGTCCAGGGTTAGCCCGCAAGATTCCAGGGGCCCGGGTGAATAACCGAAGGCGGGAAAGGACATTCAAACGTGGGCCGTTGGATCTGCACCGGACGACCCAAATTTTATTATGCGAACCGGTATGCCGATCTAATCTCAGCCGTAGGCCGGAAATGGACGGCCCTGGTCGAGCCACGTCGGCTCTAACCGGCGCCAGAGCAGCGCGCGGCGGCGCCCGACGGCTGACGGCGACGAGCTCGCCGGAGATCATCCAATCTACTGAATTACACCCTAATTCTAAGATCTGAGCGTATAGAAACGAAGAGGGAGAGAAGGTGAACTCACCTAGGGAGTAGCTAGGATTGAAATCGGCCGGAGGGTGGTCGGCGACGAGGAATGGCGGCGGGGCTCGACGGTGAAGGGTGAAGCAGCGGTGCACCGGCGATCTCCCTGAGCTACGATGTCTAGGATGCTCCTGGTGGTGCAGCAACCACGTTAGGCCAAGAATGGAGGGGAGAAGGGGGTTGCACCGACGGGAACACGAGTGCAGAGGAGTTTACCAGCGGTGAAGGGTTAGGGTTAGAGAGAGAGCTCGGGGGAGGGGAAAATGGGGGCGCCGGCTCCTCTTAAGCGCGGAGGGGGGTGCGGTTGTGGCGCTCGGCCAAAATTGGATCGGGGGGAGTGGTTCCGAGGGAGGGGGGAGAAGTGGGCGCGGGGTGGGCACGGCAGTTGCGCGCGGGAAGGAGAGAAGGCGACGGTTGCGCCCTGGGGAAGATGACAGGTGGGGTTCGTGGTGCAGAGAGAGAAGGGAGGGGGAGGGCGCGGTTGGGCTGGCGGGGGAAGGAATGGGAATTGGGCCAGGGGAGAAGTCGGCCCAGGGAGGGGGTTTAATTCTTTTTCTTTTTCCTTTCTTTTCTTTTGATTTGAATTCAAATTCATATTTCAACGTTTGCTACTCGTTTGAACTTCAAAATTCACACAAAAATGCAGGCTACAATGCACAAGGGTTTGAGCAAATTTTATACATGAAATAATGGGTGTTACAAAGAGGGTAATCATATTACTAAATATACTCCTTCCTTCCCTCAAAGATTGACATTTTTCAGACAAGAAGCTGAAAATTGACGCATGTGCCCTCATAAAGTGCTTCTTTTTCTCTGACCCAGTCCTTTCTAACTTCAACTCTGGCGCTTTTTTTTGGGAGGCGGCGCTGGTTCCGTTGCGTTTCTCGGGGCACTGAAGGAAGGGGAACAAAGGCATTGAAGGAAGGCATTTACGGGGAGTGAAGGAAGGCATTTACGGGGAGTGAAGGAAGGCATTTATGGCCCAGAACCACAATCTTCTTAAGATAAGTTCAAAGGCTCAAAACGTCAAATGTCATGGGGCAGAGGGACTAGTATCCAATATTAACAAACTTGCAAATAGCTAAAAAGATACAATATCCAATATTAATAACCTTTTACGCTGCAAGGACTCAAAGGTGCTTGCCAAACGTCTAAGAGGAGAATTAGTTGGGCTGGCTCATAGCGCGTTCATCAAACGCCGATGCATTCAGGAAAACTTTTTGTTTCTCAGAAACTTAGCCTGGACTGACCACCACACAAAACGACTCATCTTGTGGTTCAAGCTCGACATCTCAAAGACTTTCCACTCTACCTCTTGGTAGTATCTACATGAACTTATGGAGCACCATGGTTTTCTGACGCGATGGTGCAACTTTCACTACGTAAGAAAGACTCATACGAGATGTGTCTAAACGAAGAAGGGAGACGAACAAACTGTGCGTCTCCATTGTCGCATTTCGCATTACGTTGTCATCAGAGACAGGCGGCAAGGCGCGTCGCTAATAAGACTAGGTGTGAGACACGGTCAAAGGTAGCGCTTCTCCCTTCGCTGATTCATAACAGACGAGCTTTACTAGGTCATTGGATACGAGCATGGCGTGCGTCTCCCATCATTATTAATGAGAGAAAAGCTCTAATACAGCGTGTCGCAGATATTTTGAATGATCTGAGACGTTCTTTATGATAGCTCGTCGCACATTTGTTGATTGATCTGAGACGTGCTATAAGAAAGCGTGTCTCCTTTATTTAGGTAATCCAAGACATCCTCTATTACAGCGCGTCGCGGATTGTTTACAGGCAAGTTTAGTGCGGCGCTAACAGGAGACACTCCCTGCTAGACGCACGTCTCCTATTAGGTGCCCCCCACCTCTGATTATTCTGGTTCCCGGCTGCATCCTGGAGCTAGCCAGAATTTGGCTGCCGCATTGCCTGTGTCAGCAACATACACATATAGAAACATATGTAGCCAAATGTCTTCGGTTCATCCATATTAACATG
Source organism: Tuctoria greenei (assembly GCA_036927565.1). Taxonomy (NCBI): domain Eukaryota; kingdom Viridiplantae; phylum Streptophyta; class Magnoliopsida; order Poales; family Poaceae; genus Tuctoria; species Tuctoria greenei. The sequence goes on from JAYESD010000010.1 coordinate 2,792,411, forward strand.
TAACTAATCAAATATTAACAAACTGTACACACATTGACCAATCTAATATTAACAAGTGTAAATCGTGGTTACCAAGTAACTATTTATATAGAATTCCCCTGTTTATCCAGCTTAACATGTAACTAATTTACACAAAGTGTCACGTAATCCTCTATTGGGTAATGAAATTTTTTGTTTGAATTAATGATTTCAGGAAACATAAACCTGCTAGGACGTCTCTAACTTGCTCAAGGCTACGATCTTCAGCATTCCTTAAGACGGGTCCGTAGTCCTGCCACACGATAAATAAGATTTAGCAAAAGATTAGTAATAAATTAAAATAAATGCACTTACACATACATTGCAATTAGGTTGCTCTCTAAATAAAGCCATGTGTATGCAGATGTGAAAGCCACATGTGTTGTCTGGAGCGTGTTGTGGGATGTCGAATGCAGTATGATGTGTAAGCTGTCAGCGTTTTCCTTTTACTTGTCCAAAAGCCCTAAACAAAAACATTCACAATTAATGTAAAATTATCGTGCAAGGAAACTAAAGTGAAGAAGGAACCTACTCGTCAATAACGAAAGAGATATCATCCATTGGTTGGGTCTTTCGCTCGCCAGTTTTTTTCATCCGTCGGCCTTGAGGAGTCACAGTACCAGACCCGGTCGTATCATGTAGATATTGCTATGGTTACCCAATAGTTACCCGGGTTGAACGGAACGACTAGGAGGTCCTTATCACTTTACTGTTTCATTGCCCTCACAAAATATTGAATAACATCTTTTTTTGCCCTTTGCCGTTTGCAGAAGAGGTTTTGCTGGTACTTGCGGGTCAAGATATGCAGCAGACGCGTTTCGCGTATTATGACGAGCATGTTGTTGTTGGTGCCTACACGCAAAATGCCAAATTTGTCACATATAACACTTGTATTTATTATGTATTGAAGAACCTAGTTTTTGAGGAGACTTACAATGCGAAGCAGTGTATTAGGGAGACATCCGACGCATCGAGGTTGAAAAGGTCCTAGAGATCGGACCATGAGATGACAAAAGCGCCATCACCTGAGAGAATCCTTCAATGACACTAGTATGGTATCACACTTTTTGTAATTTTCCATGTAGTATGAACACAAGGTTTAGGAACTTGTTTGAGTGCGGCCGCAGTTAACATCGGCTTTCCCAGTTCATACTTTGGGTTTGCATGCGTCCTAGCTTTTGGCGCCCTCTGGTAAGGTTCCTACTCTTTCATTGGTTTCTTCCAACCTTCCTTCGTCTATAATCGCCACTACGACAGACCCTTTTTATTGGCACGTTTTACCAGCGGCTGATCAGGTGTAGGGTGCAGGGCACTTCGAGTGTGAGGTGGAGACCGACGCAACTGCTCTTCAAGTTGAGAGTTCTGCGGCAGCTCTACAATTGGAGACAGATGCAGCTTCTCTGTATCTAGAGGCAACTGCTCTCCAATTGGAGACTTCTGCTGCTTCTCTATAACTGGAGGCATCAATAGCTCTGGAATTTGAGACATATCCATCCGTTCTGGATTTGGATGCAGAAGCAGACGAGCCTCAGGAGACATTGAAGCGGTCGACGCGGGGGCTACTGCTGCTGCTGGGTCAACAGCAATAAGGCTCCATCTCCACTGAACCCTTCTAGTAACTGCATCCCGCATAGTCAGCGTTGTATCGTCCTGTGGCACTTCGAGCTCTAGGTTTTTTGTATTTTCATGCACCATGTCCACCTTGACCACATCATAGGATGTTGTGTACACCTGAATGTTGTCAAACATGGTCTGATCGGGATACACTAGCCCTCTCCCGACCTCCATTTGAGCGATTCCTCTGACCATTAGCTGAAGGTTGCATGTTGTTGGCTGAGGCAAGTTATCTAGCGTTTCCGGCTCAATTGAAGGTCCAGACACTGGTGCCTGAAGATCCTATTGTGGTTGTCCACCCCCAGCTGTTGTAGAAGCAAAGCTGCTCCTACGCTCGTCTTCGTTGAAAAATGCGTTAGGGATTGGTATACCTGCTCCCTCAAGTATTTGCTTCACTCTCCTAAGAGCTCCCTTCTCAGCTATGTTTTCAGCTTCTTGACGTCAACCTGTAATGTCGAGGCCGTTTTCCGCTTCCGATAAGTAGTTTTGTGTTCCAAACCCTCCCTCTTGGTCAACTTACTGGAACACCATGAACACGGCCTCATCGCTCCGATCTTTGCAGGGCCTTGGTGAGGGCATCATTTTCCCTCTCACCATTTGACTCTTCGCTGCTCAGGTTCCAGGCTCTTTAAGCGAGGTTTGCAATGCTCGGGCTGTATAAGGTGATACTGCCTGACTCAGACAGCTGTGAACGAGAATGCATAAATGGTTTCAGCCGTCCACTGAAATTGTCGTATGGATTCTGAACACCTAGATCGGCCAATGTTAAATCTTGTTCTTCCCAAATCCTCTTTTTATCAGCATAACCGGTGTTGCCAAGGTGGTGGTCAAGCTCGTTCTGCGATCGGAGCCACTTCATATGTTCACTGCTCTTGGTAAATTCCTGTGACTTGCACTTTTCAACAAATGCCGTACAGTTCTCTTCTGACACGTGTGAATACTTATGGAAGGGGGTATCACGATTCTTCGCAAACTCGCAATGCTTAGTTTTGTAGGTCCTCCATGCATGAGAGATCATCTTTATAGCTAGCTTCTTCCCCTTCTGTTTCTTATGTTCCGGATATTAAACATATGGTTGGATAGAGCTTTCAAAAAGTTCATCCTTTCCATTTTTGGTCAGGTGATTGAATCTCTCCAGGTTTAGCGGCACCCTTTCCTGAGCAGCTAGACCACAAATTTCGGACATTCTTGTATTCTCATTATGGTCCAGAGGTATGCCTTCATCATTGGACTCATCAACAGTCACAACGTATGTCGGACACGTCATCCGTGACCTTTTCTTTCTTGTGTTACCAGAGGCAGATGCGTCCTCTTCATGTGTCTGTTGTTGAGTCTGCTGCTGAGCCTCCTCTTCAATATGTTGCTGATGCTCTGACTGAGACATCTTCAAATTAACAAAAACACTGAAATCCTGTAAAACATTACCAAATTTCAGTCACATTCGCACAAATGATCACATAAGGGAGCAAATTATCTCATGGCATTTGTACCTTAATAAGAAAAAGATCTATGTGTTGAGTGTAATACTCTAAGCGTAGTACTCCGAAAATATACTAAACATTGACCGGTGAACCACAAAGCGCAGACCATTTTGACTCAAACCAAAGCGCGAACAAACCTTATCAGGGCAGTGCTGAGATGGTCGATGGCGGCAGCGCGACAATGATCAAGAAGACAATGTCAAGGCGGGGATGAGCTTCGGGGAAGCGGACCAACGCGTCAGCATGCTGTGGGGACGGGGACGACGCAGCGGCGGTTTCTAGGGCGAGAAGTGATCAGCGCACACGAATAGTGAAAAGTTGTGCTAAGTGTTGCGAAGAGAGCGTGCGAAAGAGATAAAAGTACCTTAGGGCAGTGTCAAGGCAGCGACGAGCTCCAGGGAAGCAGACCGACGCGGTGGCATGCTTCGGGGAAGGGGATGACGCAGCGGCGATTTCTAGGGCGAGAAGTAATCAGCGCGCGCGAAAAGTGAATAATTGTGTTAAGCGTTGCGAAGAGAGCGTGCGAGAGAGCAAAAATACCTCATAGAAACTATTGTAGACACGCCTGAGAAGAGTCACTGCTAAGCGCATCTCACTTTCGGAAAGCGCGTCTCTTTTCTTTTGAATTAATGTGCATCTGTTGCCATAATGCCATTCGAGCATAGAAGTCGAAGCACTCCAACCTCATTGTCCATGACATGTGGGACCGTGCCAAAACTAAATAACAAAAGCGTCTAAATCGGAGACGCGCTTTTTGAAAACTCGTCTCACATCACTACGTAAAAAACCCAAATAGGAGACAAAAATGGGCGACGCGCTCAAAGGCGGTTGTCTTTCATAAGCTTAAGCGAGACGAACCCACTTCAGCGAGGATCAGATATGGCTCAGTTGAATGTTCAAGGAGACGTGTTACATTACAGCCCGTCTCAGTTAAGTATGGATCTGATACGGGCCTACTCTCTGGAAAAATGAGAGACACACTTGTAGCACGGTGCGTCTCCTATAATCGAGTGAAATGAGACGTCTTTACTGAAAGCACGTCTCCTTTGTCTTCGCTTACAACACGACTCTGAACGATGACCACATTCATTCACAGCTGAACACACAAAATATTCATCACACAGATAACACATTCAATCATTCACACAATTGATCACATATAACAAATATATTACAAAACACAAGAAAGAAGTACAAGATACAAGAAAAGAAAAACATAACCTAAAAAACAACAAAAGAAAACCTAAATCCTACTCCTCCTACCCCTCCTCCTCCTCCTCCGGGTGCTCCGGCTGCTCTGTCGGTTGCTCCGGTTGCTCCGACTGCTCCGTCTGCTCCGCCGGTTGCTCCGGCTACTCTGCCGCTTGTATCTCGAGCAGCTCTTTGTTGAGCCTCTCGGGGGAGCGGCAACACTGTTTCTTGCAGGGTGGCTCTCTCGGCGAGCTTGGCGGCGGAATGTTGGTCATAGTGGGTTGTCTGAGTGAAACAAAGCAAAGAGGAGAGATTGATGGCCCCTTATATAAGGTATGCTTTGTAACGCAAAATAGAGACGAGCTTCGCTGTGAAGCGCATCTCCTATGATCGACGTCTCCCTCTCCTCGTCAAAAAGAGAGACGTTCTCTAACGGAAAGTGTGTCTCCGATTCCATACGTCACCTTTAGCTTCGTGATTTTCTCTATTTTATTTCGGTTCACTGTTGATATCACACATATCACTTGATAACTAAATCATTCTCTTGTTCCGAATATAATCAAATCCTTCCTTATGATACCTGAGGAACACGATGAACACGCTACACATTCACCCATTCACACAGTTAAAGAACACACAAGATAATATTTAATCACATAGAGGAACAAAGATAGATTTCATTCATTAACAATATTTACAAAATAGAAGCAACTAAAAATAAGAAAGAAAAACTAAACCCTACTCGTACTCCTACTTCTCCTCTTCCTCCTTCTCCTCTTCCTCTTCATCCTCCTCCTCCTCCTCGTCCTCCGGAGGCGACTCCGGAGCCTGTGCAATAGGAGCCTAGGCCAGCTGCTCCAGCTGCGCCGGCTGCACCGACAGTGCAACCCCGTGAACGAGGTTGCTCTCCATCGCCTCCACCAGGTTTTTGCGGCCCTTGGGGCCAAGCACCTGGGCCATCGTCTCGAACAAAATGTCAAGACGATCGGCCATCCCCGTGAGGGCGAAGAGGTAGTGGCCGATGGTATCCATTCCAGTAAACTAGGGAAGGGTACCCAGACCCAATGTCTATTTATCCCTAAATTTCAATTAATCCATGAATTGCAATGTCATTGCATTTTTTTATCCTTTCAACGCTTCACGATTTCGTGCGAGTGGCAATGTGGAGAGCGCATGACAGACGAACTCTAGAAAGGCGCATCTTAGATACCTGATATTCAGCAAAAGGGAGACGGGTGTAAGGATCGAATGCCCAAGAGGGGGGTGAATTGGGCTTCTTTTAAAAAATCTAAGCAATAAAACTTAATTCCTAAAAGCCCAATTCCCTACGCAAACTATCTATGCATTCAAGTAAATAGGAACTTAGTGGTATATAAAATGCATAAACGTAAGAGAGAGGAAGGGGGTGCACACTCCCGAGGAGACACGAGGATTTATCCCGTGGTTCGGCAAGATCGTCAAGATCTTCCTACATCCACGTTGTGGCACCCACCAAAGGGTTTAGCCACACCCAAGTCACTGAGACAAGGGATCTCCACTATTCTTCTCTGTTTGCCAACCTCGGCAATGTGGAACTCAAGCCTTGTACAACTTCGGCCCTCCGGGCTTCCACAAACGCCTTGGCAAGCTCCGGAAGTCTCTCACAGTTACAAACACCAAGGGGCACTCCCTTGAGGATCTCACTATCCTAGAGATTCCACTCACCCAGAATGGAGGCACACAAGCTCTCTCTCTAGCTAGTTCTAGCCTATCTCTTGGTGTGTAGGTGGTCGAAATGATGTAGAAGTGATGGCTCTTGGTCTTGAACGCTTGTGGATGTGTTGAGAATGTCTGGTGATCAAGACTTGTCAAAATGACCGGTTTAGGGGGTATTTATAGCCAGCCTCCACGAAATAGCCGTTGGAAAAGTAGGCAGACAGAACTTTTCTGCGATCATCGAATGATCCGATGTCTCCCTTTTAGTTATCATCGGTCAAGTTTACTTTAGCTGACGTCATTGTGTCAGATATGACCGTTGTTAGACCGATGTTGCACTTGTCTTCTCATCGGATGATCCGGTGGCTCTTCCTCCAGAATTGACTCAAACTTGATGCTTACTGGAGTGATTCACCAATGTGTATATTTCTGTACATCGGATGATCCGGTGCTTCATTTGGTCCAAGGATATTGCAAACTGTACTGATGGACCGATGTAGCCTAGCCCTTAACATCGGATGATCCGGTGAGTGCTTTGTTCTGAGGTCTTCTTCTTCTGCTGAACCAACTCGACCGATGTGTTGTTCTCAGAAATCATCGGTTGATCCAGTGAGTTGATTTTGTTTGCTTCGAGTTGTTTCTAAGTGATTCTTTTGTGTCTTGCTCGATTGACCTCTTAGACTTTTGTTGGAAATGTACTTCTGATGGTTGTCAACCATTAAGTGTCATCAATTATGGTTGAATGACTTTGACATAAGAGCTTTCACTTCTTGTCTTCATATCATTGATTTGAACTCATAAATTGATTGTATATGGGTCTCCAATGACATATTGATTTCATTTGATTGAGTGATTATGGGGACCTTGCATTCACAAATTCATTAGTAAAATCCAATGGTTGTCATTAATCACCGAAACCATACCTCATGGGGGCCTAGATGCTTTCAATCTCCCCCTTTTTGGTGATTGATGACAACACAACAATTAAAGCACAATAGTAATGAATTTGATAGTACGAAACTTAAGAGGATATGCAATGAATACAAGATTATTACACTTAAAATTTGAAAGCTCAATCAAAGAATAACTCAAGTGAATAAGTGATCATAAGATATAGATAGACACTAAATAAGCTCAAACGATTAATATCTCAAGATTACTTAATAAACACCAAATGAGTAGCAAAAATATCGAATTACAAAAGATAAGCACCAAATTACAAAAGATAACTCATATAGATAAACTCCCCCTACAGCTAGGACGCTCCCCCTGAGGCTAAGCTACCCTCCCCCTGACTCTCCTCTAACTCTTCTCCCCCTTTGGCATCTAGACACCAAAAAGGGATCCGAGTACCTAAGGACCCTGAGTACTAGGCGCGATGACGAACTGGTCACCGTCGGGTGTGCTGTCGTCGGAGCTGCTGCCTGGAGTAGAGGTGGAAGGAGGTGTCGGAGCCGTAGGAGCCGTCGTCGGTGCCTGCTGGGTAGGAGCTGCTGGAACAGGGGCACTAATGAAGGATGCCGGCGTCTGCTGGAACAACGTCGTCGTCGGCAGGGGAGAGTGAATCGGTGCGCCGGGAGCCGACAGTGGAGACATGCTGAATGACGAGATCGGCATGGTCGGCACCGGAGCGGCAGCTGGAGCAAGAACAGGCGGTGGTGGAGCAACGCCTGGCAGCTGCGCGGCAGGGCAATCCCGGTCTGGGTGTAGAGGTTGGTGATCAACCCCAGGATGCCCATCATCGCCTGCTACGTCTGCTGCTGCTGGTCGAGGGAGCGCTGGTGCATCTGGTCAATCAGCCCAGTCAGCCGGTCTGTGTCCTCTCGCCTCTCACGGGAGATCTGGCGTTGCATCTCCTGCTGCTGCTGCTGGAGCTCCAGAAGACGTGCTGCCTGCTCCGCTCGGGCCTGCTCAGCTGCAAGCCGGTCCAGGCGCTGCTGCTCAACCATCTGCTGGAGCAGTGAAGTGAGCTCAGACGGCTGAGAGACCTGTGCCTCTGTGACGGGAGGTGGAGTAGGGGGTGGCACTGTAGAGCCTCCAGCCTCCGCGTCGTGCTGCGTGGGTGAGGGAGGAGGTGGGAAGTACTCCTCGACACTGTCATCCATGTCGCTCTCGGACCATATGTGCTGCAAGTCCTCACCCTGAGCCTGTGCCTCAGCTAGCCTCTCATCCTCCTTCTCCAGATCTGACTAGTCCTCCTCAGATAGTCGAGCCCAAACCTGACGCTCGACTGGACGGCCAAGGCGGCGGTCTCCAGGAGCTGGGGCACGGTAGTGACTGAACCGTGTCACACTCTCATCAGTGTAGCTGTCACGCACCACAGACCCCTCAGGAACCATCATGGAGAGCAGGTAGCTGATCAAGTGTCCAAACACAAGCTGCCTCATCATGCCCACTCCATCGGTGATCACATCCTCCATCTCGCATATGAGGATGTCCACTATATCGAACTCCATCCCGTTCATGATGTAGAACAAGAGGGTCTGCTACGGGCTGGTGAACCCCTCTAAGTACCCGGACCTCGGCAAGAGAGTGCGGCGCAAGGCAAGGTGCACTGTGCGCGCAGCTGAAGTCAACAATGTCGGTACCCTTGGCTAGTCTGGAGAGAAGGTCGGTCCAAACAAATAGCGAATCTCCTCCAGAGGTGGTGCCACTCCTCCAGTGAGCGGCCTCCTCGGCGGGTCTGCCTGACCATATACCCTCTCATGCACGCAAGTGTCGTGCAGGTCCACTCCCAGCAGCTGTGTAAGCGTCTGTCTTGTCAAGTGATAGTGCTGGCCCATGAACATAAAGTCAATCGACCTGCGGCCCTCAGAGACGTAGAGGGTAGCATAGAACACGCGGACCCAATCTTCCACATATGCATTCTTCTCATAGGACATCAGCTGGACCAGCCCTCTGTACCTCTCAAAGTAGGGCCGTATCTCCGTTTCTACAGCCAGGGTGAGCTGATCCCAATCCAGAAAGTTATGCAGGAATAACTTGTGGCCGCGACGTCTGTAGGTCTCGTAGAGTGACGCCTGTGTCACGGTCCAGAAACGACTGTCCACTAGAGCCTCTCTGGGCTGCAGGTACCATTCCTCAAGCAACACACTCCATCTGAGTCTACGGAGCTGCTTGGCCTTCATCTTCTGGTAATCAGTCAATCGGACACCTTCACCGACACGGACAGTGGTGTCCATCTCGTAGATGGCTCTCTGGGCCTCCCTATCCTCACAACGATTGGCAGCAGTCGGTCTCGGACGAGGTGTTGCCGCGGGATGACCCCCACGGTCTGGTCTGAGCGCCGGCGGACGAGTGGCTCTTCCGGCTCTTCTTTCGCCTCGGACTCATCGATCACGGGAGGCTGCCTCGGATGAGCCTCGCGGATCCTCAGTGATCCTCCTCGGCGGCGCGAGCGGCCATCAACGCCTTCTTCTCCTCCTTTGAGAGCTTCTGCTTCTTCGCTGCCGGCTCCGCAATGGCCTTGCCCTTTTTCTTCTTGTCACGAGCCATTGCGACGAGGCAAAGCGCATGAACGAAGTCGACGATGCACGGAACGACGACACGAAGGTTGATGCGTCGGAAACCCTAGCGTCGGCGACCGGTGGAGGTACCAACGATGTAGAGGGTGGTCTGTGCATGGGGCGGCTGTGGTGGTGGAGAGAGGCGGCGGCGGCACTTGGGTGGAGCGGCGGCGGCGGCTGGGTGGAGCGGCGGCAGCGGCTGCGGCTGCGGTGGAGGTGACTGGCGGTGGCGCTAGATGATGCGGCGACGGCGTTGGAGGATGGCGGCGGCTGCTGGAGGTCGGCGGCGGTAACCGGAGGGCGGCGGCGGCGACCGGAGTGCGGCGGCAGCGATGGAAGGTGAGGCGTGGGCGACGGGATCGGGAGAGAGAAGAGAGGAGGCGAACGGCCGTTCAAATAGTGGGTCCCAAACCCTAACCGAAACTTTAACACCGGTTGGACCGATGTAGAAACGATAGAAGCATCGGTTGAATGGCACAGTAAGGGTATTCAAAGCGGTGCCGTTGACATCGGATGGTCCGACGTGGAAGGGAATAGCATCGGTGGAATTCAGCACAGATCTAGAAGTGTGAACATCGGATCGACCGATGTTTTTCAGAATGAACTCGTCGGATGATTTGAGATACTGACTGAACTGGCCCTTGGCTTTAAACACCAACTGATCCGATGATGGTCTGACCTAAGCGTCGGATAATCCGATGACTATAAAACAGCAACATCCCATATATGTCCTTTAACCAAACAAACAAACAATGAGAAACACATGTCTTAGGACTTTTTGGGCAACCCCTCACCCCTCAAAAATTCTAATTGCCAATAACTTGGCTAATCATTAAAGCAAATGGAACACCGAAGAAAATGGAGAGGAAATCATCCAAATAAAATGTGAGGCCCATGCTTTGTAAGCTAGAGTATGAAGACTTCTATCTCTTTAAAGCATGTTCCTCTAGGCATTAACGCACCTAACATTTTGTTCTTTCCACCTCATATGAGTTGAGATATTGCATTTCAAACAAGTCTCTTTCTCATGTGGTGGGTTCCCCTTTGTGACAATCTACCGAATGCAATGCCAAACAATTTATAATGCAAGAAATTTAAATATGAGTGCAAGTCTATATGGCAAGCATCATGCAAGACATAAAGTAAATCTATCTTGCCAAATTTGAATCTTTCAAAGGCTTCTTCAGGGAGAGCCACTCTCCAAGCCTTGGGGAAAACCAAAAGAACCTCCATCCCAAGCTAACCCTTGCTCACCCCTATCCTTTGAAAGTTAGGCAAGACCTATATGATATGCATTCTTACATGATCATGGCAACTTACATGACGTTTGATGCATCTAGCACATTTAACTCACTTCTTAGCCTAGAAAAAGTTTTCTCATCAAGTGGTTTAGTGAAGATATCCGCCAATTGTTCTTTGTACCTAACACCTCTCAAAAAGATGTCTCCCTTAGCTTCATGGCCCTCAAGAAATGATGACGAATATCAATGCGCTTAGTGCGGGAGTGTTGAACGGGGTTTTTAGCTATCTTAACCGCACTTTCATTGTCACAAAGGAGAGGCACACAACCAAGTTTAACACCAAAGTCCAAAAGGGTTTGCTTCATATAAAGAATTTGGGCACAACATGCACCGGCCGCAATGTATTCCGCTTCCGCCGTGGACAAGGCGACGGAATTTTGCTTCTTGCTAGACCAAGAAACTAGGGAACGCCCAAGCAAGTGGCACCCACCGGAGGTACTCTTGCGATCCACGCGGCATCCGGCAAAGTCCGAATCCGAGTATCCCAAGAGATGGAATTTTGCACCTTTAGGGTACCACAAGCCCACACTAGGGGTATGCTTAAGATACCGAAGTATCCTAAAGACCGCCTTCCTATGCGATTCTTTAGGTGCTGCTTGAAAGCGAGCACACAAGCATACACTAAACATGATATCGGGCCTAGATGCGGTAAGATAAAGCAATGAACCAATCATAGAACGGTAGTTAGATTGGTCAATAGGTTTGCCGTCCTTATCCGCGTCGAGATGACAATTTGTTGCCATTGGAGTGCTTTTTGAGCTACAATCTCCCATCTCAAATTTCTTCAAGAGGTCCTTGATGTACTTCTCTTGATAGACGAAGGTCCCCTCTTGAAGTTGCTTGATTTGAAATCCAAGGAAGAAGTTGAGCTCTCCAATCATTGACATCTCGAATTCCCTAGACATCATTTTGCCAAACTCATGGCTAAGAGCTTCGTTAGTTGAACCAAAAATAATATCATCAACATAAATTTGACAAATAAATAAATCTCCGTTGATGTCTTTGGTGAAGAGTGTAGTGTCCACCCTCCCGATCTTGAATCCTTGCATGATAAGGAAATCCCGTAGTCGTTCATACCACGCCCTAGGTGCTTGCTTGAGCCCATAGAGCGCCTTGTGCAACCTATACACATGATTAGGATTCCTCGGATCTTCAAACCCGGGAGGTTGTTCAACATAAACAAGCTCGTTATTGTAACCATTAAGAAAGGCACTTTTCACATCCATTTTATAAAGTCTAATATTATGATGTGATGCAAAGGCAAGAAGTATACGGATGGCTTCTAGCCGGGCGACCAGAGCAAATGTCTCCCCAAAGTCTAGTCCTTCAACTTGCGAGAACCCTCTGGCCACAAGTCTTGCCTTGTTGCGGACCACAACGCCGTTCTCGTCTTGTTTGTTGCGGTACACCCACTTTTTTCCGATGACGTTCTTGTCCTTGGGTCGCTCCTCCAACACCCAAACTTCATTGCGGATGAAGTTGTTGAGTTCTTCTTGCATGGCCATCACCCAATTTGGGTCTTGGAGTGCTTCCTCAATGTGAGTGGGTTCTACACATGAAACAAATGAGTAGTGCTCACAAAAAGAAGCGAAATGGCGAGAATGTATACTTACACCCCTTGACGGACTTCCGATAATTTGGTCCATCGGATGCGCCTTGGAGATGCGTCCATGCCTCATAAGTGGTTGTGAAGCACTTGGCGATGGTGATGCGTGTTGCTCCTCTTGTGGTTGGACTTGATCATGGACTTCTTCTTCTTCTTGATGTTGTTGGGCTTGTGAGTCTTGAGTCGGCAATGGATCATCCTTCTCTTCTTCGTCAACTTGAGGCGCCATAGAGGTGTTGGAAGCTCCCCCTTGATCATGGCTCTCCTCAACTTTAGGCTTGACGTCTCCAATGGTCATGTTCTTCATGGCTTCTCGTAGAGGCTCATCATCTATTTCATCATGACCAAAACTCTCCTCTTGGGAGCCATTAGTCTCATCAAACTCAACATCACAACTTTCCTCAACTAAATCGGAGGTTTGGTTGAATACTCGATATGCTTTTGAGTTTGATGCATAACCAAGAAATATACCAACATCACATCTTCTTTCAAACTTACCGGGCCTTTTCTTGCGGTAGATGTAGCACTTGCACTCAAAGACTCGAAAGTAGGAGATGTTGGGCTTTCTCCTAATGAGAAGCTCGTACAGGTCTTTTGAATTTGGCGATGTAGGTAGACCCTATTTGTGGCATGGCACGCCGTGTTGTTTGCTTCGGCCCAAAACTTCTCCGACGTGCCGTAGTCATCAAGCATTGCTCGCGCAAGAGTGATGAGTGTCTTGTTTTTCCTTTCAACAACACCATTTTGTTGAGGAGTGTATGTGGCCGAAAACTCATGCTTCACACCTTCATGGTCACACCACTCCCCAATGTTGTAGTTCTTGAATTCGGTGCCGTTGTCACTCTGGACCTTGATGATGGGAAGTTGAAATTCCCTTTGAGCGCGGTTGGCGAAGGTCTTGAATACTTCTGGAGTTTCACTCTTGTCACCTAGAAACAAAGTCCAAGCATAGCGAGAGTAGTCATCAACAATAACAATACAATAGAGGTTACCGCCAAGACTTTGATATGTGGACGGTCCGAAGAGGTCCATGTGAAGTAGCTCAAGTGGCTTGGAGGTTGACACCATTATCTTCATTGGGTGGTGTGAAGCAACTTGCTTCCCGGCTTGACAAGCCCTACAAAGCTTGTTCTTCTCAAAAGTGACATCCTTCACGCCGGTCACCATCCCAAGCTTGAATGACTTCTTGAGTTTGCTCATCCATATGTGCACTATGCGTCGGTGCCATAGCCATCCCAAACTTGTCTTAGTGAAAAGGCAAGTGGTCAAGCTAGCATTCTTGTTGGAGAAGTCCACTAGGTAGAGGTGTCCATGCCGAAATCCTTTGAAGACTATGTCTTGGCTTGTTTCACTACTCACAACAACATCATTTTTGCTAAATGTGCATGTTAGTCCAAGATCACATAGTTGTGCAATAGAAAGTAAATTAATACTAAGTGACTTAACGTACAAAACATTAGAAATAGATAAGTCATTTGAAATGGCAATCTTACCTAACCCAATTACCTTACCCTTAGAGTTATCACCAAAGGTGACTTGTTCATGATTGCCGGGGTTTTCTATGGTGGTGAACATACCATCATTGCCGGTCATATGTTGAGGGCACCCGCTATTGAGTACCCAATGCTTTCCTCCGGCTTTGTAGTTCACCTACACACATGAATTCAATTTTTGACTTTAGGCACCCAAGCTAACTTAGGTCCTTGTATGTGTGATACAAGTGTTTTTGGGACCCAAAGTTGCTTGGGGAGCTTCCCCTTCATGCCCTTCATGTATTTGCCAATGAACCTTGCCTTCACCTTGCCATATATTTTACTCAAGAGATAGTAATGATCATTGAAAGTAGATTTGTAGTTAGTAGACAATTTTGGAGAAGGTCGGTTAGGAAGAGGACACTCCCTTGTGTGGTGACCGGTGACCTCACAATGTTGGCAATAAGAACCAACTTCCTTGATGAAGCTTGTTCTTAGCTCCGGTGAGGGCACCTTTCCTTTGTTAGGCACCGGGAAGGATCCAAGTCCTCTCTTGTTGAAGGCCTTTGCTTGTTGGAAGAGGATTTCCTTGTTCTTGACTTCTCCTTTTGAAAGTCTAGCCACACTAGTGCGGAGACTCTCAATTTCTTCCAACACGTCCTTCTCCCTAGCTTTTTCTTTCAAAGGCAAAGACTTGTGCAAGACATTAGTGGCATGAGAAGTAATGGATATCTTATCATTAAGAGTTTGTTTCTTCATAGTTTTTAACTCTTGATCAAGAACTTCATAAGCAAGGTTAAGTGTTTGATGCTCTTGGATTAACTCATTGTGCTTTCCCAATAGTGCTTGGTGGGCTAAGTCAAGCTCATGATGATCTAGCTTGATTTGAGGCTTATCCTCCTCAACTTACTTGACATGGGATTTGAGCGTGTCATGCTCTTTGAGTATGCTTTCATACTTGTCAAGCAAATCAAGGTTAGAACTCTCAAGCTTAGCACGAGTTCCTTCAAGAGCCTTAACCTTACTCTTTTCCCTCTTAATGATAGTGTGATATTCATTTATTAAAGAAGTTAAATCATCGGGGGAAAGCTCATCATCGCTAGAGTCGTCACATACCTTGGTGTTACCTTTCGCCATGAGGCACATGGGCGGTGGATGAAGAGGTGAGTCATCATTCTTGGCAATGGCGAGGCCGGCCAAACTTTCTTATTCCACTTGACTCTCTTCATCACTTGTTTCTTCGTCGGTGACCCATTCATTTGCCTCACACATGAACACCTTTTGTGGGACATTTCTCTTCTTTGGGAAGAGTCTTGCCTTCTTGTCCTTGTCATGTTTCCTCTTCCCAAAGGATCTTGGTTTGGGTTTGGCCTCTTCTTCATCATCTTCACTTTCTTCAAGCTTGCGATGCTTGCTCTTGTGGTTCTCTCTTCTTTTGTCCGGTTTTGGACAATCATAGGAGATGTGGCCTTGATCACCATAATTGTAGCAAGTCTTGCGATCATCTCTCCTTGGTAGAAACGCTTTCTTCTTGGGATCAAATGTGTATCCCTTCTTAGTAATCTTGGAGTTCAAGCGTGAGAACTTTCTCATCATCAACGCAAGCTCATCATCATCATCTTCACTTGATGCTTGATCTTCTTCACTTGAGCTAGGCTCAACCACCTTCTTCTTCTTGGGGCTTGTTTTCTTGGTGGAGGCCTTTAGAGCAATTGTTTTTGAAGTTGATTGCTCATCATCCCAAGTACACTCATCTCATGAGCGTGAATTTCTCCAATGAGCTCCGAAACTTCAATGTGGTCAAGAGACTCCTTTTGAAGCATGGAGTTGATGATGTTGTACTTTGGCTTGGGAAGGAGCATGAGGATCTTGCATTTGATGAGTCCCTTGCCAAGAGAAGCAATGTCAAGAGCATTAATTTCTTCAATAAGTACATTCAAGCGAGAGAACATCTCATTGACATTTTCATGAGGTAGCATCTTAAATTCATCATATTTTGCTTTAAGCATGTGGTATTTAAGTTCCTTGACTCGAGAAGAACCCTCATGAATCTCTATTAAGCAAGGCCAAATTTCACAAGCTTTTTCTTTACTAGCAATTCTAGCAAACACATCTTGACTAATACATTCATAGATTGCATTTCTAGCTTTAGCATCCCATTTAATTTGATCACCAACATAGTTGTGTTCTCCAAACCCCGCGTGGGTCGCTTCCCATACTTCGGGAGCAATAGCCTCTAGATAAGCGCGCATGTGTGCTTTCCAATAGGCAAAGTTCTTGCCCTCGAAGATAGGAACCGAACCCCCAACTTTGGCCATTTTAGCTCTCTAGCGGTGAAGCTAGAATGATCCTATGAGCAACCTGGCTCTGATACCAATTGTAAGGATCGAATGCCCAAGAGGGGGGGGGGTGAATTGGGCTTCTTTTAAAAAATCTAAACAATAAAACTTAATTCCTAAAAGCCCAATTCCCTACGCAAACTATCTATGCATTCAAGTAAATAGGAACTTAGCGGTATATAAAATGCATAAATGTAAGAGAGAGGAAGGGGGTGCAAACTCCCGAGGAGACACGAGGATTTGTCCCGTGGTTCGGCAAGATCGTCAAGATCTTCCTACATCCACGTTGTGGCACCCACCAAAGGGTTTAGCCACACCCAAGTCACCGAGACAAGGGATCCCCACTATTCTTCTCTGTTTGCCAACCTCGTCAAGGTGGAGCTCAAGCCTTGTACAACTTCGACCCTCCGGGCTTCCACAAATGCCTTGGCAAGCTCCAGAAGTCTCTCACAGTTACAAACACCAAGGGGCACTCCCTTGAGGCTCTCACTATCCTAGAGATTCCACTCACCCAGAATGGAGGCACACAAGCTCTCTCTCTAGCTAGTTCTAGCCTATCTCTTGGTGTGTAGGTGGTCGAAATGATGTAGAAGTGATGGCTCTTGGTCTTGAATGCTTGTGGATGTGTTGAGAATGTCTGGTGATCAAGACTTGTCGAAATGACCGGTTTAGGGGGTATTTATAGCCAGCCTCCACGAAATAGCCGTTGGAAAAGTAGGCTGATAGAACTTTTCTGCGAACATCGGATGATCCGATGTCTCCCCTTTAGTTATCATCGGTCAAGTTTACTTTAGCTGATGTCATTGTGTTAGATATGACCTTTGTTAGACCGATGTTGCACTTGTCTTCTCATCGGATGATCCGGTGGCTCTTCCTCCAGAATTGACTCAAACTTGATGCTTACTGGAGTGATTGACCAATGTGTATATTTCTGTACATCGGATGATCCGGTGCTACACTTGGTCCAAGGATATTGCAAATTGTACTGATGGACCGATGTAGACTAGCCCTTAACATCGGATGATCCGGTGAGTGCTTTGTTCTGAGGTCTTCTTCTTCTGCTGAACCAACTCGACCGATGTGTTGTTCTCAGAAATCATCGGTTGATCCGGTGAGTTGATTTTGTTTGCTTCGAGTAGTTTCTAAGTGATTCTTTTGTGTCTTTCTCGATTGACCTCTTAGACTTTTGTTGGAAATGTACTTCTGATGGTTGTCAAGCATTAAGTGTCATCAATTGTGGTTGAATGACTTTGACATAAGAGCTTTCACTTCTTGTCTTCATATCATTGATTTGATCTCATAAATTGATTGTATATGGGTCTCCAATGACATATTGATTTCATTTGATTGAGTGATTATGGGGACCTTGCATTCACAAATTCATTAGTAAAATCCAATGGTTGTCATTAATCACCGAAACCGTACCTCATGGGGGCCTAGATGCTTTCAACGGGTCTTACACGGGCTCGTCTCCAATTTGTTCCGAAGATTTTTGTCCCACCTTGTAAAGTTGAGCATGTTGCAACAATTGTATAAGGTATTGCACATAGTTACCAGTTGGAAATGTTGGAATGTCCTAGATGTTGTTCTAGCTTCAGCACACCGTGGCACAATCTAGGGCACTCCAGCGTTTCCAGGGCCACAAAATAATGAGAGACGTGCTGTGGCACGTCTCCGATTTGCGCTGAAGATCTTTTGTCCCACCTCGGGACATTATGGCGTGTTCGGGGACACAAAATAATGAGAGACGCGCTTTACACTGGCGCGTCTCCAATCTACGCCGAAAATTTTTGACCATCGTGCGCTCTCTCCCAACATTTGGCGATAATTTTTAGATTTCGCGCGCTCTCTCGACCTATAAACTGAAGATCTTGAGCACACCGCCGCCGTCGACCCCGACCTTCGCGTCATCAGAGAGTTGAGCATGCTGGAGCACGCTGCCTCGTCCCCTGTTCCCGGAGCACGCCGCCGCCATCCCTCTTTCTCAACTCGTTCTTCGTCATTGTCGCGTTGCCGACGTCGACCCCTACTCTGCCGTCAACCCCGACCTTCGTCATCAGAGAGTTGAGCATGCTAGAGCACACCGCCTTGTCCCGTGTCCTCAGAGCACGCCGCCGCCTCGACCCCGACCTCGGTAATCGATATGTTCTCCCTGTCCCTGGAGCACGCCGGCCTGCTGTCATCAGAGAGTTGAGGAACCGCCACTCTGGCGCCTCCGCCAGCTCATCCCGGAGCACGCCGTCGCGTCCCCTATCCCTGAGCACGCCGCCACCTCGACCTTGCCCTCAAAGTGTGCATTCCAGTGATTTTATTGAATTTGAGGATGTTCAATGAAGGCTCATCGTTAACGAAGTCATTGATCCAAAGGGAGAATTTTCATTATGCTATACATTCATCTTCCTTGTTTATGTTTAATGCAGAAGTAATGTATTTGTTTAGACTATCAATGTATAATAAATTCTGATTCGCAAACCCTTGAAACTTCAGGAACTGTGGTTGACACTAGCATTTGCCATCCAACTGAGTTTGACTTCTACCTCTGCAGCCATGCTGGAATCAAGGTACCTATGCGATAATTGGTGTTTCTCTCACGAGTTTTTTATATCAGGCTATAAAAGCATCAGTAGAATGTAAATTATTTGTTTTTTAGGGGACAAGCAAACCAGCTCAGTACCATGTCCTTTACCATGAGAACAATTTCTCTGTTGATGCCTTGCAGATGCTCACCAATTGCATGTGCTACAATTAAGCTATGATCTCCATTCACTAACAGTTCCTGTGTTTATTACAATTCTATACCAATTTGTTCTTGTGTTTATTACAATTAAATTTTAGGATGTCTCAATTGGAGCATTAGAGGCTATGAAGGCTCATCGTCAATGAAGTCATTGATCGGGAGAATTTTCATTACAGTATACAGGATTAGATGATGATAGTTATGATGTGTGTAATTAGTTACATTGTAATCAGGGTGAACAGTCTTTGTTGTGTAATTAGTATACTTGATAACCACGATTGACACTTTAGTAATATTTGATTGGTCATTATAATTTAACGTGTGATAATTTTATCTATACATATGCTCATGGACACTATGTTGCTGACACTAGTAATACGGCTGCCAAATCCTGGCTAGCTTCTAATAATAGTGCTTGTAAACAATCGGCGACGAGCTGTAGCAGAGACCGTCTAAGATAACCTACATAAAGAAGATAAGCTTCTATAAAGATCGTCTCACATAAATTAATGAATCTGTGATGCGGTACATAACAGAGCATCTCGGATTATTCAATATATTTGCAACGTGCTTTGTAAGGCCTGTCACGCTTGTAAGCTGGTGGGCGATGCACGTAAGCGGCGTCTCCAATGACACTGTAAAGATCGTTTGTTATGACAAAAAGAAAAGAGACATGCTTCTTTTGAGCGTGTCTCGCACCTTGTTCGATTGGCGACGCGCCTTGAAGCCCGTCTCTGGTGCCAACGTAATGCGAGACGCGACGACGGAAACACACAGTTTGTTCGTCTCCCTTCTTCGTTTGGGCTCGACTCGTGTGAGCCTTTCTTACGTAGTGCATTAGACACAGATCTTTTTAAGACAGAGCAAGTGTCTAAATCAGAGATGCGCTTTTTGAAAACGCGTCTCACATTATCTTGCCTAAGAGACGCTCCTTTGTGAGGCGCATCTCGCATCACTTTTGTATCTTCTTTAGGCAGAGTCTAAATCGGAGACGTTCTTCTTGAAAACGTGTCTCATATTATCTTGCCTGAGAGACGTGCCTTTGTGAGACGCGTCTCGCATCAATTTCTTATCCCATTTTTCAGGGGGGGGAAGTGTTATATTCAGTAGTGCTTCATTAAGAAATAGAACACAAGGCATCAGTACTTCTCCATAAGAAATAGAGCACATATGACCGATGAAGGTCAAATTTTCAGTCAAATGGCAATATTTTCACACATTTGAGCATATATCACACAAATATCCAAATGGAAGTCAATTTTTCACTCAATTGACCATATTTTCACATATTTGAACATTTTTACACACAATCAATTTGGTACTTTACGTTGTGGTCTTGGTTTTTTGAAATTCTTGACTTTTTCATGGTGACGGCTCTGCAAGTAACGAATTTCGTTGGCTGATGGCATTCTTAACTTGATCATCGAGGTGACAAAAGGAGGAATCTTATCAACTTGGTCAAACTCTTCCTCATCGACGGCATTCTCGACTCGGACGATTCATCGTTTTCCATGTATAACCACCTTAAATCTTTTATTTGTTGTGTCTGGAACATAGAACATTTGAGAAACGTGTTCTGCTAGCACGAAAGGCTCCCACTTATATCCTTGACGGTTAAGATCAACACTATTGAAACCGTACTTGTCTTGTACAACACCTTTGATTCCATCAACCCAGTTACAACGGAAAAGAGGAATATCAAATCCTTGAAAATCAAGCTCTCAGATCTCTTACATTTGACCATAGTACATGTCTTTGTCTTGGCCCGCAGCGTTATAAGCATCAACACAGACTATTCTGATACGTGCTTTTCTTATCTTATTCTACAGTGTAGAACGTGTATCCATTTATGCCGTACCCTTGATATGTAATAACTGTGAATATATGATCATGAGCCAACTTATTTAGGCACTCACTTGTTTGAGTATCCAATGACTGAGACATCCAATCCTGGAGCCAGCCAATGAATTTTCTCTTGTGTTTATTTGCTAACCATGATTCATTGCGGCCAGGATTGTCTCTAAGCACCACCTCATTGTGCTCATCGAGGTACTCTGACACAATGCACATGTGTTACAACACGTGGAAATAAGCGCAAAAGAATAAATGTGAATCTGGAGTTATAACCTTCTTCCCAATGGTCCCTTTTCCTGTGAGCCTTCCCTCATGACGAGACTTGGGAACACCAATCGGGTTACTCGGGTCAGTGTAATTTAGAGTCCACTCCACAGCTTCCTTTGTTGAGTATCCTTGTACCATGCTGCCCTCAGGGTAAGCTCGATTTCTAACGAAGAACTTTAGTATACCGTTGAATCTCTCGTAAGCAAACATCTGGTGAAGGAACACAAGGCCAAGTAGCTTTATCCCCTTAATAAGATGAGTTGTGAAATGGACGCTGATTTCGAAAAAGGCAGGTGAAAAATACATCTCAAGGAAGCATAAAGTTTCATAGTGCCTTTTTTCCAATGAATCGAGATCTTCTTCACATAGTACTTTTTGACCAATCGCATTGAAAAAAAAAGCAAAAGTTCATTATAGCCTCCCGAACATTGACCGGTAGGATATTCTGAATTCCAACAGCAATCATCTACGCGAGCAATACATGGTAATCATGAGACTTCACATTGGGGCTACTTTTAGATCTGGAAATGAAATGCCTTGAGACGTTCATCGAGTAGTCGGATGGTACTTTCACATCTTTTAAGAACCCACAAACTCTTTTTTTTTTCATTTTTTGAAAGGGTGATGCATGATGTGGGTAGTTTTGTTCCTTTTACCGAGTCATCGATCCACAACTCAGGTATAATTCCCATTTTCTTTAGATCTGCCCGTGCATGTCCATGGTCCTGAGTTTTCCGGTCCGTGTTAAGCAATGTTTCGAGTAGGCTCTCGCACACATTCTCCTCAATATGCACGACATCAATCAAATGACGAACATCTAAGTCTTTCCAATATGGTAGCTTTAAAAAATCGATTGCTTCTTCCACATGTCATCTTTGCCAGTTTTTTTTTGCGGTCCTTTTCCTCATACCAAGGACGACATGGATATCCTTGACTATTTCATAGATTTCATGACCCGTGATGTGAGGTGGAGGATGCCTCCTCTAAGTGTCACCATTTAAATTATCCTTCATACTCCAAAATGGGTACTTCACTAGAATGTAGCGTTGATGTTCCATGTACACTATTTTTCGTGACTCGCTCAAGTATTGTGAGTCTGTTTCTTTCAAACAATGTGGACATCCGCAACCTACTTTGTTACTCTGTATGGACAAGTTACGTGCCGCTGGAGAATCACTAACAGTCACAAATAAAATGGCTTTGAGGCAAAAGTACTCACGCTTGTGGTCATCTCAGGCCTGCACTCCATCATTGTACCACAATTGCTTCAGATCTTCAACCAGAGGCGTGGAATAAGTACTGATGTCATTCCCATGTTGTTGTGGCCCTGGTATGAGTCCTAACATCATAATATATTTCTGTTTGTTGCACAACCAAGGAGGAACGTTCAAAATTGTAAGCACAATTGGTCATGTTCTTTGTGTGCTACTGTTCAAAAAAGGATTCATGCCATCGATGCTCATTGCAATCCTAATATTCCTCGAATCAATGGCAAATTCAGGATTTCGTGAATCAATGTTTCGCCACTGTGTGGCATCAGCAGAATGTCTTATCATTCTAGCATCTAGCTTATGCTTCTTTTTTTGCCATCACGACAATTCTGACTCCTTGTTTGCAAACCAACGCTTCAAACGAGGAATGGTAGGAAAGTGCCAAAACACCTTTTAGGCTCTCTTTTTCTTCTATTGCAGTTCTCATCATCACCGTCGTCTTTCCTACGATTGAATTTGTCCACTCCACAAATAGGAAATTTCTTGAGGTTTTCATACTCAGGACCACGATATAAAATACAATCATTCTTGCACGCGTGGATTTTCTCCACCTCCAAACCCAGTGAATAGATTATCTATTTTGCCTCATAAACTGTCATAGAGACTGTGTTGCCTTGGGGTAACATGTCCTTAAGGAGCGTCAACAATTCCTTAAAACTACAATCACTCCATTCGTTGCTTGCCTTGAACTGGAAAAGTTTTACCATCTCAAATAGTCTGGTGTACTTAGCCGCACAACCATGATACAATGGCTTCTTCGAGTCTTCGATCATCTTCTTGTAATTTGCAAGATCACCATTACTTTACCGATCATCGTCGCCATGTCTCTCGACATTGCATATCATCTCCTCTATGTTATGCACCTGAAATTAAATGTCATCATCAGTGAACCCTGATATATCTGGCTCGTTCATATCCTCGTCATGATCTTCTTGGACACTGGTAGGGACCTCCATCTCCAGATATGATTCTCTCATCTCTACTTCACTAATCCCCTCCTCCCCATGTTTGTTCCAACATCGATAATCCACCATGAATCCATGCGTGATCAAATGTGACCTCAACACTTCATCTGTGTGATATCTCTTGTCATTCTTGCAGTGTTTGCAAGGACAACAAATAGTCCCTCTAAGGTTGTCAAACATGTCTTTCTTCATGAAAGCGATAAATGCGTCTACCCCTTGAATAAATCCATTACAAAGGCACGGCCCATACATCCAACTTTGATCCGATGACATCTACGTATAGAAAAGAAGAGCTAAATCAGAAAAATTCGAAGCCACTGATAATCACCTCAAGTCAACTTCAATCAAAGAAGATCTAAAGGTAACAAAAATAGTAAGGAATAGGAGAGGAGGAGTGGACTAACCCTTTTGTTTTAAGATCCACTGATAATCATCACAAGACTTTTAAACAGGGCAGATATGGTAGCCACTTGTTCTGCCACAGCTGGGAGGTCGTAGAAGGGCAACAGAAAATCGAGATGAACCGATATAAAGCACATCTCTCTATAGAGGGAATGGGAGACGAGCCCGCTTCAATAACAAAAGGAGACGCGCCTGACCGGTGGGTATGTGAGACAAACTGGATTCGGTTATGAAAGGAGACGAACGGCAAGGAAAGTCTGTCTCAGTTACGAAAAAAATATGAGTCGTGCTCAATGAAAGTGCGTCTCTAGTTTGTCAGAGAGGAGGGCGCGTCTTGGATAATTACATAATTGAGACGGGCTATATTGTAATACGTCTCCATGTACGTTCAACTGAGCCTTGTCAGATCCTCTCTGAAGCGGGCGCGTCTCTCACTACAGGAAACACGAAAATAGACGACGGCTAAAGTTATAGACGACGGTGCCGTCGTCTTTAAAATAATAGACGACGGCTAAATATACCCGTCGTCAATTAAGACTTAATAGACGACGGTTAGGATTAACCATCATCTATTAGCCGTAATAGACGACGGTTCAAGGCCACCGTCGTCTATTACAGTGCGAACAGGGCCCACCCGAGTCGTAATGGACGACGGTGGTCCCTAGCCGTCGTCAATTATCAATTATTGATGACGGTGCCCAGAAGCCGTCGTCTATTAATACTTAATAGACGACGGTTTTAGGTCACCGTCGTCTATTATCAGTAATAGGCCAGAACCTAGGTCCTCAGCCTTATTGTACCAGGACCGGATCATCCTGGTTCACGACTGAACGTGATGTTGCAGCCGTTAATTGAGGAGTTGAAAATGTTATGGACAGGTATCGAAGCGTACGACTCTTACAAAAAACAGAAATTCAACCTTCGAGCCGCTTACTTATGGTCTGTTCATGATTTCCCCGCTTACGGCATGTTTTCTGGTTGGAGCACTCATGGTCGCTTGACATGTCCGATATGTGCTTCGGACACGGAATGTTTTCGTCTAAGTCATGGTGGCAAAATATGCTACTTTGATTGTCATAGACGATGGTTACCGCCAAATCACGTGTTCAGGCAACAAAAAAATGCCTTCAGGAAGGATACCGTTGTAAAAAAGGGACCACCGCGCCGTCTCAACGGTTCGGAGATTGCGGAAGGGTTGAACAAGCTAGTGCAAGATGAAGCTCGTCCTGGATACTTTGTTGGTTACGGAGAAGAACATAATTGGACTCACATATGTGCACTATGGGAGCTACCGTATGTGAAGTCCTTAATTCTAATGCATAACATTGATGTCATGCACCAAGAACGTAACATGGGCGAATGCATCATAAGCACTTGTTTAGATATGACGGGTAAAACAAAAGACAATATAAAAGCTCGAAAGGATTTGGCAGAGATTTGTAACCGTCCAACTCTTGAGCTCTCCGAAGCTGGTGGCAAACCACGTGCTTCGTTCTGTCTTCGACCAAAAGAAAAGAAAGAAGTCTTCAAGTGGTTGAAAAAGTTGAATTTCCCAGACGGTTATGCTGCTAGTTTGAGAAGAGCCGTGAATGTTAAGACTGGAAATCTTACCGGGTTGAAGAGTCATGATTATCACATAATCATGGAAAGACTTCTGCCGGTTATGTTTCGTGGGTACCTTGATGATGCAGTTTGGAAGATATTAGCCGAACTCAGCTATTTTTATAGACAACTTTGTGCTAAAGAAATCTCAAAGGAGATGATGGAGAAGTTGGAAAGAGTGATACCAGTGCTTTTATGTAAGATGGAAAAAGTTTTCCCTCCAGGTTTCTTCAACCCAATGCAACACCTTCTAATCCATCTTCCGTATGAAGCTAAAGTTGGTGGTCCTGTTCAGTATCGATGGATGTACCATATTGAAAGAGCACTTAGATGTCTGAAACCAATGGTTCGCAATAGGGCAAGGGTTGAAGGTTGTATCGCTGAAGCATTTACACTTCAAGAAGTAGGATACTTTTCAAGTGTCTATTTCGCAGAACATAACAACATTAGTGCTTCCACGTTGCGGTACAATATGGATGAACAATCTCCTTGTAGCGACCTTAACATTTTTCAAACAAGAGGCACCACTGTTGGTTCAAGCACGAGCTACGATGCTTCAACAGATCAAAAGACAGCTGCTTTGCTCTACATGTACGCTAACATAGACGGGATGGACAAATATTTTCAGTAAGTATTTGTTCGATGTCTATACTAATTAACGTGTACACATATGTGCTAATCATCATATTTATTTTTTATTTAATGAGTTTGATCAACAAAATTGGAAATCTAGACAGCAACCTACAAGCAAGCAAGTACAATCTATGCGTCATTATGGAGTAAATGGAGGGCCTAACTTCCAAACTTGGTTCCGAAATCATGTAATGTTCTCTTATCTTGTTTATCTTAGTAATTATGTGATATGTTGTAACTGAAAATAAACTTCATATGTTGGACAGTGCACAAAACAAGCTGATGTCCATGAAGATTTGCGCCAACTGTCATACGGATCAATCAAAGTTAAAAGCTTTGGTCGATACGATGTCAATGGGTTCCGATTCCGATCAGCTGAATTTGAAGCTCTTCGTCCTCTAAGGGCAACTTCTAATACTGGAGTTGTGACTAGGGCCGTTGATGCCGAAGGACGTGAAACCAATTATTATGGGATTATTAAAAAAATCCTTGAATTCAGTTTTGCCGGGAATAAAGTCCTTAAAGTAGTCTTCTTTGACTGTGATTGGTTCGATCATAACAATGGAATTCGAGAAAATCAATTTGGCATGGTAGAAGTCAAACACAAGGAACGACTTCGAGGGTTCGACACATTCGTACTAGCACACCAAGTCGAGCAAGTGTATTATCTACATTATCCATGTGAAAAGCTTAAAGCTTGGTGGGTTGTACACAAAGTGAATCCTCGTGAGCGGTTATATACACCAGATAATTCTGGGTACGTTGATGAGGTTGATGTTGTTTACCAAGAAGAAGAGTTGCCGGACTCTTTTGTCGTCGAGCCTGGTTTAGGACTCGATGACTTAGTTGGAGATGCAGAAGATGTAGAGACTCGTGAGATGCGAAAACGAAAACGTCAAACAACAACAACGACACAGGATCGATGGTCCGGTTTAAGGAGTAGAGTACATGATCGTGACACTGATGAATTTTGAAAATTGAGTACAAGTAACGTATCAATCATCTCTTCTTTTCTTTTCTATATTTTTTCTTGAAGTTCATTAGCAAATTGTACTTTCAACTGGATGTCGTCGAGCAGCAGACGACGGGAGTCACGGGCACGAGGCTTACTGCCCCCGAGGGCGTACAGAGACTCTGTCTTCTCGGGCAGTCAGTCTAGCGGGAGTAGACGGACTCAGTTGAGGTCCGATTTACCAGAGCCGTCACAGTGTTCGCCGCAGGTAAATGATATCTAATTACAAAAATTATACAAGTAATTCTTTATTAATAATACAAATCTTTAAAACTGTTAGGATGACTCTACGTTTGAGGACTCCGAGGCTACGGGTTCCTTGGAGGCACCTTTGGAGCCTACTTCAGAGGCTCCTTTGGAGCCTACTTCAGAGGCTCCTTTTGAGCCTGCTGCGGAGGCAGGTTCGGAGGTTCCACAGCCGCGACGTAGGAAGACGCACTACGTGGCTCCTCCTCCGGCTCCTGCAAATCCAGATGATCGGATTGTTATTCGTCCGGTTGGTGACAGGTAAGTAAATTTGTAACGAGTCAATATAGATATTATTAGACTTAACTATATGTATTAATTGAGAATCATGTACCAGGTCTTGGTATGACTGTTCCTTCACGGGTCAGGGACACCACCAGCAGGTAAATGGTGTCCTTGGTCGTCTTGTCCGTTTGCACTACCCCGGTGTAGTGAACGGAGCTGCCGCTACTTCTTGGGATGATTATGCTACGGCCCAGGACGTTGCCTACGGCAACCACCAGGAGGCTGTCTGGCACGACTTCATGGTAAGTATTAAGAATATTTGTATAGTAATAATCAATCTATTATGGGTTATATACATTTACTTGTATGTTTCTTCTTCAGGCACGCTACCGTTTGGAGGACGAGGCGTCACAGTTGGATCAGGCACGTCTCGTCTTCCATAACGTCTCAAGGAAGTGCGTGACGCAGTCACTCTCGACTGCTCGGATTCAAGCTACGAAGTCGTACTTCAAGCTGCATCCGGACGAGGGTGAGTCGGGGCAGTTCAGGGACGTGGCGGACAAGTACCTCACTGAGGCGCAATACTTAGAGGTACTGTATTTATTTTTACTTTGCTTTATTATCCGATTGTGATCAATGTTTTCATTCAGGTCAGCGTAGCGTGGCTGGACACTCGTCCGGACGCGTACCGTGCTCTGTGTGCCCGTTGGGCGAGCCAGGGCTTCCAGGACGTCTCTAAAACCCGTCGCGAGTGTAGAGGGACGGACGGGAAACACCATTTGGGTGGGGACGGCTTCGTACGTCTTGCTAAACGGATGGTAAGTGTGATTCAAATTCTATTTAAGTGATTTTATAATACATCATTGTTCTAACATGTAACGATAGGAGCGTGAGACCGGTCGGGAGCCAGCACCTATGGAGGTGTGGGTGAGGGGTCATTTGGGAAGTGACCCGTCGCAGCCTGACCAGCTGTCTTCCCAGAAGTCGACTCAGCATGTGGTGAGTTATTTTGTAATGTTAATTGAATTGTCTTTAATTATTAATGATATTGAGATTATGTTCCTCTATTTGCAGGCAAAGTACCGAGAGGAGGTGCAAAAGCTTCGAGGCGAGGGTTATGATTGGTTGGGCGCTCCCGTCGTCCTCGAAGCCGTTTATGGAAGCGGTGGTAGTAAACCTCACGGACGGTAAGTTTTGTTGTTTTCAGTTTACTATCATGAAGTTTGAGATATAAGATATTGATAATCTTACTCCGTCGTGCAGGTTAGGCGTCCTTGATGGAGCGGTTGACTCGAGGCAGGCGCGAGCTTGCTCGAGAGCCTCTTCATCGCAGTATGCCGGCTCCAGCAGCAGCCACACAAGTCGAGATGTGGAGCTTCAGAGCGTTCGTGAGGAGCTCCAGAGGACGCAAGAAGCACTCAGGAGTAGGGACGAGGCGCTTCGGACTAGAGACGAGATGCAGGCTGCGGCGCTTCGGGCTAGAGACGAGTATCAAACCTCGTTCATGCTACAGTGGCAAGCTGCCATGCAGGTATGTTTTGATAATTGTACATAACATTTTTAATATATAAATGACTTGTATAATGATTTCCTTTGTATTTGCAGGCTATAGCAGCAAGACAGCCTGCTGCCTTTCCGCAGTGGGCGCCGCCACCAATGGAGATGCCACCTATGCCGACGACGGGAGCAGAGGTACAAAAAGTCCTTAAGTTAGTTAAGTTTGTTCAAATTTAGTAAAATATGCATTTTTGTACTCAACTTGCACTTGACAGGGATCGAGGACGCAGGCTCAAACTCCGTCGCCCCAAACTCCTGCTTTTGGACAAGGGCGGGAGGACGACTTTCTAAACTCCGATGGCAGCGGACGGGGTAGCGGCGGCGGCTCCTGAAATGATGGTAAGTAGTGGTTCTTCGCCTTTTCTTGAGTGTAGATGTAGCTTGAGATTTTTGTGCTTCAATACATGAGTCGAATGATGCCATAGAATTCAACTTTGTTCTTGAGTTTGCTAGACTTGATAGTCTTTTACTTATCTTCTTTACATTTTGGGATGTTAGATATATGCATTTGTTAGGTAGTCTTTTACTTGGTCACACATCTTATTTATGTTTGCAAGATCCTTGAACTTTGAATCTATTACTCTCTTTGCCTCCATTAGCTCGCCCTGATATAAGATGTTTTTCTTTGAATGTTGTTTTGCAAGGAAAGAAGGCAAAGTTCGGTCGGCGGCTACGAGGTTTCGAGAGTGTTTCTTGTGTATGCTTATGTAAACTTTGATGATTGTGGCACCCGGACTCGTGAAGAGTTTATGTGTAGAGTTTATGTGCTTTTGTGTGTATTTCTATCTTGCTGATCTGTATATTTGTATCCTGCTGCCTGTGTGATCTGGCCATCGAGCCAGTGTACTATTTTTAATTTTTTAAAAAAAATTAAAAATCTAATAGACGACGGTTTTGCTGTACCGTCGTCTATTAGGTCACTTATAGACGACGGTTTCTGTATGGCCGTCGTCTATTAGGTCACTTATAGACGACGGTTTCTGTATGGCCGTCGTCTACAAGTTCATCAATAGACGACGGTTTCCACCCACCGTCGTCTATAACCTCCACCCGGTGCCACGTGGCCGTCTGTGGTTATTGACGACGGCCAATGAGCACCGTCGTCAATTATTTTATAGACGACGGTAACCGTCGTCTATAAGCTTATAGTTGACTAATAAACATTGACGGCCGAAAACCGTCGTCTATAAGGAAAAACCATCGTCTATTCTTTATAGACGACGGTTTTAGCTTATTGACGACGGTTTTCGGCCCTCGTCTATTATCGAGATTGTTGTAGTGTCTCTTAAGGTTATCAAAGACGTACTCCTTTTAGCGCTTCGCCCATCTTTATCTCCTATTTGGGTTTCTTACATAGTGTTTCTATCTCTGCTATTCAACACATCTTCGTCCACGGTGTGCCTCAATGGGGTTCCAGGGCCAGAAATTAGACATGAAGATGCTTGTGTCAAGCTGATATGTTGTCTCTCTACCTCCACTATGGGAATCACGATAATAGACGATGGCCAAAAACCATCGTCTATGAGGACCATACCGTCGTCTATAGCTTATAGACAACAGTAAATGCTTATAGACAATGATTTCCGGTCGTCTATGATTATTTGTCGCCTATAACATAATTGATGATGGCCTAGTTTAGCCATCGTCAATAAGCTAACTCCGCAGTGAGGGACACTTATAGACGACGGCCATCTTACACCGTCCTCTATAAGGTTCCTTGTAGACGACGACCATCAGCAAACCATCGTCTATAAGATTTCTTATAGATGACGGCTACAGGAATACCGTCGTCTATAAAGCTTGTATTTTTTATAAAAAACAGAAACGTTGTCCCTTATAAACGACGGCACAATGGAACCGTCGTCTATAAGACCCTAATAGACGACGGCTGCCGGGAAACCGTCGTCTATAAGGTTTTCATTTAAAAAAAATAGAAAATGTTGTCCTGGCTTCGAGGCCAGTCCTGGCTCGATGGCCAGCTCACACAAGCATATGAAAACAAAGATGATACGGGCATATATCACAACAAGCATTACAAAACACTATAAAAATGGGACACACACCACACTACACGCTACCCCATCTGCTGCCACAGGAGTTCGCGAAGTTGTCCTCCTGCATTCATCCAAGCATCGAAATCTAGAACGTCCAAGATAAAAACATGATTAGTGTATTAAAATAGTTTGAAGTTCGTCTCCAAAACCACATAATACTATTTCCCCTGGTTGCTCCAAATATCCCAGTTGCTCTCTGGTTGCCCCACGCACAAGTCAGAGCAGCATAATGGAAAACAAAACTGGATGACCACGAACCAATGAGGTTTCAATGCAACCACTGTATTTTTCATATGTTTTAGGAAATAAAAATTATCTTGCAGCATTCCTAGAAAGGACAAAACGTGATAAGATTTCCTTTGGTTAACAACACTACAAGCAACATAGGTTTCAAATATGTCGAGCCCAATAGTAAGCTGGAGTGAATCACTAGCCAACATAAAAGTGGTCCTTCGTGGGCATCTCTACAGAATTGCAAGGTTGCAGAGAAAGTGACCAGTTTGTATTTTATTCAGCAATGCTTTTATATGCTAACACATAATATATTGATAGGGTTCCTAGACCAGAAAGATTAATGGTATATCATTGAAGACAATTGGAAGATAATCAAGGAAAGAATAGACTCTGAGACTGATTTCATAATGGGCAAGTTTAACTGCATTTCAATAACAATTCTGTAAATACCTTGGTGTCTACAAAGTAAAACCGGAAGTGACCATTTCAAGCCATGTTTTGTTATTAATTCAGCTCAGAAAATTCTGATAAAGCTCTAACGATAGCTTACAGATGCTATTATTGATTTGTCCAAGGGAACCAATATAAGCTAGAAAGATTACATGTAACGTGTAGTGATTAGGGAATCCAATTATAAGCAAGCCCACTGGTATCCAATGCTGATCTCGTTACTGTAATGACTCCATGAATTTTTCACCTCTAGATATTAATTAGATAGCCATGGAAACCCTTATAGAGATAGGTAATTATAGACATGCAAAAAACGGCTGACCTGACTAAGGGGCTTTGGCTTGTCGATCGTTGACAAAACTATCACACACTACCCCTTCTGCTGCCAACGGAGTTCGGGATGTCGTCCTCCCGCAATCGTCCAAGCGCCCCCTATGATGTGCAAGTGTGGTTAGACGAGTTATAAATATAAAAAATGCATATTTTACTAAATTTGAACAAGTTTAACTAGTTTCAGCTATTTTGAATAATTTTGTATATGTGCTGCTGTCGTCGGCACCCGTGGCAGCTCCATCGATGGCGGCGCCCACTGCGGAAAGACAACCTGCTGTCTTGCGGTCACAGCATGCAAATACAAAGCAGATCGCTATACATGTCATTTATAGATTAAAAATGTTAAGTACAACATTCGCAACTTACATGCATGTCAGCTTGCCACTGTAGCATGTACGAGTTTTGATACTCGTCTCTAGTCTTGAGCGTTCCTGCCTGCATCTTGTCCCTAGCCCTGAGCGCCTCGTCCCTAGCCCTTAGCGCTTCTTGCGTCCTCTGGAGCTCCTCCCGAACACTCTAGAGCTCCAGATCTTGACTCGTACGGCTGTTGCTGGACCTTCCCTACTGAAATGAAGAGGCTCTCGAGAAAGCCTGCACAGTTTTCTGGGCACATATCAATCCAGAAAAGCTTGCAGTTGTCTAAGAACATAATCCAGAAAAGCATGCAGTTATCTGGGTACATATCAATCTTCTCATAGTTCATACAAAGACCAGAAATCAATTTCTTAGACTGATATATATCTTTAGACAATTTATGGGGCTGCAGAAGGACATCGCTGATCAATTTGATGAGGTCGTTGTAGCAGTTATTGAAGAATAAATACTTAGACTTAATTGCCATAAATCTAGTGATGAAACTGAGGATCGCCACTTTGGTGTGTTCATGCATGCAACTGTTGTTCTAATGTCTCGAGAAGCCCGAATAACTTTTTTGCCTCCATTGTAGGAGGATCCTCGATCAATTCAGGATTTATGGCTTCAAGCATCTCGTCCATCCTATCGACCCCGGTGTTGTCATCCTCATCTTGATCTTCTACGGCTTGAGAAGATGTCTCGCCGTGAAAGGTCTACAACTCTTAATGTTGCATGAAACTGTTTCAACACAAGTGGAACATCTACGTCATTTTGTCGAAACACTTCGCATTCTGACATTTGATACATGGGCACCACACCTTGCTGTTGTTTGACAACGAGAAATCTCGTTATATGAAAACATCCGTCTTGGTGAACCACTCCTCTGAGTGACTCCCATCCTTTTTCCAACCAGTATACATCCAAGCGTGGTCTTCAACCATGTTTTAGGGTATACCTTCAAAGCAGATAACTCATTATCAATTTCATTGTTATGTTATGTCACGGCCCTACAACTAGGCATATAGGTCTTAAACTCATCCAAGAGTGATCGAGCGGGGCGTGCTTGCGACGGGACGCGTGGTCTGGATCCAAACGAAATTTAGGCAGCATAACCCCATTGTTCTCCACTGCACGCCCAAAAATGGTACAGCAAACAACATCAGGGTTATGCTATCAAAATCTCGTCCGGATCTAGATCCGCATCTCATCACAAAACACACCCCCCCCGGTCACTACCAGACTGTCCAAAAAGGGACAATTCTGAACCTTCACGTCTCACATGTCAATAGCATATGAGACGTGCCGATCCAAAACGGGTAACACATTGCTATAGGTTATGTTACTCATTATCATTTTTAATTCATTTACGAGAGAGGAAAGAACAAGAGAAATCGAGGGGGAAAGTTGGTCTTAAATGACAATTCCACGTCCGGATCCACCGTTCGTGCAATTGCAGGTGATTGACATCCTCACCATTTACGTTCGCTTCCGTGTCATCTCGACGCATACTTTACGACTACGACTGTCTATACAGCTCGAACACATTTATTGCGTGTCGCGCTGTGTTGGGTCGGGTCGGGCCGACCCGAAACCCGTTTATTTACATATTTTAAGTAATCACTCAAAAACAATAATTACCGATAAACAATAAGTACCAATTAATGAACAACATAATAAACTAACTAATAAATAATGACAAATAATAAACAATTAGTGATGAATAACATAATAAACTAACTAATGATCACTCGGGGCGTCGATCTTGAGCTGCTCCACCTCGAGGCGGGCAAAGAACTAACTAACGATCAGTGTATGTTCCGGAGCTGAGGAGATGAGAGAAAGGGAGAGAGGGATGAGGAGAGAGGCAGAGGGGGAGAGAGATAGAGGGAGATGAGGAGAGCGGGGGAGAGAGAGGAGAGAGAGAAAAGAAGAGGGGGGAGTGAGAGAGATAGAGGGAGACGAGGAGAGAGGGAGAGAGAGAAAGGAGAGATAGAGAAAATGAGAGGGAGTTGAGAAGACGGTGTGCGCCACAAGCAAAGCAGCCGCTGACACCATTAGTTCCATGGCGTGGGATTTTTTTTGTCTTTTCGGACGCGGGATTTTTCGCTCGCACACGAATCTGCCACCGCCGCATGTGAGCCCTTCGCCGAGGTGGATCGCATGGACAACAAATGCATTCATTTTATAAATGAACAGCGAACATATTCATTTTCTAAATACAAAAGGTATTCAATAATTCCATATGCACACATATGTCTCTGCTTTTACTCTTTAAATTAGCAAAATGCACATTAATCTTAATAAGTCAGTACATCAGAACAACAGTCTTTCAATACTTTTATGAATCGAAAAGAATGGTACAAATAATGTGATTCTTCACACTCATTAAGATCCTAGATTTCATTGGCTGAAATGCTAAGTTAAGCAAACGCACGTGGACAAGACAAGTTTCAGTACATATAGAACTCCATGATTACAATATCAAACATCTTGGAAAGGTGAACATAATATTAGGTGTAATATTACGGTGACATAAGCAAAGCAAGCAGAGGCAACCAAAAAAGATGAAACCAGCCACGCTGAATGCAAAAAATGAAGAGGGAGGAGTTTGTATAACCTTAGCACACAAGTCCTTCGAATCAGTAGCAGAAGAGTTATCTTTGTTGACATTGTCCAGCCCTCCCGTGCTTCTAGCTGGATGAGGAATAAAAGCAACACAATAACAAATTTTCTCCAGCTACAAGTCACCCAGTAAACCCATAGGCCGGGTACTTTAGTTTGACACCACATCAATAACAAAATGTTACAATTGACTATATATAGGTATAATACAATGAAACAACAAAACCACTCTTAACTCTATGTCATCCTTCTAGAGTACATGAATCTGTTATTCAAGTGTACAGGGAGCACAAATGAACAAGAACTTCACACCAAGCTATTGCAATTCAATTCTTAGTACTTCTTTTGTTAAGGCAATACGACAAACACATATCAAGCAGCCAGTAAACAAAGTAACAAACCCTTTGTTTATTTGCATACTTCTGAGCAAGCAACGCATGGAATAAATCAGATTCACACACCAACAGTAAGCTACGATGTGCAAATCTAACTTCAGTGACGCGGATTGCATGAATTAATCGGTAAAAATACTACGATATGGAGTCCCTGGTGGCCTGATTTGTCAAGGCTCGGCCACTTCCAATGGTCTGGCTCGAGTGGCAGCAAGCTAGGGTTTCGGGGGCGGCAAGCCGACACCAAGATAAAGCGAGCGGGAGAGGTCGGGAGTACGACATGAGCGGAGATGGCGAGTTCTTCCCATAGCTCACGCTGTATCCCGCGTCGGGGCGAGTCAACGTGGCGTGAGGGCGGTGAGCGGCTGCAGCGCACAGGGAGGGGGCGGCGAGGAGAGGCGGCGGCGTACCTCGAAGGCGCGGTCCTCCTCGGTGGATAGCGGCGGCGGCCCTCGGCGACGGCTTCAACGATGGCGACAGTGGCCCTCGATGAGGATGGTGGTGGTGGCGGCCCTCAGCGTGGCGAGGCGGCTGGCGGCACGGCGGCGATGAGCTCTTGGGCACGAAAACGAAAATGCGTGAGCAAATAAGGATCAAGCCGCGCGGGGGGGGGGGGGGGGGGTGGTGGTGGTCGGGACTGAAATAATCCCTGACGTTGGTTTAGGTTAACATAAACCGTCG
Organism: Tuctoria greenei; assembly: GCA_036927565.1. Taxonomy (NCBI): domain Eukaryota; kingdom Viridiplantae; phylum Streptophyta; class Magnoliopsida; order Poales; family Poaceae; genus Tuctoria; species Tuctoria greenei. The sequence continues at coordinate 2,828,525 of JAYESD010000010.1, forward strand.
TCAACATGGGCTAATGGAAAACGGCCCACGGAACCTTCATCTATTACGTCTCGATCGGGCGGGTCCATATTTCGTCTCATATTGACGAGGACCTTATTTGTCGACGGTTTACCGTCGTCTATAATGCCCAATAGCCTATAGACGCGGTACTAGTGTAACCGTCATCAATTAACGACTAATTGACGATGGTGATTTCTAGCCGTCGTCAATTATTTAATTGAGGACAGCGCTGTCGTCAATAGATTTAGCCGTCATCTATTGTCGTGATTACTGCAGTGCTCTTCATATTAAGTTATTTTGCGCTGACCGGCTGCCCTCAAAAGATTAAGCTGATAAGAGAAGTTAGGCAATTCACTTATACTTCAACACTCACCCTCACGTGCAGGCTTCTTTGAGTTGCAAACGTGGTAGAAGTTAACTGCAATTTTATTTTAGTTTTTTAATAAAATGCGCCCGCCAGAATTCAAATTCGAGACCTCTAATCTGCTACCATGTTAAGTTACTCTGCGTTGACCGATTGTTCTTGAAATTTTAAAATGATGTGAAAAGGTAGATAATTCACTTATATTTCAACACTTCATACTTGCCATCGATACTGTGCAATGGATTTTTTCGAAAAACCAGTGACCTGGTGCAATTATATTAAGACGGAAAGAAGTGATTACGACAACCCCAGCCCGCAGCTGAGAAAACCGAAATACAGTTCATCAATACTGAACTTAACACCCTATCCTAGCAAAACAGTGTGCTCCAGCTGGAGCCTAGAGCTGAGACTCATCTTCAACACCAGAAATAAGATGTTGGTAAGAGGATACATTGCCATCAAACACACATCTATTTCGGTGGTTCCAGATTACTATCAAATCAAGACCACTGATGAACAGATCCCCTTGCGATGGATTCTCAGTTGGCTTCTGACCGTGGCTGTTCAACCCCACTTAGAGGACGCGCGATCTGCTCCGCTCAGACTATTTATATATGCAGACGATGTGCCATTATTCCTAAACCCAAACAAATCTGTTAGAATCAAACAACGAACAAACGTAGATCAAAACAAAGAAGACACAAATTTTAATGTGGAAAACCCCTCCAAGCGGAAGGGGAAAAAACCACGAGCGTCGGCCTGCAAATCTTCACTATATCAGGAAGATTACAATTGTGAGAGATTACAATATTTTCATGTCTCTCCCGACAGTATACAAGAAATATTTATAGGTGACGACTTAGAGTCCTAATCTGTTACGATCCAAGCCTTCCGGCCCAAGCATCCTCACGACGGGCCTCCGCTTCGCTACGGAAATTCTGCCTTTTTGTCTTCAGTTGAATTAGGATCATCAAACAACAAAATCTGATATTGCTAACTGCACTGGAGCTGCTGCGGTTGTTGGGAGATGCAACTGGCCAGATGGTAAACCTAGCAAAATGCTTTGTTGCACCCATCAGATGTGAGGGCATAGACCTGGACGACATCCTGCAGGACTTCCATTGTCAGCACGCCTCCTGGCCCTTATCGTATCTGGGATTATCAATTACACTGTGTTGTCTCAAAATTACACACCTTCAGCATATTCAAGACCGAGTGATGGAGAAGCATGCAGGATGGCAAGATTAGTTGTCAAACATTGGAGGGCACCGGGAATTATTACATTTGATGTTGGGCTCGTTGGCAACTTATACGTTGTCCGCACCAAAGCCTCCGAGAAAGTTTTAGAAGGATCTCAATAAAATGCAGCAAAGATTCCTTTGGATGGGATCTCAGCAGGTGCAAGGAGGCCAATGCAAAGTAAATTGGAAGCACGTCCGTCGGCAGATGCAACACGGAGGGCTAGGCATAGTCAAATTGGGATGGTTCAGTCGTGCTCTATGACTGAGATGGCTATGGCTCTCTTGGAAGCAGCCTGATCGACCATGGAATGAAACGGAGTTGCCTGTGGATACTGTTGACATGGCTTTGTTTGTGCTAGCAACGATGGTCACCGTATGAGATGGGAGAATGGCTCGGTTCTGGCATTCTAGCTGGTTACTAGGACACACACTAGCTTTCCTGTTTCCTAGTTGTACCAGTGTAGCGGAAGAACAAGTCCGTAACAGATGCTCTGCACAATGCCACATGGATCCGTGATCTATTGGTCAATTTCTCTGAAAATTTGCTGCTAGAGTACCTGGACCTCTGGATGATGATCGGCCAGCAACAACGGGTTCTTCAACCGAATGCAAGAAATGAAATCAGATGGAAGTTCATGGTTGCTGGCGATTACACTGTGCGGTCTGCTTACTACATGCAGTTTGAGGGCACCGTCACATTTTCTTGGCCATTGACAATTTGGGAAGTCTGGATGCCGCCAGGTTCCAAGATATTTATGTGGCTCCTCCTTCAGAACAGCCTATGGATTGCGGATCGCCTGCAAAGACGACAATGGCCAAACAATTACTCCCTTCATTTCAAAATAATTGTCACCGGCTAGTTCATTTTTGAACTAACCGGTGACAATTATTTCGAAACAGAGGGAATATTTTTTTCCAAACTGCAATAGAAATCTTCAAACATCCTTTCACCTCTTTGTTGAATGCCCTTTTGCGTTTCAAATCTGGTTATCAGTAAGTAACTTGATCAGACAGCTGAGTGTACACCCAGCTACTTGGACACCTGGTGTATGTTTTCAGGACTGGTTCGGCAAGCTGTTGGTTGGCACCGGTAGAAGCAGGAAGAAGGGGCTGCAGTCTTTTGTTTTGAGGTTATTTGATCAGTTTGCAGAGAACGCAATATGTGTATCTTATAGGCCAAGGAGCAGGGCCGGCTCTAGGATTTTTGGGGCCCTAGGCGAACTCAGAGTGTTAGGCCCTTAAAGCCAAATATTTTTAAAATTTAATATTAATATATACTTATATAAACTATGCAATATAAATAGACATTATGAAAACGTAAGACAGAAACAAAGTGTTGAAAATATTAATAATATAAATACTTTTAGCAGGAGATGAACAATAGTTTTTTTTCATAAAAATAAATTTCTACGAGCGTTTCTTGAAGCAAAATCATTAAGGACGGTTTGAAGATCAATGTTATCCAAAATATTCTTCTCAATACTGCAGATAGCCAATCCATTCAATCTGTTTTGTGACATGGTTGACCTTAAATAGTTTTTCAATAATTTCAGTTTTGAGAAGCTTCTTTCAGCCGATGCTACAGTTACAGGAACAGTTAAGAGAATCCGATAGGCAATAGTGGCATTTGGATAACATTCCGCAACTGTAATAAATTCAAGAATCTCATGTGCTGACATCAAATCATTCGGCAAAGTAACTTGTAGCACTTTTAACTCAGACAAAAAATCATTCAACTCAACGTCATATGAGTCACCATGAGAAAAGGCTTCAACAAATGTAGTGCAATGCTTCCACAAATTGGTGTCATCTAGATTCTTAAGAATGTTTGAGTTGAATAAGAAACCAAACACATTGTCAAATGACTTCAACTGTTCAAACCGACTATTCAATGAAGCAATTGCAACATCAATCATGACGAGGAAGTAATTGACTTTGAATGATTCTATAGCTGATTGTCTTTCTTCATCATCATTATTTCTTTCATCAAATTGCCTCTTTCTTTTACTTTGACGTTTTATAGGAAAGTCTGGCTCTACATCCATGTCTGAAGCAATACCCTTTGCAATATCAATATTACGAGTGAAGCCTTCATTTCTATACTTTTGAAAAAATGAGATAACCCCTTCTATCTGTTTTAGAGTAGAATCCATGCACACAATCTTGGATTGCAATTTCTTACTGACCATATTCACAGAAAATAGAATATCATGCCAAATAACCATACCGACTAAAAATTCAAAATTTTCAAGAGCTGTTACCAAAGATTGGGCATCACTTACTGTTTTTGGGTCATCAGTAGCTGACTTTTCTAGTTCCTTCAAAGCTAACCTTATTTGGGGACACTGGTACCTGATAGCTTGGACACTCTTTATCCTGCTCTCCCAACGAGTGTTAGACAAAGATTTGATGGTCAATTTTGGAACATTATCGAGCAATATCTTCCACCTTTTAGTAGAACCTGAAAATAGTGCATATATCCGTTGAATAATACCAAAGAATGAAATAGCTACTAATAAGAGTTCAACTTTACTAAAACTTGTTCTAACTTCACAAAATAAATAATCCACATGTACATTTTATTGGTTTTAAAAATATAACTGAGAGAACTCAGGACTGGTTCGGCAAGCTGTTGGCTGGCACCGGTAGAAGCAGGAAGAAGGGGCTGCAGTCTTTTGTTTTGATGGTTATTTGATCAGTTTGCAGAGAACGCAATATGTGTATCTTATAGTAGGCCAAGGAGCAGTCCGTTGCTGAGATTCTGACGATGATGAATGATGAAGTTGGACTATGGTGTGTGGTCGGTGCAAAACATCTGTCATCTCTTATAGTGTCACATAGCCATACCTCATATCCCTGCTCTTTTTCTTTTTCTTTTGCATGTTCTTGTCCCCCCTATGTACCTATCGTGCATGCTCTACTGTAAAAAACAATATATCATCTACTTACAGTTAAATGTTGGAAACAGTTTTTTCGTAAAAATTAAAGAACTCAGCACTAGAAACATTAATATAAATATAAAAATTCCGCACCACTATTTTATACAACTCGAACTATATTTCTTTTGCTAAATTTTGAGTGACGTGTTGGTATCAAAACAAGAGAGTAGTAAGTTAATAAAAAATAAGTTTCATGTGGGTTTGTCTCCTTCTGAAGTGAATGGGATTTTGCTAATCTCTCAGTCACATTTTCGGCATTGGATGCGAATCCAGCTGCCTAGATATCTCATTATTTTTTATTCACACAATTATTTTGCTGAAGAGTAAAATGTTCCAGCTTCATTAAAAATTTGTTCCAACTACAAATAATAATGTTCCATGAGTGTCTTTCATTTGTTCCATACGATGCCATGAAGAAATATATAGAATGTTAATCTTAAAAAAACTAATAAGAGTTCAACTTTACTAAAACTTGTTCTAACTTCACAAAATAAATAATCCACATGTACATTTTATTGGTTTTAAAAATATAACTGAGAGAACTCAGGACTGGTTCGGCAAGCTGTTGGCTGGCACCGGTAGAAGCAGGAAGAAGGGGCTGCAGTCTTTTGTTTTGATGGTTATTTGATCAGTTTGCAGAGAACGCAATATGTGTATCTTATAGTAGGCCAAGGAGCAGTCCGTTGCTGAGATTCTGACGATGATGAATGATGAAGTTGGACTATGGTGTGTGGTCGGTGCAAAACATCTGTCATCTCTTATAGTGTCACATAGCCATACCTCATATCCATGCTCTTTTTCTTTTTCTTTTGCATGTTCTTGTCCCCCCTATGTACCTATCGTGCATGCTCTACTGTAAAAAACAATATATCATCTACTTATAGTTAAATGTTGGAAACAGTTTTTTCGTAAAAATTAAAGAAATCACCACTAGAAACATTAATATAAATATAAAAATTCCGCACCACTATTTTATACAACTCGAACTATATTTCTTTTGCTAAATTTTGAGTGACGTGTTGGTATCAAAACAAGAGAGTAGTAAGTTAATAAAAAAATAAGTTTCATGTGGGTTTGTCTCCTTCTGAAGTGAATGGGATTTTGCTAATCTCTCAGTCACATTTTCGGCATTGGATGCGAATCCAGCTGCCTAGATATCTCATTATTTTTTATTCACACAATTATTTTGCTGAAGAGTAAAATGTTCCAGCTTCATTAAAAATTTGTTCCAACTACAAATAATAATGTTCCATGAGTGTATTTCATTTGTTCCATACGATGCCATGAAGAAATATATAGAATGTTAATCTTTAAAAAACTAATAAGAGTTCAACTTTACTAAAACTTGTTCTAACTTCACAAAATAAATAATCCACATGTACATTTTATTGGTTTTAAAAATATAACTGAGAGAACTCAGGACTGGTTCGGCAAGCTGTTGGCTGGCACCGGTAGAAGCAGGAAGAAGGGGCTGCAGTCTTTTGTTTTGATGGTTATTTGATCAGTTTGCAGAGAACGCAATATGTGTATCTTATAGTAGGCCAAGGAGCAGTCCGTTGCTGAGATTCTGACGATGATGAATGATGAAGTTGGACTATGGTGTGTGGTCGGTGCAAAACATCTGTCATCTCTTATAGAGTCACATAGCCATACCTCATATCCCTGCTCTTTTTCTTTTTCTTTTGCATGTTCTTGTCCCCCCTATGTACCTATCGTGCATGCTCTACTGTAAAAAACAATATATCATCTACTTATAGTTAAATGTTGGAAACAGTTTTTTCGTAAAAATTAAAGAACTCACCACTAGAAACATTAATATAAATATAAAAATTCCGCACCACTATTTTATACAACTCGAACTATATTTCTTTTGCTAAATTTTGAGTGACGTGTTGGTATCAAAACAAGAGAGTAGTAAGTTAATAAAAAAATAAGTTTCATGTGGGTTTGTCTCCTTCTGAAGTGAATGGGATTTTGCTAATCTCTCAGTCACATTTTCGGCATTGGATGCGAATCCAGCTGCCTAGATATCTCATTATTTTTTATTCACACAATTATTTTGCTGAAGAGTAAAATGTTCCAGCTTCATTAAAAATTTGTTCCAACTACAAATAATAATGTTCCATGAGTGTATTTCATTTGTTCCATACGATGCCATGAAGAAATATATAGAATGTTAATCTTAAAAAAACTAATAAGAGTTCAACTTTACTAAAACTTGTTCTAACTTCACAAAATAAATAATCCACATGTACATTTTATTGGTTTTAAAAATATAACTGAGAGAACTCAGGACTGGTTCGGCAAGCTGTTGGCTGGCACCGGTAGAAGCAGGAAGAAGGGGCTGCAGTCTTTTGTTTTGATGGTTATTTGATCAGTTTGCAGAGAACGCAATATGTGTATCTTATAGTAGGCCAAGGAGCAGTCCGTTGCTGAGATTCTGACGATGATGAATGATGAAGTTGGACTATGGTGTGTGGTCGGTGCAAAACATCTGTCATCTCTTATAGTGTCACATAGCCATACCTCGTATCCCTGCTCTTTTTCTTTTTCTTTTGCATGTTCTTGTCCCCCCTATGTACCTATCGTGCATGCTCTACTGGAAAAAACAATATATCATCTACTTATAGTTAAATGTTGGAAACAGTTTTTTCGTAAAAATTAAAGAACTCAGCACTAGAAACATTAATATAAATATAAAAATTCCGCACCACTATTTTATACAACTAGAACTATATTTCTTTTGCTAAATTTTGAGTGACGTGTTGGTATCAAAACAAGAGAGTAGTAAGTTAATAAAAAAATAAGTTTCATGTGGGTTTGTCTCCTTCTGAAGTGAATGGGATTTGCTAATCTCTCAGTCACATTTTCAGCATTGGATGCGAATCCAGCTGCCTAGATATCTCATTATTTTTTATTCACACAATTATTTTGCTGAAGAGTAAAATGTTCCAGCTTCATTAAAAATTTGTTCCAACTACAAATAATAATATTCCATGAGTGTATTTCATTTGTTCCATACGATGCCATGAAGAAATATATAGAATGTTAATCTTAAAAAAACTAATAAGAGTTCAACTTTACCAAAACTTGTTCTAACTTCACAAAATAAATAATACACATGTACATTTTATCCGTTTTAAAAATATAACTGAGAGAACTCAGGACTGGTTCGGCAAGCTGTTGGCTGGCACCGGTAGAAGCAGGAAGAAGGGGCTGCAGTCTTTTGTTTTGATGGTTATTTGATCAGTTTGCAGAGAACGCAATATGTGTATCTTATAGTAGGCCAAGGAGCAGTCCGTTGCTGAGATTCTGACGATGATGAATGATGAAGTTGGACTATGGTGTGTGGTCGGTGCAAAACATCTGTCATCTCCTTATAGCTGTCACATAGCCATAACTCATATCCCTGCTCTTTTTTTTTTCTTTTGCATGTTCTTGTCCCCCCTCCCGCCCTATGTACCTCTCGTGCCTGCTCTATTGTAAAAAACAATATAGCATCTACTTATAGTTAAATGTTGGAAACAGTTTTTTCTTAAAAAATAAAGAACTCAGCGCTACAAACATTAATATAAATATAAAAATTCCGCACAACTATTTTATACAACTAGAACTATATCTTTTTTGCTAAATTTTGAGTGACGTGTTAGTATCAAATCAAGATAGTAGTAAGTTAATAAAAAAATAAGTTTGATGTGGGTTTGTCTCCGTCTGAAATGAATGGGATTTTGCTAATCTCTCAGTCACATTTTCGGCATTGGATGCGAATCCAGCTGCTTAGATATCTCATTATTTTTTATTCACACAATTATTTTGCTGAAGAGTAAAATGTTCCAGCTTCATTAAAAATTTGTTCCAACTACAAATAACAATGTTCCATGAGTGTATTTTATTTATTCCATACGATGCCATGAAGAAATATATAGAATGTTAATCTTAAAAAAACTAATAAGGGTTCTATTTTACTAAAACTTGTTCTAACTTCACAAAATAAATAATACATATGTACATTTTATCCGTTTTAAAAATATAACTGAGAGAACACACTATTACAAAAATCATTATTACAGGTGCTTCGTTTTTCAAACACGAGCGTCTGTGATGTCGAATGATATAATAACCGTATGTGATGCTCAAACATCACATACGGTTTTTTATGAACCACCGTCTGGGTAAATACATGATCTTCACATGCGGTTATTAATAAAGAACCGCATGTACTGGTTCAAACATCACAGACGGTTTTTAATAAACAACCGTCTGGGTAAAGACAATGTTTTCACTGGCGGCTATTAATAAATAAACCGCCTGTAATGCTTCCTATGTTTTCACAAACGGATTTTACTTACTGACCGACTGTGAAGGAGACTAAAAGAAAAATATCTAATAATATTTTTCAGTGCATTTTATAGTTATATATTAAATATATGTATTTATTATAGTATACACACACACACATATATATATATTTATATCATTTATATGTATATATAATAATATATACATATACATGATATACACATACATACATATACCGACATATATGAACAAATTCATATAAAGAAAAAATGTAAAATTGAAATATTAAAGCTTCATTGTCATATTACATATATGTACAATATATATCATACATTTCTTCCATCATTGACATCTTTTCACATATAGGGTTTCAAATTCTTTTAAATGCTTTTCTCTACACGCTTGATGTTTTCTGGTTCGATGAAAAGGTACATATCTTCATATTGAATATATTCCTCTTCATTATCTCTCACATTCTCAACCCCAACAATATTTTGCTTTCCAGAAACAACTATGTGTATCTTCTCAGTTACTGGATCCTATACATAAAAAACTTATGCAACACGATCAGCGAGAACCCATAGTAATCTTTATAACCCACTTTATTCAAGTCTACCAGTGTCAGCCCCTAGTTGTCCACTTTCATACTCACTACAGGAATCGCGATCAATTACATTGGCCAGGGTGAAAGTTGCCTAGAGGGGGGGTGAATAGGCTAATCGACCTGCAAATGACTTAATAAAACGAGATTAGATCACAGGGGGCGGACTAGTCCGGTCTGGGGGCGGACTAGTCCGGTCAGCCTGCGTGAAGAACCCTAAAAAAAATTGTTTCTAGCAAGTTTTAGGGAATTTTCTCGTTGCTACAAGTGAGTATATGTTTAAGTCAAGTTGAGCAACAACCTACACAAGAGCAAGTCAAGTTTCCACAAGTTTGTAGCAATGCGGAGTATGAAACGAGACTACCAACCCTAGAACAAAGTAATCAATAGAATGAATGCGAAGAACACAAGGGGGCAAGGATTTTATCCCGAGGTTCGATTCCACACAAGGAATCTACGTCCCCGTTGAGGAGTCCACAAAAGGACCGGGTCCAACAACCCTTCCCTCACCAAGTTTACCGCACGGGCCTAACTTGGTTCTCCACTAATCACAACGGTGATTACAAAGTTCGTTGGGGCTTCTCACAAACTGAGGCTCCCACACCACAAAGATGATCAACACAATAAAACAAACTCAATACACAGCCCACAAAGACTCAACGAGTGCAAGAGATCAAACTGGGAGCACAAGCGCGATGTTCTTCCTCTTCTCCACCTCACTAAACCCTAATCCACTCAAGAATTAGTTTTAGAGGGAAAGTAGGCAAGAAGGAGGCTTAGGGGTGCTCCAAGTTGGCTGTGGCGGCGCTAGGGTTTTTGAGTTTTTCCAAAGGTATTCGAAATGAGGCCGGGGGTCCCCTTTTTATAGGGGTCCCAAGCCCAATCTGCTGACTTCAGCAAAAGGGCGGACTAGTCCGGGCACTGGCCCGGACTAGTCCGGCCTAGGGGACCACTGACCCCTTTGTCAGGTCCCGACAGCTGACACACTATCGTCACGCTACCCGCCAAACTTCAAATTCAAACGGTCACTTCCAGAACGGACTAGTCCGGTCAACACCGGACTAGTCCGATCTCACACAGAGCCTTCTGCTCCGTGTGAAAACGGACTAGTCTGAGGACCACGGACTAGTCCGGCCCCTAGGGCGGACTAGTCCGGTCCTCCCAGACTTAGCCACAGAAGCACCTTTTCCTAGCCAACTCGGACTAGTCCGGCCCCACGGGCGGACTAGTCCGTTCTCACTCAGGACCTCTTGGTCCGGTCCAAAACGGACAAGTCCGTGATTTTGGGACTTCATCCCCAAAACCCACTCACAGCTACCCGGACTAGTCCGGTCATTAACGGACTAGTCCGATCTCAGTCAGACCCTTCTGGTCCGGCCGACAACGGACTTGGCTGGCCTGGGACGGACTAGTCCGGCCTCCTGCACGGACTAGTCCGGCCCTACGGCCAGACCACTCATTCACTCATTTCTTTCATAGGTTTGACCTCTAAACCACTTTGAGCTCCCAAACTTGATCTCAATGCACTTTACACACACACCCTCCTATTACTACGGCTAGTCTAACTCAATCACGCTAGAAACCCTAGTTTCTACGCTTCGAGTTGACTCCGTTTCCTTCCTTTTCCTTTTGAGGGTTTGCGTCTCCGATTGAGTCTTCACCTGTGCTAAGATCACTTGAGCTCATTAGCGACTTAATTGTCGTCATCAATCATCCAAAACCCACGGGGAACCTAGATGCACTTTCAATCTCCCCCTTTTTGGTGATTGATGACAACACATTAAGTCCTTCACAAATAAGAGTATAAAGTTTTGGTTTTCATAACATGTGTGCGTATGAATGACTCCCCCTCAATGTATGCAACATGTAAAAGAGATGGAGAAGTTCTTTCATACCCACACACGTTATGGTGGGGTGCCTACGTGATGTGCTCAACAATTGTGACAAGACATAAGGAGCATCAATATAATCAAAAGATTGACAATAATAGCATTATATTGATATTAAGCAACATTAACAAGTCTTGCACAAATGTAAACATCCAAGAGCATGAATATATTACAAAACAAGTCCACAAATCACAAACACGCCCAAACGATTAACTCCCCCTTAACTCTCTTCCTTTGGCATCAAGGCACCAAAAAGGAAAAGAAGGGAGGAAACTAAGACCTAAGAACTAGTCCTCGTCTTCGCCACTTCCACTCTCCGTGGCCTCAGAATCTTCGACGTCGTCCTTATGATCATCGGCATCATCGTCGTCGTCGTCGGAGTTCCTTGCCGAGGGAGCAGCCCGAGAGGAGCTTCCATCCTCTTGGAGCTGGGCGAGATCATCGGCGGTGAAGTTGGGGAATGGAGTGATCTCCCCATCACTCACCTCCGGAGAGGACATCGGGACCTCCAGCTTGTCGCACACCGCCTTAAGGTATTTTTCTTGACGCTTGTGTGCCCTTTGAGCGCGAATCTCTTGCTTCCGGCAAGAAGTGAAGATCGCCTTGAAGCATTTGAAGAAGGCACTCATGGACTGAGGCGGAGGCGGAGAAGGAGGCGCCACGGGGCGAGATGGAGGATCCGAATTCTTGCGACGAGGGGGAACAGGGACATTCGGGGGCTTCTGAGGACGAAGCGGGCGATGCGACACGTCCTTGACAAAGGTCACGCCCGACACCTTCTCAATGAGGCACATGATGTAGGGGGCATACCCGCAAGCACGGTTGGGAGTGTGCGAGATGTTGAAGATGTCGTCGAAGATGTAATCGACGAGGTTGAACTTCTCTTCCCCATCGATCAGAAGTAGTAGGTGCCTCAGGTTCCCTTGAATCACCCCAGCATCACCGTCCTTCGGTGCTATCGTCCGTCTGAGGATTCTGTTCATGATGCTGTAGAAGGGCTTGATGTTGCGGGTGAGGCCGGCATCAAATGGAACGTGACTTGGATACATATATGCTAGCTCTTCACGATCCACGGCCTTAAGGTTAGAGATTATAATCTCATGATCCATGTGTGTCTCAAGCCCTAAAATCCTGGCAAACTCTGCGAAGGTGACTGAGTACTGCTCACCATGAGTCATCCAAATAATTTTCCTGTCACCAGAGGTGGTGAAGTAGATGGTGGAGTAGAACTGCAGAATCACTTCGACGTTCCAGTCATACTTGAATCCCATGATCTGCTTGAGGTCATGGCGCTCAGCGGCTTCGATGACGGTGTCGAAAGCAGAATGTTGCTTGTTGGCCATGTAACCCCAGTCAACCCATTGAGCTTCTATTACCGGCTTCTTCATCTGCTGATAGACCAGCCGGTAGTAGTCACAATGGAAGTCACACCAGAATCTGGGATCTGCCGTGCTCCTCTCAAACTTGTAGACCTTTTCTTCCCTTAGCCTCCTGGCCTTTTCAGCCCCTTTGCCATGAAATACATTAGCAGACAATTCCTTCTGTCTGTTAGGATTCCTCTCTGGTGTGTGAACTTCAAGGGGGCCAATGGAGGTGGCTTTCCCTTTCTCTTTGATCACAACACCTCCAGCTGCCTTCTTTGATGACATCTTGACAGCTGGCTTTTTCTTCTTTGGCTCGACAGGAGCCGGAGCCTTTCCCTTCTTCGGGTCACGCTCAACCCGAGGCTCAGCTTCCATTTGAGCTGGCTCCTTGCCCTTCGCCTTCTCGCCAACGGTGACGAGCTTCTTTCTCTTGGGGGCACTGGCCTCAGCAGCCCTGGAGTTGTGTGCCTCCCTGTCCTCCCTTTTCTTCTTCCTCAGCTCATTCAGTGATTCTGCCGTGGCACGGGCAATGGCTTCATCCTCATTGTAGATGCTCGCAGCCACCTTGGATGCTTCGAGTGCCTTGATCTTTCTTTCCTCCTTGGCCTTCTGCACCTCCATTAGCGCAGCCTTAGTCCGAGCCTCGGCAATTTGGGCCTTGGTACGCCCCTCGATGTTGACACGCGGAGGAGAGCGCTCGGAGTACGACATTCTGTGTAAAGGATGGAGAGAGGAAGACATGAGCCTAGGAAGAAGAAGTATTGCCGAAAAGATCTCGAGAACCAACTAGAAGTAGGGTTTGCCCTGTGCAAACCGGACTTGTCCGCCCCAGGGGCGGACTAGTCTGGTCCAGCTGGGCTGAAAAACAATATATTTGGGTTTTGCCCATAAAGATAAGTCCTTTTGGACAGATATAGCAAGGAAAACATGGCAAACATGATTATGAGTCAATAAAGAACAACTTATGAACATTTTCATGAAGAAAATAGATTTCTCAAACAAATTTGAGGAGAAATCGACATAGAGAAGAGTTTTTCGAAATGTGGCTCAAAATATATGAGGAATGTGGTTTAAGCCACGTTCCGAGAATCCAACACTTTGAGCTCACTTCTTAGCTCACAGAAACGCTTCTCGTCAAGAGGCTTGGTGAAGATGTCCGCAAGTTGATGTTCCGTCCTCACATGCGAAATCTCAATGTCTCCCTTCATTGAGTGATCTCGCAAGAAATGGTGTCGAATGTCTATATGTTTGGTCCTGGAGTGTTCCACCGGATTATGGGCTATCTTGATTGCACTCTCGTTGTCACACAAGAGTGGAATTTTACGCAGGTTAATCCCATAATCCCTAAGAGTTTGTCGCATCCAAAGAAGTTGTGCACAACAACTTCCGGCTGCAACATATTCTGCTTCGGCGGTGGATAGAGCAATAGAGTTTTGCTTCTTGGAGGACCAAGACACTAGAGATCGACCCAAGAATTGGCATGTACCCGATGTGCTTTTCCTATCAACTTTACACCCCGCATAGTCCGCATCGGAATATCCAATGAGGTTAAACTTAGATCCTTTGGGGTACCAAAGTCCTAGGGTAGGTGTGTGTACAAGATATCTCAAGATCCTTTTAACGGCGGTCAAATGACAAGCCTTGGGTGCTGCTTGAAAGCGTGCACACATACACACACTTAGCATGATATCGGGCCTAGATGCACAAAGATAGAGAAGTGATCCGATCATAGACCTATATAGCTTTTGATCCACACTTGGACCGTCCTCATTTAGGTCAAGGTGTCCATTTGTCCCCATAGGGGTTTTGATGGGTTTTGCCTTATCCATGTCAAACTTCCTTAGAATGTCTTGTGTATACTTAGTTTGACTTATGAACGTCCCTTCTTTGAGTTGTTTTACTTGAAATCCTAGGAAGAACTTCAACTCACCCATCATGGACATTTCAAACCTCTCCGTCATTATCTTGGAGAACTCATCACAAAACACCTTATTTGTGGAACCAAATATGATGTCATCCACATATATTTGGCACACAAAAAGATCCTCATTGAAGTGTTTTGTGAAAAGGGTATAATCCGCTTTTCCTATCCTAAAACCATTTTCAACTAGAAAGTCTCTTAAGCACTCATACCAAGCTCTAGGAGCTTGCTTGAGACCATAAAGAGCCTTTCGCAATTTGTAAACATGGTTAGGATAGTTTTGATCTTCAAATCCTGGAGGTTGCTCTACATAAACTTCTTCCTTGATTGGGTCATTAAGGAATGCACTCTTAACATCCATTTGGTAGAGTTTGAAGTCATGATGAGTAGCAAAGGCTAATAGTATCCGAATTGACTCAAGCCTAGCTACGGGGGCAAATGTCTCATCAAAATCCAATCCTTCAACTTGTGAGTATCCTTTTGCCACAAGTCGTGCCTTGTTCCTAGTTACCACGCCATGCTCATCTTGTTTGTTGCGAAACACCCACTTGGTTCCAACAACATTAGCTTGAGGGCGCTTGACAAGCTCCCAAACCTTGTTCCTTTCAAAGTTGTTGAGCTCCTCTTGCATGGCAACTACCCAATCCGGATCCCTTAAGGCATCTTCAACCTTATGTGGTTCCAAGGATGAGACAAAAGAGAAATGCTCACAAAAGTTTGCAACACGTGAGCGTGTTGTTACTCCTCTTGTGATATCTCCTAGAATGTTGTCAACGGGATGATCCCGTTGAACACTTTGATGAACACGAGGATGCGGAGGTTGAGCTCTTGAATCACTTGCTTCATCTTCTTCACTTTGGTCTCCCCCTTGATCCAAGCCTCCCCCTTGATCTTCATTCTCATTATCATTTTGGGGAGTATCTAGTGGATCTCCAACTTGTCCAATGGGGGTTTGACCTACTTCATAATGATGATGGTCACTTGGGCTTTGAGATGGTTCTTGTGGGCGAACATCTCCAAGTGCCATTCTCCTTAGAGCTTCTAGTGGAGGTTCCTCTTGATCAAGGGCATGTTGATCAACCTGCTCCACTTGAGAGCCATTGGTCTCGTCAAACACTACGTCACGTGCTACTTCAACAATTCGGGAGGATTTGTTGAACACACGGTACGCATGAGTGTTTGAGTCATATCCAAGCAAGAAACCCTCATCGGACTTTGAAACGAACTTCGAAGTCCTAGGCTTCTTGTTGAGGATATAACACTTGCTACCAAAGACCCGAAAGTAAGAAACATTGGGTTTCTTACCAATGAGAAGCTCATAAGGAGTCTTCTTGAGGAGGCGATGAAGGTACAATCGGTTCACGGCATGGCAAGCGGTGTTAACCGCTTCCGCCCAAAACCGGTCCGATGTTTTGTACTCATCTAGCATCGTCCTTGACATCTCAATAAGTGTCCTATTCTTTCTTTCGGCTATGCCATTTTGTTGTGGAGAATAGGGAGCGGAAAACTCATGCTTGATGCCCTCCTCATCTAGGAACTCTTCTACTTGCATGTTTTTGAATTCGGTGCCATTGTCACTTCTTATAGCCTTTATCCTCAAGGTGAACTCATTTTGAGCTCTCCTTAGAAATTTCTTGAGGACACCGGGAGTTTCACTTTTATCATGCAAGAAGAACACCCAAGTATACCTTGAAAAGTCATCAACGATAACTAGACCATACTTGCTGCCACCAATGCTAATATAGGCAATGGGGCCGAAAAGGTCCATATGGAGTAACTCCAAAGGTCTAGTTGTCGTCATGACATTCTTAGAGGGGTGTTGAGCTCCTACTTGCTTTCCCGCTTGGCAAGCACTACATGGCCTATCCTTTTCAAATACTACATCCTTTAGGCCACGAACATGCTCACCCTTAAGGAGCATTTGAAGGTTTCTCATTCCAACATGGGCTAGCCTTCTGTGCCAAAGCCATCCCATGTTGGCTTTTGCCATTAAGCATGTGTCAAGTTGAGCTTTATCCGCGGTGAAGTCCACAAGATAGAGCTTTCCCTTGAGCACTCCCTTAAAGGCTATCGAGTCATTACCTTCTCTAATGACACTCACTCCCTCACTAGTAAACACACATTTATATCCTCTATCACATAGTTGTGATATGGATAGGAGATTATAGTCTAGAGAATCAACATGCAAGACATTCGATAAAGTATGTAATGAGGAGATAGAAATTTTACCGGAGCCAAGGATTTTCCCTTGGCTATTGTCCCCAAAGAAGATTCCTTCACTTGGGTCCTTATTCTCCTCATACTCTATGAACATGCTTCTCTCTCCGGTCATGTGGTTGGTGCATCCGCTATCCAATACCCATTTCGATCCACCGGAGGAGTAAGCCTACAAAACAAGTTTTATGCCTTTCTTTTAGGTACCCAAGCGGAGTTGGGTCCTTTGACGTTAGTGGTTAGGCATTTTGGTACCCACACGCAAGGCTTGGGGCTCTTGCGGAGTGGCCCAACATATCTAGCAAACACCTTGCCGTGTTGGTTCTTCTTCAACACATAAGATGCATCAAAATCATGAAATAAATGATGCGGTTCAGATTTAGGCAAGTTTTTGCTAGAGGGTGAGTTCTTTTCATTTTTAGTTTGGGATGAACTCCCCTTAACAAAGACAATCATGTCTTTGCCATACTTGGAGGTTTTGGCGTTATGCCTTGCACCTCTAGTATAGCCAAGACCATCCTTGACATGGGGTGGTCTTGTGTTGGTGAATGCACTTCGTGCATATGCCACCTTTTCCTTGTCAAAGATGGCACCCTTAGGTGCTTGTTTGCCTTGTGCTAGGTTGAGTTCATCCTTAAGTTTAAGGATCAAGTTGGAGCACTTGCAAGGTGATGTTGCCTTGGATGAGGCCTTTGAGGGGGTTGAGCTCTTGAAGGAAGAGGCTACATTGTTCTTGAGTGACTCAACTTGAGTCTCAAGGATCTTGTTAGCTTTTGACAAGCTTCCAAGTTCATCCTTGAGCTCAATTGACTTCTCCTCAAGACTTGAACACGTTTTCTTGCAAAGAGCAAGTTCGTGTTCCAATGCCTTGCTCTTCTCTCTTTCGAGCTCAAGGAGCTCATCAAGCTCTTGACATCTCTCCTTCTCAAGGATGAGCATGTCCTCTTGTCTATTGATGAGATCCTCCTTCTCAAAGATCTCATCCATAAGCAATTTCATCCTTCGTAGGGTGCTTTTACTTATGTCCTTAAACATACTTTCATTTTCACTAGCGCTATCAAAATCATCATGTGAGGAAGTTGGGGAGGAAGGATGAGATGTTACCTTTCTCTTTCCTTCCCTTGCCATAAGGCAAGTAGGCTTGTGGTCGTTGTTGAGGTTGGGGAAGAGCTTGCCTCCCTTGGAGTTCCTCCCGATGGCTATGGTGGCCATCTTCTCCTCTTCTTCTTCGGAGGAGGACTCATCGTTAGAGTCCCACTCCTTCCCCAAATGGGCTTGTCCGGAAGGCCTCTTCTTCTTGAAGAATCTCCTTTCTTGAGGCTTCCCTTCCTTCTTCTTCTTCGTTTCTTCGTGTGGGCAATCAGCGATGAAGTGCCCATACTCGCCACAGTTGTAGCAAGACCTTTTTGATTTGGGCCTTGCTCTTTCCTTTCCCTTGCCCTCATAGTTGTGCCCCCCTTTCTTCCTCCTCATCATTCTCTTGAATTTGTTGATGAAGAAGGCCTCTTCCTCATCGGTGTCGAGGCTCTCCTCATCACTTTCTTCTTGCTCCTTTGAAGAGGGCGTTGCCTTGAGTGCAACGTTCTTCATCTTGGAGGCGGTGAACTTTTGGAGGTCGTTGTAGAAGAGCGCCTCCTTCTCCATGATTTCATGGTTGATGATCCTCCCAAGGACCTCCTCCGGGGTCATTTGAGTGAACCCCGGGCTTTCCCGAATCATGGAGCACAGAGAGACGTTCCTAGGCATGAATGCCCGGATCATCCTCTTCACCACCTCGTGGTCGGTCCACTTGGTGCAGCCATATGATCGGCTCTTGTTGATCAGCACCTTCAGCCGGTTGTACATGTCTTGGGGGGATTCACCATCCAAGATGGCGAATCTCCCAAGCTCTCCTTCAATGAGCTCGATCTTGGCCTCCTTGACCACTCGGTTTCCCTCATGCGCCGTCTTGAGGGTGTTCCATATGTCTTTGGCCACTTCAAGGCCATCGACACGGTTGAACTCATCTCTAGAGAGAGATGAGATGATCACACCCACAACTTGAGCGTTGCGGTGGATGAGGATGGCTTGTTCTTGAGTTATGTTGTCCTCATCCTTTGGAATCTCCACCCCGGTCATGACAATTTGCCACAACGCTGGGTTGAGTGACACGAGGTGGATCTTCATGTTGTGTTTCCACATATCGTAGTCCGTTCCATCGAATTGGGGAGGTTTACCCAATGGGATGGACAGGTAGTGGTTGTTGGCGGCAAGGCGTTCATAGTTGAACCCTTGCCGGTTGTAGTTGGCTCCGCCACCACCACTTGATTGGTTTGACGGATCAATCTTGGAGATGTTCAACTTCTCCCGGAGCTTCGCCTTGAGTTGGCGAGTCTCCTCATCGTCCGTTGGCTTATCTTGATAAGCCAACGTCTCCTCACGGATCGCCTCGTAGTTGCTGCTCGATGCATCGTCATTCACCACTCCGGCCATCTCTCCGAGTTGTTAGACTCTTTGTGGAGAGTCCTGCTCTGATACCAATTGAAATTTGCCTAGAGGGGGGGGTGAATAGGCTAATCGACCTGCAAATGACTTAATAAAACGAGATTAGATCACAGGGGGCGGACTAGTCCGGTCAGCCTGCGTGAAGAACCCTAAAAAAATTGTTTCTAGCAAGTTTTAGGGAATTTTCTCGTTGCTACAAGTGAGTATATGTTTAAGTCAAGTTGAGCAACAACCTACACAAGAGCAAGTCAAGTTTCCACAAGTTTGTAGCAATGCGGAGTATGAAACGAGACTACCAACCCTAGAACAAAGTAATCAATAGAATGAATGCGAAGAACACAAGGGGGCAAGGATTTTATCCCGAGGTTCGATTCCACACAAGGAATCTACGTCCCCGTTGAGGAGTCCACAAAAGGACTGGGTCCAACAACCCTTCCCTCACCAAGTTTACCGCACGGGCCTAACTTGGTTCTCCACTAATCACAACAGTGATTACAAAGTTCGTTGGGGCTTCTCACAAACTGAGGCTCCCACACCACAAAGATGATCAACACAATAAAAAAAACTCAATACACAGCCCACAAAGACTCAACGAGTGCAAGAGATCAAACCGGGAGCACAAGCGCGATGTTCTTCCTCTTCTCCACCTCACTAAACTCTAATCCACTCAAGAATTAGTTTTAGAGGGAAAGTAGGCAAGAAGGAGGCTTAGGGGTGCTCCAAGTTGGCTGTGGCGGCGCTAGGGTTTTTGAGTTTTTCCAAAGGTATTCGAAATGAGGCCGGGGGTCCCCTTTTTATAGGGGTCCCAAGCCCAATCTGCTGACTTCAACAAAAGGGCGGACTAGTCCGGCCACTGGCCCGGACTAGTCCGGCCTAGGGGACCACTGAACCCTTTGTCAGGTCCCGACAGCTGACACACTATCGTCACGCTACCCACCAAACTTCAAATTCAAACGGTCACTTCCAGAACGGACTAGTCCGGTCAACACCGGACTAGTCCGATCTCACACAGAGCCTTCTGCTCCGTGTGAAAACGGACTAGTCTGAGGACCACGGACTAGTCTGGCCCCTAGGGCGGACTAGTCCGGTCCTCCCAGACTTAGCCACAGAAGCACCTTTTCCTAGCCAACTCGGACTAGTCCGGCCCCACGGGCGGACTAGTCCGTTCTCACTCAGGACCTCTTGGTCCGGTCCAAAACGGACAAGTCCGTGATTTTGGGACTTCATCCCCAAAACCCACTCACAGCTACCCGGACTAGTCCGATCATTAACGGACTAGTCCGATCTCAGTCAGACCCTTCTGGTCCGGCCGACAACGGACTTGGCCGGCCTGGGACGGACTAGTCCGGCCTCCTGCACGGACTAGTCCGGCCCTACGGCCAGACCACTCATTCACTCATTTCTTTCATAGGTTTGACCTCTAAACCACTTTGAGCTCCCAAACTTGATCTCAATGCACTTTACACACACACCCCCCTATTACTACGGCTAGTCTAACTCAATCACGCTAGAAACCCTAGTTTCTACGCTTCGAGTTGACTCCGTTTCCTTCCTTTTCCTTTTGAGGGTTTGCGTCTTCGATTGAGTCTTCACCTGTGCTAAGATCACTTGAGCTCATTAGCGACTTAATTGTCGTCATCAATCATCCAAAACCCACGGGGAACCTAGATGCACTTTCACAGGGCCAACGTAATTAAGCCTAAAGCCGATGTAAGATACTTTATTACATCGATTTTTCTTTAATTACGTCGATTGTTGGCCGATGTGGCAGTTTGAACATAATTAAGATTACTTGCATCGGCTGCCGATGTAAGTTACTTAATTACATCGGCCCACTCTTAATTACGTTGGCCGTCAGTATCCGACGTAAGTTAGTACTTATGTCAACCATTAGCAGCCAACATAAGTTACATGGTCTAACTTACATTGGCTATGGCATACTGACGTAAGAACCACTAAATAAATCAATTCCATGAGCAGCGTACCAAATGGTACCATACATACATTATTAATGTACAACTAGCACTATCAACAACATCAAATTGCAACAAAACTCACAACTCAAACTACTAATAAAAGGCATTAATAAACAAGAACTAAAACCAGATTAAGCATGGACATATGTAACCCCTTCTTCTTTGCTTCCAATTCAACATTCATTATGTATAGATGATTTCCATGCCTGCTTTAAAATTCATCTCCAATTCAATATTCTCGATTCAATAAATGAAAAAAAATGGGGGTGGTGGCGTCGGGGTGGTGGGGTGGCATCGGGGTGGGGGCCGTCGGCGTGGGATGAGGTGCCCGTCGCGTCGGGTTGGGGTGGGGGGCTTCGACGGTGAGGCTGTGCGGCGTTGGCGGGGTGGGGTGGTGGGTGTCAGGGTGGGGTGGTGGGTGTCAGGGTGGGGTGGGGTGCCCGTCGGGGTGCGGTGGGGGGGGGGGGGGCGCCAGTGGTGCTCCAGATCGATGCTGATGGAGCGACGCTTCGGCTCCGTGCGAGCGGTGCGGCGATCTGGCTCGGTGCGGCACGACGGGGTGAGGGTGGCACGGCGGTGGCGACGCAGCGGTGCGGCGGCGCGGCGTGGCGTGGATGAAGAGAAAAGGCGTGCACAGCGAAATGGTGAAATGGGTTGCGCGTGGCCCGCGCGCGTAGGGTTAAGTGCTCTAGTTATGTTGGACACTCTAACTTACGTCGGCTTAGGTTATGGTCGATGTAATTAGTTATGAACTTCTGTCGGCCATATTACTTATGTCAGCCTCAGACCTTGGCCGACGTAAGTACATGATTAATGTGATCGGACACATTACTTACATCGGCCGCGGGCAATGGTTGACGTATGTTATTCTACTTACGTCGGCTTCCAGCGGCCGACATAAGTTACTTACTTACGTCAGCCGCCCACATAAGTTACTTCAGCTGACTTAATTGTTCGGATTTCCTGTAGTGACCATCAGGATGTTTTACCCATTAGCACTTAAATACGGGCATTATCATTCTTTTGCCATAATCGAGTTCCCATATTTCCTCGATGAACCGGAAGTATGTGGTCTTCTGCCCTTGTGGATCATTAGTCTCTATACGAACACCACTATTTTATGCAACACTCTTACCGTCTTATTCCTTTGTGTAAAATGTGTAACCATTGATATCATATGCTTGCCATGATGTCACCAAAGCATGTGGGCCAGAAGCCAATTTCTTCATTATTGCCTCTTCTATAGAGTTTCCGTATGTGCATATAAAATTGATGAAAATTAGAAATAATATCAGGTAGTGCTGCATAGGGTATACTTTATCACAGACGGTTCTTTACCCACGGCTAGCCACCTGTGAATTATATTATCACAGGCGGCTAGTCATGGGTAGAGAACCGTCTGTGATAACTCTATTATCACAGACGATTACACTTAAGTTACAAACCGGCTGTGATAAAAAGTCTTCACAGGCGGCTAGTCATAGGTAAAGAAATGCATGTGATAACTCGATTATCACAGGTAGTTATTCTTACATTACAAACCGCCCGTGATAAAGAGTCTTCACAGGCGGATTCATGAAGGTTAAGACCGCCTATGATAACTTCTTTCACAAGCGGTTTTAGTTTCCGCCTGTGAAAATTGCAGATTATCACAGACTCTTCGTTTCAGGCAGTTTTGAAAACCGCGCGCGATAATACGTTTGAAGCCGCCTGAGATAAAACTTATTGTAGTAGTGTTAGTCACTTGGGAATTAATTACAAATCTATTTTAATATTATAAATTCATGAAGGTTAAGACAACCTATGATAACTTATTTCATAGGCGGTTTTAGTTTCCGCCACTGAAAATTGTAGATTATCACAGACTCTTTATTTCAGGCGGTTTTAAAAATCGCTGTGATATTACGTTTAAAGCCGTCTGAGATGACTTATTGTAGTAGTGTCAGTCACTTGGGAAGTAATTACAAATCTATTTTAACATTATTTCGGTAGTAGAGCAAGATGTCCTGATTATTGAATCTCATTGGGCAAAATGACCCCTTGCTTTTCCGTAGGGGACAAACACAATATAATTTATTGCTAATAATTGAATACCCCAACATGATGTTTTTTATGACAATAGATACTGATATTTTTACCAGGTAAACTAAAGCCACCATCAAGGAAACTACTGACTTATTCTTGACTAGCACCATATTCAAACTGTCCATTTTGTTCTTTTCGGCAACAAATAGACTTCTGATGAACAATGGTCATGCAATTAACAGACAGTTTAAAGCTGCAAGTGATGTTTTATGTTACAGAAAAGGATATATTACGTCTATAAATCCAGCCTTAGTTCGGCTTCAACTTTCAAGGCTTACACAATGGCTCCATCCTGTCATATTATATATTATTGACTAAACAGCAATGCAAGCATCTATCGGAAGACCAACCTCCCTGCACTTCCATTATGAAAACTTTTCCAGTATTGTTATTGGATATCGTTCCAGATCCGAAAATGGAACAGCCTGCAACAGCAGAGGCCTGCGCCCTCTCTCGGTGGCTATTCATATGGGCATTAGTGGATTCTCATTGAAAACCTCATCATTCCAAGCATCTTCCCCCCACAATCAAGCCATACACGAACATTGATCTCACAATTGATACACGCTTCAGATCTATACTGGATTTGTATACAAGTATTGCATCAAAAAGATACAACAAGCCAGCAAATATCATTGACCTAAACAAATGGCGAGGTAACAGGGGATCCATGTTATGGCGAACCCCAACAACGACCACAATATGTGCATCAGTATTGCTAATTAAACTTACATAATTAGCAACACATGAAGGTTGACATAAGCTAATAATTTGGTGTGACATTGTGAGATTAAGAAGTAAACAACAGGACTCATAGTTCCATACTAGAAATTAATGGGGCTTAACCAAGATCTTTCGGAAAAAAGGGGTTTAACCAAGTGGTTAGGTATTTGAGTAGCACTTCTCAGTCCTGAGATCGATTCTTCGTAGAAGCAGATTTTAGACTGAATTTCACAATATTAAATGCAAGTACTCTACAGAATAACTTATGGGTTGGGGTGCAACTACTAATATGTGAAAGGGCGAACATTGATGCAGATGGCAAGGTCGGTCTATGAAGTCTTGACTATCGTCACGCTTGTATTTAATCATTCAGTTATCATCACTTTTGTTATAGACAATAGGACTGTGAGTGTTTGTATTTGTATTCGTTGTAATAAGATGGTCATAGCCTCACTAGGGAGGAAAGGTCAGGACTTTCACTCACTATCTAAGAAAGTACCTCACTACAAAGAGAATAGCTGTCATCTACATGGCTGGACCAGATAGTCGATCTAAAACTCCAGATTATATGTTTGGTTGAAGCGATACATTTGCTTGAGCTCATCTGTGTCATATATATATATATATATATATATATATATATATATATATATATATATATATATATATATATATATATATATATATATATGGATAACTCTATAGCATGTGTACAAGGTAAGTTTACAAGGTATCTCTTGCGTAGAGATCCTCATAGAGAGATCTAACGAACACAATATTTTTTTCCGAAAGCTAAGGAGGAGCTCCCACGTAATATCATATAAGGAAAATGACAGTTTATATAAGAAACCGGGTCCAAAAAACGTACCACTGAGAGGATTAATTATGTCACATAAACTATCGGCTATCTTTAACATGCAAGGCTGGCAAAAGGTAAATGTGGCACGTTTGGGACAGGAACAGCCTCCTCATTCCATGGGGGTGAAAGGATTCTTATACATCAGATACCGAAGGAGGAACCCAGATTGTATGGTTGCACCACCATGTCATCCACACCTTCATGCATGGGGGTGAAAGGATTCCATGGACATCGGAAACCTGAAGAACGCAGATTGTATGGTTGCACCACCAAGTCATCCCCACCAGCACAATAGCCAACACGCCCTAGCTGCATGCTGTCTGTGAAGTCGTCACTGTAGAAGTGATCGATCCCGTCTCTAAAGAGTTCCATGAGCGCTGCTCTTCTTCCTCTCCATGATACCATGGATGGTATCAGCTCCTTGCTGCTGACTTCCATAAGGTCCAGACGGTGGCGCTTCATGGACTCATGAAAGAGAGTAACATGATCTCCAGCACGCGACTCTTATCATTGGACTGGCCTTCACACAGTCTCCTTAAGCTTGGAGGTGCACTTGTGGAGGAATGTTTTGTTTTTTTAGATAATGGAAAATGCTTCCGGCCTCAACAAAGTATGCAGCCGTAAAATTATTACAATAGCAGCAATCTTGCTGAACATACTGAAATAACCCACAACACAGTCATTGATAATAACAAAGTCTATTGAAATGTTTCCAGCCAAACTAGCAAACAACTCTAGAGCCACAAGTTCTATCAATCGGCTCGATCGTTTTATGGATCATTTCCTTCGTCTTATCCATCTGTAGCAACGGCCACCCTCGCAGCCAATTAGTTCCTCTGAAAATTGCCTGCATAAATGAA
This sequence comes from Tuctoria greenei, assembly GCA_036927565.1. NCBI lineage: Eukaryota > Viridiplantae > Streptophyta > Magnoliopsida > Poales > Poaceae > Tuctoria > Tuctoria greenei. The sequence continues at coordinate 2,854,344 of JAYESD010000010.1, forward strand.
GAACAGGTGATATTATCAAATATTATATCATTACGACATCTCAATATTGCCCAACATAAGGCGGCTGTTCCAACCCACAAAATTCTTCCATCCTTCACCGCAAATTTGCGAAGCCACGTTTCAAATATATAGTCAGTTGACTTAGGTGGTTGTAGCCCAATAGCTATAAACAAAATTCTCCATATTACTCGTGCATGTTGGCAATCGAAGAAAAGGTGTTGAATTGTTTCATTGTAATTGCAGAAACAACACTTTTGACTGCTCTTCCAATTACAAATTTTTGGTTAGGGTGACCCCCTTTTGAAGATACCAAAGAAAAATCTTAATCTTTAAAGGAATCTTAAGTTTCCAAATATTTTTATTATAGAATGGAATATTTCAATTCATTAAAAATAGATACATCGATCTTACGGCGAATTGTCCATCTTTATGGAGATTCCACCATAATATATCTCTCCCTTCTTCTAATCTGAAGGTGAGTAACTTAGATACAAGACCATGCCATTCATGCAGCTTATTTCCTATTCATGATCTTCTGAAGTGGAGGAATGTTTCATATAAGTCGCCTTCTTCTTCTTCTTCCATTATTGCTGGCGAGGAAGAGGGCCAAACCTTAGGCTATGACTCGTTCTCGTGTACACCATGATGCATGCAGTGACGCCATAGAGTTTAGCAAGATCACTCACCTTCTTTATCAAGGCTGAATGTCAAACTGGAGCTAGGTGACTTCTCGGGTGACCTTTGGAACTTTGCCTTCTCTCTTTAATTCCCTGTGGGTAGCAAAATCCTATAGTCGTCAGCGATCTTAGGAGGCTAGAAACAAGAAAAAATAGAACACCTGGTGGTAGTGCTATGAGATACTTTTTTAGAAAAAAAAAGATTTTGTGTAATAAATATGACCCAGTTGTGTTTGTGCTAGAAGAAAGTGAGTCCTTGTCAAAATTAGTCCTATATGAAGGTTCAGTCTCTTTAAGCTATCTATGTATTTAGATATGAGAAGTTCTTTTACCATGGGAACAAGTTCCGATTATCATAATTGGCCAATTTTATGGTAGTCCTAAAATAACCATCAGATTTTATGAATTTGTTGGTTACATGTTGGTAGAAAAGTTCTTGGCAGATCTGTGGATAACACAAGTGACAGGTTGTTGTGTGCCAATATAAATCAAAATAATAGAATTTTATATTTACTCCCTCTCCTATAAATTAACAGTCCAGATTTGATTTTTATCTACCCCTCTAGGTGTAAGAGAACACATTTGGGCCCATTCAAAAAAAAGAGAGGGAACAGATTTGGGAGTACTGTAAAAGAGCCTTAATAGTTAATAGGTTAGCATGATATCTAATATATAAATAGTACTTAACTTACAAATTAATTATATTTTATTACTTTTTACTGAATAAATTTGGGAGCGAGCCAAAGTATGTCATGCCACTTGCTTGATGAAATTAAGTTGAGTCGGATATATATCATTTATTTATGACAAAAAAACACAGATGCGCTGCCATTCATTAGAGAACGAGGAGAAGAATAGGTAGAGCATCTAGTGCCCGAGACTAGCAGCCTAGGCTGCCTGTTCAAGGACGAAAAGGTGGAAATACAAAGAAAGCGAACAGAAAGGACTAATACAAACACTGAAGCTTAAGACCAGCGTTAAGGAGACCCCGGGCTGGATATAGATAATATTTTGCACAGACTAATCTCATGCCATCGATAATTGACTTGCGATGAAATAGAACTCTCCCTTTGTCCAGGAAAAAGAATGTCGTGACTTTTGAATATATACATGGGATATTTGCAGAGGTACAGAAGCTAGCAGCACCTCGCTCACTGCATATGTGTAAATCCGGCTCATTTCCAATCTCACATCATTTCCTGCATCTTGAGTGGCATGATAGAGACACCTGCAGGTACCCTATACGTCCGACTTCAGATCCTGGTCCCAGGTCAGAAGCGATACGAACCACAAATATATCAAGCAGCCAGCAATTTCAATTCATTCATCCAAAAGGGAGACAATCAGACAAATCAAGCATTTGACAAATGACTCGACGAACGACATCACTGACTCACAACATCCATATTGTTCACGACAATACATAATCACCAACACATGAACGACAACTGAAACAGATCTGCTCTGACGGAGCAGAAAACACAAGACTCTAGTGACGGTAGTAAGACGGGACTCTTGATAGCAAAGCAAAATACTGGATGCTAAGAAAACCCAAGACTATAGCGACACACTAAGACAGGACTCTTGATAGCAAATGACTACATGCTAAGAAAATGACATAAGGATATGACCCAGACAATGATTTTCGTGCACCATATAGCTGGTCATGACACACATGAATGCATGGCTGTAAACGACCGGAGCAGCCTTCTTACTCCATGTCAGGGAAAGGACTCCATAACCATGGAAAGTCTGAGACCTCCATACTGTGATCCTGCATTATGTGACCCCCGGTGGTAGTACTAGGGCCGGCACCGCCATCGGTAATGCCTACCTCACTGTAGACCATGGGATCGAACTCCACTTCGTCCCAAGCAAGATCCGCAAGCAAGTCTTCCTGCTGGGGCTGTGGTTCTTCTGCGGGAGCCAGGGTTTGCATCACAGCGTCGGTGTCGGGAGCCTGCAGTTGAGCGGATAGCGTTGGCTGCTCTTGCAGAGGCGCCAGTGGCTCCTGAGAGGCTCCATGCCCTTCGATCTGTTCCAAGCGTGCTTCGGCGCTCCTCATCCTCTTCTCCACCATCCACTGAAGGCTCACAAGCTCCTCGACGGTGAGGCCGGGAAGGCCCGGGCCGTGGCCAGCCATGACTGCGTGGAGAAGGTGCGAGGTATCCTCCTCGCGTTTCTCGTAGTCGGACTTGCCCTTCTGGTCTTGCAGCTTGGAGATGCGGCCACGGAGGTAGTCCTCCATGTTCATGACTTTCTTCCAATTTTCAAGGTCGTCCGGCATGGTGTTGAAGCTGGTGAGGAGCTCCGTGGCCTCGGGGATGGAGGGATAGACCTCCGGCGTAGGGTCGTCCTCTCCGTAGGCCACCACGGACACCTTAACCCTGCAGAGCGAGGCCAGCTCGCTCGCCTTCTTCATCAGGGCGCTGGTCCGCTTCTTAAAGGTTGATCGACGGGTCGACTCATTGGCGATCCATTGGACATTCATCTTCTTGCGAGCCATGGCCTAGCGCTCTACCCTGGCTAGCAAAAACCTACTGCCAGTGGCTAGTAAAAGTTATAAAGAAATTCTACAAAGGAAAGAAGGTATGATTGCTTCGGTGGGGAGAAAGGGGGGAATGATAATGTTGTTTATATAGAGGCTGTGCTAAAAAGATATCAAGGAAATTAGTTACTCCTAAATATAATACAGATACATTGCTAAAAATATCGTATTCTTCTTAAATTGCATCTATAAAATCTCAGGAATCTTTCCCTGTTTCCCGGTAGACTACTGGTCATATGTTATTTACATGGTCCATTAAAATAAACAGAAAACTGAAAAGATGTTAGTTACCAGGTACGGCCTCCCTGTTCTGCAGGGTGGGTCGATCTGCGCAGTGCTAATCATGTGAGTTTCCAAGGAAGTTAGTAACTGACATGTAACGGTTGGCCTGCTATACATATATACACCAATCATTAGTCGACGCACTACTAAATAATTGCATGGGTCAAACTTGGTATATTCCAAAGTTATCTCCGTGAAATATTCTTTTCTCTTTTCATAGATGTTTACTTTGTACAAATTTGAGAACACACAAAATTCAATATTGTGATAAGGAATTCCGTTTAAAGCATGTTTGCAAAAGTTCCATGAACATGATAGTTATTTTTAGGCTAAATATGCATGATAGCTCATTTTGTATAAGAATAAGGAGGAAAAAAAATCTCATGTTCCAACCGGCAGGGAAGGTTTCCTAGCTATTTCGGTTAAGAAAAGATGCCAAATCAATCCAAAACCAACAAATAATTTATCCATAAAATTGGGTTACCCCAGGCGCTGGAAACTTCCTCAATGTATATTAAATAAGTACCTATCATGAAATCAGTTGCTACTACCCAGTCACTAATTAACTACTAACTTTTCCAGTGAAAACAGTTACGCAAATTGTGCAAGCCTATCTACAGCCTCAGGGTCGTCTTCTGGTCAATGTACTCATGACAGTTTATAGAATAGAGTTAATGTACTGCCAAGCTAAAAAGTTTTTCGCAACCGAAGAAATATTGTATTAGATGCATGGCACCATTTGTGATCGCTTGCTGGGCAAGATAACATAAGCATTTTTCCGATAAAAGTTTTCAGTTAACCGGAAGACTAGTTTTTCCTTTGATGTGCACATTTTGAATTTCATTTCCCGATAACTGAACTTTGGAGAAAACGTGTAAACCGAATCGATCATTTTCCGTTTCTCGTGCACGCATGCATGTGGTACAAAATGTGTTGTCTGCCAGCTTCTGCAACGGCAGGTCCACGTGGTGGACCCTAGGGATGGGTGCAGGCGAGCGCCCGTGTGTGAACTAGGAGGGTCCATGGTAGTCACATAACAGTTGCGAAAATTAAGTCATTGTGTGTCAAATAATGTTGACTATACTAATAGATATTCACTTTGTTGGGAATTCCTAACATATGCATGATAGGTAGTTACAACTAAGTATGTTCATACTGAGATATCTCGATCAGTTCCATGTCACCGCCACCTTAGTCACGGCTATGTCAGCTGATCCCCTCCTGCTCGAACTCCGTGCAGGGGTTCTCCTGGTCACCACGCTCACAGCCCTGACCACCAGCGCTGCTTTGTGTCCGCACACCAACCTCGCCAACAAGAAAAACTTACAACGGATGCCCTAGTCGCGACTCAGGTTAGTTGTGCAAAGGACCATGCTGCCTTCTATGGAGGCTTCATCGTCGATCATGGCCCCACTGAAGCAGCCCTTCCTGGTGCCTTACCTCCTCCTCATCCAAGCTACTCCCACCACCCCTAATCCTCCAATGGACTTCCCTCCCTTCTGATCTATTGCACAAACTAGTAGGGCGGCATGGAGGGTGTTTGCGACACGACCCATGAGGGCTGTAACTCTGGCGGTTTCCTTGCTCGCGGAGACCTCCCTACACCAACCCTCTCTTCAGCCCCCTCTGCCCCCGTTGGGATCTCCAGGTCCTATGTCCTATACAAGAGGGGGGGGGGGTTAGTTTGTCGCACATACGAAGAAGACCATGATATCAGCTCCCGTGGCCACCACACTACCTTCTCCATGGCTCCCTCATTGGTTGCCTGCCCCAACTTCTCCTTCCTTGATCGCCTCCTCGCTACTCGCCTCCATGTGGGGAGGGTGTGTCACCTCCCTCAACAACCAGCTCCCAACTGCCAAAATGTTGTTGTCCCCTGTTACTTCAACCCTTCGGTGTCCCCCTCCCCTATGTTACCCCCCCCCCCCCATCGGTCGAAGAACTCCCTAGCACACCTCCCACCTTCTTCTAGGTCGCCTCCCAGGTGCCTCATTTTTCAAACATAGGCGGCCCGTAAAAAAATGTGACTGTGATGTCGAATGATACAATAATCGCATGTGATGATTAAACATCACATGCGGTCTTCCATAAACAACCGCCTGGGTAGATACACGATTTTCTTAGGCGACTATTAATAAAGAACCGTCTGAACTGTTACAAACATCACAGGAGGTTTTTAATAGAACACCGCATGAGTAAATACATGCTTTTCATTGACGACTATTAATAAAGAACCGCATGTACCGGTTCAAACATCACAAGCGATTTTTAATTAAAAACCACCTGGGTAGAGACATTGTTTTCACAGGCTGCTATTAATAAAGAACTGCGTGTAGTGGTGCATATATTTCATGCAGCCTTTTATACGGACCGCTTGTGATGCCCCCTATGTTTTCACAAACGGGTTTTACTTACTGACCGACTGTGAAGGGGACTAAGGGAAAAAACCAATAATACTTTTCAAAGTGATTTATAGTAATATATTATATATATGTATATAATATACTATATATACATATATATTTATATCATTTATATGTATGTATAATAATATATACATATACATGATATACACATACCTACATATACGAACAAATTCAAAAAAGAAAAAATGTCAAATTAAAATATTAAACCTTCATTGTAATATTACAAATATATACAATATATATCATACATTTTTTCCAGCATTGACATCTTCTTGCATATAGGGTTTTAAATCCTTTTTAATGCTTCTCTCTATGCGCTTGATGTTTTCTGGTTTGGTGAAAACGTACATCTCTTCATATTGATTATATTCCTCTTCATTATCTCCCACATTCTGAACCCCAACAATATTTTGCTTTCCAGAAACAACTACATGTATCTTCTCAATTCTTGGATCTTGTACATAAAAAACTTATGCAACATGATCGGCGACAACCCACAAGTCATCTTTGTAACCCACTTTATTCAAGTCTACCATTGTCAGCCTGTAGTTGTCCACTTTCACACCATCAGGATGTTTGACCCATTGGCACTTAAATACGGGCATTAGCATTCTTTCGCCATAATCAAGTTCCCATATTTCCTCTATGAACCCGAAGTATGTGGTATTCTGCCCTTGTGGATCATAAGCCTCTATACGAACACTACTATTTTGTGCAGCACTCTTACCGTCTTTTTCTTTAGCGTAAAATGTGTAACCATTGATGTCATATGCTTGCCATGATGTCACCAAAGCAGATGGACCAGAAGCTAACTTCTTCATTGTTGCCCCTTCTATGGAGTTTCCACATGGTATATTTTTGTCAATTAACCATTCAGTGAAACGTCTTCTATGCTCTTTCGTTATCCGGTCCTCTCTATGGCCTTGGTTTTTTTTTTGCGAAGCTCAATTTGGTGTTCCTCGATGTACGACTCAGCTATTGCGAGCTGTTGTAGTACACCAAAATGTGCATGGTGTACATTATTAAAATCGTGAACGATAAAACTTTTTTTCCCACTTTGCATCTCCCACGTAGTCTACCCTCATGTACTGGTATAGGCACACCTATCCACTTTCCATCTTTGATGTAATCAGCGCAACCTTCAATCACTTACTCAGTGGTGTATCCTTCTATAATTGAACCCTTTGGGTGAGCACGGTTCCACACATAACCTTTTAATACTCCTAAGTATCTCTCCAACAGAAACATATGATGTAAATATAGTGACCTCCATGCTTTTATCTGATCAACAGGATATATGATTAGGTGTACTTGCATATTAAAAAAGGATGGTGGAAAACACATCTCAAGCTTGCACATAGTCTCGACTATGTACGTTTTCAAATAGTTTAAGTCTTCACGTGCTATGACCTTTTGCGATACTGCATTGAAGAAGTAACACAAACATGTGATGACAACTTTTATATGCTCAGGTTTGATGACCATTATTGCAATGGAAAGGAACACTATCATCATCGTGTGACAGTCATGAGAATTATAGCCGAATAAAGACAAGTCTTTCATCAAGACTAGTTTGCGAATAATGGATGAGAAACTCATGGGCACTCTGATACCACGCTTGAAAATTGCCTTTTTCTCTTGTAGTGTCAAGTTGTAGCTTGCTGGGGGGAAGGTAGTACCTCCCATTCGCCTTTTCTATCGGGTGAAGCTCTGGTCTCATATCAAAATTTACTAGGTCCATACGTGATTTTAATCCATTCTTTGTTTTCCTCGACATGTCTAGCAAGGTCCCAATGATGTTGTCAAATACATTATTTGTAGTTGCATCAAATCAATACTATGGAAAAATTCCAAGTTCTTCCAATACGGAAGATACTTGAAAAAAATTGATGTTTTCTTGAAAGTCATGTCAGTTGTATCACCCGAAGATGTAATTTTCTTTCTCTTTGTTCCTTTACATTTTTTGCCCTTACCAAAATCAATATGAATGTTCTTGACCATTTCGAACATGAGTTTTCTACTGTAAGGTTTTGGTGCAGTATTTTTTTGGTTTTGTTATCAAATTATTATTTCATCTTTCCATACTTGTGTGTATCTGTCAAGAACCGCCGGTGTCTCATGTACACCATCATTCTTGATGAAGTGAGGTACAAAATTCCAGTTTCATCCACGCATCTTACACAACCTTTCTTACCTTCTAGTTGTCCCAATAATGTAAACAGATCGGGATAATCATGCACGGTAACGAATATCATTGCTCTTAGTGTGAAATATTTATGCTTGTACTCTCCCATGTACGTACTCCTTAATTCCACAATTTTGCCATATCTTCCATTTAAGGTTCCAAGAACACATCAAGTTCGATGTCGGGTTGTTTTAGACCTTGGATAAGAACAAATAACAAAATATATTTCCTTTTGTGACACAACCACGTCGGTAGGTTGTACATCGTTAAGATCACATGCCATGTTCTGTGTATGCTCCTTTTTCACCAAATGGATTCATTCCGTTGGTACCCAAGGCAAACCTTACATTTTTTATTTCCTTTGCAAATTATGGATACTGAATATTAAATTTTTTCCACTGGGTTGCATCACCAGGGTGTCGAATATGTTTTTCATTATTCCTCCGCTGCTCGGAATACCAAAGCATAAGTTCAACCTCCCTATAGTTTGAGAATAAATGCTTCAAGCGATTAATTATTGGAAGGTACCACATCACCATGGCAGGAATTTTTCTCTTACTCTTCCCGCCTGCATCATCAGAAATATCGCCATCGTCACCTTTAGGGCCAATATTAAACTTATTATTCTTCCGGATCTTATTCATGTTGGTAACAAACTGCTGATTGTAGTCATTCTTGTATCTACTAACACCGTAGATGGAGCATCTAGTTGCGAGCTCATGCTCTTTGCGATACAGAATACAATGGTTCACACAAGCGTATATTTTGAATGTACATAGGCTTAGGTCTTAAGATGGTATACATCCACGCTCGGCGGTCCATATTCAATGATAAAATGTGAAAAAGGGATACAATAAGGTATGTGCTTTAAAATGATCAAGTCGATATGAATGAACTGCATTACATTAATATGTGCTTTAACGGTATGTTCAATAGCATAATTTATAATGCAAAAATATAAAAGATTTTGATGTTAAAATTTTTACAGAGAGTTCCTAAGATCATAATAGAATTTTTGTAAAATTTATAGAATTTTCTACTGCAATATTTGGCAACATATATTCCCTAAAGGTCTTCCTTACAATTAATTTACAGAGACATAATCAGTCTTTATCATATGAGTGAATACTGATATCATGTAGGTCTATTCATAAGGGTTATATGAATTTTTTTTTTCATAATTTTCTCAGCTTCCTAGTAGCCACAATAGATTTTTGAAGTCCAAGATATTTTCTGGAAATATTTTTTGTTGTGTTTATACTAAAACAATTAACCTATGGACAACTGCATTAATTATGGTAACTTAAACATAGTTAATAAATTTGGATTTTTTTACTGGAGATACTATGATATATTGAGGATTTTCTGGCAAAATTTGGAAATTTTCCCTGGAAGCAATTCCCTGAAAAAATTCCTCAAAGGAAAAAGGAATTTGAATTACACAAAAATTACTGTGCATTTACATACCATATAATTTGCACCACTGTAAAATACAAATCAAGTGGAGTAAACCAAAATTTGTTTGAGGATTTTTAGAGCTTTCTACAGAGAGTAATGTATGTTTGAAGTTGGGCTTATTCATTATATCATTTCATCGAACATGTGATGTGCTTGCATTCATCTTCAACCTTTAATCCCTCAAATATACTTGTTTTTGTACAAAATTCATGGAAGAGCTCAAAGGGAAGCTCAACTACATCTTGGAGAGTAGGGAGGGGGAAGCTGGAGCCAAACTCAATAAAACCAAACTATAAAACAAGACAACAATCGATGAAAGTTGTTTATTAGTGGAAGAAGAAGTCTCTGCGAACCTTTTCTCTATTTGAAGCTTGATCAAATGATGAAAGGAACGACGCGCTCACACTGAAAGCAAAGGGGCGGCGAAAAAGAGAAAATTTTGGCAGTCTGACGGTGTCGATGTAAAATCTCCTGGGTTAGATTTTCTACAGTGCTCGAGGGGCCCTTTATATAGTCGTCCAATTTCACAAGCAGATTTTAATGAAGAACCACCTGTGATTTCCATTTTCTTAGGCGGTTATTGCTAAAGAACCGTCTGTGATAAATATCAAATTAATTTATAATCACATATTATTCACATTTTTATATCTCCTCAAAAAAAGGATTTTCCACTGAAATTAGTTTGTATGAACACATTGTCTTATTTATACATGTATAAATTTTTAATTTTTTAAAACATTCCAACATGTCAAAATTCATATTATCCATCATTCTAGTCAAATGCTCATTTACATATGAGGCATTTTTCAAATTTTAACACACATTGATTCAAATTTTTTTATAAAAATCTGAAAAAAATTATAGAGGTTGGTATGATTACTAAAAAGTTCCATAGAAAAATTCAATGAAAAATTATTATGTTCATAAAGATAGAAAAATAATAAATAACCAATGTTATTTGTTTTTTTATGTTCTGACCAATTTCAAAGGTTTTCCAAAGTGAAGTTTAATGAGAACCTGTAATACTGAAGAATATTAAAAGAAAGTGGAATTTGGGCTTTTAAAAGACCCCTCATATTCACCAAGAATATTAATTAAGCCTAGACTTAGTACACATCTTTACACGGACGGCTTTTAATTACTTCAAGGCAGTTGTTCCAGACAAACCGCCTGTTATAAAGGCCCGAGGATGTTATTCAATTTTCTTTCTCATTACTTCTTTTTTTATTTAGATTCCAATATAAATACTCAAACATGTATAGATTCTTCAAATTGAGTCCAAATTCGATGATTTTTTTTCTATATTCTTCAAAAAATAATATCTACCACCTGGATCAAATATTATAAAACTTCTATAGCTAACATTGTAATATTTTGGTAAATATCAAATTAATTTATATTCACATATTGTTCACATTTTTATATCTCCTAAAAAAGGGATCTTCCATTGAAATCGGTTTGTATGAACATATTGTCTTCTTTATACATGTATGAATTTCTAAATTTTTTTAAAGCATTCCAACATGACAAAATTCAAATTATCCATCATTCTAATCAAATGCTCATATACATATGAGGCATTCTTCAAATTTTGAACACACATTGATTCAGAAAAAATTATAAAAATCTGAAAAGAATCATAGAGGTTGGTATGAGACTAAAAGGTTCCATAGAAAAAGTCAGTGAAAAAAATCATTATGCTCATCAAGATAGAAAAATAAGAAATAACCAGTGTTATTTGTCTTTTATGTTCAGACTAATTTCAAAGGTTTTCCCAAGTGAAATTTAATGGGAACCTATAATACTGAAGCATATTATAGGAAAGTGGAATTTGGGCTTTTAAAAGACCCCTTATTTTATTCAAGAATATTGATTAAGCCTAGAATTAGTACATCTTTTCACAAGCAGTTTTTAACTACTGCACAGACAGTTGTTCATAACAAACCGACTCCGATAAAGGCCCGAGTCTGTTCTTTAATTTTCTTTTCCCTTGCTTTTATTTATTTATATTCTAATATAAATACTCAAACATGTATAGATTCTGCAAATTGAGTCCAAATTCGATGATACTTTTTTCTATATTCTTCAAAAATTCATATCTACCACCTGGATTAAATATTTTAAAACTTGTATAGCTACCATTTTAATGTTTTGGTAAATATCAAATTAATTTATGTTCACATATTATTCAAATTTTTATATCTCCTCAAAAAAAGGGATTTTCCACTGAAATTGGTTTGTTTGGACATATTGTCTTATTTATATATGTATGAATTTTGTTATTTTTTAAAGCATTCCAACATGTCAAAATTGAAACCATCCATTCTTCTAATCAAATGCTCATATACATATGAGGCATTCTTCTAATTTTGAACACACATTGATTCAAACAATTTTGTAAAAATCTGAAAAAAAAATCATAGAGGTGGTATGATGACTAAAAAGTTCTATAGAAAAATTCAATGAAAAATTATTATATTCATCAAGATAGAAAAATGATAAATAACCAGTGATTTTTTTTATAATCTGACCAATTTCAAAGGTTTACCCAGTTGAATTTAATGGGAACCTGTAATACTGAAGCATATTACAATAAAATGGAATTTGTGCTTTTAAAAGGCCCCTAATTTTAATCAAGAATATTAATTAACCCCAGACTTAGTACACGAAGGCACATGTGGTTTTACTGAATAACCGCCTGAGAGAAAGACATCTTCTCTGGCGGTTAGTAAGGAATAACCACCTGAGAGAAGTCCTCTGCTGAAGCGGTGTTTCATTAGGAACCGCCTAAGAAGATAGGCATCTATATAAGAGCGCTCGGTCTCTTCGAAAAAACCTAACCCAGGCGAATTCACTTAGATGTCGTCTGGCTGCCAAAATTTCATTTGCCGCCAAGTCCTTGCTGCCCTCACCATCGAGCTTCACCCTCGCTACCGAGCTTCGACCTTGTTGCGCGCCCTCGCCGTCGCTCTTTCCTCCTATTGCTGTCGTCGTTGTCAGTATGTCCGCCTCTTTCCTCTCTTCTCTCCCTCCACTATTCTCTGTCCCTTGCGCCTCTTCCTTCCCTCCTCCATCCTCGTGCCGCCTCCCTCCTCGTCCTTGCCGTCGGCCGAGTGTCTTCACCACCGCACCCCCGCGCCGCCTCCTCCTTCCCGGCATATACCCCCACCGTGCACTGCCCCCTGCCAACCTTCTCCTACTGACGGCGCTCAGTGTACTAGATTGTTTATTTCGTGATTTTCTAAGTTTGATTTGGTATTCTTAGGAACCTCTAGGGTTTGTAATGTTCGAATGAAATGGGTGAATGTCTGATGTCTGAATGCATGTTGTTACTACTTATCCTTCAAACATTAGGCAACCATGATTATGTATGAACTGTTGTGTTGTGTTGATTAGTCTATAATGAAATGGATGAAATTATTGGAAAAATGACATCAATGGACAAATCGATTGTACTTGGAGTTTTCAACTCCCTCAAATAAGTGGTGCACACATGGTTAATGTGTGATTCCAGTTGATGCACTGTTCAGGCTTTAATAGAAATTAGGAGGCATTCGGTGGATTGACCCACGAAATAGAGAGTTTCGAAAATACAGGAATTGATGGCATGTACAAGCTAATATGATTGTTAGAAAATTTCCTGCAGGTTCATATACGTACTGGTGTAGTGGTAGTAGTATCGTAGCCTATCCATTTCATTTCCATTTTTGATGTTCCATGGTATGTGATTTTTGGAAACATGATCTTATTCAAGTTCATGAGCTTGATGATCCGGGTTAAGTTCATGGGGGTTTTGGTAACCTAAACCCCTCATGAACACTATCCTAGAGTCTCAAGAAGTTTAAGGTTTAAGTTTGCATCTATTATTTCTTTATCGGATGTATTTACATCGCCTTGCATATACATGTTTTGAAAACAAATAGCAGAAATGTGCCAAAGCTAAAATGTATTTAATCACTTATGATTGCTAGTGTGTTGTTTAACATGAATAGTTTCTATTTCAGTGACAATAATTCAAATAGTAGAGTTGTAGTAGGATCTTAGCGTATACATTTATAATTCAATTTTGATTGTTCCCTAATACTCCATCTGTTTCAAAATAATTTTGATCTAGCGTGGAAAGTCCTAAGCAGACTGCTACTGGTAGTAACAATGAAGAAGGCAATATGGAGTTTAGTGACTCCAGTAGTTCAGGCTCCTTTCACAGTCCATCATATCATTTTCCAAATATAATAATTGAAAAGACTTTAGAGGATCTCGACCCGGAATATGATCCTGCCGATGAGGTATGCATCACAAATCTTAACTCCAGCAGTTTCAGTTAATGTTGGTTGTCAAGTATATGAAGTCTTATAATTCCTTTCTACCTAGCTTAATCGCGAAGACACCACAGTGACTTCGGCTCCTAAAACCGCAAAAGGTTCTCCAATGGTTGAATCCTTAGGTTCACTCAAGCAAAAACGAAGGTGACGAGGTCCCAATAAGGGTCCATTGAACTGCATCATATACATATCAAGTGTCGGTCCACGTGGGCTTCCCCAAGAACCATTGAATTCAGTTACAAAGTACCGAAATGCATGCGGTTGTCTTGTTAGAGAGCTCGTACCGATCACAATCGAGAACTTGAGAAAATTACCAGAGGAGAACAAAAATGAGTTGTGGGAGAGGATAAAGAAACAATTCAAGTCCTCGAATGGTATGAAAGAAGCTGTAAAGAAAGCAACATTGGTCTCTTGCGGCAAGAAGTTTTGTGGCTGGAAGAGTGAAATGAATTCTTATGCAAGGCCGATAAGGTCCCTAGCCTGAAGAAGATGAGAAAAGTCATACAAGCTCAGTGGCAAGAATTTGTTCGTTAAAAGATCACACCTGATGCTAAAGCCCTAAGTGCAACTAGATCAGAGCTCGCCAAAAAAACAAATACCATCATCGCTTGGGGTTTGCCTGATTTGCCCCCAAATTTTAGAATGGAATAAGATATTAGAGGAAACTACCAGTAAGGGCAATCCTCTCCCATTAGAAGGTTGTGATGAGAGAACTTAGCGGTGGGTCTTTGCTCGGTCAGGTTTGACTAGAGAGGGCAAATTTGAAAAGCCCGACTCTGTGAACGAAGTAGAACAAAAAAATGAAACAAGTAATTGAAAAGTAACACAAGGGTCTCTTCAAGCCGAAGAGGGAGATTGACCAACTTACCGCTATCCTAGGAAACCCTGAACACAGTGGACGGGTTCGAGCAATCTCTTCTCAGATGTTCTAGAGATGGATTTCTAAAGGATGAAGAGTCATATAGAAGACGTGAGAAGTTCAAGAAAACACTTGATGCAACGATTGCTCAAAAGGTCAAGCAAAATGTGCAAGAAAAAATGGATCAACTTAGACAATCGGGACAATTAGTGGCACCGAGTACAACGATGGTTCTTGTCGCAAAGGAGCATTTGGTATCTCCAACTGATTACCCTAGCAGCATAGGTTCTGTGCCAAGCTCAGGGTCCCATAAGTTCACTGTCGATGATGTTGTTAAGGACAGATCTTGTCGTCTTGTTGTCCCGATCGGCAGAGCAGGGAACAAAACCAAACAGGTTGCCACTAATATGGCAAAGAATGATCGTGACTTTAATGGAAATTCACTTCCTTTGTATTATGCTGTGGTGCAAGTGTTGACGGCTCCTAAGATATACTAACAAATCATCCCTAGCAATCGTGCTAGAAATGCTTGTTGGTATTACTCACGCACCATTAACTAAACATATCCAACTGATGTGTTAGAAATGCTTGTTAATGGTTCTATTGGATCACAGAGTGAATTCCGCAAGCTCATGGAGATATCATTGTAGCATTTCCCCTTAAGAGTATTCCCAAGGGTGTCATTTATTTGATCCCAAAGGAAGGCGGGGTAGAGATATAACAATCATTCATCAAATGAAAAGGGTAGAAATATCTAGGTAAGGATCTAGTAAGGATGGTTAAAATAATATTGGAGGTAGTGTGACACACACAAAAGCTTTCAAGTCTAAGGGGGATAGAAGGATCCTAGAGGTTAGTTAAGGTTGAGAGTTATTGAGGTACTCCTACTATGCTCTATTGTACATATACATAGTCTAAACTAATTATTAATAAGCTAGATCAATAGTGAATACTTATGCTATGTGGTTCAACACATCGGGCACGGGCTTACCCCTAGCAATACTAGGGCGACTCCCGCTAAGAGTCTGTGGCATAGCCGAACGTGGAGGATTACAAAGGACAGATAGGGCTGTCACCACCTACTGCCTACCTCTTCAATCCGTGGGTCTACGAGACATCCAATGCTACTTAGCTATCCTAGCACCATGCTAGCATATTAAGTAATTAACTTAAGAGCCTAGGCACAATCCATCCTAAGGCAATGAATTGAATCATCATTGAACCAATGTTGATGCACCGCATAATTATTCATACTAACCTAGTTATGTTATAATTAACTAGACTATAGTGGGGGTCTATAGGTTCTATGATAATGAGATATGTTCATGATGAAATAGTCATAGAAGCTATACCTTCCACATACATAGACTCCACAATCAAACAAGAAACGCTTTGCCCAAGTATATGTATAAGTAGAGACTAAAGATACCATCTTTATTATGAATAAAGTCACAACTACAAGAAACAATACATGAGCCATACCTTTCCCAATGTAGGATTGGGAAGAGAGAGACTCCTTACTCCTTTCCCAATTTGGACTTGGGACTAGAGACTCTCCTCTCTACAACCTAACTCCTCTAAGACTATGGATGATAGTGTATACAATAGAGATGAAGCTCAAGTGGTGTGTGTTGAAGTGAGGGGTAGGGGGTCCTATTTATACTAGTGTTGAGGTTGGTTCCCGCCACCAAAAGCGCGCGAATCAGTCACCATTGACTCCAGGGAGCCGGGAGGAGCCAACACGTGGAGTTTGATCGAGTTTGGCGCTAGGAAGAGGTCGACTGAACCCCTGGTTCGGCCGACCTGGTCAAGACACTAATTCTCGTGTTCTTTCTCCAAGTGGCTGCCAGGTGGGTCCCCTTGATGTATATGGGTGCAACACCGTTGGATCTCCTCGGATACTTCTGTTTGTGGGCCATTTGATCCATGGGATGCCATGTGTCGTCGCCTGATTGGTTGGATGATATTTTATAGGATTGGTCCCTCTACATTTCCTCATTTCCAGCATAAAATGCTGCATACACATATTTCTCCAATTCCAAGTGGAATTGGGTTAGATAGAAAGGTGATGTGTGCAAGAAATGACAAATCCTTCACATAAGTGAGTTAAATTGACGGATGAAATTGGTGTATAACAGCTGTCAACAAACTCCACCAAGCTTATCCTTTGCTCGTCCCGAGCAAAGTCAAGACTTTAGGTTGATGATCAGGAGTTGCTACAATGTATTATTTTTATCTAATGCACAACAAGATACTCTACCTAGTATTGCCAAAATTGGCTATGATACTCTACCCTTCTTAAGTTATCATGGGCCTTATGCTTTCTCATATTCATGAGTAGTTGAAAGGTAGAATAGCAAGTGGAGCAAACATAGCCTAGAAATCAAGTTCCACTTAAATCCTGGAGAATTCAATTTAGATATTAAGTACCTCAATTTGATTCTCTCAGTCACTCCTTTGTGGATAGTGGAAATATTTCCTCACCAAAGTATTGTGCCTCTATTATTCCTACTCATTGAATATGGCTTGTATGTGGAGCTTGGTAAGGAAAGTAAGTAGGCATATTTGCATCACATATATTGCTAAGTCAAAAGAGTAAGCCTTAGGAGAATTCAAATCAAAGCTTTTTGATTCAAGACTAGTGCATGTGTGATGGAGTGGAAGTGGATGTCGATACTTGAGATAACTCCTTTTTGGTATAACCTCTCTTTCTTTTGCAGGGATGAACACATGGCTAATTTTCTCTCTTTTTTTCTCTTTTTTCCTCATGCTTATGATGTAAGCATGCCTTTTTTTATTTTATTTTTGTAGCCATGTCTTCTACTCCCTTTCTTTGCAATGAATTTTGAAGAGAGTGTTAAACATGAATAACATGGAGTTTCTCTTTTTGTTGTGGTATGGTGGATATGATGGACGTTTTGCTTACTTCTAGTGTAGAAGTATAGCATGTGCAAGTGAAGTCTTGAATTCAAAAAGAGTTGAATGATTTCTCACATAGGTCTATACTAGTTTGACTAGGCTCAATGTGAAAGCAAATAGCATATGCATAAGGTTTTTTCTATGTATTAACATCACATGGCTTTGGTAGGTATTTCCAATCAATTGAGGGAAACTTAAATCTTTTTAGAATTTCTCCGGAAATCTAAGTTTTACTTTCAAACTAGGACTAGCAGCCCTATTAATCATTCTAATCTTGCAACAACCTAGAATTAGATTAAGCTTTTGCTACTCACAACTTCCAAATTAAGGTAAAAGTAATTCAAACCAATGAAAGCAATATTCGGAGAGTAGCAAGTTGTAAACTAGAGACTTAGCAAAATAAAACAGAGCAACTATTCATCATTTCATCTATGTGAATTCTTAAATAATTCTTTCCGCACATCTTTATTTGATGAAAGCAAATCTAACCTATATATATATATATTTTTTTTTTAATGCAAGGTGGATGATGGATGGATGGAAAATAAATATGCAAGGAATGTGATACATGTTACCTCAGGTGGGGGTCCTCCCCCAATCTTGTTCTTCAACTACCTCTGTGATAAGGGTTGAACCCTTGATGACGGAAGTATGCTGCAAGATCGGCTTGTTGTTGTTGTAGCACCGTGTTGAAGTTGGTGAATTGAGCATCCATGTGTTGTTGCCGATCCTAGGTACCTTGAACATGCTCTTGGAGTGTGTTGTAGATGTCACCCGTTCTTACTTCAAGTTCTCCCATACGTCTAGTGAGGTACGTCATTCCTTGGCTATAGTCATGATGACTTCTAGCCGAAAAGGAACGATGTCTTCTCATGGACGTTGGGGGCAAGCTGCTAGAGCTTGAAGTGGATAAGGGTGTATAACTTTACCATTCTCGCCAAGATGCTCCCCCAGTCTCATACGTCAGAGGTTGAGTCCATTCGGGCGCATAACCCATTGGGTTCTCTTCCTCTCGGTATTCATGGACTAGAGAGATTATCGGTGGCATGCATGTGGCTGCAGCCCTCGCACGATTCCTTGTTACCCTGCCAGAGACATTACTTCTTCTTGCTTCCTCAAGGGGAAGAAGGTTAATGGTTAGCCTCCGGCATTTGTACAAATGAAAATCCGGGTTAGGTAACCGAATTTCATTGACAAAGCCGGGATAGAAAAATATCAAGGACCCATCTTGATCATGCTTAAGGGTATGTCCTTGCACTAAATAGTCTTCATCAATTAATTCTCTTTCAGTTTCAATGTATTCAAATGAAGAGTATTTAAGTGCTCCTACCCTATCAGCAATATGAGTAATCAATGTAGTGCATTCAATTGGTCCTGATTTTGAAATGTAATCTAACTATTGTGTCATCATGGCTTTGACTGGAGCAACTTTTATCTTTTTAGTCATGGCAAACAAAATTTTCAATTCATCATCTTGCACAACCCTAACATCTCCCCTAGGGAACATAGTCATAGCCACCCATCTATGCATGAAGCGTAAGGTAGGGTTTTGGATGTGGCTATTCCTAGGAGCCCTACATGTGAGCTCACTAGTTAGCTCATGCCAAAAAATTTGTTTGTTAAACTTAGGCAAATTGTCTAAATCTAGCAAACACAGTTTATGGAAGCCTAGGATGCTACCTAATTCTTTTCATAGGATGTTGTATTCTTTTTGAAATAATCTAAAAGAAATACCATCAAATCCAATTCTTAGCGTGCAAAGGAATTAGATAGTGAGAAGGCGTGAACCTTTCTCCTCTATGTGAGCAAAGTCATCAAATCCTATTGCATGCCAAATGGAAAAAAAATCAGAGTCCATACCTATCTTGGAGATCAAATGTGGATCGTAAGCCTTGGTGTGGTAGAACTCACGATCTTGGAGAAGCCTACGTGCTTGATTTTCAACTTCGCTTCGTATGTTGAGGTCGTTGTCATGAAGAAGTTGGTGTGGGTTGCCTCTTTATTCCATGGGAGTGTCCTCACACACACTTCTCCTCCTTGGGCTTGTACCCATGGAAGAGAGGCTTGCACTAGAACCTTCACCATAGCTTGAGCTTGCAGCCCCCTTCCTCTTTCCGAACAACCTCTTCATGTCTTTTTGAGTTCAACAAGCAAGAACAAATTAAGGCGAGAAAAATTCGAAAAGAAGTGATGTTTGGAAAACAAAACTCTCAACAAATTTTCTCCTCTTGAAAGCTTGAGTGTAAAATGCAAATGCAAGCAAATGAAAATCTTTTTTGGGGATGGATTTGAACAAGAGTGTTGCAATGAAGAGCAAGAAAAACAAGGTGAGCTAGAGAGTGACTTGGAGAGGTGTAAGATGATGTGGTGTGTGAAGAGAAGTGCTCCTCATGGCCACAATTTGTAGGGTACACCTTCCAATGGTCACTTAGGGTTCAAAATGTAGCCGTTGGAGGAAGGGGAGCCAAATTGGCTCCACTTCCTGTTCAGCCGACCAGGGGGTTCGGCCGACCTGACAGGTGGCCCCCCTTGATTCCCCTTTTGGCAAAAGGCTCCCCAACGGCTATAAAGTTAGCATGTTGGTGAAATGCCACATGTGCAGCTCAGAAAAATTGTTTTTCAAATAAAAACCTTTTTTCAAATCCAACAAAAAAATTTCTTTTGAGAAGAAAGAAAGAAAAATGATAGCTGAGAATATAAGATTCTCAACATGCTATGAAAAATCAAATATGCAATGGGAAAAATCCAAATGGGGTGGAATAAGAAAGAAAAATAAAGTGGGATAACTACCAATTTAACCTATTAGTGTAGGTCTCACCACCGAACGATGGGATGGACATTCCTCCGTCTTCATTTCACATCCGGGCCCAGAGGGATGGGCTTGGACGACTTGTCTTGCTTCTTGCGCCATTCCTTCTTTGGCGGCTTGGTGGACTTGGGCCTTCGGGAAGGTACAGACGATTCCATTGCCTTTGGATATCGGCGTGGTCGAAGCGACGGATTCTCCTTGTAGATTAATCTTCTCATGAATGCAATGAGTGAGTCCACCTTTGGAGGTGTGACTTCGACCTCTCTAATGTGTTTATCATTCAGCCCATACTTGATTCGAATCATGGAGCATTGTTCTGGTCTAGTCCAAAAGTTAAACTTTTCCTCCTTGCCATTGATATGGAAGTGGATTTCTCCAACTCCCACATCTATGCGAGCTTTTGCAGTTCTTAGGAATGGGCTCCCAAGAATGAGTGGTATATCTTTCTCGGTGTCCAGTCTAGCACCACAAAATCCACGGGTATGAAGCAGTTCCGGATCTTCACCAGGACGTCTTCAGCAATACCCGCTGGATAACGGACTGAAGAGTCAGCCAGTTGTAGCTGCATTGGTGTTGGAGTCAGCTCTGTGAAGTTCAACTGGTCGAACACTACCTTGGGCATCACACTGACAATTGCTCCCAAATCACAAAGTGCCTTGTCAAAGTGGTGAGCCCCAATTGAGCATGAAATGGTAGGACATCCGGGGTCCTTTTTCTTTTCAGGAAGCCTATTGAGGATGGCTGCACTGCAGTCTTCCGTAAGCTTGACGACCTCAGTGGTGGGCAATGGCCGTTTGTTGTTCAATATGTCCTTGAGATAGCAAGCATAAGTGGGTACTTTCATCGCATCAATCAAGGGCACATTGATGTGGATCTTTTGGATGATCTCAATAAAACGTTTGAATTGCTCATCCACTGTTGGCTTCCTTTGTCTATGAGGGAATGGCAATAAGTTGGTGTCTTCAAAGTGTTTGGCCATTCTTTCACCAAGTAATTCACTTGGGACATTTTCCTTCTTAGGCTACGTTGTCCTCTTTTCTTGTGTTGGATATGGTGGGTCACGAGTGGTCTTTCCTCCTCTCATAACCACTACATTGACGTTCTCTACCGGGGCTTCTGGCTGCCCTGGAATTTTGTTGTTTTCCAATGGAGGGACAACTGCAGCAAGTTGTGCCAACTGAGTCTCCAACATCTTGTTGAAGCTTAGTTAATTCTTGAATGCTGAGGATAGTCCTTCAATCTTCGCATTGATATTTTCTAAGGTCTTGTCATTAGCTGTCAGCTTCTTGGATAGGGTATCGTTGATCTTGAGCTGGCTAATGGCAAGTTCTCTCAAGTTGGGCTGATTTCCAGGGTTGCCATTGTTGTTATACCCTCCTTGAAAGAAAGGGCGTTGTTGACCCCACCCTTGACCTCCTGGACGATAGCCATTGTTGTTGTTGAAATTTCCATTGTTGGCAAGGTATAGGGCATCCTCACGAGCTTCTGGGCAATCGTTGCCCACATGACCTGTGTTGCCACAGACTTCGCACATGATGTGAGAGTCTAGGGCATAGACATTGCCAGACACTTCACCATTGACTTGTCCATCAATTTTCTTCATTAGGAGGTCCAATTTTGCAGTGATCATGTCCACCTCCTTTAAGGTGTGCATGCCTCGCTGTCGGGTATGGAGACGCTCATTGTTCCATCCCATGTTGGACACCATCTTCTCAATAAGATCTTTAGCTTTTGGCACCGTCAATGAGAAGAAGGCTCCTCCAGCAGCAGCATCCAAATGATCACGGGCTGATGGGATTAGCCCGTTATAGAAATTTTGAATAAGGAGCCAGTCATCCATCCCATGGTGGGGACAGGCTAGGATGTACTTCTGAAGCCTTTCCCATGCCTCGGGAATAGATTCCTTGGGCTCTTGCTGAAAGCTGGAAATACTTCCACGTAGGGCATTGGTTTTGCCCAACGGGAAGAATTTGGCGAGGAATGCCGTAGAACACTTCTCCCAAGTGTCTACAACACGTCGGTTCGCATAGAACCACTGTTTCGCTCTCCCAAGGAGGGCGAACGGGAACAGCCTCAGATGGACCGCATCTGGAGACACGCCCTTTATCTTAAAAGTGCTGCAGATCTTGAGGAATTGTTGCAGGTGAGCACTTGCATCCTCGTTTGCCTTCCCACAGAATGGGTTGGCTTGCACCATAGTGATAAGGCCAGTTTTGATCTCGAAGTTCACATCTCCCGTGTTAACAGTGGGCCCAATAGGCACATTGTTAGCAGAGGGAGCTGAGAACTCACGAAGGGTCTTCTGTGCCATTGGCATTTGGATTGTTGGTGCAGAAATGCTCGCTTGCCTTGCCGCTCGAATCTTTTGAGGAGTAACGACACGGGGTCGGTCTCTCAGAAGAGATTCGGGATCTTCAACAAAGTTTTCCGGCAGGCGGAAACCAGACATACACTACCCTATTTTCACATTTAAAATGCGAAAACAAAGAATGGTTATCCTACTAGAATCCTACCCAGGGTTCTATCCTATTTACTTAGTCATGTTATATATCTATTTGCCTTCCCCGGCAATGGCGCCAGAAATGCTTGTTGACGATTCCTAAGATATACTAACAAATCATCCCTAGCAATCGTGCTAGAAATGCTTGTTGGTATTACTCACACACCATTAACTAAACATATCCAACTGATGTGTCAGAAATGCTTGTTAACGGTTCTATTGGATCATAGAGTGAATTCCGCAAGCGCACGGAGATATCATTCTAGAATTTCCCCTTAAGAGTATTCCCAAGGGTGTCATTTATTTGATCCCAAAGGAACGCGGGGTAGAGATATAACAATCATTCATCAAATGAAAAGGGTAGAAATATCTAGGTAAGGATCTAGTAAGGATGGTTAAAATAATATTGGAGGTAGTGTGACACACACAAAAGCTTTCAAGTCTAAGGGGGATAGAAGGATCCTAGAGGTTAGTTAAGGTTGAGAGTTATGGAGGTACTCCTACTATGCTCTATTGTACATATACACAGTCTAAAAAAATTATTCATAAGCTAGATCAATAGTGAATACTTATGCTATGTGGTTCAACACATCGGGCACGGGCTTACCCCTAGCAATACTAGGGCGACTCCCGCCAAGAGCCTGTGGCATAGCCGAACGTGGAGGATTACAAAGGACAGATAGGGATGTCACCACCTACTACCTACCTCTTCAATCCATGGGTCTACGAGACATCCAATGCTACTTAGCTATCCTAGCACCATGCTAGCATATTAAATAATTACCTTAAGAGCCTAGGCACAATCCATCCTAAGGCAATGAATTGAATCATCATTGAACCAATGTTGATGAACCTCATAATTATTCATACTAACCTAGTTATGTTATAATTAACTAGACTATAGTGGGGGTCTATAGGTTCTATGATAATGATATATGTTCATGATGAAATAGTCATAGAAGCTATACCTTCCACATACATGGACTCCACAATCAAACAAGAAACGCTTTGCCCAAGTATATGTATAAGTAGAGCCTAATGATACCATCTTTATTATGCATAAAGTCACAACTACAAGAAAGAATACATGAGCCACACCTTTCCCAATGTAGGGTTGGGAAGAGAGAGACTCGTTACTCCTTTCCCAATTTGGACTTGGGACTAGAGACTCTCCTCTCTACAACCCAACTCCTCTAAGACTATGGATGATAGTGTATACAATAGAGATGAAGCTCAAGTGGTGTGTGTTGAAGTGAGGGGTAGGGGGTCCTATTTATACTAATGTTGAAGCTGGTTCCCGCCACCAAAAGCGCTCGAATCAGTCACCATTGACTCCAGCGAGCTGGGAGGAGCCAACACGTGGAGTTTGACCGAGTTTGGCGCCAGGAAGAGGTCGGCCGAACCCCTGGTTCGGCCGACCTGGTCAAGGCACCAATTCTTGTGTGCTTTCTCCAGGCGGCTGCCAGGTAGGTCCCCTTGATGTATATGGGTGCAACACCGTTGGATCTCCTCGGATACTTCTGTTTGTGGGCCATTTGATCCATGGGATGCCATGTGTCATCGCCTGATTGGTTGGGATGATATTTTATAGGATTGGTCCCTCTACATTTCCTCATTTCCTGCATAAAATGCTGCATACACATATTTCTCCAAGTACAAGTGGAATTGGGTTAGATAGAAAGGTGATGTGTGCAAGAAATGACAAATCCTTCACATAAGTGAGTTAAATTGACGGATGAAATTGGTATATAAAAGACATCAACAGCAAGTTCTTCAAATCATTGATAATGATTATGACGATTATGAAATATACCACATCTCACATGACGGGATCACGACTCTGGGGTAGGCTTTCAACCAATTAATCCTTTGGCACTGACGCGATATCGTGCTGGACGATGAGCCGATGTCTAGCCCCATCGTATCTCAAAAGACTGCTACTCCATCTTCTTTGTCGAAAGTCCAGGAAGATCCACTCCCGCTATGTCCCAACAAGGATGATAGTAACCTTGCCAGTAAAGATAACCAAGAGCAACAAGTTGAACAACAGCTTGAAGCAGTACCAGAGCAAGCTTATAGTAAAGAGCAACCAGTTGAGCAACAACTTGAAACAGTATTAGAGCAAGCTGGTGGTAGTAAAGAGCAATTAGTTGAACAACAGGTTCATCAACAAGCCAGTGTCCAACTTCCGACGACTACTCCTCAGTCAGTGCATGTGAAAGTTAGCTCATATGAAAATAAGAAACCTTTTAAAGAAGTGAAACAATTTTTGGAAAAACTAAACAAAAAAATTGGAACATCTAATGCATATCGTGCTTCATATGAGGCAACATTAGAAAATGTTGAGGAGTAGGAAGAAGACGGTGTGATATATAATCGGGAGACAACTTTATTTAAACCAGGAGTTCCAATATACAAGATTCAGGATGTTCCTCCTAAATATGAGAATGGGAAGGCATTCATGACATCAGTACAACTTCGCAAACAACCTATCTCGCTCAGAAGAATGCACAAGTGGTAGATCACTGCTAGCATAAAATATGATCTTTTTTACGTCACATATCGAGTGCCAAAATAAGCATTCTAGAGCACTGGAGAAGACAAATGAGCCCTTCTCTTTGAAGATCTACATAGCCTTTTCCATCGAGGCATGCTCGAAATCAACCTCCTACTTATCTAGTGCTTGTAAGTGCCTCTAATATTTCGTATTTGCTTTTCTTACTACACGCATACACATGTAATGAGATTATAACAATTTCGAACTTCTTCAATAGGATGCAATACATGGATAATGAAAATCTAAGCACAAAGGCAGGTATCCTTAACCCTACAGCGATTGCAAAGTTGACTTTGAAACTCAGAAGAGTACAAGCACCTGAAAAAGAAAGAATTTGGAAAATCAATCGCAAAACAAAAGAAGGATAAAAAGACAAGGGTTGTAGCTTACATTGGACATGCCATGTTTAACTTTGTCAGAGATGGTAAGGACCACGTAAAGGCTCCGTACCACTATATAATGATCTTTATTAAGCCAATGCAGGGTTAGGCAACGGTCTTGGAATCAGCCGATTACTCACCAGATCGTTACAAATATGTCCTTTCCATTTTCAAAACATACGGTTATTCGATACTTTTAATTTACACATTTAGAATGTGTTGACAAGTTTATATGACATTCCTTTTATTACAACGCTTGGCAGTTTTATGCGGAAAACTTGGCGGTCAGAGACCTCCTAATAAGGGTGCATTGCACATAGCAACATATTATCCTTGTCCCAAGCAGCCTCCCGGGAGCATCTTATGTGAGTATTATGTATGCGAGCATCTTTGAACCGCCTAGGAATTCGTGAGGATGTAAGTTATCCTTAATGTCGATATTGTATTTTATTACTTTTGATGTTCATTTTCATTGGAACTGGCATATTTTAATAATTATATTATTTTATCATTGTCACCAACACATTCTAAACCTTGTTATGTGTGTCATTGCAACACATGAAGAATGTGAACGAAGAATGTCTGGTTTCTAGAAGTATACCTGGTGGAGAAACCGATAAGATTGCGAGTGAAGTGTGTCACTTCATGCGTAACAAAATTTTCCACCAAAGAGGGTTGTTCTTCGATGATGACGGTGTAATAGCTGATGTGCCAGAACTTTGCCAGTATGAGCATCAAAACAGTTTTTAGTGAAACTTGTAAACTATGATTTGTGATGTACTGTACATATGTATATGAGATGACTTTTTGGTGATTTTGAGTCGATGATGCTTGTAAGAATATATTGTTTCTACTGTGTGTGAATGTGCATCTTCTGTGTGTGAATGTGCATATGAAATTGACTTGGAAATTATAAATAATAGTAGATAGTGCTTCATATGGTATACTTTATGACAGGCAGTTCTTTACCTATGGCTAGCCGGTTGTGAAATTATATTATTACAGGCGGCCAGTCATAGGTAAACAGTCGCTTGAGATAACTCCATTATCACAGGCGGTTACTCTTAAGTTACAAACTGACTGTGATAAAGGGTCTTCACAAGTGGCTAGTCATGGGTAAATAACTGCCCGTGATAACTCGATTATCATAGACTGTTATTCTTATGTTACAAACTGCCCGTGATAAAGAGTCTTTACAGGCAGATTCATGAAGGTAAAGACCGCCTGTGATAACTTATTTCATAGGCAGTTTGAGTTTCCGCTTGTGAAAATTGCATATTATCATAGGCTCTTCGTTTAAGGCAGTTTTGAAAACCGCGTGTGATAATACGTATGGAGCCGCTTGAGATGAAGCTTATTGCAGTAGTGTCTGCTGCCTCCTATAGTTTCCCACCTTCAATTTAGTCAACTCCATCACCCCAACCCCTAGTTTTTGTCTTCTCATCTTCCACTTGAGTCCCTCTCAAGGCCACACCATCATCTTCCCCTGGCTTCCCCTCAACTTTTGGACACCATCTCTAGTTTTCCCATTCTTGGTTGTCCCACTTGCTTAGGTCCTTAGTTAATAGGTCACCAGCATCGCGATGACCTGCTCCCTTTATCTCCTCCGCTAGAGTTGAAGGAGGTGATTCCTCGTTTGTCTTGGTAGCCATTGAATCTTGCAACAACCAGTTGGAGCCGAACCTAAGAGCCAAATCTTGTCCTCAATGTCAAGGTGTTGACCGTAGGTCTGATTGGCATCCTAGAATTGTCCCTAGGTCATCAAGTGTAAAAACTCTTGCATGTTTGCAAGAGTTCCACGAGCATGATAGTTATTTTTAGGCAAAATATGTGTGATAGCTCATTTTCTATAGAATTGTGCAGCCTTTCTATGGCCTTAGGTTCATCTGCTTGTCAATGTATTCATTATAGGTTATAGAATTTAGTTAAAGTACTGCCATGCTAAAATGCATTTATAACATAGGAGAAATATTGTGTTAGATGCATGGCATCATTTGTGATCACATGAGCACAAGGTTGTAAAACGGCGCCTGGACGACCAGGCGCCCACCTAGGCGGCTGACCAGGTGACCGAAGGCGATGGACATGCACTACGGAATCCCGATCAATTACGTCGGCCAGAGCCGACGTAATTAAGGCCTAAACCAACATAAGTTACTTAATTATGTTGGTTTTACCTTAATTACGTTGGTTGCTGACCAACGAAGCAGTTTGGACGTAATTAAGCTAACTTACGTCGACCACTGACGTAAGTTACTTAATTACGTCGGTATCCAGCAACCGACGTTACCGAGATGGGCCGTGGGCTGGGCTGGAGTACTTACGTCGACTGCTGCCGGCTGATGTAAGTTAAGTGGTTTAACTTATGTCGGTAAGGTATGATCGACGTAAGTTAAGTGGTTTAACTTACGTCGATATGGTCTGATCAACGTAAGTTAAACTGGGCTAACTTACGTCGGCTTGGCCATAGCCGACGTAAGTTAAGTTTTCAAAATTTTTTTTAAAAAAAACAGAAACTGACTATCTCACACGATGGCGAGAACACATAATAGTACAGATTATACACAAAACAATATAGATTAAAAACAGTTTCAAAACATTTTTAAAAGTTCTACAACAACACAATTCTAGTATCGGGCTACACGCTAGCCCTTCCACTACCTCCGGTATCTTCTCAGCGCGTTCCCGAACCTTGCAGAAGAAGCAACCAACCAATTCTTATTTAAGAAACCAACCATTTTCTCGCAGCATCATACTAACATATTCTGATTTAAGAAACCAACCAATTTGTCTTCTGAGAAAGTCCATTTAACTGAAGCTCTTTATAAATGGCTATGCAAAACTGCATTATGTTTTCAGGACTTTGGCTAACTTCAGTTTCAACCAACGCTAAATTTGAAGTTAGAAGCCCCAATCGTGTACAAGTGAGGTCCTAATGTTCTTGGCTAATTATTTATCAATGACTGAAAGCATGTTCTCATGACTATCATAAATTTGCATGTGATGATCTAATTACTTAAGGAGTCCTCTAACAAGTTTCTATTTGACACTAAGGCTAAAACTTACAATAACACGGTGTACAGAAAACAAAAAGAGGGATAGACGTATATTACCTGCTCTGGTATCTATTGCGGCGGAAGTGTAGGAATCTCGATATCCTGACCACTTTGTCGATCAAGAGTCTGCCATTACAAAATATTAGAAGATATATATATATATATATGTTATTGAAATGCTATGAAATTTAACTATGGTACTTTAAATTACTTATCGCCACCGCTGCTTGCATCTGAGCCATCATTAAGGCCGTCCTCTGCTGCTCCTCCCTTGCCTCCGCTCTGGACCTCTCCAGCTCAGCCTGGGTCTGCGTCAGCGTCTCCTTCAAGGCGAGGAGCTCCAGCTGGGTCTGTGAGAGACGACCACTGGTGGTCCCAACGGACGAGGCCTGCAAAAATGAAGCACATCTCAAAGGTCGCGTCAACCTCAAGTCGACAACTCCATCAAAAATGGCAAATCTGCAAAAGAATGAAAACACTAAGTAGAAGAAGATAAATTGAAAAAGAAATGAAACATATGAAGAACTCACCGTCCATGGCTCTTCCAGCCTCCGCTCACGTACGCGGCTTGGGGGTCGATCGGCGCGCTTTCCCAACCATAATCCGCACCGTGTGTCTCTGCAAAATCCGGCGCGTACTTTGCCTACAAAACAAAGAAATATTGTAAGCATGTCAATAATAGTATTATTTATAATGAAATTGATGAATTTCTAAAACTTACAAGTCGGTCGGCTGCAACCTGACTACACTGCCTTGGCTGAGAAGGGTCACTTCCCTTGTGACCTCTCTTCCAAACCTGGGTCGGGGTTGGCTCATGACCCATCTCTCACTTCTGTATAGCCGGGTTAGTGAGATAAATATATTAGGAACATATAAATAAATTGAAAAATTACTTACTATGCGTTTAGCCAAATGCAAGTAGCCGTCGCCGCCATAGTTGTGCTTGCCGTCGGACCCCATGCGACATTGTCTAGCCTTTGTAGACTTATTGATGAAAGCTTCACTAGCCCAATACCGACAGAGAGCTAAGTATGCCTCAGTGTTACCCTGTAACCAGGAAATACTAACCTGCACATATTTCATTTTTCATCAATGCGGTTAATATATATAGATATTGTAAATATTTAACAATATTAAAAAATTACCTCTGCGTACTGCTCCTCTGTCAAGTATGCGTCAGAGTCCTTCCTAAATTAACCCCTTTGCTGCTCCTGCTCCTGCGCCTGGGGGTGCCGCTTGTAGTACGCTTTGACGGACTGAATCTGGGTGTTCGACAACACTGCCGTCTTGAGCTTCCGAGCATTGTAATGGAACACACGTCTCACATTGTCCTCCATGCCCGGTTCCTCTACTTGGTACCTCAGCTTTAAGAAAACAAACATTTAAGTGATATGCATTAACAATTCAAACGAGTTGAAAAAATAAAACAGTTAAAATTATCATAAAATCGTGCCATACGGCTCTTTGAGCCATGCCGTAGACCAGGTGAGAGACACGAGTGTAGTCATCCCACGACAGTGCTGGGAAACTGTCAATGACACCGGGATAGTGCAACTTCACGATAGCACCCAGGACACCATTAACCTGCCTGTGGTATTTCTCGGCCCCCGTGAATGAAAAAGTCATACCAACATCTGCAAAATATATTAAATCATTAAGTAAAGGAAAACAACATCTAATATTTAATATACTATATACAGTTTTTACCTGTCTCCAACAGGACGGATCGTGGTCCACTGAGAAGTAACCAGAGGAGGAGCCGCAAAGTGGGTCCTCCTCGTTCGTCGCTTCTATTGCGACGCTGCCGCGTCCTGTGACCCTGAATGCTCTGCGGAACCACCAGAGTCCAAAGGAAGTCTAGCGCTAGCCGGCTGCAGAGGAAGGTTAGCGCTAGCCAGCTCCGAAGGGAGGCTAGCGCTAGAGGGCTCCTGTAGCGGCCCCACCTCTAACTTAGGCTCCTGTAGCGGCCCCCTAGCCTTTGACTCGAACTCAGAAGACTCTGAGTCAGACTGCACAAAAGAAAAAGATTGACAATAAATAATTATTAACAACTTCAATTTATAAAATAACATTATTGTAAACTAAATTTTACCTCCGTCTGCTGAAAGCACACGTGAGCTGAGGGTGGAGCGTGCGCCAGAAAGAGGGAACGTCGGCTGAAAGGTAACAAGGTTCTAAGCAAGGGTCTCGTGGTGGCTCAAACCCTCTCACTGGCTTTCCGTTCCCCTTCCCCTTCCCCTTACCCTTTGACGACATCCTGTTGCAAGGAATAAACGATTAATATGCAAAGATAATATACAAAATTAATGTTAAGTTAGTTAATAAAACGTTACTTCAAAATTCATCAACATCACGGTCATGCACCCTACTCCTTAAACCAGCCCATCGATCTTCTTCTTCCGCATATCATTTTTGTTTTTGCAAATCAGCAGGTTCGACTAAGTCATCGATATATTTAGTTTTCGATTCCGATTCCGTTTCTGCTTCCGTGCCAGTCTCGATATCTTGAGCGTCTCCAACTAAGTCATCGAGTCCTAAATCGGGCTCCACTGAGAAGGAGTCTGGCAACTCTTCCTCTTGTTAGACCACATTAGCCTCAGCTTTCTAATGATAATCATCATCTCCTGGAGCGTATAACCTCTCACGAGGATTCACATTATGTACCACCTACCAAGCTTTGAATTTTTTTTCATGGATAAGGTAGATAGTACACTTGCTCTACTTGGTGTGCAAGAACTATTGAATGAAATCCGTTCAACCGTTCCTTGTGTTTTACTTCGACCATGCCAAATTCGTTTACTCGAATTCCACGAATGGAATCAAACCATCTCTAGCGTGATTTCTTTAGCACAGAGTTGCCTATAGAACTGGCTAAGCTCGCCTAACACCTTCCACACCGCATCGTCAAAGTAGCCTCGAAACATAACAGGCATAAGTCTTTCCATGATTATGTGATAATCATGACTCTTCAACCCAATGAGCTTTCCCGTTTTCACATTCACAGCTCGTCTCAGACTAGCTGCATAACCATTTGGGAATTTCAACCTTTCCAACCATTCAAGAACTTCTTTCTTTTCTTTAGGTCAAAGATAGAAAGGAGCGCATGGTTCACCACCATTTTCGGAGAGCTCAAGAGTTTGATAGTTACAAAGCTCGGCGAGATCCCTTCGAGCCTTTAAATTGTCTTTTTTTTGCCCGTCATGTCCATGCATGTGCTTATGATACATTCGTCCATGTTACGCTCTTGATGCATGACATCAATGTTGTGCCTTAGAATCAATGACTTCACATACGATAGCTCCCAAAGTCCACATATGTGAGTCCAATTGTGTTTGTCTCTTTAACCTTCGAAATATCTAGGACGACATTCATCTGCACTAATTTGTCCAACATATCAGATAATTCTGACCCGTTAAGATGTTTCGGTGGTCCTTTAGTTACAACGGTGTTCTTTTTGATAACATTCCTCTATTGTCAAAACAAGTGATTGGTAGGCAACCAACGTCTATGACAATCGAAGTAAGATATCTTGCCTCCATGGGTAAGTCGAAAGCAATAGGTATCCGAGGCACATATCGGACACATCAACCGACTATGAGTGCTCCATCCAAAAAACATGTCGTATGCCGGAAAATCATAGACGGACCACAAATAAGCAGCTCGAAGGTTGAATTTCTGCTTCTTGTAATAGTCGTACGCTTCGACTCCTGTCCACAACATTTTCAACTCTTCGATCAACGGTTTCAACATCACGTTGAGACGTGACGCAGGATGATCCGACCCAGGTGAAATTAGGCTAAGAAACATGAACTCATTCTTCATAAAAAAAGCTGGTGGAAGATTGTACGGAATGACAAAGACGGGCCACCAGGAGTATGGTGCGGCATTTGTGTTGAATGGTGTGAACCCATCTGTTGCCAACCAGATGCGAACATTTCTTGCTGCACGACCGAATTCTAGGTCGAACCGGTCCAGCACCTTCCATGCCTCACAATTGGACGGGTGCGTCATGACTCCATTGTGTTGACGCTCACCTTCTTTGTGCCATCTCATGTGTCTGGCCGTTTTTTTGAAAGGAACAACCGCTTCAACCTCAGTGTCACGGGTAAGAAACAAAGTTGCTTACGTGCGACTTCCATCGTCACAGTATCACCATCGTTATTAACAACTTCGACAAACCTCGGTTGACCACATTTCAAACATTTGTTCTCATTGGCATGCTCTCTCCAGAAAAGCATGCAGTTGTCCGGACACACATCAATCTTCTCGTACTTCATACCGAGACTGGAAAGAATTTTCTTCGACTTATACATATCTTTAGGCACTTTGTTGGGATGTGGAAGGACATCGTTGAATAAAGTGATAAGCTCGTTGTAACAGTTATTAGAAAAGAAGAACTTAGACTTAATTGCCATAAGTCTAGTCACAAATTTGAGGATTGTCATTTTAGTGTGTCCATGCAACAACTCTTCTGAATCTTTGAGAAGTTTGAAGAACTCTTTAACCTCTACTGTTTGAGGATCCTCTATAAGCTCTGGTCGTATAGCTTCCAGCATCTGATCCATCATATCGACCTCCGTGGCATCATCATTATCTGCTTCCACTTCTTGTACAGCTTGAGAAGCCGTTTCGCTGTAGAAGTTCCACAACTCATAATGTGACACGTAACTGTTTTGACACAAGTGCTTCGTAAGTTCTACTTTGTCCATAAACGTTCCGTTTTGGCATTTTGTACATGGGCACCGCGCCTTATTGCTATTTGACAACGAAGAAGCTCGTTCCACAAAAGCTTCTGTCTTGGCGTACCACTCATCTAAGTGACTACCAGTTCTGCTCTTCCAACCAGTATACATCCAACTACGGTCTTCGCCCATGTTTGACTCTGCAATTTAAAGCCGGACAAATTAATGTTAGTTTCTCGTTAATTTATAAACGATAGAGAAAATAATGAGAGAGATAGTGAAGTGGGTCCGTCGGGGTCTGCCATACACACACGCAGGTGATTTAGTCACATAATTTAAGTTCACACTAAATGGGCCGGCCCGAAGCACAATAAAAAAAGCACGGCACGAGCACGGCCCGACACGAAAAAACCAGTCCTAGGCCATCTCGAAGCCCGACACGAGCCATGCTCGGGCTTGACCTCAAGCCCGTCAGGCTAGTTCAGCACGGCCCGGTTAAGGGCGGCCCGGTCGGCCCGTCAATGTGGCCTGATGAGCCCGACTGACCCAGCCCGACCCAACCACGACCTGTTTAGCCCACTTAGCATAGAAAAGTAGTAACCTGATAATTTGGTGGGTCATGCCAGGCCTAATTTTTTTAGGCACAAGCGCGACCGGGCTCGGGCCGACCCGGCCCAGCAC
This sequence comes from Tuctoria greenei, assembly GCA_036927565.1. Lineage (NCBI taxonomy): Eukaryota > Viridiplantae > Streptophyta > Magnoliopsida > Poales > Poaceae > Tuctoria > Tuctoria greenei. Next base: position 2,888,685 of record JAYESD010000010.1, read on the forward strand.
AACCCATTGGCCATCTATAGCCACGACAGAACCTAAGTGCCCCGACAGCCGGCCGCCCCCGACGTCGCCCTCCTCATGGCGCCCGAGCTCGGTGCCCCAATCATATCCCCGACACCACAACGCCCCAACGGCTGGCGGCCCCCGTCTCCGCCCTCTCCACGGCGGTCGAGCTCGGCGCATAATGAAACCAATTAAGCATAATCTACACTACACTAATTAAGCATAATCTACACTAAGGAAATTAAGCATAATTAAGCAACTTAACCACTTAAGCATAATTAAATAAACATAATCTACAGTAAGCAAATTAACTAATTAAGCATAATTGAATAAACAATTAAGCAATTTAATTTAATTTCAAATTTGAAAAATTCAATTCGATTCAATTCAAATATGAACAATTCAATTCAATTGAATTTCAAATTTGAGTGGGAGGGTTAGGGTGGGATGGGGTGGGGTGGGTGGGGGGCTGGGGAGGGGAGGGTGGGCTCGGGGAGGGGAGGGGGAGGGTGGGGGAGCCTCTGTAGGGAGGGGTGAGGGTGGGCTGGGGAGGGGAGGGGGGCCGGCAGAGGGGCTCGAGGAGGGGAGGGGGGAGCTCGGGGAGGGGAGAGGGTGGCGCTCAGGGAGGGGCAGGGAGGGCCAGGCCGACGGCAGTCGGGGAGGGGGGTGACGCTCTGGGAGGGGGTGGGGGGCGGCCATGCTCGGGGAGGGGAGGGGAGGGGGAGGGGCTCGGGGAGGGGAGGGGGCGGCGCTCGGGGAGGGGGTCGGGGGGCGGGACGGCGGCGGTTGAGGAGGGGGCGGGGGGGGGGGGGGGGGCTTCGGTCTATTAACTTATGTCGGTCGCTGATGAAAGTAAGTTAACTTATGTCGGTTTCTTCGGGCCGACGTAAGTTATTCTACTTTCGTCGGCTGGCCAACCTAAGTTAATCCGGCCAACGTAAGTGTTCGTGTTTCCTGTAGTGTTGGGAGGCGGAGGTGACCGGCGATGGATTTGGGAGGTGGAGGCAGCGGACTGAGCGATCGAAGGAGGCGACGGACTGAGCCATCTGGGGAGGCGGATGACTGAGGCGAGTGGGCCTTAGGAGTAAAATCGGCCTAGTTAATGTGAGCCGTCGCATCAAATCCGACGGTCCACATTTCAGATCATCCATATAAAAGTCCTCCCTGACCTAACCCTACTCATTTTCCCTTCTCTAATCCACGATTTCATCGCTGCAGATATGGCGGCCGGGACGATCCCCTTCTCCTCTCCATGATACCCCCACTCCAGTGACGGCGGCCGCAACAATCCAATGATGGCGGCGGAGATTCAGCTACGATGGTGGCAACCTAGCAGCGACGAGGCCTCGAGGGGCGAACAGAGGCGGTCGAGGGCATCGGCAGCGACCAGGCGACGGCTAACTGGCGGCAACGGCCTGGGCCAGGCGAGTCGACCGGTCATGGCGTCCTGTCTGGAGCGACTGGACGCCTAGGCATCGCAGGTGACGCTTGGACAATGCTGCATGAGCATGATAAGATAAGCATTAGCATCCTCTTTTTGTTACCAAATAATTGTGTTAGCTGCATATTGTAAGAGGTCTATGAAATACTTCAATTACAATATCAAAAAGTGCAGTTTGTAAAATACATCAATATTAATGGGGTCATTAGCAAAATGTTAAATATCACAGTCCATCCTGGTTGATTACCATAGGTTTTCAGAATTACTCTTGCATAAAAATGGTGAAGTGTGTGGGAAAGGATGTCTACATATTACATGTATATACCTTCTATGATAAAAAGGGTCGGAGAAAGTATTTTTGTTGAAAATAGTTTTCCTTGTAGCTATTCTACAATGTGATGGCCTCATACACGCGTACGTTTACTACAAAATGTGCTCTCTGCCTGCTGCTCCAAAGGCAGCTCCGTGTAGGCGGGCGCTAGAGGTGGGTGTGAATGAGCGCTTATGTGTGAATTAAGAGGGTCCATAGTAGCCACATGGCATATATGAAAATTAAATCATCATGCTGCACCTGCACCTCTGATTGTTGCCCACCCCGTCAGCCTCCTCTGCGACAGCCGTGTCGGTCGCCTTCCCACTACTCTCCACCATCACTGCTCTTCCCTAGATAGGCGCCCCCAATGCCCTACTCCGTGTGGGGAGGGTCTATGTCGCATCCATCGGTTGCTACAACCTCATCGAATTTTTTTATTAATATACCTTTTAAAAAAAATCATTTATTATAAATAGCCTTCGAATTTGAAAAATAAACTAACCCAGAGTCATATGTGCCTCATACGAAATGACACGTGGGCCACAAATTTCGTATGAGGCACATACGACATTGACGTGGCGTGCCACGTTGTCCTGCGGTTCCTGAGGCGATAGACCTGTTCCCTAAGCCGAGCGAATCTCGTATGGGGCTCATACGATATTCGCCCCTGGTGGAATTTTCGTATGAGCCACATACAAAATTTGCCGAGATGTGGGGCCCACCCAAACCGTCGTATGTGTCATGGACGACTTTCGTCCTCGTTATAACGTGCGGCTCCTTCTCTTTCTCGGCACTCAGTCGCTCGGCCGCTGCCTCCATCCCACCGCGCCCCTACCGCTCGACCACCGCGCTTCTGCTCCGCCTCCCGCTCGGCCGTCTCCGCCGCGCCGCGCTTTGCCACCGCTCGGCTGCACTGCATAGGCCTCCGTTTTTGGTACTTTCTATTGCTCTAGTTTGTATTTTCTATTCCTCTTGTTTCTAGCTTTGTAATTAAATACATTTCTATTCCTCTAGTTTGTATTTTATATTCATGTTTAGTACTATTATTTAATACGTATTTTAGTAATACTTATAAAATTATTTGTTAGTTTTAGACTTGTTAATAGTGCTTATTCCTATGTTATTTTTAGTTATTCATAAATGTAGAATTAGAGAATAGAAATGTTATTCGTAATTCTTAAATGTTACAAGAGTGCTATGTTAGTTTTCTATGAAACGTAATTCGTAAATGTTACAATAGAAATGTTAGTTTTCTATGCAATGTTCTATGTAAATGTTATTTTTAGGATGTAGAAGTAATATCAGTATTTTTATTCGTGATATTATTTTATGTTTCTATTTGTTTTTAGATAATAAGACCATGTGAATAGACATTTTTAACATGTGATTACTTTTATTTTAGAAGTAATAGTATATGATAAATTTGTTTTTATAAATTCCAATAGGAATGTCAGAGAAGTTAGTGTTTCAGATATATTATGGAGAAGGCACAATTGTTTATGGCTCTAATGGGATTGATTTGTCTGGGTTCACGTCGTGTGATGTACGGATAACAAGAGCAAATGAGATGACATTTAATGGTGTTGTAAATTGGTTGATGAAAACATTTAACCTTGATCCACAACAATATTAGTTGACATTGAAAGGAATTTATTGGGATTTGATTTTTATTAACGGAACACAGAATTGGAGAAAATTTGTAGATTTGGTTGTGGAGCAGGGTGTCAGGACTCGCCTTCTGTGGGTCCACTTGTGCTTCTCGTACCAATCCATGGATCAGTTGTTGGTACGCACAACAGAATAGATCGAGATCCATACAACAATTATTTATTAATAATCAATATAAGTCATACAAACATGATCTAGATTACATTGAACGTGGGCGGAGATGATCTAGGACTAGACCTAGTCGTCATCCTCACACGCTTCAGCTTCTTTGTCTTCTGATAAAACCACATATAAAGCAAGAGTGAGTACATAAAGTACTCCACAAGCACTAACACTACTCAAGGGGAGGTGTTTCATGCATTGGGGCTTGTAGCAAGGAGGGGCCATATGCCTTAGTTTTGCCGAAAAGCATTTTATGCAAGGTTCTCTTTAAAAAGAGTTTTGCAATAAGAGAGAGAAGTAGTTGAATCAGTATTATTACAGTTGGCGGGCTCTGGGGTAGTTTCAGACCATCTCGCCAGTTCCCTCAATTTCAGATGAGTCTTCGGACCCAAGGCCCTGACGACTCCGGCACGCATGCCAACACTTTTCCAAAACACGGCAGCCTCGGCCACCCACACACACACTTAAAGGATATGCACTAATGCTAATCAATAGGAGCCCAGAGCATAGTGTGCCAAGACTGTGACAAAAGCTATCCGTATAGAATAAGACTCTGCAGAGTTTGTACACTTTACCCACAGGCTACGTACTCCGGATCAGAGAGTAACACAACGCTCATCCCATCTTCCCCGAGTAACCCCACATTCACACCTCGGCCCGACGCAGGGGCTATTCGGGCATTAACTACCCAGCCAGACACCGGACGACCCTCGGTCCGTGCCATTTCCTAGTCCACCTTGCCCTCCATGGCTCTCTAGGTTTTCTCATGTGGCAGTTACTAGAAAGGTAGGGTGAGTCCTGCCCATACAGGTTCTGTGGTAGTACGGAATCATTATGTTGAGGTCAAATGAACCGGTCCTTATATTGGTGAGGCGGCTCCATCGATCCTTGGCAAAAGGACTACTTCGGAACACACAACATCGAACTAAACTGAAGTACTCAGCACAAGGCTAGTCCGGAAAACATGGTCATCGGACTACTATTGAAGCACTCAGTGCCAATCGGTGGGTTACACCGAATACACAGCCGCAGCTGGTATACCTCTTAGGGAGCCCTCGGTATCCCATCACCATACCTGCCTCGACCACCCTTCCCCTTCACACACACAATTCATTAATATCCCACCCATATCCTAACTCACACCACCAAACACCTTTTAACACATTTCACAATCATGTATATAGTGTGTAGTGGTTCGCGATGCGAACATCGCAGGGGTTCCTAAGCATAGTACTAACAAGGAGGTGCTCACATCGCTGCTATAGTGCAGTGATGAAGCTGTTAGGTTGTCAGGGGGTTGAGTTGTCAAGGTCAAGGAGGGGGTTGTGATAGTCACTGCCATTATTGTAACTGATACAGTGTCTTGTTTTAAGCCATTGATAGCGAGTAACTATCGTGTTACTATTTATCGTTGGCTAGTAGCTAACACCGATACTCAGTCACCAACATAGCTCATGCTACCACATCAAGTGGTTCATAGCATAACAACATTTCAAAATATACATACAGTCATGCAATGAAAATAGGCTATAGGTGCGATTGCAAAACATAGGTGAAATATGATCAAGGAGTTAGAGCTTGCCTTTATAGTGGTTTATCAAAGTCCTTGTCTTGTTCTTTGTGATCCTGGTCTTGAATATCTCCTTTGCGAACTCTACGATTACTGAGTATGTAGCTACGTGAAGAAAATACGATTCATTGATAAAGATCCCAGAAATCCAAATAAAATTTCAATAAATACAAACAATCACTCAATAATGCGGTTGCTAAGGTTCTTCGAAGTTTTATTGGAGAATACGCCATTCTAATGATGGCTATTTGGAAACATTACTATTTTGTCGGTCAACCAATTGGTTATTGAAAGGTTCAACAATTTTATCGGTTTTCTTAGTCATTTACAGGTTTTATGACTATCATGATTAATTCACTAGTTTATCCTTATAATTTTACCTCTGTTACGATCAACAAGTTAACCATAACCTCTATGAGACTTCTTTATAATTACCTTATCTTCACATTAGTATGTTCACTTAGGTTCTACTAATTTAAGACGCACTTGTTTTAGAGTCTAAGTATCAGTCCTAATATTCTCAAGCCAACTGAACATTTTTAATAATGACCAGTGTACGATCATTAACTTATATCATTTCTTAATCTATTATTTTCCTATTGTCTTCTAAAAGTCGGGAACTCATTTTAGAACATATTTAGGGTATGGCTATTAGGTTCTTTGGAACTAGTGACATTATTATTTTATTTATGGCTAGCATGTGAGTTTCTGTTACCCGATAGGTTCCTAATTACTTTTCTACAATGACACTAGTTAGTCCATTGTCCTATATGTTATTTTAGTCAATTACTATTCTAAAGTCCTAGCAACATTTCAAAAGTCACTTACAGAGAGATTATACACTTAATTGGGAGCTTCTATGTGTATTCTATTAATTATGATTATTCACTTGATTTCCCTATGGGAATGACAGTCAATTCCCTATTCTGTAATTATACTAGCCAATTATCACATATATTATATCATATATGCCTAACAATATTTTCTGTGGTTTCTTGATAATTATCTATGAGGAAACTATTCTTCCGCGAGTTTCTATGTGATTTCCCATTGATTTTTGGTAATTCAATTAATTTCCTATAAAGATGATCATTATTTTGCCACTCCATATTCTATACTAGTTAAATACTATATTTTTTTGACACATCAATATCAGTTGACATTTCTAATACCTTCTAGATGATTACAAGTCAAACATTTTCTATAATTAATTTGGGGTGACCGACCCTGTTTTTATGTTCTAATAGTCACCAAATAGTTCTATTGAGCTTCTAGAAAATTATATGTAAAATGATTATCAATTTAGAGGCTAAACATTATTTCTCTTTAATTCCTATTTGATTTTTGCAAACCATTAATATTTAACATAATATGTTCTAAAAGAAATTAGTGATTTTAAGGAAATTTTCCAGATTTTTCTTACATTAAGAAATGTGTTTTACATATCTCTGTGTGCACTAAACGGTGGATCTAGCATTTTGGTAGTGGCTGACTTGTGGGGATAGAACCATAGTGGTGTATATGTGTGTGCGCGTATCAAATATGTGCAGCTCGGGCAGACTGACAGGCGGGACTAGGAAGACAGTGGCCTATGGTCCTACAGTCTTCGTGGACCGAGTCCAGTCATGTGCGGATTGAGGTGTTTTGCTAAGCTGGCTGAAGGGACTGAGGTGGCGTCTGCGTGTGATGAGATGGCGCCTATGTGGCAGCCAAGTGTGCCCCACGTGCGCACCATGTAGGCAACTTGGGCCTGGACATGGGAGGCAGCGGGGAGCACCGGCCGAAAGCTACGGTGGCGGCGGACGGCCAGGAAGTTCACTGGTGGTTGGCTTGGGCTAGTACGCCGTCTACGGCGGGTGTGCGGTGGCATGTGCAAGCGCGCTGCATGTTCGACTGCGCTGGGGACGCACCCACGACGGCGGGGGATGGTGCACTGCAGCTGGAGGCGGTGGCGCTTCAGTGATCTACTCGTGCGGACGAAATATCGGCAGAACAGGGTGTCGAGGGTGTGTTTTTGTGTGTTGTGAGCGTTCTGTGACGGCCAACGACGGCGCACGGCGGAGGAAGGCGGTGGAGCTCGGGAGACTTTCGTGCTATCGAGGTGTCTAAACTGACACCTCCTCCGGACCACTCTGGAGCAGTCTGCAGAGGTTCGATGTGTTTCGAGGGGCTAGTCCTAACAAGATCAAGCGCAGAGAATGATGAACACAAGGGTTACGTGGTTCGGGCTGCCTGAGCATAATACCCTACTCCACGGTGGTTTGTTTACTGTATTTCTTGAGTCTGAGAGAACTCTGGGTCCGAGTGAATGTGTCCTAGTCGATTGCCCCACGGTCCATTTATAGTCTAAGGCCGAGCGACTTACAAGTGGGTCCCGGGCCCCGATGTGCGGCCCTGGGTGTCCTAAATCTCTCCTAAGATTTGGGAGTAAATGCTATCTCCTGACAATGTGGTCTGGGCCCGGACCTTCCGGACACGTGGTTGTACCGGACCCTCTTCCTGTAGGGAGGCACGTCAGGGCTCCTGACTTGATGGACACGCCAGACCCCTCCTTGGCAGGGAGGTGGTCACAGACCTACGAAACACGTGGTAGTGTCAGACCTCCCTTACGTGAGGGAGGTGCACGTGGAGCTGCGAGACACGTGGTTGCATCAGGTCTCCCCCTAGGGGAGAGGCATGGCTATGCTGCACGCCACGCGGCACCCTGGATCCACGTCAGATCCTGCCCCCACGGGTGGTGGGATCTAGCGTGCCTTCTTTCTTGTATCTGAGGGTACCCGGTTTGCCAAGTACCGATAGTGGCCCCCGGGCCCATCTCAGGGAGGAACTTCCTTGGTTGAGTGGGTATACTTGAGGTGGGGCCATTTCAAATCCTCGCGCTGTGACTTTAAGGGCTTCCCTTCAATGCAGCAGATAAAATCTCTGTCTACAGATATCACACCATCAACGGCAGTCGGTTCCCAATACGAATTTCGTTTCAGTTCTGCGCGCCCATTAAGTTGCCGCCTTTATTTTTTAACTCCCGCCTACAAGGGTGGCTGCCTCGAGACGGTTACTCGGCGTTCCCGCCGAACCAGACTCCAACCCACTAGTCATAGTGCGAGTGGCTCCAGTATCATGGTGCCCGCGGTTTCCACTCAAATACCGCAGATCTATACTTAAGAAGGAGACTAGCACAGGTCACATACTCGTCACACCCCCACTTGCACCCGCGCTTAAGTCCTTACTACCTTCTCGCATCCTTCAGTGTTGAGCCCTAGTTCCCCGCACATCCAACCTTTCCCTCCTCCATCTTGTTGCCATGGAGTTGGGTCTCCCCACCAGCAAGATCAAGACCGAGAACGGGGCTGAAGATGCCTACATGGGATGGTCCCACGAGTCCTTCAACTGCAAGATCCGCATTTGCAAGCTTCCCTTCGAGAAGAAGAACGCCGGCGACATGGTCTTCTTCCAAGGAGACGCCATGGTCAGCCTGCTTCCCCCCTTATCGTCCTTCCTAATGACATTGCTGGAGTTCTACGGCATCCAACTACACTTCCTCGGGCCCCACTCAGTTATGTTGGTCGCTATCTTCGTCCACTTCTGCGAGATGTGGGTGGGGGTACGACCCAACTTAGAACTCTTCCGGAATGTCTTCACCCTGCAGTCCACTGAGAAGGTGAACGAGTAGATCGAGATGTACTACTTTGTGAAGCAGAAGCGGTCCCCTTTCAAGTACTTAAACACCTTTTCCTCCGGCAAATGGGACGATTGGAAGAAGGAGTGGGTGATCATCACTGTGGACTGGCACGAGAAGTTGGAGATACCAGAGAGCATCCCGAACGTGGACACTGACCTATGGAACAAGCTCCCGGAGCTGCCGTCGGCATACAAGCCCATTGTGGCAAGGATCGAAGGCTGCGTAGATGGCAGAGTGACCCCCCAGATGGTCTTCGGGAACTTCCTGAGGAACAGGTGGGTGCCACTGAAGTTTAGAGAAAGGATGACGTGGACATTCACGTCGCGAGATGCTGACACCCAAGTGAAGGATGAAGCACTGAAGGAGCTACTGAAGAAGTTCCAGAGCAAGCCCAATATCTCGCTTGAGTCCCTGGCGCCTCCAGCGCCCTTTGCACCCCTGAACTTGGCTCTTGAGTTCTGCCGGGAGCTCCGGAAGCTGGTGCCAAGGTTGGATGACATCGTAGTCGCGACGAGGAAGGTTCCTCCAGCAACCACCGCTCCGGGGACCTCCGGGGGATCAGTCACAGTTCCCCCTAGCCAGGGGGATAGAGTTGCCAGCTCCGACAAAGGCGATGCTCTGGCGGAACCCTCCAGCCGCAAGAGGAAACTGGTGTGGGGTGATGGAAGTCACGTCGGTACCTCCGGGGAGCCACCTCATGTAGCTCCAGGACCTCCGGCGGGCGTCGGTTCCAGGGGGCCACCTACCGCCATGGTGCCAAGTACGAGATCGAGCTTCGAAGGTCCCCCTCAAACAAGGGTCACTCCGGCCAGGGAGGCTCCAGCCCCGGCTCCGGTCCAAGCTCCTGGGAGGACTGAGGCTCCAGCTGCATCGAGTCCTTTAGGCTCCGGCTCCGGCCCTGCCCAGAAGCGGCTCTGTCTCCGTGCTACTTGGGGCTTCCCAAGGTAAGCAACCGAGCTTCTTGCTTTGATCCCTCTTCAGGTCAAGGTAACCCTTTAAACGTTTCTATCTTGGTTGTGCAGTGCTTCCAAGAAAGGTGAGACGACCGCCACACCTCCGGCGACACGGGAGGTTAGGCAGGTAGGCGCTTCAGCTTCAACTCCTGCACCTGCCCAGACGAATGTGGAGGCTCCGGCCGAGACGAGAGTGGATCCAACCCCAAGTGCGATTGCACCTGAACCGAGGGCTCCAGCTGTTGACGCGAGGACGGCTGAGGCTTCGGTGCTAGAGCCAGTGGCCCCCGAGGCCCTGACAGAGGTGCCAAGTGTCGGCCCGGCTCAGGAGTCGATGGAAGCTCCACCCCTGGTGCTGGGGGCCATCGAGGGATCGGCTCCCGTACCTTCTTCTGAGGATATTCCAGTGCCCCAGCTGGATCAGGAGTCAGCGGGAGCTCCACCCCTGGTGCCAGGGGCCACTGAGGGATCGACTCCTGCACCATCTTCCGAGGAGATTCCGGTGCCCCAGCCGGACGTAGCTGAGGAGATGGCCCCCATGCTTGACATGGAAGAGGCTCCGGTCGGTGAGCTGGGAGTGGTCGAAGAGCCGACCCCCATGCCAACTACTACGGAGGTTGGGGTGGCCGACTTGGCAGTTGTCGAAGTACCCGCTCCTGCTCTGATGGTGGTTGAGGCTCCAGTGCCTCAGTCAGCAGTGTCCATTGCGCCCGTGTCTGTGCTTCAAGTGTGGAGGCTTCGGGCACACTTCCCGCTTCTCTGATGTCGGAGGTTGAGCCGGGAGCGCTGGGGGCTAAACCGAGAGCGACTGCGGTTGCACCGGAGGGTCCAACGGAGGCCCAGGCGTCTTGAGCCCGTAAGTGCCACTGCCTTTGAGGGGTAGCCCCTCCCAGGTGACCGCGAACATCTTGGTGGGGACAGGGGAAGGGGCGCTCCTATCCAGTCCGGCGCCCATTCCCTTAGAACTGGCCATAGACAACGCTCGCTCCAGCTTACAGCAGGTTGGCGTGTCCTTTGAGCACAACCTCAAGGCTCTAGAGTAGGAGTGTAGAAGGCTTCGTCAACATGAAGAATGGGCCTGGGGTGAGCAAACCTGAATGGTCGAGCAAGGCGAGCTTCTCAACGCGAGAGAGGATACTCTCAAGGCTCTCGACGAGAAGGCACGGAAGATCTATGAAGAAGTTGTGGAACGCCACAAAGCTGCGAACCAGTGCCAAGGTGGTTTAACTGCCTGGAACAAGACCCTTCAGAAGCGCTGCTAGGAGCTCCACTTGGAGGAGTGCGCCCTCGCCGAGAAGCTGGAGGACCTGAGACAGAGAGAGGAGGAGCTCTCCCAGAAGCTATCGGTGGGTGAGCAGAGCTTGGCGGACCGCCGCAAACAGTTTGAAGCGTGGTGTAAGCTTGAGGCGGTCAGGCTCTGGAAACGGGGGCAAAGCCTCAGCAAGTGGGAGACCAACATCTCTGCCAGCAAAAATACTGTCTGGGGCCAGGAGGAAGACATGGCGGAGCGTCGGAACCGTATCTTTGTGAAGGAGTCGGAGCTCACTGATCGCGAGCAGCAGCTAGCCAAGAGCAGCCAGCAGCACGGCAAGGAGGATGAGCGCCTCACAAAGGAGGGTGCGGAACTGACGGCCACCAGGAGGGCTTTGGAAGAGTTGCTGGGCTCGAGAGCGGCCGAGTCCTAGCGAGTGTGGGACTTCTTGCGGCGAGCGGACGGAGCACTGGCACAATTTGGCTTCAACCCTGTATGTCCAGCCCACCCGGTGCCGGAGCTACACGATGCACTGGCGGCTCTTGGCTCTGTTGGCAGCAAGTTCGACGTAGTGGTTGACATCATTGCGGACTAGCTGGAGATGGAGGGGAGGTCCTTGACCAAGACTGTCACTGAATACATGTTAATGTGCTACCGGAGCCGGGACCCCCACTTCCCCCTGAGTCCAGCAGTCGAAGGGCCGATCGAGGCAGAGCTGGACATTGCCCGAAAGAGTGTTCAGGAGGCCCCAAAGCCGTTGCCTCAGCTATCCATAGGCTTTAGGTCTTTCTTTTCTTGCTCCCCCCTGTATGCCTCCAATTTTGTAAATAATATTTTAATGAATGATGTCCTCTTGATCTTCAGTTCTGATATTTTTGTGTCCTGTTCCATGGTATATGTACGCAATTCTGATTGTGTACATGTACCAAAAAAGACTAGCACTTGCTTCGGGAACATCGGCCACCTGGGGTTGTCGGAGCTCAGGAGATCCGGCAACATTCATGGTCTCCATAGGAGACGCCACCGCCTGGTCCCCTGGGTTGTCCGACCTTAGGAGCTCCGGCAATATCCATAGTCTTCTTAGGGGATGCCACCGCCTGCCCCCTTGGGATTTTTGGATCTTAGGAGCTCCAGCAACACCCATGACCTTCGTAGGAGACGCCACGCACCGCCTGGCCCCCTGGGGTTGTCGGAGCTTTAGGAGCTCTGGCAACACCCATGATCTCGGTAGGACGTCGACGCCGTGTCTCCTGTAATTGCTGGGGCTTAGGAGCTCCGACATCGCCCATTGTTGGTGTATAGGGTGCCGATGGTGGCCCCCGAGCCTACTCTAGGCGGAGTGTACGTTCGCCATCGTAATCACGGGAATGGCTTTATTTAGTGTTGTACCTTAGGAACCTGCGCACATGACAGACAAAAGGTAATTCTGCTCTCCAGTCAATCTTCTACCTACGCTCTATTAGTGTTGCTTGTCTTACGATCCGTTGCCATTGTTGGGGGCTTTGGGCAGGTACCCAAAGTGACCCGTCGGCAAATGGACAACAACGCTCCCACTATTGTAGAGATGAAGGAAAGTATGACCGCACCCACGCTAGGTGAAGAGCTAATGGAAAATACGTGACATCATTCATAAGAACTAAAGATAATTTCAAATGAACAAGGCATTCCAGGGTAGGGCAAACAACCTTTTCATTATAACGCTTATAGGAGAGAACGGGCTTTACAGGAGGAACGACCCGACCCGGGCGACAAGGAGCTGAGTGTACCTTCTCTGGGTACCGGACCGTGCCAAGCAAGGCAGACACGCGGAGCTCATTTCCCTGACCTTAGTTAACCCAAGTGCTGTCTCTAGACACTATGCCGATTTTATAACAAAAGAAAAATAGAATGCCCTTCCACTTGTTATGGAAAGAACTTACGTAGGTGTTCAATATTCCATGGGTTGAGTACCATTTGCCCATCCTCCGTAGCTAGGCGAACACACCCTGGGTGACAAACCTCTATAACCCGGAAGGGACCCTCCCACTTGGGGGAGAGTTTGTTTGTCCCTTCATGGGAAAGCAGACGTCGCAAGACCAGGTCGTTCACCTTGAGCTCCCTACTGTGTACGGTCAGCTGATTGTAGCGTCAGAGCGCTTGCCTGTACTGTGCGTTCTGGAGGGCAGCTCGTACGCGTCCCTCGTCGACGAGGTCCATATCTTCACGCTGGAACTGGTCCTGCGCGGCTTCGTCGTACATCCGGACATGGGGGGAGCCCATGGTGGTCTATGGGGGAAGGATGGCCTCGGCCCCGTACACCAAGAAGTAGGGCGTTTCTCCCGTAGCACGACTTGTTGATGTCCGGCTAGCCCACAGTGCATATGGCAGTTCATCCACCCAGTTTGCACCATGCTTCTCGAGGTTTGAGTATGTACGAGTTCGGAGGCCCTTGAGAATCTCGGCGGTCGCCCTCTCTACCCGCCCATTGCTCTCGGGATGGGCGACAGAGGCATAACAAACTTGGATCCCAAGGTCCTCGCAGTATTCTTGGAATGCCGCACTCGTGAATTGGGTCCCATTATCAGTGATGATTCTGTTCGGGACCCCAAACCTGCAGACAATCGACTTGATGAACTTCACTGCAGACTGCTTGTTAATGGTGATGACTGGGGTGGCTTCTGGCCATTTGGTGAACTTATCTACAGTGACGTAGAGATGCCGAAATCCTCCGACGGCTCTTGGGAAAGGTCCAAGGATGTCCAGTCCTCACACGGTGAATGGCCACAAGGGAGGGATCATCTGCAGCGCTTAAGCTGGTGTGTGGATCTGCTTGGCATGGAACTGTCATGCCTTGCATCTCTTAACCATGTCAGCGGCATCCTGGAGTGCTGCGGACCAGTAGAATTCGGCCGAAAGGCTTTGCCGACCGGCGTGCGGGCCAATGCGTGGTTCCCGCACTTACCACCATGGATTACTACGAGCAAATCGTAAACCTCCTCCCGGGTAATGCAGCACAGTAGGATGCCGTTGGCGCCACACCGGTAGAGATCCCCCTCTACCAGCATTTATCTTTGAGCCATCCGCACAATCCGTTTTACCAGGGCATGTTCTTCGGGATGGTAGTTGTCTTTCAAGTAGTCCCGGACCTCCGAGATCCATGCATCGAGACCTCCTTGAGCTTCTGGTTCGTGGGCGCCCAACTGCTCGGAGCTGCTGGAGGCACATAGAAACCTTGGTGGGCACCATGGCTGTAGGGCCGCCGGGGTTGCTAGCTTCGAGGTGCTAACTTTACCCCCTTCACCCGGCTCAGCAGCTCGGGCAGTTGGTCGCGATAACGTCCTTGCAAAGACTCCTTCAATCACTCGTGCCTCTATGGAAGCCTTTGTTGGCAGGTCGTCTGCGACTGAGTTGTCAGCTCAGGGTACATGGCGTAGATCCGGGACCTCGCAATCTTTCTCCAACTTCCTGACGTGTAGCAAGTATGCTGCTAGCTGGGGGTCATTGCAACTGCACTCCCCTTTGACCTACTTTACAACTAGCTGGGAATCACCTTTGGCAAGGAGTTGGCGGACGTTGAGGGTCAGTGCTGTCTTCAGCCTGTAGATGAGGGCCTCATACTCTGCCATTTTGTTGGTGGCTTTGAAGACAAGATGCACCATATACTTGAACTGCTCCTCCGTCGGGGCTATGAGCACCACTCTGGCCCCGGCCCCCTGTTTCCGGGTAGAACCATCGAAGTAAAGTGTCCACGGGATTTCAGTGAAAGCCGGTGCCCCGGACACTGTGTCTCCGCTGACTGGGCTTTCAGGGTTGCCAGGCGATGGAGTCCACTCGGCCAGGAAATGTGCCAGAGCCTGTCTTTTGACCACATGTCGAGGAAGGAACTCGATCTCGAACTCCGCTAGCTCAGCTGCCCACTTGGCGATGTTGCCGGTAGCATTAGGACTATGGAGGACCGTTCTCAGTGGAAAGGAGGTGACCACTGAGACCTTATGACCCTGAAAGTAGTGTCGGAGTTTCCTCGATGCTATCAACACAACGTACAACATCTCATGTATCTCCTGATACCTTGTCTTTGCCTCATGGAGGACTTCGCTGATGTAGTAGACCGGACTTTGAGTGGTCCGGACTCTGTTCAAGAGGTCCGGTGCTTCCTGCGTTGGATCCAGGTCCTGGGGTTCCTGGCTCTCGGGACCCGCATCATACTCTGGGGGCTGGGGGCCGGCGACTTCCTAGCTCCCGGAGCCCTCCTGAGAGAGGTCCATGGCTTGGTCTGGAACCGGAGGCTCTGTGCTTGCGTTACAGGCTCCTCCTTGTGTATGTTGCTGATGTGGTTCAGATCGCTTTGTGACCAAGATCATACTGACCACTTCGGTTGTTGTAGTAACATACAATAGCAGGGGCTCTCCAGGCTTCGACACCACCATAACTGGGAGAGACGTCAGGTTTAAAGCATCTAGGCCCCCATGAGGTATGGTTTTGGTGATTAATGACAACCATTGGATTTTACTAATGAATTTGTGAATGCAAGGTCTCCATAATAACTCAATCAAATGAAATCGATATGTCATTGGAGACCCATATACAATCAATGTATGAGATCAAATCAATGATATGAAGACAAGAAGTGAAAGATCTTATGTCAAAGTTACTCAACCAAAATTGATGACACTTAATGCTTTACAATCATCAGAAATATATTTTCAACAAAGTCTAAGAGGTCATTTGAGCAAGACACAAAAGTATCACTTAGAAACAACTCGAAGCAAACAAAATCAACTCACCGGATCAACCGATGATACCTCAGAACAACACATCGGTCGAGTTGGTTCAACTGAAGAAGAACACCTCAGAACAAAGTACTCACTGGATCATCCGATGAGAATGGCTCAGCAACATCGGCCCATCAGTACAGTTTGCAATATCATTGGACCAAGTGTAGCACCGGATCATCCGATGTACAGAGAAGCACACATCGGTCGATTACTCCAGTAAGCATCAAGTTTGAGAAAATTCTAGAGGAAGAGCCACCGGATCATCCGATGAGAAGACAGGATCATCATCGGTCTAACAATGGTCATATCTGACACAATGACGTCTGCTAAAGTAACTTGACCTATGATAACTAAAGGGGAGACATCGGATCATCTGGTGTTCACAGTAAAGTTCTGTCAGCCTACTTTTCCAACGGCTATTTCGGGGAGGCTGGCTATAAATACCCCCTAATCCTGTCATTTCGTCAAGTCTTGATCACCAGACACTACCAACACATCCACAAGCGTTCAAGACCAAGAGCAATCACTTCAACACCATTTCGATCACCTATACACCAAGAATTAGGCTAGAACTAGCTAGAGAGAGAGCTTGTGTGCCTCCATTCTGGGTGAGTGGACTCTCTAGGATAGTGAGAGAGCCTCAAGGGAGTGCCCTTGGTGTGTGTAACTGTGAGGAGACTTCCGGAGCTTGCCAAGGAGTTTGTGAAAGCCCAGAGGGTCGAAGTTGTACAAGGCTTGAGCTCCACCTTGCCGAAGTTGGCAAACGGAGAGGAATAGTGAAGATCCCTCGTCTCGGTGACTTGGGTGTGGCAAAACCCTTTGGTGGGTGCCACAACGTGGATGTAGGAAGATCTTGACAATCTTGCCGAACCACGGGATAAATCCTCGTGTCTCCTCGGGAGTTTGCATCATCCTCCTTTCCCTTACGTTTATGCATTTTACTTTCCGCAAAGTTCCTATTTACTTGAATGCATAGATAGTTTGCGTAGGGAATTGGGCTTTTAGGAATTAAGTTTTATTGCTTAGAATTCTTTTAAAGAAGCCCAATTCACCCCCCCTCTTGGGCGTTCGATCCTTACAATTGGTATCAGAGCAAGGTTGCTCATAGGATCATTCTAGCTTCACCGCTAGAGAGCTAAAATGGCCAAGGTTGGGGGTTCGATTCCTATCTTCGAGGGCAAGAACTTTGCCTATTGGAAAGCACGCATGCGTGCTTATCTAGAGGCTATTGCTCCCGAAGTATGGGAAGTGACCCACGCGGGGCTTGGAGAACACAACTATGTTGGTGATCAAATTAAATGGGATGCTAAAGCTAGGAATGCAATCTATGAATGTATTAGTCAAGATGTATTTGCTAGAATTGCTAGTAAAGAAAAACCTTGTGAAATTTGAGCTTGCTTAATATAGATTCATGAGGGCTCTTCTCGTGTCAAAGAACTAAAATATCACATGCTTAAAGTAAAATATGATGAATTTAAGATGCTTCCTCATGAAAATGTCAATGAGATGTTCTCTCGCTTGAATGTACTTATTGAAGAAATTAATGCTCTTGACATTGCTTCTCTTGGCAAGGGACTCATCAACCGCAAGAGCCTCATGCTCCTTCCCAAGACAAAGTACATCATTATCAACTCCATGCTCCAAAAAGAGTCACTAGACCACATTGAAGTTTCAGAGCTCATTGGAGAAATTCACGCTCATGAGATGAGTGTGCTTGGGATGATGGAGCAATCATCCTCAAAAACAATTGCTATAAAGGCCTCCACCAAGAAAACAAGCCTCAAGAAGAAGAAGGTGGTTGAGCCTAGCTCAAGTGAAGAAGAGCAAGTATCAAGTGAAGATGATGATGATGAGCTTGCATTGATGATGAGAAATTTCTCACGCTTGAACTCCAAGATTACCAAGAAGGGATACACCTTTGATTCCAAGAAGAAAGCATTTATACCAAGGAGAGATGATCACAAGACTTGCTACAATTGTGGTGGTCAAGACCACATCTCCTATGATTGTCCAAAACCGGACAAAAGAAGAGAGAACTACAAGAGCAAGCATCGCAAGCTTGAAGAGAGTGATGATGATGAAGAAGAGGCCAAACCCAAACCAAGAGCCTTTGGGAAGAAGAAACATGACAAGGGCAAGAAGGCAAGACTCTTCCCAAAGAAGAGAAATGGCCCATAAAAGGTGTTCATGTGTGAGGCAAATGAATGGGTCACCGACGAAGAAACAAGTGATGAAGAGAGTGAAGCGGAAGAAGAAAGCTTGGCCGGCCTCGCCATCGCCAACAATGATGATGCACCTCTTCATCCACCACCCATGTGCCTCATGGCGAAAGGTAACACCAAGGTATGTGACGACTCTAGCGATGATGAGCTTTCCCCCGATGATTTAACTTCTTTGATAAATGAATATCATGCTATCATTAAGAGGGAAAAGAGTAAGGTTAAAGTGATTGAAGAAACTCGTGCTAGACTTGAGAGTGCTAACCTTGATTTGCTTGACAAGTATGAAAGCATACTCAAAGAGCATGACACGCTCAAATCTCATGTCAAGCAAATTGAGGAAGAAAAGGCTAAATTCAAGTTAGATAATCATGAGCTTAACTTAGCACACCAAACACTCTTGGAAGAGCACAACAAGTTAGTACAAGAACATCAAACACTTAACCTTGCTCATGACATGCTTGATCAAGAGTTGAAAAATGCAAAGAAACAAGCTCTTAATGATAGGATATCCATTACTTATCATGTCACTAATACCTTGAACAAGTCTTTGCCTTTGAAAGCAAATGCTAGGGAGAAGGACTTGTTGGAATAAATTGAGAGTCTCCGCACTAGTGTGGCTAGACTTTCAAAAGGAGAAGTCAAGCACAAGGAAATCCTCTTCCAACAAGCAAAGGACTTCAACAAGAGAGGACTTGGATCCTTCCCGGTGCCTAACAAAGGAAAGGTGCCCTCACCGGAGCTAAGAACAAGCTTCATCAAGGAAGTTGGTTCTTATTGCCAACATTGTGAGATCACCGGTCACCACACAAGGGAGTGTCCTCTTCCTAACCGACCTTCTCCAAAATTGCTTACTAACTACAAATCTACTTTCAATGATCATTATTATCTCTTGAGTAAAGTACATGGCAAGGTGAAGGCAAGGTTCATTGGCAAAGACATAAAGGGCATGAAGGGGAAGCTCCCCAAGCAACTTTGGGTCCCAAAAACACTTGTATCACACATACAAGGACCTAAGTTGGCTTGGGTGCCTAAAGCCAAAAATTGAATTCATGTGTGTAGGTGAACTACAAAGCCGGAGGAAAGCATTGGGTACTCGATAGCGGGTGCACTCAACATATGACCGGCAATGATGGTATTTTCACCACCATAGAAAACCCCGACAATCATGAACAAGTCACCTTTGGTGATAACTCTAAGGGAAAGGTAATAGGGTTAGGTATGGTATTTTAAATGACTTATCTATTTCTAATGTTTTGTATGTTAAGTCACTTAGCTTTAATTTACTTTCTATTGCACAACTATGTGATCTTGGACTAACATGCACATTTAGCAAAAATGATGTTGTTGTGAGTAGTGAAACAAGCAAAGACATAATCTTCAAAGGATTTCGGCATGGACACCTCTACCTAGTGGACTTCTCCAACAAGAATGCTAGCTTGACCACTTGCCTTTTCACTAAGACAAGTTTGGGATGGCTATGTCACCGACGCATAGCGCACATAGGGATGAGCAAACTCAAAAAGTCATTCAAGCTTGGGATGGTGACCGGCGTGAAGGATGTCACATTTGAGAAGAACAAGCTTTGTAGCGCTTGTCAAGCCGGGAAGCAAGTTGCTTCACACCACCCAATGAAGACAATGGTGTCAACCTCCAAGCCACTTGAACTACTTCACATGGACCTCTTCGGACCGTCCACATATCAAAGTCTTGGCGGTAACCTCTATTGTCTTGTTATTGTTGATGACTACTCTCGCTATGCTTGGACTTTGTTTCTAGATGACAAGAGTGAAACTCCGGAAGTGTTCAAGACCTTCGCCAACCGCGCTCAAAGGGAATTTCAACTTCCCATCATCAAGGTCCGGAGTGACAACGACACCGAATTCAAGAACTACAACATTGGGGAGTGGTGTGACCGTGAAGGAGTAAAACATGAGTTTTCGGCCACATACACCCCTCAACAAAACGGTGTCATTGAAAGGAAGAACAAGACACTCATCACTCTTGCGAGAGCAATGCTTGATGACTACGGCACATCGGAGAAGTTTTGGGCCAAAGCAATCAACACGGCGTGCCATGCCGGGTCTACCTACATCGCCTACTTCAAAAGACCCCGTACGAGCTTCTCATTGGGAGAAAGCCCAATATCTCCTACTTTCGAGTCTTTGGATGCAAGTGCTACATCTACCACAAGAAAAGGCTCAGTAAGTTTTAAAGAAGATGTGATGTTGGTATATTCCTTGTTATGCATCAAACTCAAAAGCATATCCAGTATTCAACCAAACCTCCGGTTTAGTTGAGGAAAGTTGTGATGTTGAGTTTGATGAATCTAATGGCTCCCAAGAGGAGAGTTTTGGTCATGATGAAATAGATGATGAGCCTCTACGAGAAGTCATGAAGAACATGACCATTGGAGACATCAAGCCCGAAGTTGAGGAGAGCCATGATCAAGGGGGAGCTTCAAGTTCTAACAACAACACCTCTATGGCGCCTCAAGTTGACGAAGAAGAGAAGGATGATCCATTGCCAACTCAAGACTCACAAGCACAACAACATCAAGAAGAAGAAGAAGTCCATGATCAAGTCCAACCACAAGAGGAGCAACACTCATCACCATTGCCAAGTGCTTCACAACCACTTATGAGGCATGGACGCATCTCCAAGGCGCATCCAATGGACCAAATCATTGGAAGTCCGTCAAGGGGTGTAAGTACACGTTCTCGCCATTTCGCTTCATTTTGTGAGCACTACTCGTTTGTTTCATGTGTAGAACCCACTCATATTGAGGAAGCACTCCAAGACCCAAATTGGGTGATGGCCATGCAAGAAGAACTCAACTACTTCATCCGCAATGAAGTTTGGGTGTTGGAGGAGCGACCCAAGGATAAGAACGTCATCGGAACAAAGTGGGTGTACCGCAACAAACAAGACGAGAATGGCGTCGTGGTCCGCAACAAGGCAAGACTTGTGGCCAAAGGGTTCTCACAAGTTGAAGGACTAGATTTTGGGGAGACATTTGCCCCGGTCGCCCGGCTAGAAGCCATCCGTATACTCCTTGCCTTTGCATCACATCATAGTATTAGACTTTATCAAATGGATGTGAAAAGTGCCTTTCTTAATGGTTACATTAACGAGCTTGTTTATGTTGAACAACCTCCCGGGTTTGAAGATCCGAGGAATCCTAATCATGTGTATAGGTTGCACAAGGCGCTCTACAGGCTCAAGCAAGCACCTAGGGTGTGGTACGAACGACTACGGGATTTCCTCATCATGCAAGGATTCAAGATTGGGAGGGTGGACACTACACTCTTCACCAAGGACATCAACGGAGATTTGTTCATTTTTCAAATTTATGTTGATGATATTATTTTTGGTTCAACTAACGAAGCTCTTAGCCATGAGTTTGGCAAAATGATGTCTATGGAATTCGAGATGTCAATGATTGGAGAGCTCAACTTCTTCCTTGGATTTCAAATCAAGCAACTTCAAGAGGGGACCTTCGTCTATCAAGAGAAGTACACCAAGGACCTCTTGAAGAAATTTGAGATGGGAGATTGTAGCTCAAGAAGCACTCCAATGGCAACCAATTGTCATCTTGACGCGGATAAGGACGGTAAACCTATTGATCAATCTAACTACCGTTCTATGATTGGTTCATTACTTTATCTTACCGCATCTAGGCCCGATATCATGTTTAGTGTATGCTTGTGTGCTCGCTTTCAAGCGGCACCTAAAGAATCGCATAGGAAGGCAGTCTTTAGGATACTTAGGTATCTTAAGCATACCCCTAGTATGGGCTTGTGGTACCCTAAAGGTGCAAAATTCCATCTTGTGGGATACTCGGATTCGGACATTGCCGGATGCCGCGTGGATCGCAAGAGTACCTCCGGTGGGTGCCACTTGCTTGGGCGTTCCCTAGTATCTTGGTCTAGCAAGAAGCAAAATTCCGTCGCCTTGTCCACGGCGGAAGCGGAATACATAGCGGCCGGTGCATGTTGTGCCCAAATTCTTTATATGAAGCAAACCCTTTTGGACTTTGGTATTAAACTTGATTGTGTGCCTCTCCTTTGTGACAATGAAAGTGCGGTTAAGATAGCTAAAAACCCCGTTCAACACTCCCGCACTAAGCACATTGATATTCACCATCATTTCTTGAGAGACCATGAAGCTAAGGGAGACATCTCTTTGAGAGGTGTTAGGTCCGAAGAACAATTGGCGGATATCTTCACTAAACCACTTGATGAGAAAACTTTTTCTAGGCTAAGAAGTGAATTAAATGTGCTAGATGCATCAAACGTCATGTAAGTTGCCATGATCATGTAAGAATGCATATCATATAGGTCTTGCCTAACTCTCAAAGGATAGGGGTGAGCAAGGGTTAGCTTGGGATGAAGGTTCTTTTGGGTTTCCCCAAGGTTTGGAGAGTGGCTCTCCCTGAAGAAGCCTTTGAAAGGTTCAAATTTGGCAAGATAGATTTACTTTATGTCTTGCATGATGCCTGCCATATAGACTTGCACTCATGTTTAAATTTCTTGCATTATAAATTGTTTGGCATTGCATACGGTAGATTGTCACAAAGGGGAACCCACATCATGAGAAAGAGACTTGTTTGAAATGCAATATCTGAACTCATATAAGGTGGAAAGAACAAAATGTTAGGTGCGTTAATGCCTAGAGGAACATGCTTCAAAGAGATAGAAGTCTTCATACTCTAGCTCACAAAGCATGGGCCTTACATTTTATTTGGATGATTTCCTCCTATTTTTCTTCGGTGTTCTATTTGCCTTAAGGCCTAGCCAAGTTATTGGCATATTAGCATTTTTGAGGGGTAAGGGGTTGCCCAAAAAGTCCTAAGACATGTGTTTCTCTTTGCTTGTTTGTTTGGTCAAAGGACATATATGGGATGTTTTTGTTCTGCTCTCATCGGATTATCCGATGCCTAGGTCAATCCCTCATCGGATCAATTGGTGTTCAATATCCAAGGGCTAGTTCAGTCAGTATCCCAATTCAACCGACGAGTTCATTCTAAAAAACATCGGTCGATCCGGTGTTCACTCTTCTTGAACTGTGCCAAATTCCACCAATGCTACTTCATCCCACATCAGACCATCCGGTGTTAACATTCCATTTTTGAATACCCTTACTATGCAATTTGACCGATGCTCCCATCCTTCAACATCGGTTCATCCAGTGTTAAAAAGTCGGCTAGGGTTTGGGACCCACTATTTAAACGTCGTCTCGCCTCCGCCGATTTCTCTCTCCCGATCCCGTCGCCAAATCACACCGCCGCCGATCTCACTCACCCTTGCACCGCCGCCGCCGCCGGACACCGCCGCCGACCGTCACCGCGCCGCCCCCTCCATCACCTAGCGCTGCCGCCTCCATCATCTAGCGCTGCCGCTCCACCTAGCCGACATTGTTTCTCTACCCAGACGACGCCGCCGCTCCACCCAAGCGCCGCCACCGCTCTCCCTCATCACCACAGCACCCAAGCGTCGACCTCCGTCGTCAGTGCCCCTGTTCCAGTAGCTCCTACACAGCAGGCACTGACGGTCGCTCCTACGGCTCCAGCAGCTCCTTCCACCGCTACTCCAGCCAGCAGCTTCGACGACAGCGACGGTGACCAGTTCGTCATCGCGCCCAGTACTCAGGATCCTTCGGCACTCGGATCCCTTTTTGGTGTCTTGATGCCAAAGGGGGAGAAGAGTTAGAGGAGTCAGGGGGAGGTCTTCTTAGTCTCAGGGGGAGTGTCTTAGTCTCAGGGGGAGTCTTTCTTATGAGTTATCTTTTGTAATTTTGAGTTTATCTAATTATCTTGTGTAATTCGATGCTTTTGCTACTCATTTGGTGTTCATTGAGTACTCTTATGTTAATTAATCGATTGAGCTTATTTGGTGTTACTCACTTATTCACACTTGAGTTATTGATTGATTTTGAGCTTTCAAATAATAAGTGTGATATCTTGTATTCATTGCATATCCTTTAAGTTTCATTCCTTTAAGTTTCATTCTATCAAATTCATTACTATTGCGCTTTAAATTGTTGTGTTGTCATCAATCACCAAAAAGGGGAGATTGAAAGCATCTAGGCCCCCATGAGGTATGGTTTCGGTGATTAATGACAACCATTGGACTTTACTAATGAATTTGTGAATGAAAGGTCTCCATAATAACACAATCAAATAAAATCAATACGTCATTGGAGACCCATATACAATCAATTTATGAGATCAAATCAATGATATGAAGACAAGAAGTGAAAGCTCTTATGTCAAAGTTACTCAACCAAAATTGATGACACTTAATGCTTTACAATCATGAGAAATATATTTTCAACAAAGTCTAAGCGGTCATTTGAGCAAGACGCAAAAGAATCACTTAGAAACAACTCGAAGCAAACAAAATCAACTCACCGGATCAACCGATGATACCTCAGAACAACACATCGGTCGAGTTGGTTCAACTGAAGAAGAAGACCTCAGAACAAAGTACTCACCGGATCATCCGATGAGAATGGCTCAGCAACATCGGTCCATCAGTACAGTTTGCAATATCGTTGGACCAAGTGTAGCACCGGATCATCCGATGTACAGAGAAGCACACATCGGTCGATTACTCCAGTAAGCATCAAGTTTGAGAAAATTCTGGAGGAAGAGCCACCGGATCATCCGATGAGAAGACAGGATCAACATCGGTCTAACAACGGTCATATCTGACACAATGACGTCAGCTAAAGTAACTTGACCGATTATAACTAAAGGGGAGACATCGGATCATCTGGTGTTCACAGTAATGTTCTGTCAGCCTACTTTTCCAATGGCTATTTCGGGGAGGCTGGCTATAAATACCCCCTAATCCTGTCATTTCGTCAAGTCTTGATCACCAGACACTACCAACACATCCACAAGCGTTCAAGACCAAGAGCAATCACTTCCACACCATTTCGATCACCTATACACCAAGAATTAGGCTAGAACGAGCTAGAGAGAGAGCTTGTGTGCCTCCATTCTGGGTGAGTGGACTCTCTAGGATAGTGAGAGAGCCTCAAGGGAGTGCCCTTGGTGTGTGTAACTGTGAGGAGACTTCCGGAGCTTGCCAAGGCGTTTGTGGAAGCCCGGAGGGTCGAAGTTGTACAAGGCTTGAGCTCCACCTTGCCGAAGTTGGCAAACAGAGAGGAATAGTGAAGATCCCTCGTCTCGGTGACTTGGGTGTGGCAAAACCCTTTGGTGGGTGCCACAACGTGGATGTAGGAAGATCTTGACGATCTTGCCGAACCACGGGATAAATCCTCGTGTCTCTTCGGGAGTTTGCATCCTCCTCCTTTCCCTTACGTTTATGCATTTTACTTTCCGCAAAGTTCCTATTTACTTGAATGCATAGATAGTTTGCGTAGGGAATTGGGCTTTTAGGAATTAAGTTTTATTGCTTAGATTTTTTTAAAGAAGCCCAATTCACCCTCCCTCTTGGGCATTCGATCCTTACACAGGTGCCTCTTGAGACTCCTGAAATGCTGCTTCTGCTTCTTGTGTCCAGGCAAAGGGACCTGCCTTCCGCAGAATCTTGAAGAAGGGAAGTGCTCGTTCTACCAACCTTGAGATGAAGCGGCTAAGGGCCGCTAGGCAACCTGCGAGCTTCTGTACATCCTTGACACGCACTGGGGGTCGCATCAGCTCTATTCCCTTGATCCTCTCTAGATTAGCTTCGATCCCCCGGTGAGAAACCAAGAATCCCAGCAGCTTCCCAGAAGAGACCCCGAAGACACACTTTTCTGGGTTCAGTATCGTGCGCGTAAGGCGCAGCCTGCTGGAGACTTGTGCTAAGTTGTCCAGGAAGGATGCGCGGTCTTTGATTTTGGCCACAATGTCATTGACATACATCTCTACCAGGTCTCTAATGAGGTTCCCAAATGCTTTATTCATCGCACGTACAAAGGTAGGGAGAGCATTCTTAAGACCATAAGGCATGGAGACATAACAATACAGGCCATCTGCTGTTACAAAAGTAGTATGTTCCTCATCATCTCTAGACATAGGTATTTGATGAAAACTAGAATACGCGTCTAGGAAACACAGCAGATCACAGATTGACGTAGAGTCTACAATTTGATCTATCCTGGGGAGCGAGAATGGATCTTTTGGACATGCCTTGTTTAGGTTGGTGTAGTCGATGCACATCCGAAGTTTCCTGCCAGCCTTGGGGACGACAACAGGATTGGCCAACCACCGAGGGTGGTGCACCTTCCGGATGAAGCTGGCGTCGAGCAACTTCTTGATCTCCTCTCGGATGAAGTATTGGCGCTCAACGGACTGCTTTCGGGGCTTCTGTTGTACTGGGCGGGCATCAGGGTAGATCTTCAGATGATGCTCAATCACCTCCCTGGGGATCCCGGGCATCTGCGATGGTTGCCAGGCGAACACATCGACATTGTCCCGGAGGAAGGTGATGAGCGCGAATTCCTATTTGCTGTCCAGGTTACCCGCTATGCGGGTCATCTGGGCAGCCTCGGAGCCAATCCTGATGACCTTCACTGGGACGTCATCTTCGGCAGGCAGCACACGCGGAGCTGCGATGGGGGTCTGTTGGGGCGGGCCTTGACTTGGTTGGCTTTCCCTTGCATTGCCCATCTTTGGGGTCCGCCCCACAGTGAGTGCTTAGAGCTACTCCAATGCTGACACCGCTACGGTGCGATCCCCCTGGACCCTGAGGACTCCGGATGGTGTTGGCATCTTCAGAAACAGATAGCCGTAGTGAGCTACGGCCATGAACTAGTATAGAGCCGGCTTTCTGATGATGGCATTGAAGAGGAGCTCAACATACACCACGTCGAATGGGATATTCTCCCTGCGGAAGTTCTCCGGGGTACCAAAGGTAACCAAGAGGTAGATACTACCACTGGGCACAATCCGCCCTGGGCCCACGCCTAAGAACGGGCTCAAACGCGTGAGTCGAGACATAGGTATCGGCAACTTCCAGAAGGCTGCAGTGGAGATGAGGTTAAGGCCGGCCCCGCCATCGATCAGCACATAATGGAGCTTCACGTTGGCGATAGTTGGGGCCACGAGCAGTGGGAGCACTCCAGCTCCTGCCATGTTCTTCGGGCAGTACGAAGCATCAAAGCTGATAGCCGTGTTCATCCACTTGCTGTGTGGAGCCGGGCTTGGAACCGGGGCCACTGCCGCTATGGCGCGTCGCAGGACTTTCAGTGCGTTTCGAGACACAGGGTCCGAGGCCCCCGCATAGATGACGCAGAGGAGCTTTCGCCGCTCCTAGTCACTGCTAGTGTCCGAGTCAGCACCCGTGAACACTGCTTTCACTGCTCTATGGAGATCCTGGTACCCCATGTCCTCGTCCTTGTCTTCCGCAGGGTCAATCTTCTGCTTACCCTCCCTCTGGCGGGAGGGCTCGCTCTCTTGACGCTGCTGCTTCTGCCGCTGCTCGCGGAAACACTCCACGAGTTTCTTGACTTCCTGACACTCACTTGCACTGTGACCATTGGTCCGGTGCACCGGGCATTTGAAGTCAGCATCATCCCTTTTAGGGGACGGGCGCGGGCGCTTATCCTGACGCGAGCTCCGGGCTCTGCCAGGTGCCGCAGCTGCCACCATGGGAGCTCCGGGCCTCAGCTTACTCCTGCCACGGCCCCCATTCTTCTTCTTCCTACCCCCACATCTGATAGTGGCCTCCGCTTCAGACTTTGAGGGCTCCCCGCTTTCCGAGGAGGTTCGGGCATGCCAGTTACGCCCCTCTACAGCCTTGGCACATCTGTCTGCCAAGGCAAACAGCTCAGAGACATCGCGCACATCATGCGTGGCGAGCTTCTCGAGCATCTTCTTATCCCTCACACCCTGCCTAAACAAAACTATGACAGATGCATTCGAGATGTGGGGGATGGTGTTCCGTACCTAGGAGAATCGCTAGATGAAGGCTCACCCTCCACCTGCGCTTGCGGGCGGCAAGTTTGGTGCTGCATGGCCGTAATGAGCTGGCTGTGCCGCGTATGCCGGTTGTTGGGGTATTGCGGCTGGCGCTTGATGCGGCAGAGGCACACCATATGCCTGCGGTTGGGGACGTGCAACGTACACTTGGTGCGGAGGAGGCGTCATGCACGCCTGGTGATGCGCGTGAGGCACCGCGTACGCCTGGCGCGGTGGGAGAGCGTCGTGCACCTGGGCCCCAGCGCTCGGCAAGCTGTAGTCAGCTTCAAGGTTGCGGTGCCGCTCCCGTTGTCGTTCGATAACAACCGGGCAGTACTCGCCGGTTCTGTGGTGGCGCTGCAACCTCGTCCATAGGTCTGCCAATGAAAGCCTAGTTGAGTGGCTATCAGCGGTCCGCCGGTCGACGGTAGGCGTACGCGACAACGAAACAAATGTTGTTGCCGCCCGCCTTCCGCCTTGCGGAGTCGCCTGGAGTGCAGCGACGACCAGATGGTCGACATCGTTTACCACTGCTGAGTTGCCCCCTGGTGGGCTCCTACTGTTTGTGCGTTGCGAAGCAACTCACACGCAGCAAGAAGTGCACTCTCTGGGCTTGCCGCCGGTGGTGCCGTGACGGCTGTCACTGCAGGGGTCCGCCATGCCACATTGTGTTGACCTGCAGTCGGTGGGGTGGCTGTTCGGCAATGCGATGTCCCAGATTTTCCCGCTCTGGAGCGGGACCCATCTCTGGCATGGGATGAAGCTTGGTCCTCACGTGCCACCTGCTGATGGGGCTGTGGCCTGGAGGAACTAGCGTTGGAACGGGTGTTCACCATACTGCTGGTGAAGATTCTTGTAGGAGAAAGCCCCCTTCCTGGCGTGCCAAATGTCGAGGTGTCTAAACTGACACCTTCTCTGGACCACTCTGGAGCAGTCCGCGGAGGTTCGGTGTGTTTTCGAGGAGCCAGTCCTAACAAGATCAAGCGCAAAGAATGATGAACACAAGAGTTATGTGGTTCGGGCCGCCTGAGCGTAATACCCTACTCCACGGTGGTTTGTGTATTGTATTACTTGAGTCTGAGAGAACTCTGGGTCTGAGTGAACGTGTCCTAGTCAATTGCCACTCGGTCCCCTTGTAGTCTAAGGCCGAGTGACTTACAAGTGGGTTCCGGGGCCCGACATGCGGCCCTGGGGGTCCTAAATCTCTCCTAAGATTTGGGAGTAAATGCTATATCCTGACAACGGCTTCAATGTGCCGCCTTGCCATGCCCTATTGCAGGGCTACACATAGCCCCTCATCATGGCAGGCCATGTCCCGTCCGTCCTGTCGCGGCCTCTCATTCGCCCGTCGTACGTAGTAGTTCGGCGCCAGCCTGTTATCGACGGGCTGGGTATAGGACTTTTGACTTATGAGCATGAGCTCCTCCTGGCCTTGGGAACACGTACGACTTTCCCGTTTAGGTGCACTGGGCTCGTCCCACTTTATTGCCACTATCGTAGGATGAGTTAAGTCCGGCGCTGTTCGCCACGTGGCAAGTCCGGACCTTCCCCCTGTGGTGCGTCCGGGCCCGGACCTTCTGTACACGTGGTTGTACCGGACCCTCTTCCTGCAGGGAGGCAGGTCTGGGCTCCTGACTTGATGTACACGCCGGACCCCTCCTTGGCAGGGAGGTGGTCACATACCTGCGAAACACGTGGCAACGCCAGACCTCCCGTCCGTGAGGGAGGTGCACCTGGAGCTGCAAGATACGTGGTTGCATCAGGTCTCCCCCCAGGGGAGAGGCATGGCTATGCTGCATGCCACGCGGCACCCTGGATCCACGTCGGATCCTGCCCACACGGGTGGTGGGACCTAGCGTGCCTTCTTTCTTGTATCTGAGGGTACCTGATTTGCAATGTACCGACACGTGCGCTTGCCAAAACGACAGGATAGCTGGCCTACTGCGTGTTCTAGCATGCATGCAAGGTGGTGGGTTGGTTGCATCGGCTGGGGTGACATCCATGGCGACGGGCGACGAGGGAGGGTGGCGGTCTTTGTGGTGGCGCATAGGGAATGACTTCCGGTGGCATTCTGTTCCGAACAAAGTGCACCTACGTGTGATACTAGCTAATTCAAGCATGTCGAACAAGGTTTCGTGGGCTAGAAGGGCCCCTAACTTGCCGGAAACAATGGCGTGCGGCGGCGCCCGCGTCGGTCCATCGGTATCTTGGACACGGTATGCTAAGTGACCAAGAAACAAGCGTTCTACGCGTTCCACACAATGGGGAAAAATGGTAAAGGTTAATTGGATTACCTAGTCTCCGACGCATTGGAACGAGCGAGTTGCCGGAGTTGGAGAAGAAGAGGGAAGCTCCGAAATTAAGTCGGAGGAGGGCTTGTTTACGCCGGATTCTTGCCCTGAAGCGTGCAAGAGTGTTTTGTGAGTTGTGCGATGCTCAAAACGAGGAGAATGGCGTGCTTTATAGGTGGGGAAAGGCAGTTCGCGACGAGGCTTCCCATGGCGCGCAGTTGGCGCGACTGTGACTCAGGCGGTGAGGTTCCTTGGCGCACAGGTTTCTTCGGGGTTATGATGGCGAGGTGGAAAAAGGGGTAGGCGGCATCATGACATGGTGGCTCGGCGCCTGGCGCGGCGCAGCGCAGGGCGACGCCGCGTCGCGGGTTTCCAGGTGCGCGTTCGGTTCGCGATAGGAAGGCGGCGGGAGGAAGGAGAAAACGGCACAGTGGCGGGCTGGGCCGCGCGTGCGCACAAGAGAGGGAGGGAGGTGGAATGCGGGTCGCGTCCAAGGTGAAAAAGCGACTGGGCTGGCGAAGAGCAAAGGAAAATGGGGAGGAGGAGAGAGCTGGGCCGGCTAGGGGAAATGCGCTGCTCGCCCTTTTCTATTTTTATCTGTTTTCCTTCCTTTTCTAATTAAAATTTCCTATTTGGTTTTAAATTCAGATCTAGTTTGAACTCAATTGCACCCAAATTATTCTATGCACACATGCTCTTATTTAGGGTATTTTCCATACTTGGCTAATATTTGGATTTGAATCTTGATTTAGTCTCTGAATTTTCTTTGAATTGAGTTTACATTAATTTTTTCGCACTTAACTTGTGTTTGATTAATTTTGTTTGCCACTTGATTTATTAATTTCTTTATCATATTATAGGTAATAATATATGATCAATTGTTCGTCCTCCTTTATTTATTTATTTATAGGGTTTATATCAAAGTTGGCATACATGTGTTTATATTTACGCATAAATGCTACTTTGTTATTAGTTCCTATTTTATTAGTATATACATAGGATATATGATTTGAGTTGTTCTATAGGGTGTCTCCATAATCTTCCTAATTCATTTACACGTTTGAATAGAATTTCAGTTTTAAATTGGGGTTCAATTTATAGATATTAATTCTTGTTTGATTAAACTTATATTTTTGATATTTAGTTACC
The DNA here is from genome assembly GCA_036927565.1 of Tuctoria greenei. Lineage (NCBI taxonomy): Eukaryota > Viridiplantae > Streptophyta > Magnoliopsida > Poales > Poaceae > Tuctoria > Tuctoria greenei. The sequence goes on from JAYESD010000010.1 coordinate 2,920,049, forward strand.
TCACAGAAAAATATATTATGGTTTGTTCTATTTTTTATATTCTAAGTTATTGGTCGGATACACATACACATCTATGACCCTTTTTAGGTTGATAATTATTAATCATCAGAGATTTATTTAAAAATTTAATTTGAAGTGATTTTTATCTTTGTTTAAAATTTGGGCTGTGACAGATCTACCCCACTTAAATAGAATCTCGTCCTCGAGATTCGAAGAATGTCTAAGGTAGGTATTGATTTATTTCCTAAGGCTTCCTTTACTGTCTTGAGATGGTCGTTCCTTTGAACTCGTCGTCACTGTACTGTGACTGTTCTTGTTTATCTTGCCACAATGTTGAGTATTTGTACAACTAGTTCTCAATATGCAGCATCGGTCTGTTGATCCATTACACCAAGCAGTACTTTCCCTTTAGGTCTTTGTACTTGTCTTGCATGTGATTGCACACCTGAGGGGTGTGTATCTAACATCCTTGTCTGGTACATACGGTATTAGGTTGTGGCTTCTATTGTCTTACCTGGTCCAACTGGTCATGGAGGCAACATACCTTACTTCCAGAAATTCGTTTGTATCCCACACTGGTGCATCCGTAGGGTATACACAATCGTTACCATGGTGGGTGAATTCTTACAGTGGTTGTTTGTTTATTGTTACCGTTGGCTACCTCTGGTTCCGATCTCTGCCTCCTAGGGTCCTTATTACGGGTGGAGCCATAGAATGACGTTCTTTCATCTCCGACCATACTAGTGATGCTCGATATTCTGTATCGTACAAGGTCTCGGAAGGTGACATCTTTAGACTTTGTGGGGTCCACTACCATGACCTTGGCTTTTAGGGCTTGTCCAGGAAAGGTTTGCTGCTAGCTCCTCTAATGCTATCTTGCCCATATGACTCAAGAAGCAGACTGGTGTGTTGGTCAGTACGAAGGGCGTCACCGTTAAAACTATATTTTCCACATTGGGTCATGAGCACCGACTTCATGATGTGAGCATATATGATCTTGAATTGGTATTAACTTGATCCCAAATCGCACGTGTACCTTACTCTCCTAACGGGTTAAGCAAGTCACTGACTCAAGGTGACAGGTATTTCCGCTACTTCATCTGATGTTAGGTAGACGATGCACATCTTGAGCTTGTTTTCTTCCTGCTTGACCACAAAACTAGGGTTCCCTAAGGTAACGAACTTAGTCGGAAAATCCCTTGTGTTTGATCAATCAATATGTGTCCATCTGACAGGATCTCTTTGCCCTCATTGTTGCTTTGGGTGTTGACGTGGTTGGAAACTTCACGTCTATGTATGGTTTCATTCCTTGTAATCCTTTTTTTTGACCGGTGAAAAAACTGCAAGGGAGAACCCCGGCAGCCATAAAACATATATTAAAAGAGACAAGGAAACAACAATTTACAGTAGCTCAGCAGAGCTTGACTAGGTGTTCCAGAGGGAGGAACGTCCTTTACAAACCCTGAAGCCACACGAGCATACTAGCCCTATCCTCCAGTTTGAAACGACAGGCCTGAAGCCTTGTAGAAGCAATGAAGGATCGTTTCCAAGCATTTATAGAGGGAGTAGAGTTTCTGAAAATGACATGCTTACGAGCAATCCAGATCTCCCAGGCCGCTATGGAGAAGATTTCCATGAAGGCGCTACGACCCCAGCTGAGCATGGCTTTTTGCAGGGTATGAAAGAAGGGGATGTCGTGGTCCCAGTGAATCCCAAGGACATTCCAGCATGCCATGCTGAAGGAGCAGTTAAAGAAGAGATGGTACGTGAGTTCCTCCACATTGTCAGCACAGAGTACGTAGGTGTAGTCGTTGCCGTCAATCGTGATGTTTTTTCTCTTCGTGAGGTTGCGTGAGTTGAGCCGGTCCCGAAACATTAGCCACATGAAGATCTTTATTTTCTTTAGCACCTTTGATGCCCAAATCCAGCTAAAGGGTGCTGGTGGGTTGATGTGTTTGTAATAGTTGTCGTAAATAAGCTTGGAGCTGAAAGTTCTTGTTCCCCCAATTGGAGTCCACTCATCCTGTGAAGCTTCCCTGTGTGTAATTTCCTCCAGCATGGCCTCCAGATTGGCTAGTTCCACCAGTGCTTCCTCCGACAGTGGTTGAAAAAAGTGATTGCCATGGTCTGAGTTGCTGAGGTATTGGGCCATTGAGATGTTGGTTCTTTTTGCGAAGGAGTATAAACGGGGAATGTCCCTTCTGAGTAGGTGATCTTCCCACTGATCTTGCCATAATCGAATTTTGTCCCCTGTGGCAATTTTGACTTCAAAATTCCTAATAAAAGAATCAGATAGGCTCACAACATCCCTCCACCAGAAGGATCCTTTTCCTTTTGTGCTGTGCGGGGGTTTACCGTTGCTGCAATAGCGCTGGTTGATGAGGTGAACCCAGGGGATGTCTGCTTTGTTATAGATTTTCCAGAGGAATTTCATGAGCAAGGGTCCATTCATTGCAGTGAGGCTTTTCAGACCCAGCCCTCCATTTTCCTTTGGTGTTGTAACTTGGTTCCAGGCCACCAGGGGCCGGCCTTTGCCAGCGATGTCCGAGCCTCTCCACAGGCATTGTTTCCTGGCTTTGTCAATAGCTTGAATGACTGATTTGTCAATTTGATGGTACACATCGCATAAATTGGGATGGCGGATAGGACGCTGTTGATAAGTGTGCATCGACCAGCCATTGACAACCATGTTGCTGCTCCAATTAGCATTTTTTGCACCCTTAAGACAAGCCCTTCAAAGGCATCTGCTTTGGGTCTGTCGAGGCTCATCGGCAGACCTAAGTAAGTAAATGGGAATGAGCCAATAGTGCAACCCAGTGTGGCTGCTAGAATTGTGGCCTCCTCTTCATCAGTGTTTATTGGTGTTAAGCTTGATTTTGCCCAGTTCACTCTCAGCCCTGTAGCTCCCCGAAGGATTGTAGTAAGTTTTTTAGAAAGAAGAGCTGTCGCTGGTTGGCTTTGAGGGTTAGAATAATGTCATCTGCATATTGTACTACCGGGAAGTCCTCGTTCATTTCTTGATGCTGTGGCAGAGATAGAAGTCCCAGCTCCACTGCTTTGTTCATTAAAATTTGTAGAAGATCTGCTGCCAGTACAAATAGCAGGGGGGATAACGGGTCCCCCTGTCGAATGCCTCTTCTGCAGTGAAAAGTCTTACCTGGCACTCCATTGAGAAGAACTTAGGAGGTGGCAGTAGATAGAATATCTGTTACCCATGTGATCCACTGTTCAGGAAAACCCAAAACTCTCAGCATGTGTATAATGAAGTCATGTTCCACCTTGTCAAAGGCTTTTTCGAAGTCCAGTTTGAGTACTATGACACCAGTGTTGGTTTTTTTGCATTGATAAAGGTACTCATAGACCCAAGCCATGCAGTCCTGGATGGTTCTTTTTTTTGATGAAACCATATTGATTTTTGTGGATAATGGTTGGTATGACTTCCTGCAATCTAACTGAGAGTATCTTAGTGATCAGTTTGATAGTGGAGTTCAGCAGTGATATGGGCCTGTAGTCTGTAACTCTGTGGGTATTATTGATCTTCGGGATGAGAGTGATTAAAGAACTGTTCAGGGGCTGGATACTGATGTTGACATTAAAGAAGTCCGAGCATAGCAGATAAATGTCTTCCTTAATGATGTGCCAACATGCCTGAAAGAATTTTGTGTTGAACCTATCTGGACCTGGGGCTTTGTCGGTTGGCATGTTTTTGAGTGTGGCATCAATTTCCTCCCTGGTGACCGGGTTGCATAATGTATGTAGATGTTGTCCACGCAGCACCCAATGGTGGATTTGTGGCCATTGTTGAGTCGGTGCAGATTGCCCTAACCTTTCCGAAAATTCCTTCCAGAGGGCTGAGGCTTTGTGCCCATGATCCATTAGCTCTACTCCATGGTCATCTTGAATGACTGATATATTGTTTCTCCTGTATCTTTCTGTTGCTGCAACCAAGAAGAATTTTGTTGGCTCGTCACCAAACATGGCCCAGCGCTCTGTATAACGTTGTCTCCAGTAGTCATTCTGCTGCTTTAAGAGCTGAGTAAGCTGATGTTTGATCATGTTTCTGAAACAACTTTCCTGCAAGTATAGTGTCCTCTGCTCTTCCATTGTGTCCATGATCAGAATAACTTCATTGCATCGTTTCATCATTTTTTTCAGCCCACCTAGTGATCTGCTCCACTTGCGTAGCTTGTATCTCGGACGTTTTAATTTAGCAGAGACTCTCCTTGCACTACCAACTGTTGACAGAGGCTGGTCCCATGAGTCCTTGACAATGGTGAGAAACTGTGGATGTCTGAGCCAGTAGTTTTCAAAGCGGAAGCATTTTGATTTAGGTATGGTGGTGCATATCTAAGCTACTAGTGGGACATGGTCTGATGTGTCCCTGGCCATTGGCCAAAGTGAGGAGTTGGGAAAATGATAGGGACCATTGTGCTGAGGTAAAGCACCAAAACAGTTGTTCAAGTAGAGGCGATTGTTGCATGTTGCTCCAAGTGTAATTCCTACCTTGGAGAGGGATTTCAATAAGTCCCAAGTGTTGGATGATGTCATTGAACATCTGCATGTCCCCTATATTTGCTCCCGCGTGGTTGCGGTCACTGACGTGGCGATAGAAGTTGAAGTCCCCCAATATCATGCATAGCTCTTGCGGTTGCAATGAGAGATTCCAGAGCCAGTCGGTGAACTCCTGCCGACGAGGTCCCTGACAAGGTCCATAGACTGAGATCAGGTGCCAGACTACCCCATTCAGTTGGGATGTGAATCGCATGAATATGGCAAAGTCTCTGATATCCAGAGCTTCCCCTTGAAGCAAGCTGTAATTCCAGGCTACCAGAATACCTCCCGAGGCACCCCTGGATGGTGCAAAGACGAATTTGTTGAATCTTCAAGGTGCCAGTTGTTTAAGGAAAGAAATGACAATATGTTCCATTTTGGTCTCTTGTATACAGAAGATATTGCACTCCTGGACCTCCTCTATTTTGGACCTGACTGCTTGTTGCTTAGCAGTGTTATTAAGACCACGAATGTTCCAGTTAAAGACATTCCAGTTACCGTTCATGTTGTGCGTCATAAATAATAGTCAAGTATGACAGGGCAGTCCGGGAAGTAGTCCCGACCGATTGAATGAGGATGTGGCCTATGAAACTAAGGTCAGTGTGCAACGAGGGCCAACGAACAAACCAGTGATCAAACAGACAGATGAGCCAAGCAGCATAGAAATAGGTCACAGCCAACAGACTCCAGAATAGACTAACTGCCATAAGCTGAGGTTCCGGCCACCGGCCGATCAAAATGCAGAAATGTTCCCAACCACGCATGTTCTCAACAGAGCACACCACAAAACAACAACAAGTACTGTTTAATACAACCACCCTATAATTCCAAATAGCAGTTTCCCAAAAGACGAACCCATCAGCAACATCGCAGTCCCAAAAGACGAACCCTTCCACTCCCAGCAAGTCAAGCTTGATGTACGGCATCGTCATTCAACTCTGGGAGGGACATCATCTGGCGCGCCACCTCAGGGGGAACGCCACACTCGTTTACCGCCGTCGCCTGCATCACATCAGTGGAGAGTTCAGGGTAGGGACGGCAGGAGTCAAGAGAGTCAAGACTGGGGAATTTTATTGGACCTGGAAAGAGATTGAGTTTCGGTGTATCCCCAGTTGTACCAGCATCAGGGCCATTCTCCTGAGCAGGTGGAGGCGTGGTCCAATGTCCCTGCATGAGCATTTGGAGCCGAGGGCTCCTCCTTAGTTTGCTGGGTTCCAGTGATCTGTTGGAGTGAGAGGGTCCAACAGTCTCCGCTACTGCCGATGTTAGGGCCTTGCTTTGCTTTCCTTTTATCTTATCTTCAGCAGCGATGGGCTCGGCAATGATATCTTTGATGATCACTGAGGGGTGGCCAGAACTCTGCTCCCTTGACTGCTGATCAGCGGAGTTAGAGAGCGACATGGTGATGGCTTTCTTGAACCCCCCTTGCCCATTGGGTTCATTGAACTGTACGTTCCACCACGCAGAGGGGGAGTTCGAGAAGGCCACCTGGAGCATTTTTCTCAGCCCTACCGAGTCCAGGGGGAAGCCAGTCTGGTTGCTACGTAACATCCTCGGGGTTGACTAGTGGGAAATTCCGTTGCTCCATCCTTGGGGCTCTAACAGCCGGTTCAGTCATGTTCACGGTGCTTGAAGCTTCCTCTTGAGTTGGGGCGTCAGAGAGGACGTCCATCTCATAGTGCGGTGGGGGCGGCGTCCCCCATGGTTTCCAGCTATCGTTGGCCTCCTACTGGTGCTGTTCATCAGGCGCCGGCCATTCCTCATCATCTTCCGGCTGTTCCTCAGGTGGTTCTTGAAGAGGGTGAGGGTCGCCATTCAGTGGCAGATCATCTTTCGGGGGGGCGAGGGGGGGGATGCCCCCCCATCCATCAGCTTCCCCAAAGCCATTCGGGGCAATCTAGTTGATAATGTACACCGGGCAAGACCAGGAGTACCCGGCCCCATCCCTGGTGCCTTGACGCAAGACTAAACTTCTGGGGACGAGCCTTGCATTGGTGTAGAGACATTTGACCAAGATGAAGCCCAGGGCCCTCGGGCTTGTGTGCCACTGAAGCAACTTGCCAAAACCAGAAACTGCTAACTCAATAGTTTTAACCGTCCTGTAGTCCAGTGGGAAGCCCAAGATCATAAACCAACCAACACGATCAAACTCATGAGTCCGGCGGTTTTTGCCAAAGTCGTGCCTGATGAAGGAAACACGTACGCCATCTACCACGATTGGCTCTCTCATCACAAGTAAGTCTCTAAACAAGCTTGTATAGAAAGCAAAAAGAGCTATGCCCAGTGGGGTGAGACAGGAGTGAGTAACGGTGATACCCATGTCTTGCAGAAGGAAGTTCCGGATCCGTAGCCTGAAATCCTCGTACTGATCTTCCTGCAGCACGCGCTTAGCATCCACCGCCACAGCAAATTCTTCGTGAGCCGGGTGATGGTGACCGGGAAGGTGTACCACCATCCTAGGCAGCCGATTTGGGCCTCCGTCGGTGAAGTCAAAGTGCTGGTTGGCCAGGAACCTCGATGGATCAACCGGGATGTTGGCCATGAGGCTAAGAGAGTTGGCCAGCGAAAGAGCGGTGGAGACGGATGTGGAGTGCAGGATGCGGAGGAGACAGGAAGAAGGAGCGGCAGAGGAGAAGTTGAGGGGGGTTTGTGTTTGTGAATGATGATGGCGGATGACGGTTCCGTGGAAAGGCCAGAGGCCTTAATGGGGGGCGTGCTTCTCTTACACCAAACCCGAGGAACTCTGGCAGCCGAGAGGCAGTTCCGTCTAATATGCCCATATCTAAAGCAAAGATTACACCGTATCTCATTGCGGCAATGGAATTTCATATGAAATGGGCTAAGGCATTTATAGCAGCGTTTCCCATCATACTGCCAAGTGCCATGATCACTTGGCCGCCTCAGCTCCCTGCTCTGATCGCTGTCTTGTCGACGAAGAGTTCCCTCGGGACCTTGCGAGACTATGGCCTTTGGAACTCTATCTCCCTTCGGGCGAGAACACTCGCCGACCTCCCACTTAGTAGAGCTAAGCCTAGGGTGGCTACTGCTTAGAGCGGTCGCATCAGGGGCATGCGCCGGGTTGTTGGCGCTCCATTGCACCGGAGGCGAGAGAGACATGAATGGAGTGGGACCAGACTTCCCTTTGTCCACCCGAAAATTCATTATGTTGGATTGTTTATCGCGCCACATACCTTCGTTCGCGGTGGTCAGTGAATGAACTCCGACGATCCTCCGATTAGCTTGAAAGCAGAGTCCGGCAGCACTTGTTGGGGCTTGAAGAAGATTGCAGAAAAATTTTCCCAACCACAACCCTTTTACCGTTGAGGTTGCCTTTTTTGCTGGAGAACCTTGCCGGATTGGGGAGGCGAAGGAGACCTGCCTGTTTGCTGGCTTCTTGTGTGAGACCAATGTCCAGCTTTCCTTCTGTTCCTGCTCCCACTTCTTATACTCAGAGATCCAATCCGGTCCACCCGTGTGCCATAGATGAAAGTACACATCACAGGTTGATGTAGTGATCCTCCGCTTTGCATTGATCAGCAGTCCCACTTGCTTGCTCGCCACGGAGAAGCGAAACGAACACTCTTGCAGTTGTTGGACATGAAAATCCCAAGCTGAACCACCCAGCACCGAGCAAAGAGCCCATCCAACGGCACTCTCCAAGAGACGAAAAGTGTACCTTCGAAAGGCTGCAATCATGAGGAAGGAAACCTTGGGTGAAGACCCCAGGTGATGAACCGTGGAGTGGAGCTGGCGGTTGTTGGAATATCTCGCCAGGTCGAAGATCCCAGTCACCACTAGTCGGCAGGGGTCGATCCTCACCCATGTTGAGCAAGTCGACCGAACCCCAGCAGCGCTAAAGGCTATCAGCGCATCCATGGCGGCGAGCAAGGGGAGGTGGTGGAGGTGGCGGAGGCGCGGGGCACGGAGGAGCGGGAGCGAGAGCAAGCCATTTTTTGTCAAAGGTGTTCTCAGCGTTCCTTGTAATCCTTCTAGGTCTATACCTGAGCATCTGTACATTTCCGACACACGTTCCGTGGGCACAGCTTCCAAAGTATGTGGCATGAATTCCATGGGGGCTCTTGTGGTTGACCTCTTATCGTTATCTCCACATGATTTACTGTAGTGACTTGCAGTCGGCACAAGTTGTAAATCCTTGTCGGTGTGCCAACCAATCAATGACGGTGTGATCCACAACATTCGTCTAATGAGCTTTTAGGTCTGTTAAGATCCTACCCCACTTAAATAGGATTTTAACTTCTATATGCTTTTTTTATTAGTGTGGGTTTATTATTATTGATGTATTTATAGTATATTATATGTAGTTTTGTTTTGTTTGGTTTATTTATGTATTTAATTATTTATTTATTAATTTGAGAGTTAACTGGAGTACTTGGATCGAGACGGTTTCCTGCATGAGCAGTGTGCTTGTGGTGAGCTTGAACTTGGATAGGCTTTTAAATGGGTATTTCGTTGATCTGGTAGGAAGAGAGGAGTGGAAGATTTTGTTTTAGTTGTTATTATTATCCTCACATATATACGTACATATGTATAATTTAAATTTCATTTTATGTATTTTTTTAGTACATTATATTCGATATACATATAGATATACGTGTGTAGGTATATATATACACGCATTCCATATGTATTTATTTTATTAAACACCCAACTTATATTTTTTTATTTCATTTGATTATTGATCGGTGTTGGTATTTAGAGCACAAAATTTCACTAAATCAAAGAACCAAATGAAAACCAGCAAATCACACCCAAACATAACTAGATTACAAGCTTATGTATTATACTATTTATCGTTCTATTCGTGGCTTACTCTAGGTAACTCTAGGCTAAGCCATTCTACTCATGGACACTACAGTCATTCTAGGATTCTATTAATGTTACTGCGGAACGTAGGGTTGCATGTGGTTGCTCTTTCACCGATCCTGACGTTGCTCTTGATATGTGTCGACGACGTCTTTGAGTAACCTTTGTAGAGTAACTGCTTTATTTATCTTCATGCACCCTCTTAATTGATTAGAAGGTTGTTTGGCTGATCGAATCTTCAAATGGTCCGGTGCGAATGCTGCATGTTTCCAACCTTGCGTATCGCGTTGGCGTCCATCTCACTCTTGAACGATCAAAGTGTGTTGGGTTGAGGTCAGTGACACTATCGAATGAAATAAAATAAGTTTTCAACATAGAAAGAGGTAAGTGCAGAAAGAACATAAGGAGAGGGAGAATCTTTCATAAATAGTTTTATACCTTTCAAAATATAGGTTCAGGAACTAGGTTAACGCTAAGGTTTCATCCTACGGCCAAGTATGGCTCTGATACCACTCTGTCACGACCCGACTTCTGTGGGTCCACTTGTGCTTCTCGTACCAATCCCTGGATCAGTAGTTGGTACGCACAACAGAATAGATCGAGATCCATACAACAATTCTTTATTAATAATCAATATAAGTCTTACAAACATGATCTAGATTACATTGAACGTGGGCAGAGATGATCACCGAAATAGATAAAATCCTCAAAACAGGGGAGCAGAACGGCGCCATGCCCAACAGGCAGACTTGGGAAGTAGGACTAGACCTAGTCGTAATCCTCACACGCTTTAGCTTCTTTGTCTTCTGATAAAACAACATATAAAGCAAGAGTGAGTACATAAGGTACTCCGCAAGCCCTAACACTACTCAAGGGGAGGTGTTTTATGCATTGGGGCTTGTAGCAAGGAGAGGCCATACGGCTTAGTTTTGACAAAAAGCATTTTATGCAAGGTTCTCTTTGAAAAGAGTTTTGCAATAAGAGTGAGAAGTAGTTGATTCAGTATTATTATAGTTGGTGGGCCCTCGGGGAGTTTCAAACCATCCCACCAGTTCCCTCACTTTTAGATGAGTCTTCGGACCCAAGGCCCTGACGAGTCCGACACGCATGCCAACACTTTCCCAAAACATGGCAGCCTCGGCCACCCACACACACACACTTCAAGGAGATGCCCTAATGCTAATCAATAGGAGCCTAGAGCATAGTGTGCCAAGACTGTGACAACAGCTATCCGGATAGATTAAGACTCTGCAGAGTTTGTACACTTTACCCACAGGCTACGTACTCCGGATCAGAGAGTAATGCAACGCTCATCCCATCTTCCCCGAGTAACCCCAGATTCACACCTCGGCCCGACGCAGGGGCTATTTGGGCAATAACTACCCAGCAAGACACCGGATGACCCTCGGTCTTCGTGCCATTTCCTGGTCCACCGTGCCCTCCATGGCTCTCTAGGTTTTCTCATGTGGTAGTTACCAGAAAGGTAGGGCGAGTCCTGCCCATACAGGTTTTGTGGTTGTACAGAATCACTATGTTGAGGTCAAATGAACCGGTCCTTATATTGGTGAGGCGGCTCCATCCGTCCTTGGAAAAGGACTAGTTCGGAACACACAACATCGAACTAAACTGAAGTACTCAGCACAAGGCTAGTCCGGAAAACATGGTCATGATACTACTACTGTAGCACACAGCGCCAGTCGGTGGGTTACACCGAATATACAACCACAGCTGGTATACCGCTTAGGGAGCCCTCGGCATCCCATCACCATACCCGCCTCGACCACCCTTCCCCTTCACACGCACAATTCATTAATATCCCACCCATATCCTAACTCACACCACCAAATACCTTTTAACACATTTCACAATCATGTATACAGTGTGTAGTGGTTCGCGATGTGAACATCGCAGGGGTTCCTAAGCATAGTACTAACAAGGAGGTGCTCACATCGCTGCTATAGCACAGTAATGAAGCTGTTAGGTTGTCAAGTGGTTGTGTTGTCAAGGTCAAGGAGGGGATTGTGATAGTCACTGCCATTATTGTAACTGATACAGTGTCTCGTTTCAAGCCATTGAGAGCGAGTAACTATCGTGTTACTGTTTATCGTTGGCTAGTAGCTAACACCGATACTCAGTCACCAACATAGCTCATGCTACCACATCAAGTGATTCATAGCATAACAATATTTTTAAATAGACACACAGTCATATAATGAAAACAGGTCATAGGTGCGATTGCAAAACATATGTGAAATATGATCATGGAGTTAGAGCTTGACTTTATAGTGGTTTATCAAAGTCCTTGTCTTGTTCTTTATGATCCTGGTCTTGAATATCTCCTTCGCGAACTCTCCGTTTACTAAGTATGTAGCTACGTGAAGAAAATATGATTCATCGATAAAGATCCCAGAAATCCAAATAAAATTTCAATAAATACAAACAATCACTCAATAACGCGGTTGCTAAGGTTCTTTGAAGGTTTATCGGAGAATACACCATTCTAATGATGGCTATTTGGAAACATTACTATTTTGTCGGTCAACCAATTGGTTATTGAAAGGTTCAACAATATTATCGGTTTTCTTAGTCATTTACAGGGTTTATGACTACCATGATTAATTCACTAGTTTATCCTTATAATTTTACCTCTACTATGATCAACAGGTTAATCATAACCTCTATGAGACTTCTTTATAATTATCTTATCTTCACATTAGTATGTTCACTTAGGTTCTACTAATGTAAGACTCACTTGTTTTAGAGTCTAAGTATCAGTCCTAATATTCTCGAGCCAACTGAACATTTTTAATAATGACCAGTGTACGATCATCAACTTATATCATTTCTTAATCCATTATTTTCCTATTGTCTTCTAAAAGTCAGGGAACTCATTTTAGAATTTCTTTAGGGTATGGCTATTAGGTTCTTTGGAAATTACTAGTGAAATTATTATTTTATTTATGGCTTGCATGTGAGTTTCTGTAACCCGATAGGTTCCTAATTACTTTTTTACAATGACACTAGTTAGTCCATTGTCCTATATATTATTTTAGTCAATTACTATTCTAAAGTCCTAGCAACATTTCAAAAGTCATTTACAGAGAGATTATACACTTAATTGGGAGCTTCTATGTGTATTCTATTATTTATGATTATTCACTTGATTTCCCTATGGGAATGACGATCAATTCCCTATTCTGTTATTATACTAGCCAATTACCACATATATTATATCATATATGCCTAACAATATTTTCTGGGGTTTCTTGATAATTATCTATGAGGAAACTATTCTTCCGCGAGTTTCTATGTAATTTCCCATTGACTATTGGTAATTTAATTAATTTCCTATAAAGATGATCATTATTTTGCCACTCCATATTCTATACTAGTTAAATACTATATTTTTGTGACACATCAATATCAGTTGATATTTCTAATACCTTCTAGATGATTACAAGTCGAACATTTTCTATAATTAATTTGGGGTGACTGACCTTGTTTTTATGTTATAATAGTCACCAAATAGTTCTATCGAGATTCTAGAAAATTATTTGTAAAATGATTATCAATTTAGAGGCTAAACATTATTTCTCTTTAATTCCTATTTGATTTTTGCAAACCATTAATATTTAACATAATATGTTCATGTAACTTACACAATAAATCGCCCCAAATATGTTCTAGAAGCAATTAGTGATTTTTAGGATATTTTCCAGATTTATCTTACATTAAGAAATGTGTTTTACATATCTCTGTGTGCACTAAACGGTGGATCTAGCATTTTGGCAGTGGCTGACTTGTGGGGATAGAACCATAGTGGTGTATCTATGTGTGCGCGTAGCAAATCTGTGCAGCCCGGGCAAACTGATAAGTGGGGCCAGGAAGACAGTGGCCTATGGTCCTTCCGTCTTCGTGGACCGAGTCTAGTCATCTGCGGGCTGAGGTGTTTTGCTGAGCTGGCTGAAGGGGCTGAGGTGGCGTCTGCGTGTGATGAGATGGCGCCTTTGTGATAGCCAAGTGTGTGCCACGTGCGCACCACGTAGGCGACATGGGTCTGGACATGGGAGACAGCGGGGAGCACCGGCCGAAAGCTACGGCGGTGACGGACGGCCAGGAAGTTCACTGGCGGTTGGCTTGGCCTAGTACGCCATCTACGCGGGGTGTGCGGTGGCATGTGCAAGCGCGCTTCGCGTTCGGCTATGCCAATGCGCCCAAAGCGGCGGGCGACGGCACACGGCGGCTGGAGGCGGCAGCGCTTCGGCGATCTACTCGTGCAGACAAAATCTCGGTGGAACAGGGTGTCGGGGGTGTGTTCTTGAGTGTTGTGAGCGTTCTGGTGCACTCCAACTGGCCGGGGCGGCGTCTGTGACGGCCGACGACGGCGCACGACGAAGGAAGGCGGTGGAGCTCGGGGAGACTCGCGTGCGTTTGCCCAAACAACAGGATAACTGGCCTACTGCGTGTTCTAGCGCGTGTGCGAGGTGGTGGGTTGGTTGCATCGGCCGGGGTGACGTCCATGGCGACCGACGACGAGGGAGGGCAGCGGTCTTTGCGGTGGCGCGTCGGGAACGACTTCTGGTGGCATTCTGTTCTGAACAAAGTGCACCTACGTGTGATACTAGCTAATTCAAGCATGTTGGGCAAGGTTTCGTGGGCCAGAAGGGCCCCTAACTCACCGGCGACAATGGCGCGCAGCGGCGCCGGCGTCGGTCCATCGGGATCTTGGACACGGTATGCTAAGTGACCAAGAAACAAGCGTCGGGATTACCTGGTCTCCGACGCGTTGGAACGAGCGAGTTGCTGGAGTTGGAGAAGAAGAGGGAAGCTTGAAAATTAAGTCAGAGGAGGGCTTGTTTGCGCCGGATTCTTGCCCCGAAGCGTGCAAGAGTGGTTTGAGAGTCGTGCGGTGCTCAAAATGAGGATAATGGCATGCTTTATAGGCAGGGAAAGGCGGTTCACGATGATGCTTCCCATGGCGCGCAGCTGGCGCGACTGTGACTCAGGCGGCGAGGTTCCTTGGCGCGCGGGTTTCTTCGGGGTTATGATGGCGAGGTGGAAAAAGGGGTAGGCGGCGTCGTGACAGGGCGGCTCAGCGCCTGGCTCGGCGTAGCACGGGGCGATGTCGCGTCGCGGGTTTCTGGGCGCAAGGTCAGTTCGAGATAGGAAGGCGACAGGAGGAAGGGGAAAACAACACAGTGGCGCGCTGGGCCGCGCGTGCACACAAGAGAGGGAGGGAGGTGGAATGTGGGCCGCGTCCAAGGTGAAAAAGCGACTGGGCTGGCGAAGAGCAAAGGAAAATGGGGAGGAGGAGAGAGCTGGGCCGGCTAGGGGAGAAAAAAGCGACTGCTCGCCCTTTTCTATTTTTATCTGTTTTCCTTCCTTTTCTAATTAAATTTTCCTATTTGGTTTTAAATTCAGATCTGGTTTGATCTCAATTGCACCCAAATTATTCTATGCACACATGCTCTTATTTAGGGTATTTTCCATGCTTGGCTAATATTTGGATTTGAGTCTTGATTTAGTCTCTGAATTTTCTTTGAATTGAGTTTACATTAATTTGTTCGCACTTAACTTGTGTTGATTAATTTATTTTCCACTTGATTTATTAATTTATTTATCATATTATAGGTTATAATACTTGATCAATTATTCGTCCTACTTAATTTATTTTTTTATAGGGTTTATATCAAAGTTGGCATTCGTGTGTTTATATTTACGCATAAATGCTACTTTGTTATTAGTTCCTATTTTATTAGTATATATATATATATATATATATATATAGGATATATGATTTGAGTTGTTCTATAGGGTGTCTCCATAATCTCCCTAATTCGTTTACACGTTTGAATAGAATTTCAGTTTTAAATTGGGGTTCAGTTTATAGATATTAATTCTTGTTTGATTGAACTTATATTTTTGATATTTAGTTACCTCATAGAAAAATATATTCCGGTTTGTTCTATTTGTTGTATTCTAAGTTATTGGTTGGATACACATACACATCTATGTCCCATTTTAGGTTGATAACTATTCATCGTCCGAGATTTATTTAAAAATTTAATTCAAAGTGATTTTTATCTTTGTTTAAAATTCGGGCTGTGACACACGGTTGGCCTCTAGTGCTTCTTGCGCAAGCAGAAATGAAAGAAGTAGAGATTGCAGCACAAGCTGATGAACCAAATAGTATGGAAATGATGTAGGAATGGAAGAAGCTGGACAAAACTCGATACATATACAAGCACGTGGTGTGGCAGATGAAGGAGAGCACATTGAGAACATAGTTCAACAAATAAGGATCGAAGATATGAAACACGAAAATGTTCCAGAAGTTGACTCTTCTGATGATGAGAATGAGAATGATACTATTGTTCCTGCAGAGTGGAACAATCCGATCTCAAGTAATTTATCAGCTACAGGAAATTATTGTGGCTTATCGAGATACCATGAGAATCAGTTAACACAAGGAGATATTTTTAAAGACAAAGATAGTTTGAAGGACGCAGTGATATATTGGTCTTTGTCTATGCAGAGATCATTTAAAGTTTACAAGTCAAGTAAAAAATATTATGATGTGAAATGTGTGTTCTCAAGTTGTCCTTTTCGGGTCCATGGTTTCGAGGAGAAGTGGATGAATCTATGGAGAGTATAAAAAATGATTGATCACACATGCGAGTTGCATGAATTGGAGAAGTGCAATAGTGCTCTTACATCGCAGTTTATTGCGAATCACATGTACGCCCAAATTGTGGATAACATTCGGTTTGAACCGAAATCAATAATAAACACTATTGAGGAGGAGTTCAAGTACACTATAAGTTACTCCAAAGCATGGAAGGCAAAACAGAAGGTGATTGAGGAAAGATTTGGTTCATTTGAAGCTTCTTATGAAAATCTTCCGAAGTTATTGCAGACTATCCAGGAGAGGAATGTTGGTACTTATTATAACATTATGGATGTGCCGAACAGAGATATGCCTGGGATGTTGTTTCTCCATCGTCCATTCTTTGCATTAGGTCAATGTATTGCTACATTCAGACATTGCAAGCCTATCCTCTGCATTGATGGTACTTTTTTAACTTTAAAGTACAAAGGTCAAATTCTAACAGCTATTGCAGTTGATGGGAACCAACAGGTGTTTCCTATAGCTTTTGCTTTTGTCGAAAGCGAGGACACTGCGAGCTGGTATTGGTTTCTTAGTCAGTTAAAGATGGTTGTAGTGCAAGAACGTCCTGATGTTTGTCTGATTCATGATCGTCATGCTGGCCTGCTTAAAGCAATATCTGATTTGAAACATGGTTCCTCCGAGCGTGGGCAACAACCTTATTGCACAAACATTCAATCAAGATATTGCATGAGTCATTTAGGTGCCAACTTTTTCAATCACTTCAAGAACAAAAAACTTATGAATTCGTTTAAGATGTTGTGTAGTCAAAATCAAGAGAGGAAGTTTATTGCTCTATGGCAACGTCTAGACGAATTGACTACGACACAAGCAGAGGCATCCACAAGAAGAGACAATCCTAATGAAATATCTGTTCCAACTGTAGGTTCATCAAGACGAAACTTCTGTAGTTGGATTCGGCGCGAACCGAAAGAGAAGTGGTCTTTGTTATACGACACTAATGGTGCTACGTATGGCATCGTGACAACTAATTTAGCTGAGGTGAGGTCCTTCTTTGACATTACTTCTATTAATTTTTATTTAGTCTTCCATATTTTACACATGCTAATGCAGTGGTACTCAATACAGATATACAACTGGGTGATACATGGTTTAAGAGGATTACCTTTGGTTGCTATTGTCGAGGGCATTTATATGGGACATGCAAGTACTTTCGTGAGTGCTACGGTACTGCAATTTCAGTAAGAAATGATGTCAATTTGGATTATTCACCATACATGTGCAAGTTCATGGAGAAGAAGATCCAAAAGGCCACATTTTATCATGTGCAACCTGTGGGAACTGCGGAGCACAGGTTTGAAATTCTGTGTAGGGACAAGAACCGTCGTGGTGCTAACCGTGAGAGAGTTGTTCAACAGTGCATTCTTCATCAGGATGATTGCACGTGCACATGTATGAAGCCACAACTCTTTCATAGGCCTTGTTCTCATGTTAGTGCAGCTTGCTCATTTACCAAGATAACACCAAGTAATTACGTATCCTACTACTTACATAAAGAGGTTCTTGTGAGTACTTGGAATGCAGAGATATATGAGTTTGCTACCAAAGACACGTTTACCACGGATCCAGGACCAGACGCTTGGCGAGGACCTGACACCATGCGGTTGAAACAAAAAATAGGTCGTCACAAGACTCGACGTATCAAAAACGATATGGATGAGTCCAAAATTGGCAGATTTCAAGGAACATGCAGCAAGTGCAACCAAACTGGACATACTTACCAAAATTGCATTTCAAACAATGAGGCAAATGTGGCTAAAGTTGGACCTTCTGGCAATCCTAAGGATGGTCGGCGTCCTCGTGCACGCCGCACAACTATGTTTAGGAATGACAATGCTATTGGATGTGCATCGTTATATTTAGATGTGCTACATTATATAATATCTTATTATAACGAACTATGAATTTGTACGTGTACGTTAAGTGAAGTGTGTTGTATCGAACATTGACATATGTACTGTTATGAATATGTTGTTCATGTCTCTTATTTGAATATGTTGTCCACATCGATCATTTGAATATGTTTTTCATGTTTTTCGTCCTACTAATGTTATCCTTGTCATATATAGGTATGTCTACAGAACAAGGACAATGTCTTGAGTTACTTCAGTTTCGGATTGATATAGCTCATCGAGCTTTCCGAGTTTGGCGTGGTGAGGACCTGACCGTTCTTCGTCCTCAGCTACCTTCCAAGTTTTGGAAGATAGACGATAGATTGATTCCCAGGTACATTTTTCTGTTAATATGAAAATAATATTGTTTTTATCATTCTGTAGATTTTAATTTATTGCTTGGTATGAAACAGGTTGAGTGCAGCTAGGCTGCTTCCAATATGTAGACTACTTGAGGAGAGGCCGTATGATCGGGATGATCGAAAGTACCATTTCAGCCTCGACAGAGCCCTGCTGTCAGCTTTGACAGATCGTTGGAGGCTAGAGACCCACACATTTCACTTGTCGTGTGGAGAGATGACCGTCATGCTGGAGGACATGTCTTTCTTGTTGGGTATTCCTATCGTAGGTGCCTCTGTTTGCCCTCCTGAGGACTCACCCACCTAGGTGCAGAGATGTCCGCGCGGTTTCAGGATGTGGCACGACACCCTGCGGCTGACCCTGTTTCTCTACTTCACAACGACCAGCACCATGGTCTGACAAAGAAGTGGTTGACGTACTACGAGGTAATGTTTCATATTAAAGTGTTATTTCAATGCACATGAACATTGTAATGTTATTATGTAATTTAAAAAAAACTTAAACTTTTTTGTTTTCAAATTGTAGGTGGATACTATGCATCCACATGCTAAAGATGCCACTGTTACTAGATACTTGGAGGCATACTTGTTATGGCTGTTTGGTGCGATCATGTTCACCAACATGCATGGTGACTCCGTGGATAGACACCTGATTCCGTTTGCTCGACAGATAGCGGAGTCCACACCACAGGAGATGCCTCAGTATAGTTGGGGTTCGTCTGTGTTGGCGGCCACGTACAGAGGACTTTGTGATGCTTGCAGGAAGGCTCGAGGTAACGCAATACTAGCTGGTTGTCCTCTACTTCTGCAGCTATGGGTATACGAGCGGTTCATGATAGGTCGACCGCAAGTGCACCCGGCACCATATGATGGTGATGAGTACGGTGAGACACCGGATGACGGCCCTATGATGGGTACTTTTTGGGTGCGCCGACAGGTACGGTAATATTTTAAGTGCACTCATATTGTTCATGATTACAATAATATAGTATTGTGACATATTTTGTTCTTTACACAACGTGAGTGGAGTAACAAGCAGATGCACAAGGTGTACTAAGGGTTCGTCAAGGAGTTCAATTAGTTAGATGCGGACGAGGACGTGCGCTGGACACCGTATGATATGGAGGAGCACGACCGTCGAGCACCGAGGGGACTTGCGTATCTTTTCTACAGAGACTCGGATTACTGGCTTACAAGGAAGCTGCTGGTGTGATATCTACATAGAGGAGTACACACCACACCGAGTGTTGCGTCAGTTTGGCCTACACCAGGCATTTCCAGTACTTCCACATTCTATTGTGCCTTCTGCAGTGCATACGTAAGTAATTCCTCTAATATCTCTTGAATACATTAATTTTTTTGAAATATTAATGTATTTATTTGTCCTCCGGGTATTGTCATAAGGGTACCTCCGCGCCGGGACTTTGGTTGCAGCGCATGCATCTGTGGCTCCAACAGTGGACGGCTTCCTTACACGAGGTTGTTTAGGAGACACGACCGTTCACAGGCCGTTTACGAGGAGTGAGCTATGTTATGTTTTCTTTATGCACCATATCTTTCATCGTGACAATGCAAATTATTGTGTTAGGCGAATTTTGTCCACGACATCAACAGATACATGCCAGGCGAATCTCGTACATGAAAAGAACGACATTGCACTTTATCGTGTTAGACGAGTCTTATGCACGACATCAATACATACATGTCAAGCGAATCTCGTAGAAGAGAATAACAACATTGCAGGCGAATCTCGTACAAGAGAAGAATGACCTTGCACTCATCGCCATATATAAATACGACTACTCGTGCATCCTTGTGTTCTTCACACCAACAATGATGACTAGAGGTCAAAGTAGGCGTGGAGGTGAAACAATGGCGAGTACAAGTTGTGCTACGCGAGGAGGTAGAAACTTTAGAATAGTGCTTGAAAATTACTTGATGGGAGGTCCAACTTGGTATGAACCACCATTAGATGAGTTCCCGCTTTTTAGTAATAGTGATTTTAGCCCGTTTAATCCACTACGACCATACGATGGCAGCAAACAAGAGTGGCCTAAGTGTCGTTGTGACCAGGATTGTATTGTCCAATTGATGGACGAAGGAGACGACAGTGGTCATCGTTTCTTTCGTTGTCCTGTTGGTGGAGTAAGTACTAAATATCATTTTCAAAACATATTTCATATATGCAGTTTTGATGACAATACTTTTGGTTTTAGGCTTACTATGATGATGAAAATTGTGGATATACACTCTGGGTTGATCCACCACCTATTAAGGCTACTCAAGAGTACATTAAACATGTACAACGTCGCAATCAAGATTTGGTGGGTGAGCTAGCTGAAATGGAACTTCAACAAATGGAACTTTATCCTGTTACAAGTCAGACGAATGATAAGGATGAAAACAGTGTTTGCAATAACATGTCTTGCAACTATTCGCATCACAAGTAGTAGCGAATTAGCGAAATATGTTTCGCATATATCAGAAGTATGTTTCATATATATCAGAAGTATGGTTCCCATGTATAACAAGTATGTTTCGTATGAGAAGTTTGTTAAAATTACTTTGTCGTCTTCCTACTTTGCGACTCGACATACTACTTTCTACCTTGTTAGACGAACCTTGTAAGATGAATCTTATCTACATACAATACGACAAAAACTCACATGAAACTTATCCACGACATCACCAGGTCAATGGCAGGCGAATCTCGCACAAGAGAAAAACGAAATTGAACCGCTCCATATCAGGCGAAGATCGTACAAGAGAAAAACAAAATTGCACTGCTCCATGTCAGACCACGTGAAATGTCAGTTCACACTTATACATCTCAGGGATGAAATTTCTCGTACACTTGGTCCATACACCATCATCTATTTGTCTATATAACACTTACTCCGGTAACAGCTTCAACACACACTCACTACAATCATTCCATATACTTTAGTACTGGACGAGAACTCACCACCCACAAATAGAGAAAAGGTTCCAATCCCCAAGGGATTACAACCTCCAATGTGTTTCTGTGGCACTAATTGTAGGTTTGTAAGAGATCTTCGACCTGGTTACCCGTATGGTTGCCGGCTTTGGATGTGCAACAACTACGAGTACGATCCTCCTCACAGGACGTGCCCATTTCTTCCAGGTGGTAGAAAACAGGTAATATGTAACATTATTTCTGTTTTATGAATGCTATACAATCTAATCTTTTGTACAAAAACTTGTGCAGTCGCCACCACCTCTTTGAGACTTCAGGAACTACATCAACCAGGAACAATCGACAGAAGACAGCGAGGAGCTTCAGAGAATGGTTCGACATGCATATTGGAAGTTCAAAGAAGAAATAGAGTGGGATGAAAGAATAGAGCAAGAGAGGAGGAATAGAGCTGCACAGGAGGAGCATCGTCACAAGAGGCAAGAAGAAATTCAACAATGGAGAGGAGAGTGCGATCGCAAAGCTGCAGAGGCGGAACGCGTCGCAGCACAAAAATGAGAGGCTGAGCGACAACGCATATGCGAGAGAGCTCGTCGCGCAAAAGAAGCTGGTCAGGATGCTTTGCGTAAGGGAAAATACCCCCGTTGCACTCAGTAGCAACTTGGGTAAACTATGCTCAGCGTTAATTCAACTAAGTCATGTTAGGATTAGATCGACGCATCTTAAGTGCGTCGTACACACGCCATTTGTATTACCTATTTTATATTTTCTTCAAAAAATATGTGTACGTATGTTTTGCCTCATGTACCGTAGTAGTAGAGTGGCAAACAAAATGCACATATTTTCGGAATTATGTAATTTCATTTAATGTAACCGCCGCCGAGCTTTTAAATTTTAGTACAATTAATTATGGTCAATTAATATGCATTTTTATAAATTAATACATTAATTGTATAATTTTCCAAACTATGCATTTGTTATCGCTATATGATTTTAAAAAATTTGAAGCTCCCATTAAACTCCCGTATATTATATTCATAACTTATTTTTTATACTCAACAAAACTTACATTACAATAACTTTTATGAACGTTTCTACCAATTCTAACTCCAAATGTTTCTAAACAAAAAACCAAAACTGAATACATTTTACAAATGTGCAGAAACGTGATCGTATTGCCTAATAACACATACAATTACTCTCGTTTCTACATACTAAACATAAAAGAAGTTCATTGAATTCAAAACTTCACAATGTATTCTCTATTTTATACTTTGGAAATTCCTAGCAAATCGGTCTACAAATTTTTAAAAAGCTTTGCGTAAAATCCATTAAAAGCAGGGTCAAAACTGGGCCCGTAGGAATGTCGTACGTGCCTCTTACGAAGGTACTGTTCACTTCGTATGAGGCACGTACGAAATTCGTGCGTGCTCATTTCTTCCATCGTGGCCAGCGTTTTCTCCACTGTGGCAGACGCGGTAGGTCATTTTGACCAATTTCATATTCCGTGGGTTATTTATTATAAATGATTTTTTAAAAGGTATGTTAATAAAAAAATTCCAACCTCAGCTGCCTCAATGCCGTTCTCCTCCATATTGTCGTTGCTCCTGTGATGATGTCAAAATAAATCTTGACAGAGTCTAGAGTCGGTCACGTTTTCTTTTCGGTTGTAGGAAGTGTCCGTTGTTTCTGTTGTGAGCCCGCGATAAGTGTGGCGCGTTGGTGACTTCGTGTGAGCTGTTTCGATGCTGCCGGAGTAGGTCTTTCGGTTTGATCGTGGGTGTGTGCTATCGGGGTGGCGTGCGTGCCGTAAGCCTAAGCCTGTAACTAACCACAACCATGTTTTTTCATATATTAAAGAAACGCCAGGGTGCTGTGGAGGTTGAGCTGCACACCAGAATAACTTCTACATGTTCATGTGTTGTGTGCGTCGACCAGTGCCCGTGCCATCGGCGAGGTCTATGATGGTCGTGGTTGATCTCACAAGTGGCATCAGAGCTAGGCGGGAGAGAAGACTCGATCGCGGCGCGGTATCGCTGCTGGAATCGAGATTGTGCAATAGACTTCACACTCATGGCGGGCTGCAAGGCTGGAGAAGACTCTGGCGCCAAGGATGGTGGCAGAGACACCGTGATTCAGCACATCGTTCGTGAGGTGTCGGGTGGAAGTAGCTACCCCACTCTCACCAAGACTAACTAAAATGAATGGACATTACTCATGAAGGTGAAGTTGAAGGCGCGGGCACTCTGGACTGCCATGGAGAAAGGAAGCACTGATCTGCAAGACGACATGATGGCGCTCGATGCGCCGTGCAGTGCGGTTCCACCAGAGATGGTTTCCGCGATCGCTGAGAAGGAAACAACAAAGGAAGCTTGGGACACTATCAAGACCATGCGAGTTGGCGATGATCGTGTGAAGAAGGTGAGTTCACAACAACTTCGCTCGCAGTTTGATTTGGCGGCGTTCAAGGACGGTGAGACGGTGGAGGAGTTCTCACTGCAGTTGAGTGTCATGGCGGCCACTCTGGCGACTCGGGGGGAAGGCGTGGAGGAAATTAAGGCGGTGCAGAAACTCTTCCGCATTGTGCCACATCGCTTCTGTCAAATTGTGCTTGCCATCTAGACACTGCTTGATGTGTCATTGCTCATGCTCATAGATGCGACAGGAAGGCTGATGGCGGTTGAGGACTCGTTCGAGGCTCCTACATCCATGATGTAGCATGATGGCAAGCTATATCTCACCGATGAAGAGTGGGATGCACAGCGCAAGCAGCAGGACGCGGAAGGCACGAGAGGACAAGCTAGCGATGGCCGAGGGTTCGGGCGAAGGGGGAGAGGCCGGTCCAACAGACGGCCAAAGACAGGTAATGGAGGATCTTCATCATCAGAAGGACAGAAGCTGACAGTCGACTAGTGCAAGAAATGGCTGAAGCATGGTAATTGGGCACGTGAATGCAAGTCTAAGGACAAGCAGGAACAGAACCATGCGGTTCAGGAAGAGGAAGCCTCTTTGATGTGTGTATCTGTTGGGCTTCCTCTGTCTAGACCTGCAGCAGCAGGGTCTCAAAGGACGATCATCCATAGAGAGGAGATGGTCTTTGTCCAACCACATGACGGGGTCCTCTGCCGCATTTGTGGAAATGGACAGGAAGATGTGCATCAAAGTCCATTTTGGTGATGCCTCTGTCACGAGGATTGAAGGGTGTGGGACTCTGATGTTTGTTGTTACCCTGCGGACCAGGTACCTTCGCTTACCAGATAAAGAAGCGTTTAGTCTCACCTTCTAGTAGAGAAGAACTTTGAAAGCCACCACGTTTCCCACGGCTCCGGACCTTCCTCCCTGCTAAGGGCGGCTCTGGTGCTGCCACATGTCCCGCGGCTCTTGACCTGCCTCCCTGCTATGAGTTGCTCCAGTGCTACCACTTGTCCCGCAGCTTCGAATGTTGACGATTCTTAACACCACAGATCATATCTAGTAAAAGATGTGGTCCGCAAGTGCACAGAAGATACCGCTGTAGCATTTCACCTATGAGTATTCCCAAAGGTATCGTATTTATACTAAAGGAAGACAATGGAGTAAAGTAAACACTACTCTTATGATCAAGCTATGAAATACTAATCAATTATCAAGACAGGAGTAAGTTGATAATATGGGTAGTGTGACACACTCCTAAGCAATCTATTATAGAGGGTAGATGGGTCCTAATGGAGATTAGACTAAGAGTTGGTGAGCTTCTCCTACAATGCTTCTAATATACATATACATATGCATAGCCTAGGTAAGATACTAACGAGCATGTTAATGGTATGTCCTTCTGGTAGTTGTTTAACACATCGAGAAAGGCTTACCCCTAGCAATACTAGGGCGAATCCTACCAAGAGCATGCGGCATAGCCAAACGTGGAGGATTACAAAGGACAGATAGGGCTGTCACCACCTACTGCCTACCTCTTCAATCCTTGGGTTTATAGGACATCCAACGCTACTAAACTATCCTAGTACCATGCTAGCATATTATGTAAATACCTTAGGATCCAAGGCACAAGCCATCCTAAGGCAATGCCTAACCTAAACATTGTTGAACAATAATTTTGAGACATAACATAAGTTATTCATATTAACATGATCATATGATAACTACTTAGACTATAGTGGGGATTTATAGTGTCTATGATGATAGTATAATGACATTAAAGCATGATCATAAAGACTATTCTTACCACTTACATGGAATCCACAATCAAACAAGAAACACTTCATCCAAGTATATGAATAAAAGAAGACTAAAGATAATATCTTTATTACACATAAAGTCGCAAATACAAGAAAAGATACATGAGCTATACCTTCCCCAATTTGGACTTGGGACTAAGTCTCCTCTCTACAGCCTAACCTCCACTAAGGAACTAGGAGAACTAGTGTATACAATAGAATGATGCTCGAGTGGTGTGTATGAAATGAGGTGAGGCACCCCCCTATTTACACACTCACTCAAGCGGTTTCGCGCACTAATCTCCCAGGATTTCACTTACACCCGCATCAAGAAGCCACCAGGGGTTAACACACGCAGTTGGACCAAGTTTGGCACTTTTACCAGTTCGGTCGAATAGGTGGTTTGGCCGAACTAGGGTTGGCCCCTTACGGCTCCCACTTCCTCCTTGACGCTGATATGTGGTCCCTTGTCGACCTTTTAGATAAACAGGGGTGAAAACCTGCGGGTACCCACATGTATGTGGGCCATTGGATCCATGGGAAGCCACATGGCATCATATGATTGGTTGGAAGTTTGTTTCCTTGTCTTGTGATCATGCATTTACCTCAAATCTGCATATAATACCTGCATGCACCATTCTCCAGGTACAAGGGGAACTAAGTTATTTCTAACTATGATGTGTGTAAGAAATATTTATTCCTTCACATAATTGAGTTATATTGACGGTCGAAATTGGTACATAACGACCATCAACAAACTCCCCCAAGCTTTCCCTTTTGCTCGTCCAGAAGCAAAGATAAAGACTTCAGTTATTTATCAGAAGTTGCTACAATGTTCTATTTTTCAAAAGTACCAAGTGCGCAACAAATATTCTACCTTGCATTGAATAAATTGGCTATGGTACCCCACCCCTTTTTTTCTTAGCCATTATGGGGATTATGCCTTATTCTTCGCTTGAGTGGTTGAAGGACAGAACAACAAAATGAGCATGCATCTCCTAATGTTTAAGTTCCACTCAAATTTTTGGAGAATGTCAAATGGTGTTTGGATCTAGGTTCCTCAAATGATGCACTTAAACTCCTATGTTGGAAGTGGTATTTGTATCCCCACCAAGGCAATACCTTTCTTGTCCTACATCTAAATAAGGTTTGTATGTGGATATTGGTAGGGATCCAGAGTAGGCATATTTGCAACACATATATTGGTAAGTCAAAAGAATAACCTTAAGAGAAAAAAAATCGTACTTTTGATCAAGATTTGTGCAAGTGTGATGGAATATTTATGGAGGGGAAATATGAAGACGACTCCTTTCTATGCGCTCTCTTTTTGTGAGGATGAAACATGGCTACTTGTTCTCTCTCTCTCTCTCTTTTTCTTTCTCACGCTCTTGTACATGATCATGCATTTTCTTTTTCTTTTAGCCATGTCTTCTAATCCTCTCTTTTTCAAGTAATTTTGAGAGAGTATTATGCATAAAAATCATGGAGTATCTTTTTGGTGGTGGAAAGGTATGATAAAATTTTGCTAACTTCTAGTGTAGAAGTTTAGCATGTACCCCTGTAATCTTGATCTTAAAAGCATGAAAAGATTCTCACATAGGTCTATACTAGTTTGATTGGGCTCAATGTGAAGGCAAATAGCATATGCATAAGGTTTATGTAATTCAAATCATCATATGGCTTTGTAGGAATTTCTATAAAATGAGGAACTCCCATTTTAATTTTTTTCATGAAATCAAGTTTCACTTTCAGCTAGGATATTGGCAGCTCTTATCACTATATCATATCCAACAACAACCTAGAATTGGACTTAGCTTTTGCTACCCACAATTTCTAAGTTTTAGACAAGAATATTCTAGGCCAATAAACCAAATAATTGGAGAATACTAAGTTGTATGCAAGGGACTAGAGGAAATGAAACAGAGCAACTATTCATCATTTCAACTTATGCAAAGAAAAATATTCTTACCGCACATCCTTTATTTTATTATCCTTACCTATACTACCTTATTATTATTATTTTAGATGCAAATGTGGTGGAAATAAAGAAATAAAATAAAGGAATGCAAATGGGGTGTGATACGAGGTACCTCAAGTGGTAGTCCTCCCCCAAGCTTGTTCTTGGTCAAGGTCCGCAATAGGGGTTAATCCCTAACGATGGAGGTAGGCCATGAGTTTGGCCTATCCTTGTTGTAGTGTGGCTTTGATAATGGAGGATTGAGTGTCGATGTTGTGTTGCCACCCTCAGGTACCATGAGTGTGGTTGAAGAAAGTGTTGTTGATGTTGCTCGTCCGCACCTCAAGGTTTCCATAGGTTGGATATACCTTGTTATTGCTTGGCTAAGGTAATGATAACCTTTAGCTACAAAGGAATTTTGTGCACTCAACATGCATTGAGTGTGTTCCGTCATTCTTTAGCTACGGTGCGTCATACCTTCTTGCCATAATGAAATAATTTGTACCTCTCATGCGTTGGGTGTGAACCATCATTCCTTGGATAAGGTAATAATAACTTTTAGTCACAAAGGAGTTATATGTACCCAACATTTGTTGGGTATGATCTGTTGTTCCTTGGCTAAGGTACAACATACCTATAACGACAAAGGGATGCGTATACTCAACACGGGTTGAGTGTGATCCATTGTTCCTTGGCTAAGGTATAAAATACCTTCTAGCCACATAGGAACAACTTGCACCCAATATACCTTGGATGTGATCTTGTCATTCCTTGGTTAAGGTACATCATACCTTTTAGCCACAAAAGAATAACTTACATCCAATGATGGTGGCAATTCCCATGAGCTTGAATGAGTGCTTTAGAATAGTTGAGAGCATAATACTCTCACATATTTGTAGCAGCCCATTGGTTGCTCATGGAGGGTTTCCCTGTCAAATCTCTGGCCTCGTATAGTTATGGTCGACCTTCGGGCTTAATTTTCGATAGGTAACAACCATCCAAATTTACTCCTTGGCCAAGATATATTGAAATAGAATCATCTTAGGGTTTCCAACAATCGGATCTTTGAATGCCTGCATACTAATATTGCTCCCACAAACTTCCCCTCTATCGTAGAGAGGGATGGTTAGTTCTGATACTTGTACAAATGAATTTCAGGGTTAGGTTACCGAATCTTCATTTGCACGTATGGGGGACAACAAAATCAAAGATGCATTGGGTCCAATTTCATGTGTATCTGTCGGTACCCTGCGTACTGGATACCCCATGATACCGCAGGAAGAGCTAAGGAGTTCAAGCCTTTCAAGTTGGAGACTTCTGAAGGCCACACGTGTTGCACAGTACTGGACCCGCCTCCCTCGTTTGGTAGCTCCGACACTACCACATGTATCACAAGGCCGGACCTAACTCCCTTCATAGGGAAGCTCCGGTCTTGCCACATGTCCAGTGACCCCGAACCTAACCCCTAGTAGAGGGAAGCCCCGGTGATACCACGTGTATAGTGGCTCCTGACCTTCCTCCCCACGATGTGAAGCTCTAGAGCCGCCACGTGTCAAACCTCGGGATCGAGGACTTCAACAGAAGACAGAGACATCTCCAATGGCTCGGATCTTCAAGAGACAGTTAAAGCGATAGTTACAAGAGATGATTATGTGTCATTAATGCAATATTAATGACACACGATCAGTAGACTGTTAATAGGGGTAACGCCATCATTAAGACGCGTTATCACCCTATTAACCACAATTAATATTCAGCGATCGTGTATTAGATAGTTAACTACACCAGGGCCACATGTCGGGCCAGGCAAGTGATGTAACGGACAGTCCTTAAACTATAAAAGGGTTGTGTTGCACGATAGACAGATAGGCAAGCTCATACGCTCACAAGCGCCACAAATATACATACATACAACACACAACCCATGGAGTATGGTATTACGCTCAGGCGGCCTGAACCACATAAATCTCTTGTGTCATCATCTTGTCCAAATCTCACGCGCCCCAACCAATCAAGAACCTCCGTGGGCTACGATCTAGTAGTACCGGGGGAAGTGTCAACAACACAATTCGACATTGGCACACCAGGTAGGGGGCTAATCGAGATTTCAAGATGGTGAACCCCGCCGCAGGATCATCCTACAGCAATGTTGTGCAACCTGCTGGGGAGAATCTCTCCAATGTGCAACAGCCAGCATGTGCTGTTGTCACGGCGGGCATCACACCTCCTCTAGCTGCTCAAGCTAACAATGCTGAGTAGCAGGATGGAGTCCTTGTGTCGGTCATGGCATCGACACACAACAACCCCGAGAATGCGCTGATCGCTGCGTGTACTCTTCTGGAGCGCCCACCTGCGCCTGCAGCACCTCAGGGTGCAATGGAATAGTGGTGCGCTGATGTGCAGCATCTGGTTGCAGCCGCAGCCGATTCTATCAGCAACCAAGGTCCTCCCCTTCTGGCCAGGTACCTTCTCGGTGTAGGACCTTGTTTGGAAGACTTGGTCCACACACATCATAGCGTGCTATGTATAAGAAGGTGACTTTGCTGCCCTCCAAGGCGCGTCGCACCCATACTTTGTCAAGACTCTCAATGCATGATCTGTGATCGGAGCTTGACCGCCGATATAGACAGTAAGACGGCCGCGTCCACATCGAGTGTGATCGCGAAAGGCGGGAGCCTCGGGAAAACCTCCACCTTCGGGAGTGGGGGGCGGCTGTTCAGCCCTGGCCATGCACTTGCACATGGTCTGCTGGCCCCAAAAGTTCTGTCCTCATCTGCCTGAGAAATTTGACGGGACTATCAACCCCATGGAGTTCCTCCAGATATACTCCACCGCTGTTCTAGTGGCGGGTAGAAATGAGGCTGTGATAGCCAACTACTTTCAAGTGGCTTTAACTAGGACCGCCAGGTCCTGGTTCATGAGTCTACCGCCTGACTCTATCAACAGTTGGGCGGAGCTATGCCAACAGTTCACCGCCAACTTCGAGAGCTCCTACACCCGACCCGGCACTAAACTGGATCTTTTTGCTGTGAAGCAAACATCGGGAAAATTGTTGCGGTCCTTCATCTAGCGATTTTCTTAGGTACGCAACACCATTCCCTCCATCTCCAGCGCATCTGTCATCGTGGCATTCAGACAAGGTGTCAGAGATAAGAAGATGCTGGAGAAGCTGGCGACGAAGGATGGCACCAGCGTCACGGAGTTATTCAGCCTGGCTGACAAGTGCGCCCGTGCCACAGAGGGTCGAGAAATGCACTCAAAGCCAGCTCCGAAGGCCAATAAAAAGCCCTACAAAGCTGAATCCACTACCTCTAGCGGTGGCAAGAAGAAGAAAAAGACCAACGGCAAGAAAAAGCCATCGTCCGACATGCCTACTGCTGCCGCAGTTGCTGCTCTAGGTGGCCGGGGGCCACACCCCGAAAAGTGACCTCGACCTTCATCAAAAGACGACAGTGGTTCAAAGGTGTGGTGTATGATCCATAGGACGGACAAAATAATCTTAGAAGACTTCCAGGAGGTCCAAAATCTTGTCAAGCGCTGCAACAACCGCTGAGAAGTAGCTCCTTTCTGTCAATGGGAAGGAAAACAAAAAGTCGATGAAGCTCCGGCTGAGAAGGAGCTTGGTTTCCAGGACCCCAAGAAGGTCCTGAAGGTTGTGTACAACACAGTGGATGATGATTCTGAAGTCTCTAACAATGAGTGACGGAAGACCCTCAACACCATCTATGGAGGGTCCTGGGACATCACCTCTCGCCACGTCCTCAATACAATGTGGCGGGAAATGGCCGCTGTAGCTTCTGCTGCTAGGGCAGAACAACATCGGAAGTGGATGGACACTCCCATCACTTTTGATGCAACAGACTGCCCCAAGAACATGGTCGGAGCTGGCCAATTGCCACTGATGGTATCTCCCACCATCAACAATGTTCAGCTCTACCATGTCTTGGTAGATGGAGGTGCAGCGCTCAATCTCTTGAGCTTTGAAGTGTTCATGAAGATCCCGCTCCAACTCTCAGACCTTCGCCCCTAAAGACATTTCTCTGGGGTGGGTCCGGGGGCCATCAGCCCTCTCAGATCTATTACGCTCCCAGTGACCTTCGGGACTTGGGAGAAGTATAGGACCGAGAAGCTGGTCTTCGATATCGCTCACATCAGGCTGCCTTCAATGCCATCTTGGGCAGGCCTGCCTTGTACAAGTTCATGGCCACAGCTCACTATGGCTACCTGGTGTTGAAGATGCCAACACCTTCGAGCGTTCTCACGATCCGCAGAGATCGCACCGCTAGAGTCACCGCACTAGAAGAACTCCACGCGTTTGCAACGGCGCAGGAGGGAACCTCCGGCAAAGAGCTAGCTACTCAAACTCTGAGCACTCGTCATTGAGGCTTGACCTCTGCACCACGTGTGCAACCAAGCGGCGACACTGACATTCCAGTCAAAGTCGTCCAAATCGGGTCCGGTGCTGCCTAGACCACCCGTATGTTGGGAGGTCTGGACAACAAATATGAACTCGCGCTCATCACTTTCCTTTAGGCGAATGTTGACGTGTTTGCCTGGCAACCGTCACAAATGCCTGGGATCCCTAGGGAGGTGATTGAGCACAATCTGAAGATTTATCCTGGTGCACGGCCAATACACCAGAAGCCCCGGAAGAAATCAGTTGAGCAGCAAAACTTTATCCGTCAAAAAATCAAGAAGATGCTCGAAGTTGGTTTCATCCGGGAGGTTCATCACCCAAAATGGATGGCAAACCCAGTCGTTGTACCCAAGGCCAGTGGGAAACTTTGGATGTGTATCGACTACGCCACCTTGAATAAGGCATGTCCAAAGATCAATTTCCACTACCTAGAATAGATCATATACTGGACTCCACCTCCGGGTGTGAGCTATTGTGTTTCCTAGATGCCTACTTTGGATATAATCAAATCCAGATGTCTAGGGAAGATGAAGAGCATACTGTCTTCATAACAGTAGAAGGATTGTATTGTTATACTGCTATGCCATTTGGTATCAAAAATGTTGCTTCAACTTTTGTGCGAGCTATGCACAAAATAATTGGAGACCTAATCAGGGACTTGGTGGAGGTGTATGTCGACGACATCGTCATGAAGGTCAAGAACAAAAAGTCTCTCCTTGACAACTTGCAAGCCATCTTCAAAAAGCTGCGCATCACGCGCACCAAGCTAAACCCGGGCAAGTGTGTTTTTAGGGTTAGCTTCGAGAAGCTCCTTGGTTTCTTGGTGACTCACCTAGGAATTGAGGTGAACCCGGCAAAGATCAAGGCTATTTAAGATATGCGGCCCCCAGCTCGCATCAAGGATGTCCAGAAGCTAACTGGATGTCTAGCTGCGCTCAGCCAGTTCATCTCATGACTGGCAGAGCGGACACTTCCCTTCTTCAAGCTATTGAGGAAGATCAGGCCTTTCCATTGGTCCGATGAAGCAGAAAAGGCATTCCAAGAGCTCAAGTAGCTCCTCACCACACTACCAATCTTGGTAGCTCCGAACATTGGTGAGCCTCTATTGCTTTACATTTCTGCAACTACAGAGGTTGTTAGCATGGTCCTGGTTGCAGAAAGATCAGAGCCACATCCAGTTCAGGAGCCCAGACCCCTCCGGGAGGGTCCGGAGCTACCTGAAGGCGAGTCTGGGTCCCAACCCCCAAGCACGGATCTTCAAGGAAAAATGCTAGAGGATCAACCTCTCTCATTTGAGGGAGTTCACACAGCTGATCAAGAAGATCCGGACCCCTCCGGGACGGTCAGGATTGAACAAGAAGAAGTTCTGAACCCCTACGAGAGTGCTCGGGAAAATCAACAAGAAGGTCCGAACCCCTCTGGGAGGGTCCAGATCGATGGAGAAGAAGCTCCGGTCCCCTTCGAGAGGGTTCGGATCGTCGAGCGGCCAGTGTACTTCTTCAGTGAAGTACTCCATGATGCCAAGACTAGATACATTGAGGTGCATAAGCTGCTTTACGCAATTATTATTGCCTCAAGGAAACTTCGTCATTACTTCCAAGCCCACAGGATATCAGTGGTAACTTCCTATCCACTGTGTGCTATATTGCATAATCCTAATTCTACTGGAAACATTGCCAAGTGGGGAGCAGAGCTGGTAGAATTCGATCTTGAATTTTTGCCGCGACAAGCTATCAAGAGTCAAGCCTTGGCTGATGTTGCGGCGGAGTAGACTCCTTCTCCATTGAATCCTGGGGACCCATTGAGCAGAAGTCGGAACAAAAGGTCCCGGTCTTCACTGAGCCTCATTGGACCCTCTACTTCGACGGCTCCGTGCAGAAGTAGGGGTCTAGAGCTGGAATACTTCTCCTCACTCCGATCGGGGAGAAGGTCAAATATATGGTGCACCTTGATTTCAAGGCGACCAATAACATGGCAGAATATGAAGCTCTCATCTATGGGCTCAAGGTGGCGCTATCTTATGGCATCAAGCAGATGCTTGTAATGGGTGACTCACAGCTCATCATCAAGAAAGTCAAAGGTGAATGCAGCTGTAACAACCCTCAACTCGCTGCTTATCTCCTTGAAGTCCAGAAGCTCGAGAAGGATTTTCACATCCTGGACCTCTGCCATGCCAGCGTCTCAACAATGCAAAAGCTGATGAACTCTCGACGAAGTCTTCAAACCGGAGCTCCGGCTCCCGACAGAGTCTTTGTCCGGAGATTGTCAAGACCAACCGCTCAACCGGCCGAACTCAGCGAAGGGGGTGAGACTAGCACCTCGAAGCTGGCAGTCCTAGTGGCCCTGTTACCATGACGTCCACCAAGGGTCGTAGGTGCTGCAGGAAGCTACGAGCAACCCAGCATGCAAGACTCAGAAGGTCAAGTTAGCTCCAATGCATGGATCTCGGAGATCTGGAGCTACTTGAAAGACAACCACCTTACTGAAGACGGTGTATCCACTGATCGGATCGTCAGATTGGCTAAAATATACATGCTAGTAGAAGGGGATATCTACCGACGCGGTGCCAACGACGTCCTAATGCGGTGCATTGCAAGGGAAGAAGGCTGTGAGCTCCTCGCGGAGATCCGTGGAGGCAAGTGTGGGAACCACGCGTCTTCCCACATGCTGGTCAGCAAATCCTTTCGGCATGGCTTGCACTGGCCAACAGCACTCCAGGATGCAGTAGAGTTGGTGAAAAAGTGTGATGCGTGCCAGTTCCACACAAAACGAATTCACACACTAGCTCAGTCACTTCAAATGATTCCTCCTACATGGCGATTCGCTGTGTGGGGCATGGACATCTTGGGACCTTTCCCAAAAGCCATTGTAGGTTACAGGTTCTTGTATGTCGCCATCGACAAGTTTACCAAGTGGCCGGAAGCTACTCCAGTTGTGACTATCAATAAGCAATCAGCAATCAAGTTTTTGAAGTCCATAGTCTGCAGATCTGCAGTTCCGAACAGAGTCATCACTGACAACATAACCCAATTTACAAGTGTAGCATTTCAAGAGTATTGCGAAGACCTCGGTATTCAAGTAAGCTACGCATTAGTAGCTCACCCAGCAAGTAATGGCCAAGCCGAGAGAGCAAATGCAAAAATTTTAAAAGGACTCAAGACGCGCAATTATGAGCGCCTGAAGAAACACGAAGCCAACTGGATCGAGGAGCTTCCGTCCGCACTGTGGGCAAGTTGGACAACACCTAACCGGTCTATTGGAGAGACACCTTTCTTCCTAATGTACGGAGCTAAAGAAGTCCTTCCTCTGGAGATCACCATGGGGTCACTCTCCGAATCTTATACAAAGCCACATAGGAACAACTCTAGCGTGAAGACCTTGACCTCATCGATGAGGGAAGGTGCCAAGAAGCGATTCAGAATGCACGTTACTGTCAGGCGCTCTGGCGCTATCATCAAAGGCATGTGCGTAACCAACAGCTCGAGGAAGGCGATCTGGTGTTGCAGAAAATACTGACTCGAGAAGGGATGAACAAGATTTCCCCCAGCTGGGAAGGTCCCTTCCGAGTGATCAAAGTATCCTGTCTGGGATGCGTTCGCATGGCAACTAAGGATGGGACCCCGCTTCCTAATCCTTTAAATATCGAGCATCTCCGTAAGTTTTACGCTTAGTATCACGGAGGTGAGTCTGTAATTATATGCAATGTAAATTATAAATTCTATAAACAAAGTCGGGTAGGTCCTCCGGGAGAACGTCTGGACCCCTCCGGGAGCGTCTATGAAGTTTAAGCAACACTTAACACAGTCGCGGCACTAAAAGTGTAGCTACCTGCCCTTGGTTAGTACAAGATGTATAGCACGCTTAGCTTGGTTCTGTACCCTATGTGTGTCCCTGTCTCACCTATAATCCGGACCTATTATGAAAGGCGGACCTATAAAGGAAGGCATTGATGTATAAAAGTAGACTCCACGTGCATTAATTTTGTGCAGGCTCATTCTCTTTTATTTATACATCTCCTTTTTGTTTATATCGAAGTTGGGCAATTCTTTTTGAGTTTTAGTCAAAGTTATTCATATGTTGTACAAGTTATATTGTTGGTCTCTTCGGATCTTAGCATTGCTAGATGGTCTACTCGCCTGAACGCTAAGCCAACACAGGTCCGGAGTGTGCTATCGACTTAGCCTGGTTCTGGACCCTAAGTACGCCACTCTACCTACATTTCGGCAGGCTACAGTAGGGTGGGTCCTAAAAGCATTCGGATCCGGAAAGATTACATCAATGTGTTTGTTATCATATCGAGTTTCTTTTTAGCTAAAATTCAAATAAGAACAGTAAGTCGCAAAAGAGTTATAGACGAGAGTATAAATTTTACGGTTTTTCTTGTCTTTGATGTATAGGAAAATGAAAACTCATGACGACGGTGGACGATGCCAGAGCTACTAAGCTCCGAAAACCCCCAAGGGGGCCCGCCGTCAACGTTTCAGACGTTGAAACTGGGTGCGTCGGAGCTAACAAGCTCCGACAACCCCCAAGGGGGCCTGCCGTCAATGTGGAACATAATGGCAATAAAAGATGGTGGAACCACCCGAGGGGATTCGCTATTGACGTATTCTGCGATTGATGGTGGATATCGTCAAAGCAGGGAAGCTCCAACAACCCCAGGGGGCCCGCCGTCGACGTTTTACGCATTGGCAGTGGGTGCGGTCGGATCTACCAAGATCCGACATCCCCAGGCGGCCCACTGTCGACGACATCTTACATGTTGACAGTGGGTGCCGTTGGACCTACCAAGCTCCGACAACCCCAGGGGGCCCGCCATCGATGTTTTACACGTTGACATTGGGTGCCGTCAGACCTACCAAGCTCCGAAAACCCCAGGGGGCCCGTCGTCGACGTTTTTACATGTTGATAGTGGGTGTCGTCGGACCTATCAAGCTCCGACAACTCTGAGGGGCCCCGCCGTCAACGCAACAAAAGCTCCCTGAAGAAGTCAGAAATAAACATCAGACCTAAAAGCTACAAGTTCGAAGCATCCAAGTCATCAGCACATCGTCAAATCCTTTTGGTACATATTCGCAATCAAATTGTGTACATCTACCAAGGGGCAAACAAGATAAAGGACAATGTATTGAAGACAAGGACAAAATGGAATTCATTTCAGAAAGATTGGATTTCATTCGTTCGAGAATAGGAGATCACAAAATTGGAAATTTACAAGTGAGAGCAAAAGAGAAAAGTCCTAGGTTCTGCGGAAGTATGAGGCAACTTTGTGGGCAACCTCTTGAACGCTAGCCTTGGCGGCATCTTCCTCTTCAACAATGGGCCCTTCAAGCACCGGATCCAGAGAGAATTGGGGGTCTCAGCTCTTGTAACATGTCAGCACATATTCTGTGACGTTCTTGGCCAGAGATTTCCCCTCTGTCTCCAGCTGTTCCACGATGACGTCACCCATCGCGTCGAGTATGCTACCTGAGGAGCTGAGTGCCACTAGCACTTGGTCCAGCTCTGGTTCTGGATTATCCGGACGTACTGGACTGAAGCCCAATGGCATCAAAACATCATTGGCTCGCCCCAAGAAGTCCCATACCTGCTGGGATTTAATCTCCCTCAAACTCTGCAGCTCCTTCAGGGACCTCCTGGCGGCTGCAAGTTCCGAGCTTTCCCAGGCAAGGTTCTCAACCTCTTTGGCGTGCTACTGAATGCTTTTAGCAACTTTCTTTTCGCGTTTGGCGAGATCTGACTCCCAGAGGTGGATGTGTTTCTGCCAGTTGGCCAGGTATTTCTCCCCGCCTCACACTTTCTCCTCTCTAGAGGAGACTTCCACCTCTCTCTTGTTGTAGGTCTTGTCCCCTCTGCCAGAACTTCTCTTCCTCCTCCTCGCACAACAGATCAAGCTTTTTCGTGCGATCAACCAAGTTTTACTCTCCAAGAGACAGTTTCTGGGTGAGCTCCTCCTCTCTCTTCAAAATATCCTCCTGCTGTTCCAGAAGTTTCTCTTTCCTCGCATCGAGGTTTTCTCGGCGCTTCAGGAGAATCTCACTTAATGTATTGAGGCTGTTGTGACGTTCGTTAGCAGCATCGTTGCTTTTCTTGGCATGCTCGAGAATCTCCCCAAAATTAGCATCGAGGGCCCTGATGGAGGCCTCCTTTTCATCCAGCAGCTTGCACCAATATTCCATCTGGGCTTTTTCTTTCTGGACCTACTCCTTCGGATTAGCAAGCCTCGTCTGCGCAAGCTTAGTCTCGAAGTGAAGTATGTTGCACCAATGCCTCAAGGTATGGCGCTCTTCTTTGAGGACCTTGCTGTCGTGGTCGAAGGCGAGCTAAACCTGACGGAGGCTCGAGAAGGCATTGTCAATAGACAACACCAAGGGAATAGACTCCGGACCTGCCGGGGTCATCTCCGCTGGCTCCAGGGGGTCTTCAATCACAAAAATCGGGTCCCACGCCACAAGCGTGGTCCCCTGCGGTCCTGCGGCACTAGGGTCGCCCTTAGGAAGTACCTCAGCCTCCACTATCGTGGAGGAAGGCCCTGTTGAAGGAACTTTGACTTTCGGAGCTGATGGCGAAGGCTCCCCCGATAGAATTTCCCCCGTTGGCTCAGCGGGTGGAGGGCCTGCCACAGACTCTTCAGGGTGCTCCGACTCGGACATGGGCGCCTCCGAAGCTATCACCTCCGGGGCGGACGTCGGAGTTTCATGCGGATCCCCTATCACCTCCAGCTCATGTGTCGGTACATCAACCAACTCCGGTATGGAGGCTGGAGCTTTGACTATCTCCGACACAAAGGTCGGGACTACAGGCACCTTCGGCTCGATTGACGTCTCTTCAACTACCTCCAGCACAAGCATTGGAGCTTCGATTGCTTCTAGATCAATTGTCAGAGCTTCCACCATCTCCATGTGTTGCACCGGAGCTTCAGTCACCGGCACTACCGTTGCCGGCGCATCTTCACAAATGTCTTCCCCGTGGTCCAGTGCTACCACGGGATCCTCTGGTGTTGCTTTGGGATCCAGATCCACGACAGCCAGTGTCGGAGCTGTCGTGACCTCAACCACCACTTGGGGAGACGTAGGGGTCGGAGATTGAACTTCTGCCTGCATAGCCTCAGTTGCTGGGGCGAGTGTCAGAGCTTCCGAGCCCTTCCTCATTGCTCTGCAAACAAAGAATCGAAATATTCAATACATGACAAAATTCAAAAACAGCAACTCCAGGTGTGGACTCAATGTCTACCTCGGAAGGTTACTACTCCAATTGGGGTGGAACTTCTTCACTGGGCGATCGGAGCCAGAGCCTACTACGGTCGGTGCGGCTAGAGCTCCGGATTGTTGCCTGGAACTTGTCGCTGTCTTCGGCGTTGACTCAGCTGGGACCTCCCTCATCTGGGAAGGACCTTTGGACCTGGAGCCCATGCCCGACACTAGGACGGAAGTTGATCTGCCAGAGCTGGTGCCCCTTGAGGATGCCTGCACCGGAGGAGGCATGGCCACTGAAGATCTATCTCGCTGGCGAGAAGCAACAGTTGTAGTCGGAGCTGATCTGACGTGGCTCCCATTAGCATGCCTCAACTTTCTCTTCTGGCTAGAGGATTCAGCTGGCTCCTTGCCTTTTCCCTTGCCCTTGCTAACGTCATCGACTTTCTGGCTCACGGCAGGGGTAACCACCGTCTTAGAAGCTCCGAGAATTGCAACCCAGAGATAGGGCGCCTCTCGACCACGCCCAAGTCATCCAATGCTGGCATTCTACTTCGGATCTCCCTGCTAATCTCCAAAACCATGTTCAGAGGCAGAAAGGCAGCCGGCAGAGTCAAGTGTCAGGGAAGATACCTCCATTTTGAAAATTTTTGAGATGGATCTTCAAAGCTTCATCGTCCAAGTTGATGTTCAAACCAACTTCAATTCGGTTATGATCTATCTAACTATTGAACGCCCATGCAGGCCATTTCGTAGTCTTCACCAGGGCCCACCTATTCACAAAGAAATTGTTGAAGACCATTTGGGGGGTTACTCCTCCCTCTATGCATTCTTCGATCCTTTCCAGTATGGGCTTGTAAGCAACCGACAACTCCGGAACTACATTCTAGGTGTCGTTGTCGATATTGGGAAGGCCCTTGGGCAGCTCCAGCTTCTCATGATCCTCCATAGTGATGATCATTCAATACTTCTTCCAATCATCCCACTTGCCGGAGGGGAAGTTCTTCAAGTACTTGAAGGGGCAATTCTTCTGCTTCACAAAATAGTAGAAGCTGATGAGCTCCGTTGTGACACCCAGTTCTGAAAATGAACCAAGTGAACGCATATGTTTGCCCAGGACGTTCAACACACATACACGAGTGCATTCACAAAAGAGTATACAAAAAATTACCACAGAACAAGATTAATTAACCAAATTTTATTAAACAAACCATATTATAGTCGAATACAAACTCTAATGAATATTAATGACAAGTTCAACTATTGCAGCAGAAATAAAATAAATAAGTGCACTAAACAGCTAGGCAACATAAGCAATAGGGCATAGCGCAGCTCCATGCAACACCACAGGCAAAGCTGAGAATAGACACGGCCTAGAACTCCGCATTATTGCCATTAAACTCCCAATCCTGACCTGCAACTGTTGGCGGGGGGATTGCAAGAGTGAGTACATGTCGTACTCAGCAAGTGTTGAAAGTATGACATGTGGCTGATTTCAATGATGACAATAATAATGGTTGAGTGCTTAAAAGTACATTAAAACATTTGAAAAAGCAATATAATACATGTATATGAAATAATCCCATCATAAACCATAATTAATAACATAGCACCAATCCATATTCCACATCCATCATCATATACCATTATCCATATTCAATACCAGAATTTAATTCATAACCACCCATAACCATAATACCAACCATAACCATCCCAAATACCATCCCAATACTGAGTTTCCTCTAATCATGAGAGGGTCCAGGTTGCTCATAACCGGAAGCACGGCTATCATGATAGTTTTAGACACACTCTGCAGAGGTTGTACCGCTTTACCCACGTGTTTGTGATTTCATCACCTTTCGATGACTATAGAATCTCAATTATGCCGTCTCACACTTCCTTAGGTGTGTGGCCAAGAGACCACAAAATAGCCTTTACAAAGGGATTACTAGCCTATTTAGACCCCACTGAGGTTTCAACGGTGGCGATGCCTCCAACTGAGCACATCTTCAACCAAGGGTCCCCTCTTGAGCCATTCGGATCCCAGGGTAGTCCCACCAATCATCAACAAACCCAATCTGACTACCCCTTCCCCGAGCATCCTTAATTGTCCAAATGGAACTTGCAAAGCCTTAATTAATCAGCTACGGCGCACCCATACTTGGCCTCGTGGTGGCACTGTAAATCCTGGATGGTCGCTCCACGAACCGGTCCTTAGATCTAAAGCAAGCAAAACCACCATACATCCAACCCATCCACATACCAGGCTTGCTTAGATCACCCAATACCATATCAGATTAACCAGTTCATGTCAACCATAATCTCATTAATGCATAATTAAATTAAGTAGTATAGTTGTTTTCCCATCCCAGTTGATTAAGCGAAGCAAAAGGTAAAAAGCCCTTCCCGACTCTCTACCATATATTCCAGGTGACAAGGGTGGTTAAACAAAACTAGTAAACTTCCTATCATAGGATTCCCATCAAATTGACACAAGCATGAAGTATTGCAAACAAAACATTTATTTCAAAACAGGACAATATGCTTCAAGGACACACTACAAGGATGCCGCCCTGTTGCAACGAATACTAAATCGTTGCAGTAAGCTTGGTCTTTTGCCACGATTCACTACTTCGTGGCATTAGCATCGATTGCCATGGAACACGATAGTTGCATTAGGATCTATTGCCACGATTCACTAGTTCGTGGCATTAGGATCTATCGCCACGAACCTGTTGCCATGATTCACTAGTTCGTGGCATTAGCATCTATCGCCACGGAACACGATCGTTACATTAGGATCTGTTGCCATGATTCACTAGTTCGTGGCATTAGGATCTATCTCCATGAATCTGTTGCAACAATTCACTAGTTCGTGGCATTAGCATCTATCACCACAGAACATGATCATTGCATTAGGATCTGTTGCCACGATTCACTAATTCGTGGCATTAGGATCTATCGCCACGAATTTGTTGCCATGATTCATAGTTCGTGGCATTAGCATCTATCGCCACAGAACACGGTTGTTGCATTAGGATCTGTTGCCACGATTCACTAGTTCGTGGCATTAGGATCTATCGCCACGAATTTGTTGCCACGATTCACTAGTTCGTGGCATTAGCATCTATCACCACAGAACACGATTGTTGCACTAGGATCTGTTGCCACGATTCACTAGTTCGTGGCATTAGCATCTATCACCACGAAACATGATCGTTGCATTAGGATTTGTTGTCACGATTCACTAGTTCGTGGCATTAGGACCTATCGCCACGAATCTGTTGCCACGATTCACTAGTTCATGGCATTAGCACTATCGCCACGGAACACGATCGTTGCACTAGGATCTGTTGCCATGATTCACTTGTTCGTGGCATTAGGATCTATCGCCACGAATCTGTTGCCACGATTCACTAGTTCGTGGCATTAGCATCTATCGCCACGCAACACGATCGTTGCACTAGGATTTGTTGCCACGAGTCACTAGTTCGTGGCATTAGCATCTATCACCATAGAACCCGATCGTTGCATTAGGATCTGTTGCTACAATTCAATAGTTCGTTGAGTTAGCATCTATCGCCATGGAACCCGATCGTTGCATTAGAATCTGTTGCCATGATTCACTAGTTTGTGGCATTAGCATCTATCGCCACGGAACCCAATCGTTGCATTAGAATCTGTTGCCACGATTCACTAGTTCGTGGCATTAGCATCTATCGCCATGGAACCCGATCGTTGCATTAGGATCTATTGCCACGATTCAATAGTTCATGGCGTTAGCATCTATCGCCGCGGAACACAATCGTTGCATTAGAATTTGTTGCCACGATTCACTAGTTTGTGGCATTATCATCTATCGTGACGGAACGCGATCATTGTATTAGGATCTGTTGCCGCAATTCAATAGTTCGTGGCGTTAGCATCTATCGCCGCGGAACACAATCGTTGCATTAGGAACTTTTGCCCTGATTCACTAGTTCATGGCGTCACGATCTATCGCCATGAAACACAAATGTTGCATTAGGAACTTATGCCACGATTCACAAGTTCGTGGCGATAGGATACGTTGCCATGAAATATCGGTTGGTGGCGTTAAGATCTATCGCCACGGAACACAAACGTTACATTACATAGTTCACGTACAGCTAGCTCACACTGTACCTATATGAAAAAATCATCATCTTCACTGTCCTTCCTCAATATTGGAGGTACAATACCATCATTACTATATGTATCATCATCGTCGTGGTCGTCGTCGTCGTGATCTTCATTTGAAAGAGCAGAAGCATCACCGGTTGCTCTGTTAATGTCATTCTCATTCCTATCCCATGTGGTCATATCCACATTTATATCAGTAAGCCTCCATCGTCTCAGTGACATTATTTTCACTGTCTCCAGGGGGCATGGCAAAAAGGTGGCTTCATTTTAACAACTGTAGCCCATTTAGGTTGCTTCACATTTCTAATGTAAAAAACTTGTTCTGCTTGGGTGGCTATAATGTAAGGCTCATACTTAAATTGAGAAATA
Organism: Tuctoria greenei; assembly: GCA_036927565.1. Classification (NCBI taxonomy): domain Eukaryota; kingdom Viridiplantae; phylum Streptophyta; class Magnoliopsida; order Poales; family Poaceae; genus Tuctoria; species Tuctoria greenei. Next base: position 2,963,606 of record JAYESD010000010.1, read on the forward strand.
GTAGTGTCAACATCTATCATTCTGTATCGATCCATTTTGTAGCCTCTGCTTTGGCTCTGACCGGAACGAGGCCGATCAAACCATTCACATTCAAATAACAGAACCTCTTGATTTTTTCCGAAATCAACAGAAATCATTTTTTTGATTACTCCATACCACTCATGATCACCGTCCCGAACAAAAACACCACTATTTTGCGTCCATAAAGCTTTTTCCACCGCTGTTGTTCGAAAGAAGAAGCCATTTATGAAAGATTGACTAAAAAAACGTGCCCGATGATCATGTCCTCTAGATAATGCATACAAATAATCGGTTACTTTGCCTTCTTTGTGTAACGTCGTAATCTGTACACATTAATTAGTATAAAAGGGGTCATCAATAAACCAACTTTAGAACAGATATTTTCTCAATATTTCATCAAAGTAAAAACTTGCATGTACTTACTCATTTCTGAAACCAATAAACAAACTCATATCTATGGCGTTTTTCAACATCACGAGAATGAATTTTTTTTAGCTCTTCAAAATGCTCACTGAAAGGGGTACAAAATTAAATTAGCCATCTACAATAAGCATGATCCATTAATATAGTATAGAACATCTGAGTGTTATACGTACTTGATCCATAGAGCGGCCTCTTCAACATTAGAAATAATATAATGCCTGATGTTATGTAGTTCCACCATAGTCAGTTCGCCCCATTTAAACCCCTTTTTAGAATTATCAACTTCTGTAAATATATTAGACTCGAGAGAAGGTTCATTCCTAGCTGCAGCTTCATGACGTTCTGGCCTATTAAGCTTGGTGCTGATGTTATCCAAAAACTGGTTACAAAAAGTCATACACTCTTCCATAATATATCCCTCAGCTATATAACCCTCCGGGTGAGCTCTGTTACGTACATACCTCTTCAATGTACCAAGGTACCTCTCAATTGGATACATCCATTTGTAAGAAACAGGTCCATCCAAGTGAACTTCTTCGCCAAGATGGATTGGAAGATGTTGATGAGGACATCACTTATATGGATACAAACAACACTCTACTGAATATACAAGATGCAATCAATAGAGTTCATACACAACAATTAATTTCAGAGGTGAACTCGTTCTTATATATTTCCTTATATGTTTTTGAGCATAGATTGCTACTTAATGATTTATTTGTGATTAGGATCCATGGAGAGGTTCAAGGAGTACTTGGAGGGAGTATTAGGGACGTGGAAGACCAGAGAATTCGTTCAAAGAAGATGGAAACCGAACCAAACTCCAAATCGTAACCAACTTGGAGTCCAGGAGCAGTACGCACTAAAACGGATGCCCAGGACGCATACGAACTCCGTTTTGGACGTTCTACATATGCACGGAAAGAGGAGAGGATAACCTTTCCAATGGCACCAGTCCCATGTCAAAATCCCTTCGGAGTCGACGGGAATCGTCGAAACAAAATCAAGTACAGAATCTGTCAGGGTGCTGCGCCACTGTATTGGGCCATTGGGCCTTGTATCAAGTCTAAGTCCATTATTTTCGTGTCTTAGGGTTAGGTCACGACCCTAACACCCCCTTGGACGTCCTCCCACCTATATATACTCCATAGTAGCCGCCCTGAACAATTGGGTTTTGCTTAGATCAATAATATCGCCGTTCTACGGTTTGTGAAACCCCAAATTCAGCAATTTCAGATTGCTTCTTCTACGTTCTTGCTTGTGTTCTCGGTTGCACTTGCAGGGATTAGCCTTCTTGGCGAGGTCAATCGTGTGAAGCACGGTTGATAACCAACGGAGCGGTGGTGTAGTGATTGCAGGGGTTGTTCGTGTTCTACTCGAGAGCCTCAGATCATCAACGTCGAGATCTCCACATCAATCGACCTATCCATTACCTTTCGGAAGATCGGGACAAATTCTCCTATCAATTGGTATCAGATTTCCAGGTTGCCCGTTAGGTAATTCATCTATCCATTACATTAGTTTTGTTTTTCATACCTAGAGTCCACAAAAAAGCCACAAAAAAAACTTGCAGTTTAGTAGATCTGTTCATTACTTTGTCCAAACCACATTGAGCCTTTGCAACTTTGTTATTCAGTTTGGTTTTGTTGAGTTTGTGTCCGTTGTTGAGTCATATTGCTGGTTTAGAAAGTGTTTTTGGTCTTAGTTTGAGTTTTGCATTGTGTGATTCATCCTTTTGAATCACGTCATCATGTCCAGATTAGATTCACCTCTGTCCAGTTTGGTATTTTCAACATATCTCGCACATAAGAACTCGGATTTTGGTGTTCTTGTACTTTCTGGAAATCTTAAGAAGTGCTCTATAACTTTCATATTCATAATGTTCCCAGAAAATACAGTTATCGATGTCTAAATTGCATTAGATCCGAATCTGTTATTGACCTAAAAATTCTGAACAGTCTGTATTTCAGGGTCAGTATCTCCTATTGTTCTTTTCTAAAATAGGTCTTCCATATATTGAAATTAAAGAGGAGAGATATATATACAATCTTGCTGTTCTAAGTTTTCCAATTTAGAGCCTATAAGTGTGCCTATTTGTCCTTCGAAAATTGAGCAGAAAACCTGCGACAGACACACGAGATATCTTGGGTTGATTTTCATTGTGTTCTTCCCTTGCAGCACATTCTGAAAAAAAGGAAGAAAAAAGAAAAAGGCAAGTGCAAAACAAGAAACAAAAGCCGCACAAAAAAAGAGAAAAAAAAAACAACAAAAAAAACAGAAGTGCTTGCATTCTTTGTGTCATCTAGTTTTGTCTCATGTCTTGCTAGCTTGAACTACTAGGAACACATTTAGGCCAGCAACTTTGACACATACTTTGGACACTTATTCAACTTTACTATGTGATTTCATTGTTGCTAATCCTTGCTACATAGAAAGTGCCATCCAAGCTACACTTTACTCTTGAGCAGAATCGATACACCTTTGCAATCATCCCACGCTTCATTGGTTTCTTCATGCCGGCCACCGTTTGCCACCTGCAGTGTCGGTAAGAACACTTGTAAGAGCGTGTTAAGACGCTTGAGAGTGTGTGATTCCACTTCCACTTTTCCATTGTCCTTTGTAGTTGATAGGGATAACATATTTTTTGTGTTGTCTTCTGTTTGCTACTAACAATGTCAGGTAAAAGCAAGAATCATGCATTATATGCTGAGATGATGGACATGATGAAGACGGCGATAGAGTTGCTCACTAAAAATCAAACATCAACCAAGGATTCACATGACATTCAGACCACCTTTACAACACCTTCCACAAGAAGTAATTACGTTCTCCCATCTCTTCCTTCTTATGATGGTTTTGGTTACGATGAATATATTGCTTGGGAAATAGAGTTGGATAAAATTTTTGGACAATGTCATATGTGTGAGAAAAGAAAGATTAGAAATGTTGCAAGTGCATTAGTAGGTTGTGCATTGACTTGGTGGAACAACTTAAGTGATTTAGAAAGACCTCGAACATGGAAAGATATGAAAATTCTTATGCGAGAAACTTTTTCTAATGTATCTAATTGTAAAGATGAAATACATGAACTTGAGAAGAATTTTCTTGTTGTACCTCCTCCTTTGCCTAACCTTTTGCAGGAACATGAACAAATAAATGGAGATGCAAATGAGAGTGAGGTGTTGAACAACTCTTCTGAATTTTTTGATGAATCAACTCATAATGCATTTGAATTTCTTGCTGAAAATGAGAGTAGTGTTAGTGGACAATGCTCTACAGTTAACCACGGTATGACATTTTCAGATGTGCTGAATTTTGCTACCAATCATACTATCGATGAGCAGCAACAAGATGAACCTTTTCATAATACAACTTTACCATTAGTTGATTTTCCCACTGATTCTTATAACAAAAATGAGTTGTGTGCTGATAATTATATTATATCTATGCTAGAACAACCAAATGAATTTGATACTTTATCACTCACTTGTGCTGAAATTAAGCATTTGATCCCAACTACATGTGAAAGGGATGAGCTGAAATTGTTATCTTCTCTAAATACTTTGGGCTATATTGAATTTGACACTCTTTGTGATCTAGATATCGTAGAGAAGATAATATTTTCTCAATCTGAATTGCCTTTGTTAAGTAGAAATATTTTTCATGCTATAGGCAAATATGAACATAGTGGTATGTTTATGGTGCATAAAGTTTACATATGTTCAAATGAGGAAGCTCCTTTTGTGCTGCAACAACATGGTCAAGTAAATGAATATACTAATGCTAATAATGTCTTGTCAAGTTTTTCTAGTATGTTTTCCTTGCAGCAGGGACAACAAAAGCATTATTCACTGTGGTTGTGCATTATGGACAGCACTTACTCTACCTCCAATGCAAGCCTCTTTGCTGGACATACGAGCAAGCCGAGGACGGCTTGTCATAAAGAAGGGGAGAATGATGAGATCATGCACATTATTATTGCACCTACAAACATGACACAATATTTATTTGTTTGGGATCCGGGATCAAGTGAATGTGCACTCTTATTTGATGGACAAGATCAAGGTGGTGCAGATGGCGCACTATGTCGTCCACCACCTTGGCCTCCTCCATTCATGCATACAAGAAGATTTGATGACATTGCACATTTGGACCAACACATGAGAGGAGACGAACTTGAGTCGAGGACGACTCCAATTCAAGGAGGGGAGGATGATGAGGACATAACTTATATGGATACAAACAACACTCTACTGAATATACAAGATGCAATCAATAGAGTTCATACACAACAATTAATTTCAGAGGTGAACTCGTTCTTATATATTTCCTTATATGTTTTTGAGCATAGATTGCTACTTAATGATTTATTTGTGATTAGGATCTATGGAGAGGTTCAAGGAGTACTTGGAGGGAGTATTAGGGACGTGGAAGACCAGAGAATTCGTTCAAAGAAGATGGAAACCGAACCAAACCCCAAATCGTAACCAACTCGGAGTCCAGGACCAGTACGCACTAAAACGGATGCGCAGGACGCATACGAACTCCGTTTTGGATGTTCTACATATGCACGGAAAGATAAGAGGATAACCTTTCCAATGAAACCGGTCCCATGTCAAAATTCCTTCGGAGTCGACGGGAATCGTCGAAACAAAATCAAGTACAGAATCTGTCAGGGTGCTGCGCCACCGTATTGGGCCATTGGGCCTTGTATCAAGTCTAAATCCATTATTTTCGTGTCTTAGGGTAGGTCACGACCCTAACACCCCCTTGGACGTCCTCCCACCTATATATACTCCATAGTAGCCGCCATGAACAATTGGGTTTTGCTTAGATCAATAATATCGCTATTCTACGGTTTGTGAAACCCCAAATTCAGCAATTTCAGATTGCTTCTTCTACGTTCTTGCTTGTGTTCTCGGTTGCACTTGCAGGTATTAGCCTTCTTGGCGAGGTCAATTGTGTGAAGCACGGTTGATAACCAACGGAGCGGTGGTGTAGTGATTGCAGGGGTTGTTCGTGTTCTACTCGAGAGCCTCAGATCATCAACGTCGAGATCTCCACATCAATCGACCTATCCATTACCTTTCGGAAGATCGGGACAAATTCTCCTATCAGATGTACCATTATATCAAAGAAAGCGGGAGGAAGCAACATCTCAATCTTACAAATTGTTTCAGGAAATTGTTCAATCATCTTATCGAAATCTTGTTCCGCCAATTCTTTAGAACAAATTCCAAAAAAGAATCTGCTAAACTTAATTAAAGGTTCAACAACCTTTTCAGGCAATATGTCACATATTGCAATAGGAAGGAGCTTCTGAAATATAATATGGCAGTCATGAGTTTCTAGACCTGATACCTTACGTGCTGTTATGTCCACACTTCTCTTGATGTTTGAGGCATAACTGAATGTGGGCCTAGAGGGGGGTGAATAGGCCTTTTTGAATTTTCTCGGTTCCTGTAACACTCAACAACAAGGTCAATACCAGAGATATCGGACTAGTCCGGTAAAGTGCGGACTAGTCCGGTTTTCACGGGCTAAGTTGATGAAGTTTAGTCAATTTGATTGATTCGTTAATGTTTGCAGCGGAAATATAAACTTGAATGACAGTTTAATAGTTGTATGTCAAATTCTATTACAATTAAGGTTCTTGATCAACAATTTAACTCAAATTGAACAAACTGAATCAAACCCTAGATTAAGATGATCAATAAGATGAAGAACGCAAAAGGACAAGACACACGATTTATCCCGTGGTTCGGCTACCATGAAGGCAACCTACGTCCACGTTGAGGAGCCCACAAAAGGACCGGGTCTTCTCCAACCCTTTCCTCGTCGGATCGCCACGAAGGCCAATCCTCTTCCACTAATCACAAAGGGTAAATAACCAAGTTGAAGGGGCGTTCTCACACGTTGAGAGCTCCCTTGATTACAACTTACAAAGCCACCAATAACACACTCGAAAATTATAAATTGAAACGCAAGAGTGTGTTAGAGAATCAAACCAAGAGCTCAATGATGTGTGCCAAGTGTCTCTCCAATGATCTAGAAGTGATCTTCAATAGATTGATCGATTTTGCACTTAATTTCGTGGAGAGAGGTGGTTTTTGAGTCTCTTGGGAGGTGTGACAGCGCTAGGGTTCGAGAGTATGTAAAAGTGGGCCGTGCACCTCTATTTATATGAGGTTTCTAAAAGTGACCGTTAGGGTTCAGAAAGATCGGACTAGTCCGTGGTGGTCACCGGACTAGTCTGGTGTGCTGTGTGTAGCAAACCCTAAGTGTCCAAGAATATCGGACTAGTCCGGTTGAAAACGGACTTGTCCGATTTCACTATTGGAAATCTTCGGACTAGTCCGATTGCAATCGGACTTGTCCAGACATATGAAACCCTAAGTTTTTAGGATGACAAGTCCGCACTTGGAGGACTTGTTCGATTTAGATCAGTGTATATCGGACTAGTCCGTGTAGACACCGGACTTGTCCGAAGTGGATTAGAAAGAATATCGGACTAGTCCGGATCACAACGGACTTGTCCGATTTTGAGTGACTTGTGCATTGTGTTGAGGACTAGTCCGCATTGGGGAGGACTAGTCCGAAGTGGATCAGAAAGATATCGGACTAGTCCGGTGGATACCGGACTTGTCCGATCTAGTGCATAAAGTGATATCAGACTAGTTCGGCTGATATCGGACTAGTCCGGTCCTGTACAACTTTGTGCATTGTGTGTGTGTGCTTGAAAGTGATTGAGCTCTTGGGTGTGTTTCCTTAACACACTCCATACATAATGATCTACTATTTTCTTCTCCTTGAGCTCAAATTCACTTTGCTTCTCATTTCCCTCCTTTTTGGCATTTTGCTCATTTTTCATTATTTGCATGCATTCATCTCAACAAAGGATTAGGATCCCAATTGCTTGTCATAAATCATCCAAAACCCACAAGGGAGTCCTAGATGCACTTTCAATCTCCCCCTTTTTGGTGATTGATGACAACCAATTGAGATTTCACAAAATAAGGCAAAAAATGAGATTTTCATAAAGTATGCACATATGATTCAAAAATACATCAAGCAACAAGAGAATTATCCATATGTGCATTCTTTATGGTGGGATGCATACTAAGTGCATGAATACATTGAGAATGACATAATTTACTTTAATCAACCGATACCAAGTGCATATGACATTCCAGGAGCAAAAATGCAGTTTTCATCACATTGGAATAAATTGAGCAATTCATCACAAGACCAAACATAATATGAAAAAGGAGTTAAACTATTACAACCACAAATAAAAGATAAAGAGAAGTCTCTCTCCTCGCACCCTACCACATCTAAAGCTAAGACTCCCCCTCAATCTCTCCCCCTTTGGCATCAAGACACCAAAAAGAAGGAGAGGAGGGCCCTAGGGTCTTCACTCTTCACTGTCGGTCCTCTCGTCGTCGTCTTCATCTTCTTCGCTTTCCGCTTGACGAGGAGGAGAGGGAGGAGGAGCGGAGCTGCTCGAACCCCCAATGCCAAAGTAGGCAAGCTCGGAGAGGTTCAGAGGCCTGAGCTCGATGAAGTTCGGGTCAGACTCCTCAGAAATCACTGGAGATCCAATGGGGTCGATCTCCAGCTTCTGGCAGATTTGCTTCATGTTGGCCTTTATATATCTCATATCCTCCTTCCTCTTCTGATTGAGCTTGTGGACCTTCACTTCGGTCTTCTTGCAGGAGGAGAATATAGCGGTCAGGTACTTGAGGATCCCACTAGCTGATCCTCTCTGAGGGGCTTCCCTAGAGGTAGGGACAACCCTAGCAACGGTGCTTGATCTTGTCGGTGCCTCGGGACTGGAGGCCGGCGAAGGAGCAGCCTGGACACTCACTGGTTGAGGCTTATGAGGCCTCAAGGGAGTGTGCTCCACATCCTTCACGAACTCAATACCTGTGACTTTCTCAATCATATACATGAGGTAGGGAGCATAGCCACATGACCTGTTAGGCGTGCAAGATATGTTGACCATATCATTCCAAATGTATTCCGCCACATCAAATGGGCGGTCCTTGCTTATGACTCTCTTTAGGGTTCGGAGGTAACCCTGCACACTCCCAGCATCTCCATCTTTAGGAGCAATAGTCTTCCTCAGCACTCTGTTGAGGACCACAAAGAATGGTTTCATGTTCTTTGTAGAGGGAGGGACATACTTTGAGTTCGGCTCATATAGGAATTTCATCCTATCCTTCTCCATGACACCTATGTTGTGGATGATCAGCCTATCATGTCCAGAGGTGTCCAGATGGAGTAGATTATTGAAGTCCTCTTGAGTGATGCTATACTTAGATCCGTGTGTCATCCAAGTAACACTCTCTTCATCCTCACTCGAGAAGTGGCAAGTTGCAAAGAACTGGGCAATCACCTCATCATTCCAGTTATGCCTGAAGGCAAAGAGATCCTTCAGGCCATGCCTCTCAGCTGCTGCAATGACTTCATCAAAAGCTGAGCACTTCTTCTTCTCAAGGTGTGCCCAGTCAATCCACTGACTGCGCACCACTGGTGTCTTCATTGGGAGATACACCGATTTGTAGAAGTCTGCATGGAAGTTGGACCAAAACCTTCCATCGACAGCTTGCTTTGGCCTGCTATACCAGTCAATGCTCCTGAACTTGGCCGCAGAATTACTGCCCTTGCCGTTGAACTTCTCCTCAGTAGGGTCCCGAACCCCTTCCCTGGGAGCATGGAGCTTCAAGGGCCCGACTGGCCCCGTTGCTATCCCCTTGCCCTTACCCTTGGCTTGGCTAGAGGATGCTCTTGCCTTTGACACTGGCTTCTTTGCCAGCACCTTCCTCCGAACCTGGGGAGGTGAAGGAGCTGGCTCTGAGGGTCTTTCTTGGCGTTTCTTGCCAAGACCCGCCGAGGACCGAGGTGCCACCTCGTGGTCCAACTCAGCCTCAAAGTCAGAGATTTCGTTGTTTGAGCTCGACATGATTTGAGAATGATTGAGCAAGAATGATGGTAAGTGATACAAGGAATAAGTATGAGAAGATAGCAATGGATGGCATTAAGGAATTAAGGAATTAGGTTTAAGGTTCAGAAACATCGGACTTGTCCGGTGCTCAGGCACGGACTAGTCCGGGGTACCGGACTTGTCCGTGCATGGACCGGACTAGTCCGGTGTTCATCCTCAAAACCTAATAGATTGGACAGGATACAATCCCTAATGCAAATCTAGTCTAGCATACATGTAGTACATCAAATAAGCATGTAACTAGTGAAGGGTGCTAGACCAAACGATCAACAATTGAGAAAAACACGATTTCTAGGGTTTTGAAGGTTTTTACCGAAGAAATCGATGGAGGCTCGAAGTTTTGGGGGTTGGAGGTCGGACTAGTACGCTAGCTTCAATCCCCAAGTCTTCAAGCTTGATCTCCGCCCAATTGAGTGGTTTTTCGACGGAGGATGCAAAAGATTGCCTTGGGAGCTCGAGCGCAAGAGAGAGGAAGCCTAGAGTGAATGTGAGGGTGGTCTGCATGGGCGGACTAGCTCTGATACCACTAGTCCGTGGTCACCAGGAAAGAATTGCATAGCCCATTCATATATATTTGAAGGTTCAATAATAGAGAATAGAGAGGCAAAACAATTCAAGTAATCTTGATGAATTTGACCAGTAAGCATACAATAATCATACAATGATCAAAATTCATCAAGATCTAATAATTAACATAGTTTTTTGATAGAGAGAAATGGAGAGGGATGATTTTCACAATTCAATCAACATTTTTGTAGCAATCATACAGGTATGCAACTTTTCAAGCCACACTTCGAGAATCAAGAATATTTAGCTCATTTCGAAGTTCGCAAAAACGCTTTTCATCATGTGGCTTGGTGAATATGTCGGCCAATTGTTTTTGGGTGTTGACATGTGAGATGGTTATGTCTCCTTTCATGGAATGGTCTCTCAGGAAATGATGTCTTATGTCTATATGTTTAGTCCTAGAGTGCTCAACTAGATTGTGGGCTATTTTAATGGCACTCTCATTATCACAAAGGAGAGGAATACGGTTCATATTATAACCGTAATCCCTTAGAGTTTGTCGCATCCAAAGGAGTTGTGCACAACAACTCCCAGCTGCAACATACTCCGCTTCGGCTGTGGATAATGCAATGGAATTTTGTTTCTTAGATGACCAAGAAACCAAAGATCTTCCTAGGAATTGGCATGTGCCAGAGGTGCTTTTTCTATCAACTTTGCACCCGGCATAATCTGCATCGGAGTAACCAATGAGATTGAATTTGGAGCCTTTTGGGTACCAAAGACCAAGGTTGGGTGTATGAACTAAATATCTCAAGATTCTTTTTACGGCTGTCAAATGACATTCCTTAGGGTTGGCTTGAAATCTTGCACACAAACATACACTCAACATAATATCTGGCCTAGATGCACATAGGTAGAGTAAAGATCCAATCATGGAGCGATATACCTTTTGGTCGACGCTAGGTCCATCTTCATTGAGATCCAAGTGGCTATTCGTAGCCATGGGAGTCTTTATGGGCTTTGCCTTGTCCATGCCAAACTTCTTGAGTATGTCCTGCGTGTACTTGGTTTGGCTTATGAATGTTCCTTCCCTTTGTTGCCGCACTTGGAATCCCAAGAAGTACTTCAATTCTCCCATCATTGACATTTCAAACCTGTCTGTCATAATTCTACTAAATTCTTCACAGAAAGATTGGTTAGTTGACCCAAAAATTATATATCATCAACATAGATTTGGCAAATAAAAAGATCACTATCTAGATTCTTTGTGAATATTGTATAATCTACTTTGCCAATTTGAAAACCATTATCAATTAAGAAATCTCTAAGACACTCATACCAAGCTCTAGGAGCTTGTTTGAGGCCATAGAGAGCCTTACGCAGTTTATATATGTGGTCGGGGAACTCTTCGTCTTCAAACCCGAGTGGTTGCTCCACGTACACCTCTTCCTTGATCGGTCCGTTGAGGAAGGCGCTTTTTACGTCCATTTGATACAGCTTGAAATCATGGTGAGTAGCATATGCAAGTAATATTCTAATTGATTCAAGCCTAGCTACTGGAGCAAAAGTCTCATCGAAATCCAAACCTTCGACTTGTGAGTAACCTTTGGCCACAAGTCGTGCCTTGTTTCTTGTCACCACTCCGTGTTCGTCCTGCTTGTTGCGGAAGACCCACTTGGTGCCCACTATATTTGCATTGGGTCTTGCCACAAGTTCCCAAACCTCATTTCTCTTGAAGTTGTTCAACTCTTCTTGCATTGCCACCACCCAGTCCGGATCCTTCAATGCATCCTCAATCCTGCGTGGTTCCAAAAAGGAGACAAACAAGTAATGCTCACAAAAATTAGCTATACGAGATCTAGTGGTTACTCCCTTTTGGATGTCACCGATGATGTTGTCGATTGGGTGATCCCTTTGAATGCATTAGTGTACTCTTGGGTGTGGCACTTGGAGAGTTGTGTGTTGGTGATCATTTTCTTCTCCCCCTGAGTGGTTGCCCTCGTTGATTTGTTGATCATCTTCATATTCTTGTGATTGATCTTGTATCGAAGCTCCCCCTTGTGATTCACTTTCCTCTTGTATTTGTGACGATGACTCTTGTGGTCGAACTTCGCCTAGAGCCATTCTCTTCAATGCTTGATAAGGAGCTTCTTCTTTACCTAATTCACATTGATCAACTTGCTCCTTTTGGGAGCCATTAGTTTCATTGAATACTACGTCACATGCCACTTCAACAAGTTCGGAGGCCTTGTTGAAAACACGATAGGCGTAAGTGTTCGAATCATAACCAAGCAAGAAACCTTCATCGTACTTCGAAGCGAACTTTGAAGTCCTGGGCTTCTTGTTCAAGATATAACATGGAGAGCCGAAAACTCGAAAATATGAAATGTTTGGTTTGTTACCGGTGAGTAGCTCATAAGGAGTCTTCTTGAGTAGTCGATGAAGGTAGAGTCGATTTGCGGCGTGGCAAGCGGTGTTAATTGCTTCCGCCCAAAATCGATCTGAAGTCCTATATTCATCGAGCATTGTTCTTGCCATCTCTATGAGCGTTCGATTCTTCCTTTCGGCAACTCCGTTTTGTTGGGGAGAGTATGGTGCTGAAAATTCGTGCTTGATTCCCTCCTCATCAAGGTACTCCTCCACTTGTATGTTCTTGAACTCCGTGCCGTTGTTGCTCCGAATACTCTTGATCGATAGTGAGAACTCGTTTTGCGCTCGCTTGAAAAATTTCTTGAGTGTCCCTTGTGTTTCTGACTTGTCATGCAAAAAGAACACCCAAGTGAAGCGGGAAAAATCATCAATAATAACTAAACCGTATTTATTACCACCGATGCTTATGTAAGCAATTCGACCAAACAAGTCCATATGAAGTAGTTCGAGCGGTCTTGTCGTAGTCATGATGTTCTTTGCGGGATGATGTGCTCCAACTTGCTTCCCGGCTTGGCACGCGTTACAAGGCCTGTCTTTCTCAAAAACAACATCTTTCAAACCTCGGATGTGATCGCCCTTGAGGAGTTTTTGAAGATTCCTCATGCCAACATGTGCTAGCCGTCTATGCCACAGCCAACCCATGTTGGTTTTTGCAATCAAGCATGTGTCGGGTTCGGCTTTATCCTTGTTGAAGTCAACAAGGTAAAGCTTTCCCTTCAACATACCCTTGAATGCAACGGAACCATCACTCCTCCTTAAGACGGTCACACCCTCGTTAGTGAACAAGCAATTATAACCTTTGTCACATAATTGAGATATGGACAACAGGTTATAATATAAAGATTCAACATGTAAAACATGAGAAAGAGTGTGTTCAGAGGATATTGCTATTTTACCGGTACCGAGCACCCTTCCTTGACTATTATCTCCGAAGTAGATGCCTTCGTTTGGGTCCTCATTTTCTTCATATTCCACGAACATCCTCCTTTCTCCGGTCATGTGGTTGGTGCATCCACTGTCTAGCACCCATTTGGATCCACCGGAGGAATAGGCCTGCAGAAACAAATTATGCCTTGGTTTTAGGTACCCAAGCTTGCTTGGGTCCTTGGAGGTTAGTTACAATACATTTGGGCACCCACACATGGGATTTTGTGTTCCCATGGCGTGGCCCAGCATAATAAGCATAAACTTTACCAAGATTGTTTCTCATTAATACATAAGAGGCATCAAAGGTTTTGAACAAAAGTTGCTATTGTTTATGGATCGGACTAGTCTGTGTGACCGGACTTGTCCGGATGACCGGACTTGTCCGGACCATAACCGTAGTAGTCTGGTGTTCATGAGAGTTCAGGTTCTTAATTTCCGAGTTACCAGGTTGTGAGGGTCCTCCCTTCACAAAGGTAATCCTTCCCTTGTCATTCTTATGATTTCCAGCATTTTGCTTTTCATTATAAGAGTAACCAATGCCATACTTGACATTTGGAGGTCTTTGAACCAAGTATGCACTACGTGCATAGTTGATCCTCTCCTTGTCAAATATTCCACATTGGGTAGGATTTTTATCCTTTGTGGAGGTAGACTTTTCCTTCAAACTGGTGTTGATTTTACCACATTTGCACATATGAACAAGATTAGTTGAAGTAGGTTGAGAAGGTAGACTTGAAGAGGAGGAAGATTCACTTAGCTTGAGTGACTCAACTTGCACTTCAAGGATCTCGTTAACCTTGATCAGGTCATCAAGTTGATCCTTGATTGCAACGTTTGAGTTGGTTAACTCCAAGCAAGTTTTCTTGCTTGAAGCTAGCTCAAGCTCTAGTGAGCTATTTTTCTCCTTTTCAAGAACTAGAAGATTGTCAATTTCAACATACTTCTCCTTTTGGGAGACAATCATGTCCTCTTTATGATCAATTAGCTGTTCCTTGTCAACAAGTTGGTCAAGTAAAAATTTCATTTTAGCAGAAGTTTTTCTATCTAATCCAATTAACATATCTTCATCATAACTATCTAGTTCATCATTACTTGAGTAGGAATGCATGGAAGGAGTTTTGATGTTTACCTTGCGTTTACCTTCCTTTGCCATGAGGCAAGTGCCATGTCTCTTCTTTGTACTGAGTGTGGGGAAGAGTGTGGGTTTCTTGGACATGTTTTCAATGGCTATGCTAGCCATCTCTTCTTCATCGGATGATGAGGACTCATCGTTTGAGTCCCACTCCTTTCCAATGTGTGCTTGTTCAGCTTGTTTCTTCTTCTTGAAGAATTTCTTCGGTTGAGGCTTGGCTTCTTTATTCTTCTTCTTGTTGTCCTCAACGGGCAATCGACTATAAAGTGGTTATACTCACCACAATTATAGCACGCCCGCCTCATCTTCGGCTTTTTCCTCTCCTTGTACTTGCCTTCACTTGATTTTGTTCCTTGTCTTTTCTTCATTATTCTTTTGAACTTTTTCATGAACAAATCATATCCTCTTCGTCCAGCTCACTGCTTTCATCATCGCTGTCCTCCTCAAGCTGTGCTTCTCTTGCTTCTTTGGATAGAGGCTTGAGTGTGGACTTTAAGGAAACTCCCTTCTTCTAGGCCGATGTGAGGTCGGCTATTTCTTTGACGTGCTTGGCTTGTTTCTCCATCATTTCAAAGTTGATGATTTTGCCAAGCAATTCATCTGGAGTCATCCTCTTGTACCCTGGACTCTCTCTGATCATAGAGCATAGTGTGACATTGCGAGGCATAAAGGCTCTAAGGATGAGCTTCACAACCTCGTGGTCATTCCACTTCTTGCTCCCATATGATCGAACCTTGTTTACAAGTGTTTTCAATCGGTTGTACATGTCCTGGGGAGACTCGTATTCCTCAATTGCGAACCTTCCTAGTTCGCCTTCAATCATTTCAATTTTCGCTTCCCGCACATGCCGGTCACCTTCATGGGCTGTTTGTAGTGTGTCCCATATTTCCTTGGCAATCTCCAGTCCGTCCACCTTTGTGAATTAATCTCGGCTTAGAGAGGAGGTGATTACGGCTGCGACTTGAGCGTTTCTGTGGATGGCTTGCTCTTGACTTGGGGTGAGCTCTTCATCATCATCTGGGATGTATATTCCTGTGCACACAATATGCCATAAACTTGGGTTAAGGGAAATCAAGTGCATCTTAATATTTTGCCTCCACATGGAGTGAAGTCCTGGGCTTCTTGTTCAAGATATAACATGGAGAGCCGAAAACTCGAAAATATGAAATGTTTGGTTTGTTACCGGTGAGTAGCTCATAAGGAGTCTTCTTGAGTAGTCGATGAAGGTAGAGTCGATTTGCGGCGTGGCAAGCGGTGTTAATTGCTTCCGCCCAAAATCGATCTGAAGTCCTGTATTCATCGAGCATTGTTCTTGCCATCTCTATGAGCGTTCGATTCTTCCTTTCGGCAACTCCGTTTTGTTGGGGAGAGTATGGTGCTGAAAATTCGTGCTTGATTCCCTCCTCATCAAGGTACTCCTCCACTTGTATGTTCTTGAACTCCGTGCCGTTGTTGCTCCGAATACTCTTGATCGATAGTGAGAACTCGTTTTGCGCTCGCTTGAAAAATTTCTTGAGTGTCCCTTGTGTTTCTGACTTGTCATGCAAAAAGAACACCCAAGTGAAGCGGGAAAAATCATCAATAATAACTAAACCGTATTTATTACCACCGATGCTTATGTAAGCAATTCGACCAAACAAGTCCATATGAAGTAGTTCGAGTGGTCTTGTCGTAGTCATGATGTTCTTTGCGGGATGATGTGCTCCAACTTGCTTCCCGGCTTGGCACGCGTTACAAGGCCTGTCTTTCTCAAAAACAACATCTTTCAAACCTCGGATGTGATCGCCCTTGAGGAGTTTTTGAAGATTCCTCATGCCAACATGTGCTAGCCGTCTATGCCACAGCCAACCCATGTTGGTTTTTGCAATCAAGCATGTGTCGGGTTCGGCTTTATCCTTGTTCAAGTCAACAAGGTAAAGCTTTCCCTTCAACATACCCTTGAATGCAACGGAACCATCACTCCTCCTTAAGACGGTCACACCCTCGTTAGTGAACAAGCAATTATAACCTTTGTCACATAATTGAGATATGGACAACAGGTTATAATATAAAGATTCAACATGTAAAACATGAGAAAGAGTGTGTTCAGAGGATATTGCTATTTTACCGGTACCGAGCACCCTTCCTTGACTATTGTCTCCGAAGTAGATGCCTTCGTTTGGGTCCTCATTTTCTTCATATTCCACGAACATCCTCCTTTCTCCGGTCATGTGGTTGGTGCATCCACTGTCTAGCAACCATTTGGATCCACCGGAGGAATAGGCCTGCAGAAACAAATTATGCCTTGGTTTTAGGTACCCAAGCTTGCTTGGGTCCTTGGAGGTTAGTTACAATACATTTGGGCACCCACACATGGGATTTTGTGTTCCCATGGCGTGGCCCAGCATAATAAGCATAAACTTTACCAAGATTGTTTCTCATTAATACATAAGAGGCATCAAAGGTTTTGAACAAAAGTTGCTATTGTTTATGGATCGGACTAGTCTGTGTGACCGGACTTGTCCGTATGACCGGACTTGTCCGGACCATAACCGTACTAGTCTGGTGTTCATGAGAGTTCAGGTTCTTAATTTCCGAGTTACCAGGTTGTGAGGGTCCTCCCTTCACAAAGGTAATCCTTCCCTTGTCATTCTTATGATTTCCAGCATTTTGCTTTTCATTATAAGAGTAACCAATGCCATACTTGACATTTGGAGGTCTTTGAACCAAGTATGCACTACGTGCATAGTTGATCCTCTCCTTGTCAAATATTCCACATTGGGTAGGATTTTTATCCTTTGTGGAGGTAGACTTTTCCTTCAAACTGGTGTTGATTTTACCACATTTGCACATATGAACAAGATTAGTTGAAGTAGGTTGAGAAGGTAGACTTGAAGAGGAGGAAGATTCACTTAGCTTGAGTGACTCAACTTGCACTTCAAGGATCTTGTTAACCTTGATCAGGTCATCAAGTTGATCCTTGATTGCAACGTTTGAGTTGGTTAACTCCAAGCAAGTTTTCTTGCTTGAAGCTAGCTCAAGCTCTAGTGAGCTATTTTTCTCCTTTTCAAGAACTAGAAGATTGTCAAGTTCAACATACTTCTCCTTTTGGGAGACAATCATGTCCTCTTTATGATCAATTAGCTGTTCCTTGTCAACAAGTTGGTCAAGTAAAAATTTCATTTTAGCAGAAGTTTTTCTATCTAATCCAATTAACATATCTTCATCATAACTATCTAGTTCATCATTACTTGAGTAGGAATGCATGGAAGGAGTTTTGATGTTTACCTTGCGTTTACCTTCCTTTGCCATGAGGCAAGTGCCATGTCCCTTCTTTGTACTGAGCGTGGGGAAGAGTGTGGGTTTCTTGGACATGTTTTCAATGGCTATGCTAGCCATCTCTTCTTCATCGGATGATGAGGACTCATCGTTTGAGTCCCACTCCTTTCCAATGTGTGCTTGTTCAGCTTGTTTCTTCTTCTTGAAGAATTTCTTCGGTTGAGGCTTGGCTTCTTTATTCTTCTTCTTGTTGTCCTCATACGGGCAATCGACTATAAAGTGGTTATACTCACCACAATTATAGCACGCCCGCCTCATCTTCGGCTTTGTCCTCTCCTTGTACTTGCCTTCACTTGATTTTGTTCCTTGTCTTTTCTTCATTATTCTTTTGAACTTTTTCATGAACAAAATCATATCCTCTTCGTCCAGCTCACTGCTTTCATCATCGCTGTCCTCCTCAAGTTGTGCTTCTCTTGCTTCTTTGGATAGAGGCTTGAGTGTGGACTTTAAGGAAACTCCCTTCTTCTTGGCCGATGTGAGGTCGGCTATTTCTTTGACGTGCTTGGCTTGTTTCTCCATCATTTCAAAGTTGATGATTTTGCCAAGCAATTCATCTGGAGTCATCCTCTTGTACCCTGGACTCTCTCTGATCATAGAACATAGTGTGACATTGCGAGGCATAAAGGCTCTAAGGATGAGCTTCACAACCTCGTGGTCATTCCACTTCTTGCTCCCATATGATCGAACCTTGTTTACAAGTGTTTTCAATCGGTTGTACATGTCCTGGGGAGACTCGTATTCCTCAATTGCGAACCTTCCTAGTTCGCCTTCAATCATTTCAATTTTCGCTTCCCGCACATGCCGGTCACCTTCATGGGCTGTTTGTAGTGTGTCCCATATTTCCTTGGCAATCTCCAGTCTGTCCACCTTTGTGAATTAATCTCGGCTTAGAGAGGAGGTGATTACGGCTGCGGCTTGAGCGTTTCTGTGGATGGCTTGCTCTTGACTTGGAGTGAGCTCTTCATCGTCATCTGGGATGTATATTCCTGTGCACACAATATGCCATAAACTTGGGTTAAGGGAAATCAAGTGCATCTTAATATTTTGCCTCCACATGGAGTAATCACTCCCATCGAAGTGTGGGGCTTTTCCAAGAGGAATAGATAGGTAATGGCTATTTTTTGAATTTAAACGATCATAGTTAAAAGGATATCGGGAGTAGTCGGTGTGACTACTCCCCTTCTTCTTTTCTTCAACTTTAGCTTTCCCATTGGAAAGTGCTTTCTTTCTGAGGAGTGCTTTCAGCTCCAGCGTCTCCTCGTCATCATCATCAAAGTCTTGAATTGCTTCGAGATACTTTTCCATCTTTTGGTTCTTGTCGTTGTTCACTTCTTCCTGGTTGTTGATTTTCTGAACTTCCTTCATGTCCGACATGATCTCTTCGAGTGGTTGCACTCTTTCTTGAAGAACCTGCTCTGATACCAATTGAATGTGGGCCTAGAGGGGGGGGGGGTGAATAGGCCTTTTTGAATTTTCTCGGTTCCTGTAACACTCAACAACAAGGTCAATACCAGAGATATCGGACTAGTCCGGTAAAGTGCGGACTAGTCCGGTTTTCACGGGCTAAGTTGATCAAGTTTAGTCAATTTGATTGATTCGTTAATGTTTGCAGCGGAAATAGAAACTTGAATGACAGTTTAATAGTTGTATGTCAAATTCTATTACAATTAAGGTTCTTGATCAACAATTTAACTCAAATTGAACAAAGTGAATCAAACCCTAGATTAAGATGATCAATAAGATGAAGAACGCAAAAGGACAAGACACACGATTTATCTCATGGTTCGGCTACCACGAAGGCAACCTACGTCCACGTTGAGGAGCCCACAAAAGGACCGGGTCTTCTCCAACCCTTTCCTCGTCGAATCGCCACGAAGGCCAATCCTCTTCCACTAATCACAAAGGGTAAATAACCAAGTTGAAGGGGCGTTCTCACACGTTGAGAGCTCCCTTGATTAAACTTACAAAGCCACCAATAACACACTCAAAAATTACAAATTGAAACGCAAGAGTGTGTTAGAGAATCAAACCAAGAGCTCAATGATGTGTGCCAAGTGTCTCTCCAATGATCTAGAAGTGATCTTCAATAGATTGATCGATTTTGCAGTTAATTTCGTGGAGAGAGGTGGTTTTTGAGTCTCTTGGGAGGTGTGACGGCGCTAGGGTTCGAGAGTATGTAAAAGTGGGCCGTGCACCTCTATTTATATGGGGTTTCTAAAAGTGACCGTTAGGGTTCAGAAAGATCGGACTAGTCCGGTGTGCTGTGTGTAGCAAACCCTAAGTGTCCAGGAATATCGGACTAGTCCAGTTGAAAACGGACTTGTCCGATTTCACTACTGGAAATCTTCGGATTAGTCCGATTGCCATCGGACTTGTCCGGACATATGAAACCCTAAGTGTTTAGGATGACAAGTCCGCACTTGGAGTACTTGTCCAATTTAGATCAGTGTATATCGGACTAGTCCGTGTAGACACCGGACTTGTCCGAAGTGGATCAGAAAGAATATCGGACTAGTCCGGATCACAACGGACTTGTCCGATTTTGAGTGACTTGTGCATTGTGTTGAGGACTAGTCCGCATTGGGGAGGACTAGTCCGAAGTGGATCAGAAAGATATCGGACTAGTCCGGTGGATACCGGACTTGTCCGATCTAGTGCATAAAGTGATATCGGACTAGTTCGGCTGATATCGGACTAGTCCGCTCCTGTACAACTTTGTGCATTGTGTGTGTGTGCTTGAAAGTGATTGAGCTCTTGGGTGTGTTTCCTTAACACACTCCATACATAATGATCTACTATTTTCTTCTCCTTGAGCTCAAATTCACTTTGCTTCTCATTTCCCTCCTTTTTGGCATTTTGCTCATTTTTCATTATTTGCCTGCATTCATCTCAACAAAGGATTAGGATCCCAATTGCTTGTCATAAATCATCCAAAACCCACAAGGGAGTCCTAGATGCACTTTCAATAACCATCGGGCATCTTCACATCTGCCAAAAACTTGCACAAGGTGGTGTTCTGATCTTTTTGCAAAGTATATGATGCTGATGGACAATCATACTTCCCTTTCATACCCACCGGATGTTGCTTTGGCCGTATACCCATTTCCTACATATGAAAACGAGCTTGTAGACGATCTTTTGTTTTACCATCCATATTAAGCAATGTACCCAATATGCTATCACAAATGTTTTTTATCAATGTGCATGACATCCAAGTTATGCCTTATTAGCAATGTTTTCCAATACGGGAGCTGAAAAAATATACTTTTCTTCTTCCAACTATGCCACCTATCTTCCTCAGTGCGCTTTATCTTATTATTCGTCTTTCCAAAACTCACTTGATCAAAAGTCTCGTATTGTTGGAGTACTTCGTGACTAGAGAGTGATGTTGGAGCCTCTCTATTCTCTATTTTGTTGTTGAAAGAAGCTTTGTCCCGACGCCACCAGTGATCCTGAGGTAGGAAACGATGATGACCCATGTAGCAATACTTTTGTCCATGTTTCAACCACAAGGCGTCAGTGTTTACATGGCAGTATGGACATGCTAGCCTATCTTTTGTGCTCCATCCACATAGCATTGCATATGTTGGAAAATCATTTATTGTCCACAATATAGAATCTCCCATGAGAAATGTCTCTTTTTTTGAACTGTCGTATGTTTCAACACCATCAGACCATAATTTTAGTAGCTCATGAATCAAAGGCTGCAGATACACATCAATGTTGTTTCCAGGTGACTTTGGCCCAGGAATTATCATTGACATCAACCAATAAGGTTGCTTCATACACAACCAAGGTGGTAGATTATAAGGGATTAGAATCACATGCCATGTATTGTAAGAAACATTCATTACTCCAAAAGGATTGAAACCATTAGATGCTAGCCCAAGTCTTATGTTGCGAGGATTATATGAGAAATTTGGGTGAATGCTATCAAAATGCTTCCATGCTTTCGAATCTGCAGGATGGGTAATATTCCATCATCAATACGTTCTTCTTTGTGCCAGCGCATGTTTGATGCTGTTGATTCTGCCATATAAAACCTTTGAAGACGGGGAATAAGAGGGAAGTATTGTAGAATCTTGCGTGCTACAAGCTTCTTGGCTTTTTCACAAGGTAAAGCCTCTCTTGCATCCCCACCAGTACTATTTTTCCATCTTAATTCACCACATTTTGGGCATCGATCCAGCAGAGAATAGTCCTTCCGGAATAACACACAGTCATTGACACATGCATCGATTCGTAGCTCAGCCCGAGGTCACGAACAACCTTCTGAACTTTATCAAGTGTATTAGGAATGCAATGGTCCTCTGGAAGCACATATGAGAATAGTTCAAGGATGAACTCACACGCTTTTTTTTCTCAAACCAGTTAAACACTTTATCTGGTACAACCTGACAATGAAGGATAATTGGGGCACCTTCTCACAACCTGGATACAACTCCTTTTAGGCATCATTTAATAAGTCATAGAATGCCTTTGCACACCCAGTTGGCTCCTGCTGGTTTATAGCATTTTCTGGATCATCAACACCCGCTGAAGTACCACCATGATCACCAGTGCCTCTAAGAAGGCTGCACAACATATTTTCCATAACAGCATCATCAGAAATTATCTCCTCATTATTTGCTGATTGCTCAACAAATTTTTTCTCAACTTGTTTTTCTCCATGGTGTACCCAACAAGTATAATCAAATGACATCTTATTACGAAGCAAGTGAATATGAACTTCCTTGCGTCTCCCTTGGCAAATATTATGACATTTCGTGCAAGGAAAAGGCTTAGTTTCTTCTTCACGAGTGCCCTGGAATGCTAAATTTAAGAATGGCTTCATTCCATCCTG
Source organism: Tuctoria greenei (assembly GCA_036927565.1). Lineage (NCBI taxonomy): Eukaryota > Viridiplantae > Streptophyta > Magnoliopsida > Poales > Poaceae > Tuctoria > Tuctoria greenei. The sequence goes on from JAYESD010000010.1 coordinate 2,986,214, forward strand.
CTACTCCTTCGTACGTCTGTCTTTTCCCATCCATGTCTTCCAACAATTCAATCAGCGTATCTGTAAGAGGATTGAACTACAATAACATTATGTGAGCAATTGTACCTAGCGCTGTTGCTCCTCCACGTGCGGCGGCCGGCGGATGCTCCTCCACGCCGGTGGACGGCGGATGCTCTTCCAAGAGCGTGGCGGCCGGCGGATGCTTCTCCAAGAGCGTGGCGGCCAGCGGATGCTCCACCAAGAGCGTGGTGGCCGGCAGATGCTCTTCCAAGCGCGTTTTGTGCAATCGGGAGAGGGGGCCATTGTGGATCGAAGGGTCTGGCGGGAAGGCAGCCAAAACAAAGCGTACGTGAAGCTATTAGAGTAGGCCCAACACTGCGCTGGGCCGCTTGTTATTCATTGGCTGAAACTTTGCTGAGTCACTTTGTCTTCCTGGGTCGAAAATGCTCTGGAGTGCTTGGTGTTCGTCCCCATGTACGCGTGAGCCCATGTACCGAAATTTGGCGTCGTTAAAGGAATTGCTTTTCGTTAAATGGAGAAATTTTTAATTTGACACGCGAAGGGCCCATCGTATGCGGGGAAAATTTATACTTTAAAAGAATACAATTCCTTGGCGTTATCCCTGTCATGTCCGGCCATCATACGACCTCGTTCGTTCATATGCACACATGTCATAGTCATGCAACTGCTTCATCCGTCCGTTGATGTGGACACATGTCACAAATGTGGAACTGCTTCATCCGTCCGAACCCGACATTTATTTTTGAGTTATTTATATTTGCTACCTGAAAAGTACCTGATACTCGATATTGTAGTCTTTTCAGTTCTAGTCTCAGTTTTATCGGTTTCAGTTTTTCGGTCTCGGTTTATTTGCCCACCCCTAATTTACGTAGTAGTAGCATATGGGATGTACATATTTCTCCTCCATGTTTTTTTGCAAAACTATTTAGTGATATATCCTATGTGCATATTACATATGTAAAACTAATGTAAAGTATAAAACTTTTTCAAAGGGAAGTCTTAGGTTTCATCAAATCTATCTTAGAGATTTACGCAATTTTGATCTGTTTTAACAACACAAGAATTGTACTTCTAGATTCAGCATGAAAATATTTCCATAATATACAATCTAGTACTACATGTTATTGAAGTTAATAAATTCCCTATAAATCATTGGTCAAAGGTAATTAGTTCGACCAAAACAGAAATAGAGTTGAGTTGGGGCGGCGGAAGTATTATACGTTGCTGTTTGTCGCATAAGGTTTGGTCCTTTGTTCAAGCCGTAGCCATTTGTACAGGCGGTTGATGCGACCGGGCGCACCGAGCTTACGTGCGCACTAGTCACCGAGGCACCTTAAACGCGCGCATCGCATGCGCATCTTTGAATTCAATTGGAACCGCTCCGGGTCCCATCACCACTACTGCGCGCGTCCGTTCATGTGGAGACATGTCACAAATGTGGAACGGTATGCACAGCCTTGGATATGCATACCGTATCCATAAATTTTTTTCCTCGTTTGGGTAGGAGTGGTTCCACTTCAATCTAAGTGGATTGGAGAGTGTCCGGCCATCATACGACCTGGCGTAATGAAGATTTTTGAATCTGATATACTCCTCTTTTTAATTCTTATTGTTATGACCACAAGTTGCATTGTCTCAACCAAACACCACGTACAACAACAATGACTCAGCGTAATCGGGAACTGGCCAATTAAAATGGAAGTTAGCAGTCTCGCGGTTCATAGATCGAAACGTGCGCGATCCTTTTTCTTATTCCTTTTTCTATCCATAACCGTGAGATTGTTGAGTTCCATCTTCACCGACACATATGTACGGTCTGGGTGTGCCGGTGTGTACCTTAACCCCCCTCGTGCGTCCCCGGTGGTGGTTCGAAGACCCCTGCAGGTATGTTTTGATTCCTGTCCTCTAACTACATCTAGGTTTCCGATGACGCATGCGGTTGACCACCAGACAAACCAGCAAAGCCTCGGTGATGAGTGGCATGCAAATTTCTTGATGACAAACTGGCTGCGGGGGCCTCCCGTTCGGATGCAACTTCGGTGCTCCCATTTGTGCTTCCATGCGTACTCCCGCTTATGTGTCATCATCTAATTGGTTGAAGTTAAATCAGGCATTATGTTAGGTAAATGAAAGGGCCAATAAAATCATGACACTTAAGTAGGAGCACGCATGGAAGCACTGAATGGGAGTATACAAGCCGTGTCCCTCCCGTTTTGTCCTCCCATGCATCATCCCGCTGATGTGTAAAAATGTTATTGGTCCATTTATTAATGCTTAGTTTAACTACCATACCTTCACAACAAATAATATGATGACACGTCAGCGGGAGTGTCATCAAAAAACTAGAGATGGATGCGTCAGCAGGCCGCAGTCAGCGGGCCGCAGTCAGTTTTTCATCAAAAAACTTGCATGCCGCTCAACCTTTTTTGGTTTGCCTGGTGGTGAACCACCTGCGTCATCAGAAACCTAGAGATGGAGTAAGAGGACTGGAATCAGAGCATACCTATAAGGCTCTTCCCAACAACCACCGGGGACGAACGACGTACGGGGGGTTAAGGTACACCGGCACACCCGTATCGTACGTGTACCCGACCAGCCATGTAGTTTCCTTCGAACCTCCGACAGAAGAAAGCGGCATGCAAGTTTCATTTTGTATGGAGAATGTTTGTTGTGTATTCATCAGGGGACACAGATACACTTTATATAGGCTAGCTAGTGTAGTGTGAAACCAAAACAAAACCCTTTCGCACTACACAGATTCAAAAGCTAGCGTTAATGACTTAACGTAGGCCTACGCAGTCAAACAATGATGTTAGACCAATGCAGTTAACAATGACTGTTACATGTGTGCGTGCTTATCCTTTCTACAGTCTGGTGGTGAACCGCCTGCGTCATCAGAAGCCTAGATGGAGTTGGAGGACAAGAATCGGAGCATACCTGCCTGGACCAGGATCGCCTGACGTAGCGACATTTTGTTGCATGTGTGCAGTAAAGGCTGCATCCACCGTTTGTTTTGATCCAACAGTTGTACTTCCCAGCTATCCAACTAAGGGGTCCATTCAAATCGTTTCTTAAACTCTTGCCTGCTTGCTTGAACATGAGAAAGAGTTTACATGTATATAATGATGCATACTTTAAACATTTAAATAAAACAAACTTTTATCACAAATTAACAGGATTAAAAACACATTAACTATCTTATGTGGCATGCCAATGTGTGGATGTCCAACTAAGAGTAAGGATGAAAGTGAAACGGTTTTTTGAAGTTGGTAGACTAAATAATTGACCCATTTGAAAGTTGAAGGACCGAACTTAGTTTTGATTGAAAGTTTGAGGATGAAGTTGAGTATTGCCAGCTTGATGAGCTCAAGCTCGAAAAGTTCGAGTAAGCTCATTTGTAAAGTTGCCTGTACGATACTTTAACTACTAGAGGTGCCAGGAGATCGCCCGCAGCGGGGCCTGCAAAGCAGTCTGTAAAGTAGTATAGAGTACTAACAGGTAGCGATGACTGGAAAGAAAAGTGGAGATAATCAGCAGAGAGAAAAAAAGAAAGGACGAGAAAAATGTTTGAAAAAGATAGGTAGAACTCCAACGTACCACTGGCCCTATGCCCCTATACGCGGTGTAATCATTACCATAACTCCTATACGCGGCCCGAAGTTATTACCACTGCTTCAAGGGAAGTGCTGCGGACTAGATGTGCCGATTATTTTATTTTGTGTTTATTGGGGATTATGTAACAGCTAGTTTTGTCGATTAGCGACAATTGGAATGAAAAGTGGAGACAATGAACAGAGAGAAGGGCACACTGATTTCCTTCGTCACAAACTACTGTATGATTGAATGTATTCATTTCTGTAAGAATCCATTTCTTTAAACTGTCCCGTGAGTTTCCTTTGATGCAAACGGGGCTAAACATAAGCCGAGCGCACTTAGGGGAAACACAACAAGTGCAACATTCATCAGAGACGAGCGGGCATAGGGGAAACACATATACTAATATAAGTCTATTTTATATACTCCCATTGTTCTCTTTTAATTGGCGTTGGGAGAACTAGTGGTGCGTCCAAACGGGAATGGAGGGAGTATAACCCATATAGTACAACGCCAGACGGAAGAACAGGTCATGCTCGTTCTTAATCCTACAGTTCTATGTACAGAAGACACTCCACTCCTCCCATGTAGGCCTGCTGCAGCGGTCAGTTCCCTAGTTCCCCCCTATTGAGCAGTCCCAAGCGTTATCATCAATGTTGGGCCCCGCCACCGGTGGCGCTTCTGGACGAGTCCTGCCCAGGAACCTCAAGGCGACATCATCGATACTATTCATGGCTTCATGCCAACATTGGCAGTACTCCTTGTTGGTCCACTTCATGGCGACGGACCCGACCGCATTGTAGCCGACGTGGGCCTCACGTTTGACCTGCCGAATATACTCGAAGGCGTCATGGTACCCGCGGTCGGCATCGTAGCGGAGCATGGAGAGGACGTAGGCCGCCACCATGTGGCCGTTCGCGGCCGCCCGGGCAAGGAACTGGGTGCCCGGCTGTGCGTGACCGTGCAGGAAGACGAGGTCGAACCTGGTGACGTAGCACGCATGAGGGTTGCCGACGATTGCCAAGCGCTCCACGAGGCAGTCGTAGCTCCAGTTATACTTCCGGATGCTCTCCCGCTCCAACGCCACGGGCCTGCCCACGGCGCGATCCCGGCATGCTGCATGCATGGCCTTGTAGGTGGCGTGCAGACTGGAGAGGTGATCCATGGGCTGCGGGGAGGTTGTGGTGACCCATCCCGTGATCAGGAGCGCAATATCGTGCGGAAAGGGGAACTCCATGGGCTTCCAAGGGAACCAATGAGGGCGCGCGCGAGGAGACGAAGAGGAAGAGTACGCGCGGAGAAGAGGATGGCCTGTGTGTTGCGGAGAAGAGGATGGTGTGTCTTCATTAGTACCCGCGGAGAAGACGATGAGACGCGCACAGTGATGGTTATGGCTTCTAAAGTGCACCGTTTGGAATGCTACTTCAGAAACTGGGGTTACGGCTTCTAAAGTGCAACTGTACGCTACTTTAGCCGCTGGAGTTGTCAGTAGGCAGGAGATCGCCCGCAGCGGGGCCTACAAAGCGGTCTGTAAAAAGTACTCCTCCCTCCGCCCCAACTCAACTCTATTTTTAGCTTTGGTCAAACTTACCTTTGGCCAATGATTTCTTGCCTGGTCCTTATCCTGATCATCAAGGTCCTCCGCCTGTTGCCCCAGATGACTTGGGGCAGAATAGGGATGAAAACGGTCAGAATTGAGCTTATTACCTTTGACAACTCCTTATTCAAACTGGTGTCTGAATAAAAAATTTAAAGAATTGATCTTATTACTCCCTCCGTCTCTAAATACTTGTCGCTTTGTAGTTCAAAAATAAACTACAAGGCGATATTTACTACGGCCCCATTTGGAACGTAGGAATCCATATCAAAGGAATTGGAAAAAAACATAGGAATAGACAAAATGCAGGAACGAAGAAAGTGAGCAACTATAAACAAAATTCTTTAGAATCTTAACTATCATTATTTGTAATACATAAATCAAAGTCATAATTTCTTGCCAAAATGAACTACCAGTTTCCTTCATAAACAACTTCATTCCTATATTTCTAACATCAAAACGTCTATTGCATTGCAGTAGCTCAGAAATAATTATTCCCTTGTTTCAAAAAAAGAAATAATTATTCCATGCAAATCATTAGGTTAGTTAATTTGACTTTTAGCACCCTATATATTCCCTCCATAGCCAACCAGCAGACCACAAAGAACTTGGACTGGATTATTTCATTCCTCCATTTTACATAAGAAAGGAAGTCTTTCTACAGGAAACGAAATATGATTCCTGTGTTCCAAACACCTGTGACATCAACACAATGTAGGAATGAATTCCTTTGAAGTTTCCTTTAAAAATCCTCTATTCCATGGGACGGAGAGAGTACATGTCAGCCCGTTAGACCCAACCTACTATTTGGAAAGTATTCACTTATTGTTCGGAAATTTTCCATTAAAATACGGTATTCCGACAATTCAGTCGGAAATCAGTCTAAATCATTTCCATTCCGTTTACCAAATTTCAATGTCCAATAAAAACGGTAATCGAGTGAAAATTTTGGAAATTGTAGAAAATGGTAATCGCATCGGAAATTTTCGAAAATGGCGTCGGACGGTTCGGGAATTTACCGTACCGTTTTCATCCTTAGGGCAGAATGATCCTGGCGACCAGAATGAAGTGTCGGATATATGTTGTCCACGACGCAGGTTTATTCAACACAAGCAATAGGTAGCATATCCTAATGTCTCTCCTCATATATAGCGTCTTATCTAATTTTTCGGCCCAAAATGATCTAGAAAAATTACTCCAGATTCGATGATGCCATAAATTATTCGCTGCTCAAAACAATGATGGTGCTCATCAAGCTCGCAAGCTCAACTTCATTCATCCTCAAACTAGCTAATTATTAGATGGATTTACGTTAACGGGTGTGCATTCGGTCTACCCAATATTTTGGTTCAGGTATTTCGGTCTTTTTCAAAATTAGGTTTCTTGAAATCACTACCCGAATTGTTGTAATAATATTAGGTACCCGAACATTTTGGGTATCAAAATTCTGGTTCGGTCTTCGGTCCTACCCGATATATCCGAATTATACATTATATCCATGTCATGTTTGCACAAATTTAATATGATTGATAAATTTAATCTCATGAGGTCATTTATTATAAATTGACAAATGAAAAATAAAAAATAAAAGTTTAAATCCAACAACTTCACACATCACAATTTGAAAATAATTTATCTAAATTTGAATTGTTCATAGTTTATCACGCATAATTTAACTTATTATTTGATGGACCCACTATTCGGTTATTTCAGTTACCCGAGAGTGGTACCCGAACCCGACATTTATTTTTCAGTTATTTATATTTGCTACCCGAAAAGTACCCGATACCCGATATTTTGGTCTTTTCGGTTCCGATCTCGGTTTTATCAGTTTCGGTTTTTCGGTCTCAGTTTATTTGCCCACCCCTAATTTACGTAGTAGTAGCATATGGGATATACATATTTCTCCTCCATGTTTTTTTGCAAAACTATTTAGTGATATATCCTATGTGCATATTACATATGTAAAACTAATATAAAGTATAAAACTTTTTCAAAGGGAAGTCTTAGGTTTCGTCAAATCTATCTTTGAGATTTACGCAATTTTGATCTTTTTTAACAAAACAAGAATTGTACTTTTAGATTCACCATGATAATATTTCCATAATATACAATCTAGTACTACATGTTATTGAAGTTAATAAATTCCATTTAAATCATTGGTCAAAGGTAAATAGTTTGACCAAAAGAGAAATAGAGTTGAGTTGGGGCGGAGGAAGTATTATACATTACTGTTTGCCACATAAGGTTTGGTCCTTCGTTCAAGCCGTAGCCATTTGTACAGGCGGCTGATGCGACCGGGCGCACCGAGCTTACGTGTGCGCCAGTCACCAAGGCGCCTTAAACGCGCGCAGCGCACACGCATCTTTGAATTCAATTGGAAGCGCTCCACGTCCCATTACCACTACTGCGCGTGTCGAGAGACGAACAGCCAGGCGGGTTCAAATCCCCTACAGTACTGAAGGTGCAGTAGAGATGGCTGACATGAGGGCCGCACATGGTGTGGGACCCACATGTCAGCCACCTCTACTGCACCTGTAGTACTGTAGAGGATGAGAACCCCAGCCAGGCTGCTACTACGCTATAATATCACCCGAGCACGCCATCGCCTTCTCCGCACAGCGACTCTTCCTCTCTTCCCAAAACCACGCCAAGAACACCATGGCTGACAGGACAACACTGCCGCCAAGCCCGCCGAAGGACGCCAAGGGGAAGCGTCCCCGACCGGACTCCCCCCTGGACAAGGAGTGGGCTCTCCGGAAGATGGCTCACGATGTATTTGACAATACATCGCACTCCATGCGTCGTCTTGGGCTTGGCCCCCTTCCAGAGTATGCTGCCATGGGGACCACGGGCCACTACGTCTTCGGCATGACGCACTTGGTCGGTCGCCTCGACGTCCTCTGGGAGATGCTGGCGGACGAGCTCGGTGTCGCCGGTCGTGACAACCAGGTGGCAGCGACGTCCAGGAAACTAGGCTTCCCGTCTCCGCCATGGGAGGCACCCCCGCCCAGCCAGGAGCCCAAGGAGGAGGAGGAGAAGGAGAAGGAGAAGTAGGTGGAGCGAGGTGAAGTAGTTTTTTTCTTGTTCTTAGTTGTGTTGTTTATCTATACTTGTTTGTAGTTTGTGTTTTTATTATTTCCTGTTTGTAATGTATCGTCTTAAGGTAATGAACTTTATATTTCTGTTCGTTGTGCGCAAAAATAGTTCTAATGTTGCTGTCCTAACCATAAACTAGTGGACTATTTATCTCTTTTACCTTTTAGAATGGAATATATTTTCACTTCCAACTCTACTGAGCTAGAGATCCATAAAGTGACTATCACCTACTAGTTTATCTGACAGGACTAGCAGGGAGAAGCCCACTCTCTGTTCAAACCCAACACGGATCCAACATAATGAGCAATCAAACAGCAAAGCACGTAGTAAATCACAAAAAACGCAACAACAGTTTCTGGAGTACGTATCAACTTTAGCCCATATTAGATGCTCGTGGGCGTCATTGCAAAAGGGTGATGACAAAAAAGACTTGATTCGGATGGCTTGCAAAAACAAACTAGAAGTCAGGGTCATCGAAATTTTTGCCCGATTTGGATTGAGTCTTAGTTATAGACTTCCATAATAATAAATGTATCGGTTATTTTACTTTCACAAGTGTGTCATAAAATGTATCGGGTGTTTTACTTTCACTAGTGTGTCATAAAGTGTACACCGGCCACGTATCCTGATCCAACCGTACAACTTCAAATAAAGGAGGGTTAGAGCATCTCCAACCTCTTTGTTATTTTTGGTTTGCTATTCTTTCAAATGAGAAATATGCTATCCACATTTAGCATCTCATTCCATGAGCATCTCCAACCCGTTTGCTATATGATGTGCTATATTAAATGTTTTCATATTTTATTAGTATATAATAATTATTTTAAAATTCAAATAACATTGTTGCAATGGCTATATTGAAACGGTTGTATATATAACAGCTATTTTTCAATTGTTATATTCTAACGACTATTTTTCAACGGATGTATTTCCAACGGCTTATTTTCAATGACTATTTTGCAACGGAACGACGATAATGTACCGGAAATCTGGAATAGCAAACCGGATAGCATTTGCTACTAGTAGCACACTGAGAGCTCCATATAGCAAATGGCTAAAAGTAGCAACCTTATAGCAAACCGGTTGGAGATGATTTTTGCTCTAGATTTGCTAAATAATAGGATAGCACATCATATAGCTAATGGGTTGGAGATGCTCTTTTAGCCATTAGCTATATGGTGTGCTATCCTATTATTTAGCAAATTTGGAGAAAAAATCATATCCAACCGGTTTGCTATTAGGATTGCTACTTTTAGCCATTTGCTATATGGAGCTCTCGGTGTGCTACTAGTAGCAAATGCTATCCGGTTTGCTATCCCTAATTTCTTCTATATTATTGTTGTTTCTGTTGCAAAATAGTTGTTGAAAATTAACCGTTGGAAATACAACCGTTGAAAAATAGTTGTTAGAAATATAACCATTGAAAAATAGCCGTTAGAAATACAAACGTCACAATATAGACGTTGCAACAATGTTATTAGAATTTTAAAATAATTTTACATATTAATAAAATATGAAACTTTTTAATATAGCACATCATATAGCAAACGGGTTGGAGATGCTCATAGAATGAGATGCTAAATGTGGATAGCATATTTGCTATTTGAAAGAATAGAAAAGTAAAAATAGCAAACGGGTTGGAGATGCTCTTAGAAGATTGGTGGAAAATAATATGAACTTATAAGAAAAAGGAGAAGAAGAAAAAGGATGGCGCGCGTTTCGATACATGAACCGTGACACTGTTGACATCCATCTTCATTGCCCAGTTCTCGATTCCGCTGATCCCTCCAGCATGTATTCACACTAGCTGCTCTCTGGTGACTGGACCCAGGGTATCCCGTGGCCCACCCGGCATATCCAGTGGGTGGGCTCCTGAGAAATGTTGTTGTTGTTGTACGTGGTGTTAGGTTGAGGCAATGCAACCTGTGATCATAACAATAAGAATTAAAAATTAGAAAGAGTATATAAGATTCAAAAATCTTCATTACTCTCTTTACTCCGAACTCGGGCCCATCAAACTCGAAAACTCCTCCGCTCATATCGTAACTGCATCAGTTATATATCAGTCCAGTTTCTAGTTAAATTCCAAACTAAAGGTGTAGACGAAGGTTTTGCACAAGAGAGAGAGTTGCGCCGCACCGCCGCAGACGGCAACCTTAGGGACGACAAGGAGAGAGACCCAATGGCGGGGACTCAGGTGTACAACGTGACGTTCAAGGAAGACGTGATCACAACCACCGTGACGCCCTCCGGCATGGCCGTGGAGGACTGGCTCGACGAGGTCCTCTCCGTCCACCGTCGGCGCCTTCACAAGCTCGTTGTCAAGCTCGACGTCGAGTGGCGCCCCAGCTACTCTGCCGACCAGAACCCCGTCACCGTTCTGCAGCTCTGCGTTGGCCGCTACTGCCTCATCTTCCAGGTCATCCACGCTGACTACTTCCCCGACGAGCTGGAAGATTTCCTCGGTGATTCCGACAACCGCTTCGTCGGCGTCGGCATGGAGGGTGACGCCGACAGACTTTGGAAGGACTGGCAGCCGAAGGTGGCCAAAACGGTGGACCTGGCCGAGCTCGCGGAGGAGGAGATGGATCGCTCGAGCCTCCACCGCGCGGGGCTGAAGGACATCGCTAGCGCCATGATGGGAGCCGACATGGAGAAGCCTTACGGGGTGAGGACGAGCAACTGGGACGCGTACAATCTCTCTGGCGAGCAGATCAGCTATGTGTGCATCGACGCCTTCGTCTCCTTCGAGGTCGACCGCAAGCTGCTCTCCGGTGACTACTGATCTTACCACCGAGTTTGCGGATCGGCTGCCGTCGATCATCCCGGCATATGAAATTGGTAGGTGCATCGCTCAAGTTCTAGCTTTTGTGCTTGTGCACCCAATCTCTCATGAAAGTATTTTTTCTTGAGGAAACACTATATCTTGCTTTGAAAAACATGCATGTTATTTCACATGCATCGAGGTCTTTCACATGCATGTTAGTTGTCCATGTATGCTACGCCCCAAACATGATCAACGAGCCTCAAACATGACGATCTCTCAACAAAAAAGAGAACACGTAATGTCAGCAAACATGATCGAGGTCTTTCACATGTATGTTAGACGTACATATTCTACGTCCCAAACATGTAATCCAAGAATAGAATAATATTTCCTACCATGTATATATATATTTCTATATTTATCCTATTCTCTACCATGCATGTGTGTATGCTCTCAACCTACAGTATATGGCAGTTTAACTACCACACTAATGAAGAATATTATCTTGTAACCAATAGAGATAACAAATTTGACACAAGGATGTTCCCTTGACGGTACGAGGAAAGAATGTGGACTACCATCGTCTAATAAGCACACAAGTCTCACTACGTACATACGTGGTTCATCAAATAAATCGATCGCATGCTGCCATTATGTATCGTTGTACTCGTCTTTTGAAGAAACAACAGACGTAGGTGCTAGCCGCTACGTGTTCTGATTTTAGGAACAAATGAACACACTTGTGAAAACACGTACGCCACATCCGATACTCAACGTCATCCAATTAACATGTTCCTCCACAAGGGGGCATAATAATCCTCAACACGTGACCAAACATGCTTGATCGCGAGTCTCTTTCACATGCATTACATTCATGTCCACCATCATCCATGATCACAACAATTATCAGTCCAATATGGACTCTCGGTCGGCAACAGTCCGATCCTTAAAAAAAAAGATATGGACTCTCGGTCGATTGCCACGCGCGTTCACGTCAATCTCCGCACCTTTGTGTGTCAAATTACAAAAATGGCCGATGGGACGTGTTGAGCCTTTGCGATAACCGAGAGGAGGCAAACCGCGGTTTGGAGTAACTCTGACCGTCGATTCAAAAGCACAATTTTTGAAGCGTACGATCATTTCCACTCACGCGCTTAGACGATGACCCGCTGTAAAGGCACACCTTCCTCTTCTTCTCCGCCGCACCTCTCAATCGATTTTAGCCTCCAAATTTCTCCTCTTGCTTCTCTGCCGCACCACCGTCGACCACCTCTCTCTCTTTGTTCGCACCTCCGTCGCCTCACAAATGGGTAGCCCCGCACCGAAGCGCTCCAGGTCATCAACGTCCTCCAAACCTCCTTCTCTGTTTTCGTTGCCGCGAAGGCCGGTGGAACTGGAGGCGGCACCCGCACCTCCTCCGCTCACGTCTCCGCCCGCGGTGCTCGCACCTCTTCCGTCCGACTATGATGAGACTGTCTGCCTCATGGAGGAAAGCATCGACAAACTTGATGGCAAGCTTAAGGAGGTCACCAACAGTCTGTTCGCCACCGACGTGCAAGCAAAAGCGCTCGACAAAATGGTGCAGGATGTATTTCACAATACATATCACTCCTATCACCGACTGGGACTTGGTGTCCTTCCCCACCACGCCAGCATGGAATCCATCGGCTACTACATCTTCGGGTTAGGCTTTGTTGCCGCTCGTCTTGACTGCCTCTATGAGACGGTCGGTGAGGAGGCCGGAGAGGGGTTTCGCGAGCAACTCGTGAAGGTCGTCAGTCGTAAGAAGTTCGATCTGGTGTTGGAGGATGTTCCGCCGGCGGTTGCGGCGGAGGCGGAGGCGCCTCTGGCGGAGGTGGAGGTGGACAAGTCCTCCTCCGAGTAGAGTAGGATGAGTAGTAGTTTTTTCTTTTGTTTTCTATGTGTTTTTTTCTTGTTTGTAACATATGTGTTGTTTTTATGTTAATGAAAAATGTCTTTTATTTTATGTTCATGAACAACGTGTCGTACAGTACATGCACTAATGAAAAACTCCTCGTTTTATCGAAAAACATCGCATATGGAAAATTAACACATTAGTAATATTATACTGTATCTAATAAATACTCCCTCCGTATTCTTTTATTTGACGTGTTGGACAAAGCATTGAACTAACATTAGTAGGACGTACGTAGTAGAACTATATTTCAAAAATGACGAAAATAAAAAGCTACACACTTAATTAATTTTATTTCTTTTCTCTTTACCAGCTGTCATCGTGCCCGCCCCACCACCCCCACCCACCGGCCTGGCCCTAGGCAGTAGCCCACAAATTTTCTAAGACCCTGCCGCACAGCATCGCGCGTGCGCCCCCGCTTAGCACGCCGTCCGATCAAAATCGCATAATCGTGGGAGCGGGACACGCGGGATTTCCATCCTTCGGTGTCCACACAACAAACCCACCAGCGCGAAGCGAAGGATCTCAGTGGGAGTTCCATGGGATGGCGTGCGGGGTGGGGCGCACGCACGACGTTGTGCGGCAGGGCCGCATAAAATTTATTTCCGCCTGCCTAGGCTCAGAGTCGGGCCTGCCTTTAAGACCATTCGCAGTGGTTCACAGTAAAGCTTAAGGCTGACACAGTTTTTCAATACTAAAGTTTTGGAAGCCATGATTTTTAAAATGAAATGGCAATACCAAAGTATTTCAATAACACAATTTTGTAATACCACGATTTTGCAATACATAGGACTGTTTGGTTGACAAACACCATTCTGTAAAAAATACCATAGTAATCTCAAATAGCACGGTATTAATAATTGCTCGAAAACTCCAAAAATACCGTTTTCCCAAACACCAGAATCGAATTCTCTGCGGCCCTTCCGCACATCCGTCTCTATGCAACCCTGCCCAGATGGTTGCCATATACGTTCACGCTCCCAATCTTACAGCCAAGGGCGCATTGCACGGTTCCCGCGACTATACCACCCTGCCCTGATGATTGCCACATACGCGAGCGCACCGAATCTTGCAGCGCGCACGAGCACACGAACTCCACGTTCGAACTTTGCTCAGCGATCCAAATAACTCGGCGCTCGGCATGCACGATCCATCATCATGCGCACGAATAATATTATGAAATTATCACCTTTGATGATTCAATAATCAAATCAAGTTTCATCCAACCTACCAACAAAAAAGTGGATCGTCCAGTCCATCCAACCAAACGTTAATTTGGATGATCCAAGACATAAATAAATGATTGATCTATCTCCAATCGAACTTTGATGTCAAACCAAACGCAATTTATGACTGAGCAATTTGTCACATGTCACTAGAGTGTACGCACAAATGACAAATACATGGCCTCAACACCGGGTTTAGGGTGCATCGTGGACTAACCACATGACTCGACCAAACACACACATAATTACAATACACCTGCAAGAGCAACTACCTGGCCGCATCCACAACTGCATCCCGATGCTGCAAAAGGATGACTAGCAGTGGAAGGTGAACACGTTGCAGCAGCAGCGCAATGGAAAACAGTGGCAGCGGACGGCGACGTACATGTTTGTTGGCGTAGTCGACCTCACACAACTTCCGCGAGTCGTTCACCTTCCGCGGTGAGCTGAACCACACTGGCAGGAACTCCTCGGTTTCGTAGTCGAAGCATGACTTGGAGAAATGGGCCACCAATGCATCCTGACCCTGTGAAAGGATGACGAGCAGTGGCAGGTGAACACCATGCAGCAGCGGCGCAATGGAAAACGGTGGCAGCAGACGGCGACATACCTGGATGTTGGCGTAGTCGACATCGAACATCTTCCGTGAGTCATTCACCTTCCAACGGAAGCCATGCAGGCGCTTCGTCCACAGCCGGAACACCGCATCTGGCGATGTGATGTTGACAAAGCAGTAGCCCTTGTTGGCCTCGGTCCTTGGCAAATGCAACAAACAAGGTTAAGTATCAATCAGTAAAACACTGGAGCTTGATTAGTATAATCATATATTTCAAAGCATAGGCGTGGTACTTGAAGTCAAATGGAACGTAAATAAAATTGTAAAACCGACTTGACGCGGCCCACTGCAATTTTCGGGTTCCCCTCGGCGCAGTGCTGAACAATGATGTTCATTACTTTTTGCCTCCTGTGGAAAATGATGTAAAACATCAGGTATTAACGTATCAACAAATATGTGGGGGAGAATACCAACGCGCAGATTTAAAAGTATGTTGCGGATCATCAGCGTCGTCAGACCAGAAGCAGGGTCGAAGCGGCACCGTGGCTGCCGCGAACTCGAGAACGGATGAGGAGAAGGCTCATCGCCAACAGATCGAGGGGACAGAAGCTACACGGCCTCTATGGGCGATGAGCCTTCCCCTCGATCCGTTCTCGAGTCGGGGGCGGGCTGGTGGTGGGGGCGCAGGGGCGGCGGGCTGGCGGCGGAGCCGGGCGCGCGGCAGCGGGGGCGTGGCAGGCGACGTTGTGCATCAGGGCCACAGAAAATTTATTTCCGCCTGCCTAGGCCCAGAGCCGGGCCTGCCTTTAAGACCATCCGTAGTGGTTCACGGTAAAGCTTTAGGCTGTGTTTGGGAGCATAGTTTTTCAATACTAAAGTTTTAGAAACCACAGCTTTTAAAATGACATGGCAATACCAAAGTACTTATTTCAATAACACAATTTTGTAATACCACGATTTTGCAATACATAGGACTGTTTGGTTGACAAACACCATTCTGTAAAAAATACCATAGTAATCTCAAATACCACGGTATTGCTAATTGCTCTAAGACCATCTGCAGTGGTTCACTTTAAAGCTTACTAGACTAGAAATATAGAGTAGATTACTGGAAGTATAGAGTTAGTGTCCAGAGTGAAATGTTGGAAGTATAGAGAATATACTTGAAGTATAGAGGGATAGAGTAAGTTTCAGAGGAAACCGCTGCGGATGGTCTAAAACTCCAAAAATACTGTGTTCCCAAACACCAAAACCGAATTCTCTGCGACCCTTCTGCACACCCGTCTCTGTGCGACCCTGCCCAGATGGTTGCCACGTACGTTCACGCTCCAAATCTTACAGCCAAGGGCGCACTGCACGGTTCCCACGACTGTACCATCCTGCCCTGATGATTGCCACGTACGCGAGCGCAGCGAATCTTGCAGCACGCACAGGCACACGAACTCCACATCCGAACTTTGCTCAGCGATCCGAATAACTCGGCGCTTGGCGTGCACGATCCATCATCATGCGCATGAATAATATTATGAAATTATCAACTTTGATGATTCAATAATCCAATCAAGTTTCATCCAACCTACCAACAAAAAATTGGATCGTCCAGTCCATCCAACCAAACGTTAATTTGGATGATCCAAGACATAAAGAAATGGATGATCTATCTCCAATCGAACTTCAACGTCAATCCAAACGCAATTGATGACTGAGCACTTTGTCACATGTCACTAGAGTGTACGCACAAATGACAAATACACGGCCTCAACACCGGGTTTAGGGTGCATCGTGGACTAACCACATGACCCAACCAAACACTCACGTAATTACCATACACCTGCAAGAGCAACTACCTGGCCGCATCCTTCGCGTAGGAACGGCAACGCTGACCAACTTATACTTTTTGTACTAGGTACAAATAATTTTCCTTGTCCATGAGCCAATAAACAAGCTCTTCTGATGCAGCTATTATAGTTAGAAAATGAACTACGACAAAGCGACAAGTTCATGGAGACGGGGAGGAGTACATATGGTCATCGACATCTCTCTCACATGTATGTTATAGTTGCCCATGCATGCTACCGTACGCCCCAAACATAGGATCAACGAGCCAAACTATATATATATATATATATATATATATATATATATATACATATATATATATATATATATATATATATATATATATATATATATATATATATATATATATATATACATATACATGTTAGTTCTGATGCCCCAAACATGATCAACGAGCCTCAAACTATATATGACGATGTTTCAACAAAAAACAGAGAAAAAAACAGAGAAAACACATAATAATGTTGTCATCAAACATGATCGTCGCGTGGTTTTCAAGTGCATATGTTACTTGTCCATGCATGCTTGCTACACCCCAAACATGATCAACGAGTCTCAAATATGACAATCTTTCAACAAAATTAGAAAACATGAACGAGGGTTTGTGATATATATATATATATATATATATATATATATATATATATATATATATATATATATATATATATATATATATATATATATATATATATATATATATATATATATATATATATATATATATATATATATCTGTGTGTGTGTGTGTGTGTGTGTGTGTGTGTGTGTGTGCATGGGTGTGTGTGTGTGTTAATGAATGCACGAATGTGTGGTGTGTTCATCGTCTTGTACTTTTTTCTTGTGTTTTCTGACGATCTTTCAACTATATATATGTATATATATATATATATATATATATATATATATATATATATATATGACGATCATTCAAAAAATAAGAGAAAACGCGTAACGTCATGAAACATGATCGAGGTATTTTGCGTGACAAACTAAAAAAAACTGGAACACTGCATATACCTTGGGCCGGTAGGCTCTTTGCGTGTCAAAATTAAAAACTGGAACTGAAAAACTGAAACACCGCTTGATGGACCTATAAAGTATGCCAGGTGGGCCACTGCATACCCTGGACCCTTTGCATGTCAAATTAAAAAACTGCGTGTGAAGCGGAGATGGAAGCCAACCGCAGTTTGGATTAAATCGAAAGAGCAGTTTTCGAAGCGTCCGATCATCTCCACCCGCACGGGACGAGGACCCGCTATAAAGGTACACCCCTCCTCTTGCGTCTCCGCCGCACCACTCCATCTCCATCGATCGTAGCCTCCAAACTTCTCTTCCTTCACCGCCGCAACATCGCCGACCACCTCTCGCTCTTTCTCCGCAACTCCGTCGCCTCACAAATGGGCAGCCCCGCACCGAAGTGCTCCAGGCCGTCGACATCCTCGGGACCTCCTTCTCCGTTTCCGTCGCAGCCAATGCCGGTGGAACTGGAGACGGCGCCCGCACCTCCTCCATCCCCTTCTCCGCCCGCGGCGCCCGCACCTCCTCATCCCGTTTGGGTTCATGAGACTGTCCGCCTCGTCGAACACCGCTTCGATGAACTCGATCGGCGCCTGAAGGAGGCCACCGAGCACCTTTACGCTACCGTCGGGCGAGCAAAAAAGCTCAACATATTGGCACGAGATGTATTTTCCGATACATCTCGCTCTCGTGAGCGTCTGGGTCTTGGGAAACTTCCCGTCTGCACCAGCATGGACACCACCGGCCACTACTACTTCGGGTTAGGGTTTGTGGCCGGTCGTCTCAATGTCCTCTATAAGACGATTGGGGAGGTGGCTGGGGTGGAGGGCTGCCAGCATCTTCTGTGGACCGTCGCCCAGAAGCTTTGGACTCAATTGCTGGAGGAGGCGGCAGCGGCAGCGGAGGAGGCGGCGGCGGCAGCGGCAGAGGAGGAGGAGGCGGCAGCAGCGGCGGAGGAGGAGGTGGAGGAGATCTCCTCCGACTCCGAGTAGAGTAGTATTTGTAGTTTTTCTTTTTCTTGTCTTCTATGTGCTTTCGTAGTTCTTGTTTGTAATATATGTGGTGTTTCTATTTTAATGATAAATGTCTTTTCTGTTTATGAACAATGCATCCTATGTAGTATCGAGAAACAACTCCTTTTTGAAAAAGGGGCGAGATAACTGTTGTTCAATGTCTAGCTAAGAATTTGTTGTGTTGCGACAATCAACGACTCTTGGTTGAAACTCCATTGAGATCGTGGTTGAGGTTGCGTTTCTCCTCTTTTGTGTTCTTTCACTCAATTTTTTCATTTGTAGTCGGTGCATGGGAAAATGTATTTTTAGTATGTAGTAGTATATACTTCATGTTATCATTTTATTGTGATTAATTTTACAAAATATTGATTGTTTACCATCGTCCTCTCGTGCACTTGGCTGTATTTGCATATCATTTGCATTAGCACATACGTATACATTTGGCGATTCATATTTTTTTTTCATATTTTTTCTGAATGTCCCACTAGCTAGCTGATGACTGCTTTTAGATTTTGATCTCCATGCATGGCAACAAAGATGAATTAAGAAGTGAGCAAGTTGTCCTAAGAAGAAGTCTACCCCTCTAGCTACACGCACCAGCCATGTGCAGGAATCGACGCGACATGAGATGTAATTAATCACGATTGGATGTGTGCACAAGGGCAGGTCTTGCGTCAAATTCTCCACTCTCGCGAAAATTTTATCGTTCTACTTGGCGCGTCACATTTGAGATTTTGACAATTCAATTTTCACTACCTGCGCCTCCAATTTTAGTCCCGCCTATTATTGTAACCCTATTTCAGCCACGATGAGTATAAATGGAAACACTGGCCTCCGTTCCCGACACATCGCTGCCCCGCTCTTCCAGTGATCTCGCAGTACTCCAAATGTGTTGTCTCTTTGTGTTGTGTTCCATACTTGTATTTCTAAGAAATTCCCGTGTTTTCCTTTCCAACAGTTTTTACAATTTTTCCCCCATGGATCTCGCAGTGACACATCAAAGCTCTTGGTGGTGTTGACTCCTGGGTACAACGCTGGGCAACCAAGTTTGACGGGCTCTACCGAACCTCTTCGTTGCCGAAACCTCCCTGCGACATCGCATCCCGGACTTCAGTTTTGTGCTTGGTAAACTACACGATCCATGTCGTCTTTTTATAGAGCTATATTGGCTTGGTTCTACATGATCCATGCAGTTTTGGCCTAGTTAACTTACACACGATCCATCCTGATATACGAAGATTAAATAAATTAACAAAGAAGAAATGTGGTCTTCTGTTTCATGAATTTAGTTATATATATATATATATATATATACACACACACACACACACACACACTACATCTGTCCCTAAATAAATGTTACTGTGACAGCTTATTACGGTAGTGTATTTCTAGTTCAATTCCTGGTCGGGAATGACAAATACTAAAAACCAGAGGTAGTAGAATGTAGTTTCTGGATTTAGAAGTAAATGACGCACGGGTTATCTGATCAACCACTCCAAATGTTGTACTCTCATTCCTGTTTTACAAATTGGTATTTCTAAGATTTTTAGTTCCCATGGTTTTCACTTTTTTCTTTCTTGTGGCTTTCTCGGATCGTACGTTTTTTTTCTATTCTTTCTTTTCTAATTCCTCCTTTAGTGACAAACACTGCAGTTTATAAAAAGCACACCATCCGATCCAAAATCTACTTCGGTCATGTAATCTAACGTTATCACTGTTATTTGGAATGACTACTTACAATGCTCTTTACATTAGGAACAAGACATCAAACCGTGCCGTCGTCTACAAGCATTCATGGTGGCCAACAATCACCTGGTATAACTATAAATGTGTTTACTATCAAAATTAAACAAATTTAGACAACATTAAATTGTTTGCATGGTACGCAGAGAATATTGCAGCACATGATGTTCAGGAACCCCGAGGTTCTTCACTCCCTGGTACTACTATGATGCATGAACCAACAGCAGGTATAGATATACAAACCAGAAATACTCCTTCCGCCCCAGCGTAATTTTACTTTTAGAGCTTAAAAATGTCCCACTCCAACTCTATCCTCAGTAGTAGCTTCCAACTACCCATATCACATCACATTACTACCTGCCTCTCTATCGTGTCATTTGTTTTCGCGGAGCGTGTTAGTTTTTTACTCTACTCCTTCGGCATTTAATTTGGAGCATTTTGAGAGACTACGTTCAGTCCTTTAGATGTATTGGTGATGGGTGCATCATTGTCATTTGCATTCTCTCCTAGGCTCTACTAATTGTTTTAGCATGCCTTGCGATTCTACTTTCTTATTAGTACTTAGTCGTAAAACCCCACTTTTATTGCATGTAAATTCAGTTATGAGTTTCGTGATCAACTATATTAGAGATCCAATATAGTGGTACACATGAACTTAATACCATCCAAACCTTTCTCGCACTCATGGTTAAATTTTATTAACATGAGTATTGGACTTCACCACTGATTCTAGAATGATTCTATTCACCTCTCTTCAAATTTTAGAATTATTTGGATGAAGTTTATTAAGGCAATTTAAAGTGCAGTACTAATTATAGAGGCTCTAAATTTTTCCTTGACCTTCTAATATTCTCAATAGCTTGCCTGTAAAAATTTCAAGGTTTTAGGAACTCATTTGCTATTTTATTTGAGACGCTTAGAAAATTTGAATCAAATTTAAATCTGAATTTTAAATTCTTTTCCAACTTATTTGAACATAAGATTTGAGTTCACCATTGTGTTCAGAATAATTCATTTACCATCTCCACAAAATTTCATGATTTTTGGAGTTGATCTTCTATTTTTAAATGAATTTTTAACTTTACTGCTGGAGTCTGACTGACCTGTGGGCCCCATAGGTCAGCCTCTGCTGAACGGATCAGCTCGGCCGCCTGCCATCTCTGCACCGGAGCTCTCCCGCTCGACAGCGCACGCGCATGCAAGCTCCAGCGAGCTGCTTGCTTGCTTGCTGCGGCCGTATAAAAGGCCCGGCCGCCGCTCCGGTGTTTCCCTTCCCCGATCGGTTTTCCCCCTCTCGCTATTTCTTCTCCGCCATGCGCCATCGTCGCCGCTCGCCTCTGCTCCGTGGTGCGCCGCTGTTTCACGCAGTTTCAAGCCACGATCCTAAAAGCTTAAAGGTGCGCCTAGTCGAGCTCTAACTCGCGGTGCAAACCGTTTCCTTTTTCAATTAGAAATGAGCAAGTTATCAGTCTTCTTCTTTCCGGCCGATGTGAGGAAGCTCGCTCGGTTTCCGTTTCAATTCCGTTTCTACAAGTAAATATTCTTTGCAATTGATTAGAGATAGTTTCTATAGGTCCTAGCGCTCCTAACTGAGCAAAAACCCCGAAAAGTTATCGAGCAACGGCCGAGGAAATCGAGTTTTGCTCGCCGCCGGTGAGGAAGCCTCGGTTCGCCGTCGAGCTCATAGTTTCCGATTGTTTCCTCCTCTCCCACGTCCAGTTCCTTGATCTGCATCGTCCCAGGAAGGTTTTGAAAAAGGTCCCGAGTGGTTTGAGCTACTCTGGAGCGAGTTCCAGTTTGCTCGAGCGCTCACCGCCGCCGCCGCCGTCGCACAACCATTTCTGGCGAATTTCTGGTCCCATCGACTTCACCGTCGTGCTCAGCGACTCCAAAAACCCCCCAGGCGGCGAGTTTGGGTGAGTTTGGCCCGTCGGTTTAGCCGGCGGCGAGCTCGCTGGCGAGTCACCGCCACAGGCGCCGCCTCGCGCGGGCGTTGGGCCAAGGTGGGAGACAACCCCGTGGGGCTCACCTGCCAGTAGCTGCAGGATCACGGTGCGGCTGGGATTCCGTGCGGCTGCGCGCAAAGAAATCTATGGACCGCGGTGTTGCATTGACCAGAGCACGCCACGTGGCCCATGAGACCCACCCAATTGTATTTGAATTCTGGCGCCAATATTTTATTAAATTAATTCCAGAAAATTGTTCAAACTTCTAAATTGAATATCTCTCTGTAGACTACTACAAAAATCTTCAAAAAAAATTTTGTTTGAAATCCCTTGAGCTCTAGTTTCCTTTACTACCAGATAGGTTCTGTGAAACTTAATTTTAAATTCTGTAGAAAATAAGTTTCCAAATACAAACACAATTTTTCCAGATGAACCTTCCACTGGAAAAATCCCCAAAATTCACATAAAGTACCCTGACCTATTATTATTTACCAGAAAAAGTTTGGGAGCCATTGAACCTGTTTAGCTTGGTCAGATTTCCAATTCTTTCCTGCTGGTTCAGTTTTCTTCCAAAACTGTATTCAGAAAATAGTATCATTTTCTAAATTCAGTTTCTCCCAGAAGAATTGCCCTAAAAATCCCAAATAAAATCCTGTATGATCCTTAGACCCTAGGCAAACAGGCTGTACAGTTGGATTGGTATGAGACCCTGTATAACATCCTGTTTAATTCAATCATCTTTTTCCTTGATTGAATTATCCCAGATGTTCAGTTGCTTTTTTATACACCAAATTTGTACTGAACAGCTCCTGTAGAAATTTGAGATTTATTTGACCTAATCTTCTAGGCCAAATTCAGTTCCTAAACTGAAAGATAATTGGTTAAGCTTATTCAATTAGTAAATAATTGCCAAAGGGCTTAACCACTTTGATTATCTTTTGCTCCTTGCCAAAAATCTCTATCATAGTCATTAGTATGTCTCAACAAAGTCCCAAAGCCAATTAAGATCATCACTTGCTATGATCATTAGATGTTAATTTGTATAATTTTTATAGTTATTATTTCAAAATCATTCATATACCATATTGTATGCATGACGTGTAGTGACCGAAGTCGAGGAGGCACCGGAGGCAGTGGAAGTGTACCTTCCTGATACTAACCCCGACTCGGACCTGCATCCAGGCAAGCCCGGGTTTGCATTTAAGTCGTTTATAAAATTTTACTTTATCACTATGATGAGTAGTCCATGAATTGTGCATTACGTTTAGGATGATTGATACTCCACTTGGATGGCCAAAACTCCCAGGGATTGGTGGGAACGAGTTACAGTTTGACCTATAGTAATTGCTTTGCTAATGCATAGTAAATTCGGTAGAAGTCGAGTAGTTGGAATCTACTCGCGAGAGATGTAGGACATATCTCACAAGATTGGTTAGATAGAAAATGGCTTAATATAATGAAATTGAGACTGGGCAGGGAATGGATAGGAAGCGACGAGAATTGAGTTTCGGTCGCATAGCCCTGCCTGTGTCGATTAAGGCCCATCCGTATGCAGCCCCTTCGGACAAGCTTTACTTGTACCAGCAACATAATGGATATATGGGCTCTAGTAAAGTGACGTAGCTTGGTCACTTGGGTGTCGAGGCATACCGTTCCGTTTTATAGGTGTGGGTTGAGGGCAGCAAGGTGTAAATCCGCTGGTGGGCACGTCAGAGTACACCCCACGCAGGGACCTCATGCTCGTGACGGATCGACCGGTTCGGCATTTGAGTGTCTCGTGAAAGGTTGCCATATACGACTAGTACTGAAGTGTTATGTAGGTACTGCGCGATGTACTCGCTGGCATTTCTGAAAGTGCGTATGTGTCGTGTTGTCCAGGTGTGTTCTAATTGCAATCACCGTCCCTCGCGGAAATAGAGTACCACTTGTTCACTGAGCGGTGACGTAGCAAATACTAAAGAAGCCAGAAAATCATATTGTATTGAATTATAATTACTTTGCAACCTTGTATGATTTAGAGATAGTACAATTAAAAGTTTACAATTTCCCCATACTTTAGCTGTAATAGCATTTTGTGCTCTGGGCATGTCATATCATCGGTAAAGCGTTTCTTGTTTGATTGTGAAGCCCATGATGTGTCGTGCCTGGAGAATGTCATTTGCCACATAAAACCTGATTATAAGGATCCATTTGCAGGCGAGTCATTTATGCTTCACCTTACCTATGTTTAGTGTCCCCTTTGCATATGTCTAGTGAGACGGGTTAGTCTTGCTGAGCCTTATGCTCACGTTTGCAGTTAACGAGTTTTTGCAGGTTATACAATTGATGTAGGGTTTGATGATGAGGCTGCACTCCCTCCAGGGTGTACAGCCGAATGGGAACCCTGCACGCCGCCATGATTGAGTGTTGCTAGTGCAAAGTATCCAAGGCATGGATAACTTTGCTTTTGCATAGCTAGTGCTAAGAGCATAGCTATTATATATATATATATATATATATATATATATATATATATATATTTTTCTTTGCTTCCGCTAGTATTGTAAAACTTCCGCTGTATTATAAATAAAAGACTTCGTCTTGTATTTTATTCGGGTTCTATTCCTATATACTGTTGGGTGTCGCATCGCACGACACCACCCAATGAGATCCTCGGATGTCAGGATTCCGGTCCCCACAGACATGGTATCAGAGCATCATTGGGAACAATGTACGTGAAAAGAACATATTTTCAAAAATTAGAACTTGAGTGAGGAATTAGCTATATGCCTTTATAAGGAGTATTATTAGTATAAGATATAAAAGTGGTAAACTAACTATGTGTTATTATATTCTATAACGACGCCCCGACGTCAAGTAAGAGGTAAGGTACGCCACCGAGAGCGGGTCAATCTCGGTAAGCTCAGCATACGAGGAGTGGTATGTGAAATTTCCGTGGCTTGGCACGGGAAGTTAATAGGAGTCTCTGAAGCTCTCAATGTTTCTGAGAACCAATGACACGCGGTACTCTAGCGTGCTTCAAAGTTAGAGGGAGCCCCCATCGGGTGGTGTATAACCTGATAGTATGCCTCTCTAGAACTATCCATGTTCTATGGGAGCATGCAAAACACGTATGCCCGAGCATGTATAAGCCAGATCGTACGGGAGTCTTTGCTGTACATACGTATTTACAGCCATGTACCTCGAGACATGACCTCGCTCGAGGGCGACTCACACCAGAGTCGTATGCATTTATTTTCATATATATTATTGTGACTGCCTGTCGTGTTTCCCCATACCACCTTTGAGGTGTGAATGTGTGAAAGGGGATTGTTTGTCTTTTGCAGCATTAACTACGATAGAAGACCGTGTAGAAGCCGTTTGCGAGAGAACGATATAGGAACCACCTATAGACGTAACCGGAAATACCGGATAGAATTTTCTTTGGTGAGATACATAGTACCGTCAGTATCAAACATGATACTAGACCATCCCCAATGACAGAATGGATGCATAATTCTTTGGAAAGTCCAAATATCAGATGCTGGTAGGTTTGAACTCCGTAAAAAGGGACTCCGACTCGATAGGGTAGATAGAATCAAGATTCTTGAGTTCTGGCAGAAGTTGGCTCGACTTCGCCAGGTTGTAATCTTGGCTATCGAATAGATAACATAAGAGTATCATATATGGATGGAAAGCTCGTGAAGACCTCTACAACTTTTCTGTTAACCATCAGGGCAGAAAAGTTTGAAATTCTATTGAAATCTGGAGTCCGGATGACCCAACCATTGTACCAGTTCCAGAAATATTGCGATAACTCACTGTAGGAACATCTTCTGCCTTATTGTGACACATGTATAGAAAGGGCAGAGGCAAGTATACAGATTTTATATTTAGAGTTTTTCCTAATTCAAATTTGATTTAAATCAAATTTGGGACTCAAAACAGTGGACTGCAGGACTACTGGTGCAAACCAGTCAGTTCAACTGTTTAGTTTGGATAGTATAACTCAATCCAGATTAGTGAAATAGTCAAATATATACATATCTGGAAACCTTAGGAAGTCCTCTATCAACTTTATTTTGCATTCCTGATCTAAATCTGGGTATAGCGGTGTCTAATTCCATTTGTCGCAAATTTGGTTCTGGCAGTCCAGAACTTAAAACAGTTCGCACCTATTTGTGAATTCGCGCGCGATACCTGTATAACAAACTTTTCAGGGGTTAAACCTTTACTTATGGATTGTTAACTTGATGTTATACAAAGTTTATTTTGTCATTACCTCAAAATATTATCATGATAGCCCTGTATAAATTGTGGACATCACTACATATACAGGGGAGGTTCTGTCAAAAAAATTCCAGAAAATATGGGTCAACTTAAAACCTGTATAGATTCTATTTCCTAGCTCACTTGTAGCTGTATGAGTACAATCTGGAAAGCTTGGAAAGTATACTACAACTTTTGTATTCAACTCCACCTTTGATTCTGAAAATCCTGTATGAAACTGTGGTGTTTCTACAGGAAGATGGCAGCAGAGATGATCCAATTACCTAACGGTTGGGTGCACGCGACATGCACTGGTCAAGGCGGGTTTCCGGATTTGTTCGTCATGCTGCTGAGCCAGTGTGGATATGAGGAAGCGCCTAGCTATTGGGGAAAGGAATCCCATGACAACAGAGTGAAGAAGTGTGTCATCTATGTCGACGTACCTGCTGGTCCACCAAGCAACGGATGGGCCCCCTTTTCTATCAAAACAAGGGGTGTTCTATTGGAAGAAACTTGGAGCTTCGCCGCAAGTGTTGCTATGGGGAGGTTTTGCAGACTTCACCATCATCAGCTTGTGGGTACTCCGTATGAGTTATTTCTGGTCAGCGGTAGGGCTGCTGAAGGATGGGCTAACCGATTGATCGCCGATTATGATCTCCGCGGGGGAACATCGGTGACAGCTTTAGCAGTGTATGCATCGGCATCACGTCGCGAAAATGGCAACTAGAAAGCGTGCATTAAGGACTTGGTGAATAATCTGAAGGAAACCATGATTCGAGGGGATCACTTTGAACGTGAAAATAAATCACTTAGGACCTCGATCGCTCCTCTCAACCGACGTCTCCGTTTCAAAGAAGAGCAGTATGAGCTAGTTGCTCAAGATCTGTTAGAGGCTCGTGGAGCAACTCAAGAAATGGAAATTGAGTTAGAAGCAAGCTTAGTTGATGTGCACCAGCTGGGTACTCAGTTGAACACGATGACTGAAGCTCGAGATCGGTCCAGGGCAGAGGCTCAGGACTGGAAAGCCAGTTATGAGCAGGCCCAGCAGGAACATGACGGCTTTAAGATGTTTATGGTGCAGGCTGATGTACAAGCATTGGCTGCCACAAAAGCATCGATAAGGGGTGAGGCAGTAGCTTCTACTTCAGCACCCATAACCGTGGTGCCTAGTTCTGAGGATGACGAAGAAGAAGAAGAAGAAGATCCCGAGGAACTTGAATACGTTGAGTAGGACGTGTCGAAGTAGGATGTGGCAGCACTTCCGCCGACACGGGGAAGCCTATAGTTTAATAGTTGCTCATGTTTTTCTTTTGTGACCATGTTTGTGTCATATTAAGAGTAGTGGTGGTTATGTCTAGATAACCAGATGTGTACGACATCTCAAGAGGACCAGGCATGGTAGAGATGTATTTCCATAGTGGGAGTCTATCATTTTGGAGTTTACTACTGTAAACTTGGTCCAGAGATAATATATCTTGTATAAAGTTTGTACTTTATCAATATATGTTGATGTTGTATATTTTCTATCGTGGTCTACCGCATTACTAATTATATGGAAGGATGAACTTGAGGCAGTGAGACTTATGGTGTGAATCGTTGTATTGCAGCATGGTGCATACACGTGCAGCCCCAGAATTGGGAGGCTCAAGTGGAGGGCAGGGGGATGACACACCACCCTTGGGGCAGAATACGCCTCAGACGCAGCCACCTCCACCACCTCCACCCACACTTCCCAGAAGTCTCACAGAGGTTCTCGCAGCAGTACTCGGCTCGCGCAACGAGCAAACCGAG
The DNA here is from genome assembly GCA_036927565.1 of Tuctoria greenei. NCBI lineage: Eukaryota > Viridiplantae > Streptophyta > Magnoliopsida > Poales > Poaceae > Tuctoria > Tuctoria greenei. Next base: position 3,014,634 of record JAYESD010000010.1, read on the forward strand.
TTGTTGCGGACTCTTGTACAGCACTCGTCCCGTCAAGGGGGACGACATGCTGATGGGCCACGTCAGTCATATCTGAGTTCCTACTCGGATTTCTCATCGACGCATCCATCGATCTTCAGGGAGGCCGATGAGCCTTTGGAGGCGGACAACTGGCTCCGCACTATTGAAGGGAAGTTCGGTTTACTTGAGGTAACCGAACAACAGAAGGCTCTGTTTGCAGCTCAGCAACTGCAGGGTTCTGCCGGTGCGTGGTGGGCAAACTACCTCGCCGCAAGCCCCTCAGGCTATGTCGTGAGCTGGGCGGAATTCCGGGAGGTGTTCCGCGCCTATCATATTCCTCCCGGGATTATAGGGAGGAAGCTTCAAGAGTTCTTGGAGCTGAAGCAGGGAGGAAGGAGTGCTTACGAGTACTCCAAGGTCTTCAACCACTTGGCCCAATATGCACAGGACCAAGTGAACACAGAAGACAGGAAGCGAGAATGCTTCTACCGGGGGCTGAACACCAAGATGAAGGACAAGCTGGTCTTGTTCAACTGCGGCAGCTTCAACGACATCGTCAATGCCGCTATCATGCAGGAGGACGCTACGCGTGAGCTGTCCTCAGATAAAAAGAAGAGGAGTGCTCCGCAGGGCAGCGGAGGTGGTGCTCCTTAGAAGTACCGTATGGTGTACCGATCACCATCCGACCAGAGGTGGCAACCGCCATCACGACCACCAATGTTCAGTGGTCGCCATTTTGGCAACTCCGGGTTTCAACCGCAACAACAGTAGGGGATGATCCCACGTGCACTTCCACCTCCACCACGTGCACCGGGGTTCCGTCCTCCCATTCGTACTGGCCAAACCCCGTACACGTGTTTCACGTGTGGACGCACGGGGCACTTCGCCAAGGACTACCTGCAGAGTAGGCAAGGCGGAGGACAATCATCAGACCAGGGCGCCAACCAACCCCGCAACCAGCCCAAGAAGCCAGTTCCCAGACTCGGCAACGTCCACCACCTCGCCATTGAGGACGTTCCGAAAGGCGCACCCGTGCTCACGGGTACGTTCTCTATCTATGATCAATCTGTAGTCATACTCTTTGACTCCGGAGCTTCCCACAATGTCATTAGCAAATCTGTTGTCATTAAAAATCAGCTGCCTGTTATCTCCACCAAAACTCCATATATGATTCGCACTCCAGCAGGGAGGGTAGTAACATATGAGATGGTCCTTAGGGTACCTCTTGACCTAGATGGGAACATCTATCCTACCTCCTTCATTATCTTAGAGACTCAAAAGCTAGATGTCATCTTAGGAATGGCATGGTTGCAATACCATGGTGCTATTCTTGATATTGTTCCTCGAAAGATTTATCTAAACTCTCCACTCCATCAGCCCCAAGTTCTCAATCTTGAGAACATCGTTCCATTGGACCCATCTACTCACAATACCGAAGTTATTGGACTTGAGGATATTCTGGTAGTATGTGAGTACCCCGACGTATTCCCTGATGATCTTCCTAGAATGCCACCAGAAAGAGATATAGAGTTCAAGATTGAACTTGTACCGGGAACAGTGCCAATCTCAAGACCACCCTACAAGATGGCACCCAAGGAACTTGCAGAACTTAAGGAACAGTTAACCGAACTTGAGAACAAAGGTTTCATTCGTCCAAGTTCATCACCATGGGGTTGTTCTGCGCTGTTCATAGAGAAGAAAGATAAGTCCTTGAGACTGTGTGTAGACTATCGTCCACTCAATGCTGTCACTATCAAAAACAAGTATCCACTACCACGCATTGATATCCTTTTCGATCAATTGGTGGGTGCTAAAGTATTTTCGAAAATGGATCTTCGTTCTGGTTATCATCAGATCAGAATCCGACCAGAAGACATACCAAAGATAGCATTCTCGATGAGGTATAGACTGTATGAGTACCTTGTTATGTCCTTTGGATTGACCAACACACTGGCTCATTTCATGTATCTCATGAACTCGGTGTTCATGCTGGAATTGGACAAGTTTGTCGTGGTCTTCATTGACGACATACTTGTGTATTCAAAATCTGAAGAAGAACATGCTCAACACTTGCGTATCGTGCTTCAACGATTATGGAACCATCAGCTATATGCTAAGTTCAGCAAGTGTGAATTCTGGATCAGCCAAGTGCCATTTTTAGGGCACATCATATCATCAGTAGGGATTGCAGTTGATCCAAGCAAGATCAAGCAAGTCCTCAAATGGGAGTCTCCAAAGTCTGTACATGAAGTTCGAAGTTTCCTAGGTTTAGCTGGGTATTACCGGAGGTTCATTCCCAGTTTCTCCAAAATAGCTAAACCAATGACAGAACTTCTGAAGAAGGGGACGAAGTATGTATGGACTGTGGCATGTGAGGCAGGTTTTCAAGCATTAGTAAAACACCTCACAACGGCACCAGTATTAGCTCAACCGGACACAACCATATCTTTTGACGTGTATTGTGATGCATCAGGAATTGGTTTGGGATGTGTGTTGATGCAAGATAGACGAGTGATCGCTTATGGATCACGGCAGCTTCGGAACCATGAGCAGCACTATCCGACTCATGATCTAGAACTCGCTGCTGTGGTACTAGCATTAAAGATGTGGAGACATTATCTACTGGGTAATTTAGTACATCTCTACACCGATCACAAGAGCCTGAAATACATCTTCACCCAAAAATATTTAAATATGCGACAGCGTAGATGGTTGGAGTTAATCAAGGATTATGAGATTAAAATCCACTACCATCCAGGCAAAACAAATGTAGTCGCAGATGCTCTGAGCCGCAAGTCCCATGTCAACAATCTTTCCATTACCTCAATGGAAGGAGAAGAAGAACCGAGTCTCTACTTGGTTCCTTATGGGGCACTCTACAACCTAGATCTCATTCCTACTATCAAGGAGGATATTATGGCAGCTCAGAAGGAGGACAAAGGGGTGTCGCATATTCGACTAAGAATGGAGAAGGGGGAGATGAAATGTTTCCGATGTGACGATGAGGGTACCCTCTGGTTTAAAACCCGTATAGTGGTACCCCGAAACATGGAACTTCGGAAGAAGATACTGGATGAAGCTCATTTATCCAAGTATTCCATTCATCCGGGAAGTAACAAAATGTACCAAGATTTGAGAAAGAAGTTCTGGTGGACTCGGATGAAGAGAGAAGTAGCAAAATACATATCCGAATGTGATACATGTCGATGAGTTAAGGCCAACCATATGAAGGCAGCGGGACAGCTTCAACCTTTAAGCATACCAGCTTGGAAATGGGAGGACATCAGTATGGATTTCATTGTTGGGTTGCCTTCCACCCTCCATAAGCACGACTCAATTTGGGTGATTGTTGACCGATTGACCAAATCAGCTCATTTCATACCGGTCAGTGTGGATTATGATGCGAAGCGGTATGCAGAACTTTATATCTCCAGAATTTTGTGTCTACACGGAGTACCCTGTACTATCATTTCAGATCATGGATCTATTTTCGTTGCTCGCTTTTGGGAGCATCTCCACGATGCATTGGGTACCAAACTGATTCGAAGCTCGGCTTATCATCCTAAGACTGATGGACAAACCGAACGGGTAAATCAAGTGCTAGAGGATATGCTTCGTGCCTGTGCCATCCACCATGGTAGGAATTGGGATGATCATCTACCATTGGCGGAATTTTTGTACAACAACGGTTACTAGGCTAGCATCCAGATGGCGCCATATGAAGCTCTTTATGGCTGGAAGTGTCGCACACCCTTGAACTGGTGCGAATCTGGTGAACGAGTGGTATATGGCATCGACTTAATAAAAGAAGCCGAAGAGCAAGTACGCATTATTCAAACAAATCTCAAAGCCGCTCAGTCTCTTCAGAAGAGCTACGCGGAGAAACGACGTCGACCTCTTCACTTCGAGGTTTGGGATCAAGTTTATCTCCGTGTATCCCCTATGAAAGGTATCCATCGATTTGGAGTGAAAGGGAAGCTATCTCCACATTTTATTGGGCCGTTCACAATAATAAAAAGATGCGGACCTGTGGCATATCAATTGGAGTTACCGCCATCGCTAGCAGGGGTCCATAATGTGTTTCAAATTTCTCAGTTGCGAAAATGTCCCAAAATCCCAGCAAATATACGTATTGAGGATTTGGAAACCCTCCAACCAGATCTTACGTATTCCGAGCATCCAACCCAAATAATTGATGAGAAGACTTGCACCACAAGAAGCCACACCTAGCGTTTCTACAAGGTCTTATGGAGCAACCACAGTGCTGAAGAAGCCACGTGGGAAAGCGAGGAGTATCTTAGAACGAACTATCCGGACTTGTTAGCAGCATATGTTCGTTAGATCTTTTCCTTTTGCCTTCTTTTGTAATCTCGGGACGAGATTCTTTTAAGGGGGAGGAATGTAAAACCCCACTTTTATTGCATGTAAATTCAGTTATGAGTTTTGTGATCAACTATATTAGAGATCCAATATAGTGGTACACATGAACTTAATACCATCCAAACCTTTCTTGCACTCGTGGTTAAATTTTATTAACATGAGTATTGGACTTCACCACTAATTCTAGAATGATTCTATTCACCTCTCTTCAAATTTTAGAATTATTTGGATGAAGTTTATTAAGGCAATTTAAAGTGCAGTACTAATTATAGAGGCTCTAAATTTTTCCTTGACCTTCTAATATTCTCAATAGCTTGCCTGCAAAAATTTCAAGGTTTTAGGAACTCAGTTGCTATTTTATTTGAGACGCTTAGCAAATTTGAATCAAATTTAAATCTGAATTTTAAATTCTTTTCCAACTTATTTGAACATAAGATTTGAGTTCACCATTGTGTTCATAATAATTCATTTACCATCTCCACAAAATCTCATGATTTTTGGAGTTGATCTTCTATTTTTAAATGAATTTTTAACTTTACTGCTGGAGTCTGACTGACCTGTGGGCCCCACAGGTCAGCCTCTGCTGAACAGATCAGCTCGGCCGCCTGCCATCTCTGCACCGGAGCTCGCCCGCTCGACAGCGCACGCGCATGCAAGCTCCAGTGAGCTGCTTTCTTGCTTGCCGCGGCGCTATAAAAGGCCCGGCCGCCGCTCCGGTGTTTCCCTTCCCCGATTGGTTTCCCCCTCTCGCTATTTCTTCTCCGCCGCGCGCCATCGTCGCCGCTCGCCTCTGCTCCGTGGTGCGCTGCCGTTTCACGCAGTTTCAAGCCACAGTCCTAAAAGCTTAAAGGTGCGCCTAGTCGAGCTCTAACTCGCGGTGCAAACCGTTTCCTTTTTCATTGAGAAATGAGCAAGTTATCAGTCTTCTTTCCGACCGATTTGAGGAAGCTCGCTCGGTTTCCGTTTCAATTCTATTTCTACAAGTAAATATTCTTTGCAATTGCTTAGAGATAGTTTCTATAGGTCCTAGCGCTCCTACCTGAGCAAAAACCCCGAAAAGTTATCGAGCAACGGCCGAGGAAATCGAGTTTTGCTCGCCGCCCATGAGGAAGCCTCGGTTCGCCGTCGAGCTCATAGTTTCCGATTGTTTCCTCCTCTCCCACGTCCAGTTCCTTGATCTGCATCATCCCAGGAAGGTTTTAAAGAAGGTCCCGAGTGGTTTGAGCTACTCTGGAGCAAGTTCCAGGTTGTCCGAGCGCTCACCGCCACTGCCGCCGTCGCACAGCCATTTCCGGTGAATTTCTGGTCCCATCGACTTCACCATCGTGCTCAGCGACTCCAAAACCCCCAGGCGGCGAGTTTGGGCGAGTTTGGCCCGTCGGTTTAGCCGGCGGCGAGCTCGCCGGCGAGTCACCGCCGCGGGCGCCGCCTCGCGCGGGCATTGGCCCGAGGTGGGAGACAACCCTGTGGGGCTCACCTGCCAGTAGCTGCGGGATCACAGTGCGGCTGGGATTCCGTGCGGCTACGCGCAAATAAATCTGTGGACCACGGTGTTGCATTGACCAGAGCACGCCACGTGGCCCATGGGACCCACCCGATTGTATTTGAATTCTGGCGCCAATATTTTATTAAATTAATTCTAAAAAATGGTTCAAAATTCTAAATTGAATATCTCTCTATAGACTACTCCAAAAATCTTCAAATAAATTTTGTTTGAAAGCTCTTGAGCTCTAGTTTCTTTTAGTACCAGATAGGTTCTATGAAACTTAATTGTGAATTCTGTAGCAAATAATCTTTCCAAATACAAACACAATTTTTGCAGATGAACCTTCCACTGGAAAAATCCCCAAAATTCACATAAAGTACCTTGACCTATTCTTAGTTACCAGAAAAAGTTTGGGAGCCATTGAACCTGTTTAGCTTGGTCAGATTTCCAATTCTTTCCTGCTGGTTCAGTTTTCTTCCAAAACTGTATTCAGAAAATAGTATCCTTTTCTAAATTCAGTTTCTCCCAGAAGAATTGCCCTAAAAATCCCAAATAAAATCCTGTATGATCCTTACACCCTAAGCAAACAGTCTGTACAGTTGGATTAGTATGAGACCCTGTATAACATCCTGTTTAATTCAATCATCTTTTTCCTTGATTGAATTATCCCAGATGTTCAGTTGCTTTGTTTACCCCAAATTCAGAGTGAACATTCCTTTAGTCATGTACTAGCTCCTGTAAAAATTTGAGATTTATTTGACCTAATCTTCTAGGCCAAATTCAGTTCCTAAACTGAAATATAATTGGTTAAGCTTATTCAATTAGTAAATAATTGCCAAAGGGCTTAACCACTTTGATTATCTTTTGCTCCTTGCCAAAAATCTCTATCATAGTCATTAGTATGTCTCAACAAAGTCCCAAAGCCAATTAAGATCATCACTTGCTATGACCATTAGATGTTAATTTGTATAATTTTTATAGTTATTATTTCAAAATCATTCATATACCATATTGTATGCATGACGTGTAGTGACCGAAGTCAAGGGGGCACCGGAGGTAGTGGATGTGTACCTTCCTAATACTAACCCCGACTCGGACCTGCATCCAAGCAAGCCCCGGTTTGCATTTAAGTCGTTTATAAAATTTTACTTTATCACTATGATGAGTAGTCTATGAATTGTGCATTACGTTTAGGATGATTGATACTCCACTTGCATGGCCAAAAATCCCATGGATTGGTGGGAACGAGTTACAGTTTGACCTATAGTAACTGCTTTGCTAATGCATATGAAATTCGGTAGAAGTCAAGTAGTTGGAATCTACTCGCGAGAGATGTAGGACATATCTCACAGGATTGGTTAGATAGAAAATAGCTTAATATAATAAAATTGATACCGGGCAGGGAATGGATAGGAAGCGGCAAGAATTGAGTCTCGGTCGCATAGCCCTGCCTGTGTCGATTAAGGCCCGTCCGTATGCAGCCCCTTCGGACAAGCTTGACTTGTACCAGCAACATAATGGATATATGGGCTCTAGTAAACTGACGTAGCTTGGTCACTTGGGTGTCAAGGCATACCGTTCCGTTTTATAGGTGTGGGTTGAGGGCAGCAAGGTGTAAATCCGCTGGTGGGCACGTCAGAGTACGCCCCACGCAGGGACCTCCTGCTCGTGACGGATCGACCGGTTCAGCATTTGTGTGTCTCGTGAAAGGTTGCCATATACGATTAGTACTGAAGTGTTACGTAGGTACTGCGTGAAGTACTCACTGTCATTTCTGAAAGTACGCATGTGTCATGTTGTCCGAGTGTGTTCTGATTGCAATCACCGTCCCTCACGGAAATAGAGTACCACTTGTTCACTGAGCGGTGACGTAGTAAATAATAAAGAAGCCAGAAAATCATATTGTATTGAATTATAATTACTTTGCAACCTTTTATGATTTAGAGATAGTACAATTAAAAGTTTACAATTTCCCCATACTTTAGCTGTAATAGCATTATGTGCTCTGGGCATGTCATATCATCGGTAAAGCGTTTCTTGTTTGATTGTGGAGCCCATGATGTGCCGTGCATGGAGAATGTCATTTGCTACATAAAACCTGATTATAAGGATCCATTTGCAGGTGAGTCATTTATGCTTCACCTTACCTATGTTTAGTGTCCCCTTTGCATATGTCTAGTGAGACAGGTTAGTCTTGCTGAGCCTTATGCTCACGTTTGCAGTTAACGAGTTTTTGCAGGTTATACAATTGATGAAGGGTTTGATGATAAAGCTGCACCCCCTCCAGGGTGTACAGCCGAATGGGAACCCTGCACGCCACCGTGATTGAGTGTTGCTAGTGCAAAGTGTCCAAGGTATGGATAACTTTGCTTTTGCATAGCTAGTGCTAAGAGCGTAGCTATGATATATATATTTCTTTGCTTCCGCTAGTATTGTAAAACTTCCGCTGTATTATAAATAAATGACTTCGTCTTGTATTTTATTCGGGTTCTGTTCCTGTATACTGTTGGGTGTCGCATCGCACGACACCACCCAATGAGATCCTTGGATGTCGGGATTCCGGTCCCCACATTAGTCTTTATAGTTAACAGTTCATCACCCTGTGTGATGGCGTGATTTTTTTATGCCTCCACGTTGTGCTCTCTCGCCGCCGGCCACTCCGGCCGGCACCGACGCCCACGCCCACGCCCTACTACTGGTCACTTCAGTGTCCTCCCAGACGCATCACCCTCGACCATCTCCACATCCCATCCTTCGCGTGCCATGATTACCCCGTCGCCCGGAAATCCCTGACCATTACACGCCCTGCCACCAATCCTCCTCGAGAGTTTCAGCGAGACCGAACCCTCACTTTGTGGAGTGTCGCAAGCTGGCACTCTGCAGTACTGCACCTGCGGTAACCGCCACTGACAAGTAGACCCGATGTCTCATGGGCCCACATGTCAGTGGCCGCTAATGCAGGTGCAGCACTGTGGAGAATTTCAATCCCGCAAGCTGTCTGCCTTATCTGTCTTTCATTTGCCACCATTACCGCTGGCATTCATTACTTGCTCTGCAACTAATAATTCTCTTCGAGACGCGCTCCAGCTGATGTCAGTCAGACCGAACTGGCGAACCCTAACTTTGTCTAGTCTAGCGTTGCTAGCTGCATGCCCCCTCACAGTCTTGCCTGCTTCGGTCATGGACTGAAAATCATCTGCGGTACTACGAGTGTGTACCTCCACTGACATGTGTACCTGATGGCTCATTTTAGGGTATGAACAGCAACAAAGAAGTCAATAATGTAACCCCCCCCCCCCCATCAAAATAGTTGTCGTTAGGACAGTCCTAACTACTGTAGTAGTTCATTTTCAATTCATTTGCTGGCGACAATTAATATAAACCAGGAGGGAGTACTATAGAACAAAACGGTGCTGGCATGACGCGTTCCTCCCACACTAGTATTTGCCGCACTCGTCTTGAAGATGGTATGAACATCAGACTTTTCTTCTTTTCACACTATTTGTACATGATACTAAACTTGTTTAGGCGGTAATTTGCCTTAATCGTTTACCATTTGAATCAATGTAATAGAAGGAAGGAAGCTAGGAAGAAGTGTGGCTAAAGGACTTAAGGTTGCCAGAATACGCTATGCATCCTAAGTTAGTAGAACAGAGCATGTGAAGCTACCAATTCAGTTCTCCGCTAGGTTGGGTGCTACGGTTAGTATTAATCAACAGCACTTTGTCGATGATGTGGTTATGTTTACAAAAAGACATGCATCCCTCACCGGTGCAACGAAGTGGGCAGAGGTTGGCCATAGTAACAAGAGAGATATAGTACGAGACATTCTGGTTAGTGTTGTCACACCCCCACACAAGTATTTTTTTCTTGCAATCCCCATCTTGTATGTTTGCAGCAACTTGTTATACAATGTACAGGATTCCTGGGACATGGAGGACACACCGGAGAGCACAAGAAAAATTTTGAAAATTGCTGGTGAGCGCTACAAGGGGTGGCGCTCGACTTTGCATGCCACCTATAAGAGTTATTCTACCAATGAAGAACGTATACGAAACCAGCCTGCTGACGTAACGACGCCCGAGTGGTTGCACCTAATAGAATATTTTGGGTCTGAGCGATTCAAGGTTAGCTAACTTTTTAATAGCTTCGCATCATACAAAAAATATTTCATTTACTTTCATTTGTGGAATTAATTCTTAAAATTCTTGCAGTCAATAAGCAGGACCAATTTTCAAAATCGAAGCAGACAAAAGGCGTGTCACTTGCTTGGCTCCAAATCCTACGCCCAACTTAGTTATGAGAAGGTATGAAAAATAAATCATGCTTTTACTTTGCGCTGCAAACAATATGTATACCGACATGTCGAAGTTCACTTGTATTTTATGTAGCGAGACCCAGAGACCAGAGAAGAACCTGATGACATACAACTGTGGGAGGCAAGCCATTTGTTGAACGGTAACTGGACAAACAAGCTGGCAGAAGCTGTACATGTGAGTAACACTTCAAAAAATCCCCAATTGAATAAATATTTGCAAATTACCTGTGACTTTTCTTTTCATATATAGATCCAGGATCGTGCCCAAGTGGATGATAGGGAAGCTGAGCAGGGAGGCCCAATTCCAAATGAGGAGAGAAACCACATCTTCCAGCGTTGTTATAGATCCTCAATCGGTTGTGCAGGATCACAGGTTTGGGGGCGTGGTTATATGGCTAACCCAACTGGTCCCGAACGTGAACGTATGCATATCTAGATGTCTGAACACCTCAACGACCAAGTTTGAAACTTAGAAGTTAGAAATGCAGGCCTCAATGAAATAGTGTAGGACTTGGAAGGAAGAAATGATAGCTTAAACACCGAGATGGACTGCATAAACCAGAAGAATGAAGAGTTAATCGTTCAAGTTCAGAACTTACAAGGTCAGATAGCAGCTGATCGTGAACAGACAGCTAAGGAAATGCAGGACATGCGCACCTCAGTGGCTGAAATGCAAAAAATGACGATGGCGACCACTCCACAGAAGGTCCAACAAATAAGGAACCGCCAAAAGCCACCTGCTCCAACAATTAGTCCCGGTCAGCTTAGGGAAACTCTAAGCATTCAAACACGTCGCTTAAGTAATCCTTGAGTGTTGTTATGCATGTTGTAATATCAATTGATGCATGTTTATTGTTAATCTCGTGATTCTGTTGCCACTAATTTTCAAACCTGGTGCATTCGGGTTCTACTGCCGCTAATTATAAAACGTGGCATTACGAATTTCTTGTCACGAATGATAAATTGTTGCAATAGGAAGCTATTGCCAATACAGATGATAAAACGTGGCAATAGAATGACAAAACATTGCAGTATAAACATTTGGCAATGACTCAAAAATGTTGCATTAAAACACTATTGCCACAGATAAGAAATCGTTGCAATATCAAACTATTCGCCACGGATGCGAAATCATTGTGGTACCATATACTAGTTCTAACAGATCTGAAATTGTTGCAATACGGTACTATTCGCCACGTTTGTGGACTCGTTGCAATACCCAACTATTCGCCACGGATACAAAATCGTTGCAGTACCAGACTAGTTCCCACGGATCTGAAATTGTTGTAATACGATACTATTCGCCACGTTTGTTGACTCGTTGCACTAACCTAGTATTTGCCACAGACATTAAACCGTCGCAGTATCATACTATTTGCCAATGTCGTGACATCGTTGCAGTACCATACTATTTGCCACGAATGTGAAATCGTTTCCATACCGTGACATTCGTTGCAATATAGTAAATTGCCACTACACCATAACTCGTTGCAATATGTTACTATTTGCCACGGCTGTGAAAATTGTTGCAATACTGTAGTATTTGCCATGAATGTGAAAATCGTTGCAATCACATACTATTAACATGAACGCAAAATTGTTGCAATACAATGCTATTTGTTGCAATACGTTAAATCGTCGCAATACGTCGCAATAACATACTATTTGCCACGAATGTGAAATCGTTACAATACCATACTATTGCCACGCCTGCGAAATTATTGCAATACAATGCTATACGTAGCAATACATTAAATCGTCGCAATACAGTAAATCATTGCAATAATATACTATTCGCCATGAATGTGAAATCGTTACAATATCGTACTATTGCCACACCTGTGAAATCGTTGCAACCACATACAGTTACCACGAATGTGAAATCGTTGCAATACCATGTGGTTTGTTGCAATACGTTAAATCGTCGCAATACGCTAAATTGTTGTAACATCATACTATTTGCCACGAATATGAAATCGTTGTAATACTGTACTATTTACCATGATCGTGAACCCGTTCCAATACCGTACAATTCGTTTCGATACGTTAAATCGTCACAATACATAAAAACGTTGCAATAGCGTCCTATTTGCCACCGATGTAAAATCGTTGCAATAGCATACTATTCACCACGAATGCCAAGGCGTCACAAATAACCTATCGCCGCGGGAATTATTACGACGATTCGTAAAAACTATCGCCACACTTTTTTTCGTTGCAATAGTAACCTATTACGACGAAAAACAACCTATTTCGACGAATCTTTTCATTGCGATAAACCGGAATCCTTGCAGTGACACTTGCCTTGCTCTTGCTGTTGATTAGGGTCAAAGCCTTCAAACTCTTGATGCTAAAGATCCTCCACAGCACTCTCTAGCACAAATCCGTCTAATCCGCACAATAAACGTACAAGACAAGAGACACAATCAAAGAGTCCACATATATTACTCAATATGACATGATATGCATAATTAATGCAAATGCAAGGTGGAACTTATGAATAGATTGCTTTAAAATGATCACTAACTAGTTCTAAGAGCTTTTATCAAGTTTATACAGGTTTGGATGTGATTAGATCTAATTTTAGAATTAATTCAACAGAATTTAGTCAGCAAAATTGGACTAGTCTGCAGAAGGTCAGACTAGTCCGCACTTCGCAGAACTAGCGAACTAGGGTTTTCTAGATCGACATAAATTTGGAGATTAGGGGTTGAATTCACGTAAGGAAAAGATAATATAAGGTATACCAGGTGTTTAGAACTCCAATGAATCAAGAAACTTGGAGGCAACACTTGGATCTTGATGATCTAGGGTTGGTGATGAACTTGGAGATGAATTGGTGATGAAGAACGAAACTTGATGGAGATCTTGATCCTCTTTAATTTCCTCCTCTTCTTTTCTTGCTTGGGGTCTCCTTCTCCCTCCTTGATGGTGTCTCTCCACGAACTAGGGTTTGGGTGGGGTGGAAAAGTGGCAAATAGATATCAAGCCAAGGGGTGCGATTGTTTGTATAGAGGTGGAGGCTAGGGTTAGATGGATTTCGAGTTTGAGATGAGTAAAGCCCGGTTTAGAGTCCCTCATGGGCTCTAAAAGAGTTAGACACGACGTCCCTAGGTCCACTTAACGTGAAACCCACGAAACAAGTCATAAAACAAATGATAAATTCGGAGTCGCAAAATATCAAACAAGTCTGAAAAGGACCGGACTAGTCCGAAAATGTCCAGAGAGAAAATCGGACAAGTCTGGCCTAAAATCGGACAAGTCCGACTTTATTCAGAGAGGAAAATGGACAAGTCCGCTGGAACACCGGTCTAGTACGGACAAGTCCAGGGACTTAGCATATTTACAAGGATTCTTGGAATATCGGACTAGTCCGCACAAAATCGGACAAGTCCGAAAGTGTCCAGAGGCAAAATCGGACTAGTCCGCAGCAAAAACGGACAAGTCTGATTTTAGTGAGAGAGAAATCGGACTAGTCTTCACTAAAATCGGACTAGTCCGCACTTTTTAGCATTTTAAGTGCGGTTTTGTTCCAAATCAATTTTAAACTCTTTCCTCTTGATGTGGGTTAATGTTAAACATGTATATGAATGTATGTAGGGCATGATGCATGAAAATGAGGGTGCTACAAACCTACCCCGCCCTCGAGATTCGACGCGGAAGAGAAGAGATAGGGAAATTCCTTCCTGAGTTCATCCTCCAATTCCCATGTTTCTTCTTTTCCTATGTGGTGCTTCCATTGAACTTTACACCATCGAATCACCTTGTTCCTTGTCACTCTCTCCTTGGTTTCCATGATTTTGGTCGGTTGCTCGGCATAAGTCAAATATTCCTCTAGCTCCAATTCTTCCATTGACACTTGTTCTTCCGGTACTCTCAAGCACTTTTTGAGCTGGGAAACATGAAAGACATCATGGACATCCAAAAGATTAGTTGGCATATCCAACTTATATGCTACTTCTCCTATTTTCTCCAAAATCTTGAATGGCCCAATGTATCGAGGTGCTAGCTTGCCTCTTATTTTAAACCTCTTATGACCTCTCATTGGTGACACCTTGAGGTAAACAAAGTCTCCCACTTCAAAGGCTAATTTCCTTCTCCCATTGTCTGCATAGCCTTTTTGTCTTGATTGGGCAGCCCTCAAGTTTTCACGAATTATTTGAACTTGCTTTTCGGCTTCTAGCAACACATCCGGACCAAATACTTGAGTTTCTCCTGCCTCATTCCAGAATAAAGGCATCCTACACTTCCTTCCATAAAGCGCTTCATATGGTGACATTTTCAAGCTTGCTTGCTAACTATTGTTGTATGAAAATTCTGCATATGGCAAGCTCTTGTCCCAACTTTTCCCATGCTTCAAAGCACAATCTCTTAACATGTCCTCTAAAATCTGATTAGTCCTCTCGGTTTGTCCATCCGTTTGAGGGTGATATGCTGAACTAAAGTTCAACCTCATTCCCAAAGCTTCATGCAACTTTTGCCAAAACCTGGAAGTAAATTGAGAATCTCTATCCGACACTATCTTCTTCGGAACTCCATGCAAACATACTATTCTTCCCATATACAATTCCGCCAAATTATGTCTATTATAGGTGGTCTTCACGGGAATAAAGTGAGCTGACTTAGTTAACCGATCCACAATTATGCACATTGAATCGTAACCGGACTGAGTACATGGTAAACCAACTATGAAGTCCATTCCAATTTCTTCCCACTTCCATTTCGGTATCTTTAATGGTTGCAATAGTCCAGCTAGCCTTTGATGTTCAGCTTTAACTCGTTGGCACACATCACACAAACCAACATATTCGGCTATGTCCGTTTTCATGCTGGCCCACCAATAGCATGTCTTCAAATCCTCATACATCTTTGTAAAACTAGGATGAATTGAGTACGGCGAGTCATGTGCCTCCTTTAATATTGTCTCCCGAATATGCTTCACATTAGGCACGACAATTCTCTTTCCAAGCCACAAGGTACTATGTTCATCTTCATCAAATCTGAATTCTCTCCCTTCTTCGGTCCTTTCCTTGATTTCCTTGATCTCCTCATCTGTGGTTTGTTATTCTCAAATTTCTTGCTCCAAGGTTAGATTTAACTCCATCATTCCCATCTCATTCATAAATCCAAGATTCAACCATTCAAACTCCTTGCATAACTCAGATGGCAATTCTCGAACCGTGAGTTGATTACTTACTCTTTTCTGACTCAAGGCATCGGCCACTACATTGGCCTTTCCTGGATGATAGTTGATCCCCACATCATAATCCTTGACGAGCTCCAACCATCTTCGTTGCCTCAAATTCAGATCTGTTTGTGTGAAAATATACTTAAGACTATTATGATCCATATAAATTTCACACCTATGTCCAAGAATATAGTGTCTCCAAATCTCCAATGCATGTACCATGACTGCAAGTTCTAAATCATGTGTTGGGTAATTCTGCTCATGTTTCTTCAATTGTCTTGACGCATAGGCGACCACTTGACCTTCTTGCATGAGCACACATCCAAGTCCTTGCCTTGATGCGTCACAATAAATATCAAAACTCTTGCTCACATCCGGCAGTACCAAAACTGGGGTTGTTGTCAACCTCTTCTTCAACTCCTCAAAATGGTTTTGACAAGCTTGAGTCCAATGGAAAGCCTTTCCCTTCATTAGCAATTCCTTCATTGGCTTGGCTATCTTGGGAAAGTCCTTGATGAATCGACGGTAATATCCAGCCATTCCAAGAAAACTCCTTATTTACTTTACATTTTGCGGGGGCTCCCATTTCGTCCCTCACTTTTCTGGGGTCAACCGATACTCCTCCTCTTGAGATGATATGACCCAAAAATGACACCTCTTTCAACCAAAACTGACACTTGTTGAACTTGGCATACAATTGATGCTCCCTTAATTTCTGCAGCGTAAGCCTCAAGTGTTCCTCATGTTCCTTCTCATCCTTCGAGTAGATCATAATGTCATCGATAAACACCACAACGAGCTTATCCAAGTACTCCATGAAGACCTTATTCATGAGGTACATAAAATAGGCAGGTGCATACCGTGTCCAAGCATGCAGTTTTGCAAACAAAACATTTATTTCAAAATAGGATCAATATGCTTCAAGGACACTTGCCTTGCTCTTGCTGTTGATTAGGGTCAAAGCCTTCAAACTCTTGATGCTGAAGATCCTCCGCAGCACTCTTTAGTGCAAATCCGTCTAATCTGCACAATAAACATACAAGACAAGAAACACAATCAAAGAGTGCACATATATTACTCAATATGCCATGATATGCATGATTAATGCAAATGCAAGGTGGAACTTGTTAATAGATTGCTTTTAAATGATCACTAACTAGTTCTAATAGCTTTTAACAAGTTTATACATGTTTGGATGTGATTAGATCTAATTTTAGAATTAATTCAACAGAACTTTGTCAGCAAAATCGGACTAGTCTACAGAAGGATGGACTAGTCCGCACTTCGCAGAACTAGCGAACTGGGGTTTTCTAGATCAACGTAAATTTGGAGATTAGGGGTTGAATTCACGTAAGGAAAAGAGAATAGAAGGTATACCAGGTGTTTAGAACTCCAATGAATCAAGAAACTCAAAGGCAACAATTGGATCTTGATGATCTAGGGTTGGTGATTAACTGGGACATGAATTCGTGATGAAGAATGAAACTTGATGGAGATCTTGATCCTCTTTCATTTCCTCCTCTTCTTCTTCTAGCTTGGGATCTCCTTCTCCCTCCTTGATGGCGTCTCTCCACGAACTAGGGTTTGGGTGGGGTGGAAAAGTGGCAAATAGATGTCAAGCCAAGGGGTGGGGCTGTTTATATAGAGGTGGAAGCTAGGGTTAGATGGATTTCGAGTTTGAGATGAGTAAAGCCCAATTTAGAGTCCCTTATGGGCTCTAAAAGAGTTAGGCACGACGTCCCTAGGCCCACTTAATGTGAAACCCAAGAAACAAGTCATAAAACAAAGGATAAATTTGGAGTTGGGAAATATCGAAAAAGTCCAAAAAGGACCGGACTAGTACGAAAATGTCCAGAGATAAAATTGGACAAGTCTGGCCTAAAATCGGACAAGTCCGACTTTAGTCAGAGAGGAAAACGGACAAGTCCACTAGAACACTGGACTAGTCCGGACAAGTCCAGGGACTTTGCAATTTTTCAAGGATTCTTGGAATATCGAACTAGTCCGCACAAAATCGGACAAGTCCAAAAGTGTCCAGAGGCAAAATCGGACTAGTCCGCAACAAAAACGGACAAGTCTGATTTTAGTCAGAGAGAAATCGGACTAGTCCGCACTTTTCAGCGTTTTAAGTGCATTTTTGTTCCAAATCAATTTTAAAATTGTTCCTCTTGATGTGGGTTAATGTTAAACATGTATATGAATGTATGTAGGGCATGATGCATGAAAATGAGGGTGTTACATCCTTCCCCTTTCCGGTGGTGTGGACCGTGAAGAAGGTTCGGAACAGCTCGATGCAGGGAGGCATGCCCACCCACATCTTGCAGAAGTGGACAAAAGTCACCACTAGAAAGAGGGAGTGGGGGGGGGGGCGATATGATAAAGCTGGAGGCCGTGGAAATCCAACAACATCAAAAGGAAGCTTGAGAAAGGCAGGATCGGACCCACCATGGCGTACGCCGAGAAGTACACCATATCTCTGGTGCACTCCTTCTTGAAGGGGAGCTTGCCGAAGCAAATGTCGTTGTTGCAGGAATCGCTGCACCAACCCATGTAGGTCTGGACGCTCGCCATCTCCTCGTCGGTCTTGACCTTGCTGCGGGGAAGACCTAACTCCATCGCGGCAAAGTGGAGCGAAAGTTGGAAGGCTGTGTGAAGGTTAGGAGGCTCTAAGCACAAGTTCAATTGAAAGCATAAAGAGTCCTCAAATCATGCGGGCTTTCCTTCTTAAGTAAGCCTTCGCAACGCTTAGATGGAAACCACAATGGGACCAAAGTTACGTTTTAAAAAATATACCCTACCAATGACAAATGGACTTGGGTCCACTTTGGTGGAAAGGCCGAAGCTATTGCCCCAGGTGAATCGTTTTCATGATGGGAGGTTGGAATCCCGAGGGCAGCGACCTGACAAGGCGCGAGGAACCGATACGATTTTTGCATTGGGAACCGGCGACCTTCAATTGCGTGAGATCCGCATGCAAAGATCTCACCTGTCACATTCAAAAGAAGCCACATGGCGATGGTTTAACCAGGGAGAAACGCCTTAACGGCACATCAGAAGACCATTGAAGCCGCAACGCGGGAATCGAAGATGGCCCCACCTCTAGTAGAATAACTTAACCCAAAGGGTTTCTCCCGGAGGTGGCCTCGGGGACACTGTCGGTACCCTGCGTACCGAGTACCCCATGATACCGCAAGAAGAGCTAAGGAGTTCCACCCTTTCAAGTTGAAGATTTATGAAGGCCACACGTGTTGCATAGTAGTGGACCTGCCTCCCTTGTTTTGGTAGCTCCGACATTGACACGTGTATCACAAGGACGGACATAACTCCCTTCATTGGAAAGCTCTAGTCTTGCCACGTGTCCAGTAACCCCGGACCTAACCCCCAATAGAGGGAAGCTTCGGTGCTACCACATGTATAGTGGCTCCGGACCTGCCTCCACACGATGGGAAGCTCCGGAGCCGCCACGTGTCGAACCTCCAGAGCTAGGACTTCAACGGAAGACAGAGAGATCTCCAACGGCTCGGACCTTCAAGGGACAGTTAAAGCGACAGTTACAAGACCTTATTACATGTCATTAATTCCATATCAATGACACACGATTAGTAGACTATTAATAGGGGTAGCACCATCATTAAGGCGCGTTATCACCCCATTAACTACAATTAATATTCAGCGATCGTGTATTAGATAGTTAACTACGCTAGGGCCATATGTCGGGCCAGGCAAGTGATGTAACAGCCAGTCCTTAAACTATAAAAGGGCTGCATCGCATGATAGATAGACAGGCAAGCTCATACGCTCACAAGCGCCACAAATATTCAAACATACAACACACAACCCATGGAGTAGGGTATTACGCTCAGGCGGCCCGAACCATGTAAATCTCTCATGTCATCATCTTGTCCAAATCTCACGCGCCCCAACCAATCAAGAACCTCCGTGGGCCACGATCTAGTAGTACCGGGGGAAGTGTCGATCGCACACTTTGATGGTATCCATGAACAATGTATTATTCATTGATAAGAGTGGGGCTTTATGGATAAATCAATTTGACTTTGTTTAAAGCTCCTACTCATAACAATGCAAGTGATATAAATACACTATATAGATCCATTCATCTTGTAAAGTTTCTAACCATCATAATTTTTTACAAGAGCAAATATTTATCATGTGGATTATGACAAATGAGATTCTCAATTTTATTCCTCTGAACATTTTAATTTCTTGACTAGGAATTTAAATTTAGTGATTCATGTATGAGTTTTAAAGCAAACTTGTGGATGTCACTATTCCTAGGTTGCTACATGCCAATTCAACCATTGAGTCATTTCATAGTATTATTTATTAAAATAGGCAGAGAACGTGTAACAGCCCAGCCACTACGAGCCTGGCGGTCGTTAATTCTGGCAGCTCTCTAGGATCATAGACTAGCCCCACAGACCAACACTAGTCTTTTCCGCATATTTTGTCCTCACTCATGGGCACCCGTCAAACTTCTCGATCAGTCTCCCATCCACAAATTGCTCCAGGCCAAGCACGCTTAACTTCAGAGTTCTTTGCAGATGAGCTTCCAGAAAAGAAGGTATACCTTGGTTGTATGAGTTATTCTATCAATCCTATTAAAGCTTGAGCCAGGATGTCACAACTCCATCGGACTAGTCTGTTTTTGCTGCGGACTAGTCTGTTTTTGCCTTTGGACAATTTCGGACTTATCCGGTCCATTGTAGATTAGTCCGATATTCCAATAATCCTAGAAAATTTGCTAAGTCCCTGGACTAGTCCGGACTTGTCCCGTATTCCTGCGGACTTGTCTGTTTTCCCCTCTGACTAAAGTCGAACTTGTCCGATTTTGGCCAGACCTGTCTGTTTTTCCCTTTGGATAAGTTCGGACTTGTCCGATGTCCACTCTGGACTACTCCGATTCTCTCTATCTAACTTTGGACTAGTCCGACCCTTTTTAGACTTGTCCGATAAATCGTGACTCCGAGTTGATCTTTTGTTTCACGACTTGTTTCTTGGGTTTTACGTTAAGTGGGCCTAGGGACGTCATGCCCAACTCTTTTAGAGCCCATGTGGGACTCCAACCCGACCCCTACTCATCTCAAACTCAAAATCCACCCAACCCTAGCCCTCCACCTCTATATAAACAACCCCACCCCTTGGCTTGACATCTATTTGCCACTTTTCAACCACACCCAGACCCTAGCTTGTGAATAGCCGCCACCAAGGAGGGAGAAGGAGATCTAGAGCAAGAAGAAGAATAGGAGGAAACGAAAGAGGGTCAAGATCTCCATCAAGTTTTAGTTATTCATCAATGTTTCACCATAAAGTTCTTCATCAACCCTAGATTGTCAAGATCCAAGTGTTGCCTCCAATACCTTTGATTCTTTGGAGTCTTAAACACCTGGTATACCTTCTACTTCCTTTTTCTTACGTGAATTCAACCCCAAATATCCAAATTTATGTCGATCTAGAAAACCCTAATCCATTGTTCCTGTGCAGTGCAGGCTAATTTGGTCCTGCTGCGGACTTGTCCGATCTTGCAATCTGAATTCTGTTAAATTAAAATCAAAATTGGTTCAAATCAATTCCAAACTAGTTCAAACTTGTTAAAAGCTATTGGAACTAGTTAGGAAACATCATTAGCAACTCATTAACTAGTTTTGCTTTGCATTTGCATTAATCATGCATGTCATATCATATTGAGTAATATATGTGCATCTATTGACTGTAATGTTTATTTTTATGATCGTTGCGCGGTTTAGACGGATTTGCGCTAGAGAGTGCCGCAGAGGATCTACAACACCAGGAGTTTGAAGCTTTTGGCCCGAACCAATCCCAAGAGCAAGTCAAGTGTCCTTGAACATATTGATCCAATTTTTAAAATAAATGTTTTGTTTGCAAAACTGCATGCTTGTGTCAATTTGATGGAAAATCCTATGATAGGAAGTTTACTAGCATTGTTTAACCACCCTTGTCACCTGGAATACATGGTAGAGAGTCGGGAAGGGCTTTTACCTTTGCTTCGCTTAACTACTTGGGATGGGAAAACAACTATACTATTTAATTATGCAGTAATGAGATAATAGTTACTATGAACTGGTTAATATGATATCGTAATGGGTGATCTAAGCAAGTATGGTATGTGGATGGGTTGGATGATATGGTGGTTTGCTTGCTTGATCTAAGGACCGGTTCATGCAAGAATAAGCCATGACAACAGTGCTACCACGAGGCCAAGTATGGGTGCGGTGTAGCTGATTAATTAGGGCTTTGCCAGTGCTATTTGGACCATTAAGGATGCTCGGGGAAGGGGTAGTAGTCGGATTGGGTCTGTTGATGATTGGTGAGACTACCCTGGGATCCAAATGGCTCAAGAGGAGGCCCTTGGTTGAAGATGTGCTCAGTTGGAGACATTGCCACCAATGAAACCTCGGTGGGTCTAAATAGGCTAGTAATCTCTTTGTAAAGGCTATTTTGTGATATCTTGGCCACACACCGACAGAAGTGTCAGATGGCATAATAGAGGTTCTAGTCACTGCATGGTGATTAAATCACAAACACGTGGGTAAAGCAGTACAAACTCTATAGAGTAATTAAAACTATCATGATAGTCATGCTCCCGATTACGAGTAGCTGGATGACCTACATGATTAGAGGGAGATTGTAATTTGGGATGGTTTGGTAATGGTTATGGTTGATAATATGGTTATGGCTTGTTATGGATTAAATTCTGGTATTGAATATGGTTAATGGTAATGATGAAATCTAGTATATGGATGATGGTAATGAAATATGGACTGATACGGTGTTATTACTTATGATTTATGATGGGTTTACTTCACATACATATAATATATTGCTTTTCAAATGTTTTAATGTACATTTCAGCATTTAGCCTTTATTATTGTCGTCATTGAATCAGCTACATGTCATACTTTCCACACTTGCGGATTACGACATGTATTCACCTTTGCAATTCCCCCCACCAACAGTTGCATGTCAGATTTGGGAGTATGACGATGATAATGCGGAGTCCTAGGTTGTGTCTGCCGTCAACTTTGCCTATGGTGTTGATTGGAGCTGCACTATACCCTATTCGCTTATGCTACTTAGCTGCTTAGTTTGCTCAGTTTAGTTATTTCCGCTGCATTAGTTGAAACTTGTCATTAATATTCACTAGAGCTTGTATTCGAGGATATTATGAATTGTGTAATAAAAGTACTTATTTAATAATTTCAGTTGTGGTAATTATCTGTTTATCATTTATGAATCACTTGTGTATGTGTGTTAACATCCTGGGCACACATATACTGCACTTGGTTCATTTTCAGAACCGGGTGTCACAGAATGTCCAAGTCAAATTAAATAATTCTTGTGAAATTATAGGTAATTGTTTAAATTTATTTCCAAGTAAGGTGACATTTCTTTTTTTTTTGAAGAATAAAAAAGAGCAATGTCAACACTTACTCTCATGAGATGCATAAGAATTGAACGAGCAGGTGTAAACCTTCCTTGCCAATGTAAGCAAAAATCATTCAATCCTAATGCAATTCGAATCACGGAAAATTTTAAACTTGTACCTCAATTGAAGAGCAGTCTAAGTTAAAGGCTGTTGTGTGAGAATCTCACAACCATGAATTTTGGTGTAGCCTTTATGTTCAATGTATTCTGGCAAGTTAAGGTTCGAATTGAATGAGCTTCATCTTGCTCCTCGATTGGGCCACCATATTGAGATTCCGCCACCATGAACTCAAAATGAGATCGATGGAGGGATATGCGCTTGAATTCTTCGACGGTGAATTGGGCTTGACGAGGCCTTCCAACCTCTTTACAAATTTTGTTTTGGCTGCACTAAAAATAAAAAAACAAACAAAACAACTCGAAAACCTGTTACGCTAGCTCAAAAGCATGTTGTACCCTTTGTCAAATTGTTTTGCCCTAACTTGAGACAACTTGCAAATGCAATGAATATTTAAAGGAAATATTTTTGGTTTGAATTATTAAGATGAATTCAAGTGGTTACGCCCAAGGTTCATATCCGAATAAATTTATTTCCTAGTTCAAAATTTTAGTTTTATGATGGTTGGAAATTTTATTTTCCAACATGCAAGTGTGGAAATTCAAACATGATAAATGCAAATGCAAAGATTTATGAGAAATTCAAATATGCAATTGGGAAATCAAATATGAGATAACTACCAATTAACCTATTGGCAAGGACTCACAGAATTTTTGAAGTCTGGTGAGTGGGACTTACCTCCGTGCCATTTAGTTCGATGATTTGTTGTCGAATCCCGGAGTTGAAGATGTGTACAACTTTTATTTCTTGACATGCCAAAATTACTTTGGCTGTCATTTGGACATGTGGACCACATAGTGGCCCTAGCCTCTTCGTCGTCTTGATGAGGACTTGTTGATGCTGCGACACCTTTTCCCTCTTGAAGATATTCTCTTATAAGCATGGTGAGGCTTGTCCTTCTTCAGGGGTGCCACTTCGACCTTCTTGATGTTCCTTTAAATTAAACCATACTTTGATCATGCCAAAGACTTTCTTAGGCATGATTACATGTGGACTCCACAATCCAACAAGAAATTCTTCAATCACAATGTCACTTTCCCTAGGTTGCACGGGCTTGGTCGATGTGTAGGAATCCCAACAAGTAATTGTGGGATATCTTGGATCTAGAATGCTCTTTAAGTTTCTTGTCTTTGGCCAAGAGCTTCATTTGAATGTTGTCTTGATTTTTGCTTGGCCATGGACAAGATACTTCAAGGTAGGCTAGTTGAACTTAAGTCCTTTGGAATTATATAGCCTCCTTTATTATAAGGGTGGTGTTGATTCCACCCTTGACCTCCTTGTGGGTGATAGCCATTGAAGTTGTTATTTGAAAGATCCTCATGGGTCTTAGGGAAATAGTTCCCAAGTGTCCCATGTTGACATGGATTTTCACAAATCATGTGAATATTCATGGCGTGGATTGTCCAGAAACTTCTCCATTGGCTTATCTTCATGATCCTTCAATTGGAGGTGTAGTTCCATAACTAGCATGTCCACCTTGTTAAGTGGTGTGCATGCCAAGCTAAGGGAACTAGAGCATTCTTCAATCCATACCTTGAGTGGAGACCATCTTCTCATCCATGATGAATGAGAATAGAACTCATTCAGCTCCAGCATGAATGTGGTCATGGATTGGTGGAGCCAACCCATGCCATGAGTGTTAGATGAAGGGCCAACTATCCACCCCATGATGGGGGCAAACCAAGAAGAACTCTTGGAGCCTCTGCCAAGTTTGGGGGTGGATGACTTTGGCTCCTACTGGAAGCTGAAATTCTTTTGTGAAAGGCAATGGTGTTGCCTAGCAAACATTTGTCAAGGTACGCCATGAATGATAGTGCAGTTGAGCACTTGCATCCTTGTTGACCATCCCATAAAATGGGTTAGCTAGCACTACCCTGTTTTTACACAAAAGGAGAAAACAATCAAGGGTAATCTTGTTTAATAACTATTAGTATGTATAGCTTAATCACAAGTGATTGCTATCCTTTACTTCCTTCGCCGTCCCCGGCAATGGCACCATAAATGCTTGTTGACAGTTCTTAACACCACAAATCATCTCTAGTAAAGGATGAGGTCTGTAAGCGCACGGAACATAGCGTTGTAGCATTTCACCCATGAGTATTCACAAGGGTATCATATTTATCCCAAAGGAAGGCAATAGAGTAAAGTAAACACTACTCTTATGATCAAGCTATAGAATACTAATCAATTATCAAGACAGGGGTAAGTTGATAATATGGGTAGTGTGACACACACCTAAGCAGTCTATTCTAGAGGGTAGTTGGGTCCTAATTGAGATGAGACTAAGAGTTGGTGAGTTGCTCCTACAATGCTTCTAATATACATATATGTAGCCTAGGTTATATACTAATAAGCATGTCAATGGTGAATCCTTATGCTAAGTTGTTCAACACATCGGGCACGGGCTTACCCCTAGCGATTGTTGACGCTTCTTACGCCATAGATAAAAATCGGCGAGCGCACGGAAACTGTCGTTTAACACTTTCCTTTAAAGAGTATCCCGAAGGGTATCGAATCCAAAAAACGTGTGTGCTAATCTTACGAACTAATTCACCCAGGGACAAAAAGTTGTTTGGTAGGCAAGGAATAGAGAGGTATTCAAAGTATTTACTCTAATTCAGAAGAATTTGCGATAGCTGCTTGCTTCGGGCACTGGTTTACCCTAGCAATACTAGGATGACTCCCGCCAACAGTCTATGGCATAGCCGAACGTGGAGGATTACTAAGGATAGATAGGGTTGTCACCACCAACTACCTACCTCTTCAATCCGTGGGTCTATGAGATATTCACCGATGATTTATAACCTAAGCACCACACTTACGTTCTAAATCACTACTCTAATTGTTTCGAACATAAAGCTACAACTAGAGCCTCCAATAAATTAAAGCAATGGACCCACAAGTAACTACTTGTGCAAACTACCTTTAATTGGAAATCAAACTTCAAATGAATTCACAAAGGCTTACTTGATTTTGAATCAAACCTTTGTAGGGATACAAGTGTAGAAGAGGGACTTGACAAGCCCAAGCCTCCTTCTCCTAGACTCTTCACCACACTCTCCTTCTACTTGGCAGCCTCTAGAACTACTCTAAACCTTAGAGTGGTATTCTATTCTCAACTTTTGGTGTGTGTGTGTGTGTGTGTGTGTGTGTGTGTGAAGTGAGGTGTGGGGTGCTATTTATAGGTTGATAAGGGTCGGATCCCGCCACCAATTGCGCACGAATCAGTCACCATTGTCTTCAGGAACCCGGGAAGAGCCAACACGTGGCGATTGACCGAGTTTGGCGCCAGGACCAAGTCGGTCGACGTGGTCTTTCCACCGTTTTGCGTGTGCTTTCTCAAGGTCATTACCAGGTGGGTCCCATGCATTGATATGGGTGCTACACTATTGGATGGCCTCAGATACTACTGTTTGTGGGCCATTTGATCCATGTGATGACATGTGGTGACGCCTGATTCATCAAAATCCAATTTAATGGATTAATCCCTGCATGTCTTGGTATTTTTGGGTATAATTCACTTGCATACAAATAAACACCAACACTTGTATAATTGATTAGTTTTTAACCCTACCACTATGTTGTGTTTCTCTTTTGTGCGATTATGAGGTGAATTGACGGTCTAAATATGGCACCTAAGGACCGTCAACAAAATCTGCCACACTTAGTCATTTGCTCATCCTCGAGCGAAGGCAAGAAGAAGAACTAAGGTGTTGTCATAAATTTGCTATAAGTAAGAAAATGAGAGTACTAGATATTTCAACTCATACCTCAATTCATGAATTCTCTTTTTGGAATATGGCTACCACATCAATTTTGGGTGTTTGAAGAGTGGAATGGTTGGAATGTAGTTCCCTTGGATCTTTCCCCGCAGAAATGATTTGATGATTTGATATATTTGGAAATTCAAAGAAATAATTGCCCTTATCTCTCATTTGGAATCTCTCAAATCTCTCAAAGTGTTTTATCCTCACCTTGGTGTTGACGGCTGTTATATACCAATTTCACACGTCAAAATAACTCAATTATGTGAAGGAAATATCATTTCTTGCACACATCACCTTCCTATTTAACCTATTTCCACTTGTCTTTGGAGAAAGTAGTGCATGCAGAGATTTTATGCAGAATTGAAGTGAAATAAGGTGATGGATCCTATAAAATATCATTCCAGCTGATCAAGCGATGACATGTTGTACCACATGGATCAAATGGCCTACAAACAGAAGTATCTGAGGCCATCCAACGGTGTAGCACCGATAACAATCAATGGGACCCACCTGGCAGAGACCTGGAGGAAGCACGGCCCCAACAGGGCTCACACCAGGTCGGTCGACCTCCCTAGTCGACTGACTAGGGAGTGGC
This sequence comes from Tuctoria greenei, assembly GCA_036927565.1. NCBI lineage: Eukaryota > Viridiplantae > Streptophyta > Magnoliopsida > Poales > Poaceae > Tuctoria > Tuctoria greenei. The sequence goes on from JAYESD010000010.1 coordinate 3,041,950, forward strand.
GCCAAACCTGGTCAAATGCCATGTGCTAGCTCCTCCCGGCTTAAAGAGGTCATGGGTGACTTATTCACGCGCTTTTGGTGGCGGGAACCCTTCTCCAAGCTATAAATAGGACCCCTCACCCCTCACTTCAACACACACCACTTGAGTATTCATTCATTGTATCCACTACTCTCCATAGGTTTAGAGGAGTGTAGGTTGTAGAGAGGAGAGTCTCTCGTCCATAGTCCAATTAGGAGAGGAGTAGAAGGATTCTCTTCCAAATTCCTAATTGGGAAAGGTATGGATCTTATATTCCTATTTGTAATAAAGATGTTATCTTTAGTCTTCTATTGTTCATATACTTGGATGAATCATTTCTTGTTTGATTGTGGATTCCATGCATGTGGTAGGAGTAGTATTTATGATTATGCTATACCATTATCATCATATCATCATAAACCCTACAAACCCCCATTATAGTCTAATTAGCTATGACATGATTATGTTAACATGAATCACTTATGCTAAAAATTAACATTGGTTCAATGATGATTTAGTTCATTGCCTTAGGATGGCTTGTGCCTAGGCTTATAAGGTAATTACTTAATATGCTAGCATGGTGCTAGGATAGAGAGTAGTGTTGAATGTCTCATAGACCCACAGATTGAAGAGCTAGGCAGTAGCTGGTAACAGCCCTATGTGTCCTTTGTAATCCTCCACGTTCGGCTATGCCACATGCTCTTGGCGGGAGTCGTCCCATTATTGCTAGGGGTAAACCCGTGCTCGATGTGTTAATCCACTTAGCATGAGAATTCATAATTGACATGATCATTAGTAACTAATTTAGGCCATGTATATGTACATTAGAAGCATCGTAGGAGTCTCTACCTAACTCTTAGCCTAGTCCCTCTTTACCTCATCTAACCCCCCTTAGGATAGAATGCTCTTGTGTCTGTCGCACTACTCCCATCAATCATCTATCCATCCTTGCTAGAACCTTACCAAGATCAACCTAGCCTCTCCACTTGATGATTGTTTTACTTCCATCTAGCCTTCCTTTGGGAGAATATAAATGACACCCTTTGGGAATACTCTTAGAGGGAAAATGCTACATCGATAGTTTTCGTGCGCTTGCGGATTTATATGTATAATCTAAAATCTATTAACAAGCATTTCTGGCACCACTACTAGAGATGAATTGTTAGTAGTGCGTAGGAACCGTAACCAAGCATTTCTGGCACCGTTGTCGGGGAAGGAAGCTGAAGTATTGCTTGATTGAGTGAATAGGATAGGACCCTGGTAGGTTTTAGTAGGATGACCCTTCTTTATTTTCGCATTTTATGTGAAAACAGGGCAGTGTATGTCTAGTTTCCGCTTGCCATAAAACTTTCTTAAAAATCTTGAATCCCTTCTGGGAGATCGACCTCATGTCATCACTCCTCAGAAGCTTCGAGCGGCAAAGCAAGCCAGCACAGCTGCACCAACAACCAAAACGCTAATGGCCTAGAAGACACTTCGTTAGTTTTCGGCTCCCTCTGCTAACAATGTGCCTGTTGGGCCCACTATTAACACGGGAGACAAAAACATCGAAATCAAGACTGGCCTTATAACTATGGTCCAAGCCAACCCATTTTGTGGGAAGGCTAACGAGGATGCAAGTGCTCACCTGTAACAGTTACTTGAGATCTGCAGCACTTTTAAATCAAGGACGTATCTCCTGATGTTGTCTGTCTTAGGCTGTTTCTGTTCTCTCTTCTTGGGAGAGCGAATCAGTGCTTCTACGTGAGCCGAAGAGTTGTAGAAACTTGGGAGAAGTGTTCTACGGCATTCCTCGCCTAGTTTTTCCCGTTGGGCAAGACCAATGCCCTACGTGGAAGAATTTCCAGCTTCCAGCAAGATGCCAAGAAATCTATTACCGAGGCTTGGGAAAGGCTTCAAGAGTACATCCTAGCCTGTCCCCACCAAGGGATGGATGATTGGCTAATTATCCAAAATTTCTACGATGGGCTGATCTCTTCTGCCCGTTACCATGTTGGTGATGCTATTGGAGGTGCCTTCTTCTCATTGACGGTGCTCAAAGCCAAAGATTTGATTGAGAATATGGTGTCAAACATGGGTTGGAGCGACGAGCGTCTCCATACCCGCCAGCAAGGCATGCACACCTTGAAGGATGTGGACATGATCGCTGCAAAATTGGACCTCCTTATGAAGAAGATTAATGGACAAAGCAATGGTGAGGTATGTGGCAATGCCTGTACCTTAGACTCTCACATCACTTGTGAAGTCTGTGGCAACATGGGCCATTTGGGCAATGACTGCCCATAAGCCAGTGAGGATGCCCTATACGTAGCCAACAATGGAAACAACAATGGTTATCGTCCAGGAGGTAAAGGGTGGGGCCAACCACGCCCATTCTTTCAAGGAGGGTACACAACAATGGCATCAATAGAAATAAACCCAACTTGAGAGAACTTACCATTGGCCAGCTGAAGATCAATGAGGCTATATCCAAGAAGCTGTCGGCCAATGACAAGACCCTATAGAGAATTAATGCCATGATTGAAGGACTATCCTAGGCCTTCGATAGTCAACTGAGTTTCAACAAGATGTTGGAAACTCAGTTGGATCAAATTGCAGCTACTGTTCCTCGAGTATAGAATGGCAAGATGCTAGGACAGCCCGAACCTCCTGTGGAAAGTGACAACATGATTTCTCAACAAGGAGACAACTGGCTGGAGGATTCTGGATGTCCTACAATTTCATGCTCAATTGGGGCTCACCACTTTAACAAGTCCCTTTGTGGCCTTGGAGCAAGTGTGAGTGTGATGCTTGTTGACGGTTGGTACGTCACAGATGAAAATTCGCAAGCGCACAGAGAAACTACTGTAGCACTTCCCCTTAAAGAGTATTCTCAAGGGTATCGAATCCAATGAACGTGTGTGCTAATCTTCTAACTAGTTCACCAAAGGACACAAAGCTTGGTGGTAGGCAAGAGATAGAGTGGATTTCCTAAGAGAAGGGATTCTAATTCAATGTAAGTCGATCAATAACATCTTGTATTGGGCACGGGCTTACCCTAGTCTGCCAGGCGACTCCCATCAAGAGCCTACATCATAGTCGCACGTGGAGGATTACAACATACGGATAGGGCTGTCACCACCTATCGCCTACCTCTACAACCCGTGGACTACGAGATAAACAAATGTAACGTCAAGCCTAGACACCACGCCTACACAATCGATTACTTCCCTAACTTTTCTAGCAAAGACTAGGCCTCTAAATGAATAGAGCAGTGAACGAACAAGCAACTAAGGAATTGACTTGCTTGAATTAAATAAATGTACTCAAATGGAAATCATGTACCTTACTTGATATGGAAAATAATTGTTGAGGTACAAAGGTGGAGAGGGTACGACAAGCCTAAACCCTATCCTTAAGTGGAAGAAGCCCGACAAGTCGGAGCCTCCTCCTCCTCCTCCTTCTCCTCTTTCTCACTCTCTCCCTAATTTCTAAGCACTTGGGCAGCGCTATGCCTTTGGAGTGGAGTACTAGACTCAAGCTTTTGGTGTGTGGAGTGAGGGAGCCCCCTACCCCCTATTTATACCCTCCAAAGATCGGTTTGGGTCCAGAAAAATGAGGTACTCAGTCGCCATCGTGATCTCCAAGCCGTGAGGAGCCAAAACGTGGCGATTGACCACATTTGGCGCATTTACCTAGTCAGGCGACCTGGTAGGTCAGCCGAAGTGCCAACGGCTCCAAATGCGGTGTTTTTCGTCCGGGAGGTTTTTTTGCGGGGCCCCATCATGGGTATGGGTGATTCCCCTCATTTTTAGTTGGTTTTATCCTCCGAATGGGCCCAAGAATCCTTGTTCTTGCGCCTCATTGGTCAGAAGGTGTGTTTCTTGGATTGGTCCCTGTAAATACCTCTAATTATGGGCATAATTCACCTGCATACACAATTGCACCAACACTTGTGCAGATAGTTAGTAACTAACTCCTACCACTATGTTGGTTGTCCAATCCATAGCTTTTATGCAGGGAATTGACCATCGGATTTGGCAATTAAGGACCGTCAACAAACTCCCCCACACTTAGTCCTTTACTCATGCTCGAGTGAAGGCAAGAAGAACTAATTGATATCATAATTCAGCTACAAGTACGAAATATGTATAAAAAACATTTCAACACATACCTTTGTCCAAGAGCCTTTCATATATGGCTACCACATCATCTTGGGTGTTTGAGAGATGAAACGGTTTGAATGTAGTTCACCTGGACTCCTCCCACTGAAATAAAGTTGGAAATTGCTATTTTTTCCTAAGTCAAAAAGATATTGCCATACTCCTCAAAGGAATGCTCTCGTCTCTTGATGTGTTTATTCCTCACCTTGGCATGAGTTGCCACTTGTTTTCCTACAACTAAATAAAACTTTTTGTGGATCTTGGTAAGGATAGAAAGTGGCTCACTTGCAATTCATATGTTACTAAGTCAAAAACAAGATCCTCATGAGAAGATCATGCAACAAAAACCAATGACTAAAGAAATTCTTGTGCACTTATTATGGATGGTGGATTATGAATGGTGATGATGACTCCCAATTCATCACTCTCTCTTTTTTTGTGCAAGGATGAAACATGGCTACTTATTGGCTCCCTCTTTTCTTTTCTTTTCTTTTTCTTTTTCTTGAACACTTTTTTTTAGAGAGAGCTCTTATAGCCATGCCTTCTACTCCTTTTTGTGCATCTTTTTATTGATAGAGGATTTCGCAAATTTGCATGGAGTATCTTTTGATGGTGGATGTGTGAAAATCATGGAATATGGTGGAGTGTACAAGAAATTCCTAATCAAAAGTTCATGCAAGTCACTTAAAAGGGTCAAGAGTTTGACAAAGTTCGATGAAAATGAAAAGTGGCATATGGATGCGATTTTCAATAGCTCTATCATATGGCCTTGGTGGGAATTTAAATTCCAATGAGAGGATGGCAAAAATCTGATGACTTTAAAATTGCAATACCAAAATTTAATTCCAGCATGGAGAGTTTCCAAGTTTCACTCATCCACCATATCACACCAATCAAATACTTAGATAACATGTTTTTCCTAAATTGATATGTGGTTCAAGAACATGGTAATGAAATTGAAATGAGAAGTAGACATATTCCATTCTCTAGCAAAATATGATATATGAAATTGCACAATTTTAATTTTTCAATGAGTTGAATTTTAATGATATTATCATGCATAATCGATTTCAACTAAAAAATCAGGTATAGAGGGATAAGAGGTGAGATAGCACAAACAATCGCCTTAATGAAGAAGGGTGGGCCAAGCCATCATGGCTTGCTCAAATCTTCTCGTGGTCCTTCATGCGAGGCCCTAAATTGTTCGTTCATGATGGTACGGGAATGTTGCACCTTGGGAAGCCTATGGGACCTCCCCCACACTTGTTCTTGTACCTGTCTTTATTTGACACGAAAATATGGGAAAGTGAAAGACTCTAGCGGCCTTACCTACACCGGTCAGTCACAATTTATTTGACAAAGGTACTTTGTATGATAGAATCAAAATAAGTGCCTAAGTACTAAGTAGGAAAGTATTTATGATGTTCTACATTTTACTTCAATCTTACTTAGTCAAATGGGGATAGTGGGATGATTGGGAAGGAGTGCTGAGGGTTGGAGTTTGCTTCATTGGACATGTAAAATTTAACCAAACTTCAAGGATAGGCGTGAAAGTCAACAAAATTGACAACGTCTTCCTCTTTGTCCAAATTTTCATCGGATTCTAAAAAGATCTTTAGACGGTGCCCATTTACATTGAATAGATGGCCTTCATCATTTTGGAGTATAATTGCCCCATGAGATGAAGTATCTACCACAATATAGGGGCCTTCCCATTTACTTTTTAGTTTCCCATGTCCAAAAAGTTTGACTCTAGAGTTGAAAAGTAGGACTTTATCTCTAGGCTTGAAGCCCTTATGCGTGTTGACGGCTGTTATATACCAATTTCATCCGTCAATTTTACTCAATTATGTGAAGGATTGATTATTTCTTGCACACATCACCTCTCTATCTAACCCAATTCCACTTGGACTTGGAGAAATATGTGCATGCAACATTTTGTGCAGGAAATGAGGAAATGTAGAGGGACCAATCCCATAAAATATCATCCCAGCCAATCAGGTGATGACACGTGGCATCCCATGGATCAAATGGCCCACAAACAGAAGTATCCGAGGAGATCCAACGGTGTATCACCCATATACATCAATGGGACCCACCTGGCAGCCACCTGGAGAAAGCACACGAGAAACGGTGCAATGACCAGGTCGGCCGAACCAGGGGGTTGGCCGACCTGGTCTTTGCACTAAACTCGGTCAGCCTCCACGTGTTGGCTCCTCCCGGCTCCCTGGAGTCAATGGTGACTGATTCGCGCGCTTTTGGTGGCGGGAACCGACCTCAACACTAGTAAAATAGGACCCCATACCCCTCACTTCAACACACACCACTTGGGCATCATTCTATTGTATACACTATCTTCCATAGTCCTTAGAGGAGTTAGGATGTAGAGAGGAGAGCCTCTAGTCCCAAGTCCAAATTGCAAAAGGAATAGAAGGAGTCTCTCTTCCCAATTCCACATTGGGAAAGGTATGGCTTTTGTATTCCTTCTTGTATTTGTGACTTTGTGCTCAATAAAAATATTATCTTTAGTCTTCTTTTATACTTATACTTGGACAAAGTGTTTCTTGTTTGATTGTGGAGTCCATGTATGTGGAAGGTATAGTCTTTATGATTTCTCATGATCACATCTTATGGTCATAAACACTATAGACCCCCACTATAGTCTATGTAGATATGATATGATTATGTTAATATGAATGACTTACGCTATGCTTCAACATTGGTTCAATGATGCTTAGGTTAGTCATTGCCTTAGGATGGCTTGTGCCATGGCTCCTAAGGTATTTGCTTAGTATGCTAGCATGGTGCTAGGGTATTTAAGTAGCGTTGGATGTCTCGTAGACCCACGTATTGAGGAGGTAGGCAGTAGGTGGCGACAACCCTATCTCTCCTTTGTAATCCTCCACGTTCGGCTATGCCACAGGCTCTTGGCGGGAGTCGCCCTAGTATTGCTAGGGGTAAGCCCGTGCCCTATGTGTTGAATAGCATTGCATAGGAATTCATCATTGACATGACCATTAGTATCTACCTTAGGCTATGTATATGTATTAGGAGCATTGTAGGAGCAACTCTCTAACTCTCAATCCAATCTCCCTCTAGGACCCATTTTACCCTTTAGAATAGATTGCCTAGGTGTGTGTCACACTACCCCTATTATCAACCTAACCCTGTCCGGATAATGGATTAGTATCCCATAGCTTGATCATAAGAGTAGTATATGCTTTACTCCATTGCCTTCCTTTGGGATAAATACGATACCCTTGGGAATACTCATGGGTGAAATGCTACAACGGTATCTTCCGTGCGCTTGCGGATCTCATCTCTTTACCGGAGATGATTTGTGGTGTTAAGAAATACCAACAAGCATTTATGGCGCCGTTGCCAGGGATGATTTGTTAGTATATCTTAGGAGCCGTCAACAAGCATTTCTGGCGCCGTTGCCGGGGAAGGCAAAGGAAGTGAAGGATAGCTATCACTTGTTATTAAGCTATAGGTACTAATAGTTATTAGACAGGATTACCCTTGTTTGTTTTCTCCTTTGTGTGAAAACAGGGTAGTGTTTGCCAACCCATTGTATGGGATGGCCAACGAGGACGCAAGTGCTAAACTGCAAGATGATTTAAGGCGTACCTCAACAAATGTCCGCTAGGCAACACCATTGCCTTTTTGCGGGAGAATTTCAGCTTTCAGTAGGAGCCAAAGTCATCCATACCCAAGCCTGGGGAAGGCTCCAAGATGTTCTTCTTGGTTTGCCTCCACCATGGGGTGGATAGCTGGCTCTTCATCCGACACTCATGTCATGGGTTGGCTCCACCAATCCATGAACACATTCGTGCTGGAGCTGAAGGAGCCCTATTCTCATCCATCATGGATGAGAAGAAGGACTCCACTCAAGGGGTGAATTGAAGAATGCTCGAGTTCCCATAGCTTGTCATGCACACCACTTCACAAGGTGGACATGCTAGTTATGGAACTACACCTCCCATTGAAGTATCATGAATACCAAGTCAATGGAGATTTGTTTGGATAATCCAAGTCGTGGATATTCACATGATTTATGAAAATCCATGTCAACATGGGATGCCTGGGAATTATTTCCCTAAGACCCATGAGGACCTTTTTCAAACAACTCCAGTGGCTACCTTTCACAAGGAGGTCAAGGGTGGAATTAACATCACCCTTGTATTCAAGGAGGCTATGGCTTTCCAAGGGATTTAAGTTCAACTAGCCTACCTTGAAGTATCTTGGCCAAGCAGAAATCAAGACAACATTCACATGAAGATCTTGCCAAGGACAAGAACTTAAGGAGCATTCAAAGTCCAAGATTTCCCACATCACTTGTTGGGATTCCCACACTTCGACCAAACCCATTCAACCTAGGGCAAGTGACATTGTGGATGAAGCGTTTCTTGTTTGATTGTGGAGTCCACATATTATCATGCCCAGGGAAGCCTTTGACCCATGATCAAGGTATGGGTTGACTCAATGGAATATCAATATGGTCAGAGTGGCACCCCTAAGAAGGACGAAGCCTCACCATGCTCATGAAGGAATACATTCAAGAGGGAGAACCCGTCGCTACAACAACATGTTTATATCAATACAACGGGGAGAGGCTAGGGCCACCAGGTGGCCCACATGTCCATATGACACCCAAATGAGTTTGGCATGTCAAAATAGAAGAAATCATCCACATCTTCAACTCCGGGATTGGACAACAAATCATCGCGCTGAATAGAACGGAGGTAAGTCCTACTCATCGGACTTCAAAAATTCAGTGAGTCGTTGCCAATAGGTTAATTGGTAGTTATCTCATATTTGTTTTCCAAATTGCATCAACCCTTGCATTTGCATATTTGAAATTCCACATTTGCATGTTGGAAAGTAAAATTTCCAACCATCATAAAACTAAAATTTGAATTAGGGGAGAAATTTAATTGGATATGAACTACGTGCATGACCACTTGAATTTATCTTCCTATTTCAACCAAAAAGATTTGCTTTGACCCTCATTGCATTTACAACTTATTTCATGCAGGACAGGACAATTTGAAAATTGGGTTCAATTTTCTTTTGGCTAACATAACCCGTTTTCGAGTTGTTTTGTGTGTTCTTGATTAAAGTGCAGCTAGGTCAAAATTGTGAAGAGGTGGTATGGCAAGAAAGTGGAAGGTTTCATCAAGCTCAAGTCACCATTGGGAGGATTTGAGAACACTTCTATCCTTCAAACTCATTTTGAGTTTGAGGAAGAGAAATGTTCAAGAGGATGACCCAATGGAGGAGCCATAACCAAATCCATCGCCAAATACAACCTCAACTTGGCATTTGACATCAACCATCAAGCCTACGCCAAAAATCAAGGTTGTGAGTTTCTCACACAAAGACCTTCGTCACCAACTGCTCTTCAAATGAGGTATGAATTTAGAATTTTTCATTGTTTGGTTTGCCATAGAATTGAATGTATTTGCTTGCATTTGTGAGGAAGGTTGACACTTCCTCATCATTCAATTCTCAAGCATCCTCACAAGAGTAAGCGTGGGTATTGACTTTTGGATCTCCAAAAGGAAATCCCACCTTACTTGGAAAAATCTCAAACAAGTACCTAGAATCCCTTAAGAATTGTTTTGTAGACTTAGTCATATTTTTATAGGTTTAGAAAATAAAACTTTTGGGCATGACTTAATTGGTGAATTGGCATATAGAAACTTGGGCATAGTGAAAACCATAATTTTTAATTGAGCTTCATGCATAGATGGTGTCACTAGATTTCAAACTCCTAGGAATAAGTGATATCCTTGCTCTGAAATTGAATTCCATTTTTAGGAGGAGTCACTAAATTTCAAATTCCTAGTGAGGTTCAGAGGATAAAATTGAGAATCTTGTTTGTCATGGTCTAAATGATAAAAATTTGCTCTTGAAAGCTAAGATGGTTAGAAACTTTAAAATATGTAGGGATCCATATAGTATATTTCTATCACATGCATTGCTATGAGTAGGAGCTTTAGAAAATATGCAACATGAATTATTCATAAAGCTCCACACTTATCAATGAATAACACATTGATCATGGATACACTTGACATTGGAACCAATGCATCTTTGCTTTTGTTCTTCCCCGTATGTACAAATGAAAGTTCGGTTACCTAACCCGAACGTTCATTTGTACAATTATCGGGAGCTAACCATCCCCCTCCATTCAAGAGAGGAAGTTTGCAGGAGTAATATTACTATGCAGGCATTCATGAAGCTGATTGTTGGGATCCCTAGAGGATTCCATTTCGACATCTCTTGGCCAAGGAGTAAATTAAGATGGTTGTTATCTATCGGAAATTATGACCGAAGGTCAATCATAACTATACGAGGCTAGAGATTTGAAATGGGAACCCTCCATGGGCAACCAATGAGCTGCCACGAATGGGTGAGAGCATTATGCTCTCAACTATTTTAAGCACTCATTCAAGCTCAAGGGATTTGTCACCATCATTGGGTACAAGTTATTCCTATGTGGCTAAGAGTTATGATGTACCATGACCAAGGAATGACGAAATCACACCCAATTTATATTGGGTGCAAGTTGTTCCTATGTGGCTAGAGGGTATGTCATGCCTTAGCCAAGGAACAACAGATCACACTCAACCCATGTTGAGTGCATGTCATTCCTTTGTGGTTCTAGATATGTTGTACCTTACCCAAGGAACAACTGATCATACCCAATGCATGTTGGGCACATGTCACTCCCTTATGGCAAAAAGATATGATACACCTTAGCCAAAGAATGACGAACATACTCAATGTATGTTGAGTGCACGTCATTCCTTTGGATCTAAAGGTTATCATTATCCTAGCCAAGGAATGACAAATCACACCCAACACATGGAGACCCTGATATGCGGACGATCAACATCGGAAACACTTTATTCAACCACACTCACGGTGTCAATGGGAGGCAACACAACAATCAACACTCAACCCTCCATTGTCAAAGCCATGCCGCAACAAGGATAGGCCAACTCATGGCCTACCTCCGTTGTTAGGGTTTCAACCCCTATCACGGACCTTGATCAAGAATAAGCTTGGGGGAGGACCCCACTTGAGGTAACTTGTATCAAACCCACTACATTTTTATTTCAAATCATCCATTGCATATTTATTTTCCATCCATCCATCATCCACCTTGCATTTAAATATATATATATATATATATATAAATAGGTTAGATTTGCTTTCATCAAATAAAGATGTGCGGTAAGAATGATTTAGAATTCACATAGATGAAATGATGAATAGTTGCTCTGTTTTATTTTCCTAAGTCTCTAGTTTACAAGTTGCTACTCTCCGAATATTGCTTTCATTGGTTTGAAATACTTTTACCTTAATTTGGAAGTTGTGGGTAGCAAAAGATTAATCCAATTCTAGGTTGTTGCAACACTAGAATTGGTAATAGGGCTGCTAGTCCTAGTTTGAAAGTAAAACTTAGATTTCCGGAGAAATTCTAAAAAGATTTAAGTTTCCCTCAATTGATTGGAAATACCTACCAAAGCCATATGATGTCCATACATAGACAAAACCTTATGCATATGCTATTTGTTTTCACATTGAGCCTAGTCAAACTAGTATAGACCTATGTGAGAAATCATTCAACTCTTTTTGAATTCAAGACTTCACTTGCACATGCTATACTTCTACACTAGAAGTAAGCAAATGTCCATCATATCCACCATACCACAACAAAAAGAGAAACTCCATGTTATTCATGTTCAGTACTCTCTTGAAAATTCATTGAAAAGAAAGGGAGTAGAAGACATGGCTACAAAAAAAAGAAGCATGCTTGCATCATAAGCATGAGAAAAAAAAAGTGAAAAGAAAAGTAGCCATGTTTCATCCCTGCAAAAAGAAAGAGAGATTATACCAAAAAGGAGTTATCTCAAGTATCCACATCCACTTCCACTCCATCACACATGCACTAGTCTTGAATCAAAAAGTTTTGATTTGAATTCTCCTAAGGCTTACTCTTTTGACTTAGCAATATATGTGATGCAAAAATGTATACTTACTTTCCTTACCAAGCTCCACATACAAGCCATATTGAATGAGTAGGAATAGTAGAGGCACAATGCTTTGGTGAGGAAATATTCCCACTATCCACAGAGGAGTGATTGAGATAATCAAATTGAGGTACTTAATATCTAAATTGAATTCTCCGGGATTTAAGTGGAACTTGAGTTCTAGGTTTTGTTTGCTCCATTTGCTATTCTACCTTCCAGCTACTCATGAATATGAAAAAGCATAAGCCCCATGATAACTTAAGAAAGGTAGGGTATCATAGCATTTTTTTGCAATACTAGGTAGGGTATCTTGTTGTGCATTAGATACTTTTGAAAATAAGATATTGTAGCAACTCCTCATTATCAACATAAAGTCTTGACTTTGCTCGGGACGAGCAAAAGGATAAGCTTGGGGGAGTTTGTTGACGGCTGTTATATACCAATTTCATCCGTCAATTTAACTCAATTATATGAAGGATTGATCATTTCTTGCACACATCACCTCTCTATCTAACCCAATTCCACTTGGACTTGGAGAAATATGTGTATGCAGCATTTTATGCAGGAAATGAGGAAATGTAGAGGGACCAATCCTATAAAATATCATCCCAGCCAATCAAGCAACGACACGTGGCATCCCATGGATCAAATGGCCCACAAACAGAAGTATTCGAGGAGATCCAACGGTGTATCACCCATATACATCAATGGGACCCACCTGGCAGCCACTTAGAGAAAGCACACGAGAAACAGTGCAATGACCAGGTCGGCCGAACCAGGGGGTTGGCCGACCTAGTCTTTGCATCAAACTCGGTCAGCCTCCACGTGTTGGCTCCTCCTGGCTCCCTGGAGTCAATGGTGACTGTTTCTCGCGCTTTTGGTGGCGGGAACCGACCTCTAGTATAAATAGGACCCCACAACACTCAGTTCAACACACACCACTTGGGCATCATTCTATTGTATACACTATCTTCCATAGTCCTTAGAGGAGCTAGGATGTAGAAAGAAGAGCCTCTAGTCCCAAGTCCAAATTGGGAAAGGAGTAGAATGAGTCTCTCTTCCTAATTCCATATTGGGAAAGGTATGGCTTATGTATTCCTTCTTATATTTATGACTTTGTGCTCAATAAAAATATTATCTTTAGTCTTCTTTTATACATATACTTGGACAAAGCGTTTCTTGTTTGATTACGGAGTCCATGTATGTGGAAGGTATAGTCTTTATGATTTCACTCTCATGATCACATCTTATGGTCATAAACACTATAGACCCCCACTATAGTCTATGTAATTATGATATGATTATGTTAATATGAATGACTTATGTTATGCATAAACATTGGTTCAACGATTTTTAGGTTAGTCATTGCCTTAGGATGGCTTGTGCCATGGCTCCTAAGGTATTTTCTTAGTATGCTAGCATGGTGCTAGGGTATTTAAGTAGCGTTGGATGTCTCGTACACCCACGGATTGAAGAGGTAGGCAGTAGGTGATGACAACCCTATATGTCCTTTGTAATCCTCCATGTTCGGCTATGCCACAGGCTCTTGGCGGGAGTCGCCCTAGTATTGCTAGGGGTAAGCCCATGCCAGATGTGTTGAATAGCATTGCATAGGAATTCATCATTGACATGACCATGAGTATCTACCTTAGGCTATGTATATGTATTAGGAGCATTGTAGGAGCAACTCTCTAACTCTCAATCCAATCTCCCTCTAGGACCCATTTTACCCTTTAGAATAGATTGCCTAGGTGTGTGTCACACTACCCCTATTATCAACCTACCCCTGTCTGGATAATAGATTAGTATCCCATAGCTTGACCATAAGAGTAGTATATGCTTTACTCCATTGACTTCCTTTGGGATAAATACGATACCCTTGGGAATACTCATGGGTGAAATGTTACAACGGTATCTTTCATGCGCTTGCGGATCTCATCTCTTTACCGGAGATGATCTGTGGTGTTAAGAAATAACAACAAGCATTTCTGGCGCCGTTGCCGGGGATGATTTGTTAGTATATCTTAGGAGCTGTCAACAAGGCGTAATTCTTTTATCGTGCCACCTCTTCATTTTTTCCTTATAGATATTGGCACTATGGTACACCTTATCCCTCCATGCTTCCAGTTAGAAATTTGCATTTTGCGCAACTTTACAGCTTCGTGGAGATCCATGTTCCACTTCTTGATAGCCCAATACGCTCTATGTTCCAATTCTGCGGGTAAATGGCAAGTTTTCCCGTAGACAATTTGGAAAGGTGACATTCCATTGGGTGTCTTAAAGGCAGTACGGTATGACAAAAGTGCATCAAGTAGTTTGTTCTTCCATCCATTCCCCATCTCAAACACGGTCTTTTGCAGAATATTCTTGATTTGTTTGTTTGAAGTTTCTGCTTGACCGATTATTTGGGGACGGTACAGAGTAGCAATGTTATGCCTAACCCCAAGCCCCCTCAGAAAGCTCTGGAAGGTATTATCGATGAAATGAAACCCTCCATCACTTATGACCATTCGGGGAGTTCCAAACTGTGGGAAAATGATTTTATGAAACATTTTCCGAGCGGTCTTGGCATCGGCATTTTTTCATGGTAATGCTTCTACCCATTTGGACACATAATCTACGGCCACTAGAATATACTCATAATCATAGGACTTTGGAAAAGGTCCCCTAAAGTCAATCCCCCACACATCAAATAATTCTACTTGGAGATTATATGTGATGGGCATCGCATTGCGAGTAGTGATTCCTCCATGCTTTTGGTATTCTCGACATCGTCGAATGAATTCCTTTGTATCCTGATACGTTGAGGGCCAAAAGAACCCGCTTTGCCAGATCTTTGCCTAAGTACGGTGAACACTGTAGTGCTCGCCATAGGGGGCCACATGGCATATTTTGATGATTTTGGTTCCTTCGATTGTTGGGACGCACCTTCTAAGCAGCCCATCAGAACATACCCCATAGAGGCATGGATCATCCCACAAATGACGTCGACTCTCAAAAACAAGCTTTTTCTTATCCTGCCCTGGTGGTACGTACCCCGTAACCATGATGTTTAGGATGTCTGCATACTGAGGGTTAGAGTCGGTCACCTTGAGCAACATATCATCGCGTAGGAAATCATTGATAGGTATGTCCATTGTATTTGGGATTTCCATACGTGAGAGATGATCAGTGACAAAATTATCTACTTCCTTTTTATCTCTTATCTCCAGGTGAAACTCTTGGAGTAGGATAATCCATCGGATTAGCCTAGGTTCAGCATCTTTCTTAGTGAGCAAATATTTCAAAGCAGCATGGTCTGTGTAGACTATGATTTTTTGGTCCAACCAAGTATGATCTAAACTTACCGATAGCAAAAGAAAACTGCTAGGAGCTCTTTTTCAGTTGTGGCATAGTTAAACTGAGCTCCTGATAGAGTCTTGCTAGCGTAGGCTATTGCATGATGCTTCTTATCCTTGGTTTTTCCAAGGACCGCTCCAACGGCATAATCACTAGCATCACACATGATTTCGAATTGCAGTGTTCAATCAGGGTGTTAAATGATTGGAGTTGTGATGAGTGACTTCTTGAGAATGTAAAAAGATTGGTGACACTCATCATCGAAATCAAAGGGCACATCCTTAGCTAATAGGCTAGTGAGGGTCTAGCGATTCTATTAAAATCCTCGATAAATCATCAGTAGAACCCCGCATGGCCCAAAAAGCTACGGATACCCTTATTGTTGGTCGGAGGTGGAAGCTTTTCAATAACTTGATTTTTGGATTTGTCGACCTCAATCCCTATTTTGGACACCAAATGTCCTAAGACATGCCTTCACGAACCATAAAATGACACTTTTCCCAATTTAGCACCAGGTCCTTTTTTTGGCATCTTTGTAAGACCCTATCTAGGTTCACAAGACAATTATCAAAAGTTTTTCCATAGACGGAAAAGTCGTCCATGAAAACTTCCATGATTTCCTCAATCATGTCTGAGAAAATAGACAGCATGCACCTTTGGAACGAAGCGGGTGCATCACACAACCCGAACGACACTCGTCGATAGGCGTACGTTCTGTAAGGGCATGTAAAGGTGGTCTTACTTTGATCATCAGGGTGGATGGAAATTTGATGGTAACTAGAATACCCATCAAGGAAACAAAAGAAGGAATGTTTTGCTAGCCGCTCAAGCATTTCATCAATGACAGGCAGCGGGAAATGACCCTTCATTGTTGCCTTTTTGAGTTTTCTGTAGTCAATACACATCCTCCACCCTGTGATGGTTCGCTGAGGAATGAGTTCATTCCTCTCATTTCGAACAATCGTCATTCCTCCTTTCATGGGCACTACTTGGATAGGGCTAACCCACTCACTATGAGGAACAGTATAAATTATCCCGCCATGCAAGAGTTTCAAGACCTCCTTCTTAACAACCTCCCGCATAGCATTGTTCAACCTCCTTTGAGGTTCCCTAACGGTGTGCTAAAAGGGTCGGTTGTAATGCAATGGGTGCAAAGAGCAGGGCTGATTCCCTTAATGCCTTTGAGTGAGTAGCCTAGGACAGATCTATGCTTTTCTAAGACGTTCATGAGTTTGCCAGTTTCGTCTTTTGAAAGCTTCTCACTTATGATGACAGGAGCCTCCCATCATCATGTAGCAAAGCATAGCGTAGGTCTGGATGTAGGGTTTTCAACTCAATCGAGGGCTTTTGTGATGGCTCTTCTTTTGGCAAATCAAATGTTTTATGCAATTCATCCTCTTCTTGGATGAATTGTTCTTCTTCTTCAATTTAAGGTGGGTCTAAGAATTCAAGGGCCATAGCTTCCTCGATTGGCTCACTCTCATGGGGGAGGTTCTGCTAATGTGTTCTTGGATCGCAGAATGGGATTGGAAAACTTCCTCCCTCCGAGTTTAACATCTAGGATGCCTTTTGAGGGTGCATCCATGAGTAATTTCTCAATGGATAACTCTATCATTACATCGAAATCTTGGACTTCAAAGACATGAAAATAAAGGCAGAACTCGATGTTTTCGTGTCTTATAGACACATTTTGCAAAATCCCATATCCTTCCTTGATATTTCCATAGGAGTCTCTGAAGGATTTTCTTGTTGGAGCCCAAGGTAGATCATCCAAAATGGCTAAAGCACAATATTCGGAAACAATATGGGCTGCAACAGTGGGATTATAAAGGGCGTTCACTATTACCCCTCGAATATGACATCAGATGGTTGTTGAGGGTTAGTTTACCTAAATAATTTCAGGTGAAAGCTCAACCTCCGCCGTCCATTCCCTACTCATGATTGAGTTCAACTCCTTGATCGTTTCCTGAAGGAATTTTCCTTTGAGCGGATCAAGGAGTGAGGGATGTAATGATGGTTTCCTTCCATAACTATACTTTGAGGTATTTGCAAAATCTTCAAAATGATATTCCTCAAAGCATAATGGAAACTGTGAAGGCCGAATTTCTTATTCCTTCCACTACAAGAAACGAGTAAAGGGGTGTCGGACTTATAGCTGTCAGTTGCCTACCAAAACCGACACCTGTAAATTATAACCGTCGATCTACCGACGACTTTGACCGAAGCCTTATATTTGATGTTTTTAGCTCTTAAAAGCATCGGTCCCGACAGCTTTAAAAAGTAAGACCGTCGGTTTGGACTCTCGACACCTTTATAGCCTAAAACTGAGGTTTATGGTATCGATGTATATATTTCGAGTAAGGATGACGGCCACAGACGCACCGACTGCTTTAGTTCTTTTTGTTTTTTAAACCGCCAGCCGCGCTTTTACACACTTTTACACTGCTGCTTTAGTTCTTTTTAATTACATATCTCAGTCCAAAACACAAGCAGATGAACACAATACGCAGATGAACACATTATACAAGCATATGTCTCAACAATCTATCATACAAGCTGGAACAAATCTGCTTACAGAAAAATGAAAAAAAAAAAGATGAACACAAGCTCCATCCCACATATGAGCTACAGATCTCAACGGAGGATCACCGGAACTCGCTGCCGTCATGGTCAGCGAAACCCGTGGCTCACTGGTATGAGTGGTGCGCGCGGGGCGGAGCACAAATGAGCGCCAAAACAGAGCAGATCTGGACGGTCGACGACGGATGGATGCATTACCAGTGCGACGCTGGATCTGGGCCGCGGTAGAAGAGACGGCCGACGACGGAGCGACGGAGGGAGGCATCACCAGCCAATGGAGGGAGGCGTCACCACTTTGAAGTTGGATTTGGGCCGCTGTGGAGTGACGGAGGAAGTGCCTTGGGAGCTCGCGCTGTGGTAAGGTCGCGCCGCCGGTAGGCTGCGTTGTGGGGAGGCTACATCGCCAGGAGGCCGAGAGGGCCGACCCTGAGCCAGTGCCCAAGGGGCGACCGCCCCGGGCCCCCAAAAAGTAAGGGCCCCCATTTTATTACCTATGTTTAATTAGGTCTAACAGAATGTAAATTAAATTTAGGATACACAAGTGTACAAGGGAGGCACATGCAAGCTGCAACAAGGTGCTCTCTGCTGGCCAAGTTCTGAGATCCAGCAGAATAATCATATTATATGTATTTGCTAATTGCTATAGGCCACATGTTCAACCACGCAAACAGCTGAATGTCACGCCATCACTCAGGCCTCACTCCACTCTCCAAGACTCAAGTATTTTGTTTAACTGCATCATCCAATTTCTGATTTTTGCAAAGTTAAAGAATCTTATTTGTTTCCTCTTATCTATATACTCCTTTCATCCCAAAAAGCTTGTCGCTTTGTAGTTCAAAAATGAACTACAAAGCGAAAAATTTTTGGGACGAAGAGAGTATGTTATTGTACAGACCAATTTATTGATTGATTGTTTAAATAATAAATATAATTTCAGTTAGATTTTATTAATTTAGTTTTTATATCATGAGATAAATTTAAATAGCTAATAATTTTATTATCAACTTGTAGGATTGTTCTGAGTTCTGACCCGATCGAGATACACGTCTTCCACTAGAACGTATCCATCCGGAAGTGATAAAAGAACAAAAAGGCAACATCATGAAGAGTTGACTGAATCACATAGAGGCAACTCTATTATTAGTGACTTTGCATCTAAAATTGTTAGGAGGTATCATTTTAAATGATTTACATGTAGTTTATTTTATATATTGTAATTTTATTATTGTGACATGATTAGTGACATAAATTATAACTATAATTGATAATTTCTTTGTCATATTCATGGTTAAAAATAGACCCCAAATTTTAATTCGCCCCAGGCCCAGAAAAATTCAGGACCGGCGCTGGCCGAGGCCGCATCAGGGGGAGCCCGCACCGCCGGGAGGTCGAGGCCGCGCCGTCGGGAGGCCGAGGCCGCGCCGGAGCTCGCGCCGTCGGGTGGCCCTGTTGCTATCGGCGGCTGGTTGTGGAGCTAGGGTTGCAAGTGGTGTGACTGGCCAGCCAGACAATTGCAATTTTACTATCTTCAACAGTGAGTTTCGCTAAAATACTACTCCCAACATACTACACGTCAGAATACTACTATAATTGTGTGCAACTTGCTCGTTTGCCATAGAGATGCTATTTTAGTACTGATGAGATTTTTTGACAAATAAGACACAGTGAATGGACCAAAATACCCTTTTATTTTCATAGACATCTCTTCTGTTTTTTCTAAACCCTAATTATGTGCCTGCCCGATACTCTTCTCCCGTACGCGAGAGTGCGAGACCGAGCGCCGCCGACCCACCATGGAAGCCCGACGCCGCCGCCCGGCCGAGGTCCCTATCCTCCGCCGCCGCCCAGCCCGGGTCCCTATCCGCCGCCGTCGCCTGTCGCTCCACCCTGGAAGCCCGACGCCGCTGCCCGCCCGGGGTCCCTAGCCGCCGGTCGATCTTGTGACGCCGCCGGCCGAAGCAGCACTGCCTCTTACTGACACCGGTACACCGCCCGAAGGCCCAC
This sequence comes from Tuctoria greenei, assembly GCA_036927565.1. NCBI lineage: Eukaryota > Viridiplantae > Streptophyta > Magnoliopsida > Poales > Poaceae > Tuctoria > Tuctoria greenei. Next base: position 3,062,078 of record JAYESD010000010.1, read on the forward strand.
CGCCGACCGTCTCAATGCAGTATTTTTTTCGTCTCATCTCTCTACTTCTTCGAATTCGTTCTTGCGTTTGATGTACTTGTTCATCTCATAATTATGTTCAAGATCAATTTGTGATTACACGATTCATGGTGAACTTTTGTATAAATATGTGATTACTCAATTGCCATACGTTTGAGCTGATATCGACGTCCTGGCCATGACTGAAATTTCTGGACAATCTCTGAAAGTTCAGTAAAAGTGAAAATGTTGTTTCAGAAAATTTGAGCTAAAAAATCTCTATATGTGGTTCTTCGCAGATACATTTCATCAAACTGTGACATCGTAGATGTGCTGTACAATAACCAGCATTACATTTTATTTTTATTAAATGAGATGTCACATAAGCAAATGAGATGTTTATTAACTGACACAACCATGATTGATGGCCTTGCACTGCAAAGAGAAGATATGCTAATGCAGAATGTCTTACAGTTAAAGAGCTCTTAATCCACTCAGCTGCAAGGACCAAGGACAATGTGTTCACCGACTTTATGTGGTACTGATGCTATACAGGGCCGCCGTGCAAGTACACGATGCCTCTGCAAGGCCTGGGCGCGAACGTAGCTACCCTGTACCAGCCGGGCTGCACCAACGTCGGGTGCAACGGGAACAGCCTCCAGGTAGACGCCGCCACGAAGGCTGCGGCCAGCGATGACGTGACTGTGCTTGTCATCGGCGCCGACCAGTCCATCGAGCGCAACTCTCGCTGAGGTCACTGATGTTGCAAATGATGTTCTTGATGGAACTGACTGTGTCATGCTTAGTGGTTTAGGGGTTGTGAAGAAAAATTGCACCATGGAAGTTTATGGTGGATGCCTTTGTGACATGTGATATGTGAATCTTATTTGGTATGATTTGTGACAGTGACATTTGAACATTATTGTTTCTGGTTATGCATTGTGAACTTCAATATTTATGGATGTGATATGTCGATTTTATCATGTATGCGTTAAATTTATCTTGTGCATCTCTCTTTTTAAATTGAATTGTGTACTTGTTAAGTATTTTTCATATTTTCTCATTTATTTTCCAAATTTCCCCAAAAAAATTTTCCTATTTTTCCTATTCAAAAATATTTTTTCCTAATTTTGCCTAATTCTCCATGTTTTCCCCAATTTTACTCATTTTTCCTATTATGAAATATTTTTCCATATTTTCCTTATTTTTTCCTATTCTGGAATAGGTTTTCCTAATTTTCGATAATTGTATCCTCTTTTAAAATATTTTCCCATTTTTTTATTGCTATTTTCGAAATATTGTTTCATATTTTTAAAATATATAAGAGAGCTATTGAAGAAATAATATAACATGAGGGTATTTTGGTCCATTGTCTTGTCTTTTACTCTTAACAAATCTCATTAGTGTTGACATATTGTCTGAATGGTAAAAGAGCAAGTTGCAAAGAATTATAATAGTATTATAGCGTGTCACACGTTGGAAGTAGTATTTTAGCGAAACCTAATATTGATAATAGCAAAATTGCAATTTGCTCCGGGGCAACTGCTAGGTAATATAAGCGGACAGGGGCAAGTGGCCAAGGCCAAGGGGGCAAGTGGGCCAGTTAGGATGCGCAAGTGGGCGGAAGGCCGTGCATTGCGGGGTCCACACCAGTATGGGCGTCGGGCAGGAGTTGTGGCCGACGATTACAGGTAACACCGCCGGTTTCAATTTTCGTGCCGACAAAAAAAATTATGATCGTCGATTTTTTGGCATTTCTCAACAGTTTTAATTATGTTCGTTGGGAGTATCTGTTTAGCCAACGGTCATAGATTAATAGCTATCGGCATGATAAACTGACATATTTATGAATATTAAATATGTCAGCCCCAATGTTTATAAATAGAATCGATGCCTTATTGCCTGTTTCTTGTAGTGTTTGGTTTGGGTGAGGATTTCATAGTCACAACTTGAGATTAACATGGTATGGGTTTCTGGGTGACTATCGGGGGATCCTCATTTCTCGACTCGGCTTCCTCTTGAGGACTTTCATCAAGACCGACGATGAAGGATATATTTTCTGGAATACGGTCTAGAATTTCCCTTCCTTCAATCAGTGTCTTATGGAGGAAAGAGCCCCGGACCGTTATGTCGAGGTATAGGGCATATACCTTGTCAAGCCCGAAACAAAAATGTTTTAATAACACATGTTTGGGAATGGACAAGTCTGGGTCTGATTTTGTTATCAATGAGAATCTCGCACAGGCTACACCTATAGATTTTTCTCGAATTGTTGAAAGTTGAGAATTTCCCTTCGTAGGGAAGCAACTTGGGAGAGTGGAAAGAATGCAAGACAAAAATTATCTCGAAGTGCTTTCCATTTCCCATTTCACTACAGGAAAAGCGATCATTTGCGACAGCTATATTTATTTGCGACGGCCCGCCTCTGGCCGTCGCAAATAAAGCGGCCGTCACAAATAATGGCTTATTTGCGACGGCCAACCTCATAGCCATCGCAAATAAACTCTTATTTGCGACGGCCAACCCTAACACCGTCGCAAATTAGGGCGCCGTCGCAAATAAGTCTTTATTTGCGACGGCAGCTTAAAGGGCCGTCCGGGCCGTCGCAATTTAATTGGCCGTCGCAAATAAGTGCCTTCATCCCGACCCGACCCTTCTTTCTCGTCCACTCACGACTCATTGAGCCGCCTCCCCGCGCCGCCGCCGCCCTCCGCCTCCCCGCGCCGCCGCCGCCCGAGCGCGCCGCGCCGAGCGCGCCCCGCCGCCGCCCTCCGCCTCCCCGCACCGCCGCCCGAGCGCGCCCCGCAGCCACCGCCCGAGCGCGCCGCCGCCCGAGCGCGCCGCCGCCGCCCTCCGCCTCCCCGCGTCGCCGGCCGAGCGCGCCCCGCCGCCACCGCCCGAGCGCCCCGCGGCCCCGGCGTCCTCACCGCCCGAGGCCCGGCCTCCTCGCCGCCCAAGCGCCCCGGCGACCCCGGCCTCCCCGTCGTCGCCGCCCGCGCGCCCCGGCCTCCCTGCCGTCCGCGCACCCCAGCCTCCTCGTCGTCGCCGATCGTCAAGTAATGATGTTGATTATGCAAATTTGTTGTGGATTTCTTGATATTTGATATGGATTGTTCAATCTTCGAATGATTGTTGATCGAATGAGTAGAAATTGTTGCTCGATCTTGATGTTAATTATGTTTAGTTGTTAATGATGTTGGTTATGCAAATTTGTTGATAATGTTGTTGATTATGTAGATGTTAAGCATGATTATGTTTTGCTTTAGTATTCTTAATGTTTATGTTCATTCCTGCTTATCGTTATTGAATTAAGTTATTAAATGTTCAAATTTTGATTAATTGTTATATTTCTTTTACCATGTTTAATGTTCTTTATATATATAAATATATAAATATAAATATATATATATATACATAAGCGGATTAAAATGATAATGTATCAGAAGAAATATCAAAAGAGAGAGGAGATATTCTACGCCATATCGCCTGCGGCGAGCATGACAACGGCGAGACCGAAGCCGGTGGTGGTGGTCTTGGTAGCGGCAGAGGATCCTCCGGAAGGCGTGGACGGCAGCGGAGGAGAGGCTCCGGGAGCGAGGGCTGGTGGCCGTGCAGGTACCCACCGATCTGATCACCGGGGAGGAACCTCTTGGAGGCGACCCAATTGGCGTAGTTGGTCTGCAGGTCCCGGGAGCCGCTCGGCTCGCCGACGTTGTACGTTGCCGCCGACGCCATGCCGAACACGGCCACGACCATGAAGGCCACGACTGCAACTGCAAGAGCTCTCGCCATGGCAACTGCTGCCTTCGTTCTAGCTGGAAGGGGCGATCGAGCAGAGCTGCTACCCGGTCAAAACCTAGCTTGTGGTAGAGCTTTTGTTGTAGAAAGCTAGAAGGTCGTTGTGGATGCTTGGCTCGTTGATCTTTCTAGTTGGGTTTGCGTGCATATATATAGACACAATTATCGTGGACGGCCCTGACTATGAAACTTTCAACTCTGACCCACTTTTCTCCTCACTCTCGTTCTCTTTCCTCATTCGTAAATGATTTATAAATAAACATGAGCAACGTAACCTATAGCAATTTATTACCCGTTTCAGATCGGCACGTCTCACATGCCATTGGCATGTGAGACGTGCAGGTTCGGAATTGTCCCTTTTTGGACAGCCTCAGAGTGACCGAGGGGGCATGGCTTGTGACGAGACGCGGGTCCGGATTTGGACGAGATTTCGGTGGCGTAACCCTGTTGTTCTCTGCTGCACCATTTTTGGGCGTGCAGTGGAGAACAGCGGGGTTATGCTGCCGAAATTTCGTTCGAATCCGGATCACGCGTCTCGTCATGAGCACGCTCCGCTCGGTCACTCTTGGGTGGGTTTAGGATCTATCTGCCTAGGTTGTAGGGCCGTGACATAACACAACAATACATTAACGACAATTTCTTTCGCATTAAACTGTAGAGTCAAACATGGGTGAAGACCGCAGTTGGATGTATACTGGCTGGAAGAGCAGAAATGGTGGTCACTCCGATGAGTGGTTTATCAAGTTAGATCAATTTTTGGATCGAGCATTTTCGTTGTCAACGGAAGATATGGTGCGGTGCCCATGTACAAAATGCCGGAACACTAAGTTTTTGAGAAGATTGGAGCTTTCATTTCACTTATGTCGAAACGGTTTCACTCCACAATATGAAGTGTGGACCTTCCACGGCGAGACTAATTCTCGAGTCATAGCCGAAGTGGATGAGGATGATGATATAACAGAGGTTGATAGGATGGATGAGATGTTAGAAGCTCTTGAAGTGGAGGATCCTCTTACAAATGAGGCAGAGAAGTTCTTCGAGGAGCTGAAGAAATCACAAGAGCCGTTGCATGAACACACGACTGTGACCGTACTTGCTTTCTTGACCAGATTTATGGCAATTAAGTCCAAGTACTTTTTTTCCATCAACTGCTACAATGATCTCATGAAATTGATTTGCGATATCCTTCCACAACCTCACAAAGCGCCACCAGATATGTATCAGTCAAAGATCAAGATATCTGGTCTCGGTATGAAGTATGAGAAAATTGATGTGTGCCCAGACAACTGCATGCTATTCTGGAAAGAGCACGCCAATGAGAAGATGTGCTTGAAATGTGGTAAATCGAGGTATGTCGAAGTTGTTAATGACGATGGCGATAATGTGATGACAGATGTCGCACATAAGCAGCTTCGTTACTTGCCTGTGACACCTCGGTTGAAGTGGATGTTTCTTTCAAAAAGAACCGCAAGACACATGAGATTGCACAAAGAAGGTAAACGTGAGAACAAAGAATTCTTGACGCATCCGTCCGACGGTGATGCATGGAAGGCGCTAGACCGTTTCGATCCAGACTTTTCTCGTGATGCGAGGAATGTTCGCATCGGATTAGCGACAGACGGATTCTCACCGTTCAGTACGAATGCCACACCATACTCATGTTGGTCTATCTTTGTCATTCCGTACAACCTGCCACCTGCTTTATGTACGAAGAACGAGTTCATGTTTTTCAGCCTCATTATACCTGGACCTGATCATCCCGGGTCACGTCTCAACGTGATGTTAAAACCGCTGATCGAAGAATTGAAAGTCTTGTGGACAGGAGTCGAAGCGTACGACAGTTACAAGAAGCAGAAATTCAACCTTCGAGCTGCTTATTTGTGGTCCGTCCATGATTTGCCGGCATACAGCATGTTTTCCGGATGGAGCACTCACGGTCGTCTGACGTGTCCGATATGTGCTTCAGACACGGATTGCTTTCGACTAACTCATGGAGGCAAAATATCTTACTTCGATTGTCACAGACGTTGGCTGCCCTCGAATCATATATTTAGGCAGCAGAGGCATGTCTTTCGAAATAACACTGCTGTCACTAAAGGACCACCGAAGCGTCTCAACGGGTCAGAAATTTCTGATATGTTGGACAAACTGGTGCCTGATGAATGTCGTCCTGGATATTTCGTAGGTTATGGAGAGGAACACAATTGGACTCACATATGTGGACTTTGGGAGCTACCATATATGAAGTCGTTGATTCTAATGCACAACATTGATGTCATGCATCAGGAGCGTAATATGAGCGAAAGTATCATAAGCACTTGCATGGATATGCCTGGCAAAACGAAAGACAATTATAAAGCTAGACTAGATTTGGCAGACATTTGTCATCGTCCAACTCTTGAAATCTCTGAAAGTGGTGGAAAGCCACGTGCTTCTTTCTGTCTTTGATCAAAAGAAAAGAAAGAATTTATGAAATGGATGAAAACTTTGAAATTCCCAAATGGTTACGCAGCTAGCCTGAAACGAGCCGTAAATGTTAACACAGGAAACCTCACTGGGTTGAAGAGTCATGATTATCACATTATAATGGAAAGACTCCTACCTGTTATGTTCCGAGGCTATCTAGATGATGTGGTGTGGAAGGTTTTAGCCGAGCTCATCTATTTTTATAGACAGCTTTGTGCTAAAGAAATCAAGATCGGGATGATGGATAAGTTAGAGAAGGAGATACCCATACTTTTATGTAAGATGGAAAATTTTTTTCCACCGGGTTTCTTCAATCCAATGCAACATTTGCTTATCCATCTTCCATTCGAAGCTAAAGTTGGCGGTCCTGTGCAATATAGGTGGATGTATCACAATGAAAGAGCACTACGATATCTGAAACCAATGGTTGGCAACAGGGCAAGGGTGGAAGGGTGCATCGCTGAAGCATATGCTCTTAAGGAAGTTGGATACTTTTCAAGTGTCTACTTTGCGGAAGAAAACAATATCAATACTTCGGCGATGTGGTACAATGTGGACGAAACACCCCCCCTAAGCGACCTTTCCATTTTTCAAACGAGAGGTGCCACCGTTGGTAGCTACACGACCTACAAGCTATCCGAACAGGAAAGGACTGTTGCTTTACTCTACATGTACGCGAATATAGAAGGCATGCAGGAATACTTCGAGTAAGTGTTTCTCCTATGTTTATGTTAATCTACATATTTTGCTACACATGTACTCTAAAAGATGTTTTTTCATGTTCAGCGAGTTCCACAGACAATATTGGCCACATAGGCATCAACCTACGGCCAAACAAGTAGAAGCGATGCGAAAGGAAGGAATAAATGGGGGGCAGAGTTTTCTATCTTGGTTTCGAGAATATGTAATATTCTCTCGTCTTCTATGTATTATAAATTACTACTATTAAAGAAGTATTATTTAATATTCTCTCATCTTTTATAACAGTGTCGGACTCACAATGTCCATGAAGATTTGCGGCAGCTATCTTATGGATAGGTGAATGTTAGAAACTATGGTCGATATGACGTAAATGGCTTCTGATTCCGTACAACTCATTTTGAAGCTCATCGTCCTCTTGCGGCAACATCAAATTCCGGTGTTGTGACGAGAGCAATGGACACTCAAGGGAATCTAACCGATTATTATGGTATCATTAACAAAATCCTTGAATTTACTTTTACCGGAAATAAGACCCTTCGAGTTGTCTTCTTTGACTGTGACTGGTTTGATCGTACTCATGGAACTCGAGAAAACCAATTTGGAATGGTGGAAGTGAAACATAAGGACCGACTACGAGGTTACGATACATTTGTTCTTGCGCATCAAGTTGAACAAGTGTATTATCTACCTTATCCATGCACGAAGCTCAGTGCTTGGTGGGTGGTATATAAGGTGAATCCTCGTGAGCGGCTATATACTCCTGGGGATGATGGTTACCATGATAGCGAAGACGTTGAAGAAGTGTACCAAGAAAAAGAGTTGCCAGACACTTTTATCGTCGAGCTTGGTGCAGGACTCGATCAATTAGTTGGAGATGTTGAAGACGTTGAAGATGTAGAGGCAGATGATACGCGAAAACGAAAATTAGAACAGGCCACGATGGAAGATCGTTGGGCTGGTTTAAGGAGTAGGGCACAGGCACATGACAATGATGTTGATGAATTTTGAAAGTGACTACAAGTAATGTTTTCTTGAAGATAGTAACATGAATTTTATATATTTTATTTGCATATTTACTAATTATCTAATTACAATAGGATGGCGTCAAAGAAGGGTAAGAAGGTGCCACCGACGAGGGGGTTCTACCCCTCTAGACCTGAGGACGCTTTCGTTGGTGCCTCGTTGACTGGCAGCAGACGCTCTCAGCTGCTGGGGCACGTTCAGACCAGCTCTAGAGCTTCGTCACAGGTAAATGTCACTCGTTTTTGACAAATTCTTTAAATTCAAATTCACATTAAACTTACTTATGAATCATTTGAATGTTGTAGTCCTCACCGGCTGACTCAGAGGCTGCGGCGTCTTCGGTGAGCCAGCCCTCGGTGAGGCAGCCCTCGGCGAGCCAGCCCTCGGCCAGCCAGCCCCCGGCTGACGATGAGTTTGTTCCTGAGGCCTTTGACTCGGCTGGTGAGGAGCCGTCTGGGTCACCTGACGTGGCGCCCCAGCAGACGCGGAGGACGAGGAGGACTCACTTTGTCAGTACTCCCACGGTCCCTTCACAGAGGACCGTGATTCGTCCAGTCGAAGACAGGTAATAAAAATTATAGTTTTCAATTTTAGTTTCTTTTGATTACTTAAGTAATGAATGAATGAATAAATATCTTACAGGGCTTGGGACGACTTGTCTTTCACCGGTGAGAAACACCAAAGACCGGTGAACGGTGTCCTCGGGTCTATAGTGCGTTTGCACTATCCCGGGGTCATCGACGGGGTGCCTGCTCTTTCGTGGGAGGACTACACACGCGTCCATCACCAGGAGCACGACAACCTTCAGGAGGCCCTATGGGCCGATTTTATGGTAAGTATGTTAAAAAAGTTTCTAAGTTACAACTCTTAAACTCTTTTAGTGAACATCTCTTCAATATATTCTTTACCGCAGGCAAGATATACTTTAGAGGACCCGAACGACCATCGCATGTTTGAGGATGCGAGGCGAGTGTTTCACTTCAACGCTGCCAAGGCGCTTCGACAAGCTTTGTCAAACGCCCGTGTTCAAATTATTAATGAGCACTTGAAGGCGAACCAGCAGCACGTGTTACACTTCCGACAAGAGAGCGAGAGGCACCTGACGGAGGAGGAGTACGCGCAAGTACGTGGAGTGTAGTAAGTATTTTTTCTGATAATGTCCTCGATGGTACTTTTAACGACTTCGAACTATGTGCAGGGCCACGTGAGCTGGTTGCAGGGTCGGACCGATGCATTTCGGGCCCTTTGTCGCTACTGGGCTAGCGACGAGTTTAAAGCTAAGTCTGAGAAGGCTCGAGACTGCAGAGGGGTGGAGGGGAAGAGCAGGCACGGGCAAGATAACCACTTGCGTTTAGCTAAACGCATGGTAAGTGTGTGTAACTTATGTTTATATATTAATAATATATTGTTCGTACTAACACGTATTGACAGGAGCACGAGACGGGGGTGCCGCCCACCCCTGCTGAGGTTTGGAAGAGAGGTCACACGGACCCTTCTCAGCCGACGGGGTGCAGTCAGGCTGCAGCTGAGCGTTTGGTAAGTTTAGAAATCATTCATATTAAATATAACTATATAGATTGTTGAACTTACACGATTTTATTGTTTTGCAGGCTAAGTACGGGGAGGAGGCTAGGAAGATACACGGCGAGGATTTCGATTGGGAACGTCAACCGATCGATCCTCAAGACGCGTATGCAACCGGTGGTGGAAAAGCACACGAAAGGTGAGTTTGCAAGTCATTTTATCGTTTTCAATTCAAAGTATTCAAGATATTTCAATTTCATATTACTGACTCTCTTTTTTATAGGCTCGCCATATTCGACGGAGTTGTCGACTCGACGGCGGGTAGACCTGCGAGAGGCAGCTCCACGCAGGCTTCGGGCACGGGAGGTCGCCGCGTGTCGCAGAGGGACATTGAGATGCAGTCCCTCCGAGAAACTGTAGAAGAAAACGAAAGGCGACATGAGGAGGAAAGGAGGGCGATGGAGGCCACGATCCAAACCCAGGCAGCAGCGTTGGCCCAGATGCGGGAAGCAATGGAGGTAACAATCTAAAAATTAAAATTCTCATTAATTCAGCGTAAATGACTTACTAATAGGTAGCATTTAATGTTTGCAATGACAGGCCATCGCTCGGGCGCAAGGTCTGGGAATCCAGCTACCGGTACTACCACCGGTCCTCCCAGGCGATCCTTCTTCAGCGGGTCAGGTAAGTTTCTATGTAATCCTTCTTCTCCAGCGTAATAATATTGAGATAGATGAAAGAGAGAGATAGTTAGATAGAAGAAAATGATTGAGATAGAAGAAAGAAAGAGATAGAAGAAAGGGAGACAGAAGAAAGAGTGAAAGATAGATAGAGTAGGATGGGAATGAAGAGAGAGTAAGATGTAGATGGAGATAGAGAGAGGGGAAGATAGAGGGAGGGAGATGTAGATGGAGATAGAGGGAGGAAGATAGAGGGAAAAGGATAGCAATAGAGAGATAGAGTGAGAAAGAAAGATAGAGTGAGAGACAAAGAGAGAAATGAAAAGAGAGAGGAAGAGAGGGTGATCTAGATGAAGATAGAGGGAGAGGGAGGGAGAGAGATGTTGATGCATTTATATTCTAACTCTAAGTTTTATTAATTGCAGGGATCCGCGACGGCTGCACAAACGTCGTCGCCTTCGCTACCGCCGCCTGGAATGAGGCGCGACGACGACGACTTCGACTTCGGAGGTGGCTCCGGAGGTCAGATGGGCGAGTGAGCCCTTTTATTTACTTTGTTGATGACGATGTGAGATGTACCAGAATTTTAGTTTGTGATTGTGATGATGTTTGTGTATGCTGTGTATATATTGTGTATATTGTGTTTGTTGTGATTCTGGCCATCGAGCCAGGTAGTATTTTCTATTTTTAAAAAAAATAAAAAACCTTATTTGCGATGGCTTTTTATACAGTACTGTCGCAAATAAGGGTACAAGCCGTCGCAATTAAACCACTGTTATTTGCGACGGCCTGGCCGTCGCAAATAAGCATTAATTGCGACGGCCTCGCCGTCGCAAATAGCGTCGTGGGTCCCGGAGGAGGACACGTGGGCCCTGCCCACATAACTTATTTGCGACGGCCCCGCCATCGCAAATAGAGGCCCTTAATTGCGACGGCCTGGCCGTCGCAAATAAGCATTAATTGCGACGGCTAAGCCGTCGCAAATAATTCTGCGGGGCCCACCAGCCCGCAGAAATAACTTGCGACGGCCTCTCCCAGCCGTCGCAAATAAGTTTATTTGCGACGACGTACTTGCGACGGCCGGAAGCCGTCGCAAATAAGGTAAACCGTCGCAAATAGCTTATTTGCGACGGCATTTGGCTTATTTGCGACGGCCCCGGCCGTCGCAAATCGTCGGGATTCCTGTAGTGTTTGCACTCTCGGCGATATGAGTGTACCACTGCTTTGCTCTTCTCGTGAGGGAAAAGGGAAACAATTTCCACTTAAGGGTTTCTTGTGTCATGCCCATGATTAGAAGGCATGAACACAATTGCTCAAACTCCAGCAGGTGATGGTAGGGATTCTCACAATGCGTCCCCGAGAAGGATTGCTCCCTAACCATGGATATATAGCAAGGGTGGAGTTCATAGCTAGTTTAGCAAATGGGATCCGCCGATGGTGGAGGCTAACAGAACTCACCCTTAGGAGCAGACAGAGAAAGAATGGTGGGTTGCTCCATGTTTAGATGGTAGAAAGATAAGGAATAAAGATAAGAAAAATAGATATGAGGGTGAACAAGGTTCCAAGATCAACATCAACCAGTCCCCAGCAACGGTGCTAGAAATGCTTGTTGACGGCTGGTACGTCATAGATGAAAATTTGCAAGCGCACGGAGAAACTGTTGTAGCACTTCCCCTTAATGAGTATTCCTAAGGGTATCAAATCCAAGGAACGTGTGTGTTAATCTTCTAAATAGTTCACCCAAGGACCAAAGCTTAGTGGTAGGCAAGGGATAGAGTGGATTTCCTAAGAGAAGGGATTCTAATTCAAAGCATGTTGATCAATAGCAGCTTGTATTGGGCACGGGCTTACCCTGGTCTACTAGGAGACTCCTGCCAAGAGCCTACGTCATAGTCGAACGTGGAGGATTACAATGGACGGATAGGGCTATCACCACCTACTGCCTACCTCTACAACCCGTGGACTACGAGATAACCAAAGGTAATATCAAGCCTAGACATCATGCCTACGTTATCGATTACTTCCCTAAATGTACTCAAATGGAAATCATGTACCTTACTTGAGATGGAAAGAACTATTCAGGTACAAAGGTGGAGAGGATTCGACAATTCCAAACCATATCCTTAAGTGGAGGATGCCCGACAAGCCGGAGCCTCCTCCTCCCCCTCCTCCTATCTCTCACCCTCTCCCTATTTTCTAAGCACTTGGGCAGTGCTATGCCTTTGGAGTGGAGTACTAGACTCAAGCTTTTGATGTGTGGAGTGAGGGAGCCCCCTACCCCCTATTTATACCCTCCAAACACTGCAAGGATTCCGGTTTATCACAATGAAAAAATTCATCGCAATAGGTCATTTTTAATCGCAATAGGTCACTGTTACAATGAAAAAGAGCGTGGTGATAGTTTTTACAAATCGTGGTAATAATTCTCGTGGCGATAGGTTATTACGATGCCTTGAGATCCGTGGCAAATAGTATGGTATTGCAACGATTTCACATCAGTGGCAAATAGTACACTATTGCAATGATTTCACGTATTGCGATGATTTAACGTATTGCAACTATTTCACGATCGTGGCAAATAGTACGGTATTGCAACGATTTCATATTCGTGCAAAATAGTATGTTATTGCAACGATTTTGCGTATTGCGACGATTTAATGTTTTGCAACGAATAGAATGGTATTGCAACGATTTCACATTCGTGGTAATTGTATGTGATTGCAACGATTTCACAGCCGTGGCAAATAGTATGGTATAACAATGATTTCACATTCATGGCAAATAGTATGTTATTGCGACGATTTAGCGTATTGCGACGATTTAACGTATTGCAACGAATAGCATAGTATTGCAATGATTTCACATTTGTGGTAATAGTATGTGATTGCAACTATTTCTCATTCGTGGCAAATACTACAGTATTGCAACAATTTCACAACTATAGCAAATAGTACGATATTACAGCGATTTATGATATTGCGACGATTTAACGTATTGCAACGGATATCACGGTATTGCAATGATTTCACATTTGTGGCAAATAGTATGGTACTGCAATGATGTCACAGTCGTGGCAAATAGTATGGTACTGTGACGATTTAACGTCTGTGGCAAATAGTATGTTATTGCAACAACTTCACAAACGTGGCAAATAGTACTGTATTGCAACGATTTTAGATCTGTGGGAAATAGTATGGTACTGCAATGATTTCACATCCCTGACGAATAGTTTGGTATTGCAACGATTTCTTATCTTTGGCAATAGGTTCGTAATGCAATGTTTCCTGATCTGTGGCAATAGGTTTCTAATGCAACATTTCTTGATCTGTGGCAATAGGTTCCTAATGCAGCGCTTTCTTATCTGTGGCAGTACGGTTGTAATACAACGTTTAATGATTTGCGGTGATAGAGGTGTAATGCAACATTTTATCATATGTGGCAATAGTGTTGTAATACAACGTTTTCTGCGTGGTGACAATAGCAGTCTAGTGCAACCTTTTTTGAGGTGTGGCCAAATGTTTATACTGCAACATTTTGTAATTCATGGGAATAGCTTCCTATTGCAACAATTTATCATTCGCGATAAGAAATTCATAATGCCACATTTTATAATTAGCGGCAGTAGAATCCTAATACACTAGGTTTAAAAATTAGTGGTAGCAGAATCACGAGATTAACAATAAACATCCATCAATTGATATTACAACACGTATAACAACAGTCAAGTATTACGATCGCATCATGTTTGATTGTTAAAGTTTTCCTAAGGTAACCTGGACTAATTGTTGGAGCAGGTAGCTTTTGGCGGTTCCTTGGTTGGACCTTTTGTGGAGTAGTGGTCTCCATGCTTTTGTGCATTTCAGCCATTGAGACGCGCATGTCGTCTATTTCCTTATCTCTCTGTTCACGATCAGCTGCTATCTGACCTTGTAAGTTCTGGACTTGAACGTTTAACTCTTCATTCTTCTGGTGTATGCAGTCCATCTGGGTGGTTAAGCTATCATTTTTTTCCTTCCAACTCCTCCACTTGGTGATTGAGGCCTTCATTTCTATCTTCTAAGTTTTGAACTTGGTCATTGAGGTATTCAGCTATCTGGATATGCATACGTTCACGTTCAGAACCAGTAGGGTCAGCCATATAACCACACCTTCGAACCTGTGATCCTGCACAACCGATTGGATCTATAACAACGCTGGAAGATGTGGTTTCTCTCCTCATTTGGAATTGGGCCTCCCTGCTTAGCTTCCATGTCATCCACTTGGGCACGTGCCTGGATCTATATACAAAAAGAAAAGTCACACGTACCTGGATCTATATACAAAAAGAAAAGTCACAAGAAAAGTTACTCACATGTACAGCTTATGCCTGCTTGTTTGCCCAGTCACCGTTCTTCAATAAATGGCTTGCCTCCCACAGTTGTATGTCATCAGATTCTTCTCCGGTCTCTGGGTTCCGATACATAAAATACAAGTAAAATTGAACATGTAGGTATACATATTGATTGTAGCGCAAAGTAAAATCGTTATTTATTTTTCATACCTTCTCGTAACTAAGTTGGGCATAGGATTTGGAGCCAAGCAAGTGACTCGCCTTTTGTCTTCTTTGATTTTGAGAATTGGTCCTCCTTATTGACTGCAATAATTTTAAGAATTGATTCCACGAATGAATGTAAATCAAATAGTTTTTGCATGATGCGAAGCTATTAGAAAGTAAGCTGACCTTGAATCGCTCAGACCCAAAATATTCTATTAGGTGCAACCACTCGGGCGCCGGTACATCGGCAGGCTTGTTTCGTATACGTTCTTCATCGATAGAATAACTGTTATAGGTGGCATGCAAAGTCGAGCGCCACCCCTTGTAGCACTCACCAGCAATCTTCAAATTTTTTCTTGCGCTCTTCGGTGTGTACTCCATGTCCCAGGAATCCTGTACATTGTATAACAAGTTGATGTAAACGTACAAGATGGAGATTGCAAGAAAAAAATACTTGTGTGGGGTGTGACAACACTAACCAGAATGTCTCGTACTATATCTTTCTTGTTACTATCTCCAACCTCTACCCACTACCTTGCACCGCTAAGGATGCATGTTTTTTTGTAAACATAACCATATCATTGACAAAAGGCCGCTGATTAATATCAGCCGCATCACCCAACCTAGCGGAGATCCGAATTGGTAGCTTCACATGCTCCGTTCTACTAACTTGGGATGCATAGTGTATTCTGGCAAACTTAAGTCATTTAGCCACACTTCTTCCTAACTTCTTTCCTTCTGTTACATTGATTCAAACAGTAAATGATTAAAGCAAATTATTGCCTGGCCAAGTTTAGTATCATGTACATATAGCGTGAAAAGAAAAAAAGTCTGATGTTCATACCATCTTCAGGACGAGTGTGGCAAATACGAGGGTGGGACGACCGCGTCCCAACAACATTTTGTTCTGTATTACTCCCTCCTGGTTTATATTAATTGTCGTATCAGACCAACAAATGAATTAAAAATGAACTAGTTAGGAATGTCTGAACGACAACTATTTTAATCAGAGGGGGTGTACATTGTTGACTTCTTGTTGCTGTTCATACCCTAAAATGATCCATCAGGTACACATGTTAGTGGCGCTACTGCACTCGTAGTACTGCAGAGGATTTCAGTCCAGCAAAAACTGAGGGGGCGGGCATGCAGCTGGCAACGCTAGACTAGACAAAGATAGAGTTCGCCGGTTTGGTCCGACTCACATCATCCGGAGCGCGTCTCGAAGAGAATTATTAGTTGCAGGGCAAGTAATGAACGCCAGTGGTAGCAGGTGGCGGATGCAAGACATATAAAGGCAGGCAGCTTGCGGGATTGAAATCCACTACAGTACTGCACCTGCAGTAGCTGCCACTGACATGTGGGCCCATGAGACATTAGGGCCACTTGTCAGTGGCGGCTATTGCAGGTGCAGTACTGCTTAGTCCCAGCTTGCGACGCTTAACAAAGCGAGGGTTCGGCCTGGCCAAGATCACCAGGAGCAACTCTCGAGGAGGATTGGTGGTAGGGCGAGTAATGGCCAGGGATTTGCGGGCGGCGGGGTCATCATGGCACGCGAAGGATGGGACGTGGCGATGGGTGAGGGAGACACGTCAGGGAGGACACCAAAGTGACCAGCAGCAGGGCGTGGGCACCGTTGCCGGCCAGAGGGAGAGAGCACAGCGTGGGGGCATCAAAAAATCAGGCCATCACACAGGCTGATGAACTGTTAACTATAAAGACTAAGAAAGTTGAATCGCAAGGCATTCTAAAACAATTAGTAGAGCCTAGGAAATAATGCAAATGACCATGATACACCCACCATCAATACATTTAAAATACATAATGTAGTCTCTCAAAATTCTCCAAATTCAATGCCAAAAGAGTAAAAAACTAACACGCTCTTCCAAAACAAATGGCACGGTAGAGAGGCAGGTAGTAATGTGATGTGATATGGGTAGTGAGAAGCTACCGATAGAGTTGGAGTGGGACATTTTTTAAGCTCCAAAAGTAAAGTTACACTGGGGCGGAAGGAGTATTTCTAGTTTGTATATCTATACTTGCAGTTGGTTCATGCATCGTAGTACCAGGGAGTGAAGAATCTCGGGGTTCCTGAATATCATGTGCTGCAATATTCTCTGCATACCATGCAAATGAATTAATGTTTTCTAAAAAAATTATTTTTGATAGTAAACACGTTTATAGTTATACCAGGTGCTTGTTGGTCACCATGAATGCTTGTAGACGACACCACGGTTTGATGTCTTGTTCCTAATGTAAAGAGCATTGTAAGTAGTCACTCCAAATAACAGTGATAACGTCAAATTACATGAACGACGTAGATTTTGGATCAGACGGTGTGGTTTCTATAAACTGCAGCATTTGTTTAGCGGAGGAATTAGAAATGAAGGGATAGAAAAAAACGTACGATCTAAGAAAGCCACAAGAATGAAAAATGTATAAAAATTGTGGGAACTGAAAATCTTAGGAATACAAATTTGTAAAACAGGAATGAGAGTACAATATTTGGAGTGGTTGATTAGATAACTCGTGCGTCATTTACTTCTAAATCCAGAAATTACATACTACCTCCAGTTTTTAATATTTGTCGTTCTCGGCCAGGAATTGAAGTCGAAATACACTACCGTAATAAGGTGTCGGAGCGACATTTATTTTGGGATAGATGTAGTCTATGATATATATATATATATATATATATATATATATATATATATATATATATATTCGTGAAACAGAAGACCACATTTCTTATTCGTTAATTTTTTTATTCTTTGTATATCAGGATGGATCGTGTAGAACTTAACTAGCCCAGAACTGCATGGATCGTGTAGAACCAAGCCAATATAGCTCTATAAAAAGACGACATGAATCATGTAGAACTTACCTAGCACAAAACTGGACTCCGGGATGCGATGTCGTAGGGAGTTGTCAGCGACAAAGAGGTTTGGTAGAGCCAGTCAAACATGGTCGCGTGGCGTTGTACCCATGAGTCACAACCACCAAGATCTTCGATGCGTCACTACAAGATCCATGGGGGAAAAATCATAAAAACCATGGAAAATGAAAACACGGGAATTTCATAGGAATACAAGTTTGGAACACAAGACAAAGAGACAACAAATTTGGAGTACTACGAGATCACCGGAAGGGCCGGGCAGCGGTGTGTTGGGAATGGAGGCCAGTGTTTCCATTTATACTCATCGTGGCTGAAATAGGGTTACAATAGGCAGGACTGAAGTTGGAGGCGCAAGGAGTGAATATTGAATTGTCAAAATCTCAATTGTGGCGCACCAAGAAGAACGAAAAAATTTCCGCGGGCGTGGAGAGTTTGACGCTAGTCGTGCCCATGTGCACGCATGCAATCGTGATTAATTACATGTAATGTCTTGTCGATTCCTGCACATGGTGCGTGTAGCTAGAGGGGTAGACTTCTTCACACAACTTGCTCACTTCTTAATTCATCTTTGTTGGCATGCATGGAGATCAAAATCTAAAAGCAGTCATCTGCTAGCTAGTGGGACATTCCAAAAAAATACGAACAAAAATATGAATCGCCAAATGTATATTTGCTAATGCAAACGATATGCAAATAAAGAATACCCAAGTCCACGAAAGGACGATGGCAAACAATCAGCATCCTATAACATTAATCACAATGAAATGATAACATGTAGTATATACTACTACTAAAAATACATTTTCACATGCGCTGACTACAAATGAAAAAATTGAGTGAAAGAACACAAAAGAGGATAAACGTAGCCTCAACTACGATCTCAACGGAGTTTCAACCAAGAGTCATCGATTGTCGCAACACAAGAATTTTTGGCTAGACATTGAACAACAGTTATCTCACTCCTTTTTTCAGAAAGGAGTTCTTTTACGATACTACATAGAACGCTTTGTCAATGAACAGAAAAACATTTTTCATTAACATAAAAATAACACATATATTACAAATAAGAACTACGAAAGCACATAGAAAACAAGAAAAAGAAAAACTACAAAAACTACTCTACTCGGAGTCGGAGGAGATCTTCTACCTCCTTCTCCGTCGCCGCCACAGCCTCCTCCTCCTCCTCCTCCTCCTCCTCCTCCTCCTCCTCCTCCTCCTCCTCCTCCACCACCACCGCTGCCTCCTCCTCTGCCGCCGCTACTGCCACCTCCTCCAGCAATTGAGTCCAAAAGCTTCCAGACGACGGTCTGAAGAAGATGCTAGTGGCCCTCCACCCTGGCCACCTCCCCCATCGTCTCGTAGAGGACATTGAGACAACCGGCCACAAACCCTAACCTGAAGCAGTAGTGGCCGATGGTGTCCATGCTGGTGCAGAAAGAAAGTTTCCCAAGACCCAGACAGTCACACGAGCGAGATGTATCAGAAAATACATCCCGTGCAAATTTGCCAAGCTTTTTTGCGCGCCCGGCGGTGGCAGAAAGGTGCTCGGTGGCCTCCTTCAGGCGTCGATTGAGTTCATCAAAGTGTTGTTCGAGGAGGCGGACAGTCTCCTGAACCCAAAAGGGATGAGGAGGTCCGGGCACCATAGCTAGAGAAGGGGACGAAGGAGGTGCGGGCACCGCCTCCAGTTCCATCGGCATTGGCTGGGACAGAAACAGAGAAGAAGGAGGTTCGGAGGACGTCGACGGCCTGGAGTGCTTCGGTGCGGGGCTACCCATTTGTGCGGCGAGGGAGTTGCGGAGAAAGATCAAGAGGTGGTCGGCGATGGTGCGGCAGAGAAGCAAGAAAATTTTGGAGGCTACGATCGATGGAGTGGTGTGGCAGAGACGCAAGAGGACGGGTGTGCCTTTATAGCGGGTCGTCATCTAAGCGCGCAAGTGGAGATGATCGAACGCTTTGAAAACTGTGCTTTCGAACCGGTGGGTGGGTGGAGTTAATCCAAACCGCAGTTTGCCTCTTCTAGGTTATCTTAACGGCTCGATGCGTCCCATCTCGGCTTCACAGGCAGTTTTTTAATTTGAAACACAAAGGGTCCAGGGTATGCAATGGCCCACCTAGCATACCTTGTAGGTCCGTCCCACGATGTTTTAATTTTTCAGTTCCAGTTTTTAAGTTTGACACGCAAAGGGTCCACCGGCCCGAGGTATATGCGATGTTCCAATTCTTTTCATTGTGTCACGCAAAAGACCTCGATCATGTTTCATGAAGTTATGTGTTTTCTATTTTTGTTGAAAGACCGTCATATATAGTTGAAAGATCGTCTCAAAACACAAGAAAAAAGTACAAGACACAAGAAAAGAAAAACATCAAAAGAAAACCTAAATCCTCCTCCTCCTCCTTATGAATTTTCCAATAAATAATCAAATCCTTCCTTTTGAATTGTCATTCCTGAGGAACACGATGAACACACCACACATTCATTCATTAACACACACACACACACACACACACACACACACACACACACACACACACACACACACACACACACACACACACACACACACACACACACACACACATATATATATATATATATATATATATATATATATATATATATATATATCACAAACCCTCATTCATGTTTTTCAGTTTGACACGCAAAAGACCTCGATCATGCATGTTTGATGACGGTAGGTGTTTTCTAATTTTGTTGAAAGATCGTCATATATAGTTTGAGGCTCGTTGGTCATGTTTGGGGCGTAGCATATGTATGACAACTAACATGTTATATATCTAACATGTTATATATATATATATATATATATATATATATATATATATATATATATATAGTTTTCTCTTTTTGTTGAACTATCATATATATATATATATATATATATATATATATATATGTATATACATACATACTATAACACCCTCATTTTCATGCATCATGCTCTACATACATTCATATACATGTTTAACATTAATCCGCATCAAGAGGAATGAGTTTAAAACTGATTTGGAACAAAACCGCACTTAAAATGCTAAAAAGTGTGGACTAGTCCGATTTTGGTGAGGACTAATCCGATTTCTCTCTGACATCAAATGGACTTGTCCGTTTTTGTTGCGGACTTGTCCGATTTTGTGCGGACTAGTCTGGTGTTTCAAGAATCCTTGAAAATTTGCTAAGTCCCTGGACTTGTCCGGACTAGTCCGGTGTTCTAGCGGACTTGTTCATTTTCCTCTCTGACTAAAGTCGGACTTGTCCAATTTTTGGCTAGACTTGTCCGATTTCTTTCTAACTAACTTTGGACTAGTCTGGTCCTTTTCGGACTTATCTGATATTTTGCGACTCCAAATTGATCTTTTATTTTACGACTTGTTTCTTGGGTTTAACGTTAAGTTGGCCTAGGGACATCGTGCCTAACTCTTTTAGAGCCCATGTGGGACTCTAAACCGGCCTCTACTCACCTCAAACTCAAAATCCATCTAACCCTAGCCTCCACCTCTATATAAAGAACCCCACCCCTTGGCTTGACCTCTATTTGCCACTTTTCCACCCCATCCAAACCCTAGTTTGTGGAGAGCCACCATCAAGGAGGGAGGAGGAGATCCCAAGCAAGAATAAGAAGGGGAGGAAACGAGGAGGTTCAAGATCTCCATCAAGTTTTGTTCTTCATCACCAATTCACCTCCAAGTTAATCACGAACCCTAGATCATCAAGATCCAAGTGCTACCTCCAAGTTTCTCGATTCATTGGAGTCCTAAACACCTGGTATACCTTCTATTTCCTTTTCCTTACGTGAACTCCGCCCCAAATATCCAAATTCACGTTGATTTAGAAAACCCTAATCTGCTGATCTCGCGCAGTGCGGACTTGTCCGGTCCTATGTTGACTAGTCTGATTTTCCTTGGTAAATTATGTTGAATTAATTCTAAAATTTGACCTAATCAACTCCAAACTGTATAAACTTGTTAAAGTTATTAGAATTAGTTAGTGATCATTAAAAGCAATCTATTAACAAGTTCTACTTTGCATTTGCATTAATCATGCATGTCCCATATTGAGTATTATTTGTGCACTCTTTGATTGTGTTTCTTGTTTGTATGTTATTGTGCGGATTAGATGGATTTGCGCTAGAGAGTGTTGCGGAGGATCTACAACACCAAGAGTTTGAAGGCTTTGACCCTAATCAATCGCAAGAGCAAGACAAGTGTCCTTGAAGCATATTGATCCTGTTTTTGAAATAAATTTTTTGTTTGCAAAACTGCATGCTTGTGTCAATTTAATGGGAAATCCTATGATAGGAAGTTTACTAGATTTGCCTAACCACCCTTGTCACCAGGAATTTATGGTAGGTAGTCGGATGGGTTTTTACCTTTTTGCTTTGCTTAATTAATTGGGATGGGAGAACATCTATAACATTTAATTATGCATTAATGAGATTATGGTTGACATGAACTGGTTAAATATGATATGGTAATGGGTGATCTAAGCAAGCCTGGTATGTGGATCGGTTGGATGTATGGTGGTTTGCTTGCTTTAGATCTAAGGACCTGTTCGTGGAGCGACAATCTAGGATTTACAGTGCCACCACGAGGCCAAGTATGGGTGTGGCGCAGCTGATTAATTAGGGTTTTGCCAATGCTATTTGGACCATTAAGGATGCTCGGGGAAGGGGTAGTCGGATTGGGTTTGTTGATGGTTGGTGGGACTACCCTAGGATTCGAATGGCTCAAGAGGGGGCCCTTGGTTGAAGATGTGCTCAGTTGGAGACATTGCCACTGGTGAAACCTGAGTGAGGTCTAAATAGGCTTGTAATCCCTTCATAAAGGCTATTTTGTGATCTCTTGGCCACACACCTACGGAAGTGTGAGGCGGCATAATTGAGATTCTATAGTCATCGAAAGGTGATAAATCACAAACACGTGGGTAAAGCGGTACAACCTCCGTAGAGTGTGTCTAATAAAACTATCATGATAGCCGTGCTCCCGGTTATGAGCAACCTGTACCCTCACATGATTAGAGGAAACTCGGTATTTGGGATGGTAATGGTTATGGTTGATTATGAATTAATTTCTGCTATTGAATATGATTGTTGGCAATGGTGAAATATGGTATATGGATGATGGTAATGAATTATGGACTGGTAACATGATGACTATATAGTTTATGATGGGTTTATTTCATATACATGTAATATATTGCTTTTCAAATGTTTTAATGTACTTTTCAGCACTCAACCGTTATTATATTCGTCATTTGAATCGACCACATGTCATACTTTCCACACTTGCTGAGTACGACATGTACTCACTCTTGCAATGCCCCCCAACAGTTGCAGGTCAGGATTAGGAGTTTAATGATGATAATGCGGAGTTCTAAGGCGTGTCTACCGTTAGCTTTCTAGTGTTGTTGCATGGAGCTGCACTATACCATATCGCTTATGTTGCCTAGCTGCTTAGTTTGCTTAATTACGGTATTTCTGCTGCAATAGTTGAACTTGTCATTAATATTCATTAGAACTTGTATTTGAGGATAATATGGTTTGTGTAGTAAAATTTGATTAATTAATCTTGTTCTTTGGTAATTTTCTGTATACTCTTTTGTGAATGCACTCGTGTATGTGTGTTGAACATCTTGGACACACATATGCGTTCACTTGGTTCATTTTCGGAACCGAGTGTCACAGACTAGTATCAGAGCCACAGGTTGACTGTAGGACGCAACCTAGATAGAATGGACACTTTAGAACACATAGGAGCACTCAGGAATTGATGCTTGGGCACACATGTGCTGTTGCTATATATATTGCTTGCTTGTGTGCTTAATAGAGGATTTTGGGATGCTTTAGCATTGCCATGTCCACCTAGGCTAGTTAGTTGTTTAGCATCATATCCCTTGATGCATATAGTTGGGGGCGTTTTCTAATCCTTACCTATTGCTTTCCTTCAGACGGTGAGGACTCGCAACTAGAGGGATGACAATAATGAGGAGAAGAACCATGGAGTGCCTAAGAACAACATTGGACAAGGACCTGCTCAGGGAGCTATCGACATTGAGCAGCTTTTGGCTATGCAAAACTAGCTCATGCAGACCATGATACAAACTATGGGACAACTGCAGGCTAGCAATAACAACAATCAGCCCCACATGCCTCCACGGCCACCCCCGCCTCCTCATAACAGGTTGGGAGAGTTTATGAGGACTAGGCCACCGACCTTTGCTCAAGCCGCTGACCCTATGAATGCGGATGATTGGCTCAAGTCCTTGGAGAAGAAGCTTGCTATTGTCCAATGCAGTGACCGGGAGAAGGTCTTATTTGCTTCTCATCAACTAGTTGGAGTAGGTGTAGATTGTTGGGATGCTTATTGCAATGCTCATGAGAATCAGGAGAGGATTACTTGGGCCGAATTCAAAGAGAGCTTCCATTCTCATTATGTGCCGGAAGGTGTTATGATTTTGAAGAGGCAAGAGTTTGAGAACTTGAGGCAAGGAAGATCAAGCGTGAATGAATATCTCAATAAATTCACTCAACTCTCAAGATATGCGCCTGAGGATGTGATCCAGGACAGCCAGAAACAATACTTGTTCATGAGGGGCTTGAACAATGAGATCCAAGTGCTTGCTCAACTGTGATTATGCCAATTTTCAGAAGATTGTGGACAAAGCAATTTTGGTTGAGAACAAGATTCGTGAGATGGAACAGGATAACAAGAGGAAGGCGCCATATCAAGGACAGCCGCAAGGAAGTAATGTACGCCCTCAGTTTGCGCCTCCTAATGCGCCATATTACAGCTCCTCTACTCCTATACGGCGCCCTGGTTATGCACCGCGCCCAGCTCAGTTTGTGCAGCAGCGCCCTATTATGCAAGCACCTAGGCCTCCGATGCCATATGCACCTCGTGCTAATTTTCCTGATGCAAATGTTCAAAACCAAGCTCGTCCCAATAATTCTGGTGGAGTTAAGAAGTGCTATACTTGTGGAGAAGCTGGACACTTTGTGCATCAATGTCCTAAGTCAGGACTTGGTCAAGGAAGCAATGCCCCCAGGCAAAACCCAAGACCCAATGGAGGACAGCCGCAAGGGAACCGGGGACCGCAGAATTTTGCTCTTGGCAATGTGAACCATGTCTCTATGGAGGATGCTCAACAAGCGCATGGCGTGGTCATTGGTATGTTTCTCGTGAACTCCAACCCCGCGACTATGTTATTTGATTCTGGAGCATCGCATTCATTCATTGCATCGAAGTATGTCGCCAAGTATAGTTTGCCTATCTCTCATATGAAGTTTACTCTGTTGGTTAAGTCTCCTAGAGGAGAGATGATGACAAATATAGTATGTCCAAAAGTAAGCCTTATAATAAGGGGTGTGGACTTCTCCGCCAACCTCATTGGTTTTGGATTCTCAAGGATTGGACATTATACTTGGTATGGACTGGTTGAGGAAGCACAATGGAGTTATTGAGTGTGCCACGAAAACGGTAAAGTTGACCAATGAAGAAGGGGTCACCGTAGAATTTGAAGCATCTCAAACTACACCCGAAGCAATTGGAACTGAATCATATGGACGCTGCCGCAATTGAGGAGATTCTGGTGGTGTGTGAATTTTTGGATGTTTTTCAGGATGAGTTGCCAGGTATGCCACCTGATCGAGACATTGACTTTGTTATTGATTCAATACCTGAAACTGCACCTATAGCTAAGAGGCCGTATAGGATGCCTCCTATGGAACTAGCGGAGCTCAAGAAGCAGATTCAAGAGCACCTAGAGAAAGGTTTTATCCGCCCCAGTTCTTCACCTTGGGGAGCACCCGTGCTGTTTGTGTACAAGAAGAATGGATCCCAAAGGATGTGCGTAGATTACTAAGCTCTCAACGAGGCAACAATCAAGAACAAGTACACCTTGCCACGCATAGAAGACTTGTTTGATCAGATGAAGGTGCTTGTGTCCTTTCTAAGATTGATTTGAGGTCGAAATACTTTCAAATGAAGATTAGACCATCAGACATAACCAAGACATCTTTTAGGACACGATATGGATCTTATGAGTACACTATGATGTCTTTTGGATTGACAATTGTATGCCAAGTTCAACAAGTGTAAGTTTTGGTTGAGAGAAGTATCGTTTTTGGTTCATATCATCTGAGGAGGAGGAGGAGTATCAGTTGACCCCGGAAAAGTGAGAGACGTGTTAAAGTGGGAACCACCGCAAAATGTAAAGGAAATAAGGAGTTTCCTTGGGATGGCTAGATATTACCGTAGATTCATCAAGGACTTTTCCAAGATAGCCAAGCCTATGATGGAGTTGCTAATGAAGGGGAAAGTTTTCCAATGGACTCAAGCCTGTCAAGAAAGTTTCGAGGAGCTAAAGAAGAGGTTAACTACAGCCCAAGTTTTAGTTTTGTCGGATGTGGGCAGGAGTTTCGATATTTATTGTGACGCATCGAGACAAGGACTTGGATGCGTGCTTATGCAAGAAGGTCAAGTGGTTTCATATGCATCGAGGCAATTGAAGTAACATGAACAGAATTACCCAACACAAGATTTAGAACTTGCAGCCATGATACACACATTGAAAATTTGGAGACACTACATCCTTGGATATAGGTGTGAAATTTATACGGATCATAAGAGTTTGAAGTATATTTTCACACAAACGGATCTGAATTTGAGGCAATGGAGGTGGTTGGAGCTCATCAAGGATTATGATTTGGGAATCAATTATCATCCAGGGAAGGCTAATGTAGTGGCCGATGCCTTGAGTAGGAAGGAAGTAAGTCATTAACTCACAGTTCGAGAGTTACCATCCGAGTTATGTAAGGAGTTTGAACGGTTGAACCTTGAATTTGTAAATGAGATGGAGATGATTGAGTTAAACCAAATCTTAGAGCAAGAAATTCAGGAAGGCCAAACTAAGGATGAGGAAATTCAAGAAATCAAGGAAAGGACCCAACAGGGGAGAGAATTCAGATTTGATGAGGATGAACGTGGCACCCTATGGCTTGGTAAGAGGATTGTCGTGCCTAATGTAAAGCGAATTCGGGAGACAATAATAAAAGAGGCACATGACTCACCATACTCAATTCATCCCGGTTGTACCAAGATGTACAAAGACTTGAAGACTTGTTATTGGTGGGATAGCATGAAAAAGGACATAGCTGAATATGTAGCATTGTGTGATGTGTGTCAACGAGTCAATGCGGAACATCAAAGGCCCGCTAGATTATTGCAACCACTAAAGATTCCGAAATGGAAGTGGGAAGAAATTGGAATAGACTTCATAGTTGGTTTACCACGTACTCAGTCCGGTTACGACTCAATTTTGGTAATTGTGGATCGGTTAACTAAGTCAACCCACTTTATTCCCATCAGGACCACCTATAATGGTGAGAAATTGGCGGAACTGTATATGGGAAGAATAGTATGTTTGCATGGAGTTCCAAAGAAGATAGTCTTAGATAGAAGTTCACAATTCACTTCCAGGTTTTGGCAAAAATTGCATGAAGCTTTGAGAACGAGGTTGAATTTTAGTTCAGCATATCACCCTCAAACGGATGGACAGACCGAGAGGACCAATTAGATTTTAGAGGACATGTTAAGAGTTTGTGCTTTAAAGCATGGGAAAGGTTGGGACAAGAGCTTGCCATATGCAGAATTTTCATACAACAATAGTTACCAAGCAAGCTTGAAAATGTCACCATATGCTTTATGGAAGGAAGTGTAGGACACCTTTATTCTGAAATGAGGCAGGAGAAACTCAAGTATTTGGTCCGGATTTGTTGCAAGAAGCCGAAAAGCAAGTCCAAATAATTCGTGAAAACTTGAGGGCTTCCCAATCAAGACAAAAAGGCTATGCGGACAATAGGAGAAGAAAATTAACCTTGGAAGTGGGAGACTTTGTTTACCTCAAGGTGTCACTGATGAGAGGTCATAAGAGGTTTAACATAAGAGGCAAGCTAGTGCCTCACTACATTGGACCATTCAAGATTTTGGACAAAAGAGGAGAAGTAGCGTATAAGTTGGAGATGCCAACTCATCTTTCAGACATTCATGATGTCTTTCATGTTTCCCAGCTCAAGAAGTGCTTAAGAGTACCGGAAAAACAAGTGCCCATGAAAGAATTGGAACTAGAGGAAGATTTGACTTATGCCGAACAACCGGTCAAAATCTTGGAAACCAAGGAGAGGGTCACAAGGAACAAGGTTATTAGATGGCTTAAACTTCAATGGAAGCACCACACAGAAATAGAAGCAACATGGGAGTTGGAGGATGATCTCAAGAAGTAATTTCCCTATCTCTTCTCTTCCGCATCGAATCTCGAGGGCAAGATTCATTTTAAGGGGGGTAGGTTTGTAACACCCTCATTTTTCATGCATCATGCCCTACATACATTCATATACACGTTTAACATTAATCCGCATCAAGAGGAATGAGTTTAAAATTGATTTGGAACAAAACCACACTTAAAATGCTGAAAAGTGGGGACTAGTCCGATTTTGGTGAGGACTAGTCCGATTTCTCTCTGACTTCAAACAGACTTGTCCGTTTTTGCTGCGAACTAGTCCAATTTTACCTCTAGACACTTTCGGACTTGTCCGATTTTGTGTAGACTAGTCCGGTGTTCCAAGAATCCTTGAAAATTTGCTAAGTCCCCGGACTTGTCCGGACTAGTCCGGTGTTCCACGGACTTGTCCATTTTCCTATCTGACTAAAGTCGGACTTGTCCAATTTTTGGCCAGACTTGTCCGATTTCTTTCCGACTAACTTCGGACTAGTCCGGTCCTTTTCAGACTTGTCCAATATTTCACGACTCCAAATTGATCTTTTATTTTATGACTTGTTTCTTGGGTTTCACGTTAAGAGGGCCTAGGGATGTCGTGCCTAACTCTTTTAGAGCCCATGTGGGACTCTAAACCGTTCTCTACTCATCTCAAACTCGAAATACATCAAACTCTAGCCTCCACCTCTATATAAACAGCCCCACCCCTTGGCTTGACCTCTATTTGTGTAACACCCTCATTTTCATGCATCATGCCCTACATACATTCATATACATGTTTGTCATTAACCCACATCAAGAGGAACGAGTTTAAAATTGATTTGGAACAAAACCGCACTTAAAATGCTGAAAAGTGCGGACTAGTCTGATTTTAGTGAGGACTAGTCTGATTTCTCTCTGACTAAAAATGGACTTGTCTGATTTTGCTGCAGACTAATCCGATTTTTCCTCTGGAAACTTTCGGACTTGTCTGATTTTGTGCGGACTAGTCTGATATTCCAAGAATCCCTGAAAATTTGCTAAGTCCCTGGACTTGTCCGGACTAGTCCGGTGTTCCAGCGGACTTGTCCGATTTCCTCTCTGACTAAAGTCGGACTTGTCCGATTTTAGACCTGACTTGTCCGATTCTCTCTAGACATTTTCGGACTAGTCTGGTCCTTGTCAGACTTGTCCGTTATTTCGCGACTCCGAGTTGATCTTTTGTTTTACGACTTGTTTCTTGGGTTTCACATTAAGTGGGCCTAGGGATGTCGTGCCTAACTCTTTTAGAGCCCATGTGGGACTCTAAACCGGCTTCTATTCATCTTATACTCGAAATCCATCTAACCGTAGCCTCCACCTCCATATAAACAACCTCACTCCTTGGATGGACATCTATTTGCCACTTTTCCACCTCACCCAAACCCTAGTTCATAGAGAGCCGCCACCAAGGAGGGAGGAGGAGATCCCAAGCAAGAAGAGGAATAGGAGGAAACGAAAGAGGATCAAGATCTCCACCAAGCTTTCGTTCTTCATTACCAATTCATCTCCAAGTTCATCACCAACCCTAGATCATCAAGATCCAAGTGTTGCCTCCAAGTTTCTTGATTCATTGGAGTTCTAAACACCTGGTATACCTTCTATTTCCTTTTCCTTATGTGAATTCAAACCCTAATCTCCAAATTTACGTCGATCTAGAAAACCCTAGTTCGCTAGTTCTACGAAGTGCGGACTTGTCCGGTCCCTAGCGAACTAGTCCGATTTTCTTGGGTAAATTGTATTGAATTAATTCTAAAATTTGGTCTAATCAACTCCAAACCTGTATAAACTTGTTAAAAGCTATTAGAACTAGCTGGTGATCATTAAAAGAAACCCATTAACAAATTCCACCTTGCATTTGCATTAATCATGCATGTCATGTCATATTGAGTAATATTTGTGCACTCTTTGATTGTGTTTCTTGTCTTGTATGTTTATTGTGCAGATTAGACGGATATGCGCTAGAGAGTGACACGGAGGATCTCCAGCACCAAGAGTTTGAAGGCTTCGACCCTAATCAACATCAAGAGCAAGGCAAGTGTCCTTGAAGCATATTGATCCTGTTTTGACAATAAATGTTTTGTTTGAAAATTGCATGCTTGTGTCAATTTGATGGGAAATCCTATGGTAGGAAGTTTACTAGTTTTGTTTAACCATCCTTGTCACCTGGAATATATGGTAGAGAGTCGGGAAGGGCTTTTTACCTTTTTTCTTCGCTTAATTAATTGGGATGGAAGAACAACTACACTACTTAATTTAATGATGCATGGATGAGATTATGGTTAACATGAACTGGTTCATATGGAATGTTAATGGGTGATCTAAGCAAGCCTGGTACGTGGATGGGTTGGATGTTATGGTGGTTTTGCTTGCTTTAGATCTAAGGACCGGTTCGTGGAGCGACCATCCAGGATTTACAGTGCCACCACGAGGCCAAGTATGGGTGCGGCGTAGCTGATTAGTTAGGGCTTTGCCAGTGCTATTTGGACCATTAAGGATGCTCAGGGAAGGGGTAGTCGGATTGGGTTTGTTGATGATTGGTGGGACTACCCTGGGATCCGAATGGCTCAAGAGGGGGCCCTTCGTTGAAGATGTGCTCAGTTGGAGACATCACCGCCGGTGAAATCTCAGTGGGGTCTAAATAGGCTAGTAATCCCTTTGTAAAGGCTATTTTGTGATCTCTTGGCCACACACCGACGGAAGTGTGAGATGGCATAATTGAGATTCTATAGTCATCGAAAGGTGATGAAATCACAAACACGTGGGTAAAGCGGTACAACCTCTGCAGAGTGTGTCTAAAACTATCATGATAGCCGTGCTCCCGGTTATGAGCAACCTGTAACCTCACATGATTAGAAGGAACTTGGTATTGGAATGGTTTTGGGATGGTTATGGTTTGGTAATGGTTATGGCTCATTATGGATTAATTTCTGGTATTGGATATGATTATTGGCAATGGTGAAATCTGGGATTACGGATGATGGACATGGAATATGGACTGGTACTATGATTTTATTTATGGTTTTTGATGGGTCTATTCACATACATATAATATATTGCTTTTCAAATGTTTTAATGTACTTTTTAGCACTTTACCATTATTACATTCGTCATTTGATTCAGCCACATGTCATACTTTCCACACTTGCTGAGTACGACATGTACTCACTCTTGCAATCCCCCACCAACAATTGTAGGTCAGGATTGGGATTTTAATGGCGATAATGCGGAGTTCTAGGCCGTGTCTACCGTCAGCTTTGCCTGTGGTGTTGATTGGAGCTGCGCTACCCTATCGCTTATGCTGCCTAGCTCTTTAGTTTGCTTATTTAGTTTATTTCTGCTGCATTAGTTGAACTTGTCATTAATATTCATTAGAGCTTGTATACGAGGATAATATGGTTTGTGCAATAAAATTTGGTTAATTAATCTTGTTCTGTGGTAATTTTTTGTATACTCTTTTGTGATGCACTCGTGTATGTGTTGAACATCCTGGGCACACATATGCGTTTACTTGGTTCATTTTCGGAACCGGGTGTCACAGATTGATATCAGAGTCACAAGTTGACTGTAGGACGCAACCTAGATAGAATGGACACTTTAGAGCACATAGGAGCACTCAGGGATCGATGTGTTTTTGTTTGGTGTGCTGTTTGCTATATATTGATTGCTTATGTGCTTAATAGAGGATTTTGGGATGTTTTAGCCTTGCCAAGTCCACCTAGGCCAGTTAGTTGTCTAGTTTCATATCCCTTGATGCATATAGTTGGGGACGTTTTCTAATTCTTACCTATTGCTTTTCTCCAGATGGTGAGGACTCGCAACCAGAGGGATGGAAATGATGAAGAGGAGAACCATGGAGTACCCCAGAACAACAATGGACAAGGACCTGCTCATGGAGCTATCAACATTGAGCAGCTTTTGTCTATGCAAAACCAGCTCATGCATACCATGATACAGACTATGGGACAGCTGCAGGCTGGTAAAGTCAACAATCAGGCCCACATGCCTCCACTGCCACCCCCACCTCCTCATAACCGGTTGTGAGAGTTTATGAGGACTAGGCCGCCAACCTTTGCTCAAGCTACTGACCCTATGGATGCGGATGATTGGCTCAAGTCCGTGGAGCAGAAGATTGCTATTGTCCAATGCAGTGACCGAGAGAAGGTCTTATTTGCTTCTGATCAACTAGTTGGAGCAGCTGTGGATTGGTGGGATTCATATTGCAATGCTCATGAGAATCAGGAGAGAATTACTTGGGCCGAATTCAAGGAGAGCTTTCGTTCTCATTATGTGCTCGAGGGTGTTATGATCTTAAAGAGGCAAGAATTTGAGAACTTGAGGCAAGGAAGATCAAGAGTGGGTGAATACCTCAAATAATTCACTCAACTCTCAAGGTATGCGCCTGAGGATCTGAGCCGGGACAGCCGGAAACAATACTTGTTCATGAGAGGCCTCAACAATGAAATTCAAGTGCAATTGCTCAATTGTGATTATGCCAACATCCATAAGCTTGTGGACAAAGCAATTGTGGTTGAGAAAAAGATTTGTGAGATGGAACAGGACAACAAGAGGAAGGTGCCCTATCAAGGACAACAACAAGGAAGTAATGTGCGCCCTCGCTTCACATCGCCCAATGCACCTTACTTCAGCTCTTTTGCGCCTGCTCAAAGCCCCAGATTTGCACCGCGTCCAGCTCAGTTTGTGCAGCAGCGCCCTGTCATGCAAGCACCTAGGCCTCCAATGCCTTTTGCACCTCGTGCTAATTTTCCTGGTGCAAATGTTCAAAACCAATCTCATCCCAATAACTCTGGTGGATTTAAGAAGTGCTATACTTGTGGAGAAGCTGGACACTTTGCACATCAATGTCCTAAGTCAGGCCTTGGTCAAGGAAGCAATGTGTCGAGGCAAAACCCAAGACCTAATGGAGGAGCACCACAAGGGAGCCGTGGATAGCAGAATTTTGCTTGTGGCAACGTGAACCATGCCTCTACGGAGGATGCTCAACAAGCGGATGGCGTGGTTATTGGTATATTTCTCGCCAACTCCAACCCCGCGACTATGTTGTTTTATTCTGGAGCATCACATTCATTCATTGCATAGAAGTATGTTGCCAAGTATAGTTTGCCTATCTCTCATATAAAGTTTACTCTATTGGTTAAGTCTCCTGGAGGAGAGATGAGGACAAATATAGTATGTCCAAAAGTAAGACTTAGAATAAGGGGGGTAGACTTCTCCACCAACCTCATTGTTATGGATTCTCAAGGATTGTATATCATACTTGGTATGGACTGGTTAAGGAAGCACAATGGAGTTATTGAGTGTGCCACAAAAATAGTAAAGTTGACCAATGAAGAAGGGATCACCGTAGAATTTGAAGCATCTCAAACCGCACCGAAGCGATTGGAGCTGAATCATATGGACAATGCCACAATTGAGGAGATTCCAGTGGTGTGTGAATTTTTGGATGTTTTTCAGGACGAGTTGCTAGGTATGCTACCTGATCGAGATATTGAGTTTGTTATTGATTTAATACCTGGAATTGCACCTATAGCTAAGAGGCCGTATACGATGCCTCCTATGGAATTAGCGAAGGTCAAGAAGCAAATTCAAGAGCAACTAGAGAAGGGTTTTATTCGCCCAAGGTCTTCACCTTGGGGAGCGCCCGCTCGATTTGTGGATAAGAGGGATGGATCCCAAAGGATGTGCGTAGATTACCGAGCTCTCAATGAGGTTGCAATTAAGAAGAAGTACACCTTGCCACGCATAGAAGATTTTTTTTATCAGATGAAGGGTGCTTGTGTCTTCTCTAAAATGATTTGAGGTTGGGATACTTTGAAATTAAAATTAGACCGTCGGACATACCTAAGACAGCTTTTAGAACACGGAATGGATCTTATGAGTACACCGTGATGTCCTTTGGATTGAACAATGCAATTGCGTACTTTATGTACCTCATGAATAAGGTCTTCATGGAGTACTTGGATAGGTTCGTCGTGGTGCTTATTGGTGACATTATGATCTACTCGAAGGATGAGAAGGAACATGAGGAACACTTGAGGCTTACGTTGCAGAAATTGAGGAAGCATCAATTGTATGCCAAGTTCAACAAGTGTTAGTTTTGGTTGAAAGAGGTGTCATTTTTTGGTCATATCATCTCAGGGGGAGGAGTATCGGTTGACCCCGAAAAAGTGAGAGACGTGTTGAAGTAGGAACCACCACAAAATGTAAAGGAAATAAGGAGTTTTCTTGGAATGGCTGGATATTACCGTCGATTCATCAAGGACTTTTCCAAGATAGCCAAGCCAATGACGGAATTGCTAATGAAGGGAAAGGCTTTACAATGGACTCAAGCTTGTCAAAACAGTTTTGAGGAGTTGAAGAAGAGGTTCACAACAACCCCAGTTTTGGTACTGCCGGATGTGAGCAAGAGTTTTGATATTTATTATGATGCATCGACACAAGGACTTGGATGTGTATTGATGCAAGAGGGACAAGTGGTCGCCTATGCATCACGACAATTGAAGAAACATGAACAGAATTATGCAACGCATGATTTGGAACTTGCAGCCGTGGTACACGCATTGAAGATTTGGAGACACTATATCCTTGGACAAAGGTGTGAAATTTATACGGATCACAAGAGTCTCAAGTATATTTTCACACAAACGGATCTGAATTTGAGGCAACGGAGATGGTTGGAGCTCATCAAAGATTATGATTTGGGGATCAACTATCATCCGGGAAAAGCCAATGTAGTGGCCGATGCTTTGAGTAGAAAAGGAGTAAGTCATCAACTCACAGCTCGAGAGTTACCATCCGAGTTATGTAAGGAGTTTGAACGATTGAATCTTGGATTTGTAAATGAGATGGGGACAATGGAATTAAATCCGACCTTGGAGCAAGAAATTCGAGAGGTTCAAACAAAGGATGAGGAAATTCAAGAGATCAAGGAAAGGACCCAAGAGGGAAGAGAATTCAGATTTGATGAGGATGAACATGGTACCCTATGGCTTGGTAAGAGGATTGTCGTGCCCAATGTAAAGCATATTCGGGAGACGATATTAAAAGAGGCACATGACTCACCTTACTCAATTCACCGCGGTTGTACGAATATGTACAAAGACTTGAAGACTTGCTATTGGTTGGATAGCATGAAGAAGGACATAGTTGAATATGTAGCATTGTGTGATGTGTGTCAACGGGTCAAGGCGGAACATCAAAGGCCAGCTGGACTATTGCAACCATTAAAGATCCTGGAATGTAAGTGGGAATAAATTGGAATGGACTTCATAGTTGGTTTGCCACATACTCAGTCCGGTTACGACTCAATTTGGGTAATTGTGGATCGGTTAACTAAGCCAGCCCACTTTATTCCCGTCAAGACCACCTATAATGGAGAGAAATTGGCGGAATTGTATATGGGAAGAATAGTATGTTTGCATGGAGTTCTGAAGAAGATAGTCTCGGGTAGAGGTTCACAATTCACTTCTAGGTTTTGGCAAAAACTGCATGAAGCTTGGGAATGAGGTTGAATTTTAGTTCAGCGTATCACCCTCAAACGGATGGACAAACCGAGAGGACTAATCAGATTCTAGAGGACATGCTGAGAGCTTGTGCTTTAAAGCATGGGAAAGGTTGGGACAAGAGCTTGCCATATGCAGAATTTTCATACAACAATAGTTACCAAGCAAGCTTGAAAATGTCACCATATGAAGCACTATATGGAAGGTAGTGTAGGACGCCTTTATTCTAGAATGAGGCAGGAAAAACTCAAGTATTTGGTCCGAATGTATTGTAAGAAGCCGAAAAGCAAGTCCAAATAATTCGTGAAAACTTGAGGGCTGCCCAATCAAGACAAAAGGGCTATGTGGACAATAGGAGAAGGAAATTAACCTTTGCAGTGAGAGATTTTGTTTACCTCATAGTGTCTCCAATAAGAGGTCATAAGAGGTTTAACATAAGAGGCAAGCTAGCACCTCGCTACATTAGACCATTCAAGATTTTGGACAAAAGAGGAGAAGTAGCATATAAGTTGGAGATGCCAACTCATTTTTCGGATGGCCATGATGTCTTTCATGTTTCCCAGCTCAAGAAGTGCTTGAGAGTACCGGAAGAACAAGTGCCAATGGAGGGATTGTAACTAGAGGAAGATTTGACTTATGCCGAGCAACCAGTCAAAATTTTGGAAACCAAGGAGAGAGTCACAAGGAACAAGGTTATTCGATGGTGTAAAGTTCAATGGAAACATCACACAGAAAAAGAAGCAACTTGGGAGCTAGAAGATGATATCAAGAAGGAATTTCTCTATCTCTTCTCTTCCGCATCGAATCTCGAGGGCGAGATTCATTTTAAGGGGCGTAGGTTTGTAACACCGTAATTTTTATACATCATGCCCTACATACATTCATATACATGTTTAACATTAACCCACATCAAGAGGAACGAGTTTAAAATTGATTTGAAACAAAATCGCACTTAAAATGCTAAAAAGTGCGGACTAGTCTGATTTTAGTGAGGACTAGTCTGATTTATCTCTGACTAAAAACGGACTTGTCCGATTTTGCTGCGGACAAGTCCGATTTTGCCTCTAGAAACTTTCGGACTTGTCCGATTTTGTGCAGACTAGTCCGATATTCCAAGAATCCTTGAAAATTTGCTAAGTCCCTGGACTTGTCCGGACTAGTCTGGTGTTCCAGCGGACTTGTCCGATTGCCTCTCTGACTAAAGTCGGACTTGTCCGATTTTCTCTCTGGACATTTTCAGACTAGTCCGATCCTTGTCGGACTTGTCCGATATTTCGCGACTCCGAGTTGATCTTTTCTTTTATGACTTGTTTCTTGGGTTTCAAGTTTAGTGGGCCTAGGGACGTTGTGCCTAACTCTTTTAGAGCCCATGTGGGACTCTAAACCGGTCTCTATTCATCTCAAACTCGAAATCCATCTAACCCTAGCCTCCACCTCTATATAAACAACCCCACCCCTTGGCTTGACATATATTTGTCACTTTTCCACCTCACCCAAACCGTAGTTCATGGAGAGCCGCCACCAAGGAGGGAGGAGGAGATCCCAAACTAGAAGAAGAAGAGGAGGAAACGAAAGAGGATCAAGATCTCCACTAAGCTTTCGTTCTTCATCACCAATTCATCTCCAAGTTCATCACCAACCCTAGATCTGTCAGACCTATGTGCGTTGAATACATTGGCTTTGACAATAAAAGTTTTGAATGCTGCCATAACATCTTTCTAGCAAGGTCCGACTCTAGCTCCGAGCTTCTGCAAGGTTCGACAATAGGTCCGACTTTCTTTATCTAGGTCCGACATGTTTTTGGGTAGCTCCGATGAGCTTTGTCTTTAGCTCCGGCATGTCTCTGATAGCTCCGGCATGTCTTTGTTAAGCTTCAATATGTTTTGCTAGGTCCGACTTATGTTGGTTAGCTCCGACATGTTTTTCTAGCTCCGGGTTTTGGGTTGACTAGTTCTGACTAGTTTTGGTTAGCTCCGGTGCTAGGTCCTGCTAGTTTTGATAAGCTTCGGCGCTAGGTTGTACTAGCTTTGGTAAGCTCCGGTTCAAGCTCCAGTTAGCTTTGGCAAGGTTCGGAGCTTGATCGCAATGTTCCTACTTTTATCTTGCAATGTTTCGAACTTGCTTTATATTCTTGGAAAGATTGCTTAGTATTCATTTGCTAAGTTTTTGGTGCGTTTTGGTTGATATGGATGATATCGTGTTGATATGCTTTGCAACATGCTTATGTGAGGTGCTCACGTAAGGTGTTGTGTTCGGAACAGACTTGAGTCAAGTCACGGACTCGGGCTCGTATGGATTGGTTGTTTTTTCATGTGAAGGTGTTGCTTGAGTTCAAGTCATGGTTGGTGACAGTATCCCTTGGACTAGTCTCAGGGAGGAGATGAGGTTCCAACAACCAAATTCAGGAGGAATTGTGGTTGAGCGGGTCAGGAGGTCGCGCATGATGATTGAATAAAGGGCAGTGCATATGAAGGTTACTAGACTTCTAAGGAAGGTGTTTGCACGTATTCATGCGGTGCATGACGTGGCAACATGGTTCTGAAGATGGTTTATGGATGGGAAGATCTGGTTGGAAGGATCGAATTGTATCGATTGATGACTTTGGCTGCGACGGAGTTGGTTATGGCTCGGTATGGAAAGTATCGAGTTGGTCATGATAGGATTTCGTGTGGGTCACGAATTTTAGTTTTTTTAGGAATGTGGGATATGTTCCTAAGGTGTTTGTTAGTCTTAAGATTGCTTCTATATGCTTATAGAAGAGTCCTAAGCAGTTATGGAAAGTTTCGATTCGTGAACGGAGTAGGATTAGGGTCCTGATTTGAGTTGAGTTGGCCTTCGAGCTGGTTATATAAACAAGGGAAGCCAAAGCTCGTGGTGCACGACTTTGGGGCTGTTCCTATTGTGTTCTATTGAATAAAATTCGAAGTTTGAAGGAACTTTTGTGCCTTGTTGTCCGACTTGTTCCAGACAAGTTTTACTCATCGAGTTTCTGGACAGCACTACCATTCGTCGGTGGTCTTATCATAACTCGAGTTTGACAGATCCAATTGACGTGATTATTTTTTAGTTGTCTTCAACAATTTATTATCTATTATCTGTTAAAATTTCACGGTCATTGGATTTGTGGTTTCTGATCTACACGAGTTTCTCTGCAGTGTTCCAGAACTGTTTTTCTCGGGTAGGACAGATTGACCTTTGTTCGATCTTTTGATCATAACTTGAGTTTCTCTTGAGGGATTTGAGTGATTCTTCTCGTGTTTTCTTTGTTATTTTATTCTCTATAATATATCTCACTTTTGTCATGGTGAAACACATTTAGATTAGTTTCACACACGATTTCTTTAACAGATTGTTTTCCTGCCGAAGGGGTTGGGATTTAATTGTTTCTGCTGCGTAAGATTTTTCTATCTACCATTCACCCCCCCCCCCTTTTGGTAGCTTTTCACATGCTCTTCGATCCTACAATTGGTATAAGAGCCATGGTGCTCCAATCATTGTGATTTGCACGTGTTTTTGACTAATCATCATGGAGAAATACTCAGCCAAACCTTGTGTGTTTGCTGGTGTTGATTTTCAGGTTTGGAAGGCACGCATGGAGACTTTCATCCAGGCGCAAGGCTTCGCATTATGGGAGAAGGTGTACAAGCCTTACGAAGTGCCACCTAATGATCAAGTTACGACTACAAACATACGGGACATCGACAACAGCAACAAAGCCCGAAACTTGATCATCCAAGGACTCACTCAGAGCGACTTCGACCGCGTTGCACATCTCCGATCGGCATATGATGTATGGAGAGCACTTTGTAACTATCACGAAGGATCCAACACGATCAAGGAGGTAAGGCAAGACATGTTCAAGAAAGAATACATGCGCTTCGAGATGCAACCCGGTGAGTCCATCGATGATCTCTTTGCTCGCTTTAACAAAATTCTCAGTAACTTGCATAGTGTCATTGTTAATTTTTCTGATGCTGAAAATGCTAGGCA
This sequence comes from Tuctoria greenei, assembly GCA_036927565.1. Taxonomy (NCBI): domain Eukaryota; kingdom Viridiplantae; phylum Streptophyta; class Magnoliopsida; order Poales; family Poaceae; genus Tuctoria; species Tuctoria greenei. The sequence goes on from JAYESD010000010.1 coordinate 3,101,517, forward strand.
ACTTCTTAGTGCATAAGACATGTCAATCTGGGAGATGAAAGTTACATCTATTCGTGAATCTACTGTCATGAGTACATTTACTTTAGATGTGCTTTACTCTAAATTCAAAACTCATGAAATTGACATCTTATCACGTAAGAACCCAAATAAGTCTATTGCATTTGTCTCACAACGTGATATGCCTAGCTTCGGCCAATCATCATCTTGCAATACTCTTGCTTTGTTGTTCTCACTAACCTTGGAGCAGATCGAGGAATTTCCAGAGGAGGAGCTAGCACTTCCCTCTACTAGGTTCTCAAAAGCATTGCAAAATGTGAGAACTAGGAGGAGAGGAAGCTTTGGACCTCAACGATGCTTCAAATGTGGTAAGACAGGACACTTTCATATAGAATGCCCTAACCTTTCAGGTTCTACTTCCCGAGAAGAAAAACAATCACGGACGAAGCACTCCTCAACAAATGATAATAATAAGAAGAAGGGCTTTACATGTCGCCAACTGGTGAATAATTTTATCTCCGCACTCTAGGAACTTGGCTCAAGCGACGTGGATATTGAAAGTGACGAAGATGAAGATGATTTGGCCAACTTATGCTTCATGGCGGGCAAAACAAGATCAAGATCAAGTCAGGAGGATGCAGAACACAACACTGAAGGCGATGAGGTATGTTCTACCTGTAATGAAATGTGTGATATAATTTCTCGTGCAACTATTATTGTTAAGAAAAAGGACAAAAAACTTAGGGATAATGCTGCTAAAATTGAATCACTAGAATCTGAAATCAACCATTTGAAAACTTGATTCCTAGTGATGATTCTTGTCCCTCGTGTGATTTAATCTATGAACAATTGTCCACATTAAAAACTGCACATTCCTCTACTCTAGATAGACTTGAACTTGAAATTGAAAAGGACAAAAAGCTTGCTGCACTTGACATTGGAAATTTAAAAGATGCTTCTTGTTCTACAATTGATTTGCATTGTTCTAGTTGTGATGATCTTGAAAAGAAACTAAAAGATGATATGAATGAAATTTCAATATTGAATAATGCTTTACGTTCTCATGAAGTTAAATATTGTTCCAATTGCAAATTAAAAGGAAAAACTTCATGTGAAAATTGCCTTGATCTGTCCAATAAACTTGATACATGCATAGGACATTAGATTGGTTTTGTAGTGGGAATAAGAACCTAAACTTGCTGCTGAATTCTTCCAAGTCTTGCAATGATAAAACTGGTTTAGGTTTTGATTCTCATGCTCATGCTAAGGCACATCCACTTAAAATTGTAAAGTCATTAGGAAGTGGTTTGATTCAAATGGTTTCTAAACAAAAGGATGTGATATTTGAATCTGCGGGTGTGCTTTCTAATTCTATTTCTAATGCTGGGTGCCCATCTAGACATGATTACAAAATTAAATTCCATTGTACTTATTGTGATAAAGATGGTCATGTCGTATATTTTTGTTATAGACTAGCTAAACAAATTAAAAAGGATAAAATGTCTGCTAGATCTCATAACTTTGATGCTAAACCTAAAATTAGAAACATGCAACCTGCTTTAATGAGTTAGAAATTTGAAAAGGTAGCTTCCGAACCCTCTAGTAGGAGACTTGCAAAGACAGCTCCAGTAGTTCCGATAGCTCCGAGAGCTCCCGGACCTTCTGCTGTTCCCTCCAGAGCTTTAGTTTTTGCTTTCGGACCTTCGGTTTGTGCATCCGGAGCTTCAGCAGTTTCTTTCGAAACGAATGTCCACACCTTCGGAGCTACTGGTGTTTGCTCTAAACGAGTAACAACTTCTAAATCAATTGTTAAGAACACAAAACCTCAACCTTTGACTCATAAACCTATTGTTTTGTCTCAACTTTCGCGTGTTGTTCCTACTGGACGTCGCATGGCTCAGTACTGGATTCCAAAATGCTTATTGACTAACCCCAGTATTGAGTCAACGACGAACTGTCCTTCTGTGTAGTTTTCACGCTTGAGGAAGGAGAACATATGGATTGTGGATTCAGGATGCTCATGCCACATGACCGGTAACAGAGAATGGTTCTCCTCCCTCTCCTCTGTGTCACGTGTAGAAAATGTTACTTTTGCTGATAATTCTTCAACTCCTATTATTGCTAAAGGTTCGGTTAGAGTAAATGATCACTACACTTTAAAAAATGTGGCACTTGTTAAAAATTTGAAGTACAACTTGCTTTCTGTTTCTCAATTGCTTGATGAGAATTTGGAAATAACTTTCACTAAAAATTGCTGCAAATTTGTAGATTCAAATAGTGAGTTTTTGTTTAACATGTCTCGTTTTGGAAGAGTTTTTAAATCTGATTTTGATATGTCAACTTCTGAGCATAGGTTTCTCGTTGCAAATGATTCAAAAGATCTGGCATCGTAGACTTGGTCACGTAGGCTTTGATCACCTCACTCGTGTTAGTACTCTTGATCGCATACGTGGTTTGCCTAAACTCAAAGGAGACAAAGATATTGTATGCTCTTCGTGTGGATATGCTAAGATGGTTGCAAGTTCACATACTCATCTCACAATGATCATGACAACTGAATCGGGTCAACTTTTGCACCTTGACACCATAGGACCTTCACGTGTTCAATCCTTCGGAGGTAAATGGTATGTTCTTGTTATTGTTGATGATTATTCTAGATACTCTTGGGTTTACTTTATGGCATCTAAGAATGAAGATTTTAGTCACTTTACAACTTTATTTCTTAGATTATCAATCGATCACCCAGGATCTTTAAAAGCAATTAGACGTGATAACGGAACTGAATTTAAAAATCAATCTTTTGATCACTTTTGTGCTAAAAATGGAATAGATCATCAATTTTCTTCACCACATGTACCTCAACAAAACGGCGTTGTAGAAAGAAAGAACAGAACCTTAGTTGAGATGGCTAGAATTATGCTTGATGAATATCAAACTCCTAGGAAATTTTGGGCTGATGCGATTGCAGCCCCTTGTTATATCTCAAATTGTGTTTTCTTGCGCGCTAAGCTAGGTAAAACACCATATGAGCTTCGGTTTGGACATAGGCCAAGTGTTACGCACTTTCGGGTCTTTGGTTGCAAATGCTTTGTTAAGAAACATGGTAATCTTGATAAATTTGAACCTAGATCCATTGATGGCATGTTTCTTGGTTATCCATCTCATACTAGAGGCTACCGAGTGCTTTTACTTGACACTATCAAAATTGTGGAGACTTGTGAAGTGTCTTTTAATGAATCTAGGCCAGGTACTAGCTCAAACATTGCAGGTCCAGATCCATATCCGCAGGGGGAGAGCATTTTCATTGAAGATGAGGAAGAGATGGAGCTGCTGCCTGGAAATTCAGCAGCTAATGACATTGTTCGAGCTCCTGATTTTGATTCACAGACAACACCGACGACCACCATTGCTGGTCCAGATCCTCCTCAAGTCACAAGCTCATCGATTTGTGATGAACATAAAGAAGAAGAAGCTTTTGAAGTGTCCACTCCCCTCCGGATTCTCAAAATTCATCCTCCACAACAGATTATTGGAAGCTTGCACGAATGAGTTACACGGTCCAGGTTTTGCGATCCAAACTCTCATGCTCATTCTGCTTTTGTTGCTTCTTTTGAATCCAAAGATATATCACACGCACTCACTAATGAATATTGGATTATTGCCATGCAAGAAGAGTTAGAAAATTTTGAAAGAAATAATGTTTGGAAACTTGTACCTCCACCTCAAGGTCACACTTTAATTGGAACTAAATGGGTGTTTAAAAATAAACAAAGTGAGGATGGGGTTGTGGTTAGGAATAAGGCTAGGTTGGTTGCTCAAGGTTTCACTCAAGTGGAAGGTCTAGATTTTGATAAAACTTTTGCTTCTGTTGCTAGATTAGAAGCCATAAGAATTTTGTTAGCTTTTGCTGCATCTAAAGGTTTTAAGCTATATCAAATGGATTTTAAAAGTGCTTTTCTTAATGGCTACATAGACTAGGAGGTTTATGTCAAAAAAGCACCAGGTTTGGAAATTCAGATTTTCCTAATCATGTTTACAAACTGTCTAAAGCCTTGTACGGTCTCAAACAAGCCCCTAGAGCATGGTATGATAGGTTAAAACATTCTTAATCGAAAAGGGGTTTACCATGTGCAAGGTTGATAAAATTCTTTTTGTGCTTAAGCATGGAAATGACTCATTATTCGTTCAAGTGTATGTGGATGATATTATCATTGGTTGTGCTTCTCATGATCTTTTGTCCAAGTTTTTAGCTATGATGAGTTAAAAATTTGAGATGAGTATGATGGGAGAACTCACGTACTTTTTGGGGCTGCAAATCAAGCAAACCAAGAAGGATACCTTTGTGCATCAAACGAAGTATACAAAAGACCTCCTAAGGCACTTCAACATGGACAAAAGCAAGCCTCTTCGGACACCAATGGGAACAACAACAACACTTGAACTTGATGAAGATGGTGAATCCGTGGATCAAAAAGAATATAGAAGCATGATTGGATCACTTTTGTACCTCACGGCATCAAGACCGGACATACAATTCAGCGTATGTTTTTGTGCATGGTTTCAAGCTTCCCCACGTGGTTCACATCGTCAAGCCGTCAAAAGGATTCTCAGGTACTTACATGGAACTCAAGAATTTGTCATTTTTCTTCCTTCTTCCTCAACCGTTACTTTGAAAGCATTTTCTGATGCTGATTTTGGAGGTTGTAGGATTGATAGGAAAAGTACTTCCGGTGCTTGTCATTTTCTTGGTAATTCACTTGTTGCTTGGTCCTCTAGAAAACAAAATTCTGTTGCACAATCCACAGCCGAATCTGAATATGTAGTTGGTACTAGTGCTTGCTCACAAATTCTTTGGATTGTTCAAACACTTAAGGACTATGGGGTTGATCTTGATAGTGTTCCACTGTTTTGTGATAACACTAGTGCCATTTGCATTGCTAAAAACCCCGTGCAATATTCTAGAACTAAGCACATTGACATTAGGTATCACTTTTTCCGTGATAATGTTGAAAAAGGAAACATTGTGCTTCACCATGTAGATACCGAACAACAGTTGGCTGACATTTTTACAAAACCTTTGGATTTCACTCGTTTTTGTTATATTCATAGTGAAATAGGGGTTATGCATCCTCATGGCTTAAATTGAGGGGGAATTTTGAAACTTGGGAAGTCTATGTGTGAATCTGAAATTAAAATAATATGAGCATAGTACTCATACATATATGACTTTGTGATTCCTTTTACATGATGAAAGTTCTTACTACATTACTCGTGTTATACATTTTGTAGTTTTTGTCATGTCTAGTAATTGGAATAATTACTTACACTAAATCTGGTCATGGTCGAACTTTCTTGCTCTTTTGAAATTGTTGCATGCTCACAAGTGCTTTTAATCATAAAGAATTCATCAAGCAATCACTCACATGTTGAGTTTTTGTGAACAAATATAAGTTGAGAAAAGATCAAGAGAATATGCATGCATCGCACTTCTTCTTTTGAGATGGCTTACCATTGCACTTAGATATGAACTTGGAAGAAGTTATGTATGACTAAAACCATGTCCTTAAGCTTCTGATTGTCAAATGACATAGGATTGGCTTGGTTGGTTAGAATAAGGCAGATGCGCATATAATCTATTGCAAATATTATATGTCTAAATTTGTGCTTTGAAAAATAATAAAATGCAGCAACAAGTGTCATGCTTTTAGGTTTTGAAATAGTTAAGTTTGTGAGATCATGACTTGCTTAAATTGAAAATTACATTTGATCTCTAGCATGGCTTACACTACTTTATGTATCTCATTGTTGTGATAGTGTAAGTTACTTGATAGTATGACTTGGATGAGCTTTGTTTTATATGTATATGTTATAATATGCTCATAACAATTAAAATTTCTCTTTTGAACCTTGCTGAATACGTTGTCAAAGGGGGAGAGATAATATGGTGAGATATGCAAGGGGGAGAAACATGAATAGGAGGAGAAATTTATTTCTATCTCATTTGATTTTCAAAAAGGGGGAAAATTGTTCTCAAAACTTTTCATGTCAATGTTCGGATTTTAAATGGTGTTGCCAATGCATTCATCAAGGGGGAGATTGTGAGACCTATGTGCGCTGAATAAATTGGCTTTGACAATAAAAGTTTTGAATGCAGCCATAACATCTTTCTAGCAAGGTCCGACTCTAGCTTCGAGCTTCTGCAAGGTTCGACAATAGGTCCGACTTTCTTTGTCTAGGTCCGACATGTTTTTGGGTAGTTCCGGTGAGCTTTGTCTTTAGCTCCGGCATGTCTCTGATAGCTCCGGCATGTCTTTGTTAAGCTTCGATATGTTTTGCTAGGTCCGACTTATATTGGTTAGCTCCGACATGTTTTTCTAGCTCTGGCTTTTGGGTTGACTAGTTCCGACTAGTTTTGGTCAGCTCTGGCGCTAGGTCCGGCTAGCTTTTGTTAGCTCTGGTGCTAGGTCCTGCTAGTTTTGATAAGCTTCAGCGCTAGGTTGTACTAGCTTTGGTAACCTCCGGTTCAAGCTTTGGTTAGCTTTGGCAAGGTTCGGAGCTTGATCGCAATGTTCCTGCTTTTATCTTGCAATGTTTCGAACTTGCTTTATATTCTTCGAAAGATTGTTTAGTATTCATTTGCTAAGTTTTTGGTGTGTTTTGGTTGATATGGATGATATCGTGTTGATATGCTTTGCAACATGCTTATGTGAGGTGCTCACGTAAGGTGTTGTGTTCGGAACTGACTTGAGTCAAGTCGTGGACTTGGGCTCGTATGGATTGGTTGTTTGTTCATGTGCAGGTGTTGCATGATTTAAAGTCATGTCTAGTGACAGGATCCTTTGGACTAGTCTCAGGGAGGAGATGAGGTTCCAACAACACAATTCAGGAGGAATTGTGGTTGAGCGGGTGAGGAGGTCGCGTAGGATGATTGAATCAAGGGCAGTGCATATGAATGTTACTGGAAGTCTAAGGAAGGTGTTTGCACGTATGCATGTGGTGCATGACTTGGCAACATGGTTTCGAAGATGGTTTATGGATGGGAAGATCTGGTTGGAAGAATCGGATCGTATCGATTGATGACTTTGCCTGCGGCGGAGTCGGTTATGGCTCGATATGGAAAGTATCGAGTTGGTTATGATAGGATTTCGTGTGGGTCACGAATTTGAGTTGTTTTAGGAATGTGGGATATGTTCCTAAGGTGTTTGGAAGTCTTAAGATTGCTTCTATATGCGTATAGAAGAGCCCTAAGCAGTTATGGAAAGTTTTGATATGTGAACGGAGTAGGATTAGTGTCCTAATTTGAGTTGAGTTGGCCTTCGGGCTGGTTATATAAACAAGAGAAGCCAAAGCTAGTGGTGCACGACTTTGGGTCTGTTCCTCTTCTGTTCTATTGACTAAAATTCGAAGTTTGAAGGAAATTTTGTGTCTTGTTCGTCCGACTTGTTCCAGACAAGTTTTACTCGTCGAGTTTCTGGACAGCACTACCTTTCGTCAGTGGTTTTATCATAACTCGAGTTTTACAGATCCAATTGATGTGATTCTTTTTGTGTTATCTTCACAACTTGATTATCTATTATCTATCAAAGTTTCACGGTCATTGGATTTGTGGTTTCTGACCTACACGAGTTTCTTTGCAGTGTTCCAGAACTGTTTTTCTCGGGTAGGACAGATTGACCTTTGTTCGATCTTTTGATCATAACTTGAGTTTCTCTCGACGGATTTGAGTGATTCTTCTTGTGTTTTCTTAGTTACTTGATTCTAATATATATAACTTTTGTCACGGTGAAACACGTTTAGATTAGTTTCACACACGATTTCTTTAACAAATCATTTTTCTGCCAAAGGGGTTGGGATTTAATTGTTTCCGCGGTGTAATGTTTTTAAATCTTCCATTCACCCCCCCTCTGGTAAATTTTCACATGCTCTTCGATCTTACAATTGGTATCAGAGCCACGGTGCTCCAATCATTGTGATTTGCACTTTTTTTGACTAATCATCATGGAGAAATACTCCGTCAAACCTTGTGTGTTTGCTGGTATTGATTTTCAGATTTGGAAGGCAGGCATGGAGGCTTTCATCCAGGCGCAAGGCTTCGCAATATGGGAGAAGGTGTACAAGCCTTACGAAGTTCCACCTAATGATCAAGTTACGGATACAAACCTACGGGACGTCGACAACAACAACAAAGCCCGAAACTTGATCATCCAAGGACTCACTCAGAGCGACTTCGACCGCGTTGCACATCTCTGATCGACATACGATGAATGGAGATCACTTTGTGACTATCACGAAGGATCCAACACGATCAAGGAGGTAAGGCAATACATGTTCAAGAAAGAATACATACGCTTCGAGATGCAACCCGGTGAGTCCATCGATGATCTCTTTGCTCGCTTTAACAAAATTCTCAGTAACTTGCGTAGTGTCAACGTTAATTTTTCTGATGCTGAAAATGCTAGGCAACTTCTTAGTGCATTAGACATGTCAATCTGGGAGATGAAAGTTACATCTATTCGTGAATCTACTGTCATGAGTACACTTACTTTAGATGTGCTTTACTCTAAACTCAAAACTCATGAAATTGACATCTTATCACGTAAGAACCCAAATAAGTCTATTGCATTTGTCTCACAACGTGATATTCCTAGCTCCGACCAATCATCATCTTGCAATACTCTTGCTTTGTTGTCCTCACTAACCCTGGAGAAGATCGAGGAATTTCCAGAGGAGGAGCTAGCACTTCTCTCTACTAGGTTCTCAAAAGCATTGCAAAATGTGAGAACTAGGAGGAGAGGAAGCTCCGGACCTCAACGATGCTTCGAATGTGGTAAGACAGGACACTTTCGTAAAGAATGCCCTAACCTTTCAGGTTATACTTCCTGAGAAGAAAAAGAATCAAGGACGAAGCACTCCTCAACAAATGATAAGAAGAAGAAGAAGAAGGGCTTTACAGGTCGCCAACTGGTGAACAGTTTTATCTCCGCACTCCAGGAACTTGGCTCAAGCGACATGGACATTGGAAGTGACGAAGATGAAGATGATTTGGCCAACTTATGCTTCATGGCGGGCAAAACAAGCTCAAGATCAAGTCAGGAGGATGCAAAACACGACAGTGATGACGATGAGGTATGTTATACCTGTAATGAAATGTGTGATGCAATTTCTCGTGCAACTATTATTGTTAAGAAAAAGGACAAAAAGCTTAGGGATGATGCTGCTAAAATTGAACCACTAGAATTTGAAATCAACCATTTGAAAACCTTGATTCCTAGTGATGATTCTTGTCCTTCGTGTGATTTAATCTATGAACAATTGTCCACATTAAGAATTGCACATTCCTCTACTCTAGATAGACTTGAACTTGAAATTGAAAAGAACAAAAAGCTTGCTACACTTGATATTGGAAAATTAAAAGACGCTTCTTGTTCTACAATTGGTTTGCATTGTTCTAGTTGTGATGATCTTGAAAAGGAACTAAAAGATGCTATGAATGAAATTTCAATATTGAATAATGCTTTACGTGCTCATGAAGTTAAATATTGTTCCAATTGCAAATTAAAAGGAAAAATTTCATGTGAAAATTGCCTTGATCTGTCCAATAAACTTGATAACATGCATAGGACATTAGATTGGTTTTGTAATGGGAATAAGAACCTAAACTTGCTGCTGAATTCTTCCAAGTCTTGCAGTGATAAACTAGTTTAGGTTTTGATTCTCATGCTCATGCTAAGGCACATCCACTTAAATTTGTAAAGTCATTAGGAAGTGGTTTGATTCAAATAGTTCCTAAACAAAAGGATGTGATATTTGAATCTGCAGGTGTGCTTTCTAATTCTGTTTCTAATGCTGGGTGCTCATCTAGACATGATTACAAAATTAAATTTCATTGTACTTATTGTGATAAAGATGGTCATGTCGTAGAATTTTGTTATAGACTAGCTAAACAAATTAAAAAGGATAAAATGTCTGCTAGATCTCATAACTTTCATGCTAAACCTAAAATTAGAAACATGCAACCTGCTGTAATGAGTCAGAAATTTGAAAAGGTAGCTTCCGGACCCTCTAGTAAGAGACTTGCAAAGACAGCTCCGGTAGTTCCGATAGCTCCGAAATCTCCCAGACCATCTGTTGTTCCCTCCGGAGCTTCAGTTTTTTCTTTCGGACCTTCGATTTGTGCATCCGGAGCTTTAGTTGTTTCTTTCGAAACGAATGTAGACACCTCCGGAGCTACTGGTTTTTGCTCTAAACGAGTAACAACTTCTAAATCAATTGTTAAGAACAGAAAACCTCAACCTTTGACTCATAAACCTATTGTTTTGTCTCAGCTTTCGCGTGTTGTTCCTACTGGACGTCGCAGGGCTCAGTACAAGATTCCAAAATGCTTATTGACTAACCCCAGTATTGAGTCAACGACGAACTGTCCTTCTGTGTAGGTTTCACACTTGAGGAAGGAGAACATATGGATTGTGGATTCAGGATGCTCACGCCACATGACCGGTAACAGAGAATGGTTCACCTCCCTCTCCTCTGTGTCACGTGTAGAAAATGTTACTTTTGCTGATAATTCTTCAACTCCTATTATTGCTAAAGGTTCGGTTAGAGTAAATGATCACTACACTTTAAAAGATGTGGAACTTGTTAAAAATTTGAAGTACAACTTGCTTTCTGTTTCTCAATTGCTTGATGAGAATTTGGAAATAACTTTCACTAAAAATTGCTGCAAAGTTGTGGATCCAAATAGTGAGTTTTTATTTAACATATCTCATTTTGGAAGAGTTTTTAAAGCTGATTTTGATATGTCAACTTCTGAGCATAGGTGTCTCGTTGTAAATGATTCAAAAGATTTATTCTTCTGGCATCATAGACTTGGTCACATAGACTGTGATCACCTCACTCATGTTAGTACTCTTGATCGCATACGTGGTTTGCCTAAACTCAAAGGAGACAAAGATATTGTATGCTCTTCGTGTAGACATGCTAAGATGGTTGCAGGTTCACATACTCCTCTCACAATGATCATGACAACTGAACCGGGTCAACTTTTGCATCTTGACACCGTAGGACCTTCACGTGTTCAATCCTTCGGAGGTAAATGGTATGTTATTGTTATTGTTGATGATTATTCTAGATACTCTTGGTTTTACTTTATGGCATTTAAGATTGAAGCTTTTAGTCACTTTAGAAATTTATTTCTTATATTATCAATTGATCACCCAGAATATTTAAAAGCAATTAGAAGTGATAACGGAACTAAATTTAAAAATCAATATTTCGATCACTTTTGTGCTGAAAATGGAATGGATCATCAATTTTCTTCACCATATGTACCTCAACAAAATGGTGTTGTAGAAAGAAAGAACAGAACCTTAGTTGAGATGGCTAGGACTATGCTTGATGAATATCAAACTCCTAGTAAATTTTGGGCTGATGCGATTGCAATTGCTTGTTATGTCTCAAATCGTGTTTTCTTGCGCGCTAAGCTAGGTAAAACACCATATGAGCTCCGGTTTGGACATAGGCCTAGTGTTACGCACTTTCGGGTCTTTGGTTGCAAATGCTTTGTTAAGAAACATGGTAATCTTGATAAATTTGAACCTAAATCCATTGATGGCATGTTTCTTGGTTATCCATCTTATACTAGAGGGTACCGAGTGCTTTTACTTGACACTAACAAAATTGTGGAGACTTGTGAAGTGTAATTTAATGAATCTAGCCCAGGTACTAGCTCAAACATTGCAGGTCCAGATCTATATCTGCAGGGGGAGAGCATTGTCGTTGAAGATGAGGAAGAGATGGAGCTGCTGCCCGAAAATTCAGTAGCTAATGACATTGTTCGAGCTCCTGATTTGGATTCACAGCCAGCACCGACGACCACCATTGCTGGTCCAAATCCTCCTCAAGTCACAAGCTCATCGATTTGTGATGAACATGAAGAAGAAGAAGCTTGTGAAGTGTTCACTCCCCTCCGGGTTCTCAAAATTCATCCTCCACAACAGATTATTGGAAGCTTGCACGAACGAGTTACACGGTCTAGGTTTTGCGATCCAAACTCTCATGCTCATTCTTCTTTTGTTGCTTCTTTTGAACCCAAAGATATATCACACACACTCACTAATGAATTTTGGATTATTGCTATGCAAGAAGAGTTAGAAAGTTTTGAAAGAAATAATGTTTGGAAACTTGTACCTCGACCTCAAGGTCACACTTTAATTGGAACTAAATGGGTGTTTAAAAATAAACAGAGTGAGGATGGGGTTGTGGTTAGGAATAAGGCTAGGTTGGTTGCTCAAGGTTTCACTCAAGTGGAAGGTCAAGATTTTGATGAAACTTTTGCTCCTGTTGCTAGATTAGAAGCCATAAGAATTTTGTTAGCTTTTGCAGCATCTAAAGGTTTTAAGCTATATCAAATAGATGTTAAAAGTCCTTTTCTTAATGTCTACATAGATGAGGAGGTTTATGTCAAACAAGCACCAGGTTTTGAAAATTCAGATTTTCCTAATCATGTTTACAAACTGTCGAAAGCCTTGTACGATCTCAAACAAGCCCCTAGAGCATGGTATGATAGGTTAAAAACATTCTTATTTGAAAAGGGGTTTACCATGGGCAAGGTTGATAAAACTCTTTTTGTGCTTAAGCATGGCAATGACTCATTATTCGTTCAATTGTATGTGGATGATATTATCTTTGGTTGTGCTTCTCATGATGTTGTGTCCAAGTTTTCAGCTATCATGAGATCAAAATTTGAGATGAGTATGATGGGAGAACTCACGTACTTTTTGGGACTGCAAATCAAGCAAACCAAGGAGGGTACCTTTATGCATCAAACAAAGTATACAAAAGACCTCCTAAGGCGCTTCAACATGGACAAAAGCAAGCCTCTTCGGACACCAATGGGAACAGCAAAAACACTTGAACTTGATGAAGATGGTGAATCCGTAGATCAAAAAGAATATAGAAGCATGATTGGATCACTTTTGTACCTCCCGGCATCAAGACCGGACATACAATTCAGCGTATGTCTTTGTGCACGGTTTCAAGCTTCCCCACATGCTTCACATCGTCAAGCCGTACAAAGGATTCTCAGGTACTTACATGGAACTCAAGAATTTGGCATTTTTCTTCCTTCTTCCTCAACCGTTACTTTGAAAGCTTTTTCCGATGCTGATTTTGGAGGTTGTAGGATTGATAGAAAAGTACTTCCGGTGCTTGTCATTTTCTTGGTAATTAACTTGTTGCTTGGTTCTCTAGAAAACAAAATTCTGTTGCACAATCAACAGCCGGATCTGAATATGTAGCTGCCGCTAGTGCTTGCTCACAAATTCTTTGGATTGTTCAAACACTTAAGGACTATGGGGTTGATCTAGATAGTGTTCCACTATTTTGTGATAACACTAGTGCCATTTGCATTGCTAAAATCCCTGTGCAACATTATAGAACTAAGCACATTGACATTAGGTATCACTTTCTCTGTGATAATGTTGAAAGAGGAAACATTGCGCATCATCATGTAGATACCGAACAACAATTGGCTAACATTTTTACAAAACCTTTGGATTTCACTCCTTTTTGTTATATTCATATTGAAATAGGGGTTACGCATCCTCATGGCTTAAATTGAGGGGGAGTCTTGAAACTTGGGAAGTCTATGTGTGAATCTGAAATTAAAATAATATGAGCATATTATTTCATACATATATGACTTTGTGATTCCTTTTACATGCTGAAAGTTTTTACTACATTACTCATGTTATACATTTTGTAGTTTTTGCCATGTCTAGTAATTGGAATAATTACTTACACTAAATCTGGTCATGGTCGAACTTTCTTGCTCTTTTGAACTTGTTGCATGCTCACAAGTGCTTTTAATCATAAAGAATTAATCAAGCAATCAACTCACATGTTGAGTTTGTGTGAACAAATATAAGTTGAGAGAAGATCAAGAGAATATGCATGCATCGCACTTATTCTTTTGAGATGGCTAATCATTGCACTTAGATATGAACTTTGAAGAAGTTGTGTATGACTAAAACCATGTCCTTAAGCTTCTGATTGTCAAATGACATAGACTTGGCTTGGTTGGTTAGAATAAGGCAGATGCACATATAATCTCTTGCAAATATCATATGATCTAAATTTGTACTTTGAAAAATAATAAAATGCAGCAACAAGTGTCATGCTTTCAGGTTTTGAAATAGTTAAGTTTGTGAGATCATGACTTGCTTAAATTGAAAATTACATTTGATCTCTAGCATGGCTTACACTACTTTATGTATCTCATTGTTGTGATAGTGTAAGTTACTTGATAGTATGACTTGGATGATCTTTGTTTTATATGTATATGTTAAAATATATTGATAACAATTAAAATTTCTCTTTTGAACCTTGCTGAATACATTATCAAAGGGGGAGAGATAATATGGTGAATTATGCAAGGGGGAGAAATATGAATAGGGGAAGAAATTTATTTCTATCTCATTTGATTTTCAAAAAGGGGGAAAATTGTTCGCAAAACTTTTCATGCTAATGTTCGGATTTTAAATAGTGTTGCCAATGCATTCATCAAGAAGGAGATTGTGAGACCTATGTGTGCTGAATACATTGGCTTTGACAATAAAAGTTTTGAATGCTGCCATAACATTTTCTAGCAAGGTCCGACTCTAGCTCCGAGCTTCTGCAAGGTTCGACAATAGGTCCGACTTTCTTTGTCTAGGTCCGACATGTTTTTTGGTAGCTCCAGTGAGCTTTTTCTTTAGCTCATGCATGTCTCTGATAGCTCCGGCATGTCTTTGTTAAGCTGCAATATGTTTTGCTAGGTCTGATTTATGTTGGTTAGCTTCGACATGTTTTTCTAGCTCTGGCTTTTGGGTTGACTAGTTTTGATTAGCTCCGGCGCTAGGTCTGACTAGCTTTGGTTAGCTCTGGCGTTAGGTCCTGCTAGGTTCGATAAGCTTCGGCGCTAGGTTGTACTAGCTTTGGTAAGCTTCGGTTCAAGCTCCGGTTAGCTTTAGCAAGGTTCGGAGCTTGATCGCAATGTTCCTGCATTTATCTTGCAATGTTTCGAACTTGCTTTATATTCTTAGAAAGATTGCTTAGTATTCATTGGCTAAGTTTTTGGTGCATTTTGGTTGATATGGATGATATCGTGTTGATATGCTTTGCAACATGCTTATGTGAGGTGCTCACGTAAGGTGTTGTGTTCGGAACTGACTTGAGTCAAGTCGCGGACTTGGGCTCGTATGGATTGGTTGTTTGTTCATGTGTAGGTGTTGCTTGAGTTCAAGTCATGGCTGGTGATAGGATCCTTTGGACTAGTCTCAGGGAGGAGATGAGGTTCCAACAACCAAATTCAGGAGGAATTGTGGTTGAGCGGGTCAGGAGGTCGCGCAGGATGATTGAATCAAGGGCAGTGCATATGAAGGTTACTCGACGTCTAAGGAAGGTGTTTGCACGTATGCATGCGGTGCATGACGTGGCAACATGGTTCCAAAGATGGTTTATGGATGGGAAGATCTGGTTGGAAGGATCGGATCGTATCGATTGATGACTTTGGATGTGGCGGAGTTGGTTATGGCTCGGTATGGAAAGTATCGAGTTGGTTATGATAGGATTTCGTGTGGGTCACGAATTTGAGTTGTTTTAGGAATGTGGTATATGTTCCTAAGGTGTTTGGAAGTCTTAAGATTGCTTCTATCTGCGTATAGAAGAGTCCTAAGCAGTTATGGAAAGTTTTGATTTGTGAACGGAGTAGGATTAGGGTCCTGATTTGAGTATAGTTGGCCTTCGGGCTGGTTATATAAACAAGGTAAGCCAAAGCTCATGGTGCACGACTTTAGGGCTGTTCCTCTTGTGTTCTATTGAATAAAATTCGAAGTTTGAATGTACTTTTGTGCCTTGTTCGTCCGACTTGATCCAGACAATTTTTACTCGTCGAGTTTCTGGATAGCACTACCTTTCGTTGGTGGTTTTATCATAACTCGAGTTTTACAGATCCAATTGACGTGATTCTTTTTGGGTTGTCTTCACAACTTGATTATCTATTATCTATCAAAATTTCACGGTCATTGTATTTGTGGTTTCTGATCTACACGAGTTTCTTTGCAGTGTTCCAGAACTGTTTTTCTCGGGTAGGATAGATTGACCTTTGTTCGATCTTTTGATCATAACTTGAGTTTCTCTCGACGGATTTGAGTGATTCTTCTTATGTTTTCTTTGTGAATTGATTCTCTCTAATATATATCACGTTTGTCATGGTGAAACACGTTTAGATTTGTTTCACACATGATTTATTTAATAGATCGTTTTTCTGCCGAAGGGGTTGGATTTAATTGTTTCCGCTGCGTAAGATTTTTAAATCTACCATTCACCCCCCTCTGGTAGCTTTTCACGGGCTCTTCGATCCTACAAGATCATCAAGATACAAGTGTTGCCTCCAAGTTTCTTGATTCATTGGAGTTCTAAACACTTGGTATACCTTCTATTTCCTTTTACTTACGTGAATTCAAACCCTAATCTCCAAATTTACGTTAATCTAGAAAACCCTAGTTTGCTATTCTGCGAAGTGCGGACTTGTCCGGTCCCTAGAGGACTAGTCCGATTTTTCTGGGTAAATTGTGTTGAATTAATTCTAAAATTTGATCTAATCAACTGCAAACCTGTATAAACTTGTTAAAAGCTATTAGAACTAACTAGTGATCATTAAAAGAAACCCATAATCATGCATGTCATGTCATATTGAGTAATATTTGTGCACTCTTTGATTGTGTTTCTTGTCTTGTATGTTTATTGTGCGGATTAGACGGATTTGCGCTAGATAGTGTCGCCGAGGATCTCCATCACCAAGAGTTTGAAGGCTTTGACCCTAATCAACAGCAAGAGCAAGGCAAGTGTACTTGAAGCATATTGATCCTGTTTTGACAATAAATGTTTTGTTTGAAAATTGCATGCTTGTGTCAATTTGATGGGAAATCCTATGGTAGGAAGTTTACTAGTTTTTTAACCACCCGTGTCACCTGGAATATATGGTAGAGAGTCAGGAAAGGGCTTTTTACCTTTTTGCTTTGCTTAATTAATTGGGATGGAAGAACAACTACCCTACTTAATTTAATGATGCATGGATGAGATTATGGTTAACATGAACTGGTTCGTATGGTATGGTAATGGGTGATCTAAGCAAGCCGGGTACGTGGATGGGTTGAATGTTATGGTGGTATTGCTTGCTTTAGATCTAAGGACCGGTTCGTAGAGCGACCATCTAGGATTTACAGTGCCACCACGAGGCCAAGTATGGGTGCGGCGTAGCTGATTAATTAGGGCTTTGCCAGTGCTATTTGGACCATTAAGGATGCTCGGGGAAGGGGTAGTCGGATTGAGTTTGTTGATGATTGGTGGGACTACTCTGGGATCCGAATGGCTCAAGAGGGGGCCCTTGGTTGAAGATGTGCTCAGTTGGATACATCGCCACCGGTGAAACCTCAGTGGGGTCTAAATAGGCTAGTAATCCTTTTGTAAAGGCTATTTTGTGATCTCTTGGCCACACACTGACAGAAGTGTGAGACGGCATAATTGAGATTCTGTAGTCATCGAAAGGTGATAAAATCACAAACACGTGGGTAAAGCGGTACAACCTCTGCAAAGTGTGTCTAAAACTATCATGATAGTCGTGTTCCCGGTTATGAGGAACCTGGACCCTCACATGATTAGAAGGAACTTGGTATTGGAATGGTTTTTGGGATGGTTATGGTTTGCTAATGGTTATGGCTCATTATGGATTAATTTTTGGAATTGGATATGATTATTGGCAATGGTGAAATCTGGGATTATGGATGATGGACATGGAATATGGACTGGTACTATGATTTTAATTATGGTTTATGATGGGTCTATTCACATATATAATATATTGCTTTTCAAATGTTTTGATGTACTTTTCAGCACTTTACCATTATTACATTCGTCATTTGATTCAGCCACATGTCATAATTTCCACACTTGCTGAGTACGACATGTACTCACTCTTGCAATCCCCCCACCAACAGTTGCAGGTCAGGATTGGGAGTTTAATGGCGATAATGTGGAGTTCTAAGCCGTGTCTACCGTCAGCTTTCCCTGTGGTGTTGATTGGAGCTGCGCTACCCTATCGCTTATGCTGCCTAGCTCTTTAGTTTGCTTATTTAGTTTATTTCCGCTGCATTAGTTGAACTTATCATTAATATTCACTAGAACTTGTATTCGAGGATAATATGGTTTGTGTAATAAAATTTGGTTAATTAATCTTGTTCTGTGGTAATTTTCTGTATACTCTTTTGTGATGCACTCGTGTATGTGTGTTGAACATCCTGGGCAGACATATACATTTACTTGGTTCATTTTCGGAACCGGGTGTCACAATTTGCCACGTTTCCACCCCATCCAAACCCTAGTTCGTGGAGAGCCACCATCAAGGAGGGAGGAGGAGATCCCAAGCAAGAAGAAGAAGGGGAGGAAACGAGGAGGATCAATATCTCCATCAGGTTTCGTTCTTCATCACCAGTTCACCTCCAAGTTCATCACCAACCCTAGATCATCATGATCCAAGTGCTACCTCCAATTTTCTCGATTCATTGGAGTCCTAAACACCTGGTATACCTTCTATTTCCTTTTCCTTACATGAATTCGACCCTAAATCTCCAAATTCACGTCGATCTAGAAAACTCTAATCTGCTGATCTCGCGCAGTGCGGACTTGTCCGGTCCTATGCGGACTAGTCTGATTTTCCTGGGTAAATTCTGTTGAATTAATTCTAAAATTTGACCTAATCAACTACAAACCTGTATAAACTTGTTAAAAGCTATTCGAACTAGTTAGTGATCATTAAAAGCAATATATTAACAAGTTTTACCTTGCATTTGCATTAAACATGCATGTCATGTCATATTGAGTATTATTTGTGCACTCTTTGATTGTGTTTCTTGTTTGTATGTTATTGTGCGGATTAGACGGATTTGCGCTAGAGAGTGTTGCGGAGGATCTACAGCACCAAGACTTTGAAGGATTTGACCCTAATCAACCGCAAGAGCAAGCCAAGTGTCCTTGAAGCATATTGATCCTATTTTTGAAATAAATGTTTTATTTGCAAAATTGCATGCTTGTGTCAATTTGATGGGAAATCCTACGACAAGAAGTTTACTAGATTTGCCTTACCACCCTTGTCATCTGGAATTTATGGTAGGGAGTCAGGATGGGTTTTTACCTTTTTGCTTCGCTTAATTAATTGGGATGGAAGAACATCTATAACATTTAATTATGCATTAATGAGATTATGGTTGACATGAACTGGTTAAATATGATATGGTAATGGGTGATCTAAGCAAGCCTTGTATGTGGATGGGTTGGATGTGTGAGACCTATGTGTGCTGAATACATTGGCTTTGACAATAAAAGTTTTGAATGCTGCCATAACATCTCTTTAGCAAGGTCCGACTCTAGCTCCGAGCTTCTGCAAGGTCCGACAATAGGTCCAACTTTCTTTGTCTAGATCCGACATGTTTTTGGGTAGCTTCGGTGAGCTTTGTCTTTAGCTCCGGTATGTCTTTGATAGCTCCGACATGTCTTTATTAAGCTCCGATATGTTTTGCTAGGTCCGACCTATGTTGGTTAGCTCCGACATGTTTTTCTAGCTTTGACTTTTGGGATGATTAGTTCCGACTAGTTTTGGTAAGCTCCGGCGCTATGTTGTACTAGCTTTGGTAAGCTCTGGCGCTAGGTTGTACTAGATTTGGTAAGCTGGCTCAAGCTCCGGTTAGCTTTGGCTAGGTTTGGAGCTTGATTGCAATGTTCCTCCTTTTATCATGCAATGTTTTGAACTTGCTTTATATTCTTGGAAAGATTGCTTAGTATTCATTTGCTAAGTTTTTGGTGCGTTTTGGTTGATATGGCTGATATTGTTTTTATATGCTTTGCAACATGCTTATGTGAGGTGCTCACGTAAGGTGTTGTGTTCGGACTAATTTGAGTCAAGTCGCAGACTTGGGCTCGTACAGATTGGTTGTTTATTCATGTGCAGGTGTTGCTTGAGTTTAGGACATGTCTAGTGATGGGATCCATTGAACTAGTATTAGGGAGAAGATGAGGTATAACAACCAAGTTCGGGAGGAATTGTGGTTGAGCTGATTGGGAGGTTGCGCGGCATGTTTGAATCAAGAACAATGCATATGAAGGTATCGTGGACGTCATTGGAAGATGTTTGCACGTGTGCAAGGAGTGCATGGACGTGGCTACATGGTTCCGAGGCATGATGAAGAGATGTGGACGTAAAGAATTGGTCGGAAAGGTCCTACCGACTAGGTTATGGACTCAGGCTGCGGCTGACTCGGGTTTGACTCATATATGGAAAGATTTGAGTTGGTTATGATAGGATTTCGTGTGGGTCACGAATTTGAGTTGTTTTAGAATGTGGGATACGTTCCCAAGGTGTTTGGAAGTCTTAAGATTGCTTCTATCTGCATATAGAAGAGTCCTAAGCAGTTATGGAAAGTTCCGATTCGTGATTTGAGTAGGATTGGAGTCCTAGTTGAAATTGGGTTGGCCTAAGAGCTGGTTATATAAGCAAGGGAGGCCAGAGCTCGTGGTGCACGACTTTGGGGCTGTTGCTCTTGTGTTCTATTGAATAAAATTCGTAGTTTGAAGGAACTTTTGTGCCTTTCTTGTCCGACTTGTTCGAGACAAGTTTTACTCGTCGAGTTTCTGGACAGCACTACCTTTTGTCGGAGGTTTTATCATAACTCGAGTTTTACAGATCCAATTGACGTGATTCTTTTTGGGTTGTCTTCACAACTTGATTATCGGTCATTGGACTTGTGGTTTCTGATCTACACGAGTTTCTTTGCAGCGTTCCAGAACCGTTTTTCTCGGGTAGGACAGATTGACCTTTGTTCGATCTTTCGATCATAACTTGATTTTCTCTCAACGGATTTTAGTGATTCTTCTTGCGTTTTCTTCGTGACTTGATTTTATATGATATATATCACTTTTGTCCTGGTGAAACACGTTTAGATTAGTCTCACACATGATTTTTTTAACAGATCATTTTTCTGCCGAAGAGGTTGGGATTTAATTGTTTCCGCTGCGTAAGATTTTTAAATCTACGATTCACCCCCCCCCCCCCCCCCGCCTCTGGTAGCTTTTCACGTGCTCCTTGATCCTACAATTGGTATTAGAGCCACGGTTCTCTAATAATTGTGATTTGCACGTGTTTTTGACTAATCATCATGGAGAAATACTCCACCAAACCTTGTGTGTTTGCTAGTATTGATTTTCAGGTTTGGAAGGCACGCATGAAGGCTTTCATCCAGGCCCAAGACATTGTAATATGGGAGAAGGTGTAAAATCCTTATGAAGTGTTGTCAAATTATCAAGTTACATCTACAAATCTGAGAGATGTGGACAACAACAACAAGGCTCGAAACTTGATCATACAAGGATTAACTCAAAACGACTTCGACCGTGTTGCACACCTTCGATCTGCATACGATGTGTGGAAACAACTTTGTGACTACCACAAAGGATCCAACACGATCAAGGAGGTAAGGCAATACATGTTCAAGAAAGAATACATGCGCTTCGAAAAGCAACCCGGTGAGTCAATTGATGATCTCTTTGCTCGCTTTAATAAAATTCTCAGCAACTTGCGTAGCGTCAATGTTAATTTTTCAGATGCTGAAAATGCTAGGCAATTGTTAAGTGCATTAGACATGTCAATTTGGGAGATGAAAGTTACATCCATTCGTGAATCTACTGGCATGAGTACACTTACTTTAGATGTGCTACATTCCAAGTTAAAAACTCATGAAATTGACATAATATCACGTAAAAACCCCAACAAGTCTATTGCTTTTGTTTCACAACGTGACATGCCTAGCTCCGGCCAATCATCATCTTGCAATACTCTTGCTTTGTTGTCCTCACTAACCCTGGAGCGGATCGAGGAATTTCCAGAGGAGGAGCTAGCACTTCTCTCTACTAGGTTCTCAAAAGCATTGCAAAATGTGAGAACTAGAAGGAGAGGAAGCTCCGGACCTCAATGATGCTTCGAATGTGGTAAGACATGACTCTTTCGTACAAAATTCCCTAACCTTTCATGTTCTACTTCCCGAGAAGAAAAACAATCAAGGACGAAGCACTCCTCAACAAATGATAAGAAGAAGAAGAAGAAGGGTTTTACAGGTCGCCAACTAGTGAATAGTTTTATCTTCGCACTCCAGGAACTCGGCTCAAGCGACGTGGACATTGGAAGTGACGAAGATGAAGATGATTTGACCAACTTATGCTTCATAGTGGGCAAAACAAGATCAAGATCAAGTCAGGAGGATGCAGAACACAATAGTGACGACGATGAGGTATGTTCTACCTGTAATGAAATGTGTGATGCAATTTCTTGTGCAACTATTATTGTTAAGAAAAAGGAAAAAAAGCTTAGGGATAATACTGCTAAAATTGAATCACTAGAATCTGAAATCAACCATTTGAAAACCTTGATTCCTAGTGATGATTCTTGTCCCTCGTGTGATTTAATCTATGAACAATTGTTCACATTAAGAACTGCACATTCCTCTACTCTAGATAGACTTGAACTTGAAATTGAAAAGAACAAAAAGCTTGTTGCACTTGACATTGGAAACTTAAAAGATGCTTCTTGTTCTACAATTGATTTGCATTGTTCTAGTTGTGATGATCTTGAAAAGAAACTAAAAGATGCTATGAATGAAATTTCAATATTGAATAATGCTTTATGTTATCATGAAGTTAAATATTGTTCCAACTGCAAATTAAAAGGAAAAACTTCATGTGGAAATTGCCTTGATCTGTCCAATAAACTTGATAACATGCATAGGATATTAGATCGGTTTTGTAATGGGAATAAGAATCTAAACTTGCTGCTGAATTCTTCCAAGTCTTGCAATGATAAAACTGGTTTAGGTTTTGATTCTCATGCTCATGCTAAGGCGCATCCACCTAAAATTGTAAATTCATTAGGAAGTGGTTTGATTCAAATAGTTCCTAAATAAAAAGAAGTGGTTTTCAAATCCGCAGTAGTGTTGTCTCATTCGGCTTCAAATAAAAATATTGCTTGCTCATCTAGACATGAACACAAAGTTAAATTTCATTGTACCTACTGTGGTAGAGATGGTCATGTCATAGATTTTTGTTATAGACTAGCTAAACAATAGAAAAGGGAAAGAATAATTGCTAGATCTCATAACTTTCATGCAAAATTTGCTGCACATATTAAACCGAATGCTAGGAACATGCAACCTACTGTTATGAGTCAAAAACATTCAAAGTTTACCTCTGGACCTTCTATTTTTGCCTCCGGAGCTACTGATGTTTGTGCTACACAAGTAACACCTTATAGGTCAGTAGTTAAGAATAAAAAACCTCAAACTTTAACTCATAAACCTGTTATTTTATGTCAGCTTTCGCGTGTTTTTCCTGTTGCACGTCGTATGACTCAGTACTGGATACCTAAATGCCTTTTGACTAACCCCAGTATTGAGTCATAGATGTATTGTGCTTCTATGTAGGTTACATGCTTGAGGAAGGAGAATATTTGGATTGTGGATTCAGATTGCTCACGCCACATGACCGGTAACAAAGAATGGTTCTCCTCCCTCTCTTTTGTGTCACGTGTAGAGAATGTTACTTTTACCGATAATTCTTCAACTCCTATAATTGCTAAGGGTTCGGTTAGAGTGAATGATCACTACACTTTGAAGGATGTGGCACTTGTCAAAAAATTGAAATACAACTTGCTTTCTGTTTCACAATTGCTAGATGAAAATCTGAAAATTATTTTCACTAAAAACTGCTGCAAAGTTGTAGGTTCAAATAGTGAGCTTATTTTTAACATGTCTCGGTTTGGAAGAGTTTTTAAAGCTGATTTGTTATGTCTTCCTCTAAGCATAGGTGTCTAGTTGCTAATGATTCAAAGGACTTATATTTTTGGCATCGTAAACTTGGTCATGTAGGCTTTGATCACCTAACGCATGTTAGTGCTCTTGATCGCACGTGGGTTGCCTAAGCTTAAAGGGGACAAAGAAATTGTGTGCTCTTCTTGTAGACATGCTAAGATGGTTGCAGGTTCACATACACCTCTCACAATGATCATGACAACTGAACCGTGTCAACTTTTGCACCTTGACACTGTAGGACCTTCGCGTGTTCAGTCCTTCGGAGGTAAACGGTATGCTCTTGTTATTGTTGATGATTATTCTAGATATTCTTTGGTTTCCTTTATGGCGTCTACGAATGAAGCTTTTAGTCACATTAGAACTTTATTTCTTAGATTATCAATTGATCACCCAGGATCTTTAAAAGCAATTAGAAGTGATAACGGAACTGAATTTAAAGATCAATCTTTTGATCACTTTTGTGTTGAAAATGGAATAGATCATCAATTTTCTTCACCATATATACCTCAACAAAATGGTGTTGTAGAAAGAAAGAACAGAACCTTAGTTAAGATGGCTAGGACTATGCTTGATGAATATGAAGTCCTAGGAAATTTTGGGCTGATGCGATTGCAACCGCTTATTATGTCTCAAATCGTGTTTTCTTGCACGCTAAGCTAGGTAAAACACCATATGAGCTCTAGTTTGGACATAGGCCTAGTGTTACACACTTTCAGGTCTTTGGTTGCAAATGCTTTGTTAAGAAATATGGTAATCTTGATAAATTTGAACCTAGATCTATTGATGGCATGTTTCTTGGTTATCCATCTCATACTAGAGGCTGTCGTGTGTTTTTACTTGTCACTAACAAAATTGTAGAGACTTGTGAAGTGTCGTTTGATGAAGCTAGCCCAGGTACTAGCTCAAACATTGCAGGTCCAGATCCATATCCGCATGGGGAGATCATTTTCATTGAAGATGAGGAAGAATTGGAGCTGCTGCCCGAACATTCAGCAGCTAAAGACTTTGGTTCAGCTCTGGATGTTAATTCTCAACCAGCACCGACAACCATCAACGCTGATTCAAATCGTCCTCAAGTCACAAGCTCATCGATTTGTGATGAGCATGAAGAAGAAGAAGTTTGTGAGACATTTGTTCCCCTACGGTTTTACAAAGATCATCCCCCGCAACAGATTATTGGAAGCTTGCACGAACGAGTTACACGGTCTAGGTTTTACGATCCAAAATCTCATGCTCATTCTTCTTTTGTTGCTTCTTTTGAACTCAAAGATATTTCACATGCACTCACTAAT
Organism: Tuctoria greenei; assembly: GCA_036927565.1. Classification (NCBI taxonomy): domain Eukaryota; kingdom Viridiplantae; phylum Streptophyta; class Magnoliopsida; order Poales; family Poaceae; genus Tuctoria; species Tuctoria greenei. Next base: position 3,126,751 of record JAYESD010000010.1, read on the forward strand.
GAATCTTGGATTATTGCCACACAAGAAGAGTTAGAAAATTTTGAAAAAAATAATGTTTGGAAACTTGTACCTCCACCTCAAGGTCACGCTTTAATTGGAACTAATGGGTGTTTAAAAATAAACAAAGTGAGGATGGGGTTGTGGTTAGGAATAAGGCTAGGTTGGTTGCTCAAGGTTTCACTCAAGTTGAAGGTCTAGATTTTGAGGAAACTTTTGATCCTGTTGCTAGATTAGAAGCCATAAGAATTTTGTTAGCTTTTGCTACATCTAAAGGTTTTAAGCTATATCAAATGGATGTTAAAAGTGCTTTTCTAAATGGCTACATAGATGAGGAGGTTTATGTGAAAACGCCACCGGGTTTTGAAAATCCAGATTTTCCTAATCATGTTTACAAACTGTCCAAAGCCTTATACGGTCTCAAACAAGTCCCTCGAGAATGGTATGATAGGTTAAAAACATTCTTACTTGAAAAGGGGTTTACCATGGGCAAGGTTGATAAAACTCTTTTTGTGCTTAAGCATGTCAATGACTCATTATTCGTTCAAATGTATGTGGATGATATTATCTTTAGTTGTGCTTCTCATGATCTTGTGTCCAAGTTTTCAGCAATGATGAGTTACGAATTTGAAATGAGTATGATGGGTGAACTCACTTACTTTTTGGGGCTGCAAATCAAGCAAACCAAGGAGGGTACCTTTGTGCATCAAACAAAGTATACAAAAGACCTCCTAAGGCGCTTTAACATGGACAAAAGCAAGCCTCTTCGGACACCAATGGAAACAGCAACAACACTTGAACTTGATGAAGATGGTGAACCCGTGGATCAAAAAGAATATAGAAGCATGATTGGATCACTTTTGTACCTCACGACATCAAGATCGAACATACAATTCAGGGTATGTCTTTGTGCACGGTTTCAGACCCCCTACGTGTTTCACATCGTCAAGCCGTCAAAAGGATTCTCAGATACTTACATGGAACTCAAGAATTTGATATTTTTCTTTCTTCTTCCTCAACCGTTATTTTGAAAGCTTTTTCCGATGCTGATTTTGGAGGTTGTAGGATTGATAGAAAAAGTACTTCCGGTGCTTGTTATTTTCTTGGTAATTCATTTGTTGTTTGATCCTCTAGAAAACAAAATTCAGTTGTACAGAGCAATCTGGTGGTCACTGGCTAGACAGTTGAAGCATTTGCCCTTCATCTTGCTTAAATAGGTGGCTCGCCTACTTCCTGCAGGGTTCACCGGCGGACCACCCCGAGGGTGCTGAGCATCTGTCTCTTCCAAGCATCTTCTCCGTGTTTTCCTCACGACTCGCTGCCACCCCTCTTCCGGCTGAGGTGGTATAGATCCCCGTGCAACCGTGACTGCCTTCGAGCCCCGTGCAGCTGGCCAGAAATTGCTTGCATGTCCAATCCGACCTGCAGACCAAGGAAAGCTTGCGGATCCGTGGAGCAGAGCATCCAAGAATGATGCAGGTTTAAACACAGCAATACGAAAGGGCATCGCAGGGACAGGAGCTGGATCTTGCCTGTGCTTGAGATGACCAGTCGGAATCACCAGATCACGAACCGGATTCTTTCCACCTGCTAGTTTGTCCGTGCGAACCACTGCATCGAGGGTGCTCCCAGCGGGCAAGAGAAGATTTTTGCTGTCCCTTGACTAGGAAGATCCTGCAGCGAATCTTTTGATGTGTCTTCCTGCAGCTTTCGGCACGGGAGGGGGAGACTCTTCTCGCCGGAGAGGTTCACGTGAGAAGACCGGAGCCCCTCCGTACCCTGCCGCCCGTCACTCTCACGAGCGCGGGTCTCCAGGCTTGATTTCTGCTCTGGATCTGGTTGTTCAATCCCAGAAATCTGCGAATCCAACAAATCTTCCCTCTGCTCTAGCTCCTCCGCTTCGTCTGAGTCCCACAGGACTAGCTCCTCCAGGTCATCCGCGGCGGGGTCGAGATCTGCGGGAGGGGGCGGGGACTGGGCTCTCGCTGTAGGCACAGAGGCGGGGTGGGATGGGGTTGTGGCTGGGCGCTGGGCTAGCGGGCTGGATTGGGTGAGTTCGCCGTCGGTAATGGTGGGCGGCGTGGTCGACGACGGGGTCACCAAGGGTTCGCCTAAGCGCAACATTCCTCCAGTGGTTTGATTTTCATATGTGGGGCCTCATTATGCGGCACAAAGCAGAACTGATGATTGCCCACCCAATGCGGGTTAGATGCAATGAGCAGGTCCCTGGCCGTGACATCAGTGAGTTGGAAAAGGCCAATCCCGAATGGATAAGTGCCATAGTTCGACAAATTCTTGTGTAACTAAGTCTCCACATAGGCGGCAATGTGATTCATGAGATTGAGGCGCTGAGAAGGGGATAATACCAAGAACCATCTTCTCACCGCGCTTGGAGATATCTCCGGAGATGAAACACATAGCTCTACCTTTACGCTGCACTCCACCATCTTCAAGATTGAAAAGAGTGGGGAGGAAGAGGGTTGGATTGATGGGGAAGTTGGGCATGGTGAGGCAAACGAGGCTGGATGGAGTAGCGATGTTCTGGAATGAGATGTTGTTTCCTTTTGAATACAATACCTCTAATATAAGGGGTTCAGGTGATGTGAACCGATCAAACAATAAAGGCAAAGGATTTGGCGCTTTGATTGAGGTAATGTTGTGCCTTCCTCCTGTAACTGAAAGAACCATCTGTATAGACAGAGTGGAACCCGAGGGGCTTCTGCAATGTGATGAAGTCACACGATGTGGTTGATGCTTGGGACCCATCTTTTCCTTTTCAAACATAAGTAATTTAGACAAACACGGGCTTTATGACCGTAACAGTAGCAGAGGCGGCAACTAACGGACACTTTGCAGCTGTGTTTTGTATGCCCGAAGCAAAGCAATTAAAACAAAATCAATCACCATTGAGCCTCAAAGATTTTATGTTGCTGCCACAAGTAGGCAAACTGGCATCATCTTTAATGGTTTTTGCATGGGTCACTTTCTTGGGAAATAAATTCAGATCTCTTTTAAGATTTGAAAAAATATGGCTCAACGGGACCATGGAGTTCCTGCAAGCCTTAGAAGGACTGGAAATTAGACTAGAAGACCGTTTTGATGAACTCAATTTTCTTTGACAAAAGGTACGATATGAAACCTGATTAATGGGGCAAGAAAACGCACCAATTTGGATTGAGGAATCATCAGGTTTATTAGAAGCGCCCACCTGATTCTGACGGTTCAACTGAAGAAACTTATCCATCTGACTATTCGACTGGAGAAACTTACCATTTTTATGACAATTATATCTGCCAGCCCAAGACGAACGAGATTTAAGCACTGATGTGCCCTTGTTCTTAATTTTGTACAACCACCCTTCTTTATTATTTTGGGTGGAATGTTAATCCAACTTGCCTCTTGCTTAACTATCTATTTTTGATATTCTCGCCTCCAGTTAGGACCTCCATTGCGCCAAAGTGCAAAGAAATAGAAAAGTGCTTCACAGAAATGTGCTGCAGTGAGTAGATGAATAAGCCCACTTATTTGGAGGCAACCCATAATTTATAATGACGATCTTGTAAGTATTCCACTTGAAAGCCCACTGAATATCCGCCTAGGCAACTTTGAAACTTAATGTCACTGTCTTCTCAGTTAATCTGAAAGAATAACGAGAGAAAACTTCCACTAAAGCAAAACCACCCACCCTTAAGGGGAAGGGTTATGCACTGTCGTACCAAACAATTGATATATATGCCCCTGAATGCTTACACCATGAGGGAAATCCAAGTTTTAACGTCATCAATAAGAGCATCATCCTCTGACGTAAATTGAATGGGAAATAACTCATGATTATCCATGAACATCAGCTTGAACAAAAAGAAACAGAGTGCTAATCGGAGCTTCCCATTAGAACACCAAAACCAAAAGAAGAATAGCAGTTTGAATTCAATCTCACTTGTCCTTGAAGCCAAATTGAAAGAACACTCGCACCAGTGAAAGAAAGCAAAAGGTTGGGAGAATCAAGATGAAGGTCAAGGTCACTTACGGAGATGGTGGCCGCCGGTGCTGGACTTGTGGCCAGCAGGGAGGGGCACTCTCGCTCTCACTCTCGTTCAACGTTAGAGGTGATGGTGGTTGTCGGTGTCGGAGAGGCTGCCGGCAGGGAGGGGGCGCTCTCGGTCTCTAAAAGATATTCCTTCCTTCCCGTTTTATTTATCCCCGCAGTTCAAATGAACGGGTGTCTTTTTAATTGTCGTCGGTAGTAGCGGTACAAATTTTATTCCAAATTTACCCCTCACCGACAGCTTCTCCTACCTCCAACCTTTCTGCTCAACAAAGGCGCTGCTCAGGCCTCTCCACCGGCGGGAAGGCTCCTGTCCCTGCTTTTCTCCTGTCAGCCCCTGATCTTCTCCCACCCCAGCCTCTGCTCTCCTCCCGTCGATCCGGGCGAGCGATGCGTATCTGCGCCATCGTTGGACTCCACGGCAGCCTCGCAAGCCACTGCCGCGCGGTTCGCCTCCTCCCGCTTCAAGGGGAAGCCACTCGCGCCCATCGTCCTCAAGTCACGTGGACGGCACCACGGCCGTTGCGACACGCGCACGGCGAGCCAGGCCGCGGCGAGCAGCAACCTCCCGTCCCCATCGTCGAGCTTGACGGCGCTAGTGTCGACATTCGCATTCAAGGGCTTGGACTCCCGCGTCCTGGTGGCGTTGTCGGGCGCACACACCATCTGGTCCGCCAGGTGCACGAGCTTCCGGTCCTGTAGACGTCGAGGAAGAACATAAGAAAGAGATCGATCCGAGCACAGGAAGGAGGGAGTAGGAGCTGGGGTAGACTAGAGTTTATGTCAACAGAGCCAGATGTACTGATGAATATAAAATCAAGAAGACAAATTTATCTTTTCTCCATTGATTTCTTATTAGTCGTTGTATCAGCTTTGCATACCAATTTTTTGTGAGGCGTAGTCTGTAGACAAAAGTAACATTCAGAACATGAAGATGTCTGCAAAGGAAATGGCAAGGAGGAGTATGCTTTATTTCATGATCTTTCATCACAAAATTGACTTCTGAATACCGTTTTCACCTTCTTCAGCAGCAGATTTGAGTTTATTTAATTTCTTCCTCGACCTGAAATTACAAAACGCAACACGTAAATTTGCAATAGTAACACATAATACTCATGCTGCTATTATCAGGTCAAATCTGTCACTGGTAAAAAACACAGCACACCCTAGAAATAATGTTCTACACTTACGATCAAATCTGTCACTGATAAATTATTAGTGCTATTATGAGACAATAGCTTAGTCCTTCAATTTACCAGAAAGAATACAAATGGTCGATGGAAGTGGCTGTAACTAGCTAGAGGAAATGAGAATATGAACAAAGGAGCATTCACCTCAACCACCTTCTGGGCAGCAAAAGCAAGCCATGATATAATCTCATTGTCAAGCTTAGTCTATTTAACATCCACAGCAGTGTGCATAAGTGAGCAGGAAGTCGACACAACAAGCTTGTAACAAGTGATAAACATTATCAAATGTTCAAGGAATTCAGGGAAATTTCATCAAATTCAAAGGAAGACTTGTTACTTTTTTTTAAATCATTAGCTGTCTTAGCTCTCAACCCAGACAACAGAGGGCAATTCAACATCATCAATTGAATCCCCAAGTGAATTTGCTAGGTCAGCAAACATTGTTTTGTCTCTGCCTATATCCGCGACTGAATTGTGGCTTGTTATGCTGCTTCTTTGATGCTCATCCAAGATCTTTCTCGAATCATCAACCTGCATCATAAAATGTAAATGTCAAATCAGGAATGCACCTAATCCAGTAATGTTGCTATAATATCGTCATGGTAATCTTTTTTTGGCAAGGATGCAACAATAAGCATAGACACGGTACCTTCTGATTCATTTCCCGCTTAATTTCTGACGATTGATCCTTCTCCATTGGGAGATCACCTATCTCATTCAAGAAATATTGTTCACATGGGGCAAGAAATAATTCATCTGCAAGATTTTCCCTCTCCCTGTCCGTCCAAGCCGATGGATATAGTGCTCCCTATCTGGAGGAGCGCCAAACTAATCAAACAGTTTTCCCCATGGCAGTTGTGTGTGATAGACATAAAGATTTGAGTTATCATAACAAGAACTAGCATATGATGCTCTTACCTGAAAATGTGGTAACCAGAAACTCATATACTGCAACCAAGCACTGTGAACAAACAGAGAACAAAAACACACATGTCTCAGCGATGTTGATAGTATTGAGAAAACACAGGAAAGAACAACAATTCAATGAAAAGAAACTAACAAGTCTGACCTTAGATCAACTTTGACGAGATTGTGAAAAAGCTAAGATTTGCCAGGTTCCGTTTCATCAGACACTTGAGGAGGAGGAGACCGACCCATACAAACGGAACGAACCAAGCTGCAGAAGTAGTGGAGGAGAGGGATCGATCGAGTACTTAGAGCATGGGACGATAGAGACAACGTAGATGTCGGGTGGCGGCAGAGGCATCACGTGGGGATGGCGATGGAGGGAACATCGAACGGGGACGACAACGTCGCGTGGCGTGGATGAGGGGGACGGCTTGGACGGCAGGGATGGCAGTGGCGTCGTGTGGCGTCAGGCATCACGTGGGGACGATGATGGAGGGAACATCGAACGGGGACGACAACGTCGCGTGGCGTGGATGAGGGGGACGGCTTGGACGACAGGGATGGCAGTGGCGTCGTGTGGCGTCAGGGACGGCGAGGACGCCAGCGGCGGAGGGAGCGGTGGCGGGTATCATGGGGACGATAGTGGCAGACATGGGAGGACGGCGGGGATGGCAGCATCGGGGATGGCGGCGCGCGGGGACGATGATGAGTAGGTTTAGGTCTGATATTTTGAGAGGTAAGTCGATTAGTGTGGAGAACTCGACGTTGATGATCCGCGTCACTCGAGCAGTTCGAGTATCCCTGTAATCACTACACCACTGCTCCGCTGGTTATCAATCATGTTGCACACGCTTAACCTCGCCAAGAAGGCTAATCCCTGCAAGTGCAACCGAGAACACAAGCTAGAACGTCGAAGACACGATCTGAAATCGTGAAGTTGGGGTCTCACAAACCGTAGAACGGCGATATTATTGATCTAAGAAAAACCCACTGAATATGGCCAGCAGCTTTAGTATTTAAAGGCTAGGTTTCGACCAAAACACGATTATACGCATCTCTAATGGACTCGTACGGGATACAAGGCCCAAAGGCCCGACTCGATGGCGCAGCACTAGACAGAAATCTGGACTCGACTTGTTTCGATGATTTCCAATGACTCCGGAGGAATTTTTAGGTGGGACCAGTTCCATGGGAAAGATTATCTTATACTCTTTCTGTGCATATGTGGAATGTTGAAAACGGAGTCTGTATGCATCTTGGACGTCCGTTTTAAGGTGGACTGCTCTTAGACTCTGAGTTGAACTCAAGTCCGAGTTGTAAACTGATTCCATCAATTTGTGTACGTCCCAGCAGGTTCTCCACGTTCTCAAGGCCTCTTCCCTTCACTTGTTGATCTTCTCCATTATTCCTAATAACAATTAAATCATCACATATCAATCTATTCTCAAACTCACATGCAAAGGAAGTTAGGAACGAGTTCACCTGCTGATTTATTAATCGTGCTCGTGTTCTTGTAATTGGTCCTTGCAGTTCAATGTGCGTCGCCGCTGTTGTGATGTCCTCATTATCCTCCCCCTCTTGAATTGGAGTCGTCCTCGACTCAAGTTCATCTTCTTCTCCCTAGTACGGTCGCAAATTTGAAATGTTAAATGTGGGACTAACCCCAAAATCGGGAGACAACTCAAGCTTATATGCATTATCATTAATCTTTTCAACAATCTTAAAAGGACCAGCGGCTCGTGGCATAAGTTTAGATTTTCTCAAGTTAGGGAATCGCTCTTTTCTCAAATGTAACCACACCAAATCACCAGGTTAAATTTTTACTTCTTTTCTACCTTTACTATCTGCAATCCTATACTTGTCATTCATCTTTTCAATATCTTTCTTTGTAGTTTTATACATCTTAAGAATGAATTCAGATCATTGTGTAGCATCCAAATTTATTATAGTTTCAGAAGGAGGCAAAGGTAGTAAATCAATAGGAGCACGGGGATTAAAACCATACACTACCTGGAATGGACTTACCTTCGTCGTGGAGTGAACAAATATGTTGTAAGAAAATTCTATATGTGGTAAACACTCCTCCCACAACTTCAAATTTGTTTTCAAGACAACCCACAACATAGTGGATAAAGTACGATTAACTACCTCAGTTTGTCCATCCGTTTGTGGGTGACATTTAGTTGAAAACAGCAACTTGATTCCCAATTTATACCACAAAGTTCTCCAAAAATGACTTAAAATTTTTGCATCACGATCAGAAACAATGGTAGTTGGCACACCATGTAAACGAACAATTTCCGTCATAAATAAATCAGCAATGTGTGAGGCATTATCATTCTTATGACAAGGTATAAAGTGTGCCATTTTGGAGAAACGATCAACAACTACAGAAATACTACCCCCCCTCTTAGTCCTAGACAATCCCAAAACAAAGTCCATAGAAATATCCTCCCAAGATACACTAGGAACAGGAAGAGGCATATAAAGACCATGTGGGTTAAGACGAGACTTAGCTTTATTGCAAGTAGTGCATCGTGAAACATAGCGCTCGACATCACACCTCATCTTTGGCCAAAAGAAGTGTGTGGACAGCACGTCTTCAGTTTTCTTCACTCCAAAATGTCCCATTAAACCTCTTCCATGTGCTTCCTGCAAAAGTAATAAATGAACAGAGCTAGCTGAAACGCATAGCTTGTTAACACGATAGAGGAGACCCTCTCGCAACACATATTTATTCCAAGTTCTTCCTTCTCTACAATTTTCAAAAGCATCTTTGAAGTCCAAATCAGTAGGATATAATGCTTTTATTGTTTCTAAACCAAAGATTTTATGATCAAGTTGGGACAGCATGGTATAACGCCTAGATAATACATCGGCAATGATATTTTCCTTCCCTTTCTTATGCTTAATGATGTATGGAAATGACTCTATGAACTCAATCCATTTAGCATGTCGTTTATTCAGATTGGTTTGACACTTAAGATACTTCAATGATTCATGATCGGAATGTATGACAAACTCCTTAGACAAAAGATAATGTTGCCAAGTTTGTAATACTCGCACTAATGTATACAATTCCTTATCATAAGTGGAATAATTCAGAGAAGGACCATGAAGTTTTTCACTAAATAAAGCAACGAGTTTACTTCCTTGTATGAGAACGCCTGCAATAACAATGCCACTTGCATCGAATTCTAGCTCAAAGGTCTTGTAAAAATCAGAATGTTGTAGCAATGGTGCTTATGTAATCTTTGATTTGAGAGCATCAAAAGCTTTTTGCTGCTATTCGCCCCATCAAAATGGAACTCTCTTCTTCGTTATCTCATGTAGAGGTGTTGCAATGGTGCTCCCGCACAAATCGGCGATAAAAACCTGCAAGACCAAGAAAACTACGAATCTACGTGACAGTTGTTGGGGCTGACCAGCTAGTGATCGCTTGAATTTTTGCCTCATCCATCTCGATTTTCTATGAGGAAACGACATAGCCAAGAAACGATACTCGATTGGTGCAAAAGACACACTTTTCGAGGTTACCAAACAAACATGCATCTCTCAAAATAGTAAAAACAGCACGTAAATGATCAAGATGTTCATCATATGACTTGCTGTAAATGAGGATATCATCGAAGTAAACCACTACAAATTGTCCAATGAAAGCACGTAAAACCTTGTTCATTAATCGCATAAAGGTGGTGGGTGCATTAGTTAAACCAAAAGGCATGACTAACCAGTCATAAAGTCCAAACTTGATTTTAAATGTAGTTTTCCATTCATCTCCTAGTGCCATTCTAATTTGGTGGTAACCACTACGCAAGTAAATTTTTGTGAAGATTATAGCACCACTCAATTCATCAAGCATGTCATCTAAGCGAGGAATAGGAAGCGGTAAAAACGATTTAATTTTTTGTGGCTTTTCTGTGGACTCTAGGTATGAAACAAAACCGATCTAATGGAAGGAAAAAACAAAGATACCTCACGGGCAACCTGGCTCTGATACCAATTGATGAGTAGGTTTAGGCCCGATCTTTCGAAAGGTAAGTCGATTGGGGTGGAGAACTCGACGTTGATGATCCGTGACACTCGAGCAGTTCGAGTACCACTGCAATCACTACACCACTGCTTTGTTGGTTATCAACTGTGTTGCACATGCTTTACCTCGTCAAGATAGCTAATCCCTACAAGTGCAACCGATAACACAAGCAAGAACGTCGAAGACACGATCTGAAATCGCGAAGTTTGGGTCTCACGAACCGTACAACGACGATATTATTAATCTAAACAAAACCCACTGAATATGACTGGCGGCTGCAGTATTTAAAGGCTAGGGCTTGACCAAAACACGATTAGATGCGTCCCTAATGGACTCGTATGGGATACAAGGCCCAAAGGCCCGACTCGTTGGCACAGCACCGGACAGAAATCTAGACTCGATTTGTTTCGACTATTTCCAATGACTCTGGAGGAATTTTGTGGTGGGACCAGATCCATTGGAATTTTTATCTTCTCCTCTTTCTATGCATATGTGGAACGTCGAAAACGGAGTCCGTATGCATCCTGGGCGTCCATTTTAAGGTGGACTGCTCGTGATCTCCGAGTTGAACTCAAGTCCGAGTTGTAAACTGATTCCATCAATTTGTGGACGCCCCAACAGGTTCTCTACGTTCCCAAGGACTCTTACCTTCACTTGTTGATATTCTCCATTGTTCCTAATAACAATTAAGTCATCACATAGCAATCTATTCTCAAACTCACATGCAAAGAAAGTTAGAAACGAGTTCACCTGTTGATTTATTAACGTGCTCGTGCTCTTGTGATTGGTCCTTGTAGTTTAATGTGTGTCTCCACTGTTGTGATGTCCTCATCAGACGATCGATGTGTGCGGAGAACACGAAGTTTGCTGGTTCAATCGCTAGACACGGAAGGGTAGAACGGTAATTTCACAAGTTCCTTAATTCTGCCGAAGTTGTCAGAAGCGACAAATAAAACGGGATGGAGGGAGTATATGAACTAGGGGTAAATTTTTGGTTATGAGGCTTCGTCAAGGGTCCCTTGTCCCTCATGTTTCGTCAATCCTGGATAAGTTAAAAGGCAATCAATATGTTTCACTCTAAGGTAATGTTTTTTTGGATTGCTAGTGCACTATGTAAGAAACCCAAATAGGAGAAAAAGATGGGCGACATGCTCAAAGGGGGCGTCTCTGATAATGTTAAGCGAGACGAGCCTGTTTCAACGAGGATCTGATATGGCTCGGCTGAAAGTACAAGGAGACGCGTTAAAACAAAGACTGTCTTAGTTAAATTGGTATCTGAGACACGCTATGATCTCTGAAAAGTGGGAGACGCGCATAAAACACAGCATGCCTCCTATGACCAACGTCTCCCTCTCCTCTGCTAAAAGAGAGACGCGCTCTAATGGAAAGCGCGTCTCCGATTCCTCACGTCACCTTTAGCTTCGTGATTTCTCTATTTTGCTTCGGTTCACTGTTGATATCACACATCGCTGAACTCAGAGCACATTCTCACTTGATACCTGAATATAATCAAATCCTTCCTTATGATACCTGAGGAACACGATGAACACACCACACATTCATTCATTCATACAGTTGAAGAACACCAAGATAATATTCAATCACATAGATAAACAAAGATAGAATTCATTCATTAACAATATTTACAAAATAGATGCTACTAAAAATAACAAAGAAAAACTAAATTCTACCCCTACTCCTCCTCGTCCTCCTCCTCCGGCCGCAACTTCGGCGCCGGTGCAACAGAAGCCTGGGTCGGCTGCGCCGGCTGCTCCGGCTGCGCCGGCGGTACAACCCTGTGAACGAGGTTGCTCTCCGTCGCCTCCACCAGGTTTATACGGCCCTCGGGGGCAAGCACCTGGGCCATCATCTTGAATAGAATGTCGAGACGATCGGCCACCCCCGTGAGGGCGAAGAGGTAGTGGCCGATGGTATCCATTCTAGTAAACCGGGGAAGGGTACCCAGACCCAAGGAACTCCTAGCGCTAGACGTATTGTTGTATGCCTCTTGCGCCATAAGGAGGCGCTGCTCGATGTTGAACCTCTCGGGGGAGCTGCAGCACTGTTTCTTGCCCAGTGGGTCCCTCGGAGGGCTTGGTGGCGGAAGGTCGGCCATGGTGGTGGTGGGTCGTCAGGGCAGAGAAAACGAAGAAAAGAAGATGATTCAAAGTGAGTGTCGTGCTTGTGGAGAACTCACTGGTGATGGCGCGTCTTAAATAAGGTTTGCGCGGAGTCGTGGAGGGAGCGGTTGGTTTCCCCTGCATTGATGGAACGATGGGACGGATCTATACCGCCTCGGGGAAATAAAAGGTCGCGCACGGACGTCGCACGCGTCTCTACACCATGCTGCCAAAATTAAGTTCTCCGTAGACCTCTTGTCGCACGTCTCTCTTTCGACTATAGAAGACGCGCTTTAGATTAACGCGTGTCTCTCTTTGTTATAGCGCGTCTCGCATTTATCTCCATCGTCTCTTCGTCGCTTCGACAATGGAAGAAACTCTTTAACTTAACGCGTGTCTCGCATTTATCTCCCTCGTCTCTTCTTCTCCTCTGGTGCTCCTTTATTACTAATCGATCAATGGTCCTTTACTAATCGACCAACTCCAGTGCAACCGCCTCCTATGTTCGCCATCGCCGTTGTCGTCATCATCGCCGTCCTCGTCGTCGTCATCGTCGTTGTCGCCGCCATCACCATCCTCCTCCTCGTCGTCACTGTTCATCATTGGTATCGGCTTTGTGCGTAGCCAACTGAAGGAGGAACGCTTGACGTGGCGTAAGAATCATCCCCATGTATGTACATATGGCACACTGGTCGCATAGTTGTATATATGTAGATCCGCAATAGACTGATGAACTTAACTTTAGTTTTGTTTTTCCGTCTGCATAGGGTTTCTCTGTGAAGCCTGAATTGAGAGATTTATTGAAGTGGCAATGCATCGTCCCCGGTAAAGAAGGGGTAAGTTATGAAGAACAAGCACAATATGAGTTTAACCATCGTCCTCTTATTAATGAATTTCCTTTGTAGACTGACTGAGAAGGAGGTTACTACCCCTGACAATCTCCTTCTGAGAGGACTATACATTGGTGCCTCCAAGATGGGCCTTTCCAAGTGATTTCTTCCACACAAATGTCAATCACTCAGGAGCACTCTGCATTGGGATTGTTGATCAAGAGACTGTAAGATAGACCTATTTTTCTCATGTAATTAGTAATTATTGCCAAACTTATTTGAAACGGTTTCTTATGTTGCTTAAATTGATATTTCATAGGGGTGGTGCACTGGTTTTACAATCAAAGTTCAGCGTTTGCTGCATCAGCCAAATGTGCCCGATATTGAAAGGATTGCTATAATATACTTATCAAGGTTAGACACTTTGTGTTAGTGACCAACGTAGGTTATCCATTCCTCCTTCGACATTTTTCAATTTAAAGAATGTCAATATTTTCAGTATCTAGGGCAATATAAGAGACGTGTTTAGGAGCAACCTGGACGGTACAATTTAGATTGATCGATGGGAGCTTTAGGAATAAATTTAGATTCAAAACTAGTTTAGAGAGCACATAATGTATGAACTATGAAATTTATTGAGTTCCAAATTATCTCTGAATTGCAATGTCATGGCATTTGTTTATCCCTGAATTCCAATTAATCTATGAATTGCAATGTCATTGCGTTTGTTTATCCCTACAACAGTTCATGATGTCGTGCGAGTGGCAATGTGAAGAGTGCATGAGAGATAAACTTTAGAAAGGCGCATCTCACATACTTGAGATCCGGCAAAAGGGAAACGGGCCTTACATGGGCTCGTCTCCGATTTGTTCTAAAGATCTTTTGTCCCACCTCGTAAAGCTGAGCATGTTGCAATGGTTGTATAAGGCATTACACACAGTTACCAGTTGGAAACGTTGGAATTTCCTGGTTATTGTTCTGGCTTCAACACACGTGGCGTATCTAGGGCACTCCAGCGTTTCCTGAGCCACAAAATAATGCCTCCGATTTATGCCGAAGATCTTTTGTCCCACCTCAGAAAGCTGAGCACAATGCAATGATCATATAAGACATTGCGTACAGTTGCCAGTTGGACACATCGTAATGTTCTAGATGTTGTTCCTGGCTTCAACACACCGTGGCACATCTAGGACACTGCGACGTGTCCGGGGGCACAAAATTATGAGAGACGCACCTTTCACTGACACGTCTTTTGATTTACGCCAAACATACGGCCAAAACAATATGCAATACGCGCCTTATGTTGAGTGCGTCTCCGATTCATGCCTAAGATTTTTGTCCCACCTCGGAAGTTGGGCACAATGCAAAGATCATATAAGGCATTGCACACAGTTGCCAGTTGGACATGCTGGAATGTCCTAGATGTTGTTCTTGGCTTCAGCACACCGTGGCACATCTAGGACACTCTGGGGTGTCCGAGGCATCAAGAAAATGAGAGACGCGCAAACTTAAATTTGTGCGTCTTCGATTTGCGCCAAAAATTTTTGTCCATCCCGTGCTCTCTCCCAACATTTGACAAAAAAATTTAGGTGTCGCGCGCGCTCTCGACATATAAACCGCAGATCCTAAGCACACCGCCGCCGTCAACCCCGACCTTCGCGTCATCAAAGAGTTGAGCACGTTGGAGCACGCCGTCTCACCCCCTGTCCCCGGAGGATGCCGTCGTCGTCCCTCTTTCTCAACTCCCTCTTCGTCATTGTTGCATTGCCGGCGTCGACCCCTACCCCTCCATCAACTCCAACCTTCATCATCAAAGAGTTGAGTACGCTGGAGCACGCCGCCTCGTCCCATGTCCCCAGAGCATGCTGCCGCCTCGACCCCGACCTCGGTAATCGGTATGAGCATGCCACCACCTTCACATAAGTGGAAATGTTCTACGTGTCCCCAGAGCACGCTGGCCTGCGAACATCAGAGAGTTGAGGAACCGCCACTCCGGCGCCTCCGCCAGCTCGTCCTGGAGCACGCCGCCGCGTCTGCTGTCCTCGAAGCACGCTGTCGCCTCGACCCTGCCCTCAGAGCGTGCATTCCAGTGATTTTATTGAATTTGAGGATGTCCAATGAAGTCTCATTGTTAATGAAGTCATTGATCCAAAGGGAGAATTTTCATGGTATACATTCATCTTCCTTGTTTATGTCCAATGCAGAAGTAATGTATTTATTTTGACTATCAATGTATATAATGAATTCTGATTCGCAAATCCTTGAAATTGTAGGAACTGTGGTTGACACTAGCATTTACCATCCCAGTGAGTTTGATTTCTACATGGAATCAAGGTACCTATGCTGGAATCAAGCTATAAATACAAAAGTAGAATGTAAATTGTTTGTTTTGCAGGGGACAAGCACACCAGTACACTACCATGTCCTTTACCATGAGAATAATTTCTCTGCTGATGCTTTGCAGATGCTCACCAACTGTCTGTGCTACAAGTAAGCTTGGTTCTCCATTCAGTAATAGATATTTGCTACCTTATGTGACTGGTTAAGCGAATGTGACTACAATTTGATAATGTTTTATATGATTTTAGTGATTTTATTGAATTTGAGAACGATGTCTTAGTCGGAGCATTAGAGTCTATGAAGGATCATCATTAATGAAGTCATTGATCGGGAAAATTTTCATTACGGTATACAGGATTAGATGATGACAGTTATGATGTGTATAATTAGTTATATTGTAATTAGGATGAACAATCTTTATTTTGTAATTAGTATACTTGATAACCACGATTGACACTTTGGTAATATTTGATTGATCAATATAATTTGACGTGTGATCATTTTGGCATATGTTCATGAACAGTATGTTGCTGACACTGGTAATACGGCTGTCAAATCCTGGCTAGCTCCTAATAGTAGACCTTGTCTGTAAACAATTCACGACGAGCTATAACAGAGAGCGTCTCGAATAACCTACATAAAGGAGACAAGCTTCCATAAAGTCTATCTCACATAAGTTAATAAATCTACGATGTGCGACAACACAGGACGTCTCAGATCAGTCATTATATCTGTGACGAGCTTTGTAAGGGCCTGTCACGCATGTACGCTAATGGGCGATGCGGACCAGTGGCGTCTCCAATGACCCCGTAAAGGTCGTCTATTATGAAACAAAAAAAGAGACGCTCTTCTTTTGAGCATGTCTCGCACCTAGTTTGATCGGTGACGCGCCTTGAAGCCCGTCTCCGATGCCACCGTAATGCGAGGCGCGACGATGGAGACACACAGTTTGTTCGTCTCCCTTCTTTGTTCGGGCCCGTCTCGTATGAGCCTTGTGTTATCTACTTTAATCGGTTTTGATCTTAAACCCTAGAAGCATGTCAAAGTTTAAGTTCCAATGTTGATAACCTCAATTAAATAAACCAGAACGACAAATCTCAAAATTACATGCATGAGCCGATGAGCGCTGCTCCATGTCGGTGAATATGGTACTTCCCCATCTCAAAATACTTGTTACTTCTCAATCCCAAAATACTTGCCACTCTCTGGTTCAAAAATGAAATAGAGAGGGATAAAAATTTTGGGATGGAGGGAGTATATACACAATAGATATAGTAATACCTGATTTACATATGGAAACAATAAAGCAACCTCGACTAATTTGGCAACCACACTGACCGCACTACTACCAGAATCAAGAATCTTCGTGGCACACACGTACACAACAGTTGCACGACGATCGAGTAGCGCTTATTCATGCACAATGGACTTACACCCCATCCAGCTGAAAGCGAGCCTACCCGTCTTGTTCGCCGGCGAGCATTCCACGGTGCACCCTCTCGATGTACTCGGAGGCCCGCTTGTTAATGTCGCGCTCCGCGTACCAGTGCCGGCCGTAGTACTCGTCGTCGTCGCTGGGCCGAACCCTAGTCCCCTGGTAGTACCTCTGCGGCGGCTCTTCCTGCTTCTCCTCCCCGGAGCAGTGCTTTTTGAATCCAAAAAGAGACGCAAGAAAGGACCTCTTCCCTCTCCCCATCGTTTCTCTACCTCTTCCTTCCTCTCAAGCTATAGCACAAGTTGTTCGTCTGCTTGTTTGTTGCAAGCTAATTAAGCTCACTTATCGCAATCAGCTAGTTACAACACGATTCAGCTGGTTGGTTGTTAGGAGATAAGGTACAACGATGGTGTGTATTTATAGGAAGGTAGCAGGGCAGAAGGAGACCGAACCCAGGCACGCATGCGCGCGCAAGACACGGGTTAGGAGCTTCATTACTCGTTAGGATTTGATACGGAAGAACGGTATGCTTTGTGTGGTCGCGCGGTTAGGCAGCAGCTTTATATGATTAATTGCGGCGATCTCCTTTGTTACTTTTTTGACTGGCCATTCACTGGGCGCGCCGTGTAATCCCGCGCCGTTTGTTTAATCGCCAGATATTACTTAGAAGCAACAAGCTTAGTACATACGTATAATTCAACACTCAAAGAGTAGTTTATATCTATCGAGACTGAAAGGAAGCTACGAAAAGGTATGTGAACCGTTCGATCGAGGTTTCCAGTGAATGCTGGTCGTGCAATGGACTGTGTGCTATATGCCATGGGACACAATGACTTTGAAGGGAACGAACAAAAACTCTCACGTGTGTGTTTAGCGGCGCACGCAACCGCGTCGCTAGTAAGCACAAAGGTACACGGTGGCATGCAAAGATCAAGTTGCGTAGAGCAACCTGCGATCTAGCAGTGGCGCAGGAACACAGAACGCATTGTGCGTTTGACAATCGAGTTGAACGTACCCAGATTTGAACGTACTGTTCCATAAGCAGGCTGCGCCACTAATAATTTCAGCGGCAACAGCTTTAGTCTGCGAACTTGCTTGGATAAGTTAGCATTGTGTTCATACTTGAGACACCGGCGTTCAAACAAGAGAGAAACACACTACTACAAAATGCATTTTCACAGGCGTCTCCTTATTTTTTTTACAGACGGTTCGTTAAAAGTTACGCCTGTGATGTCAGATGAGTTAATAACAGCCTGTGATAATAGAATATCACATGCGGTCTGTAACAAACAACCGTCTGTAAAAATGTATTAATTTTCACAGACGATCCATAACAAAAACCGTCTGTGATAATAGTCATTATCACAGGCGGTCTGTAACAAACAACCGCCTGCGAAAATATAATGATTTTCACAGGCGGCCCATAACAAAAAAACCGCATGTGATAATGATGGCTCCTGATTGGTCCGCTGCTTCATCCCACGGATCGCTCTTGGACTTCTTATCTCCGTCTTCTGCTACTTATCGATCCAACGACTCACAGGGGTCATCTCTAATCTATGTGTCTATAACAGCAGCAGCATAGATACCTCACGTCCTTATCCCAAATCTCTCCCTGTCACCATCCATCTCCTCAATCTCACCTCTCTTTTCCTTCCTCCCCAAACTCGCTCTACCGCAGCTCCGCCTCATCGCCGAAGCGTCGGCAACCCGCTTCCGCTTCCTCGCCATCCTCGCCGTCGCGGAGGTCGCGCTCCTCGCTGTCGCGGCAGCCGCGCTCCTCGACCGTCGTGGCAGCTGTGCTGCTCATGCTCATCGCCGTCGTGGCAATCACAATCCTCACCGTCTCGGTAACCATGCTCCTCGTCCGCCGCGGGTGTCTCACTCAATGCCGAGGGTCGCGGATCAAACCTTCAGTCGCAGATCCAGCCGTGACTGTTATTTTTGTTGTAGCCCGGAAGTAGAGCTACCACGAAGGTGGCGCTACTGAGGTCTGCGAGGAGGCGTCGAAGAGCGGCTGCAATGACAGCATCTCTGTCTTCATGGCGTTGAGCTGCTGCATGTGGTGCTGCACGTGATGGTTGTGATGGATTGTAGTTTCTGCGATGTGTTGCGTTGTAATTTCTGTTTTGTTTTTTTATTGCATCTCTGCAATGTAATTTTGTCTAAATTTTTTAGTCTTCTGTAGATCGAATTGTGTTAGCGCAAAATTTGTCTAAATGTTATCATTTCTTGCCTTCTGATTACGACTAGTCACGAATACAATGCACACGGAACATTCTAAAAACTGTCTATGATAATTTATTATCACAGGTGATTGGCAGTAAAAAACAGTATGTGATAATACATTTTTACAGGCGGTCTGCAATAAAAAATGGTCTATAAAAATGCATTTTCACAGTCGGTCAGCAGTAAAAAACCGTCTGTGAAAATGCATTTTCACAGGCGGTCAGCAATAAAAAACTGCCTGTGAAAATGTATTTTTACAGGCGGATTTTGCCCCCGCCTGTACTAATCGATCATTTTCACAGTCTCTTTGTTACAGGTGTTTTTTAAAACCGTATGTGATAGCATGTTTAGAGCCGCCTGCGATGAAACCCTTTATAGTAGTGACATACACGCTGAATCTTGATCTCTGCATGCCCATGCAGTATATGCATGCAAAGGCATAGTCAAACAATTATAGTTTGCACGTACATGGATTCCTGGAGTTGTTGGGCCAGAAGACATCTGTTTGGCTGCAGCACGGCAGAAATTTCCAAAAGCTACAACCCTAGTTCAGCTTCTTTTTCCAAAGCTTAGCTACTTAGAGACATTGATTAGGAGTAGCATCACATTATCACGAAGTCATGGGTTCATTCAAGGGATCACAAATTAACTAAGGTGGAAGATACTAGCAAATAAACGCGACCCTAGAGATGTCAAGTCGCGGTTTGGTACGCGTGCACGTTCACAGGAAGCCGGAAAGCGACATGTGCTTATTATGAGGGGCGCAAAGACGATTTGTTCGTCTTGTTTAGTTCAACTAAGGAATCAAATGCTGTGATTAGTTTAATCATCAATGTTCCTTTTTTTAGTTTAACCAAAGGGGACGGTTCCTTTCGTCTTGTGCTAGCTTACTTCGTGTGAGGCACCTCTATCCGTGCAATTTCTTTTGATAAACAAAAGTAATAGTAAGATTTACCGTGCTGCGAGTTAAACTATAAGGTGCAAGCCAAGGGCAATTTACTGAGAAATGAGTTTTCATTTTATTAGTTAGCACCGTGTACTACTCTCTCTCCATATCAAGAATTGTTAGCATCTCTAGGTTAGATCAAATTTAGACAAGGTTTTAAATTTGATATATATATATATATATATATATATATATATATATATATATATATATAATAAAGACCCCCTGCATTTTATTTTATTTGACATTGGTTAGTTCAAAATTGAATTATAACCAGCGTGAAATAAAACATAAAACAGAGAGAGTATTCGATGTAGAAAAGGTTGCATATATGGTAATCAGTTCACACAATAATATAGTAACACCATTTTTATTTTAATGGATTTTTTCTCTTAAAAATCAAATTTGAAAAGTTTGGACATTGACCAAAATTAAAAATGCTGCCATTTACGAAGAAATAGAGGAGTATAACCTTTGTTACTTTTGATTTTTGGGGACTCTACTCTATTAGCACAATGATAATATAGGTTCTTGCTTTTTTTAAGTCTCTATATCAGGTACAACTGTAGTATATATTCATATGTGTACGCACTAACTCACACCACCTACACACACCTATACACACCCACGCTCTTATTCAGCCCTACAACTACACACAATTTCTAAAAACATGTCATTGGTAAAGATTAACGGAATCTACAAGAGTCCTATGCGCAACTGGAACATTGCATTCCTTGGGAAAGAATGGAGGGATGCTCTTTGTCATTGGAGATAGTAAAAAGTCTAAAATGGCTCAGACTTTTGTTGACACAAAACTAATAATCGTATAGCATGCACAAGTGGAGACAGAATCTTTGAGAAAATTGGTGACAGGAACAGAGATTGACAAGAAATTATTTGAGATTGAGCCTGATATAATATATTGAATTTGATTTTGTTACCCAGGGTGTATAAAAAGGTTGCTAAGTCGCAGTCTTTTTTTTTCAAGAAATTTGGAAATGCAAGAAAACAAATAAAAGAGATTAAAACTAGTTGTAATATATGCAAGGAACAATTTTTTTAAAAAAAAAACATGAAGCTAAACAAGTCTTTTTAGAAAAAGAATTGTGTTCAGTTACTGTGATGTTTTTTTAGTAACTTCCACGAATCTTATGTCCAGATTGGCCCGAAAAGTATAAATATACTTTGATTATACATGACCATATATAGATTCAGTAAACTTAATAAAACAAAATTTTTTGACATTACAATTTTGATGTGCAATATTTGATAAAGAACGTAGATCAATAGATACACGATCAACTTTTTAAGCGGCAGTAGCAAAGTTCCTTCCCTTTCACGTTCCAGGATTACACCATAAGCAAATGCTTGGCATATATATATGAGGAATGTAACAGGTAAGTGTCTTGGTCTTGAGCTGTTGTTGCCTGGAAATTTCTAAAGCTTGAAGTGCTCTTATTAATCTCTCTTCCTTTTCTATGTGACGACTTTGACGAGAACTATTGTTACTGCGGTTAATAGTTGAAGGAAGGATAATATAAAAAACGAAAGAACACTACAGGAAACTCGCAACATTGCGTCGGCGAGAGTAACTTACCTGAGCCAATAACTATGGTAATTAAGGGAAAACTGATGTAAGTTTGTAACTTATGTCGGTTTGTCCTTAATTACGTCGGTCCTGGCCGACGCAAGTGGTCGGGATTCCTGTAGTGGAAGTTGCCTAATAGGGACAGCATGCAACATTATCTCTTGTGCTATTGCTTTTGTTCACTATTAAAGTATCAAATTCTTGATAAGCTTAGGCGTAAGTCGAGTATTTGTATATATATACAATGACAGTTTACAATCATATATTAAGCACTCATCTAATAATCTATTGTCGGTTTGACCCTTTGTTGTTATTGATCCATTTTTTGTAGTCAGTCTTCCAGTAGAAGGATCTTAACAGACTAGGCCTTACCTAAAACTGAAGAGGATAAAAATGGCAAGTTATACTTTTTTTTTTATGTTTCCGAGGCTGACTCCAACCAAGAACGTAAAAATCGCCACCCATCTTGGTCATTGAGTATCGACGGAAACCCACGTGAAGCACCGAAAGGCGAAAGCTGACCGTCTCCAACGCAAACACGCATAACATCTTGTGAATGTGGCTGACAGCACGTGGGAACGCAGCTCCAGCGCACCAAAACACGCGCCAAAATGACGCGCAGTCTGTGTCCGAGCGCGAAACGCGCTGCGCGCCCAATCCTGCGTGCAAAATCACTTGCCCAGTCATTTCAACTGTAGTGTTCGGTCGCCGCACGGAGCAGACCAATTTCTGTATCCTTGCGAGCAGGACACGCAAAATTGGTGGTGGTCTGAACTACACTGTTGGAGACAGTTTTTCACATGTGGAGAACGCATTTTCGTTTTGCCACGTTGAATAGGTAAGACGTTGGAGTCAGCCTGCGAATAATACAATGAATTTAGAGCGTCCGTCTGATGTGGAATACTATTCCTTTCTATCTGAATAAACAATAGAAAAGTGTTAGGCTAGTTGCCCTAAATCCGTCAACGGATTATGCTTTATGTCGTGTCTGTCTCAAGACTAGGCTGGTGATCCACTACAGGAATCGCGATTGTCGGTACACTGCGTACCGGATACCCCTTGGGACTGCAAAGAGTGCAAAGGAACTCCACCTAACTGAGTTGAAGACCTCCGAAGGCCCCACGTGTCACTCGAAACCGGACATGCCACCCTTCTATGGTTAGTCCCAGTGCCGCCACGTGTATCATAAAACCGGAGCTACATTTCATACAAGGGAAAAATCCGGGCTAGATACCTATGTGACACCCCGGACCTAACCCCCGACAAGGGGAAGCTTCGGTACCGACACGTGTACAACAGCACCAGACCTACCCGTCCTAGACGGTAAGCTCCAGAGCTGTCACACGTCCAACCGTCGGACCTTCAACTTCAACAAGCTGATTGGTGGACCTCCAACGGCTCGGACCTTCAAGGGACATTAAAGACTTCAAGACCTGATTATGTGTCATTAATGCTATCTTAATAACACACGATCGGAGGACCCTTAATGCTATTAATGCCACTATCAAGGCGTGTTACCACGCTGTTAGGGGTAAATAAATACATTAATTGTGTATTAAGCATCAGTAACCGCCACCTTACACTATAAAAGGACTGGCCGAGCGATACACTAAACACACACGCACTCAAGCTGGGACTTCCACACTCTGGTCTGACTCACAAGCGCTACACACGTACGCTCAATACAACAACACACACCCGTGGAGTAGGGTATTACACTCAGGCGGCCCGAATCACGTAAATTCTCGTGTCAACTCATCACCTTGTTCTGAGTCTCTGCACGCCCCAACCGAACTACAAAACTCCGCGGGCTGCCATTGGTAGTACTGGGAGAATTGCCAGAATCACACTCCGACAGTTGGCACGCCAGGTAGGGGGGTGCCCGAGATTCAAACATGGTGAACTCTGCCGCTAGATCATCTAATGGTAACCATGCTGTGCAACCTGCTGGGGGCAATCCCTCCAACATGCTGCAGCCAATAGGTACCGTGGCTCCAGCAGGAGTCATGCCACCATCTGCTCCTGTGAATCTAGCTGGACGTTGTTGACAGCTCCTAAGATGTACTAACTAATAATCTCCGGCAACGGCGCCAAAAATGCTTGTTGGTATTTCTTAACACCACAGATCATCTCCGGTAAAGAGATGAGATCCGCAAGCGTACGAAAGATACCGTTGTAGCATTTCACCCATGAGTATTCCCAAGGGTATCGTATTTATCCCAAAGGAAGGCAATGGAGTAAAGTATATACTACTCTTATGGTCAAGCTATGGGATACTAATCCATTATCCTGACAGGGGTAAGTTGATAATAGGGGTAGTGTGACACACACCTAGGCAATCTATTCTAAAGGGTAAAAAGGGTTCTAGAGGGAGATTGGATTGAGAATTAGAGAGTTGACCAGCTTGGAATAACTTGTAAATGCAATGAGGGTCAAATCAAATCTTTTTGGTTTGAACTAGGAAGATAAATTCAAGTGGTCATGCACGTAGTTCATATCCAATTAAATTTCTCCCCTAATTCAAATTTTTAGTTTTATGATGGTTGGAAATTTTACTTTCCAACATGCAAGTGTGGAATTCCAAACATGAAAATACAAGGGTTGATGAAATTTGGAAAACAAATATGAGATAACTACCAATTAACCTATTGGCAAGGACTCACAAAATTTTGAAGTCCGATGAGTAGGACTTACCTTTGTTTTATTCAGCGTGATGATTTGTTGTCCAATCCCGGAGTTGAAGATGTGGACGATTTCTTCTGTTTTGACATGCCAGACTCATTTGGCTGTCATTTGGACATGTGGGCCACATGGTGGCCCTAGCCTCTCCCTGTTGTATTGATATAGACATGTTATTGTAGCGACATGTTCTCCCTCTTGAATGTATTCCTTCATGACCATGGTGAGGCTTTGTCCTTCTTAGAGGTGCCACTCTGACCATATTGATATTCCATTGAATTAACCCATACCTTGGTCATGGATCAAAGGCTTCCTTGGGCATGATGACATGTGGACTCCACAATCAAACAAGAAACGCTTCTTCCACAATGTCACTTGCCCTAGGTTGAATGGGTTTGGTCGAAGTGTGGGAATCCCAACAAGTGATGTGGGATATCTTGGACTTTGAATGCTCCTTAAGTTCTTGTCCTTGGCCAAGATCTTCATGTGAATGTTGTCTTGATTTCTGCTTGGCCAAGATACTTCAAGGTAGGCTAGTTGAACTTAAATCCCTTGGAAAGCCATAGCCTCATTGAATACAAGGGTGATGTTAATTCCACCCTTGACCTCCTTGTGAATGGTAGCCATTGGAGTTGTTGTTTGAAAAAGGTCCTCATGGGTCTTAGGGAAATAATTCCCATGCGTCCCATGATGACATGGATTTTCACAAATCATGTGAATATCCACGACTTGGATTATCGAAACAAATCTCTAACGACTTGTATATTCATGACACTTCAATGGGAGGTGTAGTTCTATAACTAGCATGTCCATCTTGTGAAGTGGTGTGCATGACAAGCTATGGGAACTCGAGCATTCTTCAATTCACCCCTTGAGTGGAGACCTTATTTTCATCCATGATGGATGAGAATAGGGCTCCTTCAGCTCCAGCATGAATGTGGTCATAGATTGGTGGAGCCAACCCATGACACGAGTGTTGGATGAAGAGCCAGCTATCCACCCCATGGTGGAGGCAAACCAAGAAGAACTCTTGGAGCCTCCCCCAAGCTTGGGTATGGATGACTTTGGCTCCTACTGAAAGCCGAAATTCTCCCGTAAAAAGGCAATGGTGTTGCCTAGCGGACATTTGTTGAGGTACGCCTTAAATCATCATGCAGTTTAGCACTTGCGTCCTCGTTGGCCATCCCATACAATGGGTTGGCCAACACTACCCTATTTTCACACAAAGGAGAAAACAAACAAGGGTAATCCTGTCTAATAACTATTAGTACCTATAGCTTAATCACAAGTGATAGCTATCCTTCACTTCCTTTACTTTCCCCGACAACAGCGCCAGAAATGCTTGTTGACGGCTCCTAAGATATACTAACAAATCATCCCTGGCAACAACGCCATAAATGTTTGTTGGTATTTCTTAACACCACAGATCATCTCCGGTAAAGAGATGAAATCCGCAAGCGCACGGAAGACAACGCTGTAGCATTTCACCCATAAGTATTCCCAAGGATATCATATTTATCCCAAAGGAAGGCAATGGAGTAAAGTATATACTACTCTTATGTTCAAGCTATGGGTTACTAATCCATTATCCTTACAGGGGTAAGTTGATAATAGGGGTAGTGTGACACACACCTATGCAATCTATTCTAAAGGGTAAAATGGGTCCTAGAGGGAGATTGGACTGAGAGTTAGAGAGTTGCTCCTACAATGTTCCTAATACATATACATAGCCTAAGGTAGATACTAATGGTCATGTCAATGATGAATTCCTATGCAATGCTATTCAACACATCGGGCACGGGCTTACCCCTAGCAATACTAGGGCGACTCCCGCCAAGAGCATGTGGCATAGCCGAACGTGGAGGATTACAAAGGATAGATAGGGCTGTCACCACCTAGTGCCTACCTCTTCAATCCGTGGGTCTACGAGACATCCAACGCTACTTAAATACCTTAGCGTCATGCTAGCATACTAAGCAAATACCTTAGGAGCCATGGCACAAGCCATCCTAAGGCAATGACTAACCTAAACATCGTTGAACCAATGTTGGATCATAGCATAAGTCATTCATATTAACATAATCATTTCGTAATTACATAGACTATAGTGGGGGTCTATAGTGTTTATGACCATAAGATGTGATCATGAGAGTGAAATCATAAAGAGTATACCGTCCACATACATGGACTCCATAATCAAACAAGAAACTCTTTGTCCTTGTATACGTATAAAAGAAGACTAAAGATAATATCTTTATTGAGCACAAAGTCACAAATACAAGAAGGAATACATAAGCCATACCTTTCCCAATGTGGAATTGGGAAGAGAGACTCCTTCTACTCCTTTCCCAATTTGGACTTGGGACTAGAGGCTCTCCTCTCTACATCCAAACTCCTCTAAGGACTATGGAAGATAGTGTATACAATAGAATGATGCCCAAGTGGTGTGTATTGAAGTGAGGGGTAGGGGGTCCTATTTATACTAGTGTTGAGGTTGGTTCCCTCCACCAAAAGCGTGCGAATCAGTCACCATTGACTCCAGGGAGCCGGGAGGAGCCAACACGTGGAGGCTGACCGAGTTTTGTGCAAAGACCAGGTTGGCTGACCCCCTGGTTCGGCCGACCTGGTCATTGCACCGTTTCTCGTGTGCTTTCTCCAGGTAGCTGCCAGGTGGGTCCCATTTATGTATATGGGTGATAAACCGTTGGATCTCCTCGGATACTTCTGTTTGTGGGCCATTTGATCCATGGGATGCCACGTGTCGTCGCCTGATTGGCTGGGATAACATTTTATAGGATTAGTCCCTCTACATTTCCTCATTTACTGCATAAAATGCTGCATACACATATTTCTCCAAGTCCAAGTGGAATTGGGTTAGATAGAGAGGTGATGTGTGCAAGAAATGACAAATCCTTCACATAATTGAGTTAAATTGACGCATGAAATTGGTATATAACAGCCGTCAACAAACTCCCCCAAGCTTATCCTTTGCTCATCCCGAGCAAAGTCAAGACTTTAGGTTGATGATCAGTAGTTGCTACAATGTCTTATTTTAAAAAGTATCTAATGCACAACAAGATACTCTACCTAGTATTGCAGAAATTGGCTATGATACCATACATTTCTTAAGTTATCATGGTGCTTATGCTTTTTCATATTCGTGAGTAGTCGAAAGGTAGAATAGCAAATGGAGCAAACATAGCCTAGAAATCAAGTTCTATTTAAATCCCGGAGAATTCAATTTAGATATTAAGTACCTCAATTTGATTCTCTCAATCACACCTTTGTGGATAGTGGAAATATTTCCTCACCAAAACCTTGTGCCTCTACTATTCCTACTCATTGAAAATGGCTTGTATGTGGAGCTTGGTAAGGAAAGTAAGTAGGCATATTTGCATCACATATATTACTAAGTCAAAAGAGTAAGCCTTAGGAGAATTCAAATAAAAACTTTTTGATTCAAGACTAGTGCATGTGTGATGGAGTGGAAGTGGATGTGGATACTTGAGATAACTCCTTTTTGGTATAATCTCTCTTTCTTTTTACAGGGATGAAACATGGCTACTTTTCTTTTTTCTCTTTTTTGTTTCTCATGCTTATGATGTAAGCATGCCCCCCCTTTTTTTTCTTTTTGTAGCCATGTCTTCTACTCCCTTTCTTTGCAATGAATTTTGAAGAGAGTGCTAATCATGAATAACATGGAGTTTCTCTTTTTGTTGTGGTATGGTGGATATGATGGGCGTTTTGCTTACTTCTAGTGTAGAAGTATAGCATGTGCAAGTGAATTCTTGAATTCAAAAAGAGTTGAATGATTTCTCACATAGGTCTATACTAGTTTGACTAGGTTCAATGTGAAAGCAAATAGCATATGCATAAGGTTTTGTCTATGTATGAATATCATATGACTTTGGTAGGTATTTTCAATCAATTGAGGGAAACTTAAATCTTTTTAGAATTTCTCCGGAAGTCTAAGTTTTACTTTCAAACTAGGACTAGCAGCCCTATTACCAATTCCAGTCTTGCAACAACATAGAATTAGATTAAGCTTTTGCTACCCACAACTTCCAAATTAAGGTAAAAGTATTTCAAACCAATGAAAGCAATATTCGGAGAGTAGCAAGTTGTAAACTAGAGACTTAGGAAAATAAAACAGAGCAACTATTCATCATTTCATCTATGTGAATTCTAAATCATTCTTGCCGCACATCTTTATTTGATGAAAGCAAATCTGACCTATTATATATATATATATATATATATATATATATATATATATATATATAGATATATTGAATGCAAGGTGGATGATAGATGGATGGAAAATAAATATGCAATGGATGATTTGAAATAAAATGTAGTGGGTGTGATACAAGTTACCTCAAGTCGGGGTCCTCCCCCAAGCTTATTCTTGATCAAGGTCTGTGATAGGGGTTGAAACCCTAACAATGGAGGTAGGCCATGAGTTGGCCTATCCTTGTTGCAACATGGCTTTGACAATGGAGGGTTGAGTGTTGATTGTTGTGCTGCCTCCCATTGACCATGAGTGTGGTTGAATAGAGTGTTTCCGATGTTGATCGTCTGCACATCAGGGTCTCCATGTGTTGGGTGTGATTTGTCATTCCTTGGCTAGGATAATGATAACCTTTAGATCCAAAGGAATGACGTGCACTCAACATACATTGAGTATGTTCGTCATTCTTTGGCTAAGGTGTATAATATCTTTTTGCCATAAGGGAGTGACATGTGCCCAACATGCATTGGGTATGATCAGTTGTTCCTTGGGTAAGGTACAACATACCTAGAACCACGAAGGAATGGCATGCACTCAACATGGCTTGAGTGTGATCTGTTGTTCCTTGGATAAGTCATGACATACCTTCTAGACACATGGAAACAACTTGCACCCAATATATATTGGGTGTGATCTTGTCATTCCTTGGTCATGGTACATCATAACTCTTAGCCACATAGGAATAACTTGTACCCAATGATGGTGGCAAATCCCTTGATCTTGAATGAGTGCTTAAAATAGTTGAGAGCATTATGATCTCACCCATTCATGGCAGCTCATTGGTTGCTCATGGAGGGTTCCCATTTCAAATCTTTAGTCTCGTATAGTTATGATTGACCTTCGGCCATAATTTCCGATAGATAACAACCATCCTAATTTACTCCTTGGCCAAGAGATGTTGAAATGGAATCTTCTAGGGATCCCAACAATCAGCTTCATGAATGCCTCCATAGTAATATTACTCCTGCAAACTTCCTCTCTTGAATGGAGAGGGATGGTTAGCTCCTGAGACTTGTACAAATGAACGTTCGAGTTAGGTAACTGAACTTTCATTTGTATATACGGGGAAGAAAAAAATCAAATATGCATTGGATCCAATGTCAAGTGTATCTATGATCAATGTGTTATTCATTGATAAGAGTGGAGATTTATGAATAATTCATTTTGCATATTTTCCAAAGCTCCTACTCATCGCAATGCATGTGATAGAAATACACTATATGGATCCCTACACCTTTTAAAGTTTCTAAGGTTATTAGCTTTCAAGAGCAAATTTTTATCATTTAGACCATGACAAACAAAATTCTCAATTTTATCCTCCTGAACCTCATTAGGAATTTGAAATTTAGTGACTCCTCCTAAAAATGCAATTCAATTTCAGAGCAAGGATATCACTTATTCCTAGGAGTTTGAAATCTAGTGACACCATCTATGCATGAAGCTCAATTAAAAATTATGGCTGTCACTATGCCCAAGTTCCTATATGCCAATTCACCAATTAAGTCATGCGCAAAAGTTTTGTTTTCTAAACCTCGACAAAAATGACTAAGTTTACAAAACAATCCTTAAAGGATTCTAGGTACTTGTTTGAGATTTTTCCAAATAAGGTGGGATTTCCTTTTGGAGATCCAAAAGTCAATACCCACGCTTACTCTTGTGAGGATGCTTGAGAATTGAATGATGAGGAAGTGTCAACCTTCCTCACAAATGCAAGCAAATACATTCAATTCTATGGAAAACCAAACAATGGAAAATTCTAAAGTCATACCTCATTTGGAGAGCAGTTGGTGACGAAGGTCTTTGTGTGACAAACTCACAACCTTGATTTTCGGCGTAGGCTTGATGGTTGATGTCAAATGCCAAGTTGAGATTGGATTTGACAATGGATATGGTTCTGGCTCCTCCATTGGGTCATCATCTTGAACATTTCTCTTCCTCAAACTCAAAATGAGTTTGAAGGAGAGAAGTGTTCTCAAATCCTCCCAATGGTGACTTGAGCTTGATGAAACCTTCCACTTTCTTGCCATACCACCTCTTCACAATTTTGACCTAGCTGCACTTTAATAAAGAACACACAAAACAACTCGAAAACGGGTTACGTTAGCCAAAATCAAATTGAACCCAAATTTCAAATTGTCTTGCCCAGCTTGGAATAACTTGTAAATGCAATGAGGGTCAAAGCAAATCTTTTTGGTTTGAACTAGGAAGGTAAATTCAAGCGGTCATGCACGTAGTTCATATCCAATTAAATTTCTCCCCTAATTCAAATTTTTAGTTTTATGATGGTTGGAAATTTTACTTTCCAACATGCAAGTGTGGAATTCCAAACATGCAAATGCAAGGGTTGATGCAATTTGAAAACAAATATGAGATAACTACCAATTAACCTATTGGCAAGTACTCACCGAATTTTTGAAGTCCGATGAGTAGGACTTACCTCCGTTCTATTCAGCGTGATGATTTGTTTTCCAATCCCGGAGTTGAAGATGTGGACGATTTCTTCTGTTTTGACATGCCAGACTCATTTGGCTGTCATTTGGACATGTGGGCCACATGGTGGCCCTAGCCTCTCCCCGTTGTATTGATATAGACATGTTGTTGTAGCGACGGGTTCTCCCTCTTGAATGTATTCCTTCATGAGCATGGTGAGGCTTTGTCCTTCTTAGGGGTGCCACTCTGACCATATTGATATTCCATTAAATTAACCCATACCTTTATCATGGATCAAAGGCTTCGTTGGGCATGATGACATGTGGACTCCACAATCAAACAAGAAACGCTTCATCCACAATGTCACTTGCCCTAGGTTGAATGGGTTTGGTCGAAGTGTGGGAATCCCAACAAGTGATGTGGGATATCTTGGACTTTGAATGCTCCTTACGTTCTTGTCCTTGGCCAAGATCTTCATGTGAATGTTGTCTTGATTTCTGCTTGGCCAAGATACTTCAAGGTAGGCTAGTTGAACTTAAATCCCTTGGAAAGCCATAGCCTCCTTGAATACAAGGGTGATGTTAATTCCACCCTTTATCTCCTTGTGAATGGTAGCCATTGGAGTTGTTGTTTGAAAAAGGTCCTCATGGGTCTTAGGGAAATAATTCCCACGCATCCCATGATGACATGGATTTTCACAAATCATGTGAATATCCACGATTTGGATTATCAAAACAAATCTCTAAAGACTTGTATATTCATGACACTTCAATGGTAGGTGTAGTTCTATAACTAGCATTTTCACCTTGTGAAGTGGTGTGCATGACAAGCTATGGGAACTTGAGCATTCTTCAATTCACCCCTTGAGTGGAGACCTTCTTCTCATCCATGATGGATGAGAATAGGGCTCCTTCAGCTCCAGCATGAATGTGGTCATGGATTGGTGGAGCCAACCCATGACACGAGTGTTGGATGAAGAGCCAGCTATCCACCCCATGGTGGAGGCAAACCAAGAAGAACTCTTGGAGCCTCCCCCAAGCTTGGGTATGGATGACATTGGCTCCTACTAAAAGCTGAAATTCTCCCGTAAAAAGGCAATGGTGTTGCCTAGCGGACATTTATTGAGGTACGCCTTAAATCATCTTACAGTTTAGCACTTGCGTCCTCGTTGGCCATCCTATACAATGGGGTTGCCAACACTACCCTGTTTTCACACAAAGGAGAAAACAAACAAGGGTAATCCTGTCTAATAACTATTAGTACCTATAGCTTAATCACAAGTGATAGCCATCCTTCACTTCCTTTGCCTTCCCCGGCAACGGCGCCAAAAATGCTTGTTAACGGCTCCTAAGATATACTAACAAATCATCCCCGGCAACGGAGCCATAAATGCTTGTTGGTATTTCTTAACACCACAAATCATCTCTAGTAAAGAGATGAGATACGCAAGCGCACGAAAGACACCGTTGTAGCATTTCACCCATGAGTATTCCCAAGGGTATCGTATTTATCCCAAAGGAAGGCAATGGAGTAAAGTATATACTACTCTTATGGTCAAGCTATGGGATACTAATCCATTATCCTTACAGGGGTAAGTTGATAATAGGGGTAGTGTGACACACACCTAGGCAATCTATTCTAAAGGGTAAAATAGATCCTAGAGGGAGATTGGACTGAGAGTTAGAGAGTCGCTCCTGCAATGTTCCTATATACATAGCCTAAGGTAGATACTAATGGTCATGTCAATGATGAATTCCTATGCAATGCTATTCAACACATCGGGCATGGGCTTACCCCTAGCAATACTAGAGCGACTCCCGCCAAGAGCCTGTGGCATAGCCGAACATGGAGGATTACAAAAGACAGATAGGGCTGTCACCACCTACTGCCTACCTCTTCAATCGGTGGGTCTACGAGACATCCAACGCTACTTAAATACCCTAGCACCATGCTAGCATACTAAGAAAATACCTTAGGAGCCATGGCACAAGCCATCCTAAGGCAATGACTAACCTACACATCATTGAACCAATGTTGAAGCATAGCATAAGTCATTCATATTAACATAATGATATCATAACTACATAGACTATAGTGGGGGGCCTATAGTGTTTATGACCATAAGATGTTATCATGAGAGTGAAATCATAAAGAGTATACCTTCCACATCCATGAACTCCACAATCAAACAAGAAACGCTTTGTCCAAGTATACGTATAAAAGAAGACTAAAGATAATATCTTTATTGAGCACAAAGTCACAAATACAAGAAGGAATACATAAGCCATACCTTTCCCAATGTGGAATTGGGAAGAGAGACTCCTTCTAATCCTTTCCCAATTTGTACTTGGGACTAGAGGCTCTCCTCTCTACATCCTAACTCCTCTAAGGACTATGGAAGATAGTGTATACAATAGAATGAAGCCAAAGTGGTGTGTCTTGAAGTGAGGGGTAGGGGGTACTATTTATACTAGTGTTGAGGTCGGTTCCCGCCACCAAAAGCGCGCAAATCAGTCACCATTGACTCCAGGGAGCCGGGAGGAGCCAACACGTGGAGGATGACCGAGTTTGGTACAAAGACCAGGTCGGACGACCCCCTGGTTCGGCCGACCTGGTCATTGCACCGTTTCTCGTGTGCTTTCTCCAAGTGGCTGCCAGGTGGGTCCCATTGATGTATATGGGTGATAAATCGTTGGATCTCCTCGGATACTTCTGTTTGTGCGTCATTTGATCCATGAGATGCCACTTGTCATCGCCTGATTGGCTGGGATGACATTTTATAGGATTGGTCCCTCTACATTTCCTCATTTCCTGCATAAAATGCTGCATACACATATTTCTCCAAGTCCAAGTGGAATTGGGTTAGATAGAGAGGTGATGTGTGCAAGAAATGACAAATCCTTCACATAATTGAGTTAAATTGACGGATGAAATTGGTATATAACAGCCGTCAACAAACTCCCCCAAGCTTATCCTTTGCTCGTCCCAAGCAAAGTCAAGACTTTATGTTGATGGTCAGGAGTTGCTATAATGTCTTATTTCAAAAGTATCTAATGCACAACAAGATACTCTACCTAGTATTGCAGAAATTGGCTATGATACCCTACCTTTCTTAAGTTATCATGGGGCTTATGCTTTTTTATATTCATGAGTAGTTGAAAGGTAGAATAGCTAATGGAGCAAACATAGCCTAGAAATCAAGTTCCATTTAAATCTCGGAGAATTCAATTTAGATATTAAGTACCTCAATTTGATTCTCTCAATCACTCCTTCGTGGATAGTGGGGATAATTCCTCACCAAAATATTGTGCCTCTACTATTCATACTCATTGAATATGGCTTGTATGTGGAGCTTGGTAAGGAAAGTAAGTAGACATATTTGCATCACATATATTGCTAAGTCAAAAGAGTAAGCCTTAGGAGAATTCAAATCAAAACTTTTTGATTCAAGACTAGTGCATGTCTGATGGAGTGGAAGTGGATGTGGATACGTGAGATAACTCCTTTTTGGTATAATCTCTGTTTCTTTTTGCAGGGATGAAAGATGGCTACTTTTCTTTTCTCTCTTTTTTTTTTTCTCATGCTTATGATGTAAGCATGCCCCCTTTTTTTTCTTTTTCTTTTCGTAGCCATGTCTTCTACTCCCTTTCTTTGCAATGAATTTTGAAGAGAGTGCTAATCATGAATAACATGGAGTTTCTCTTTTTGTTGTGGTATGGTGGATATGATGGGCGTTTTGCTTACTTCTAGTGTAGAAGTATAGCATGTGCAAGTGAATTCTTGAATTCAAAAAGAGTTGAATGATTTCTCACATAGGTCTATAGTAGTTTGAATAGGTTCAATGTGAAAGCAAATAGCATATGCATAAGGTTTTGTCTATGTATGAATATCATATGACTTTGGTAGGTATTTTCAATCAATTGAGGGAGACTTAAATCTTTTTAGAATTTCTCCAGAAATCTTAGTTTTACTTTCAAACTAGCACTAGCAGCCCTATTACCAATTCTAGTCTTGCAACAACCTAGAATTAGATTAAGCTTTTGCTACCCACAACTTCCAAATTAAGGTAAAAGTATTTCAAACCAATGAAAGCAATATTCGGAGAGTAGCAAGTTATAAACTAGGGACTTAGGAAAATAAAACAGAGCAACTATTCATCATTTCATCTATGTGAATACTAAATCATTCTTACCGCACATCTTTATTTGATGAAAGCAAATCTAACCTATTATATATATATATATATATATATATTGAATGCAAGGTGGATGATAGATGGATGGAAAATAAATATGCAATGGATGATTTGAAATAAAAATGTAGTGGGTGTGATACAAGTTACCTCAAGTGGGGGTCCTCCCCCAAGCTTATTCTTGATCAAGGTCTGTGATAGGGGTTGAAACCCTAACAACGGAGGTAGGCCATGAGTTAGCCTATCCTTGTTGCAGCATGGCCTTGACAATGGAGGGTTGAGTGTTGATTGTTGTGCTGCCTCCCATTGACACCATGAGTGTGGTTGAATACAGTGTT
This sequence comes from Tuctoria greenei, assembly GCA_036927565.1. Taxonomy (NCBI): domain Eukaryota; kingdom Viridiplantae; phylum Streptophyta; class Magnoliopsida; order Poales; family Poaceae; genus Tuctoria; species Tuctoria greenei. The sequence continues at coordinate 3,162,343 of JAYESD010000010.1, forward strand.
TCTGATGTTGATCGTCCACACATCAAGGTCTCCATGTGTTGGGTGTGATTTGTCATTCCTTGGCTAGGATAATGATAACCTTTAGATCCAAAGGAATGACGTGGACTCAACATACATTGAGTATTCTCGTCATTCTTTGGCTAAGGTGTATCATATCTTTTTGCCATAAGGGAGTGACATGTGCCCAACATGCATTGGGTCTGATCAGTTGTTCCTTGGGTAAGGTACAACATACCTAGAACCACAAAGGAATGACATGCACTCAACATGGGTTGAGTGTGATCTGTTGTTCCTTGGCTAAGGCATGACATACATTCTAGCCACATAGGAACAAATTGCACCCAATATAAATTGGGTGTGATCTTGTCATTGCTTGGTCATGGTACATCATAACTTTTAGCCACATAGGAATAACTTGTACCCAATGATGGTGGCAAATCCCTTGAGCTTGAATGAGTGCTTAAAATAGTTGAGAGCATAATTCTCTCACCCATTCGTGACAGCTCATTGGTTGCTCATGGAGGGTTCCCATTTCAAATCTCTAGCCTCGTATAGTTATGATTGACCTTCGGCCATAATTTTCGATAGATAACAACCATCCTAATTTACTCCTTGGCCAAGAGATGTTGAAATGGAATCTTCTAGGGATCCCAACAATCAGCTTCATGAATGCCTGCATAGTAATATTACTCCTGCAAACTTCCTCTCTTGAATGGAGAGGGATGGTTAGCTCCCGAGACTTGTACAAATGAACGTTCGAGTTAGGTAACCGAACTTTCATTTGTACATACGGGGAAGAAAAAAATCAAATATGCATTGGATTCAATATCAAGTGTATCTATGATCAATGTGTTATTCATTGATAAGAGTGGAGATTTATGAATAATTCATTTTGCATATTTTCTAAAGCTCCTACTCATCGCAATGCATGTGATAGAAATACACTATATGGATCCCTACACCTTTTAAAGTTTCTAACAATATTAGCTTTCAAGAGCAAATTTTTATCATTTAGACCATGACAAACAAGATTCTCAATTTTATCCTCCTGAACCTCATTAGGAATTTGAAATTTAGTGACTCCTCCTAAAAATGCAATTCAATTTCAGAGCAAGGATATCACTTATTCCTAGGAGTTTGAAATCTAGTGACACCATCTATGCATGAAGCTCAATTAAAAATTATGGCTGGCACTATGCCCAAGTTCCTATATGCCAATTCACCAATTAAGTCATGCGCAAAAGTTTTGTTTTCTAAACCTCGACAAAAATGACTAAGTTTACAAAGCAATCCTTAAAGGATTCTAGGTACTTGTTTGAGATTTTTCCAAATAAGGTGGGATTTCCTTTTGGAGATCTAAAAGTCAATACCCACACTTACTCTGGTGAGGATGCTTGAGAATTGAATGATGAGGAAGTGTCAACCTTCCTCACAAATGCAAGAAAATACATTCAATTCTATGGAAAACCAAACAATGGAAAATTCTAAAGTCATACCTCATTTGGAGAGCAGTTGGTGACGAAGGTCTTTGTGTGAGAAACTCACAACCTTGATTTTCGGCGTAGGCTTGATGGTTGATGTCAAATGCCAAGTTGAGATTGGATTTGGCAATGGATTTGGTTCTGGCTCCTCCATTGGGTCATCATCTTGAACATTTCTCTTCCTCAAACTCAAAATGAGTTTGAAGGAGAGAAGTGTTCTCAAATCCTCCCAATGGTGACTTGAGCTTGATGAAACCTTCCACTTTCATGCCATACCACCTCTTCACAATTTTGACCTAGCTGCACTTTAATCAAGAACACACAAAACAACTCGAAAACGGGTTACGTTAGCCAAAAGAAAATTGAACCCAATTTTCAAATTGTCTTGCCCAACTTGGAATAACTTGTAAATGCAATGGGGGTCAAAGCAAATATTTTTGGTTTGAACTAGGAAGATAAATTCAAGTGGTCATGCACGTAGTTCATATCCAATTAAATTCCCCCCCCCCCTAATTCAAATTTTTAGTTTTATGATGGTTGGAAATTTCACTTTCCAACATGCAAGTGTGGAATTCCAAACATGCAAATGCAAGGGTTGATGCAATTTGGAAAACAAATATGAGATAACTACCAATTAACCCATTGGCAAGGACTCACTGAATTTTTGAAGTCCGATGAGTAGGACTTACCTCCGTTCTATTCAGCGTGATGATTTGTTGTCCAATCCCGGAGTTGAAGATGTGGACGATAAACCGTTGGATCTCCTCAGATACTTTTGTTTGTGGGCCATTTGATCCATGGAATGCCACGTGTCATCGCCTGATTGGCTGGGATGATATTTTATAGGATTGGTCCCTCTAATTTCCTCATTTCCTGCATAAAATGCTGCATACACATATTTCTCCAAATCCAAGTGGAATTGGGTGAGATAGAGAGGTGATGTGTGCAAGAAATGACAAATCCTTCACATAATTGAGTTAAATTGACGGATGAAATTGGTATATAACAGCCGTCAACAAGTTTGTTGACAAGACGATGCGGCGAGACATGGCCTCTTTAGCTCCCACCGCCAGGGCGGAACCTCATAGGAAGTGGATGGACACTGCCATCACTTTCGATGCTTCGGACTGCCCTCAGAACATGATCGGAGCTGGCCAACTTCCACTGATGGTATCTCCGACCATCAATAACATCCAGCTCCACCATATAATGGTGTACGGAGGTTCGGGGCCGAACCTCATAAGTTTTGAAGCCCTCGTCAAGCTTCAGCTTCGACCTTTGGATCTTCGCCCCTACCAACCTTTCTCCGGAGTAGATCCAGGGGCCATAAATCCACTCGGTGCCATTACTCTCCCAGTGACCTTCGGAACCCGGGAGAATTATAGGACCGAGAAGTTGGTCTTCGATGTGGCGCAGATCAAATTACCATTTAACGCCATCTTGGGTAGGCCAGCTTTGTACAAATTCATCGCTGCTGCTCATTATGGCTACCTGGTGTTGAAGATGCCAACACCCTCAGGCGTTCTCCAGATCCGCGGAGATCGTACCGCCGGAGTTACTGCTCTGGAAGAACTCCACGCGCTTGTGACAGCATAGGAGGAAGAATCCGGAAAGGAGCAAGCTCCGAAGCCCCCGAGCATTCGTCATCGAGGCTCAACCTCTGCACCTCGTGTGCAACCAAGCGGCGACACTAACATTCCCGTCAAAGTCGTCCAAATTGGTTCTAACACTGCTCAGACCACCCGTATATCGGGAGGTCTAAATGATATAAAAGAACTCGCGCTCATCATTTTCCTCCGGGCTAATGTCGACGTGTTTGCCTAGCAACCGTCACAAATCTGGGATCCCCAGGTAAGTGATTGAGCACAATCTCGACGCTCGCCCTATAGACCAGAAGCCTCAGAAGCAACCAGTAGAGCAACAAAACTTCATACGTCAAGAAGTGAAGAACTTTCTCGAAGCTGGATTCATCCGGGAAGTCTTCCACCCAAAATGGCTAGCAAACAAAGTCGGTGTACCCAAGGCTAGTGGGAAGCTTCGGATGTGTATCGACTACATAACACAGAATAAGGCATGCCTAAAGGATCCATTTCCACTACCTGGAATAGACCAGATAGTGGATTCCACCTCCGTGTGTGAATTAATGTGTTTGCTAGACGCATATTATGGGTATCATCAAATCAGAATGTCTAGGGAAGATGAAGAAATTACCTCCTTCATCACAGTAGATGGATTGTACTGTTACACTGCCATGCCATTCGGTCTCAAAAACGCTGCTTTAACGTTTGTGCGAGCTATGTACAAAACTTTTGGTGAGCTCATCAGAGATGTAGTGGAAGTGTACGTCGATGACATCGTCGTCAAGATCAAGAGCAAGGAGTAATTTCTTGACACCTTGCAAGCTGTCTTTGACAAGTTGCGCATCACATGCACAAAGCTGAACCCAGGCAAGTGTGTCTTCGGGGTTAGCTCCGGAAAGCTTCTTGGATTCTTGGTGAATCACCGATGAATAGAAGTGAATCCGGCGAAGATTAAAGCTATTGAGGACATGCGACCACCAGCTTGCATCAAGGATGTCCAGAAGCTGACTGGATGTCTAGCTGCCCTCAGCCGGTTCATTTCAAGATTGGCGGAATGGGCGCTACTCTTCTTGAAATTATTGAGGAAGTCCGGACCATTCCAATGGTATGAAGAAGTAGAAAAGGCATTCCAAGAGCGGAAGCAGCTCCTCACCACTCTACCAACTTTGGTAGCTCCAAACCCTAGTGAGCCACTTCTGCTTTATATTTCAGCAACTGACGAAGTTGTTAGTATGGTCCTAGTTGCGGAAAGACCAGTACCATCCCCAGTTCAGGAATCCAGACCCCTTCGGGAGGGTCCGGAACTACCTGAAGACGAGTCTGGGTCCCAGCCCCCAGATCTGGATCCTCAAGGCAAGACACCGGAGGATCAACCTCCTTCAAATGAAGGAGTTGCTGTTGCTGAACAAGAAGATCCGGACCCTTCCGGGAAGGTATGAGTCACTTCAAAAGAAGCTCCGAGTTCCTCTATCAAGAACTTTGAGGTCCCCGAAGAAGGTCCGGACCCCTCCGGGAGGGTCCGAGTTGATGAGGAGGAAGCTCCGGGCCCCTCCAGGAGGGTCCGGATAGTCCAACGCCCAGTGTACTTCATCAGCAAAGTACTCCATGATGCCAAGACTCGGTACCTAGAGGTGCATAAGCTGCTCTATGCTGTTTTTATTGCCTCTAGGAAGCTTCGTCACTACTTCCAAGCTCACATGATTTCAGTGGTAACCTCTTATCCATAGCGTGCAATCTTGCATAACCCCAACTCTATTGGGAACATTGCAAAGTGGGCAGCAGAATTGGCCAAGTTCGATCTTGAATTCGTTCCAAGACAAGCGATCAAGAGTCAAGCATTGGCGGACTTCGTGGCGGAATGGACCCCCTCTCCATCAAATCCCAGGGGCCCCAGTGAGCAGAAACCGGAACCTAAGGCTCCGGTCTTCACTAAGCCTCACTGGACTCTCTACTTCGATGGCTCCATGCAGAAGCAGGGGGCCGGAGCTGGAATCCTTCTCCTCGCTCCAACCGGGGAGAAGCTCAAATACATGGTTCACCTTGACTTCAAGGCGAGCAACAACATGGCGGAGTATGAAACACTAATCTATGGGCTCAAGGTGGCACTATCATATGGTTTCAAGCAGTTGTTGGTAAAGGATGATTCGCAGCTCGTTATAAAACAAGTCAAAGGTGAATGTTGCTGGAACAACCCTCAACTAGCGGCATATTTACTTGAAGTCCAGAAGCTTCAGAAGGACTTCGAAGTCCTTGATCTCTGCCATGTCCAGCATGTCAACAATGTTGAAGCTAACAAACTCTCGACGAAGGCTTCAACCAGAGCTCCAGTTCCCGACGGAACCTTCGTCCGGAGATTGTCAAGACCAACAGCTCAGGCTGCCAAACTGAGCAAAGGGGGCGAGACCAGCACCTCGAAGCTGGCGGTCTCGATGGCCCTGTTACCATGGCGTCCATCAAGGGTCGTAGGTGCTGCAAGAAGCTCCGAGCAACCTAACACGCAAGACTCAAATGCTCAAGTTAGCTCTGATGCATGGATCTCGGAGATCCGGAGCTACTTGAAAGACAACATTCTTCCTGAAGACAATGTATCCGCTAACCGGATATTCAAATTGGCTAAAAGATACACACTGGTAGAAGGGGATCTCTACCGGCATGGTGCCAACGGCATCCTAATGCAGTGCATTACAAGGGAAGAAGGCCGTGAGCTCCTCGTGGAAATCCATGGAGACGAGTGTGGGAACCACGCGTCTTCCCGCACGTTGGTTGGTAAAGCCTTCCGGCATGGCTTTTACTAGCCTACAACACTCCAGGATGCAACCGAGCTAGTGAAGAAATGTGAAGCATGCCAGTTTCATGCAAAGCAAATTCACACACCAGATCAACATCTACAAATGATATCTCCTACATGGCCATTCACCGTGTGGGGGATGGATATCTTGGGACATTTCCCAAGAGCCGTCAGAGGTTACAAGTTCCTGTATGTCGCCATTGACAAGTTCACCAAGTGGCCGGAAGCAACTCCAATTGTGACAATAAACAAGAAATCAGCTATCAATTTCTTGTAGTCCATAGTATGTAGATTTGGAGTCCTAAACAAGATCATAACTGACAATGGGACCCAATTCACAAGCTCTGCATTCCAAGGGTATTGCGAAGACCTCGACATTCAAGTTGGCTACGCCTTCGTAGCTCACCCGGCAAGCAATGGCCAAGCTGAGATAGCAAATGCAGAAATCCTAAAAGGACTCAAGACGTGCACATATGAGCGCCTGAAAAAACATGGAGCCAACTGGATTGAAGAACTTCCGCCCACCCTGTGGGCCAACAGGACAACTCCAAACCGGTCAAGTGGAGAGACACCCTTCTTCCTAGTGTACAGAGCTGAAGCAGTCCTTCCTCCGGAAATCACCTTGGGGTAACTCCGGGTCCGGACCTTCGACGAAGCCACACAATACCAGCTCCGATGTGAAGACCTTGACCTCATCGAAGAGGGAAGGTGCCGAGCAGCTGTTCGAAATGCACGATACCGCCAAGCGCTCTAGCGCTATCATCAAATGCATGTGCATAACTGACAGCTCGAGGAAGGCAATCTGGTACTACGGAGAATACAAACTCGAGAAGGGTTAAACAAACTTTGCCCCAGCTATGAAGGACCCTTCCGGGTGATCAAAGTATCCCGTCCCGGATGCGTTCGCTTGGCAACAGAGGATGGGGCACCGCTCCCTAATCCTTGGAACATCGAGCACCTCCGTAAGTTCTACACTTAATATCATGGAGGTGAGTCTGAAATTACATATGATGTAGGTTATAGCGTCATTGTACAGAGTCGGGTAACTCCTCCGGGAGGACAGTCAGACCTTTCCTGGAAGGTCCACAAAGTTCATGCAACACTTGACACAGTCTCAGAACTAAAAGTGTAGCTAGTTACCCTGGATCAAACGAGAAATGCAACACACTTAGTCTAATTTCGTACCCTAAGAGTGTACTTGTTTCCCCTTTACCCCGGACCTGTAATGAAAGACATCATTATGTGAAAACAGACTCCACATGCATTTACTTTGTACAGGCTCATTCTTTTTTATTTTTCTCTATATTGTCTATAACAAAGTTGTGCAATTCTCAAGAAACTTTAGCTCGAACAATTCATGTATAATTCAAGTTGCATTGTTAATTCTTTCGGGTCTTAACATTGTTGAATGGCCTACTCGCCTGAACGCCAAGCCAATCTAGGTCCGGAGTGTGCTATCGACTTAGCCTGGTCCCGCACCCTAAGTACGCCACTCTACCTACACCCCAGCAGGCCTGAGTAAGGTGAGTCCAAGAAACAATCGGACCTGGAGAAAATAAGCAAATGCACTTGATTCTATATAGAATTGCAGTCGATCTAAAAGTTTCTTTTAGGAATAGTAAGCCACAAACAAGTTATAGATAAGAAATGGATTTTACTATTTTTCTTGACTTCAGTGTGCAGGAAAAATAAAAATCTCATGAGATTGTGGATGAAGCCGGAGCTATCAGAGCTTCAACATCCCCTAAGGTGGCCCACTGTCGATGCTTTAAACATTGATAGTAGGCGTCGCTGGAGCTACCCAGTTCCGACAAATCCAAGGGACCAGCCTTCAACGTGAAGGAAAGATGGTGGGAGGACACCCCAGTGGGGTCCACTGTCAACTCTCCGCGTGTTGACAGTGGTCGCTACCGGAGCTACCAAGCTCCGACAACCCTAGAGGACCAACTGTCGACGCTCTACGTGTTGACAAGGGTCACTGCCGAAGCTACTAAGCTCCGACAACCTCAGGGGGCCCCTGCTGTCGACGACTTCAGACCTATATTCTACAAGTTCGAAGCATGCAAGTCTTCAACAAAATGCTACATCCTTTTGGTACATGTTCGCAATCAAATTGTGTACATCTACCAGGGGGCCAAGTGAGACAAAGGTTGAAGACAAAAAATAAAATTCATAAATTTCATAGATTTCATTCATCTGAAGACAAGAGATTACAAAATTGGGGAAAAGAAGGGAAGATACAAGTGGGAGATACAAGGAGAAAGTCCTATGTCCTATGGAAGAATGAGGCGACCTTTTGGGCAACCTCTGACACGCTGGCCTTGGCGACATATCCCCCTCCGTCGATGGGACCTTCAAGCACTGGGTCTAGTGGGAAGTGAGGATCCCGGCTTGTGTAGCACGTTAGCATGTACTCTGCGACATTCTTCACCAGGGATTGTCCTTCAGTTTCCAACTGGTCCACGATGACATCGCCCATCTTGTTGAGCTTGTTGCCCGCCGAGCTCAACGCCTTCAGTGCCTGGTCCAGCTCCGGCTCTGGATCGTCCGGATGCACGGGATTGAAGCCCAGCGGTGTCAGCGCGTCATTTTCTTTGCCCAAGAAGTCCCATACTTGTTGGGACTCTGCAGCCCTTGAGCCTTGCACTTTTTTCAAGGACCTCTTGGTCGCTGCAAGCTCCGAGCCCTCCTGGGCAAGGCGCTCAACCTCTTTGGCGTGCTGCTAAATCTTTTCATCAACTTGACTTTCGAGTTTAGCAAGCTCCTCTTCCTGGACGTGGATCTTGTTCCGGCAGTCGACTAGGTCTCTCTCGCGGCCCCGCACTTTCTTATCCCTGGCAGCAAGTTCATTCTCCCTCTTGGTGAGGTCCTGTCCCCGCTGCCAGGCCTTCTTCTCCTCACTCTCGCAAAGCTCCTCTTGCTTCTTTGTGCGCTCCGCGAGGCTCTTATCACCCAGAGCCAGCCTTTGAGTAAGATCCTCCTCCCTCTTCACGAGGTCATCCCGCAGCTCCAGGAGTTTTTGCTCTTCATCTTCGAGCTTTTTCTCCCGCTCCTCGAGAGCCTCCCAGCGCTTGACGAGGCTGTCGTGGATCGCACTGAGCTTCTCCTGGCGATCATTCGCTGCTTCATTAGCAGCCACGACCTGTTCGTGGATGGCTCGAGACTGGTTGTCAAGGGATCTCACCATGCTTTCCCTCTCGTCTAGCAGCTGGCCCTAGTACTCCATCCAAGCCTTCTCCCTTTTGACCCACTCCTTATCGTCTGCCAGCCTTGTCTGCGCCAGCTTGGTGTCGAATTGGAGCGGTTGCGCCACCTCATAAGGGTTTAGCGCTCCTCCTCGAGGTCCTTGCTGTCGTGGTAAAAGGCCAGCTGAACCTGGCGAAGGCTGGAGCAAGCGTTGTCGACGGATAACGACAAGGGGATTTGCTCTGAACCTGCCGGGGTCCTCTCCGCTGGCTCTAGTGGTTTCTCCATAACAAAAATCGGGTCCCACTCTACAAGAACGGTCCCCTGATCTTCCGCGGCACTAGGGCCGCCCTTTGGGATAGCCTCGGTCGCCGTCGAGGAAGGTCCTGCAACGGAAGTTTCTACCTCCAGAACCACCACCTCCGGGGCAGGTGTTGAAGATTCGGCAGGAGCTGAGGCCACTTCTGGCTCCGATGTTGGTGCCTCCTCCACCGCTGGTTCAGGCACCGACGCTTCGACCCCCACCAGCTTGGGCACCGACACTTCTGCAACAACCAGCTCAGGCGCCAGAACTTCATCAACCACCGGCTCCACCGCCGGGGCTTCAGTAACATCGGGCTCTAAGGCCGGAACTACAGCTACCTCCGGCCCCGAGGCCAGAGCGTCCGTCATCACAGCATCCAAAACCGAAGCTTCAACCTACGGAGCTGGTCCGCTGGTACATCTTCATTCCCGTGGTACGGCGCTACCACGGGAGCATCGGGAGATGAATCGAGGTCAAAAACCATGACAGCCGGCGCCGGGGCTGCCGCGACCTCGGCCACCACCTGGGGCGGCACCGGGATTGAAGCCGGAGCCTCCGCCTGCACAACATCAGCCGCTGTTGCAAGAACCGGAGCTTCAAACCCTTTTTTGGGTACCCTATAGATGAAGGACGGAGAAACTAAATATATGATTACAACAAAAACAATCAACTGTGGTAAAAAAATCAAATTTACCTTGGAAGGCTTTCACTCCAGCTAGCGCGGAACCTCTTCACCGGATGCTCAGGGCCCGACCCTGTCGCTACTGGCGTAGTAGCTCCGGAAGGCTCTCAGGAGCTTGCTTCCCCCGTCAGCGACGTCTTGGTTGAGGCCCCCCCTCGACTAAGAAGGACCTTCGGACCTAGAGCCCTTAGCTGGCCCCGGTACCGGAGTCACAAGGCAAGACCTGGCATCCCGGGGAGACGCCGATGCTAGAGCTCGTGTCGCCGTTGAAGACCTCCCCTGCCGGGGAGAAGGAGCCATTGTGGAAGGAGCAGGTTTGACGGACCTCCCGTCAGAGTGCTTCAACATCCTCTTTCGGCTAGACGGCTCAGCCAACTCTTTGCCCTTCCCTACGACTTCATCCCTCTGTCTCGGAGCAGGAGCAGGGCCACCCACGGAAGCTCCGAGGATCACCAGCTTGGTGGTCGGATGCCTCTCAACTTCACCAAGGTCGTCAAGCACCAACATCTTCTGCCGGAGATCCCTGCTGAACTCCGCCTCAATGTTCAGAGGGAGGAAAGCCGCCGGCGGAGTCAAATCATCACCTTTGACATCGATGCCATGATGGAACTTCTTGAGATGAAGATCCAAAGCTGCGCCTTCCAGATTGGACTTCAAACCGGTCTCAATCCAGTCATCGTCCATCACACTGTTGAGGGCCCAGGCGAGCTTCTCCCTCTTCTTCAGCGGAGCCCACCTGTTGACCAGGAAGTTGCAGAAGATCGTTTGGGGGGTCACCCCTCCTTCCACACATTGGCGCTTCCTGGTCAAGGCAGGGTTGAAGGCCTCCGACAGTACTGGGACCTCACTCCATGCTTCCGTGTCAACATTGGGAAGACCCTCGGGCAGCTCCAACCTCTCGTGCTCCTCTGCCGTGACGACAATCCAATCCTTCTTCCAGTCGTCCCACTTGCCGGAAGGAAAATACCTCAAGTACTTGTGGGGGCACTTCTTGCGCTTCACAAAATAGTAGAAGCCAAGGTACTCATCACTCTTGCTGGTAGTGTTGATGGTGAAGAAGGTGCGGAAAAGCTCGACGCAATGGGGAATACCTACCCACATCTCGCAGAAGTGGACAAATGTGGACACAAGAAGAAGGGAGTGAGGGCCAAGGTGGTACAACTGCAGACCATAGAAGTCTAACAACATCAAGAGAAAAGTGGAGAAAGGTGGGATCAGTCCCACCATGGCGTACGCGGAAAAGTACACCATGTCTCTGGTGTGCTTCTTCTTGAACGGGAGCTTGCCGGCGTGGACCAGGTGGTTGAAGGAGTCGCTGGACCACCCCATGTAGGTCCGGACCTTCTTCAAATCATCGTTGGTTGTGAGACAGCTCTTGTAGAGACCCAACTCCATCGCAGCACGGCGGGGTGAGAGAGGAAAAGCAAGCAAAAGTTTGAGGATTCGAGCACAAGTTCAAAAGAAGGGGTAAGGAATCCCCAAACAGTGCGCGGTTTCCTTCTTAAGTATGCCCCCGCAACGCTTGGGTGGAAACCGGAGAAGGGCCTAAGATATAGTTCAAAAATTTCACCCAGCCAATGACAAGGGGGCTCGGGGCCACCCCGATGATCAAGTCGAGGTCCTTACCCCAGGTAAACAGTTGTCATCATGAGAGGCGGGAAACCAAGGGCGGCGACCTGATAGGGCGCGCGGAACCGATACGGTTTTCGTATCGGGAACCGGCGACCTTCAATTGCATGAGATCCGCACGCGCAGATCTCACCTATCGCATCCTGGATATGCCATGTGGTGATGGTTTAACTGCGAACCACCACCCCAATGGCACATCCAAAAACCCTTGAAGATACGTCGCAGAAATCGAAAGATGGACCCACCTCTAGCAGAATGACCTAACCCAAAAGGTCTCTCCCAGAGGTGGGCCCAGGGGGCCACTGTCGGTACCTTGCGTACCGGATAACCCTTGGGACTGCAAAGAGTTCAAAGGAACTCCACCTAACTGAGTTTAAGACCTCCGAAGGCCCCACGTGTCACTCGGAACTGGACCTGCCTCCCTTCTATGGTTAGTCCCAGTGCCGCCACGTGTATCGTAAAACCGGAGCTACATTCCATACATGGGAAAGCTCCGAGCTAGATACCTGTGTGACACCCCCAGACCTAACCCTCAACAGAGGGAAGCTCCGGTACCGACACGTGTACAATAGCACCGGACCTACCCATCCTAGACGGTAAGCTCCAGAGCTGCCACGCGTCCAACCACCGGACCTTCAACTTCAACAGGATGATTGGTGGACCTCCAACGGCTCGAACCTTCAAGGGATATGAAAGACTTCAAGACCTAATTATGTATCATTAATGCTATCTTAATGACACAAGATCAGAGGACCCTTAATGCCAGTAACGCCACTATCAAGGTGCGTTACCATGCTGTTAAGGGTAAATAAGTACATTAATTGTGTATTCAACATCAGTAACCGCCAGGGCCACATGTTGGGCCAGGTTGATGATGTAACGGCCAGCCCTTAAACTATAAAAGGACTGGCCGAGCGATACACTAAACACACACGCGCTCAAGCTGGGACTTCCACACTCTGGTCTGACTCACAAGCGCTACACACGTGCGCTCAATACAACAACACACACCCATGGAGTAGGGTATTACGCTCAGGCGGCCCGAACCACGTAAATTCTCGTGTCAACTCATCACCTTGTTCTGAGTCTCTGCGCGCCCCAACCGAACTACAAAACTCCGCGGGCTGCCAACGGTAGTACCGGGAGAATTGCCGGAATCACACTCCGACAGCGACAATAGACAACGGGGCCATCGTCTTTTAATTAATTGACGACGGCTAAATTTAACCATTGTCAATTAACACATAATTGACAATGGTTGACCTAGAACTGTCTTCAAATACTCAAAGACAATGATGGACCATCGTTAATTAAGGCCCGTCTTCAATATGGGCCGAAATCGGGCCTACCCGAGCCATAATCGATGATGGTTAAACTCCACCATCGTCAATAGTCGCTTATCGACGGCGGGTGACCTACACCATCGTCTATAACGAATTTTTAGGTATACCCCACGCCCTGCCAACTCATTTCCCACCCGTCTCTTCGCCGCCCGTGCGCTCGCCTCCATCGCCGTGCGCCCGCCTCCATCACCGTCGGGCGCCCGTCTCCACCGCCGCCGCGCCGCGCCTCCACTACCGTCACGCCACGACTCCACCGCCACCGTGCTGCGCTGCACTTCCACCACCGCCACGCCGTGCCATGCAGCCGTCGACAGCCACCACTGCCGCCAAAGATCATCGCCGCCGTCGCTCTCTTCCTCCTAGGTACGTTGCCACCACTCCCCGTCACCCTGTCCCCGTGTAGCTCCCTCCCGTTGCCCCTCCCTAGTGGTGCCTTCCCCTGCACTGCCTATCTTTGTCACCCCCTCCCCTCCCCTGCGCCACCTCTCGCCGCTGTCACCTCCCCTTGCGCCCCTCCTCCCCAGCACCCCCTTCCCAGCACCCCCTCCCCACCGTGGGTGTCCCTAAGATGGGTCATCAGGTCGTTGTTAGGTGTGTGTTTGTGTTTGTGGCAGTCGATAAAAAAGAATTGTAGGCAGGTGGAGAAGAACACTGTTGGTATCCTGCGTACCAGGTACCCCACGATACCACAAGAAAGGCCAAAGAGTTCCCACGTCCGAGTTGAAGACTTCCGAAGGCTCCACATGTCCCTCAGCACTGGACCTATCTCCCTCAGTTGGGTAGCTCCGGCACTACCACGTGTATCACAGGGCCGGACCTTACTCCCTTCATAGGGAAGCTCCAGTCACGCCACGTGTCTAGTGGCCCCAGACCTAACCCCCAGTAGAGGAAAGCTCTGGTGCTGCCGCTTGTTTAGTAGCTCCGGGCCTGCCTCCCCAAAGAGGGAAGCTCCAGAGCTGCCACATGTCGAGCCTCCGGACCTAAGCCTGCAGTTGGAATAAAGCTGGATCTCCAACGTTGGTAACACCATCGACGGGGTTCAAGGTGGTGGCCATGGCTCCTCTCTTCTCTCTTTTCTTCATTTACTCTCTCTCCTCTCTCTCCCCCTCTCCTCATCTCCCTGTATCTCTCTCTCTCCTCTACCTTTCCGTCTCTCCTCATATCCCTCTCCCTTTCTCTCTCTCCCCCTCTCTCCTCACCTCCGGACCATACATCGATCATTAGTTAGTTTCTTGCTCGCCTCTAGGTTGAGCGTCTCAAGATCGATGTCCGGAGTGATCATTAGTTAGTTAGTTTATTATATTGTTCATATATATTTGTTTATTATTTGAAATTGTTTATTAGTTAGTTTATTATGTTGTTCATTAATTGGTACTTATTGTTTATTGATATTTAATGTTTTTGGGTGATTATTTAATATATGTACATATAGGGGCTTAAGGCCGACTCAGTCCGGCACGGCACGGCCCGACCCGACCCGACACGACACACAATATATGCGTTCATGCTGTATAGATAGTTGTAGTAACGTATGCGTCGAGATGACACGGAAGCGAACGGCGATGTTGAGGACGTCAATCAACCGCGATTGTGTGGACGGTGGATTTGGATGTGGAATTATCATCTAAAACCATCTTTCCTTCTTCTCTTTCTCTCATTCTTTCCTCTCTCATAAATGAGTTAAAAATGAAAGTGAGTAACATAACCTATAGCAATGCATCACCCATTTCGGATCGGCACGTCTCACATGCTATTGGCATGTGAGACGAGAAGGTTCAGAATTGTCCATTTTTGGACAACTTGGGAGTGACCGAGGGAGCGTGACTTGTGACGAGACGCGGGTTTGGATTTGGATGAAATTTCGATGGCATAACCCTGTTGTTCTCTACTGCAGCATTTTTGGGCGTGCAGTGGAGAACAACAGGATTATGCCCCTAAAATTTCGTCCGGATCCGGACCGCATGTGTCATCATGAGCACGCTCTGCTCGGTCACTCTTGGGTGGGTTTAGGACCTATCCGCCTAGTTGTAGGGCCGTGACATCACATAACAATGAAACTAATAATGATTTGTCTTCTTTGAAGGTATACCCTTAAACATGGATAAAGACCACACTTGGATGTATACTGGTTGGAAAAAGAACATGAGGCCCTCAGAGGAGTGGTTCACCAAGATAAATGCTTTCATAGAATGAGCTTTCTCGTTGTCAAACAACAGCAAGGTGCGGTGCCCATGTATCAAATTTCAGAATGCGAAGTGTTTCGACAAAGTGACATTGATGTATCACTTGTGTGGAAATGGTTTCATGCAACATTATGAGTTGTAGACATCTCACGGCGAGACACCTTCTCATGTCATAGAAGATCGAGATGAGGATGACAACACTGGGGCGATTGGATGGACGAGATGCTTGAATCCATAAATCTTGAATTGACGGAGGATCCTCCTACAACGGAGGTTATAGCGTTCTTAAGCTTGTTGAAGCTTCTGAATGGCCGTTGCATAAAAACACCAATGTGACGATCCTCAGTTTCATGACTAGATTTATAGCAAATTAAGTCTAAGTATTCCCTACAACGATCTCGTCAAATTGATCTGTGATGTCCTTCCACAACCTCATAAATTGCCTAAAGATATGTCTCGTTCTAAGAAATTGATTTATGGGCTTGGTATGGACTATGAGAAGATTAGTATGTGCCTAGACAACTGCATGCTTTTCTGGAAAGAGCATGTCAACGAGAACAAGTGTTTAAAATGTGATAAAGCGAGATTTTTTAAAGTTATTAATGACGACAGTACAAAAGTAATGACTGAAGTTGCACAGAAGCAGCTTCGCTATTTGCCTGTCACACCTAGGTTGAAGTCCTTGTTTCTCTAAAAAAAAAACAGCCAGACACATGAGGTGGCACAAAGAAGGTCGATGTGAGAAAGACGGAATGATGGTGCACCCGTCTGACGGTGAGGCATCGAAATCGCTTGACCACTTCGATCCAGATTTTGCCAATGACACGAGAAATATTCACATCAGGTTGGCGATAGATGCAACACCATACTCTTATTGGCCCATGCTCGCAATTCTGTACAACATACCACCATCTCTTTGTATATCCTGGTTCAGGATTGAACGTGATGTTGAAGCTATTGATTGAAGAGTTGAAAATGTTATGGTCAGTAATTGAAGTGTATGACTGTTACAAAAAATAGAAGTTCAACCTTCTAGCTAGATACTTATGGTCTGTCCATGATTTTCTAGCTTACGACATGGTTTCTGGCCGGAGCACTCATGGTCGTTTGACAGGCCCGATATGTGCTTCGGACACGGAATGTTTTCATTTAAATCATGGTGGCAAGATTTGCTACTTCAATTGCCACATACGTTGGTTATCGCCAAATCACGTATTAGGCAACAGAATGATGCCTTTAGGAAGGACACCATTGTGAAAAAAGGACCACTGCAACGTCTCAACGGGTTGGAGATTGCTGAACAGTTGAACAACTTAGTGGTAGATGAAGGTCGTCCTAGATATTTTGTTGGTTACGGAGAGGACCACAGTTGGACTCATATATGTGCACTATGAGAGCTACCGTATGTGAAGTCCTTAATCCTAATGCATAACATTGATGTCATGCACCAGGAACGTAACATGGGCGAATGCATCATAAGCACATGCTTCGATCTGACGGGCAAAACAAAAGACAATATAGAGGCTCTTAAGGATTTGGCAGAGTTTTGTAAACATCTAACTCTTGAGCTAACCAAATCTGGTGGCAAACCGCATGCTTCTTCCTATCTTCGACTAAAAGAAAAGAAAGAGGTATTCAAATGGTTGAAAATATTGAAATCCCCAGATGGTTATGCTGCTAGCCTGAGACGAGCTATAAATGTTAAGACTGGAAATCTCAAAGGGTTGAAAAGTCATGATTATCACATAATCATGGAAAGACTTCTGCCGGTTTTGTTTTGGGGCTACATTGATGATACCATGTTGAAGGTGTTAGCCGAGCTGAGCTACTTTATAGACAGCTTTGTGCTAAAGAAATCACAACCGAGATGATGGAGAAGTTGGAAAAGGAGGTACCAGTGCTTTTACGTAAGATTAATTTTTTCCCTCCAGGGTTCTTCAATCCAATGCAACATCTCCTAATCCATCTTCCATATGAAGCTAAAGTGAGCGGCCCTGTGCAATATAGGTGGATGTATCATGTTGAAAGAGCACTTAGATGTCTTAAACCAATGGTTCGCAATCGGGCAAGGGTTGAAGGATGCATCACCGAAGCATACACCATTCAGGAGATAGGATACTTTTCAAGCGTCTATTTTGCAAAAGAACACAATGTTAATGTTTCTACGTTGCGGTACAATATGGTCGAAGCACCCCCTTGTAGCAGCCTCTCCATTTTTAAAACGAGAGGCACCACGGTTGGTAGTGGCACGAGCTATGATGCTAAACCAAATGAAAAGACAGCTGCTTTGATGTACATTTACACTAGTATAGAGGGGTTGAATGAATATTTTCAGTAAGTGTTTGTTCAACATCTATAATAATTAGCGTGTCGTGTTATACATATATGCTAATCATTCTGTTTTTCTTATTTAGTGAGTTCGATCAACAAAATTGGAAATCCAAGCAGCAACGTACGAGCAGACAAATACAATCTATGAGATATTATGGAGTACATGGAGGGCCTAACTTCCTATCCTAATTTCATGCACATGTAACATGTTCATGTCTTGTTTCTCTTAGTAGTTACGTGTATAGCATAAAATATTCTTCTAACTTCATATGTTGAACAGTGCAAAAAACAAGTCGGCGTTCATGAAGAATTACGATAACTGTCCTACGGATCCATTAAAATTAAAAGCTATGATCGATATGATGTCAATGGGTTTCAATTTTGTTCAACTGAATTTGAATCTCAACGTCCTTTCAGAGCAACATGTAACACCGGAGTTGTGAATAGGGCAGTTGACAACCAAGGACGTGAAATTACTTATTATGGGATCATTAAAAACATCCTTGAATTCAGTTTTGCGGGGAATAAGGTCCTTAATGTAGTCTTCTTTAACTGTGATTGGTTTGATCCTAACAATTGAACTCGACCAAACCAATTTGACATGGTAGAAGTCAAACACAAGGATCGGATACGAGGCTGCGACACCTTTGTCCTTGCACACAAGTCAAGCAACTGTATTATCTACATTATCCATGCGAAAAGTTTAAATCTTGGTGGGTTGTACACAAGATGAATCCTCATGAGCGGTTATATACACCAGACAATGTTGGATACCTTGATCATGAGGTTGATGTTGTTTACCAAGAACAAGAGTTGCCAGACTCTTTTGTCGTCAAGCCTGATTTAGGACTCGATGACTTTGTTGGAGATGCAGAAGACATAGAGACTAGTCAAATGCAAAAACAAAAACAAAAACAGGCAACTACCACGACAGAATATCGGTGGTTCGGTTTACGTTGTGGAGTACATGTGATGCTGATGGTTTTGAAAATTAAGTAGAAGTAACGTTTTTCATCTCTTCTTTTCTTTTCTATAATTTTCATTAAATTCATTGGAAAAATTTACTTTAAATGGGATGTCGTCGAGCAACAGCAGACAGGGAGGGGTAGGGTCATGGAGCTTTCTGCCACCTGCAGTCACGATAGGAGAGGAGGTCTTCCAGGACAATCAGCTTAGCGGAGGTAGACGAGCTCAGTTGGTGAGCTATCTAGCGGAGTCATCACGTGGACCTGCACAACGGTCACGATAGGTAAAGAAAATTTAATTACATAAATGATATAAGTAATTCTTTATTCTATAATATTAATCTTTAAAATTGTTAGGACATCTATACGTTCGAGGACAGGAGGCTAGGGTGTCTCCTTCTTTGGTGCCTTCTTCTTCGGTGCCTTCTTTGGAGCCTCCTTCTTCGAAGCGAGTGCAGTCGGGTGACCCCACTTTTGGGTCACTTGCTTTGGAGCCGGTTCCACAGCGGCGGACTAGGAAGAGCCACTACGTGGCTCCTCCTCCGGCTACTACAAACCCAAACGACTAGATCGTTATTTGTTCGATTGGTGATAGGTAAGTAAATATCTAACAATTCAATTTAGATACTTTTAGACTTATATATATACTAATTGAGAATCATGTATCAGGACTTAAGAGGATGCTTCATTCATGGGCCAGGGATGCCACACGCTGGTAAACGGTGTCCTGGGCCATCTAGTCCGTTTGCGCTACCCCGGTGTAGTGAACGAACGCGCTGCCACGTCTTGGGATGACTACTATAGGGCCCAGGACGTTCTACTCGGCAAACACCAAGAGGATGTTTGGCAGGACTTCATGGTAAGTATGAACAATACCTGTGTAATACAAATTTGATATAAGTTACATGCATTTACTTGTACATTTCTTTTTTCAGGCACGATATCATTTGGAGAACGAGGCCGAGCAGATGGATCACACTCGTCACGTTTTCCATAACTGCGCTAGGAAGATCGTGAAGCAGTCACTATCGATGGCTCGCATTCAAGCTACGAATGTGTACTTCAAGTTGCATCCAAACAAGTGTGAGTAGGGCACGAAATCGGCTGACTTGTACTTGACTGAGGTGCAGTATGCAGAGGTAAAATTTTTAGTTTACTTTGCTTCATTATCTGATTGTCATCAATATTTTCATTCAATAATAAGTTTGTGCAGATTAGCGTAGCATGGCTTGACATCCATCCGGATGCGTGTCGTGTCCTGTGTGGTCTTTGGGCGAGCGAGGGCTTCCAGGCAGTATCTAAAACCCGTCGAGAAAGTAGAGGGACCGACGAAAAACATTGTTTGGGTGGGGACAACTACATACGCCTTGCTAAATGGATGGTAAGTGCTACTCATATTCTATTAAGTAGTTATATAATCTTCATTGTGCTAACATGTATCGATAGGAGCACGAGAGCGGTCAACGGCCGAAACCTATCGAGGTGTGGAAGAGGGGTTACTTGGGAGTGACCCATCGCAGCCTGACCAGCTGTCTTCTCAGACAGCGACACAGACTTTGGTGAGTTATTTTTTCAACTTAATTGAATTCTCTTTAATAGTTCTAATGACGTTATTTTTCTGTATTTTTAGGCAAAGTACGGGGAGGAGGTGCGTAGGATTAGAGGCGAAGATTTCGATTGGCAGAGCACACCAATCGTCCCCGGAGCCGCGTATGCAAGCGGTGGTGGGAAACCTCATGGACGGTGAGCTTTGTTATTTCTAATTTATTGTTACCAACTTTGAAATACAAAGATTTAATAATCTTATTTTGTTGTGCAGGTTAGCCATCTTCGATGGAGTGGTCGACTCAAGGCAGGCGCGGGCTTCCTCGAGAGCCTCTTCATCACATTAGGGCGGTTCCAACAGCAGCCGTGCGAGCCGAGATATGGAGTTCCAGAGTCTTCTAGAGGAGCTCCAGAGGACTCAAGAAGCGCTCAGGGCTACGAACGAGGCGTGGGCAGCGGAGATCAGGGCTAGGGACGAGGCGCAGAGGTCTAGGGATGAGGCGCAGAGGGCTAGGAACGAGTATCAACTGTCATCGATAAGCTACTATTGACGATGGTGTAATGGGACTGTCGTCGATTATGGCTTGGGCTTGCTTTCAGCCCATTGAAGATGGGCCCTAATTGAAGACGGTCCACCGTCGTCTTTAAGTAATTGACGATGGTACTAGGTCAACTGTCATCAATTACGGGCTAATTGATGACAGTTAGATTTAGCCGTCGTCAATTACTTAAAAGACGATGTCCCCGTTGTCTATTATTCTGGCCATCGTCTATTGTTGCGATTCCTGTAATGTGTCTTCTCTTCTCTAGTGCCAGGGGAAAATGCGCATGAGTGTTTTTATACCCGTGGCAACCGTCCATGGTGTGGACGGCAATGCCATATCGCCCCAACAGTCCGTGAGCAACAGTCGATTCTGCCATCGTAGCTGCCACCGTAGCCAAGTTGTCCACAGTGTGGATGACTCCCCCAACACGTGGCCCAACCGTCCATATTGTGGACGGCTCCCCCACCACGTAAACTGTCATCCACACTATGGACGGTTTGGTGCCTATTTCGGCAAAAAAAAATTCTGCAGGCTATTAATATAAATTGATTAAAAATCATGCTAAAATAAAGAGTTCTTTCAGCTGGTGCTGAATTAAGAGGGCGACATACATAAACATGTATCATTATACATAGGGTTCTTTTAAAGGTGGTGTGTAAAAATGAAGATAAAAATACATGTGCTATTTTAGAGAACCGTGTGTATAAATAACTATGATTCATACCAGGGGCTGAATTAACTCTTCGTGCGCAGAAATTTATTTGCACAAGTGGTTCTTATCTTTAAATTGGTTATAAGGAAATAAAACGCATGTACGTGGCTTTAGAGCGGTGTTCTTATCTTTGAGTTGAAGCTGTCCAATTTGAGTCAAGACACACGATGCGTGAATGCTATAGCTGCTGGCTCTGAGATGACATTTTCGATAGCCAAGTGGGTCTGGCCCTTTCGTTGGACAAGCCAACTTCGCCACAACTCTCTTTGGGAATTTAATCCAGTTAGGCAAAGGTTTTATATATTATTTTCTATTTTAAGTTTACAAAGGTATTAGTAAACTGTATGTGCTTCCAACAATTCAACTCCTAACAAACTGTTGTAGATCAGGGGATATACCCCGTCGCGCGCGGCCAACCCTCCCCCTTTCTCTCTCACACCACCAACGCCGCCACCTCCTAGCTCCCGACGCCGCCGCCTTGCCGCCTTCTCACTAACAATTGGACTCATATATGTAGATTATGGAAGCTACCATATGTGAATTCGTTGATACTAACGCAAAACATTGATGTCATGCATCAGGAGGGTAACATGGGAGAATGTATCTAAGCACATGCACATATATGACAGGCAAACCGAAAGACAATATAAAGGCTAGAAAGGATTAGGCAAATATTTATAACCGTTCAAGTATTAAGATCTTTGAAAGTGGTGGTAAGCTACATGCTTCTTTCTGTCTTCGACCTAAAGAAAAGAAAGAAGTCATGAAGTGGTTGAAAACTTTAAATTTTGAGATGGTTACGCAGCTAGCCAAAATGAGCTGTGAATGTGAAGACCGGAAAGCTCACTAGATTGAAGAGTTATGATTATCACATAATCATAAAAAGACTTCTACTTGTTATGTTGTGGGAATATCTAGATGATGTAGTGTAGAAGGTTTTAGTCGAGCTTAGCTACTTCTATAGACAGTTCTATGCTAAAGAAATTAATATAGGGATGATGGACAAGTTAGAGAAGGAGATACCGATACTAGTATGTAAGATGGAAATTCTTTTCCTTCGGGTTTCTTTAATACAATGCAACATCTACTTATCTATATCTATTCAAAGCTAAAGTTGGTGGTCCTGTGCAATATAGGTGGATGTATTACATTAAAAGAACACTAAGATATCGGAAATCAACAGTTGGCAACAGGGCAAGGGTGGATGGGTGCATCGCCGAAGCATTTACTCTTAAGGAAGTAGGATACTTTTCAAGTGTTTACTTCACAGAGGAACACAATGTCAATACTTCGGCAATGCGGTACAATATAGATGAACAACCACCTTGTAGTGATCTCTCCATTTTTGTAACAAGGGGCACTACTATTGGTAGTAGCACGGCCTACAATTGTAGCAAAGGAGAAAGGACAGTTGCTTTACTCTACATGTATGCTCATACATATGGCATGGAAAAATATTTTAAGTAAGTATTTGTCCTACATTTATGCTAATCACCTTGTTGAAGTGTTCTTGCGACACTTCTTGTGGACCTACTATGAGAGCAGTTCGCAGAGGTTCTTGATCGGTAGGTCTTTGTGCTCAAGAGAGATTGCGCGTATGGAAGATGGTGAGACAGTGGTTTTACGTGGTTCAGGCCGCCGGAGCATAATATCCTACTCCACGGTGCGAGTTGTATTGCTGGTATGAATGCATGTGTAGCGTGTGTATGCATTGAGATTGGATGTGTGTGACCTTATCTAAGTCGTTGGCTGCCCGATCCTTTTATAGTATAAGGCCGGGCAACTTACAAGTGGGGTTTGGGGTCTGACAAGTGGACCCAAAGCAATCTTGTTCTAAAGATCTAAGACTTCTCGCATAAGCTTCCTCTCACCATGGCCTGATGACCCGCCGTCCTGCCACCTCAGACGCCAGTGGCCCATGTGTAGTTGTTGATGATGGCAGGGGATGTCCCATCCGCCTATCTTGTCGTCATATGCTACCCACTTGGGAGTGTGGGGTAGCCCTGTGGCACCTTCACTGCGATGTGACTGGATGCAGTAGTACCTGACAGGGGGTGTGCACCGCACTCATGCGCCCGGGGAAGGCGTGTGTCTTCAACGCGTGAGTGGACAGAGCACGCTGCTCTTAACTCCCGCAACCTACTGCTTGGAGAGAGAGAGAGAGCCATTGGCCACATATTGAGTCCGGAGCCCACCTTTTAGGAGAGGCGGGGTCTGGCTCCACAGGACACGTGGCAGGTCCAGAGCCCACCTCGCATAAGAGACGAGGTTCAGATCCACAGGACCCGTGGCAGGTCCAGAGCCCACCACCTTTGAGAAGAGATGGGGTCTGGCTCTGCGGGACACATGGCAACATTGGAGCTCGCCTCTACGGGGAGGCAAGGGCCTTAGCCATTTCATCCTGTGCGAGGGGGTATCCGGTACTGAGGGCACCGACAGTGGTCCCCGGTCCCACCTCAGAAGAGGTGACAATCCAGCAGGTGAGCCTTCATTTTGTCTTGTAGATGTGACACCAGCGGCCCCCTAGGGGGCTCTGGTGCTTGAAGAAGCGACACCGGCGGCCCCCTGGGAGGCGCTAGAGCTCGAAGAAGCGATATCGACGACCCCTGGAGGCACTGGAGCTCGAGGAAGCAACACTGGCGGTCCCCTTGGGTGGTGTAGGAGCTCGAAGAACCGACGCTAGCAGCCCCCTGGGAGGTGCAGGTGCTCGGAGAAGTGACGCTGGCAGCCCCCTAGTAGGCGCCAGAGCTCGAAGAAGTGACATTGACAGCCCCCTTGGGGGACGTCGGAGCTCGAAGAAGCGATGCTGGTGGCCCCCTAGGAGGCACATGTGCTCAGAGAAGTGATGCCTACGGCCCCGTGGGAGGCGCCAGAGCTCGAAGAAGTGACACTAGCGTCCTCCTTGGGGGTGCCAGAGCTCGAAGAAGTAATGTCGGCGACCCACTAGGAGGCGCTGAAGCTCGAAGAAGTGACACTGGTTGGAACTCGGAGAAGTAACATTGGCGTCCTCCTTGGTGGGCACTGGTGCTTGGAGAAGCATTGACAGCACCTACCGCAGATGTGTAGAATGTCGACGGCGGGCTCCCTGTATGTCCTGCACACACGATAGGCAAAAAGTAATTTTGCTTATCGCTCACCACTTCTCTGCTCTTTAGTTTTGTTATGGCTTGCTGTCCTTAGCTAATATACGGGGCATGGGTAATTTGGTGTGACAACATTCAGGGTATGGTCGCTTCCTTGCTCAGGGCATGAGCCGTCCGACCCCCTGTACTCAGCTATTAGCATTGGGAGGTAAGGTGCGCAGGCTTAGGGTACGGAACCAAGCTAAGCAGGTTTCACACCCTCGACCTCCAGCTTGGCGTTAGCCTTTCAGGGATGAGAACCATTCGACACCATGGACCCCGAGCAAGAAAATGACCATCGGACCCAAAACACATTGCAGGTACCTCATGCAGGCCCGCCTTTAGTAGGATAGCACAACTCCAACTAGAGACGAGACAGGAGAAATGTAATCAGGCATATGGTGGATGATATGTGAAAGTAAGCAAAAAATTAAAGCATATTGTAAGTAATATTGCTCGTCAGTCACTCCCTTCCTACTCTTTAGTGTTGTTATGCCTTATGGTCCTAAGCTGACGAGCATGACATGGGTAATTCTGTGCATTATCATCCGAGGCCTGGTTCCCGCCTTACTCGCGGTGTGAGCCGTCTGGCCCCCAGTACTTAGCTATAGCGCTCGAAGGTAGGGTTTGCTTGCTTAGGGTACAAAACCAAGCTAAGCAGGCTACACACCCTGGACCTCTGGCTTGGTATAGGCCTTTTGTGGGGGAGACCATCTGGCGACACAGGACCACAAACAAGGGGGCGACCGAAAGACCCCAGACACGTTGCAGGTACCACAAGCAGGCCCGCCTGCAACTGGATTGCACAACTACACTAACCGTGATAGAGGGAGAAAGTGACCGAGTATATACTGAGAATATGCGAAAACGAGCATGATTTGATGATCATTTAATTAATGTGTAATTAAATAAACATAAACAGAGCATAGGGCAAGACAGTGGTTCTTCTAACTTGGTAATAATAGGAGGAGATAGGCTTTACAAGAAGGCAATGACCCGCTTCAGATGACAAGGGCAGCAAAGTGTACAGGCTTAGGGTATGGAACCAGGCTGAGCACTCTGGACTGGACCCCCATAGCTTAGTTGCTTCGAGCGCTGCTCCTAGATGCTATGATACCCTTTTAAGAAAAAACTGTCCTACCGCTGCGCTAAGGGTGAAGCTTACCGAAGTGGCTCTAGGGAGGCAAAATGTACACGCTTAGGGTGCAAGACTAGACTAAACAGGCACCACACCCTGGACCTCCCACCGTGCCAAGAGTAAAACTTACAGTGGTAACGCCGAGGGAGCAAAGTGTACACGCTTAGGGTGCAGGACCAAGCTAAGCATGTTGTACACTCTGGACCTCCCACAACGTCATGGTTAGACCTCATCGTAATGCCTTGGTGACGTCGCTGTCGCCGTGGTGGCAGGAAACCACTTGACATCTGTTGACAGTCCTTAAGTTCCTTATTTAGACCATCAATTCACCGCATAATGTGCACAAAAGAGAAACACAACATAGTTGTAGGGTTAAGAACTAACCAATTCCACAAGTGTTGGTGTTTATTCGTTTGCGGGTGAATTTAGACCCAAAAATACCAAGACATGCAGGGAGTAATCCATAAAATAGGGTTTCGACGAATCAGACGACACCACATGTCATCACATGGATCAAATGGCCCACAAACACAAGTATCCGAGGCCATCAAACAGTGTAGCACCAATATCACTCAAGGGGACCCACCTGGCAGAGACATGGAGAAAGCACAGCCCCAGCGGGGCCAAGACCAGGTCGGCCGACGCCCCTAGTCGACCGACTTGTTCTTGCCCCCAAAAGCGGTCAAACTCCACATGGTGGCTTCTCCCGGCTTGAAGTGGTCATGGGTGACTGATTCGCGCGCAATTGGTGGCGGGAACCGACTCTCCCCCCCCCCCCCCCCCCCCATAAATAGAACCCCCCACCTCACTTCACACAAACACCAATAGTTGAGAATAGAACATCACTCCAAAGGTTTATAGTAGTCTTAGAGGCTGCCAAGTAGAAGGAGAGTGTGGTGAAGAGTTTGGGAGAAGGAGGCTTGGGCTTGTCAAGTCCCTCTTCTACACTTGTACCCCTACAAAGGTGTTATTCAAATCAAGTAAGCCTTTGTGAATCCAGTTCAAGTTTGATTGTCAATTCATAGTAGTTTGCTCAATTAGTTACATGTGGGTTCATTGCTTTAATTCATTAGAGGCTCTAGTTGTAGCTTTTTGTTTGAAACAACTAGAGTTGTGATTTAAAATGTAAGCGTGGTGCTTAGGTTAGAAGTCACTAGTGAATATCTCGTAAACCCACGGATTGAAGAGGAAGGCAGTAGGTGGTGACAGCCCCATCTGTACTTTGTAATCCTCCACGTTCGGCTATGTCGTAGGCTCTTGGCGTGAGTCGCCTAGTGTTGCTAGGGGTAAACCCGTGCCCGAAGCTAGCAGCTACTGCAAATTCCTTTGAATTAGAATCAATACTTTTAATTCCTCTCTCTTCCTTACCTACCAAACAACTTTGTGTCCTTGGGTGGATTAGCTCGTTAGATTACACACAAGTTCCTTGGATTCGATACCCTTGGAATACTCTCTTAAGGGGAAGTGCTACACGACAGTTTCCGTGCACTTGTGGATTTTCATCTGTGACGTACCAGCCGTCAACAAGCATTTCTGGCACCGTTGTCAGGGAACAGTCGTTGATGTTAATATTTGAACCTTGTTCACCCTTGTATCTATCTTTTCATCTTATCTTCTCGTTTCTTACCACCACCACATATATGGAGCAGCCCACCATTCTTTCATATTCTGCCCCAAAGGGTAGGTTCTGTGAGCCACCGCCTTCGGTGGAACCCATTTGTTCTACTAGCTATGAACTTCGCCCTGGCTTTATAGCCATGGTTCGGGAGCAATCCTTCTTAGGAACGGATTGTGAAAAACCCTTACCACCATCTAAGAGAGTTCGAACAATTGTGTTCATGCCTTCTCAAATGGAAGTTGTTTCCTTTTTCCCTTAAGGAAAAAGACAAACAATGGTACAACGACAACTTTGGGAAGACAAACGGAAATCGGAATGAATTACGAGACAGATTTTGTCTCGCTTTCTTCCCAATTGCCCGAATTGTGTCTTTACGGAAGGACGTACTATGCTTCCGGCAGATGGAAAAGGAATCCATAGGTGTAGCTTGGGATAGATTTTCTCTTTTGAGAAGTTCCGGCCCAGATTTGTCTATCTCTGATCCGTTACTCTTGCAACACTTCTATATGGGATTGAACAAAGAGTTTGCCCTACATCTTGACATTACGGCTGGAGGATCTTTCCTCCATAAGACGTCGAAAGAAGGCAAGGATCTTCTAGACCAAGTTCTAGAAAATTCTTGCTTCATTATGGGTCTTAATGAGCTCCCTCAAGGGGAAGTAGTGTCAAGATCCGAGGACGAATCCATGGACAAGGAAGAACCCATCTCTTGCTTACCCCACACCTTGTCGGAGGAATCCTCTCCCGAACCCGAAACTACAAAGGAAGAAGAAATTCAACCTTCGGAGTTTCCCTTCTACTTCAAGGAAGAGATATTTGAAGATTTTGGAGATACCTCGAAGTATTGTTGCCATAGGAAACCATCATTGCCTTTAAATCCACCTTATCCACCTGATGGAGTGTTTGTCCAACAGACGGTCAAGTAGTTAACCTCTATATTAAGCAGGGAATGGACTGCAGAAGTTGAGCTATCACCCGAAATCCTCAAGATGACCTCACCTTTGGCAACTATTCTATGTTATATTAGAGGGACACCAATGAAGGTCCTATACAACCCCACTGTTGGAGCAAATCTCATTTCCGATTCTTGTGCTCTCACCATTCTTGGCGATGTGCCATTGGCACCAACATGTAAATCCTTTCGAGACTCTTTCAGAAACATCCATGAAGGATGCAGGGTTTTGCAACAGGTGTCTGTAAGACACGAGATACTGAGGCAATCCTAGATTTCCATGTGTTCAAAATCCAAGATTTCGACATTATGATTGGGATTCCCATTGAGGAATTTCAAATGGAAATTCCTTTGGAAGGAAACCACAATGTCAACCTTGGAGGGAGAAAGTTTTCTATTCCTATCCTGCATTCTAGGAACACATCTGCAGAATCTCCCACCCATGGTGAACCATTAGAGGAGGTTAGAACTCTTCAATTCTTAGCTCATCCCGAAATAGAAGAAGAAGATTTCATCCAAGAGGAGGATGAATTTCAGGAGGCAATTGAATTGCCAAAAGAAGAATTCTTCCCAAAACCTCATGTTGAGTTAAAAATTCTACCTCCAGGCCTATGTTATGCCTTTCTAAATGGCGATTTGGAAGCCCCTGTCATCATAAGTGACAAGCTTTCGGATGATGAGACTCTCAAACTCATTGCCATGTTAGAAAAGCATAAAGCTGTTTTTGGCTATTCCTTAGAGGATCTTAAGGGGATTAGTCCAGAGTTATGCACCCATGCATTCCCATTGACCTCGAGAGTGTCCCTTGAAGGGAACCTCAAAGGCGATTAAATAATGGAATGCAGGAAGTTGTCAAGAAGGAAGTCTTGAAACTTCTGCATGTCGGGATTATCTACCCTGTTCCTCAAAGTGAATCGGTAAGCCCAGTTCAAGTAGTGCCCAAGAAGGGAGGTATGACGGTCGTTCAAAATGAGAGGAATGAATTGATTCCTCAACGAACCGTCACGGGATGGAGGATGTGCATTGATTACCGAAAACTTAACAAGCCTACAATGAAGGATCATTTTTCACTGCCCTTCATCGATGAGATGTCAGAACCATTGGCAAAACATTCCTAATTTTGTTTCCTTGATGGGTATTCAGGTTATCATCAAATCTCAATCCACCAAGACGATAAAAGTAAGACCACATTCACATGTCCCTATGGCACTTATGCCTACCGGCGTATGTCTTTTAGACTGTGCAGCGCTCCTGCTTCTTTTCAAAGATGCATGATGTCTATCTTTCCTGGCATGATTGAGGAGATCATGGAAGTTTTCATGGATGATTTCTTCTTCTATGGGAAAACTTTTGATCATTGTTTGGGAAATTTAGACAAGGTCTTACAAAGATGCCAAGAGAAGGACCTAGTACTTAGTTGGGAAAAGTGCCATTTCGTGGTCCATGAAGGCATCATCCTTGGGCACTTAGTGTCCGAAAGAGGAGTGGAGGTGGACAAAGCAAATATTGAATTTTTTTGAAAAACTTCCACCTCCTATCAATGTTAAGGGAATCCACAGCTTTTTAGGTCATGCGGGGTTCTATCGGTGATTCATCAAAGACTTCTCAAAAGTCACTAGACCCCTCACTAAACTACTAGCTAAGGAAGCTCCCTTTGATTTCAATGATGTATGTCTTAAATCATTTGAAATGCTCAAATAGGAACTCATCTCAGCTCCAATCATTCAACCTCCCGATTCGACGCTGCCATTCAAAATCATGTGTGATGCTAGTGATTTTGCTGTTGGTGCAGTCCTAGGCCAAACCAAAGATAAAAAGCATGATGCAATAGCCCACCTAGCAAAACTCTAACAGGGGCTCAACTCAATTATGCACAACTGAAAAAGAGCTCTTGGCGGTAGTTTTTGCTATCAATAAGTTTATGTCCTATTTGGTTGGAGCCAATGTAGTCTACACAGACCATGCTGCCTTGAAGTACTTGCTCACCAAAAAGGATGCTAACCAAGGCTAATCCGTTGGATTCTTCTACTCCAAGAGTTTGACTTAGAAATCAAGGATAAGAAGGGAGTAGAGAATTCTGTGGCAGATCATCTCTCACGTATGGAAGTCACCCAAACCATGGACATTCCTATCAATGACTTCCTACAAGATGATATGCTCTCAAGGTGACTGACTCTCACCCTTGGTATGTGGATATCGTGATCTTCATGGTCAAGGGATACGTACCACTAGAGGAAAACAAAAAGAAACTCATCTATGAGAGTCGAAGACACCTTTGAGATGACCCATACCTCTATCGAGTCTATGCTGATGGCCTTCTTAGAAGGTGCATCCCATCAATCGAAGGCAACAAGATTATTGAGAAATGCCATGCTAGCCCCTATGGTGGCCATTACGATGTTTACCATACCCAGGCAAAGATCTAGCAATGTGGATTCTATTGGCCTTCTATGTATGAAGATACAAAAGAATTCATTCGCAGATGTTGGAAATGCCAAAAGCATGGAGGAATCTCAGCTCACAATGCAATGCCCCTAACATATAATCTCCAAGTGGAATTGTTTGATGTGTGGGGTATTGATTTCATGGGACCTTCTCCTTGGTCTTATGATTGCGAGTATATCCTGGTGGTTGTAGATTATGTGTCAAAATGGATAGAAGCTTTGCCATGCAAAAATGCTGATTCCAAGTAAGCTAGGAAAATGTTCCATGAGATAATTTTTCCACGCTTTGGCATATGGTCATAAGTGATGGAGGGTCTCATTTCATAGATAAGACCTTTCAAAGCTTTTTGAGGGAGCTTGTTGTCCAGCATAATATTGCTACACCATACCACCCACAAACAAGTGGTCAAGCAGAAACATCTAATAAGCAAATTAATAATATTCTGCAAAAGACCATCTTGGAAATGGGAATGGGATGGAAGCATAAACTACTGACGCATTGTGGGCATACCGTACTGTCTACAAAACACCTATCGACATGTCCCCTTTCCAACTTTTCTATGGGAAAACTTGTCATATTTCTGTAGAGTTGGAACATAGAGCCTATTGGGCCATCAAGCGGTGGAACATGGACTTTCACGAAGCAGGAAAGCACCGATTGAAGCAACTCTTTGAGATGGAAGAGTGGAGAGATAAGGCGTACCATAGTGCCAAAATCTACAAGTAAAGAACTAAAAGATGACATGATAAGAGGATTACGTCTAAAGAGTTCAAACTTGGAGACAAAGTCCCACTCTTAGATTCTAGGGTTAAACTCTTTGGACATGGGAAGCTCAATAGTAAATGGGAAAGACCCTTCACCGTAGTAGAAACCTCATCTCATGGAGCAATCACACTCCAAGGTGATGATGAACATCTATTTAAAGTGAATGGGAACCAACTCAAATTATTTCTCAAAGCCCATAAGGATGAGACAAAAAAAGAAACTGACGTGATAAATCTTATTGATTTTCACATTGTTTTCTATCTAAATTCTCCGCGTCCACTTAATGGGCCTATCCAATTATTCATCTATGGGGCCCATTAAGCCAACCCACGAAAACTTGGCAAAAACGGAGCCAGGAAGGGGTCGGCCGAACCCTAGGGTCGGCCGACGCCCCCCTTGCGCTGTCAGCCTTCTGTTTTCGCATGCGGACTCTCCCGACGTATCTCAACAAGACTCTTGGTGCTATCGTACTTTTCCCACTTATTTATTGACGGGAACAGAGAAGGGAACCTTGCATCATATAGAAAAATCCATTTCCTGTTCCAAGTCATGGCCGACAAGAAGATTGTGCCTCATCCCCACTCTAGCTCAACCTTCAACCTGAGCGGAGACATCATGCCAGCTAATGACAAGTCCCCCTCACTTTGGAGTCCATCATGACACTGGATGTCGTGCCCCTTGCTATCATCCCGCCATCAACGAAGACTCCGCATGGGTGTAGCACCACACCTCGTGGTGCTGAACGGTCGCTCTCCCCTCGGAGGAAGCCCATGAAGTCGATGACACCTGCACGTCATCCGACTATGGCTGGCCTTAAGTCAGTCAAGACCCATCTTTTTGAAGAGAAAGATGAGTCTCTCCCAACGCTGTAGCCTCGCGAGGAGTTCATGTACACTCTAAAGACCAAAGACGGTGACGTAGTGAGCCACCACTACAAGTCACCTACGCGTACCTCGCCTGAGCGTGTGGGAGACCGCCTCATTATCCATGGGGTGCGCTAGCCTGATGGAGGCTATGCAAAAGGCTTTTCAAGAAAGTGGATAATTTGGTGATGGAGGAATCAATGGGCTCGTCACCCTCCATGATTTGGCGTAACCTCTCGCCGCCTGCTATCAGAGGGCCACCTGGCCAATTTGAGGACAGCGACGGGAAATCTCCTCATGTCCCTAAAGTGGCACAACTTTCTAAAGAGTTAGATTCTCTCTGTTTGGAGAACAAGAAGCTATCGAACTTAGTGGCTGAAGGGCGCATCGAGAGGGCGGAACTGAAGGATGAACTCATATCCCTCAAGGAGGAGATTGATGGTGTTCGCCCGTGGCATGAGCGCCAAGCTACGGCGCATATGCAATGCCGTCAGGAAGCCTGACATCTACAACGCTCCTTAGTGTAGATGTCCCGACCGCATAGGATGCTTACTAATTTCATTTAGTTTGATTCCATTTTTTTTCATTCAGTTTAGGTGGATTAATGTAAGCATCCCCATATTTGAGTTCAATAAAAGGAACTTACCAGTTCATCTAACCTGGTAAAGTTCCATCTTTAGTTTATTTTGTGTGAATAAAGAATTTAGGGAACAAGTGTGGGAAGGTACCCAAATTCGCAAAATCCCAACGTACATCATTAGTGTTGCATCTCAAAACACGTCACAACCGATTATATGACTCAACACGTCGAAACGGAGCAACAGAGAGGCCAGAAGGGGGTCGGCCGAACCCCCTGTTCAACCGACTTGTTGTGGGCCCCACATGGCTTCGCTTCGCATCACAAAATTGGTTTAGATCTCCTACCCCTAAATATGCATGCTACACTACTGTTTGAGTTTATTTGATATCCAATACTGAATATATGAAGGGAATTCAACTCAACGATTAACATTTAAACTTGGTAATCAAAATTTGCTTCAGCTGAAAATTTGAATACTTTATATTTCGATTTATTTCCTTGTTCATGATTCTCACAAGCATAATAGGAAGACATGTCGTCTAAGTATTTGACCAGTGTGATATGGTAAATGAGTTACTTGAGGAGATATCTCCTTGCTTGAAATTGATTTTTGATGTTTGCATAATTTGGAGTCTTGAACTTTGCCTGATTCTCTCATTGGAAATTTAATTACCCACCAAGGCCATATGATACATATTCCTGAAAACCACATGCATACGCCACTTTGCTTTTCATTGAAATTTGTCAAAATCGTGACCCAAATGATTGACATGCATGAACTTTTGACTTAAAAATTTTTGTGCACCCTATTCATGCAACATTTCTCACATTGAGAATTTGCATCCACCATTCATCCATCCAATAAAGAAATCCATACATTTTGGTCATAAAAAATCTCTCTAGAAAAATAAAAGGGAGTAGAAGATATGGCTACAAATTTCAAAAAAAAAGCATCTACTCTGCAAAAAAGGAAGCATGCCAAAAAAAAGAGAAAAAGAGAGTAGCCATGTTTCATCCTTAAAGAGAGAAACCATGGAGACCACATACATCCATCCCATTCGTGTGCACAAGAATTTCCTTTGTCAGTTTGTTTGTTGCATAAGTCTCTCATAGGATCAAGTTTTTGACTTAGTAATACATAAATTGCAACGTGTGTCACATTTATCCCTACGAAGCTCCAGAAATAGCCATGTTTAGTATAGGGACAAAATTGGCACGACATGCCAAGGATGAAAACACTTCGAGAGACTTGAGAGATTCCAATTGAGAGATAAGAGCGCATAACCACACTGTTCTCCACTCCACGCCCGAAAATGGTGCAGCAGAGAACATCAAGGTTATACCGTCAAAATCTCGTCCAGATCCAGACTTGCGTGTCGTCACAAGCCACGCCACCCCCCCGATCCACTCCCAGGCTGTCCAAATAGGGACAATTCCGATCCTTCACGTCTCACATGCCAATAGCATGTGATACATGCCGATTCGAAACGGGTAATCAAATTCTATAGGTTACGTTGCTCATTTTCATTTTCAATCATTTACAAGAGAGGAAAGAACAAGACAGAGAAGGAAAGTTGGTCAGAGTTGAATGTTCTAAGTCCGGATCCACCGTTCAGGCGCGGTTAATTAGTCGTCCTCATTGTCCCCGTACGCATCTGTGCTCGTCTTAACGCATACTTCACAACTAGAATCATCTTTCACTACAGTCCTCTAAAGCTACCAAAATTATAAAAATATTTACTATATTACATACACATAATTAGTCATCATATCGCAAATCCCAAAAAGAAACAATCACATGCATGATACGAACTTTTAATCACATTCAATTCATATAGCATAATGAATATGAATCACATTCCCGAGTTAGCAACTATATAATATGAATCACATTCACGAGTTAACTCTAATCACATGATATGATAAAGCATTACTTTCACAAGTTAGCAACTATATGATATAACATTCAGCTCTAATCACATACAACTCTAATTACGTAGTTGCAATGCACCTAATATGTTACCTTCACTTAGAGTTGAACTGGCGGGCGAGGCAAACGGGGGCGCCGGCAGCTAAGGCGTACGAGGGTGCTGGACAGGGGCCAGATGGAGGGCTGGACGGGGGAGGCGGTGGGGACGCTGACCGGCCGACGGGCAGGGGCGCCGGCGAGGCGGCGGGCAGGCAGCAGCCGAGGCGGACGGGGGCGCCGCGGTCGCCCACAGTCGAGGTGGATGGAGGCACTGGATAGGGGGTCGGACAGGGGCCGGACTGGGGGCTAGACGGAGAGGCAGAGGGGACGCTGGTCGGCCGGCCAACGGGCAGAGGCGCCGGTGTGGCGGCGGGGTGGCGGCAGTGGCAGGCGGGGGCGCAGGCGAGTAGGCGTGTGGGTGAGAGAATGAAGCGTACATAGGAGAAGAGAGGAGGCAAAGGGATTAGGTTTGGAGTGGGACCCACTTAATAGTGTCGGTTTGGCCATGACCGACACTCTTAGAGCCTGAGCCAGCCGGGCCCGCTGTATGAGCATCGGTTTAACCGACACATTTATTATAAGTGTCGGTCTGGCCGACGCATTTAATATGTGTGTCGGTTGGCACTAGAAAACCGACGCCTCTAACTTATGGGTGTTGGTTTTTTTAGACTGTCACCTCTAGACATGTTAAATGCGTCGGGGCCGATGCATATAAGTAAACCCACACCCTATTCATCGTTTCCTATAGTGGGCAATTGTTTTCTTGACTTTCTGAGTATTGCAAATCGTTACATCATTTCGGCAGGGGAAGATCCAAAAGAACTACATTCCAGCCATTCCACTCTTTAAATACCCAAGATTCATATGGTAGCCACACTCCAAAAAAGGGAATTCATGAATTGAGGTATGAGTTGAAATATCTAGTATTCCCTTATAAGCAAATTTATGACAGCACCTTAGTTCTTCTTCTTGCCTTCACTCGAGGATGAGCAAAGGACTAAGTGTGGGGAAGTTTGTTGACGGTCCTTAAGTGCCATATTTAGACCATCAATTCCACAAAAGAGAAACACAACACAGTGGTAGGGTTAAGAACTAACCAATTTCACAAGTGTTGGTGTTTATTTGTATGCAAGTGAATTTAGACCCAAAAATACCAAGACATGCGGGGAGTAATCCATAAAATATGTGTAAAAGCCCGGAATTTCTTAGTGCAAGGTTCATATGGGAGATGTAAAAATTTGAATGGGAAAAATAAAACAAATTGGCAATTAAAAAATCAAACCAATTCAAACTTTAATGGAGGGAATTCAAATATTAAAAAATTTCTCATGTTCAAACCTTGCCAAATTAAAAATCTGAGTTCACCAATAAACTTCAAATATTCCAAATAGCCTCTCTGCCAAGTTTCAAATTGTTTGAAGCTCATTTGCTATTTAATTCAGTGGCTCCACTAAATTCCATTGAAATTCAAATTTGAATTTGAATTTTACCTGAAACTTGTCCAAATATGAAATCCAGTTCCAGAATCGGAATCTCCATATTTGAATTGGCCTCTCCACAAAAATCTAGCTTGGAAATTTGTTGGTGGGTGAATTGAAGTTCTAGAGAAGGGATGAGGATGGGAATTGTGGGACCCACTGTCAGCCTCTCCATTACGTTGAACCGACGCTAGACTCTGTCTCCCCGCCGATCGATGTCCCCACCGCGCTCCAGCCTGACACCCGGCCATGCAAGCAGCTCCGTGGCGCCCTGAGTTGAATGTCTACCCTTCCCACCGTGCCTCCCCTTCCCTTATCACCCCACACGCCATCGGCACTCCGCCGCTCACTTCAAACGCAAGAACCCGACGACTCCTTGATTGCACAGCTCGCTCCAGCCATCGTTTGAGAAATCTCCAAACACCAAAAAGTAACACAAGCTTCCGCTCTACCATTCCCTCCTATTGTATCATTGGTTCCATGCTTATTTGCGGGGTATTTTGAAGATTCCTGGCCGTCGCCAGAGTTGGAGACAATCGCCGCCTCTGCTCCACTGCCGCCAGCCCTCAGCAAGCCGTGTTGTGCCTCAACTCCAACAGCAAAAGGGATAGCCATCATGACCTTTTCCTCATGGTGAAAACAATGCTTCATTTCCTTAGGTATCGAGCAAATGATTCGAGTTTTACTTTCGGCCGATGAATATGAACTAGCTAGGTTTTCAATTCGATTCACTTTCTACGTGCAACCATCCTTTATTCTTTCATGGATATTGTTCAAAAGCTCATAGCGCAAACACCTACCAAATCTCAGCGGAACCCATCGAGGGATTGCCGAGAGTTTCGAGTTTTCCCCGCCGCCAACAAAAATTGCTTTGTTCACCGTCGGGTTGAAAGTTGCAATCCGTTACACCCCATTTTCTTCTCATTTTTGTGTTCCTTATGATCCCAAGAAGCTATTCCACTTTTTCCCATATCATTCAAGCCTAGTTCGAGGTTCATCGACCCTCGTCGGAACCCTAACTTCGTCACCGCTGTCGCGCGTAGAGTTCGGGTCACCGCCGGCTGGCGCCAACCACTCCAGCGTACTCAGAGCACATTTTTAGGCATAGGCGGTCGGTACCAGGTGGGATGATGTGCGGGAAAGCAGTTCCGGCGACCCTCACCGGCGTGCGCCACCGCACCACCCACGGGCGACGCCCCTGACGCGAGGTTGAAGAAAGCTGGCGGGTCCCGCCTATCGGTGTAAAGTGGGAACCCCAGATCTAGTACGGCTGGTGATCTTTTGTGGCTACGCGGGTTAATCCAGTGATCTCTTATGTGGCCCCTTCCTGATTGGTTGGTTTTAAACTAGTGGGCCCAATTTGATTAATTCAAACTTTCTCCTTCCCAAATAATTCCAGAAATTTAGTCAACTTCTAAATTCAGTTACTCCTAGTTGATTTGCTCAAAAATTTCCAAATAAATTCTGGTAGACTCATCTTGATATCAACTTTGCAGTGGTGCAATTTGTTGGACATTAAACTCCCAAAATTTGCATAATTAATTCCTTTGACCTAACTGCTTGGGAAATTAACTACTCCTGTTCTGTTAATAGGAGAATTCCCAATTTTGGTAAAACACTCTTAAAAATACACTTGATCTCCAGTAAAATTTCAAGTTCATTGGACTTCATTTACTGGGTTGATCAGTGTTCCAAATCTCTATGTAATTGAAAAATTAGGAAAAGTACAGTAACCATTTCAGAATTTCTTACAAACTTGTAAAATCAGTTTCTCCCTGTAGGAAGCTTAGAAAATTGTGAAACAAATTTTCATAGAAGCAGTGAGACCCCCTCTGTATGGTAAAACCACTGGTATCCATGATAAAGCTCCAGAATTAAAACCCAAAATTTAGAGAAGCCTTTTACTTGTTGGAATTTTAGAGACCACAAGCTTCCTTGAACATCTCCAATTTTTGGTCCAGATCTTCCTCATAGCACCTAGTGTCCACTGTAAAAATCCCAAAGCCAATTAAAATAATTTGCATACCTAATCAATGTTAATAAGATCGTTTCTATAGTTTCTATATCACTCATGTACTTTATATATTGCATCTCATAGAGTGACCGAGATCGAGGAGGACCAGGAGCCCATGGAGACTCTACTTCCAGAAGCTAACTTCCCCTCTGACTGGCAGCCAGGCAAGCCCGATTTACATTTAAGAAATCTTGCAAAGTTTTCATTTATACACACTATATGGATGAGATGTATTGTGCATTAGGTCTTGTGCAATGAAACCCAGTTGCATGGCCAGAATAATCCAGAGAGTGGTTTGGGTAGATTAATACTCCATGTTTCGATATGCTATGCTTAAGGTCTAGTTGGAAGAAACGGTAGAAGTCGAGAGGTTGGAAACCTTCTCGCGAGACTAGTACTTGGTTTACACTGGATTGGAATTTTGAGTTTAATTAAGAGGATTCACTTTGATAAATTGGAGACTAGACAGGAGCATAGGATGCAGCAGGACATGGTCCTTGCTGCGTAGTCCTACTTGTGTCGATTAAGGCCCGTCTCGTGCGTGACCCTGTTGGACAAGTTTGAACTGTACTGGGTGCATACTGGCTATATGGGATCCAGGAAACCAATGTACCTTGAGGATCCTATGTTGGAACCTTTTCAATCGGCTTAAGCTGTCGGCTGTTAGTACACTGGGAGTCAACTCACTCATGAACATCTCACAGCGGAGGTGCACCTTGAGAGAGCTCGCTGTTCGGGTCGATCGAACTGTCTTGATATGGGTTAGTCTTGGGAAAGGTGGCTGCTTGCGACATCAGTGGAGTGTGCCGTTGCAACTCCGAGTATGGGCGTACATGTCATGCAGTCCGGGTGTCTACTAGTTGCAATCACCGTCGCTCGTGGTTATTTGAGCATACTTGGACACTGAGTCTTGACGTAGTAAGAAGTGAATATGGTTTATTGGAATTTGATACTTCTTGATATATGGTTGTATTGCAAACTTGTATGCAGTAGTTGTAATGAAAACTAAATTTACTTTCCCTGAAACCTTAACTTGATGCTAAAAATGAAACTAAGGATTCATTTGTAGACGTGTCCTTTATGCAAATTCAACTTCCGGTATTTAGAGTTTCTAGCATGTAGAGTTTCATGCCTTAGGTGAGACGGTTAAGTCTTGCTGAGCGTCAAGCTCACGGTTGCTCTATTGTTGTTTTTGCAGGTATTATTAGCCTATGCTTATATTGTGGTTGTCCATGAGACCTCGAGCCTGTCGAGATGTATCTCTCATGGAAACCTTGCCGCTGCTCTCTTCTTCGTGTTGCTAGTGAGAATCGTCCGCGAGCATGGACAACTTCTCTTGTTCATAGTTAGTTGAGAGTGTGAGTATGAAATATTTCGTTGCATTGTACATTTTGTTGTAAAAGAGAATCATATTGTGAAATAAAATATTTGTGTTGGTTATTTTGTATGGTTTTTCTTGTGTGCTGTTGGGTGTTGCATCGCACAGCACCACCCAATGCGATTCCTGTAACGTGTGGACCCTGGTCCCCACAACTTGGTATCAGAGCCGTATTGGGAATAGCACTCTTGAAAAGCGCCTATTTTTGAAAACTACAAAGTAGTCGAGTGAGGATTAGTTATTATGCCCACATAAGGTCTATTATAGTATTAGTTACTTAAGGTGGCAAGCTAAACTATGTGTTATTATATTCTGTAATGATGCTTCGACGTTAGGTAAGAGGTAAGGTACACCACAACAAGCGGATCAGTTGTGGTAAGCTTACCATGCGAGAGGTAGCATGTGATTATTTCCGTGGCTTGGCACGGAAATGTCAATATGAATCTCTGAAACTTTCCATGTTTCTGAGAACATATGACACGCAGTACACCAACGTGCTTCAAAGTTAGTGGGAGCCCCTGTCGGGTGGGACATAACCCGATGCGCCCCCTACTGGTGCAGCACTATGCAAAGACGTGGGACCCCGTCGGGTGGTAGAAAACCCGGTCATGTACCTCG
Organism: Tuctoria greenei; assembly: GCA_036927565.1. Taxonomy (NCBI): domain Eukaryota; kingdom Viridiplantae; phylum Streptophyta; class Magnoliopsida; order Poales; family Poaceae; genus Tuctoria; species Tuctoria greenei. The sequence goes on from JAYESD010000010.1 coordinate 3,202,557, forward strand.
AGACGTGGCTTAGCTCGGGGCGGCCCATATGGAATGATATGGGAGGAATGTTTTTACTTTCATATACATTATTGTGAATAGATTGCCCGTGCGGGCTGTGCCGTACGGTACCATATGATTGATTAGTAATTTGTGTGCAGTGGCAAGTACAATAACTGCATTATTTGTAGATCAAGTAGAAAACGTTTATGAGTGAACGTTATTAGCGCCACCGTTGAGACATATGCCAGAATACCGGTTTAAGATTTTTATTTGGTGAGGACGTAGTACCAGCATTGCATTCGGGTTGCACCGGCACATGGACGGTTAAAAATCCATGCCGAAGGTGTATCTCACAACGCAAGTGTCAAATTAATATCCAAAGCAGATTCCTATCTTGAAATTATAAAAATGAAATTTGAACCAAAACTGTAAACCTCTGTTCTTTCCTGTGTTATTCTGACAGAAATTTAGCTCCAGTTTGAAAAGTCATATCTCCTGGTAGAATTATCCCATGAAGGTGTTCCATACATGGTTGGAAATATATGAGAGTCCTCTAAATAATTTATGTTCATTACCAGAGCAGAATCCCCCTGGATCATAGCTAAAATTTGAAAATTCCAAAACCTGTTAAAACTGGACAGAAACTGGAATAGTTTCTGTACTTCTCACCAATTTGATCATAACTCTCAGTAGAAACATTGAATGAGGGCATATGATATATTTATGGAAACTAGATGAGATATGTGACAATGTTGTAATTTACAGTTTTGGGCAAATTTGGATACTTTGTATATGGAAAACTGTGGACAAAACAGCCATATACAAAGGAGGTGCTGTCAAAATTTCTCAGGAAATCTGGGAACATTGTCAACTTTGGAAATTCATCTCATTAACCAGAACTGAAATTGAAGCAAATAAATACATTATGGAAATTTCAGGAAGTGAAATACAATTTTTTTGTTCACCTCAAAGTATGATTGTGCCTCTAACTGGATAAAAATCTCGAATTACTCCAGACTGGTCAATTCTGGCAGAACAGTTCATCAATGAAGCATAAGTTTGAAAATTTGCGCGAACATGAATATTGTTATACTTTCACAAAGTTCTTGACATGTTCATGTTTTCCTTATCTTCACTTATTGCTGAGATCGAACTTTGATTCATCGCAACTTCATTTGTGCAATATGGTTCGTACTCGCTCATTGAGTAAGGTCGGAAGTTCTCGTCGAGACGGTGATGATTCGAATCCACCGCAGGCGCCACCATCAACGGTATTGTTGGATGTCATGTCAAAAATGTTCAAACATCACCAAGAGAACACTAAGTTAATTCAATCTTTGGTGCAGCAAGGCCTAATTCATCAAACACAGCAAGTTATTCCACCTCGAAACAGTTATTTGGATTTGTTGGCAATGCGAACGCCAATCTTCACGGAAGCAACTGAACAATTAGAATCAAATGATTGGCTTCGTGTAATGGAATCCAAATTTGGTGTGTTTCCCTGTGACGAGTATCAGAAGACATTGTTCGCTGCTCAACAATTCCATGGAGCTGCAAGAGCTTGGTGGGCAGAATATAGTGCAACTCGCCTTGAAAGTCATCCGATAGCATGGAATGAGTTCCGTGAGGCTTTCCGTGCTCGTCATATTCCCGCAGGGATTATAAAGACCAAGTATGAAGAATTCGTTGAACTCAAGCAAGGGGACATGAGTGTCCATGAGTATTTTAAGGAGTTCAACCGTTTGGCACAATATGCACCCGACTACATGAATACAGATAAGTTGAGATGTGATCATTTCTTCAGAGGGCTAAGAGTCAAACTTCGAGCTAGGTTGGCGTTGTTCAATCACGACAAGTACAACGAATTAGTCGATGCCGCTATCCTACAAGAAAAGGAAGATCTTTGTCTTCAAGCGGAGAAGAGAAAGCGGAGTATTCCACATGACAACACTAGTGTTGTTGCTCAGAAATACTGTTGGTATATCGTTCGCCATCTGGTCAAGAATGGCAGCCATCTGTCCGACCATCATATCAAAGTCGCCCGCTGCTTGCATCAAGTTTTGAATCACCCCCGCAGCAGCAGCACATAAATTCTTATCCATCTCCACCGCAGCCAGAGATACTCAGTTTTCATCCACAAGTTAGCGCTGAACGGACTAAATATCCGTGCTTCACTTGTGGTCTTGTGGGTCACTTTACTAGATATTGTCCAGAGAGAAATCAAAGCTGCAGCCAGTCATCATTTCAACATTCAAGTCAGTTTCCCAATCAGCAGCAAAAGAAATCAAAGCTTGACAGTGTTCACTATACTACCATTGAGGGTGTACCGGAAGGAGAACCCGTGTTAGCGGGAATGTTCACTGTCAACCATATACCCATATTGATTCTCTTTGATTCTGTTGCTACACATAATTTCGTAATCAATCCTTTGTGTTCAAGCACCAGCTTCCAACCACTACCACAAAACATCGCTATCTTATATCTTCACCCGGAGGTAATATTACCGCAAGTGATGTTATCTCTCGAGCACCATTATGTCTGGGTGGTAGAATATATCCCACTACTCTTATCATCCTTGAAGGTCAAAATATGGATGTAATCTTGGGAATGTTGTGGTTAAGCAACCACGAAGCTATTCTAAACATCAGTCCTCGCACCGTTGAGCTCAACTCTTCAACTCACGGCCACCACACCTTAATTCTTGAGAACATGGTTCAAGAAAATGCAGTAGTAAATCATTCTGTAACAAGTACATTGGAAGACATTCCAGTGGTCCTTTGAATTTCCAGATGTATTCCCTGATGATCTGCCGGGTATGCCACCCGACCGAGATGTGGAATTCAAGATTGAATTAATACCAGGAACTACACCTATCTCTCGACGACCATATAGAATGGCACCCAAGGAGTTAGCTGAATTAAAGGAGCAACTGAATGATTTATTGAGTAAAGGTTTCATTCGCCCGAGCTCATCACCTTGGGGATGCTTGGCTCTCTTTGTTAAAAAGAAGGACAAAACATTGCGACTATGCGTGGATTACCGTATGCTTAATGCCGTGAGTATCAAGAACAATCCACTACCATGTATGGATCTGCTCTTTGACCAATTAGTGGGTGTTAAGGTATTCTCTAAAATGGATCTTCGGTCTGGTTATCATCAGATTAAGATACGATCGGAGGATATACCGAAGACGGCATTCTCAACTAGATATGGACTTTATGAGTATTTGGTTATGTCTTTTGGTCTCACAAATGCCCCAGCACATTTCATGTACTTTATGAATTCAGTATTCATGCCAGAGTTAGACAGGTTCATCGTGGTGTTCATCGACAATATTTTGACCTACTCCAAGTCAGAAGAGGAACATACCGAACATCTCAAGATCGTGCTTCAACGACTGCGTGATGACAAGCTATATGCCAAATTCAATAAATGTGAGTTATGGATTAACCAAGTTCCATTCCTTGGTCATATTATTTCAGCGGAAGGCATAGCTGTGGATACAAGTAAAGTGGTACAAGTGCTGAAATGGTATTCTCCCACATCCATACATGAAGTCTGTAGTTTCTTGGGTTTAGCAGGCTATTATCGAAGATTTGTTCCAAGTTTCTCTAAAATTGCAAAGCCTATGACGGATTTATTAAAGAAGGGCAACAAGTATATATGGAGTGAATCATGTGAAGAAGCCTTCAAACTCTAGTGAAGCATCTCACAACAGCCCTGATCTTGGCTCAACCCGATACGACGAAATCTTTTGATGTTTATTGTCATGCATCCGACATCGGATTGGGATGCGTACTTATGCAAGATGGAAGAGTAATTGCATATGGATCATGACAACATCGAAATCATGAACACAACTATTCGACACATGATTTCAAGTTGGCAGCAGTAGTTCTTGCACTGAAGATGTGGAGGCACTACTTAATGGGAAATCTAGTACATCTCTACACATATCATAAAAGTTTGAAGTACATATGGAAGGAATTAAATATGAGACAACGGAGATGGTTAGAGTTAATAAAAGACAATAAACTTGAGATTCTTTATCATCCCAACAAGGCCAATGTGGTTGCCGATGCACTTAGTCAAAGGTCTCACATTCATAATTTGACCATCGGTCCTATGGAAGAAGATGAACCAAGTCTGCGTGTGATTCCTTATGGAGCTTTGTATAACCTTGCTCTCATACCTACAATCAGAGAGGAGATTGTAGAGGCTCAGAAGAAAGATAAGGGAATGTCTCATATTCAAAGAAGACTTAAAAGCGGAGAAATGAAATGTTTTCAGGAAGACAAACAAGGAACTTTATGGTTCAAGAATCGAATAGTGGTACCCCGGGACATGGACCTACGGAAAAAGATTTTGGATGAGGCTCACTTGTCCAAATATTCAATCCACCCTAGCAGCAATAAAATGTACCAAGACATCTATACTAAATTTTGATGGACTCGATGATGAGAGAAATAGCGGAGTATGTGTCCGAGTGTGACACATGTCGGAGAGTGAAAGCTGACCACATGAGGAAACCGGACTGCTGCAGCCACTGAAAATACCGGCATGGAAATGGCAGGATCTGAGTTGGATTTCATTGTCGGATTGCCTCTCACCTTTCATAAGCATGATTCCATTTGGGTGATCGTTGACCGGTTAACGAAGTTAGCACATTTTATTCTAGTGCATATGACGTACAATGCGAAGAAATATGCGGATTTATACATATCAAGAATTATGTGTTTACATGGAGTTCCCCGCCCATTGTATCCATTAGAGGATCGTTGTTTGTTGCTTGTTTCTGGAAGCAGTTGCATGCATCATTGGGGATGAAGTTAATTCATAGTTCCGCATATCACCCTCAAACTGACGGACAAACCGAGAGGGTAAAAATTGGGATGATCATTTACCATTGGCGGAATTCTCATATAACAAAGGATATCAATCTAGTATCAAAATGGCACACTATGAAGCTCTCTACGGCCGGAAGTGCCGCACACAACTCAACTGATGCGAATCTGGTGAACGAGTGGTATATGGAATTGATCTAGTAAATGAGGCTGAAGAGCAAGTAAAAGTTATTCAAGCTAATCTCAAAACCGCTTAGTCTTGGCAAAAGAGTTACGCGGATAAAAAGCGTCGTCCTTTAATCTTTAACATCGAAGACCACGTGTATCTCCATGTCTCTCCGATGAAAGGAATTCATCGATTTGGAGTAAAAGGAAAGTTGGCTCCACGATTCATCGGTCCATTTGCTATCACTGAAAGATGTGGTTCTGTTGCTTACAGATTGGAGTTACCAATAACTCTAGCTGGTGTTCATGACATTTTCCACATATCCCAATTACGGAAATGTCTCAAAACATCTACCGACATCCGCATTGAAGAATTGGAAGAATTGAAACCGGATCTCACCTACGTCGAGCATCCAATCCGGATTATCGATGAAAATCTCGTGCCACAACGAATCGGACGATGCGGTTTTATAAAGTTCTATGGAGTAACCACACCACCGAGGAAGCAACATGGGAGAGTGAAGATTATCTCCACACAAAGTATCCAGACATATTATCATCTTATATCCGGTAATCTTTTTACCTCCGTCTCTTCTATTTGTAATCTCGGGAAGAGATTATTTTAAGGGGGGAGGAATGTAAAAGCCCTAAATTTCTTAGTGCAAGGTTCAGATGGGAGATGTAAAGATTTGAACGGGAAAAATAAAACAAATTGGCAATTAAAAAATCAAACCAATTCAAACTTTAATGGAGGGAATTCAAATATTAAAAACTTGCTCCTATTCAAACCTTGCCAAATTAAAAATCTGAGTTCACCAATAAATTCCAAATATTCCAAATAGCCTCTCTGCCAAGTTTCAAAATTTCTGAAGCTCATTTGTTATTTAATTCAGTGACTCCATTGAATTCCATTCAAATTCAAATTTGAATTTGAATTTTACCTGAAACTTGTCCAAATATGAAATCCAGTTCTCGAATCTGAATCCCCATATTTGAATTGGCCTCTGCACAAAAATCTAGCATTTTTGGACATTTGTTGGTGGGTGAATTGAAGTTCCAGAGAAGGTATGGGAATGGGAATTGTGGGACCCACTGTCAGCCTCTCCATTACGTAGAACCGACGATGGACTCTTTCTCCCCGCCGATCGATGCCGCCGCCATGCTCCAGCCTGACACCCGGCCATGCAAGCAGCTTCGTGGCACCCTGAGTGGAATATCTACTCCTCCCACCGTGCCTCCCCTTCCCTTATCACCCCACCCGCCATCGGCACTCCCCCGCTCACCGCAAACGCAAGAACCCGGCAACTCCTCTGTTCTTGCTCGCACAGCTCGCTCCAGCCATCGTTTGAGCAATCTCCAAACATCAAAAAGTAACACACGCTTCCGCTCTACCATTCCCTCCTATTGTATCATTGGTTCCATGTTTATTTGCGGGGTATTTTGAAGATTCCTTGCCACCACCGGAGTTGGATACAATCGCCGCCTCTGCTCCACTGCCGCTAGCCCTCAGCTAGCCATCTTGCGCCTCAACTCCAACAACAAAAGGGATCGCTATCATGACCTCTTCCTCACGCTAAAAACCGTGCTTCATTTCTTTAGGTATCAAGCAAATGATTCGAGTTTTACTTTCGACCGATGAATATGAACTAGCTAGGTTTTAAATTCGATTCACTTTCTACGTGCAACCATCCTTTAATTCTTTCATGGATATTGTTCAATACCTCATAGCGCACGCACCTACCAAATCTCAGCGCAATCCATTGAGGGATTGCCGAGAGATTCGGGTTTCCCCACCGCCATAAAAAATTGCTCTATTCACCATCGGGTTGAAAGTTGCAATCCGTTCCACCCCATTTTCTTCTCATTTTCGTGTTCCTTATGCTCCCAGGAAGCTTCTCCACTTTTTCCCAATCCAAACCACTATTGATCCTTTGCAACTTTATTTTTCAGTTTGGTTTTGTTGAGTTTGTGTCCGTGGTTGAGTTATATTGCTAGTTTAGAAAGTGTTTTTGGTCTTAGTTTGAGTTTTGCATTGTGTTGCTTCACCCTTTGAATCACGTCATCATGTCTAGATTAGATTCATCTATGTCCAGTTCGGTATTTCGATCATACCTCATTCATATGAACTCAAATGTTTTTGTTCTTGTACTTTCTGAAAATCATGAAACATTATCTACAACTTTCATATTCATAAGATTTTTAGAAAACGAAGTTATAATGGTCAAAATTGCATTAGATCCGAATCTGTTCTTGATCTAGAATTTCTAAACAGTCTGTATTTCAGGGGGCAATATCTCCTATTGTTTTGATTCAAAAAAGGTTTTCCATATACGCAAATTAAAGAGGAGAGATAGACCTACAATCTTACTGTTGTATGTTTTCCGATTTGGAGCCTCTAAGTTTGCCTAATTATCTTTGGAAGATTGAGCAAAAAAATTGTAACACACCAATGAGATATCTTTGATGACTTTGCACTGTGTTTTTTTGCAGCACATTCTAGAAAAAAAAAAGGCAAGTGCAAAATAAGATACAAAATCTGCACAAGAACCAAAAAGAAAATAAAAAACAATAAAAAACCAGAACTGTTTGCATTCTTTGTGTTCTCTGATTTTGTTACATGTCTTGCTAGCTTGAACTACTAGGAACACATTTAGACCAGCAACTTTGACAAGTACTTTGAACACTTATTTAACTTTACTATATGATTTCATTGTTCCTAATCCTTGCTACGATATAAAGTGCTTCCAGGCTACACTTTTCTGTTGAGTTAAATTCTTACACATTTGCAATCACCCCATTCTCGTTTGGTTCTTCACACAGGCCACCGTTTGCTACCTGCAGTGCCGGTAAGAACACTTGTAAGAGCGTGGTAAGACGCTTGAGAGTGTGTGATTCTACTTTCACCTTGCAATTTCCATATGTAGTTGTTAGGGATAACATATTTTTGTTGTCTTCTATTTTCTACTAACAATATCAGGGAAAAGAAAGTGTGATGAATGTGCTCTACATGTTGAGTTAGTTGACATGAGGAAGACGATGATGGGGCTGCTCACCAAGAAACAAACACCAATCGAGGCTGCACATGACATTCATACCACATTTACAACTTCTATAAGAAGTAATTACATTCTCCCATCTCTTCCTTTGTAAGAGAGTTTTTGTTATGATAAATATATTACTTGGGAAACGCGGATGGATAAATTTTTTGGACGATGTCGTATGTGTGAAAGGAGAAAGATTAGTAATATTGCTAGTATATTAGTTGATTGTGCGTTAACTTGGTGGGACAACTTAAGTGATTTAGAAAATCACGAACATGGAAAAATACGAAAATTCTTATGCGAGGAACTGTTGCTAATGTATCTACTTGCAAAGATGAAATTCAGCAATTTGAGGAGCAGGTATTTGTTGTACATCCTCTTGTGGCTAATCTTTTGCAGGACAATGTAGAAAGGAATGCAGCTGATGCAATGAAAAATAAAGTGATAAACAATTTTTGTGAACTTTCAGATTCATCCATTCATATTCCGCCCACATTTACTGCGGAAAATGAGAATGAAGGTAATGCACTTCACAATACACTTATAGATTATGAGAAGTTTTTGAATGTCTCAAATTTTTCTCTCGATCATGCTATTGGAGAGCAAAAACTCGAGGAGCCTTTTTTGAAAACACCTTTATCACTAGATATTTGTACTGATTCTTATGATAAAAATGAGTTATGTGATGATGCTTCTATTATTGTTATGCCACAACAAGTGCATGAACTAGATGATGTTGTTTTCAATACAACAACCTGTACTAAAATTAGTCATTTGATTCCCATTACTCGCAGAAATGATGATCTGAAATTGTTGTCTTCTCTAAATACTTTAGTTTATATTGAATTTGATATCCTTTGTGATCTAGATACTATAGAGAGAAGAATATTTTTGAAAACGGAATTACCGTTGCTGACCAGAAATACTTTTCATGCTATAGGCAAATATGAACATAGTGGTATATTTATGGTGAATAAAGTTTACATACGTCAAATGAGAAAGCTTCTTTTGTGTTGCAACAACATGGTAAAGTAAACGGATGCACTAACACTAATAATGCCTTGACAAGTTTTTCTTGTATTTTTTTCTTGCAGCAGAGACAACATATAAATGAGGAGCATTGTTCGCTGCGGTTGTGCACTATGGATAGCTCTCATTATATTGACAAAGCAAGCCTCTTTTTCGGACATACGATCAAGCCAAGGACGGCTTGTTCTCAAGAAGGAGAGAATGATGAGATCATGCATACTATAATTGCACATACAAACATTGTACATTGTTTATTTGTTTGGGATCCTGGTTCAAGTGAATGTGCACGCTTATTTGATAGAGAACATGGAGATGGCACACTATGTCGTCCACAACCTTGACCTCCTCCTTTAATGCATACAAGAGGATTTGAAGGCGTTATACATTTGGACCCACACATGAGATAAGATGAGCTTGAGTTGAGGACGACTCCAATTCAAGAAGGGGAGGATGATGAGGACATGACTCCTATGGATACACACAATACTCCATTGATCTTACAAGATGCAAATTATTAGAGTTCACACACAACAATTAATTTCAGAGGTGAGCTCGTTCTTAGATGTTTCCTTATATGTTTTTGAGAATAGATTGCTACCTAATGACTTAATTGTGATTAGCATCCATATAGAGGTTCAAGGAGTACTTGGAGGAAGTCTTAAGGACGCGGAGGACTAGATAAAACGTACAACGAAGATGGAAACCAAGCCCAACTCAAAATTGAGTTCAACTCAGAGCTATGGAGCACTTCGCACTAAAATGAAAGCTCAGGACACATACAAACTCCGTTTTAGACATTCTACATATTCAAGGAAAGGGGAAAGGATAAGCTTTCCAATGCTGCTGGTCTTATGTCAAAGTTCATTTGGAGTCAACGGGAATCATCAAAACAAAAGCCAAGAGACAGTCCAAGAGTTGACCTCTATTTTGAGTTTAGATTGGACGGCAGAGGTGGAGAACTCACCTGATATTCTCCGGATGCTCTCACCCTTAGTCACCATTCTATGCCATATTAGAAGGGCAATGCTGTGAGTCCTTTATAATCCCTACGTTGGAGCAAATATCATTTTTGATACTTGTGCTCTCACCATTTTGGGCGATATGCCAGTGGCACCAATGCAAAAATCCTTCCGATATACATACAAAAATATTCTTGAAGGACATGGGATTTTACAAGAAGTGTCAATAAGACACAAAAATGTTGAGGTTTTCTTTGATTTTCATGTGTTTGAAGTCTGAGACTTCGAAGTAATGATTGGGGTACCCATTGAGAAACTTATCATGGAATTCCCCTCTGAAGGAAACCTCAACATAAATCTTGGAGGGAATAAAATTTCATTTCCATTTTGCGTTCCAAGAACACATCTGCAGAACCACCCCTCCAAGATGGGCCAATTGAGAAGGTTAGGACTCAAATTTTTGGAGCCTCATGAAGTAGGAGAAGAAAATTTCATCCAAGAATATGAGACCTATGTGTGCTGAATACATTGGCTATGATGATAAAAATTTTGAATTATGCCAAAACACCCTTTTAACAGGGTCCGACACTAGGTCTGAGCTTCTGCAAGGTCCGACGATAGGTCTGACTTGTTTTGGGTAGCTCTGGCAAGGTCGGACGTAAAGTCTGACTTATTTTGGCTAGGTCCGACTTGTTTTGGCTAGGTCCGACTTATCTTTCTAGGTTCAACATATTTTGGCTAGGTCTGACTTGCTTTGGCTAGGTCCGACTTCTTTGTCTAGGTCCAACTTATTTTGGCTAGGTCTGATTAGATTTGGTAAGCTCCGGTGCTAGGTCCTGCTAGCTTTGGTAAGCTCCAGCTCTAGGTTCTGCTAGCTTTGGTAAGCTCTGACTCAAGGTACGTTTAGCTTTGGCAAAGTCTGGTGCTAGATTGCAATGGTTCTGCTTTTAACTTGCAATGTTTTGAACTTGCTTTACACTTATGGATAGTTTGCTTAGTATTCTTTTACTATGTTTTTGATGCGCTTTGGCTATTATCATTTTGCTATGGTTTGCAACATGCTTATGTGAGGTGCTCACGTAATGTGTTGTGGTTATCGGAACTAACGAGAGTCAACTCGAGGACTTGTGCTTGGAAGTATTAGCTGTTTATTCATGTGCAGGTGTTGCTTGAGTTCAAGACATGGCTGGTGACGGGATCCATTGAACTTGTCTTAGGGAGAAGATGAGGTTCAACAACCAAGTTCAGGAGGAACTGTGGTTGAGTTGATCAGGAGGCCGCGCGGCATGTTTGAATCAAGAACAATGCATATGAAGGTATCGTGGATGTTGTTTTAAGATGTTTACATGTGTGCATGGAGCATGGACGTGGCAACATGGTTCCAAGGCTTTATGAAGAGAAGTGGACGTAAAGAATTGGTCGTAAAGGTCCAACCGCCTAGGTTATGTACTTAGGCTGCGGTTGAGTCACGTTTGACTCAACTATGGAAAGATTTGAGTTGGTTATGTAGGATCGAAGAGCACGTGAAAAGATGCCATATGGGGGGTGAATGGTAGATTAAAACTTTTTCATCGGAAGCAATGAAAACTGCTTGGAAGAAAAATGATCTGTTAAAGAAATCGTGTGTGAGACTAATCTAAACGTGTTTCACCATGAAAAAATTGATAGATATCAGAGAGAATCAAGTCACGAAGACGACACAACAATAATCACTCAAATCCGTCGAGAGAAACTCAAGTTACGATCGAAAGATCGAACAAAGATCAATCTGTCCTACCTGAGAAAAACAGATCTGTAATCCTGCAAAGAAACTCGTATAGCTCACAAACCACAAATCCAATGACCGTGAAATTTTGACAGATTATATATAATCAAGTTGTGAAGACAACTCAAAAATAACCACGTCAATTGGATATGTAAAACTCAAGTTATTATAAAACTACCGAAGAAAGGTAGTACTGTGCAGAAAACTCGACGAGAAAAACTTGTCTGGAACAAGTCGGACAAACAAGGCACAAAACTTCCTTTCAACTACGAATTTTATTCAATAGAAAACAATAGGAACAGCCCCCAAAGTCTTTCACCACAATCTCTGGCCTCCCTTGCTTATATAACCAGCCCTTAGGCCAACCCAAACTCAACTACGACTCTAATCCTACCCAATTCACGAATCGAAACTTTCCATAACTGCTCAAGACTCTTCTATACGCAGGTAGAAGCAATCTTAAGACTTCCAAACACCTTAGGAACGTATGCCACATTCCTAAAACAACTCAAATTCGTCACCCACATGAAATCCTATCATAACCAACTCAAAACTTTCCATATTTGAGTCAAAACCAACTCAGCCGCAACCTGACTCCATAACCTAGTCGGTTGGACCTTTTTGACCAATTCTTTACGTCCGCATCTCTTCATCATGTCTTGGAACCATGTAGCCACATCCATACACTCCTTGCACATGTTCAAACACCTTCCAAGGACGTCCACGATACCTTCATATGCACTGTTCTTGATTCAAACATGTTGTGCGACCTCCCAATCAACTCAACCACAATTCCTCCCGAACTTGGTTGTTGAACCTCATCTTCTCTCTAATACTAGTTCAATGGATCCTGTCACCATACATGTCTTGAACTCAAGCAACACCTGCACATTAACAAACAACCTATACTACCGAGCACAAGTTCTCGACTTTACTCTCGTTAGTTCCTAAACTACAACATCTTACGTGAGCACTTCACATAAGCATGTTGCAAACCATATCAACCAAAACACACCAAAAACATAGCAAATTAATACTAAGCAATCTTTCCAACAATGTAAAGCAAGTTTGAAACATTTCACAGTAAAAGCAGGAACATTGCGATCAAGCTCCAAATCTTGCTAAAACTAACCAAAGCTTGAGCTGGAGCTTACCAAAGCTAGTACAACCTAGTACCGGAGCTTACCAAAGCTTGTACAACCTAGCGCCAGAGCTAGAAAAACATTTTGGAGCTAACCAACATAAGTTGGACCTAGCAAAAACATATCGGAGCTTAACAATGACATGCTAGAGCTATCAAAGACATGTCAGAGCTAAAGTCGAACCTTGCTAAAAAGATGTTATGGCAGCATTCAAAACTTTTATTGTCAAAGCCAATTTATTCAGCACACATAGGTCTCACAATCTCCCCCTTGATGAATGCATTGGCAACACCATTTAAAATCCGAACATTGGCATGAAAAGTTTTGAGAACAATTTCTCCCCCTTATTAAAAATCAAATAAGATAGAAATAAATTTCTCCCCCTATACATATTTATCGTTAAAAATTCACCATATTATCTCTCCCCCTTTGACAATGTATTTAGCAAGGTTTAAAAGAGAAATTTTAATTGTTATGAGCATATCATAACATATACATCTAAAACAAAGCTCATCCAAGACATACTATCAAGTAAGTTACACTATCACATCAATGAGATACATAAAGTATTGTAAGCCATGCTAGAGATCAAATGTAGTTTTCAATTTAAGCAAGTCATGATCTCACAAACTTAACTATTTCAAGACCTGAAAGAATGACACTTGTTGCTGCATTTTATTATTTTTCAAAGCACAAATTTTGATCATATGATATTTGCAAGAGATTATATGCGCATCTGCCTTATTCAAAGTGTAGTGATCATTTACTCTAACTGAACCCTTAGCAATTATAGGAGTTGAAGAATTATCAGCAAAAGTAACGTACTCTACATGTGACGCAAAAGAGAGGGAGGAGAACCATTCTTCGTTACCGGTCATGTGGCGTGAGCAACCTAAATCCACAATCCAAATGTTCTTCTTCCTCAAGCGTGTAACCTACATAGAAGAACAATACGTCAATCACTCAATACTGGGTTAGTCAAAAGGCATTTAGGAATCCAGTACTGAGTCACACGATGTCCAGTAGGAATAACACGTGAAAGTTGAGATAAAACAGTAGGTTTATGAGCCAAAGCTTGAGGATTTTTGTACCCGACTACTGTCCTACGAGATGTTACATGTGTAGCACGAAAAACAGTAGATTTGGGAGCAAACTTTGCATATTTTCGACTCATTACAGCAGATTGCATGTTCCTATCATTCGGTTTAGCAAGTGCAGCAAATTTTGCATGAAAGTTATGAGATCTAGCAATCATTCTTTCCTTTTTCTATTGTTTAGCTAGTCTATAACAAAAATCTATGACATGACCATCTCTACCACAGTAGGTACAATGCAATTTAATTTTGTGTTCATGTCTAGATGAGCAAGCAACATTTTTATTTCAAAGCGAATGAGACAACACTCCTGCAGATTTGAAAACCACTTCTTTTTGTTTAGGAACTATTTGAATCAAACCACTTCCTAATGACTTTACAATTTTAGGTGGATGAGGCTTAGCATGAGCATGAGAATAAAAACCTAAACCAGTTTTATCATTGCAAGACTTGGAAGAATTCAGCGGCAAATTTAGGTTCTTATTCCCATTACAAAACTGATCTAATGTCCTATGCATGTCATCAAGTTTATTGGACAGATAAAGGCAATTTTCACATGAATTTTTTCTTTTTAATTTGCAATTGGAACAATATTTAACTTCATGAGAACGTAAAGCATTGTTCAATATAGAAATTTCATTCATAGCATCTTGTAGTTTCTTATCAAGATCATCACAAGTGGAACAATGCAAATCAATTGTAGAACAGCTAGCATCTTTCATGTTTTTATCATTAAGTGCAGCAACATCTCTATTATTTTCAATTTCTAACTCAAGTTTATCAAGTGTGGAGGTGTGCACACTTCTTAATAAGGACAATTGTTCATATATTAAATCACATGAGGAACAAGAATCATCACTAGGAATCAAGGAGTTCAAACGATTAATTTCATATTCTAGTGACTCAATTTTAACAGCATTGTCCCTAAGCTTTTTGTCTTTTTTCTTAACTATAACAGTGCCACGAGAAATAGCATCACGCATTTCTTCGCAAGTAGGACATACCTCTTTATTATCGCTGTTGTGTTCAGCCTCCTCCATACTTGATCTTGACTTGCCTGCCATAAAGAGACGTACTAGCTCCTCCTGGAGACTCCTCAATCTGTTCAAGGGTTAGAGAGGACAACAAAGCAAGTGTACCGCAAGATGAAGATTGACCGGAGCTAGGCATGTCACGTTGAGAAATCAAAGCAATATACTTGTTGGGGTTCTTACGTGATATTATATCAATTTCATGAGTTTTTAACTTGGAATATAACACATCTAAAGTAAGTGTACTCATGACAGTAGATTTATAAATAGATGTGACTTTCATATCCCAAATTGACATATCTAATGCACTTAACAATTGCCTAGCATTTTTAGCATCTGAAAAATTAACATTGACACTACGCAAGTTGTTGAGAATTTTATTAAAGCGAGCAAAAGGTCATCAATAGACTCACCGGGTTGCATCTCGAAGCGCATGTATTCTTTCTTGAACATGTCTTGCCTTACCTCCTTGATCGTGTTGGATCCTTCTTTGTAGTCACAAAGTGCTTTCCACACATCGTATGCAGATTGGAGGTGTGCAACATGGTCGAAGTCGCTTTGAGTTAATCCTTGTATGATCAAGTTTGGAGCCTTGTTGTTGTTGTTGAAATCTCTCATATTTGTGGTTGTAACTTGATCATTTGGTGGCACTTCGTAAGGCTTGTATACCTTCTCCCATATTGCAAAGCCTTGAGCCTGGATGAAGGCTTCCATACGTGCCTTCCATCTCTGAAAATCAATACCACTAAAGACACGAGGTTTTGCGGAGTATTTCTCCATGATGATTAGTCAAAACACATGCAAATCACAAAGATTAGATCACTGTGGCTCTGATACCAATTGTAGGATCGAAGAGCACGTGAAAAGCTACCAGAGGGGGGGGTTAATGGTAGATTAGAACTTTTCAGCAGAAGCAACGAAAACCCCTCGACAAAAAAATGATCCGTTAAAAAAATCATGTGTGAGACTGTACTAAACATGTTTCACCATGACAAAAGTGATACATATCAGAGAGAATAAAGTCACGAAGACAACACAACAAGAATCACCCAAATCCATCAAGAGAAACTTAAGTTTCAATTGAAAGATCGAACAAAGGTCAATCTGTCCTACCCGAGAAAAACAGATCTATAATACTGCAAAGAAACTTGTGTAGATAAAAAACCACAAATCCAATGACTGTGAAATTTTGATAGATGATAGATATTTAAGTTTTTAAGACAACCCAAAAGGAATCATGTCAATTGGATCTGTAAAACTCGAGTTATGATAAAACTACCGAAGAAAGGTAGTGTTGTACAGAAACTCGACGAGAAAAACTTGTCTGGAACAAGTCGGACGAACAAGGCACAAAAGTTCCTTTCAACTATGAATTTTATTCAATAGAACACAATAGGAACAGACCCCAAAGTCGTGCACCATGAGCTATGGCCTCCCTTGCTTATACAACCAGCCCTTAGGCCAACCCAAACTCAACTAGGACTCTAATCCCACTCAATTCACGAATCGAAACTTTCCATAACTGCTCAAGACTCTTCTATACCTAGATAGAAGCAATCTTAAGACTTCCAAACACCTTAGGAACGTATCCCACATTCATAAAACAACTCAAATTCGTGACCCACACGAAATCCTATCATAACCAACTCAAAACTTTCCATATTTGAGTCAAAACCAAGTAAGCCGCAGCCTGAGTCCATAACCTAGTTGGTTGGACCTTTCCGACCAATTCTTTACGTCCACATCTCTTCATCACATCTTAGAACCATGGAGCCACGTCCATTCATTCCTTGCACACGTGCAAACATCTTCCAACGACGTCCACAATACCTTCATATGCATTGTTCTTGATTCAAACATGCTGCGCGACCTCCCGATCAACTCAACCACAAAACCTGCCGAACTTGGTTGTTGAACCTCATCTTCTCCCTAAGACTAGTTCAATGGATCCCGTTACCATCGATGTCTTCAACTCAAGCAACACCTGCACATGAACAAACAGCCAATACTACTGAGCACAAGTCCTCGACTTGGCTCTCGTTAGTTCTGAAACTACAACATCTTACGTAAGCACTTCACATAAGCATGTTGCAAACCATAGCAAAACAATATCAACCATATCAATCAAAACAAACCAAAAACTTAGCAAATGAATACTAAGCAATCTTTTCAACAATGTAAAGCAAGTTCAAAAAATTTCACAGTAAAAGCGGGAACATTGCGATCAAGCTCCGAATCTTATCAAAACTAACTAGAGATTGAGCCGGAGCTTACCAAAGCTAGTACAACCTAGCGCTGGAGCTTACCAAAGCTAGTACCACCTAGCGCCGGAGCTAGAAAAACGTGTCGGAGCTGACCAACATAAGTCGGACCTAGCAAAAACATATTAGAGTTTAACAAAGACATGCTAGAGATAACAAAGACATGCCGGAGCTAAAGTTGGACCTTGCTAAAAAGATATTATGGCAGCATTCAAAACTTTTATTATCAAAGCCAATGTATTCAGCATACATAGGTCTCACAATCTCCCCCTTGATGAATGCATTGGCAACACCATTTAAAATCCGAATATTCGCATGAAAAGTTTTGAGAACAATTTCTCCCCCTTTTTGAAAATCAAATGAGATAGAAATAAATTTCTCCCCCTATACATATTTATCTTTAAAAATTCACCATATTATCTCTCCGCCTTTGACAATGTATTCAGCAAGGTTGAAAAGAGAAATTTTAATTGTTATGAGCATATTATAACATATACATATAAAACAAAGCTCATCGAAGTCATACTATCAAGTAACTTACACTATCACATCAATGAGATACATAAAGTAGTGTAAGCCATGCTAGAGATCAAATGTAATTTTCAATTTAAGCAAGTCATGATCTCACAAACTTAACTATTTCAAGACCTGAAAGCATGGCACTTGTTGCTGCATTTTATTATTTTTCAAAGCACAAATTTTGATCATATGATATTTGCAAGAGATTATATGCACATGGTTTTAGTCATACACAACGTCTTCCAAGTTCATATCCAAGTTCATGTATTCAGCACACATAGGTCTCACATGTTATTGTCAGTACCCGGCATACCGGGTACACCCGCGCACAGGCTAAAGCCACATAGGTGCCCTGTTCCTAGCCAAGGCGGGGTCCGAGAGCGCAACGTATCCAGAAGGCCCGGACACCTCTACCTCAGATACGGGGTCCGAAGTACCCACATGAATCTCAAGAAGGAGTCCAGCTCCCCCTCAGGGATGAGCTCCCAGGCGGCCATGTGGCCAGCAGGACGGGATCCTGCTCTCCCCATGGGGGTGTTGATATTTCCTACACACTACTAACAATTCATCCCTAGCAGGGGTGCTAGAAATGCTTGTTGGTACATTTTATATTATACATGTAAATCCGCAAGCGCACGAAAACTATCAATGTAGCATTTCCCCTCTAAGATTATTCCCAATGGGTGTCATTTATATTTTCCCAAAGGAAGGCTAGATGGAAGTAAAGCAATCATCAAGTGGAGAGGCTAGGTTGGTCTAGGTATGGTTCTAGCAAGTATGGGTTAATTGATAAGTGGAGGTAGTGTCACAAACACAAGAGCATTCTATCATAAGGGGATAAATGAGGTAATAGAGGAACTAGGCTAAGAGTTAGGTACTCCTACTATGCTTCTAATTTACATATACATAGCCTAAGTTAGTTAATAATGATCATGTTAATTATGAATTCTCATGCTAAGTGGATTAACACATCAGGCACGGGTTTACCCCTAGCAACACTAGGCGACTCCCACCAAGAGCATGTGGCATAGCCGAACATGGAGGATTACAAAGGACAGATAGGGTTGTCACCACCTACTACCTACCTCTTCAATACCTAGGTCTACGAGATATTCAACGCTACTCTCTATCCTAGCACCATGCTAGCATATTAATTAGTTACCTTAAGAGCCTAGGCACAAGCCATCCTAAGACAATGAACTAAATCATCATTGAACCAATGTTAATTCATATTAACGTAATCATACCATAGCTAATTAGACTATAGTTGAGATTTATAGTGTTTATGATGAATATTGATAATGATACATAATAATAAATACTATTCCTACCAGATACATGGAATCCACAATCAAACAAGAAACGCTTCATCCAAGTATATGAACAATGGAAGACTAAAGATAACATCTTTATTAAAGAATAAAGTCACAAATACAAATAGGAATATGGGAGACGTACCTTTCTAAATTGGGAAGAGATCCTTCTACTCCTCTCCTACTTGGACTATGGACTAGAGGCTCTCCTCTCTACAGCCTATACTCCTCTAAACCTATGCACAGTAGTGGATACAAAGGAAGAATACTCAAGTGGTTTGTATTGAAGTGAGGGGTGAGGGGTCCAATTTATAGCTTGGAGAAGGGTCGGTTCCCGGCACCAAAAGCGTGTGAATCAGTCATCCATGACCTCTTCAAGTCGGGAGGAGCCAACACGTGACGTTTCACCGCGTTTGATACCAGGAACTAGTCGGCCGACTAGGGGGGCTGACCGACTTGGTCCTGGCTCCAAACGGCCAGTTCTTCCTCCAGGTGACTGACAGGTGGGTCCCATTCCAAGATATGGGTGCTACACCGTTGGATGGCCTCGAATACTTTTGGTTGTGGGCCATTTGATCCATGTGGTGCCGTGGCATCGCCTGATTGGCTAGACTGATATTTTATAGGATCCATCCCCTTGTTTCACTAAATTCTGCATAGAACTCCTACACGTACAATTTTCTCCAAGGACAAGTGGAAATAGGTTAAATAGAAAGATGATATGTGCAAGAAATGACAATTCCTTTACATAATTGAGTTATATTGACGGGCGAAATTGGTATATAACCGCCATCAACAAACTCCCCCAAGCTTATCCTTTGCTCGTCCCGAGCAAAGTCAAGACTTTCGGTTGATGATCGGGAGTTGCTACTATGTTCTATTTTTTCAAAAGTACCATGTGCACAACAAAATACTCTACCTAGTACTGCAAAATTTGGCATGGTACTTCACCCATTCTAGTTCATTATGGGGCTTATGCCATCTCCTATTCATGGGTTGTTGAAAGATAGAACAGCAAATGGAGAACACATACCCTACAAATCAAGTTCCACTCAAATTCCAGAGTTAAATTCATATTTTAAGTATCTCAATTTGATTCTCTCAAGTCTCTCCTTTGTGTTTAGTGGAAATATGTCCTCACCAAGGCATTGTGCCTAAATTCATCCTACCTCTACATAAGGCTTGTATGTGGATCTTGGTAGGCAATATAGTAGGCATATTTGCAACACATAATATTGCTAAGTCAAAAGAGCAGGCCTTAGGAGAAATCATATCAAAAGAATTTGATTCAAGACTTGTGCATGTGTGATGGAATGGAGGGGATGTGGATCTTGAGATGACTCTATTTTGAGTTGACTCTCTTATTTTGTAGGGATGAAACATGGCTACTTTTTCTTCTTTTTTTTTCTCATGCTTATGTTGCAAGCATGAATTTTCTATTTTTTCTTGTAGCATGTATTCTATCCCTTTTTATGCAATGAATTTTGGAGAGAGCACTAGGCATGAAGGATATGGAGTTTCCCTTTTTATTGTGGAATGGTGATATGATAGAAGTTTTGCTTAATTCTAGTGTAGAAGTATAGCATGTGCAAGTGAAGTCTTCAATTCAAAAAGTAATGAAAGAAATCTCACATAGGTCTATACTAGTTTGACAAAGCTCAATGTGAAGACAAATAGCATATGCATAAGGTCTATCAGTATAATGTATAATATGGCTTTGGTGGGTACTTCCAATCAAATGAGGATAACTTAAATCTTTTTAGAATTTCTCCGGAAATCTAAGTTTCACTACCAAAATAGGAATAGCAGCCCTATCACTATATTATATCTCACAAAAGCTTTGAGTGGATTAAGCTTTTGCTACCCACAATTCCCAAATCAAGGCAAAAGCAATTTTAGCCAATGAGAGCAATATGTTGGAGAGTAGTAAGTTGTAAACTAGGGACTTAGGAAAAATAAAACAGAGCAACTATTCTTCATTTCATCTATGTGAATTCCAAGTCATTCTTACCGCACATCATTTATTTTATTTGAAAATAAAACCTATCCTTTTTTTAATTGCAAGGTGGATTATGGGTAAGTGGAAAATTAATATGCAAGGGGTTGATACAATTTACCTCAAGTGGGGGTCCTCCCGGCTTGTTCTTCACTCACCTCCATGTCGAGGGTTGAACCCTTGATGACGGAAGTATGTCACAAGATCGGCTTGTTGTTGTTGTAGCATGGAGTTGAAGTTAGTGAATTGAGCGTCCATGTGTTGTTGCCAGTCTTAGGTACCTTGGACATGCCCTTGGAGAGTGTTGTAGATGTCACCCATCCTTACTTCAAGCTCCTCCATACGTCTAGAGAGGTCCATCATTCCTTGGTTATAGCCACGATAACTTATAGCCAAAGTGGAATGACATCTTCTCATAGATGTTGGAGGCAAGCTGCTAGAGCTTGAAGTGGATAGGGGCGTTTCCCATGTAGCACCTGCCCATCCATGCCAAGACGGATCTTCAGTCTCATACGATGGAGGTTGAGTCCATCCGGGTGCATCACCCGTTGGGTTTTCTTCCTCTTCGTACTCATGGACCGTGGAGGTTGTCGGGGGCATGGCCGCTCTCCTTGTACGACTTCTAGTTACCGTGCCAGAGACATTACTTCTTCTAACTTCCTCGATGGGAAGGAGGTCAATAGTTAGCCTTCGGCATTTGTACAAATGATAATCCGGGTTAGGTAACCGGATTTCATTGACAAAGCCGGGATAATAAAATATCAAAGAACCATCTTGATCATGCTTAATGGTATGTCCTTGCACTAAATAATCTTCACTAATTAATTCTCTTTCATTTTCAATATATTCAAATGAAGAATATTCTAGTGCTCCTACCCTAGTAGCAATACAAGTAATCAATGAAGTACTTTCAATTGGCCCTACCATTGGAATGTAACCTAACTATTGTGTCATCATGGTAATATTGGAGCAACTTTTATATTTTTAATCATGGCAAATAAAATTTTCAGCTCATCATCACGTATTATCCTTACATCTCCTCTAGGGAAGATAGTCATAGCCACCAATCTATGCATGAAGCGTAAAGTAGGGTTGTGCAAGTGGCTATTCCTAGGTGCACTACATCTAACCTCAACAATTAAATCTTGCAAAAAACTTTGTTTGCTAAACTTAGGCAAAGTGTCTAAATCTAGCAAACAACATTTATGGAAGCCTAAGATTTCACTTAATTCTTTCCAAAGGATGTTGTATTCTTTTTGAAATAATCTAAAAGTAATACCATCAAATCCTATTTTGAGTGTGCAAAGGAATTGTATTGAGAGTAGGTGTGAACCTTTCTCCTCTATGTGAGCAAAGTTTTCCCATCCTAATGCACGCCAAATGGAAAAAAATTCAAAATCCATACCTATTTTGGAGATCAAATCCGGATCATAAGCTTTCGTATGAGAAAACTCAAGATCTTGGAGGAGCTTGCGTGCTTGATCTTCAACTTCACTTCGGATGTCGAGGTCGTCTTCATCAAGAAGTTGGTGTGGGTTGCTCCTCTCACCCATGGGAGTGTCCTCTCCTATACTCCTCCTCCGTGAACTTGGTGTAGCAACGGAAGAGGGGTGTGCACTTGAGTCTCCACCATGGCTTGAGCTTGCTGCCTCCTTCCTCTTTCCAAACAACCTTTTCATTCCTTTTATGGCCACAACAAACAAGAACACAACAAGGCAAAAGCTCAAAAGAGGTGATGTTAATGAAAGCAAAAGCCCGACAAATTTTCCCTTGAAGAACATGTAGCAAATTGCAAATGCAAACAAAAGCAAATATTTTTGGGTTGGAAATTGATCAAGAGCACTTAAATGAAGAGCATGAAAAACAATGTGAGCAAGAGTGGCTTTGGGGATGTAAGAAATGAGATGAAGTGTCAGGAGAAAAGCTCCTCACGACCACCTTTTATAGTGTGCAATCCCCTACGGTCACTACGGAACCAAATGTAGCCGTTGGAGGAGAGAGAGAGAGAGAGAGAGAGAGAGAGAGCCAAACTGGCTCTTTCCCCTAGTCGGCCGAACAGGGGGGTCGGCCAACCTGACATGTGGGCCCTCCTGTTCTCCCTTTTGGCAGGTGGCTCCCCAACGGTTATGGAATTAGCACGTTGGTGAAATACCACTTTTGCATCTCAGAAAAATTGTTTTCCAAATAAAAACTCCTTTTTCAAAACCCAATAATTTTCTTTTGTGAAAATAAAGAAATAAAAATTATAGTTGAGAATATAAGATTCTCAACTTACTAGGAAAAATCAAATATGCAGTGGGGAAAATCAAACTAAATGGGGAAAACCAAATGAAGAGAAAAGAAAAACAAAGAAAAGGATAACAACAATTTTAACCTATTAGCTAGGTCTCACCACCGTCCAATGAGAAGGACATTCCTCCTTCTTCATTTCTTGACATCCGGGCCTCGAGGGATGGGCTCAGAAAGCTTGTCTTGCTTCTTTCGCCATACCTTATTTGGCGGCTTGGTGGACTTGGGCCTTTGGGGAGGCCCGTGCTTCTCCGTCTTCTTGGGGTGTCGGCGTGGACGATAAGACGAGTTTTCCGCATAGATCAAATTCCTCATGAATGCAATGAGGGGATCCACCTTTGGAGGTGTGATTTCGACCTATAGAATGTGTTTAACATTCGACCCATACTTGATACGGATCATGGAGCATTGCTCCAACTTTGGGCGGAAGTTAAACTTCTCTTCTTTGCCATTTACATTGAAGTGGATTTCTCCAGCTCTCACTTCTATGCAAGCCTTCACGGTGCTTAGGAACGAGTGTCCAAGAATGAGTGGTGTATCCTTCTCGACCTCCATGTCGAGCACCACAAAATCCATGAGTATGAAGCAGTTCCAGATTTTCACCAGGACATCTTCAGCGATACCCACAGGATAATGGACTGAAGAATCAGCCAGTTTGAGCTGCATTGGTGTTGGATTAAGCTTCGTGAAGTTCAGATGGTGGAAAACCACCTTGGGCATCACACTCATGCTTGCTCCAAGGTCACAAAGGGCCTTGTCAAAATGGTGTGCCCCAATTGAGCATGAGATTGTAGGACACCCAGGATCCTTCAGCCAGTTGCCTCCTTGTAGAAAAATCATGTTGGCACTTTTGACTGGAGGTTTGTGCTGTCCTAGCATTTTGCCATTCTCCATAGGAGGAACAGTGGCTGCCAGTTGAGCCAACTGAGTCTCCAACATTTTGTTGAAAATCAATTTATTTTTAATGTTGAGGATAGTCCTTCAATCTTGGCACTGATGCTCTCTAGGGTCTTGTCATTGGTCGACAGCTTCTTGGATATAGCCTCATTGATTTTCAGCTGGCCAATGGCAAGTTCCCTCAAGTTGGGTTGATTTCCATTGTTGCCATTGTTGTTGTACCCTCCTTGAAAGAATGGGCGTGGTTGGCCCCACCCTTGACCTCCTGGACGATAGCCATTATTTCCATTGTTGGCTATGTATAAGGCATCCTCACGGGTTTCTGGGCAGTCATTGCCCATATGGCCCGTGTTGCCACAGACTTCACAAGTGATGTGAGAGTCTAAGGCATAGCCATTGCCACATACCTCACCATTGCCATGTCCATCAATCCTCTTCATTAGAGGTCCAATTTAGCAGCTATCATGTCCACCTCCTTCAAGGTGTGCATGCCTCGCTGGCGGGCATGGAGACGCTCGTTGCTCCAACCCATGTTTGACACCATATTCTCAATCAAATCATTAGCTTTGGACACCATCAATGAGATGAAGGCACATCCAGCAGCAACATCAACATGGTCATAGGCGGAAGGGATCAATCCATTGTAAAAGTTTTGGATGGTGAGCCAGTCATCCATCCCATGGTGGGGACAGGCTAGGATATACTCCTGCAACCTTTCCCAAGCCTCGGGAATAGATTCCTTGGAATCTTGCTGGAAGCTGGAAATTCTTCCACGTAGGGCATTGGTCTTGCCCAATGGGAAAAACTTGGTGAGGAATTCTGTAGAACACTTCTCCCAAGAATCTACAACACTTCGGTTCACGTAGAACCACTGTTTCACTCTCCCAAGAAGAGAGAACGGGAACAGCCTAAGACAAACAACATTAGGGGATACATGCTTAATCTTAAAAGTGCTGCAAATATCGAGGAATTGTTGCAGGCGAGCACTTGCATACTCGTTAGCCTTCCCACAAAATGGGTTGTCTTGCACCATAGTGATCAGGCCAGTCTTGATTTCGAAGTATACGTCTGCCGTGTTAATAATGGGCCCAACAGGCACATTGTTAGTAGAGGGAGCCAAAAACTCATGAAGAATCTTCTGGGCCATTGGTGTTTTCGTTGTTGGTGCGGTTGTGCTGGCTTGATTTGCTGCTCGAAGCTTCTGAGTAGTAACGACACGAGGTCAATCTCTCAGAAGCAATTCGGGATCTTCAACAAAGTTTTCTGGCAAGCAAAAACCAGACATACACTATCGTGTTTTCATATAAAATGCGAAAACAAAGAAGGGTCATCCTACTAAAACCTATCAGGGTCCTATCCTATCCACTCAATCATGCAATACTTCGGCTGCCTTCCCCGACAACGGCGCCATAAATGCTTGTTGCTATTTTCTACGCACTACTAACAATTCATCTCTGGCAGGGGTGCTAGAAATGCTTGTTGGTAAGTTTTATATTATACATGTAAATCCGCAAGCGCACGAAAACTATCGATGTAGCATTTCCCCTCTAAGAATATTCCCAAAGGGTGTCATTTATACTTTTCCAAAGGAAGGCTAGATGGAAGTAAAGCAATCGTCAAGTGGAGAGGCTAGGTTGGTATAGGTAGGGTTCTAGCAAGAATGGGTTAGCTGATAAGTAGAGGTAGTGTGACACACACAAGAGCATTCTATCCTAAGGGGATAAATGAGGTACTAGAGGAACTAGGCTAAGAGTTAGGTAGATACTCCTACTATGCTTCTAATGTACATACACATAGCATAAGTTAGTTACTGATGATCATGTTAATTATGAATTCTCATGCTAAGTGGATTAACACATCGGGCATGGGTTTACCCCTAGCAACATTAGGCGACCCCCGCCAAGAGCCTGTGGCATAGCCGAACATGGAGGATTAGAAAGGACAGATAGGACTGTCGTCACCTACTGCCCACCTCTTCAATCTGTGGGTCTACGAGACATTCAACGCTACTCTCTATCCTAGCACCATGCTAGCATATTAAGTATTTACCTTAAGAGCCTAGGCACTAGCCATCCTAAGGCAATGAACTAAATCATCATTGAACCAATGTTAATTCATAGCATAAGTGATTCAGGTTAACATAATCATATCATAGCTAATTAGACTATAGTGGAGGTTTATAGTGTTTATGATGATATATTGATAATGGTATAGAATAATCATAAATACTATTCCTACCACATACATGGATTCCACAATCAAACAACAAACGCTTCATCCAAGTATATGAACAATGGAAGACTAAAGATAACATCTTTATTAAGAATAAAGTCACAAATACAAATAGGAATATGGGAGACATACCTTTCCCAATTGAGAAGAGACTCCTTCTACTCCTCTCCTACTTGGACTATGGACTAGAGGCTCTCCTCTCTATAGCCTATACTCCTCTAAACCTATGGAGAGTAGTGGATACAAAGGAAGAATACTCAAGTGGTGTGTGTTGAAGTGAGGGCTGAGGGGTCCTATTTATAGTTTGGAGAAGGGTTGGTTCCCGCCACCAAAAGTGTGTGAATCAGTCATTCATGACCACTTCAAGTCGGGAGGAGCCAACACATGGAGTTTGACTGTGTATGGCGCCAGGAACTAATCGACCAACTACGGGGGTCGGCCGACCTGATCCTGGCTTCAAACAGCCAGTTCTTCCTCCAGGTGACTAATAGGTGGGTCCCATTCCATGATATGGGTGCTACACTATTGGATGGCCTCGGATACTTCTGTTTGTGGGCCATTTGATCTATGTGGTGCCATGTGGTGTCGCCTGATTGGCTGAAATGATATTTTAGAGGATCCATCCCCTTGTTTCACTTCAATTCTGCATAGAACTCCTGCATGTACCATTTTCTCCAAGGACAAGTGGAAATAGGTTAAATCGAAAGGTGATGTCTGCAAGAAATGATAATTGCTTCACATAATTGAGTTATATTGACGTGTGAAATTGGTATATAACAGTTGTCAACAGGGGTGGGCTCCGAAGCTACCACGTGACTCGAGACAATAGACAAGCCACCTCCCCGAAGAGGCGGGCTTTGCCCCTGCCACATGTCCTGCAGCCCAAGAGGCCCTCTCTTCTCGGGACCAGGCTCCAGAGCTGCCACGTGGTCAGTAGGTCAGAATCCGGCCTCCCCAGAAGAGGCTAGCTCCCAAGCTGCCACGTACCCTGCAATCTGCCCTGTGCAGTGGGTTGCTAGAGTTAAGAGGGTGGTGCGCCTTGTCCAGATCAGGAATTGAAGACTCGCGTCTTCCCCAGGTCCGTGACCCTGCCCACTCCTGCTGTCAGGTACCGCTGCGCCCAATCGCATCACAGTGAAGACACCGCAGGCCTACCCTGCCCCGCCAAGTGGGTAGCTTGCGATGACCAGACAGACGGATGGTACATCCCCTGACACCATTAGCGACTACGCATGGGCCACTGGCAACCGAGGCAGCAAGATGACAAGTCTTCAAGCCTCGGCCAGAGGAAGCTTATGCGAGAAGCCATAGACCTTTTAGGATAAGATCGCCCCAGGGCCACCTGTTGGGCCCCGGACCCCACTTGTAAGGCGTGTGGCCTTGTCTAAAAAATGACCGGACTACCACAGTTACATAGGATCCCAACTTATGTATTCACACACACCAGCAAGACAACCTCACCATGGAGTATGGTGTTATGCTCTTGCGGCCCGAACCACGTAAAAACCACTATCTCATACTCTCACATGCGCGACCACTAGATTGAGAACTAAGTTCTGCCGATCAAAGAATCTCTACGGGCTGCTCCTTAGCAGATCCGAGGGAAGTGTCACATTAACACTTCGATAGTTGGCACGCCAGGTAGGGGCTTTTCCGTCAAAAAAGTGGTTGCATTTTCATCGCTATGGTGTCCATCAAACCCAAAGATGGCGGTTTCCGAGGCCGCCGTTTGGTGACCAGATCCATCGCCCGAGCAGTGCACTAGGGTCCATCACGCCCCCGTGCAGATGCAGCTGGCCAAGCTAGCGCCTCCGGGCACATCTCGGCCTAGTGAGCGCCACTAGAGCCGCCGATTGCAAGCCTAGAGAGCATTTTGGCAGTAGCCAGGGCCATGCTCCTCCATCGACTGTTGATGAACGCTTCCTAGGGAGCGGCTCAACAATGGGTCCACGATATTGACCACTTAGTCGTGTCGGCCCTCAACTCCCCAACAGAGGGAGACGTCATGTGTCGCTATCGCACACGCCATCAGTCAATTGTCGCACCGCTGACTCCAGATCCACCAGGCCTACTAGCGCTGGCAAGATCCCCATGGAGGACCTGCGGGTTGAGCTTGACAGTCTTCAAGCTCTGATAGACAACCACGTCATCATCAAGCGGCAGCAGGAGAGGCATCGCAACCTTGACGTTGAGTACGGCCCTCAAGGGCCTGAGCCGGAGGCATCCTCTATCTGAGGAGCTCCTCAGATAAACCCTTCATCGCCGCCATCAAACTAGGGCTAAGTTTGGTCGATTGCACCCCTACACTGCTCTCTACACCAGGTGTCGCAGCAGTACTTGCCACAACAGCAGGCTCCGCAGCAGCCACACGTGGCGCAACAAACCCCCTGGCGTATGCTGTCTCGTACGCCTCTCCGATAAAGCCCATCGGAGGGTGCATGGCCTTGGCGCCATACCTTTGACTGAGGATGTGGCCGTGCAAGTTCCGGCCACACCTTCTGGAGAATTTTGATGAGTGCGTCAACCCAACAGAGTTCCTGTAGATCTACACCATGACACTCCTTGCTGCAGGAGCAGATGAGTCCGTTCTGGCGAACTAGTTCCCTATCGCCCTGATCGGCTCAACCTGGTCATGGCTGATGAATCTGCCCGAGGGGTGTATAACCTCCTAGGATGAGCTTTGCTGGCAGTTCACGGCAAACTTCGGCAGCTTCTACATGCGCCCCGGCATCGAGCTCGACCTGCATGTCATTCGACAACAACCCAAGGAGACGCTTCGATCATTCATCTAGTGTTTCTCCCAGGTACACAACTCCATCTCCAACATCTCGAATGCTTTTGTCATAGTAGCATTCCGGCAGGGAGTGCGTGACTGGAAGATGCTCGAGAAACTAGCCATGCACAAAGTGCAAGATGTCTCCGAGCTCTTCTCCATCTCCGACCGGTGCACCCAGGCGGCGGAGGGCCATGACTGGCACACCCAAGCCGCCACTGGAGTGGGCGGAGTTGGCCAGACTAGTGAAGGTGTCGCTGCCCTGGGTAGCAGTAGAAAGAAAAATAAGAATGAGGGCGGCAACCAGAACAAGCCGCTGCATGGGTCACCTGTCGCTGCAGCAGCAACGGCCGGAGGGGGAAGACCCCCATGCTCCGACAAGCGCCCACGTTAGCCACCTGTAGTTGACGATCATGTCGAGCCCTGCCTGGTGCACAAGACTCGCGACCACACTGCAAGCGAGTGCCGGGAGATTAAGAGATGCGTCGAGAGATACCAAGAGCGGGCGCATCAACAGCAGCGTTCTGACGGTGCCCCCTTCCGCCAGCGAGACGACAAGCAGAAGGTCGACCCCAAAGTTGACATTGACGAGGAGATGGAGTACCAGAAGCAGGAACAGGCTGTCAAGATGGTCCACCAAGACGAGGACTCTAATGCCAGCAGCAACCACGAGCATTGCAAGACTCTCCACATCATCTTCGGGGGTTCTTGGGATCCTGCATCCCGGAACACGGCCCAGACCCTGTGCCGAGCAGTGGCTTTGATAGCCCCAGCTCTCGCTCTGGGGTTGCATCACAAGTGGAAGGAGACGCCGACCAGCTTCAACACCTCCGACTGCCCCAAAAACATGGCGGGAGTCGGGATCGTGCCTCTCCTGATTGCCCCCACCATTGCCAACATCAAGCTCCATTTCGTCTTGATAGATAGCGGGGCCAGCCTCAACCTAATTAGCTGTGTGGCTTTCGACCAGCTACAGATCCCGGTGTCGAAGCTCACCCCCTTGAGGCCATTCTTGGGGGTGGGCCCAGGGAACATCATCCCGTACGGCAACATCAACCTTCGGGTGACCTTTGGGACACCCGACAACTACAGGATATAGAACATCCTATTCGACATCGCAGATGTCAGCCTCCCCTTCAACGCCATTATCGGCAGGCCAGCCCTCTACCGATTCATGGCTGTAGACAACTACGGCTACCTTGTCCTGAAGATCGACCCCCTCCGGTGTCCTCAGGATCCGCAGAGACATCACTGCTGTGGTGTTAGTCTTGGAGAAGCTCCACGCCCTCACAGCAGACCCAACACCAGCCCAGGGCGGTGCTGGACCAAGTCAGATTCTGCCGAGCCCGCGCCAGTGCAGTTCACCTGCAACACCCCGTCTTCAGCCTTCCGACAACATTGACACTCCCATCAAAGCTGTCAAGATCAGTTCCAGCTCTTCTCAGACCCTTCGCAAGGTCGGGGGCAAGGCAAAAAGTATGAACGCGTGCTCAACGCCCCACCGATAGCCATCGATGACAAGTTGCCCGACAATCATCACAGCTACCATCGGAGCTTTTGGCACCCTGTATATATTAGCTTAATAGGATAGTGTAAAGGTGTTCATAGTTTCTAGGAGCAGCATTTAGGACAACCAAGCTCCGGTAGGGTCAGGTCCAGAGTGCACAGTCAACTTAGCTTGGTCCTGAACCCTAAGCCTGTCCACCCTGGCTCCCTCGACATCTGGAAGCAGGCAGTTGCCCTCTTTTTAAAAGTTCGTCTTCTCCTATGAATATCGATATAAAATAATCACTGTCTTACTTCATGTTTCCCTTAACAATGTTCATTTGAATTACGCGCTAATTTTATGATCAACCATGCTAGACTCGTTTACAGTATATTCCCTTCGTATACACGGTTCTACACTCCGTATCTCTCACCCTTGCTAGAGTTTTGCGATCCTACTGCAGGCGGGCTTGCTTGAGGTACCTATGATGTGTGAAGGGCTCTCACGGTTGACCTCATCCTTGGAGTTCTGTGAAGCCGGATGGCCTCCCGGGAAAGGCCTAGGCCAAGCCGGAGGTCCAGGGCGTGTGAACTTCTTAACCTGGTCCTGTACCCGAAGCACGCACATCCTGCCTCTCGAAGTTGTGGCCGAGTACTGGGGGAAGGAAGGATCAGACCCTAAGGACGGTGGGAGCTGAGTGTCGAAACACTAAAGCCTTGAATTACCCAAGCCCCGTGTGTCAACTCAGGACAGTAAGACAAGACAAATCTAAGGAAGAGAGACAAGTAAAATCAGCGAGCAAACAAGTTCATCCTTTTACATGTGCAGGACAACAACTTCCGACATCACCCAAGGGGCCTATCGTCGATGTTCTAGCATGTTGACGACACCAACAAGTGCTGATAAGTGAGTACACTCTCCTACCACGCTCTTGTACACCAAGGGCCTGCTGTCAATGAATCTACAATGATGGTGGTCGACGTCGGAGCATCCAACACCAGCACCAACCAAGGGGCCTGTCTATGACGTCCCAGCATGATGACGACAGCAACAAGCGCTAATAAGTGAGTACACTCTCCTACCCCTCTCTTGTTGCTAACAGGGTTCTCTTGTGGTATTTTGTACACCAGGTGCCTGCCGTCGACGTGTTACACATCGGTGATGAATGACGCTGGAGCAGCCAGCTCCGGCACCTCCCAGGGGGCCTGCCGTCAACGCACCTACGACGATGGTGGGCGACGCCGGAGCATCCAGCTCCAGCACCTAACAAGGGGCTTGCTGTCGATGTCTCTACAACGATGGCGGGCGACACCGGAGCATCCAACTCCAGCACCTCATGTAAAAACCCCACTTTTATGGCATGTGAATTCAGTTATGAGTATTGTGATCAACTATATTAAAGATCCAATATAGTGGTACACATGAACTTAATACCATCCAAACCTTTCTTGCACTCATGGTTAAATTTTATTAACATGAGTATTAGACTTCACCACTAATTCTAGAATGATTCTATTCACACCTCTTCAAATTTTAGAATTATTTGGATGAAGTTTATTAAGGCAATTTAAAGTGCAGTACTAATTGGCCCTGCCAAAAACATTCAATTTAGAGGCTCTAAATTTTTCCTTGACCTTCTAATATTCTCAATAGCTTGCCTGCAAAATGTCAAGATTTTAGGAACTCATTTGCTAGTTTATTTGAGGCGCTTAGCAAATTTGAATCAAATTCAAATCTGAATTTTAAATTCTTTTCCAACTTCTTTGAACATAAGATTTGAGTTCACCAATGTGTTCAGAATAATTCATTTACCATCTCCACAAAATTTCATGATTTTTGGAGTTGATCTTCCATTTTTAAATGAATTTTTAACTTTACTGTTGGGGTCTGACTGACCTGTGGGTCCCACAGGTCAGCCTCTGCCGAACGGGTCAGGTCAGCCGCCTGCCATCTCTGCACCGGCGCTCGCCCGCTCGACAGCGCACGCGCATGCAAGCTCCAGCGAGCTGCTTGCTTGCTTGCCGCGGTGCTATAAAAGGTCGGCCGACGCTCCGGTATTTCCCCTTCCCCGGATCGGTGTTCCACCTCTTGCTGGTTCTTCTCCACCGCGCGCCATCGTCGCCGCCCCCCCCCCCCCTCTGCTCCGTGGTGCGCCACCGTTCCGCGCAGTTTCAAGCCTCGATCCCAAAAGCTTAAAGGTGCGCCTAGTCGAGCTCTAACTCTCGGTGCAAACTGTTTCCCTTTTCATTGAGAAATGAGCAAGTTATCGGTCTTCTTCCTTCTGGCCGATGTGAATAAACTCGCTAGGTTTCCATTTCAATTCCGTTTCTACAAGTAAATATTGTTTGCAATTGCTTAGAGATAGTTTCTATAGGTCCTAGCGCTCCTACTTGAGCAAAAAACCCTAAAAGTTATCGAGCAACAGCCGAGGAAATCGAGTTTTGCTCACCGCCGGTGAGGAAACCTCGGTTCACCGTCGAGCTCATTGTTTCCGATTGTTTCCTCCTCTTCCACGTCCATTCCCTTGATCTGCATTCTCCCAGGAAGGTTTTGAAGAATATCCCGAGTGGTTTGAGCTACTCTGGAGCGAGTTCCAGGTTGCCCGAGTGCTCACCGCCGCCACCGCCGTCGCACAGCCATTTCCGGCGAGTTTCTGGTCCCACTGACCTCACCGTCGTGCTCAGCGACTCCAAAAACCCCCAGACGACGAGTTTGAGCGAGTTTGGCCCGTTAGTTTAGCCGGCGGCGAGCTCGCCAGCGAGCCACCGCCGCGGGCGCCGCCTCGCGCAGGCGTTGGCCCGAGGTGGAAGACAACCCTGTAGGGCCCCATCTGCCAGTGGCTACGGGATCACGGTGCAGCCAGGATTCCGTGCGGCTGCGCGCGAATAAATTTGTGGACCGCGGTGTTGCCTTGACCAGAGAACGCCACGTGGCCCATGGGACCCGCCCGATTGAAATTTGAATTCTGGCGCCAATGGGTTATTAAATTAGTTCCAGAAAATTGTTCAAACTTCTAAATTGAATATCTCTCTGCAGACTACTCCAAAAATCTTCAAACAAATTTTGATTGAATGCTCTTGAGCTCTAGTTTCTGTCAGTGCTAATTAGGTTATGTGAAACACACAGTTAAATTCTGTAGAAAATAATCGTTTCAAATGCAAATAAAATTTTTCCAGACAAGATAGCCACTGGAAAAATACCCAAAATTCACATAAAATTTAATGTCCTATTCTTGACTACTAAAAAAGATTGGGAGCCATTGCACCTGTTTAACCCTCTGTATAGTTCAATTACTTTTTCCAGTTATTGAATTTTCACAGATGTTCAGTTGCTTTACTATGTCTTAAATTTGGACTGAATTTTCCTTTGGTCATGCACTAGTTCCTGTAAAAATCTTGGATTTAATTGACCTACCATCCTAGTCTTAATTCGATCACAAACAGAATATTGAATAAAAGGTTAAAAATCCAATTACAAGATAACTCCAGAAATTCTTGCCAACTTAGAAATTCAATAGCTCCTTCGCCAGAGCTTAGAAAATTATGAAACAAATTTTGCTAGAACCAGGACAATTTCCTCTATCTTGATTATCAACTGCTAGCTATGTTCAAGCTATAGTTTCTTCTCTAAAATTTTTGGAAGATAATTGCTTGCCATAATTTTGGAGACAACAACCTACTTTGATCATCTCCTGTTCTTTGCAAGAGCTTCTATCATAGTCCCTAATACCTACCTTCAAAGTTCCAAAGCCCATTAAGTCATTAGCACCTAATGATCACCATAAATTAAATCATGGTCTTGGTAATAATTATTTTTCAAAGTCATTCATATACGTATTCTATGCACATCGTATAGTGACCGAAGTCGAGGAGGAGCCAGACGCCTTGGAAGAGCACCTTCCAAATTTTAACTCAGACTCTGACCTGCAACAAGGCAAGCCCCGATTTGCATTTAAGTCATTTATAAAATTTTACTTTATCACTATGATGAGTAGTATATGAATTGTGCATTACGTATAGGATGATTGATACTCCACTTGCATGGCCAAAAATCCTAGGGATTGGTTGGAACGAGTTACAGTTTGACCTGTAGTAACTGCTTTGCTAATGCATAGGAAATCCGGTAGAAGTCGAGTAGTTGGAATCTACTCGCGAGAGATGTAGGACATATCTCACAGGATTGGTTAGATAGAAAATGGCATAATATAATGAAATGGAGACCGGGCAGGGAATGGATAGGAAGCGGCGAGAATTGAGTCTCGGTTGCATAGCCCTGCCTGTGTCAATTAAGGCCCGTCTGTATGCGGCCCCTTCGGACAAGCTTGACTTGTACCGGCAACATAATGGACATATGGAATCCAATAAATTGACGTAGCTTTGTCACTTGGGTGTCGAGGCATACCGTTCCGTTTTATAGGTGTGGGTTGAGGGCAGCAAGGTGTAAATCCGCTGGTGGGCACGTCAGAGTACGCCCCATGCAAGGACCTCCTGCTCGTGACGGATCGACCGATTCAGCATTTGAGTGTCTCGCGAAAGGTTGCCATATACGCCTAGTACTGAAGTGTTATGTAGGTTTAGGTGTACTCGCTGACACTTCCAAACGACGTATGTGTCGTGTTGTCCGGGTGTGTCCTGATTGCAATCACAGTCCCTCGCAGTAATAGAGTACCACTTGTTCACTGCGCCGTGACGTAGTAAATACTAAAGAAGCCAGAAAATCATATTGTATTGAATTATAATTTCTTTGCAACCTTGCATGATTTAGAGATAGTATAATTAAAAGTTTACAGTTTCCCCATACTTTAGCTGTAATAGCATTATGTGCTTTGGGCATGTCATATCATCGATAAAGCGTTTCTTGTTTGATTGTGGAGCCCATGATGTGCCGTGCTCGGAGAATGTCATTTGCTACATAAAACCTGATTATAAGGACCCACTTGTAGGCAAGTCATTTATGCTTCACCTCACCTATGTTTTAGTGTTCCCCTTGCATATGTCTAGTGAGACGGGTTAGTCTTGCCGAGCCTTATGCTCACATTTGCAGTTAACGAGTTTTTGCAGGTTATACAGTTGATGAAGGGTTTGATGATGAGGCTGCACCCCCTCCAGGGTGTACAGCCGAGTGGGAACCCTGCACACCGCCCTAATTGAGTGTTGCTAGTGCAAAGTATCCAAGGCATGGATAACTTTGCTTTTGCATAGCTAGTGCTGAGAGCGTAGCTATGATATATATATATATATATATATATATATATATATATATATATATATATATATATATATATATATATTTCTTTACTTCCGCTAGTATTGTAAAAACTTCCGCTGTATGATAAATAAAAGACTTCGTCTTGTACTTATTCAGGTTCTATTCTTGTATACTGTTGGGTGTCGCATCGCACGACACCACCCAATGAGATCCTCGGATGTCGGGATTCCGGTCCCCACAGACATGGTATCAGAGCATCATTGGGAACAGTGTACTTGAAAAGAACGTATTTTCGAAAATTAGGATTTGAGTGAGGAATTAGCTATATGCCTTTATAAGGAGTATTATTAGTATAAGATATACAGGTGGTAAACTAACTATGTGTTATTATATTCTGTAACGACGCCCCGACGTCAGGTAAGAGGTAAGGTACGCCACCGAGGGCGGATCAATCTCGGTAAGCTCAGCATACGAGGAGTGGTATGTGAAATTTCCGTGGCTTGGCACGGGAAGTTAATAGGAGTCTCTGAAGCTCTCAATGTTTCTGAGAACCTATAACACGCGGTACTCCAGCGTGCTTCAAAGTTAGTGGGAGCCTCCATCGGGTGGTGTATAACCCGATAGTATGCATCTCTAGAACTATTCATGTTCTATGGGAGCATGCGAAACACGTATGCCTGAGCGTGTATAAGCCGGATCGTACGGGAGTCTTTGCGGTACAGACGTATTTACAGCCATGTACCTCGAGACATGACCTCGCTCGAGGACGACTCACATTGGAGTCGTATGCATTTATTTTCATATATATTATTGTGACTGCCTGTCGTGTTTCCCCGTGCCGCCCTTGAGGTGTGAAGGTGTGAAAGGTGATTGTTTGTTTTTTGCAGCATTAACTACGGTAGAAGACCGTGTAGAAGCCGTTTGCAAGAGAACGATATAGGAACCACCTATAGACGTAACCGGAAATACCGGATAGAATTTTCTTTGGTGAGGTACGTAGTACCGTCAGTATCAAACATGATACTAGACTATCCCCACCGACAGAATGGATGCATAATGCTTTGGAAAGTCCAACTATCAGGTGCTGGTAGGTTTGGCCTCCGCAAAAGGGGTTTCGACTCGATAGAATAAATGGAATCAATATTCTTGTTTTCTGGCAGAAGTTGGCTCGACTTCGCCGGATTGTAATATTAGTTATTTAATAGATAGTATAGGATTATCATATATGGATGGAAATCTCGTGAATATCTCTACAACTTTTCTGTTGACCATAAAGATAGAAAAACTTGATAATCTGTTGAAATCTGGGGTGTATTGTAACTGCTCCAGATGACCTTACCATTGTACCAGTCTCTGTATTTTTTCCATAACTTGCTGTAGAAAAATCCACTGCCTTATTGTAATACATGTTTGGAAAGGGTAGGAGGAGCTTTACAAGTTTGTTCTGGGAGGTTTTTCCTGATTTGGGTTGGAGTTAAAACAAATTGGGGAGTCAACACAGTGAACTGCCGGACTGCTGGTGCAAACCAGTCAGTTCAACTGTTAAGTTTGGATAGTTATAGCTCTTAATCCAGAACAGTGACATGGTCACATATGTACATTTCTGGAAAGCTTAGGAAGTCCTCTATCAACTTTATTTGTCACTCCTGACCTGAAGCTGGGTGTAGCTTTGCCTAATTCCAATTGTCGCAAACTTGGTTCTTGCAGTCCAGAACATGGAACAGTTTGCACAGGGTTGTGAATTTGTGCGCGATACCTGTATAACAAAGTTTTTAGGGTGGAACTCTTTTATTTCTGGATTTTTAACGCGATGTTATACAATGTTTATTTTTTCATTACCTCAATATCTTATCATGATAAACCTGTATAGAATGTGGAGGTAAGCCCATATACAGGGGAGGTTCTGTCAAAATTTCCAGAAAACTTGAGTCAAATTAAAACCTGTATATATTCTTCATATTAGTTCACCTAGAGCTGTATGAGTACAATCTGGAAACGTTTTGAAGTGCACTACAACTTTAATATTCAACTTAACTCTTAATTCTGGCATTTCCTGTATGAAACTTTTGGGTTGATACAGGAAGGTCAGCTGAACCAGAACTGTGATCACTTCCAGTTTGCAGATTTTCTTGGATCAATTGATTATGGATATTTTCTTTTGTCCAACATTATCATTGATTGAGTTGAATACCTATACTGTGTAGTGACATCCGGGTATGTTTGTCCACAGATGGCAGCACCAAGAATTCAGTTGCCTAATGGATGGGTGTTCTCAACATGCACCGGGCAAGCCGGTTTCCCGGACGTGTTTGTTAGGTTGCTTCGCCAGTTTGGCTACCTAGTGTTGCCTAGCTATTGGGGCAAGAAGTTCCAGGAAAGAGGTATGTGGAGTTGCACCATCTACGTCAATGTGCCTGCTGGTCCACCGCACCTCGGATGGGCTCCATACTCCATCAAGATCAAAGGGTTGATATTAGAGGAAACATGGAGCTACGCCGCAAGTGGACTCCGTATGAGGGAGGTTTTGCAAACTTCATTACCGTAATCTGGTGGGTACTCCGTATGAGTTCTTTCCAGTTAGCGGTAGGGCTTCTGAAGCCTGGGCAACCCGCTTGCTTGCGGAGGTGGACGAGAATGGTGAAAAACATCCAAAACAGCCTTAGCGGTGTATGCATCCGCATCACATCGCGAGAAGGGTAATCAAAGGGCATGCATAAAAGAATAGATGGATAATTTGAAGCAAGCCATGATCCGAGCGGATCACTTTGAGTGGGCAAATGACGGACTTAGGGATATGATGGCTCCTCTCAACCATCATTTGAACCTTAGGGAGAATCAATGGCATGACTCTGTTATGGATTTAGCTGCGTCTCGCCAGGAGACTCTAGAGATGGAAATTGACTTCGAGGCGAGCCTACTCTATGGACACCAGCGGGACACCCAGTTGAACATGGTGACTGCAGATCGGGATCAGTCCAGAGTGGAGGCTCAGAGCTGGAAGACCAGCTGTGAGCAGGCTCAGTAGGAGAACGAGGCCTGCAGGATGTTTATGATACAGACAGATTGGCAAGCTAAGATGGCCAAAAGGACATCGCTTTTGAGCGAGGCATCATCTTCTGCTCCAGCACCCATACCAGCGGTTCCTAATCCTGAGGATGACGAGGAAGAAGAAGATCCTCAGGAGGTCGAGTTTTATGAGTAGAGGGCAGTGTTGATGTACTTATCACTTTAGGCCGAGTGTAATGATGTGTAGTAAACACCACGCGTATTTTGCGACTTTTTGAGTCTTGTTGTAAATAGTAGCGAGGTGGGTGTACAATGACATGACGACTTGTGGTGACCAAGCATAGATGAGACGACTTCTTTAGATGAAGTCTGTCTAATTTTGGAGATCTATTGTGACTTGGGCCCAAGATAATATAGATTGTATAAAGTTTGTGCTTTATAAATATATGTGAATGTTATGCATCATCTATTGTTGTCTACCGCATTTCTATTTATATGGAAGGATGAACTTGAGGCAATGAGACTTATGGTATGAATCGTTGTATTGCAGTATGGTGCGTACTCGTACACGTCAAGATGGGGGAGGTTCCAGTGGAGGTCAGGGGGATGACACACCACCCCCGGGACAGAATACGCCTCAAACGCAACCACCTCCACCCACACTTCCCAGAAGTCTCGCGGAGGTTCTCGCTGCAGTACTCGGCTCGTGCGACGAGCAAACCGAGCTACTGCGGACTCTGGTGCAGTGCTCGTCCCGTCAAGGGGGACGACGGGATGATGGACCGCGTCAGCAATATAAGAGTTCCTACTCTGATTTCTCATCAACGCATCCACCGGTCTTCAGAGAGGCCGATGAACCGTTGGAGGCAGATAATTGGCTCCGCACCATTGAAGGAAAGTTCAGTTTACTCGAGGTAACCGAACAGCAGAAGACGCTGTTTGTAGCGCAGCAATTGCAGGGGTCTGCTGGCGCATGGTGGGCCAATTACCTTGACGCACGCCCCGCAGACCATGTCGTAAGCTGGGCCGAATTCCGGGAGGCATTCCGCGCCTACCACATCCCTCCCGGGATTTTGAGGAGGAAGCTTCAAGAGTTCTTGGAGCTAAGGCAGGGAGGAAGGAGTGCATACGAGTACTCCAAATCATTCAACCACTTGGCCCAATACGCTCAGGACCAAGTGAATACCAAAGATAGGAAGCACGAATGCTTCTACCGGGGCTTGAACCCCAAGTTGAAGGACAAGCTTGTCCTGTTCAACCGCGGCAGCTTCAACGACATCGTCAATGCCGCTATCATGCAGGAGGACGCTACACACGAGCTATCCTTAGATAAAAAGAAGAGGAGTGCTCTGCAGGGCAGTGGAGGTGGTGCTCCTCAGAAGTACCGTATGGTGTATCGATCACCATCCGGCCAGAGGTGGCAACCGCCATCACGACCACCAATGTTCAGTGGTCGCCCGTTCAACAACTCCGGATTCCGACCGCAGCAACAGCAGGGGATGATCCCACGTGCACTTCCACCTCCACCGCGTGCACCGGGATTTCGTCCTCCCAACAGTATAGGCCAAACCCCGTACACGTGTTTCACGTGTGGACGCACGGGGCACTTCGCCAATGACTGTCCGCATAATCGACAAGGCGGAGGGCAATCATCCTACCCGGGGGCCAACCAACCCCGCAACCCGCTCAAGAAGCCAGCCACCAGACCCGGCAACGTCCACCACCTCGCCATCGAGGACATTCTGGAAGGCGCGCCCGTGCTCACGGGTACGTTCTCTATCTATGATCAATCCGTAGTCATACTTTTTATCTCCGGAGCTTCCCACAATGTCATTAGTAAATCTGTTGTCATTAAAAATCAGCTTTTTGTTATCTCCACCAAAACTCCATATATGATTCGCACTCCAGCAGGGAGGGTAGTAACATATGAGATGGTCCATAGGGTACCTCTTGACCTAGATGGGAACATCTATCCTACCTCCTTCATTATCTTAGAGACTCAAAAGCTAGATGTCATCTTAGGAATGGCATGGTTACAATACCATGGTGCTATTCTTGATATTGTTCCTCGAAAGATTTATCTAAACTCCCCACTCCATCAGCCCCAAGTTCTCAATCTTGAGAACATCATTCCATTGGACCCATCTACTCACAATACCGAGGTTATGGAACTTATAGATATTCTGGTAGTATGTGAATACCCAGACGTGTTTCCCGAAGATCTTCCTGGTATGCCCCTAGAAAGAGATATAGAGTTCAAGATTGAACTTGCACCAGGAACGGTGCCAATCTCAAGACCACCCTACAAGATGGCACCAACGGAACTAGCAGAACTTAAGGAATAATTAACTGAACTTGAGAACAAAGGTTTCATTCGTCCAAGTTCATCACCATGGGGTTGTTCTGCACTGTTCGTAGAAAAGAAAGATAAGACCTTGAGACTGTGTGTAGACTATCGTCCACCTAATGCTGTCACTATCAAGAACAAGTATCCACTACCACGCATTGATATTCTTTTCGATCAATTGGTGGGTGCTAAAGTATTTTCGAAGATGGATCTTCGTTCTGGTTATCATCAGATTAGAATCCGACCAGAAGATATACCAAAGACAACATTCTCGACGAGGTATGGACTGTATGAGTACCTTGTTATGTCCTTCGGATTGACCAACGCACCGGCTCATTTCATGTATCTCATGAACTCAGTGTTTATGCCTGAATTGGACAAGTTTGTCGTAGTCTTCATTGACGACATACTTGTGTATTAAAAATCCGAAGAAGAACATGCTCAACACTTGCGTATCGTGCTTCAACGATTACGGGACCACCAGCTATATGCTAAGTTCAGCAAGTGTGAATTCTGGATCAGCCAAGTGCCATTTTTAGGGCACATCATATCAGCAGAAGGGATTGCAGTTGATCCAAGCAAGATCAAGCAAGTCCTCAAATGGGAGTCTCCAAAGTCTGTACATGAAGTCTGAAGTTTCCTGGGTTTAGCAGGATATTACCGGAGGTTTATACCCAATTTCTCCAAGATAGCTAAACCAATGACAAAACTTTTGAAGAAAGGGCAGAAGTATGTATGGACTGAGACATGTGAGGCAGGTTTCAAAGCATTGGTGAAACACCTTACAACGGCACCAGTTTTAGCCCAACCAGACACAACCAAATCATTTGATGTCTATTGCGACGCATCTGGGATTGGCTTGGGTTGTGTATTGATGCAAGAGAGAAGAGTGATCGCGTATGGATCACGGCAGCTCCGGAACCATGAGCAGCACTACCCGACTCATGATCTTGAGCTTGCTGCTTTGTACTGGCATTGAAGATGTGGAGGCATTATTTATTGGGTAACCTAGTACACCTCTACA
Source organism: Tuctoria greenei (assembly GCA_036927565.1). Lineage (NCBI taxonomy): Eukaryota > Viridiplantae > Streptophyta > Magnoliopsida > Poales > Poaceae > Tuctoria > Tuctoria greenei. Next base: position 3,244,960 of record JAYESD010000010.1, read on the forward strand.
CTGATCACAAGAGCTTGAAATACATCTTCACCCAGGAGGATTTGAATATGCGACAACGGAGATGGTTGGAGTTAATCAAGGATTATGAGATTGAGATCCACTACCATCCAGGCAAAGCGAATGTAGTCGCAGATGCTCTGAGCCGCAAGTTACATGTCAACAATCTTTCCATTACCTCAATGGAAGGAGAAGAAGAACCGAGTCTCTACTTGGTTCCATATGGGGCACTCTACAACCTAGCTCTCATTCCTACTATCAAGGAGGATATTATGGCAGCTCAGAAGGAGGACAAAGGAATGTCACATATTCGGCAAAGAATGAAGAAGGGGGAGATGAAATGTTTCCAAAGTGACGATGAAGGCACCCTCTGGTTTAACAACCATATAGTGGTACCCCGAAACATGGAACTTCGGAAGAAGATACTGGATGAAGCTCATTTATCCAAGTATTCCATTCATCCGGGAAGTAACAAAATGTACCAAGATTTGAGAAAGAAGTTCTGGTGGACTCGGATGAAGAGGGAAGTAGCTAAATACGTATCCGAGTGTGATACGTGCCGGCGAGTGAAGGCCGACCATATGAAAGCAGCAGGACAGCTTCAACCTTTAAGCATACCGACATGGAAATGGGAGGATATGAGCATGGATTTCATTGTTGGGTTGCCTCCCACTCTCCATAAGCACGACTCAATTTGGGTGGTCGTTGACCGGTTGACCAAATCGGCTCATTTCATACCTGTCAGTGTCAAGTATGATGTAAAGCGGTATGCAGAACTTTATATCTCCAGAATAGTGTGTCTACATGGTGTACCCTGCACTATCATTTCAGATCGTGGATCTATTTTTGTTGCTCGCTTTTGGGAGCATCTCCATGATGCATTGGGTACCAAACTGATTCGAAGCTCGGCTTATCACCCTCAGACTGATGGACAAACCGAATGGGTAAATCAAGTGCTAGAGGATATGCTTCGTGCCTGTGCCATCCATCATGGTAGGAATTGGGATGATCATCTACCATTGGCGGAATTTTCGTACAACAACGGTTACCAGGCTAGCATCCAGATGGCGCCATATGAAGCTCTTTATGGCTGGAAGTTTCGCACACCCTTGAACTGGTGCGAATCTGGTGAACGAGTGGTATATGACATCGACTTAATAAAAGAAGCCGAAGAGCAAGTACGCCTTATTCAAACAAATCTCAAAGCCGCTCAATCTCGTCAGAAGAGCTACGAGGACAAACAATGTCGACCTCTTCACTTCGAGGTTGGGAATCAAGTTTATATCCGGGTATCCCCTATGAAAGGTATCCATCGATTCGGAGTGAAAGGGAAGCTAGCTCCACGTTTTGTTGGGCCGTTCGCAATAATCAAAAGATGCAGACCTGTGGCATATCAATTGGTGTTACCGCCATCGCTGGCAGGGGTCCATAATGTGTTTCACATTTCTTAGTTGTGGAAATGTCTCAAAATCCCAGCGAATATACGTTTTGAGGATTTGGAAGCTCTCCAACTAGATCACACTTATTCCGAGCATCCAACTCAGATTGTCGATGAGAAGACTCGCACCACAAGAAGCCGCACCTTGCGTTTCTACAGGGTCTTGTGGAGCAACCACAGTGCTGAAGAAGCCACGTGGGAAAGCGAGGAGTATCTTAGAACTAACTATCTGGACTTGTTAGCGGCATATGTTCGTTAGATCATTTCCTTTTGCCTTCTTTTGTAATCTTGGGACGAGATTCTTTTAAGGGGGGAGGAATGTAAAAACCCCACTTTTATGGCATGTGAATTCAGTTATGAGTTTTGTGATCAACTATATTAAAGATCCAATATAGTGGTACACATGAACTTAATACCATCCAAACCTTTCTTTCACTCATGGTTAAATTTTATTAACATGAGTATTAGACTTCACCACTAATTCTAGAATGATTCTATTCACACCTCTTCAAATTTTAGAATTATTTGGATGAAGTTTATTAAGGCAATTTAAAGTGCGATACTAATTGGCCCTGCCAAAACCATTCAATTTAGAGGCTCTAAATTTTTCCTTGACCTTCTAATATTCTCAATAGCTTGCCTGCAAAATGTCAAGATTTTAGGAACTCATTTGCTATTTTATTTGAGGCGCTTAGCGAATTGGAATCAAATTCAAATCTGAATTTTAAATTCTTTTCCAACTTCTTTGAACATAATATTTGAGTTAACCATTGTGTTCAGAATAATTCATTTACCATCTCCACAAAATTTTATGATTTTTGGAGTTGATCTTCCATTTTTAAATGAATTTTTAACTTTACTGTTGGGGTCTGACTGACATGTGGGTCCCACAGGTCAGCCTCTGCCGAACGGGTCAGGTCGGCCGCCTGCCATCTCTGCACCGGCGCTCGCCCGCTCGACAGCACACGCGCATGCAAGCTCCAGCGAGCTGCTTGCTTGCTTGCCGCGGCACTATAAAAGGTTGGCCGACGCTCCGGTATTTCCCCTTCCCTGGATCGGTGTTCCACCTCTCGCTGGTTCTTCTCCGCCGCGCGCCATCGTCGCCGCCCCCCCTCTGCTCCGTGATGCGCCGCCGTTCCACGCAGTTTCAAGCCTCGATCCCAAAAGCTTAAAGGTGCGCCTAGTCGAGCTCTAACTCTCGGTGCAAAGCGTTTCCCTTTTCATTGAGAAATGAGCAAGTTATCGGTCTTCTTCCTTCCGGCCGATGTGAATAAACTCGCTAGGTTTCCGTTTCTACAAGTAAATATTCTTTGCAATTGCTTAGAGATAGTTTCTATAGGTCCTAGCGCTCCTACCGGAGCAAAAAACCCCTAAAAGTTATCGAGCAACGGCCGAGAAAATCGAGTTTTGCTCGCCGCCGGTGAGGAAACCTCGGTTCACCGTCGAGCTCATAGTTTCCGATTGTTTCCTCCTCTTCCATGTCCATTTCTGGCGAGTTTCTGGTCCCACCGACCTCACCGTCGTGCTCAGCGACTCCAAAAACCCCCAGGCGGCGAGTTTGAGCGAGTTTGGCCTGTCGGTTTAGCCGGGGGCGAGCTCGCCGGCGAGCCACCGCCGCGGGCGCCGCCTCGCGTAGGCGTTGGCCTGAGGTGGAAGACAACCCCGTAGGGCCCCACCTGCCAGTGGCTGCGGGATCACGGTGCGGCTGGGATTCCGTGCGGCTGCGCGCGAATAAATTTGTGGACTGCGGTGTTGCCTTGACCAGAGAACGCCACGTGGCCCATGGGACCCGCCCGATTGATATTTGAATTCTGGCGCCAATGGGTTATTAAATTAATTCCAAAAAATTGTTCAATCTTCTAAATTGAATATATCTCTTCAGACTACTCCAAAAATCTTCATACAAATTTTGTTTGAAAGCCCTTGAGCTCTAGTTTCTGTGAAACTCACAGTTAAATTCTGTAGAAAATAATCTTTCCAAATGCAAATAAAATTTTTCTGGACAAGATAGCCACTGGAAAAATCCCCAAAATTCACATAAAATTTAATGTCCTATTCTTGACTACCAAAAAAAGTTTGGGAGCCATTGCACCTGTTTAAGCCTCTGTATAGTTCAATTACTTTTTTTAGTTATTGAATTTTCGCAGATGTTCAGTTGCTTTACTATGTCTCAAATTTGGACTGAATTTTCCTTTGGTCATATACTAGTTCCTGTAAAAATCTTGGTAATTGACCTACCATCCTAGTCCTAATTTAATCACAAACAGAATATTGAATAAAAGGTTAAAAATCCAATTACAAGATAACTCCAGAAATTCTTGCCAACTTAGAAATTATATAACTCCTTCGCCAGAGCTTAGAAAATTATGAAACAAATTTTGCTAGAACCAGGACAATTTCCTCTATCTTGATTATCAACTGCTAGCTATGTTCAAGCTACAGTTTCTTCTCTAAAATTTTTGGAAGATAATTTCTTTCCATAATTTTGGAGACAACAACCTACTTTGATCATCTCCTGTTCTTTGCAAGAGCTTCTATCATAGTCCCTAATACCTACCTTCAAAGTTCCAAAGCCCATTAAGTCATTAGCACCTAATGATCACCATAAGTTAAATCGTGATCTTGGTAATAATTATTTTTCAAAGTCATTCATATACGTATTCTATGCACATCGTATAGTGACCGAAGTCGAGGAGGAGCCAGAAGACTTGGAAGAGCACCTTCCAAATTTTAACTCAGACTCTGACCTGCAACAAGGCAAGCCCCGGTTTGCATTTAAGTCGTTTATAAAATTTTACTTTATCACTATGATGAGTAGTCTATGAATTGTGCATTACGTATAGGATGATTGATACTCCACTTGCATGGCCAAAAATCCTAGGGATTGGTTGGAACGAGTTACAGTTTGACCTGTAGTAACTGTTTTGCTAATGCATAGGAAATCCAGTAGAAGTCGAGTAGTTGGAATCTACTCGCGAGAGATGTAGGACATATCTCACAGGATTGGTTAGATAGAAAATGGCATAATATAATGAAATGTAGACCGGGCATGGAATGGATAGGAAGCGGCGAGAATTGAGTCTCGGTCGCATAGCCCTGCCTGTGTCGATTAAGACCCATATGTATGCGGCCCCTTCGGACAAGCTTGACTTGTACCGGCAACATAATGGACATATGGAATCCAATAAAATGACGTAGCTTGGTCACTTGGGTGTCGAGGCATACCGTTCCATTTTATAGGTGTGGGTTGAGGGCAGCAAGGTGTAAATCCGCTGGTGGGCACGTCAGAGTACGCCCCACGCAGGGACCTCCTGCTCGTGACGGATCAACTGGTTCGGCATTTGAGTGTCTCGCGAAAGGTTGCCATATACGCCTAGTACTGAAGTGTTATGTAGGTACAGGTGTACTTGCTGACACTTACGAACGACGTATGTGTCGTGTTGTCCGGGTGTGTCCTGATTGCAATAACTGTCCCTCGCAGTAATAGAGTACCACTTGTTCACTGCGCCGTGACGTAGTAAATACTAAAGAAGCTAGAAAATCATATTGTATTGAATTATAATTTCTTTGCAACCTTGCATGATTTAGAGATAGTACAACTAAAAGTTTATAGTTTCCCCATACTTTAGCTGTAATAGCATTATATGCTCTGGGCATGTCATATTATCAGTAAAGCGTTTCTTGTTTGATTGTGGAGCCCATGATGTGCCGTGCTCGGAGAATGTCATTTGCTACATAAAACCTGATTATAAGGACCCACTTGTAGGCGAGTCATTTATGCTTCACCTCACCTATGTTTTAGTGTTCCCCTTGCATATGTCTAGTGAGACGGGTTAGTCTTGCTGAGCCTTATGCTCACGTTTGCAGTTAACGAGTTTTTGCAGGTTATACAGTTGATGAAGGGTTTGATGAGGAGGCTGCACCCCCTCCAGGGTGTACAACCGAGTGGGAACCCTGCACGTCGCCCTAATTGAGTGTTGCTAGTGCAAAGTATCCAAGGCATGGATAACTTTGCTTTTGCATAGCTAGTGCTGAGAGCGTAGCTATGATATATATATATTTCTTTACTTCCGCTAGTATTGTAAAAACTTCCGCTGTATGATAAATAAAAGACTTTGTCTTGTACTTATTCAGGTTTTATTCTTGTATACTGTTGGGTGTCGCATCGCACGACACCACCCAATGAGATCCTCGGATGTCGGGATTCCGGTCCCCACACCTCCCAGGGGGCCTATCATCAACGAATCTACGATGATGGTGGGCAACGTTGGAGCATCCAGCTCTGGCACCACCCGGGGGCCTGCCATCGACGTCCGAGCATGGTGACGACAACAACAAGCATTGATAACTAAGTACACTCTCCTGCCCTGCTCTTGTTGCTAACAAGGTTCTCTTGTGGTATCCTGTACACCAGGGGCCTAATGTCGATGTGCTACACATCGGTGGTGGATGATGCTAGAGCAGCCAGCTCCGACACCTCCCAGGGGGCCTACCGTCAACGCACCTACGACGATTGTGGGCAACGCTGGAGCATTCAACTCCGGCACCTCTCAAGGGGCCTACCATCAATGTCTCTCTAACGATGGCGGGCGACGCCAGAGCATCTAGCTTTGGCAACTCCCAAGGGGCCTGCCGTTGACAAATCTACACGATGGTGGGCGATGCTGGAGCATCCAACTCCGTCACAACCCAAGGGGCCCGCCGTTGACGTCTCTACGACAATGGTGCGCGATGCCGGAGCAGCCAGCTCCGGCTCCTCCAAAGGGGCCAGCCATCAACGTCTCAGCATGTTGACGACATCAACAAGCACTGATAAGTGAGTACACTCTCCTGCCCCGCTCTTGTTGCTAACAGGGTTCTCTTTTGGTATCCTGTACACCAAAGGACTGCTGTCGACGTGCTACACATCGGTGGTGGATGACACTGGAGCAGCCAGTTCCGGCACCCCCTAGGGGGCCCGCTATCGATGCATCTGCGATGATGGTCGGGAACGCTAGAGCATCTAGCTCCGGCACCTCCCAAGAGGGATTGTCGTCGACATCCCTACGATGATGGCGAGCGACGCCAGAGCATCCAGCTCTGGCACCTCCAAAGGTCCTACTGTCGACGAACCTACGACGATGGTGGGCGATGCGAGAGCAGCCAGCCCCGGCACCCCCAAGGGGTCCTGCCGTCGACATCTCCGCGATGATGATGGATGACACCAGAGCATCCGGCTTCGACACCTCCCAAGGGGCCTGCCATCCACGAACCTACAACGATGGTGGGTGATGCCGGAGCAGCCAGCCCCGACACCCTCCGATGGGCGTGCCGTCGACGTCTTTGCGATGATGATGGACGACACCAGAGCAGCAAGCTCCAGCACCTCCCAAGGGGCCTGCCGTTGACGAATCTACGATGATGGTGGGCGATGCCGGAGCATCCAGTTGCGGCACCACCCGAGGGACCTGAAGTTGACGTCTTTGCGACAACGGTGGGCGACGCCGGAGCAGCCAGCTTCGGCACCACCCAAGGGTCCTGTCATCAATGTCAACACTCAGACAAAGCTCAGCGCCCCTAGAAGGGCCACATCAAGGACAACCACTCATGCTCCCCCGCTCCTCTAGGGGCTAGTCGAAGACATCCTGCACTCAAGTGGTAGGCCTACCCAGCAACTTGGCCACACCTACCAAGGGGCCTCTAAGGGGGTTCCATAGGCAGGACATCAACTAACAACAAATCAGCCATGCCAACTATGCAAGCGTTGGTCCCTCAAAAGCTAACGACATCAAGAAAAGGTCTTCAAGACCTGATGCAGCTAAGTACTTGGGGTAACAAGTTGAGAAGTACAAGACAAGCGAAACAAACACAAAGTAAAATTCATTGAAGAATATATTTACAAAGGGGCAAACCCCGGATACAAAGACGGACCGCCAACCTCAATCCCTGGCAAATTGCACGACGATATGTTTGGCGGCATTCTTGACCTCTGCCACTGCCGCTTCCTCACGCACTTTAACGGGACCTTCGAAAACTGGCTCTAGTAGTAGCTCAGGGTACCGAGTCTAGTAGCACGACGGGACATGGGATGCCACCATCTTCGCCACTGCCCTACCCTCGGCTTCCAGACGCTAAGCCAGCTGACGCTCTTGTAGATCGAGTTCCCGAGTGTGGCGCTCCGTTGTGTGCTCCCGGGCTTGGACGTCGAGATCATGCAGGAGGAGTTCCTCACTCTCAGCTGAGTGTTGTGCCTGATCCCGCGCCAAGTCGCTCTCCTAGAGCTCAAGGTCTTCGAGGCAGGACTGAAGTCTGTCCAGATCTATCTTAGCCCGATCCATCATCACCTGGGCCACCACTTCTTGCTCGGTGGCAGCAGCCTCCCGCTCAGCAATAACGGCTTCGTGGCGACCCAGGGCCTCTCGACCCTCTTCAAGGGCATGCAGGCGGGCATCAGCCGTGTCATTGGCTACCTTGGCATCGACCAAAATCTTCTGGGACATTGCGTCCATGGCCTTCGCCAAGCGGTGCCTCAGCTCCAGCTCCTCACTCTCCTTCTAGTACTTCGCCTTCGCCTTCGCCTCGGAGATCCTGGATCTCAGAAGGTCCTCCCAGCCTTGGAGGCGCTCACCCTCAGCACACAGGTTCTCCCACTCTGCGTCGGGAGCCCCCTGCACCCGGTGGAGGTTGGATTGCATCAGAAGGATGCTGGACTGTGTCGAGTCCATGATGTCATAGAGGTGCTCTGGCTGCACCGAATTATGGAAGGTCGCCCAGTGATCATCTCAGGGACCTCTTCCTCCCATGGAGGCGAAGGCGAGACCACCAGAACTGGGACCTTATCCCCAGGGACTGAGCAGGAGTTGCGGTGCTACCCGAAGCGGCAGAGCCACTATTGCCCAAGGAGGCAACCACCGGATCAGCAGCAGCGGAGGCCAGGCACTTAACCCCCTGAGCCGACTGCGACATTGCCTCTAGCGCGATGATCGAAAGTGCCTCCAGCATGGCAGCATGAGATGCTTCACTACCCATGCAGGGTACAGACACCGAAGCAACGCTCTCCTGTATAGGTTTGGCGGTCTCCTCCGCTGGTACAACCGTAGCCTCCTTGGCTGACTTCGCAGCGACACTACCCCTAGCGGTAGAGGCATCACAACAGCTGATGTAGACCTATAGGACAAAATTAGAATCTGCCTAGGCTAGAAGAAAGGATGAGATATCGAAGCAAGCAGTAGTAAGAATGCCTTACCGACGTCCCCGAAAGCTCTAGCAGGTCTCGACCTTTGGTAGCACTTAAGCTGCGGGCCCTAACAACGGTGTCGCAGGCAAGGTCGTCCCGGCTGGGACACCACCGAAACCACTGGCGACGCTGCCAAGCTACATTGGCATATCTCCACCAACCCCAAAGGTGCCACTACCAGAGCCTCCTCCCGAGCTGCCGCTGAGGTCGGCCTGAGGCCTCTTGTCCTGGGGCTCCGTGGGCGTAACACTCCCGGAGCCGCCTGTGGCACCTTGGACTGCAGTGGCGGTGGAGATGCTTGATGGTGTGTCGGCCGTAGACTATGGTGGAGCTATCGCTTGACGGACTGCCCCCCCCCCCCCCCCGAAGAACCGCCGACACCTGATGCTGAGGAGTGGTGCGCCGGGGGCATTGACTTGGAGCGAGTACCTCCTGCGGTGGTGCCTTCCGTGGCGACCGAGGGCGTTTATCCTTCACGACCTAGACCATCAGGGACTTCCCCTTCCCCGGCGTCGACGACCAGCGCCTTCCTTCTCCCTCCATCAGAGCGCGTGTCGTCCACCCTTGATGCCTCAGAGCCTGGGGTAGGTGTAGACTCCTATGGCGAGTCGACGATGGACAGTCCACTGTCCGCATCACCAACCTACCGCAACACAAGACTAAGCACGTCCAGGTTCGGCATCCCCCTCAGGATCTTCATCCGAAGATTCCGATCTGAGCAAAGTGGCAGACACGGCCATGGTAGGTTGAAGACGTTAGAAGTCAATGGACCTCCGCACGCCTTGGACATTACGTCGATCACCTCTTGCAAGGTCATCTCTATTTCGTGACCCGCACCAGCCGGGTGCCATCCTGTGGCCCGAAGTAAAGCCATGCAGGGCGGCTACGATGCTGGAGGGGAGCCAGGCGTTGGCGCACGAAGTCCGCCATCACCATCAGCTCTGATAGACCATGATCCGCCAAGAATTGGATCCTCTCCATCACCGGGGTGTATGCCTATGTAGGATCGAATAGCACGTGTAAAGCTACCAGAGGGGGGTGAATAGTAGATTAAAACTTTTTCGGCGGAAGCAATAAAAACCCCTCGGCAAAAAATCAATCTGTTAACAAAGTGTGTTGCGAATAATCTAAATGTTATTAATTGTGACAAAACTAGTATAGTTTGTGGAGAATCAAGTCACAAAGACACTACAACAAGAATCACGAAAAACCGTCGAGAAAAACTCAAGTTACAATTGAATGATTGAAAAAAGGTCAATCCGTTCTACCCGAGAAAAACCAGATCTTCAACACTGCAAAGAAACTCGTGTATATACAAAACCACAAACCCAATGACCGTGAAATTTCATAGATGATAGATAATCAAGTTCTAAAGACAACCCAAAAAGAATCATGTCAATTGGATCTAAAAAACTCTAGTTATGATAAAACCACCAAAGCAAGGTAGTGCTGTGCAGAAACTCGACGAGAAAGACTTGACGAAAACAAGTCGGGCGAACAAAGCACAAAAGCTCCTTTAGACTACAAATTTTATTGATCAAAACACAAAAGTAACAACCCCAAAGCCGTGTACCACAAGATTTGGCCTCCCTTGCTTATATAATCAGCCCTTAGGCCAATCCAATCCTTACTAGGACTCAAATCCTACTCAGATTCAAACGAACCTTTCCATAACTGCTCAAGACTCTTCTATACGCAGATAGAAGAAATCTTAAGACTTCCAAACACCTAAGGAACATACCCCACATTCCTAAAACAACCCAACTTCGTGACCCACATGAAATCCTATCATAACCAACTCAAATCTTTCCATAATTTAGTCAATCCCGACTCAGCTGCAACTTGAGTCCATAACCTAGTCGGTTGGACCTTTCCGACCGATTCTTTACGTCCACTTCTCTTCATCACACCTTGGAACCATGTTGCCACGTCCATAAACTCCTTGCACATGTGCAAACACCTTCCAAACGACGTCCACGATACCTTCATATGCATTGTTCTTGATTCAAACATGTTGCACGACCTCCCGATCAACTCAACCACAATTCCTCCCGGACTTGGTTGTTGAACCTCATCTTCTTCCTAAGACTAGTTCAATGGATCGTGTCATCAGCCATGTCTCTAACTCAAGCAACACTGCACATGAACAAACAACCAATACTTCTGAGCATAAGTCCTCGACTTGACTCTTGTCAGTTCTGAAACAACAACACCTTAGGTGAGCATCTCAAATAAGCTTGTTGCAAACCATAGCAAAAAGATATCAACCATAACCACCAAAACACACCAAAAACTTAGTAAAAGAATACTAAGAAAACTTTCCATAGATGTAAAGCAAGTTTGAATCATTTCAAAGTAAAAGCAGAACCACTGCAATCTAGCTCCGAACCTTGCCAAAACTAACCGAACCTTGAGCTGGAGCTTACCAAAGCTAGCAGGACCTAGCACTGGAGCTTACCAAAGCTAGTCGGAGCTAGTGCCGGAGCTTATCAAAGCTAGTCGGACCTAGCGACAACACGTCATACCTAACCAAAATAAGTCGGACCGAGCCAAAATAAGTCAGACCTAGACAAAGAAGTCGGACCTAGCCAAAACAAGTCGGACCTTGCCGGAGCTACCCAAAACAAGTCGGACCTATTGTCGGGCCTTGCAGGAGCTCGGACCTAGAGTCAGACCTTGTTGAAAAAGGTGTTTTGGTAATATTCAAAACTTTTATTGTCATAGCCAATGTATTCAATACACATAGGTCTCACAATCTCACCCTTGATGAATGCATTGGCAACACCACTTAGAATCCGAACAATTGCTTATTCACATGAAAAGTTTTGAAAACAAAATTCTCCCCCTATATATATTTCTCCTCCTTTGTAAATTAGAAATAACATGAGAAGAAAAAACAATTCCCCCCCCCCCCCCCCGAGAAGAATCAAGCCAAAAACTTGTGAATGTGTGCAATGTGTGATCAATTTCTCCCCCTTTGACAATGTGTTCAGCAAGGTACAAAAGAGAAATTTTAATTTGTTATGAGAATAATATGACATATACATATAAACAAAGCTCATCCAAGTCATACTATCAAGTAACTTACACTATCACATCAATGCAATACATAAAGTAGTGTAAGCCATGCTAGAGATCAAGTGTAATTTTCGATTTAAGCAAGTCATGATCTCACAAACTTAAATATTTTAAAACCTGAAAACATGACACTTTTTGCTGCATTTTATTATTTTTCAAAGCACAAATTTAAATCATATGATATTTGCAAGAGATTATATGTGCATCTACCTTATTCTAACAAACTAAGCCAAGACTATGTCATTTCACAATCAAAAGCTTAAGGACATGGTTTTAGTCATACACAACTTCTTCCAAGTTCATATCTAAGTGCAATGATAAGCCATCTCAAAAGAAAAAGTGCGATGCATGCATATTCTCTTGATCTTTTCTAAATTTTTCATTTGATCATAAAAACTCAACATGTTCGTTGATAAGTTGATTAATTCTTTATGATTAGAAGCACTTGTGATCATGCAACAAGTTCAAAATAGCAAGAAAGTTAGATCATGACCAGATTTAGTGTAAGTAATTATTCCAATTATTAGTCATGGCAATAACTACAAAATATATAACACGAGTAATGTAGTAAGAACTTTCAGCATGTAAAAGGAATCACAAAGTCATATATGTATGAAATACTATGCTCATATTATTTTAATTTCAGATTCACACATAGGCTTTCCAAGTTTCAAAACTCCCCCTCAATTGAATCTATGAGGATGCATAACCCCTATTTCACTAAGAATGAAACAAAAATGAGTGAAATCCAATAGTTTTGTAAAAATGTCAGCCAATTGTTGTTCAGTATCTACATGGTGAAGCACAATGTTTCCTTTTTCAACATTATCATGGAGAAAGTGATACCTAATATCAATGTGCTTTGTTCTTGAATGTTACACGGGGTTTTTAGCAATGCAAATGGCACTAGTGTTACCACGAAACAGTGGAACACTATCTAAATCAACCTCATAGTCTCTAAGAGTTTGAACAATCCAAAGAATTTGTGAGTAAGCGATAGCAGCAGCTACATATTCAGATTCCGCTGTGGATTGTGCAACAGAACTTTGTTTTCTAGAGGACCAAGCAACAAGTGAATGAGCAAGAAAAAGACAAGCACCCAAAGTATTTTTTCTATCAATCCTACAACGCCCAAAATCAGCATAAAAAACTTTCAAAGTAACATTTGAGGAAGAAGGAAGAAAAATGCCAAATTCTTGAGTTCCATGTAAGTACTTGAGAATTCTTTTGATGGCTTGATGATGTGAAGTACGTGGGGAAGCTTGAAACCATGCACAAAGACATATTCTGAGTTATATGTCCGGTCTTGATGCTGTGAGGTACAAAAGTGAGCCAATCATGCTTCTATATTCTTTTTTATCGACTGGATCACCATCTTCATCAAGTTCAAATGTCGTTGTTGTACTCATTGGTGTCCGAAGGGGCTTGCTTTTATCCATGTTGAAGCACTTAAGAAGGTATCTTGTATACTTCATTTGATGCACAATGGTTCCCTCCTTAGTTTGCTTGATTTGCAGCCCCAAAAAGTACGTGAGTTCTCCAGTCATACTCATCTCAAAGTATGAACTCATCATAGCTGAAAACTTGGACACAAGATCATGAGAAGCACAACCAAAGATAATATCATCCACATACACTTGAATGAATAATGAGTCATTGCCATGCTTAAGCACAAAAGAGTTTTATCAACCTTGCCCATGGTAAACCCCTTTTCAAGTAAGAATATTTTTAACCTATCATACCATGCTCTAGGGGCTTGTTTGAGACCGTACAAGGCTTTGGACAGTTTGTAAACATGATTAGGAAAATCTAGATTTTCAGGACCAGTGGTTGATTGACATAAACCTCCTCATCTATGTAGCCATTAAGAAAAGCACTTTTAACATCCATTTGATATAACTTGAAACCTTTAGATGCAAGCAAAAGCTAGCAAAATTCTTGTGGCTTCTAATCTAGCAACAGGAGCAAAAGTTTCATCAAAATCTAGACCTCCAACTTGTGTGAAACCTTGAGCAACCAACCTAGCCTTATTCCTAACCACAATTCCATCCTCACTATGTTTATTTTTAAACAACCATTTAGTTCCAATCAAAGTGTGATCTTGAGGTGGAGGTACAAGTTTCCAAACATTATTTCTTTCAAAATTTTCTAACTCTTCTTACATGGCAATAGTCAAAGATATATCTTTGGGTTCAAAAGAAGCAACAAAAGTGGAGTGAGCGTGAGAGTTTGGATCGCAAAACCTGGACCGTGTGACTCGTTCGTGCAAGCTTCCAATAATTTGTTATGGAGGATGACTTTTAAGAACTCGGAGGCAAGTGGACACTTCACAAGCTTCTTCTTCTTCTTCATGTTCATCACAATCGATGAGCTTGTGATTTGAGGACGATCTGGACTAGCAATGATGGTCGTCGGTGCAGGTTGTGAATCAAATCAAGAGCTGGAACAATGTCATTAGCTGCTGAATTTTTGGGCAGCAGCACCTCTTCATCCTCATCTTCAACGAAAATACTCTCCCCCTGAGGCTATGGATCTGGACCTGCAATGCTTGAGCTAGTACCTAGACTAGCTTTATCAAAAAAACCTCACAAGTCTTCACAATTTCGTTAGTATCATATAAAAGCACATAGTAGCCTCTAGTATGATATGGATAGCCAAGAAACATGCCATCAACACATCTAGCTTCAAATTTATCAAGATTACCATGTTTCTTAACAAAGCATTTGCAACCAAAAACACTAAAGTGTGTGACACTAGGCCTATGTACAAACTGAAGCTCATATAGTCTTTTTCCTAGCTTAGCACGCAAGAAAACCAGATTTGAAACATAACAAGCGGTTGCAATTGCATCTTTCCAAAACTTTATATAAGTTTGATATTCATCAAGCATAGTCCTAGCCATCTCAACTAAGGTTCTGTTCTTTCTCTCTACAACACCATTTTGTTGAGGTACATATGGTGAAGAAAATTGATGATCTGTTCCTTTTTCAGCACAAAAAAGATCAAAAGGATTGATTTTTAAATTTAGTTCCATTATCACTTCTAATTGCTCTTAAAGATCCTGGGTGATCAATTGATAATCTAAGAAATAAAGTTCTAAAGTAACTAAAAGCTTCATTCTTAGATGCCATAAAATAAACCCAAGGGTATCTAGAATAGTCATCAACAATCACAAGAACATACCATTTACCTCTGAAGGATTGAACACATGAAGGTCCTACGGTGTCAAGATGCAAAAGTTGACCCAGCTCAGTTGTCATGGTCATTGTGAGAGGAGCATGTAAACCCGCAACCATCTTAGCATGTCTACAAGAAGAGCACACAATTTCTCTGTTCCCTTTAAGCTTAGGTAGCCCACGTA
Source organism: Tuctoria greenei (assembly GCA_036927565.1). Classification (NCBI taxonomy): domain Eukaryota; kingdom Viridiplantae; phylum Streptophyta; class Magnoliopsida; order Poales; family Poaceae; genus Tuctoria; species Tuctoria greenei. The sequence goes on from JAYESD010000010.1 coordinate 3,260,050, forward strand.
TGCGATCAAGAGCACTAACACGCATTAAATGATCAAAGCCTACGTGACCAAGTCTACGATGCCAAAAATATAAGTCTTTTGAATCATTAGCAACTAGACACCTATGCTTATAAGAAGACATATCAAAATTAGCTTTAAAAACTCTTCCAAACCGAGACATGTTAAAAATAAGCTCACTATTTGAACCTACAACTTTGCAGTAATTTTTATTGAAAATAATTTCTAGATTTTCATCTAGCAATTGTGAAATAGAAAGCAAGTTGTATTTAAAATTTTTGAAAAGTGTCACATCCTTCAAAGTGTAGTGATTATTTACACTAACCAAACCCTTAGCAATTATAGGAGTTGAAGAATTATCGGCAAAAGTAACATTCTCTACACGTGACACAAAAGAGAGGGAGGAGAACCATTCTTTGTTACTGATCATGTGGCGTGAGCAACCTGAATCCACAATCCAAATGTTCTCCTTCCTCAAGCGTGTAACCTACATAGAAGCACAATACGTCGATGAATCAATACTGGGGTTAGTCAAAAGGCATTTAGGAATCCAGTACTCAGTCACATAACATCCAACAGGAATAACACGCAAAAGCTGAGATAAAACAGTAGGTTTATGAGCCAAAGCATGAAGATTTTTGTACCCAACTAATGACCTATGAGATGTTACATGTGTAGCACGGAAAACAGTAGGTTTGGGAGCAAACTTTGCATGTTTTTGACTCGTTACAACAGGTTTCATGTTCTTATCATTTGGTTTAGCATGTGCAGCAAATTTTGCATGAAAGTTATGAGATTTAGCAACCATTCTTTCCTTTTTCTGTAGTTTAGCTACTCTATAACAAAAATATATGACATGACCATCTCTACCACATTAGGGACAATGAAATATGACTTTGTGTTTATATCTAAATGAGAAAGCAACATTTTTATTTGAAACTGAATGCGACAACACTCCTGCAGATTTGGAAACCACTTCTTTTTGTTTAGGATCTGTTTGAATCAAATCACTTCCTCATGACTTTACAATTTTAGGTGGATGCCCTTAGCGCGAGCATGGGAATCAAAACCTAAAACAGTTTTATCATTGCAGGATTTAGATGAATTCAACAGCAAGTTTAGATTTTTGTTCTCAATACAAAACTGTTCTAGTGTCCTATTCATGTCATCAAGTTTCTTAGACAATTTTAGGCAATTTACACATGATGTTTTTCCTTTTGGTTTGCAATAATTGGAACAATATTTAACTTCATGAGCACGTAAAGCATTGTTCAAAACAAAAATTTCATCCATAGAATCATGTAGTTTCTTATCAAGATCATCACAAGTAGAACAATACAAATAAATTGTAGAACATCTAGCATCTTTCAAGTTTTTATAATTAAGTGCAGCAAGTTCTCTGTTCTTTTCCATTTCTAACTCAAGTTTATCAATTGTGGAGATGTGTGAATTTCTTAGAGAGGACAATTGTTCATATATTAAATCACATGAGGAACAAAAATCGTCACTAGGAATCAAAGATTTCAAACGATTAATTTCATAATCTAGTGACTCAATTTTAACAGCATTGTCCCTACACTTTTTGTCTTTTTTCTTAATTACAACAGTGGCATGAGAAACAGCATCACACATTTATTCGCAAGCAAGACATACCTATTCATTGTCGTTGTTGTGTTCTTCCTCCTCCATACTTGATCTTGACTTGCCCGCCATAAAGCACAAGTTTGCCAAATCATCTTCATCTTCGTCACTTCCGGTGTCCACATCGCTCGAGCCAAGTTCTTGAAGTGCGGAGATAAAACTATTCACCAATTGGCGTTGAATGTGGCCTAGAGGGGGGGGGGTGAATAGGCCTTTTGAATTCCTTGCACACTTAATAGAATCGTCAAACCTTGGTTGGCCGGACTAGTCCGGTCGTGTGGGCGGACTTGTCTGGTGTGCTAAAAATATGTGTGTTGATCAAGTGTTGATTGGGAATCTAAATTTCTTTAGCAGGAAATGAGAACAACTGATATTTTTATTTGAGATTAATATAAGAATGCAGGTAAAACTTATAATTGCCTTAGGTTGATGTTTTAGCACTTTAGTGATCTAGTGAACAAAACTTAAATGAAATAAGGCGCAAGACACACGAATTTTTCCCGAGGTTCGATCTCACCACGAGATCTACATCCTTGTTGAGGAAGCTCACACAGAGCCGGGTCTCCAACCCTTTCCCTCTTCAAGTCACCACGAAGGCCGACTTGATTCCACTATCACGGGTAATCACCAAGTTTGTGGGGCAACCTCACACGTTGAGGGCTCCCACGAGAATTACAATGAAAGAAGTGATCAAATACACTCAAAAGTATTACAATGCAGAGTATGAGTGTAGAAATATCAAACCCCAAGAACTCGCAATGAAAGAATGACGATCTCCCAATCCCGAATCCAAGTGTTCAATTGATTTCACTATTTTTGCACTTTAGATGTGTGGGGAGATGTGTTTTGGGCTCTTGGGATGAAGTGGTGGCGCTAGGGTTTGCTCTTTGATCAGTATTCGACGTGTATGTTAATAGGAAAGCTATGGACTCTCTATTTATAGGGTTTCCAAAAGGTAGCCGTTGAAAAACCCTAACACCGGACTAGTCCGGTCACTGTGCATTTTGAAGTCCAGAAAGTCTGCCGGACTAGTCTGGTCCAAGCTCGGACTAGTCCGGTGCTGTGTGTAGGTGACTCCAGAAAGTTCAACGGACTAGTCCGCGGACTAGTCCGATCTCCACGAATGGGAGATTCCAGAAAGTTCAACGGACTAGTCCGGTCCATGATCGGACTAGTCTGGTCCCTCAATATGAGAGACTCCAGAAACATCAACGGACTAGTCCGGTGGATGCACGAACTAGTCCGGTCTCCCAATAAGTGAGATTCCAGAAAGATGAACGGACTAGTCCGGTCCATGATCGGACTAGTCCGGTGCTTTGTGAAAGTTAGGTTAATTTTAATCCCTTACCCTCGCGCAAAGTTGTGAGCTCTTGGAGTGTGTCTTTCATACACTCCCTATACATTCAAAATCTAATTTAGTCTTCCAAGCTTCATCAAAGTATCTTTCTTTGAACACCACTTCATTTTTCACCTTTTTGTGTGCACCGAGCTGTTTCACTTGTTTGTCCGTCCATCATCTCAGTGGATTCATTAGGATCTCATATGTTTGTCATCAATTAGCCAAAACCCACAAGGGATATCCTAGATGCACTTACAATCTCCCCCTTTTTAGTGATTGATGACAACCATTTGAGATATCACAATTGAGAATAAAATCTTGATTTTCATAAGGTGTGCACATATGAGAATAATGATAAGTCCACAAAAAGATTCTCACATATGCACCCACCTTATGGTGGGGTGCCTAACAGGTGTGTGATTAACAAGGTGTGATGAAGTAAAGGTAATAAATAATGAGCATAGAGATAATCATCCAAGCAACAATAAGCATCACACATAAGAGAAGAAATAGTGCATTACAAGGTTTTAAAAATAAGTACATGTCCTTGATCACAAAAACATAAAGACACCAACTAGAGATGGTCTCAAGCTACTAGTCTCAATCTCTCCCCCTTTGGCATCAAGGCACCAAAAAGGGAAAAATTGAGGGGAATCACTCATCGCCACTCTCTTCTTCAGTCTCCCGTCCGGTCCTCATCTTCACCACCATCATCATCATTCGCCAGAGCAGACTCTTCCTCGGAGTCCTCGAAGGCGGGCGGGGATCCCACCGGCTCAATCTCCAGCTTGTCACAGATAGCTTTGATGTTGGCATTGACATATTGTTGATGCTTCTTCTGCCTGACTTCAATCTTGCGGCAGCAGGCAAAGATAGAGGTGAGCATTTGAGCACACCACCGGAGGATTCATGGGCAGGTGCAGAGCTAGGAGGAGCAGCTGAAGATCTTGTGACATTCACATCCTGAGTTTGTTTAGTCCTCCTCTCAGCTTCAGGGGAGGGAGGTGCATCAGGAGATGAAGGTAGAGTGTACTCGGTGGGCTTTTGCGGTTTCAACCCCGTATGGTGAACATCCTTGATGAACTCAAGTCCAGTCACCTTCTCAATCATGTACATGATGTACAGGGCATACCCGCAGGATCTGTATGGAGTGATTGAGATGTTCACAATGTCATTGTAGATGTATTCAAAGACATTGAATGGTCTCCTCCCACCAATGACCTTCATTAGGGTCCTCAGAGTTCCTTGAATAGTCCCCGCATCTCCATCTTTCGGGGCTATTTTCTTCCTCAAAATTCTGTTGAGGACCACATAGAAGGGCTTCAAATAATTGATATTTGGAGGGACATAAGGCATCCTTGTGTCATAGAGAAATTTGAGCTCATCCTTCTCCAAGGGTTGCAGATTGTGGATAAAATCATGATCCAAAGTGTGTTCAAGGTGAAGAATTCTTGCAAACTCATCATAAGTAACACTATACATGGAACCATGAGTCATCCAAGTAAGACTGTCTCCATCACCACGAGCAAAGTAGAGGGTAGAGTAGAATTGGGTGATGACCTCACTGTTCCAGTCATTCTCAAAGGAAAACAGTTCCTTCAGTCTGTGCCTCTCCAGGGACTCAACCACCTCACGGAAGATAGGATACTTCTTCGACTGCATGTACCCAATGTTCACCCATTGACTCTTCACAACGGGATTCTTCATCTTCATGTACACATGCTCGTAGTAGTCGGCATGGAAGTTGCTCCAAAATCTTGGGTCTGAGTATTGCCGAGGTTGAGCATACACATTAACCTACCTGAAGCTATCGGCAAGCTACCCCCCTTTTCCGGTGAAATCCTTACTTGAGCGCTGCCTGTTGCGGTGACTTGGGTTATTCATTTTCAGGGGTCCAATGAGACCACTAGCAAGCCCCTTTCCTTTGTTGAGAGTCCTCTTTGGCCCTGGGGAGCTCTCACCAGCCTTTCCTTGGGCCTTCTTCACAACTACCCTCCTTTTCTTGGGCAAGTTGTCGTCGGAGGGTGGAGAGTGCACATTTACATCATGCCTTTTCTTCATGTACCTCTCCTTGGCTCTCTTCACTTTTTCGCGTTCAACTTCTTCATCAACATGAAAGGAGCTGTCATCTGAGCTTGAAGACATTATGCCTAACAAGGAGTTCATGATTTAGATGAGAATGAACTAAGAATGAAGATGATGTGAGGATTCAAATGTCAGAGACCGGACTTGGCCGGTTTCAGAGTGTGGACTTATCCGGTGTACCAAATTAGTCTGTACCTTGGAGCCGGACTAGTCCAGCCTAGCACATGAACCCTAACAAAACTATGAATCACAACTTCTATCTAAGGATGCAAAGGAGCATGAAGGTGAAATGAATACATCTCTGAAGCTAATGTACTTCCTTGGAATCAAGAGAGTAAGCTAGAACTAGAAAAGTTGAGAGTTTGACTTTAGGGAGAAATTTACCAAGATTTGAAGATTCGCGTTGAAGAAGCACGAATCTGTCCGGATGAGTTTGGAGTGGAGTATCATCTCGTCGAGGGAAGGATTTCCCACGGAGGAAGCTTGGATTTTGAGGGCTCAACTCGAAAATCACTTTTGGGGGCTAGGTTTTGAGAGGTGAGGGTTTAACCCAAAGTGGAGGGAGGTTTGAAACGGTTTTGGGCCGGCCAGCTGCTTATATACGCGGCCGATCGGACTAGTCCGGTCAGAGGACGGACTAGTCCGGTGCCCCTGGAAAACCTAGAAGGAGGGACTGTCCGGACTAGTCCGGTGGCAAACCTGACTAGTCCGGTGTCCCTGGAGAAACTGAGTATATAGAGATACCTAATTGTGATCCAAGGACAAGTTTTGCAAATAATCTTGGTGATTATGACCAGAAAGCAATCAACACAAAAAAATGGTCATAAATTCCAAGATTTCTTCATTAAAAATAGTTTTCTTAGGAGAAAAAGAGGTGAGGGGCAGTTTTAGCAATAAAATGTAACATTTGAAGTTTCAACCAGGTGTGCAACGTTTCAAGCCACATTTCGAGAGTCAAGAATATTAAGTTCATTCCTAAGTTCGCAAAACCTTTTCTCATCCAATGGTTTGGTAAAAATATCCGCAAGTTGTTTTTCAGTTCTAACATGAGAAATAGCAATGTCACCTTTTAATGAATGATCTCTAAGAAAATGATGACGAATATCTATGTGCTTAGTTCTTGAGTGCTCTACTGGGTTGTGTGCAATTTTTATAGAACTTTCATTGTCACATAGTAGTGCGATATGGTTAATATTGTAGCCGTAGTCCCTAAGGGTTTGTCGCATCCAAAGTAATTGGGCGCAACAGCTACCGGCTGCAATATATTATGCTTCTGCTGTGGAAAGGGCAATGGAGTTTTGCTTTTTAGATGACCAAGATACCAGGGACCTACCAAGAAACTGACAAGTCCCTGACGTGCTCTTTCTATCGACTTTGCATCCTGCATAGTCGGCATCGGAATACCCTATCAAGTTAAATTTGGATCCTTTGGGATACCAAAGGCCCAAGATGGGCGTGTGCACAAGGTACCTTAGGATTCTTTTTACAGCAACTAAATGACACTCTTTAGGTGCAGCTTGAAACCTTGCACACAAGCAAACACTAAGCATAATATCTGGCCTAGATGCACATAAATAAAGTAAGGAGCCAATCATGGACCGATATACCTTTTGGTCCACATTTGGACCATCTTCATTGAGGTCGAGGTGTCCATTAGTGGCCATGGGTGTCTTGATGGGCTTGGCTTTGTCCATATTGAATTTCTTGAGAATGTCTTGTGTATATTTGGTTTGTCTTATAAATGTACCTTCTCTTAGTTGCTTCACTTGTAATCCCAAGAAGAACTTTAATTCGCCCATCATTGACATCTCGAACCTATCTGTCATAGTTTTGCTAAATTCTTCACAGAAGGATTTGTTAGTGGATCCAAAGATAATGTCATCAACGTAAATTTATCATACAAATAAATGATCATCACAATGTTTAGTGAAAAGTGTATAGTCAGCTTTACCAATTTTGAATCCATTCTGAATTAAAAAATCTCTAAGACACTCATACTAAGCTCGAGGAGCTTGTTTGAGGCCATAGAGAGCCTTACGCAGTTTGTAGACATGGTTGGGATATTTCTGGTCATTGAATCCTGGTGGCTGCTCCACATAAACTTCCACCTTGATTGGGCCGTTTAAGAAAGCGCTCTTGACGTCCATTTGATACAGCTTAAAATTATGGTGAGTAGCATATGCCAATAAATACGAATGGACTCAAGTCTAGCTACAGGAGCGAAAGTTTCATCGAAGTCCAAACCTTCGACCTGAGAATAACCTTTGGCCACCAGTCTTGCCTTATTTCTTTTTACTACTCCATGTTCATCTTGCTTGTTCTGAAAGACCCATTTGGTTCCAACTATGTTCGCCTTTGGTCTCTCCACCAGCTCCCATACTTCATTTCTCTTGAAGTTGTTCAGCTCCTCTTGCATTGCAATCACCCAGTTTGGATCCCTCAAGGCTTCTTCTACCCTGTATGGTTCCAGAAAAGACACAAAAGAGTAGGATTCACAGAAATTTGCAACTCGAGATCTAGTAGTTACTCCCATAGCAATATCTCCAATGATATTGTTGACAGGGTGGTCTCTTTGCATGCTCTGGTGTACTCTTGGGTGTGGAGCTTGTGTAGTTGCTTGTTCTTCATTATCTTCATGTGCATTGTCTCCCCCTAGATCATTGTTTCCATGATTGTCCTGATCTTCTTGATCTTCCTCCTCTTGATCTTGTGCAAGAGCTCCCCCTTGATCATTGCCTCCGTGTTGAGGTTCATCTTGTGCATTTGAGTCGAATGTTTGCTCTTGTGGTAAGATATCACCATGTCCCATTTTCTTCAGTGCTTCATATTGAGCTTCCTCTTTATCTAGCACACACTTGTCAACTTGCTCCACTTGTGAGCCGTTAGATTCATCGAACACTACGTCACGTATTACTTCAACAAGGCCAGACACCTTGTTGAAGACACGATGGGCGTAGGTATTCGACTCATAACCGAGCAAGAATCCTTCATCGGACTTTGAAGCGAACTTGAGGCCCTCTGTTTCTTGTCCAGAATAAAACATTTGCAACCAAAAACTTTAAAATAAGAAACATTAGGCTTTTTACCGGTAAGGAGCTCATATGGAGTTTTCTTCAGTAGTCGATGGAGATACAGTCGATTCGTGGCATGGCTAGCGGTGTTCACCGCTTCTGCCCAAAATCGATTTGATGTCTTGTATTCGTCAAACATAGTTCTCGCCATTTCGATCAATGTTCTGTTCTTCCTGGCCACTCCATTTTGTTGAGGGGAGTACGGTGCCGAGAATTCATGCTTTATCCCTTCTTCATCGAGAAACTCTTCAACTTGGAGGTTCTTGAATTCTGTCCCGTTGTCACTTCCGATGTTCTTTATGGTTGATGAGACTTCGTTCTCAGCTCTTTTCAAGAACTTCTTGAGGATCCCCTGAGTTTCTGATTTATCATACAAGAAAAATACCCAGGTAAATCTTGAAAAATCATCAACAATTACTAAATCGTATTTGTTACAGCCGATGCTGATGTACGAAACTGGACCAAAGAGATCCATGTGGAGAAGTTCCAACGGTCTTGCGGTAGTCATCACATTCTTGGCGGGGTGTGGTGCTCCGACTTGTTTTCCTGCTTGACAAGCGCTGCACGACCTGTCTTTTTCAAAAACCACATCCTTAAGACCACGAATGTGACCACCTTTTAGAAGTTTCTGCAGATTTCTCATCCCAACATGGGCTAGCCGTCTATGCCACAACCATCCCATGTTGGTCTTAACAACCAAGCAAGTGTTGAGTTCGACTTTATCTTGGTTGAAGTCAACTAGATAAAGCTTTCCCTTCAACATTCCCTTGAATGCAATCGAGCCATCGCTTCTTCTAAAAACAGTCCCACCCTCATTAGTGAATAAACAGTTGTAACCTTTGTCGCATAGTTGGGATATTGACAAAAGGTTATAATCTAGAGAATCTACATGTAAAACATTTGATAAGGTATGTTGAGAGGATATTTCAATGTTACTGCTACCAAGGACCTTTCCTTGGCTGTTGTCTCCGAAGTATATGCCTTCACCTGAATCCTTGTTGTACTCGTACTCTACAAACATACCTCTCTCTTCGGTCATGTGATTTGTGCATCCGCTATCAAGTACCCATTTTGTTCCACCGGAGGAGTAAGCCTGCAAAAAGAATTATTCCTTGGTTTTAGGTACCCAAGCTTGCTTGGGTCCTCTCAGGTTAGTCACAAGAGTCTTGGGCACCCACACACAAGTTTTCAAGTTCTTGTGGCGTGGCCCTGTATATTTGGCAATGACTTTTCCATATTTGGCTTTCATAAGAACATACGAAGCGTTAAATGTATGAAACAATATTTGTTGTTCAGATTCATGGGATTTTTTCTTAACAAAGACAATTCTATTCTTAGCATGATTAGAAGTAGACATGTGTTTGCTCTTATCAAAACCAAGGCCATCTTTGACATTAGGAGGTCTAGTGACCATATATGCACTGCGTGCATATTTGATCTTCTCCTTATCAAAGATGCCGCTTGGAGGGGGATGGATATTATGAGAAGTTGAAGTATTAGAAATAATATTCTTCTTATTAGAGCAAGTGCAAGTTCTGATAGTTGTCGAACTTATATCTTTGGAGGAGGAGCTCTTGGAGAAAGGGGAGTCACTTTGCTTGAGCGACTCAACTTGCACCTCAAGGATCTTGTTAGCTTTTGACAAGTTAGCAAGTTCTTCCTTGATTGCAATATGAGAGTCTTCTAGCTTTGAGTAAGTTTCCTTACTCAAGGCTAGCTCAACTTCAAGCGACTCGTTCTTCTCTCTTTCAAGCTCGAGAAGCTTTTCAACTTCTTGATATCTCTTCCTTTCACGGATGAGCATATCTTCTTGTCGGTCAAGGAGTTCCTCCTTTTCAAAAATTTCGTTCGACAACATTTCCATTTTCTTTAGAACAATTTTACTTAGTCCTCTAAACATTTCTTCATTATCACTAGAGCTATCAAAGTCATCAATAGAGGAATTTAGCGTAGGAGGAGTGAGCCGTACCTTTTTCTTGCCTTCCTTAGCCATAAGGCAAGTGTGGTTGTTCATGTCCCATCCTCCCATGTTTGGAAAGAGTGTGTCCTTCATAGTAGGTTTCTTGATTGCGATAGTGGCCATTTCTTCTTCTTCATCGGAGGAGGACTCGTCGTTTGAGTCCCACTCCTTGCCAATGTGAGCTTGATGGGTTTGTCTTCTTTTTTCTGAAATTTTTCTTTTCTTGAGATCTTGTTTCCTTCTTCCTTTTGTTTTCTTCATAAGGGCAGTCCACCATGAAGTGACCATACTCTCCGCAGTTGTAGCAAGTGCGTCGAGCCTTGGATTTTCATTTATCCTTGTTTTTGCATTCATTTGAGTTGTTGTCGTGTCTTCTTTTCATCATTCGCTTGAACTTCATGATAAAGAGTACCATTTCTTCATCATCAAGATTGATGCTCTCGTCACTTGTATGCCCATCTTCTTGATCTTCACGAGCATATTTGAGTTTGGGTCGGCATGTTGCTTTGAGAGCAACCTCCTTCTTTTTGGAGGAAGTGAGTTCGGCCAAGTCTTTGACGTATTGTGCCTCTTTCTCCATCATTTCATGGTTTATGATCTTTCCCAACAACTCATCGGGAGCATTTTGTGAAACCCGGGGCTTTCTCTAATCATTGAGCAAAGTGTGACATTTCTTGGCATGAAGGCTCTAATCATTCTCTTGACTACCTCGTGATCCGTCCGTTTCTTACTTCCATAGGCACGTATTTTGTTGATGAGTGCCTTCATCCGGTTGTACATGTCTTGAGGTGATTCGCCTTCTTCAATAGCGAATCTCCCCAACTCTCCTTCAAGCATTTCGATATTTGCTTCACGAACCGATCTATTTCCTTCATGAGCTGTCTTGAGTGTATCCCAAATTTCCTTTGCACTTTCTAAGCCATCAATCTTGGTGAATTCCGCTCTGCTTAGTGATGATGTGATCACGGCGACGGCTTGTGCATTTCTGTGAATCTCTTGTTCTTGTTCTGGGGTGAGTTCTTCATCCGTGTCCGGGATGTCTATGCCAGTGCAAACAATGTGCCATAGACTAGGATTTAGGGATATTAGATGCATCTTCATGTTGTACTTCCACATTGTATAGTCGCTTCCGTCAAACTGTGGAGGTTTTACATAGGAATGGAAAGATAATGGTTGTTTGAATTGAGACGGTTGTAGTTGTAAGGCTGTCGGGAGTAGTCGTGATGACCACTCCCCGTCGTCTTGTATTCTTCTTTTCCCTTTTGTCCTAGCAGTTTCTTTCTCAGAAGTGCCTTCAATTGTCGCACTTCTTCATCATCGTGTGGGCTCTCTTTCAGCACATCAAAAGTTTTAGTTTCTTGTTCCTCCTCATTAATGTCCATCTTCGAGATATCGTTGTTCTTCTCAAAGGCCATTGATCTCTCCGAGATGTGAGTCTCATTGGTGGAGAACCTTGCTCTGATACCAATTGAATGTGGCCTAGAGGGGGGGTGAATAGGCCTTTTGAATTCCCTGCACACTTAATAGAATCGTCAAACCTTGGTTGGCCGGACTAGTCCGGTCATGTGGGCGGACTTGTCCGGTGTGCTAAAAATATGTGTGTTGATCAAGTGTTGATTGGGAATCTAAATTTCTTTAGCAGCGGAAATGAGAACAACTGATATTTTTATTTGAGATTAATATAAGAATGCAGGTAAAACTTATAATTGCCTTAGGTTGATGTTTTAGCACTTAAGTGATCTAGTGAACAAAACTTAAATGAAATAAGTCACAAGACACATGAATTTTTCCCGAGGTTCGATCTCACCACGAGATCTACGTCCTCGTTGAGGAAGCTCACACAGAGCCGGGTCTCCAACCCTTCCCCTCTTCAAGTCACCATGAAGGCCGACTTGATTCCACTATCACGGGTAATCACCAAGTTTGTGGGGCAACCTCACACGTTGAGGGCTCCCACGAGAATTACAATGAAAGAAGTGATCAAATACACTCAAAAGTATTACAATGCAGAGTATGAGTGTAGAAAGATCAAACCCCAAGAGCTCGCAATGAAAGAATGACGATCTCCCAATCCCGAATCCAAGTGTTCAATTGATTTCACTATTTTTGCACTTTATATGTGTGGGGAGACGTGTTTTGGGCTCTTGGGACGAAGTGATGGCGCTAGGGTTTGCTCTTTCATCAGTATTCGACGTGTATGTTAATAGGAAAGCTGTGGACTCTCTATTTATAGGGTTTCCAAAAGGTAGCCGTTGAAAAACCCTAACACTGGACTAGTCCGGTGCAAGTCCGGACTTGTCCGGTCACTGTGCATTTTGAAGTCCAGAAAGTCTGCCGAACTAGTCCGGTCCAAGCTCGGACTAGTCCGGTGCTGTGTGTAGGTGACTCCAGAAAGTTCAACGGACTAGTTCGCGGACTAGTCCGATCTCCATGAATGGGAGATTCCAGAAAGTTCAACAGACTAGTCCGATCCATGATCGGACTAGTCCGGTCCCTCAATATGAGAGACTCCCGAAACATCAACGGACTAGTCCGGTGGATGCACGGACTAGTCCGGTCTCCCAATAAGTGAGATTCCAGAAAGATGAACGGACTAGTCCGGTGCTTTGTGAAAGTTAGGTTAATTTTAATCACTTACCCTCGCGCAAAGTTGTGAGCTCTTGGAGTGTGTCTTTCATACACTCCCTATACATTCAAAATCTAATTTAGTCTTCCAAGCTTCATAAAAGTATCTTTGTTTGAACACCACTTCATTTTTCACCTTTTTGTGTGCACCGAGCTGTTTCACTTGTTTGTCCTGCAATCATCTCAGTGGATTCATTAGGATATCATATGTTTGTCATCAATTAGCCAAAACCCACAAGGGATATCCTAGATGCACTTACAGGCATCCTCTAAAACCCTTATTTTTCTTGTTGTTGTTTGTAGTGGAGTGCTTTGTCCTTGTATGCTTTTCGTCACGGGAAGTAGTACTTGAAAGGTTAGGGCAATCCGTGCGAAAATGTCCTGTCTTACCACATTCGAAGCATCGTTGAGGTCCGACACTTCCTCTCCTTCTAGTTCTCACATTTTGCAATGCCTTTGAGAACCGAGTAGAGATGAGTGCAAGTTGTTCCTCTGGAAACTCTTCAATCTGTTCAAGGGTTAGAGAGGACAACAAAGCAAGTGTTCCACAAGATGAAGATTGACTGGAGCTAGGCATGTCACGTTGAGAAACAAATGCAAGAGACTTGCTGCGGTTCTTACGTGAGATTATGTCAATTTCATGAGTTATCAATTTAAAATATAGACATCTAAAGTAAGTGTACTCATGACAGTAGATTCACGAATAGATGTGATTTTCATATGCCAAATTGACATGTCTAATGTATTTAGTAATTGCCTAGAATTTTTAGCGTCTGAAAAATTAACATTGACACTACGCAAGTTGCTAAGAATTTTATTAAAGCGAGCAAAGAGATCGTCGATGGACTCACCTGGTTGCATCTCAAAATGTATATATTCTTTCTTGAACGTATATTGCCTTACCTCCTTGATCGTGTTGGATCCTTTGTGGTAGTCACAAAGTGCCTTCCACACATCGTACGCACATCGGAGGTGTGCAACACGGTCGAAGTCGCTTTGAGTCAATCCTTGTATGATCAAGTTTCGAGTCTTTTTGTTGTTATCGACATCTCTCATGTTCGTAGCCATGACTTGATCATTTTGCGGCACATCATAAGTCTTGTACACCTATTCCCATATTCTGAAGCCTTGTGCCTGGATGAAAGCTTTCATACGTGCCTTCCAAACCTGAAAATCAATACCACTAAAGACACAAGGTTTTGCGGAGTATTTCTCCATGATGATTAGTCAAAAACATGTACAACTCACAAATATTAGATCACCGTGGGCCTGATACCAATTGTAGGATCAGAGAGCACATGTAAAGATACTAGAGGGGGGTGAATGGTAGATAAATTGTTTTTCAGCGGAAGCAACAAAAACCCCTCGGCAGAAAATCAATCTGTTAAGAAATCATGTGTGCGACTAATCTGAACATGATCAATTGTGAAAAAACAAGTATAGATTGTGGAGAATCAAGTCACGAAGAAACGACAACAAGAATCACAAAGAACTGTCGATAAAAACTCAAGTTACGATCAAAAGATTGAATGAAGTTCAATATGTTCTACCCGAGAAAAACCAGATCTGCAACACTGCAAAGAAACTCGTGTAGATCGAAAACCACAAATCCAATAACCGTTCCATTTTCAAATATGATATATAATAAAGTTTTGAAGACAACCCAAAAAGAATCACATCAGTTGGATCTGTAAAACTCGAGTTATGATAAAACCACCAAAGCAAGGTAGTGTTGTGCAGAAACTCGACGAGAAAGACTTGACGAAAACAAGTCGGACAAACAAGGCACAAAAGCTCCTTTAGACTACGAATTTTATTGATCAAAACACAAAATTAACACCTCCAAAGTAGTGCATCATGAGCTCTGGCCTCCCTTACTTATATAACCAACCCTTAAGCTAACCCAATCCTAACTATGACTCAAATCCTACTCAGATCCAATTGAAACTTTCAATAGCTGCTCAAGACTCTTCTATACGCAGATAAAAGCAATCTTAAGACTTCCAAATACCTTAGGAATGTATCCCACATTCCTAAAACAACCTTACTTCGTAACCCACACGAAATCCAATCATAGCCAACTCAAATCTTTCCATATTTGAGTCAATCCCGACTCAGCCGCAGCCTGAGTCCATAACCTAGTCGGTTGGACATTTCTGACCAATTCTTTATGTCCACTTCTCTTCATCACACCTTGGAACCATGTTTCCACATCCATGCACTCCTTTCACACGTACAAACACCTTCCAAGTGACATCCACGATAACTTCATATGCATTGTTCTTGATTCAAACATGTTGCGCGACCTTCCGATCAACTCAACCACAATTCCTCCCAAACTTGGTTGTTGAACCTCATCTTCTCCCTTAGACTAGTTCAATGGATCGCGTCACTAGCCATGTCTTGAACTCAAGCAACACCTATACATGAACAAGCAACCAATACTTTCGAGCACAAGTCCTCGACTTGACTCTCGTCAGTTCGAAACCACAACACCTTACATGAGCACCTCACATAAGGATGTTGCAAACCATAACAAAAAGATATCAACCTGTCGGTGGTTTTGATCTGGCAGATATCACGACACTACTAAAGTGTTAGAGGAGTTTGAGGTTTGGTGTGGGCGCGCAGAGATTCAAGAAGGTGAAGCGTAAATGACACAAGAGACACGAAGATTTACGTGGTTCGGGCCGCCTGAGCGTAATACCCTACTCCACGGGGTGTGTTGGTGTTGTATTGGATGTATGAGCTCAAAGTGAGTTCAGAGTGTAGAGTGAGCGTGTTGAGTCTGTGTGTCCTCTTGCGCCGTAGTAAGCACATGAAGTTCTTCCAGAGCAGTTACTCCGGCAGTACGATCTCCACAGATCCGGAGAACGCCTACTGGTGTTGGCATCTTTAACACCAGGTAGCCATAATGAGCAGCTGCCATGAATTTGTACAAAGCAGGCCTACCCAAGATGGCATTGAAGGGTAAGTTGATCTGAGCAACGTCAAAGACCAACTTCTCGATGTGATATTTCTCCTGGGTCCCGAAGGTAAAGGGGAGAGTGATAGCACCGAGTGGTGTAATGGCTCTCGGACCTACTCCGGAGAAAGGTCGGGAGGGGTGAAGATCCGAAGGTCGGAGCTGAAGCTTGGTAAAAGCTTCGAAGATGATGAGGTTAAGCCCCGAACCTCCGTCTACCATAACGTGGTGGATCTAGATGTTATTGATGGTAGGAGATACCATCAAAGGTAACTGGCCTGCTCCAACCATGCTTCGAGGGCAGTCCGAAGCATCAAAAGTGATGGTCGTGTCCATCCACTTCCGATGAGGCTCCGCCCTGGCTGCTGGAGCTACAGCGGACATGTCCCGGCACATTGTCTTGAGGATGCGATGGGAGGTAATGTCCCATGATCCACCAAAAATGGTGTTCATGGTCTTCCGATGCTCGTTTTCAGAGACGTCAAAATCATCATCGACGGAGGTGTAGACGGCCTTCAGGACCTTTTTGGGATCCTGAAAACCTAACTCCTCTTCAGCCGGAGCTTTGTCAACTTTTTGTTTTCCTTCCCTCTGTCGGAAAGGAGCTTCTTCCCGGCGCTTGTTGTAGCGCTCGGCAAGGTTTTGGACCTCCCGGCAGTCTTCCAAACTGTGGTTGTCCATTTTGTGAATTGGACACCATACCTTGGGTTTGCCACCGTCTTCAGAAGACGGTCAAGGTCGCTTCTCGAGGCAAGGCCCCCGGCCACCCGGAGCTGTAGCAGCTGCAACATTAGATGCACCGGCCGACGGCTTCTTGCCATTGGTCTTTTTCTTCTTCTTGCCACTGCCGGAGGTAGTGGCTTCTTCTTTGGAGGATTTTTTGTGATCCTCCAGAGGAGGTTTGGAGTGCATTTCACGGCCCTCCGCAGCTCTGACACATTTGTCAGCCAAGCTGAAGAGTTTCGTGACACTAGTGATCTCCTTGATCACCAGTTTCTCCAACATCTTCTTATCCCGTACACCCTGTCTGAATGCCACAATGACAGAAGCGCTAGAGATAGAAGGGATAGTGTTTCGTACCTGAGAGAACCTCTGGATGAATGATCGCAGGGATTCTCCCCGTTTTTGCACAACTGCAAAAAGGTCCAGTTCAGTGCCTGGTCGGGTGTATGAACTCCCGAAGTTGGCGGTGAACTGCCGGCACAGCTCCTCCCAACTGTTGATGGAGTTGGGTGGAAAGCTCATAAACCAGGACCGGGCGGTCCCAGTTAAAGCCACTGGAAAATAATTGGTCATTACAGCCTCATTTCCTCCAGCTGCTAGGATAGCAGTGGAGTAACTATGAAGAAATTCAACAGGATTAACGGTCCCGTCAAACTTCTCCGGCAGGTGAGGCCGGAATTTCTGCGGCCACCTGACCATACGCAGATGCATGGCCAGGGCCGAACAGCCTCGTCCTACTCCTTCAGGAGCAGGAAAGTCCTGAGCTTCTCGTTTTTCACGAGCACAGTCAATATGGACTCCGCCGTCTTGTTGACGGTATCGACGATCAAGCTCTGCCCGGAGGTCATGAGTTGGAAGTCTTGACACCGTGTGAGTGCGCCGTGCCCCGGAAGGCAACGATGTCACTTGCTGCGACGCAGCACGTCTCCTGTTGTTGGAAACGTGTGGACCAAGTCTGCCAGACAAGGTCCATCGCTGTGATGGGGCCCGTCCTGAAGGAGGAGGACCCTGGTTGCTGATGCGGTCAGCTGCTACTGCAACCAAGTGTTCCACATCGGCCCTCCACTGCTCCATTGCATCCCGGGATGCGTCCGGAGGTTGTGGGCGCTGAAGAAGAGCACGTGCTGCATGGAGCGCGTGTTCCGGGTTGTCATGATTTGCGGACGCAGTGATGGACGCCGATGCACCATCGCGCTGCCCAGCTTGATTTGCTGGTGGAGGCAGTGGTGGTGGTAGCGTGACTCCTGTTGGAACTGAGGCTCCTGCTAGTGGCTGCATATTGGAGGGATTGCCCCCAACAGCTTTAACAACGGGATGACCGTTGGATGATCCAGCAGCTGAGTTCACCATTCTTGAAATCTCAGGCGCCCCTACCTGGCGCGCCAACTGTCAGTGGTTTTGATTCGGCAGATCTCCCGACACTACTAAAGTGTTAGAGGAGTTTGAGGTTCGGTGTGGGCACGCGGAGATTCAAGAAGGTGAAGCGTAAATGACACAAGAGACACGAAGATTTACGTGGTTCGGGCCGCCTGAGCGTAATACCCTACTCCACGGGGTGTGTTGGTGTTGTATTGGATGTATGAGCTCAAAGTGAGTTCAGAGTGTAGAGTGAGCGCGTCGAGTCTGTGTGTCCTCTAAGTATCGTTGGCCTGTCCTTTTATAGTACAAGGGCAGGCCGTTACAAGTCAGCCTGGCCTGACATGTGGCCCCAGCGGTTACTAATATTGATACACAGTTGATGCGCTTCATTACCCTTAATAACCGAATTACGGGCTTTGATAGCACCTTTACTGGTAGTTAAGGTCATCCGATCGTGTGTCATTAATATAGTATTAATGACACTTAATTGGGTCTTGAAGTCCTTGATTCCCTTTGAAGGTCCGGAGCCGTTGTGGAGTCTTCCGTAGGTTAGAGGCTGAAGGTCCGACGGTTGGACACGTGGCAGCTCCGGAGCATACTGTGGGGAACAGATAGGTCCGGTGCCACCTAACACATGTCAGTTCTGGAGCTTCCCTCGGTCTGGGGTTAGGTTCGGAGGTGCCGCTATGGTACATAGCCCGGAGCTTCCCCCTTGTGGGCAGTAGCTCCGGTTTGATAGTACACGTGGAGACCCTGGGACTAACCAAGTTGGGGAAGCGGGTCCAGTTATGTCTAACATGTGGGCCCCCGAAGGTCTTCAGATCGAGTAGATGATATTCCCTTGAGATCTTTGCAATCCCAAGGGGTATATGGTACCCAGGGTACCGACACAACCATAACCACCAAAACACACCAAAAACTTAGTAAAAGAATACTAAGAAAACTTTACATAGATGTAAAGCAAGTTCGAATCATTTCAAAGTAAAAGCAGAACCAATGCAATCTAGCTCTGAACCTTGCCAAAAACTAACCGGACCTTGAGACGGAGCTTACCAAAGCTAGCAGAACCTAGCAACGGAGCTTACCAAAGCTAGTCGGGCCTAGCGCGGAGCTTATCAAAGCTAGTTGGACCTAGCCACAGCAAGTCTGACCTAACCAAAATAAGTCGGACCTAGCCAAAATAACTCGGAGCTAGACAAAGAAGTCAGACCTAGCCAAAACAAGTCAGACCTTACATCGGACATTGCCAGAGCTACCCAAAACAAGTCAGACCTATTGTTGAACCTTGCAGGAGCTCGGACTTAGAGTCGGACCTTGTTGAAAAAGGTGTTTTGGTAATATTCAAAACTTTTATCATCATAGCCAATGTATTCAGCACACATAGGTCTCACAACATGTCCCCACTCCGGACGCTCCTCCCTGGTCTTCTTCTGGACTATTGGCCAACCGGTGGGCATGACCATGCGATCATGGGTATCGACTTGTATGATCACCCAGTCGCTCCTCCAGTTGGCCCACTTTGCTGTGGAGAGCGGGGTGATGTACTTGAAGGGGATGTTGGCCCGATGCTAGAAGTAGTAGCCACCGAGGAAGCTTGTCTTGTTCTTCTTCCCGGTCCGCCTCAACACAAAGAACTGTCGGAACACCGGCACGGACGGGTGCACCCCGACAAACATCTTACAGAAGTGCGAGAACACCGCGGCCACCATCAGAGAGTTTGGCGACAAGTGGTGAAGCTGGAGTCCGAGGACCTCTAGGAGCGTCACCAAGAAGGAGGAAACAGGAGGAATGAACCCTGGAGTATGCATACGCCTGGAAAAAGACGATCTCTGTAGGATCGAAGAAAATGTGTAAAGCTACCAGAGGGGGGTGAATGGTAAATTAAAACTTTTCAGCGGAAGCAACGAAAACACCCCTTGGCAGAATACCGATCTTCTAAAGAAACTGTGTGTGCAACTAATCTAAACGTGTTCAACTGTGACAAAACTAGTATATATGGTTGAGAATCAAGTCACGAAGATTTCACGACAAGAATCACGAAAATCCGTTAAGATAAACTCAAGTTACGATCGAAAGATCGAACAAAGGTCAATCTGTCCTACCCGAGAAAAAAAGTTCTGAAACACTCCAAAGAAACTTGTGTAGATCAGAAACCACAAATCTAATAATCGTGAAATTTTCACAGATGATACAAAATTAAGTTGTGAATACAATCCAAAATAATCATGTCAATCGAATCTGTAAAACTTGAGTTATGATAAAACTATCAAAGCAAGGTAGTGTTGTGCCGAAACTCAACGAGAAAAACTTGTCTGAAAACAAGTCGGACGAACAACGCACAAAAGTTCCTTCAAACCGCGAATTTGATTGTTCAAACCACAAGAGGAAAGCCTCGAAGTCGTCTGACACAAGCTCTGGCCTCCCTTGAGTATATAACCATCCCTTAGACCAACCCAATCCTAACTAGGACTCTAATCCTACTCAATTCACGAATCAAAACTTTCCATAACTACTCAAGACTCTTCTATACGCAGATAGAAGCAATCTTAAGACTTCCAAACACCTTAGGAACATATCCCACATTTTTAAAACAATTCAAATTCGTGACCCACACGAAATCCTATCATAACCAACTTAAAACTTTTCATATTTGAGTCAAACACGACTCAGCCGCAGCCTGAGTCCATAACCTAGTCGGATGGACCTTTTCGACCAATTCTTTACGTCCACATATCTTCATCACGCATCGGAACCATGTAGCCACGTCCATGCACTCCTTGCACACGTGCAAACATCATTCAACGACATCCACGATACCTTCATATGCATTGTTCTTGATTCAAACATGTTGCACAACCTCCCGATCAACTCAACCACAGTTCCTCCCAAACTTGGTTGTTGAACCCCATCTTCTCCCTGAGACTAGTTCAATGGATCCTGTCACCAGCCATGTCTTGAACTCAAGCAACACCTGCACATGAATAAACAACTGATACTTCCGAGCACAAGTCCTCGACTTGACTCTTGTTAGTACCGATAACCACAACACCTTTTGTGAGCACCTCACATAAGCATGTTGCAAACCATAGCAAATTGATAACAGCAATAACCACCAAAACACACCAAAAAAATAGTAAAAGAATACTAAGCAAACTTTCCATAGATGTAAAACAAGTTTGAAATATTTCAAAATAAAAGCAGAACCACTGCGATCAAGCACCGAACCTTGCCAAAGCTAACTGGACCTTGAACTGGAGCTTACCAAAGCTAGTCGGACCTAGCGCCGGAGCTTACCAAAGCTAGCCAAAGCTTACCAAAGCTAGTAGGACCTAGGGCTGGAGCTTACCAAAGCTAGCAGGACCTAGCGCTGGAGCTTACCAAAGCTAGGAGGACATAGCCACAACAAGTCGGACCTTACCTCGGACCTTACCGGAGCTATCCAAAACAAGCCGGACCTATCGTCGAACCTTGTTAAAAAGGTTTTTTGGTAGTATTCAAAACTTTAATCGCCATAGCCAAAGTATTCAGCACAAGCCAATGTATTCAGCACACATAGGTCTCACAATCTCCCCCTTGATGAATGCATTGGCAACACCACTTAAAATCCGAACATTGACTTGAAAAGTTTTGAAAACAATTTCTCCTCATTTTTGAAAATCAAATGAGATAGAAATAAATTTCTCCCCCTTGTTGACGGCTCCTAAGATATACTAACAAATCATCCCCGGCAACGACGCCAGAAATACTTGTTGGTATTTCTTATGCACCATTAACTAAACATCTCCAACTGATGTGTCAGAAATGCTTGTTAATGGTTCTATTGGATCACAGAGTGAATTCCGCAAGACCACGGAGATATTATTGTAGCATTTCCCCTTAAGAGTATTCCCAAGGGTGTCATTTATTTGATCCCAAAGGAAGGCGGGGTAGAGATATAACAATCATCAAGTGGAAAGGTTAGAAAGGTCTAGGTAAGAATCTAGTAAGGATGGATAAAATAATAGTGGAGGTAGTATGACACACACAAAAGCTTTCAAGTCTAAGGGGGATAAGAGGATCCTAGAGGTTAGTTAAGGTTGAGAGTACGAAGGTACTCATACTATGCTCTATTGTACATTTACATAGTCTAAACTAATTATTCATAAGCTAGATCAATAGTGAATACTTATGCTATGTGGTTCAACACATCAGGCACGGGCTTACCCCTAGCAATACTAGGGCGACTTACGCCAAGAGCCTGTGGCATAGCCGAATGTTGAGGATTACAAAGGATAGATAGGTATGTCATCACCTACTACCTACCTCTTCAATCCGTGGGTCTATGAGACATCCAATGCTACTTAGCTATCCTAGCACCATGCTAGCATATTAAGTAATT
Organism: Tuctoria greenei; assembly: GCA_036927565.1. Classification (NCBI taxonomy): domain Eukaryota; kingdom Viridiplantae; phylum Streptophyta; class Magnoliopsida; order Poales; family Poaceae; genus Tuctoria; species Tuctoria greenei. The sequence goes on from JAYESD010000010.1 coordinate 3,282,193, forward strand.
ACCTTAAGAGCCTAGGCACAATCCATCCTAAAGCAATGAATTGAATCATCATTGAACCAATGTTGATACACAATATAATTATCCATACTAACCTAGTTAAGTTATAATTAACTAGACTATAGTGGGGGTCTATAGATTCTATGATAATGAGATATGTTCATAATGAAACAGTCATAGAAGCTATACCTTCCACATACATGGACTCCACTATCAAACAAGAAACGCTTTGCCCAAGTATATGTGTAAGTAGAGACCAAAGACACTATCTTTATTATGCATAAAGTCACAAATACAAGAAAGAATACATGAGCCATACCTTTCCCAATGTAGGATTGGGAAGAGAGAGACTCCTTACTCCTTTCCCAATTCGGACTTGGGACTAGAGACTCTCCTCTCTACAACCTAACTCCTCTAAGACTATGGATGATAGCGTATACAATAGAGATGAAGCTCAAGTGGTGTTTGTTGAAGCGAGGGGTAGGGGGTCCTATTTATACTAGTGTTGAGGTCGGTTCCCGCCACCAAAAGTGAGTGAATCAATCACCATTGACTCCAGGGAGCCGGGAGGAGCCAACACGTGGAGGCTGACCGAGTTTGGTGCAAAGACGAGGTCGGCCGACCCCCTGGTTCGGCCGACTGGGTCATTGCACCGTTTCTCGTGTGCTTTCTCCAGGTGGCTGACAGGTGGGTCCCATTGATGTATATGGGTGATACACCATTGGATCTCCTCGGATACTTCTGTTTGTGGGCCATTTGATCCATTGGATGCCACGTGTCGTCGCCTGATTAGCTGGGATGATATTTTATAGGATTGGTCCTTCTACATTTCCTCATTTCCTGCATAAAATGCTGCATACACATATTTCTCCAAGTCCAAGTGGAATTGGTTTAGATAGAAAGGTGATGTGTGCGAGAAATGATCAATCCTTCACATAATTGAGTTAAATTGACAAATGAAATTTGTATATAACAGCCGTCAACAAACTCCCCCAAGCTTATCCTTTGCTCGCCCCGAGCAAAGTCAAGACTTTAGGTTGATGATCAGGAGTTGCTACAATGTCTTATTTTCAAAAGTATCTAATGCACAACAAGATACTCTACCTAGTATTGCAGAAATTGGCTATGATACTCTACCTTCCTTAAGTTATCATGGGGCTTATGCTTTTTCATATTCATGAGTAGTTGAAAGGTAGAATAGCAAATGGAGCGAACATAGCCTAGAAATCAAGTTCCACTTAAATCACGGAGAATTCAATTTACATGTTAAGTACACCAATTTGATTCTCTCAATCACTCCTTTGTGGACAGTGGAAATATTTCCTTACCAAGGCATTGTGCCTCTACTATTTCTACTCATTGAATATGGCTTGTATGTGGAGCTTGGTAATGAAATTAAGTAGGCATATTTGCATCACATATATTGCTAAGTCAAAAGAGTAAGCCTTAGGAGGATTCAAATCAAAACTTTTTGATTCAAGACCAGTGCATGTGTGATGGAGTGGAAGTGGATGTGGATACTTGAGATAACTCCTTTTTGGGTATAATCTCTCTTTCTTTTGCAGGGATGAAATATGGCTACTTTTCTTTTCTCTTTTTTTTTTGTAGCCATGTCTTCTACTCCCTTTCTTTGCAATGAATTTTGAAGAGAGTGTTAATCATGAATAACATGGAGTTTCTCTTTTTGTTATGGTATGGTGGATATGATGGATGTTTTGCTTACTTCTAGTGTAGAAGTATAGCATGTGCAAGTGAAGTCTTGAATTCAAAAAGAGTTGAATGATTTCTCACATAGGTCTATACTAGTTTGACTAGGCTCAATGTGAAAGCAAACAACATATGCATAAGGTTTTGTCTATGTATGAACATCATATGGCTTTGGTAGGTATTTCCAATCAATTGAGGGAAACTTAAATCTTTTAAGAATTTTTCCTGAAATCTAAGTTTTCCTTCAAACTAGGACTAGTAGCCCTATTACCAATTCTAGTCTTGCAACAACCTAGAATTAGATAAAGATTTTGCTACCCACGACTTCCAAACTAAGGTAAAAGTATTTCAAACCAATGAAAGCAATATTCAGAGAGTAGCAAGTTGTAAACTAGAAACTTAGGAAAATAAAAGAGAGCAACTATTCATCATTTCATCTATGTGAATTCTAAATCATTCTTACCGTACATCTTTATTTGAGGAAAGCAAATCTAACCTATATATATATATATATATATATATATATATATATATATATATATATGTATATATATATATTAAATGCTAGGTGGATGATGGATGGATGGAAAATAAATATGCAAGGAATGTGATACATGTTACCTCAAGTGGGGGTCCTCCCCCAAGCTTGTTCTTCAACTACCTCCATGATAAGGGTTGAACCCTTTATGACGGAAGTATGCTGCAAGATCGGCTTGTAGTTGTTGTAGCGCCGTGTTGAAGTTGGTGAATTGAGCATCCATGTGTTGTTGCCAATCCTGTGTACCTTGAACATGCACCTGGAGTGTGCTGTAGATGTCACCCGTCCTCACTTCAAGTTCTCCCATACGTCTAGTGAGGTCCATCATTCCTTGGCTATAGTCATGATGACTTCTAGTCGAAAAGGAACGACGTCCTCTGATGGACGTTGGGGGCATGCTGCTAGAGCTTGAAGAGGATAAGGGTGGATCCCTTTGCATTCTTGCCAAGATGATCCCCCAGTCTCATACGTCGGAGGTTGAGTCCATCCGTGCGCATAACCCGTTGGGTTCTCTTCCTCTTGGTATTCATGGACCGAAGAGATTATCGGTGGCATGCCTGTGGCTGCAGCCCTCACACGATTCCTTGTTATCCTGCCATAGACATTACTTCTTCTTGCTTCCTCAAGAGGAAGAAGATTAATGGTTAGCCTCTGGCATTTGTACAAATGAAAATCATGTATAGGTAACCGAATTTCATTGACAAAGCCGGGATAGAAAAATATCAAAGACCCATCTTGATCATGCTTAAGGGTATGTCCTTGCACTAAATAGTCTTCATCAATTAATTCTCTTTCAGTTTCAATATATTCAAATGAAGAGTATTTAAGTTCTCCTACCCTATCAGCAATATGAGAAATTAATGAGGTGCATTCAATTGGTCCTGATTTTGAAATATAATCTAACCACTGTGTCATCATGGCTTTGACTGGAGCAACTTTTAGCTTTTTAGTCTTGGCAAACAAAATTTTCAATTCATCATCTCGCACAACCCTAACATTTCCCCTGTGGAACATAGTCATAGCCACCCATCTATGCATGAATTGTAAGGTAGGGTTTTGGATGTGGCTATTCCTAGGAGCCCTACAAGTGACCTCACTAGTTAGCTCATGCCAAAAACTTTGTTAAACTTAGGAAAATTTTCTAAATCAAGCAAACACCGTTTATGGAAGCCTAGGATGCTACCTAATTCTTTCCATAGGATGTTGTATTCTTTTTAAAATAATCTAAAAGTAATACCATCAAATCCTATTCTTAGCATGCAAAGTAATTGGATAGTGAGAAGGCGTGAACCTTTCTCCTCTATGTGAGCGAAGTCATCAAATCCAATTGCACGCCAAATGGATAGAAATTCGGAGTCCATACCCATTTTGGAGATCAAATGTGGATCGTAAGCCTTGATGTGGTGGAACTCACGATCTTGGAGAAGCCTGCGTGCTTGATCTTCAACTTCGCTTCATATGTCGAGGTCATTGTCACAAAGAAGTTGTTGTGGGTTGCTTCTCTCTTCCATGGGAGTGTCCTCACACACACTTCTCCTCCTTGGGCTTGTACCAATGGAAGAGACGCGTGCACTAGAACCTTCACCATGGCTTGAGCTTGCAGCCTCCTTCCTTTTTTCGAACAACCTCTTCATGTCTTTTTGAGTTCAACAAGCAAGAACAAAACAAGGCGAGAAAAATCCGAAAAGAAGCGATGTTTGGAAAAAAAACTCTCAACGAATTTTCTCCTCTTTAAACCTTGAGTGTAAAATGCAAATGCAAACAAAGAAAATCATTTTGGGGATGGATTTGAGCAAGAGTGTTGCAATAAAGAGCAAGAAAAACAAGGTGAGCTAGAGAGTGACTTGGGAGGTGTAAAATGATGTGGTGTGTGAAGAGAAGTGCTCCTCACAGCCACAATTTATAGGGTGCACCCTCCAACAGTCACTTGGGGTTCAAAATGTAGCCGTCGGAGGAAGGGGGGCCAATTTGTCTCCACTCCCTGTTCGGCTGACCAGGGGGTTCGGCCGACCTGACAGGTGGCCCCCCTGGTTCCCCTTTTGGCAAGTGGCTCCCCAACGGCTATAAAGTTATCACGTTGGTGAAATGCCACATGTGCAGCTCAGAAAAAATTGTTTTTCAAATAAAAACCTTTTTTCAAATCCAATGAAAATTTTCTTTTGAAAAGAAAGGAAAAATGATAGTTGAGAATATAAGATTCTCAACTTGCTAGGGAAAATCAAATATGCAATGGGAAAAATCCAAACGGGGTGGAAAAAGAAAGAAAGAAAAAATGAAGTGGGATAACTACCAATTTAACCTATTGGCATAGGTCTCACCACCTTCCGATGAGATGTGCATTCCTCTGTCTTCATTTCACATCCTGGCCCAGAGGGATGGGCTCGGACGGCTTGTCTTGCTTCTTCCACCATTCCTTCTTTGGCGGCTTGGTGGACTTGGGGCTTCGGAAAGGTCCAGATGATTTTGTCGCCTTTGAATATCAGCGTGGTCAAAACGACGGATTCTCCTCATGGATTATTCTTCTCATGAATGCAATGAGTGAGTCCACCTTTGGAGGTGTGACTTCCACCTCTCTAATGTGTTTATCATTCAGCCCGTACTTGATTCGAATCATGGAGCATTGTTCTGATCATGGCCAAAAGTTAAACTTTTCCTCCTTTCCATTGATATGGAAGTGAATTTCTCCAACTCCCACATCTATGCGAGCTTTTGCAGTGCTTAGGAATGGACACCGAAGAATGAGTGGTGTATCTTTCTCAGTGTCCATGTCTAGCACCACAAAATCCATGGGTATGAAGTAGTTCCGGATCTTCACCGGGACGTCTTCAGCAATACCCGCTGGATAACGGACTGAAGAGTTAGCCAGTTGTAGTTGCATTGGTGTTGGAGTCAGCTCTGTGAAGTTCAGCTGGTCGAACACAACCTTTGGCATCACACTGACACTTGCTCCCAGATCACAAAGTGCCTTGTCAAAGTGGTGAGCCCCAATTGAGCATGAAATGGTAGGACATCCGGGGTCCTTTTTCTTTTCAGGAAGCCTATTTAGGATGGTTGCACTGCAGTCTTTCGTAAGCTTGACGACCTCAGTGGTGGGCAATGGCCGTTTGTTGTTCAATATGTCCTTGAGATAGCGAGCATAAGTGGGTACTTGAATCGCATCAATCAAGGTCACATTGATGTGGATCTTTGGAATGATCTCAACAAAACGGTTGAATTGCTCATCCACTGTTGGCTTCCTTTGTCTGTGAGGGAATGGCAATAAGTTGGTGTCTTCAAAGTATTTGTCCATTCTCTCATCAAGTAATTCACTCGGGATATGCTGGGTCACAAGTGGTCTTTCCTCCTCTGACCACTGAACTAACATTCTCCACTGGGTCTTCTGACTGTCCCATAATTTTGTTGTTTTCTAATGGAGGGACAACCGCAGCAAGTTGTGCCAACTGAATCTCCAACATCTTGTTGAAGCTTAGTTGATTCTTGAATGCTAAGGATAGTCCTTCAATCTTTGCATTGATATTCTCTAGGGTCTTGTCATTAGTTGACAGCTTCTTGGGTAGGGCATCGTTGATCTTGAGCTGGCTAATGGCAAGTTCTCTCAAGTTGGGCTGATTTCCAGGGTTGCCATTGTTTTTGTACCCTCCTTGAAAAAATGGGCATTGTTGAACCCACCCTTGACCTCCTGGACGATAGCCATTGTTGTTGTTGAAATTTCCATTGTTTGCGAGGTATAGGGCATCCTCACGAGTTTTTGGGCAATCGTTGCCCATATGACCCGTGTCGCCACAGACTTCACACGTGATGTGAGAGTCTAGGGAACAGACATTGCCAGACACTTCACCACTGGCTTGTCCATCTATTTTCTTCATTAGGAGGTCCAATTTTGCAGCGATCATGTCCACCTCCTTCAAGGTGTGCATGCCTCGCTGTCGGGTATGGAGACGCTCATCGTTCCATCCCATTTTGGACACCATCTTCTCAATAAGATCTTTAGCTTTTAGCACAGTCGATGAGAAGAAGGCTCCTCCAGCAGCAGCATCCAAATGGCCACGAGCTGATGGGATCAACCCGTTATAGAAATTTTGAATAAGGAGCCATTCATCCATCCCATTGTGAGGACAGGCTAGGATGTACTCCTGAAGCCTTTCCCATGCCTCGGGAATAGATTCCTTGGGCTCTTGCTAAAAGCTGGAAATCCTTCCACGTAGGGCATTGGTTTTTCCCAACGGGAAGAATTTGGCGAGGAATGCTGTAGAACACTTCTCCCAAGTGTCTATAGCACTTCGGTTTGCGTAGAACCACTATTTTTCTCTCCCGAGGAGAGAGAACGGGAACAGTCTCAGATGGACCTCATCCGGAGACACGTCTTTGATCTTAAAAGTGCTACAAATCTCGAGGAATTGTTGCAAGTGAGCACTTGCATCCTCGTTAGCCTTCCCACAGAATGGGTTGGCTTGAACCATAGTGATAAGGCCAGTTTTGATCTTGAAGTTCACATCTCTCGTGTTAACAGTGGGCCCAATAGGCACATTGTTAGTAGAGGAAGCTGAGAACTCACGAAGGGTCTTCCGAGCCATTGGTGTTTGGATTATTGGTGCAGAAATGCTGGCTTGCATTGCCGCTCGAATCTTCTGAGGAGTAACGACACGGGGTCGGTCTCTCAGAAGAGATTCGGGATCTTCAACAAAGTTTCCGTCAAGCGGAAACCAGACATACACTACCCTGTTTTCGCATTAAAAATGCGAAAACAAAGAATGGTTATCCTACTAAAATCCTACCCAGGGTTCTATCCTATTCACTTAGTCATGTTATATATCTATTTGCCTTCCCCGGCAACGGTGCCAGAAATGCTTGTTGACGGCTCCTAAGATATACTAACAAATCATCCCCGGCAACGGCGCCAGAAATGTTTGTTGGTATTTCTTATGCACCATTAACTAAACATCTCCAACTGATGTGTTAGAAATGCTTGTTAATGGTTCTATTGGATCACAGAGTGAATTCCACAAGCGCATGGAGATATCATTGTATCATTTCCCCTTAAGAGTATTCCCAAGGGTGTCATTTATTTGATCCCAAAAGAAGGAGGGGTAGAAATATAACAATCATCAAGTGGAAAGGGTAGAAAGGCCTATGTAAGAATCTAGTAAGGATGGATAAAATGATAGTGGAGGTAGTGTGACACAAACAAAAGCTTTCAAGTCTAAGGGGGATAAGAGGATCCTAGAGGTTAGTTAAGATTGAGAGTATGGAGGTACTCCTACTATGCTCTATTGTACATATACATAGTCTAAACTAATTATTCATAAGCTAGATCAATAGTGAATACTTATGCTATGTGGTTCAACACATCAGGCACGGGCTTATCCCTAGCAATACTAGGGCGACTCCCGCCAAGAGCGTGTGGCATAGCCGAACGTGGAGGATTACAAAGGACAGATAGGGCTGTCACCACCTACTGCCTACCTCTTCAATCCGTGGGTCTACGAGACATCCAATGCTACTTATCTATCCTATCTCCATGCTAGCATATTAAGTAATTATCTTAAGAGCCTAGGCACAATCCATCCTAAGGCAATGAATTGAATCATCATTGAACCAATGTTGGTACACAACATAATTATCCATACTAACCTAGTTATGTTATAATTAACTAGACTATAGTGGGGGCCTATAGGTTCTATGATAATGAGATATGTTCATAATGAAACAGTCATAGAAGCTATACCTTCCACATACATGGACTCCACAATCAAACAAGAAACGCTTTGCCCAAGTATATGTATAAGTAGAGACTAAAGATACTATCTTTATTATGAATAAAGTCACAAATACAAGAAAGAATACATGAGTGTAGGATCAAATGGCACGTGAAAAGCTACCAGAGGGGGGGGGGGTGAATGGTAGATTTAAAAAATCTTACGAAGCGGAAACAATTAAATCCCAACCCCTTCGGCAGAAAAACGATCTGTTAAAGAAATCGTGTGTGGGACTAATCTAAACGTGTTTCACCAGAACAAAAGTGATATATATCAGAGATCATCAAGTCACGAAGAAAACACAAGAAGAATCACTCAAATCCCTCGAGAGAAACTCAAGTTATGATCGAAAAAACGAACAACGGTCAATATGTCCTACCCGAGAAAAACAGTTCTGTAACGCTGCAAAGAAACTCGTGTAGATCAGAAACCACAAATCCAATGACCGTGAAATTTTGATAGATGATAGATAATAAAGTTGTGAAGACAACCCAAAAAGAATCACATCAATTGGATCTGTAAAACTAGAATTATGATAGAACCACCAATAAAAGGTAGTGCTGTCCAGAAACTCGATGAGTAAAACTTGTCTGGAACAAGTCGGACGAACAAGGCACAAAAGTTCCATCAAACTACGAATTTTATTAAATAGAACACAAGAGAAACAGCCCCAAAGTCGTGCACCACGAGCTCTGTCCTCCCTTGCTTATATAATCAGCCCTTAGGCCAACCCAATCTTAACTAGGACTCCAATCCTACTCCGATGACGAATCGAAACTTTCCATAACTGCTTAGGACTCTTCTATACGCAGATAGAAGCAATATTAAGACTTCCAAACACCTTCGGAACGTATCCCACATTCCTAAAACAAATCAAATTCATGATCCACACGAAATCCTATCATAACCAACTCAATACTTTCCATACCGAGCCATAACCGACTTCGCCGCAGCCAAAGTCATCAACTGCTACGATCCGATCCTTCCAACCAGATCTTCCCATCCATAAACCATCTTCGGAACCACGTTGCCACGTCATGCACCGCATGCATACATACAAACACCTTCCTTCGACGTTCAGTAACCTTCATATGCACTGCCCTTGATTCAATCATCCTGCGCGACCTCCCGATCAACTCAACCACAATTCCTCCCGAACTTGGTTGTTGAACCTCATCATCTCCCTAAGACTAGTTCAATGGATCCCGTCAATAGACATGTCTTGAACTCAAGCAACACCTGCACATGAATAAACAACCAATCCGTACGAGCCCAAGTCCGCGACTTGACTCAAGTCAGTTCCGAACACAACACCTTACGTGAGCACCTCACATAAGCATGTTGCAAAGCATATCAAAACAATATCAGACATATCAACAAAAACACACCAAAAACTTAGCAAATGAATACTAAGCAATCTTTCTAAGAAACATTGCAAGATAAAAGCAGGAACATTGCGATCAAGCTCCGAACCTAGCCAAAGCTAACCGGAGCTTGAGCTGGAGCTTACCAAAGCTAGTACAACCTAGCACCGGAGCTTAACAAAGACATGCCGGAGCTAAAGACAAAGCTCACTGGAGCTACCCAAAAACATGTCGGATCTAGACAAAGAAAGTCGGACCTATTGTCGGACCTTCCAGAAGCTCGGAGCTAGAGTCGGACCTTGCTAAAAAGATGTTATGGCAGCATTCAAAACTTTTATTGTCAAAGGCAATGCATTCAGCACACATAGGTCTCACAATCTCCCCCTTGATGAATGCATTGGCAACACCATTTAAATCTGAACATTGGCATGAAATGTTTTGAGAACAATTTACCCCCATTTTTGAAAATAAAATGAGATAGAAATAAATTTCTCCCCCTATACATATTTCTCCCCCTTGCATAATTCACCATATTATCTCTCCCCCTTTGACAATGTATTCAGCAAGGTTCAAAAGAGAAATTTTAATTGTTATGAGCATATTATAACATATACATATAAAACAAAGCTCATCCAAGTCATACTATCAAGTAACTTACATTATCACAACAATGAGATACATAAAGTAGTGTAAACCATGCTAGAGATCAAATGTAATTTTCAATTTAAGCAAGTCATGATCTCACAAACTTAACTATTTCAATACCTGAAAGCATAACACTTGTTGCTGCATTTTATTATTTTTCAAGGCACGGTTTTAGATCATATGATATTTTCAAAAGATTATATGCTCATCTGCCTTATTCTAACCCACCAAGCCAATCCTATGTCATTTGACAATCAGAAGCTTAAGGACATGGTTTTAGTCATACACAACTTCTTCCAAGTTCATATCTAAGTGGAGATAAGCCATCTCAAAAGATGAAGTGCGATGCCTGCATATTCTCTTGATATTTTCTCAACTTATATTTGTTCATAAAAAAACCAAGTGAGTTGATTACTTGATTAATTCTTTATGATTTAAAGCACTTGTGAGCATGCAACAAGTTCAAAACAGCAAGAAAGTTCGACCATGACCAGATTTAGTATAAATAATTATTCCAATTACTATACATGGCAAAAACTACAAAATGTATAACACGAGTAATGTAGTAAGAACTTTCAACATGTAAAAGGAATCACAAAGTCATATATGTATGAAATACTATGCTCATATTATTTTAATTTTAGATTCACACATAGACTTATAGGGTTTGAAAACCCACCCTCAAAGTAAGCCATGAGGATGCATAACCCCTATTTTACTACGAATGTAACAAAAACGAGTGAAATCTAAAGGTTTCGTAAAAATGTTGGCCAATTGTTGTTCGGTATTTACATGTTGAAGCACAATATTTCCCTTTTTAACATTATTATGGATAAAGTGATACCTAATATCAATGTGCTTAGTTCTAGAATCTTGCACGGGGTTTTTAGCAATGCAAATGGCATTAGTGTTGTCAAAAATAGTGGAACACTATCTAGATCAACCCCAATAGTCCTTAAGTGTTTGAACAATCCAAAGAATTTGTGAGCAAGCACTAGCAGCAGCTACATATTCAGATTCGGCTGTGGATTGTGCAACTGAATTTTGTTTTCTAGAGGACCAAGCAACAAGTGAATTACCAATAAAATGACAAGCACCGGAAGTAATTTTCTTATCAATGTTACAATATCCAAAATCAGCATCGGAAAAAGCTTTCAAAGTAATGGTTGAGGAAGAAGGAAGAAAAATGCCACATTCTTAAGTTCCATGTAAGTACCTGAGAATCCTTTTGACGGTTTGACGATGTGAAGCACGTGGGGAGGCTTGAAACCGTGCACAAAGACATACGCAAAATTGTATGTCCGGTCTTGATGTCGTGAGGTACAAAAATGATCCGATCATGCTTCTATATTCTTTTTGATCCACGGGTTCACCATCTTCATCAAGTTCAAGTGTTGTTGTTGTTCCCATTGGTGTCCGAAGAGGCTTGCTTTTTTCCGTGTTGAAGTGCCTTAGGAGGTCTTTTTTATACTTCGTTTGATGTACGAAGGTACCCTCCTTGGTTTGCTTGATTTGCAGCCCCAAAAAGTACGTGAGTTCTCCATCATACTCATCTCAAATTCTGAACTCATCATAGCTGAAAACTTGGACACAAGATCATGAGAAGCACAACTAAAGATAATATCATCCACATACACTTGAACGAATAATGAGTCATTGCCATGCTTAAGCACAAAAAGAGTTTTATCAACCTTGCCCATGGTAATCCCCTTTTCAAGTAAGAATGTTTTTAACCTATCATACAATACTCTAGGGGCTTGTTTGAGACCGTACAAGGCTTTGGACAGTTTGTAAACATGATTAGGAAAATCTGAATTTTCAAAACCCGGTGGTTGTTTGACATAAACCTCCTCATCTATGTATATAGCATAAAACCTTTAGATGCAGCAAAAGCTAACAAAATTCTTATGGCTTCTAATCTAGCAACAGGAGCAAAAGTTTCATCAAAATCTAGACCTTCAACTTGAGTGAAACCTTGAGCAACCAACCTAGCCTTATTCCTAACCACAACCCCATCCTCACTTTTTTTTTAAACACCCATTTAGTTCCAATTAAAGTGTGACCTTGAGGAGGAGGTACAAGTTTCCAAACATTATTTCTTTCAAAATTTTCTAACTGTTCTTGCATGGCAATAATCTAAGATTGATTAGTGAATGCGTGTGATATATCTTTGGCTTCAAAAGAAGCAACAAAATCAGAATGGGCATGAGAGTTTGGATCACAAAACTTGGACCGTGTAATTCGTTCGTGCAAGCTTCCAATAATCTGTTGTGGATTATGAGTTTTGAGAACCCGGAGGGGACTGGACACTTCACAAGATTCTTATTCTTCATGTTCATCATAAATCGATGAGCTTGTGCACTACAGGAATATCGATCACTTACGTCGGCCAGGGCAACTTACGTCGGCAAGCCGACGTAAGTAAGTAACTTACGTCGGCTGCCAGTAGCCGACGTAAGTTAATTAAATTACGTCGGTCGACCGACGTAAGTACAGGGACCGACAGTAATAAAAATTACCCACGTCGGCCCCGGCCCAGAGCCGACGTAATTAAGGAGACCAACGTAATTAAAACCTAACTTACGTCGGCCGCGAAGTGGGCCGACGTAAGTTAAATAACCCGACGTAAGTTATTGTTTAACCTAAACGCGCGAGCGGTGCTCGCCTTCATTTCACGCGCCTTCCCCCCCGAGCCGCTGCCCCGCCGCCGCCGCCTGCCCCCCGAGCCACCGCCCCGCCGCCTCTCCCCGTCGCCGCCTGCCCCCCGAGCCACCGCCCCGCCGCCTCTCCCCACCGCCACCCCCCTCCCACCCGCGGCCCCGCCCCCACGGCGCCGCCCCGACCCCCCGCGGCCCCGACCCCGCTGCCGGTCCGCCCCCGCCGCCTCTGCGCCGCCGCCACCGGCCCGCCGCCGCTGCGCCGCCGCCCCTGCCACTGCCCGGCCCCGCCGCCCCTGCGCCGCCGCTGCCGGCCCGCCCCCAGCCCCACCGCCCCTGTTGCGCCCTCGCCGCCCCTGCGCCTCCGCGCCCTAGCCACCGCCCGACCCCGCCGCCCCTGCGCCGCCGCTACCGGCCCGCCCCTGGCCCCGCCGCCCCTGCGCCCTCGCCGCCGGCTCGCCTCCGGCCGTCCCATCGATCAGGTACGCAATTCAATTCGGACTCTAAATTTAGTGCTTTCAAATACTTGTTATGCTATCGTTGTAGCCTAATTAGAATTGTTAGCTTGATGTCGTGTTTTATTGCTCATGTGATTCTATGATGGCAGTGCTTGCTTAACTATTTATTTAATTATGGTTGTTAATTTGCTTAAATATGCTTAAGTGGTTTGTTATATTATGGTTAATTTGCTTAATTATGCATAATTAAGCTTAAGCGGTTTATTTAATTATGCTTAATTTGCTTATTTTTGCTTAATTTGCTTAATTATACTTAGGTGTGGTTTATTTAATTATGTTGAATTATGCTTAAATTGCTTAAATTTGTTTAATTATGCTTAATTGGTTTATTTAAGTTGTTAATTTGCTTATGCGTTTAATTATGCTGAAGTGGTTTATCTATTTATTATTAAGTGCTTAAGCACCATGAGGAGGGCAGCGTCGGGGGCGGCCCACTGTCTGGTGCCACGGCGTCGCCGGTAGCTACAAGAGAGAGAGAAACCGTGGGTCGTGTGTAGGGGTGAGCAGAGGAGATTGGGGCGGCGGAGGAGCTCGAGGCAGTGGGCGGCACGCAAAAGAAGCTCGCGCCGGCGGTGAACTGAGAAACGCGGTATATAGTTATTAAGGCATCGCTTTAGCGTCGCTTTTGCGATGCTAAAGCGGTAAGGCACTCCGACATCGTAAGGCATCCCTGTTGCCTTGCTTTCTAGGGTAAGGCGGCGGCGGCCAGGGAAGCCGGCGGCGGCAGGGAAAGCTGGCGCCGCGGGAGCAGGGGGATCCGTCGCCTTAAGTCGCCTTACCGCCTTAAGAACGTCAATGACCCACGATTGTGTGGACGGTGGAAATGGATGTGGAATTGTCATCTAAGACCAACTTTCCTCTCAGTCTTTCTCTAGTTCTTTCCTCTCTCTTAAATGACCTCAAAATGAAAATGAGCAACGTAACCTATAGCAATGTGTTACCCGTTTCGGATCGGCACGTCTCACATGCCATTGGCATGTGAGACGTGCAGGTTCGGAATTGTCCCTTTTTGGACAGCCTCGGAGTGACCGAGGGGGCGTGGCTTGTGACGAGACGCGGGTCCGGATTTGGACGAGATTTCAGTGGCGTAACCCTGTTGTTCTCTGCTGCACCATTTTTGGGCGTGCAGTGGAGAACAGCGGGGTTATGCTGCCGAAATTTCGTTCGAATCCGGATCACGCGTCTCGTCATGAGCACGCTCCGCTCGGTCACTCTTGGGTGGGTTTAGGATCTATCTGCCTAGGTTGTAGGGCCGTGACACATAACATAACAGTACATTAACAACAATTTCTTTCGCGTTAAACTGCAGAGTCAAACATGGGCGAAGACCGTAGTTGGATGTACACTGGTTGGAAGAGCAGAACTGGTGGTCACTCAGATGAGTGGTACGCCAAGACAGAAGCTTTTGTGGAACGAGCTTTTTCATTGTCAAATAGCGATAAGGCGCGGTGCCCATGTACGAAATGCCGAAACGGAACGTTTTTGGACAAAGTGGAACTTACGTTGCACTTGTGTCGAAACGGTTACGTGTCACATTATGAGATGTGGAACTTCCACGGCGAGACAGCTTCTCAAGCTGTACAAGAAGTGGAAGCTGACAATGATGATGCTCAAGAGGTTGATATGATGGATGAGATGCTGGAAGCTATACGACCAGAGCTTACAGAAGATACTCAAACAGCAGAGGTTAAAGAGTTCTTCAAACGTCTCAAAGATTCAGAAGAGGCTCTGCATGAACACAATAAAATGTCAATCCTCAATTTTGTGACTCGACTTATGGAAATTAAGTCTAAGTTCTTCTTTTCTAACAATTGTTACAACATGCTCATCGATTTGTTCAAAGATGCTCTTCCACAACCCAACAAAGTGCCTAAGGATATGTACAACTCGAAGAAAATTCTTTCTGGTCTCGGGATGAAGCACGAAAAGATTGATGTGTGTCCGGACAACTGCATGCTTTTCTGGAGAGAGCATGCCAATGAGAACAAATGTTTGAAATGTGGTCAACCGAGGTTTGTCGAAGTTGTTAATAACGATGGTAATACAGTGACGACGGAAGTCGCACGTAAGCAGCTTCGTTACTTACCTGTGACACCGAGGTTGAAGCGGCTGTTCCTTTCAAAAAAAACGGCCAGACACATGAGATGGCACAAAGAAGGTGAGCGTGAGAACAATGGAGTCATGACGCACCCGTCCGATGGTGAGGCATGGAAGGCTCTGGACCGGTTCGACCCAGAATTTTCTCGTGAAGCGAGAAATGTTCGCATCGGGTTGGCGATAGATGGGTTCACACCGTTCAGCACAAACGCCGCACCATACTCCTGTTGGCTCGTCTTTGTCATTCTGTACAATCTTCCGCCGACCTTTTGCATGAAGAATGAGTTTATGTTTCTTAGCCTCATTGTACCTGGGCCAGATCATCCTGGGTCACGTCTCAACGTGATGTTGAAACCGTTGATCGAAGAGTTGAAAATGTTGTGGACAGGAGTCGAAGCGTACGACTGTTACAAGAAACAGAAATTCAACCTCCGAGTTGCTTATTTGTGGTCCGTTCATGATTTTCCGGCATACGACATGTTTTCTGGATGGAGCACTCATGGTCGGTTGACGTGTCCGATATGTGCCTCGAACACCGATTGCTTTCGACTTACCCATGGAGGCAAGATATCTTACTTCGATTGTCATAGACGTTGGCTACCTCCGAATCACTTGTTTAGACAACAGAGGAATGTCTTCAGAAAGAACACAGTTGTCACTAAAGGACCACCGAAACGTCTTGACGGGTCAAAAATATCTGATATGTTGGACAAATTGGTGCCAGATGAAGGTCGTCCTGGATATTTCGAAGGTTACGGAGACAAACACAATTGGACTCACATATGTGGACTTTGGGAGTTACCGTATGTGAAGTCGTTGATTCTAAGGCACAACATTGATGTTATGCATCAAGAGCGTAACATGGCCGAATGTATCATAAGCACATGCATGGACATGACGGGCAAAACAAAAGACAATGTAAAGGCTCGAAAGGATCTTGCCGAGCTTTGTAACCGTCAAACTCTTGAGCTCTCCGAAAATGGTGGTAAACCACGCGCTCCTTTCTGTCTTCGACCTAAAGAGAAAAAAGAAGTTCTCGAATGGTTGCAAAGGTTGAAATTCCCAGATGGTTACGCAGCTAGTCTGAGACGAGCCGTGAATGTGAAAACGGGAAAGCTCATTGGGTTGAAGAGTCATGATTATCACATAATCATGGAAAGACTTCTGCCTGTTATGTTTCGAGGCTATTTTGACGATGCAGTGTGGAAGGTGTTAGCCGAGCTTAGCCACTTCTATAGGCAACTCTGTGCTAAAGAAATCACGCCAGAGATGATGACTAAATTGGAAAAGGAGGTTCCGGTACTTTTGTGTAAGATGGAAAAAATTTTTCCTCCGGGATTTTTCAATCCAATGCAACATCTCTTAATTCATCTTCCATTTGAAGCGAAAGTGGGTGGTCCCGTGCAATATAGGTGGATGTATCATATTGAAAGATCACTTAGATATCTGAAACCAATGGTTGGTAACAGGGCAAGGGTTGAAGTTTGCATCGCCGAAGCTTTTACTCTTAAGGAAGTAGGATACTTCTCAAGTGTTTACTTTGCAGAGGAAAACAATGTTAATACTTCGGTAATGCGATACAATATAGATGAGCAACCTCCTTGTAGCGATCTCTCCATTTTTGCAACAAGAGGCACTATTGTTGGTAGTTACACTTCGTATGATGTTAGCGAAAAAGAAAGGCGTGCTGCATTCTTCTACATGTACGCTAATATGGAAGAAATGAATGAATATTTCAAGTAAGTGTTTCTCCTACACTTATGCTTTTCACCATCTTTTCCGACACATGTATTCTAAAAGGTTCTCTTTGTCGTGTAGTATGTTCGACAAGCAAAATTGGAGACATAGACATCAACCCACGAGCAAGCAAATAGAACATATTCGACGGGAAGGAATAAACGGGGGATCTAATTTTCTCTCCTGGTTTCGAGATCATGTAACGTTTTCTCGATAACTAATCAATGTTAACAATGTTTTCTTATAACTTAAGAATGCTTACGTTTTCTAATAATTCCATATCTTGGACAGTGCCAAAAAGATGCCAACGTCCATGAAGATTTGCGACAACTATCCCGTGGAGTGGTTAATGTTAGAAGCTATGGTCGATATGACGTCAACGGCTATCGATTCCGTACAACTCAATTTGAATCTCTTCGTCCTCTCGCGGCAACATGTAATACCGGAGTTGTGATGAGGGCAATCGATTCGCAAGATCATGAAACGCAGTACTACGGGATTATTAAAAAAATCCTTGAATTCACTTTTGTCGCAAACAAGCCAATTCGAGCGGTATTCTTTGACTGCGAATGGTTTGATTCCATTCGTGGAATTCGAGTAAACGAATTTGGCATGGTCGAAGTAAAACACAAGGAACGGTTGAAAGGATTCGATTCATTAGTTCTTGCACACCAAGTATAGCAAGTGTACTATCTACCTTATCCATGCAATAAATTCAAAGCTTGGTAGGTGGTACATAAGGTGAATCCTCGTGAGCGGTTATACGCTCCAGGAGATGATGATTATCACGATGAAGCTGAGGTTGATTGTGTCTACCAAGAGGAAGAGTTGCCAGACTCCTTCTCAGTCGAGCCCGGTGTAGGACTCGATAACTTAGTTGGAGACGCTCAAGATATCGAGGCTGGCACGGAAGCGGAAACAGAATCAGAATCAGAATCTGAAGATATCGATGACATAGTCGAACCTGCTGATTTGCGCAAACGAAAACGATATGCGCAACAAGAAGATCGATCGGCTGGTTTAAGGAGTAGGGTGCATGATCGTGATGTTGATGAATTTTGAGATAACGTTTTATTCACTAATTTAACATTAATTTTGTATATTATCTTTGTATATTAATCATTTATTCCTTGCAATAGGATGTCGTCAAAGGGGAAGGGGAAGGGGAAGCCAGTGAGAGGGTTTGAGCCGCCAGCAGACCCTTGCTCAGGGAGCTCGTTCCGTTCTAGTCGACGTGAGCTCTTTCTGGCACACGCTCCACCCTCAGCTGTCGTGTGCTTTCAGCAGACAGAGGTAAACTTTAGTTACTATAAAGTTATTTTTGAAATTGCAATTGTTATTAATTATTAATAAAGTCATTCCTTTTGTGCAGTCTGACTCAGAGACTTCTGAGTCTGAGTCAGAGTCTGAGGCTAGGGGGCCACTACAGGAGCCCGACTCAGAGGCTAGGGGGCCCTCTAGCGCTAGCCTCCCTTCGGAGCCGGCTAGCGCTAGCCTCCCTGGGCAGCCCTCTACCACTAGCCTTCCTGGAGGCTCCGGGGGGTCCGCAGAGCCTTCAGGGTCACAGGACGCGGCAGCGTCGCAGCAGAGGCGACGGACGAGGAGGACCCACTTTGCGGCTCCTCCTCCGGTTACTACTCAGCGGACCACGATCCGTCCCGTTGGAGACAGGTATAAAAACTGTATATAGTATACTAAATATTAGATGTTGTTTTTCATTACTTAATGATTTAATATATTTTGTAGATGTTGGTACGACTTCTCGTTCACGGGGGCCGAGAAGCACCACAGGCAGGTTAACAGTGTCCTCGGTGCTATCGTCAAGTTGCACTACCCTGGTGTAATTGACGGTTTTCCTGCCCGGTCGTGGGATGACTACGCTCGGGTCTCTCACCCGGTGCACGGCACGGTTCAGGGAGCCGTGTGGCATGATTTTATGGTAAGTTTAACTGTTTCGTTTTTTCAACTCCTTTGAATTCTTAATTGCATATCACTTAAATATTTGTTTGCTTAAAGTTGAGGTACCAAGTAGAGGAGCCGGGCATGGAGGACCACGCGAGACGCGTGTTCCATTACAACGCTCGGAAGCTCACGACGGCGGCGTTGTCATACGCCCGGATTCAGGCCGTCAACGCTTACTACAAGCGGCACCCCCGGGAGCAGGAGCAGGAGCAGCAAAGGGGTGTCTTTAGGAAGGACTCGGACTCCTACTTGACAGAGGAGCAGTACGCGGAGGTAAGTTTTTAATATTTACAATATCTACGTATGTTAACCGCGTTGATGAAAATGAAATATGTGCAGGTTAGTATTTCCTGGTTACAGGGTAACATCGAGGCGTACTTAGCTCTCTGTCGGTACTGGGCTAGCAACGCTTTTATCAACAAGTCCACGAAGGCTAGACAGTGCCGCATGGGGTCCGAGGGCAAGCACAACTATGGCGGTGACGGCTACTTGCGTTTGGCTAAACGCATGGTAAGTACCTTTTTATTTTATTTATGTGTTCTTAATATATTATTTATCTCACTAACACGGATGTACAGGAGCGAGAGCTGGGTCATGAGCCGACCCCGACCCAGGTTTGGAAGAGAGGTCACAAGGGAAGTGACCCTTCTCAGCCAGGGCAGTGTAGTCAGGTCGCAGCCGACCGACTGGTATGTTTTCGAAATTCATCAATTTCATTATAACTAATACTATTATTGACATACTTACAAGATTTATTTGTTTTGTAGACAAAGTACGCGCAAGAGGTCGCAAAGATACACGGTGCGGATTACGATTGGGAAAGCGCGCCGATCGACCCCCAAGCCGCGTACGCAAGCAGAGGCGGGAAGGCCCACGGACGGTGAGTTCTTCGTGTGTTTCATTTCTTTTTCAATTAATCTTCTTCTACTTAGTGTTTTCATTCTTTTGCAGGTTTGCCATTTTCGATGGAGTTGTCGACTCGAGGTCGACGCGACCTTTGAGAGGCGCTTCATCGTCGCAGGCTTCGACCGCTGGGACCAGTGGTCGTCTCTCGCAGACGCAGCTGGAGCTCCAGGCCATGAGGGAGTCGCTGACGCAAACTCAGGCAGAGCTGGAGCGGACGAGAGCGGAGGCAAGGGAGGAGCAGCAGAGGACGGCCTTAATGATGGCCCAGATGCAAGCAACGGTGGCGGTAAGTAATTTAAAGTACCGTAGTTAAATTTCACAACACTTAATAACATATATCTGCTAATATCTTGCAATGGCAGGCTCTTGCTCGACAAAGCGGTCAGGACATCCAGATTCCTACGCTTCCGCTGCAGCAGACACCGGAGCAGGTAATATTGTCTATACCTAGGAGTTTGATTCCCTTTTCATTATGTTAAAAAGTTATTTGCATCACATTTAATCCTAATTATGATTCTTTTGCAGGGTTCCGGAACGCGTCGAGATCCTGGAGGCAGTGGAGGGGGTAGCGTGTAGACACTGGAGCAGGTGAGAAACTCTCTTTAAGTGTATCTAATCAAGCTTTAGTAGTTTTTGACCATGATAGAAATGATTAGTATATAGTGAATAAGTTGTTAGTGCTTCCATTTAACAAAAGAGCTAGTGATTATCACTAATGTTACCTTCTTATGTCGAAACTGATGTTCACTGAGTTAACATAGGGCTAGTGCTTCCATTTAACTAGTGATATAGTACATTACTTCATTTGAAACTACATCATGCTTCCTTCTTTTGTCACTGATGTTCTTGGCCTCTTATGTTATCACTGAGTTGACATTGATGCTTACTAGTGATTATGTTTCTTTTGCAGGGATCCGGAACGCGTCGAGAAGATCCCGGAGGTAATGGAGGGGCTAGCGTGTAGCCCGGTAGAATTTATTTTGCAAATTGTGTTGTTGTTGATGTTTTGAACTATATATTGAAACTGTTATGCTGTGTAGTCAGTTATTTGTTTGTTCTGTGTTCTCGCCATCGAGCGAGGTAGTCAGTTTCTGTTTTTTAAAAAAATTCGAAAACTTAACTTACGTCGGCTATGGGCAGGCCGACGTAAGTTAGCCCAGGTTAACTGACGTCGGTATGGCCAGACCGACGTAAGTTAAACCACTTAACTTACGTCGGTTTGCCCTGGCCGACGTAAGTTACAGCACTTAACTTACGTCGGCCTGCCCAAGCCGACGTAAGTCATCCGGCCCAGCCCAAGGCCCATCTCGAGGGTGAACTTACGTCGGCTCCTGCAGACCGACGTAATTAAGGTAACTTACGTCGGTGGCCGACGTAAGTTACCTTAATTACGTCCAAAACCCTACGTCGGCTGAAAGCCGACGTAATTAAGCAAAAACCAACGTAATTAACTTAATTACGTCGGTTTAAGACTAACTTACGTCGGCTTTGGCCGACGTAAGTGACCGGTATTCCTGTAGTGGTGACTTGAGGAGGATCTGGACCAGCAATGGTGGTCATCGGTGCTGGCTGTGAATCAAAATCAGGAGCTCGAACAATATCATTAGCTGCTGAATTTTCGGGCAGCAGCTCCACCTCTTCCTCATATTTGACGAAAATGCTCTCCCCCTGCGGATATGGATCTGGAACTGCAATGTTTGAGCTAGTACCTGGGCTAGATTCATCAAAAGACACTTCACAAGTCTCCACAATTTTGTTAGTGTCAAGTAAAAGCACACAGTAGCCTCTAGTATGAGATGGATATCCAAGAAACATGCCATCAATGGATCTAGGTTCAAATTTATCAAGATTACCATGTTTCTTAACAAAGCATTTGCAACCAAAGACTCGAAAGTGCGTAACACTAGGCCTATGTCCAAACCGGAGCTCATATGTTGTTTTACCTAGCTAAGCGCGCAAGAAAACACTATTTGAGACATAACAAGCGGTTGCAATCGCATCAGCCCAAAATTTCCTAGGAGTTTGATATTCATCAAGCATAGTCCTAGCCATCTCAACTAAGGTTATGTTCTTTATTTCTACAACACCATTTTCTTGAGGTACATATGGTGAAGAAAATTGATGATCTATTCCATTTTCAGTACAAAAGTGATCAAAAGATTGATTTTTAAATTCAGTTCCATTATCACTTCTAATTGCTTTTAAAGATCTTGGGTGATCAATTGATAATCTATGAAATAAAGTTCTAAAGTGACTAAAAGCTTCATTCTTAGACGCCATAAAGTAAACCCAAGAGTATCTAGAATAATCATCAATAATAACAAGAACATACCATTTACCTCCGAATGATTGAACACATGAAGGTCCTACGGTGACAAGATGCAAAAGTTGACTCGATTCAGTTGTCATGATCATTGTGAGAGGAGTATGTGAACCTACAACCATCTTAGCATGTCTACAAGAAGAGCACACAATTTCTTTATCCCCTTTAAGCTTAGGCAGCCCACGTATGCGATCAAGAGCACTAACATGCATTAGGTGATCAAATCCTACATGACCAAGTCTACGATGCCAAAAATATAAGTCATTTGAATCATTAGCAACTAGACACCAATGCTTAGAGGAAGACATATCAAATCAGCTTTAAAAACTCTTCCAAACTGAGACATGTTAAAAATAAGCTCACTATTTGAACCTACAACTTTGCAGCAGTTCTTATTGAAAATAATTTCCAGATTTTCATCTAGCAATTGCGAAACAGAAAACAAGTTGTATTTCAAATTTTTGACATGTGCCACATCCTTCAAAGTGTAGTGATCATTTACTCTAACCGAACCATTAGCAATTATAGAGTTTAAGAATTATCGGCAAAAGTAACATTCTCTACATGTGACACAAAAGAGAGGAAGGAGAACCAATCTTTGATACCGGTCATGTGGCGTGAGCAACCTGAATCCACAATCCAAATGTTCTCCTTCCTCAAACGTGTAACCTACATAGAAGCATAATACGTTGATGACTCAATACTGAGGTTAGTCAAAAGGCATTTAGGCATCGAGTACTGAGTAGGAAAAACACACAAAAGCTGAGATAAAACAACAAATTTATTTGTCAAAGTTTGAGGTTTTTTATTCTTAACTACTGACCTATAAGGTGTTACTTGTGTAGCACAAAAATCAGTAGCTCCGGAGGCAAAAACAGAAGGTCCGGAGGTGAACTTTGAATGTTTTTGACTCATAACATCATGTTGCCTGTTCCTGGCATTTGGTTTAATATGTGCAGCAAATTTTGCATGAAAGTTATGAGATCTAGCAATCATTCTTTCCCTTTTCTGTTGTTTAGCTAGTCTATAACAAAAATCTATGACATGACCATCTCTACCACAGTAGGTACAATGAAATTTAACCTTGTGTTCATGTCTAGATGAGTAAGCAATATTTTTATTTGAAACCGAATGAGACAACACTCCTGCAGATTTGAAAACCACTTCTTTTTGTTTAGGAATTGTTTGAATCAAACCACTTCCTAATGACTTTACAATTTTAGGTGGATGTGCCTTATCATGAGCATGAGAATCAAAACCTAAACCAGTTTTGTCATTGCAAGACTTGGAAGAATTCAGCAGCAAGTTTAGGTTATTATTCCCATTACAAAACCGATCTAATGTCCTATGCTTGTTATCAAGTTTATTGGACAGATCAAGGCAATTTTCGCATAAAGT
Source organism: Tuctoria greenei (assembly GCA_036927565.1). NCBI lineage: Eukaryota > Viridiplantae > Streptophyta > Magnoliopsida > Poales > Poaceae > Tuctoria > Tuctoria greenei. The sequence continues at coordinate 3,305,798 of JAYESD010000010.1, forward strand.
TTTTCCTTTTAATTTGCAATTGGAACAATATTTAACTTCATGAGAACGTAAAGCATTATTCAATATTGAAATTTCATTAATAGCATCTTTTAGTTTCCTTTCAAGATCATCACAACTAGAACAATGCAAATAAATTGTAGAACAAGAAGCATCTTTTAGATTTCTAATGTCAAGTGCCGCAAGCTTTTTGTTCTTTTCAATTTCAAGTTCAAGTCTATCTAGAGTGGAGGAGTGTGCAGTTCTTAGTGTGGACAATTGTTCATAGATTAAATCACATGAGGGACAAGAATCATCACTAGGAATCAAGGTTTTCAAACGGTTGATTTCAGATTCTAGTGATTCAATTTTAGCAACATTATCCCTAATCTTTTTGTCCTTTTTCTTAACAATAATAGTTGCAAGACAAATTGCATCACACATTTCATTACAGGTAGAACATACCTCATCGTCGTCACTGTTGTGTTCTGTATCCTCTTGACTTGATCTTGATCTCGTTTTACCCGCCATGAAGCATAAGTTGGCCAGAACGTCATCATCTTCATCACTTTCAAAGTCTACATTGCTTGAACCGAGCTCTTGAAGTGCAGTGATGAAGCTGTTAATCATCTTGCATCCTATGGTACCCTTCTTTTTCTTGTTGGGGTTTCCAGAGGTGGTCTTGACCTTGTTCTATTTTTCTTCACGGGTAGTAGGACCTGAAAGGTTAGGGCATTCTGTACGAAAGTGTCCTGTCTTACCACATTCGAAGCATCGTTGAGGTCTGGAGCTTCCTCTCCTTCTAGTTCTCACATTTTGCAATGCTTTTGAGAACCTTGTAGAGAGAAGTGCTAGTTCCTCCTCTGGAAACTCCTCAATCTGTTCAAGGGTTAGAGAGGACAACAAAGCAAGTGTACCCCAAGATGAAGATTGATCGGAACTAGGCATGTCATGTTGTGAAACAAAAGCAATAGACTTGTTGGGTTTTTACGTGATATTATGTCAATTTCATGAGTTTTTAACTTGGAATATAGCACATCTAAAGTAAGTGTACTCATGACAGTAGATTCACGAATGGATGTAACTTTCATCTCCCAAATTGACATGTCTAATGCACTTAACAATTGCCTAGCATTTTCATCATCTGAAAAATTAACATTGACGCTACGCAAGTTGTTGAGAATTTTATTAAAGCGAGCAAAGAGATCATCAATTGACTCACCGGGTTGCATCTCGAAGCGCGTGTATTCTTTCTTGAACATGTCTTGCCTTATCTCCTTGATCGTGTTGGATCCTTCGTGGTAGTCACAAAGTGCTTTCCGCACATCGTATTTTGAGTTAATCCTTGTATGATCAAGTTTCGAGCCTTGTTTTTGTTGTCGACATCTCTCAGATTTGTAGCTGTAACTTGATCATTTGACGGCACTTCATAAGGCTTGTACACCTTCTCCCATATTGCAAAGCCTTGCGCCTGGATGAAAGCCTCCATGCGTGACTTACAAACCTGAAAATCAATACTAGCAAACACACAACGTTTGGCGGAGTATTTCTCCATGATGATTAGTCAAAAACACATGCAAATCATAATGATTAGAGAACCATGGCTTTGATACCAAATGTAAGATCGAAGAGCACGTGAAAAGCTACCAGAGGGGGGGTGAATGGTAGATTTAAAAAATCTTATGCAGCGGAAACAATTAAATCTCAACCCCTTCGATAGAAAAACGATCTGTTAAAGAAATCGTGTGTGAGACTAATCTAAACGTGTTTCACTAGAAAAAAAGTGATATATATCAGAGAGAATCAATTCACGAAGAAAACACAAGAAGAATCACTCAAATCCGTCGATAAAAACTCAAGTTATGATCGAAAGAATGAACAAAGGTCAATCTGTCCTACTCGAGAAAAACAGTTCTGGAATGCTACAAACAAACTCGTGTAGATCAGAAACGACAAATCCAATGACCGTGAAATTCTGAAATATGATAGGTAATCAAGTTGTGAAGATAATCCAAAAAGAATCACGTCAATTGGATCTGTAAAACTCGACTTATGATAAAACCACCAATGAAAGGTAGTGCTGTCTAGAAACTCGACGAGTAAAACTTGTCTGGAACAAGTCGGACGACCAAGGCACTAAAGTTCCTTCAAACTACAAATTTTATTCAATAGAACACAAGAGGAACAGCCCCAAAGTCGTGCACCACGAGCTCTGGCCTCCCATGCTTATATAACCAGCCCTTAGGCCAACCCAATCTTAACTAGGACTCCAATCCTACCCCAACCACGAATCGAAACTTTCCATAACTGCTTAGGACTTTTCTATACGCAGATAGAAGCAATCTTAAGACTTCCAAACCCCTTAGGAACGTATCCCACATTCCTAAAACAAATAAAATTCGTGATCCACACGAAATCCTATCATAATCAACTCAATATTTTCCATACCGAGCCATAACCGACTTCGCCGCAGCCAAAGTTATCAACCGATACGATCCGATCCTTCCAACCAGATCTTCCCATCCATAAACCATCTTCAGAACCATGTTGCCACGTCATGCACTGCATGCATACGTGCAAACACCTTCCTTCGACGTTCAGTAACCTTCATATGCACTGCCCTTGATTCAATCATCCTGTGCAACCTCCCGATCAACTCAACCACAATTCCTCTCGAACTTGGTTGTTGAACCCCATCTTCTCCCTAAGACTAGTTCAATGGATCCCGTCACCAGCCATGTCTTGAACTCAAGCAACACCTGCACATGAATAAACAACCAATTTGTACAAGCTCAAGTCCGCGACTTGACTCAAGTCAGTTCCGAACACAACACCTTACGTGAGCACCTCACATAAGCATGTTGCAAAGCATATCAAAATGATATCAGCCATATCAACCAAAACACACCAAAAAATTAGCAAATGAATACTAAGAAATCTTTCTATGAATATAAAGTAAGTTCGAAACATTGCAAGATAAAAGCAGGAACATTGCGATCAAGCTCCGAACCTAGCCAAAGCTAACCGGAGCTTGAGCCGGAGCTTACCAAAGCTAGTAAAACCAAGCGTCGGAGCTTACCAAAGCTAGTACAACCTAGCGCCGGAACTTACCAAAGCTAGTACAACCTAGCGCCGGAGCTTAACAAAGACATGCCGGAGCTAAAGACAAAGCTCACCGGAGCTACCCAAAAACATGTCGGATCTAGACAAAGAAAGTCGGACCTATTGTCGGACCTTGCAGAAGCTCGAAGCTAGAGTCAGACCTTGCTAAAAAGATGTTATGGTAGCATTCAAACTTTTATTGTCAAAGCCAATGTATTCAGCACACATAGGTCTCACAATGAGTCATACCTTTCCCAATGTAGGATTGGGAAAAGAGAGACTCCTTACTCCTTTCCCAATTTCGACTTGGGACTAGAGACTCTCCTCTCTACAACCTAACTCCTCTAAGACTATGGATGATAGTGTATACAATAGAGATGAAGCTCAAGTGGTGTGTGTTGAAGTGAGGAGTAGACGATCCTATTTATACTAGTGTTGAGGTCGGTTCCCACCACAAAAAGCACGTGAATCAGTCACCATTGACTCCAGGGAGCCGGGAGGAGCCAACACGTGGAGGCTGAGCGACTTTGGTGCAAAGGCCAGGTCGGCTGACCCCCTGGTTCGGCCGACCTGGTCATTGCACCGTTTCTCGTGTGCTTTCTCCAGGTGGCTGCCAGGTGGGTCCCATTGATGTATATGGGTGATACACCATTGGATCTCCTCGGATACTTCTGTTTGTGGGCCATTTGATCCATGGGATGCCACGTGTCGTCGCCTGATTGGCTGGGGTGATGTTTTATAGGATTGGTCCCCCTATATTTCCAGATTTCCTGCATAAAATGCTGCATACACATATTTCTCCAAGTCCAAGTGGAATTTGGTTAGATAGAAAGGTGATGTGTGCAAGAAATGATCAACCCTTCACATAATTGAGTTAAATTGACGGATGAAATTGGTATATAACAGCCGTCAACACCCCTATACTTATTTCTCCCCCTCGCATACTTCTCCCCCTTTGACAATGTATTCAACAAGGTACAAAAAAGAAATTTAATTTGTTATGAGCACATTATAACATATACATATAAAACAAAGCTAATCCAAGTCATACTATGAAGTAACTTACATTATCACAATAAAGATACATAAAGTAGTGTAAGCCATCCTAGAGATCAAAAGTAATTTTCAAATTTAGCAAGTCATGATCTCACAAACTTAACTATTTCAAAACCTGAAAGCATGACACTTGTTGCTGCATTTTATTATTTTTCAAGGCACAAATTTAGATCATATGATATTTGCAAGAAATTACATGTGCATCTGCCTTATTCTAACCAACCAAGCCAAGTCTATGTCATTTGACATTCAGAAGCTTAAGGACATGGTTTTAGTCATACACAACTTCTTTCAAGTTCATTTCTAAGTGCAATGATAAGCCATCTCAAAAGAAGAAGTGCGATGCATGCATATTCTTTTGATCTTTTCTCTATTTATATTTGTTCATAAAACACAACATGTGAGTTGATTACTTGATTAATTCATTATGATTAAAAGCACTTGTGATCATGCAACAAGTTCAAAATAGCAAGAAAGTTTGATCATGGCCAGATTTAGTATAAGTATTTATTCCAATTATTAGTCATGGCAAAAACTACAAAATGTATAACATGAGTAATGTAGTAAGAACTTTCAGCGTGTAAAAGGAATCACAAAGTCATATATTTATGAAATGCTATGCTCATATTATTTTAAGTTCAGATTCACACATAGACTTTCCAAGTCTCAAAACACCCCCTCAATTTAAGCCATGAGGATGCATAACCCCTATTTCACTACGAATGTGACAAAAACGAGTGAAATCCAAAGGTTTGTGAAAATGTCAGCCAATTGTTTTCCGGTATCTACCTGGTGAAGCACAATGTTTCCTTTTTCAACATTATCGCGGAGAAAGTGATACCTAATATCAATGTGCTTAGTTGTAGAATGTTGTACGGGGTTTTTAGCAATGCAAATGGCACTAGTGTTATTACAAAATAGTGGAACACTATCTAGATCAACCCCATAGTCCTTAAGTGTTTGAACAATCCAAATAATTTGTGAGCAAGCACTAGCAGCAACTACATATTCAGATTCGGCTGTGGATTTTGCAACTGAGTTTTGTTTTCTAGAGGACCAAGAAAGAAGTGAATTACCAAGAAAATGACAGGAACCGAAAGTACTTTTCCGATCAATCCTACAACCCCCAAAATCAGCATCCGAAAAAGCTTTCAAAGTAATGGTTGAGGAAGAAGGAAGAAAAATGTCAAATTCTTGAGTTACATGTAAGTACCTGAGAATACTTTTGACGGCTTGACGATGTGAAGCACGTGGGGAAGCTTGAAACCGTGCACAAGACATATGCTAAATTGTATGTCCGGTCTTGATGCCGTGAGGTACAAAAGTGATCCGATCATGCTTCTATATTCTTTTGGATCCACGGGTTCACTATCTTCATCAAGTTCAAGTGTCATTGTTGTTCCCATTGGTGTTCGAAGTGGCTTGCTTTTGTCCATGTTGAAGAGCTGAAGAAGGTCTCTTGTATACTTTGTTTGCTGCACAAAGGTTCCCTTCTTAGTTTGCTTGATTTACAGCCCCAAAAAAGTACGTGAGTTCTCCCATCATACTCAACTCAAATTCTGAACTCATCATAGCTGAAAACTTGGACACAAGATCATGAGAAGCACAACCAAAGATAATATCATCCACATACACTTGAACAAATAATGAGGCATTGCCATGCTTAAGCACAAAAAGAGTTTTATCAACCTTTCCCATGGTAAACCCCTTTTTAAGTAAGAATTTTTTTAACCTATCATACCATGCTCTAGGGGCTTGTTTGAGATCGTACAAGGCTTTGGACAGTTTGTAAACATGATTAGTAAAATCTAGATTTTCAAAACCTGGTGGTTGCTTGACATAAACCTCCTCATCTACGTAGCCATTAAGAAAAGCACTTTTAACATCCATTTGATATAACTGGAAACCTTTATATTCAGCAAAAGCTAACATAATTCTTATAGCTTCTAATCTAGCAACAGGAGCAAAAGTTTCATCAAAATCTAGACCTTCAGTTTGTGTAAACCTTGAGCAACCAACCTAGGCTTATTCCTATTACAACCCCATCCTCACTTTGTTTATTTTGAAACACCCATTTAGTTCCAATTAAAATGTGATCTTGAGGTGGAGGTACAAGTTTCCAAACATTATTTCTTTCAAAATTTTCTAACTCTTCTTACATGGCAATAATCCAAGATTCATTAGTGAGTGCATGTGATATATCTTTGGGTTCAAAAAAAGAAACAAAAGCAGAATGAGCATTAGAATTGGGGTCGGAAAACCTGGATCTTGTAACACGTTCATTCAAGCTTCCAATTATCTGTTGCGGGAGATGATTCTTGTAAATCTGTAGGGGAACAGATGTCTCAGAAGCTTCTTCTTCATCAGTTTCGCCGCAGATTGATGAGTTTGTGGCTTGTGGACGATCAGGACCAGCAGAGATGGTAGTCGGAGCTTGTTCAAAGTTCGGAGCTGGACATGTGTCATCTTCAGAACTATCAAGAAATATCACCGACTCTTCTTCTTCTTCGAAAATACCCTCCCCCTGAGGATATGGATCCGGACCTGCAATGTTTGAGCTAGTACATGGGCTAGCTTCAAAAAAAGACACCTCACAAGTCTCCATAATTTTGTTAGTGTCAAGTAAAAGCACATGGTATCCTCTAGTATGAGATGGATAACCAAGAAACATGCCATCAATGGATCTAGGTTCAAATTTATCAAGATTACCATGTTTCTTAACAAAGCATTTGCAACCAAAGACCCGAAAGTGTGTAGCACTAGGCCTATGTCCAAACCGGAGCTCATATGGTGTTTTACCTAGCTTAGCGCGCAAGAAAAAACATGATTTGGGACATAAAAAGCGGTTGCAATCGCATCAGCCCAAAATTTCTTAGGAGTTTGATATTCATCAAGCATAGTCCTAGCCATCTCAACTAAGGTTGTGTTCTTTCTTTCTACAACACCGTTTTGTTGAGGTACTTATGGTGAAGAAAATTGATGATCTATTCCATTTTAGCACAAAAGTGATCAAAAGATTGATTTTTAAATTCGGTTCCGTTATCACTTCTAATTGTTTTTAAAGATCATGGGTGACCAATTGATAATCTAAGAAATAATGTTCTAAAGTGACTAAAAGCTTCATTATTAGATGCCATAAAGTAAACCCAAGAGTATCTAGAATAATCATCAACAATCACAAGAATATACCATTTACCTCCGAAGGATTGAACACGTGAAGGTCCTACAGTGTCAAGGTGCAAAAGTTGACCCGGTTCAGTTGTCATGATTATTGTGAGAGGAGTATGTGAACCTGCAACCATCTTAGCATGTCTATAAGAAGAGCACACAATTTCTTTGTCTCCTTCAAGCTTAGGCAACCCACATATGCAATCAAGAGCACTAACACGCGTTAGATGATCAAAGCATATGTGACCAAGTCTACGATGCCAAAAATATAAGTCCTTTGAATCATTAGCAACTAGACACCTATGCTTAGAGGAAGACATCAAAATCAACTTTAAAAACTCTTTCAAACCGAGACATGTTAAAAATAATCTCACTATTTGAATTTATAACTTTGCAGCAATATTTAGTGAAAATAGTTTCCAAATTTTCATCTAGCAGTTGTGAAACAGAAAGCAAGTTGTGTTTCAAATTTTTAACAATTGCCACATCCTTCAAAGTGTAGCGATCTTTTACTCTAACCGAACACTTAGCAATTATAGGAGTTGAAGAATTATCAGTAAAAGTGACATTTTCTACACGTGACACAAAAGAGAGGGGGGAGAACCATTACTTGTTACCGGTCATGCGGCGTGAGCAACCTGAATCCACAATCCAAATGTTCTCCTTCCTCAAGCATGTAACCTACATAGAAGAACAATACGTTGATGACTCAATACTGGGGTTAGTCCAAAGGCATTTAGGAATCTAGTACTGAGTCAAACGATGTGCAGCAGGAAAAACATATGAAAGCTGAGATAAAATAGCAGGTTTATGAGTCAGAGTTTGAGATTTTTTGTTCTTAACTACTGACCTATAAGGTGTTACTTATGTAGCACAAAAGTCAGTAGCTCTAGAGGCAAAAATGGAAGGTCCGGAGGTAAACTTTGAATGTTTTTGACTCATAACAGCAGGTTGCATGTTCCTGACATTCGGTTTAGTATGTGCAGCAAATTTTGCATGAGAGTTATAAGATCTAGCTTGCATTCTTTCCTTTTTATGTTGTTTAGCTAGTCTATAACAAAAGTATATGACGTGACCATCTCTACTAGAATAGGTACAATGAAATTTAACTTTGTGTTCATGTCTAGATGAACATGCAGTATGTTTATTTGAACCCGAACGTGACAACACTCCTTTAGATTTAAACACCACCTCTTTTGGATTAGGAACTATTTTAATAAAACCACTTCCTAATGACTTTACAATTTTAGGTGGATGTGCTTTAGCATGAGCATGAGAATCAAAACCTAAACCAGTTTTATCATTGCAAGATTTGGATGAAATCAGTAGGAAGTTTAGATTTTTGTTCCCAATACAAAACTGCTCTAGTGTCCTATTCATGTCATAAAGTTTCTTAGACAATTCTAGGCAGTTTTTACACGAATTTTTTCATTTTAATTTGCAATTAGAACAATATCTAACTTCATGAGCATGTAAAGCATTGTTCAGTATTGAAATTTCGTTCATAACATCTTTTAGTTTCTTTTCAAGATCATTACAGGTAGAACAATGCAAATCAATTGTAGAACAAGAAGCATCTTTTAAGTTTATGTCATTAAGTGCAGCAAGTTTTTTGTTCTTTTCAGTCTCTAACTCAAGTTTATCAAGAGTGGAATGTGCACTTCTTAAGGAGGACAATTGTTCATATATTAAATTGCATGAGGAACAAGAATCATCACTAGGAATCAAGGTTTTCAAACGATTAATTTCATATTCTAGTGACTTAATTTTAACAGCATTGCCCATAAGCTTTTTATCTTTTTTCTTAACAATAACAGTTGCATGGAAAATAGCATCACACATTTCATCACAAGTAGGACATACCACTTCGTTGTCACTGTTGAGTTCTGCATCCTCCATACTTGATCTTGATTTGCCCGCCATGAAACACAAGTTTGTCAGATCATCTTCATCTTCGTCACTTCCAATATCTACATTACTCGAGCCAAGTTCTTGAAGTGCGGTGATGAAACTGTTTATCAGTTTGCGTCCTGTAAAACCCTTCTTTTTCTTGTTGATGTTGCCAGAAGAGGACCTGACTTTATTCTGCTTTTTATCACGGGTAGAAGGACCAGAAAGGTTAGAGCAATCTGAATGAAAGTGTCCTTTCTTACCACATTCAAAGCATTATTGAGGTCCGGAGCTTCCTCTCCTTCTAGTTCTCACATTTTGCAATGTTTTTAAGAACCGAGTAGAGATGAGTGCTAGCTCCTCTTCTGGAAATTCTTCAATCTGTTCCAGGGTTAGTGAAGACATCAAAGCAAGTGTATTGCCAGATGAAGATTGGCCGGAGCTAGGCACATCCTATTGAGAAACAAATGCAAGAGACTTGTTTGGGTTCTTATGTGAGACTATGTCAATTTCATGAGTTTTCAATTTAGAATATAGCACAACTAATGCAAGTGTACTCATGATAGTAGATTCACGAATAGATGTGACTTTCATCTCCCAAATTGACATGTCTAATGCACTTAGTAATTGCCTAGCATTTTCAGCATCTAAAAAATTAACATTGACGCTACGCAAGTTGCTGAGAATTTTATTAAAGCGAGCAAAGAGGTCATCAATGGACTCACCGGGTTGCATCTCAAAGCGCATGTATTCTTTCCTGAACATATCCTGTCTTACCTTCTTGGTCATGTTGGATCCTTCGTGGTAGTCACAAAGTGCTCTCCACACATCGTACGCCGATCGGAGGTGTGCAACATGGTTGAAGTCGCTCTGAGTTAGTCCTTGGATTATCAAGTTGCGGGCTTTGTTGTTGTTGTTGACATCTCTTAAGTTTTTATCCGTGACTTTATCGTTCGGCGGCACGTCGTAAGGCTTGTACACCTTTTCCCATATTGTGAAGCCTTGTGCCTGGATGAAAGCTTCCATACGTGTTATCCAAACCTGAAAATCAATATCAACAAACACACAAGGCTTTGCTGAGTATTTCTCCATGAGGATTAGTAAAAACACGTGTGAATCACAAAGATTAGAGCACCGTGGATTTGATACCAATTGTAGGATCGAAGAGCACGTGTAAAGCTACCAGGCGGGGGTGAATGGTAGATTAAAACTTTTTAGCGGAAGCAACAAAAACACCCCTTGGCAGAATACCGATCTGTTAAATAAACCGTGTGTGCGACTAATCTAAATGTGTTAAACTGTAACAAAACTAGTATAGATTGTAGAGAATTAAGTCACGAAGACGTCACAACAAGAATCATGAAAATCCGTCAAGAGAAACTCAAGTTACGATCGAAAGATCGAACAAAGGTCAATCTGTTCTACCCGAGAAAAACAGTTCTGAAACACTCCAAAGAAACTCGTGTAGATCAGAAACCACAAATCCAAAGACCGTGAAATTTTCACAGATGATAAATAATTAAGTTGTGAAGACAACCTAAAATAATCATGTCAATTGAATCTGTAAAACTCGAGTTATGATAAAACTATCAAAGCAAGGTAGTGCTGTGCAGAAACTCAATGAGAAAAACTTGTCTGAAAACAATTCGGACGAACAAGGCACAAAAGTTCCTTCAAACTACGAATTTTATTGTTCAAACCACAACAGGAAAGCCTCAAAGTCGTCTGCCACGATCTCGGCCTCCCTTGCTTATATAACCAGCCCTTAGGCCAACCCAATCCTAACTAGGACTCTAATCCTACTCAATTCACGAATCGAAACTTTCCATAACTTCTCAAGACTCTTCTATACGTAGATAGACGCAATCTTAAGACTTCCAAACAACTTAGAAACGTATCCCACATTCCTAAAACAACTCAAATTCGTGACCCACAGGAAATCCTATCATAACCAACTCAAAACATTCCATATTTGAGTCAAACACAACTCAGTCGCATCATGAGTCCATAACCTAGTCGGTTGGACCTTTCTGACCAATTCTTTACGTCCATATCTCTTTATCACGCATAGGAACCATGTAGCCACGTCCATGCACTCCTTGCACACGTGCAAACATCATCCAATGACATCCATGATACCTTCATATGCATTGTTCTTGATTCAACCATGTTGCGCAACCTCCCGATCAACTCAACCACAGTTCCTCCCAAACTTGGTTGCTGAACCTCATCTTCTCCCTAAGACTAGTTCAATAGATCCTCTCACCAGTCATATCTTGAACTCAAGCAACACCTGCACATGAATAAACAACTGATACTTTTGAGCACAAGTCCTCGACTTGACTCTCGTTAGTTCTGATAACCACAACACCTTACGTGAGCACATCACATAAGCATGTTGCAAACCATAGCAAATTGATAACAGTAATAACCACCAAAACACACCAAAAAATAGTAAAAAAGTACTAAGAAAATTTTCTATAGATGTAAAAGAAGTTTGAAATATTTCAAAATAAAAGCAGAACCACTACGATCAAGCACCAGAACTTGCCAAAGCTAACCGGACCTTGAACCGGAGCTTATCAAAGCTAGTCGGACCTAGCGCTGGAGCTTACCAAAGCTAGTCGGACCTAGTGCCGGAGCATACCAAAGCTAGCAGGACCTAGTGACGAATCTTACCAAAGCTAGCAGGACCTAGCAGTTGGAGCTTACCAAAGCTAGCAGGACCTAGCCACAGCAAGTCAGACCTTACCTCCGACCTTGTCGGAGCTATCCAAAACAATCCAGACCTATCGTCGGACCTTGTTAGAAAGGTGTTTTGGTAGTATTCAAAACTTTTATTGCCATAGACAAAGTATTCAGCACAAGCCAATGTATTCAGCACACATAGGTCTTACAATCTCCTCCCCCAACTCCAGAGGCAAAGTGTCAGCATGGATCATATCCCACCGCGCCTCGTCCTCCCAGCCGAACAACTGCCTCACAGGTGCTATGTCAACTATGCGAGAAGGAGGAAAGGCTGAGTCCGTTGGAGCAGGAGTTGAGAACCTCGAAGGTTGGGAGAGAGTGGGTGCTCAATGAGGAAGACGAAGGATCGAACGTTGGGGTGTGTGTAAGGAGGAACCACCTTTGCCCACAAAGGTTTTCTTTTAACATCTTGTTAGGCATTTGAGCACACCAAACAAATTGTTAGGGGCCAAAACCCGCTGCTCAACCCAAAGTATCCCTAATAGCGGGGCCCAGGTCCCCTGTCAAAGAGATTGGCTTGAGGGGGGTTCGACCTTAGAAGGCAACCCGGCGGTTCCCATAAAGGCGGCAGTGGAAGGAGCAGAAGCGCAAAAGCCGCATTGGGAACCATCGTAGTAAAGAAAGTGCATCAAGCAAAGATCCCATCACCACGAGCCCTCAACCAGAGAGGGACGCGTGGCCATGATGGCAGAGGCGCACACCGTTTCGGCTAATTAAGACAAAATCGAAATACATCGCGGGAAAGAAGGAATAGGGCTCCACCCTCGAGCTCATTGCCTCCCCCCAGGGTGGACCCAGGGGCCACTGTTGGTACCCGGCATACGGGGTACCCCCGCGCACAGGCTAAAGCCACCTAGGTGCCCTGTCCCCAACCAAGGCAGGGTTCGAGTGCACCATGTATCTAGAAGGCCCGGACCCCTCTACCTCAGATACAGGATCTGGAGTACCCACATGAACCTCAAGGAGGAGTCCAACTCCCCCTCAGGGACGAGCTCCCTAGCGGCACGTGGCCAGTAGAACGGGATCCCGCTCCCCCATGGGGGTGGGCTCCAGAGCTACCATGTGGCTCAAGACCACAGACAGGCGACCTCCTAGAAGAGACAGGCTCTGGCCCTGCCACGTGTCTCACAGCCCTGGAGGCCCCGCTCTACTCAGGAGCAGGCTCCAGAGCTGCCACATGGTTAGCAGGTCGGGACCCAGCCTCCCCAGAAGAGGCTAGCTCCCAAGCTACCATGTACCCTGCAACTTGTCCTGAGTGGTGGGTTGCGGGAGTTAAGAGGGTGGTGCGCCTTGTCCAGATCAGGCATTGAAGACTGGCATCTTCCCCAAGCACGTGATGCAGCGCACGCGTGCTATCAAGTACCGCTACATCCAATCGCATCACAGTGAAAGACACCACAGACCTACCCTGCCCCGCCAAGTGGGTAGCTTGCGGCGATCAGACAGACGGACGAGACATCCCCTGACACTATCAGCAACTACGCATAGGCCACTAGCAACCAATGCGGCAAGACGGCAAGTCTTCAAGCCTCGGCCAGAGGAAGCTTATGCGAGAAGCCATAGGCCTTTTAGGATAAGATCGCCACGGGACCACCTGTTGTCACAGCCCAAATTTTAACTAAAGATAAAAATCACTCCAAATTAAAATTATTGAGCAAGTCGTGAGCAAACATTAATCGCCAATAGAAAATAAGGGCGAACGGATGTACAAATACGAACACATACACATGTAAAGATAAGTTCACCACTAAATCCAACTAGGTCGGTAAAGCAGAACAGTCTACTGAAAAAGTACCATAGAGTTTTTTAGTGATTCAAAACTGAAAATGGAAAACCAATAAAACATGAACTCAACTCAAATTACAAGCTTAATGTATAGGGATTAAAATAAAAGTAACCAAGTAATTGGAGCTAGGAAACCCTAATTCACAAGATGAGGGGGCATGTTGAGTTTAAACAAGATTCAAATAAAAAGGTCCGGTTAAGCACAATCCTAACCAGAATATATTTTAAAACGAGAGGAAGTAATTAAATAATACATATAAGTATATATCTATGTATATATATATGCGCCAAATAAACATTTTAATAAACAAATCAAATTGGAATTCAAATTCTAAATCAATTGGGGAAAGGAAATAAAAAGAGAAAAAAAAAAGAAAAAAGCAAAGCCCACCTTCTCTCCTCCAGCGGCCCAGCCCTCCCCCTTCCCTTTTCATTGCGCGTGGCCCATCCTCTCTGGGTGCAGCCCACTTCCCTCTTCTCTCCTCCTGCCTGGGCCACTTCTCCCCGAGCGTGCAGCCTGGCCCGGCATAAGGTCGAAAAGACCTTTCTTCCACCTCTAGCAGCTGGCATTGTCACCTACGCCCAGGAAACGCACTGACGCCCACCTTTTTGCCATAGCCGTCTAGTCCCCGTCGCATCGCTCAGCTGGATCCCTGTCAAGCTGTTGCCTATCTCTTTTTTCCTCCTCGCCATCATGGGCACGATGAAACGCGCATGCCACGGAACCGGCGCAAACCGCCTTAGGCCACCGCCACGAGAACTGCCTCGGGCACCTATAAAATGCCCCCCTCCCCTTCATTCTCGCGCGACAAATCATCGCCACACCTCCCTCTCTCTAGCTGACGGTCGAACAACCTTCAACGAGGCTTCCTTGCCTCCAATCTTGACAGACATCGCCGGCCCCTGTTTTCTTCCCCAACTCCAGTCGCTGTCTCTGTTCCTGCACTAGTGAGCAACCATTCTCCAATTATTTTCGCTTGTAGCATCTATAGACAGTCTTATAGCTGGAACACGCACTAGGTGGCATTATACAACACCACAGCTTGCTATCTGTGAGCAAACCTAGCTGCGCCCATCGCCCATCGTTGCACGCCTTTGCCACTTGCAATACAGAGGCCTTATTAGCCCTTGATACCATGCCCGTTGCGTCGAGCGTTCCACATATAGCATGTCACAGCATTACAACCAAAGAGAGGATGAGCACGCGGGCTGATTCTCCGAACGACGCCACCGCAGGCCACCGCTCTCCTTCACCGGCCGCCGCGGGCACTACTCTGGCTAGGCCGAGCATCCCACAACCTAGCACAAACTCCGGAACACGCCTCGGGCAAACTAGCTCGTCGGATCACAGCATGCACGAATGGATTGACGGTGCACCGCCGCGGGCGGTCGCCACTACTCGCCGCCGGCCGCCATGGGCGCGCCCACGGCCCAGCAAAGCACGCAGCGCGCTTGAATACACCATCGCGCACCCATTGTAGACGGCGTACTAAGCTCCAACCAACTGTCGGTGAACTTCCTGGACGCCCGCCGCCACTCCCTGTCGGACTGGCTACCACAGTGGCACATCATGCCGACGCACTGTGCGCACCTGGCTCCGACCAACCGTTGGTGAACTTCCTGGCCGCCTGCCGCCACTCCCTGTCGAACTGGCTGCCACGGTGGCACGTCATGCCGGCGCACTGTGTGCACCTGGTTGTTGAGTCAGCGCCACACGCGCTGAAGCCCAGACCCCCTTCTGTACACCCGGTCTATGTGGACCTAAGGAAGAGACCGCATGAGGCGTCCTTGCCTCACGGCACAATACTCCATGTGCCACTGATGGTTGGGCCCTCCTTGCCAGCCATACGCAGAGGTAGGAATTGCTAGATACACACACGCGCACACACACCTAGTACAAAGACCCACTCCCAGCCTAACAGTAAGCTAAGAAAGTGCTACGTCCACACGCTTGGTACACACGGAAAAATATAATCAACATTTCCTGACATATTAAAATTATGGAAAATATCCTAAAGACCCTTAATTACTTTTAGAGCATATTAGGGATGATTGATGGTATAAATTGCTTGAACAGATTGTGTCAAATATAGTGGTTTTCAAAAATGAAGTAATGAATTAGGAAATTAAAAAGAAAATAATGTTTAGCCTCTAAATTGATAATTATTTTGCAAATAATTTTCTAGAAGTTCTCTAGAATTATTTGATGACTATCAGAACATAAAGTGGTTAGTGACCCAAATAAATTGCAAACAAAAATGAGAGACTTATTACTAACTAATAAAAATTATTTGATTAACTAGGAAATCGGAAGAGTCTACATTTAGCCTTCTGAATTGATAATCCATTCACAAATAATAATCTAAGAATTATTAGAAAAATTTTACAATGTAGTAAAAAGTTACGTCCAACCAATATAGACTATGAAGTGATAAAGTAATTACCACGCCTATAGGAAATAATTCGAATCATCGATAGTTAGAAGAAAATCATATATATATATATATATATATATACTTTAAATAGGTCAACTTCTTAACAAATAATTATCTAAAGTTCATAAATATATTGCTTGACATCTATAATATAATGTAGGTGGTATTGGACTAATATAAATGATGGAATAAAGAATTATCTATCATTCCCATAGGAAAAATCATGCAGATATTCATAATTTGTAAAATGCACAACAAAGCTTCTAAGTAGTCTCTTCACAAATGAACTTCTAAATATTTCTAAGAGTATATTATTAGAACTTTTAGAATATAAATCGACTAAAATAAATTATAGGATAACAAACTACTTACCATCAACATAAAAGATCAATTAGGGAGTTATTAAATAATAGAAACTCAAATGTAAGAATTGAATAAAATGATATCCTCACTAGTAATTCTAAAAGAGTCTAAATGGTCTTGTACTAGAGAGATGCAGAAACATGTCCATAGCTTTTGGAACATAGTAACAAAATAATAGATTGAGAAATTGAATAAATTAATGAGGCGGACACCAAGTCTTGGTAAAGACATTCATTTAGCTCAAAAATACTAGAACCTATGCTTAGTCTCTAAAATACTTGAGACTTACATTAGTAGAACTCTAGCGAATATACTATCGTGAGGATAGAATAGTTATAAACAAGGTCTGTATAAATTATGTTCACCACAAAATATGTAATTTTAGTATAAACTAGTGAGTTCACTTTAAAGGTCATAAGCCATGTAAATAACTAAGAGAGACTGATAAAACAGTTATAACCTTTCATTAGCCATTTGTTCATCAAAGAAATAGTAATGTTTACTAATAAACTACCTGTATAATGGCATATTCTCGGATGAGCCTTATAAGAATCCTAGCAACCGCATTATTGAATGATGGTTTGTATTTATTGGAGTTCTATCAGGATTTCTTAAACCTTTATTGGTGATTCGTATTTCATTTGTGTAACTACGTACTTAGTAATCAGAGAGTTCGTGAAGGAGATATTCAAGACCCGAACCACGAAGAATAGGACAAATACTCTCATAAACCATCATAATGGCAAGCTCTAACTCCTTGATCATATTTCACCTATGTTTTGCAATCACACCCATTACCTATTTTCATTGCATGACTGTATGTATATTTAGAACATAGCTATGCTATGAACCACTTGAAATGTGGTAGCATGATCTATGTTTATTACTGAATATCGGTGTTAGCTACTAGCCAATGATAAACAATAACACAATACTTACTCGCTATTAACGGCTTGAAACAAGACACTGCATCAGTTATAATAATAGCAGCGACTATCACAATCCCCTCCTTGACCTTTACAACACAACCTCTTGACAACCTAACAGCTTCTTCACTGCACTATAGCCCTGATGTGAGCACCTCCTTGTTAGTACTATGCTTAGTGTTCTTGCTGTGTGAACCAGACTAGTCCGGCTTCAGGGCGGACAAGTCCAGTTGGGTACGGACTAGTCCGGCTCCTGGGCGGACAAGTCCGGATTACACAGTGAAAACCCTAACCTTGATCGATTCTGTGAATTCTACCACTTTATCTTGACTCCTTGGACTCATACACATTCCCTTGCCTCTTTTATCAGCAACCATGTTAGATAACGAGTATGTTCCACCTTCCGACTCCGAGGACGAAGCGGAGAATCAAGCTCTTTATCGCCGGAGGCAACGAGAGGAGCAAGAAATGGTTGTTGCATACTTTGCATCAAAGAGAGCAAAGAAGAAGCAGCAAGAAGCACACAACTCTGCAGCAGCAGAGGCAGCCCAAAGGAAAAAGAGACTTTTGACATTGGGGGATCAGGCTAGAGCCCAAGAGGCGAGGTCCTCCAAGGATAAGGGAAAGGCCCAGATCGATGCTGCACCCAAGAAGAGGGTGATAGTGGCCAAGAAGGCTGCTAGCAAGGTTAAGAAGGGTGCCTCTCAACCCATAGGCCCCTTGAGGATGTCTTCTCCTACATGGAACCCAAACTGTGCAACTGCCTTCGACGCTAACATCTTCAAGGGCAAAGGGGCTGAGAAGGCACGCAAGCTAAGAAAGATCAATGTCTATCAGCGAGACAAGAGCACAGTGAATCCCCATTTTTGGTGTGACTTCCACTGTGACTATTACAGGACGGTCTACATGACCAAGCAGACTCCAGTCACCGATGCTCAGTGGATCGACTGGGACTATATGGCTCAAAAGGATCACATGGCCTTCATTGCCATGATTTAGGACATCGAGCTGCACGGTTTGAAGAAGTTCATGGTTTTCCAGTATGACTGGAATGTGGAAGTCATCACTCAGTTCTATTCCACTATCTACTTCCACATTGATGGGGACAGGAGGATTACCTGGATGACCCATGGAGAGCAATACTCCAGCAACTACTAGGAGTTTGCTCAGCTGCTTGACCTAGAGGATCAACTGGACAATGAAGTCATTATCTCCAACTTGAGGCCAGTTGATCGTGATACCTTAGAGTACATGTATCCTAGCCATGTACCTTTGAGGCGGGGCACATAAGGAACATCAAGCCCTTCTATAGTGTCCTCAACAGGGTACTCAGGAAGACTATTGCCCCCAAGGATGGAGATGTGGGGATAATTCAAGGGAATCTGAGGCACTTGATGGTCCTCATTTATGGAGATGTCCGCTTCAATGTAGTTGACTATATCTTTGACGACATCTTCAACATCTCCCATACTCCCAACCGATCATGTGGATATGCTCCGTACATCATGTACATGATCGAGAAGATCTCCGGACTCACCTTCAAGAAAGACATAATTCAGCGGAGACTTTGACCTGAACTCCCTCCTCCAGAGCCGACTGCTCCTAGGAGGAAGAATGTGGATCCTCCCGCTTCTTCCTCTCGCTTTGTGCCATCTCCTCCGCCACCTCCGCCTTCATCACAATGCGGGAGTGGCTTTCTCAAGTGCTTCAAGGCCATTTTCTCTTCTTGCCGGAAGGCGGAAGTTTGACAATGTCGCATGGAGCATCACCAAGAGAAGTATCTCAAGGTGGCGTGTGACAAGTTGGACATTCCCATGTCTCCCGCAAAGGAAAGTGATGGGGATGTCACTCCATTCCGGGAGTTCACCGCCGAGGAGCTCGCTCAATTTGGTGAAGATGGTACTTCCACCGTAGTCCTGACCGATGATGATGATGCAAATGTTGATCCGAAGGCCACAGAGAGCAATAGCGGTTGCCAAGGAGGAGATGATGATGACAACTTCGATGATGAGTAGACCTAAGGGCTCTTGCTCTCTTCTTTTCCTTTTTGGTGTCTTGATGCCAAAGGGGGAGAGATTAGTGGATGGGGCACTTAGATAGGGGGAGAGATTGAGTGGGAGAGTTTAATTGATCCAAGATTGGACTTATGTTTGCATTACTTATGTTTTTATGTTTAAATATTAGATTGTTGTAAGACTTAATTTATATCAATTGTGATGTTATGCTTGAGTTACATGCTTGTCTTGCATATTTGTTGCTTTATCACAACCCATGAGCACATCACCTAGGCACCCCACCATAACATGTATATGTATGAAAACTCCCTCAATCTCACTTACTCATGATGCATACATTGAGGGGGAGTCACTCATACAAATACAAGTTATGAAAACAAATTATTATCCTTTTTGTCGAAGTCTTAATGTGTTGTCATCAATCACCAACAAGGGGGAGATTGAAAGTGCATCTAGGCATCTCCATGGGTTTTGGATAATTAATGATGAAAATTAAGAGTATAATGAGATAAGTTGATCTTAATCACAGGTATAATGATTGAAATGAGATGAAACCCTCCAAAAAGGAAAAGGATGCAATGGGCGTCAAAGGCTCAAGAGTAGAAATTAGGGTTTCTATGAAGATGAGCTTATATGAGCTATGTCATGTGAAAGGATGGATGTATCATGTGCATTGAGATCATACCAAGGGGCTCAAAGTGGTGGTTTAGTGAAACACCTAAGTGAGAAGCCAAAAATGAGAGAAACCCTAGGAGGTCGGACTAGTCCGAGCCTCAAGGTCGGACTAGTCTGGCCAGGTATACCAGTCCATTTTGAGACGGACCAAATGTCTCTGGAGTGAATCTGAGTGAATTTGGAGCTAAGTCTGAGAAGTCCGGACTTGTCCATTTTTGGACGGACCAAAGCTCTTTGAAAAAGTTCGGACTTGTCCGTTCGGGTATGGACCAGTCCGTTTGAGACTTAGTGAGATCATCCGAGAGAAACCATAGTGGACCGGACTAGTCTGCCCCCTATGGCCGGACTAGTCCATGCCAGTCCACTTGAGTCTCTTTTGGGACGGACTAAACCTTTCTGTCCTACTTCGGACTAGTCCGTTTTGGACCGGACTAGTCCGTTGTCTAGTGACCGTTTGAATTTGAAAATTTGGTGGGTAGCGTGACGATCGCCGCGCAGTGCGGCAGTTGTCGGGAACTGACCAGAAGTCAATGGTCCCATAAGGCCGAACTAGTCCGGGTCCAGAGACTAGACTAGTCCGCCCTTCTGCTGAGGTCAGCAGAAGGGGCTCGGGACCCCTATAAAACGGGGACCCCCGGCCTCATTTGTATAAGCCTTGAACCCTAGTGCTGCCACAAGCATCATAGAGCCTTCTGAAGCCTTATACTCGTCCTACTAACCCTCTAAGAGCAAATCTTGAAGAGATTAAGGTTTGGGGAGGAGAGTAAAGGAAGATCATCACGCTTTGGCTCTCGGTTTGATCTCTCGCACATTGTCTTGTGTTTTGTGGCTTCTGCGAGTTGAGCTTCGTGTGCTCCTCATTGTATTGATTTGTGGGAGCCTCAACTTGTGAGCAGCCCCATCAAACTTGGTGATTACCCATTGATATAGTGGAATCCAAGCTTGCCATCGTGGTGGCTTGGTGAGAGAAGGGTCAAGTGAGACCCAGTCCTTGTGTGGACTTCTCAACGTGGATGTAGGCTTCTTCATGGAGCTGAACCATAGGATAAATCTTGTCTCACTTGTCTTTTACTTTTCGTGATCACTAGTATTGCTATTAGGGTTCTTATTGCTCATATTGCTCTTCACATTGATCATTGTTGAAAACTTGTGATCTAAGTGTCTTAACTTCACAATCTGAATTGTACTAGTTTATCATATATTGCTTATCTCTTTGGTGAACTTAAATTCTGCAAATAACTTGTAGAAACCAAGTTTTTAGGTTTTCACCAAGTGTTGAGCGGACTAGTCCGACCCTATCCACACAAGTCTGGCCTTAGGAATTTAATATCGTTTGATTAAGTCATTTCAGGTATTATTGCCTATTCACCCCCTCTAGGCGACTTTCAATTGGTATCAGAGCAGGCTTCTCCAAAAGAGTCTAACAACTCGGAGAAGAAATGGCCGGAAGGGGTGACAATGAAGTTCTGATGGTCGTCGATGACACCAAGACGAAGAACGTTGATGTTCTTCAAGATGATCCAAACGACGACGAAGAAGTTCAGATGCTCAAGGCACGACTTCGTGAGAAGCTCAACGTGCCCAAGGAGATCAAGCCAATTGCCGCGACCAATGTCAAAAATGGGAGTAGTTCACAAGACTACTCCCGGTATCCTTATAATTATGAGCAACTAACCGCAAGCAATCATTATTTATCAATTCCCATTGGCAAACATCCTCAGTTTGATGGAAATGATTACTCCATCTGGAAGCATAATATGAAGATGCACCTCATTTCCTTAAACCCTAGCTTGTGGCATATTGTTATGACAAGTGTTCATCTTCTGAAGAATGAGGAAGATATCACTCCGGAGCAAGCCGTTCTTCTACATCGCAATGCTCAAGCCGTTGGAGTGATTACCTCCTCATTGACTCGAGAGGAGTTCAACCGCATTGAAGGGTTGGAGGTTGCCAAGGAGATATGGGATACCCTCAAGACGGCACATGAGGGAAACCGTGTCATTAGGGAGGCAAAGATCGAGATGATCGAAGGAGAGCTTGGGAGGTTTATCATCATGGATGGTGAGTCCCCCCAAGACATGTACGAGCGCCTCAAGACTCTCATCAACAAGAGTCAGCCATATGGAAGCACCCGGTGGACCCACCACAAGGTGGTAAAGAGGATGATTCGATCTTTCATGCCTCGAAACATCACTCTTTGCTCACTAATTCGTGAGAGCCCGGGCTTCCACAAGATGACTCCCGAAGAAGTGCTAAGGAAGATCATCAACCATGAGATGATGGAGCAAGAAGCCATGTTTTACAATGATCTACAAAAGCTTTCCTCCTCCAAGAAAAGGGATGTTGCATTCAAGGCAACGTCCTCAAGATCACAAGAAAAGGAAGAGAGTGATGAAGAGAGTCCCGACACCGATGAGGAAGAAGCTCTCTTCATCAACAACTTTAAGAGGATGTTTAGAAGGAGGGGGAGCTACCAAAATGAAAGAAAGAGCAAAGACAAGCCCAAGACAAGATCAAAGAGGGCTTGCTACAATTGTGGGGAGTATGGCCACTTCATTGTGGATTGTCCACATGAAGAAAACAAGAAGAAGAAGGAGGGCAAGTCCAAAGAGAAGAAGTACTTCAAGAAGAAGAAGCAATCTGGACATGCCCACCTCGTAAAGGAGTGGGATTCAAATGAGGAATCCTCCTCCGATGAAGATGAAAAGATAGCAACCATTGCTATGAAGAAGACAACTATGGAAAACAAGTTGTTCCCCAACTTGGATACTTCAAGGCCAACATGTCTCATGGCCAAGGAGGGAAGAAAGAAGGTTAAATCTAAATCTTCTTCTTCAATTTCTTCTCATGATGATTTTGATAGTAGTAGTGAAAATGAACATATGCTTAAAAATATGAGTAAAAGTACTTTGAAGAGATTGAGATTGTTAACGGAGGAAATATTTGAGAAGGAAGAAATCATCAACCATCAAGAGGACATGCTCATCCAACAAAAGGAGAGATGTCAAGAGGTTGAGGAGCTCTTGGAGATTGAAAGAGAAAGAAGAAAGGCACTTGAGCGTGAACTCGCTTTGAGCAAGAAAACTTACTCAAACCTTGAGAACACTACAATTGTGCTCAAGGATGAACTTGTTAGTTTGACACAAGCTGACAGGATCCTTGAGACGCAAGTGAAGTCTCTCAAGGTCAATGCACCTTATTCCTCTACAAGCTCACCTTCCACAAATATTAAATCTGAAGCATCTCAACCTTGTAAATGCTCAAAGTTGATCATAAACCTTAAAGATGAGCTTAAGTTGGCACAAACCAATCAAGCACCAAAGGGTGGCATATTTGACAAGGAGAAGGTGGCATATGCACGTAGTGCATATACCAACATAAGACATCCCCTTGTCAAGGATGGTCTTGGTTATTCTAAGGAGATGAGGCAAAACACCAAAACTCCTAAGAATGGCACAGACTTGATTGTTTTTGTCAAAGGAGTCTCATACAACTATAAATGGAAGAACATTGCTACTTCACCCAAAATGCCTAAGAAAGAACATCATCCATTGTTCCATGATTTTGATGCATCATATGTTTTATTGAGGAACAAGTTTGGAAAGGCCAATGCTAGGTATGTTGGGCGACACCGCAAGAGTCCCAAACCTTGTGTGTGGGTGCCCAAGTGCCTCTTGACTAACATCAAAGGACCCAACACTTCTTGGGTACCTAAAGCCAAGGCTTAAATCTTTCTTGCAGGCATACTCCTTCAGTGGAACCAAATGGGTTCTTGATAGCGGGTGCACTAATCATATGACTGGAGAGAGGAATATGTTTGTGGAGTATGAGCTAAATGAAGATTCAAGTGAAGGAATCTATTTTGAGGACAATAGCCAAGGAAAAATCCTTGGCACCGGTAAAATTGCTATATCCCCTAATCATACACTTTCAAATGTTCTACATGTTGATTCACTAGATTATAACCTCTTGTCCATATCACAACTATGTGAAAAAGGTTATAATTGTTTATTCACTAATGATGGTGTGACCGTCACAAAGAGAAGCAATGGCTCAATTGCCTTTAAGGGTGTACTCAAGAGAAAGCTCTATCTTGTGGATTTCTCCGCGGATAAAGCCCAACTTGATACATGCTTAATTGCAAAAACTAACATGGGATAGTTGTGGCATAGCAGGCTAGCCCATGTTGGGATGAGAAATTTGCAAAAACGCCTTAAGGGCGAGCACATCCGCGGTTTAAAGAATGTTGTGTTTGAAAAAGATAGGCCATGTAGCGCATGCCAAGCTGGAAAGCAAGCTGGAGCACCACATCCATCCAAGAACATTATGACAACATCAAGACCATTAGAGCTTCTACACATGGATATCTTCTGTCCAATCGCCTACATTAGTATTGGTGGTAACAAATATGGTCTTGTTATTGTTGATGACTTTTCACGTTTCACTTGGGTATTATTTTTGCATGACAATAGTGAGACTCAAGGTATTCTCAAGAGATACATGAAGAGAGCTCAAAATGAGTTCTCCTTCAGTATCAAGACCATAAGGAGGGACAACGGCACCAAATTCAAGAATACTCAAGTTGAAGAATTTTTGCATGAAGAAGGCATCAAACATGAGTTCTCGCCCCCCTACTCCCCTCAAAAAAATGGGGTGGCCGAGAGGAAGAATAGGACTCTAATTGAGATGTCAAGAACCATGCTTGATGAGTACAAGACATCGGACCAGTTTTGGGCGGAAGCGGTCAACACCGCTTGCCATACCATAAACCGGTTGTATCTTCACCGCATACTAAAGAAGACGTCGTATGAGCTCCTAACCGGTAACAAGACCAACATATCTTACTTTCATGTTTTTGAGAGCAAATGATACATTCTTAACAAGAAGCCTAAGACTTCGAAGTTCGCTGCTAAGTCTGATGAGGGTTTCTTGCTTGGCTATGACCCGAACACTTACGCTTATCGTGTCTTTAACAAATCCTCTAGAATTGTTGAAGTATCATGTGATGTAGTGTTTGATGAGACTAATGGCTCCCAAGTGGAGCAAGTTGATCGTCATGTGCTATATCAAGAAGAAACTCCACAAGTGGTGATAGGAAGGATGGCACTTGGAGACATACGACCACAAGAACAACCTCAAGATGCAAGTGACCGTCCTACACATCAAGCAAGCTCTTCCTTAAATGATCAAGATCAAGTTCCCCAAGATGCACTCCAAGAAGATGAAAATGGAGGCATCAATCAAGGGGGAGACAATGAGGATGAGGAAGACCAAGATGATGACTCAAGACCTCAAGCGCCTCACCCAAGAGTGCACAAAAGCGTTTAACGGGACCATCCGGTTGACAATATACTTGGATACATCTCCAAGGGTGTAATCACTCGATCTCGTGTTGCAAACTTTAGTGAACATTACTCTTTTGTCTCTTCCTTGGAGCCCCACAAGGTTGAAGAAGCACTACGAGATCCGGATTGGGTGATGGCCATGCAAGGAGATCTCAACAACTTCGATATAAATCAAGTGTGGGAGCTTGTGAAGAGACCTAATGCGAATGTTGTAGGCACCAAATGGGTGTTCCGCAACAAGCAAGATGAGCACGGGGTGGTTACAAGGAACAAGGCACGACTTGTGGCCTAAGGGTATCCACAAGTTGAAGGTTTGGATTTCGATGAAACCTTTGCGCCCGTGGCTAGGCTTGAATCAATTCATATATTACTTGCCTTTGCTACTCACCATGATTTTAAGCTATATCAAATGGACGTCAAGAGTGCATTCCTCAATGGTCCAATCAAGGAAGAGTTGTATGTGGAGCAACCCCCCAGATTTGAAGATGAAGAATTCCCAAACCATGTGTACAAATTGCGTATGGCTCTCTATGAACTCAAACAAGCTCCTAGAGCTTGGTATGAGTGCCTTAGAGATTTTCTAAGTCAAAATGGTTTCAAAATTGGGAAGGCGGACTATACTTTATTCACTAAGAACTTCAATGATATTTGTTTGTTTGCCAAATATATGTTGATGACATTATATTTGGTTCTACTAACAAAGCTTTTTGTGATGAGTTTTCTAAGATAATGACGAAAAGATTTCAGATGTCCATGATGGGGGAGTTGAAGTTCTTTCTAGGTTTTCAAGTGAAGCAAATCAAGGAAGGAACGTTCATTAGTCAAACCAAGTACACACAAGATATACTCAAGAAGTTTGACATGGACAAGGCCAAACCCATCAATACTCTTATGGCAACCAATGGGATCTTGATATCAATGAAGATGGTCCAAGTGTGGACCAAAAGGTATATCGTTCCATGATAGGCTCATTGCTTTATTTATGTGCATCTAGGCCTGATATCATGCTTAGTGTGTATATGTGTGCTAGATTTCAAGCTGCCCCTAAGGTATGTCATTTGACCACCGTTAAGAGAATTCTTAGATATTTGGTTCACACACCAAGCCTAGGACTTTGGTACTCCAAAGGCTCTAAGTTTAACCTCATTTGATATTCCGATGCGGACTATGCGGGGTGCAAAGTTGATAGGAAGAGTACATCGGGAACATGCCGATTCCTTGGTAGATCTCTTGTGTCTTAGTCCTCAAAGAAACAAAAATCCATTGCTCTTTCCACAACCGAAGCGGAGTATGTTGCCGCTGGAAGATGTTGTGCACAACTTCTTTGTATGCGACAAACTCTTAGGGACTATGGCATAAACTTGCGCTATATCCATCTCCTATGTGACAATGAGAGTGCCATTAAAATGGCCCACAATCCAGTTGAACACTCAAGGATCAAGCACATCGATATTCGCCACCATCTCTTGAGAGATCACTCCATCAAAGGGGACATTGCAATTTCCCATGTGAGAACCGATAAACAATTGGCCGATATATTTACCAAACCCTTAGATGAGAAAAGACTTTATGAACTTAGGAGTGAGCTTAACATCTTGGATTCTCAAAATGTGGCTTGAATCTTGCACATCTGATTGTCATATTCAAAATTCACACATGCTTGTGAAAACTCATCCTCCTCAATTTTCTACAAATTATTTTGAAATTATTGAATCCTTGTGAATCATGGTCATAGTTTGATTGTTGATTGCTTACTGACCATGTTTACAAAGATCTTTTGTGAAATCTAGTCCAAAAGGATCAAATCTCCATTGAAAACTCAATATATAGGAGTTTTCAGCCTTAGGACCGAACTAGTCTGCCCTTTAGACCGGACTAATCCGGTGGCTCAGAATAGTCCAACCCTGGTCCAATAGCCGGACAAGTCCGGATCCCTGATCAGACTAGTCCGACCCTTGGGGACTTAACCTCCTCAGGGAGCCACCAACCTCTTCACTTCACCTCGAACTCTCTCTCTCTCTCTCTCTCTCCAAATACGCTCAAAAACCACCCCTCACCAGTGATTTTCGATTCCAACCACAAAATCTTGATTCCCATTGGTAGATTGAAGCCCTAAGGTGCGTGGGAACTCTTCCCCAAGCATCAGAGGCCGAATCCTCACCCACATTTCGTCGAATCAAAGATTTGAAGAGGTATTCTTGACCTAACCTAAAATCTCCAAAATTCAATTCTTTTAGGTCCATTGATAGAAACCTCTTCACAAATGTTGTTGTGCACATCATTGTGATCATGTACCTCCATTTTTGTGGTAGGATCCTTAGTTTTCACAAAATTTCTCTAGATTGGGGTTCTTGTTGTGTGAACCGGACTAGTCCGGCTTCAGGGCGGACTAGTCCGGTTGGGTACGGACTAGTCCGACCCCTAGGTGGACAAGTCCGAATTAAACAGTGAAAACCCTAACATTGATCGATTATGTGAATTCTACCACTTTATCTTGACTCCTTGGACTCATACACATTCCCTTGCTTCTTTTATCTGCAACCATGTCGGATAATGAGTATGTTCCACCTTCCGACTCCGAGGGCGAAGCGGAGAAGCAAGCTCTTGATTGCCAGAGGCAACGAGAGGATCAAGAAATGGTTGTTGCATACTTTGCATCAAAGAGAGCAAAGAAGACGCAGCAAGAAGCACACAACTCTGCAGCAGCCGAGGCAGCCCCAAGGAAAAAGAGAATTGTGACATTGGGGGATCAGGCTAGAGCCCAAGAAGTGAGGTCCTCCAAGGATAAGGGAAAGGCCCCGGTCGATGCTGCACCCAAGAAGAGGGTGATAGTGGCCAAGATGGCTGCTAGCAAGGATAAGAAGGGTGACTCTCAACCCATAAGCCCCTTGAGGATGTCTTCTCCTGCATAGAACCCAAACCGTACAACTGCCTTCGACGCTAACATCTTTAAGGGCAAAGGGGCTGAGAAGGCATGCAAGCTAAGAAAGATCAATGTCTATCAGCGAGACAAGAGCACAGTGAATCCCATTTCTGGTGTGACTTCCACTGTGACTATTACAGGACGGTCTACATGACCAAGCAGACTCCAGTCACCGATGCTCAGTGGATCGACTGGGACTATATGGCTCAAAAGGATCACATGGCCTTCATTGCTGTGATTTAGGCCATCGAGCTGCACGGTTTGAAGAAGTTCATGGTTTTCCAGTATGACTGGAATGTGTAAGTCATCACTCAGTTCTATTCCACTATCTACTTCCACACTGATGGGGACAAGAGGATTACCTGGATGACCCATGGAGAGCAATACTCCACCACCTACTAGGAGTTTGCTCAACTGCTTGACCTAGAGGATCAACTGGACAATGAAGTCATTATCTCCAACTTGAGGCCAGTTGATCGTGATACCCTAGAGTACATGTATCATAGCCATGTACCCTTTGAGGCGGGGCACATAACGAACATCAAGCCCTTCTACAGTGTCTTCAAAAGGGTACTCAAGAAGACTATTGCCCCCAAGGATGGAGATGCGGGGATAATTCAAGGGAATCTGAGGCACTTGATGGTCCTCATTGATGGAGATGTCCGCTTCAATGTAGTTGACTACTATGACACTCGGTTCCGAATATGATCCAAGCGTAACGCATATGTGTGCCCAGGAAGTTCATCACACATATACGGTTGCATCACAAACGATATACAGAATTGAACCACATCTCAACTATTAAATAAGTACTTTATTACAATAATCCAATAGTTCACAAATGACAAAACTCTAATTAATGCAGCGGAAAATAAACTAAGCAGCACGACTCCAATCCATAGGTAATAGACGGCGGTATGCAACCTAGTACTCCGCGTGATCCTCAGCGTACTCCCAATTATCTCCAGTAGCTGTTGGGGGGGGGGGGATTGCAAGGGTGAGTACGTGTCGTACTCAGCAAGTGTGGAAATAGATGACATCTGGCTAAACAAATGATTGGAATAAAATGGCTAATTGTAGAAAAGTACATTTCATAAACATGTAACAGCAGCTTATCATGTCTATGTGAGTTTATTTGCCTTCATGACCCAAGTAATTATCATACCATAAATCCAACAATTCTCATTTACCATCACAATTCATTTAATACCAGCCAACCATTAATTTAATACCATATGCCAATTCTATATCCTCTCATGTACTGACTATACTCAAGTGACAAACCAAACCATACCAACCATCCCAAAATTCTAAGTCCAATTCTAATCATGTAGGTCATCCAGGTGCTCTTAATCGGGAGCACGGCTATCATCATAGTTTTTAACACTCTGCAGAGGTTGTACCACTTTACCCACATGTTCGTGATTTCGTCACCTTTCGATGACTAAGAACCTCTATGTTGCCCAGTCACACTTCCGTTGGTGTGCGGCCAAGAGATCACAAAATAGCCTTTCAAAAGGGACTACTAGTATGTACGGGCCCACTAAGGTTTCACCGGCAGGCTTGAATCTCCATTCTCCCACCCACGGGCTCCCTCATGTGCCATGCGGATCCTAGGGTAGCCCTCCTCGACTCCCATTCCCCGCGCCATCCAATGGTCCATACAATACTAGCAGTGCTCCTAATTATTCAGCTACGCCGCACCCATACATGGCCTTGTTGTGGCACTGTTGTCCTGGCATATTCTCGCATGAACAGGTCCTTAGATCTAAGGCAAGCAAAACCACAGTATCATCCAACCCATTCCACAAAACCATGCTTTCTTAGATCTCCTAAATTCCATGTTGCTAAATTAATCATGATCTTATTACCATCCCGAGTTCTCATATTTAAAGTTGTCAACCACATTATTTAAGTTACCCATAACCCATGTAGCGATGCGGTGCAAAAAGGAAAACACCCATACCCGACTCATCATGTATATCTCGGCGACAAGGGGTGGCAAACAACGCTAGTAAACTCCTACGTGTGGGTTTCCCATCATATTGACATGAGCATGCGAGTTCGCAAACAAAACATTTAATAAAACGGGATCAATATGATCAAGGACATTTGCCTTGCTCCGACGGGTGGGGTTGCTCAAGCGCTTTAAAGTCTTGGTTTTGGAAATCCTCGTATGCGGCCTCTTGAGCACGTCCCTCTACGCGTGGTTACACATACAAGAAAATACATACAAATCATCATAATGCACACATATTATTCAACATGCAATGACATGCATACATGCACAATTCGATAATTAATTAACTACGCTTGTTTATTAATTAGATGCAACTAGTTCGTACGTGCTCATATGACTTTACGGGGTTTTAGCGAGAATTAATGCTGCTGAAAATTAAAAGATGGTGCGACTATGATCAATTTACGTCTATTAGATTCAATATGTTCGCTAAAATTCTCATTGGAAAACGTGTCCTATCGTAGATGTGGTGGCTTCGAAGATCGCGGGGTGGGGACGACGCGTAAACGAAATAGATGGTGCAAGGGTCCTCCAGCGGCACGAGACGGCGACGCGACGAACTCCGGCGGACGACGGTACCCTCCTCTTCTCCTCGTTTTTCCTTCCTCTCTTTTCTACGTTGCTAGGGCTTTTTCCCTGGTGGCGGCATTGCTTCTGGTGTCGAGGGAAAAGAATACGAAACCTAGGGTCATATATACAGGCGATGGCAGGGACGAAATGACCAGAGGCCGACTCGGCCTGGGACCAGCGCGGGCGGGCGGCTCAGTCGGCGCGCGTCCGACCCGGCCACGGGGCCAGCGCGGGGCCAGTGCGGACGGCGGCTCGGCCAGGCGCGGGGCGCGGCTGGTGCGTGGGCGCTGGCACGCGCGGGAGCGGGTGGTGCAGGCGCGCTAGGCACGTGCGGGAGGTGCGTTGCGGGGGCGCGCCGGTTGGGTCGGCTCGGCCTAGCCGGCGGGGTGGTGGTTGACTTTTTTTTCTTTTTTTTTTTCTTTTTTTTCTTGACATATATTATTACTATATATATTATTTATTCATATTTTATTTTTTTATTATTTCTTTGTTTAGGTTTCACAAATATATATATATATTATTTTTATATTTGTCCCCTAATACATGTTTTATATTTTTATTTTCTTTTTCTTTTTTCTGCTACACATGTTTGTACATGTATGTTTTATATTTTATTATCTTTCTTTTATTCTATTAATGTTTAATGCATGAACATGTATGCAATGGATGATGCAAAAATTGAGGATGTTACAAACCTACCCCCCTTAAAGTGAATCTCGCCCTCGAGATTCGATAGCATGGAGAAAAGATGAGGGAATTCTTCCTTCAGGTCTTCTTCACATTCCCACGTAGCTTCGGCTTCCGTATG
Organism: Tuctoria greenei; assembly: GCA_036927565.1. Taxonomy (NCBI): domain Eukaryota; kingdom Viridiplantae; phylum Streptophyta; class Magnoliopsida; order Poales; family Poaceae; genus Tuctoria; species Tuctoria greenei. Next base: position 3,337,603 of record JAYESD010000010.1, read on the forward strand.
GTGTTTCCATTGCACTTTGCACCAACGGATCCTCTTATTCCTCGTGACCCTTTCCTTCACGTCCAAGATCTTCATAGGTTGCTCGACATAGGACAAATCCTCCAGAAGTTCTAACTCGTCCATTGGCACTTGTTCTTCCGACAACCCGAGACACTTCTTGAGTTGAGAGACGTGAAACATGTTATGTACATCAGAGAGATATGCCGGCAGCTCAAGTCGATATGCTACTTCTCCTTGTTTGTCCAAAATCTTGACTGGTCCAATGTAATGTGGTGCCAGTTTTCCTTTGACGTTAAACCGTCGCTGACCTCAGATAGGCGACACTTTGAGGTATACAAATTCTCCAACTTCGAATGTCAGACTTCTTCGCCTATTATCCGCACAGCCTTTCTGTCGAGACTGGGCAGCCTTTAGGTTTTCACGTATTATTTGAACTTGTATTTCAGCATCCTGTAACACATCAGGACCAAATACTTGATTCTCTCCGGTTTCATTCCAAAACAAGGGTGTCCTACACTTCCTTCCGTATAATGCTTCGTAGGGTGACATTTTCAAACTGGCTTGGTAGCTATTGTTGTACGAGAATTCAGCATACGGCAAACTTTTATCCCAGCTACATCCATGTTTCAAGGCACAGGCTCTAAACATGTCTTCTAATATTTGATTGGTCCTCTCAGTTTGTCCATCGGTTTGTGGGTGATATGCTGAACTAAAATTTAACCTTGTATCCATAGCTTCATGCAGTTTCTGCCAGAACCTAAAGGTAAACTGAGAACCTCGGTCCAAGAGTATTTTCTTTGGGACTCCATGTTTGCACACAATATTCTCCATATACAATTCTGCTATCTTCGCGGTGGTATATGTGGTCTTGACAGGAATGAAGTGAGCTGATTTTGTCACCGATCCACAATAACCCATATTGAATCATAGCTGGATTGGGTTCGCGGTAATCCAACTACGAAGTCCATACCAATCTCTTCCCACTTCCACTCCGGGATCTTCAATGGTTGTAACAATCCGGCTGGCCTTTGATGTTCCGCCTTCACTCATTGGCACACATCGCACAATGCTACATATTCAGCTATGTCCTTTTTCATGCTAGCCCGCCAATAACATGTCTTTAAGTCCTTGTACATCTTCGTACAAGCGGGATGAATTGAGTAAGGTGAGTCATGTGCCTCCTTCAATATTGTTTCCCGAATATGCCTAACATTAGGTACCACAATCCTCTTTCCAAGTCGTAAGGTACCCTGTTCGTCCTCATCAAATCTGAATGCTCTTCCTTCTTGGATTTTTTCCTTGATTTCCTATATTTCCTTGTCCTTTGACTGTCATTCCCGTATTTCCTGCTCTAATGTTGGGTTGACTTCCATTGTTCCCATCTCATTTACGAATCCAAGGCTCAACCGTTCAAACTCCTTGCATAACTCGGATGGCAGCTCTCAGACTGTGAGTTGGTGGCTTACTCCCGTTCGTCTCAAAGCATCGGCCACTATGTTAGCCTTCCTTGGGTGATAGTTGATTCCCACATCATAACCCTTGATGATCTCCAACCATCGGCGTTGCCTCAGATTCAGATCCGTTTGCGTAAATATGTACTTGAGACTCTTGTGATCCGTATAAATCTCACATCGATGACCAAAAACATAATGTCTCCATATCTTCAAGGCGTGCACCACGACTGCGAGTTCAAGGTCGTGTGTAGGATAATTCAGCTCATGTTTCTTTAGTTGCCTCGATGCATAAGCTACCACTTGGCCTTCTTGCATGAGCACACATCCTAATCCTTGTCTTGACGCATCACAATATATATCAAAACTCTTGCTCACGTCCAGCAATACTAACACTGGCGCGGTTGTCAACCTTTTCTTTAACTCCTCAAAGCTATCTTGACAAGCTTGAGTCCATCGGAATGCCTTCCATTTCATAAGTAATTTGGTCATAGGCTTGGCTATTTTGGAGAAATCCTTGACGAATCAGCGGTAATATCCAGCCATTCCAAGGAAACTCCGAATTTCCTTGACATTCTGTGGTGGTTCCCACTTAAGCACATCTCTCACTTTCCCTGGGTCAACTGATACTCCTCCTCTGGAAATAACATGGCCTAAGAAAGAAACTTCCCGTAACCAGAATTGACATTTACTGAACTTGGCATACAATTGGTGTTCCCGTAGCTTCTGCAATGTATGCTTCAAGTGCTCCTAATGTTCTTCCTCGCTTCTCGAGTATATCATAATGTCATCGATGAACACTATGACGAACTTATCCAGATATTCCATGAAGACCTTATTCATGAGATACATAAAGTACGCATGCGCGTTCTCTCTCTCACACTCGAGCTCCCAAGGCGATTCCATGATTTCTCTATCGGAACTTCGCAAGTTTGGGTGGAATTTGATCGTCATCGCATCGGGATTGAAGTTCTCGGACAAGTCCGGCCTTCAACACCCTCATCTCCAAGTTCCAATCGATTTCTTTGGTAATTTTTACTCAAACCCTAGAAATCCCAAATTTCTTCATTGTTGATCGAATAGCCTAGCATATTTCACTATATACATGCCTCCTTGATGTATTACGTTTATGCTAAGCTAGTTGTGCATTAGGAATCACCATTTGTCTAGTCGCTTAGGTTTTTGTGGATGAATACCGGACTAGTCCGGTCCATGCACAGACAAGTCCGATCAACCCGAACTAGTCTGTGTTTGTACACTAGACAAGTCCGATTTTTCTGAACTCAAAACCTAGCCTATCAATTCCTCAATGCAATTCCCTTTTACTCTTCCTCACCCATGCCTTGAATCATTCATTCTCATTCATGCCTCACTCAACTCATTCTCAGGGTATGTCGAGCTCAAACAATGAAGTTTCCGACTTTGAGGCTGAGATGGACCACGAGGTGGCACCTCGGACCTCGACGAGTCTTGGCAAGAAGCGCCAAGAGAGACCTTCCGAGCCAACTTCGTCTCCTCCACAGGCTCGGAGTAAAGTGCTAGAGAAGAAGCCGGCCTCCAAGGTGCCAGCTTCTAGGGCTACCACCGGTGTTGGCCCTAGCTCGGCAAGTGCCCGCCCAGCCAAGGGCAAGGGCAAAGGAATAGTAATGGGTCCAGTTGGCCCGTTGAAGCTGCATGCTCCGAGGGAAGGGGTCCGGGACCCCACTGAAGAGAAATTCAATGGGAAAGGCAGTGATTCGGCAGCAAAATTCAGAAGCATTGATTGGTATGGACGACCAAAGCAAGCTGCCGATGGAAGATTTTGGTGCAACTTCCATGTAGATTTCTACAAATCTGTGTATCTCCCAATGAAGACACCAGTTGTGCGCAGTCAATGGATTGATTAGGCACACTTTGAGAAGAAGGGCTGCTCCCCGTTCACTGAAGTGGTGGAAGCTATTGAGAGGCATGGCCTGAAGGATCTCTTTGCCTTCAGGAACAACTGGAATGATGAGGTCATAGCACAATTCTTTGCCACATGCCATTTCTCAAGTGAAGATGAGGAAAGTGCTAATTGGATGACTCATGGATCCAAGTACAGTATCACTCAAGAAGATTTTGTGAGTCTGCTTCATCTTGACACCTCCGGACGTGACACCTTAATCATCCATAACAAAGGTGTCATTGAGAAGGATAGGATGAAGTTCCTATATGAGACAAACTCCAAGTTCAACCCCCCATCCAAAAAGAACATGAAGCCTTTCTTTGTGGTGATCAATAGAGTCTTGAGGAAGACCATCGATCCAAAGGATGGAGATGTCGGGAGTGTGCAGGGTTATCTCCGGACATTGATGAGAGTGAGAAGCAAGGACCGCCAGTTTTGTGTGGCAGACTACATCTGGAATGATATGGTCAACATATCCTGCACACCCAACAGGTCTTGTGGGTATGCCCCATATCTGATGTTTGTGATTTAGAAGGTCACCGGTATTGAATTCGTCAAGGATGTGGAGCACCTACCCTTGAGGCCTCAGATGCCTCAGAAGCCAAGTGTCCAGGCTGCTCCCTCGCCGACCTCCAGTCCTGAGGCACCGGCTAGAAGAACTGAAGATGCTAGAGTTGCCCCTGCCAGTAGGGCAACCCCTCAAAGGGGATCCGCCAGTGGGATCTTCAAATACTTGGCTGCCATCTTTGCTTCCTTCAAAAAGGCCGAAGTGAAGGCTCATAAGCTCAACAAGAGAAGAAAGGAATATATGAAGTATGTGAAGGCCAATGTGAAGCAAATATGCCAGAAGCTAGAGATCGACCCCATTGGATCTCCAATGATTTCTGAGGACTACGACCCTGACATCACCGAGCTCGAGCCCTTGACCCCCTCCGAGCTTGCCTACTTTGGCATTGGGGTCTCGAGTGGCTCCGCACCTCCTCCTCCTCCTCATCAGGCTGAAGATGAAGACGACGAAGACAACGATGTGACTGACAGCGAAGAGTGAAGACCTTAGGACCCTCCTCTCCTTCTTTTCGGTGTCTTGATGCCAAAGGGGGAGAGATTGAGGGGGAGTCTTAGCCTTAGCTGTAGGATGCAAGGAGAGAGCTCTCTTGTATGCTTTTTTGACTATTTTGCGGGTTGTAAAGCTTTAACTATGTTCTTAAGTTAATTATGGTTTTGTGATGCAATGTTTGATCAATTTGAGAAGTAATTGTTGAAATCTGTGATTTTTCTCCTAGAATGACATATATGCTTGCTTTTGATTAAATAATGTCAATTATGTCATTCTCCTTGTTTAAATGTACTTAGTTATGCATCTCAACATAAAGAATGCACATATGGATTATGTTTTCATTGCTTGATGTATTTTAGACCCATATGAGCATGCTTTATGAAAATCTCAATTTTTATCACATTTTGTGAAATCTCAATTGGTTGTCATCAATCACTAAAAAGGGGGAGATTGAAAGTGCATCTAGGAATACCTTGTGGGTTTTGGATGATTTATGACAAGCAAATGAGATCCTAACCTCTTTGTTAAGATGAGCACAGGTTTTAATAGCAAAATAAGCAAAGTGCCAAAAAGAAGGAAGAATGAGGAGCAAAGTGGAAATGAGCTCAAGGAAGAAAAATAGTAGATGATTGTGTATGGAGTGTGTTAAGGAAACACATCCCAAGAGCTCAATCACAATTAAACACACACATTGCACAAAGTTATACAGGACCGGACTAGTCCTGAATGTCACTGGACTAGTCTGATATCCCTTCTGCACAAGATCGGACAAGTCTGATATCCATCGGACTAGTCTGATATCTCTCTGACTAGAGTCGGACTAGTCCTCCACAGTGTGGACTAGTCCTCAAAACACTTCACAAGTCACACAAAATCGGACAAGTCCAATCACCACTGGACTAGTCCGATATTCATTCCGATCTAAATCGGACAAGTCCGATATTTGCACGGACTAGTCCGAAAACCCTCTGACCTATATCATACAAGTCCTCCAAGTGCGGACTTGTCACCCAATTCACTTAGGGTTTCACATGTCCAGACAAGTCCGATGACTATCTGACTAGTCCGAAGATTTCCAGAAGCGAAATCAGACAAGTCCGCTCCTAGCCGGACTAGTTCGATATTTCGGGACACTTTGGGTTTGCTACACATAGCACACCGGACTAGTCCGGTGATGACCACGGACTAGTCCGATCTTTCTAAACCCTAACGGTCACTTTTAGAAACCCCATATAAATAGAGGTGCACGTCCCAACTTTAACATCTCTCGAACCCTAGCGCCGTCACACCTCCCAAGAGCCTCAAAAACACATCTCTCCACGAAATTAAGTGCAACAAAGATCAATCCTTTGAGGATACACTCTAGATCATTGGAGAGACTCGTTCAACACTCATTGAGCTCTTGGTTTGGGTCTCTAACACACTCTTGTGATTTCATTGTAATCTTTTGAGTGTGTTCTTGGTGGTATTTTGTGTTGTAATCTAAGGGAGCCCTCAACGTGTGAGAAGGCCCCTTTGAATTCGGTTATTCACCCCTTTGTGATAAGTGGAAAAGGATTGGCCTTCGTGGCGATCGGACGAGGGTAGGGTTGGAGAAGACCCGGTCCTTTTGTGGACTCCTCAACGTGGATGTAGGTTGCCTCTGTGGGAGCCGAACCACGGGATAAATCACTTGTGTCTTGCTTTGTGTTCATTGTTCTTATTCATTACAACAATCTAGGGTTTGAAACAATATTGCTTACTTTACATTGAATCACTAAGTATAAGATTGAATTGTGATATATCCTAGTACATCATCTTGCAACACTTAAATTAACTTTATATTTCCGCTGCATACATCGTATAATCAAAGTAATCGATCAAACTTAATCAACCTAGTCGGTACACACCGGACTTGTCCACACTTTACCGGACTAGTCCGATATCTCAAGTTTTGATCTGGTGATTAAGTGTTGCAGGCTCCGACAAATTTCAAAAAGGCCTATTCAACCCCCCCCCCTCTAGGACACATTCAATTGGTATCAGAGCCAGGTTCTTCAAGAAAGAGACTAATCGCTCGAAGAAGATCATGTCAGACATGAAGGACATCCACAAGAGCAACAACCAAGAAAAGGTTGATGATGACAAGAACACAAAGGTGGAGAAGCTCCTCGAAGCCATTCAAGACTTTGAGGACAACGATGAGGAGACGCTAGAACTAAAAGCGCTCCTAAGAAGGAAGACACGTTCCAAAGGGAAAGTGAAGATCGAAGAATAGAAGAAGGGGAGTAGTCACACCGACTACTCCCGATATCCATTCAACTATGATCGTCTCAATTCCAACAATAATCATTATTTGTCTATCCCACTTGGAAAAGCCCCACACTTTGACAGAAGTGAATACTTAATGTGGAGACAAAATATGAAAATGCATCTAATCTCTCTCAATCCAAGTCTATGGCATATTGAGTGCACAGGAATAGATATCCCGGATGACGATGAAGAACTCACACCAAGCCAAGGCAATTCACCGAAATGCTCAAGCCGCGGCCTACCTCTTCGCTTAGTCAGGACGAGTTCACCAAGGTGGATGGACTCGAGATTGCTAAAGAGATATGGGACACATTGCAAACTGCACATGAAGGTGACCGACATGTGCGTGAAGCAAAGATCGAAATGATCAAAGGCGAATTAGGAAGATTTGCAATCAAAAAAGACGAGTCACCTCAAGATATGTACAACCGATTAAAGACACTCGTCAACAAGGTTCGATCTTATGGAAGCAAGAAGTGGAATGACCATGAGGTGGTGAAGCTCATCCTTAGAGCTTTCATGCCTTGCAATGTCACCCTATGCTCAATGATTAGAGAAAGCCCCAGATACAAGAAAGTGACTTCAGATGAATTACTTGGAAAAATCATCAATTTCGAGATGATGGAAAAACAAGCAAAGCATGTCAAGGAAATTGTCGATCTCACCTCAGCAAAGAAGAAAGGGGTTGCTTTGAATTCCACCCTCAAGCCCCTATCTAAAGAAGCTCGAGAAGCTCAGCTAGAAGAAGATAGTGATGAAGAGAGCAGTGAATTAGATGAAGAAGACATGATATTGTTCATGAAAAAATTCAAGAGAATAATGAAGAAGAGACAAGGTGCTAAATCAAGCGAAGGAAAGTACAAGGAAAGAACAAAGCCAAAGTTGAGGCGGGCATGCTATAATTGTGGTGAGTATAGCCACTTTATAGTTGATTGCCCATATCAAGAGAACAAGAAAAAGACCAAAGAAGCCAAGCCTCAACCCAAGAAATTCTTCAAGAAGAAGAAACAAGTCGAACAAGCTCACATAGGGAAAGAGTGGGACTCAAATGATGAGTCCTCATCATCCGAAGAAGAAGAGATGGCTAGCATATCCATCGAGAAGACATCCAAGAAGTCTACTCTCTTCCCTAAACTCGGCGTATTGAAGGGAGATGGCACTTGACTTATGGCAAAGGAAGGTAAACGCAAGGTAACCATTAAACCCCCTTCCGTGCATTCCTATTCTAGTGATGATGAAATCAATAGTGATAATGAGGATATGCTTGTTGGACTAGATAGGAAAACTTCCATAAAAATGAAATTTTTACTTGATCAACTTGTTGAGAAGGAGAGGTTGATACATCGTCAAGAGGACATGATCATCTCCCAAAAGGAGGAATATGTCGAACTTGACAAGCTTCTAGAACTTCAAAAGGAACGAAGCAATTCACTTGAGCTTGAGTTAGCTTCAAGCAAGGAAACTTGCTTGGAGTTAACCGACTCAAATGCTACAATCAAGGACCAACTTGCTGACCTGATCAAGGTTAACAAGATCCTTGAAGTGCAAGTTGAGTCACTCAAGCAAGGTGAACCTTCATCCTCTTCAAGTTCACCTTCTCAACCCACTAAAACTGAGGTTTCTTATGCTTGTACATGTAATAAAGTTTACACCAGTTTGAAGGACAAGCCAACCTCTACAAAGAATAGACATCCTGCCCAAAGTGGCATATTTGACAACGAGAAGATCAAATATGCACATAGTGCATACTTGGTCAAAAGACCTCCAAATGTCAAATATGGCATTGGTTACTCTCATGGTGAAAAACAACAAGCTAGAAGCCATAAGAATAATAGAGATAGCAATGTCTTTGTAAAGAGAGGAGCCTTCCAAGATGGAAAATCAAAAATTAATAAGTACAAAACGCATGACCGCCGGACTAGTCCGGTGGGGGTCCGGACAAGTCCGATACTCCGGACAAGTCCGGCCTCCCAGACTAGTCCTGCGTATAAACAACAAAAGTTACTTTTCAATACTTTTGATGCCTCGTATGTCTTAATGAGAAATAATTATGGAAAGGTTTATGCTCATTATGTTGGGCCACGCCATGGGAACACCAAGTTTCATGTGTGGGTGCCCAAATCTCTTGTGACTAACCTCCAAGGACCCATGCAAGCTTGGGTACCTAAAACCAAGGCATAAATTGTTTTTGCAGGCCTATTCCTCTGGTGGATCTAAATGGGTGTTAGACAGTGGCTGCACCAACCATATGACCGGAGAAAGAAGAATGTTCGTTGAATATGAAGAGAATGAGGATCCAAATGAGAGCATCTATTTTGGAGATAATAGTCAAGGGAAGGTGCTCGGTATTGGTAAAATTGTCATATCCTCTAAACACACACTTTCTCATGTATTACATGTTGAATCCTTAGATTATAACCTGCTGTCCGTATCTCAATTATGTGACAAAGGTTATAATTCTTGTTCACTAATGAGGGTGTGACCGTCTCTAGGAGGAGTGATGGTTCCATTGCATTCAAGGGTATGTTAAAGGGAAAGCTCTATCTTGTTGACTTCAACAAGGATAAAGTTGAACTTCACACATGCTTGATTGCAAAAACGAACATGGGTTGGCTGTGGCATAGACAGCTAGCGCATGTTGGTATGAGGAACCTTCAAAAACTCCTCAAGGGCGATGACATCCGAGGTCTAAAGGATGTTGTGTTTGAGAAAGACAGGCCTTGTAGCACGTGCCAAGCCGCGAAGCAAGTTGGAGCACCTCACCCCGCCAAGAACGTCATGACTACAACAAGACCGCTCGAGCTACTTCACATGGACTTGTTTGGTCCAATTGCCTACATAAGCATCGACGGTAACAAATATGGTTTAGTAGTTGTTAATGATTTTTCTCGATTCACTTGGGTTTTCTTTTTGCATGATAAGTCAGAAACACAAGGAATACTCAAGAAGTTCTTCAAGCGAGCTCAAAACGAATTCTCATTGACAATCAAGAACATTCAAAGCGACAACGGCATGGATTTCAAGAATACACAAGTGGAGGAGTACCTTGATGAAGAAGGCATAAAGCACGAGTTTTCAGCTCCGTACTCCCCTCAACAAAATGGAGTTGCCAAAAGAAAGAACCGAACTCTCATAGATATGGCAAGAACAATGCTCGATGAGTACAAGACCTCGGATCGATTTTGGGCGGAAGCGATTAACACCGCTTGGCACACCGTAAATCGACTTTATCTTCATCGACTACTCAAGAAGACATCCTATGAGCTACTCACCGGTAACAAGCCAAATATTTCAAATTTTCGAGTTTTCAGTTCTCCATGTTATATTTTAAACAAGAATCACAGGACTTCAAAGTTCGCTTAGAAGTCCGATGAAGGTTTCTTGCTTGGTTATGATTCGAACACTTACGCCTATCGTGTGTTCAACAAGACCTCCGAACTTGTTGAAGTAGCACGTGACGTAGTGTTCGATGAGACTAACGGCTCCCAAAAGGAGCAAGTTGATCCATGTGTACTAGGTAAAGAAGAAGCTCCTTGTCAAGCATTAAAAAGAATGGCCTTAGGTGAAGTTCGACCACAAGAGTCACCTCTACACGTGTATGAGGAAGATGAGCCACAAGAGGAGGTCAACGATCAAGGGGGAGCTTCCACACAAGATCAACCACAAGAACACGAAGATAATCAACAAGTCAACGAAGGCAACCATTTAGGGGGAGAAGAAAATGATCATGAAGATGCAACACCTCAAGTGCCACACCCAAGAGTACACCAATGCGTCCAAAGGGATCACCCAATCGACAATATCATCGGTGACATCCAAAAGGGAGTAACCACTAGATCTCGCGTAGCTAACTTTTGTGAGCACTATTCGTTTGTATCCTTTTTGGAACCACGCAGGGTTGAGGATGCATTGAATGATCCGGATTGGGTGGTGACAATGCAAGAAGAATTGAACAACTTCAAGCAGAACGAGGTGTGGGAACTCGTGGCAAGACCCAATGCGAACATTGTCGGCACCAAGTGGGTCTTCCGCAACAAACAAGATGAACACGGGGTGGTGACAAGGAACAAGGAACAACTTGTGGCCAAAGGGTATTCACAAGTCGAAGGTTTGGATTTCGATGAGACCTTTTCTCCCGTAGCTAGACTTGAATCCATTAGAATATTAGTTGCATATACTGCTCACCATGATTTCAAGCTGTATCAAATGGATGTGAAAAGCGCCTTCCTCAACGGACCAATCAAGGAGGAAGTGTATGTGGAGCAACCCCCCCCCCCCCGGGTTTGAAGACGAAGAGTTCCCCAACCACGTATTTAAATTGCGTAAGGCTCTCTACGGCCTCAAACAAGCTCCTAGAGCTTGGTATGAGTGTCTTAGAGATTTCTTAATTGAAAATGGCTTTAATATTGGCAAAGTATATTATACACTATTTACAAAGAATTTTGACAATGATCTTTTTATTTTTCAAATTTATGTTGATGATATAATCTTTGGATCAACTAATCAATCTTTTTGTGAGGACTTTAGTAAAATTATGACAGATAGGTTTGAAATGTCAATGATGGGAGAACTAAAGTACTTCTTGGGATTCCAAGTGCGGCAACAAAAGGAAGGGACCTTCATGAGCCAAACCAAGTACACGCAAGACATAATCAAGAAGTTTGGTATGAATAAGGCAAAGCCTATAAAGACTCCCATGGCAACAAATGGCCACTTGGATCTCAATGAAGATGGACCTAGCGTCGACCAAAAGGTATATTGCTCCATGATTGGATCTCTACTCTATTTATGTGCATCTAGGCCAGATATTATGTTGAGTGTATGTTTGTGTGCAAGATTTCAAGCCAATCCTAAGGAGTGTCACTTGACAGCCGTCAAAAGGATCTTGAGATATTTAGTTCATACACCCAACCTTGGTCTTTGGAATCCAAAAGGCTCCAAATTTAATCTAATTGGCTACTCAGATGCAGATTATGCCGGATGCAAGGTAGATAGAAAAAATACCTCCAGCACATGCTAATTCCTAGGGAGATCTCTAGTTTCTTGGTCCTCCAAGAAACAAATTTCCATTGCCTTATCCACAGCCGAAGCGAAGTATGTTGCAGCCGGGAGTTGTTGTGCACAACTCCTTTGGATGCGACAAACTCTAAGGGATTACGGTTACAATATGAACTGTATTCCACTCCTTTGTGACAATGAGAGTGCCATTAAAATTTCCCATAATCCCGTTGAGCACTCTAGAACCAAACACATAGACATAAGGCATCACTTCTTGAGAGACCACTCCATGAAAGGAGATATAGCCATTTCCCATGTCAACACGCAAAAGCAATTGGCCGACATATTCACCAAGCCACTTGATGAAAAATGCTTTTGTGAACTCCGAAAGGAACTAAATATCCATGATGCTCAGAGTGTGGCTTGAAAGTTTGCATACCTGTATGTTTTCTTCAAAATATGTTGGTTTGGTTGTGAAAATCATCTCTCTCAATTTTCTCCAGAAAACTATGTCAACCACTAGATCTTGGTGAATTATGATCATTGCTTAATTGTTGTATGCTTATTGATCATATTCATCAAGATTATTTGATTTGATTTGCCCTCCTATTTTCTAAATATGTACCTTCAAATATATATGAATGGGCTAAGAAATTCTTGCCTTGTGACCACGGACTAGTCCGCCCATGCAGACTAGTTCGCAGAGTGTCGGTTAGGCTGGACTAGTCCGGTAGACCACGGACTATTCCGATATAGCCTCTAGAAAAGTTCGGACTAGTCCGGTCGTCTCCGGACTTGTCCAATTTTTCGTGTACTTAACCCTAGCCGCCGCCAAACCCTAATCCCTTCATCCTCACTCTTGCCTCACGCGTTCTCTATCTCACGCTCGAGCTCCCAAGGCGATTCCTTGATTTCTCCATCAGAACTTCGCATGTTTGGGTGGAATTTGATCATCATCGCATCGGGATTGAAGTTCTCGGGCAAGTCCGGCCTTCAACACCCTCATCTCCAAGTTCCAATTGATTTCCTCGGTAATTTTCAGTCAAACCCTAGAAATCCCAAATTTCTTCATTGTTGATCGAATAGCCTAGCATATTTCACTATATACATGCCTCCTTGATGTATTACATTTATGCTAATCTAGTTGTGCATTAGGAATCACCATTTGTATAGTCGCTTAGGTTTTTGTGGATGAATACCGGACTAGTCTGGTCCATGCACGGACAAGTCCGATCACCCCAGACTAGTCCGTGCCTGTACACCGGACAAGTCCAATTTCTGAACTCAAAACCTAGCCTATCAATTCCTCAATGCAATGCCCTTTTACTCTTCCTCACCCATGCCTTGAATCATTCATTCTCATTCATGCCTCACTCAACTCATTCTCAGGGTATGTCAAGCTCAAACAACAAAGTTTCCAACTTTGAGGCCGAGATGGACCACGAGGTGGCACCTCGGACCTCGACGAGTCTTGGCAAGAAGCGCCAAGAGAGACCTTCCGAGCCAGCTCCGTCTCCTGCACAGGCTCGGAGGAAAGTGCTAGCGAAAAAGCCAGCCTCCAAGGTGCCAGCTCCTAGGGCTACCACCGGTGGTGGCCCCAGCTCGGCAAGTGCTCGCCCAACCAAGGGCAAGGGCAAAGGAATAGCAACGGGTCCAGTTGGCCCGTTGAAGCTGCATGCTCCGAGGGAAGGGGTCCGGGACCCCACTAAAGAGAAATTCAATGGGAAAGGCAGTGATTCGGCAGCAAAGTTCAGAAGCATTGATTGGTATGGCCGACCAAAGCAAGCTGTCGATGGAAGATTTTGGTGCAACTTCCATGCAGATTTCTACAAATCTGTGTATCTCCCAATGAAGATACCAGTTGTGCGCAGTCAATGGATTGATTGGGCACACTTTGAGAACAAGGTCTGCTCCCCGTTCACTGAAGTGGTGGAAGCTATTGAGAGGCATGGCCTGAAGGATCTCTTTGCCTTCAGGAACAACTGGAATGATGAGGCCATAGCACAATTCTTTGCCACATGCCATTTCTCAAGTGAAGATGAGGAAAGTGTTACTTGGATGACTCATGGATCCAAGTACAGTATCACTCAAGAAGATTTTGCGAGTCAGCTTCATCTTGACACCTCCGGACGTGACAGCTTAATCATCCATAACATAGGTGACATTGAGAAGGATAGGATGAAGCTCCTATATGAGCCAAACTCCAAGTTCAACCCCCCATCCACAAAGAACATGAAGCCGTTCTTTTTGGTGCTCAATAGAGTCTTGAGGAAGACCATCACTCCCAACGATGGAGATGCCGAGAGTGTGCAGGGTTATCTCCGAACATTGATGAGAGTGATAAGAAAGGACCGCCAGTTTGATGTGGCGGACTACATCTGGATTGACATGGTCAACATATCCTGCACACCCAACAGGTCTTGTGGGTATGCCCCATATCTTATGTTTGTGATCGAGAAGGTCACTGGGATTGAATTCATCAAGGATGTGGAGCACCTACCCTTGAGGCCTCAGATACCTCAGAAGCCAAGTGTCCAGGCTGCTCCCTCGCCGTCCACTAGTCCTGAGACACCGACTAGAAGAACTAAAGATGCCAGAGTTTCCCCTGCCAGTAGGGCAGCCCCTCAAAGGGGATCCGCCAGTGGGATCTTCAAATACTTGGCTGCCATCTTCGCTTCCTGCAAGAAGTCCAAAGTGAAGGCCCATAAGCTCAACAAGAGAAGAAAGGAAGATATGAAGTATGTTAAGGTTAATGTGAAGCAAATGTACCAGAAGCTGGAGATCGACCCCATTGGATCTCCAGTGATTTCTGAGGACTCTGACCCTGACATCATCGAGCTCGGGCCCTTGACCCCCTCCGAGCTTGCCTACTTTGGCATTGGGGGCTCGAGTGGCTCCGCACCTCCTCCTCCTCCTCATCATGCTGAAGATGAAGATGACGAAGACGACAATGAGAGGACTGACAGCGAAGAGTGAAGGCCTTAGGACCCTCCTCTCCTTCTTTTCGGTGTCTTGATGCCAAAGGGAGAGAGATTGAGGGGGAGTCTTAGCCTTAGCTGTAGGATGCAAGGAGAGAGCTCTCTTGTATGCTTTTTTGACTATTTTGTGGGTTGTAAAGCTTTACTATGTTCTTAAGTTAATTATGGTTCTGTGATGCAATGTTTGATCAATTTGAGAAGTAATTGTTGAAATCTGTGTTTTTGCTCCTAGAATGACATATATGCTTGATTTTGGTTAAATAATGTCAATTATGTCATTCTCACTGTTTAAATGTACTTAGTTATGCATCCCACCATAAAGAATGCACATATGGATTATGTTTTCATTGCTTGATGTATTTTAGAACCATATGTACATGCTTTATGAAAATCTCAATTTTTATCACATTTTGTGAAATCTCAATTGGTTGTCATCAATCACCAAAAAGGGGGAGATTGAAAGTGCATCTAGGAATCCCTTGTGGGTTTTGGATGATTTATGACAAGCAAATGAGATCCAAACCTCTTTGTTGAGATGAGCACATGTTTTAATAGCAAAATAAGCAAAGTGCCAAAAAGAAGGAAGAATGAGGAGCAAAGTGGAAATGATCTCAAGGAAGAAGAATAGTAGATCATTGTGTATGGAGTGTGTTAAGGAAACACGTCCCAAGATCTCAATCACAATAAAACACACACATTGCACAAAGTTATATAGGACCGGACTAACCCAAATGTCACCGGACTAGTCCGATATCCCTTCTGCACAAGATCGGACAAGTCCGATATCCATCAGACTAGGACGATATCTCTCTGACTAGAGTCGGACTAGTCCTCCCCAGTGCGGACTAGTCCTCAAAACACTTCACGAGTCACACAAAATCGGACAAGTCCGATCACCACCGGACTAGACCGATATTCGTTCCGATCTAAATAGGACAAGTCCGATATTTGCACGGACTAGTCCGAAAACCCTTTGACCTAAATCGGACAAGTCCTCCAAGTTCATACTTGTCACCCAATTCACTTAGTTTTTCACATGTCCGGACAAGTCCGATGACTATCGGACTAGTCCGAAGATTTCGAGAAGCGAAATCGGACAAGTCTGCTCCTAGTCGGACTAGTCCGATATTTCGGGACACTTAGGGTTTGCTACACATAGCACATCGGACTAGTCCGTAGACCACCGCGGACTAGTCCGATCTTTCTAAACCCTAACGGTCACTTTTAGAAACCCCATATAAATAGAGGTGCATGTCCCAACTTTAACATCTCTCGAACCCTGGCACCGTCACACCTCCCAAGAGCCTCAAAAACACATCTCTCCACGAAATTAAGTGCAACAAAGATCAATCCTTTGAGGATACACTCTAGATCATTGGAGAGACACGTTCAACAATCATTGAGCTCTTGGTTTGATTCTCTAACACACTCCTGTGATTTCATTGTAATCTTTTGAGTGTGTTCTTGGTGGTATTTTGTGTTGTAATCTAAGGGAGCCCTCAACGTGTGAGAAGGCCCATTTGAATTCGGTTATTCGCCCCTTTGTGATAAGTGGAAGAGGATTGGCCTTCGTGGCGATCTGACGAGGGTAGGGTTTGAGAAGACTCGGTCCTTTTGTGGACTCCTCAACGTGGATGTAGGTTGCCTCTGTGGGAGCCGAACCACGGGATAAATCACTTGTGTCTTGCTTTGTGTTCATTGTTCTTATTCATTACAAAAATCTAGGGTTTGAAACAATATTGCTTACATTACATTGAATCACTAAGTATAAGATTGAATTGTGATATATCCTAGTACATCATCTTGCAACACTTAAATTAACTGTATATTTCTGCTGCATACATTGTAGAATCAAAGTAATCGATCAAACTTAATCAACCTAGTCGGTACACACCGGGTTGCATCTCGAAGTGCATGTATTCTTTCTTGAACATGTCTTGTCTTACCTCCTTTATCGTGTTGGATCCTTCGTGGTAGTCACAAAGTGCTTTCCACAAATCGTATGCAGATCGGAGGTGCGCAACACGGTCGAAGTCGCTTTGAGTTAATCCTTGTATGATCAAGTTTCAAGCCTTGTTGTTGTCGACATCTCTCATATTTGTAGCTGTAACTTGATCATTTGATCACACTTTGTAAGTCTTGTATACCTTCTCCCATATTGCAAGGCCTTGTGCCTGGATGAAAGCATCCATGCGTGCCTTCCAAACCTGAAAATCAATACCAGCAAACACACAAGGTTTGGCGGAGTACTTCTCCATGATGATTAGTCAAAAATACGTGCAAATCACAAAGATTAGAGCACCGTGGTTCTGATACCAATTTTAGGATCGAAGAGAACGTGAAAAGCTACCAGAGGGGGGGTTAATGGTAGATTTAAAAATCTTACGCAGCGGAAACAATTAAACAACAACCCCTTCGGCAGAAAAAAATCTGTTAAAGAAATCGTGTGTGAGACTAATCTAAACGTGTTTTACCGTGACAAAAGTGATATATATCAGAGAGAATCAAGTCACAAAGACAATACAACAAGAATCACTCAAAACCATCGACAAAAAACTCAAGTTATGATCGAAAGATCAAACAAAGGTCAATCTGCCCTACCTGAGAAAAAAACAGTTCTGGAACGCTGCAAAGAAACTCGTGTAGATCATAGACCACAAATCCAATGACCGTGAAATTTTGACAGATGATAGATAATCAAGTTGTGAAGACAACCCAAAAAGAATCATGTCAATTGGATCTGTAAAACTCATGTTATGATAAAACCACCAACGAAAGGTAGTGCTGTCCAGAAACTCGATGAGTAAAACTTGTATGGAACAAGTCGGACGAACAAGGCCCAAAAGTTCCTTGAAACTACGAATTTTATTCAATAGAACACAAGAGGAACAGCCCCAAAGTCGTCTACCATGAGCTCTGGGCTCCCTTGCTTATATAACCAGCTCGAAAGGCAACTCAACTCAGATCAGGAACCTAATCCTACTCTGTTCACGAATCATAACTTTCCATAGCTGCTTAGGATTCTTCTATACGTAGATAGAAGCAATATTAAGACTTCTAAACACCTTAGGAACGTATCCCACATTCCTAAACAACTCAAATTCGTGACCCACATGAAATCCTATCATAACCAACTCAAATCTTTCCATATTTGAGTCAAACCCGACTCAGCCGCAGCCTGAGTCCATAACCTAGTCGGTTGGACCTTTCCGACCAACTCTTTACGTCCACATCTCTTCATCACTTCTCGGAACCATGTAGCCACGTCCATGCACTCCTTGCACACGTGCAAACATCTTCCAATGATATCCACGATACCTTCACATGCATTGTTCTTGATTCAATCATGCTGTGCAACTTCCTCATCAGCTCAACCACAATTCCTCCTAAATTTGGTTGTTGGAACCTCATCTCCTCCCTGAGACTAGTACAATGGATCCCATCACCAGCCATGTCTTGAACTCAAGCAACACCTGCACATGAATAAACAACCAATCCATATGAGCCCAAGTCCTCGACTTGACTCAAGTTAGTTCCAAACACAACACCTTACGTGAGAACCTCACATAAGCATGTTGCAAAACCACAATAACACGATATCATCCATATCAACCAAAACACAGAAAAAACTTAGCAAATGAATACTAAGCAATCTTTCCAACAATGTAAAGCAAGTTCGAAACATTTCACATTAAAAGCCAGAACATTGTCATCAAGCATCGGACCTTGCCAAAGCTAACCAAAACTAGTCGGAACTAGTCGTCCCAAAAGTCAGAGCTAGAAAAATCAACTCAGAGCTTAGCAAAAATACGCCTGAGCTATCAAAGACATGTTGGAGCTAAAGACAAAACTCACCGGAGCTAAACAAAGCTAGTCGGACCTTAATAAAAAGGTGTTTTGGTGATATTCAAAACTTTTATCGTCAAAGCAAGTGTATTCACTACAAGCCAATGTATTCAGCACACATAGGTCTTACAATCTCCCCCCTTGATGAATGTATTGGCAACACCATTTAAGATCCGAACATTGGCTTATTCACATAAAAGTTTTGAAGGCAATTTCTCCCCCTTTGTAAATCAAAAGTAAAATGAGAAGAAAATCCAAAAATTATCCCATATTATCTCTCCCCATTTATTATCTCTCCTTATGCACATATTCTCTTTCTCTTCATGCTTATCTCTCCCCCTTTGACAATGTATTCAGCAAGTCATGAGCATATAAACAAATTATCTCTCCCCCTTTAGTTGTTATGAGCATATTATAACATATACATATAAACAAAGCTCATCCAAGTCATACTATCAAGTACCTTACATTATCACATCAATGAAATACATAAAGTAGTGTAAGCCATGCTAGAGATCAAATGTAATTTTCAATTTAAGTAAGTCATGATCTCACAAACTTAACTATTTCAAAACCTGAAATCATGACACTAGTTGCTGCATTTTATTATTTTTCAAAGCATAAATTTAGATCATATGATATTTGCAAGAGATTATATGCGCATCTGCCTTATTCTAACCAACCAAGCCAAGCCGATGTCATTTGACAATCATAAGCTTAAGGACATGGTTTTAATCATACACAACTTCTTCCAAGTTCATATCTAAGTGCAATGATAAGACATCTCAAAAGAATAAGTGCGATGCATGCATATTCTCTTGATCTTTTCTCAATTTATATTTGTTCATAAAAACTCAACTGTGAGTTGATTACTTGATTAATTCTTAATGATTAAAAGCACTTGTGAACATGTAACAAGTTCAAAACAGCAAGAAAGTTCGACCATGACCAGATTTAGTGTAAGTAATTATTCCAATTACTAGACATGGCAAAAACTACAAAATGTATAACACGAGTAATGTAGTAAGAACTTTCAGCATGTAAAAGGAATCACACAGTCATATATGTATGAAATACTATGCTTATATTATTTTAGTTCAGATTCACACATAGACTTCCATGTTTCAAAAACTCCCCCTCAATTTAAGCCATGAGGATGCATAACCCCTATTTCACGACAAATGTAACGAAAACGAGTGAAATCCAAAGGTTTTGTAAAAATGTCAGCCAATTGTTGTTTGGTATCTACATGGTGAAGCACAATGTTTCCTTTTTCAACATTATCTCGGAGAAAGTGATACCTAATGTCAATGTGCTTAGTTCTAGAATGTTGCACGGGATTTTTAGCAATGCAAATGGCACTGGTGTTATCACAGAACAGTGGAACACTATCTAGATCAACCCCATGTCCTCAAGTGTTTGAACAATCCAAAGAATTTGTGAGCAAGCACTAGCAGCAGCTACATATTCAGATTCGGCTGTGTATTGTGCAACTGAATTTTGTTTTCAAGAGGACCAAGCAACAAGAGAATTACCAAGAAAACGACAAGCACCGTAAGTACTTTTCCTATCAATCCTACAACCCCCAAAATCGGCATCCGAAAAAGCTTTCAAAGTAACGGTTGAAGAAGAAGGAAGAAAAATGCCAAATTCTTGAGTTTCATGTAAGTACCTGAGAATACTTTTGACGGCTTGACGATGTGAAGCACGTGGGGAGGCCTGAAACCGTGCACAAAGACATACGCTGAATTGTATGTCCGGTCTTGATGCCGTGAGGTACAAAAGTGATCCGATCATGCTTCTATATTCTTTTTGATCCACTAGTTCACCATCTTCATCAAGTTCAAGTGTTGTTGCTGTTCCCATTGGTGTCCGAAGAGGCTTGCTTTTGTCCATGTTGAAGTGCCTTAGGAGATCTTTTCTATACTTCGTTTGATGCACAAAGGTATCCTCCTTTGTTTGCTTGATTTGCAGCCCCAAAAAGTAACTAAGTTCACCCATCATACTCATTTCAAATTCGGAACTCATCATTGCTGAAAACTTGGACACAAGATCATTAGACGCACAAACAAAGATAATATCATCCACATACACTTGAACGAATAATGAGTCATTGCCATGCTTAAGCACAAAAAGAGTTTTATCAACCTTGCCCATGGTAGACCCCTTTTCAAGTAAGAATGTTTTTAACCTATCATACCATGCTCTAGGGGCTTGTTTGAGAGCGTATAAGGATTCAGACAGTTTGTAAACATGATTAGGAAAATATGGATTTTCAAAACCCGGTGGTTGTTTGACATAAACCTCCTCATCTATGTATCCATTAAGAAAAGCACTTTTAACATCCATTTGATATAGATTAAAACCTTTAGATGCTGCAAAAGCTAACAAAATTCTTATGGCTTCTAATCTAGCAATGGGAGCAAAAGTTTCATCAAAATCTAGACCTTCAACTTGAGTGAAACCTTGAGCAACCAACCTAGCCTTATTCCTAACCACAACCACATCCTCACTTTGTTTATTTTTAAATACCCATTTAGTTCCAATTAAAGTGTGACCTTGAGGTGGAGGTACAAGTTTCCAAACATTATTTCTTTCAAAATTTTCTAACTCTTCTTGCATGGCAATAATACAAAATTCATTAGTGAGTGCGCGTGATATATCTTTGGGTTCAAAAGAAGCAACAAAAGCAAAATGAGCATGAGAGTTTGGATCGCAAAACCTGGACCGTGTAACTTGTTCGTGCAAGCTTCCAATAATTCGTTGTGGAGGATGAATTTTGAGAACCCAGAGGGGAGTGGACACTTCACAAGCTTCTTCTTCTTCTTCATGTTCATCACAAATCGATGAGCTTGTGACTTGAGGAGGATCTGGACCAGCAATGGTGGTCGTCGGTGCTGGCTGTGGATCAATATTAGGAGCTCGAACAATGTCATTAGCTGCTGAATTTTCAGGCAGCAGTTCCACTTCTTCCTCATCTTCAACGAAAATGCTCTCCCCTGCAGATATGGATCTGGACCTGCAATGTTTGAACTAGTACCTAGGCTAGATTCATCAAAAGACACTTCACAAGTCTCCAAAATTTTGTTAGTGTCAAGTAAAAGCACACGATAGCCTCTAGTATGGGATGGATAACCAAGAAACATGCCATCAATGGATCGAGGTTCAAATTTATCAAGATTACCATGTTTCTTAACAAAGCATTTGCAACTAAAGACCCGAAAGTGTGTAACACTAGGCCTATGTCCAAACCGAAGCTCATATGGTGTTTTACCTAGCTTAGCGCGCAAGAAAACACAATTTGAGACATAACAAGCGGTTGCAATCGCATCAGCCCAAAATTTCCTAGGAGTTTGATATTCATCAAGCATAGTCCTAGCCATCTCAACTAAGGTTCTGTTCTTTCTTTCTACAACACCGTTTTGTTGAGGTACATATGGTGAAGAAAATTGATGATCTATTCCATTTTCAGCACAAAAGTGATCAAAAGATTGATTTTTAAATTCAGTTCCATTATCACTTCTAATTGCTTTTAAAGATCCTAGGTAATCAATTGATAATCTAACAAATAAAGTTCTAAAGTGACTAAAAACATCATTCTTAGACGCCATAAAGTAAACCCAAGAGTATCTAGAATAATCATGAACAATCACAAGTACATATCATTTACCTCTGAAGGATTGAACACGTGAATGTCCTACGGTGTCAAGATGCAAAAGTTGACATGGTTCAGTTGTCATGATCATTGTGAGGGGAGTATGTGAACCTACAACCATCTTAGCATGTCTACAAGAAGAGCACACAATTTCTTTGTCCCCTTTAAGCTTAGGCAGCCCACGTATGCGATCAAGAGCACTAATACGCGTTAGGTGATCAAAGACTACGTGACCAAGTCTACGATGCCAAAAATATAGGTCCTTTGAATCATTAGCAACTAGACACCTATGCTTAGAGGAAGACATATCAAAATCAGCTTTAAAAACTCTTCCAAACCGAGACAGGTTAAAAATAAGCTCACTATTTGAACTTACAACTTTGCAGCAGTTTTTATTGAAAATAATTTCCAGATTTTCATCTAGAAATTGTGAAATAGAAAGCAAGTTGTATTTCAAAATTTTGACAAGTGCCACATCCTTCAAAATGTAGTGATCATTTACTCTAACCGAACCTTTAGCAATTATAGAAGTTGAAGAATTATCGGCAAAAGTAACATTCTCTACATGTGACAAAAAGAGAGGGAGGAGAACCATTCTTTGTTACCGGTCATGTGGCGTGAACAACCTGAATCCACAATCCAAATGTTCTCCTTACTCAAACGTGTAACCTACATAGAAGCACAATACGTCGATCACTCAATACTGGGGTTAGTCAAAAGGCATTTAGGAATCCAGTACTGAGTCACGCGACGTGCAGCAGGAAAAACACGCAAAAGCTGAGACAAAACAGCAGGTTTATGAGTCAAAGTTTGAGATTTTTTATTCTTAACTACTAACCTATAATGTGTTACTTGTGTAAAAATCAGTAGCTCCGGAGGCAAAAACAGAAGGTCTGAAGGTAAACTTTGAATGTTTTTTACTCAAAACAGCAGGTTGTACATTCGGTTCAATATGTGCAGCAAATTTTGCATGAAAGTTATGAGATCTAGCAACCATTCTTTCCCTTTTCTGTTGTTTAGCTAGTCTATAACAAAAATCTATGACATGACCATCTCTACCACAGTAGGTACAATAAAATTTAACTTCGTGTTCATGTCTAGATGAGCAAACACCATTTTTATTTGAAACCGAATGAGACAATACTCCAGCAGATTTGAAAACCACTTCTTTTTGTTTAGGAACTATTTGAATCAAACCACTTCCTAATGACTTTACAATTTTAGGTGGATGTGCCTTAGCATGAGCATGAGAATCAAAACCTAAACCAGTTTTATCATTGCAAGACTTGGATGAATTCAGCAGCA
This sequence comes from Tuctoria greenei, assembly GCA_036927565.1. Taxonomy (NCBI): domain Eukaryota; kingdom Viridiplantae; phylum Streptophyta; class Magnoliopsida; order Poales; family Poaceae; genus Tuctoria; species Tuctoria greenei. Next base: position 3,361,109 of record JAYESD010000010.1, read on the forward strand.
AGTTTAGGTTCTTATTCCCATTACGAAACCGATCAAATGTCTTATGCATGTTATCAAGTTTATTGGACAGATCAAGGCAATTTTCACATGAAGTTTTTCCTTTTAATTTGCAATTGGAACAATATTGAACTTCATGAGAACGTAAAGCATTATTCAATATTGAAATTTCATTCATAGCATCTTTTAGTTTCTTATCAAGATTGTCACATGCAGGACAATGCAAATCATTTGTTGAACAGGAAGCATTTTTTTAGTTTTTATCATTAAGTGCAGCAAGCTCTCTGTTCTTTTCAATTTCTTCATCAAGTCTATCTAGAGTGGAGGAGTGTGCACTTCTTAATGTGGACAATTGTTCATAGATTAAGTCACATGAGGAACATGCATCATCACTAGGAATCAAAGTTTTTAAACGGTTAATTTCAGAGTCTAGTGATTCAATTTTAGCTGCATTATCCCTAAGCTTTTTGTCCTTTTTCTTGACAATAATAGTTGCACGAGAAATAGCATTACACATTTCATTGCAGGTAGAACATACCTCATCCTCTTCACTGTTGTGTTTTGCATCCTCCTGACTTGATCTTGATCTTGTTTTGCCCACCATGAAGCATAAGTTGGCCAGATCGTCATCATCTTCATCACTTTCAAAGTCTACATCACTTGAACTGAGTTCTTGAAGTGCGGTGATGAAGCTATTAATCATCTTGTGTCCTATGGTATCCTTCTTTTTCTTGTTGGGATTTCCAGAGGTGGTCTTGACCTTGTTCTTTTTTTCTTCACGGGTATTAGGACCTGAAAGGTTAGGGCATTCTGTACGAAAGTGTTCTGTCTTACCACATTCAAAACAGTGTTGAGGTCCGGAGCTTCCTCTCCTTCTAGTTCTCACATTTCACAATGCTTTTGAGAACCTAGTAGAGATTAGTGCTAACTCCTCTTCTGGAAATTCCTCGATCTGCTCCAGGGTTAGTGAGGACAACAAAGCAAGAGTATTGCAAGATGATGATTGGTCGGAGCTAGGCATATCATGTTGCAAGACAAAAGCAATAGACTTGTTGGGGTTTTTACGTGATATTATGTCAATTTCATGAGTTTTTAACTTGGAATATAGAACATCTAAAGTAAGTGTACTCATGACAGTAGATTCACGAATGGATGTAACTTTCATCTCCCAAATTGACATGTTTAATGCACTCAACAATTGCCTAGCATTTTCAGTATCTGAAAAATTAACATTGACACTATGCAAGTTGCTGAGAATCTTATTAAAGCGAGCAAAAAGGTCATCAATAGACTCACCGGGTTGCATCTCGAAGCGCATGTATTCTTTCTTGAACATGTCTTGTCTTACCTCCTTTATCGTGTTGGATCCTTCGTGGTAGTCACAAAGTGCTTTCCACACATCGTATGCAGATCGGAGGTGTGCAACACAGTCGAAGTCGTTTTGAGTTAATCCTTGTATGATCAAGTTCTGAGCCTTGTTGTTGTTGTCGACATCTCGCAGATTTGTAGCTGTAACTTGATCATTTGATGGCACTTCGTAAGGCTTGTATACCTTCTCCCATATTGCAAAGCCTTGTGCCTGGATGAAATCCTCCATGCGTGCCTTCCAAACCTGAAAATCAATACCAGCAAACACACAAGGTTTGGCGGAGTACTTCTCCATGATGATTAGTCAAAAACATGTGCAAATCATAAAGATTAGAGCACCGTGGCTCTGATACCAATTGTAGGATCCAAGAGCACGTGAAAAGCTACCAGAGGGGGGTGAATGGTAGATTTAAAAATCTTACGCAGCGGAAACAATTAAACCCCGACCCCTTCGGGAGAAAATGATCTGTTAAAGAAATCGTGTGTGAGACTAATTTAAACGTGTTTCACCGTGATAAAAGTGATAGATATCATAGAGAATCAAGTCACGAAGACAACACAACAAGAATCACTCAAAACTGTCGAGAAAAACTGAAGTTATGAGCGAAAGATCAAACAAAGGTCAACCTGCCCTACCCGAGAAAAAAACAGTTCTGGAACGCTGCAAAGAAACTCGTGTAGATTATAGACCACAAATCCAATGACCTTGAACTTTTGACACATGATATATAATCAAGTTGTGAAGACAACCCAAAAAGAATCACGTCAATTGGATTTGTAAAACTCGAGTTATGATAAAACCACCGACGAAAGGTAGTGCTGTCCAGAAACTCGATGAGCAAAACTTGTCTGGAACAAGTCGGACGAACAAGGCACAAAAGTTCCTTCAAACTACGAATTTTATTCAATAGAACACAAGAGGAACAGCCCCAAAGTCGTCTACCACGAGCTCTTGGCTCCCTTGCTTATATAACCAGCTCAAAAGCCAACTCAACTCAGATCAGAAACCTAATCCTACTCTGTTCATGAATCGTAACTTTCCATAACTGCTTAGGATTCTTCTATACGTAGATAGAAGCAATCTTAAGACTTCCAAAAACCTTAGAAACGTATCCCACATTCCTAAACAACTCAAATTCATGACCCACACTAAATCCTATCATAACCAACTCAAATCTTTCCATATTTGAGTCAAACCCGACTCAGCCACAGCCTGAGTCCATAACCTATTCGGTTGGACCTTTTCGACCAACTTTTTACGTCCACATCTCTTCATCACGTCTCGGAACCATGTAGCCACGTCCATGCACTCCTTGCACACGTGCAAACATCTTCCAATGACGTTCACGATACCTTCACATGCATTGTTCTTGATTCAATCATGTTGCGCAACTTCCTGATAAGCTCAACCACAATTCCTCCTGAATTTGGTTGTTAGAACCTCATATCCTCCCTGAGACTAGTCCAATGGATCCCATCACTAGCCATGTCTTGAACTCAAGCAATACCTGCACATGAATAAACAACCAATCCATACGAGCTCAAGTCCTCGACTTGACTCAAGTTAGTTCCAAACACAACACCTTACGTGAGAACCTCACATAAGCATGTTGCAAAACCACAGTAACACGATATCATGCATATAAACTAAAATGCAGCAAAAACTTAGCAAATGAATACTAAGCAATCTTTCCAACAATGTAAAGCAAGTTTGAAACATTTCACATTAAAAGCCAGAACATTGCGATCAAGCACTGGACCTTGCCAAAGCTAACCAAAACTAGTCGGAACTAGTCATCCCAAAAGTCGGAGCTAGAAAATCAACTCGGAGCTTAGCAAAAATACGCTGGAGCTATCAAAGACATGTCAGAGCTAAAGACAAAACTCACCGAAGCTAACCAAAGCTAGTCGGACCTTAATAAAAAGGTGTTTTGGTGATATTCAAAACTTTTATCGTCAAAGCAAGTGTATTCACTACAAGCCAATGTATTCAGCACACATAGGTCTTACACACACAAGCACTCAAGCAAGCACCAATCAAAATTCAGCAGACCACACTATTTAAAACTAATACGATTCTAAGCGTTCTTATTACAAAATACTCATAGGGGACTTAATTTCCTAACTGTGAGGCGGTGAGGGCGTCCTTGGCTGCGCGGATGTGATGGGGTTGCGCCATGGTCATGTAGGGGACCAGATTCTCTTAGGTGACCACGGTTCTCCTCTTGCTTCACATTCCTTCATCTACAAGTTGGCTTCCAAATGATCTAGCTCCTTGCGAAGGTAGTGGATCTCCCCTTGTGCGGTTGCATAGCGATTGCTCATGTCCAACAATATCTTTTGGGACCTATCCATTGCTGTAAAATTGTCTGAAGCTTCTTGTGGTCCAATTATCCTCCCTGTACCACTCTCCCGCTGAGGGTGCAGCTCGAATGTGGTGTTCTCAAGCTCAAAGCGGCGAGTATGGCACAAACTTGTGAGTGCCGCTCATGCAGCATCATCCATAGCATCCTTCTGAGTAGACCTCCAGGTGGGAGCATAATGCCGTGAGACCACTTTGTTGGTGTAGAAGATGAGAACCTCAGCATGCCATTCATCGCGTCCGGGATGAGAGACCCTCTTCACGAAGTAGTTAGCACACATGCAACAGGGATAAAGGAATTCCGTCAGTTCCCCCAATTCATGTCCTCCATCGGTTCCGGTAGTCCAAATCTCCTCAACTTGGGGAAACTGGGGGCTATTGTGTCCATTCTCATTCGCACCAGGTTATGATCCCCCTCCAGTTTCACCTCTGTTGTCCTCCTCATCTGAAGCTGGCACGTAGTACTCCTCATTAGGATCCTCATCCATGTTCTCCTCAAATGGCTCATACTCCTCCGGATCCTCCTCCATAGTGTTTGACTGGTTGGCTTCCTCCTCCTCAGGCTGGATGTTCCCCTCCTCTTGCTTCTGCTCGTCAAGCTCAATGGGGTTAAGTCCACTTCCAAGGGGCGGCGGACAGGTGCTCTTGCGGGCTGCACCCCTACTGATTGGCATCTATAGAAAATAAGAATACATTAGAGGAAAGAATAATGGAATATAAATCTGAAAATTGCAGCAGCTAAAATAACGGAAAAAGAGCGGTGCAGCTGTCCCAAAAGAACGAAAAAGAGAGGGAGAAAATGCAGCAGCCAACACAATAATTTTACCCACACATAACAGCGGCGAAACACACTTTTTTTCACGAAAATTTAAGCGGAAAAAACAGCAGCGAACAACATAAGACACGGCTGGAAATTGCATTGGAAACGCAGCGGCAATCGATACTTTTTGCAGCTGAAAATGAAGAAATAAAAACAGCAGCAAGAAATTTCGAAAATAGCAATTTAGAGAAGTGTTCTTATGTGCTCTAGAGTGTCCATTCTACCTAGGCTTGCGTCCTACGGTCAACGCGACTTTGATACCAATTTGTGACACCCGGTTCCGAATATGAACCAAATGTAATGCATATGTGTGCCCAGGAAGTTCATCACACATATACGGTTGCATCACAAACAATATACAGAATTTAACCATGTCTCAACTATTAAATAAGTACTTTATTACAATAATTCAATAGTTCACAAATGACAAAACTCTAATTAATGCAGCGGAAAATAAACTAAGCAGCACGACTCCAATCCACATGCAATTGACGCCGGTATGCAACCTAGTACTCTGCATGATCCTCAGGGTACTCCCAATTATCTCCAGTAGCTGTTGGGGGGATTGCAAAGGTGAGTACGTGTCGTACTCAGCAAGTGTGGAAAAAGATGACATGTGGCTAAACAAATGATTGGAATAAAATGGCTAATTGTAGAAAAGTACATTTCAGAAACATGTAAAAGCAGCCTATCATGTCTATGTGAGTTTATTTCCCTTCATGACCCAAGTAATTATCATACCATAAATCCAACAATTCTCATTTACCATCACAATTCATTTAATACCAGCCAACCATTAATTTAATACCATATGCCAATTCTATATTCTCTCATGTACCGACTATACTCAAGTGACAAACCAAACCATACCAACCATCCCAAAATTCCAAGTCCAATTCTAATCATGTAGGTCATCTAGGTGCTCTTAACCGGAAGCACGGCTATCGTGATAGTTTTTAACACTCTGCAGAGGTTGTAGCACTTTATCCACATGTTCGTGATTTCGTCACCTTTTGATGACTAAGAACCTCTATGTTAACCTGTCACACTTTCGTTGGTGTGCGGCCAAGAGATCACAAAATAGCCTTTCAAAAGGGACTACTAGTATGTACGGGCCCATTAAGGTTTCACCGGCAGACTTGAATCTCCATTCTCCCACCCATAGGCCCCCTCGTGTGCTATGCGGATCCCAGGGTAGCCCTCCTCGACTCCCATTCCCCGTGCCATCCAATGGTCCATACAATACTAGCAGCGCTCCTAATTATTCAGCTACGCCGCACTCATACTTGGCCTTGTGGTGGCACTATTGTCCTGGCATATTCTCGCATGAACCGGTCCTTAGATCTAAGGCAAGCAAAACCACCATATCATCCAACACATTCGACAAAACCATGCTTGCTTAGATCTCCTAAATTCCATGTTGCTAAATTAATCATCATCTTATTACTATCCCAAGTTCTCATATTTAAAGTTGTCAACCACATTATTTAAGTTACCCATAACCCATGTAGCGATGCGGTGCAAAAAGGAAAATATCCATACCCTACTCATCATGTATATCCCGGCGACAAGGGGTGGCAAACAACGCTAGTAAACTCCTACGTATGGGTTTCCCATCATATTGACACGAGCATGCGAGTTCGCAAACAAAACATTTAATAAAATGGGATCAATATGATCAAGGACACTTGCCTTGCTCCAACGGATGGGGTTGCTCAAGCGCTTCAAAGTCTTTGTTCTGGAAATCCTTGTATGCAGCCTTTTGAGCACGTCCCTCTACGTGTGGTTACACATGCAAGAAAATACATACAAATCATCATAATGCACACATAATAATCAACATGCAATGACATGCATGCATGCACAATTCAATAATTAATAACTACAGTTGTTTATTAATTAGATGCAACTAGTTTGTACGTGTTCATATGAGTTTACGGGGTTTTAGCGAGAATTAGTGCTGCTGAAAATTAAAAGATGGTGTGACTACGATCAATTTACGTCTATTAGATTCAATGCGTTCGCTAAAATTCGCATCGGAAAACGTGTCCTACCGTCGATGTGGTGGCTTCGACGATCGCGGGATGGGGACGACGTGTAGATGAAGTAGATGGCGCAAGGGTCCTCCGGTGGCACGACGACGGTGACGCGACGAACTCCGGTGGACGATGGCACCCTCCTCTTCTCTTCTTTTTTCCTTCCTCTCTTTCCCTGGAGGCACAGCCTCTGGTGTCTTTTCTACGTTGCTAGGGCTTTTTCCCTGGTGGCGGCGTTGCTTCTGGTGTCGAGGGAAAAGAATACGAAACCTAGGGTTGTATATATAGGCGATGGCAGGGACGAAATGACCAGAGGCCGACTCGGCCTGGGACCAGCGCGGGCGGGTGGCTCGATCAGCGCGCGTCTGACCCGGCCATGGGGCCAGCGCGGGGCCAGCGCAGGCGGCGGCTCGGCCAGGCACGTGGGCCCTGGCGCGTGCGGGAGTGGGCGGCGCAAGCGCGCTGGGCGCATGCGGGAGGTGCGGTGTGGGGGCGCGCCGGTTGGGCCGGCTCGGCCTGGCCGGCGGGGCGGTGGTTGACTTTTTTTTCTTTTTTTTCTTTACATATATTATTACTATATATATTATTTATTTATATTTTATTTTTTGTTATTTTTTGTTTAGGTTTCAAAAATATATATATTTTTTATTTTTATATTTGTCCCCTAATACATGTTTTATATTTTTATTTTCATTTTCTTCTTTTTGCTACACATGTTTGTACATGTATGTTTTATACTTTATTATCTTTCTTTTATTCTATTAATGTTTAATGCATGAACATGTATGCAATGCATGATGCAAAAATTAAGGGTGTTACAACTACATCTTCGACGACATCATCAACATCTCCCATACTCCCAACCGATCATGTGGATACGCTCCATACATCATGTACGTGATCGAGAAGATCTCTGGACTCACCTTCAAGAAAGACATAATTCACCGGAGACTTCGACCTCAACTCCCTCCTCCAGAGCCAGCTGCTCCTAGGAGGAATAATGCGGATCCTCCCACTTCTTCCTCTCGCTTTGTGCCATCTCCTCCGCCACCTCCGCCTTCATCACAATGCGGGAGTGGCTTTCTCATGTGCTTCAAGGCCATTTTCTCTTCTTGCTGGAAGGCGGAAGTTGGACAACGTCGCATGGAGCGTCGCCAAGAGAAGTATCTCAAGGCAGTGTCTGACAAGTTGGACATTCCCATGTCTCCCGCAGAGGAAAGTGATGGGGAGGTCACTCCATTCCCGGAGTTCACCGTCGGGGAGCTCGCTCAATTTGGTGAAGATGGTACTTCCACTGTAGTCCCGACCGATGATGATGATGATGCAAATGTTGATCCGGAGGCCACACAGAGCGATAGCGGGCGCCGAGGCGGAGATGATGACGACGACTCAAATGATGAGTAGACCTAAGGGCTCTTCCTCTCTTCTTTTCCTTTTTGGTGTCTTGATGCCAAAGGGGAAGAGATTAGTGGATGGGGCACTTAGATAGGGGGATAGATTGAGTGGGAGAGTTTAATTGATCCAAGATTGGACTTATGTTTGCATGACTTATGTTTGTATGTTTAAAGCTTAAATTTTTGTAAAACTTAATTTATATCAATTGTGACGTTATGCTTGAGTTACATGCTTGTCTTGCATATTTGTTGCTTTATCACAACCCATGAGCACATAGCCTAGGAACCCCACCATAACATGTATATGTATGAAAACTCCCTCAATCTCTCTTACTCATGATGCATATATTGAGGGGGAGTCACTCATACAATTACTTGTTATGAAAACAAATTATTATCCTTTTTGTCGAAGTCTTAATGTGTTGTCATCAATCACCAAAAAGGGGGAGATTGAAAGTGCATCTAGGCATCCCCGTGGGTTTTGAATGATTAATGATGACAATTAAGAGTCTAATGAGCTAAGTTGATTTTAAGCACAGGTACAATGATTGAAATGAGATGAAACCCTCCAAAAAGGAAAAGGAGCCAACGGGCGTCAAAGGCTCAAGAGTAGAAATTAGGGTTTCTATGAAGATGAGCTTATATGAGCTATGTCATGTGAAAGGGTGGATGTATCATGCGTATTGAGATCATACCAAGGGGCTCAAAGTGGTGGTTTATTGAAACACCTAAGTGAGAAGCCAAAAATGATAGAAACCCTAGGAGGCCGGACTAGTCCGGCCAGGCAGACCAGTCCGTTTTGAGATGGACCAAATATCTTTGGAGTGAATCTGAGTGAATTTGGAGCTAAGTCCGAGAAGTCCGGACTTGTCTGTTTTTGGACGGACCAAAGCTCTCTGGAAAAGTTCGGACTTGTCCGTTTGGGTACGGACCAATCCGTTTGAGACTTAGTGAGATCATCTGAGAGAAACCCTAGTGGGCCGAACTAGTCCGCCCTCTGTGGCCGGACTAGTCTGTGCCAGTCCAGTTGAGTTCGTTTTGGGACGGACTAAACCTTTCTATCCTACTTCGGACTAGTCTGTTGTCTAATGACCGTTTGAATTGGGAAATTTGGCGGGTAGCGTGATGATCACCGCGTAGTGCGACAATTGTCGGGAACTGACCAGAAGTCAATGGTCCCATAAGGCGGACTAGTCCGGGTCCAGAGGTCGGACTAGTCCGCCCTTCTGCTGAGGTCAGTAGAAGGGGCTCGAGACCCCTATTAAAAGGGGACCCCCGGCCTCATTTGTATAAGTCTTGAACCCTAGCGCCGCCACAAGCATCCTAGAGCCTTCCAAAGCCTTCTACTCGTCCTACTAACCCTCTATGAGTAAATCCTAAAGACATTAGGGTTTGGGGAGGAAAGTAAAGGAAGATTATCGCGCTTTGGCTCTCGGTTTGATCTCTTGCACATTTTGTTGTGTTTTGTGGCTTGTGTGAGTTGAGCTTCGTGTGCTCCTCATTGTATTGATTTGTGAGAGCCTCAAATTGTGAGCAGCCCCATCAAACTTGGTGATTACCCATTGATATAGTGGAATCCAAGCCGTCCATCGTGGTGGCTTGGTGAGAGAAGGGTCAAGTGAGACCCTCAATGTGGATTTAGGCTTCTTCATGGAGGTGAACCACGGGATAAATCTTGACTCACTTGTCTTTTACTTTTCGTGATCACTAGTAATGCTATTAGGGTTCTTATTGCTCATATTGCTCTTCACATTGATCATTGTTGAAAACTTGTGATCTAAGTGTCTTAACTTCACAATGTGAACTGTACTAGTTTACCACATATTGCTTATGTATTTGGTGAACTTAAATTCCTCAAATAACTTGTAGAAACCAAGTTTTTAGGTTTTCACCCTGTGCTGAGCGGACTAGTCCGGCCCTGTCCAGACAAGTCCGGCCTCAAGAATTTAATCTCGTTTGATTAAGTCATTTCAGGTATTATTGCCTATTCACCCCCCTCTAGGCGACTTTCAGTTACATGTATATATATACCTACACACGTATGCCTATTTGTACATAAAATATAATGCACCAATAAGAATACACAATATAAAATTTAATATATATGCAAACAAACACATATACGTGAGGATTAAAATAATGACCAAAACAAAATCTTCCACTCCTCCCTTCCTCCCAGATCAACGAAATACTCATTCTGAAGCCTATCCTTGTTCGAGGTCACCATGCACACTGCTCGTGCAGTAATGTAGGATCGAAGAGCACGTGAAAAGCTACCATAGGGGGGTTGAATGGTAGATTAAAAAATCTTACGCAGCGGAAACAATTAAATCCCAACCCCTTCGACAGAAAAACGATCTGTTAATGAAATAGTTTGTGAGACTAATCTAAACGCGTTTCACCATGAAAAAAGTGATATATATCAGAGAGAATCAAGTCACAAAAACGACACAAAAAGAATCACTCAAATCCGTCGGGAGAAACTCAAGGTATGATCGAAAGATCGAACAAAGGTCAATCTGTCCTACCCGAGAAAAACAGTTTTGGAACACTGCAAAGAAACTCGAGTAGATGAGAAACCACAAATCCAATGACCGTGAAATTTTGACAGATGATAGAAAATTAAGTTGTTAAGACAACCCAAAAAGAATCACGTCAATCAGATCTGTAAAACTCGAGTTATGATAAAACCACCGAAGAAAGGTAGTGCTGTGCAAAAACTCAATGAGAAAAACTTGTTTGGAACAAGTCGGATGAACAAGGCACAGAAGTTCCTTCAAACTACGAATTTTATTGATCAAACCATAAGAGGAACAGCCCCAAAGTCGTATCACACGAGCTCTGGCCTCCCTTGCTTATATAATCAGCCCTTAGGCCAACCCAATCTCAACTAGGACTCCAATCCTACTCAAATCACGAATCAAAACTTTCCATAACTGCTTAGAACTCTTCTATATGCAGATAGAAGCAGTATTAAGACTTCCAAACACCTTAGTAATGTATCCCACATTTCTAAAACAACTCAAATTCGTGACCCACATGAAATCCTATCATAACCAACTCAAATCTTTCCATATTTGAGTCAAACCTGACTCAGCCGCAGCCTGAGTCCATAACCTAGTCGGTAGGACCTTTCTGACCAATTCTTTACGTCCACATCTCTTTATCACGCCTCGGAACCATGTAGCCACGTTCATGCACTCCTTGAACATGTGCAAGCATATTCCAATGACACCCACGATACCTTCATATGCATTGTTCTTGATTCAAACATGTTGCTCAACCTCTCGATCAACTTAACCACAATTCCTCCAAACTTGGTTGTTGAACCTCATCTTCTCCCTAAGACTAGTTCAATATATCCCATCACCAGCCATGTCTTGAACTCAAGAAACACCTGCACATGAACAAACAACCAATAATTATGAGCACAAGTCCTCGACTTGACTCTCGTTAGTTCCGAAACTACAACATCTTACGTGAGCACCTCAAATAAGCATGTTGCAAAACATAGCAAAAACGATATCATCCATATCAACCAAAATGTATCAAAAACTTAGCAAATAAATACTAAACCATATTTCCAATTATGTAAAGCAAGTTCAAGATAATTCACAGTAAAAGCAGGAATGTTGCGATCAAGCTCCGAACCTTGCCAAAGCTAACCGGAGCTTGAGCTGAAGCTTACCAAAGCTAGTACAACCTAGCGCCGGAGCTTACCAAAGCTAGTACAACCTAGCGTCGGAGCTTGCCAAAGCTAGTCGGAACTAGTCAACCCAAAAGCCGGAGCTAGAAAAACGTGTCGAAGTTAACCAACATAAGTCAGACCTAACAAAACATATTGGAGCTTAACAACGACATGCCGGAGCTATCAAAGACATACCGGAGCTAAAGAGAAAGCTCACCGGAGCTACCCAGAAACATGTCGGACCTAGACAAAGAAAGTCGGACCTATTGTCGGACCTTGCAGTAGCTCGGATCTAGAGTCGGACCTTGCTGAAAAGATGTTAAGGCAACCTTCAAAATTTTTATTGTCAAAGCCAATGTATTCAGCACACATAGGTCTCACAATCTCCCCCTTGATGAATGCATTGGCAACATAATTTAAAATCAGAACATTGGCTTATTCACATTAAAGGTTTTGAAAACAATTTCTCCCCCTTTTTAAAACAGAAATAAAATGAGAAGAAAAACAAATTCTCCGCCTGAGAAGAATCGTGCCAAAACAATTGTGAATATGTGCAATGTGTAATCAATTTCTCCCCTTGCATACTTATCTTTAAAAATTCACATATTATATCTCCCCCTTTGACAATGTATTCAGCAAGGTACAAAAGAGAAAAATTAATTGTTATGGGCATATTATAACATATACATAAAACAAAGCTCATCCAAGTAATACTATCAAGTAACTTACACTATCACAACAGTGAGATACATAAAGTAGTGCAAACCATGATAGAGATCGAATGTAATTTTCAATTTAAGCAAGTCATGATCTCACAAACTTAACTATTTCAAGACCTGAAAGCATGACACTTGTTGCTGCATTTTATTATTTTTCAAAGCACAAATTTTGATCATATGATATTTGCAAGAGATTATATGCACATCTGCCTTATTCTAACCAACCAAGCCAATCCTATGTCATTTGACAATCAGAAGCTTAAGGACATGGTTTTAGTCATACACAACTTCTTTCAAGTTCATATCTAAGTGCAATGATAAGCCATCTCAAAAGAAGAAGTGCGATGCATGCATATTCTCTTGATCTATTCTCAACTTATATTTGTTCATAAAAACTCAACATGTGAGTTGATTACTTGATTAATTCTTTATGATTAAAAGCACTTGTGAGCATGCAACAAGTTCAAAACAGCAAGAAAGTTCGACCATGACCAGATTTAGTGTAAGTAATTATTCCAATTACTAAACATGGCAAAAACTACAAAATGTATAACACGAGTAATGTAGTAAGAATTTTCAGCATGTAAAAGGAATCACAAAGTCATATATGTATGAAATACTATGCTCATATTATTTTAATTTCAGATTCACACATAGACTTCTCAAGTTTCAAAACTCCCCCTCAATGTAAGCCATGAGGATGCATAACCCCTATTTCACTACGAATAAAACAAAAACGAGTGAAATCCAATGGTTTTGTAGAAATGTCAGCCAATTGTTGTTCGATATCTACATGGTGAAGCACAATGTTTCCTTTTTCAACATTATCATGGAGAAAATGATACCTAATGTCAATGTGCTTAGTTCTAGAATGTTGCACGGGGTTTTTAGCAATGCAAATGGCACTAGTGTTATCACAAAACATTGGAACACTATCTAGATCAACCCCATAGTCCTTAAGTGTTTGAACAATCCAAAGAATTTGTGAGCAAGCACAAGCAGCGGCTACATATTCAGATTCAACTGTGGATTGTGCAACTGAGTTTTGTTTCCTAGAGGACTAAGCAATAAGTGAATTACCAAGAAAATGACAGGCACCAAAAGTGCTTTTCCTATCAATCCTACAACCCCCAAAATCCGCATCCGAAAAAGATTTCAAAGTAACGGTTGAGGAAGAAGGAAGAAAAATACCAAATTCTTGAGTTCCCTGTAAGTACCTGAGAATCCTTTTGACGGCTTGACGATGTGAAGCACGTGGGGAGTCTTGAAACTGTGCACAAAGACATACAATGAATTGTATGTCCGGTCTTGATACCGTGAGGTACAAAAGTGATCCGATCATGCTTCTATATTCTTTTTGATCCACGGGTTCACCATCTTCATCAAGTTCAAGTGTTGTTGCTGTTCCCATTGGTGTCCGAAGAGACTTGCTTTTGTCCACGTTGAAGCACCTTAGGAGGTCTTTTGTATACTTCGTTTGATACACAAAGGTACCCTCCTTAGTTTGCTTTATTTGCAGCCCCAAAAAGTACGTGAGTTCTCCCATCATACTCATCTCAAATTCTGAACTCATCATAGCTGAAAACTTGGACACAAAATCATGAGAAGCACAACCAAAGATAATATCATCCACATACACTTGAACGAATAATGAGTCATTGCCATGTTTAAGCACAAAAGGAGTTTTATCAACCTTGCACATGGTAAACCCCTTTTTAAGTAAGAATGTTTTTAACCTATCATACCATGCTCTAGGGGCTTGTTTGAGACCGTACAAGGCTTTGGACAGTTTGTAAACATGATTAGGAAAATCTGGATTTTAAAAACCCGGTGGTTGTTTAACATAAACCTCCTCATCTATGTAGCCATTAAGAAAAGAACTTTTAACATCCATTTGATATAGCTTAAAACCTTTAGATGCAGCAAAAGCTAACAAAATTCTTATGGCTTCTAATCTAGCAACAGGAGCAAAAGTTCCATCAAAATCTAGACCTTCAACTTGAGTGAAGCCTTGAGCAACCAACCTAGCCTTATTCATAACCACAACCCCATCCTCACTTTGTTTATTTATAAACACCCATTTAGTTCCAATTAAAGTGTGACCTTGAGGTGGATGTACAAGTTTCCAAACATTATTTCTTTCAAAATTTTCTAACTCTTCTTGCATGGCAATAATCCAAGATTCATTAGTGAGTGCGTGTGATATATATTTGGGTTCAAAAGAAGCAACAAAAGCAGAATGAGCATGAGAGTTTGGATTGCAAAACCTGGACCGTGTGACTCGTTCGTGCAAGCTTCCAATAATTTGTTGTGGAGGATGACTTTTGAGAACCCGGAGGGGAGTTGACACTTCACAAGCTTCTTCTTCATGTTTATCACAAATTGATGAGCTTGTGAATTGAGGAGGATCTGGACCAGCAATGGTGGTCGTCGGTGTTGGCTGTGAATCAAAATCAGAAGCTGGAACAATGTCATTAGCTGCTGAATTTTCGAACAGCAGCACCACTTCTTCCTCATCTTCAACGAAAATGCTCTCCCCCTGCGGATATGGATCCGGAACTACAATGTTTGAGCTAGTACCTGTGCTAGCTTCATCAAAAGACACCTCACAAGTCTCCACAATTTTGTTAGTGTCAAGTAAAAGCACATGGTAGCCTCTAGTATGAGATGGATAACCAAGAAACATGCCATCAATGGATCTAAGTTCAAATTTATCAAGATTACCATGTTTCTTAACAAAGCATTTGCAACCAAAGACCCAAAAGTGTGTAACACTAGGCCTATGTCCAAACCGGAGCTCATATGGTGTTTTACCTAGCTTATTGTGCAAGAAAACTCGATTTGAGACATAACAAGCGGTTGCAATCGCATCAGCCCAAAATTTCCTAGGTGTTTGATATTCATCAAGCATAGTCCTAGCCATCTCAATTAAGGTTATGTTCTTTCTTTCTACAACACCATTTTGTTGAGGTACATATGGTGAAGAAAATTGATGATCTATTCCATTTTCAGCACAAAAGTGATCAAAAGATTGATTTTTAAATTCGGTTCCGTTATCAGTTCTAATTGCTTCTAAAGATCCTGGGTGATCAATTGATAATCTAAGAAATAAAGTTCTAAAGTGACTAAAATCTTCATTCTTAGATGCCATAAAGTAATCTCAAGAGTATCTAGAATAATCATCAACAATCACAACAACAAACCATTTGCCTCCGAAGGATTGAACGCGTAAAGGTCCTACGGTGTCAAGGTGCAAAAGTTGACCCGGTTTAGTTGTCATGATCATTGTGAGAAGAGTATGTGAACCTGCAACCATCTTAGCATGTCTACAAGAAGAGCACACAATTTCTTTGTCCCCTTTAAGCTTAGGCAGCCCACATATGCGATCAAGAGCACTAACACGCGTGAGATGATCAAAGCCTACGTGACCAAGTCTACGATGCCAAAAATATAAATCTTTGGAATCATTAGAAACTACACACCTATGCTTAGAGGAAGACATATCAAAATAAGCTTTAAAAACACTTCCAAATCGTGACATGTTAAAAATAAGCTCACTGTTTGAATTTACAACTTTGCATCAATTTTTTATGAAAATAATTTCCAGATTTTCATCTTGCAGTTGTGAAACAAAAAGCAAGTTGTATTTCAAATTTTTAACAAGTGCCACATCCTTCAAAGTGTAGTGATTATTTACTCTAACCGAACCCTAAGCAATTATAGGAGTTGAAGAATTATCGGCAAAAGTAACATTCTCTACACGTGACACAAAAGAGAGGGAGGAGAAACATTCTTTGTTATCGGTCATGTGGCGTGAGCAAGCTGAATCCACAATCCAAATGTTCTCCTTCCTCAAGCGTGTAACCTGTATAGAAGCACAATACGTTGATGACTCAATACTGGGGTTAGTCAAAAGGCATTTAAGAATCCAGTACTGAGTCACACGACGTCCAATAGGAATAATACGCGAAAGCTGAGATAAAACAACAGGTTTATGAGCCAAACCTTGAGGATTTTTGTACCCAACTACTGTCCTACGAGATGTTACATGTGTAGCACAAAAAACAGTAGGTTTGGGAGCAACCTTTGCATGTTTTCAACTCATTACAGCAGATTGTATGTTCCTATCATTCGATTTAGAAAGTGCAGCAAATTTTGCATGAAAGTTATGAGATCTAGCAATCATTCTTTCCTTTTTCTGTTGTTTAGCTAGTCTATAACAAAAGTCTATGACATGACCATCTCTACCATAGTAGGTACAATGAAATTTAACTTTGTGTTCATGTCTAGATGAGCAAGTAACATTTTTATTTGAAACCGAACGTGACAACACTCCTGTAGATTTAAAAAGCACCCCTTTTGGTTTAGGAACTGTTTTAATCAAACCACTTCCTAATGACTTTACAATTTTAGGTGGATGTGCCTTAGCATGAGCATGAGAATCAAAACCTAAACTAGTTTTATCATTGCAAGACTTGGAAGAATTCAGCAACAAGTTTAGGTTCTTATTTCCATTACAAAATTGATCTAATGTCCTATGCATGTCATCAAGTTTATTTGACAGATCAAGGCAATTTTTACATGAAGTTTTTTCTTCTAATTTGCAATTGGAACAAAATTTAACTTCATGAGAACATAAAGCATTGTTCAATACAGAAATTTCATTCATAGGATCTTGTAGTTTCTTATCAAGATCATCACAAGTAGAACAATGCAAATCAAATATAGAACAGCTAGCATCTTTTAAGTTTTTATCATTAAGTGTCGCAAGCTCTCTATTCTTTTCAATTTCTAACTCAAGTTTATCAAGTGTGGAGGTGTGCGCACTTCTTAATGAGGACAATTGTTCATATATTAAATCACATGAGGGACATGCATCATCACTAGGAATCAAAGTTTTTAAACGGTTGATTTCATATTCTAGTGATTCAATTTTAGCAGCACTATCCCTAAGCTTTTTGTCCTTTTTCTTAACTATAATAGTGGCACGAGAAATAGCATCACATATTTCTTCGCAAGTAGGACATACCTCTTCATTGTCGCTGTTGTGTTCTGCATCCTCCATACTTGATCTTGATTTGCCCGCCATGAAGCACAAGTGTGCCAAAACATCTTCATCTTCATCACTTCCAATTTCCACATCGCTTGAGCCAAGTTCTTGAAGTGCGGAGATAAAACTGCTCACCAATTGACGTCCTATAAAACCCTTCTTTTTCATCGTATCTTTTGCAGAGGAGTGCTTTGTCCTTGTTTGCTTTTCATCCCGAGAAGTAGGACCTAAAAGGTTAGGGCAATCTGAATGAAAATGTCATGTCTTACCACATTTGAAACATTGTTGAGGTCCAGAGCTTCCTCTCTTTCTAGTTCTCACATTTTGCAATGCTTTTGAGAACCTAGTAGAGAGAAGTACTAGCTCCTCCTTTTGAAACTCCTCAATCTGTTCAAGGGTTAGAGAGGACAACAAAGCAAGTGTACCATAAGATGAAGATTGACTGGAGCTAGGCATGTCACATTGAGAAACAAAAGCAATAGACTTATTGGGGTTCTTACATGATATTATGTCAATTTCATGAGTTTTTAACTTGGAATATAGCACATCTAAAGTAAGTGTACTCATGACAGTAGATTCACGAATAGATGTGACTTTCATCTCCCAAATTGACATATCTAATGCACTTAACAATTTCCTAGCATTTTGAGCATCTGAAAAATTAACATTGACACTACGCAAGTTGCTGAGAATTTTATTAAAGCGAGCAAAAAGGTCATCAATAGACTCACCGGGTTGCATCTCGAAGCGCATGTATTCTTTCTTGAACATGTCTTGCCTTACCTCCTTGATCTTGTTGGATCCTTCGTGGTAGTCACAAAGTGCTTTCCACACATCGTATGCAGATTGGAGGTGTGCAACATGGTCGAAGTCGCTTTGAGTTAATCATTGTATGATCAAGTTTTGGACCTTGTTGTTGTTGTCGACATCTCTTAGATTTGTAGTTGTAACTTGATCGTTTGATGGCACTTCGCAAGGCTTGTATACCTTCTCCCATATTGCAAAGCCTTGAGCCTGGATGAAAGCTTCCATACGTGCCTTCCAAACCAGAAAATCAATACCACTAAACACACAAGGTATGGCGGAGTATTTCTCCATAATGATTAGTAAGAAACACGTGCAAATCACAAAGATTAGAGCACCGTGGCTCTGATACCAACTTTAGGATCGAAGAGCACGTGAAAAGATACCAGAGGGGGTGAATGGTAGATTAAAAAATTTTACGCAGCGGAAACAATTAAATCCCAACCCCTTCGGCAGAAAAACAATCTGTTAATAAAATAGTGTGTGAGACAAATCTAAACATGTTTCACCATGAAAAAAGTGATAGATATCAGAGAGAATCAAGTCACGAAGACGACACAACAAGAATCACTCAAATCCATCAAGAGAAACTCGAGTTACGATCAAAAGATCTAACAAAGGTCAATCTGTCCTACCCGAGAAAAACAGTTCTGGAACACTGCAAAGAAACTCATGTAGATTAGAAACCACAAATCCAATGACCGTGAAATTTTGACATATGATAGAAAATTAAGTTGTTAAGACAACCCAAAAAGAATCACGTCAATCGGATCTGTAAAACTCGAGTTATGATAAAACCACCGAAGAAAGGTAGTGCTGTGCAGAAACTCGACGAGAAAAACTTGTCTGGAACAAGTCAGATGAACAAGGCACAAAAGTTTCTTCAAACTACGAATTTTATTGATTAAACCATAAGTGGAACAGCCCCAAAGTCATATCGCACGAGCTCTGTCCTCCCTTGCTTATATAACCATCCCTTAGGCCAACCCAATCTCAACTAGGACTCCAATTCTACTCAAATCATGAATCGAAACTTTCCATAACTGCTTAGGACTCTTCTATAAGCAGATATAAGAAATATTAGGACTTCCTAACACCTTAGGAACATATACCACATTCCTAAAACAACTCAAATTCGTGATCCACACGAAATTCTATCATAAGCAACTCAAATCTTTCCATATTTGAGTCAAACCTGGCTCAGCCGCAGCCTGAGTCCATAACCTAGTCGGTAGGACCTTTCCGACCAATTCTTTACATCCATATCTCTTCATCAAGCCTTGGAACCATGTAGACACGTCCATTCACTCCTTGACACGTGCAAACATATTCCAATGACGTCCACGATACCTTTATATGCATTGTTCTTGATTCAAACATGTTGCGCAATCTCTCGATCAACTCGACCACAATTCCTTCGAACTTGGTTGTTGAAACTCATCTTCTCCCTAAGACTAGTTCAATGGATCATGTCACCAGCCATGTCTTGAACTCAAGCAACACCTGCACATGAAAAAACAACCAATACTTCCGAGCACAAGTCCTCGACTTGACTCTCGTTAGTTCCAAAACTACAACATCTTACGTGAGCACCTCACATAAGCATGTTGCAAAACATGGGAAAAACAATATCATCCATATCAAACAAAATGCATCAAAAACTTAGCAAATAAATACTAAACAATCTTTCCAACAATGTAAAGAAAGTTCGAGACAATTCACAGTAAAAGAAGGAACGTTGTGATCAAGCTCCAAACCTTGCCAAAGCTAACTGGAGCTTGAGCCGAAGCTTACCAAAGCTAGTACAACCTAGCGCCAGAGCTTACCAAAGCTAGTACAACCTAGCGCCGGAGCTTGCCAAAGCTAGTCGGAACTAGTCAACCCAAAAGCCGGAGCTAGAAAAACATGTTGGTGCTAACCAACATAAGTCGGACCTAAAAAACCATATTGGAGCTTAACAACGACATGCCGGAGCTATCAAAGACATGCTGGAGCTAAAGACAAAGCTCACCGGAGCTACCCAGAAACATGTCGGACCTAGACAAAGAAAGTCGGACCTATTGTCGGACCTTGCAGTAGCTCGGATCTAGAGTCGAACCTTGCTAAAAAGATGTTACGGCGGCATTCAAAACTTTTATTGTCAAAGCCAATGTATTCAGCACACATAGGTCTCACAAGGAACACCGTCTCGATCCAAAGTACTCCATCAACCCTCAAAGTCAATAATAAATAATTAAATACATAAATAAACCAAACAAAACAAAACAAAACGAACTCCAAATAATAAAATATAAATATATCCATATAATAACAATAATAAACAAGCACTAATTAAAAAACATAGTACTTAAAATCCTATTTAAGTGGGGTAGGATTTTAGCAGACCTAAAAGACCATAAACAAACAGTGTGGATCATACCTGGCAAGGATTTACAACCTGTGCCAACTGCAAGATCACTACGGTGAAGCATATTGAGATAATGATAAGAGGTTAGCCACAAGAGCTCCCATGGAATTCATGACACGTAGTTTGGAAGATACACCCGTGGAACGTATGTCGAAAATGTATACATGATCAGATATAGATCTGAAAGGTTTACAAGGAATGGAACCATACATAGGCATGAAGTTTCTAACCACGACAACACCCAAAGCGACACTGAGGGCAAAGAGATCCTATCAAATGGACACATATTGATTGATCAAAGACAAGAGACATACCCATAAGCTACAAGAAGGGATTTTCCAACTAAGATCATCACCTTATGGAACCCCAGTGTTGTGGTCAAGTAGAAAGAAAACAAGCTCAGTACGTGCATCATCTACCGAACATCGGATGAAGTAGCAGAAATACCTGTCACCTTTAGTCGATGACTTGCTTAAGCAGTTAAGAGAGTTAGGTACACCTCTGATTTGGGATCAAGTTAACACCAATTCAAGATCATATATGCTCACATCATGAAGTCGGTTCTCGCGACCAAATGTGGAAAGTACGAGTTTCTACGGTGACGCCCTTCGTACTGACCAACACCATAGTCTGCTTATGGAGTCGTATGGGCAAGATAGCAGTGGAGGAGCTAGTAGAAAACCTTCCTTGGACAAGCTCTAAAAGCCAAAGTCATGGTAGTGGACCCCACAAAGTCCAAAGATGTCACCTTTCGGGACCCTGTACGGTACAAAATATCGAGCAGCACTAGTATGGTCAGAGATGAAAGAACGTCATTCTATGGCTCCGCCCGTAGTATGGACCCTAAGAGGTAGAAATAAGAACCAGAGGTAGTCAACAGTAACAGTAAACGAACAACCATCGTAAGAATTCACCCACCATGGTAGTGATTGCGTGTACCCTAGGGAGACACCAGCGTGGGGTACAAACGAATTTTTGAGACTAAGGCATGTTGCCTCCATGACCAGTCAGACCAGTTAAGATAATAGGGTTCACAACTTAATACCATGAGTACCAGACAAAGATCTTAGATACACACCATCAAGATGTGCCATCACGCATAGGACACATACTAAAACCTGAATGGCAAGTACCGCTTGACGTAATGGGCCAACAATCTGATGCGGTAAATTGAGCACTAGTCGTACAAATACACAAACTTGTGGCACGGTAAACAAAAGCAACTACAGTACAGTGATGTCAAGGTCAATTAGGAAACAACCATCTCAAGGCAGAAAAGATAAAATAAATTTCTACCTGCCTAAGACAACCTTCAAATCTCGAGGACGAGATTCTATTTAAGGGGGTAGATCTGTCACAGCCTAAATTTTAACTAAAGATAAAGATCACTCCAAATTAAAAATTTTGAGCAAGTCGTGAGCAAACATTAATCGTCAATAGAAAATCAGGGCGAACGGATGTACAAATACGAACACATACACATGTAAAGATAAGTTCACCCTAAATCAAACTAGGCCGGTAAAGCGGAACAGACTACTAAAAAAGTATCATAGAGTTTTATAGTGATTCAAAACTGAAAATGGAAAACCAATAAACATGAACTCAACTCAAATTATAAGCTTAAGGTATAGGGATTAAAATAAAAGTGACCAAGTAAATGGAGCTAGGAAACCCTAATTCACAAGATGAGGGGACAGGTTGAATTTAAACAAAATTCAAATGAAAAGGTCTGGTTAAGCGCAATCCTAACCAGAATATATTTTAAAACGAGAGGCAGTAATTAAATAACACATATAAGTATATATATATGTGTATATATATATATATATATGTGCCAAATAAACATTTTAATAAACAAATCAAATTGGAATTCAAATTCTAAATGAATGGGGAAAGGAAATAAAAAGAGAAAAAAAAAAGCAAAGCCCACCTTCTCTCCTCCAGCGGCCCAGCCTTCCCCCTTCCCTTTTCTTTGCGCGCGGCCTGTCCTCTCTGGACGCAGCCCACTTCCCTCTTCTCTCCTTCCCCTAGGCCACTTCTCCCCGAGCGTGCAGCCCTGCCCAGCCCAAGGTCGAAAAGACCTTTCTTCCACCTATGGCAGCTGTCTTCGCCGCCTGCGCCCAGGAAACGCGTCGATGCCCGCCTTTTTGCCCAATTCGTCTCGTCCCCGTCGCGTCGCTCAGCTGGATGTCTGTCAAGCTGTTGCCTATCTCCTTTTTCCTCCTCGCCATCATGGGCACGACGAAATGTGCGCGCCACGGAACTAGCAAACTGCCTCAGGCCACCGCCATGAGAACCGCATCGGGCACCTATAAAATGGTCCCCCTCCCCTTCATTCTCACGTGATAAATCTTCGCCACTACTAGAGGTGATAAATCTTCGCCACTCCCCAACCAATATAGACTATGAAGTGATAAAGTAATTACCACTCCTAGAGGAAATAACTCGAATCATCGATAGTTAGAAGAAAATCATATATATATATATATACTTTAAATAGGTCAACTTCTTAACAAATAATTATCTAAAGTTCATAAATATATTGTATAATATAATGTAGGTGGTATTGGACTAATATAAATGATGGAATAAAAATTAGCTATCATTCCCATAGGAAAAATCATGCAGATATTCATAATTTGTAAAATGCACACCAAAGCTTCTAAGTAGTCTCTTCACAAATGACCTTCTAAATATCTCTAAGAGTATATTATTAGAACTTTTAGAATAGAAATTGACTAAAATAAAGTATAGGATAATGAACTACTTACCATCAACATAAAAGATCAATTAGGGAGTTATTAAATAATAGAAACTCAAATGCAAGAATTGAATAAAATGATATCCTCACTAGTAATTCTAAAAGGGTCTCAATGGTCCTATACCAGAGAGATGCAGAAACATGTCTATAGATTTTGGAACATAGTAAGAAAATAATAGATTGAGAAATTGAATAAATTAATGAGGCGGACACCAAGTCTTGGTAAAGACATTCATTTAGCTCAAAAATACTAGAACCTATGCTTAGTTTCTAAAATACGTGAGACTTACATTAGTATAACTTTAGCGAATATACTATCTGAGGATAGAATAATTACAAAGAAGGTCCGTATAAGTTATGTTCACCACAAAATATGTAATTTTAGTATAAACTAGTGAGTTCACTTTAAAGGTCATAAGCCATGTAAATAACTAAGAGAGACTGATAAAACAGTTATAACCTTTCATTAGCCATTCGTTCATCAAAGAAATAGTAATGTTTACTAATAAACTACTTGTATAATGGCATATTCTCGGATGAGCCTTATAAGAATCCTAGCAACCGCGTTATTGAATGATGGTTTGTATTTATTGGAGTTTTATCTGGATTTCTTGAATCTTTATCAGTGATTTGTATTTCATTTGCGTAACTACGTACTTAGTAATCGAAGAGTTTGTGAAGGAGATATTCAAGACCCGGACCACGAAGAACAGGACAAAGACTCTGATAAACCATCATAAAGGAAAGCTCTAACTCCTTGATTATATTTCACCTATGTTTTGCAATCGCACCCATTGTTTGTTTTCATTGCATGACTGTATGTATATTTTAAAACGTTGCTATGCTATGAACCACTTGAAATGTGGTAGCATGAGCTATGTTGACTGAATATCGGTGTTAGCTACTAGCCAACGATAAACAGTAACACAATAGTTACTCGCTATCAACGGGTTGAAACAAGACACTGCATCAGTTACAATAATAGCAGTGACTATCACAATACCCTCCTTGACCTTTACAACACAAGCCGTTGACAACCTAACAACTTCATCATGGCACTATAGCACTGATGTGAGCACCTCCTTGTTAGTACTATGCTTAGGAACCTCTACGATGTTCGCATCGCGAACCACTACACACTGTATACGTGATTGTGAAATGTGTTAAAATGTGTTTGGTGGTGTGAGTTAGGATATGGGTGGGTGATTAATGAACTGTGTGCGTGAAGGGGATGGGTGGTCGAGGCGGGTATGGTGATGGGATGCCGCGGGCTCCCTAAGAGGTATACCAGCCGCGGATGCGTATTCAGTGTAATCCACCGATCGGCGCTGAGTGCTTCAGTAATAGTCTGATGACCATGTTTTCCGGACCAGCCTTATGTTGAGTACTTCAGTTTAGTTCGATGTTGTGTGTTCCGAACTAGTCCTTCTGCCAAGGACGGATGGAGCTGCCTCACCAATATAAGGACCAGTTCATTTGACCTCAACATAGTGATTTCATACAGCCACAGACCCCTGTATGGGCAGGACTCGCCCTACCTTTCTGGTAACTGCCACAAGAGAAAACTTGGAGAGCTATGGAGGGCACAGTGAACCAAAATGTGGCACAAAGATCGAGAGTCATCTAATGTCTGGCTGGGTAAGAATTACCAGAATAGCCCCTGCGTCGGGCCGAGGTGTGATTGTGGGCTCACACGGGGAAGATGGGATGAGCGTCATGGCATACCCTTGCTAGGTGTGCATGGCCTGTGAGTAAAGTGTATAAACTCTGTAGAATCTTAATCTATCCGGATAGTTGTTGTCACAGTATTGGCACACTACGCTTTGGGCTCCTATTGATTAGCGTTAGTGCATCTCCTTGAAGTGTGTGTGTGTGGGTGGTCGAGGCTGTCGTGTTTTGGACAGTGTTGGCATACGTGGCGGAGTCGTCAGGCTATGGGTCCAAAGACTCATTTAAAAGTGAGGGAACTGGCGGGATTGTCTGAACCTCCCATGGGGCCCGCCAACTATAAATACTGATTCAACTACTTCTCCCTCTTATTGCAAAACTCTTTTCAAAGAGAACATTGCATAAAATGCTTTTCGGCAACATTAAGCCGTATGGCCTCTCCTTGCTATAAGCCCCAATGCATGAAACACCTCCCCTTGAGTAGTGTTAGGGCTTGCGGAGTATCTTATATACTCACTCTTGCTTTATATGTGGTTTATCAGAAGACAATGAATTTGAAGCGTTTGAGGATGACGGTTAGGTCTAGTCCTACTTCCCAAGTTTGTCTGTTGGGCATGGCGCCGTTCTGCTCCGCTGTTTTGAGAATTTTATCTATTTTGGTGGTCATCTTCGACTGCATCCATTGTACTCTACATCATGCTTGTAAGACTTATATTGATTATAAATAATTATTGTATGGATCTCGATCTATTCTGTTGTGCGTACCAACTACTGATCCAGGGATTGGTACGGAATGCATAAGTGGACCCTCGGAAGGCGGGTCCTAACACATGTCGGGCCCCAGACCCCACTTGTAGGGTGTCTGGCCTTGTCTATAAAAGGACCAGACCGCCACCGTTACAAAGGATCCCAACTTACGCATTCACACACACCAGCAATACAACCTTACCGTGGAGTAAGGTGTTACGCTCTCGCGGCCCGAACCACGTAAAAACCACTGTCTCATACTCTCACACGCGCAACCACTAGATTGAGAACTAAGCCCTGCCAATCAAAGAACCTCCGCGGGCTGCTCCTTAGCAGATCTGGGGAAAGTGTCGCATTAACACTTTGACAGTTATGATAGGATTTCGTGTGGGTCACGAATTAAGTTTTTTTACGAATGTGGGATATGTTCCTAAGGTGTTTGGAAGTCTTAAGATTGCTTCTATCTGCATATAGAAGAGTCTTGAGCAGTTATGGAAAGTTTTGGTTAAAACTGAGTAGGATACGAGTCCTAGTTTGATTTGGGTTGGCCTCATGACTGGTTATATAAGAAAGGGAGGCCAGAGCTCGTGGAGCACAGACTTTGGGCTGTTCCCCTTATGTTCTATTGAATAAAGATTGTAGTTTAAAGGAACTTTTGTGCCTTGTTCGTCTGACTTGTTTCAGACAAGTTTTCTTGTTGAGTTTCTGCATAACACTACCTTACTTTGGTAGTTTTATCATAACTCGAGTTTTACAGATCCAATTGACATGATTCTTTTTGGTTTCTCTTCACAACTTAATTATCTATCATCTGTGAAATGTTCATGGTCATTAGATTTGTGATTTCTGCTATACACGAATTTCATTGCAGTGTTGTAGATCTGTTTTTCTCGGGTAGAACAGATTGGCTTTTGATTGATCTTTTGATCATAACTTGAGTTTTTCTCGACAGATTTTGTTATTCTTGTTGTGACATCTTCGTGACTTGATTATGCACAATCTATACTGGATTTTTTCACAATTGATCATGTTTAGATTAGTCGCACACACAATTTCTTTAACAGATCATTTTTCTGTCGAGGGGTTTTTGTTTCTTCTGCTGAAAAAGTTGTAATCTACCATTCACCCCCCATTTGGTAGCTTTTCACGTTCTCTTCGATCCTACAAAGAAGAGGCTAAACTTCAGGAGACTTTTGACTTGCCAAAAGAAGAGTCCACACTCAAACCTCCTATTGAGCTAAAAATATTGCATGTAGGCATATGATATGCTTTTCTAAATGGATATTTGGAAGCCCTATCATCATAAGTGACAAGATTTCAAATGATGAAACTCTCAAACTCATAGCCTGGTTAGAATATCATAGGACTATTTTTGGCTACTCACTCCAAGACCTCAAGAGCATCAACCCTGCTCTTTGCACCCATCACATTCCTATTTACCCTGAGAGTACCTCCTCATGGGAGCCTCAATGGTAGTTAAATAATACGATGCGTGAGGTTGTCAATATGGAGGTCTTGAAACTCTTTCATGTCGGGATTATTTATCCCGTGCATAGTGAGTGGGTTAGCCTGGTCCAAGTTGTGCCAAAGAAGGGAGGAATGACGGTCGTTCAAAATGAGAAGAATGAATTAATTCCTCAACGAACTGTCACGGGATGGTGGATGTGTGTTTATTACCAAAAAGTCAACAAGCCAACTAGGAAGGATCATTTTCCACTGCCCTTCACCGATGAGATGTTGGAACGATTGGCAAAACATTCCTTCTTTTGTTTCCTTGATTGGTACTCGCTATCATCAAATTCCCGTCTATTCGGATGATCAAAGTAAGACCACATTCACATGTCCATATGGAACATACGCCTATCGAGGAATGTCTTTTGGACTATGTAATGCACCCGATTCTTTTCAGCGGTACATGATGTCTATCTTTTCTGACATGATTGAGGAAATCATAGATGTTTTCATGGATGATTTCTCCGTCTATGGAAAAACTTTTGATCATTATTTGGAAAATTTAGATAAGGGCATACAAAGATGCCAAGAGAAAGATCTGGTGCTTAATTGGGAAAAGTACCACTTTATGGTCCGTGAAGGCATCGTTCTTGGACACTTAGTGTCCGAGACGGGGATAGAGGTGGACAAAGCAAAAATTGAAGTTATTGAACAACTTCCACCTCCAGTCAACATTAAGGAAATTCGCAGCTTTTTAGGTCATGCGGGGTTCTATCAACAATTTCTCAAGGACTTCTCCAAAATCACTAGACCCCTCAAAAACCTATTAGATAAGGATGCTCCCTTTAATTTCAATGAGGAGTGACTTAAATCCTTTGATACACTCAATAAGACACTTGTCTCAGCTCCAATCATCCAACCCCCTGATTGGATGCTACCATTCGAAATCATGTGTGATGTCAGCGGTTTTGCTGTTGGTGCGATCTTGGGCCAAACCAAAGATAAAAAGCATCACACCATAGCCTACGCTAGCAAGACTCTAACAGGAACACAACTCAATTATGCCACTACGAAAAAAGAGCACTTGGCAGTAGTCTTTGCTATCTATAAGTTTAGGTCCTATTTGGTAGGAGCCAAGGTCATTGTCTACACAGACCATGCTACCCTGAAATTTTTGCTCACCAAAAAGGATGCTAAACCAAGGCTAATCTGACGGATTCTCCTACTCCAAGAATTTGATTTGGAGATTAAGGATAAGAAAGGAGTGGAGAATTCTGTTGCTGATCATCTCTCACGTATGGAAGTCACACAACACATGGACGTACCATTAATGACTTCCTACATGATGATATGTTGCTTAAGGTGATCTACTCTCACCCTTGGTATGCGGACATCGTGAACTTTATGGTCACGGGGTACGTGCCACCACGGGAGAACAAAAAGAAGCTCATTTATGAGAGTCGTAGACACCTGTGGGACGACCCATATCTCTATCGAGTATGGGTAGATGGCATTCTTAGAAGGTGTGTCCCTACAATTGCAGGCAACAAAATCATTGAAAAGTGCCATGCTGGCCTCTATGGAGGCCATTACGTTGTTTACCGTACCCAGGCAAAGATCTGACAAAGTGGATTCTATTGGCCTTCAATATATGAAGATACCAAGGAATTCATTCATCAATGCTGAAAATGCCAAAAGCATGGAGCAATCATTGCTCGTAATGCCATGCCCCTCACATAAAATCTCCAAGTTGAATTATTTGATGTATGGGATATTGACTTCAAGGGACCTTTTCTAAAGACCCATGAATGTGAGTAAATTCTGGTGGCCATCGATTATGTGTCAAAATAGATAGAAGCATTACCATGCAGAAATGCCAACTCCAGGCATGCTAGGAAAATGTTCCATGGGATCATTTTCCCATGCTTGGCACTCCTAGAATGATTATAAGTGATGGGGGGGGTCTCATTTCATCGATAAGACCTTTCGAAGCTTTTTAAGGGAGCTTGGGGTTCAGCATAATATTGCTACTCCCTACCACCCTCAAACAAGCAGTCAAGTATAAACATCTAACAAGCAGATCAAGAAAATTATACAAAAGATCATCTTGAAAATGGGAACAGAATGGAAGCAAAAGCTACCCGATGCATTGTGGGCATATCGAACAGCCTACAAGACACCCGTTGGCATGTCCCTGTTCCAACTTGTCTATGGGGAGACATGCCACCTTCTCGTGGAATTGGATCATAGAGATCATTAGGCCATAAAACGGTGAAACATGGATCTTGATAAGCTGGAAAGCACCGTTTGAGGCAAATCTCCGAGCTTGAGGAATGGATGGATAAGACGTACCATAGTGCCAAGACCGCCAAAAAAAACTAAAAAGAGATAGAAGATGTAATGATAAAAGGATTACGCTAAAAGAGTTTTAAGCCTAGAGATAAAGTTCGTCTCTTTAACTCTAGGGTAAAACTCTTTGGACATGAGAAATTACGAAGTAAATGGGAATGACCATTTACCGTAATAGAAACTTCATCTCATGGAGCCATCACACTCCAAGATGATGAATGTCATATGTTTAAGGTAAATGGACACCGTCTCAAAATATTTTTGGATTCCCATGAGGATGTGGAAAATAAGTCGATGTGGTAAATTTAATCGTTTTCCACGTCGTTCTTCCAAATTCCATGTAATCCCTCCAAGTCCAGCACGTGGGCCAATTATAAATCTGATCCTTATGGCCCACTGAGTCAACTCACGAAACAAAAGACCTAATTGTGAGGACCGACGTCCCGACATTCTAGGATCACATTGGGTGGTGCCGTGCGATGTGACACCCAACAGCACACATGAAAAGAATAGGAAACATACAAAATTTTCATTTCAAAAGATAGCCATGTTTAGAACATAGAGTACCCAACGGTACACATGCAATGGAAAGTACATACCCACACTCTCAACCTATCTATGCAAGAGTGAAGTTTTCCATGTCCGCGGATGCTCCTAAATAGCAACATGAAGAAGAAGTGGCAGCGGCATGGTTTCCCGTGAGATAATCATCTCAAAAGGTTCGAGGTCTCACGGACAACCCTCAACAGCAGCAATTAAACTAATACATGCAGAAACACGTATAATGCAACCGTGAGCACGATAGCTCAGCAAGACTTAACCGTCTCTCCTAGAACATGAAACTCTACATGCAGGAAACTCTAAACACAGGAAGCTGAAATTTGCAGAAATGAACTCGCCGAATGCAAATCCTTAGTGCTCCATTTTAGAGTAGCATATGAGATACTCTGGGCATGAATCATAATGAACTCCACAATCAAACAAAAAACTCTTCATCCACGATGATACTTTCCAAAGTTCCATAGGCTTCATTCAAGTTAAAAGTTTGGAAAGGATAACTTTAATTATGCTATTTCTAACTCAGCCAAGGTTGCAATAATATATAATAATCATCTCAACATATTTATATTATTTCAACTACTCTTTCTTACTACAACACGACGCAGTGAACAAGCTGTACTTAGTAACCGCGAGGAACGGTAATTCGAATCAAAATTACTCGGATCGCTCAACACGTACGCACTTTCGGAAGCATCCAGTACTTCAATACTAGTTGTATGTAGCAACCTGTCACAAGACACTCGAACACCAAGCCGGTCCTACCGTCCTGGATCGTGTGCGTCACCGGAGACGGTGGGGTATGCCTCGACGTCAAGGTTAACAAGTTACGTCAGTTTCTTGGGACCCATATAGCTAGTAAGCAATCCGATACAGCTCAATACTTGTTCAGCGGAGTCACAAATGACTCGATCATTAAACGGCACAGACGGGGATACATATCAACCCTCCAACATCGACCTCACCATAACTGGCCTAGGCCAATGTGGTCACAAGCATTGTCCCACCGTGCAGGTCGAGACAACCTTGAGCGCTCTCACCTACAGTATCCAAATTCCCCGTTGACATCTCACTTAATTAAAGAGTGAGCTACCAAGTATCATCTCGCGAGTAGGTTTCACTTACTCGACTTCTTTTGCAAGTAGAATTCAACTACTTGACTTTTGGTCAATAAAAGATGACCACATGTGAGTAGATTCCAACTACTTGAGCTGTACCGATCTCCAACTAAACATTAAGCATAGCAATATAATCCGATCGAGTCTTATTCTACCCCATCCACCCTAAGGATTATTTGGTCATGCATGTGGACTATTCAATCAACATAGACCTAATGCACATATCAAGTCTACTCAATGAAGTCGTGTAAAGCAAAACTTTATAAAAGCTCTTAAACACAAACCGGGGCTTGCCTTTGGTTGTGACTAAGAAAATGTTAATGAAGTCAATGTTTTGATCTTGTGGTGGAGCTTCGAGTCAATTTCCTTCATCAATTGCTCTCGCAGTTGCTTGAGGTAATCTTGCCCGCATCGACAACCAGGCTTGTGCCTTCTCCTCCAAGGGTTCTCCTTGTCCATCTTCGCGGTGTAATCTATCGATAGGAGTAAGTACACAATAAAATACAACTTAGTAACTTAACTTACTCAAGTTCTTATAACTCATATTGTTCAAAAGTAGGCTATGGCTAAGAGAGATCCCAGCTGGTTGTTTAACTCCTATGAAATGATAGATTTAAATTAAGGTTGGTAGCAAGAACCTATTTTTGTGACTTTCACACAAGCATGTGGACATAGGAGGATGATTCTAAAAGTTCAGAGATCAAGTACTAAAGTGGAGGTCCTGTAGTGCGTCTCTGTTGTTTTCTAAAAAATTGAGGGTTAATGTGAACTTGCTTTAAATTGCTTTAAGAATAAAGTCATTAGATTTTGAACTAAACCCTCATATAAGGAAAAGTATCACAGATTTAATTATACATGTAACATGTTATAATCTTCTACTTCTGTTGCAATATGACTATAATGCTTCCGATCTTTTGACAGTGGAACATACAGGTCATGAGTGACAAACCAGCAAAGTTTCAGATTTTTATAGGAAAGACTGTAATCATTGTAAATCCCTAAGGCTTTTCTCTTCTGGGAATTTTCATACAAACTCTGTAGATTTTTCATACTCCAAAATTAGTTTCCCCTGTAGTACTGGTACTAAGGAGTCCATGGAAATTAGTTTCACATTTTTCCAATCTTCCAGCAGAGAGTTATGGATTTTACAAGTTTCACCCATTTTTCTGAAATAGCTGCTGTTGGCATATTATGGACTTGAGGCAAAAACTCACAGTTCTGATCTAGTTAAACATCTCCAATGAGGTTGATTTTTTTTACTGGAAACACTAAGGTACTAATGGAAGTTTGTGGCAAAGTTTGAGAATGTTTCACACAGTGGATCTCCTGGTATAGAATTCTAAAGATTTTGTTTCAGAGAATTATTGAGCAAAATACAGAGGGTTTCATACCAATTAAATTGTACTACTGGATTTTACAGTTCAATATGGTTCTAACAAAAAACATTTGGCCATTTTTGGAGTTTCGCATTAAATGATATGAATTTCTAAAGTTTGGGCTTTTTTTGGATTTTTTTAAAATAGAAACCAGTCACTAACTGACCAATGAGACCACCCTTTTAAAGCAGCCAATGGTAAACAGGCCACACGAGTGTACAGACTGGAGGACGCGTAGGCACATGGGATCAAAGGGCCACAGAAGATCCTGCAGGAGAGGTCATCCCCTACCTCCCAACAGGCCACTCGGGTGGCGGCGCCCGGCGGTCAAGCTTGCCGGCGTCGAGTTCTAGGGGTCCGAGAAGCTTGGGATTTCCGCCCGTGCGTGTTTTAGAGTGGATAACACGCAGGCATGGACAGCAATGACCAGAAGCGGCCAGAGGAGGCTTCCCGATGGCGGCGGCGGCGAATGGTACGGTGGAGCCATGGTTCTTTCTCGGAACTAAGCCAATACGAAATATAATTGCACTAGAAGCACCATGGTGAGATCTGGAACAATAAATTTGACACTAATATGGATGGAATCCATTGCAAAGGTGAATTCAATGGTGACCTAGGGTTTCGGCCGAAAATGGAGAATTTTTCCTCGCCTAGCTCGGTTAGCCCACGGCTTTCCGATTGGTTTGTACTGGGGGATGAGCAATGGAGTTTGAAAGAATATTATGTTCTGAATCAGGTCGTGGTAGATCATCGATTAGAATTTTGAAGGTTACCGACGGCGGTTCTATGAACACGCCGGCACAAGATGTCTAATTCCGGCTTACCGATGTTATGAAAAGACGAGAACGTATGTGGAATCGAAGTATATGTCATGGAGCACCTTCGTGGCAGTCTGGTCGAGCAAGAAAGGCAATGTGGCATTTAGACGACGTTGAGGCGGGGTGGGGGCCGAAAAACAGAGGTGGTGAAGGGACTTCGCTTTTCACCGCGTGGAGAGGAAGTAGACGACGTCGAGGCGTGTTGAAGGAGTGGAGGAAGACCCTGCGCAGCCTTCTACGGCCATAGGTGCGCTGGAACCCGCCGGGAAGTAGTGGACGACGATGAACAGCAAGGCGGCGAGCAACTTAGCGAGCAGGGCGCTAGGCACGGGAAACCGAGTTATGCTCCTGCGTTGGGGAGAAGACGACGACGTTGGGCACTTGTCTGCACTCTCAGCCGAGCAGCAGAGCAGCGGGGCACGCCGGGCGTCGTCCAGCAGCGTCGGTGAAACAACCGGCGAGCAGAGTGCGTTGAGCAGCAACGGAGGAACCCAGAGCCGAGAGGAAAACTTGTGTGCGTGTGTTGAGCATGAAAATATCACAGGGAGGATAAGATAGGGCCGAGCAAGCAGGTAGCTGCATGGAGTGAAGCTTGGTGCGTGTCACGCGCGCAGGAACAGAACAGAAACAGAGCACCATGCAATGAACCTACATGTGGGTCCCACTACACTCTCCTCCCTTATCCATTTTTTCCAATTTAACCAAACAAATAGGCTTCAGAAAACTCAGAACTTGGCAAGATGGTCAAATCTATTATGAGGGAGCCAATTATGAATCCAAATTGTGATTTGAACAAGTTGATTTTTGAAATTAAATTTACATTGGGATTTCACTATTTAAGCAATATTTTATATTTCTTTCTCCACTTAGTTCATGAGCTGAATTAAAATCAATTTATTTTTGGAGACTTTTCATTTGATTTTATTTGACTTTGAAATTTGAACTTGCTCTTGCATTTAAAATTTTGAATTTGAAGTTGAACCTACCATTTTAGGACTTGGTTTATTATTCCTCTTTTATGTGCACTTGATTAAATTTACTTTCTTCCTCTAATTAATTCTATAGCTGAATTGAACACCACTTCTTATGATTTTACAATTTGCTATGGTCATAATCTAAAACTTGAATTTGACAATCAAGAATGTCTTTTGACTTTTGAATGGTAACTGGAATTCCTCATTGTTATATTTACTTGTTTAAATGCATTCATACACTCACAAGCTCTAATTAGATGTAAAGTTTGAAGAAGTCTCTATTTTGAACACCATTTATTAATTAATATAGTTCATGTGAGTTTCAATTTCTATGCCAACAAAAAATTTTAAGTTCGCGTATTTGCATTCGTGTTATTTTTAAATGTGGGCTTTTACACTAATGGGGCCCACACCAGACCCCCTAGATCGGTCGACTCCTGGCTGGCGTTGCTAGCATTCTATTTTCGCAGGTTTATCTCCCTGTGCTATCCCAACAGAACCCTGAGTGCGGTAGCTTCAATCTCCGCCTCAGCGATATTAAAAAGCCACGAACAGAGAGGAAACTTGCACTGTTCCAGAAAACGTCCTCTCCCATCTTCCACCTCATCCCATCTGCCATGGCCGGCAAGGAAAAAAGCATTGTCTCCCATTCGTCCTCCAGCTCCACCTTCAACCTCAGTTGGGAACCCGCGCTGGCCAACAACGACTCCACCATGGCCATTGAGGTCGTGATGGCTTTGGATGTGGCACCTCTCGCCATGATCCCACCTATTGGGATGCCCCGTGGATGTAGCCCAGCACGTCGGAGCGTGGTACTGTCGCTTTCACCTTGTAAAGCGCCCATGAAGTCACATACTCATACACCACGTCCAACAACGGCGGCTATCAAGCCCATTGCGACTCGTCTTTTCCATGCAAAAGCCAAAGTTCATCCCATGCTCCAGCCTAGCGAGAAGTACACAGGCACTCTCAAAACGAAGAACAGCGACATAGTGAGCCACCACTACGAGTCGCTAGCTCATACCTCGTCGGATCCCCCAAACGATCGTTTCATAATCCAAGGCGTGGGAACACCGAAGAGTTATGGAAAAGGTCTCTACAAACGTGTGGACAACTTAGCCTTGGAGGAATCAACGGGCTCGTCTCCCTCCAGGATGAGGCGTCACCTCTCACCACCTACTATAAAAAAGTCTTCGGACCAATATCAAAGCAGTGGCGAGAACTCTCCGCGTGCGATGCGGCGCAGCTAGCCAAGGAGATAGAAAATCTCCGTTTAGAGAACAAGAGGCTAGCGCGCATGATGTCCGAAGCACGAATCGAGAGGGCTGAATTTAAGGATGATATTGATGCCCTTAAGGAGGAGATTGATGGTGTACGTTGTGGCATGAGCGCTAAAATCAATCACTTATGCAAGACCATGGGATGCCCAACAACTATAAAGCACCATGAAGAGATCCCAATAGGCCATTGGGTGCTTACCCCTTAGTTCGCTTATTTTATTTTCCTAATATTTTGTAATTCAATAATGTAAGCACCCCCTATTTTCGGTTCAATAAAGTGAACTTATAGGTTAACCTAACACAGGTAAAGTTACCCTTTTAGTTTATTTTGTGTCAAATAAAGTTTCTAGGAACAAGTGTGGGGGAAGAGTCCCTCTACAATTTTATGACGTTTAGATCACGTGTTTCATCCCGAGGACACATCGTGAACATACACGCGATACAACACAGTGAAGATGGGCACCAAAGGAGGTAGCCAGGGCTAGGCCGAGCTCCCTAGTCTGGCGAGCTGTGGATAGCCCCTCTCGGGTCTGTTTTGCTACACAACAACGGTTAGAATCTCTTATCCCTGTTCTTGGTGATTCACTGCAATTTGAGTTGAAAATTTTGACGTATTCAAGAAAATTCAAATTAAAATCAACTTAATTAAAATAATCAATGCAATTTGCTTAAATATGAGATTAGACGGCGTATTTTCATTTCATTACCATGTTTCTAGACCCATATCATTAAATTAGGACAACATGTCATATAAGTTTTTGATTGGGGTGATATGGTGAGTAAAATGAACCCATGGACAAACCTATCATTGCATGAATTTGATTTTTAATTTTGCACAATTTTGAAGTCTTAAGGTTTTGCCTTCCTCTCGCATTGGAAATTAAATACCCACCAAGGCCATATGATATAAATATTAAAAGCCACATGCATATGCCACTTAGAATTTTCATTGAACTTTGTCAAACTCTTGACTCTATTAAGTGACTTGCATAAAATCTTTTGATTAGGAAGATTATTGTGCACTCCACCATATTCCATCATTTTCGTCATTCCACCATCAAAAAGATACTCCATGAAAATCATTGCAAAATCCCCTCTTATTAAAAAGATGAACAAAAAGGAGTAGAAGGCATGACTATAAGAGCTCTCAAAAGAATTCAAAAAAAAAGGAGTCAATAAGTAGCCATGCTTCATCCTTGCACAAAAAGAGAGTGATCAAATGGGAGCTATCATCACCATTCATTATCCATCATTCACCCTCCATAATAAGTGCACAAGAATTTCCTTAGTCATTGATTTTTATTGCATGGTCTTCTCATATGGATCTCGTTTTCGACTTAGTAATATATGAATTGCAAGTGTGCTACTGTTTATCCCTACCAAGCTCTACAAAAAGCCATATCTTGTTGTAGGGCCAAAAGTGGCAAAATTATGCCAAGGTGAGGAATCAGACACTTTGAGTAACTTGAGAGAATCCAATAGAGGAGGAAAAGGCATTATCCTTGTGATATTCAGAATATAGCAATTTTTCGAAGTCATTTCAGCAGGAGGAAGTCTGGGTGAGCCAAGCTCAACTGTTCCACCTATTAAACAATCCCAAGATGATGTGGTAGCCACTCCAAAAAAAGGGTTCAAAAGCAAAGGTATGAATTAAAATACTTTGTATACTCCTTTCATATCCATAGCAATATTTTATTTTAGCACTTAGTTCTTCTTGCCTTCACTCCACGACGAGCAAAGGAATAAGTGTGGGGAGTTTGTTGACGGTCCTTAAATGCTAAATATGATTGTCAATTCACCACATAAAACGTGTAAAATGGAGAACACAATATAGTGGTAGGAGTTAAAACTAACAAACTCCACAAGTGTTAGTGTCTATTTGTATGCAGGTGAATTAAACCTCGAAAATACCCAAGCATGCAGGGAGTAATCCAAAAAGTTACCATTCGATGAATCATGCGACGACACATGGTATCACATGGATCCATGAATCATACTTAGAAGTATCCGAGGGAATCCAACGGTGTTGCATCCGGAAAAGGGGTCAGGGCCCACTTGGCAGACACCCCGAAGAAGCACACCCGTGGAGGGGGGCAGGACCAGGTCGACCGACCTCCCTAGTCGACCAACTTGAACCTGGAAAAAAACCGTTCAGCTTCTACGTGTTTGCCTCCCATGACTTCTTGATGGTGGTAATGACTGATTTGTGCGTTAATTATGGTGCGAAACCGACTGAACTCGTATATAAATACCCCCTCACTCCCTCACTTCTCCACACACCACTAGTTTGAGAATAGTACTCCACTCATAAGGTTTAGAGCTGCCCTAGTGGCCAGCCAAGTAGAAAGAGAGTGAGGAGGAGCTACCGGAATCGATTAAGAATTTTTGTGATTTCAATATAAGTTTGATTTCTATTTTATAGTAGTTTACTTTCATAACTGCTTGTGAGTTCACTGCTTTAATTCATTAGAGGCTCTAGTCGTAGCTTTACATTTGAAATGATTAGAGTTGTGAATTAGAACTTGAGTGTGGTGCTTAGGTTAAAATTCATCATTGGATATCTCGTAGACCCACAGATTGAAGAGGTAGGCAGTAGGTGGTGACAACTCTATTTGTCCTTTGTAATCCTCCATGTTCGGCTACGCCATAGGCTTGTGGCGAGAATCATCTTGGTGTTGCAAAGGGTAAACCCATGCTCGAAGCAAGCAGATGTCATAGGCTACCGTGACCTAGATCTCAAACCATTGGATTCCTCTCAAATACTTGCCTACCAAACAAATTATGTGTCCTCGGGCAAACTAGTTAGAAGATCTCACACACGTTCTTTAGATTCAATACCCTTGGGAATACTCTTTAAGGGAAAGTGCTACAACGGTTTCTCCGTGCGCTTGCGAATTTTCATCTGTGATGTACTAACTGTCAACAGTTACTATACATTTGTTCTTGCACACCAAGTGTAGCAAGTGTATTATAAACCTTATCCATGCAAAAAGCTTAGTGCTTGGTGGGTGGTACATAAGGTGAATCCCCGTGAGCGGTTATATACTCCTGGAGATGATGGTTACCATGATAGTGGAGAGATTGAAGAAGTTTACCAAGAAGAAGAGTTTCTAGACACTTTTATCTTGAGCTTGGTGGATGTCTCGATCACTTAGTTGGAAACATTCAGGATGTAGAGAGATCTGATATGTGAAAACGAAAATAGGAAGAAAATAGGAACATGTCAGATTGAAGATTGACGGTCTGGTTTAAGGAGTAGGGCATATGATTGTGATGTTGATGAATTTTGAAACTGATTACAAGTAACGTCTTATTCTTGAAAGTAACATGAATTTTCTATATCTTCTTTGCATATTTACCAATTATCGCTTACAACAGGATAACATCAGACACAGGAAAGGGGAAGAAGGTGGCGAGGGTGAGGGGGTTCCTCACCAAGGGAGTGGATTTTTTTTAGGGTGCCTCATCAGTCGGGAGCAGGCGCTCTCAACTGACGAGTCACCTGCCAGGGTTGGCGGGCAACTGTGTGGTTGCACAGCAGCGCACAGAGGTGAATTTTAGTAGTCATTGACAAATTCTTAAATTCCACTTTCCAATTTAACATACTTATGAATCATTTTAATTTTCCAGTCTAACTCATAGTCTAACTCAGAGGCTAGGGCACCACTTGAGCCTGGCCAACCTTCTGGTAGCCAACCCTTGGCTAGCCAGCCCTTGAGTAGGCAGCCCTCGGGTAGCCAGCCCTCTGGCTCGACTGGTGACCAGCCTTCTGGGTCACCAGACGTGGTTGCTACATCGTGGGACGGCTACGCTCATGTCCCTCACCAGGAGCACGCCACCGGGCTTTATGGCCAATTTTATGTTAAGTACATGAAATTGTAGGATCAAAGAGCACGTGAAAAGCTACCAGAGGGGTGTGAATGGTAGATTAAAACTTTTTCAGCAGAAGCAATAAAAACCCCATGGCAGAAAAACAATCTGATAAAGATACCGTGTGTGAAGCTGATCTAAACATGTTCAACCGTGACAAAACTGATATATATTATAGAGAATCAAGTCACTAATACATGAAAAAAGAATCATGGAAAACCATCAAGAAAAACTCAAGTTATGATTGAAAGATCGAACAAACGTCAATCTGTTCTACCCGAGTAAAAACAAATTTGCAACACTGCAAAGAACCTCGTGTAGATCAGAAACCACAAATCCAATGACCGTGATATTTTAACAGATGATAGATAATCAAGTTGTGAAAACAACCTGAAAATAATCACGTCAATTAGATCTGTAAAACTCGAGTTATGATAAAAACACCAACACAACGTATTGCTGTGTAGAAACTCGACGAGAAAAACTTGTCTGAAACAAGTCGGAGGAACAAGGCACAAATGCTCCACTAAACTACGAATTTTATTGATCAAAACACAATAGGAACATCCCAAATTCTTCTACTCATGAGCTCTATCCTCCCTTGCTTATATAACCAACCCTAAGGTCAACCCAATCTAAACTAGGACTCTAATCCTACTCAGTTTCAACCGAAACATTCCATAACTGCTCAAGACTCTTCTATACGTAGGTAGAAGCAATCTTAAGACTTCCAAACACCTAAGGAACGTTTTCCACATTCCTAAAAAATCTCAACTTCATGACCCGCACGAAATCTAACCAAAACAAACTCGAAACTTTCCATAAACAAACCATAACCACCTTAGCCGCGGCCTGAGGCATAATCCAGTCAGTTGGACCTTTCCGACCAATTCTTTACGTCCACTTCTCTTCATCACGCCTTGGAACCATATTTCCACGTCCATGCACTCCTTGCACACGTGGAAACATCTTCCAACAACGTCCACGATACCTTCATGTGCATTGTTCTTAACCCAAACATGCTGCATGACCTCCCGATCAACTCAACCACAATTCCTCCCGAACTTTGTTGTTGAACCTCATCTTCTCCCTAAGACTAGTTCAACGGATCCCTTCACCAAACATGTCTTGACCTCAAGAAACACCTACACATGAATAAACAACCATCTTTTGCAATCCCAAGTCCTCGACTTGACTCTCGTTAGTTAAAAAAACACAACACTTTACATGAGCACCTCACATAAGTATGTCGCAAACCATATCAAAACATTAACCACCGTAAACAGCTATAACACTTCAAAAACTTAGTAAAAGAATACTAAGCAAACTTCCCATATGCAAAAAAAAAAGTTTGAAACATTGCAAGTTAAAAGCTG
Source organism: Tuctoria greenei (assembly GCA_036927565.1). Classification (NCBI taxonomy): domain Eukaryota; kingdom Viridiplantae; phylum Streptophyta; class Magnoliopsida; order Poales; family Poaceae; genus Tuctoria; species Tuctoria greenei. The sequence continues at coordinate 3,402,101 of JAYESD010000010.1, forward strand.
AATCATTGTGATCGTGCACCGAACCTTGCGCTGGACCTTGCCAAAGTTTGTCAGACCTCACATCGGACCTTGCCAAAGCAAGCTGGACCTTGCACTGGACCTACCTAAAACATGCTAGACCTATCGTCGAACCTTACCGGAGCTACCCAAAACAAGTCGGACCTATTGTCAGACCTTGCCAGAGCTATCCAAAGCATGCCGGACCTATTGTCGGACCTTGCTGGAGCTACCTAAAGAATGTCGAGCCTATTATCGGACCTTGTCAAAGATCGGACCTAAAGTCGAACCTTGTTGAAGAGGGTGTTTTGGCAATATGCAAAACTCTTATCGTCATAGCCAATATATTCAGCACACATAGGTCTCTCAATCTCCCACTTGATGAATGCAGTGGCAACACCAATCAAAATCCGAACATTGGCTTATTCACATGAAAAAGTTTTGAAAACACTTTTCTCCCCCCTTTTGAAAATCAAATGAGAAAACAAATATTTCTCCCCCTATACATATTTCTCCCCCTCTGACAATGTATTCAGCAAGGTTCAAAAGAGAAATTTTAACAGTTATGAGCATGATATAATATATACATATAAAAAAAGCTCATCCAAGTCATACTATCAAGTGACTTACACTATCACATCAATGAGATACATAAAGTAGTGTAAGTAATGCTAGAGATCAAGTATAATTTTTCAATTTAAGCAAGTCATGATTTCACAAACTTAACTATTTCAAGACCTGAAAGCATGACACTTATTGTTGCATTTTTATTATTTTTTAAAGCACATATTCAGATCATATGTGTCGCTACCCTACGTACGGGGTACCCCACGATATCGCAAGAAAGACAGTGGAGTTCCACCGTCCGAGTTGAAGACCTCCGAAGGCTCCACGTGTCCCGCATCACTGGGCCCGCCTACCTCATTAGGGTAGCTCCGGCGCCACCACATGTAATGCAAGGCCGGGCCTAACTCCCTATATAGAGAAGCTCCGGTCATGCCACGTGTCCAGTGGCCCCGGACCTAACCCCCAGTAGAGGGAAACTCCGGTGCTACCACATGTATAACAGCTCTGGACCTACCTCCCCGTAGAGGGAAGCTCCTGAGCTGCCACGTGTCGAGCCTATGGACCTAAGCCTACAACGGGAAAACTACCAGATCTCCGATGGCGCAGACATTCAAGGGGCAGTTAAAGCAGCTGTTACAAGACCTGATTACTTGTCATTAATGCCATGTAAATGACACACGATCAGAGAACCTTTAGTAGTGGTAACACCGCCATTAAGGTGCGTTATCACACTGTTAAATGTACTTAATACATACAGATTGTGTATTAGGTAATTAAAAACCGCCAGAGCCACATGTCGGGTCAGGCTAACAATGTAACGGTCAGTCCTTAGACTATAAAAGGATTGCACCGCATGGTACAAGGACATGTCCAATCGACTAAGCTCAGAGGCACACACTCATACAATCACCAACCACCTGTGGAGTATGTGAGACCTATGTGTGCTGAATACATTGGCTATGGTGATAAAAGTTTTGAATACTACCAAAACACCTTTACCATCATGGTGTGACTCTAGGTCCGAGCTCCAGCAAGGTCTGACGATAGGTCCAACTTATTTTGGTAAGCTCCAACGCTAGGTTCGACTAACTTTGGTAAGCTCCGGTGCTAGGTCCGACTAGCTTTGGTAAGCTCTGACGCTAGGTGCGACTAGCTTTGGTTAGCTCCAGCGCTAGGACCGACTAGCTTTGGTAAGTTTCAGCGCTAGGTTCTGCTAGCTTTTGTAAGCTCCAGTTCAAGGTCCGCTTAGCTCTGGCAAGGTTTGGATCTTGATCGCAGTGGTTCTGCTTTTAACTTGCAATGTTTCAAACTTGCTTTTTGGATTATGGAAAGTTTGCTTAGTAATCTTTTACTAAGTTTTTGGTGTGTTTTGCTAGTTATGGCTTATATCATTTTTGCTATGGTTTGCAACATGCTTATGTGAGGTGCTCACGTAAGGTGTTGTGGTTTCGGAACTAACGGGAGTCAAGTCGAGGACTTGTGCTCGGAAGTATTGGTTGTTTATTCATGTGCAGGTGTTGCTTGAGTTCAAGATATGGCTGGTGATGGGATCCATTGAACTAGTCTTAGGGAGAAGATGAGGTTCAACAACCAAATTCGGGAGGAATTGTGGTTGAGTTGATCGGGAGGTCGCGCAACATGTTTGAATCAAGATCAATGGATATGAAGGTATCGTGGACGTCGTTGGAAGATGTTTGCACATGTGTAAGGAGTGCATGGATGTGACTACATGGTTCTGAGGCATGATGAAGAGATGTGGCACAAAAAATTGGTCAGTAAGGTCCAACCGACTAGGTTATGGACTCAGGCGGCGGCTGAGTCATGTTTGACTTAAATATGGAAAGATTTGAGTTGTTTATGATAGGATCTCATGTGGGTCACGAATTTGAGTTGTTTTAGGAATGTGGGATACATTCTTAAGGTGTTTAGAAGTCTTAAGATTGCTTCTATCTGTGTATAGAAGAGTCTTGAGCAGTTATGGAAAGTTTCAATTCGTGAATTGAGTAGGATTAGAATCCTAGTTAGGTTTGGGTTGGCCTAAATGCTGGTTATATAAGCAAGGGAGACCAGAACTCGTGGTGCATGACTTTTGGCTTGTTCCTCTTGTGTTATATTGAATAAAATTCATAGGTGAAAGTAACTTTTGTGCCTTGTTCGTCCGACTTGTTTTCTTCAAGTCTTTTTTGTCGAGTTTCTGCACAACACTACCTTTCTTCGGTTGTTTTATGATAACTCGAGTTTTACAGATCCGATTGACGTGATTATTTTTGGGTTGTCTTCAAAACTTGATTTTATATCATCTGTAAAAATTTCACGGTCATTGGATTTGCGGTTTCTGATCTACACGAGTTTCTTTGCAGTGTTCTAGAACTGTTTTTCTCAGGTAAGACATTTTGACCTTTGTTCGATATTTCGATCGTAACTTGAGTTTCTCTAGACGGATTTTCGTGATTCTTGTTGTGACGTCTTCGCGACTTGATTCTCTACCATCTATACATGTTTTGTCACAATTGAACTCATTTAGATTAGTCGCACTCATAGTTTCTTTAACAGATCGGTTTTCTACCTAGGGGTGTTTCGTTGCTTCTGCTGAAAAGTTTTAATCTACCATTCACCCCCCTCTGGTAGCTTTACACGTGCTCTTTTATCCTACAATTGGTATTAGAGCCATGGTGCTCTAATCTTTGAGATTCGCACATGTTTTGACTAATTATCATGGAGAAATACTCCGCAAAACCTTGTATTTTTAGTGGTATTGAGTTTCAGGTTTGGAAAGCACGTATGGAATCCTTCATCCAGGCACAAGGCTTTGCAATATGGGAAAAGGTGTACAAGCCTTACAATGTGCCGCCGAACGATCAAGTCATGGCTACAAATTTAAGAGATGTCAACAACAACAACAACAAAGCCTGGAACTTGATCATACAGAGACTAACTCAAAGCGACTTCGACCGCGTTGCACACCTCCAATCGGCGTACAATTTATGGAGAGCACTCTGTGACTACCATGAAGGATCCAACACAATCAAGGAGGTAAGACAAGATATGTTCAAAAAGGAATACATGCGTTTCGAGATGCAACCCGGTGAGTCTATCGACGACCTCTTTGCTCGCTTTAACAATATTCTCAGCAACTTGCGTAGTGTCAACGTTAACTTTTCAGATGTTGAGAATGCTAGGCAATTACTAAGTGCATTAGACATGTCAATCTGGGAGATGAAAGTTACATCCATTCGCGAATCTACTGTCATGAGTACACTTACTTTAGATGTGCTATATTCTAAGTTAAAAACTCATGAAATTGACATAATATCACGTTAGAATCCTAACAAGTCTATTGCCTTTGTTTCTCAACGTGACATGCCTAGCTCCGGTCAATCTTCATCTTGTGGTACACTTTCTTTGTTGTCCTCTCTAACCCTTGAACAAATTGAGGAGTTTCCAGAGGAAGAGCTAGCACTTCTCTCTACTAGGTTCTCAAAAGCGTTGCAAAATGTGAGAACTAGAAGGAGAGGAAGCTCCGGACCTCAACGATGCTTTGAATGTGGTAAGACAGGACACTTTCGTACAGATTGTCCTAACCTTTCAGGTCCCACTTCCCGAGAAGAAAAACAATCAATGATGAAGAACTCCTCAACAAATGATAAGAATAAGAAGAAGAAGAAGAAGAAGGGCTTTATAGGTGGACAACTGGTGAACAATTTTATCTCCGCACTCCAGGGACTTGGCTCAAGCGACATGGACATTGGAAGTGACAAAGATGAAGATGATTTGGCAAACTTGTGCTTCATGGCGGGCAAGCCAAGATCAAGTATGGAGGAGGCAGAATACAACAGCGACAATGAAGAGGTATGTCCTACTTGCGAAGAAATGTGTGATGCTATTTCTCGTGCCACTGTTATTGTTAAGAAAAAGGACAAAAATCTTAGGGACAATGCTATTAAAAATGAGTCACTAGAATCTAAAATTAATCGTTTGAAATCCTTGATTCCTAGTAATGATTCTTGTTCCTCATGTGACTTAATATATGAACAATTTTCCTCCCTAAGAAGTGCACATACCTCCACACTTGATAAACTTGAACTTGAAATTGAAAAGAACAAAAAGCTTGCTGCACTTAATGACAATAAATTAAAAGAGGCTTCTTGTTCTACAATTGATTTGCATTGTTCTACCTGTAATGATCTTGAAAAGAAACTAAAAGATGCTATGAATGAAATTTCAATACTGAACAATGCTTTACGTGCTCATGAAGTTAAATTTTGTTCTAATTACAAATTAAAAGGAAAAACATCATGTGAAAACTGCCTAGAATTGTCTAAGAAACTTGATGACATGAATATGACACTAGAGCAGTTTTGTATTGGGAGCAAAAATCTAAACTTGCTACTGAATTCATTAAAATCTTGCAATGATAAAATTAGTTTAGGTTTTGATTCTCATGCTCATGCTAAAGCACATCAACCTAAAATTGTAAAGTCATTAGAAACTGGTTTGATTAAAACAGTTCCTAAACCAAAAGAGGTGGTTTTTAAATCTGCAAGGAGTCATTGTACCTATTGTGGTAGAGATGGTCATGTCATAGATTTTTGTTATAGACTAGCTAAACAACATAAAAAGGAAATAATACAAGCTAGATATTATAACTCTCATGTAAAATTTGCTACACATACTAAACCGAATGTCAGGAACATGTAACCTGCTGTTATGAGTCAAAAACATTCAAAGTTTACCTCCGGAGCTTCAGTTTTTTCCTCCGAACCTTCTGTTGTTACCTCTAGACCTTCTTTTTTGCCTCCGGAGCTACTAGTTTTTGTGCTACACAAGTAAAACCTTATGGGTCAGTAGTTAAGAACAAAAAATCGCAAACTTTGACTCATAAACCTGCTGTTTTATCTTAGCTTTCGCGTGTTTTTCCTGCTGCACGTCGCGTGACTCAGTACTTGATTCCTAAATGTCTTTTGACTAACCCCAATATTGAGTCATTGATATATTGTTCTTCTATGTAGGTTACACGCTTGAGGAAGGAGAAAATTTGGATTGTGGATTCAGGTTGCTCACGCCACATGACCGGTAACAAAGAATGGTTATCCTCCCTCTCTTTTGTGTCACGTGTAGAGAATGTTACTTTTGCCGATAATTCTTCAACTCCTATAATTGCTAAGGGTTCAATTAGAGTAAATGATCACTACACTTTGAAGGATGTGGCACTTGTTAAAAATTTGAAATACAACTTACTTTCTGTTTCACAACTGCTAGATGAAAATTTGGAAATTATTTTGACTAAAAATTGCTGCAAAGTTGTAAATTCAAATAGTGAGCTTATTTTTAACATGTGTCGATTTGGAAGAGTTTTTAAAGCTGATTTTGATATTTCTTCCTCTAAGTATAGGTGTCTAGTTGCTAATGATTCAAAGGACTTATATTTTTGGCATCGTAGAATTGGTCACGTAGGCTTTGATCATCTAACGCGTGTTTGTGCTCTTGATCACATATGTGGGTTGCCTAAGCTTAATGGGGACAAAGAAATTGTGTGCTCTTCTTGTAGACATGCTAAGATGGTTGCAGGTTCACATACTCCTCTCACAATGTTCATGACAACTGAATCGGGTCAACTTTTGCACCTTGACACTGTAGGACCTTCACGTGTTCAATCCTTCGGAGGTAAATTGTATATTCTTGTGATTGTTGATGATTATTCTAGATACTCTTGGGTTTACTTTATGGCATCTAAGAATGAAGCTTTTAGTCACTTTAGAACTTTATTTCTTAGATTATCAATTGATCACCCAGGATCCTTAAAAGTAGTTAGAAGTGATAACAGAACTGAATTTAAAAATCAATCTTTTGATCACTTTTGTGCTGAAAATGGAATAGATCATCAATTTTCTTCACCATATGTACCTCAACAAAACGGTGTTGTAGAAAGAAAGAACAGAACCTTAGTTGAGATGGCTAGGACTATGCTTGATGAATATCAAACTCCTAGGAAATTTTGGGCTGATGCGATTGCAACCGCTTAGTATGTCTCAAATCATGTTTTCTTGCGCGCTAAGCTAGGTAAAACACCATATGAGCTCTGGTTTGGACATAGGCCTAGTGTTACACACTTTTGGGTCTTTGGCTGCAAATGCTTTGTTAAGAAACATGGTAATATTGATAAATTTGAACCTAGATCCATTGATGGCATGTTTCTTGGTTATCCATCTCATACTAGAGGCTACCGTGTGTTTTTACTTGACACTAACAAAATTGTGAAGACTTATGAGGTGTCTTTTGAAGAATATAGCCCAAGTACTAGATCAAACATTGCAGGTCCGTATCCATATCCTCAGGGGGAGGGTATTTTTGAAGAAGAAGAAGAGTGGTGATATTACCTGATAGTTCCGAAGCTGACACGTGTCCAACTCTGAACTTTGAACAAGCTCTGACTACCATCTCGACTGGTCCTGATCGTCCACAAGCTCATCAATCAACGATGAACCTGATGAAGAAGAAGCTTGTGAGACATCTGTTCCCCTACAGATTTACAAGAATCATCCCCCGCAACAGATAATTGAAAGCTTGCATGAACGAGTTACAAGATCCAGGTTTTCTGACCCAAATTCTCATGCTCATTCTGCTTTTGTTGCTTCTTTTGAACCCAAAGATATATCACATGCACTCACTAATGAATCTTGGACTATTGCCATGCAAGAAGAGTTAGAAAATTTCAAAAGAAATAATGTTGAAAAAGGAAACATTGTGCTTCACCATGTAGATACCTAATAACAATTGGCTGAAATGTTCACAAAACCTTTGGATTTCACTCGTTGTTGTTACATTCATAGTGAAATAGGGGTTATGCATCCTCTGTGCTTAAATTGAGGGGGAGTTTTGAAACTTCGGAAGTTTATGTATGAATCTGAATTTAAAATAATATGAGCATAATATTTCATACATATATGACTTTGTGATTCCTTTTACACGCTGAAAGTTCTTACTACATTACTCATGTTATACATTTTGTAGTTTTTGCCATGACTAGTAATTGGAATAATTACTTATACTAAATCTGGTCATGATCGAACTTTCTTGCTGTTTTGAACTTATTGCATGCTCACAAGTGCTTTTAATAATGAAAAATTAATCAATCAACTATCCACATGTTGATCTTTTATGTTCAAATAAAAAATGAGAAAAGATCAAGAGAATATGCATGCATTGCACTTCTTTTGAGATGGCTTATCAATGCACTTAGATATGAACTTAGAAGAAGTTCTGTATGACTAAAACCATGTCCTTAAAGCTTCTGATTTTCAAATGACATAGGCTTGGCTTGGTTGATTAAAATAAGGCAGATGCACATATAATCTCTTGTAAATAACATATGATCTAAATTTGTGCTTTGGAAAATATTAAAATGCAGCAACAAGTGTCATGCTTTCAAGTTTTGAAATAGTTAAGTTTATGAGATCATGACTTGCTTAAATTGAAAATTACATTTGATCTCTAGCATGGCTTACACTACTTTATGTATCTCATTGTTGTGATAGTGTAAGTTACTTGATAGTATGACTTGGATGACCTTTGTATTATATGTATATGTTATAATGTGCTCATAACAAATTAAAATTTCTCTTTTGTACCTTGCTGAATACATTGTCATAGGGGGAGAAGTATGCAAGGGTCAGAAATTTATTTCTACCTCATTTGATTTTCAAAAATAAGGAGAAATTATTTTCAAAACTTTTTATACCAATGTTAGGACTTTAAGTGGTGTTGCCAATACATTCATGAAGGGGGAGATTGCAAGACCTATGTGTGCTGAATACTACCAAAACACCTTTATCATCAAGGTCTGACTCTAGGTCCGAGCTCCAACAAGGTCCGACAATAGGTCCGACTTGTTTTGGGAAGCTCCGGCGCTAGGTCCGAATAGCTTTGGTAAGCTTCGACGCTAGGTCCAACTAGATTTGGTTAGCTCCGGCGCTAGGTATGACTAGCTTTGGTAAGTTTCGATGCTAGGTTCTGCTAGCTTCGGTAAGCTCTAGTTCAAGGTTCGGTGAGCTTTGGCAAGGTTCAGATCTTGATTGCAGTGGTTCTGCTTTTATCTTGCAATGTTTCAAACTTGCTTTTGGATTATGGAAAGTTTGCTTAGTAATCTTTTACTATGTTTTTGGTGTGTTTTGCTGGTTATGGCTGATATCGTTTTTGCATGGTTTGCAACATGCTTATGTGAGGTGCTCACGTAAGGTGTTGTGGTTTCGGAACTATTGTGAGTCAAGTCGAGGACTTGTGCTTGGAAGTATTGGTTATTTATTCATGTACAAGTGTTGCATGAGTTCAAGACATGGCTAGTGACGGGATCCATTGAACTAGTCTTAGGGAGAAAATGAGGTTCAACAACCAAGTTCGGGAGGAATTGTGTTTGAGTTGATCGGGAGGTCGCGCAACATGTTTGAATCAAGATCAATGCAAATGAAGGTATCATGGACGTTGTTGGAAGATGTTTGCACGTGTGCAAGGAGTGCATGAATGTGGCTAAATGGTTCCGAGGCATGATGAAGAGATGTGGACGTAAAAAATTGGTCGGTAAGGTCCAACTGACTAGGTTATGGACTCAGGCTGTGGCTGAGTCGTGTTTGACTCAAATATGGAAAGATTTGAGTTGGTTATGATAGGATCTCATGTGGATCACGAATTTGAGTTGTTTTAGGAATGTGAGATACGTTCCTAAGGTGTTTGGAAGTCTTAAGATTGCTTCTATCTGCGTATAGAAGAGTCTTGAGCAGTTATGGAAAGTTTCGATTCGTGAATTGAGTAGGATTAGAATCCTAGTTAGGTTTGGGTTGGTCTAAAGGCTGGTTATATAAGCAAGGGTGCCAGAGCTCGTGGTGCATGACTTTTGGCCTGTTCCTCTTATGTTCTATTGAATAAAATTTGTAGTTGAAAGGAACTTTTGTGCCTTGTTCGTCCAACTTGTTTTCTTCAAGTCTTTCTCGTCGAGTTTGTGCATAGCACTACCTTGCTTTGGTGGTAACTCGAGTTTTACAGATCCGATTGACCTGATTCCTTTTGGGTTGTCTTCACAACTTGATTTTCTATCATCTGTCAAAATTTCACGGTCATTGGATTTGTGATTTCTGATCTACACGAGTTTCTTTGCAGTGTTCCAGAACTGTTTTTCTCAGGTAGGACATATTGACCTTTGTTCGATCTTTCGATCGTAACTTGAGTTTCTCTAGACTAATTTTCGTGATTCTTGTTGTGACGTCTTCGCGACTTGATTCTCTACCATGTATACATGTTTTGTCACAATTGAACACATTTAGATTAGTCGCACACACGTTTTCTTTAACAGATCGGTTTTCTACCTAGGGGTGTTTCTTTGCTTCCGCTGAAAAGTTTTAATCTACCATTCACCCCTCCTCTGGTAGCTTTACACGTGCTCTTCGATCCTACAGAGTAGGGTATTATGCTCAGGCTGCCCGAACCACATAAAATAAACTCGTGTCACTGTCTCTTTCTTGATCTCACGCGCGTCCCATCCGAATACGGACCTCCATGGACTACGTTTTAGTAGTACCGGGGGAAGTGTTGACCACACACTTCGACATTTGGCGTGCCAGGTAGGTGTTGCTTCGGGTCCGGACCTTCGATGAAGCCATGCTGGACAAGCTCCGTGAAAGTGCATCTACACATCCCTTGTGGGTTTTGGTTGATTTGTGACAAACAAATGAGATCCTAACCAAATTGTTGAGATGAGCACAGGTTTTAATGAAAACATGTAGTAAGCACAAAAAGAAAGGAGAATGAGGATCCATATGGAAAAGAGCTCAAGAGCTGAATAGATTAGATCATTGTGTATGGAGTGTGTTGGAGAAACACACCCCAAGAGCTCAATCACAAGAAAACTCACTCACTGCACTCATTTATACAGGTCCAGACTAGTCCGATATATCCCGGACTAGTCCGATAATCCCTTTGTTTAAAATCAGACAAGTCCTCCCAGTGCGGACTTGTCTGCACAGTCCAAGTCTACACAGATCGGACTAGTCCGATATCACCATGGACTAGTCCGATATCTTTCTGACTAAGATCGGACTAGTCCTCCCCAGTGCGGACTAGTCCTCAACACTTCACAACTTTGCATAGTATCGGACAAGTCCGATAATATACGAACTAGTCCGATAACCTCTCTGACTAAAATCAGATAAGTCTTCCAAATACGGACTTGTCCCAATTCACTAAGGGATTCACCACAGCCGGATTAGTCCGATAATAACCGTACTAGTCCGAACTTTTCCAGAGCCCAAATTGGACTAGTCCGCCCAAGGCCGGACAAGTCTGATAATCCTGAGAACTTAGGGTTTCCTACACGCCGCACACCAGACTAGTCCGGACTCCACCAAGGACTAGTACGGACCCTCGAAACCACAACGGTAACTTTTGGAAACACCCTATCAATAGATGTGCGCGGCCCTACTTTCAACCCTCTCGACTCCCAGCATCATCACACCCTCCAAGAGCTTAGAAAACACATCTCTCCACGTGATCTAATGCAAGAAATATCACATACTTGAGGATTCACTTTGGATCAAAGGAGAGACACAATTCTACATGTTTAAGCTCTTGGGTTTGATTCTCTAACACACACCTGCTGTTTCATTGTTGATCTCAAGAGTGTGTTCTTTGTGGTGTTTGATTTGTAATCTTAGGGAGCTCTCAACTTGTGAGAAGTCCCCTTGAACCTTGTGATTTATCCTTGTGATAGTGAAAGAGAATTGGCCTTCATGGCGGTTCGACGAGGTTAGGATTGGTGAAGATCCGGTCCTTTCGTGGGCTCCTCAACGTGGATGTAGGTTGCCTTTGTGGGAACCAAACCACGGGACAAAAATCTTGTGTCTTCACTTTGTGCATTTTGTTCTTACTTTTCATTGATATCTAGGTTTTACTTGATCTTGTCCATCTTACGTCAAAACATTGAAATCAAAGTTAATTTGTGTTACACTTAATTTCATTGACTCAATACTTTCGGTTTACATACTATATTCCGCTGCATACTGTGCTTGTATTGAAATCATTGATCTAACTTGATCAACCTAGTCCGCACGCACCGGACTAGTCCGCACACAACCGGACTAGTCTGATTTCCTGGTATTTTATCAAGTTGCTAAGTGTTGCAGGTTCTGATTAAAAATCAAAAAGGCATATTCAACCCCCCTCTAGGCCACATTCAATTGGTATCAGAGCAGGACTCTTCATAAGAGACTAATTGCTCGAAGAGAACATGTCGTACATGAAGGATGTGCACAAGAGTCTCAACCAAGAGAAGTTTGAAGATGAAAAAGCTCAAAAATTGGAGAAGCTCCTTGATGCGATTCAGGACTTCGAGGATGACGATGAGGAGACGCTTGAACTCGAGGCGCTCCTAAGGAAGAAAGCCCTCTCCAAAGGTAAAGTGAAGATCGAGGACAAGAAGAAGGGGAGTAGTCACACTGACTACTCCTGATATCCTTTCAACTACGATTGTTTAAATTCAAACAATAGCCATTATTTATCCATTCCTTTAGGAAAAGCCCCACACTTTGATGGCTATGATTACTCAATGTGGAGGCAAAACATGAAAATGCACTTAATCTCACTCAATCCCAGCCTGTGGCATATTGTGTGTACATGAATAGATATCCCGGATGACGATGAAGAGCTTACACCAAGCCAAGAGCAAGCAATTCATCAGAATGCTCAAGCTGCAGCAGTCATCACATCTTCACTAAGTCGGGACGAGTTCACCAAGGTGGATGGACTCGAGATTGCAAAGGAAATCTAGGACGCATTGCAAACTGCACATGAAGACGATCATCATGTGCAAGAGGCGAAGTTGAAATGATTGAAGGCGAGTTGGGAAGATTCGCCATAGAACAAGATGAGTCACCACAGGGCATGTACAACTGGTTAAAGACTCTCATCAAGAAGGTTCGAGCATAAGGAAGTAAGAAGTGGAATGATCACGAGGTAGTGAAGCTCATACTTAGAGCTTTCATGCCTCGCAATGTTACCCTATGCTCGATGATTAGACAAAGCCCCGGGTACAAGAAAATGACCCCGGATGAACTACTTGGAAAGATCATCAACTTCGAGATGATGGAGAAGCAAGCTAAACATGTCAAGGAGATTGTCGACCTCACCTCGCCAAAGAAGAAAGTGGTCGCCCTAAAATCCACTTGCAAGCCCTTGTCTAAAGAAGCTCGAGAAGCTCAACAAGAAGAGGACATCGATGACGAGAGCCGTGATATTGACGAAGAGGACATGATCCTCTTTATGAAGAGATTCAAGAAAATGATGAAGAGAAGACAAGGGGGCAAATCAAGTGAAGGAAAATACAAATAAAAATCAAGACCGAAGCTGAGGTGAGCGTGTTATAATTGTGGTGAATATGACCACTTTATAGTTGATTGTCTGTATTAAGAAAACAAGAAAAAGACCAAGGAAATGAAGCCTCAACCCATGAAATTCTTCAAGAAGAAGAAGCAAGCTGGACAAGCGCACCTAGGAAAGAAGTGGGACTCAAATGATGAGTCCTCATCCGAAGAGAGAGAGGAGATGGCTAGCATAGCCATCGAGAAGACAACCAAGAAGTACACACTCTTCCCAAATCTTGGTGCATGGAAGGGCAACAACACTTGCCTCATGGTGAAGGAAGGTAAACGAAAGGTAACAACAAAATATACCTCTTCGGGTTCTTTTGATAGTGATAGTGACAACTATAGTGATGATGAGGACATGCTAGTTGGCTTAGACAAGAAAACTGCAGCCAAAATGAAATTCTTGATGGATAAGCTAGTTCATAGGGAGGGGCTGATTGATCATCAAGAAGATATGATCATCCTCCAAAAGGAGGAGTATCTCAAGATCAATGAGCTTCTTGAACTTGAAAAGGAGCGAAGCAAATCACTTGAACTTGAGTTAGCTTCAAGCAAGGAAGCTTGTTTGAAGTTAAGCGACTCGAATGCAATCATCAAGGAAGAACTTGTCAACTTAACCAAAGTTAACAAGATCCTTGAAGTACAAGTTGAGTCACTCAAACAAAGTGACCCTTCATCCTCTTCAAGCTCACCCTCTCAACCCCTTAAAATTGACACTAGCTTGAAAGACAAGTTAACCTCTACCAAGGACAAGCATCCTTCCCAAAGTGGAATATTTGACAAGGAGAAGGTCAAATATGCACATAGTGCATACTTGGCCACATGACCTACTAATGTCAAATATGGCATTGGGTATTCTTATGGTGAAAAGCAAAATGCTAGAAACCATAAGAATAACAAGGAGTGCATTGTCCTTGTGAGGGGAAACTCCTCTCAAGCTAGAAAGACTAATGATACTAATAAGTCGAAGATAGTTAACACATATGAAAACCAGACTAGTTCGGTCCCTATACGGACAAGTCCGGTCCTCCGGACAAGTCTGATTTCCTGGACTAGTTCTGTCCATGAACAACAGCAACTATTGTTTAGGACTTTCGATGCATCATATGTTCTTATGAAAAGTTTTGGTAAAGTTTATGTTCATTATGTTGGGCCACACCATGGGAACACCAAGTCTCATTTGTGGGTGCCCAAATCTCTTGTAACTAACCTCAAAGGACCCAAGCAAGCTTGGGTACCTAAAACCAAGGCATGATTTAATTTTGTAGGCCTATTCCTCTAGTGGATCGAAAGGGTGCTAGACAGTGGATGCACCAACTGTATGACCGGAGAAAGAATGATGTTCATTGAGTATAGAGAAAATGAGGATCCAAGCGAGGTCATCTATTTTGGAGACAATAGTCAAGGAAGGGTGCTCGGTACCGATAAAATTGCAATATCATCTCAACATACTCTTTCTCACGTTTTACATGTAGATTCCTTAGATTATAATCTGTTGTCCATATCTCAATTATGTGACAAAGGTTATAATTGCTTGTTTACTAATGAGGGTGTGACCGTCTCTAGAAGGAGTGATGACTCGGTTGCATTCAAGGGTGTGTTGAAGGGAAAGCTTTATCTTGTTGACTTCAACAAAGATAAAGCCGAACTTGACACATGCTTGATTGCAAATACCAACATGGGTTGGCTGTGGCATAGACGGCTAGCACATGTTGGTATGAGGAATCTTCAGAAACTCCTCAAGGGCGATCACATCCAAGGTTTAAAGGATGTTGTTTTTGAGAAAGATAGGCCTTGTAGCGCGTGCCAAGCCGGGAAGCAAGTAGGAGCACCCCATCCCGCGAAGAATGTCATGACAACGACAAGACCGCTAGAGCTACTTCACATTGACCTATTTGGTCCAATTTCTTGCATAAGCATCGACGGTAACAAATATGGCTTAGTAATTGTTGATGACTTTTTGCGCTTCACTTGGATTTTCTTTTTGCATGATAAGAGAGAAACTCAAGGAACCCTCAAGAAGTTCCTCAAGCATGCCCAAAATGAGTTCTCATTGAGGATCAAGAACATACGAAGCAACAACAACACGGAGTTCAGGAACACTCAACTTGAGGAGTACCTAGACGAAGAAGGGATAAAACATGAGTTTTCAGCACCTTATTCCCCTCAACAAAACGGAGTTGCCGAAAGGAAGAACCAAAACCTCATAGAGATGGCAAGAACAATGCTCGATGAATACAAGACCTCGGATCGGTTTTGGGCGGAAGCGATTAACACCGCTTGCCACGCCATAAACCGACTCTATCTTCATCGACTACTCAAGAAGACGTCATATGAGCTACTCACGGGTAACAAGCCTAATATTTCCTATTTTCGAATTTTCGGTTCTAAGTGCTATATTTTGAACAAGAAGCCTAGGACTTCAAAGTTCGCTTCAAAGTCCGATGAAGGTTTCTTGCTTGGTTATGATTCGAACTCTTACGCCTATCCTGTCTTCAACAAGACCTCCGTACTTGTTGAAGTAGCACGTGACGTAGTGTTTGATGAAACTAACATCTCTCAAGAAGAGCAAGTTGATTCATGTGTGCTAGATAGAGAAGAAGCTCCATGTCAAGCATTGAGAAGAATGGTGTTGGGCGATAGTCGACCACAAGCGCCACCTCCAAATGCAAATGAAGAAGATGAACCACAAGTGGAGGTAAACGATCAAGGGGGAGCTTCCACACAAGATAAACATCAAGAAGACGAAGATGATCAACAAGTCAATGAGGGAAACCATCTAGGGGGAGTAGAAGATGATCATGAAGACTTAAGACCACAAGTGCCACACCCAAGAGTACACCAATGCGTCCAAAGAGATCATCCCGTCGACAACATAATAGGGGACATTCAAAAGGGAGTAACGACTAGATCTCGCATAGCTAATTTTTGTGAACATTACTCCTTTGTATCCTTTATGGAACCGCGTAGGATTGAGGATGCATTGAAGGATCCAGATTGGGTGGTGGCGATGCAAGAAGAACTCAACAACATCAAACAGAACGAAGTGTGGGAACTCGTCGAAAGACCCAAGTTCAACGTCGTCGGCACCAAATGGGTATTCCGCAACAAACAAGATGAACACGGGGTGGTGACAAGGAACAAGGCGCGACTTGTGGCCAAAGGGTATTCACAAGTCGAAGGTTTGGATTTTGATGAAACTTTTGCTCCCATAGCTAGGCTTGAATCTATTAGAATATTACTTGCATATGCTACTCACCATGATTTCAAGCTCACATCTAAGAGCACATGAAAAGATACCATAGGGGGGTGAATGGTAGATTTAAAAAAGCTTATGCAATGGAAACAATTAAAATCCCAACCCTTTTGGTAGAAAAATGATCTGTTAAAGAAATCATGTGTGAGACTAATCTAAACGTGTTTCACCGTGACAAAAATGATAGATATCAGAGATAATCAAGTCACGAATACAACACAACAAGAATCACTCAAATCCGTCGAGAGAAACTCAAGTTACGATCAAAAGATCAAACAAAGGTCAATCTGTTCTACCGAGTAAAAACTAGATCTGCAATACTGCAAAGAAACTCGTGTAGATCAAAAACCACAAATCCAATGACAGTGAAATTTTGACAGATGATAGATAATCAAGTTTTTAAGACAAACCAAAAAGAATCACATCAAATGGATCTGTAAAACTCGAGTTATGATAAACCACCAAAGAAAGGTAGTGTTGTGCAGAAAACTCGACGAGAAAAACTTGTCTGAAACAAGTCGGATGAACAAGGCACAAAATTTCGTTTCAACTACGAATTTTATTCAATAGAAAACAAGAGGAATAGCCCCAAAGTCATCTACCACGAGCTCTGGCCTCCCTTGCTTATATAACCAGCCCTTAGGCCAACCCAATCTCAAATCAGGACTCTAATCCTACTCCAATCACGAATCGAAACTTTCCATAACTACTTCGGACTCTTCTATACGCAGATAGAAGCAATCTTAAGACTTCCAAACACCTTAGGAACGTATTCCACATTCCTAAAACAACTCAAATTCGGGACCCACACGAAATCCTATCATAACCAACTCAAATCTTTCCATATTTGAGTCAAACACGACTCAGCCGCAGCCTTAGTCCATAACCTAGTCGGTTGGACCTTTCCGACCAATTCTTTATGTCCACATCTCTTCTTCATGCCTTGGAACCGTACAGCCACGTCCATGCACTCCTTGCACACGTTCAAACATCTTCCAACGACGTCCACGATACCTTCATATGCATTGTTCTTGATTCATACATGTTGCGCGACCTCCCGATCAACTCAACCACAATTCCTCCCAAACTTGGTTGTTGAACCTCATTTTCTCCCTTAGACTAGTTCAATGGATCCCGTCACCAGCCATGTATTGAAATCAAGCAACACCTGCACATGAATAAACAACCAATACTTACGAGCACAAGTCCTCGACTTGACTCTCGTTAGTTCCAAAACTACAACATCTTATGTGAGCACCTCACATAAGCATGTTGTAAACCATAGAAAAATGATATCAGCCTTAACCACCAAAACACACTAAAAACTTAGTAAAAGAATACTAAGCAACCTTTCCCTAAGTGTAAAGCAAGTTCAAAACATTGCAAGTTAAAGCAGAAACATTGCGATCAAGCACCGGACCTTGCCAAAGCTAACCGGACCTTGAACTGGAGCCTACCAAAGCTAGCAGGATCTAGCGCTAGAGCTAACCAAAGCTAGTCGGACCTAGAGCCATAGCTAACCAAAGCTAGTTGTACCTTGATGATAAAGGTGTTTTGGTAGTATTCAAAACTTTTATTGCCATAGCCAATGTATTCACCACACATATGTCTCACAGCGGGGATGGACCAACTCCATCATGTCAAAGTGGAGCGAAAGTTGGAAAGGCTATGCAAAGGTTGGGAGGCTCTGAGTGCAAGTTCAAATGAAAGTGTAAAGAGTCCTCAAACCGTGCGAGCTTTCCTTCTTAAGTAAGCCTCCGCAACGCTTGGATGGAAACTACGACGGGATCAAGCTCACATTTCAAAAATTTACCCCATCAATGGCAAATGGGTCCGGGTACACTTCGGCGGAAAAGTTGAAGTTATTACCCCAGGTGAACCGTTGTCATGATGAGGAGTTGGAAACCCGAGGGTGGCGGCCTGACAGGGCGCTCAGAACTGATACAGTTTTCGTATTGGGAACCGGCGACCCTCAATTGCGTGAGATCCGCACGTGAGGATCTCACCTGTCACATCAAGAAGAGCCACGTGACGATGGTTTAACTACGGACCGTCGCCCCAACGGCCCATGAAAAGACCTTTGAAGCCTCATCGCGGGAATCAAAGATGGCCCCACCTCTGGTAGAATAAATAAACCCAAAGGGTTTCTCCCAGAGGTGGGCCCAGGGGCCACTGTCAGTACCCTGCGTATCGGGTACCCCACGATACCGCAAGAAAGACTACGAAGTTTCACCTGTCCGAGTTGAAGAACTCCAAAGGCTCCACGTGTCCTGCAGCACTGGGCCCGCCTCCCTCATTTGGGTAGCTCCAGCACCGCCACGTGTAACGCAAGGCCGGACCTAACTCCCTATATAGGGAAGCTTTGGTCATGCCACGTGTCTAGTGGCCCCGGACCTAACCCCCATTAGAGGGAAGCTCCAGTGCTACCACGTGTATAGCAGCTTCGGATCCGCCTCCCCATAGAGGGAAGCTCCAGAGCTGCCACATGTTGAGCATCCGTACCTAAGCCTGCCACGAGAAGACTACTGCTCCAACGGTGCAGACATTGAAGGGGCAATTAAAGCAGCCGTTACAAGACCTGATTACGTGTCAATAATGCCATGTAAATGACACAAGATCAGAGAACCTTTAGTACTGGTAACACCGCCATTAAGGTGCGTTATCACAATGTTAAATGTATTTAATATATACAGATCATAATTAGGTAATTAAAGACTGCCGGGGCCATATGTTGAGCCAGGCTGACAATGTAACAGCCAGTTCTTGGACTATAAAAGAGCTGCACCGCACGGTAGAAGGACAAGTCCAATCGACTAAGCTCAGAGGCACACACTCATACAATCAACAACTGAATGTGGGCCTAGAGGGGGGGGGGGGGGGTGAATAGGCCTTTTTGAAAATTGTCGGATCCTGCAACACTCAACAACAAGCTCAATACCAGAGATATCGGACTAGTCCGGTAAAGTGCGGACTAGTCCGATGTTCACAGACTAAGTTGATTAAGCTAGATCGATTAGGTTGATTCTTTTATGTGTGCAGCGGAAAAATAGAACCAAATAAAGGTTTCACAGTTATATATTAGATTATATCACAGTTAATTCTTATGTTTGACAATTCAATGTAAGATGAGCAATGATTGTTGAAACCCTAGATTATATTGATGAATGAGAATGATGAACACCGAAGGCAAAACACAAGGATTTATCCCGTGGTTCGGCTGCCACAAAAGGCAACCTACATCCACTTTGAGGAGTCCACAAAAGGACCGGGTCTTCTCCAACCCTACCCTCGTCGGATCGCCACGAAGGCCAATCCTCTTCCACTAATCACAAAGGGGTGAATAAACAAATTCAAGGGGCCTTCTCACACGTTGAGAGCTCCCTTAGATTGTAACACAAATTTCCACCGAAAACACACTCACAATATTATAATTAAAACACAGGAGTGTGTTAGAGAATCAAACCAAGGGCTCAATGTGATGTTCCAAGTGTCTCTCCAATGATCTAGAGTGAATCCTCAAAGGATTGATCGTTGTTGCACTTAATTTCATGGAGAGATGTAGTTTCTGAGGCTCTTGGGAGGTGTGACGGCGCTAGGGTTCGAGAGAGTTCAAAAGAAGGCCGTGTACCTCTATTTATACGGGGTTTCTAAAAGTGACCGTTAGGGTTCAGAAAGTTCGGACTAGTCCGTGGCGGTCACCGGACTAGTCCGGTGTGCTGTGTGTAGCAAACCCTAAGTACCTCGAAATATCGGACTAGTCCAGCCGAAAACGGACTTGTCCGATTTCGCTACTGGAAATCTTCGAACTAGTCCGATATCCATCGGACCTGTCCGGACATGTGAAACCCTAAGTGATTTAGATGACAAGTCCGCGCTTGGAGGGCTTGTCCGATTTAGATCAGAGGGTTTTTTCGAACTAGTCTGTGCAAATATCAGACTTGTCCGATTTGGATCAGAAAGAATATTGGACTAGTCCGATTGTTATCGGACTTGTTCGATTTTGTTTGACTTGTGAAGTGTTTTGAGGACTAGTCCGTACTGGGGAGGACTAGTTCGATTCTAGTCAGAAGAATATCGGACTAGTCCGACAGATATCAGACTTGTCCGATCTGGTGCAGAAAGGTTATCAGACTAGTCCGGTTGTGATCGGACTAGTCCGTTCCTGTGTAACTTTGTGCAATGTGTGTGTTTAATTGTGATTGAGCTCTTGGGGTGAGTTCCCTTAACACACTCCATACACAATAATCTATTACTCTTCTTCCTTGAGCTCATCTCCATTTTGCTCCTCATCCTTCCTTCTTTTTGGTATTTTGCTCATTTTCCTATCATAAGCCTGCACTCATCTCAACAAATAGGTTAGGATCCCAATTGCTTGTCATAAATCATCCAAAACCCACAAGAGAGTCCTAGATGCACTTTCAATCTCCCCCTTTTTGGTGATTGATGACAACCAATTGAGATTTCACAAAATATGATAAAAATTGATATTTTCATAAAGTATGCACATATGAGTCAAAAATACATCAAGCAGTGAAATAATTATCCATATGTGCATTCTTTATGGTGGGATGCATAACCAAGTATATTGAGACATTGAGAATGACATAATTTACATTAATCAACCAAAGCCAAGCATATATGTCATTCCAGGAGCAAGATTACAAATTTCAACAAATACTTCTCAAACTAATTAAGCATTGCATCTCAGAACCATAACTAACTTAGGAACAAAGTTAACTGCAAAACTCAAAAAATAGACAAGAAGCATAAAAAGAGCTCTCTCCTCGCATCCTACAGCTAAAGCTAAGACTCCCCCTCAATCTCTCCCCCTTTGGCATCAAGACACCAAAAAGAAGGAGAGGAGGGTCCTAGGGTCTTCACTCTTCACTGTCGGTCCTCTCATCGTCGTCTTCGTCTTCTTCATCTTCAGCTTGATGAGGAGGAGAAGGAGGAGGGGCAGAGACGCTCGAGCCCGCAACGCCAAAGTAGGCAAGCTCGGATGGGGTCAAGGGCCTGAGCTTAGTGTAGTCCGAGTCGGAGTCCTCAGAGATCACTGAAGATCCAATGGGGTTCATCTCCAGCTTCTGGCAAATTTGCTTCACATTTGCTTTGATGTACTTCATGTCCTCCTTTCTTTTCATGTTGAGCTTGTGGGCCTTCACTTCGGCCTTCTTGCAGGAGGTGAAGATGGCAGCCAGGTATTTGAGGATTCCACTAGCTGATCCTCTCTGAGGGGCTGCCCTTGAAGTTGGAGCAGCTCTGACATCTTCGCTTGTTCTTGCCGGTGCCTCGGGACTGGAGGTCGGCGAGGGAGCAGCCTGGACATTTACTTGTTGAGGCTTCTGAGGCCTTAGAGGTGTGTGCTCCACATCCTTGACAAATTCAATCCTTGTGACTTTCTCAATCATAAACATTAGATAGGGAGCATAGCCACAGGACCTGTTGGGGGTGCTGGAGATGTTGACCATATCTTTCCATATGTAGTCAAACACATCAAATTGTCTGTTCTTGCTTATGATCCTCATTAGGGTCCGGAGGTATCCTTGTACACTCCCTGCATCCCCATCCTTAGAGGCAATGGTCTTCCTCAAGACTCTGTTTAGCACCACAAAGAATGGCTTCATGTTTTTTGTGGAAGGAGGGATGAACTTTGAATTGGGCTCATAGAGAAACTTCATCCTCTCCTTGTCAATGACACCAACATTGTGGATGACCACATTATCCTTGCTGGAGGTGTCAAGATGCAGCATCCTTGCAAATTCTTCATAAGTGATAGTGTACTTGGATCCATGAGTCATCCAAGTTACTCTTTCCTCTTCATCGCTTGCAAAGTGGCAGGTGGCATAGAACGGAGCCACCACTTCATCATTCCAATTGTACTTGAAGGCAAAGAGGTCCTTCAAGCCATGTCTTTCAGCTGCTGCAATCACTTCATCAAATGTAGAGCATCTCTTCTTCTCAAGATGTGCCCAGTCAATCCACTGACTGCGCACCACCGGTGTCTTCATCTGCAGGTATACAACCCTGTAATAGTCAGCATGAAAATTGCTCCAGAATCCTCCATCTGCAGCTTGCTTTGGATGATTATAGCAATCAATGCTTCTGAGCTTTGCAGCTGAGTCGCTGCCCTTCCCATTGAACTTTTCTTCAGTGGGGTCCCAGACCCCTTCCCTGGGAGCATGCAGCTTTAATGGTCCAACTGGACCCGTCGCTATCCCCTTGCCCTTGCCTTTGGCTAGGCGGGCATTTGCTGAGCTAGGGCCACCACTGGCGGTAGCCCTAGAAACTGGCACCTTGGAGGTCGGCTTCTTCGCTAGCACTTTCCTCCGAACTTGTGGAGGAGACGGAGCTGGCTCGGTAGGTCGCTCTTGGCGCTTCTTGCCAAGACTCGTTGAGGTCCGAGGTGCCACCTCGTGGTCCATCTCGTCCTCAAAATCAGAAATCTCATCGTTTGAGCTCGACATGACCTGAGAATGAGTTTCAAGAATGATAATGAATGATACAAGTCATAGGTATG
The DNA here is from genome assembly GCA_036927565.1 of Tuctoria greenei. Classification (NCBI taxonomy): domain Eukaryota; kingdom Viridiplantae; phylum Streptophyta; class Magnoliopsida; order Poales; family Poaceae; genus Tuctoria; species Tuctoria greenei. Next base: position 3,424,845 of record JAYESD010000010.1, read on the forward strand.
AAAGGATAGCAAGGAATTGCATTGAGGAATTGAAGAGTTAGGTTTTGAGTTCAGAAACATCGGACTTGTCCGGTGCAAAGGCACAGACTAGTCCGAGGGGACCGGACTTGTCCGTTCAAGGACCGGACTAGTCCGGTGTTCATCCTCAAAAAGCTAAGGGATTTAACAAAAGCTGATTCCTAATGCACAATAAGTCTAGCACACGTGATACATAAAGGAGGCATGTATATAGTGAAGGATGCTAGGCTATTCGATCAATAATGAAGAAAAACGAGATTTCTAGGGTTTGGGTGAAAATTACCGAAGAAATCGATTGAAGCTTGGAGATGAGGGTGTTGAAGGCCAGACAAGTCCGCTAGCTTTAATCCTCAAGAGGGCAAGCTTGATTTCAGCCCAAATGCGGAGATTTTTGATGGAGGGAGCAAGAAATCGCCTTGGGAGCTCGAGCGGAGGAGGGAGAACGCGTGAGCAAGAGTGGAGGATGAAGGGATTAGGGTTTGGTGGCGGCTAGGGTTATGGACACGAAAAATTGGACAAGTCCGGAGATGATCGGACTAGTCCGAACTCATCCAGAGAGCAACATCGGACTAGTCTGTGGTGTTATCGGACTAGTCCGGCCTAACCGGCACTCTGCAGACTAGTCTGCATGTGCGGACTAGTTTGGGTAACCACGGACTAGTCTGTGGTCACCAGGAGAAATTTGCATATCCCATTCATATATATTTGAAGGTTCATAAATAGAGAATAGAGAGGAAAATTGAATCAAATGATCTTGATGAATATGACCAGTAAGCATACAACAATCAAGCAATGATCATAATTCACCAAGATCTAGTAATTGACATAGTTTTTCGGGAAAAATTGAGAGAGAGTTGATTTTCACAATTCAATCAATATATTTTGAAGAATTCATATAGGTATGCAACTTTTCATGCCACACTCCGAGCATCGAGGATATTTAGTTCATTTCGGAGTTCGCAAAAGCGCTTTTCACCAAGTGTCTTGGTGAATATGTCGGCCAATTGTTTTTGGGTATTGACATGTGAGATGGCTATATCTCCTTTCATGGAATGGTCTCTCAAAAAATGATGTCTTATGTCTATGTGTTTAGTTCTAGAGTGCTCAACTGGATTGTGGGCAATTTTAATGGCACTCTCGTTGTCACAAAGGAGAGGAATACGGTTCATATTGTAACTGTAATCCCTTAGAGTTTGTCGCATCCAAAGGAGTTGTGCACAACAGCTCCCGGTTGCAACATACTCCGCTTCGGCTATGGATAAGGCAATGAAATTTTGTTTCTTGGAGGACCAAGAAACTAAGGATCTCCCTAGGAATTGGCATGTGCCGAAGGTGCTTTTTCTATCTACTTTGCACCCGACATAATCTGCATCGAAGTAACCAATGAGATTGAATTTTGAGCCTTTTGGGTACCAAAGACCAAGGTTGGGTGTATGAACTAAATATCTCAAGATCCTTTTTACGGCTGTCAAGTGACATTCCTTAGGGTTTGCTTGAAATCTTGCACACAAACATACACTCAACATAATGTCTAGCCTATATGCACATAAATAGAGTAGAGATCCAATCATGGAGCGATATACCTTTTGGTCGACACTAGGTCCATCTTCATTGAGATCCAAGTGGCCATTTGTTGCCATGGGGGTCTTTATGGGCTTTTCCTTGTCCATACCAAACTTCTTAAGTACGTCCTGCGTGTACTTGGTTTGGCTTATGAATGTCCCTTCCTTTTCTTGCCGCACTTGGAATCCCAAGAAGTAATTTAATTCTCCCATCATTGACATTTCAAACTTGTCTGTCATGATTTTGCTAAATTCCTCACAAAACGATTGATTAGTTGACCCAAAGATTATATCATCAACATAAATTTGACAAATAAAAAGATCATTGTCTAAATTCTTTGTAAATAGTGTATAGTCTACTTTGCCAATTTGAAAACCATTCTCAATTAAGAAATCTCTAAGACACTCATACCAAGCTCTAGGAGCTTGTTTGAGGCCGTAGAGAGCCTTAAGCAATTTTAATACGTGGTTGGGGAACTCTTCATCTTCAAACCCGGGTGGTTGCTCCACGTACACCTCCTCCTTGATTGGTCCATTGAGGAAGGCGCTTTTTACATCCATTTGATACAACTTGAAATCATGGTGAGTAGCATATGCAAGTAATATTCTAATAGATTCAAGCCTAGCTACTGGAGCAAAAGTCTCATCGAAATCCAAACCTTCGACTTGTGAATACCCTTTGGCCACAAGTCGTGCTTTGTTCCTTGTCATCACCCTGTGTTCGTCTTGTTTGTTGCGGAAGACCCACTTGGTGCCGACGATGTTTGCATTGGGTCTTGCCACAAGTTCCCACACCTCGTTCCGCTTGAAGTTGTTCAATTCTTCTTGCATTTACACCACACAGTCTGGATCTTTCAATGAATACTCAACCCTGCGTGGTTCCAAAAAGGATACAAACGAATAATGCTCACAAAAGTTAGCTATGCGAGATCTAGTGGTTACTCCCTTTTGGATGTCACTGATGATATTGTCGATTGGGTGATCCCTTTGGACGCATTGGTGTATTCTTGGGTATGGCACTTGAGGAGTTGTGTCTTCATGATCATCTTCTTCTCCCCCTAAGTAGTTGCCTTTGTTGACTTGTTGATCATCTTCGTATTCTTGTGGTTGATCTTGTGCTGAAGCTCCCCCTTGATGTTTGGTCTTCTCTTGTGGTTCATCTTCCTCATGTACGTGTGAAGGTGGCTCTTGTGGTCGAACTTCACCTCGAGCCATTCTTTTCAATGCTTGACAAGGAGCTTCTTCTTTACCTAATTCACATGGATCAACTTGCTCCTTTTGGGAGCCATTAGTCTCATCGAACACTATGTCACGTGCTATTTCAACGAGTCCGGAGGCCTTGTTGAAAACACGATAGGCATAAGTGTTCGAATCATAACCAAGCAAGAAACCTTCATCGGACTTTGAAGCGAACTTTGAAGTTCTAGGCTTCTTGTTCAGGATATAACATGGAGAACCGAAAACTCAAAAATATGAGATATTTTGTTTGTTACCAGTGAGTAGCTCATAGGATTTCTTCTTGAGTAGTCGATGAAGATAAAGTCGATTTACGGCGTCGAAAGCGGTGTTAATCGCTTCCGCCCAAAATCGATCCGAGGTCTTGTACTCATCGAGCATTGTTCTTGCCATCTCTATGAGTGTTCGGTTCTTTATTTCGGCAACTACGTTTTGTTGTGGCGAGTATGGCGCTGAAAATTTGTGCTTGATACCCTCTTCATCAAGGTACTCCTCCACTTGTGTGTTCTTGAACTCCGTGCCGTTGTCGCTTCGAATACTCTTGATTGTCAATGAGAATTCGTTTTGAGCTCGCTTGAAGAACTTCTTGAGTGTTCCTTGTGTTTCTGACTTATCGTGCAAAAAGAAAACCCAAGTGAAGCGAGAAAAGTCATCAATAATAACTCAACCATATTTGTTACCGTTGATGCTTATGTAAGCAATTGGACCAAATAAGTCCATGTGAAGTAGTCCGAGCGGTCTTGTTGTAGTCATGACGTTCTTTGCGGGATGAGGTGCTCCAACTTGCTTCCCGGCTTGGCACGCGCTACAAGGCCAATCTTTCTCAAAAACAACATCCTTCAAACCGCGGATGTGATCGCCCTTGAGGGGTTTTTGAAGATTCCTCATACCAACATGCGCTAGCCGTCTATGCCACAACCAACCCATGTTGGTCTTTGCAATCAAGCATGTGTTAAGTTCGGCTTTATCCTTGTTTAAGTCAACGAGGTAAAGCTTTCCCTTCAACATACCCTTGAATGCAATGGAACCATCACTCCTCCTAGAGACGGTCACACCCTCGTTAGTGAACAAGCAATTATAACCTTTGTCACATAGCTGAGATATGGACAACAGGTTATAATATAAGGATTCAACATGTAAAACATGAGAAAGTGTGTGTAGAAGATATTGCAATTTTACCGGTACCGAGCACCCTTCCTTGAATATTATCTCCAAAGTAGATGCCTTCGTTTGGGTCCTCATTCTCTTCATATTCCACGAACATCCTTCTTTCTCCGGTCATATGGTTGGTGCAGCCACTATCTAGCACCCATTTGGATCCACCGGAGGAATAGGCCTGCAAAAACAAATTATGCTTTGATTTTAGGTACCCAAGCTTGCTTGGGTCCTTGAAGATTAGTTACAATACATTTGGGAACCCACACATGAGATTTGGTGTTCCCATGGTGTGGCCCAACATAATTAGCATAAACCTTGCCAATATTATTTCTCATTAACACATAGGAGGTATCAAAGGTTCTAAAGAGTAATTGTTGTTGTTTGTATACAGGGCTAGTCTGGAAGGACGGACTTGTCCGGACACTCACCGGACTAGTCCGGTGTTTGTGTGAGTTCAGGTTTTTACCCTTCGACTTATGAGTTTGAGAGGGTCTTTCCTTCACAAAGGAAATCCTCCCCTTGTTATTCTTATGACTTCCAGCATGCTGTTTTTCATCATAAGAGTAACCAATGCCATACTTGACATTTGGAGGTCTTTGGACCAAGTATGCACTACGTGCATAGTTGATCTTCTCCTTGTCAAATATGCCACATTGGGTAGGATTTTTATCCTTTGTGGAGGTTGACTTCTCCTTCAAACTGGTGTCTATTTTACTACATGTGCACATATAAGCAAAATCAGTTTTAGTGTATTGAGAAGGTGAACTTGAAGAGGAGGAAGGTTCACTCAGCTTGAGTGACTCAACTTTCACTTCAAGGATCTTGTTAACCTTGATCAGGTCAGCAAGTTGGTCCTTGATTGCAACATTTGAGTCAGTTAACTCCAAGCAAGCTTTCTTGCTTGAAGCTAACTCAAGCTCTAGTGAATTGTTTTTCTTCTTTTCAAGTTCTAGAAGTTTGTCAAGTTCGACATACTCCTCCTTTTGGGAGATAATCATGTCCTCTTGACGATGAATCAACCTCTCCTTCTCAACAAGTTGATCAAGTAAAAATTTCATTTTTGTTGCAGCTTTTCTATTTAATCCACTAAGCATGTCTTCATCATCACAAATTATTTCATCATCACTAGAGTAGGAATGCACGGAAGGGGTTTTGATGATTACCTTGCGTTTACCTTCCTTTGCCATAAGGCAAGTGCCATTTCCCTTCCTTGCGCCGAGTGTGGGGAAGAGTGTAGATTTCTTGGACGTGCTCTCGATGGCTACGATAGCCATCTCTTCTTCTTCGGATGATGAGGACTCATCGTTTGAGTACCACTTCTTCCCAATGTGCGCTTGTTCAGCTTGCTTCTTCTTCTTGAAGAATTTCTTAGGTTGAGGCTTGGATTCTTTGGTCTTCTTCTTGTTCTCCTCATATGGGCAATCAACTATAAAGTGGTTATACTCACCACAATTGTAGCATGCCCGCCTCAACTTCGGTTTCGTTCTTTCTTTGTACTTTCCCTCACTTGATTTTGTTCCTTGTATTTTCTTCATTATTCTTTTGAACTTTTTCATTAACAATATCATGTCCTCTTCATCTAGCTCACTGCTTTCTTCGTCACTATCTTCCTCTAGTTGTGCTTCCCTTGCTTCTTTGGATAAAGGCTTGAGGGTGGACTTTAGAGCAACCCCTTTCTTCTTAGACGAGGTGAGATCGGCAATTTCCTTGACGTGCTTTGCTTGTCTTTCCATCATCTCAAAGTTGATGATTTTTCCAAGCAATTCATCCAGAGTCATCCTTTTGTATCCAGGGCTTTCTCTAATCATGGAGCATAGCGTGACATTGCGAGGCATAAAAGCTCTAAGGATGAGCTTTACCACCTCGTGGTCATTCCACTTCTTGCTCCCGTATGATCGAACTTTGTTGACAAGTGTCTTCAATCGATTGTACATATCTTGGGGTGACTCATCTTCCTCAATTGCGAATCTTCCTAGTTCGCCTTCGGTCATCTCAATCTTTGCTTCACGCACATGTCGGTCACCTTCATGTGCAGTTTGTAGTGTATCCCATATCTTCTTAGCAATTTCGAGTCCATCCACCTTGGTGAACTCGTCCCGACTGAGTGAGGAGGTGATTACAGCTGCGGCTTGTGCATTTCTATGAATGGCCAGCTCTTGTCTTGGGGTGAGCTCTTCGTCGTCGTCCGGAATATCTATCCCTGTGCATACAACATGCCATAGACTTGGGTTGAGGGAAATCAAATGCATTTTCATATTCTGCCTCCACATTGAGTAATCACTTCCATCGAAGTGTGGGGCTTTTCCAAGTGGGATAGATAAGTAATGATTGTTATTGGAATTTAGACGATCATAGTTAAAAGGATATTGGGAGTAGTCGGTGTGACTACTCCCCTTCTTATTCTCTTCAACTTTCACTTTCCCTTTGGAAAGTGCCTTCTTTCTGAGGAGCGCCTTTAGCTCCAGCGTCTCCTCATCGTCGTCCTCGAAGTCTTGAATGGCTTCGAGGTACTTCTCCACTTTTTGGGTCTTGTCGTTGTTAACCTCCTCTTGGTTGTTGATTTTGTGGGCGTCCTTCATGTCCGACATGATCTCTTCGAGTGGTTAGACTCTTTCTTGAAGAACCTTGCTCTGATACCAATTGAATGTGGCCCTAGAGGGGGGGTGAATAGGACTTTTTGAAAATTGTCGGATCCTGCAACACTCAACAACAAGCTCAATACCAGAGATATCGGACTAGTCCGGTAAAGTGCAGACTAGTCCAGTGTTCATGGACTAAGTTGATTAAGCTAGATCGATTAGGTTGATTCTTTTATGTGTGCAGCGGAAAAATAGAACCAAATAAAGGTTTCACAATTATATATTAGATTATATCACAGTTAATTCTTATGTTTGACAATTCAACGTAAAATGAGCAATGATTGTTGAAACCCTAGATTATATTGATGAATGAGAATGATGAACACCAAAGGCAAAACACAAGGATTTATCCCGTGGTTCGGCTACCACAAAAGGCAACCTACATCCACGTTGAGGAGTCCACAAAAGGACCGGGTCTTCTCCAACCCTACCCTCATCGGATCGCCACGAAGGCCAATCCTCTTCCACTAATCACAAAGGGGTGAATAACCAATTTCAAGGGGCCTTCTCACACGTTGAGAGCTCCCTTAGATTACAACACAAATTTCCACCGAAAACACACTCACAAGATTATAATTAAAACGCAGGAGTGTGTTAGAGAATCAAACCAAGAGCTCAATGTGATGTTCCAAGTGTCTCTCCAATGATCTAGAGTGCATCCTCAAAGGATTGATCGTTGTTGCACTTAATTTCGTGGAGAGATGTAGTTATGAGGCTCTTGGGAGGTGTGATGGCGCTAGGGTTCGAGAGAGTTCAAAAGAAGGTCGTGTACCTCTATTTATATGGGGTTTCTAAAAGTGACCGTTAGGGTTCAGAAAGTTCGGACTAGTCCGTGGTGGTCACTGGACTAGTCCGGTGTGCTGTGTGTAGCAAACCCTAAGTACCCCGAAATATCGGACTAGTCCAGCTGAAAACGGACTTATCCGATTTCGCTACTGGAAATCTTCGGACTAGTCCGATATCCATCAAACCTGTCTGGACATGTGAAACCCTAAGTGAGTTAGATGACAAGTTCGCGCTTTGAGGGCTTGTCCGACGTAGATCAGAGGGTTTTTTCGGACTAGTCCGTGCAAATATCAGACTTGTCCGATTTGGATCAGAAAGAATATCGGACTAGTCCGGTTGTGATCGGACTTGTCTGATTTTGTGTGACTGGTGAAGTGTTTTGAGGACTAGTCCGTACTGGGGAGGACTAGTCCGATTCTAGTCAGAAGAATATCAGACTAGTCCGACAGATATCGGACTTGTCCGATCTGGTGCAGAAAGGTTATCAGACTAGTCCGGTTGTGATCGGACTAGTCCGGTCCTGTGTAACTTTGTGCAATGTGTGTGTTTAATTGTGATTGAGCTCTTGGGGTGAGTTCCCTTAACACACTCCATACACAATAATCTATTACTCTTCTTCCTTGAGCTCATCTCCATTTTGCTCCTCATCCTTCCTTTTTTTTGGTATTTTGCTCATTTTCCTATCATAGGCCTGCACTCATCTCAACAAATAGGTTAGGATCCCAATTGCTTGTCATAAATCATCCAAAACCCACAAGAGAGTCCTAGATGCACTTTCAACAACCACCCGTGGAGTAGGGTATTATGCTCAGGCGGCCCGAACCATGTAAAATTCCCTCATGTCACTGTCTCATTCTTGATCTCATGTGCGCCCCATATGAATACTAACCTTCGCGGACTATGTTTTAGTAGTATCGGGTGAAGTGTCGACCACACACTTCGATAATATGACATTTGCAAGAGATTATGTGCCACATCTTCCTTATTCTAACTAACCAAGCCAAGCCTATGTCATTTGACAATCAGAAGCTTAAGGACATGGTTTTAGTCATACACAACTTCTTTCAAGTTCATATCTAAGTGCAATGATAAGAAATCTCAAAATAATAAGTGCGATGCATGCATATTCTCTTGATCTTTTCTCAATTTTTTCATTTGGACATAAAAACTCAACATATGAGTTGATTACTTGATTAATTCTTCATGATTAAAATAACTTGTGAGCATGCACAAGTTCAAAACAGCAAGTAAGTTTGATCATGACCAGTTGCAGTGTAAGTAATTATTCCAATTACTAGTCATGGCAAAAACTACAAAATGTATAACCTGAGTAATGTAGTAAGAACTTTCAGCATGTAAATGGAATCACAAAGTCATATATGTATGAAATATTATGTTCATATTATTTTAAATTCAAATTCACACATAGATTTCTCAAGTTTCAAAAAAACACCTCAATTTAAGCCATGAAGATGCATAACCTATATTTCACTACGAATGAAACAAAAATGAGTGAAATCCAAAGGTTTTGTAAAAATATCAGCCAATTGTTATTCGGTATCGACATGGTGAAGCACAATGTTTTCTTTTTCAACATTATCACGGAGAAAGTGATACCTAATGTCAATGTGCTTTGTTCTGGAATGTTGCACGGGGTTTTTAGCAATGCAAATGGCACTAGTGTTATCACAAAACAGTGGAACACTGTCTAGATAAACCCCATAGTCCTTAAGTGTTTGAACAATCTAAAGAATTTGTGAACAAGCGCTAGCAGTTGTCATGGTCATTGTGAGAGGAGCATGTGAATCTGCAACCATCTTACCATGTCTAGAAGAAGAGCAGACAATTTCTTTATCCCCTTTATGCTTAGGAAGCCCACATATTCGATCAAGAGCGCTAACACGTGTGAGATGATCAAAGCCTACGTGACCAAGTCTACGATGCCAAGAATATAAGTCTCTTGAGTCATTAGCAACTAAACACCTATGCTTAGAGGATCACATATCAAAATCAAATTTAAAAACTTTTCCAAACCGAGACATTAAAAATGAGATCACTATTTGAATCTACAACCTTCCAACAATTTTTAGTGAAAATAATCTCCAGATTTTCATCTAGCAATTGTGAAATAGAAAGCAAATTGTATTTAAAATTTTTAACAAGTGTCACATCCTTCAAAGTTTAGTGATTATAACTCTAACCAAACCTTAAGCAATTATAGGAGTTGAAGAATTATCGGCAAAAGTAACATTTGCTACACGTGACACAAAAGAGAGGGAGGAAACCGTTCTTTGTTACCGGTCATGTGGCATGAGCAACCTGAACCCACAATCCAAATGTTCTCCTTCCTCAAACGTGTAGCCTACATAGAAACACAATACATCGATGACTCAATACTGGGGTTAGTAAAAAGGCATTTAGGAATCTAGTACCGAGTCACACGATGTCCAGAAGGAATATCACGCGAAAGCTGAGATAAAACAGCAGTTTTATGACCCGAAGTTTGAGGATTTTTGTACCCAACTATTGACCTACGAGGTGTTACATTTGTAGCACGAAAAACAGTAAGTTTGGGAACAAACTTTGCATTTTTTCGACTCATTACAGCAGGTTTCATGTTCCTAATATTCAGTTAAGCATGTGCAGCAAGTTTTGCATGATTGTTATGTGATCTAGCAATCATTCTTTTCTTTTTAGGTTATTTAGCTAGTCTATAACAAAAAATCTATGTCACGACCATCTCTACTACAGTACGTACAATGAAATTTAACTTTGTGTTCATGTCTAGATGAGCAAGCAACATATTTATTAGAAACCAAATGAGACAACACTCCTATAGATTTGAAAAGTACTTCTTTTGTTTAGGAGCTGTTAGAATTAAACCAATTCCTAATGACTTTACAATTTACATGGATGTGCTTTAGTATGAGCATGAGAATCAAAACCTAAACCAGTTTTATTATTGCAAGACTTGGAAGAATTCAACAACAAGTTTAGATTCTTATTCCCACTACAAAACCGCTCTAGTGTCCTATTCATGTCATCAAGTTTCTTGGACAAGTCTAGGCAGTTTTCACATCAAGTTTTTCCTTTTAGTTTGCAATTAGAACAATATTTAACTTCTTGAGAGCGTAAAGCATTGTTCAATATAGAAATCTCATTCACAGCATTGTGTAGTTTCTTATCAAGTTCATCACAAGTAGAATAATGTAAATCAGTTGTAGAACAGCAAGCATCTTTCAAGTTTTTATCATTAACTGCAGCAAGCTTTTTGTTCTTTTCAATTTCAAGTTCAAGCTTATCAAGTGTGGAGGTGTTCACACTTCTTAAGGAGGACAATTATTCATATATAAGCTCACATGAGGAAAAAGAATCATCATCAGGAATCAAATATTTTAAACGATTAATTTTAGATTCTAGTGATTCAATTTTAACACCATTGTCCCTAAGTTTTTTGTCTTTTTTTCTTAACTATAACAGTGGCACGAGAAATAGCATCACACATTTCTTTGCAAGTGGAACATACCTCTTCATAATCGTTGTTGTGTTCTGTCATCTCCATACTTGATCTTGAGTTGCCCACCATGAAGCACATATTTGCCAAATTCTCTTCATATTCATCACTTCCGATGTCGATGTCGCTCGATCCAAGTTCCTGAAGTGCGGAGATGAAACTGTTTACCAATTGGTGACCTGTAAAACCCTTCTTCTTGTTATTGTTTTTTGCAGAGGAAGACTTGAACTTTGTTTGCTTCTCATCACGGGAAGTAGGACCTAAAATATTAGGGCAATATGTATGAAAATGTCATGTCTTACCACATTCGAAGCATCATTTATAAACACCACTTTCTCTTCTTTGAGTTCTCACATTTTGCAATGCTTTTGAGAATCGAGTAGAAAGAAGTGCTAGCTCCTCCTATGGAAACTCTTCAATTTTTTGAAGGGTTAGAGAGGACAACAAAGCAAGTGTACCACATGATGAAGATTGTCTAGAGGTAGGCATGTCATGTTGAGAAGAAAATGCAAGAGACTTGTTGGGGTTCTTACGTGAGATTATGTCAATTTCATGAGTTCTTAACTTGGAATATAGCACATCTAATGTAAGTGTACTCATGACAGTGGACTCACGAATAGATGTAACTTTCATCTCCCAAATTGACATGTCTAACGCACTTAGTAATTGCCTAGCATTTTCAACATTTGAAAAATTAACGTTGACGCTACACAAATTGCTGAGAATTTTGTTAAAGTGAGCAAATAAATCATCGATGGACTCCCTTGGTTGCATCTCAAAATGCATGTACTCCTTTTTGAACATGTCTTGTCTCACCTCCTTGATAGTGTTGGATCCTTCATGATAATCGCATAGAGCTTTCCAAACATCTTATGCAGATCGAAGGTGTGCAACTCGATCGAAGTCGCTTTGAGTCAATCCTTGTATTATCGATTTTTTCGCCTTGTTTTTGTTGTCGACATCTCTCATGTTCGTAGCGGTGACTTGATCGTTTGGCGGCACGTCGTAAGTCTTGTACACCTTTTCTCATATTGCGAAGCCTTGCCCCTGGATGAAAGCCTCCATACGTGCCTTCCAAACCTGAACAATGCCACTAAACACATAAGGTTTTGTGGAGTACTTCTCTATGATGATTAGTCAACACACGTGCAAATCATAAAGATTAGAGCAACCTGGGCTCTGGTACCAACTTTATGATTGAAGAGCACGTGAAAAGCTACCAGAAGGGGGTGAATGGTAGATTAAAACTTTTTTAACAGAAGCAAAAAAACTCCATGGTAGAAAAACAATATGATAAAGAAACTGTGTGTGAAACTGATTTATACTTTCTCAACCAAGAAAAACTGGTATATATTATTGAGAATCAACTCACAAATACACGACAACAAGAATTACGGAAAACCGTCGAGAAAAACTCAAGTTATGATTGAAAGATCAAACAAAGGTCAATGTGTTCTACCTGAGTAAAAATAGATCTGCAACACTGCAAAGCAACTCGTGTAGATCAGAAACCACAAATCCAATGACCTTGAGATTTTCACAGATGATATATAATCAAGTTTTGAAGACAACCAAAAAAGAATCACGTCAATTGGATCTGTAAACACGATTTATGATAAAAACACCAACGCAACATATTGCAATGCAGAAACTCAACGAGAAAAACTTATCTGAAACAAGTCGGATGAACAAGGAACAAAAGCTCCTCAAAACTACAAATTTTATTTAACAAAACACAAGAGGAACAGCCCAAAGTCTTCTCCTCACGAGTTCTAGCCTCTTTTGCTTATATAACAAGCCCTAAGGCCAATCTAATCCAAACTAGGACTCTAATCCTACTCAGTTTCAACCGAAACTTTCAATAACTGCTCAAGACTCTTCCATACGCAGGTAGAAGCAATCTTAAGACTTCCAAACACTTTAGGAACATATCCTACATTCCTAAAACAGCTCAACTTCATGACCAACATAAAATCTAACCAAAACAAACTCGAAACTTTCCATAAACGAATCATAACCATCTCATCTGCAGCCTAAGGCATAATCCAACCGGTTGGACCTTTCTGACCAATTCATTACATCCACTTCTCTTCATCACACCTTGGAACCATGTTGCCACGTCCATGCACTCCTTGCACAAGTGCAAAAACCATCCAACAACGTTCATGATACCTTCATGTGCATTGTTCTTGACCCAAACATGTTGCATGACCTCCTGATCAACTCAACCACAATTCCCGAACTTGGTTGTTGAACCTCATCTTCTCCCTAAGAGTAGTTCAGTGGATCCCGTCACCAGCCATGTCTTGACCTCAAGCAACACCTCCACATGAATAAACAATCATCCTTTTCGAGCCCAAGTCCTCGGCTTGACTCTCGTTAGTTCAAAAAACACAACACCTTACATGAGCACCTCACATAAGTATGTTGTGAACCATATCAAAACATTAACCACCGTAAGCAGCTATAACACTTCAAAAACTTAGTAAAAGAATTCTAAGAAAACTCCCCATACGCCAAAAATAAAACAAGTTTGAAACATTGCAAGTTAAAAGCAGAATCATTACGGTCTTGCACGTGATCTTGCGCCAGATCTTGCCAAAGTTTGTCGGACCTTGCCAAAGCATGCTGGACCTTGCACCAGAGCTACACAAAACATGCCGGACCTATCGTTGGACCTTGCCGAAGCTAACCAAAACAATTCAGACCTATTGTCGGATCTTGCTGGAGCTACCCAAAGCATGCCAGACCTATTGTTGGACCTTGCCGGAGCTATCCAAAGAATGTTGGACCTATTGTTGGACCTTGTCGGAGCTCGGACCTAAAGTCGGACCTTCTTGAAGAGTGTGTTTTGGCAATATTCAAAACTTTTATTGTAATAGCCAATGTATTCAACACACATAGGTCTCACATAAATAAAATTTCTAAGTTTCAATTCTTAAACTTCTTTAAATTGTTAATGTATATCTCTTAAATATTGCCTTTCTTATAGGAAAGGTATCGTTTAGAGGATCCAAGCCAGGTTGAGCACGCGAGGGCGTGTTCAACAGGAACGCTTGGAAGGTGGTTGTGCAAGCTTTGTCGAACGCTCGCACTCAAGCTATCAATGACTACTTGAGGCAAAACCAGCACGACGTGCGAGCGTTCCGACAAGAGCGACATTGACTTGACGGAGGAGGAGTACGCGAAGGTAAGTTGGGTGTATTAAATATTTTTTCTGATGATTTTTTTAACAGTATTTTAATGACCTACAAATATGTGCAGGGCAATATGAGCTGGTTGCAGGGTCAATCCGATGCATACCGGACTCTTTGTAGGTACTAGGCTAGCGATGATTTTATCGCTAAGTCCAATAGGGCTCGAGGGTGTAGAGGGGTCGATGGGAAACACAACTACGACCAAGATGGCCACTTGCATTTAGCTAGATGCAAGGTTAGTGTGTCTTACTTTTTTTATGTATTTATAATATATTGTTCGTACTAACACATATTGATCGGAGCGTGAGACAGGGGTGGAACCGACCCCTACTCAGGTCTGGAAGAGAGGTCACAAGGCAAGTGACCTTTTTTAGACTGAGCAGTTCAGTCAGGTCGCAGCCGAGCGGGTGGTAAGAAAATCATTAATACTAATTGTAATCATCTCGATTGTAGAACTTACACGATTTTTTATTTTTCGGGCTTGGTACGAGCAGGAGGCCGTGAGAATACACGACGAAGATTTCGATTGATAACATGAGCCAAGCGATCTCAAGCTGCGTACGCAAGTGGAGGCGGCAAAGCCCACGAAAGGTGAGTTGCTCTTTCGTTTTATTATTTTCCATTCAAGATAATTTAATTTAATGTTACTAATTTTTTGTATTCTTGCTATATTCGACGAAGTTGTTTAATCAAGGGCGGCATGATCTTCGAGAGGCAGCTCCACGCAGGATTTGTCGATGGGCACGTTGAGTCACCATTTCTCACAGAGAGACAGAGGTGCAGAACCTCCGACAAAGCTTTGAAGAGAAGCTTGCATGGCAAAAGGAGGCGCACAGGGCCGCGATGGAGTATCAGGCCACCTGCATCACACAGATACGAGAGTCAGTGGAGGTAAAAAATATAAACTAATGTAATATAAATATATCACATTTTAATAATATGTAACCTTTAATGTTTGCAGTGACAGTCCCTAGCTCGACAGCATGGGGGCAGATCTAGCTACCGCAGTGGCAGTTACAACCATCGCCACCGGTGCAGCCTACGCTTGACGTGCCTTCTTCAGCGGTTTAGGTAATCAAGACCAAACTTATTCTAGTCTTACTTCATATAACATAGCCAAATCAAACTCAACTTAGCTAAATTAAGGTAAATATTATCAATTCTAGCTTATTTAATCAACTCTAGTCAAAAATGAAGTTTCGAACTGATAAACATGTCTAACTACTTACGTGTATTGCAGAGATCAGCGACGGAGGCTCAAACTCTATTGTCATCGCTACCAACATCTGGAGTGACTCACGGAGACAACGTCTACGGCTTTGGAGGTACTAGAGAGGCTAGTGTATGGCATCTCTTGTTCGTTTTTTGACTGTGATGTGATGCGAGCACATTGTGCTATGTATATGTTGATTGATGTTGTATGGATGCTGTGTAACTATTGTTATTATTGATGTAAAAATCTGTTTTCCTGGCCATCGCGTTGGGTAGCCATTTTCTCTTTTTAAAAAAATAAAAAAACCTTATTTACAACGATTTATATATAGTACCATTGTAAATAAAACATGTGCTATTTACGACAGCTGATTGGGCCGTCATAAATAAAACATGTGCTATTTATGACGACTAATTTGGCCGTCGTAAATAAGCCATACTTATTTATGCTAGATGTAGGAAACATCGTAAATAAGTCCTTATTTACAAGGACTGTTGTAGCCATCATAAATAAAGAGGCCCAGCACACCCATGTGGCCCGGAACGGAACGATTTTTATGACGGCTCCGGGCCGCCGTCGTAAATAAGCATATTTAAGATGGTGGTCGCTGTAAATAAGCTTATTTATGACGATTAATTTACAACGGTAAAAAACCTTCGGAAATAAGAGAAATCATCGTAAATAACTTATTTACGATGGTTTTTTCTTTATTTAGATTCCTGTAGTGCTGAGAATAACGAGAGGTGGACACATTTGGATTTTGTTTAGATAATTGGAAAAAAAGTCCCGACCTTCTCCTCTTGCGAGGTTATGGACGTTTTATTACATCATGGCTGTCGCAGCCCAGAATAAAAAGTACCACACGACACTAACTTTAAATTATTACAGAATCCAAAGCAACTTATGAGTTCATAATCCTATTCCTCACTCCCCAGCCATGTTTAGAAAAAACATTGGTCGCCATCGCTTCCTAGTTCCTGCATGCATCTTGGACAAACCTGATATGGTGCTCAGACTTCAGCATGGGCGCCCATGTCCTGCACCAGTGGGTTCCTCTGAAAAGAACCTGCATGTATGATTTTGCAACATGATTTTCAAACTCAATGTCATTTCTAGATAACCAGATAGCCCAGCATACAACCGCTGCACCTGTCAAAACCACATTTCTTATTTCCTTTTAAAAACTGAATAACCAACCATTTAGTAAGTGATCAACATTCAATGGAGTGTTAATGCCAAATGTAACAGCAACAGCCCTCCATAAAAATTTTGCATAGTGGCAGTCAAAAAATAAATGTTGAATTGATTCTATATGCACACAATACACACACTTTTTGTCACCCTGCCAATTGCGCCTTGCTAAGCTATCTTTTGTTAAAACTACTCCTCTAGATAAATACCATAAGAAAATTTTTATTTTCAACGGTAGTTTTGCTTTCCACAATGTACTGTTATTTCTCACATTATCATTAAAAATAATGAAATTATACATCGATCGTACGGAATATAATCCACTCTGATGTAAACTCCATTTAAAAGCATCCTCATCACTATTTAGCGTAATGTGTGCAATTGATGCCACCAGCCTATTCCATCTATTTAGATTTGCTTATGTAAGACCACGTCTAAATGATATATTTAGTGGTACTGAGCTAAAAACTTCAGCCACAGTCGCATGTTTTTGCCTCACTATGTTATACAGAGATGAGTATTTATCCATGAGCGCGTACTCACCCAGCCACTTGTCCTCCCAAAATCTCGTATTCTTTCCATTATTTGTCTTAAATTGTCCTAGTTGGAGGAACTTTTCCTTTACTTTCATTAAACTTGCCCAGAAATGTGAATCACCCGGTCGTTTTGTAGTCTGACCAATGCTCTGATTATGTAAATACTTCCTCTTTATTAACCTTTGCCATATACCATCATCATTTATTAGTCTAGAGATCCATTTGGCAAGGATACATTGGTTCTGCACTTCAATATTATGTATCCCTAGCCCCCCTTGCTCCTTGGGTTGGCACACAATATTCCACTTTGTCAATCTATATTTTTTTTCTTTTGACTATCTGCTTGCCAAAAGAATCTAGACCTATAGTAGTCCAGCTTTTCCAGAACACCTTTAGGTATCTCCAAAAAAGATAACATGAACATCGGTAAGCTTGTTAACACGGAATTTATCAATACTAGTTTTCCCCAACAGACAATTGTTTTCCTTTCCAACTACTTAATTTCTTCTCAAATCATTGTTCTATAATCTGGCAATCCCTATTTTGCAATTTTTTATAATGCACTTGGATTTTTTTGGACTCTGGATTATGTATATCCATCCTTGGCTGTTTGTATGACTTACTGGAACTATACGATGGTGCTAGCACTACTACAAAAAGCATTTTTACAGTCACCTCAATTTTTCAAACACAGGCGGTTCTTAAAAATATGCGACTGTGATGACGAATGATATAATAACCGCCTGTGATGAAAGAACAACACAGGCGGATTTTAAAAAACAACCGCCGGGTAAATACTTGATCTTCTCAGGCGGTTATTAGTTAAGAACCGCCTGCAATAAAATAACATCACAGGCGAATTTTAAGAAACAACCGCCTGGGTAAATACATGATCTTCTCAGGTGATTATTAATTAAGAACTGCCTGTAATGTAATGAACTTCACAGGCGGTTCTTAATTAACAACGGCATGAGAAGATCATGTATTTTCACCGGCGGTCATTGTGTAAGAACCTTATGTAGTTGATCAATTATCACAAGCGGTTTTCATTGAAGAACCGCCTAGGGAAAGTCATTGTTTCCACTTATTTTGTGTCCCCGGAAACGTCAGAGTGCCCTAGATCATGAGCGTCCGTTGCAGGGATAAACAAACACAATGACATTGCAATTAAGTGATTTAATTGGAATACAAGGATAAACAAAAACAAATGAAATTGCAATTTAGAGGTAATTCACAACTCGATGAATTCCATAGATCATACATTGCGTGCCCTCTAAACTAAATACGAATTTAAACTTATTCCTGAAGCTCTCATCGATCAATCTAAATTGTACCGTCCTGCTTGCTCTCGAACACGTCTCTTATATTCCCCTGGATCCTGAAAATATTGACATTATTTAAATTAACAAATGTCGAAGTAGGAATGAATAACCTACATTGGTCACTAAGTCAAAGTGCCATCTAACCTTGATAAGTAGATTATAGCAATCATTTTCAACAACGGGCACATTTGGCTGATGCAGCAAACGCTAAACTTCAAGTAGTATAGTTTTGATTGTAAAACCACTGCACCACCCCTACGAAATATAATTTAAGCAATATAAGAAACTAGTTTAAATAAGTTTGAAAACAATTAAGTATTAATTACATGAGCAAAATAGGTCTATCTTACAGTCTCTTGATCATGAATTCCGATGCAGAGTGCTCCTGAACGATGGACATTTGGGTGGAAGAACCCACTTGGAAAGGCGCATCTTGGAGGCACCAAGGGATAGTCCTCAGAGAAGGAGATTGTCAGGGGGTAGTAACCATCTTCCCATTCAGTCTGCAAAAGAAACTTATTAATAGGAGGACGATGGTTAAACTCATATTGTGCTTGTTCTTCATGACTTACCCCTTCTTTACCGGGGACGATGCACTGCCACTTCAATAAATCTCCCGATTCAGGCTTTGTAGAGAAACCCTACATAGAGAAATTGAAAATACCAAAAACAAACAAGACGGAAAAACAAACTACAGTTAAGTTCATCAGTCCATTGCAGATACATATGTATATACAACCATGCGACCGGTGTGCCATATGTACATACATGGGGATGGTTCTTGCGCCACGCCAAGCGCTCCTCCTTCAATCGGCTACACGCCCGAGACATCAATATCTAAAAGACCAAACTTCCAAATTATTGAGTCCAAACACATATGTACACAAATGCAAAAGGACACAATCCATATACCAACACACAAAACTGGCAGCTTCTGAAAATATACAAAGAAAAAGGTAGCATGCAATGCATAGTAAGGAAACTATGAGAATTTACTTAGGTACCTCATGGCGCGATGTGGGACTGGGCAGAGGCGTGCCTCCGCGGGGCGGCAGAGGCAGTGCAGGCTGGGCGGCGGCGCAGGCTAGTTACGTTTCGACTGTGGCGAGAGGTCTTTATATAGGCGTCAGTTTTTCACAGGCGGTTTTTAAATTTTTCATAGGCAGGTTTTACTTACCAACCGTCTCTGATGCTACTAAGCTCCTGTCAAGCTAATCCCTGCATAGCAAGCTATTGTAGATGCAAGTAACACCCGTGGCTCATCATTTGAATTGTTGAAAGCATCAATTTGAAGCCTGACGATCCTTGGAAGGATTTTCCCATCCATTTGAACGATTTCTTTCCCTCCTGTCCATTTGAAAACTTGGGAAGATGCTCCTTTCTCAGTTTTAATGCCTAAATATATTGACTAAAAATTAGTACCTACTTTCTTAGTGCTTCACACAAGCGAGTAAGCGAACAACTTCAATCACAAATCTTGTTTTTATACTTTCATAGGGATTTAACCTTAATCTTTCAAGCATAGATTTATCAAATAAGTGAAGCTTCCTTATCACACATGTTAATGGCAGTTACAAGTGAAGGATGTGTCGAAGCTAACGAAATCTGAATCAGATTGAAGATAAAGAGATCCTGCATATGAGTGGCAATGTCCAGGTTAAACAATGTGAAGCTATGATGACATCCTTCAACAACATGAAAAGTGATGCCAACGTTATGCTTGCATCAACCAAGGCATGTTGTGAGGGTATAACACTTGTTGGGGCAAGCATAACCTTGGCCAAAATCAGAAATCACACCACCGTGGATTACTCTGAAGCCGCCATGGATTACTCTGAAGTTTTCTCTATGCGTGCTCGGTAAACTTCAGAGTAATCCATGACGGCTTCAGAGTAATCAACGGTGGCGTGATTTCTGATTTTGGCCAAGGTTATGCTTGCCCCAACAAGTATTATACCCTCACAACATGTCTTGGTTGATGCAACCATAACCTTGGCATCACTTTTCATGTTGTTGAAGGCTGTCATCATAGCTTCATGATGTCTAACCTGGACATTGTCACTCATATGCAGCATCTCTTTGTCTTTAGTCCCATTGAGATTTCGTTAGCTTTGACGCACCCTTCACTTGTAACTGCCATTAACATGTCTGATGAAGAAGCTTTAATTATTGATAAATCTATGCTTGAAAGATTAAGGTCAAATTCCTATGAAAATGGTAAAAACAAGATTTGTGATTGAAGTTGTACGCTTTGTCACTTGTGTAAAGAACTAAGAGAGATGGTACTAATTTGTAGTCAATATATTCATCCATTAGAACTGATAAAGTAGCATCTTCGTAAGTTATCAAAATGGAGAGAAGAGAAAGAAATCTTGCAGGGCTTGTTTGGGTGTACTCCTATCCAAACAAGCCCTCAAATAGACGGGAAGTATCATCAGACTTCAATTGAAGCTTTTAACAATCCAAATGATGAGTCTCGGGTGTTACTTGCATATACAAGAGTTTGATGTGAAGGGATTAGCTTGACAGGAGCTCAAAACAGAAGCTGAATTTAATAATGTTCGAAACATGCTATCTAAAGCTTAAATCTAAGTTGATTTCAGAAGATACAAATATATACAATATATATCATCTCGCATTGCTATATAAATTTTTTCCAGCATTGACATCTTCTCACATATAGCGTTTCAAATTCTTTTTAATGCTTCTCTCTACGAGCTTGATGTTTTCTGGTTCGGTGAAAAGGTACATCTCTTCATACTAATTATATTCCTCTTCATTATCTCCCACATTCTCAACCCAAACAATATTTTGCTTTCCAGAAACAACTACGTGCATCTTCTCGATTTTTGGATCTTGAACATAAAAAAATTGTGCAACATTATCGGCGAGAACCCACAGGTCATATTTATAACCCACTTTATTCAAGTCTACCAGTGTCAGCCCGTAATTTTCCACTTTTACACCATCAGGATGTTTGACCTATTGGCACTTAAATACGGGCATTACCATTCTTTCGCCATAATCGAGTTCTCATATTTCCTCTATGAACCCGAAGTATGTGGTCTTCTGCCCTTGTGAATCATAAGCCTCAATACAAACACCACTATTTTGTGCAACACTCTTACTGTCTTTTTCTTTAGTGTAAAATGTGTAACCATTGATGTCATATGCTTGCCATGATGTCACCAAAGCAGATGGGCCAGAAGCTAACTTCTTCATTGTTGCCTCTTCTATAGTGTTTCCGTATGGTATATTTTTGTCCATTAACTATTCAGTGAAACATCTTTTGTGCTCTTTCATGATCCAGTCCTCTGTTCGGTCTTGGTTTTTATCACGAAGCTCAATTTGGTGTTCCTCGATGTAGGACTCAGCTATTGAGCTGTTGTAGTACACCAAAATGTGCACGTTGTACATTCTTGTAATCTTGAACGATAAAAGTTTCCTTACCCACTTTGCCTCTCCCACGTAGTCTACCCTCATGTACCGGTATAGGCACACCTATCGATTTTCCATCTTTGATGTAATCAGCGCAACCCTCAATCACTTCTTCAGTGGTGTATCCTTCCATAATTGAACCCTCTGGGTGAGCACAGTTTCACACATAACCTTTTAATACTCCTAAATATCTTTCCAACGAAATATATGATGTAAATATAGTGGTCCCAATGCTTTTATCTGATCAACAAGATTTATGATTTGGTGTACTTGCATATCAAAAAAGGATGGTGGGAAACACATCTCAAGATTGCACATTGTCTCGACGATGTATGTTTTCAGATAGTCTAAATCTTCACGTGCTATCACCTTTTGTGATACTGCATTGAAGAAGTAACACAAACGTGTGATGACAACTTTTATATGCTCAGTTTTGATGACTCTTATTGCAATGGCAAGGAAAACTGTCATCATCATGTGACAGTTGTGAGAATTATAACCGAATAAAGACAAGTCTTTCATCGAGACTAGTTTGCAGATATTGGATGAGAAACTCGTGGGCACTTTGATCCCACTCAAGCATTCGCAAATTGCTTTTTCTCTTCTAGCGTCAAGTGGTAGCCAGCTGGGGGAAGGTAATGCTTCCCGTTCGCCTTTTCTACTGGATGAAGCTCTGGTCTCAAATCAAGATTTACTAGGTCCATACGTGAATTTAATCCATCCTTTATTTTCCTCGGCATGTCCAGCAAGGTCCCAATGATGTTGTCAAATACATTCTTTGTAACGTGCATCAAATCAATACTATGGCAAAATTCCAGATTCTTCCAATACGGAAGATACTTGAAAAAATGATTGTTTCTTGAAAGCCATGTCAGCTATATCATCCGAAGATGTACTTTTCTTTCTCTTAATTCCTTTACAATTTTTGCCCTTAACGAAAGCAATATGAATGTTCTTGACCATTTCAAACACAAGTTTTCCACTGTAAGGTTTTGGTGCAGTATCTTTTTTGATTTTGTTATCAAATTGTTATTTCATCTTCCTATACTTGTGTGTATCTGTCAAGAACCCTCGGTGTCTCATGTACATCGTCTTTCTGGAAGAAGTGAGGTATAGAAATCCAGTTCTATCCACGCACCTTACACAACCTTTCTTCCCTTCCATTTGTCCCGATAATGTAAACAGTCTGGATAATCCTGCACGATAACGAATATCATTGCTCTTAACGTGAAATACTCCCGCTTGTACTCATCCCATGTACGTACCCCTTCATTCCACAATTTCGACATATCTTCCATTAAAGGTTCCAAGAACACATCAATTTTGATGCTGGGTTGTTTCAGACCTTGGATAAGAACAGATAACAGGATATATTTCCTTTTGTGACACAACCACGTCGGTAGGTTGTACATCGTTAAGACCACGGCCCATGTGTTGTGTGTGCTCCTTTTTTCACCAAACGGATTCATTCCGTCTGTACCCAAGGCAAACCTCACATTTCTGATTTCCTTTGCAAATTCTGGATATTGAATATCAAAATTTTTCCACTGCGTTGCATCACCAGGGTGTCGTATATGTTTTTCATTCTTCTTGCGTTGCTCGGAATGCCAACGCATAAGTTCAGCCTCCCTAGGGTTTGAGAACAAATGCTTCAAGCGATCAATTACCGGAAGGTACCACATCACCAAGGCAAGATTTTTTCTCTTATTCTTCCCGTCTGTATCGCCAGAAGTATCGTCATCGTCACCTTCAGGACCAATAATAAATTTCTTATTCTTCTGAGACTTTTTCATGTTGGTAACATACTGGTGATTGTCGTACTTCTTATATCTACTGACACCACAAAAGGGGCATCTAGTTATGAGCTCATGCTCTTTACGATACAGAATACAATGGTTCACACAAGCGTGTATTTTTGTCACACCTAGTGCCATCGGGCAAAGAAGTTTCTTCACTTTATAAGTGCTTCTGGACAGTTTATTTGGATTTGGAAGAATTTCTGCCAGAAGATTCAAAAGATCAGAGAAACTACAATCGGACCATCCGTGCATAGCTTTCAACTTTAGTAGTTCTAAGACTGCACGCAATGTAGTAAACTCTTTATCACAATCGTTTGATTCATCATATAAAAGCTCCATCGCCGCATTCTGCAATGTCTCCATTTTACTTAAACCTTTGCTTGCTCCCATAGAAGTCAATACATATGGTTCAATGTGACGCAATATATCCTCACAATTGAACTCATCATCATCATCACCAGCTTGATTGTCACTACCGTCATCGATATGAACATTATCATCATCTGAACCTCTCTCATCATCTTTATCCACATCATGTGTATCTAACTCACCATGCTCTGTCCATATTGTGTAGTTATTTTTGAAACCTCTTTTCACCAAATGAGATTGGATTACTATAGTATTCGTTCAAGCAATCTTATTTTTGCAATCGATACATGGACATAATATGTCATCTATCTTTTGCAACTTCGCATGTCTCTTGGATGCTTCAATAAAATTTGCAACATTATGAATGTACATAGGATCGGGTCTTGGCATGTTATACATCCACGCTCGACGGTCCATGCTTCAATAATAGAATTTTTGTCAGATTTACAAAATTTGGCCACAAATATTCCCTAAAGGTCTTCTATAAAATGAATTTACAGAGACATAACAAGTATGATTAGATCAACTAATGTAGGAGACGGGCGACATCTTGAGGCGGACTGAGTCGAAGGCGTCGGGAGCAGCAAGCAGGAGTGAAGGATTGAAGTTGTGGGGCAAACAGGCCCAGTGGCATGGGCTAGGTCTGGGTGGGATCCGGTCCGTTATATCTTGACATCGGATCCCATCCAACGATGGTAACTAACTGGGTGAGTTATAAAACCATCTCCCTAGAAAGCTAACCCTAATCACTACAATAAGATTATTACAATATAGTCCATACATCAATATCTAAAAGACCAAACTTCCAAATTATTAGGTCCAAGCGCATATGTACACACATGCAAAAGGACACAATCCATATACCAACACACTATGAGAATATACCAACATGCAAAAGGACACAATCCATATACCAACACACTATGACACAACCCATATACCAACACACTATGACACAATCCATATACCAACACACTATGAGAATTTACTAACATGCAAAAGGGCACAATCCATATACCAACACAACATGCAAAAGGAAACTATGAGAATTTACTTAGGTACCTTGTGGCGCGATGTGGGACTGGGCAGATCAGGCGTGCCTCCGCAGGGCTGGGCGGCGCGCGGCGGCGCGGCTGTGCGGGATGAGCGGCGACGGGGCAGTGTAGGATGGGCGGTGGCGCAACAGATTAAGCGCAGCGGTGGGAAATTTTGGTAGCCTTGCGGCGGTGGAAAATTCTCCAGGGTTACATTTCGACTGTGGCGAGGGGTCTTTATATAGGCGTCAGTTTTTCACTAGCGGTTTTTAAAGTTTTCACAGGCGGTTGGTAATTAATAACCGTCTGAGAAAACTATTATCTCAGGTGGTTATTACTTACCAACCACCTGAGATAATGCCCGAGGCTCTTCAGTTTCCTTATCCCTTTTTTTAGATTCCAATATAAATACTCAAACCAGTTTAGATTCTGCAAATTGAGTCCAAATTCAATGATTCTTTCTTCTATATTTGTATAAAGTTAACATCTACCACCTGAACCAAATATTTTATAACTTGTATAGCTGACATTGTAATGTTTTGGTAAATATAATATTAATTTCTACTCACATATTATTCACATTTGTGTATCTCATAAAAAAAAAGGATCCTTCACTTAAATTAGTTTGTATGAACATATTTGTATTATTTATACATGTATGAATTTTGTTAATTTTTTTAAAAGCATTCCAACATGTCAAACTTCAAATTATCCATCATTCTAACTAAATGCTTATATACATATGAGGCATTCATCAAATTATGAACACACATTGATTCAAAAAAATTTAAAAAAAACTGAAAAAAATTCATAGAGGTTGGTATGATGAGTAAAAATTTCCACTGAAAAAATAAATGAAAAAGCATTATATTCATCAAGATAGAAAAATGAAAAATAGCAATTATTGTATGTTTTTTATGTTCTGACCAATTTCAAAGGATTTATGAAGTGAAATTTAATGGTAACCCTTACTTATCAATAATATTACAAGAAAGTGGATTTTTGCCTTTTTAAAGG
The DNA here is from genome assembly GCA_036927565.1 of Tuctoria greenei. NCBI lineage: Eukaryota > Viridiplantae > Streptophyta > Magnoliopsida > Poales > Poaceae > Tuctoria > Tuctoria greenei. The sequence goes on from JAYESD010000010.1 coordinate 3,450,874, forward strand.
ACCCACATTTAATCAAGAATATTAATTAAGAAAAATTAAAGATCTTCACAGGTGGTTGGTAGTTAATAACCGCCTGAGAAGATTATTATCTCAGGCGGGTATTACTTACCAACTGCCTGAGATAATGCCCGATACTGTTCTTCAGTTTCCTTATCCCTTGCTTCTTTTTTTTAGATTCCAATATAAATACTCAAACAGGTTTAGATTCTGCAAATTGAGTCCAAATTCAATGATTCTTTCTTCTATATTTGTATAAAATTAACATCTACCACCTGAACCAAATATTTTATAACTTGTATAGCTGACATTGTAATGTTTTGGTAAATATTATATTAATTTCTACTCACATATTATTCACATTTGTGTATCTCATAAGAAAAAGGATCCTTCACTTAAATTTGTTTGTATGAACATATTTGTATTATTTATACATGTATGAATTTTGTTAATTTTTTTAAAAGCATTCCAACATGTCAAACTTCAAATTATCCATCATTCTAACTAAATGCTCATATACATATGAGGCATTCATCAAATTATGAACACACATTGATTCAAAAAAATTTAAAAAAATCTGAAAAAATTCATAGAGGTTGTTATGATGAGTAAAAATGTCCACTAAAAAAATAAATTAAAAAAGCATTATATTCATCAAGATATAAAAATGAAAAATAGCAATTGTTGTATATTTTTTATGTTCTGACCAATTTCAAAGGATTTATGAAGTGAAATTTAATGGTAACCTTTACTTATCAATAATATTACAAGAAAGTGGAATTTTGCCTTTTAAAGGACCCACATTTAATCAATAATATTAATTAATAAGAAGTAAAGATCTTCATAGGCGGTTGGTACTTAATAACCGCCTGAGAAGATTATTATCTCAGGCGGGTATTACTTACCAACCGCCTGAGATAATTGTATCTTCTCAGGCGGTTGGTAAGTAAAACCCGCCTGAGATAATAATCTTCTCAGGCGATCGGTACATAAAATCCGCCTAAGAAAATGGGAGTCTATATATACCCATCGGCAGCATTGGAAAAACCTAACCCGGGCGAAACACTTAGACGCCGTTAGGCTGCCAAAATTTCGTTTGCCGCCAAGTGTTCGCCGCTGTCGCCGCCGAGCTTTGCCGTCGTCGCCGAGCTTCGCCGTCGCTGCTTCCAGGTACGTCGAGCGAAGCCAGTGCTGTCGTCGCCGAGCTTCAAGGTAAACCCTAAACCCTTCGACCTTCCATCCTCCGTCGCCGTGCCGCCTCCCTCCCCGCCCTCGCCGCCGCCTTGCATATCCTTGGTTAGGGTTCGGGAATTGGAAAATGGTAGGCATCCTTGGTTAGGGTTTGGTGGAATTCGAAAAACTGTCAAGTTCGATGGCATCATTGGTTAGGGTTCGGTGGGTAGGCATCCTTGAGTTGTCGGTAAACCATAGAAGCGAGGACATTGCTATCGGATCATGTCCTTTTCTTTGGCAAGTAAGATGTTTTAATAAAAGCGTTTGAGGTGCCATTAGATAACACTATACTGCACATACTTGACCATTCAAAGTTTTGTGAGTTAGTACATGGAAATATGACCATTCAATGATTTTATCTGATATTGCACATGGAAATATTCCAATATGTGATAAAATAAACAAAGAAACCCCTCTTGAGAAAATTAATTTTAGTTAAATGAAGAAGTCTCTCTGTTCAGCGAAATAAAGGCTTGTTGGTCATATCTTTAGATGGAAAGGTAAACTAATGGATTTTGAGAAGGATTAAATGCATTACAAATATGGTTTATCACAATAATGTGAGTACAAAAAGAGACTTTTGTTAAATATGCTTACTAAGTATGGCGTTGAGTAGATCAGCAAGCTTGAAATTGTACTTAGGGTATTGAAATTGTATGAACAAGCATATGAATTTTTGCCATAATTATCTGTAGAAAGCTCTTCTAGTCTATTGTGCTACATTTTTTGAAAGTGGAAGAACTATTATACAACTTTTCTATTCATTGTTACCTCAAATTTGGTTTAGAACTAATTAGAAACTGGAGTTGAAGTTAGTACCTGTGTACAGTGTTATCTAAAACAGCCACAAAATTTCTGAACTTTGAACAACCATAATTATTAAATTAGAAAAGCAACCTATGCATATCTATACATGTCTGGAAAGTTTAAAGAGCCCTCTATCAATTTCCTATTCAAAGCTAAAGCTAAAAACACACAATAACCAGGTCTAAATTGAAGTATTGTTTAAGGTGTCGTAACAATCCATAATCTGGACAGTTATGTATTCAGTTGCTGTTTGGATCATAATTTATAGTAGGATCATGAGTAAATAGTAGCATTTGTACTGAAAATAGAGTGTAGTCATCCCGCACTTCATCTCACAGGGCTGTGCTCCTCCGAGATCGGTGTCGCTATCCTGGTGAGCAACTTTAACATGCTTGTCACCCTCGCAATGTATAGGAACCTTTTGGTCAGTCACCTTAAATCCTAGAATGCCTTATCAAATCCTAGAACGCTTCCATCTATTTATTAGTGAAACACTTCATGTAGAGTTAATATGCCATTTATTAGATTTTTTGTCTTATTAGTTCTAGCATGGAAAGCCCTAAGAAGACTGGTCCTGATAGTAACAATAAAGAAGACAATATGGAGTTTACTGACTCCAGCAGTTCAGGCTCCTTTCACAGTCCATCAGATCCTTTTCCTAATATAAAACTAAAAAGACTTCAGAGGATCTCGACCCGGAATATGATCCTGCCGACGAGGTATGGATCACGAATCTTAACTTCAGCAGTTCAAGTTAATGTTGGTTGTCAAGTATACGAAGTCTTATAATTCTTTTCTACCTAGATTAATCGCGAAGACAACGAGGTGACTTCGACTCCTAAAACCGCGAAAGGTTCTCCAATGGATGAATCCTCATATTCACTCAAGCGGAAACGAGGGCAACAAGGTCCCAATAAGGGTCCATTGGACCGCATCATATACATAACAAGGGTCGGTCCAGGTGGGCTTCCCCAAGAACCACTGGATTCAGTTACCAAGTACCGTAATGCATGCGGTTTTCTTGTTAGGGAGCTCGTGCTGATCACGACCGAGAATTGGAGGAAATTACCCGAGCAGACCAAGAATGAGTTGTGGGAAAGAATAAAGAAACAATTCAAGTTCCCGAAAGGCATGGAAGAAGCTGTAAAGAAAGCAACATTGGTCTCTTGCGACAAGAAGTTCCGTGGCTGGAAGAGCGAAATGAATGCTTATGTTAAGGCCGATAAGGTCTCTAGCCCGAGGAAGATGGGAAAAATCACACAAGTTCAGTGGCAAGAGTTTGTTTGTCAAAAGACCACACCTGATGCTAAAGCTCTAAGTGCAACTAGGTCAGAGCTTGCAAAAAAGAACAAATACCATCATCGCTTGTGGTCTGCCGGATATGCCCCCGAAGTCAAGAAATGGAATAAGATATTAGACGAAATTACCAGTAAGGGCAATCCTCACCCATTAGAAGGCTGCGATGAGCGAACTCAACGGTGGGTCTTCGCCCAGTCAGGTTTGACCAGCGAGGGCAAACTTGAAATGCCCGACTCTATGAATGAAGTAGAGGAAAAAATGAAAGAAGTAATTGAAAAGCAACAGAAGGGTCTCTTCAAGCCGAAGAGGGAGAATGACTAACTTACCACTATATTAGGAAACCCTGAACACATCAGACGGGTTAGAGCGGTCTCTTCTCAAACGACTTGGCTAGATGGTTTCCCTAAAGATAAATACACATATAGAAGACGTGAGGAGTTTAAGAAAACACTTGATGAAATGATTACTCAAAAGTTCAAAGAAAATATGCAAGAAATAATGGAACAACTTAGACAATCGGGACAATTAGTGGAACCGAGTACAACGATGGTTCCAGTGTAAAAGGAGCAATTAGTATCTCCAACTGCCTACCCTAGCAGCATTGGTTCTGTGCCAGGCTCAGGGTCAACCCATAAGTTCCCTGTAGATAATATTGCTAATGACAAATCTTGTCATCTTCTTGTCCCGATTGACGGAGCAGGGAACAAAACCAAATAGGTTGCCACTGCTATGGCAAAGCCTGATCATGACTTTAAAAGGAATCCACTTCCGTTGTTTATGCCGTGGTGCAAGTTCTTCAGATAATTGATAATGATTATGAAGATTATGAAATAGACCACGTCACACCTGAGGGGATCGCGACTCTGGGGCAGGCTGTCAACCAATTGATCCTTTGGCACCGACGCGATATTGTGTTGGACGATGAGCCAATTTCTAGCCCCGTCGCATCTCGAAATACTGCAACCCCATCTTCTATGGCGAAAGTGCATGAAGATCCACTCCCAGTCCAGGAAGATTCACTCCCCCTATGTCTCAGCAAGGATGATAGTAACCTTGCTAGTAAACATATCCAAGAGCAACAAGTTGGACAACAGCTTCAAGCAGTACCAGAGCAAGCTATTGCTAGTAAAGAGCAACCAGTTGAGCAACAGCTTGAAGTAGTACTAGAGCCAGCTGCTAGTAAAGAGCAATCAGTTGAACAACAGGTTCAACAAGCCAATGTCCAACTTCTGACAACAACTCATCGATCATTAGTGCCTATCAAAGTTAGCTCATATGAAAATAAGAAACCTTCATCAGAAGTGTCAAAGTATTTGGAAACTATGAAGGAAAATATTATAAAATTGAGTGCATATCGTTCTTCTCATGAGCCAGAATTAGGAAATATCGAGGAGTGGGAAGAAGACGGGTTCATGTATAATCGGCGAACGACTTTGGTTAAACCAGGAGTTTCAATATACAAGCTTGAGGATGTTCCTCCTGAATTTGAGAATGGGAAGCCGTTCATGACATCCGTACAACTTAGCAAACAACCCGTCCCGCTCAAAAGAATGCATGAGTGGTACATCCTTGCCAGCACAAGATATGGTCTTAATTGCGTCACATTTCGTATTCCAAAAGAAGCATTCTGGAGCACTGGAGAAGACAGACGAGTCATTTTATTCGAAGAGCTGCATCCCCTTTTGCATCGGGGCATGCTCGAAATCAACCTGCTGCTCGTCTGGTGCTTGTAAGTGCTCTAATATTTTGTATTTGCTTTTCTTACTACACGCATACGCATTTCATGATATTATAACAATTCCGGACTTCTTCAATAGGATGCAATACATGGATAATGAAAAGTTGACGCGCAAGACAGGTATCCTTGACCCTATTAGGATTGCAAAGGCGCTATTCGACGTACAGGCGGATCGAGACTCAGCAAAGTACAAGCACATGAAAAAAAAGATTTTGAAAAAGCAATCGCAAAACTTAAGAAGGATAAAAGGACATAAGTTGCAGCTTACATAGGACATGCAATGTTTAACTTTGTCAGAGACGACAAGGACCTCGTAAAGGCTCCGTACAACTTCGAGTAAGTTCGACACATGACATTGAAATAGTAGTTATTGGTAATTGTTAACACGTGTGTTTGTCTGTTTGTAGTGATCACTACATAATAATCTTCATCAAGCCAACCAGGGAATGGCAACAGTCTTGGACTCGGCCGATTTCCCACCAGATCGTTACAAAGATTTCCTTTCCATTTTAAAACTATACGATTATTCAATAATTTTAATTTACACACATTTAGAATGTGTTGACAAGTTTTATATGAAATTTCTTGTATTACAACGCTTGGCGGTTTTACGCGGAACAGCTTGGCGGTGAGAGACATTCCAATACGAATGCATTGGACATTAAAACGTATTATGCTTGTCCGGAGCAGCCTGCTGGGAGTGTCTTATGCGGGTATTATGTATGCGAGCATCTTCAGACCGCCGGCGTATATAGAGTGAATCGTGAGGATGTAAGTTATCATTAATGTCGATACCTTATTTTCTTACTTTTGAGTTTCATTTTCATGTTAACTAGCATAGTTTAATACTTATATTCTCTGCTGTTCAATATTACCAGAAACATTATTTTCATATTTTGATTCCAACTTCAAAATTCAGTTGATCATAGTACAACTGCTCCAAAAATACCAACTCAATTCCTGTATACTCTCACTTTAATCTATACTTGAGATTGTTCAAACCAAGACATTCTAAACCTTGTTATGTGTTATGTTGTAGCACACAAAGAATTTGAACGAAGAATGACCGGTTTGTAGAAGTATTCCTGATGGAGGAGCCGACAAGATTGCTTCTAAACTCTGTCAATTCATTCGTCGCGAAATTTTGCACAAAAGAGGGAAGTTCTTTGATGAGAATAGTGTGCAATAGCCGATGTGCCAGAACTTTGCGACTATGCAAATAGAAACAGTTTTTAGTGAAAATTTGTAAACTATGAGATGAATTGTATGTGTAACTTGTACATATGTATATTATTTTAGTGTAATTGACTTCTGTGAGATGACTTTTGTGATGATAATATTGTTGACTTCTGTTCTGTGATGATATTGTTGACTTTCTGTTATGTTGATTATCTTTAAATTGACCTAGAAATTAGAAATAACAGCAGTAGTACTGCATAGGTTATACCTTATCACAGACGGTTATTTACTAATTGGCTAGGAATGCCTGCGAAAAACAATTATCACAGGCGGCTAGATATAGGTAAAGAACCATCTGTGATAACCTAATTATCACAGGGCGGTTGCTGTTATGGTAGAAACCGGCTGCGGTAAAAAGTCTTCACAAGCGGCTTGATGTAGGTCAACATCCGCCTGTGATAACATAATTATCACAGGCGGTTAGATTATGCTGCAAGACCCGCCTGTGATAAGACAATCACTACAGGAATATCGATCACTTACGTCGGCCAGGGCAACTTACGTCGGCCGGTCGACGTAAGTAAGTAACTTACGTCGGTGCCTGGTAGCCGACGTAAGTTAAATAAATTACGTCGGCCGACCGACGTAAGTAAAGGGACCGACAGTAATAAAAAGTACCCACGTCGGCCTCGGCCCATAGCCGACGTAAGTTAAATGATCGACGTAAGTTAAACCTAACTTACGTCGGCCCTGACGTTGGCCGACGTAAGTAAACTTGGCCGATGTAAGTTGTTGTTTAACCTAACAGCGCGAGCGGTGCACGCTCTTATTTCACGCACAGAGCCTTTTCCCAACCACCACCGCCGACCCCGAGCCGCCGCCTGCCCCCCTGTCGCCGCCCGGCCGGCCCGACGCCGCCGTCCTACGCTGCCGCCACAAGGTACCCCGCTCCCTCCCCGACCCCCCCCCCCCCCACGCGCCGCCGTGCCGCCGCCGTCCGCCTCCCCATCCCGAGCGTCCGCCCTGCCGTCCCGAGCGCCGCCCTGCCGTCGCCGTCCGCCTCCCCATCCCCTCCCCCTCCCCCTCCCCCTCCACCTCCCTTCTCCCTCCCCTCCACGGCCAAGCGCCGCCCCCCTTCCCCTCCCCTCCCCTCCCGAGCCCCCCCTCCTCCTCCCCTCCCCCTCGACCTCCCCTCCCCTCCACGGCCGAGCGCCGCCCCCCTTTCCCCTCCCCTCCCATCCCGAGCCCCCCCTCTCCCCCTCCTCCTCCCCCCATCGACCTCCCCCTCCCCATGTGCTTAATTGTTTAATTGCTTAATTGTTTAATTGCTTAACTGTTTGCTGAAATTTGCTGAATTGGCTTAATTGCTTAATTTAAATTTGCTGAAATTGCTTAATTGTTTATTTAATTATGGTTAAGTGGTTAATTTTACTTAAATATGCTTAAGTGGTTTATTTTATTATGATTAATTTGCTTAATTATGCATAATTATGCTTAATTTGCTTATTTTTGCTTAAATATGCTTAAGTGGTTTATTTTATTATGATTAATTTGCTTAATTATGGATAATTATGCTTAATTTGCTTATTTTTGCTTAATTGCTTAATTATGCTTAGGTGGTTTATTTAATTATGTTTAAACTATGCTTAAATTGCTTAAATTTGTTTAATTATGCTTAATTGGTTTATTTAAGTTGTTAATTTTCTTATGCATTTAATTATGCTGAACTGGTTTATCTATTTATTATTAAGTGCTTAATTGCAACCATGAGGAGGGCAGCGTCGGGGGCCGGCCCACTGTTGGGTGCCACGGCGTCCCCGGTAGCTCCAAGAGAGAGAGAGAGAAACCGTGGGTCGTGTGTAGGGGTGAGCAGAGGAGATCGGGGCGGCGGAGGAGCTCAAGGCGGTGGGCGGCACGCAAAAGAAGCTTGCGCCGGCGGTGAATTGAGAAACGCGGTATATAGTTATTAAGGCGTCGTCTTTAGCGTCGCTTTAGCCGACGCTAAAGCGGTAAGGCGCTCCGACATCGTAAGGCGTCCCTGTTGCCTTGCTTCTAGGGTAATGACGGCGGCAACCAGGGAAGCCGGCGGCGACAGGGAAAGCTGGCGCCGCGGGAGCAGGGGGATCCGTCGCCTTAAGTCGCCTTACCGCCTTAAGAACGTCAATGACCCGCGATTGTGTGAACGGTGGAAATGGATGTGGAATTGTCATCTAAGACCAACTTTCCTCTCAGTCTTTCTCTAGTTCTTTTCTCTCTCTTAAATGACCTCAAATGAAAATGAGCAACGTAACCTATAGCAATGTATTACCCGTTTTGGATCGGCACGTCTCACATTCCATTGGCATGTGTGACGTGCAGGTTCGGAATTGTCCCTTTTTGGACAGCCTCGGAGTGACCGAGGGGGGGCGTGGCTTGTGACGAGACGCGGGTCCGGATTTGGACGAGATTTCGGTGGCGTAACCCTGCTGTTCTCTGTTGCACCATTTTTGGGCGTGCAGTGGAGAACAGCGGGGTTATGCTGCCGAAATTTCGTTCGAATCCGGATCACGTGTCTCGTCATGAGCACGCTCCGCTCGGTCACTCTTGGGTGAGTTTAGGATCTATCTGCCTAGGTTGTAGGGCCGTGACACATAAAATAACAATACATTAATGACAATTTCTTTCGCGTTAAACTGCAGAGTCAAACGTGGGCAAAGACCGTAGTTGGATGTACACTGGTTGGAAGAGCAGAACTGGTGGTCACTTCAGATGAGTGGTACCGCCAAGACAGAAGCTTTTGTGGAACGAGCTTTTTCGTTGTCAAATAGCGATAAGGCGCGGTGCCCATGTACGAAATGCCGAAACGGAAACGGAACGTTTTTGGACAAAGTGGAACTTACGTTGCACTTGTGTCGAAACGGTTACGTGTCACATTATGAGTTGTGGAACTTCCACGGCGAGACAACTTCTCAAGCTGTACAAGAAGTGGAAGCGGACAATGATGATGCTCAAGAGGTTGATATGATGCTGGAAGCTATACGATCAGAGCTTACAGAAGATACTCAAACAGCAGAGGTTAAAGAGTTCTTCAAACGTCTCAAAGATTCAGAAGAGGCTCTGCATGAACACACTAAAATGTCAATCCTCAATTTGTGACTAGACTTATGACAATTAAGTCTAAGTTCTTCTTTTCTAACAATTGTTACAACATGCTCATCGATTTGTTCAAAGATGCCCTTCCACAACCCAACAAAGTGCCTAAGGATATGTACAACTCGAAGAAAATTCTTTCTGGTCTCGGGATGAAGCACGAAAAGATTGATGTGTGTCCGGACAACTACATGCTTTTTTGGAGAGAGCATGCCAATGAGAACAAATGTTTGAAATGTGGTCAACCGAGGTTTGTCGAAGTTGTTAATAACGATGGTAATACAGTGATGACGGAAGTCGCACGTAAGCAGCTTCTTTACTTACCTGTGACACCGAGGTTGAAGCGGCTGTTCCTTTCAAAAAAAAACGGCCAGACACATGAGATGGCACAAAGAAGGTAAGCGTGAGAACAATGGAGTCATGACGCACCCGTCCGATGGTGAGGCATGGAAGGCTCTGGACCGGTTCGACCCAGAATTTGCTCGTGAAGCGAGAAATGTTCGCATCAGGTTGGTGACAGATGCACGCCGTTCAGCACAAACGCCGCACCATACTCCTGTTGGCCTGTCTTTGTCATTTCGTACAATCTTCCACCGACTTTTTGCATGAAGAATGAGTTTATGTTTCTTAGCCTCATTGTACCTGGGCCAGATCATCCTGGGTCACGTCTCAACGTGATGTTGAAACCGTTGATCGAAGAGTTGAAAATGTTGTGGACAGGAGTCGAAGCATACGACTGTTACAAGAAATAGAAATTCAACCTCCGAGTTGCTTATTTGTGGTCCGTTCATGATTTTCCGGCATACGGCATGTTTTCTGGATGGAGCACTCATGGTCGGTTGACGTGTCCGATATGTGCCTCGGACATTGATTGCTTTCGACTTACCCATGGAGGCAAGATATCTTACTTCGATTGTCATAGACATTGGCTACCTCCGAATCACTTGTTTAGACAACAGAGGAATGTCTTCAGAAAGAACACCGTTGTCACTAAAGGACCACCGAAACATCTTGACGGGTCAGAAATATCTTATATGTTGGACAAATTGGTGCCAGATGAAGGTCGTCCTGGATATTTCGAAGGTTACGGAGACAAACACAATTGGACTCACATATGTGGACTTTGGGAGTTATCACATAATCATGGAAATACTTCTGCCTGTTATGTTTCGAGGCTATTTTGATGATGCAGTGTGGAAGGTGTTAGCCGAGCTTAGCCACTTCTATAGACAACTATGTGCTAAAGAAATCACGCCAGAGATGATGACTAAATTGGAAAAGGAGGTTCCGGTACTTTTGTGTAAGATGGAAAAAAAATTTCTTCCGGGATTTTTCAATCCAATGCAACATCTCTTAATTCATCTTCCATTTGAAGCAAAAGTGGGCAGTCCCGTGCAATATAGGTGGATGTATCATATTGAAAGATCACTTAGATATCTGAAACCAATGGTTGGTAACAGGGCAAGGGTTGAAGATTGCATCGCCGAAGCTTTTACTCTTAAGGAAGTGGGATATACTTCTCAAGTGTTTACTTTGCAGAGGAAAACAATGTTAATACTTCGGTAATGCGATACAATATAGATGAGCAACCTCCTTGTAGCGATCTCTCCATTTTTGCAACAAGAGGCACTACTGTTGGTAGTTACACTTTGTATGATGTTAGCGAAAAAGAAAGGCGTGCTGCATTCTTCTACATGTACGCTAATATGGAAGAAATGAATGAATATTTCAAGTAAGTGTTTCTCCTACACTTATGCTTTTCACCATCTTTTCCGACACATGTATTCTAAGAGGTTCTCTTTGTCGTGTAGTATGTTCGACAAGCAAAATTGGAGACATAGACATCAACCCACGAGCAAGCAAATAGAACATATTCGACGGGAAGGAATAAACGGGGGATCTAATTTTCTCTCCTGGTTTCGAGATCATGTAACATTTTCTTGATAACTAATCAATGTTAACAATGTTTTCTTATAACTTAAGAATGCTTACGTTTTCTAATAACTCCATATCTTGGACAGTGCCAAAAAGATGCCAACGTCCATGAAGATTTGTGACAACTATCCCGTGGAGTGGTTAATGTTAGAAGCTATGGTCGATATGACGTCAACGGCTTTCGATTCCGTACAACTCAATTTGAATCTCTTCGTCCTCTCGCGGCAACATGTAATACCGGAGTTGTGATGAGGGCAATCGATTCGCAGGATCATGAAACACAGTACTACGGGATTATTTAAAAATCCTTGAATTCACCTTTGTCGCAAACAAGCCAATTCGAGCGGTATTCTTTGACTGCGAATGGTTTGATTCCATTCGTGGAATTCGAGTAAACGAATTTGGCATGGTCGAAGTAAAACACAAGGAACGGTTGAAAGGATTCGATTCATTAGTTCTTGCACACCAAGTAGAGCAAGTGTACTATCTACCTTATCCATACAATAAATTCAAAGCTTGGTGGGTGGTACATAAGGTGAATCCTCGTGAGCGGTTATACGCTCCAAGAGATGATGATTATCACGACGAAGCTGAGGTTGATTGTGTCTACCAAGAGGAAGAGTTGCCAGACTCCTTCTCAGTCGAGCCCGGTGTAGGACTCGATAACTTAGTTGGAGACGCTCAAGATATCGAGGCTGGCACGGAAGAGGAAACTGAACCAGAATCAGAAACTGAAGATATCGATGACATAGTCGAACCTGCTGATCTGCGCAAACGAAAACGATATGCGCAAGAAGAAGATCGATGGGCTAGTTTAAGGAGTAGGGTGCATGATCGTGATGTTGATGAATTTTGAAGCAATGTTTTATTCACTAATTTAACATTAATTTTGTATATTATCTTTGCATATTAATCATTTATTCCTTGCAATAGGATGTCGTCAAAGGGGAAGGGGAAGGGGAAGCCAGTGAGATGGTTTGAGCCGCCAGCAGACCCTTGCTCAGGGAGCTCGTTCCTTTCTAGCCGACGTGAGCTCTTTCTGGCACACGCTCCACCCTCAGCTGTCGTGTGCTTTCCGCGGACAGAGGTAAACATTAGTTACAATAAAGTTATTTTTGAAATTGAAATTGTTATTAATTATTAATAAATTCATTCCTTTTGTGCAGTCTGACTCAGAGACTTCTGAGTCAGAGTCAGAGTCAGAGGCTTGGGGGCCGCTACAGGAGCCCGACTCAGAGGCTAGGGGGCCCTCTAGCGCTAGCCTCCCTTCAGAGCCGGCTAGCGCTAGCCTCCCTAGGCAGCCCTCTACCACTAGCCTTCCTGGAGGCTCCGGGGGGTCCGCAGAGCCTTCAGGGTCACAGGATGCGGCAGCGTCGCAGCAGAGGCGACGGACGAGGAGGACCCACTTTGCGGCTCCTCCTCCGGTTACTACTCAGCGGACCACGATCCGTCCCGTTGGAGACAGGTATAAATATTGTATATAGTATATTAAATATTAGATGTTGTTTTCCTTTACTTAATGATTTAATATATTTTGTAGATGTTGGTACGACTTCTCGTTCACGGGGGCCGAGAAGCACCACAGGCAGGTTAACAGTGTCCTCGGTGCTATCGTCAAGTTGCACTACCCCGGTGTAATTGACGGTTTTCCTGCCCTGTCGTGGGATGACTACGCTCGGGTCTCTCACCCGGTGCACGGCACGGTTCAGGGAGCCGTGTGGCACGATTTTATGGTAAGTTTAACTGTTTCGTTTTTTCAACTCGTTTGAATTCTTAATTGCATATCACTTAAATATTTGTTTGCTTAAAGCTGAGGTACCAAGTAGAGGAACCGGGCATGGAGGACCACGCGAGACGCGCGCTCCATTACAACGCTCGGAAGCTCACGACGGCGGCGTTGTCGTACGCCCGGATTCAGGCCGTCAACGCGTACTACAAGCGGCACCCCCAGGAGCAGGAGCAGGAGAAGCAAAGGGGTGTCTCTAGGAAGGACTCGGACTCCTACTTGACAGAGGAGCAGTACGCGGTGGTAAGTTTTTAATATTGTTAAATATTTACAATATCTACGTATGTTAACCGCGTTGATGAAAATGAAATATGTGCAGGTTAGTATTTCCTGGTTACAGGGTAACATCGAGGCGTACTTAGCTCTCTGTCGGTACTGGGCTAGCGACGCCTTTATCAACAAGTCCACGAAGGCTAGACAGTGCCGCATGGGGTCCGAGGGCAAGCACAACTATGGCGGCGACGGCTACTTGCGTTTGGCTAAACACATGGTAAGTACCTTTTTATTCTATTTATGTGTTCCTAATATATTATTTATCTCACTAACACGGATGTACAGGAGCGAGAGATGGGTCATGAGCCAACCCCGACCCAGGTTTGGAAGAGAGGTCACAAGGGAAGTGACCCTTCTCAGCCAGGGCAGTGTAGTCAGGTCGCAGCCGACCGACTGGTAAGATTTCGAAATTCATCAATTTCATTATAACTAATACTATTATTGACATGCTTACAAGATTTATTTGTTTTGTAGACAAAGTACGCGCAGGAGGTCGCGAAGATACACGGTGCAGATTACGAATGGGAAAGCGCGCCGATCGACCCCCAAGCTGCGTACGCAAGCGGAGGCGGGAAGGCCCACGGACGGTGAGTTCTTCGTGTGTTTCATTTCTTTTTCAATTAATCTTCTTCTACTTAGTGTTTTCATTCTTTTGCAGGTTTGCCATTTTCGATGGAGTTGTCGACTCGAGGTCGACGCGACCTTTGAGAGACGCTTCATCGTCGCAGGCTTCGACCGTTGGGACCATTGGTCGTCTCTCGCGGACCCAGCTGGAGCTCCAGGCCATGAGGGAGTCGCTGACGCAAACTCAGGCAGAGCTGGAGAGGACGAGAGCGGAGGCAAGGGAGGAGCAACAGAGGACGGCCTTAATGATGGCCCAGATGCAAGCAACGATGGCGGTAAGTAATTTAAAGTACCGTAGTTAAATTTCACGGCACTTAATAACATATATCTGCTAATATCTTGCAATGTCAGGCTCTTGCTCGACAAAGCGGTCAGGACATCGAGATTCCTACGCTTCCGCCGCAGCAGACACCGGAGCAGGTAATATTGTCTATACCTAGGAGTCTGATTCCCTTTTCATTATGTTAAAGAAGTTACTTGCATCACATTTAATTTAGCAAATGTGTTACTCACACTATTGACTAGTTGCTTTATGGACTTCTAATTTATCCTAATTATGATTTTTTTGCAGGGTTCCGGAACGCGTCGAGATCCCGGAGGCAGTGGAGGGGCTAGCGTGTAGACACCGGAGCAGGTGATAAACTCCCTTTAATATTGTTGTATCCATTTTAGTATTTTACATAGAGAGATAAGGAGGTACAACATAGAGGTAGATCTTGATGACTTGTCAGATATTGATTCCTATAGTGGTGAGGAAGTTAAGTGTATCTAATCAAGCTTTAGTAGTTTTTGACCATGGTAGAAATGATTAGTATATAGTGAATAAGTTGTCAGTGCTTCCATTTAACAAAAGGGCTAGTGATTATCACTGATGTTTCCTTCTTATGTCGAAACTGATATTCACTGAGTTAACAAAGGGCTAGTGCTTCCATTTAACTAGTGATATAGTACATTACTTCATTTGAAACTACATCATGCTTCCTTCTTTTGTCACTGATGTTCTTGGCCTCTTATGATATCACTGAGTTGACATTGATGCTTACTAGTGATTATGTTTCTTTTGCAGGGATCCGGAACGCGCTGAGAAGATCCCGGAGGTAATGGAGGGGCTAGCGTGTAGCCCGGTGGAATTTATTTTACAAATTGTGTTGTTGTTGATATTTTGAACTATATATTGAAACTGTTATGCTGTGTATATCTTATTTGTCTGTTCTGTGTTCTCGCCATCGAGCGAGGTAGTCAGTTTCTATTTTTAAAAAAAAATCGAAAACTTAACTTACGTCAGCTATGGGAATGCCGACGTAAGTTAGCCCAGGTTAACTTACGTCGGTCAGGCCATACCGACGTAAGTTAAACCACTTAACTTACGTCGGTTTGCCCTGGCCGACGTAAGTTACAGCACTTTACTTACGTCGGCTTGCCCAAGCCGACGTAAGTCCTCCGGCCCAGCCCAAGGCCCATCTCGACACTTAACTTATATCGGCTTCTGCAGACTGACGTAATTAAGGTAACTTACGTCGGTAGCCGACGTAAGTCACCTTAATTACGTCCAATTGCCTACGTCGGCTGAAAGCCGACGTAATTAAAGGAAAACCGACGTAATTAAGTTACTTACGTCGGTTTAAGCCTTACTTACGTCGGCTTTGGCCGACGTAAGTGACCGATATTCCTGTAGTGAATTATCACAGACAGGTATGTATGCTGCACTACCCGCCTGTGATAATTTATCTTCACAGGCGGCTAGCATAAGTAAAAACCGCCTGTGATAATGTTTCTTCACAGACGGTATCACTTCTCCGCCTATGAAATTGCAGATTATCACAGGCTCTACGTTTCAGGCGGTTTTAAAAACTGCGTGTGATAATAGGTTTGGAGCCGCCTGCGATAAAACTTATTGTAGTGTATAGTTGCGGCAACACGATCGATCCCCCCACCCCTCCCCCCATTTTTTTTCAAAATACACATTCATGTCATTGTCATCACAAGACTGTTGACTACCTAGCTAATTAAGCGAGAGCTATATGTGCCATCTAGATCGTATAGAGGTTGATCTCGGTGAAGGCTGGCGTTGCTCTCGCCCGTGCCCATACCTACCACTCATTGCAGACGTACGTCATCGCACAAACTGGAGAGGTGCACACCGAAGAAATCAGTTCGTCCAGGTCCAGCTAACGTACGCTTGCGGTCGGGAGCAGCTCCAACGAACAAAGACCATATCACAATACCGACTAAGGCAGGAGAAGGGAGACTGACCAGTAAAAAAAGTTAGGGAAAATTCAATTGACATGAGATATTCAGTGAATCGGCTAATATGGAAAGTTGTCAAAATTATTGCTACCAAGGACATACTAGTCTCTTCTCATAGAGTTTAACGGTGTGCATGCTTGAAATGGATGGTAGTGGCTACTAAGGCATAAAATTGGAACGGATTGGCTAATAGGGAAATTGAACTTTTTTAGTGGCTAACATGGAATCACAACTTTCTCCGATGGATAATAAGAAAATTTTCCGACAATTTAAGGTCTCAACGACGACGACGACGAGTCCTCTTTTGGACGATGGACAAGCCTTCTTTTGGACGATGCACTGGCGCCGTTGGCCATCCTGTCGTGGTAGTCCAGTCCGGCTCGGGTAGCGTGTACGACATGCTGGTGGCGCGGCGCGACTTGGCGGTCGACGTCGACGTACGTTGACGCGAGGGACCATGTCGGCCGACGGCGATCGACCTCTCGATCTACCGGCGCCCGGCTGGTCGCCGCGCGGGCCCTGCCGCATTAGGTAGGTCTGATGGCGGACGTTTGCTAGCAAGGCGTAGTAGGTCCAAGGTATCAGACGCTTATCGAGCCTCGAGGTCCTGAAAATTAACTCTTAGTGCCAGGCGAACGAATCGAAGAAGCTAGTGGCGGGAGAGGATGGAGACGGGAATTCAATTCTTTCTGCGTGTGTGAAAGGAGACGATACCATCTAGTGTGGTGTGGTGGCCTAATTGGCCTGGACTCTTGGGGTCGCCAGACTTTCAAACGTGCGAGGAAAACGCAAGATCCGTGTAGCATAGAGATTGGATGTAACTAGTGTGTGGTGGTGTTCTTCTGCACGATGCAGCTGTAGCTGCAGCTGCAGCGACGGCATGTGCTCATCGACGGCTCGAACACTTGGCCATCATCATAACGATCGTTTGTTGCACAGTCGCTAGCTAGCTTCTTACAGTGCCGTACGTCGTCCATGGCGATGCTGGGGACTATCGGATAGAGGAGCCATGGCTGAACGAGTACCACGTGCACGCCTTTGAGATCTAGATCGGTTGATTTAATTAATTTACTTTTTTCTCTTTCTTTTACATGAATGGCCGGGTCAGGTTGATTGCGGTGGGGCATATCTGTTCCGGTTTGTATTCCGGACTTACCACGAGTGTTGCATTTACATATATTTATTCTTTAGGAAATGACATCCCGTAGAAAGAAAAACATCTGTAGTGACTTCTTAAATCTCAAGACCAGTTGATCTAATCTTTTAGAGACACTCCATATGCAGGGTGTGCGTGTGTATTCATACAAATAACACTGTAAAAAACTCAGACTCATTGCGACGGCTGAATTAATTTACGAAGGCCAGCCACGGTACTTTAGGTAACTTACGACGGCCCGAGGTAGCCATCGTACGTTAGCTTACTTATGACTGTCATGGCCGGCAGCTGTCGAAAATTGTAACCGTCGGAATTAA
Source organism: Tuctoria greenei (assembly GCA_036927565.1). Taxonomy (NCBI): domain Eukaryota; kingdom Viridiplantae; phylum Streptophyta; class Magnoliopsida; order Poales; family Poaceae; genus Tuctoria; species Tuctoria greenei. The sequence goes on from JAYESD010000010.1 coordinate 3,468,594, forward strand.
ATTAATAACTTACGATGGTCAAATCCTAAGCTGTCGTAAGTAACCTAACTGACGGAATTTAATGCCTTAAGTACGACGGCCTAGGGTTTGGTCGTCATAAGTTACTGGACCGTCGTACATAAGGGGTATAACCCTACACCCCGCGGGTAGCGCGTGTGGCCCATTCCACGCGCACATCTTCCTCCTCGCTCCCGAGCCACCGCCTCCCTAAACGCTCGAGCCGCTGTTGCCACGCCTAGTCGCCGCCATGCATCGCGCCTAGCCGCCGCAGTGCGCTGTGCCGCCTGCCTTGCCGTGCGCCGCGCCCGCCACGCCGCCTCCACCCTCAGGTAAGCCGCCTCCCTCCCCCTGCGCCTGACGGCCCCCATGCCCGGCCGCCGGCGCCCCCCACGCTGGCCTCCATTGCTGACCATGGAGGCAACCGAGTAAGCTCGGTTTTTTTCTTTTTAATAACCAATTGTTTTGTGACTAATTTTTTAGATTATGCTTAATCAATTTAATTATTTAGTTGCTAATTGTTTAGATTATGCTTAATTTTCTTAATTGTTTAGATTGTGCTTAATTGTTTAGGTTAGTTTAGATGTTTGTTTAAATATTTATTTAATTGAATAGATTATGGCTCATTATTTAAACTAATTGATAAGTGTTTAGATGTTTGTTTAGGTTTAATTGATATAGATTTAGTTTAGTTGTTTAAATTATTGTTTATTTATTATTTTGATAGATTGAGTGTTTAATATCGATATGTAAATATACGGACTTCGGGTCGGCTCTGCCGGACACGGCCCATTTATTAGTCACTTATGCGTATAGACGGACACGGAAGCGAAAGGTTACGGTGAGGACGGCAAGATCCCGCACGCGGATGGCGGGACCCGACGGAGCATAAAGTACGATAGCTAACCTGTAAAGCCGTTCGGTCGTTCTTTCCTCCTCTATCTCTCGTTCTTACCTCTCTCTCGTAAATTACTCAAAAATGAAAGATTAACGTAACCTATACAATATGCGTCACCTATTCGAGCATGTCTGTCTCACATGCGTGACGACTACCAGAAGCGGTATCAGCAACAGCAGAACGAGATCCGTTTAGGAAGGACTCCGACACGTACTTGACAGAGGATCAGTAAGCAAAGGTAAGTTCTTATTGTTCAATATTTTCAATAGTTACTTATGTTAACAGTATTGATGGAATACAATATATGTGCAGGTTAGTATTTTGTGGTTACAGGGTCAACCCGACGCATACAGAGCTCTATGTCGGTATTGGGCTAGCTATGATTTCATCGCAAAGTCCACAAGGGCATGAGGCCGCAGAGGGTCGGATGCCAAGCACAACTACAGCAGAGATAGCCATTTGAGTTTGGCGAAATGCATGGTAAGTATATTTTGAGTTTGATTATATGTTCATAATATATTTATCCTACTAACACGTATATGCAGGAGCGAGAGACCGGTCAAAAGCCGGCCCCGACCCAAGTTTGGAAGAGAGGTCACAGGAGAAGTGACCCTTCCTAGCATGGGTAGTGCAGTCAGGTCGCGATCGATCAACTGTTAAGTTTTCAAAATTCATCAATTTAATTACAACTAATACTATTATTGACATGCTTATACGATTTCTTTGTTTTTTTAAGAAAATTACACGCAGGAGGTCATGAAGATGCACAGCGAAGGATACAATTAGGAAAACACGCCAATCGACTCTAAAGCCGTGTACACCAGCAGAGGCGAGAAGGCCCATAGACGGTGAGTTGGTTATTTGTTGAATTTTTTTCAATCTTCCCTCTTTTAATTATTAATTTTCTTTTCATTGTAGGTTTTCCATTTTCGATGGACTTGTCAACGCGAGAGCGGTGCGACCTTCAAGAGGCACTCCATCAACGCAAGCTTCGCCTGTTGGGCTGTTGAGTGGTCGTCTCTTGCAGGGGGACCTAGAGTTCCATGCCATGCAGGTGAGGCTGACGCGGACCCACGAGGAGCTCGACAAGATGAGGGCCATCCAGGAGTACCAGACTAGCTACATGGCCCAGATGCAGGCAACAATGGAGGTATGTAATTTAGATTACTGTAGTTTAACTTATAGCATTCTAGTAATATGTATGTTCTATTATTTAGCAATGATAGGCCTTAGCTTGACAGAACAGTCAGGAAATAGTGATTCCTGCATGGCAGCTACCACAGGCGATCCCGGCACAGACGCCCCTAGCACAGGTGCCCCAGCAAAGGTAATAAACTCTTTAATAATGTTGTATTAATTTGAAATTCACCTAGAGGGGGTGAATAGGCAATAAGACCTGAAATGGCTTAATCAAACAAGATTAAAACACTGAGGTCGGACTTGTTTGAACAGGGCCGGACTAGTCCGCTCAGCATAGGGAGAAAACCTAAAAACTTGATTTCTACAAGTTATTTGCGGAATTTAAGTTCACTAAAGATGAATACAATGTATAGTAACCTAGCACAACTTAGATTAACAAGTTAAAGCAATTAGGTTACAAGATTTTGACAAAGGTCACAGTGAGGAACAATATGAACCCTAAAAGCAATTCTAGTGATCACGAAATGTAAAAAGACAAACGAGACAGGATTTATCATGTGGTTCAGCTCCACGAAGAAGCCTACATCTACGTTGAGAAGTCCACACAAGGATCGGATCTCACTTGACCCTCTTCTCACCAAGCCAACACAATAGCCAACTTAGATTCCACTATATCAAAGGGTAATCACCAAGTTTCCTGGGGCTGCTCACAAGTTGAGGCTCCCACGAATCAATACAGCAAGGAGCACTTGAAGCTCAACTCACACAAGCCACGAGTCAAAACGCGATGATCTTCCTTCACTATCCTTCCTAAACCCTAATCTCATCATGATTTGGTTTTAGAGGGCTAATAGGACGAGTGGAAGGCTTTGGAAGACTCTAGGTCACTTGTGGTGGCGCTAGGGTTCAAGAGTTATCAAATGGGGGTCGGAGGTCCCCTATTTATAGGGGTCTCGACAACTAACCGTTGCCACCAGGACAACCCTGGACTAGTCCGACCTTGTGTCGCGGACTAGTGCGACCTTTTGAGACCACCGACAATTTCACTCATCGATTGACAAAACAGATGACGTGTGCGCCAACGTTTGAATTTCAAACGGCCACTGACAACACGGACTAGTCTGAAGTAGGACAGAAAGGTTTAGTCTGCCCCAAACTGGACTCAACAAGGTAGGTCCGGACTAATGCGGCCACAAGGGTGGACAAGTACGACCCTCTAGGGTTTGGCTCGGTTTTTCTCACTAAGTCACAAACGGACTAGTACGTGCCACAACAGACAAGTCCGAACTCTTCCAGAATGCTTTGGTCCGTCCAAAAACGGACAAGTCCAATTTTTCGGGACTAAGCACAGATCCACTCGCCAAGTGATGAACGAACTAGTCCGTACCCATATAGACAAGTACGAACTCATCCATATACGTCTAGTCCGACTCAAAACGGACTACTCTAACTGGTCGAACTAGTCCGTCCTCCTAGGGTTTTCTCTCATTTTGGCTTCTCACTTAGGTTTTTCTCTCAACCACCACTTTGAACCCTCTAGAATGATCTCAATGCACATGATACAACCACCCTCACACATGATACAACTCATCTAAGCTCAACACCATAGAAACCGTAATTTCTACACTTGAGTCTTTTACGTCCGTTTCAACCTTTTCCTTTTTGAGTGATTTTGTCTCATTTCAACCATCACACCTGTGCTTAAGATCAACTTAGCTAATTAGTCTCTTAATTGTCGTCATGAATCATCCAAAACCTACGGGGATGCCTAGATGCACTTTCAATCTCCCCCTTTTTGATGATTGATGACAACAAATTAAGACTTAACAAAAAGGAATAATATTTTGTTTTCATAATATGTGTGTGTATGAGTGACTCCCCCTCAATTTATGCATCATGAGTAAGAGAAATTGAGAGAGTTCTCATACATATACATATTATGGTGGGGTACCTAAGTGATGTGCACATAAATTGTGATAAGGCAACAAGTATGCAAGATAAACATGTAATTAAAGCAACACGTCATAATTTGAACATAATACATGAGAAACATAGATTTAGTCTTACATTAATTGAAATGAGAGTTTTAAAACATAGTCCATAGCGGATCAAAAGAGACAACGACATAAAACTCGATCTAAGCATGACATAAAACTATATCTAAGCACCCCGTCCCAATCTCTCCCCCTTTGGCATCAATACACCAAAAAGAAAAAGAGAGAAAGGAGAGCCCTAAGATGTACTCTTCATCATCATCTTCGTCATCGTCGTCTCCACCTTGGTGCCCGCTATCCCTATTTGTGGCCTCCGAATCATGAGCATCATCATCATCTTCTTCCTTGGAGGGAGCTGCGGTGGAGGTGCTAACATCACTGAATTGAGCTAGTTCTTTGGCGGTGAACTCCGGAAATGGAGTTAGCTCTCCATCACTCTCCGTGGCGGGAGACATGGGGACTTCCAGTTGTCACACATTGCCTTGAGATACTTATATTGGCGATTCTCCATGCGACATTGTTGAACTTCCACCTTCCAGCAAGAGGCGAAGATTGCCTTGAAGCATTTGAAGAAGCTGCTGTCGGATTGTGATGGAAGAGGAGGTGGAGGTGGTGATGGCACGAAGTGAGAGGAAGAAGCAGGAGGGTCCACATTCTTCCTTCGATGGGCAGCAGGCTCCGAAGGCGGGATCTGAGGACGAAGTCTTCGGTGAGTGATGTCCTTCTTGAAGGTAAGCCCAGACACCTTATCGATCATGAACATGATATTAGGAGCATATCCACATGATCGGTTGGGAGTGTGTGAGATTTTGAAGATGTCATCAAAGATGCAGTCCACCACATTGAAGCGTACATCTCCATCAATGAGTACCATCAAGTGCCTCAAATTTCTTTGGATAATGTCCGCATCTCCATCTTTGGGGGCAATGGTCTTCTGGAGCACACGGTTGAGGCCTGAAATGGTACATGACTTGGATACATGTATTCCAAGGTGTCTTGATTAACCGGCCTTAGGTTGGAGATAATGATCTCATTCTCTAGTTGATCTTCCAAGTCAAGAAGTTGAGCAAACTCCCAATAAGTGGTGGAGTATTGATCTCCATGGGTCATCCATGTGATCCTCCTATCCCCATCGGTGTGGAAGTAGATGGAGAAGTAGAATTGAGCAATGAACTCCATATTCTAGTCATATTGGAATGCCATGAGCTTCTTCAAGACATGGCGCTCTATGGCCTCAATCACAGCATTGAAGGCCAAGTGATCCTTCTAGGCCATGTAATCCCAATCAATCCACTGAGCATCCGTCGCTGGTGTTTGGTTGGACATGTAGACTGTCCTGTAGTAGTCACAGTGAAAGTCACACCAGAAACAGGGATCCACGGTGCTCCTCTCCCATTGATACACATTAATCTTCCTTAGCTTCCTCGCCTTTTCAGCTCCTTTGCCTTTGAAGATGTTGGCATCAAAGGCAGCTGAACGGTTGGGGTTCCTTGTAGGTGAGGACATTCTTAAGGGACCAATGGGTTGAGAGGCTCCCTTTTTAGCCTTGATTGTAGGCTTCTTGGCAACCATAACCCTTTTCTTGGGTGCCTCCTTAATTGGTGCTTTGCCTTTGTCCTTCTTGAGTTCTTGTTTTCTCTCCCACGGTGACAAGTCTCTTCTTCTTCGTTGGGGCTGCCTCGGCTACAGTTGAGTTGTGCACTTACCTTTACCTCTTCTTTGCCTTTCTAGCCTCTGAATGAGATTCCATATGTTCTGTGGAAAGCTCGTGCTTCTCATGATTCCGACGGTAAAGTGCTTGTCTTCACGCCTTGGCCTCTGAGTCGGAAAGAGGAACATAGTCGGAATCCGACATTGTCACTGATAAGAGATGCAAAGGAGTGTGTATGAGTCTAAAGAAGTAGAGACATTGTGTTAGAAATCACAAAATCGATCAAGGTTAGGGTTTCCACTGTGTAACCCGGACTTGTCCGCCCAAGGGTCGGACTAGTCCGCACGAACCGGACTTATCCATCCTTTTGGCCAGACTAGTCCGGTGCACACAGTAAGAACCCTAATCTAGAGAAATTTTGCAAAATCTACGGACCCGACAACCAAGTTCGAGGTTTATGATCACAATGATATCGGGAACAACTTCTGCGAAGAGGTTTCTATCAAAAGACCTAAAAGAAATGAATTTTGAATGATTTGGAGCTAGGTCGAGAATACCTCTTTAAATCTTCGAATTGACGCAATGTGGATGAGGAATCGGTCTCTGATGCTTGGGGAAGAGTTCCCACGCACCTTAGATATTCAATCCACAGATTGGAATCAAGAGTTGGTGGTTGGAATCAAAAAAGGCCAATTTGGGGGCGGTTTTTGTGAGTTTTGAGGAGAGAGAGAGAGTTTGAGTGGGAGTGGATAGGTCGAGCGCTTCCTGGGGAGGTTAAGTACCCAGGGGCCGAACTAGTCCGATTGGGGATCCGAACTTGTCCGATCAGTGGACTAGGTCCGAACTTCTTTGAACAGCAGGACTAGTCCGCTCAAGGGGCGGACTAGTCCGGTTCAAGAGCTGAAAACTCATATATATTAAGTTTTCAACGAAGATTCGATCCTTTAGGACTAGGTTTTGAAAAAAAGATCTTTGTAAACATGGTCAGTAAGCAATCAAAAATCAAATTATGACCATAATTCACAAGGATTCAATAATTTCAAAATAATTTGTAGAAAATTGAGGAGGATGAGTTTTTTGCAAGCATGTATGAATTTTGAAGCAAATACATGTAACAATCAGATGTGCAAGACTCAAGCCACATTTCGAGAATCTAAGATATTGAGCTCACTCCTAAGTTCACAAAATCTTTTCTCATCTAGGGGCTTGGTAAAAATATCGGCCAATTGTTTTTCGGTTCTCACATGGGAAATTGAAATGTCTCCTTTGATAGAGTGATCTCTCAAGAAGTGGTGGCGAATATCGATGTGTTTTGTCCTTGAATGTTTAACTGTATTGTGGGCTATTTTGATGGCACTCTCATTGTCACATAGGAGAGGGATATGGCGCATGTTTATGCCACAATCCCTAAGAGTTTGCTGCATCCAAAGAAGTTGTGCACAACAACTTCTGGCGGCGACATACTCGGCTTCGGCTATGGAAAGAGCAATGGAGTTTTGTTTCTTTGAGGACCAAGACACTAGGGATCTACCAAGGAATTGGCAAGTTCTGGAGGAGCTCTTCCTATCATGGAGCAATATACCTTTAGCTCCACACTTGGACCATCTTCATTAAGATTGAGATGCCCATTGGTTGTCGTAGGAGTCTTGATGGGTTTGGCTTTGTCCATGTCAAACTTCTTGAGGATGTCTTGTGTGTATTTTGTTTGACTAATGAGAGTGCCTTCCTTTAGTTGCTTCACTTGAAAACCTAGAAAGAACTTCAACTCCCCCATCATGGGCATCTCAAATCTCTCAATCATTATCTTGGAAAACTCATCACAAAAAGCTTTGTTAGTAGAACCAAATATAATGTCATTGACATATATTTGGCAAACAAACAAGTCATCATTGAAATGCTTAGTGAATAAAGTGTAATCTGCCTTCCCAATTTTGAAACCATTTTGAGTTAAGAAGTCTCTAAGGCACTCATACCAAGCTTTAGGAGCTTGTTTGAGGCCATAGAGAGCCTTACACAATTTGTAGACATGGTTTGGGAATTCTTCATATTCAAAACTGGGGGGTTGCTCCACATACACCTCTTTCTTGATTGGACCATTGAGGAATGCACTCTTGACGTCCATTTGATATAGCTTAAAATAATGGTGTGTAGCAAAGGCAAGTAATTTATGAATTGATTCAAGCCTAGCTACGGGAGCAAAGGTTTCATCAAAATCCAGACCTTCAACTTGTAAATAACCTTTGGCCACAAGTCGTTCTTTGTTCCTTGTAACCACCCCGTGCTCATCTTGTTTGTTGCGGAACACCCACTTTGTGCCCACTTCATTTGCATTAGGCCTCTTCACGAGCTCCCACACTTGATTTCTTTCAAAGTTGTTGAGCTCTTCTTGCATGGCCATCACCCAATCCGGATCTTGTAGTGCTTATTCAACCTTGTGAGGCTCCAAGGAAGAAAAAAAGAGTAATGTTCACAAAAATTTGCAACACGAGATCGAGTAGTTACCCCCTTGGAGATGTCTGCAAGGATGTTGTCAATGGGATGGTCCCGTTGAACGCTTTGATGCACTCTTGGGTGAGGTTCTTGAGGTCTTGAATTTTCATCTTCGTCTTCCTCAGTTTCATTGTATCCCCCTAGATTGATGCCTCCCTTTTCATCTTCTTGGAGCGCATCTTGGGGAACTTGAGTTTGATCATTTGAGGAAGAACTTGCTTGAGGCGTATGATGATCACTTGAATCTTGAGGTTGTTATTGTGGTTGTATGTCTCCAAGTGACATCCTTCGTATCACCACTTGTGGAGCTTCTTCTTGATCTAGCACATGACGATCAACTTGCTCCACTTGGGAGCCATTAGTCTCATCAAACACTACGTCCCGTGCTATTTCAACAATTCTGGAGGATTTGTTGAAGACACGATAGACGTAAGTGTTTGAGTCATAACCAAGCAAGAAACCCTCATCGGGTTCTTATTGAGAATGTAGCATTTGCTCCCAAAAACATGAAAGTAAGAAATGTTAGGCTTGTTACAGGTTAGGATCTCATAGGACGTCTTCTTGAGTATGCGGTGAAGATATAACCGGTTTATGGCATGACAAGTGATGTTAACTACTTCCGCCCAAAACCGGTCCGACGTCTTGTACTCATCAAGCATGGTTCTTGACATCTCAATTAGAGTTCTATTCATCCTCTCGACCACCCCATTTTGTTGAGGGGAGCAGGGGGGCGAGAACTCATGCTTGATGCCTTCTTCATCCAAATACTCTTCAACTTGAGTATCCTTGAATTTGGTGCCATTGTCACTCTTTATGGTCTTGATACTTATGGAGAACTCATTTTTATCTCTCCTCAAGTATTTCTTGAGGACACCTTTAGTCTCACTCTTGTCATGCAAAAAGAATACCTAAGTGAAACATGAAAAATCATCAATAATAACAAGACCATATTTGTTATCACCAATACTTATGTAGGCAATTGAACCGAAGAGATCATGTGTAGATGATCCAATGGTCTTGTTGTCATCATGATGTTCTTGGATGGATGTGGAGCTCTAACTTGTTTTCCGGCTTGGCATGCACTACATGGCCTATCTTTTTCAAACACAACATTTTTCAAGCCTCGGATGTGCTCGCCCTTAAGGAGTTTTTGCAAATTCCTCATCCAAACATGGGCTAGCCTTCTATGCCAAAGCCATCCCATGTTGGTCTTTGCGATTAAGCATGTATCAAGTTGGGCTTTATCCGTAGAGAAATCCACAAGATAGAGCTTTCCCTTGAGTACACCTTTAAAAGCAATTGAGTCATTGCTTCTCCTTGTGACAGTCACACCCTCATTAGTGAATAAACAATTATAACCTTTGTCACATAGTTGTGATATGGACAAGAGGTTATAATCAAGGGAATCAACATGCAAAACATTAGAAAGAGTATGAGTAGGGGATATAGCAATTTTACCGTGCCAAGGATTTTTCCTTGGCTATTGTCCCTAAAATAGAGTCCTTCACTTGGATCTTCATTTTGCTCATACTCCACAAACATCTTCCTCTCTCCGGTCATGTGATTTGTGCATCCACTATCAAGAACCCACTTGGTTCCACTGGAGGAGTATGTCTACAAGAAAGATTTAAGCCTTGGCTTTAGGTACCCAAGCAGTGTTGGGTCCTTTGATGTTAGTCAAAAGGCATTTAGGCACCCACACACAAGGTTTGGGGATCTTGCAGTGTGGCCCAACATACCTAGCATACGTTTTTCTAAACTTGTTCCTTAATAAAACATATGATGCATCAAAATCATGGAACATAGGATGAGGTTCCTTCTTAGGCATTTTAGGTGATGTAGCAATGTTCTTTCCTTTATTAATGTTGTATGAACCTCCTTTGACAAAAACAATCAAGTCTTTGCCATTCTTGATAGTTTTGGTGTTTTGCCTACTCTCCCTAGAATAGCCAAGACCATCCTTGACAAGGGAATGTCTTGTGTTGGTATATGCACTACGTGCATATGCCATCTTCTCCTTGTCAAATATGCTACCTTTCGATGCTTGGTTGTTTTGTGCCACCTTAAGTTCATCTTTAAGTTTTAGAATCAAGTTTGAGCGTTTGCGAGGTTGAGGTGCTTCGGTTTTGATATTTGTGGAAGGTGAGCTTTTAGAGGAAGAAGGTGCATTGACCTTGAGAGACTCCACTTGTGTTTCAAGGATCTTGTTAACTTTTGTCAAGCTAACAAGTTCATCCTTTAGTACTATTGTAGTGTTCTCAAGGTTTGAACAAGTTTCCTTACTCAAAGCGAGTTCACGCTCAAGTGCCTTGCTTCTTTCTCTTTCAAGCTCCAAGAGCTCCTAAAAATCTTGACATCTCTCCTTTTGTTGGATGAGCATGTCCTCTTGACGGTTGATGAGCTCTTCCTTCTCAAATATCTCATCCGTCAACAATCTCAATCTTTTCAAAGTACTTTTTCTCATATCTTTAAGCATATTTTCATTTTTACTACTACTATAAAAATCATCAGGCGAGGAAATTGAAGAAGAGGATTTAGATTTAGCCTTCTTTCTTCCCTCCTTGGCCATGAGGCAAGTTGGCCCTGAATTCTCCTATTTGTGGAAGATCTTGTTCTCCGTGGTTGATTTCTTCAAAGCAATGGTTGCTACTCTCTCTTCCTCATCGAAGGAGGATTCTTCATTTGAATCCCACTCCTTCCCAAGGTGGGCATGTCCCGATTGATTCTTCTTCTTGAAGTGTTTCTTCTCATGAGACTTGCCCTCCTTCTTCTTCTTGTTCTCTTCATGTGGGCAATCCACAATGAAGTGGCCATATTCACCACAATTGTAGCAAGCCCTCTTTGCTCTTTCCTTGACGACGATAGCTCCCCCTCTTTCTTCTCCACATCCTTTTAAAGTTGTTGATGAAGAGTGCCTCTTCTTCATCAGTGTCGGGGCTCTCTTCATCACTTTCTCCCTTTTATTTGGGTCTTGAAGATGTTGCCTTGAATGCAACATCTCATTTCTTGGAGGTGGAGAGCTTTTGTAGATCATTGTAGAATATAGCCTCTTGCTCCATCATCTCATGGTTGATGATCCTCCCTAGCACTTCTTCGGGGGTCATCTTATGGAATCCCGGACTTTCACTAATTAGTGGGCAAAGAGTGACATTTATAGGCATGAATGACCAAATCATTCTCTTTACCACTTCGTGGTCGATCCATCGGGTGCTTCCATAAGATCGACTCTTGTTGATGAGAGTCTTGAGGCGGTTGTACATGTCTTGGGTGGATTCACCATCCATGATAGTGAACCTCCCAAGTTCTCTTTCGATCATCTCGATCTTGGCCTCCCTTATGACACGGTTCCCCTCATGTGTCGTCTTGAGGGTGTCCCATATCTCCTTGTCCATCTCCAATTCTTCAATGTGGTTGAACTCCTCTCGTGTCAATGAGGACATGATTACTCCGACGGCTTGAGCATTGCGATGAAGAAGGATGGCTTGCTCCGGAGTAATGTATTCCTCATTCATGGGAAGATGTACACCTGTCATGACAATTTGGCACAAACTAAGGTTTAAGGAAATGAGATGCATCTTCATATTATGCTTCCACATATAGTAATCATTTCCATCAAATTGAGGAGGTTTGCCAATGGAAGCAGATAAATAATGGTTGCTTGCGGTTAGTTGCTCATAGTTGTAAGGATACCAGGAGTAGTCTTGTGAACTACTCCCATTGTCGATGTTGATCGGAGCAATCGGCTTGATCTCCTTCTTGGGCACATTGAGCTTCTCATGAAGTCGTGCCTCTAGTAGACGAACTTCCTCATCGTCATTTGGATCATCTTGAAGAACATCGATGTTCTTCATCTTGGTGTCATCAACGACCACCGGAACCTCGTTGTCACCCCTTTTGGCCATTTCCTCTCCGAGTTGTTAGACTCTTGATGGAGAAATCTGCTCTTATACCAATCGGAAGTCGCCTAGAGGGGGGTTAATAGGAAATAAGACCTGAAATGGCTTAATCACACAATATTAAAACACTGAGGTCGGACTTGTCTGGACAGGGCTAGACTAGTCCACTCAGCATAGGGAGAAAACCTAAAAACTTTATTTCTACAAGTTATTTGCAGAATTTAAGTTCACTAAAGATTAATACAATGTATAGTAACCTAGCACAACTTAGATTAACAAGTTAAAGCAATTAGGTTACAAATTTCGACAAAGATCAAAGTGAGGAACAATATGAACCCTAAAAGCAATTCTAGTGATCACGAAATGTAAAGAGACAAGCGAGACAGGATTTATCTCGTGGTTCAGCTCCACGAAGAATCCTACATCCATGTTGAGAAGTCCACGCAAGGATCGGGTCTCACTTGACCCTCTTCTCACCAAGCCACCACAATGGTTGGCTTGGATTCCACTATATCAAAGGGTAATCACCAAGTTTCTTGGGGATGCTCACAAGATGAGGCTCCCACAAATCAATACAGCAACGAGCACTTGAAGCTCAACTCACACAAGCCACAAATCACAATACAATGTGCATGAGATCAAACTGAGAGCCAAAACGCGATGATCCTCCTTCACTCTCCTTCCCAAAACCTAATCTCTTCAAGATTTGGTTTTCGAGGGCTAGTAGGACGAGTGGAAGGCTTTGGAAGGCTCTAGGTCACTTGTGGTAGAGCTAGGGTTCAAGATTTATCAAATAGGGGTCGGGGGTCCCCTTTTTATAGGGTCCCGGCAACTAACCGTTGCCACCAGGACAACCCCAGACTAGTCCGACCCTGTGCCACGGACTAGTGCGGCCTTTTGGGACCACCAACAATTTCACTCATCGATTGACAAAACAGATGACGTGTGCGCCAAAGTTTGAATTTCAAATGGCCACTGACAACATGGACTAGTTCGATCAACAACGGACCAGCCCGAAGTAGGAAAGAAAGGTTTAGTTCGTCCCAAAACGGACTAAACAAGGTAGGTCTGGACTAGTCCGGCCACAAGGGTGGACAAGTCCGTCGCTCTAGGGTTTGGCTCAGTTTTTTCTCACTAAGTCACAAACGGACTAGTCCGTGCCACAACAGACAAGTCCGAACTCTTCTAGAATGCTTTGGTCCATCCAAAAACGGAAAAGTCTGGCTTTCCAGGACTTAGCACAGATCCAATCACCAAGTGATGAATGGACTAGTGCGTACCCATATGGACAAGTCCGAACTCATCCAGAGACGTTTAGTCCGACTCAAAAGGGACTACTCCGACTGGCTGGACTGGTCCGGCCCTGAGGCACGGACTAGTCTGTCCTCCTAGGGTTTTCTCTCATTTTGGCTTCTCACTTGGTTTTTCTCTCAACCACCACTTTGAGAGCTCTAGAATGATCTCAATGCACATGATATAACCACCCTCACACATGATACAATTCATCTAAGCTCAGCACCATAGAAACACTAATTTCTACGCTTGAGTCTTTTACGCTCGTTTCAACCTTTTCATTTTTGAGGGATTTTGTCTCATTTCAACCGTCACACATGTGCTTAAGATCAACTCAGATCATTAGTCTCTTAATTATCATCATCAATCATCCAAAACCCACATGGATGCCTAGCTGCACTTTCATAATTTAACATAGATAGAGAAGGGGTGGAACATAGGGTGAGGGGGAGAGAGTGAGAGAGAGGTGGAGTGAGAGAGAGAGAGGGAGATATAGAGTGAGAGAAATAGAGTGGTAGAGAAGAGGAAGATAGGGAGTGCAAGAGATAGGGTGAGAAAGGATGCTAGAGAGGGAGGGGAAGAGAGTGAGAGAAATAGGGGATGGATGGTATCAAGACAGAGGAAGAGAGTGAGAGAGAGGATGGAATGTAGAGAAAGAGGAAGAGAGTGAGAGAGAGGAATAGAGTGAGAGAGAGGAAGAAAGTGAGAGAGAGATCCTAATCTGAAACATGCATAACTCTCATGTGCTTTGCACGTGTTGGTATTTCTTACAAAAACAGAATAATTTGCAAGCGCATGGAAATATCGTTGTAGCACTTCCTCTTAAAGAGTATTCCCAACGGTATCGAATCCAAGGAATGTGTGTGAGATCATCTAGCTTGTTCTCCCAAGGACACACAATTTGTTTGGTAGGCAAGGATTTGAGAGGAATTCAATGGTTTGAAATCTAGGCCACAGTAGTCTACAACAGCTACTTGCTTCAAGCAGGGGTTTACCCCTAGCAACACCAGGATGATTCCCGCCAAGAGTCTATGGCATAGCCGAACATGGAGGATTACTAAGGACAGATAGGGATGTCACCACCTACTTTCTATCTCTTCAACCCATGGGTCTACGAGGTATCCATTGATGAATTCTAACCTAAGCATCACGCTTAAGTTCTAATTCACAACTCTAATCATTTCGAATGCAAAACTATGACTAGAGCCTCCAATAAATTAAAGAAGTGAACCCACAAGCAGTTATGTAAGCAAACTACTATAAAATAGAAATCCAACTAGTATTGAATTCACGAAAATTTCTTACTCAAGCCCGTCAGAACTTCTGTAGAGGTATAACTATGGAAGAGGGACTTGACAAGCCCAAGCCTCCTCCTCCAAGCTCCTCTTCACACTCCTTCTACTTGGCTGGCCACCTGGGCAGCTCTAAAACTTATGAGTGGAGTAATATTCTTAAACTAGTGGTGTGTGATGAATGGAGGGAGTGAGGGGGAAATTTATACACGAGTTCAGTCGGTTTGGCGATACAATTAGCGCGCGAATCAATCGTTACCGCCATAAGGGAGTGAAAGTGCATCTAGGAATCCCTTGTGGGTTTTGGTTGATTTATGACAAGCAAATGAGATCCTAACCACATTGTTGAGATGAGAACAGGTACTAATGAAAGAATGAGCAAAGTACCAAAAAGAAAGGAGAATGAGAAGCAATGCGGAAAAGAGCTCAAGAAACAAGTGTAGTAGATCATTGTGTATGGAGTGTGTTAAGGAAACACACCCCAAGAGCTCAAGCACAAATAATCTCACACATTGCACAAAACTATACAGGACCGGACTAGTCCGACTGAATCCGGACCAGTCCGATATCTTTCTGCACAAGATCGGACAAGTCCTCACAACGCGGACTTGTCCTCACAGTCCAGTTTTTCACTGACTGGACTAGTTCGATATTACCATGGACTAGTCCGATATCTCTCTCAATAGAATCGGACTAGTCCTCCCCAGTGCGGACTAGTCCCCCAAACACTTCACAAGTTGTACAAAATCGTACAAGTCCGATCACACCACGGACTAGTCCGATATCTTTCTGATGTCAATCGGACAAGTCCGATATTAGCATGGACTAGTCCGATAATGCCTCTGACTGAAATCGGACAAGTCCTCCAAGTGCGGACTTGTCCTATATTCACCTAGGGCATGACCACACCGGACAAGTCAGATATCAGCACAGACAAGTCTGAAATCCTTTCTGACTAAAATCGGACAAGTCCGCTCTTAGCTGGACAAGTCCGATATTTCGGGAAACCTAGAGTTTCTTGCACGCAGCACACCGGACTAGTCCGATCTTTCTAAACCCTAACGGTAACTTTTGGGAACCCCATATAAACAGGTGTGCATGGCCCATCTTTTATCACTCTCGACCCCCTGCGCCGTCACACCTTCCAAGAGCCTAGAAAACACCCCTCTCCCCGAAATCGAACGCAAGAAAGATCAATCCCTTGAGGATACACTTTGGATCATTGGAGAGACACAGTTCATCACTCATTGAGCTCTTGGTTTGATTCCCTAACACACTCCTGTGGTTTTCATTGTGATTTTAAGAGTGTGTTCTTGGTGGTGTTCATATTGTAATCTTGGGGAGCCCTCAACGTGTGAGAAGGCCCCTTCAATTTGCTTATTTTCCCTTTGTGATTAGTGAAGAGGATTGGCCTCCGTGGCGATCCGACGAGGGTAGGGTTGGAGAAGACCCGGTCCTTTTGTGGACTCCTCAACGTGGACGTAGGTTGCCTCTGTGGGAACTGAACCACGGGATAAAGAGCTTGTGTTCTTACTTTGCGCATATTGTTCTTACTCTTCATATCAATCTAGGGTTTCAATCAATCTTGTTCACTTTACGTTGAAACATTGAACATAAGATTAACTTGTGGTACATCCTAGTTCATAGTAGTGTAACACTTCAATTATAAGTATGTCTCTGCTGCATACATCCTAGGATCAAGATAATCGATCAAATTTGATCAATCTAGTCGGTGCACACCAAACTAGTCCGCACTCTCCCGAACTTGTCCAATATCTCGGGACTTGATCAATTTGCTAAATGTTGCAGGATCCGACCAAAAATCAGAAAGGCCTATTCACCCCCCTCTAGGCCACATTCAATTGGTATTAGAGCCCGGTTCTTCAAAAGGAGACTAATCGCTCGAAGAGATCATGTCGAACATGAAAGACGTACACAAGAGCATCAACCAAGAGAAGGTTGAAGAAGAAAAGAACCAAAAATTGGATAGGCTCCTCAAGGCCATTCAAGACTTCGAGGATGACGATGAGGAGACGCTAGAACTCAAGGCGCTCCTTAGAAAGAAAACCCTCTCTAAGGGAAAAGTGAAGATTGAAGACGAGAAGAAGAAGAGGAGTAGTCACACCGACTACTCCGATATCCTTTTAATTATGATCGCCTAAATTCTAACAACAATCATTATCTATCTATTCCACTTGGAAAATCCCTACACTTTGATGGCAATGACTACTCAATGTGAAGGCAAAACATGAAAATGCATTTGATTTCTCTCAATCCAAGTTTGTGGCACATAGTATGCGCAGGAATAGATACCTCTGATCATGATGAGGAGCTCACACCTAGCCAAGAGCAAGCAATGCATCAAAATGCCCAAGCTGCTGCAGTTATCACCTCATCACTCAGTCGGGATGAGTTCACAAAGGTGGATGGAATCGAGATCGCAAAGGAGATATGGGATACGTTGCAAACTGCACATGAAGGCAATCGCCATGTGCGAGAAGTGAAGATCGAAGTGATTGAAGGCAAGTTGGGAAGATTCGCCTTCGAAGAAGATGAGTCACCACAAGACATGTACAACTGACTAAAGACGCTCATCAACAAGGTGCGAGCATATGGAAGCAAGAAGTGGAACGACCACGAGGTGGTGAAGCTCATTCTTAGATCTTTCATGCCTCGCAATGTCACCTTGTGCTCGATGATACGAGAAAGCTCCGGGTACAAGAAGATGACCCCGGATGAGTTACTTGGGAAAATCATCAACTTTGAGATGATGGAAAAGCAGGCCAATCATGTTAAGGAGATTGCCAATCTCACCTCGGCAAAGAAGAAAGGGGTCGCTTTGAAGTCCACTCTCAAGCCCTTGTCTAAAGAAGCTCGAGAAGCTCAACTAGAAGAAGACGGTGATGATGAGAGCAGCGACTTGGATGAAGATGACATGATACTATTCATGAAGAAATTCAAAAGAATGATGAAGAAAAGACAAGGGGCTAAATCAAGTGAAGGAAAGTACAAGGAAAAATCAAGACCGAAGTTAAGGCGGGCATGCTATAACTGTGGTTAGTATGGCCACTTTATAGTCGATTGCCCATATGAAGAGAACAAGAAGAAGACCAAGGAAACGAAGCCTCAACCCAAGAAATTCTTCAAGAAGAAGAAGCAAGCTGAACAAGCGCATCTAGGGAAAGAGTGGGACTCAAATGTTGAGTCCTCATCCGAAGAAGAAGAAGAGATGGCTAGCATCGCCATCGAGAAGACATCCAAGAAGTCCACTCTCTTCCCTACTCTCGGCGCATGGAAGGGGAACGACACTTGCCTCATGGCAAAGGAAGGTAAGCAAAAGGTAACAACCAAATCCTCTTCCTTGCATTCCTATTCTAGTGATAGTGAAATTGCTAGTGATAATGAAGATATGCTCATTGGATTAGATAAGAGAATAGCTGCGAAAATGAAATTTCTACTTGATCAACTTGTTGAGA
Source organism: Tuctoria greenei (assembly GCA_036927565.1). Lineage (NCBI taxonomy): Eukaryota > Viridiplantae > Streptophyta > Magnoliopsida > Poales > Poaceae > Tuctoria > Tuctoria greenei. The sequence goes on from JAYESD010000010.1 coordinate 3,486,721, forward strand.
AGGAGAAGTTGATAAACTGTCAAGAAGACATGATTATCTCCCAAAAGGAGGAATATGTTAAACTTGACAAGCTTCTAGAACTTGAAAAGGAGCAAAGCAAGTCACTAGAGCTTGAGTTAGCTTCAAGCAAGGAAGCTTGCTTGGAGTTAAGCGACCCAAATGCTACAATTAAGGACAAACTTGCTAACCTAATCAAGGTTAACAAGATCCTTGAGGTACAAGTTGAGTCACTCAAGCAAAGTGACCCTTCATCCTCTTCAAGCTCGCCTTCTCAACCCCTTAAAACTGAAACTGATTCTACTTGTGCATGTGGCAAAGTTGACACCAGCTTGAAAGACAAGTCAACCTCTACCAAGGATAAGCATCCTGCCCAAAGTGGCATATTCGACAAGGAGAAGGTCAAACATGCACGTAGTGCATACTTGGCCACAAGACCTCCTAATGTCAAATATGGCATTGGGTATTCCTTTGGTGGAAAGCAAAATGCTAGAATTCATAAGAATAACAAGGAAAGCATTGCCTTTGTAAAGGGAAGACCCTCTCAAACTGGAAAGTCCAAAGTTAACACATCCAACACAAATGATCACCGAACTAGTACGGTCGGGACACAGGGACTAGTCCTGTATATAAACAACAACAGCTGATTAGAACCTTTGATGCATCTTATGTTTTAATGAGAAGTAATTTTGGTAAGATTCACGCTCATTATGTTGGGCCACGCCATGGGAACACCAAGTCTCATGTGTGGGTGCCCAAATCCCTTTTGACTAACCTCAAAGGACCCAAGCAAGCTTGGGTACCTAAAACCAATGCTTGATTTGTTGTTGTAGGCCTATTCCTCCGGTGGATCTAAATGGGTGCTAGACAGTGGTTGCACCAACCATATGACCAGAGAAAGAAAGATGTCCGTCGAGTATGAAGAAAATGAGGATCCAAGCGAGGGCATCTATTTTGGAGACAATAGTCAAGGGAAGGTGCTCGGTACTGGTAAAATTGCCATATCATCTCAACATAATATTTCTCATGTTTTACATGTTGATTCCTTAGATTATAACCTGCTGTCCATATTTCAATTATGTGACAAAGGTTATAATTGCTTGTTCACTAATGAGGGTGTGACCGTCTCTAGAAGGAGTGATGGTTCCATTGCATTCAAGGGTATGTTAAAGGGAAAGCTTTACCTTGTTGACTTCAACAAAGATAAAGCCGAACTTGACTCATGCTTGATTGCAAAGACCAACATGGGTTGGCTGTGGCATAGACGGCTAGTGCATGTTGGTATGAGGAATCTTCAAAGACTCCACAAGGGCGTTTACATCCCAGGTTTGAAGGATGTTGTTTTTGAGAAAGACAGGTCTTGTAGCGCATGCCAAGCTAGGAAGCAAGTTGGAGCACCTCATCCCGCGAAGAACGTCATGACTGCAACAAGACCGCTCGAGCTACTTCACATGGATATTTTCGGTCCAATTGCTTACATAAGCATCGGCGGTAACAAATATGGCTCAGTAGTTGTTGATGATTTTTCTCGCTTCACTTGAGTTTTCTTTTTACATGATAAGTCAAAAACACAAGGAACACTCAAGAAGTTTTTCAAGCATGCTCAAAATGAGTTTCATTGACGATCAAGAACATTCGAAGCGACAATGGCACAGAGTTCAAGAATACACAAGTTGAGGAGTACCTAGATGAAGAAGGCATAAAGCATGAGTTTTCAGCACCTTACTCCCCTCAACAAAATGGAGTTGCCGAAAGGAAGAACCGAACCCTCATAGAGATGGCGAGAACAATGCTCGATGAGTACAAGACATCTGATCGGTTATGGGCGGAAGCGGTTAACACAGCTTGCCACGCCATAAACCAACTCTATCTTCATCGACTACTCAAGAAGACATCATATGAGCTACTCACTAGAGCAAGTTGATCCATGTGTGCTAGATAGAGAAGAGGCCCCTTGTCAAGCATTGAGAAGAATGGAGTTAGGTGATGTTCGACCACAAGAGCCACCTCTACATGTGCATGAGGAAGATGAACCGCAAATGGAGGCTAATGATCAAGGGGGAGCCTCCATGCAAGATCAACCTCAAGAAGACAAAAATGATCAACAAGTCAATGAGGGCAACCATCTAGGGGGAGAAGAAGATGACCATGAAGGTTCAAGACTTCAAGTTCGACACCCAAGAGTACACCAATGCGACCAAAAGGATCACCCAATCGACAACATCATCGGTGACATCCAAAAGGGAGTAACTACAAGATCTCGCATAGCTAATTCTTGTGAGCATTATTCGTTTGTATCCCTTTTGGAATCGTGCAGGGTTGAGGATGCATTGAAGGATCCGGATTGGGTAGTGGCCATGCAAGAAGAACTCAACAACTTCAACCGGAACAAGGTGTGGGAACTAGTCGAAAGACCCAAGTTCAACGTCGTTGGCACCAAGTGGGTCTTCCGCTACAAACAAGACAAACACGGGGTGGTGACAAGGAACAAGGCACGACTTGTGGCCAAAGGGTATTAACAAGTCGAAGGTTTCTATTACGATGAAACTTTTGCTCCTGTAGCTAGATTAGAGTCTATTAGAATATTACTTGCATATGCTACTCACCATGATTTCAAGCTCTATCAAATGGACGTGAAAAGCGCCTTCCTCAATGGACCAATCAAGGAGGAGGTGTATTTGGAGCAACCCCCAGATTTGAAGATGAAGAGTTCCCTGACCACATATTTAAATTGCTAAGATTATGATAGATAGGTTTGAGATGTCTATGATGGGAGAGCTAAAGTACTTCTTGGGATTCCAATTGAGGCAACAAAAGGAAGGGACGTTCATAAGCCAAACTAAGTACACCCAAGACATACTCAAGAAGTTTGGAATGGACAAGGAGAAACCTATAAAGACTCCCATGGCAACGAATGGCCACTTGGATCTCAATGAAGATGTACCAAACGTCGATCAAAAGGTATATAGCTCCATCATTGGATCTCTACTCTACTTATGTGCATCTGAGCCAGACATTATGTTGAGTGTATGTTTGTGTGCAAGGTTTCAAGCCAACCCAAGTGTCACTTGACAGCCGTAAAGAGAATCTTGCGGTATTTAGTTGATACATCCAACCTAGGCCTTTGGTACCCCAAAGGATCCAAATTCAGTCTCATTGGTTACTCCGATGCAGATTATGTCAGATGCAAAGTACATAGAAAAAGTACCTCTGACACATGCCAATTCCTAGGTAGATCTCTAGTTTCTTGGTCCTCCAAGAAACAAAACTCCATTGCCTTCTCCACGGCCGAAGCGGAGTATGTTGCAGCTGGGAGTTGTTGTGCACAACTCCTTTGGATGCGACAAACTCTAAGGGATTACGGTTACAATATGAGTCATATTCCACTCCTTTGTGATAATGAGAGTGTCATTAAAATTGCCCATAATCCCGTTGAGCACTCTAGGACCAAACACATAGACATACCGCATCACTTTTTGAGAGACCATTCAATGAAGGGAGATATAGCCATGTCACATGTCAACACCGAAAAATAACTAGCCAACATATTCACCAAGCCACTTGATGAAAAACGCTTTTGCGAGCTCCAAAAATGAACTAAATATCCTTGATGCTCGGTATATGGCTTGAAATCTTGTATACCTGAATGCTATATTCAAAATTCATTGATTGTTTTGTGAAAATCATCTCTCTCAATTTTTCCAAAAAACTATGTAAATTACTAGATCTTGGTGAATTATGGTCATTGTTTGATTGTAGAATGCTTACTGAACATATTCATCAAGATTATTTGATTTGATCTTCCTCCCTATTTTCTTAATAAGTACCTTCGAATATATACGAATGGGCTAAGCATTTCTTCCCTGGTGACCACGGACTAGTCTGTGGTTGCCCGGACTAGTCCACCCGTGCAGACTAGTCTTCAGAGTGACAGTTAGGCCAGACTAGTCCGATATAGTCTCTGGAAAAGTTCGGACTAGTCCGATTATTTTCGGACAAGTCCGATTTTTTGTGTCCATAACCCTAGCCGCCGCCAAACCCTAATCTTCCTTACCCCACACTTGCCTCAAGCTTTCTCTCTCCACACTCGAGATCCCCAAGGTGATTTGTTGGTTCCTCCATCAAAACTTTGCAAGTTTGGGTGGAAATCGACCTCCTTTGCGTAGGGATTAAAGACCACAGACTTGTCCGCTCCTTCAACCCCTACATCTCCAAGAATCAATCAATTTCGATAAATTTTTCTCCCAAACCCTAGAAATTGCTATTTCCGTCATTGTTAATCAAATAGCTTGGTTCCTTTCACCATATACATGCTTCCTTGATGTATTACATTGATGCTAATCTATTTGTGCATTAGGAATCGCCTTTTGTATCATAGCTAGGGTTTTAGAGGTTGAATATCGGACTAGTCCGGTCCATGCACGGACAAGTCCGGTCAACCGGACTAGTCCGTGCCTGCACAACGGACTAGTCCAATTTTCTGAACTCAACCCTAACTTCTCAATTCCTCAATGCAATTCCTTGTCATCTATTCTCATCAATACCTTGTGAAATCCATTCCCAAGACAATGTCGAGCACCAACGACGAAATCTCTGACTTCGAGGCCGAGATGGACCACGAAGCCATGCTTCGTCGTCAATGGGCCAAAGCAAGAAGCGCCAAGAGCGCCCATCCGAGTCGGCTCCTTCCCCTCCCCAGGCTCGACGGAAGGTGCTCGCGAAGAAGCATGCCTCCAAGGCTTCTACTGGAGGTGGCCCTAGCTCGGCAAGTGCTCGCCAAGCAAAGGGCAAGGGCAAAGGGATTGCACCGGGCCCGATTAGCCCCCTCAAGATGTCAGCTCCAAGGTAAGGGGCCCGAGATCCCACGAAGGAGAAATTGAATGGCAAGGGCAGCGACACATCTGCCAAATTCAGGAATGTTGACTATTACAGCCGACCCAAGCAGGCTGCTGATGGGAGATTCTGGAGTAATTTTCATGCAGATTTCTACAAGACTGTCTATCTCCCAATGAAGACACCAGTTGTGCGCAGCCAATGGATAGATTGGGCGCACTTTGAGAAGAAGGGTTGCTCACCTTTTGTGGAGGTGGTCGAGGCAATTGAAAGGCATGGCTTGAAGGATCTCTTCATCTTCAGAAACAACTGGAATGATGAAGTCATAGCTCAGTTTTATGCTACTTGCCACTTTGCTAGCGATGAGGAAGACCGAGTGACTTGGATGACTCATGGATCCAAGTACACCATTACATATGAAGAATTTGCAAGACTGCTACATCTTGACACCTCCAGCAATGACAATTTGATCATCCACAACATTGGTGTTATTGAGAAGGACAGGATGAAGTTTCTTTATGAACCAACTCAAAGTTCATTCCTCCCTCCACCAAGAACATGAAGCCTTTCTTAGTGGTGCTGAACAGGATCCTTAGGAAGACCATTGCCCCGAAGGATGGGGATGCTGGAAGTGTGCAGGGGTATCTCAGGACCTTGATGAAGGTCATTAGCAAAGACAGGAAGTTTGATGTATTTGACTATAGTTGGAACGACATGGTGAACATATCCTGTACTCCAAACAGGTCCTATGGTTATGCACCTTATCTGATGTTTATGATTGAGAAGGTCACATGGATAGAATTTGTGAAGGATGTGGAGCACACCCCATTGAGGCCCCAGAAGCCTCAACAAGCAAGTGTCCGAGCTTCTCCCTCTCCAGCTTCTAGTCCTGAGGCTCCAGTGAGAGCTAGTGGAGATGCTAGGGCTGCTCCCGCCACTAGGGCCCCTCCTCAAAAGGGGTCCCCAAGTGGTATCTTGAAGTACCTGTTAGCCATCTTTGCCTCTTGCAAAAAGTCCGAAGTGAAAGCCCACAAGCTAAACAAGAGGAGAAAGGCCAACATGAGATATGTCAAAGAGAATGTGAAGAAAATTTTCCAAAAGCTGGAGATCGAGCCCATTGGATCTCCAGTCATCTCTGATGATTTTGATTCTGATTCACTGAGCTCGGGCCCTTGACTCCCTCCGAGCTTGCCTATTTTGGCATTGGGGAATCGAGTGGTACCGTTCCTCCTCATCATCAGCCCGAGAATGAAGATGAAGACGATGAGAGGACCGACAGCGAGGCTTGAAGACTTTAGGTCCCTCATCTCCTTCTTTTTGGTGTCTTGATGCCAAAGGGGGAGAGATTGAGGGGGGGTCTTAGGAGTCTTAGGCTTTAGCTGTAGGATGCAAGGAGAGATTTTTTTGTGTCTTTTGTCTCTTTGTGGGTTGTAAGACTTATAATATGCTCTTTTGGTACTTTTGGTCCTGTGATGCAATGTTTTGAACTACTTATGAAGATATTGATGAAATCTGTGATTTTGCTCTAAAAATGATATATATATATATGCTTGTTGTTAACATGTTGATATCAATTATGTCATTCTCATCATGATTATTGTTTCTATACACTTAGTTCTGCATCCCACCATAAAGAGTGCACATATGGATCATGTTTTCATTGCTTAATGTGTGTCAAACTCATATGTGCACACTTTATGAAAATCTCAACTTTTTATCATATTATGTGAAATCTCAAATGGTTGTCATCAATCACCAAAAAGGGGGAGATTGAAAGAGCATCTAGGAATCCCTTGTGGGTTTTGGTTGATTTATGACAAGAAAATGATATCCTAACCACATTGTTGAGATGAGCACAGGTACTAATGAGAGAATGAGCAAAGTACCAAAAAGAAAGGAGAATGAGAAGCAATGTGGAAAAGAGCTCAAGAAACAAGTGTAGTAGATCATTGTGTATGGAGTGTGTTAAGGAAACAGACCCCAAGAGCTCAAGCACAAATAATCTCACACATTGCACAAAATTATACAGGACCGGACTAGTCCGATATCTTTCTGCACAAGATCGGACAAGTCCTCACAATGCGGACTTGTCCTCATAGTCCAGTTTTTCACTAACCGGACTAGTCTGATATTACCATGGACTTGTCCAATATCTTTCTGACTAGAATCGGACTAGTCCTCCCCAGTGCATACTAGTCTCCCAAACACTTCACAAGTTGCACAGAATCGGGTAAGTCCGATCACACCACGGACTAGTCCGATATCATTCTGATGTCAATAGGACAAGTCCGATATTAGCACGGACTAGTCCGATAATGCCTTTGACTAAAATCGGATAAGTCCTCCAAGTGCGGATTGTCCTATATTCACCTAGGGCATAACCACACCAGACAAGTCCGATATCAGCACGGACAAGTCCGAAATCCTGTCTGACTAAAATCGGACAAGTCCGCTCTAAGCCGGACAAGTCCGATATTTTGGGACACCTAGGGTTTCCTACACGCAGCACACCGACTAGTCCGGTGTCCACCACGGACTAGTCTGATCTTTCTAAACCCTAACGGTAACTTTTGGGAACCCCATATAAATTGGTGTGCACGGCACATTTTTATCACTCTCGACCCCCTGCGCCGTCACACCTTCCAAGAGCCTAGAAAACACCCCTCTCCACGAAATCAAACGCAAGAAAGATCAATCCATTGAGGATACACTTTGGATCATTGGAGAGACATGGTTCATCACTCATTGAGCTCTTGGTTTGATTCCCTAACACACTCCTGTGGTTTTCATTGTGATTTTAAGAGTGTGTTCTTGTTGGTGTTCATATTGTAATATTGGGGAGCTCTCAACCTGTGAGAAGGCCCCTTGAATTTGGTTATTTGCCCTTTGTTATTAGTGAAGAGGATTGGCCTCCGTGGTGATCCGACGAGGGTAGGGTTGGAGAAGACCCAGTCGTTTTGTGGACTCCTCAACGTGGACGTAGGTTTCCTCTGTGGGAACTGAACCACGGGATAAAGAGCTTGTGTTCTTATTTTGCGCATATTGTTGTTACTCTTCATATCAATCTAGGGTTTCAATCAATCTTGTTCACTTTACGTTGAAACATTGAACATAAGATTAACTTGTGGTACATCCTAGTTCATAGTAGTGTAACACTTCAATTACAAGTATATCTTCGCTGCATACATCCTAGGATCAAGATAATTGATCAAATTTGATCAATCTAGTCGGTACACACCGGACTAGTCCGTACTCTACTGGACTAGTCCGATATCTCGGGATTTGATCAATTTGCTAAGTGTTATAGGATCCGACCAAAAATCAGAAAGGCTTATTCACCCGCCCCCCTCTAGGCCACATTCAGGGAGCCACAGGAAGTAAACACGTGGAAGCTGATCGAGTTTGGTGCTAGGGCCAAGTCGGCCTTCTAGGGGGGAGGGGGGTCGACCAACCTAGTCACGAACCCCACTCGGCTCTGCTTTCTCGGGGTGACTTCAAGGTGGGACCTGACACCCTTCCGGGTGAAACACCATTGGATCTTGAGTGTGGCCTAGAGGGGGTTGAATAGGCTTTTGGAATTTTTCCTGAAACACTTAGCAAAATTGTTAAAACCAGGAAGTCCGGACTAGTCCGGTATAAGTAAGGACTAGTCCGGTGTGTATAACCACAACTGTCAAATTTACATCTATTATATGTTTCCTTTGAATCTCTTGCAGCGGAAGGTAGTAAATTATGCTAACAACTGTAGCAAGTGTTAATGGTATATGATTTGCATGTGGAATACTAGATTAACACAAGTTGTAAGTATGATCATGTATATGCCCTAGATAGTGATGATAATGAAAATTACGGATCAAGAGCACACGAGACAAGCGATTTTTACTGAAGTTCGATCTCACCAAAGAGATCTACTCCTCGTTGAGGAAGCCCATACAGAGTCGGGTCTCTTCAAACCCTTTTCCCTCATCAAGTCACCACACAAGGCCGACTTGATTCCACTATCACAGGTAATCGCCAAGTTGGTGGGGCAACCTCACACGTTGAGGGTCCCACAAGATTACAAACAAAAACAGAGATCAACACACTCAAAAATTACACAATAATCAATAGGAGTGTGTGAGAAATCAAACCCAAGAGCTCAATGTCGATGAGATTGTCACTCTCCCTTTCCCAATTTCCAACTCCTAAAGATTTGACTCTTAGGGCCTTAGAATGTGTGGAGAGGAGTGTTTTTGTGCTCTTGGATGTAGTGGCGGTGCTAGGGTTCTTATATCTCGAGTTATGGGGTCGTGGATCACCTATTTATAAACATTGAGAAAAGTTATCGTTTGTATCCCGACGACCGGACTAGACCATTATGGACCGGACTAGTTCGTTGTGCTGAGTGATTTATGCGTGGAGAGGTGCAGCACACTAAAAAACCATAACTTTTGTGAGTGTACCGGACTAGTCCGTTATGGACCGGACTAGTCCGTTTCTGTCGAGAAAGGATATCGGAATAGTCCTCTCTACAATCGGACTAGTCCTCTTTTGGAAGTGTGAGAAAACAGACTAGTCCTCTATGAGGTACTGTGATAGAACGGACTAGTCCTCTGTGAAATCGAACTAGTCGTAATATGATTCTGTGATGAGACCGGACTAGTCCTCTCTGGGACCGGACTAGTCCTTTACTTCTGCAACTTGAATTGTGTTATAGCCCTAATTCTTTCTGCAATAACTTGAGCTCTTGGGGGTGTGTCTCTCACACACACCCTACACATTTAGGACTACTTTTGCATCTTTTATTCACTTGTTTTCTTCTCTTTCTTGATTCTCATCTTTTCACGTTTTTGCACATTTTGTTCAGTTGTGCTCTTCCCTTTCTTGAAATTCATTTTGCTTCTTTTGTATCTTTAGTTCAATTCTCCGAAACCTGCTCTCATCTCAACAAACTTGATTAGGATCTCACTTGTTTGTCATCAATCATCCAAAACTCACAAGGATGTGCCTAGATGCACTTCCATATCTCCTCGGATACGCCTGGGAATGAGTCATAGATCCATGTGATGTCACGTGTCATCGCCTCATTTGTCGAATGACAATTTTTGGATCACTCTTTTCATGCTTGGGTATTTTGGGGCTTATTCACCTGCATACAAATAGACACTAACACCTGTGGAATTTGTTAGTTTTAACTCCTACCACTATGTTGTGTTTTCCATTTTATAATCTTTATGCAGTGAATTGATGGTCATATTTAGTATTTAAGGACCGTCAATGGTTGGGTTCGGCGATAGAGGCGCAAACTCCATCGCCACAGCTACCACTACTGGGAGGGACGCACAGAGATGGGCTCTTTGGCTTCAGAGGTTTTCGAGGGGCTAGTGTGGCTCATTTGAAGTTTGTGTTGTTTTTGATGCGTTTGGAGCCGTTTATAACTGTTTATTGATGTTGCTATCTATGCTTGTTCTATGAGTTGGCCATCACGTCAGGTCAGTTAGTTTCTATTTTTAAATAAAAAATCAAAAACTTAAATTATGACGGCTTGGGCAGCTGCCGTCATAAGTTAGCCCATACGACGGTCAACCAAACATTCGTAAGTTAGCCCAAGCAACTTACGACGATCACTGTCTAGGCCGTCGTACGTTAGCCCCTTACTTACGACGGCTAGGACAAGACCAACATAATTCACCTGGACCAGCCCACCATGTGGCCTGGGCCATTATTTACAATGGTTGTGGGTTGCCATCGTAAGTTACTTATTGCGGGTTGCAGTCGTAAGTTAGCTTATTTATGACCATCGAAGTGTTCTTGTGACACTTCCTTCGGACCTGCTTAGTCGCAGCCGCAGAGGTTATTTTTTAGGCGGGGGCTACTCTCCGTTGAGGTCGCGTGTATGAGGGACAGTGAAACAGTGGTTTGACGCGGTTTGGGCCGCCAGAGCGTAACACCCTACTCCACGGTGAGAGTTGTATTGCCGTCTTGTGAGCTATGGAAGCTTGTGAGGGTCTGAATGAACATGTCTAGAGTCGGTGGCTACCTGGTCCTTTTATAGTAAGGTCGGGCACCATACAAGTGGGGCCAGGGGCCCGACAGGTGGCCCTAGGGTGATTTTATGCCTGTACAAGATCAAATGGTTCACCGTGCCCATTGCCTCTAACTGCAGCTTGAAGACTCACCGTCTTGCTGCATCATATGGTAGTGGCTTGGCGTAGTCGTTAATGATGGCAGTGAATGTCCCATCTGACTTGTCACCAGAAGCTAGCCAATTAGCAGTGTGGGGTAGCCCTGCGGTGCCTTCACTATGATGTAATTGGGCTCTGTGGCACCTGACAGAGGCACAAATTGCACTGTGTGCATGGGGAAGGCATGTGCCTTCAATACGCGACTGGACTGGTCATGGTTCTATTTACTCTTCGGGGCCCATGACCATTGCAAGTTGTGGTATATGTGTCAACTCCAGAGCCCTCCTTGGCAGAAGCAAGGGTCTGGAACCGAAGTACACATGGCAGCTCCAGAGACCTCCTCGGTGGGAGCAAGGGCTCGGAGCTTGAGGACGCGTGGCAGCTTCTAAGCCCTCCTCGGTGGGAGAACCGGCCCGGAGCCGGAAGACGAGTGGCAGCTCCGGAGCCCTCCTCGATAAGAGCAAGGGACCAGAGTCGGAGGACTCTTGGCAGATCTGGAGCCCTCCTTGGTGGGAGCAAGGGCCCGGAGACGAAGGATGTGTGGCAGCTCCGGAGCCCTCCTCGATGGGAGCAAGGGCTCGGAGCCAGAGGACGCGTGGCAGCTCCGGAGCCCTCCTCAGTAGAAGCAAGGGCCCGAAGCCGGAAGACGCGTGGAAGCTCAGGATCCCTCCTCCGTTGGAGCAACGGTCTGAAGCCGGATGACTCGAGGCAGCCCCAAAGTCTTCCTCAGCGGGGAGAATTAGTTCAGAGCTTCTTTCTGCTTGTCTGCAGGGGTACCCGGTCTGTAGGGTTCCGACAGTGACCCTCAGACCCACCTCGGGAGAGGTGATGATCCCGCGCGTGGGGCCACCATCTTTCCTTCCCGCGTTGCTGTTCCAAACTTGTACCTAGTTGAGACCTACATAGGCATAATAGACAAGAAAGTAATTGCACTCACCGGCCACATTCCCCTGTTATTAGTTTCGTTAAGTCTTACAGTCCTGAGCTGGGCTTACGGGGCATGGGTAATTTAGTGCGTTAGCATCCAGGGCCCAGTTCTCACCTTACTTGGGGTGTGAGCCGTCTGGCCCTAGTAATTAGTTGTAGTGATGGGAGGCGGTGTGCACGCTTAGAGTATGGAACCACACTAAGCATGCTATACACCCTGGACCTCTGGCTCGGCATAGGCATTTCGTGGGGGAGACCGTCTGGCGCCACAGGACCCAAAACAAGGAGGCGACCGAGAGACCCTGGACACATTGCAAGTACCTCAAGCAGACCCTCCTGTAGCAGGATCGCATAACTCCACTAGGGGCGAGACAGGGAAAATGTAACCGGCCATATGGCGAGCGATATGCGAAAGTAAGCTTAAAATTAAATCATAATGTAATGAACATGGTAATACAGTGCGACAATATCCAGGTTATGGATATCTCCTTTCTCAGGAGTATGGGTTGTCCGGCCCCCTAGTACTTAGCTGCAGCGTTGAGGAGGCAAAGTGTGCATGCTTAGGATGCAGGACCAGGCTATGCAGGCTACACTCTTTACCTACCGCTGGCCTTAGTAGAAGTATGAGCCGACCTGATGAGTAAGTTTAGGCCCGATCTTCCGAAAGGTATGTCGATCGGGGTGGAGAACTCAGCGTTGATGATCCACGGCACTCGAGCGGTTCGAGTACCCCTGCAATCACTACACCACGGATCCATTGGTTATCAACCGTGCTGCACACACTTGACCTCGCCAAGAAGGCTAATCCCTGCAAGTGCAACCAATAACACGAGCAAGAACGTCGAAGACACGATCAGAAAATCGCGAAGTTGGGGTCTCACAAACTGTAGAATGGCAATATTATTGATCTAAGAAAAACCCACCAAATATGACTGGCGGATGCAGTATTTATAGGCTAGGGTTCGACCAAAACACGATTAGACGCGTCCCTAATGGACTCTTACGGGATACAAGGCCCAAAGGCCCGATTCGGTGGCGCAGCACCGGATAGAAATCTGGACTCGACTTGTTTCGACGATTCCCAATGACTCCCGAGGAATTTTGAGGTGGGACCAGAACCATTGGAAAGTTTATCTTCTCCTCTTTCCTTGAATATGTAGAACGTCAAAAACGGAGTCCGTATGCCTCCTGGGCGTCTGTTTTAAGGTGGACTGCTCCTGGACTCCGAGTTGAACTCGAGTCCGAGTTGTAAACTGTTTCCATCAACTTGTGGACGTCCCAGCTGGTTCTCCATGCTCCCAAGGCCTCTTTCCTCCACTTGTTGATCTTCTCCATTATTCCTAATAACAATTAAATCATCACATAGCAATCTATTCTCAAACTCACATGCAAAAGAAGTTCGGAACGAATTTACCTGCTGATTTAATAACCGTGCTCGTGCTCTTGTGATTGGTCCTTGCAGTTCAATGTGTGTCTCCGCTGTTGTGATGTCCTCATCACGACCCCCCCCCCCCAGTACTCAGTCGCTACCCTGGGGAGGCAAAGTGTAAACGCTTAGGGTGTAGGACCAGGCTAAGTAGGTTGTACACTATGGACCTCTCTCGCTGGCGTTAGCCTTTCAGGGGAGGGGCCGTTCAACACCATGGGGCCCTGAGCAAGAAAATTACCAAAAGACCCAGGATTCCCTGACTCCTGCAATGTTCAGGGTGTGTACCCTTGCCCACAATACTCAGCCGTAGTGCTGGGGAAGCAGAGTGTGCATACTTAGGGTACGGAACCAAGCTAAGCAGGTTACACACCCTGTACCTCTTGCTTCAAGTTGGCCTTTCATGGGGGAGACTATCCAGCAACACAGGACCCAAAATAGGAGGACGGTCGAAAGACCTCGGATATGCCACAGCTACCTTAAGCAGACCCGCATGTTGCCCACACTCGTAGTAGACAATGTTGTTGATGTTACGCCGATAGGGAGCCATCGCGCCGTGGCAGCAGTAGCTGCCACAGGTGTGGCAGCCACGTGGCCACTTGCTTGGCTGGATCAGCCCGCTTTGAAGCGGGGAGTGGCCCCCTCCTCCCTTCCCTGGCCACGGCGGGAGGGACGAGAGGAGGCAGCGTTAAGTTGGATGTTCACCATTGTGCACGGATGTGTTGAACCTTCAAGGAAAGCCCCCCCTACCTGGCGCGCCAAATGTCAAAATGTTCTTGCGACATTTTCCCCTGGACATGCTTAGTCGTAGCCCGCTGTTAACGGCTGTTATATATCAATTTCACCCGTCAATATAACTCAATAATTTGAAGGAATTGTCATTTCTTGCACACATCACCATTCTATTTAACCTATTTCCACTTGTCCTTCGAGAAATAGTGCATGCAGGGAATTATTGCAAGAAATGAGGTAAAGGAGGGGATCAATCCTATAAAATACCATCCCAGCATATCAAGCATCGATATGTGGCATCACATGGATCAGATGGCCCACAAACAGAAGTATCCGAGGCCATCCAATGGTATAGCACCCATATCAAGGGATGGGACCCACCTGGCAATGACCTGGAGAAAGCACACGAGAAATGGTGCAGAGACCAGGTCGGCCGACCCCCCTAGTCGGCCGACTTGGTCCTTGTGCCAAACTCAGTCAATCGCCACATGTTGGCTCCTCCCGGCTTGAGGAAGTCAGTGATGACTGATTCGCGCACTTTGGTGGCGGGAACCGAACCTTCTCCACCTATAAATAGGACCCCCTACCCTCACTTCACAATCACACAACTTGAGTATTCATCCATTGTATACACTATTCTCCATAGGTTTAGAGGAGTTTAGGTTGTAGAGAGGAGAGCCTCTAGTCCATAGTCCAAGTAGGAGAGGAGTAGAAGGAGTCTCTTTCCAATTCCTAATTAGGAAAGGTATGGATCTCATATTCTTATTTGTATTTGTGACTTCGCTCTTAATAAATATGTTACCCTTAGTCTTCTATTGTTCATATACTTGGACGAAGCGTTTCTTGTTTGATTGTGAATTCCATATATGTGTTAGGAGTAGTATATGCCATACCATTCTCATTATATCATCATAAACACTACAAACCTCCACTATAGTCTAATTAGCTATGACATGATTATGTTAATATGAATCACTTATGCTATGTATTAACATTAGTTCAATGATGATTTAGTTCATTGCGTTAGGATGTCTTGTGTTTAGGATCTTAAGGTAATTACTTAATATGCTAGCATGGTGTTAGGATAGATAAGTAGCATTGAATGTCTCGTAGACCCACGGATTGAAGAGGTAGGCAGTAGGTGGTGATAGCCCTATATGTCCTTTGTAATCCTCCATGTTCGGTTATGCCACAGGCTCTTGGCAGGAATCTTCCTAGTGTTGCTAGGGGTAAACCCGTGCCCGATGTGTTAATCCACTTAGCATGAGAATTCATAATTGATATGATCATTAGTAACTAACTTAGGCTATGTATATGTACATTAGAAGCACATTAGGAGTTTGTACCTAACTTTTAGCCTAGTCCCTCTTTACCTCATTTACCCCCCTAAGGATGTAATGCTCTTGTGTGTGTCACACTACCTCCAATTATCCATTATCCATCCTTGCTAGAATCCTACCTAGACCAACATATCCTCTCCATTTGATGATTGCTTTACTTCCACCTAGCCTTTCTTTGGGAGAATATAAATGACACCATTTGGGAAGACTCTAAAAGGGGAAATGCTACATCGATAGATTCTGTGCGCTTGCGAATTTATATCTGTGATTTAATAACTATCAACAAGCATTTATGGCACCATTGTTAGGAATGATTTGTTAGTAGTGCGTAGGAAATATCAACAAGTATTTTTGGCGCTATTGCCGAGAAAGGCAGCCAAAGTATTGCATATTGAGTGAATAGGATAGGACCCTGGGTAGGTTTTAGTAGGATAACCCTTCTTGTTTTTGCATTTTATGTGAAAACAGTGTAGTGTCTGTCTGGTTTCCGCTTGCCGGGAAACTTTGCTGAAGATCCTGAATCCCTTATGAGAGATCGACCTCGTGGCATTACTCCTCAGAATCTTGGAGCGGCAAAGCAAGCCAGCGCAACTGCACCAACAACCTAAACGCCAATGGCCCAGAAGACTCTTCGTGAGTTTTCGGCTCTCTCTGCTAACAATGTGCCTGTTGGGCCCACTGTTAACACGGGAGACGTGAACTTCGAAATAAAGACTGGCCTGATCACTATGGTGCAAACCAACCCATTTTGTGGGAAGGCTAACGAGGATGCAAGTGCTCACCTGCAATAGTTCCTTGAGATATGCAGCACTTTTAAGATCAAGGACGTATCTCCTGATGCTGTCTGTCTTAGGCTGTTTCCGTTCTCTCTTCTTGGGAGAGCAAAACAGTGGTTCTACACGAACCAAAGTGCTATAGACACTTGGGAGAAGTGTTCTACGGTATTCCTCGCCAAGTTTTTTCCGTTGGGCAAGACCCACCCTACGTGGAAGGATTTCCAGCTTCTAGCAAGACGCTAAGGAGTCTATTCCCGATGCTTGGGAAAGGCTTCAGGAGTACATCCTGGCCTATCCCCACCATGGGATGGATGATTGGCTCATTATCCAAAACTTCTACAATGGGCTGATCCCTTCTGCCCATGACCATATTGTTGTTGCTGCTGGAGGAGCCTTCTTCTCATTGACGGCGGCTAAAGCCAAAGATTTAATTGAGAAGATGGTATCAAACATGGGTTGGAGCGACGAGCGTCTCCATACCCGCCAGCGAGGCATGCACACCTTGAAGGAGGTGGACATGATCACTGCCAAGTAGGACCTCCTTACGAAGAAGATTGATGGACAAGGCAATGGTGAGGTATGTGACAATGCCTATGCCCTAGACTCTCACATCACTTGTGAATTCTGTGGCAACACATGCCATTTGGGCAATGACTGCATACAAACATGTAGGATGCCCTATACGTAGCCAACAATGGCTATCGTCCAGGAGGTCAAGGGTGAGGCCAACCACACCCATTCTTTCAAGGAGGGTACAATAACAATGGCAACAATGGAAATCAGCCTAACTTGAGAGAGCTTACCATTAGCCATCTGAAGATCAATGATGCTCTATCCAAGAAACTGTCGGCTAATGACAAGACCCTATAGAGCATTACTGCCAAGATTAAAGGACTATCCTCAGCCTTTAATAATCAATTTAGCTTCAACAAGATGTTGGAAACTCAGTTGGCTCGACTAGTAGCTGTTGTTCCTCTAGTGGAGAATGGCAAGATGCCAGGACAGCCCGAACCCCCCGTGGAAAATGTCAACATGATTTCTCTACGGGAAGGTAACTGGTTGAAGGACTCTGGATGTCCTACAATTTCATGCTCAATTGGGGCTCACTATTTTTACAAGGTCCTTTGTGACCTTGGAGCAAGTGTAAGTGTGATGCCCAAGGTGGTCTTCGACCAGCTGAACTTCACGGAGCTTACTCCAACACCAATGCAGCTCCAACTGACTGATTCTTTAGTATGTTATCTGACTGGTATCGCCAAATACATTCTGGTGAAAATTCGGAATTGCTTCATACCCATGGATTTTGTGGTGTTTGACATGGAGGTCGAGAAGGATACACCACTCATTCTTGGGCGACCATTTCTTAGCACCGCGAAGGCTCACATAGATGTAGGAGCTGGAGAAATCCACTTCCATATTAATGGCAAGGAGGAGAAGTTTAACTTTCGCCCAAAGTTGTAGTAATGCTCCATGATCCGTATGAAGTATGGGCCGAATGTTAAACACCTTCAAGAATTTGATGTCGCACCTCCAAAGGTGGACCCGCTCATTGCATTCATGAGGAAATTGATCTATGCGAAGAACCCATCTTATTGTCCATGCTGACACCCCAAGAAGACGAAGAAGTAGGGGCCTCCCCAATGGCCCAAGTCCTCCAAGCTGACAAAGAAGGAATGGCGGAAGAAGCAAGACACGCCATCTGAACCCATCCCTCCAGGCCCGGATGTCAAGAAATGAAGAAGGAGGAATGTCCATATCATCGGATGGTGATGAGACCTAGCCAATAGGTTAAATTGGTAGTAATCCTTTTCTTTGATTTTTCTTTTCTCTTCAATTGGTTTTTCCCCATTTAGTTTGATTTTCCCCCTCTACATCTTTGGTTTTTCTTAGCAAAATGATAATCTTATATCCTCAACTATCATTTTTATTTCTTTATTTTTCGCAAAAATAAAATTGTTGGGTTTTGAAAAAAAAATTGGAAAACATTTTTTTGAGCTGCAAATGTGGCATTTCACAAGCGTGCTGATTTTATAGCCGTTGGGGAGCCACCTGCCAAAAGGGAGAACAGGGGGCCCACATTGCAATGTGGCCGACCCCCCTATTCGCCCGACTAGGGGAAAGAGCCATTTTGACTCTCTCTCCTCCAACAGGTACATTTGATTCCCGTGTGACCGTTGGGGAGTGTACACTATGAATGGTGACCGTGAGGAGCACTCCTCTTCACACTTCACCTCATTTCACACCTCCTCAAAGTCACTCTTGCCCACGTTTTTCTTGCTCTTCATTGAAGTACTCTTGCTCAAAATCCAACTCAAAAAGATTTGCTTTTATTTGCATTTGCAATTTGCTTTCAAGCTCTTCAAGGGAAAATTCGTCAATGGTTTTGCTTTTACTAACATCACCCCTTTCGAGTTTTTGCTTTGTTGTGTTCTTGCTTGTTGTGGCCATGAAAGGAATGAAGAAGTTGTTTGGGAAGGGGAAGGAGGCTGCAAGCTCAAGCCATGGTGGAGACTCAAGTGAATGCCCTCTTCCGTTGCTACACCAAGTTCACGGTGGAGGAGTGTATGTGAGGACACTCCCATGGGTCAGAGGGGCAACCCGCACAAACTTCTCCACGACAAAGACCTCGACATACAAAGTGAAGTTGAAGATCAAGCATGCAAGCTCCTCCAAGATCATGAGTGTTCTCATACCAAAGCTTACGATCCGGATTTGATCTCCAAAATAGGTATGGATTCCGGATTCCTTTCGATTTGGCATGCACTAGGATGGGAAAGCCTTGTTCACGTAGAGGAGAGAGGTTCACGCCTTCTCTCCATACAATTCCTTGGCACCCTTAAAATAGGATTTGATAGTATTTATTTTAGATTATTTAAAAAAGAATGCAACATCCTATGGAAAGAATTAAGTGAAATTTTATGCTTCCGTAAACATTGTTTGCTATATTTAGACACTTTGCCTAAGTTTAACAAACAAATATTTTGGCGAGAATTGACTAGTGAGGTGAGATGTAGTGCACCTAGCAATAGCCACGTGCACAACCCTACTTTACTCTTCATGCATAGATTGATGGTTATGACTATGTTCCCTAGAGGAGATGTAAGGGTAGTGCATGATGATGATCTGAAAATTTTATTTGCCATGATTAAAAAGATAAAAGTTGTTCCAATTATTTCTATGATGACGCAATGGTTAGATTACATTCCAAGAACAGGGCCAATTGAGTGCACTTCATTGATTACCCGTATTGCTACTAGTGTAGGAGCACTAGAATATTCTTCATTTGAGTATATTGAAAATGAAAGAGAATTAATTAATGAAGATTATTTAGTGCAAGGACATATCCTTAAGCATGATCAAGATGGCTCTTTGTTATTTTATGATCCCGGCTTTGTCAATGAAATTCGGTTACCTAACCTAGATTATCATTTGTACAAATGACGTAGGCTAACCATTGATCTTCTTCCCATCGAGGAAGCCAGAAGAAGTAATGTCTCTGGCAGGGTAACTAGAAGCCGTACAAGAAGAGTGGCAATGCCTCCAACAACCTCCACGGTCCATTAGTACGAAGAGGAAGAGAACCCAATGGGTGATGCACTCGGATGTACTCAACCTCCATTATATGATACCGAAGGTCCGTCTTAGCATGGATGGCCAGGTGCCACGTGGGAGCCACCCCTATCCACTTCAAGCTCTAGCAGCTTGCATTCAACGTCCATGAGAAGATGTCATTCCTCTTCGGCTAGAAGTCATCGTGACTATAGCCAAGGAATGACAGATCTCACTAGACGTATGGAAGACCTTGAAGTAAGAACGGGTGACATCTAGAACACTCTCCAAGGGTATGTACAAGGTTCCCAAGACTGGCAACAACACATGGGCGCTCAATTCACCAACTTCAACTCCACGCTACAACAACAACAAAACCGATCTCGTGGCATACTTCCGTCATCAAGGGTTCAACCCTCATCACGGAGGTGAGTAAAGAACAAGCTTGGGGGAGGACCCCCCACACTTGAGTTAAATTGTATCACACCCCTTGCATATTTATTTTCCTTCCACCCATCATCAACCTTGCATATAAAAAAAGTAAAGTAGTATAGATTTGTTTTCAAATAAAATAAAAGATGTGCGGTAAGAATGACTTGGAATTCACATAGATGAAATGATGAATAGTTGCTCTATTTTGATTTTCCTAAGTCCCTAGTTTACAACTTACTACGCTTCAACATATTGATCTCATTGGCTAAACTTACTTTTGCCTTGATTTGGAAATTGTGAGTAGCAAAACCTTAATCCATTCTAAGTTGTTGTGAGATATGATATAGAGATAGGGCTGCTATTCCTAGTTTGAAAGTGAAACTTGGATTTCTGGAGAAATTCTAAAAAGATTTAAGTTACTCTCATTTGATTGGAAATACCTACTAAAGCCTGATATTTTTTTACATTGATAGACCTTATGCATATGCTATTTGTCTTCACATTGAGCTTTGTCAAACTACTATAGACCTATGTGAGATTTCATTCATTACTTTTTGAATTCAAGACTTCACTTGCACATGCTATACTTCTACACTAGAAGTAAGCAAAATCCCATCATACCACCATTTCACAATAAAAAGATAAACTCCATATCCTTCATGCTTAGTACTCTCTCAAAATTTATTGCATAAAAAGGGAGTACAAGACACGGCTACAAGAAAAAGAGAAATAAAAATGCATGCTTACAACATAAGCATGAGAAAAAAGAGAGAAAAAAATTAACCATGTTTAATCCTTGCAAAATAAGAGAGTCCACTCAAAAAAGAGTCATCTCAAATATGCACATCCACTCCATTCCATCACACATGCACAAGTCTTGAATCAAATAGTTTTGAATTCATTTCTCCTAAGGCTTGCTTTTTTGACTTAGCAATATTATGTGTTGCAAATATGCCTACTATGTTCCCTACCAAGCTCCACATACAAGCTTTCTTTAGAGGAAAGATGAATTTAGGCAAATGCCTTGGTGAGGAAATATTTCCACTACACATAAAGGAGAGACTGAGAGAATCAAATTGAGGTACTTAAAGTCTAAATTGAACTCTCTGGAATTTGAGTGGAACTTGATTTCTAGGGTATGTGTGCTCCAATTGTTGTTCTATCTTTCAAACACCCATGAATAGGAGAAGGCATAAGCCCCATAATGACACAATATGGGTGAAGTACCATGCCAATTTTTGCAATACTAGGTAGAGCATTTTGTTGTGCACATGGTACTTTTGAAAAGTTGAACATTGTAGCAACTCCTTATCATCAACCTAAAGTCTTGACTTTGCTCGGGACGAGCAAAGGATAAGCTTGGGGGAGTTTGTTGGCGGCTATTATATACCAATTTCACCCGTCAATATAACTAGATTATGTGAAGGAATTGTCATTTCTTGCACACATCACCTTTCTATTTAACCTATTTCCACTTGTCCTTGGAGAAATAGTGCATGCAGAGAATTATTGCAGGAAATGAGGTAAAAGAGAGGGAGCAATCCTATAAATTACTATCCCAGCCAATCAAGTGCCAACATGTGGCACCACATGGATAAAATGGCCCACATACAGAAGTATATGAGGCCATCCAATGGTGTAGCACCCGTATCAAAAGATGGGACCCACCTGATAGTGACCTGGAGAAAGCACACGAGAAATGGTGCAGAGACCAGATCGGTCGACCCCCTAGTCGACCGACTTGGTCTCGGCGCCAAACTCGGTCAATCACCACGTGTTGGCTCCTCCCAGATTGAAGAAGTCAGTGGTGACTGATTCGCGCATTTTTGGTAGCGGGAACCAACCCTTCTCCACCTATAAATAGGACCCCCTACCCTCACTTCACATGCACACCACTCGAGTATTCATCCATTGTATACACTATTCTCTATAGGTTTATAGGAGTTTAGGCTGTAGAGAGGAGAGCCTCTAGTCCATAGTCCAAGTAGGAGAGGAGTAGAAGGAGTCTCTTTTCAATTCCTAATTGGGAAAGGTATGGATCTCATATTCCTAATTGTATTTGTGACTTTGCTCTTAATAAAGATGTTATCTTTAGTCTTTTATTCTTCATATACTTAGATGAAGCGTTTCTTGTTTGATTGTGGATTCCATATATGTGGTAGGATTAGTATTTATGCCTATGCTATACCATTCTCATTATATCATCATAAACACTACAAACCCCCACTATTGTCTAGTTAGCTATGACATGATTATGTTAATACGAATCACTTATGCTATGTATTAACATTGGTTCAACAATGATTTAATTCATTGCCTTAGGATGGCTTGTGCCTAGGCTCTTAAGGTATTCACTTAATATGCTAGCATGGTGCTAGGATAGATAAGTAGCGTTGAATGTCTTGTAGACCTATGGATTGAAGAGGTAGGCAGTAGGTGGTGACAGTCCTATCTGTCCTTTGTAATCCTCCACGTTCGGTTATACCACACGCTCTTGGTGGGAGTCGTCCTAGTGTTGCTAGGGGTAATGAATGTGGCCTAGAGGGGGTGAATAGGCCTTTTTGATTTTTTGTCGGAACCTGCAACACTCAGCAACTTGATCAAATACCGAGAAATCGGACTAGTCCGGTAGACTGCGGACTAGTCCGATACGTGCAGAATAGATCGATCAAGTTTGATCGATGATCTCGATCCAAGACTCTATGCAGTGGAAATTAAGATGTAACTAGAGTATGTTGCTTCAATTAAACTGAAGATAGCACAAGGTGACCTTACTTTTAAGTTTTAACATAAGATATGCAACATCAAGTAATCCCTAGAATGTGATATGAAAAACCAAGAACAAGATTGACACAAGATTTTATCCCATGGTTCGGTTCCCACAGAGGCAACCTACATCCACATTGAGGAGTTCACAAAAGGATAGGGTCTTCTCCAACCCTACCCTCGTTGAATCGCCATGGAGGCCGGTTCTCTTCCACTAATCATAAAGGGTAAATCACCAAGTTCAAGGGGCCTTCTCACAAGTTCAGGGCTTCCCAAGATTACAAATCGAACACCACCAAGAACACACTCGTAAGATCTACAATAAAACAACAGGAGTGTGTGAGAGAATCAAACCCAAGAGCTCAAACGTGAAGAATTGTGTCTCTCCTTTGACCTAGAGTTGATCCACACAAATTTTATCTTTCTTTCGTTGGATTGTGTGGAGAGACGTGTTTTCTAAGCTCTTGGAGGGCGTGACGACGCTGAGAGTGGAGAGAGATCATAGTTGGGCCGTGCACCTCTATTTATACTAGGGTCTCTAAAGGTTACCGTTAGGGTTTTCAAAGTCCAGACTAGTCTGTGGTGGACTCCGGACTAGTCCGGTGTGCGGAGTGTGGGAAACTCTAAGTGTCCCGAATTATCGGACTTGTTCGGCCAGGGGTGGACTAGTCCATTTTTGTCTCTGGAAAAGTTCGTACTAATCTGGCACATATCGGACTAGTCTGGTGGTGGTGAAACCCTAAGTAAATTAGGGACAAGTCCGCACTTGGGGGACATGTCCGATTTTAGTCAGATGGTTTTTCGGACTAGTCCGAGCAGATATCGGACATATCCAATTTAGAACAGAGAGATATCGGACTAGTCCGTGGTGATATCGGACTTTTCTGACTTTGTGCAAAACTGTGAAGTGTTGAGGACTAGTCCACACTGAGGAGGACTAGTCCAAACTTAGTCCGATATCTTTCGGACTAGTCTGTGGTAATATCGGACTAGTCCGGTCTGTGTAAACCTGGACTGTGCAGACAAGTCTGCACTAGGAGGACTTGTCTGATTTTGAACAGGGGGATTATCGGACTAGTCCGGGGTGTATCGAACTAGTCCGGTCCTGTGTAAATTTGTGCAGTGAATGAGTTTTCTTGTGCTTGAGCTCTTGGGGTGTGTTTCTCCAACACACTCCATACACAATGATCTAATCTATTCAACTCTTGAGCTCTTTTCCATATAGATCCTCATTCTCCTTTCTTTTTGCGCTTTCTTCATAATTTCATTAAAACCTGCGCTCATCTCAAAAATTTGGTTAGGATCTCATTTGCTTGTCATAAATCAACCAAAACCCACAAGGAATGCCTAGATGCACTTTCAATATCTCCCTTTTTGGTGATTGATGACAACCAATTGAGATTTCACAAAATATGATAAAAATACAGAATTTTCATAAAGTGTGCACATATGTGTTTGCAACAAATTAAGCATGACACCACAAGGCATATGTGCACTCTTTATTGTGGGGTGCAAAACTAAGTGTATGTGAGCTATAATTTTGATGAGAATGAAACATTTGACAAAATTATCTCAATCATCAAGCATATATGTCAATTTCAGAGCATAAGCACATATTATAGCAAATCATCACAGATTTCAAAAGCATAAGCATATATTATAGCAAATCATCATAGATTTCAAAAGCATAAGCATAGTCAAAGCACCACATCACAAGACCAAAAATATCAGAGAACACAGTTAAAGTTTTACGACCCAAAATAAACACGAATAGAGCTCTCCTCGTGACCTACATCTACACTTATTGACTACCCCCTCAATATCTCCCCCTTTGGCATCAAGACACCAAAAAGAAGGAGAGGAGGGATCTAGTGCCTTCATTCCTTGATGTTGGTCCTTTCCTCATCTTCATCTTCATCTTCATGCCGTGAAGGAGGAGGAGGAGCGGATCCACTTGAAGTGCCCCCAATGCCAAAGTAGGGAAGTTCGAAAGGTGAGAGTGGTGGAAGCTCAGAGAAGTCAGAGGCTGAATCTTCAAGATAACAGGGGATCCAATAGGCTCGATCTCCAGCTTCTGGCAGATATGCTTGACATTTTCCTTGACATACCTCATGTCTGCCTTCCTTGACTTTTTCAATTTATGGAGCTTCACCTCAGCCTTCTTGCAGGAGCCAAAGATGGTTGTCAAGTACTTCAAAATGTCACTAGAGGACCCTTTTTGAGGAGGGGCCCTAGTGGTGGGAGCAGTCCTCTCATCTCCTCGAGCTCTCCTCGGAGGCCTCTTCACTGGACACCGGAGATGGAGCAGCTTGGACAGTGGCTTGGGGAGGCTTTTTGGGGCCTCAAGGGAGTGTGCTCCACATCCTTCACGAACTCTATTCCCGTGACTTTTTCAATCATAAACATGATATATGGCGCATAGCCACAGGAACAGTTCGGGGTGCAGGAGATATTCACCATGTCGTTCTAAATATAGTTAAAGACATCAAACTTTATGTCTTGCTTATCACTGTCATCAAGGTCCTCAAGTATCCTTGGAAACTCCCTGCATCTCCATCCTTTGAAGCAATTTCTTCCTAAGGACCCTGTTGAGAACCATGAAGAAGGGCTTCATGTTCTTGGTCGATGGAGGGTTGTACATCAGGCTAGTATCATAAAGAAACTCCATCTTATCTTTCCCCAAGACACCAATGTTGCGGATGGTTAGCTCATTGTTGCCAGTGTCTTCTAGGTGAAGCAGTCTTGCAAAGTCATCATAGGTAATAGTGTACTTGGATCCATGCGTCATCCAAGTCACCCTCTCCTCCTCATCACTAGCAAAGTAGCAGGTGGCATAGAATTGAGTGATGATTTCATCGTTCCAGTTGCACCTGAAAGCAAACAAGTCTTTGATCCCATGCCTTTCCACAGCTTGTATCACTTCATCGAAGGCTGGGCAGCTCTTCCTCTCAAAGTGACTCCAGTCAATCCATTGACTCTTGACCACAGGATTCTTCATCTGCGTATACACGGAATTGTAGTAATCCGCGTGGATGTTGCTCCAGAATCTGGCATCAATTTCCTTCTTTGACCGACTGTAACAGTCAATCATTCTGAGCTTTGAAGTTGTATCGCTTCCCTTGCCATTGAACTTCTCCTCGGAGGGATCCTTGTTCCCCTGCCTCAGAGCTGCCATCTTGTGAGGGACGACTGTGCCCAAGGAAATTCCCTTTCCCTTGCCCTTAGCTTGGCAAGAAGCCATCGAGCTAGGGCCCGCTGCATCCTTGGCCTTGCACGCAGGCTTCTTGGCTAGAACCTTGTGCCTCACTGAGGTGGAGAAGGTGTCGGCTCTGAGGGATGCTCTTGGCGCTTCTTCCCTTGGTCCGTCGAGGACCAAAATAATGAGTCTTGGTCCAACTTGGCCTCATAATCGGAAATCTCATCGCTGAAGCTCGACATGGTCCTGCAAGGGAATTATGCAATGTATGTATGAGACATGATGGAAAGAAAGTGCATTGAGTAGTTGGAAATTAGGGTTGAGTTAATAAAAAGTCGGACTTGTCCGGTGCTCATGTGCGGACTAGTCCGAGGGACCAGACTTGTACGTACAGAGACTGGACTAGTCCAGTGTTCAACATCTCAACCCTAACTATGAGACAAATGGTGTTGCTCAATGCAAAAATAGATTAACATAGATGTAATAAAGCAAGGAAGCATGTATTAGCTGAAAGGAACAAAGCTATTTGATCCAAAATGGAAGAAATCAAGTTTCTAGGGTTTGGGGGAAATTTATCGAAATTCTTCGATTCTTGACGAAGGAGGAGTTGAAGGTGCGGACAAGTCCGTGGTCTTCAAACCCCTAGCAATGGAGTTCGATTTCCACCCAAACTCGGAGGGATTTGATGGAGAATGAAAGAAATCACCTTGGGAGCACTTGAGCGAGGACAGAGAGTGTGAGGTGAGTTGTGAGGATGTAAGATATTAGGTTTTTGCGGCGGCTAGGGTTATGGAGTCGAAAAATCGGACTAGTACGTGGTCGGCCGGACTAGTCCGGTCTACCAGACACTCTGCGGACTAGTCTACAGTGTGCGGACTAGTCCGGATAACCATGGACTAGTTCGTGGTCACCAGAACAGATATAACTAGCCCATTCGTATATATTTGATGATTCTTATAGATAAAAATAGGGGAAAAACACACAAATATCTTGTTTAATATGATCAGTAAACATACAATATTCAAGTTATGACCATAATTCACCAAGATCAAGTAATTCAAATAGTTTTTCGGAGAAAATTGAGAGAGATGATTTTTGCAACAAAATCAACATATTTTGAAGAAGCCATACAGGTATGCAAGTTTTTCAAGCCACATTCCGAGCATCAAGGATATTTAGTTCATTTCGGAGTTCGCAAAAACATTTTTCATTATGTGGCTTGGTGAATATATCGGCTATTTGTTTTTCGGTGTTGACATGGGAAATGGCTATGTATCCTTTACTTGAGTGGTCTCTCAAAAAGTGATGTCGGATGTCTATGTGTTTGGTCCTAGAGTGCTCAACGGGATTATGGGCAATTTTAATGGCACTCTCATTATCACAAAGAAGTGGAATACGGCTCATATTATAACCGTAATCCCTTAGAGTTTGTCGCATTTAAAGGAGTTGTGCACAACAACTCCCAGCTGCAACATACTCCGCTACGGCCGTGGATAAGGCAATGGAGTTTTGTTTCTTGGAGGACCAAGAAACAAGGGATCTACCTAAGAATTGGCATGTACCTGAGGTACCCTTTCTATCTACTTTGCATCCGGCATAATCTGCATCGGAGTATCCAATGAGATTGAATTTGGAACCTTTAGGATACCAAAGACCTAGATTGGGTGTATAAACTAAATATCGCAAGATTCTCTTGATGGATGTCAAATGACATTCCTTAGGATTGGCTTGAAATCTTGCACACAAGCACACACTCAACATAATATGAGGCCTAGATGCACATAAGTAAAGTAGAGATCCAATCATGGAGTGATATACCTTTTGATCCATGCTTGGTCCGTCTTCATTGAGATCCAAGTGTCCATTTTTGTCATGGGAGTCTTTATGGGCTTTGCCTTGTCCATCCCAAACTTCTTGAGTACATCTTGAGTATACCTGGTTTGGCTTATAAACGTCCCTTCCTTTTGTTGTCTCACTTGGAATCCCAAGAAGTATTTCAGCTCTCCCATCATGGACATTTCGAACCTATCTGTCATAATCTTACTAAATTCTTTACAAAAGGATTTGTTAGTTGAACCAAAGATAATGTCATCAACATAAATTTGACAAATGAAAAGATAATTGTCAAAGTGCTTTGTAAACAGTGTATAATTAGCTTTTCCAATTTTTAAACCATTTTCAATCAAGAAATATCTAAGGCACTCATACCAAGCTCTAGGAGCTTGTTTTAGGACATAGAGAGTCTTACACAGTTTGAACACGTGGTCGGGGAACTCTTGATCTTTGAATCCGTGGGGTTGCTCCACGTACACCTCCTCCTTGATTGGTTCGTTGAGGAAGGCGCTTTTCACATCCATTTGATAGAGCCTGAAATCATGGTGAGTAGCATATGCAAGTAATATTCTAATAGATTCAAGCCTACCTACGGGAGCAAAGGTTTCGTCGAAATCCAAACCTTCGACTTGTGAATACCCTTTGGCCACAATTCGTGCCTTGTTCCTTGTCACCACCATGTGTTCGTCTTGCTTATTGCGGAAGACCCATTTGGTGCCGACGACGTTGAACTTGGGTCTTTCGACTAGTTCCCACACCTCGTTCCGTTTGAAGTTGTTAAGTTCTTCTTGCATTGCCACCACCCAATCCGGATCTTTCAACGCATCCTCAATTCTACGCGGTTCCAAAAAGGATACCAAAGAGTAATGTTCAAAAAAAATTAGCAACTCGAGATCTAGTAGTTACTCCCTTTTGGATGTCCCCGATTATGTTGTCAACGGGGTGATCTCTTTGGACGCATTGTTGTACTCTTGGGTGTGGCACTTGTGGTCTTGAGTCTTCATGTTCATCTTCTACTCCCCCTAGATGGTTGCCCTCATTGATTTGTTGGTCATCTTCGTCTTCTTGAGTTTGATGTTATGTAGAAGCTCCCCCTTGATCCATTACCTCCACTTGTGGTTCATCTTCTTCATTTTCATGTCGAGATGGCGCTTGTGGTCGAACATCGCCCAACACCATTCTTCTCAATGCTTTACATGGAGCTTCTTCTCTATCTAGCACACATTGATCAACTTGCTCTTCTTGAGAGTCGTTAGTTTCATCGAACACTACGTCATGTACTACTTCAACAAGTCCGGAGACCTTGTTGAAGACACGATAGGCGTAAGAGTTCGAATCATAACCAAGCAAGAAACCTTCATCGGACTTCAAAGCGAACTTTGAAGTCCTAGGCTTCTTGTTCAAAATATAACACTTAGAACCAAAAACTCAAAAATAGGAAATATTCGGCTTGTTACTAGTGAGTATCTCATATGACATTTTCTTGAGAAGTCGATGACGATAGAGTTGCTTTATGGCGGGACACACGGTGTTAACTGCTTCAGCCCAAAACCGATCCGATGTCTTGTACTAATCAAGCATTGTTGTCGCCATATCTATGAGGGTTTGGTTCTTCCTTTCGGCCACTCCATTTTGTTGAGGTGAGTACGGTGCTGAAAACTCATGTTTTATGCCTTCTTCGTCTAAGTACCCCTCAACTTGGGTGTTCTTGAATTTTGTGCCGTTGTTGCTCCATATGTTCTTGATCTTCAATAAGAACTCATTTTTGGCACACTTGAAAAACTTCTCGAGGGTTCCTTGAGTTTCTGTCTTATCATGCAAAAAGAATACCCACGTGAAGTGCGAAAAGTCATCAACAATTACTAAGCCATATTTGTTACCGCCGATGCTTATGTATGTGATTGGACCGAATAGGTCCATGTGAAGTAGCTCGAGCAGTCTTGTCATTGTCATGATGTTCTTCACGGGATGAGGTACTCCTACTTGCTTCCCAGCTTGGCACGCGCTAGAAGGCTTGTCTTTCTCAAAAACAACATCCTTCAAACCTCGGATGTGATCGCACTTGGGAAGTTTTTGAAGATTCCTCATACCAACATGTGCTATCCGTCTATGCCACAACCAACCCATGTTGGTCTTTGCAATCAAGCATGTGTCAAGTTTGGCTTTATCTTTTTTGAAGTCAACAAGATAAAGCTTTCCCTTCAACACACCCTTGAATGCAACCAAGTCATCACTCCTTCTAGAGACGGTCACACCCTCATTAGTAAATAAACAATTATAACCCTTGTCACATAATTTAGATATGGACAGAAGGTTATAATCTAAGGAGACAACATGCAAAACATGAGAAAGCGTGTGTTGAGATGATATTGCAATTTTACCGGTACCGAGCACCCTTCCTTGACTATTGTCTCCAAAATAGATGCCCTCGCTTGAATCCTCATATTCTTCATATTCTACAAACACTCTTCGTTCTCCAGTCATATGGTTGGTGCATCCATTGTCTAGCACCAATTTTGCTCCACCAGAGGAGTAGGCCTGCAAAAACAAATTATGTCTTGGTTTTAGGTACCCAAGCTTGCTTGGCTCCTTTGAGGTTAGTCATAAGAGATTTGGGCACCCACACATGGGTCTTGGTGTTCCCATGGCGTGGTCCAACATATTTGACATGCACTTTACCAAAGGCGTTTTTCATAAGAACATAAGATGCATCAAAAGTTCTAAATCATAATTGTTGCTCATATGTGTTAACATTTTTTAACTTATCAACAACTTTAGGTTTTCTAACTTGAGGGGAGTTTCCCTTCACAAAGACAATGCGCTCCTTGTTATTTTTATGATTTCTAGCATTTTGCTTTTCACCATAGGAATACCCAATGCCATATTTGACATTAGGAGGGCTTGTGGCCAAGTATGAACTGCGTGCATACTTGACCTTCTCCTTGTCAAATATGCCACTACAGGAAGGATGCTTGTCCTTGGTCGAGGTTGACTTGTCCTTCAAGCTAATATCAATTTTAGCACATGCACAAGTAGTAATAGGTTCAGTTTTAAGGGGTT
Organism: Tuctoria greenei; assembly: GCA_036927565.1. NCBI lineage: Eukaryota > Viridiplantae > Streptophyta > Magnoliopsida > Poales > Poaceae > Tuctoria > Tuctoria greenei. The sequence goes on from JAYESD010000010.1 coordinate 3,517,752, forward strand.
GAGAAGGTGAGCTTGAAGAGGATGAAAGGTCACTTCGCTTGAGTGACTCAACTTGTACCTCAAGGATCTTGTTAACTTTGGTTAAGTTAGCAAGTTCATCCTTGATGGTAGCATTTGAATTGCTTAACTTCAAGCAAGCTTCCTTGCTCGAAGCTAACTCAAGTTCAAGTGACTTGCTTTGCTCCTTTTCAAGTTCAAGGAGCTTTTTGATCTTAAGATACTCCTCCTTTTGAAAGATGATCATATCTTCTTGTCGATCAACAAGCTCCTCCTTATCAATAAGTTTATCCATTAAGAATTTCATTCTTGCGGCAGTTTTCTTATCAAGGCCAACAAGCATATCTTCATTATCACTATTGGCATCACTATCACTGGAGTAAGAGTGCGAGGAGGAAGATTTAGATGTTACCTTTATTTTACCTTCCTTCGCCATGAGACAGGTGTCGTTGTCCTTCCATGCGCCGATAGTTGGGAAGAGGGTCGACTTCTTGGCCGTCTTCTTGATGGCTATGCTAGTCATCTCCTCTTCCTCTTCGGACCAGGACTCATCATTTGAGTCCCACTCCTTTCCTAGGTGTTTCTGTCCAACTTGCCTTTTCTTCTTGAAGAACTTCTTGGGTTGAGGCTTCGTTTCCTTGATATTCTTCTTGTTTTCTTCGTATGGGCAATCAACTATAAAGTGGGCATATTCACCACAGTTATAGCTGGACCGCCTCAACTTCGGTCTTGACTTTTCTTTGTGTTTTCCTTCACTTGATTTACCCCCTTGTCTTCTCTTCATCATCCTCTTGAATTTCTTCGTGAAGAGGATCATGTCTTCCTCATCTATGTCGCTTCTCTCATCATCGTTGTCATATTCATCTTGAGCCTCTTGAGCTTCTTTTGACAAGGGCTTGCAAGTGGATTTTAAGGCGACCCCTTTCTTCTTTGCCGAGGTGAGGTCGGCAATCTCCTTAACATGTTTTGCTTGCTTCTCCATCATTTCAAAATTGATGATTTTTCCAAGCAATTCATCCAGGGTCATTTTCTTGTACCCTGGGCTTTCTCTTATCGTTGAGCATAGGGTAACATTGTGAGGCATGAAAGCTCTAAGGATGAGCTTCGCCACCTCGTGATCGTTCCACTTTTTACTTCCATATGCTCGAACCTTGTTGATGAGAGTCTTCAACCAGTTGTACATGTCTTGTGGCAACTCATCTTCTTCTATGGTGAATCTTCCCAATTTGCCTTCGATCATTTCGATCTTTGCCTCTCGCACATGACGATCACCTTCATGTGCAGTTTGCAATGTGTCCCATATTTCATTTGCAATCTCGAGTCCATCCACCTTGGTGAACTCGTCCTGACTTAGTGATGATGTGATGACCGCTGTAGCTTGAGCATTCCGATGAATTGCTTGCTCTTGGCTTGGTGTAAGCTCTTCATCGTCGTCTGGGATATCTATACATGTGCACACTATATGCCACAAGTTGGGGTTAAGTGAGATTAAATGCATTTTCATGTTTTGCCTGCACATTGAGTAATCATTGCCATCAAAGTGTAGGGCTTTTCCTAGAGGAATAGACAAATAATGGCTATTGTTAGAATTTAGATGGTCGTAGTTAAAAGGATATTGGGAGTAGTCGGTGTGACTACTCCCCTTTTTTTATTCTCTTCCTCGATATTCATTTTCCCTTTGGAGAGGGCTTTGTTCCTTAGGAGCGCATTGAGTTCAAGCGTCTCCTCATCGTCATCCTCGAAGTCCTGAATGGCATCAAGGAGCTTTTCCAATTTTTGAGCCTTTTCATCTTAAACCTTCTCTTGGTTGAGGCTCTTGTGCACATCCTTCATGTCTGACATTTTCTCTTCGAGCGATTAGTCTCCTCTTGAAGAGCCTTGCTCTGATACCAATTGAATATGACCTAGAGGGGGATGAATAGGCCTTTTTGATTTTTAGTCGGAACCTGCAACACTCAGCAACTTGATAAAATACCGAGAAATCGGACTTGTCCGGTATAGTGCGGACTAGTCCGGTACGTGCGAACTAGATCGATCAAGTTTGATCGATGATCTCAATCCAAGACTCTATGCAGCGGAAATTAAGATGTAACTAGAGTATGTTGCTTCAATTAAACTGAAGATAGAACAAGGTGACCTTACTTTCAAGTTTTAACCTAAGATATGCAAGATCAAGTAAACCCTAGAATGTGATATGAAAAACTAAGAACAAGATTGACACGAGATTTTATCCCGTGGTTCAGTTCCCACAAAGGCAACCTACATCCACATTGAGGAGTCCACAAAAGGACCGAGTCTTCTCCAACCCTACCCTCGTTGAATCGCCATGGAGGCCGATTCTCCTCCACTAATCACAAAGGGTAAATCACCAAGTTCAAGGGGCCTTCTCACAAGTTGAGGGCTCCCCAAGATTACAAATCGAACACCACCAAGAACACACTCGTAAGATCTACAATAAAACAACAGGAGTGTGCGAGAGAATCAAACTCAAGAGCTCAAACGTGAAGAATTGTGTCTTTTCTTTGATCTAGAGTTGATCCACACAAATTTGATCTTTCTTTCATTGGATTGTGTGCAGAGACGTGTGTTCTAGGCTCTTGGAGGGTGTGACGACGCTAGGAGTAGAGAGAGATCATAGTTGGGCCGTGCACCTCTAATTATCCTAGGGTTTCCAAAGGTTACCGTTAGGGTTTTCAAAGTCCAGACTAGTTCGTGGTGGACTCTGGACTAGTCTGGTGTGCGGCGTGTGGGAAACCCTAAGTGTCCCAAATTATCGGACTTGGCTGGCCAGGGGCGGACTAGTCCGTTTTTGTCTTTGGAAAAGTTCGGACTAGTCCAGCACATATCGGACTAGTCCGGTGGTGGTGAAACCCTAAGTAAATTGGGGACAAGTACGCACTTGAAGGAATTGTCCGATTTTAGTCAGAAGGTTTTTCGGACTAGTCCGGGCAGATATCGGACTTGTTTGATTTAGAACAGAGAGATATCGGACTAGTCCTTAGTGATATCGGACTTGTCTGACTTCGTGCAAAACTATGAAGTGTTGAGGACTAGTCCGCACTTGGGAGGACTAGACCGAACTTAGTCAGAAAGATATCAGACTAGTCCGTGGTAATATCAGACTAGTCCAATCTGTGTAAACTTGTACTGTGCAGACAAGTCCGCACTTGGAGGACTTGTCCGATTTTGAACAGAGGGATTATCTGACTAGTTTGGGGTGTATCGGACTATTCCGGTCCTGTATAATTTTGTGTAGTGAATGAGTTTTCTTGTGCTTGAGCTCTTGGAGTGTGTTTCTCCAACACACTCCATACACGATGATCTAATCTATTAAGCTCTTGGGCTCTTTTTCATATAGATACTCATTCTCCTTTCTTTTTGCGCTTTCTTCATAATTTCATTAAAACCTGCGCTCATCTCAACAATTTGGTTAGGCTCTCATTTGCTCGTCATAAATCAACCAAAACCCACAAGGGATGCCTAGATGCACTTTCAGGTAAACCTGTGCGCGATGTGTTAATCCACTTAGCATAAGAATTCATAATTTATATGATCATTAGTAACAAACTTAGGCTATGTATATGTACATTAGAAGCAGAGTACGAGTATCTACCTAACTCTTAGCCTAGTCCCTCTTTATCTCATTTACCCCCTTAGTATAGAATGCTCTTGTGTGCGTCACACTACCTCCGATTATCCTTTATCCATCTTGCTAGAACCCTACCTAGACCAACCTATCTTCTCCATTTGGTGATTGCTTTGCTTCCACCTAGCCTTCCTCTGGGAGAATATAAATGATATCTTTTGGGAATATTCTAAAGGGGAAATGCTACATCGATAGATTATGTGCACTTGCGGATTTATATATGTGATTAAAGAACTATGAACAAGCATTTCTGTCACCATTGCTAGGAATGATTTGTTAGTAGTGCGTAGGAAATATCAACACTATCGGTACCCTGCATACCAGGTACCCCATGATACCGCAAGAAGTGCAAGGGAGTTCCAACTGTCAAAGCTAAAAACCTCCATAGGACCCACGTGTCACACGGTACTGGACCCGACTCCTTCATACAGGTAGCTCCGGCACTACCACGTGTAATATAGGACCGGAGCTAAACTCCGTACATAGAAGAGCTCTGTGCTTGACACGTGTACAGTGAACCCGGACCTAACCACCAGTAGAGGGAAGATCCTGTGCCACCATGTGTGCGGCAGCTCCGGACCTACCTTCCCGAGAGGGGAAGCTCCAGATCTGCCACGGGTTAAACCTCCGGACCCACGACACCAGTGGGAATACTAGCGGATCTCCAACAGCACGAACATTCAAGGGACAATGATTATTACAGTTACAAGGTCTGATTATGTGCCATTAATTCAATATTAATGGCGCATGATCAGAAGACCCCTAATTCTGGTAGCGCCACCATTAACGTGTGTTATCACGCTATTAGGGTGCTTAAACACACTTAATTATGTATTAGGCAATAAAAACCGTCGGGGCCACTGGTCAGGCCAGGCAACTTATGTAACAGTCATCCCTTGGTCTATAAAAGGGATGTGCTGCACGATACTAGTCAAGCAAGCTCATACGCACGCAAACACCAGTGAATCTCTAATATAACAACATACACCCCGTGGAGTAGGGTATTACACTCAGGCGGCCCGAACCACTAAATCATTTGTACCATCATCTTGTCTAAGATCTCCGCGCGCCCAAATCGATACAAGAACCTCCGCGGGCTACAATTTAGTAGTACCAGGGGAAGTGTCGTTCGTACGCTTCAACATTTGGCGTGCCAGGTAGGGGCGCCCGAGATTTCAAGATGGTGAACTCCGCCGCAGGATCATCTAACAACAACAACGATGCGCATCCTGCTGGAGGGAATCCCTCCAACATTCAACAACCAGCAGTTGTTGTTATTTTGGCGGGTCTCATGCCACCACCACCACCATCTGCTCCGGCAAACAATGTTGGACAGTAGGATGGGGTGCTCGCGTCGGTCACAACATCGACAAATAACAACCCTGAGAATGTGTTGATTGTTGCGCGTACTCTACTGGAGCACCCACCAGCACCCAGTGCACCTCAGGGTGCAATGGAGCAGTGGCGCGCTGATGTGTAGCATCTGGTTGCAGCCGCAGCTGATGCCATCAGCAATCAAGGTCCTCCCCCTTCGTGGCAGGCACCGACTCAACATAGGACCTTGTCTGCAAGACTTGGTCCTCATGTATCACAGCACCGGAGGCGTGTTGTATCTCAACAGGTGACATCGCTGCTTTCCGGGGTGCGTCACACCCATAACGTGTCGAGACTCTAACGCACGATTTACGGTCAGAGCTTGACCGCCGCTACAGACAGCAGGATGGTCGTGTCCACATTGAGCATGCTCGCGAGAGGCGAAAAGCTCGGGACAACCCTGCTCCAATGGGAGTAGGAGGAGGTTGTTCTGCCCTAGCCATGCATCTGCGCATGGTTAGGTGGCTTCAGAAATTCTGACCTCATCTGCCGGAGAAATTCGACAGGAATGTCAACCTCGCCGAATCCGTTCAAATCTACTCCACCGCTATACTTGCGGCGGGGGGCTATGAGGCCGTGATGGCCAACTATTTCCCTATGGCCTTGACTGGGACTGCTAGGTCCTGGTTCATGAGTATTCCGCCCGACTCCATCAATAGTTGGGCGGAGCTATGCCAGCAGTTCACTACCAACTTTGAGAGCTCTTACACCCGACCAGGCACCGAACTGGACCTATTTGTTGTGAAGCAAACAACGGGGGAATCGCTGCGATCCTTTATCCAGCAATTTTCTCAAGTACGTAATATAATACTTCTATCTTGAACGCTTATGTTATTGTCCCATTCTGACAAGGTGTCTGAGATAAGAAGTTGTTGGAGAAGCTAGCGACGAAAGAAGTCACTAGTGTCACGGAGTTGTTCAGCCTGGTTGACAAGTGCGCCCGGGCCGCCGAGGGCCGGGAAAGGCACTCAAAGCCAACTCCGAAGGCTAACAAAAAGTCCTTCAAAGCTGAAGCCACTACCTTCGGTGGTGGGCAAAAAGAAAAAGAAGTCCAACAGCAAGAAGAAGTCGTCGGCCAGCGCACTTGCTGTTGCGGCTGCTGCAGCTCCGGGTGGCCGGGGGCCATGCCCCAAAAAACCCTCGTTCTTTATCAGAAGACGGCAGCACCTCCAACATGTGGTGTCCGATCCATAAGACGGACAAGCACAGTCTGGAGGACTGCCAAGAGGTTCGAAACCTTGTCGAGCACTACAACAAGCGCCGAGAAGAAGCTCCTTTCCGTCAGCGGGAAGGAAAGCAAAAAGTTGATGAAGCTCCAGATGAAATGGAGCTAGGATTCCAGGACCCCAAGAAGGTCCTAAAGGTTATGTACAACACAGTAGATAATGACTCTGACGTCTCTTACAACGAGCGTCGGAAGACCCTCAACACCATCTACAGAGAGTCATGGGATATCACCTCTTGCTGCGTCCTCAAGACAATGGATGGGAAAATGGCTGCCGTAGCTCCTGCTGCCAGGGCAGAACCACATTGGAAGTGGACGGATACGCCCATAACTTTTGATGCAACAGACTGCCCTAGAAACATGGTCGGAGCTGGTCAACTCCCGTTGATGGTATCTCCGACCATTAACAACATTCAGCTCTACCACGTTCTTGTAGACGGAGGCGTAGCACTCAGTCTCTTGAGCTTTGAATCGTTCATGATGATCCAGCTGCAACTCTCGGACCTTCACCCCTCAAGACCTTTCTTCGAGGTAGGTCTGAGAGCAATCAGCCCCCTCGGATCCATCACTCTCCCGGTGACCTTCGGGGCTCGGGAGGAAATACAGGACTGAGAAGCTGGTCTTCGATGTCTCTCACATAAGTCTGCCCTTCAATGCCATCATGGGCAGGCCTGCCTTGTACAGGTTCATGGTCACAGCTCAATATGGCTATCTGGTGTTGAAGATGTCGACACCTTCAGGTGTTCTCCGGGTCCGTGGAGACTGCACTGCAGGAGTCACCACACTAGAGGAACTTCATGCGCTTGCCACGACGCAGGAAGGAACCTCCAACAAAGAGCTCATTGCTCAACCCCCGAGCACTCGTCATCAAGGCTCAACCTCTGCACTACGTGTGCAGCCAAGCGGCGACAACGACATACCCGTGAAAGTCGTCTAAATTGGTTCTGATGCTGCTCAGACCACCCATATATTAGGAGGTCTGAACAACAAATAGGAACTCACGCTCATCACTTTCCTCTGGGTGAATGTTGATGTGTTTGCCTGGCAACCGTCACAAATGTTTGGGATCCCTAGGGAGGTGATTGAGCACAATCTGAAGATTTATCCCGACACACGGCCTATACACCAGAAGCCCCTGAAACAATCAGTCGAGCGGCAAAACTTCATCGACAGGAGATCAAGAAGCTGCTCGAAGCTGGTTTTATCCGGGAGGTTTTTCATCCAAAATGGCTGGCAAACCCAGTCATTGTACCCAATGCCGGCGAGAAGCTTCGGATGTGTATCGATTACACCACACTAAATAAGGCATGTCCAAACGATCCATTTCCGCTACCTAGGATATATTAGATAGTGGAATCTACCTCTGGGTGTGAGCTATTGTGTTTCCTAGATGCATACTTCGGATATCATCAAATCCAAATGTCTAGGGAAGATGAAGAGCATACTGCCTTCATAACAGTACATGGATCGTATTGTTATACTTCCATGCCCTTTGGTCTCAATAATGTTGCTTCAACCTTTGTGCAAGATATGTACAAAACTTTTGGAGAACACATTAGAGACTTAGTGGAAGTGTATGTTGATGACATCGTTGTGAAAAATAAGAACAAGGAGTCACTCCTTGACAACTTGCAAGCCGTCTTCGACAAGCTGCGCATTACGCGCACCAAGCTGAACCCAGATAAGTGCGTCTTCGGGGTTAGCTCTGGGAAGCTCCTTGGTTTCTTGGTAACCGACCGAGGAATTGAAGAAAACCCAAAGAAGATCAAGGCAATAGAAGATATGCAGCCTCCAGCCCGCATCAAGGACATACCAGAAGCTAACAGGATGTCTAGCTGTGCTCAGCCGGTTCATCTCAAGGCTAGCACAGCGGGCACTTCCTTTTTTCAAGCTTTTGAGGAGGTCTGGGCCATTCCATTGGTCTGAAGAAGCAGAAAAGGTGTTCCAAGAGCTCAAGCAGCTCCTCACCACATTACCATTCTTGGTAGATCCAAATCCTAGTGAGCCTCTACTGCTTTACATTTCTGCAACCATAGAGGTTGTCAGCATGGTCCTGGTCACGGAAGACCGGAGCCACATCCAGTTCAAGAGCCCAGACCCCTCCAGGAGGGTCCGGAGCTACCTGAGGGCGAGTCTGGATCCCAGCCCCAAGGCACGGATATTCAAGGCGGAGTGCTAGAAGATCACCCTCTCTCATCTGAGGGAGTTCTCACGGCTGTTCAAGAAGATCCAGACCCCTCAAAGAGGGTCTGGGTTGAACAAGAAGAAGTTCCAGGCCCCTCTAGGAGGGTTTGGGAAGCTCAACAAGAAGGATCGGACCCCTCATGGAGGGTCCAGGTCGATGGATAGGAAGCTCTGGCCCATCCGAGAGGGTTTGGACCATCCAGCGCCCAGTGTACTTGATCAGTGAAGTACTCCATGATGCTAAGACCAGATACATTGAGGTGCATAAGCTGATGTACGCAGTTCTTATTGCCTCAAGGAAGCTTCATCATTATTTCCAAGCCCACAAGATATCAGTAGTAACTTCTTATCCATTACGTGCTATATTGCATAACCCTAATTCTACCAGGAACATCGCAAAGTGGCCAGCGGAGCTGGCCGAGTTCGATCTTGAATTCGTGTCGCGACAAGCAATCAAGAGTCAGGCTTTGGCTGACTTCGTGGCAGAATGGACTCCTTCTCCATCAAACCCTGGGGGCCCTAGTGAGTAGAAGCCAGAACCCAAGGTCCCGGTCTTCACCGAGCCTCACTTGACACTCTACTTCGACGGCTCCATGCAGAAGCAGGGGGTCGTAGCTAGAATCCTTCTCCTCGCTCTAACCACAGAGAAGGTCAACCTTGACTTCAAGGCGACCAACAATATGGTGGATTATGAAGCTCTCATCTACGCGCTCAAGGTGGCACTATCCTTTGGTGTCAAGCGGCTATTGGTGAAGGGAGATTCGCAGCTAATCAAAAAGCAATTCAGAGGTGAATGTTGTTATAACAACCCCCAACTAGCTGCATATCTCCTTGACGTCCAAAGGCTCCAAAAGGACTTCGAAGTCCTGGATCTCCACCATGTTCAGCATCTCCATAACACAGAAGCTGGCGAACTCTCGATGAAGTCCTCAACCGAAGCTCTAGCTCACGATGAAATTTTCGTCCAGAGGTTGTCAAGACCAACAGCTCAGTCTGTCGAACTGAGCGAAGGGGGCAAGACCAGCACCTCGAAGCTAGCGGTCCCAGTGGACCTGTTACCATGGCGTCCACCAAGGGTCGTAGGTGCTGCAGGAAGCTTCGAGCAAACCAGCACGCAAGACTCAGAAGCCCAAGTTAGCTCCAATGCATGGATCTCGGAGGTCTGGAGCTACTTGAAAGACAACATCCTTCTTGAAGATAGTGTATCCGTTGATCGGATCGTCAGATTGGCTAAAACAAACACGCTGGTAGAATGGGATCTCTATCGGCACGATGCCAATGGCATCCTAATGCGGTGCATTGGAAGGGAATAAGGCCACAAGCTCCTCATGGAGATCCATGGAGGCGAGTGTGGGAACCACGCGTCTTCCCGCACATTGGTACGGCAAAGCCATTCGGTACGGCTTCTACTAGCCTACAGCACTCCAAGATGCAGTTGAGTTGGTGAAAAAGTGTGAAGCATGCCAATTCCATGCAAAACAAATTCACACACCGGCTCAGTCACTGCAAATGATTCCTCCTACATGGCCATTCGTTGTGTGGGGCATGGACATTTTGGGACCTTTCCCAAAAGCCGTCTGAGGATACAGGTTCCTGTATGTCGCCATCGACAAGTTCACAAAGTGGTCGGAAGCTACTCTAGTTGTGACTATCAAGAAGCAATCAGCAATCAAGTTCTTGAAGTCCATAATCTACTGATTTGGAGTTCCAAACAGAGTCATCACTGACAACGGAACCCAATTCACAAGTGCAACATTTCAAGAATATTGCGAAGACCTCAGCATTCAAGTCAATTACGCATCAGTAGCTCACCCGGCAAGCAATGGCCAAGCCGAGAGAGCAAATGCATAAATCTTAAAATGACTCAAGACACGCACATATGAGCGCCTGAAAAAACATGGAGCCAACTGGATCGAAGAGCTTCCGTCCGCACTGTGGGCAAGCAGGACTACGCCTAACCGGTCAACTTGAGAGACACTCTTCTTCTTGATTTACGGAGCTGAAGCAGTCCTTCCTCCGGAGATCACCTTGGGGTCACTTCGGGTCCGGACCTTTGACGAAGCCACACAGGACCAGTTCCAGCGTGAAGACCTTGACCTCGTCGACGAGGGAAGGTGCCAAGCAGCGGTTCGGTATGCACGTTATCGCCAAGCGCTCTGGCGCTATCATCAGAGGCATGTGCACAATCGACAGCTCGAGGAAGGCGATCTGGTGCTGTGGAAAATACTAACTCGTGAAGGAATGAACAAACTTTCCCCCAGCTGGGAAGGTCCCTTCCGGGTGATCAAAGTACCCTGCCTCGGATGCGTTCACTTAGCAATTGAGGATGGGACCCCACTTCCCAACCCGTGGAACATCGAGCACCTCCGTAAGTTCTATGCTTAGTTTCACGGAGGTGAGTCTACAATTACATACAATGTATGTTATAGAGTCAACATACAGAGTCGGGTAGGTCCTCTGGGAGAACATCCGGACTTCCAAAGGAGGGTTTGGTATGTTCAAGCAACACTTGATACAGTCCCAACACTAAAAATGTAGCTACCTGCCCTGGGTTAAAAAAAGAAGTACAACACATTTAGCCTGGTTCCGACCCTAAGTGTGTCCTTGTCTCCCCTGTAATCCGGACCTATAATGAAATACATTGTTGTATGAAAATGGACTCCAAGTGCATTTATTTTGTACAGGCTCATTCTTCCAAATTATCTTCCTTTTCCTTCTTGTCTATAATGAAGGTGTGCAATTCTTGTTGGCTTTAAGTCCAAGTAATTCATATGTAATGCAAGTTGCATTGTTAATTTCTCTAAATTTTAATATTGTTGAATGGTCTATTCACCTGAACGCCCAGCCAACATAGGTCCAGAGTGAGCTATCGACTTAGTTTGGTCCTGCACCCTAAGTACGCCACTCTACCTACATCTCGGCATGCCTCAGTATGGCGAGTCTAGAAAACATTCGAATCTGAAGAAATTAATTCAGTGCACTTGTTTATATATGGAAATCTTACGGATCTAAAAGTTTAAAAAAGAATAGTAAGACGCAACTGAATTATAGACGAGAAGATGAATTTTTCTGTTTTTCTTGACTTTAGTGTGCAGGAAAGATGGAAAATTCATTTCGATGGTGGACAATGCCAGAGCCACTAAGCTCCGACATTCCCCAAGGGGGCCCACCATCGATGTTTCATGCGTTGATAGTGGGTGCTGTCGAAGGTAACAAGCTCCGACAACCCTGGGGGGGGGGGGCTGTCGTTGATGTCAAGAACCCAAGACGATCGAAGTTAAGATGGTGGATGATGCCGGAGATACCAAGCTCTGACAACCGCAAGGGGCCTGCCGTCGATGTTTTACGCATTGATAGTGGGTGTCGTCGGACCTACCAAGCTCCGACAACATAGGGGGCCCATCATCGACATTCTACGCGTTGACAGTGGGTGTCATTGGACCAACCAAGCTCCGACAACCCCAGTGGGCCCGCCGTCGATGTTCTACACGTTGATAGTTGGTGTCGCCGGACCTACCAAGCTCTGACAACACCAGAGGGCCCGCCGTTGATGAAATAAAAGCTCCCTGGAGAAGTCAGAGATAAAAACTTCAAACCTAAAGTCTAAAAGTTTGAAGCGCCCAAGTCTTCAACACAATAGACAAAACCTTTTGGTACACGTTCGCAAATAAATTGTGTACATCTACCACGGGGAAAACAAGATGATGGACAATGTATTGAAGACAAAATGCAATTCAATCATTCAAGAAGTTTGTATTTCATTCATTTGAGGATTGGAGATTACAAAATTGGAGAAGAAATTGGAGAAGTTACAAGCAAAGTAAGGTCCTAAGTCCTACGAAAGTATGCGGCGACTTTCTAGGCAACCTCTTGAAAGTTGGCCTTGGCGGCGTCCTCCTCTTCTGCAACGGGACCTTCGAGCATCGGATCCAGAGGGAATTGGGGATCTCGGCTTTTGTAACACGCCAGCACATATTCTGCGATGTTCTTAGCCAAAAATTTCCCCTCTTTCTCCAGTTGGTCTACGATGACGTCACCCATCACGTCGAGTTTGCCACCAGCAGAGTTGAGAGCCACCAGCGCTCGGTCCAGCTCCAGCTCAAGATTGCCAGGACGCACTAGACTGAAGCCTAGCGGCATAAACGCATCATTGGCTCACCCCAAGAAGTCCCATACCTGTATGGACTCGGTCTCCCTCAAACTTTGCAACTCCTCCAGTGACCTTCGGGAGGCCGCAAGCTTTGAACCTTCCCGAGCGTGGCGCTCGACCACTTTAGCATGTTGCTACATACTCTCAGCAACTTGCTTCTCGCGGTCGGCTAGCTCTATCTCCCAGAGGTGGATGCGGTTCCACCGTTTGGCCAGGTCCTTCTCCTCGCCCCTTAATTTCCCTTCTCTGGCGGCAACATCAACTTCTCTTTTTGAAAGCTCCTGCCCCAATTTCCAGTACTTCTCCTCTTCCTCCTTACTCCACAGATCAAACTTCTTAGTGCGATCTGCCAAATTTTGCTCTGCCAGAGTGAGCTTTTGACCGAGCTCCTCCTCTCTTTTCAAAACATCCTCCTGTTGTTCCAGGAGCTTCTCTTCCCTTGCATCAAGGTTTGCTCGACGCTTCAGGAGAACCTCATTTAATTCATTGAGGTTGTCGTGACGCTCGTCAGCAACATCACTCCTTTCCTTGGAATGCTCGAGAATATCCCGAGAATTAGCATCGAGGGTCCTGATGGCGACTTCCTTCTCCTCCAACAACTTGCCCCAATATTCCAGTCGGGCCTTTTCCTTCTCGACCCACTCCTTTTGGTCTGCAAGCCTTGTCTGTGCCAGCTTGGTCTCGAAGTGAAGTTTGTTGCGCCAACGCCTCAAGGTGTGGCGCTCTTCTTCGAGGACCTTACTATCATGGTCGAAGGAGAGCTGGAGCTGTCAGAGGCTCGAGGAGGTATTGTCAATAGACAACACCAAAGGAATAGGTTCTAGACCTGCTGGAGTCATTTCTGCCGGTTCCATAGGATCTTCAAGAACAAAACTAGGGTCCCACGCCATAAGTGTGGTTCCCTAAGCTTCTACGAGATTAGGGCCGCCCTCCGGAAGCTCTTCGGCAGCTGCTGCGGAAGATCCCACTGGGGGTACTTCTACCTCCAGGGTCGACGCCGAAGGTCCTGCTGTAGAGTCTTCAACTGTTGGGCCCGTGGGTGAGGATCCTGTCGCCACTTCTTCATGGTGTTCAGGCTCAGGTATGGACACCTCCGGAGCTATTACTTTCTAGGCAATCGTCGGAGCTTCATCTGAAGCCACTTCCACTGCCGGCTCAGGCGTCGGTACATCAATCACCTCCGGCTTAGCTGCCGGAGCTTCAGGAATTTTTGGCTCAGCAACCAGAACTTGAAGTATCACTTGCACAGAGGCTAGAGCTTCGGGCACCCCCGGCTCAATAGCCAGATCTTCAGCCACTTCTGGCAGGGGCGCCAGAGCTTCGAGTACCTCCGGCTCAAGTGACGGGGCATCAGACACCTCTGGATCCTGTATCAGAGCTTTAGTCTTTGATGCCGTTACTGGGGGGGGCACAACTTCAACTCCTTCTACCCCGTGGTCCGGCGCTACTGCGGGGGCATCTGGCGTCTCTTCTGTATCTAAGTCCATGACAGCTAGCGCCGGAGCTGCCGTGTCTTCTATCGCCACCTAGGGAGGCTCAATGGTTGAAGTTGGAGCTTCAGCATGCACAACTCTAGTTGTTGTAGCGGATGCCGAAGCTTCGGACTTTTTTCTTGTCACCTTGGGAGCAAAAGGTCAAGAAGATTAAAAATACAACAAAGACAAGATTAGCATTTCAAGGTAAGATGGCGATGCTTACCTGGGGAAGCTACCGCCCCAGTCGCCGCGGAATCTCTTCTTCTGGGGCCCAGAGTCGGAGCTCACCAAATTTGGTGAGACAACAACTTTAGACCTCAGTCGGAGGTCATCTGCAGCAGCTAGAGTCTTCTCAGCCGGAACACTCCTCGGCTGGGAAGGACTTCCGGACCCGGAGCTCACAACTGGCACCGGAGCCAGAGTTGGCCTGCCGGAGCTTGAGTCCCTCGAGGGCGCTGGAACTGAAGTAGGCATGGTCGCTGAAGGTCTCCTCCGCTAGGGAGAAGGGCATGTTGGAGTTGGAGTAGACCCAATGGAGCTCCCATCAACATGCCTCAACTTCCTCTTGCGGCTGGAAGATTCAGCTGGCTCCTTCCCCTTGCCTTGCCTACATCATCAACCCTCTGGCTCGGAGTAGGGGTTACCACCCCTTCGGAAGCTCCGGGAATTACAATCCTGGAGGTCCTGCGCTTCTCCACTTCACCGAGGTCATCCAGCGCTGGCATCTTCCTCTGGAGCTCCTTGCTGAACTCTAGAGTCATGTTCAGAGGCAGGAAAGCAACCGGTGGAGCCAAGGCATCATCGACGATGGACCCATGCTGAAATTTCTTGAGATGGAGCCTCAAAGCTTCATCATCAAAGTTGGATTTCAAACCGGTTTTAATCCGGTCGTCATCCATCACACTATTGAAAGCCCAGGCGAGCTTCTCCCTTCTCCTAAGTGAAGCCCACCTGTTCACCGAGAAATTTCCGAAGACCATCTGGGGGGTCACTTCAACCTCCACACATTCTTGGATTCTAGCCAGGACAGGCTTGAATGCATCCGTTAGCTTCAGAACTATGTTCTAGGCATCTATGTTAATGTTGGGGAGTCCTTGGGGCAACTCCAACCTATCGTGCTCCTCCACTGCAATGACCATCCAATCCTTCTTCCAATCATCCCATTTGCCAGAGGGGAACAACTTCAGGTACTTGAAGGGGTAGTTCTTGTGCTTCACAAAGTAATAGAAGCCAAGGAATTTTGTCCCCTTGCCGGTGGTATGGGCCGTGAAGAAGGTCCGGAATAGCTCGACGTAGGGAGGCATGCCCACCCACATCTCGCAGAAGTGGACGAAAGTTGCCACTAGCAGGAGGGAGTGAGGGGCCAAGATGATGTAGTTGAAGGCCGTAGAAGTCCAGCAGCATCCGGATGAAACTTGAAAAAGGTGGGATTAGTCCCACCATGGCGTATCCTGAGAAGTACACCATCTCGCCACGGCGCTCCTTCTTGAAGGGGAGCTTGACGGCACGAACCAAGTGGTTGAAGGAGTCGCTGGACCATCCCATGAAGGTCTGAACCTTCATTAGATTGTCCTTGCTCTGGATGCGGCTTTTGGTAAGACCTAACTCCATTGCGGCAAAGTGGAGCGAAAGAGGAGAAAGCTAGGCAAAGGTTGGGAGGCTCTGAGCACAAGTTTGATTGAAAGCGTAAAGAGTCCTCAAACTGTGTGGACTTTCTTTTTTAAGTAAGCATCCAAGAAGCTTGGATAGAAACCGCAACAAGAGCAAATCCACATTACAAAAAATATACCCCATCGATGACGAATGGGCCAGGGGCCACTTCAACAGAAGAGTCGAGGTTATTACCCCAGGCGAACCGTTGTCATGACGGGCGGCAGGAAGCCCGTGGGCGACTGCCTGACAAGGCGCTTGGAACCAATACGGTTTTCGTATTGGGAATCAGTGATCTTCAATTATGTGAGATCTGCACTCAAAGATCTCATCTGCTACATTCAAACCAAGCCACGTGGCGAGGGTTCAACCCTGGACCATCGCCCCAACAGTACATCAGAAAACCATTGAAGTTGCAGTGCGGGAATCGGTGATGGCCCCACCTCCAGTAGAATACTTAACCCAAAGGGTTTCTCCTAGAGGTGGGCCCGAGGGCCACTGTCGGTACCCTACGTACTGGGTAACCCATGATACCGCAAGAAGTGCAAGGGAGTTCCAACTATCAAAGCTGAAGACCTCCGTAGGAACCACATTTCACACGACACTGGATTCGCCTCCTTCATATGGGTAGCTCCGGCACTACCACCTGTAATATAGGACCGGAGCTAAACTCCCTACATAGGGGAGCTCCGTGCTTGACACGTGTACCCCGGAACTAACCCCCAGAAGAGAGAAGCTCCAGTGCCACCATGTGTGCAGCAGCTCCGGACCTACCTCCCCGAGAGGGGAAGCTCCGGATCTGGCATGTGTTGAACCTCCTGACCCACGACACCAGTGGGAATACTAGCAGATCTCCAACGGCACGAACATTCAAGGGACAGTGATTGCTACAGTTAGAAGACCTGATTATGTGCCATTAATTCGATATTAATGGCGCATGATCAGAAGACCCCTAATCCTGGTAACGCCACCATTAAGGTGCGTTATCACGCTATAAGGGTGCTTAAACACACTTAATTGTGTATTAGGCAATAATAACCGTCAGGCCACATGTCGGGCCAGGCAACTCATGTAACAACCATCCCTTGGTCTATAAAAGGGATGTGTTGCACAATACTAGACAAGCAAGCTCATATGAACGCAAACACCAGTGAATTTCCAATACAACAACATACACCCCGTGGAGTAGGGTATTACGCTCAGGCGGCCCGAACCATGTAAATAATATGTTTCATCATCTTGTCTAAGATCTCCACGCGCCCAAACCGATATAAGAACCTCCACGAGCTACAATTTAGTAGTATCGGGGGAAGTGTCGTTCGTACGCTTTGACAAACACCCACGGAGGTTCTTTTTTAGACGGGGGCTAGTCTCAGGTGAGGTCGCACGTATGAGGGATGGTGAGATGGTGGTTTAACGTGGTTCGGTCCGCTGGAGCATAAAACCCTACTCCACGGTGAGAGTTGTATTGTTGTCTTGTGAGATATGGAAGCTTGTGAGGTTTTGAGTGTGTTTGAATGGCGTTTAAGGGTTCGAATGAACGTGTCTAGAGTTGGTGGCTACCCAGTCCTTTTATAGTAAGGTCGGGCATCTTACAAGTAGGGCTAGGGGCCTGACAGGTGGCCCCGAGGTGATCTTATGCTTGTACAAGATCTAATGGTCCACTACTTCCATTGCCTCTGACCGCGGCTTGAAGACTTGTCTTTCCATGTCAGACGCCAGTGGGTAGGCGTAGTCATTGATGATGGCAGGGGATGTCCCATCTGTCTTGTCGCCGCAAGATATCGAGTCAGCAGCGTGGGGTAGCCCTGTGGCACCTTCACTGCGATGTGAATGGGAACAGCGGCACCTGACAGGGGTGCAAGTTGCACCGTGCGCATGGGGAAGGTGTGTGCCTTCAATGTGTGACTAGACTAGTCATGGTTCTCTTTACTCTTAGGGGCCCATGACCATTGCAAGTTGTTGGATATGTGTCAGCTCCAAAGCCCTCCTTGGCAGGAGCAAGGGTCCAGAACCGAAGTACGCGTGGCAGCTCTAGAGCCCTCCTTGATGGGAGCAAGAGCCCAGAGCCGGAGGACTCATGGCAGCTCCGGAGCCCTCCTCGATGGGAGCAAGGGCCCGGAGCCTGAGGACGTGTGGCAACTTCAGAGCCCTCCTTGGTAAAAGCAAGGGCCCAGAGCAGGAAGACACATGGCAGCTCCAGAGCCAACCTCGGTAGGAGCAAGGACCCGGAGTCGGAGGACGTGTGGCAGCTCCGGAGCCCTCCTCGATGGGAGAAATGGTCCAGAGCCGGATGACTCGACACAGCCCCGAAGTTTGCCTCAGCGGGAGGCCTGGTTCGGAGCTTCTTTTTGCTTGTACACGGGGGTACCCGATCGGCAGGGTACCGGTAGTGACCGTCGTACCCACCTCGGGAGAGGTGGCGATCCCGCAGTTGGGGCCACCATCTTGCCTTCCCGCGTTTCTGTTTCGAACTTCTACCCGGTCGAGACTTTCATAGGCCTAATTGACAAGAAAAAAATTCACTCACTGGCCACATTCCCCCTGTACTTAGTTTCGTTATGTCTTACAGTCCTGAGCTGGGCTCACGGGGCATGGGTAATTTAGTGCGTTAGCATCCGGGGCCCAGTTCCCGCCTTACTTCAATTGTGAGCCGTCTGGGCCCCCGTAATTAGCCGTAGCGCTGGGAGGCAGGGTGCGCATGCTAAGAGTATGGAACGAGATTAAGCATGCTACACACCCTAGACCTCTGGCTCGGCGTAGGCCTTTCGTGGGGAGACCTTCTGCCGCCACAAGACACAAAACAAGGGGGCCACCGAGAGACCCTAGACACATTGTAGGTACGTCAAGCAGACCTGCCTGTAGCAGGATCGCATAACTCCACTAGGGGCGAGACAGGGGAAATGTATCCGGGAATTTGGCGAGCGATATGCAAAAGTAAGCTTAAAGTTAAAGCATAATGTAATGAATATGGCAATACAGTGCGACAATATCCAAGTTATGGTTATTACCTTGCTCAGGAGTATGGGTCATCCGACCCCCTTGTACTTAGCGGCAACACTGAGGAGGCAGGGTGTACATACTTAGGGTGCAGAACTAGGCTAAGCAGACTACACACTTTGGACCTCCCACTGGCCTTAGCAGGAGTATGAGCCGACCGACCCCCTAGTAGTCAGCAACTGTGTTGGGGAGGCAAAGTGTACACGCTTAGGGTACAAGACCAGGCTAAGCAGGTTGTACACTCTGGACCTCTCTCGCTCACGTTAGCCTTTCATGGGAGGGACCGTTCAACACCATGAGGCATCGAGCAAGAAAATTACCAAAAGACTCTGGATTCCCCGGCTCCCGCCATGTTCACGTGTGTGCCATCTGGCCCCCAATACTCAGCCGTAGTGCTGGGGAAGCAGAGTGTGCACGCTTAGGGTATGAAACCAAGTGAAGCAGGCTGCACACCCTCCCACATGGCATTGGCCTTTCATGGAGGAGACCGTCCAGCAACACAGGACCAAAATAGGAGGACAGTCGAAAGACCCTGGATATGCCACTTGTACCTTAAGCAGACCTGCAAGCTACCCACGCTCGCAGCCCACAATGTCATTGTTGTTATGGCGACAGAGAGTCGTCGTGCGGTGGCAACAGTAGCTACCACAGGAGTGGCAGCCACGTGGCCGCTTGCTTGGCTAGATTGGCCCGCTCTGAAGCGGGGAGTGGCACCCTCCTCCCGTCCCTGGCCACGGCGGGAGGGATGAGAGGAGGTAGCGTTGAGATGGATGCTCACCATCGTGCACGGATGTGCTGAACCTTTAGGGAAAGCCCCCCCAACCTGGCACCAAATATCGAAATGTTCTTGTGACACTTCCCTTAAATATGCTTAGTCGCAGCCCACGGAGGTTCTTTTTTAGACAGGGGCTAGTCTCCAGTGAGGTCGCGCGTATGAGGGACGGTGAGACAGTGGTTTAACGTGGTTCTGGCCGCCAGAGCGTAACATCCTACTCCACTGTGTCTTGTAAGCTACAGAAGCTTGTCAGGGTTTGAGTGTGTCTGAATGGTGTCTAAGGGTTCGAATGAATGTGTCTAGAGTCGGTGGCTACCCGGTCCTTTTATAATAAGGTCAGGCACCTTACAGGTGGGGCTAGCTGTCCGATAGGTGGCCCCGAGGTGATTTTATGCTTGTACAAGATCTAAAGGTCCACTACGCCTGTTGCATCTGACCATGGCGTGAAGACTCGTCGTCTTGTCGCGTTAGATGCTAGTGGCTAGGCGTAGTCGATGATAGCACGAGATGTCCCATCTATCTTGTCATCGCAAGCTACCCAGTCAGCAGCGTGGGGTAGCCCTGTGGCACCTTCATTGCGATGTGATTGGACACAGCGACACTTGACAGAGGTGCAAGTTGCGCCGTGTGCATGGGAAAGGTGCGTGCTTTCAATGCGCGGCTAGACTGGCCATGGTTCTCTTTACTCTTCCGGGCCCACGACAATTGCAAGTTGTGGGATATGTGTCAGCTCCGGAGCCCTCCTTGGTAGAAGCAAGGGTCCGGAGCTAAAGTACACATGGCAGCTCCGGAGCCCTCCTCAGTGGGAGCAAGGGCCCAGAGTCGGATGATGCGTAGCAGCTCTAGAGCCCTCCTTGATAGGAGCAAGGGCCCGGAGCCGAAGGACGCGTGGCAGCTCTGGAGCCCTCCTCGGTAGGAGCAAGGGCTCTGAGCTGGAGGATGTGGTGCAGCTCCGGAGCCCTCCTCGATGGGAGCAAGGGTCCAGAGCCGGATGACTCGAGGCAGCTCCGAAGTTTGCCTCAGCGTGGAGGTCGGGTCCAGAGCTTCTTTTTGCTTGTACGTGGGAGTACTCAGTCTGCAGGGTACCGACAACGACAAGACACATCGGCTAATTACCATCTTAATTAAGCAAAACCGTCGTAAATAATCTAATTATGACAGTTTAGAGCTTCATTACGATGAATACAGCCGTCGTAAGTCAGTCGTATTCGTGTAGTGTAAGTACTCGTGAATGTCAGTGTTTGCATCTATACTCGTCGCGTCTGTGGTATGACTAGCATGCTATAATAATTTGTGATTCATAATAGCCATGAAGAGTAAAGAAGAAGGGTTGTGCGACCTAACCTCATATCAACGTGCCTTGACAAACTGTAACACACAAATGGGGGAAAACGACAGGGAATAGACATCGCCAAAGACAAAAGTGTCGTTGTTACTCTGAGGGACGAAAGAACAGAAGAGGCCATCAATAAAGAAAAACAAAAGGAGAAGGATATAATAGCAAAGGCAGCAAATTGCTGCTATAAATCTTTCACATGCAAATCAAGACATCTTCTTGTAGAAGCAAGCTTCACATCGACCATAGAAAAAGTCCAAAATTGCGAGTAAAATTTCAAAATTGGCAGGCTTTGCTTCGTTCATCTATGTTGGTACAATCCTGACTATTGGTGCGATGATAGCAGCTACGGTCTTCTCCTGTCTCCTCCATATGCCGTTTTCTCTCCCTTTTCTAGCGTCTTCTCCCTGATTTCCACACCTTTCCGCATCAACTACTGCAGCAGATAATGTAAACTAAACAACGTGAGAAGGCCAATGAAGTACAAGGGTTTCATACCTCGATTTCATGGATCGATAGATGGTTCCCATACTTTTCTTGTCGCACTCTCCATGCAACGTGCGCCCTCGGGTGTTGGGAAACGTCAACTGCCTTGAATGGGAAAGATGACCATGTTTACACCTGTTAACATGCTAGTCGGGCTAGCATGTGGCTGGATATTACTCTATGCGTTGCGCCCTCTTTTGCCAACCGGCGTGTGTTAACTTTTGGACATTTTGCTTTTCACTTTTTTTTAAAAAAAAAAAAATTGCTTTTCACCTTCGCTTCACCAATCGCAAGAAGTTTGACCGATTCTGATAATCTATTCAGCTCCAAATAAGTGATACTTTTGTTGCGTAAAATTCATATGCAAATCGTTGTTTATATATTTATATATTAAAATTAAATTGTTGTAATGGTCATGTAAAGTAGTACGTAGTCCCTCTGTGGAAATTATAAAGTGTGATTTGACACTAATCTAACATGACTACTCACTGCTACAATAAGCCTCATCACAGGCGGCTCCAAACCTATTATCACAGACGGCTTTTAAAACCGCCTGAAACGAAGAGTCTGTGATAATCTGCAATTTCACAGGCGGAGAAGTGAAACCGCCTGTGAAGACTAATTATCATAGGCGGTTCTTCACTAAGGATAGCCGCCTGTGAAGACCGATTATCATAGGCGGTTCTTTACTTAGGCTAGCCGTCTGTGAAAATACTTTATCACAGACGGGTCGTGCAGCATATATAACCGTCTGTGATAAACGTCTTATCACAGACGGTTATTGAAGAATAACTAACCGCCTATGATAAGAAGTCTTCACAGCCGGGTATTGAAGCATAACTAACCGCCAATGATAATTTGTCTTCACAGGCGGATTTTGAAGCATAACTAACTGCCTATGATAATGAGTCTTCACAGTCGGGTATTGAAGCATAACTAACCGCCTATGATAATGTGTATTCACAGGCGGATTTTGAAGCATAACTAACCGCCTATGATAATATGTCTTCCCAGGCGGGTTTTGAAGCATAACTAACCGTCAATGATAATGTGTCTTTACAGATGGTTATTGAAGCATAACTAACCCGTCTATGATAATGGTGTTATCACAGACGGAGTTTACCTATATCAGCCGTCTGTGAAGACCCTTTAACGCAGCCGGTTTCTACCATAACAGACACCGCCTGTGAAAATTAGGTTATCACAGATGTTTCTTTACTTATATCTAGCCGCCTGTGATAATTGTTTTTCACAGTCATGCAGTACTACTGCTGTTATTTCTAATTTCCAGGTCAATTCAATATAATCACAGAACAAAAAACAACAATCATCACAGAACAAAAGACAACAATATTATCATCACAGAAGTCAATTTCACTAAAACAATATACATACACACAAGTTACAGATACAATTTCATCTCAAAGTTTACAAGTTTTCACTAAAAACTGTTTAGATTGGTATAGTCGGAAAGTTCTGGCACATCAGCTGCTGAACCTCTCTTATCAAAGAACTTCCCCGTTTTGTGCAAAATTTCGCGACGAATGAACTGACAGAGTTCAGAAGCAATCCTGTCGGCTCCTCCATCAGGAATACTTCTACAAACCGGCTATTCTTCGTTCAGATTCTTCTTGTGCTGCAATATAACACATAACAAGGTTTAGAATGTGTTAGTTTAAACAATCTCAAAGTATAGATCAAAGTGAGAGTATACAAGAATTTAGTAGGTATTTTTGGAGCAGTTGTACTATGAGCAATTGAATTTTGAAGTTGGAATCAAAATATGAAAATAATGTTTCTGGTAATATTGAACAGCAGAGAATATAAGCATTAAACTATGCTAGTTACAATGAAAATGAAACACAAAAGTAAGAAAATAAGGTATCGACATTAAGGATAACTTACATCCTCACGATTGACTCTATATACGGCGGCGGTCCGAAGATGCTCGCATACATAATACCCGCATAAGACACTCCCAGCAGGCTGCTTCGGACAAGCATAATACGTTTTAATGTCCAATGCATTCGTATTAGGAGGTCTCTGACCGCCAAGCTGTTCCGCGTAAAACCGCCAAGCGCTGTAATACAAGAAATGTCATATAAAACTTGTCAACAAATTCTAAATGTGCGTAAATTAAAATTATTGAATAAACGTACTTTTTCAAAATGGAAAGGAAATCTTTGTAACGATCTGGTGGGTAATCGGCCGAGTCCAAGACTGTTGCCATTCCCTGCGTTGGCTTGATGAAGATCATTATGTAGTGATTACTGCAAACATACAAACACACGTGTTAACAATTACCAATAATTGCTATTTCAATGCCATGTGTCGAACTTACTCGAAGTGGTACGGAGCCTTTACGAGGTCCTGGCCGTCTCTGACAAAGTTAAACATCGCATGTCCTATGTAAGCTGCAACTTCTGCCTTTCTATCCTTCTTAAGTTTTGCAATTGCTCTTTCAAAATCTTTTTTTTTCATGTGTTTGTACTGGCTTGATTCTCGATTCGCCTGGACGTCGAATAGTGACTTTGCAATCCTAGTAGGGTCAAGGATACCTGTCTTGTGCGCCAACTTTTCATTATCCATGTATTGCATCCTATTGAAGAAGTCCAGAATTGTTATAATCTCATGAAATGCGTATGCGAGTAGTAAGAAAAGCAAATACAAAATATTAGAGCACTTACAAGCACCAGACGAGCAGCAGGTTGATTTTGAGCATGCCCCGATGGAAAAGGGAAAGCAGCTCGTCAAATAAAATGACTCGTTTATCTACTCCAGTGCTCCAGAATGCTTCTTTTGGAATACGAAATGTGACGCAATTAAGACCATATTTTGTGCTGGCAGTGATGTACCACTCATGCATTCTTCTGAGCGCGACGGGTTGTTTGCTAAGTTGTACGGATGTCATTAACGGCTTCCCATTCTCAAATTTAGGAGGAACATCCTCAAGCTTGTATATTGGAACTCCTGGTTTAACTAAAGCCGTCCGCCGATTATACATGACACCGTCTTCTTCCCACTCCTCGATATCTTCTAATGCTGGCTCATGAGAAGAACGAGATGCACTCGATTTTCTAATATTTTCCTTCATAGCTTCCAAATACTTTGTCACTTCTTATGAAGGTTTCTTATTTTCGTTTGAGCTAACTTTGACAGGCACTGATGATCGAGGAGTAGTCGTCGGAAGTTGGACACTGGCTTGTTGTTGAACCTGTTGTTCAACTGATTGCTCTTTACTCCCAGCAGCTGGCTCTAGTACTACTTCAAGCTGTTGCTCAACTAGTTGCTCTTTACTAGCAACAGCTTGCTCTGGTACTGCTTGAAGTTGTTGTCCAACTTGTTGCTCTTGGATATCATCATCCTTGCTCAGACATAGGGGGAGTGGATCTTCCCAGACTGGGAGTGGATCTTCATGCACTTTCGTCTTAGAAGATGGGGTTGCAGTATTTGGAGATGCGACAGGGCTAGAAATTGGCTCATCGTCCAACACGATATCGCGTCGGTGCCAAAGGATTAATTGGTTGACAGCCTGCCCCAGAGTCGCGATCCCCTCAGGTGTGACGTGGTCTATTTCATAATCTTCATAATCATTATCAATGATCTGAAGAACTTGCACCACAGAATAATACAACGGAAGTGGACTCCCGTTGAAGTCACGATCAGGCTTTGCCATAGCAGTGGCAACCTGTTTGGTTTTGTTCCCTGCTCTGCCTATCGGGACAAGAAGACGACAAGATTTGTCGTTAGCAATATCATCGACAGGGAACTTATGGGCTGACCCTGAGCCTGGCACGGAACCAACGCTGCTAGGGTAGGCAGTTGGAGATACTAATTGCTCCTTTTGCACCGGAACCATCATTGTACTCGGTGCCACTAATTGTCCTGATTGTCTAAGTTGTTCCATTATTTTTTGCATATTTTCTTTGACCTTTTGAGCAATTGTTTCATCAAGTGTTTTCTTAAACTTCTCACGTCTTCTATATGTGTCTTTATCTTTAGGGAAACCATCTAGCCAAGACATTTGAGAAGAGACCGCTCGAACCCGTCCGCTGTGTTCAGGGTTTCCCAAGATAGCGGTAAGTTGGTCATTCTCCCTCTTCGGCTTGAAGAGACCCTTCTGTTGCTTTTCAATTACTTCTTTCATTTTATCCTCTACTTCATTCAGAGAGTCGAGCTTTTCAAGTTTGCCCTCGCTGGTCAAACCTGACCGAGCAAAGACCCAGCGTTGAGTTCGCTCATCGCACCCTTCTAATGGGTGAGGATTGCCCTTACTAAGAATTTCGTCTATTATCTTATTCCATTTCTGGACTTTGGGGCCATATCCGGCAGACCCCAAGCGATGATGGTATTTGTTCTTTTTTGCAAGCTCTGACCTAGTTGCACTTAGAGCTTTAGCATCAGGTGTGCTCTTTTGACGAACAAACTCTTGCCACTGAGCTTGTGTGATTTTTCCCATCTTCCTCGGGCTAGGGACCTTATTGGCCTTAACATAAGCATTCATTTCACTCTTCCAGCATCGAAACTTCTTGCCGCAAGAGACCAATGTTGCTTTCTTTACAGCTTCTTCTGTGCCTTTCGGGAACTTGAATTGTTTCTTTATCTTTTCCCACAACTCATTCTTGGTCTGCTCGGGTAATTTCCTCCAATTCTCGGTTGTGATCGGCACAACCTCCCTAACAAGAAAACCGCATGCATTACGGTACTTGGTAACTGAATCCAGTGGTTCTTGGGGAAGCCCACCTGGACCGACCCTTGTTATGTACATGATGCGGTCCAATAGACCCTTATTGGGACCTCGTTGCCCTCGTTTCCGCTTGAGTGAAGCTGAGGATTCATCCATTGGTGAACCTTCTGCGGTTTTAGGAGCCGATGTCACCTCATTGTCTTCGAGATTAATCTAGGTAGAAAAAAATTATCAGACTTCGTATACTTGACAACCAACATTAACTTGAACTGCTGAAGTTAAGATTCGTGATCCATACCTCGTCGGCAGGATCATATTCCGGGTCTAGATCCACTGAAGTCTTTTTAATTTTTATATTCGGAAAAGGATCCGAAGGACTGTGATAGGAGCCTGAACTGCTGGAGTCAGTAAACTACATATTGTCTTCTTTGTTGTTACAATCAGGACCAGTCTTCTTAGGGCTTTCCATGCTAGATCTAATAAGACAAAAAATCTAATAAATGGCATAACTAAATTTGGTCATATTTAAAACAAATTTTCTCAATTTTGGCTCAATTAAGTAAATTTAGCCAAAACACATTTTTGAAGTTATATAGGTCTAACTAAATTCTTGTATCATAGAGATCGGCATCATATGCTCAGACTCCATCGCCACACCTAGTGTTACCTAGATATGGGCGTGAGGATGCTCCTGGCATCACAAATGAGTTGGCCAGCAACTTTTGTTTGGCTTCAGAGCTAAATATAGCATAACTTTGGTAGCTCAGATTAGGTACAATTGCTCAAATGAAGCTGATGGAGCCACAAGTGCAGACATCTTTGGTAGCACAGATTAGCTACAATTGCTCAAATGAAACTTAGAGAAATAAAAGCAAACTTAGCCAAACTTAGTCTAGCATAGCTAACTCTAAGCAAAAGTAGCCAAATATAGCTAAATATAGCATAACTTAGTCAAAATTAGTCAAGTATAACTATATCTAATGTAACTTAGCCAAAATTAGCCAAATTTGGTCAACTTAACCAAATATAGCTAAATCTTGCCCCTAATAGAGAATTATGTGGCATATGCAAGGCCGATGACAGAAATAGGGAATATACTGCTGTTACTAGAGTCTAGAATCATGTTTACCACTAATGTGTCAGAACAGTTTCAGACACACAGAACCAACTACCAATTTATCGTGATATAACCATCCACATAAATCTTGCCCCACCGAACCCTAACCAAAGATGCCACCGAACCTGACAGTTTTTCGAATTCCACCGAACCCTAACCAAGGATGCCTACCATTATCTAATTCCCGAACCCTAACCAAGGATATGCAAGGCGGCAGCGAGGGCGGGGAGGGAGGCAGCACGGCGAAGGAGGATGGAAGGTCGAAGGGTTTAGGGTTTACCTTGAAGCTCGGCGGCGACGGAAATGGCTTCGCTCGGCGTACCTGGAAGTGAGGAGGGCGAAGCTCGGCGGCGACGGCGAAGCTCGGCGACGACGGCGAAGCTCGGCGACGACGGCGAAGCTCGGCGACGGCGAAGCTCGACGACGGCGAAGATCGGCGGCGTACCTGGAAGTGACGAGGGGGAACACTTGGCGGCAAACGAAATTTTGGCAGCCTAACGGCGTCTAAGTGTTTCGCACGGGTTAGGTTTTTCCAATGCTGCCGAGGGGTATATATAGACTCACATTTTCTCAGGCGGATTTTAAGTACCGACCGTCAGGGAAGACTGTTACCTCAGTCGGATTTTACTTACCAACCGCCTGAGAAGATACAATTATCTCAGGCGGTTGGTTAGTAACACCCGCCTGAGTTAAACATGGGCCTGTGAAGATATTTACTTCTTCTTAATTTGATGAACGCCTACATAAAGACCCCTCACCAACCGGGATGAGGATCCCCTGACTTAATCAGCGGTCACTGACATGTGGACCCGGTCCCACACGTCAGTGACCATGTCACGCGTGCGCGACCTTTCTTTTCCACTCCGCGCGGCCTTAAAGACGCGCTATCGCTCACAAGCGCATCGCTCACTTTGAATCCTCTTGTTTTCTTCGTCTTCCTCCGCTCCGACGACCCAACACCACTATGGCCGACCTTCCGCCGCCAAGCCCTCCGAGGGAGCCACCTTGCAAGAAACAATGTTGCAGCTCCCCCGAGAAGATCAACACCGAGCAGCGCCTCCTCATGGCGCGAGAGGCGTACAACAATACGTCTCGCGCCATGAGTGCCTTGGGGCTGGGTACCCTTCCAGAGTATACTGGAATGGGTACCTTGGGCCACTACCTCTACGCCCTCGTGGGGGTGGCTGATCGTCTCGACATTCTGTTCGCGACGATGGCCCAGGTTCTTGGCCCCGAGGGCCGTAGAACGCTGGTGGAGGCGACGGCTAGCAACCTCGGGGTTGCACCGCCGGTGCAGCCAGTGCAGCCGGTGCAGCCGGCCCTGTCTCCTGTTGCACCGGTGCCGGAGTCGCCGCCGGAGGACGAGGAGGAGGAGAAGGAAGAGGAGTAGGAGTAGGATTTAATTAGTTTTTCTTTTTGTTGTTTTTAGTTGCTTCTGTTTTGTAAATATTGTTAATGAATGAAATCTATCTTTTTTCATCTATGTGATTGAATATTACTTGTGTATCTTTTGTGTTCTTGTGTGTTCTTGTGTAAATATTGTGCATCTTGTGTGTTCTTTTGTGAGATGTGCATATTGTTAATGAATGAGTATCTTGTGTGTTCTTCAACTGTGTGAATGATTGAATATTGTTAATGAATGTAGTGTGTTCATCGTTAATTAAAATTTCACGTCTGAGAAGAAATTAATTTGATATTTACCAAAACATTACAATGTCAGCTATACAAGTTTTAAAAATATTTTGTTCAGGTGGTAGATGTTAATTTTATACAAATGTAGAAGAAAGAATCATCGAATTTGGACACAATTTGCAGAATCTAAACATGTTTGAGTATTTATATTGGAATCTAAATAAAAAAGAAGCAAGGGATAAGGAAACTGAAGAACAGTATCGGGCATTATCTCAGGCGGTTGTTAAGCAATAACCGCCTGTGAAGATATTTACTTCTTCTTATTTAATATTCTTGATTAAATGTGGTCCTTTAAAAAGGCAAAAATCCACTTTCATCGTCGATCTACAATGAATGTAGCATGATTTTTGTTCAGTGTGTAAAGAAATTATCTTTGAACAATTGTAAAGCCTCTAATGGTGTATTATCACAATTAAGCCAGCCTCACTGGTGATCGAGCATTTCCTATAATGCATTACTGTACTAGTATCCGCTAGCTCATCTGTGTTTTTTTCCTGATACAATTTTGCCTGCACGACTACATGCGGCTGTGATATATAATTGCAACTACATCCCTGTAATTTCAATGAAAACCGCTTATGATAATTAAACAATGACCGCCACTGAAAATACATGATCTTCTCAGGCTGTTGTTAATCAAGAACCGGCTATGAAGTTCATTGCATTACAGACGGTTATTAATTAAGAACCGCCAACGAAGATCATGTATTTACTCAGACGGTTGTTCCTTAAAATCCATCTGTGAAGTTCATTGCATTACAGACGGTTATTAATCAAGAACCGCCAACGAAGATCATGTATTTACCCAGACGGTTGTTTCTTAAAATCCGTCTGTGAAGTTCATGGCATTGCAGACGGTTAATAATTAATAACCGTCTGTGAAGATCATGTATTTACCCATACGGTTGTTTCTTGAAATCCGTCTGTGAAGTTCATTGCATTGCAGACGGTTAATAATTAATAACTGTCTATGAAGATCATGTATTTACTCAGACGGTTGTTTCTTAAAATTCGTCTGTGAAGTTCGTTGCATTACAGGCGGTTCTTAATTAAGAACCGATTCTGAAGATCATGTATTTACCCAGACGGTTGTTCTTTAAAATCCGTCTGTGTTGTTCTTTCATCACAGACGGTTATTATATCATTCGTCATCACAGTCGCATATTTTTAAGGACCGCCTGTGTCGGTACCCTAAAAACCATACACCCCCTGAGGTTACAAAGATCTCAAGGGAAGGACATCTACTCAAATTGAAGACCCTCGGGGGCCCATTCGCCAGACGTGACCGGACCCGCTTCTCCGACATGGTTAACCTCTAGGTTGCCACGTGTACTGACAGACCAGAGTTATTACCCACAAGGGTGAAGCTCTGGGCTAGGTACTGAAACGGCACCTTCGGAGGTAACCCCTGACCGAGAGAAGCTCCGGACCTGACACGTGCCAGGCCACCCCGGAGCTTCCCGCTTCTCCCAAGCAAGCTCCGGAGCTGCCACGTGTCCATACGTCGGAGCTAGCTGCTTAAAACCCCCGGGAGACGTTGTAACGGCTCCGGATCTCCAAAGGACAGCCGCAGACTTCAAGACCCGATTAATTACCATTAATTCCACGTTAATGATAATTAATCGGACGATCTTAACGCCTGTAACGGCACTGTCGGAGCCGTTACAGGGTTATTAACAACAATTAATCTCGCGTATCAATACTAATAACCGCCAGGGCCACATGTCGGGCCAGGCTGACTTGTAACGGTTTGTCCTTATGTTATAAAAGGACAAACCGACGATACACGGGAAGAGAACTCTCGAACACCCTGAAGTTCACAAGTTAATACAACACACACACACACCCGTGGAGTAGGGTATTACGCTCAGGCAGCCCGAACCACGTAAACGACTGTGTCACTCGTGTCCAATCGCGTTTCACCTACTTGAGTCTCCGCGCGCCCAAACCGAACCTCGAACTCCTTCCACACTTTCGTAGTGTCAGGGGATCTGCCGACTCCAACAGTCGACAGTTGGCGCGCCAGGTAGGGGCGCCTGAGATCTTCAAGAATGGTGAATTCTGCGGCTGGATCATCCAATGGGCAACCTGCTGCTCAGGCTGTCGGAGGCAATCCCTCCAACATGCAGCCACCGGCAGGAGCCTCAGTTCCAGCGGGAGTCACACTCCCACCACCACCATCTTCTCCGGCAAGACATGCCGAACGACATGATGGTGCACCGGCGTCACATTCTGCGCCGGCAAGTCGTGACAACCCAGAACACGCGCTCCATGCAGCGCGTGCTCTCCTTCAGCGACCACCACCTTCAGATGCATCTCAAGGTGCCGTGGAGCAATGGAGAGCTGATATTGAGCATTTGGTCGCAGCAGCGGCCGAACGCCTCAACCATCAGGGTCCACCTCCTTCAGGGTGGGCCCCATCGCAGCGACGAACGTTGTCTGGAAGACTTGGTCCACATGTCTCCAACAACCGGAGAAGAGCTGCGTCACAGCAAGTGACGTCGTTGCCCTCTGGGGCACGACGTGCCCATACTGCATCTCGGCTTTCGACACACGACCTCCGGGCGGAGCTTGATCGCAGATACCGCCAACAGGATGGCCGTGTCCACATCGAGCGAGCTCGAGAAAGACGAGATGCTCAAGACCTTTCTACTCTGGAAGGAGTAGGAGGAGGTTGTTCCGCCCTAGCCATGCACTTGCGTATGGTTAGATGGCCACAGAAGTTCCGGCTACACTTGCCGGAAAAATTCGACGGGACTGTTAATCCCGTGGAATTTCTGCAGATATACTCCACTGCGATTCTAGCAGCTGGAGGAAACGAGGCCGTAATGGCCAATTACTTTCCAGTGGCCTTAACTGGGACCGCCAGGTCCTGGTTTATGAGCCTTCCACCCAACTCTATCGACAGTTGGGAGGAGCTGTGCCGCCAGTTCACCGCCAATTTCGGGAGTTCATACACCCGTCCGGGCACTGAACTGGACCTTTTTGCGGTCGTGCAAAAAGGAGGAGAATCTTTGCGGTCATTTATCCAGAGATTCTCTCAGGTACGTAACACAATCCCTTCTATCTCAAGCGCTTCTGTCATTGTGGCATTCAGACAGGGTGTACGAGACAAGAAGATGTTGGAGAAGCTGGCAATCAAAGAGATCACCAGCGTCACGGAGCTCTTCAGCCTGGCTGACAAATGTGCCAGAGCTGCGGAGGGCCGTGAAATGCACTCCAAACCAGCCCTGGAGGATCATAAAAAATCCTCCAAAGAAGAAGCCGCTACCTCCGGGAGTGGCAAGAAGAAAAAGAAGACCAACGGCAAGAAGAAGCCGTCGGCCGGCACATCCAACGTTGCAGCCGCTGCAACTCCTGGTGGCCGGAGGCCACGCCCCGAGAAGCGACCTCGACCGTCTTCGGAAGACGGTGGCAAATCCAAGATGTGGTGCCCCATTCACAAAACGAGCAGCCACAAGCTGGAGGACTGCCGGGAGGTCCAAAACCTTGCCGAGCACTACCACAAGCGCCGGGAAGGGTCTCCCTTCCGACAGAGGGAGGGAAAACAAAAGGTCGATGAAGCTCCGGCTGAAGAGGAGTTAGGGTTTCAAGACCCCAAAAAAGTCTTGAAAGCCGTCTACACCTCCGTCGACGATGATTCCGACGTCTCCCACAACGAGCGTCGGAAAACCATGAACACCATCTTTGGTGGATCATGGGACATCACCTCACGCCGTGTCATCAAGACTATGCGACGAGATATGGCTGCTGTAGCTCCTACAGCTAGACCGGAGCCACATCGAAAGTGGATGGACACATCCATCACTTTTGATGCTTCGGACTGTCCTCAAAGCATGGTCGGAGCTGGCCAGCTACCCTTGATGGTATCTCCCACCATCAACAACATTCAGCTCCATCATGTCCTGGTAGACGGAGGTTCGGGGCTTAATCTCATCAGCTTCGAAGCTTTCACTAAGCTTCAGCTTCGACCTTCGGACCTCCAGCCCTCTCGACCTTTCTCCGGAGTAGGTCCGGGGGCCATAACCCCACTCGGAGCTATTACTCTCCCTGTTACCTTCGGGACCCGGGAGAAGTATCGCACCGAAAAGTTGATCTTCGACGTCGCTCAGATCAACTTACCATTCAACGCCATTTTGGGTAGACCTGCCTTGTACAAATTCATGGCAGCTGCTCATTATGGATATCTGGTGTTGAAGATGCCAACACCAGTAGGCGTTCTCCGGATCCGTGGAGATCGCACTGCCGGAGTAACTGCTCTGGAGGAACTCCATGCACTCACCACAGCGCAAGAGGAGGACTCCAGACAGAAGCAAGCTCCACAACCTCCGAGCATTCGACAACGAGGCTCGACCTCTGCACCTCGTGTGCAGCCAAGCGGCGACACCGACATTCCCGTCAAAGTCGTCCAAATTGGTTCCGATGTCACCCAAACTACCCGCATATCGGGTGGCTTGAACGACAAATAGGAACTCGCGCTCATCACTTTCCTCCAGGCTAACGTTGACGTGTTTGCTTGGCAACCGTCACAAATGCCTGGGATCCCCAGGGAAGTGATTGAGCACAATCTGAAGATTTACCCCGACGCTCGGCCTGTGCACCAGAAACCTCGGAAGCAATCTGTAGAGCGACAGAACTTCATCCGACAAGAAGTGAAGAAGTTGCTCGAAGCCGGATTCATCCGAGAAGTCTACCATCCAAAATGGCTGGCAAACCCAGTCGTTGTGCCTAAAGCCGGCGGGAAACTTCGGATGTGCATCGACTACACCACACTGAATAAGGCATGTCCAAAATATCCATTCCCACTACCTAGAATAGACCAGATAGTGGATTCCACCTCCGGGTGTGAGTTACTGTGTTTTCTAGACGCATATTCAGGATACCATCAAATCCGGATGTCTAGGGAAGATGAAGAACATACTTCATTCATCACAGTGGATGGATTGTATTGTTACACAGCCATGCCTTTTGGTCTCAAGAATGCAGCTTCAACTTTTGTACGAGCAATGTACAAAACTTTCGAAGAACTCATCAGAGACATAGTGGAAGTGTACGTTGATGACATCGTGGT
Organism: Tuctoria greenei; assembly: GCA_036927565.1. Taxonomy (NCBI): domain Eukaryota; kingdom Viridiplantae; phylum Streptophyta; class Magnoliopsida; order Poales; family Poaceae; genus Tuctoria; species Tuctoria greenei. The sequence continues at coordinate 3,551,617 of JAYESD010000010.1, forward strand.
TAAAGTCAAGAACAAGGAGTCCCTCTTGGACACCTTACAGGCTGTCTTCGACAAGCTGCGGGCCACCCGCACGAAGCTCAACCCAGACAAGTGCGTCTTCGGGGTTAGTTCTGGAAAGCTTCTTGGTTTCCTGGTAAGTCACCGGGGCATAGAGGCTAATCCGGCGAAGATAAAGGCCATTGAAGACATGCGGCCACCAACCCGCATCAAAGACGTCCAAAAATTAACCGGATGTCTAGCAGCCCTCAGCCGGTTCATTTCAAGACTGGCGGAAAGGGCACTTCCCTTCTTCAAGTTACTGAGGAAGTCCGGACCATTCCAATGGTCTGAAGAAGCAGAGAAGGCATTCCAGGAGCTGAAACAGTTCCTCACCACCCTACCAGTCTTGGTAGCTCCGAATCCTGGTGAGCCTTTATTGCTTTACATTTCAGCAGCTGACGAAGTCGTCAGTATGGTTCTGGTTGCGGAGAGACCGGAACTACCCAATACTCAGGAATCCAGATCCCTTCGGGAGGATCCGGAGGTTCCTGAAAGCGGGTCTGGGTCCCAGCTCCCAGACTTGAACCCACAAGAAGCCACTTCAGAGGACCCGGATCCTTCCGATAGGATCCAGGTCATTCCTGAAGAAGCTTCGGGTTCCTCCACCCAGAACCCGGAGGTCCCCGAAGATAGTCTGGACCCCTCCGGGAGGGTCCGGATCAATGGAGAGGAAGCTCCGGACCCCTCCGGGAGGGTCCGGACCATTCAACGCCCAGTATACTTCATCAGTGAAGTGTTACATGATGCCAAGACTCGATACCTAGAGGTGCATAAGCTGCTTTACACAGTTCTTATTGCCTCAAGGAAGCTTCGACACTATTTCCAAGCTCACAAAGTCTCGGTGGTAACCTCGTATCCACTTCGAGCGATCCTGCATAATCCCAATTCAACTGGGAATATAGCAAAATGGGCAGCGGAACTGGCTGAATTCGACCTCGAATTCATTCCAAGACAAGCAATCAAGAGTCAAGCATTGGCAGATTTCGTGGCAGAATGGACTCCTTCTCCATTAAACCCTGGGGGCCCCAGCGAGCAAAAGACGGAACCACAAGTTCCGGCCTTCACTAAGCCTCACTGGACCCTTTACTTCGACGGCTCCATGCAGAAGCAGGGAGCCGGAGCTGGAATCCTTCTCCTCGCACCAACCGGGGAGAAGGTGAAATACATGGTGCACCTTGACTTCAAGGCAACCAACAACATGGCGGAGTACGAAGCACTCATATATGGATTAAAGGTGGCACTATCATATGGTGTCAAGCAGTTGCTGGTCAAAGGAGATTCACAACTTGTCATCAAACAGGTGAAGGGTGAATGCTCCTGCAATAATCTCCAGCTGGCTGCTTATCTCCTTGAAGTCCAGAGGCTTCAGAAGGACTTCGAAGTCCTAGACCTCCACCATGTTCAGCGTGCTCACAACGCTGAAGCTGATGAACTCTCGACCAAGGCGTCAACCGGAGCTCCGGCTCTAGACGGAACCTTTGTCCGGAGGTTGTCAAAACCCACAGTTCAGCCTGCCGAACTGAACGAAGGGGGCGAGATCAGCATCCCGAAGCTGACGGTCCCGATGGCCCTGTTACCATGGCAGCCATCAAGGGTCGTAGGTGCTGCCGGAAGCTCCGAGCAACCCAGCACGCAAGACTCAAATGCTCAAGTTAGTTCCGATGCATGGATCTCGGAGATCCGGAACTACTTGAAAGACAACATCCTTCCTGACGATGATGTATCCGCTGACCGGGTAGTCAGATTGGCTAAAAGATACACGTTGGTAGAAGGGGATCTCTACCGGCGCGGTGCCAACGGCATCCTAATGCGGTGCATCACAAGGGAAGAAGGCTGCGAGCTCCTCGCAGAAATCCATGGAGGTGAGTGTGGGAACCACGCGTCTTCCCGCACGCTGGTCGGAAAAGCCTTTCGGCACGGCTTCTACTGGCCTACAGCGCTCCAGGATGCTACTGAGCTAGTGAAGAAATGCAAAGCATGCCAATTTCATGCAAAGCAAATTCATACACCTGCTCAGCCCTTACAAATGATACCTCCTACGTGGCCTTTCGCTGTGTGGGGGATGGACATCTTGGGACCCTTCCCAAGAGCCGTCGGAGGTTACAAGTTCCTGTACGTCGCCATAGACAAGTTCACCAAGTGGTCGGAAGCTACTCCTGTCGTGACGATCAACAAACAATCTGCAATCAATTTTCTACAATCTATCGTGAGCAGATTCGGAGTCCCAAATAAGATCATCACTGATAATGGGACTCAGTTCACAAGCTCCGCATTTCAAGGATATTGCGAAGACCTCGGCATACAAGTTTGCTACGCTTCTGTAGCTCATCCTGCCAGCAATGGACAAGCCGAGAGAGCAAACGCAGAGATCCTTAAAGGACTCAAAACGCGCACTTATGAGCGTTTGAAAAAGCACGGAGCTAATTGGATCGAAGAGCTTCCGCCCACTCTATGGGCTAACAGGACTTCTCCAAGTCGGGCAACCGGAGAAACCCCCTTCTTCCTGGTGTACGGAGCTGAAGCGATCCTTCCTCCGGAAATCACCTTGGGTTCCCTCCGAGTCCGGACCTTCGACGAAGCCGCGCAGGACCAGCTCCGGCGTGAAGACCTAGACCTCCTCGAGGAGGGAAGGTGCCAAGCAGTTGTTCGGAATGTCCGATACCGCCAAGCTCTACGGCGCTATCATCAGCGGCATGTACACAACCGACAGCTCGCGGAAGGCGATCTGGTGTTACGGAGAATACTATCCATAGAAGGGCAAAACAAACTCTCCCCCGGCTGGGAAGGACCCTTCCGAGTGATCAAAGTATCCCGTCCCGGAAGCGTTCGCTTGGCTACCGAGGATGGGACACCTCTCCCAAATCCTTGGAACATCGAGCACCTCCGTAAGTTCTACACTTAATTCCACGGAGGTGAGTCTTAAGTAACATGAAGTGTATGTTATAGAGTCATTGTACAGAGTCGGGTAGTTCCTCCGGGAGAGCAGCCGGACCTTTCCCGAAAGGTTTGGAAAGCTCATGCAACACTTGATACAGTCTCCGGACTAGAAGTGTAGCTAACTACCCTGGGTTAAACGAGAAACCGAACACACTTAGCCTGGTTCCGTACCCTAAGAGTGTACTTGTTTCCCCTGTACCCCGGACCTATAATGAAAGACATCTTCATGTGAAATAGACTCCACGTGCATTCATTTTTGCATAAGGCTCGACATTTTTATTTTTCTCTTTCTTATCTATAACAGAAACGTGCAATTCTTAAGAAATTCTAGTTAGACCGATTTACGTACGATTCGAGTTGAATTGTCGGATTTTTTAGATTTAAATATCGTCTGTGGCTAACTCGCCTGAAAGCCGCCAAGCCATTCTAGGGCCGGAGTGCGCTATCGACTTAGCCTGGTCAAGCACCCTAAGTACGCCACTCTACCTACATCCCGGCAGGCCAAAGTAAGGTGGGTCCATGGACAATTGGATCTAAAAGAAAAGACAATTCATCCAATTATACTAAAAATCGTGTTCAACTTGAAATTCTCTTGAGAACCGTAAGCCGCGACGAAGTTATAGATAAGGAACGAATTTTACTGTTTTTCTTGGCTTAAGTGTGCAGGAAAAATAAACCCAATATTGATGGAGAAAAACCGGAGTTAACCAAGCTCCGACTCCCACCGGCGTTAACTTAAAGATGGTGAGAAGACTCTATCATTAGAGTCTGTTGCCAACAAGCCAGGCGTGGCAAGGGTCATTGCCGGAGCTACTAAGCTCCGACACCTTGAAGTATTAACTATCGACACTCAACGTGTTGGTAGAGGCTACTGCCGGAGCTACTAAGCTCCGACGATGGACAGTTCCGGAGCTTCTAAGCTCCGACGACTTCAAGGGACCTTCACTATCGAAAACTTTGGACCTAAACTATACGAGTTCGAAGCAAATCTGTCTTCAACAAAACTCAACATCCTTTTGGTACATGTCCACAATCAAATTGTGCACATCTACCAGGGGGCCAAGTGAAGACAAAGATGTTGAAGACAAAAAAAATGAAATTCGCAAAAAGTGAGGATTTCATTTCATCAGAAGACCGGAGATTACATCTGGGGACAAAGGATTACAAAATTGAGGAAGAAGAGAAGATACAAATAAAGGCTAAGAAAGATAGTCCTAGACCCTATGGAAGAACTCAGCGACCTTCTGAGCGACCTCCGACACGCTGGCTCGGGTAGCTTCGCCTTCTCCTTCAACGGGGCCTTCAAGCACCGGGTCCAGAGGGAATCGAGGGTTCCGGCTAGTGTAGCACGTCAACACATATTCTGTGACGTTCCTAGCCAGGGATTGCCCCTCGACCTCCAACTGGTCCGCGATGACGTCGCCCACCTTGGAGAGCTTGCTGCCCGCAGCGCTCAACGCTTGCAACGCAAGGTCCGACTCCGGCTCCAGATCATCCGGGAGCACGGGGCTGAAACCCATCGGCGCTAGCGCATCATCGGCTTTGCTCAGGAACTCCCAAATTTGCAGGGAGTCCGTCTTCCTCAGGCCCTTCATCTCTTCCAGGGACCTCCGGGCCGCCGCCAGCTCCGAATTCTCGCGGGAGAGGCGCTCAACTTCTTTGGCGTTTTGCTGAATCTTCGCAGCAACCCGCTTTTCGAGTCTTCCGAGCTCCTCCTCCCGGAGGTGGATCTTGTTCCGGCGGTCGACCAGGTCTTTCTCCCTAGCCTCTATCTTCTTCTCCCGGGCGACGAGGGCACACTCGTACTCGTAGAGTTCTTGCCCCCGCACCCAGGTCTTCTCCTCTTCCTCGAGGCAGCGCTCTTCCAATTTTTTAGCGCGCTCCTCGAGGCCCTTGTCCGCCAGAGCTGTCTTCTCGGCGAGCTCTTCTTCACGTCGCAAGACGTCGTCCCGTAGTTCCAGGAGTTTTTGCTCCTCATCCTCGAGCCGCTTTTCCCTTCCCTCAAGTGCCTCTCGGCGCTTGATGAGTGCGGTACTGATGGCCTCGAGTTGATCGAACCGAGCGTTGGCCGCATCATTAGCAGCCTTAGCTTGGTCGTGGTACTCCCGGGATTGGGCGTCGAGGTTGTGAGTCATGCTCTCCCTCTCGTCCAGCATCTCACCCCAGAGCTCCAGGCGGACCTTCTCCCGCCTGATCCATTCCTTGTCCTCAGCAATCCTCGACTGCGCCAGCTTGGTCTCGAATTGGAGTCGATTACGCCACCTCCTAAGGGTTTGGCGCTCCTCTTCAAGAACCTTGCTGTCGTGGAAGAAGGCTAGTTGGACTTGGCGTAGACTGGAGCAAGCATTGTCGATGGACATCGACAGCGAGATGGGCTCCGGACCTTCTGGGGCCTCCTCCGCTGGTTCCAGCGGGTCTTCATTTACAAAAATTGGGTCCCACTCTACGAGAGCAGAACTCCGAGCTTCCAAGGCACTAGGGCACTCCTCCGGGATGGCCTCAGTCGCCACCGAAGAAGGTCCTGCCACCAAATCTTCATTCGCCCCCTCAGGCTGGGGGCCGACGACTTCGTTCAGGCACTCTGGCTCCGCCACGGGTACCATCGACGTCGTCGCCTCCACTGGCTCCGGCCGGGACGCTTCTTCTGAGGGAGGCTCAAGCTCCCTCACCTCTTCGACCACCGGCTCTGCAGCCGGCACTTCCACAATCACCGGCTCTGCAGCCGGCGCTCCAATAGCTACCGGCTCTGCGACCGAAGCTTCGGAAGTAACCGGCTCAATTGCCGGAACCACTTCTTCTGGCTCGCACGCCGGAGCTTCAGCTACTTCCGGCTCAACCGCCGGGGCTTCAGCACTTTCCGGCTCTAAAGCCGGGACCGCTACTTCCTCCGGCTCGACAGCCGGAGCATCTGCTTCTGCAGCACAGGGGCCCGGAGCTTCAACCTCCGGAGCGGGTGCCGCTGGCGCATCTTCAATCTCGTGGTCCGGCGCTACCACGGGAATTTCTGGAGACGAGTCGAGGTCCATGACCACGACAGCTGGCGCCGGAGCTGTCGCAGCCTCCGCCTGTGGCGGCACCGGGGCTGGAGCAGAAGCCCTCGCAGCCTCAGACACTGTGGCTGAGGGCGGAGCTTCACTCCCCTTCTTGGGAACGCTGCAGATGAAGAATGAAGAAATTGAGCAAACGGATGCTATAATTAAAAGTTAATTGAGGTAAGCAAGAAAAATTACCTTGGGAGGCTCACGCACCAGCTTGCGCGGAACCTCTTTCCCGGACGTTCCGGGCTGGCCACGGTCGGCGTAGGAGCTCCGGGAAGACTCCCAGGACTTGCCGTAGCCGCGGGCGTTTCCCGGGTCGGAGCTCTCCTTGATCGGGAGGAACTCCTAGACCTGGAGGCCCTCACCGCTTCTCGAACCGGAGTCGCCTGTCCGGAGCTGGCACCTCCGGAGGGACCCATCACGGGGACAGCCGCACTCCGGGAGGATCCCACCGCCGGAACAGTAGCGCTCCGAAAAGACCCCACCACGGGGACAGACGCTACAGCGGCGGAGGATCCTCCTTCCTGAGGACGGGGAACTGGCAGGGAAGTAGCAAGCCCGACGGACCTCCCGTCAGCATGTCGCAGCTTCCTCTTCCGGCTCTCTGGCTCCTCCGCCAACTCCTTGCCCTTGCCGGTGACCTCAGCTCTTGGCTGAGAGACAGGGGCGGAGCCGCCTTCCGACAACCCGGGGATCGCCAACCGGGCGGTCGATCTTCTCTCGACGACGCCAAGGTCGTCAAGCGCGGGCATCTTCCGCCGGAGCTCCCTGCTGAACTCAACTTCTACGTTCAGGGGGAGGAAAGCCGGCGGCGGAGTCAAGTACTCTCCGTCAACATCGATGCCGTGCTGGAATTTCTTGAGGTGAAACTCCAAGGACTTCCCCACCATGCTGGACTTCAACCCGGTTTCGACCCGGTCTTCGTCCATCACGCTGTTGAGGGCCCAGGCGAGCTTCTCCCTCCTCTTCAGCGGTGCCCACCTGTTGGACAGGAAGTTGCAGAACACCGCCTGGGGAGTCAGTCCTCCCTCCACACATTGGCGGATCCTGGACAGGATAGGGTCGAAAGCTGCCGCCAGCACCGGAACTTCGCTCCACACCGACGTGTCAATGCCGGGCAGACCGTCTGGCAGCTCCAACCGCTCGTGCTCCTCCACCCGGACGACTACCCAATCTTTCTTCCAGTCATCCCACTTCCCGGAAGGGAACGACCGGAGGTACTTGAACGGGCACTTCTTGCGCTTCACAAAGTAGTAGAAGCCAAGGTACTCGTCACTTCGGCCGGTGGTTTGGACGGTGAAGAAGGTGCGGAAGAGCTCGATGCAGGGAGGGACGCCCACCCACATCTCGCAGAAGTGGACAAAGATGGACACAAGGAGGAGGGAGTGAGGGCCAAGGTGGTATAGCTGCAGACCATAGAAGTCCAGCAGCATCAAGAAGAAGGAAGAAAACGGTGGGATCAGCCCCACCATGGCGTACGATGAAAAGTACACCATTTCGCCGGAGTGCTCCTTTTTAAAGGGAAGCTCCCCGCCGGCGCGGACTGAACGGTTGAAGAAGTCCGACGACCACCCCATGAGGGCTCGGACCTTCTTCAGATCGCTCTCCGTCTTCAAACGACTCTCACGCAGACCCAACTCCATCGCAGCACAGCTAGGCGAGAGAAGAGAAGCAAAAGCAAGAGTTGGGAGTTTGAGCGCAAGAACAGATGGAAAGCGTAAAGAACTCCCGACGGTGCGCTTTCCTTCTTAAGTAAGCCCTCGCAACGCTTGGATGGAAACTGCAGGGGAGTCAAGCATACTACTCAAGAATTCAACCCAGCCGATAACAAGAGGGCCCGGGACCACCCTGACGATCAAGTCGAGGCTCTTACCCAGGCGAACAGTTGTCATCACGAGGCGGGAAACCCAAGGGCGGCGGACTGACAAGGCGCGCGGAACCGATACGGTTTCCATATCGGGAACCGACGATCTTCAATTGCGAGAGCTCCGCACGTCAAAGATCTTATCTGCCGCCTGAGGTGTGCCACGCGTCGGGACTCAACCGCAAAGCCCCGCCAAAGGCACCTCCAAAGACCCTTGAAGACCCAGTTCAAGAGTCGCAAGTATGGACCCACCTCCGGCGGAATGACTTCATCCCGTTGGCCTTCCCCGGAGGTAGGTCCAGGGGGCCACTGTCGGTACCCTAAAAACCATACACCCCCTGAGGTTACAAAGATCTCAAGGGAAGGACATCTACTCAAATTGAAGACCCTCGGGGGCCCATTCGCCAGACGTGACCGGACCCGCTTCTCCGACATGGTTAACCTCTAGGTTGCCACGTGTACTGACAGACCAGAGTTATTACCCACAAGGGTGAAGCTCCGGGCTAGGTACTGAAACAGCACCTCCGGAGGTAACCCCTGACCGAGAGAAGCTCCGGACCTGACACGTGCCAGGCCACCCCGGAGCTTCCCGCTTCTCCCAAGCAAGCTCCGGAGCTGCCACGTGTCCATACGTCGGAGCTAGCTGCTTAAAACCCCCGGGAGACGTTGTAACGGCTCCGGATCTCCAAAGGACAGCCGCAGACTTCAAGACCCGATTAATTACCATTAATTCCACGTTAATGATAATTAATCGGACGATCTTAACGCCTGTAACGGCACTGTCGGAGCCGTTACAAGGTTATTAACAACAATTCATCTCGCGTATCAATACTAATAACCGCCAGGGCCACATGTCGGGCCAGGCTGACTTGTAACGGTTTGTCCTTATGTTATAAAAGGACAAACCGACGATACACGGGAAGAGAACTCTCGAACACCCTGAAGTTCACAAGTTAATACAACACACACACACACCCGTGGAGTAGGGTATTACGCTCAGGCGGCCCGAACCACGTAAACGACTGTGTCACTCGTGTCCAATCGCGTTTCACCTACTTGAGTCTCCGCGCGCCCAAACCGAACCTCGAACTCCTTCCACACTTTCGTAGTGTCAGGGGATCTGCCGACTCCAACAGTCGACAGCCTGTGTTTGAAAAATTGAGGCGCCTGTAAAAATGCTTTTTGTAGTAGTGACTTTTATCATTAAACTCATGCATACTACATTAACTTAATTACAGTAGAGAATAAGTTTATTTTTGAAATACACGTGCCTTACAAAATGGGATTGAGTTAGTAACATCTATGGATCACAAATATGCATATTTATATGGTTGGGTATCATGGACAAACTTCCTACAATTACGACTAAAAGTAAAAGGTCCAAATATCACTGTATAAATATTAGTGATCTTATTTTGACTTTCACATTGAACTTGCACGCTCGTACGGCTGCCATGTGGCATTACTTTTATTATGCCACCAAGGGTTTGAACTAAAAGTACCAACCAAGTTCCTTCGCACTAATAAATGTTCGTTCCGTTTCAAAATAAATAACACTAGTTAGTTTAATTTTAAATTAACTAGCGCTATTTATTTTGAGAGGGACTATTCATACTTTAAAATATTGTTAAGTGGCTGCTCCGCTAAGGAAGTTATGAGTTTCAACGAACAAATTAGGTGGTAGTTTAACCTGTTTTAAGAAAAAGAGCCATGGGCTGAACTGAACATATATGGTGTATCCTTTCTCTTCAACGTGTCGTAGATTTTTTTTTTCAGTTCATTTTCGTATGTCGTGTCCTCGTTCTACTTCACAATAAACTAACCTGTTCCCAGTCCACTGACTTGGTGAAACGGAATATATTGTCGATTTCCACGTGAGAGTCGACATATTCGACCAACGACACGCAAACCAGACGGCGCTAAAGCGAAAACGGGGGAAAATGCATATACTACCCATCCGATCATCAAATTATAGAGTAGGTGAAGAGACTAAGCGCACCTTCTCGAAGAAACAAGTCATTGAAGAGATTGCGACCCATCTCACCTTGCAGAAAACAACGCGATCCATGGACACCTCAGGAAATGGGGCGTGCCGTTCATTAACCATGTGGACCAGCTTAGTTAGTGTGTAGCATCAGGGATGAGTTGAACACTCGTTGTTGGAGGGAATCGTTTGAACAAGGTATTTGTAGCGTGTAAAAGTAGCTTGAGAACTACGTATGTTCAGATAGCAACGGATTAGCGTGTAGACTCCATTGCGTACTGTATATTTTTTTTTTTGAAAAAGTGGCAGGAGCGCTGCTCTTCATTAAGAGAGATAGAAGTCCTAGTACAAACTACATACACCTTTTAAGCACATAAAGATGTGACTACTAGAATATTGCCCAGAAACACTACACAACTCACACCGAATCGTTACAATGCAACATCATACTTTGCGCTGAAAGTTCCTCAAGAGTGAGCTGGGCGACCCTACTGTATGATAATTCCTCCTGCTGAAACACACGACGTATGTTCAGATAGCAAACGGATTAGCGTGTAGACTCCATTGCGTACTGTTTTTTTTTTTTTGAAAAAGTGGCAGGAGCGCTGCCCTTCATTAAGAGAGATAGAAGTCCTAGTACAAACTACATACACCTTTTAAGCACATAAAGATGTGACTACTAGAATATTGCCCAGAAACACTACACAACTCACACCGAATCGTTACAATGCAACATCATACTTTGCGCTGAAAGTTCCTCAAGAGTGAGCTGGGCGACCCTACTGTATGATAATTCCTCCTGCTGAAACACACGACGTATGTTCAGATAGCAACGGATTAGCGTGTAGACTCCATTGCATACTGTATTTTTTTTTAAAAAAAAAAGTGGCAGGAGCGCTGCCCTTCATTAAGAGAGATAGAAGTCCTAGTACAAACTACATACACCTTTTAAGCACATAAAGATGTGACTACTAGAATATTGCCCAGGAACACTACACAACTCACACCGAATCGTTACAATGCAACATCATACTTTGCGCTGAAAGTTCCTCAAGAGTGAGCTGGGCGACCCTACTGTATATTTTCCCTTTCTCTTCAGTTTGGTAATTCACATTTAGATATGGGAATAACAATTGAACGGGTTTATCGCTTACGGCTGGTGCAGATTGCACTTGCGTCTAGATTTCGCAACGGCATGATATTTTTGACCGGATGTGAAAAACAAATGCCAAAATCGTAAGACGACGAGAGATAATTAGTCGTCCTCCGGCGTCTGTTGTGGTCCCCAACCAAAATTGACTTGTTACTTGACCTAATACATTATCTAATGATCCGTATCCCTCCCACGCGGACATCAGCACGATTACTCTCTCCATTCACTTTTATTTGATGTTATTCATTTTAGACTCATTTTTTACTATCGATATTATAAAAAAATATAAAATTATAAGTCATGTTTCATATACCTTTAATAACAAAATTACAATAGAATATATGATATTTTCTAGTTTTTTTGAATAAGACAAATGGTAAAACATAACTCCAGAAGTCAATTGCGTCAAATAAAGGGAACATTGGGATACCTTGTACTCCAATGCAAGGAAATAACGCGGCAGGGCCACCTGCGCCCCATGCGGCCACTCTGCCTTCCCATTGGTCCACACCCACCACCTCCTACATTTTCCGTCATTTATTTATTTGTTTGTTTTGTGCAGTCCAAAGTCCAAGTCCGTCAGATTTGGCTCTTTTTGTGTGTATCCTTGACCTCAATTGACACAAGTAACCATAAAGCACACAGGATTTCTCTCCGTCCTTTCCATGGAGGAGAAACCGGAGCAGCGCTACCGTAACGACCAGGTCCATGAGGAAGCTGCCAAAGGTGAAGACGCCATGGAGCACGGCGGTCTCGGCCTGCACCAAGGATCGCCCATATCCGGTCGACGCCGCGACGAGGAGAACGGACGCCGCCATGAGATTAGGGAAGTGGACTTCTTCTCGCGGGACTCCGGTGCCCGACGGCAAGACGGCGACGGACGTTCTGTGCCCCACGGTGGCCGTGACGGCGTGAACGTAAGTACTTCGATCATCGATCTTACACATGTCGTCGTCCAGCTGCTGCTGCTGCTTGCTGAAGCTAAGCCTTTTGGTTGCCCTTCAAATACTATGTTAATTGATTGGGTGTGTAGTTCTTGCGGTGCAGATCGGGCTAAACCTACTGACCACTGCAACCGCCGCCACAAGCGTCGGCGACCGCGCCACGATGTCGAACAAACAAAAAGTTGGTTAAAATCCGTTTCTGTGAATTTTTTCCCTGTTTTTGCTTGATTGATTATACCTTGAAGACCTGCTAATATGCGATGTGTAGACGGAGGTGACAGCAATCGAGGCGGAGCTCCGGCGGGTGTTGGAGGAGAACCGGCGTCTGCGGGGCACGCTGGAGGAACTCACACGAAACTACAGTGCGCTGTACCAACAGCTTCTCCAGGTCACACAGCATCATCGTCACCTCCCTGGAGATCTCATGAACAACCGGTCATCACCGGCACATGTAAGTACTAATTCCTTGTCTATGTCTATAACAGTTACGCAATGATCACATCCCGTCTTCTTGATCCATGTTCTATCGAAATTATCGTTCCCTATATGTTGCTTGATATGTCGATTTTTCTTGACCGGGGGTGATTTCGTAAATTCATATGGATACAGGAAAATTTTCTTACTTCACGCTAATTAATTCCTTTAAACTATGCTTTCAAAAAATCCTTTAAACTGGTTGTGTAAAATAGACATTCTTCAAATTCTGGCTACCTAGAGTTTTTTATGAAATCTGGCTACCAAGAGTTATCGTAGGTCAATACATATCTTCACAAAAATCATTTTAATGACCTCTTCATTTTGAAGATTAATTTGGTCCAAACTTATATATTTCTCTTCGAAAATCACATCTTTGATGAAATTTCTTTCTTACGGTTTAATATATTACGACACTTTATCTCCTTAGGAACAATTTGATCGTTTAATTCATAAACTTAACAAAAAAAAAACAGACTCTAGGCCAAGCCATTGGAATCCAGTTGACGGCAAAACTTTTGAATGCGCTTCATGTTGCACGCACACATGCATTAGACCTACGCTAGAGAAGTATATATGCTGGGGAGAAAGATTCTTCAGGATCAATATTTCCGCGATAATGTACTGGTCATAGCTGAATTTGCGTGCATGCACGCACGTTCATTTAAGATCCTCATCGAATCTGATCACGTCATCTTATGAATGCCTCAGTTTACTTAATTGATTAATCGTATAAAATACTCCCAGATACTATAACCAAATATATAGTTCAAACAATATGGCAAACACAAATACCTATGTGATGGAATCATAGGAGCATGGGGAAGAGGATGGTGTTGACTCGGATTAGTACACCCTCCGTTTCTAAATATTTGTCACTTGTTAGATCATTTTTTAACTAACAAGTGGTACTTATTTAAGAACAGAGAGAATACATTATTTCTTCCGAAACTTTCGAGGCGATCGCCTCAAAATGATTCAGGCTGGAGTAAATGGTGATCGCCTCATAATGGAGTCAATGGTGTTTAACAAGGCTATGATACAAAGTCTCTGGCTGGATGTTTTCAGTTCTTGCTTTGATTTGCTTTACTGTGACAGCAATTATGAACACCACAGACCACGGCTTGATAGCTGCTACTACATCTGATAACTACTGTAGTAGTAGGTAGCATGTGCTCGTCTCGTGCATGCAGACTTTAAATGGCTTCCAGGCTTCTCTTTGACTAATCGAACGACACGTACATGTTGCCACCAAATCCGGATGCAGACCCACCTGCATCCTTCGAGCGCGCCCAACACGTCCATGCCGCAGTTTCTGGAGGGGCGCGCGTCCTCCAGGGCGCAGCAGCATGCCGATGCCGGAGTTGAGGACGAGGCCGGCGACGCGTCGCCTTCGCCGAGCAATGCTGGAAACAGCGACATCGACGGCAAGAGGATGTCGCAGGATGGGACGGCTCCGCCGAGGGAGAACGGCGAGCAGGCGCCAGCGGAGCTGCCGGGCCGAAAGGCGAGGGTGTCCGTGCGCGCTCGATCTGAGGCACCAATGGTAATTGCTCCATCCTAGACTTATCAATTCAATTATTAGCCAAGGAAGAAGTAAGTTTAAATGAAAGAATTGAAAGCACAGCATACACATAGTCCGTGATGCAATAACCACGTATTTACATAGAAGTCTGAAAAATTGTTCTTTCATTGCCTTGAACATAGAAATACATTCAAAAAGTTGTCTAGAAGTTTCAGACTGGGAAGTTAGTTCTGTCATTTTTAATTGGAGTACTTGAGTTCTTCAATAAATGGAGTGTAAAGGCATATTTAGCTTGTATATATTGATGGAAACGACTAGAATGCAATTAGATCTCTCCGGTGCAGTAGGCAAAAATTAATTGTGAGCTACACGATCTTCATCCAATGATTATCGTACTTTTATACTTAAATCTTCCCATGGACAGCAAACACTCTAATACATGGTGGAAGGGTTTAAGTTTAAAAGTACAATGACAGTGGGATGAAGATTGTGTGGCTCACAATTTATTTTTGCACAATTGCACCGGAGAACTGATTGCATTCTAGTCATTCCGTATATTGATCCATGTAATTACTCAACATAAATACTGGTCTTGTATAAGTTCTCTTAGATCTTGCATAAGCATCAGGCGACTAATTTGCTAGTAGTTAGTTTCATTCACACTACAGATTGTGGATTTATAATAGGTGTGAAAACATATTGTTTTTGTAAAAGTAATCATATTGCCACTGAGATATTTTTTTATAAAAAAAACTTGAGTTGAAGAACGGATCAGAAACCCCACCTAGTCATATGGTCATTTCATTCACCTCGCATGCATCGACTTAGCTATTATTAGTATCTAACATGTGCCTTTGAGCTTTGAGGGCCATTATATTATTATGTAACGTTTTATACCCTGATTTTTTTACCATAGATTAGCGATGGTTGCCAATGGAGGAAGTACGGGCAGAAGATGGCAAAGGGTAACCCATGCCCGAGAGCATACTATCGGTGCACAATGGCGGTGGCGTGCCCCGTGAGGAAACAGGTAATTTAATTATGCACGACATATCCATATTGCACACTCACTCTTTTTCAAAAATTAGGTGCGTTACATCATTTCTTAATTAGATAGAGTTGAGGTGTTGACTGCTGATAAAAATAATTCACAAGTTCATATATTGTTGAACGACGCTGCTATTGCATATGATGGAACCCTGCTATTTGAGATTCTTGATTTAAGCAAGTAGCTGTATAGTATAACATGTTTCCTTCTCGTCCTGGGGTATCTGAATGTGTTATTAAAACCAAATTAAACATTTAGCTTAGCCGGCTAAAATCAAATTTTTATGCATAAAGCAGGTACGGTGGTCTATCTTTTCATTAAATAAAGAGAAAAAATAAATATAAAAAATGAAATTCATGGCACGGAAGCCATAGTAAGGAACACTCCCAATACATTAAGAAAGGAGAGGCGAGCACCTGGAGTGAGCAGGGCTCGAATCCAACCGGGCATGGACACAACCGAGTGTCATGACCAACTGGGATAACCCCAGTTCTAAAAAAAATTAAATAAATAAATACAAAACAAGAACAAGGTTACTAGCAGCTTCAGCTGCCATAACCAAACGCAAACAAACACACATGAGCTCAGTGTCGTAGCAACCAAAATGTCAACTGGTGAACCTCCTAACTACACAAGGGTTACAAACTATAGAGAGAAAAAGATGGGAGAGAAGAAGATTCACTCTTCTACGGTCTTACCGCTTTCAAAGCAGTTGAGAGGGCTAACGACAAGCGGCTAGTTACCTCATCAGTAGGTATAGGCTTTGTCGGTACCCTGCATACCGAATACCCCTTAGAACTGCAAAAAGAGCAAAAGAACTTCACCTGTCTGAGTTGAAGACCTCTGAAGGCCCCACGTGTCATACATAACCGGACCTGCCTCCCTTCTATAGTTAGTCCCAGTGCTGCCACGTGTATCCTGTAATCGGAGCTACATCCCACACATGGGATAGCTCCGGGCTAAATACCTGTGCGGCACCCCCGGGCCTAACCTCTGACAGAGGGAAGCTCCGATACTAACACGTGTACAACAGCACCGGACCTACCCATCCCAGACGTAAAGCTCCGGAGCTGCCACGCGTCCAACCGCCGGACCTTCAACTTCAACAAGCAGACTAGTGTACCCCCAACGGCTCGGACCTTCAAGGGGCAATTAAAGACTTCACGACCCGATTTAGTGTCATTAATACTATCTTAATGACACACACTCGGAGGGCCCTTAACACCAGTAACGGCACTGTCAAGGCGCGTTACCACACTATTAAGGGTAATTAAGCTTAGTAATTGTGTATTAAGCATCAGTAACCGCCAGGGCCACATGTCGGGTAAGGCTAACGATGTAACGACCAGTCCTTGTACTATAAAAGGACTGGTCGAATGATACACAAGAGACTCTTACAGACTCGGCTCTGACACAAGCTAACAAGCTCTCAGATGCTCAATACAACAACTACACACCCCGTGGAGTAGGATATTACGCTTAGGCGGCCCAAACCACGTATATCTTCGTGTTAACTTGCCATCGTGTTCTAAATCTCTGCGCGCCCACAAATGAACTACAAACTTCGCGGTCTGCAAACGGTAGTACCAGGAGAATTGTCGGAATCAAACTCCGACAGTTGGCGCACTAGGTAGGGGGCGCCCGAGATTCAAGGATGGTGAACTCTGCTGTTGGATCGTCGAACGGCGACCCTGCTACGCAACCTGCTGGAGGCAACCCCTCCAACATGCAGCAGCCAACAGGTGCTTTGGCTCCAGCAGGAGTCATGCCACCGCCACCATCGTCCGCACCAGCGAATCAAGTTGGACAGCGAGATGGGGCGTCTGCATCGGTCACGACATCGGCGAACAACAACCCTGAACACGCGCTCCATGCCACGCGTGCTCTTCTCCGACGTCCACCGCCTCCAGGAGCATCCCAGGGTGCAATGGAGCAGTGGAGGGCTGATGTGGAACATTTGATTGCAGCAGCAGCCGATCGCATCAGCAACCAAGGTCCTCCCCCCTCGGGGCGGTCCCCATCGCAGCCTCGGACTGTGTCAGGTAGACTTGGTCCGCTCGCTTCACAACACAGGAGGTGTGCTGCATCTCAACAGGCGACGTCACTGCCTTCCAGAGCGCAACGTACTCACACGATAACAAGGCTTTCGACTCACGACCTTCGGGCGGAGCTTGATCGTCGTTACTGTCAAAAGGACAGCCGCGTCCATATCGAGCGTGCTCGCGAGAGGCGAGAGGTTCGGGACAGTCCTGCTCCCGAGGGAGTAGGAGGAGGCTGTTCTGCCCTGGCCATGCACCTACGCATGGTCAGATGGCCACAGAAGTTCCGGCCTCACCTGCCGGAGAAGTTTGACGGGACTGTCAATACCGTTGAGTTTCTCCAAATCTACTTCACCGCTATCCTTGTGGCAGGAGGTAATGAGGTCGTAATGGCCAATTATTTCCCCGTGCCTTTAACTGGGACCGCTAGGTCTTGGTTCATGAGCCTCCCGCCCGACTCCATCAACAGTTGGGCGGAACTGTGCCAACAGTTCACTGCCAATTTCGGGAGTTCATACACCTGACCAGACACGAAACTATACCTTTTTGCTGTCAAGCAGAAGGGGGGAGAGTCCCTGCGATCCTTCATCCACAGGTTCTCCCAGGTACGAAACCCATACCTTCTATCTCGAGCACTTCTTTTATTGTGGCATTTAGACAGGGCGTATGAGACAAGAAGATGTTGGAGAAGCTGGCGACCAAGGAAGCCACCAGCGTCACGAAACTCTTTAGCTTGGCAGACAAGTGCGCCAAAGTTGCGGAGGGCCGTGAAATGCACTCCCAACCACCTCCGGAGGATAACAAAAAGTCATCCAAGGGTGAAGCCACTACCTTCGGGAGTGGCAAGAAGAAGAAAAAGTCCAACGGCAAGAAAAAGTCGTCAGTCGGCACACCTACAGCTGCTGCTGCCGCGGCTCCGGGTGATTGGGGGCCACGCCCCGAGAAATGACCTCGGTCGTCGTCTGAAGACGGTGGCAGCTCCAAGATGTGATGTCCCATACACAAGACGAACAACCACAACTTGGAAGGCTGCCGAGAGGTCCAGAAACTTGTCGAGAGCTACAACAAGCGTCGGGAAGAAGTTCCTTTCCATCAAAGGGAAGGAAAACAAAAAGTCGACGAAGCTCTGGTTGAAGAGGAGTTAGGCGTTCAGGATCGTAAAAAGGTCTTGAAGGTTGTTTACGCCTCCGTCGACGACGACTCTGATGTATCCGACAACGAGCGTCGGAAGACCATGAACACCATCTTTGGTGTTTCATGGGACATGACCTCCCGCCGTGTCCTCAAGACAATGCGGTGGGACATGGCCTCAGTAGCTCCCGCCGCCAGGGCGGAGCCACACCGGAAGTGGATGGACACTGCCATCACTTTCGATGCTTCGTACTGCCCTCGAAACGTAATTGGAGCTGGCCAACTTCCACTGATGGTATCTCCTACCATCAACAACATCCAACTCCACCATATAATGGTGGACGAAGGTTTGAGGCTGAACCTCATAAGCTTCGAAGCTTTCGTCAAGCTTTAGCTCCGACCTTCGGATCTTCGCCTCTCCCGACCTTTCTCTGGAGTAGGTCCGGGGGCCATAACCCCACTCAGTGCCATTACTCTCCCGGTGACCTTCAGGACCTGGGAGAATTACCGCACTGAGAAGTTGGTCTTCGATGTGGCGCAGATCAACTTACCATTCAACGCCATCTTGGGCAGGCCAGCCTTGTACAAATTCATGGCTGCCGCCCATTATGGCTACTTGGTGTTGAAGATGCCAACACCAACAGGTGTTCTCCGGATCCGTGGAGATCGCACCCCCAGAGTGACTGCTCTAGAAGAACTCCATGCGCTTGCTACAGCGCAGGAGGAAGAATCCGGAAAGGAGCAAGCTCCGAAACCCCCGAGCATTCGTCATTGAGGCTCAACCTCCGCACCTCGCGTGCAACCAAGCGGCGACACCGACATTCCTATCAAAGTCGTCCAAATCGGTTCCAACGCTGCTCAGACCACCTGTATATCAGGAGGTCTGAACAACAAATAGGAACTCGCGCTCATCACTTTCCTCCGAGCTAATTTCGATGTGTTTGCGTGGTAACTGTCACAAATGTCTGGGATCCCTAGGGAAGTGATCGAGCACAATCTGAAGATTTATCCCGACGCTCGGCCTGTACATCAGAAGCCTCGGAAGCAATCAGTAGAGCGACAAAACTTCATACGTCAAGAAGAGAAGAAGTTGCTTGAAGCTGGATTCATCCGAGAAGTCTTCCACCCAAAATGGCTGGCAAACCCAGTCGTTGTACCCAAGGCCGGCGGGAAGCTTCGGATGTGTATCGACTACACTACACTAAATAAGGCATGTCCAAAGGATCCATTCCCACTACCTAAAATAGATCAGATAGTTGATTCCACCTCCGGGTGTGAATTACTGTGTTTCCTAGATGCATATTCTGGGTACTATCAAATCAGAATGTCTAGGGAAGATGAAGAACATACTTCCTTCATCACAGTAGATGGATTATATTGTTACATTGCCATGCCATTCGGTCTCAAAAACGCTGCTTCAACGTTTGTACGAGCTATGTACACAACTTTTGGAGAGCTCATCAGAGATGTAGTGGAAGTGTATGTTGATGACATCGTCATCAAGCTCAAGAACAATGAGTCATTCCTTGACACCTTGCAAGATGTCTTCAACAAGTTGCGAGTCACACGCACGAAGCTGAACCTGGACAAGTGTGTCTTCGGGGTTAGCTCCAGAAAACTTCTTGGCTTCTTGGTGAACCACCGAGGAATAGAAGCAAATCCAGTGAAGATTAAAGCTATTGAAGACATGCGACCACCAGCCTGCATCAAGGATGTTCGGAAGCTGACTGGATGTCTAGCTGCCCTCAACCAGTTCATCTTAAGACTGGCAGAACGGGCACTACCCTTTTTCAAATTATTGAGGAAGTCCGGACCATTTCAATGGTCTGAAGAAGTAGAAAAGGCATTCCAGGAGCTGAAGCAGCTCCTCACCACTCTACCAACCTTGGTAGCTTCGAATCCTAGTGAGCCACTTCTGCTTTACATTTTGGCAACTAACGAAGTTGTCAGCATGGTCCTAGTTGCGGAAAGACTAAACCATACCCACTTTAGGAGTCCAGACCCCTTCAGGAGGGTCCGAAGCTACCTGAAGGCGAGTCTGGGTCCCAGCTCCCAGACCCGGATCCTCAAGGCAAGATGCTAGAGGAGCCACCTCCTTCAAGTGGAGGAGTCACTGTTGCCGAACAAGAAGATCCGGAGCCCTCCGGGAAGGTCTGGGTCAGTGTAGAAGAAGCTTCGGGTTCTTCAAGCAAGAACCTGGAGGTTCCCGACAAAGGTCCGAACCCCTCCGGGAGGGTCCGGGTTGATGAGGAGGAAGCTCCAGGCCCCTTCGGGAGGGTACAGACAGTCCAACGCCCAGTGTACTTCATCAGCAAAGTACTCCATGACGCCAAGACTCCGTACCTGGAGGTGTATAAGCTGCTCTACGCAGTTCTTATTGCCTCTAGGAAGCTTCGATATTACTTCCAAGCTCACAAGATTTCAGTGGTAACTTCTTATCCACTACGTGCAATCTTGTATAACCCCAACTCTACTGGGAACATTGTGGGCAGTGGAACTGGCCGAGTTTGATCTTGAATTTGTCCCAAGACAAGCAATTAAGAGTCAAGCACTGGCGGACTTTGTGGCGGAATGGACCCCCTCTCCATCAAATCCTGGGGGCCCCAGTGAGCAGAAGCTGGAACCCAAGGTACCGATTTTCACCGAGCCTCACTGGACTCTCTACTTCGATGGCTCCCTGCAGAAGCAGAGGGCCGGACCTGGAATCCTTCTCCTCGCTCTGACCGGGGAGAAGGTCAAATAGATGGTTCACCTTGACTTCAAGGCGACCAACAACATGGCGGAGTATGAAGCACTAATCTATGGGCTCAAGGTGGCACTATCATATGGTGTCAAGCAGGTGTTGGTAAAGGGTGACTCGCAGCTCATCATAAAACAAGTCAAAGGTGAATGCTGCTGCAACAACCCTCATCTAGCTGCATACCTACTTGAAGTCCAAAAGCTTCAAAAGGACTTCGACGTCCTGGATCTTTGCCATGTCCAGCGTCTCAACAACGCTGAAGCCGACGAACTCTCGACAAAAGCTTCAACTGGAGCTTCGGCTCCCGACGGAACCTTCATCCGGAGATTGTCAAGACCAACAGCTCAACGTGTCGAACTGAGTGAAGGGTGCGAGACCAGCACCTCGAAGCTGGCGGTCCCGATGGCCCTGTTACCATGGCGTCCATCAAGGGTCGTAGGTGCTGCAGGAAGCTCTGAGCAACCCAGCATGCAGAACTCAAATGCTCAAGTTAGCTCCGATGCATGGATCTCGGAGATCCGAAGCTACTTGAAAGATAATTTCCTTCTTGAAGATAGTGT
Organism: Tuctoria greenei; assembly: GCA_036927565.1. Classification (NCBI taxonomy): domain Eukaryota; kingdom Viridiplantae; phylum Streptophyta; class Magnoliopsida; order Poales; family Poaceae; genus Tuctoria; species Tuctoria greenei. Next base: position 3,573,093 of record JAYESD010000010.1, read on the forward strand.
ATCCGCTGACCGGATAGTCATATTGGCTAAAAGATACACACTTGTAGAAGAGGATCTCTACCGGCGTGGTGCCAACGGCGTCCTAATGCGGTGCATTACAAGGGAAGAAGGCTGCAAGCTCCTCGCAGAAATCCATGGAGGCGAGTGTGGAAACCACGCGTCTTCTCGCACGCTGGTCGGTAAAACCTTTCGGCATGGTTTTTACTAGCCCACAGCACTCCAGGATGCAACTGAGCTAGTGAAAAAATGTGAAGCATGCTAGTTCCATGCGAAGCAAATTCACACACCAGCTCAACCTCTACAAATGATACCTCCTACATGGTCATTCGCTGTGTGGGGGATGGATATCTTGGGACCTTTCCCAAGAGCCGTCGGAAGTTACAAGTTCCTGTACGTTGCCATTGACAATTTCACCAAATGGTCGGAAGCAACTCCAGTCGTGATAATAAACAAGCAATCAACTATCAATTTCTTGTAGTCCATCGTATGTAGATTCAGAGTCCCAAACAAGATCATAACTGATAACGGGACCTAATTCACAAGCTCTGCATTTCAAGGATATAGCGAAGACCTCGGCATTCAGGTCATCTACGCTTCTGTAGCTCACCTGGCAAGCAATGGCCAAGCTAAGAGAGCAAATGAAGAAATCCTAAAAGGACTCAAGACGCGCACATATGAGCACCTGAAAAAACATGGAGCCAACTGGATCGAAGAGCTTCCGCCCACATTGTGGGCAAACAGGACAACTCCAAACCTGTCAACTGGAGAGACACCCTTCTTCCTGGTGTACAGAGCTAAAGCAGTCATTCCTCCGGAAATCACCTTGGGGTCGCTCCGGGTCCGGACCTTCGACGATGCCACGCAGAACCAGTTCTTGCGTGAAGACCTTGACCTCGTTGAAGAGGGAAGGTGCCGAGCAGCTGTTCGAAATGCCCGATACCGCCAAGCTCTTCGACGCTATCACCAAAGGCATGTTCACAACCGACAGCTCGAGGAAGGCGATATGGTGCTACGGAGAATACAAACTCGAGAAGGGTTAAACAAACTCTCCCAAGGAAGGACCCTTCTGAGTGATCAAAGTATCCCGTCCCAGATGCGTTCGCTTGACAACCGAGGATGGGACACCCCTCCCTAATCCTTGGAACATTGAGCACCTCTGTAAGTTCTAAGCTTAATATCACGGAGGTGAGTCTGTAGCTACATGTGATGTATGTTATAGATTCATTGTACAGAGTCAGGTAGCTCCTTCGGGAGAACAACCGGACCTTCCCCAGAAGGTCCGCAAAGTTCAGGCAACACTTGTCATAGTATCAGAACTAAAAGTGTAGCTAGCTACCTTGGGTCAAACGAGAAACGAAACACACTTAGCCTGGTTCCGTACCCTAAGAGTGTACTTGTTTCCCTTGTACCCTAGACCTATAATGAAAGACATCATTATGTGAAAACAGACTCCACGTGCATTTATTTTGTACAGGCTCAATATTTTTTATTTTTCTCTTTCTTGTCTATAACAAAGTTGTGCAATTCTTAAGAAACTTTAGCTCGAACAATTCATATATAATTCAAGTTGCATTGTCAATTCTTCCAGGTCTAAACATTGTTAATGGTCTAATCATCTGAATGCCTCCAAGTCAATCTAGGTCCGGAGTGTGCTATCGACTTAGCCTGGTCCTGCACCCTAAGTACGCCACTCTACCTACACCCCGTCAGGCCGAAGTAAGGCGAGTCCACAAACAATTGGACCTGGAGAAAACAAGCCAATGCACTTGATTGTATGTAGAATTGTGTTTGACCTAAAAATTTCTTTTGGAAATAGTAAGCCGCAAACGAGTTATAGATAAGAAATGGATTTTTGCTGTTTTTCTTAACTTCAGTGTGCAAGAAAAATAAAGATCTCATGATGATGGTGGATGAAGCCAGAGCTATCAAAGCTCCGACACCCCCTAATGTGGTCTACTGTCGATGTTTCAAACATTGATAGTAGACATCGTTGGAGCTACAAAGTTTTGGCAAATCCAGGGGGTCAACCGTCAACGTGAAGAAAAGATGGTGGGAAGACTCCCCAGTGGAGTCCGATGTCGACGCATCGCGTGTTGACAATGGTTGCTGCTGGAGCTACCAAGCTCCGACAACCCCAGAGGACTAACCGTCGATGCTCTACGTATTGACAAGGGTCACTGCCGGAGCTACTAAGCTCCAACAACCTCGGAGGGCTCCTACTATCGGCGACTTCAGACCTACAAACTACAAGTTTGAAGCGCGCAAGTCTTCAACAATATGCTACATCCTCTTGGTACATATTCACAATCAAATTGTGTACATCTACCAGGGGGCCAAGTGGGACAAAGGTGTTGAAGACAAAAAATGAAATTCATAAAATTCTTGAATTTCATTAATCTGGAGATAAGAGATTACAAAATTGGAGAAAAAAAGAGAGGATACAAGTGGGAGCTAAAAGAGAGAGTCCTAGACCCTATGGAAGAATGAGGCGACCTTCTAGGCAACCTCCGACACGCTGGCTCTGGCGGCTTCTCCCTCTCCGTCGATGGGGCCTTCAAGCACCAGGTCCAGTGGGAAGTGAGGGTCCCGACTTGTGTAGCACGTCAGCATGTACTCTGCGACATTCTTCGCCAGGGATTGTCCTTCGTTTTCTAGCTGGTCCGCGATGACATCGCCCATCTTGGTGAGCTTGTTGCCCGCCGAGCTCAATGCCTGCAACGCCTGGTCCAGCTCCGGCTCCGGATCATCCGGACGCACAGGACTAAAACCCATCAGTGTCAGCGCGTCATTGGCTTTGCCCAAGAAGTCTCAAACTTGTTGAAACTCTATAGCCCTTGAGCCTCGCATCTCTTCCAAGGATCTCTTGGTCGCCTCAAGCTCTGAATTCTCTCGGGCAAGGCGCTCGACCTCTTTGGCGTTCTGTTGAATCTTTTTAGCAACTTGCCTTTCGAGTTTACCAAGCTCCTCCTCTTGGAGGTGGATCTTGTTCCGGCGGTCGACCAGGTCCTTCTCCCGGCCCCGCACTTTCTTCTCTCTGGTAGCAATTTCATTCTCCCTCGTGGTGAGGTTATGTCCTCACTGTCAGGCCTTCTTCTCCTCCTCGCAGCGCTCCTCCAGCTTCTTGGTGCGCTCCGCGAGACTCCTGTCACCCAGAGTCAGCCTCTGAGTAAGCTCCTCCTCCCTCTTCACGAGGTCATCCTGCAGCTCCAGGAGTTTTTGCTCTTCATCTTCGAGCTTTTTCTCCCGCCCCTCAAGAGCCTCCTTGCACTTGACGAGGCTCTCGTCGATGGCACTGAGCTTCTCTTGGCGTTCATTCGCTGCTTCATTAGCAGCCACGGCCTGTTCGTGGATGGCCCGGGACTGTTCGTCAAGGGATCGCGTCATGCTTTCCCTCTCGTCCAGCAGCTGACCCCAGTACTCCAACCGGACCTTCTCCCTTTTCACACACTCCTTGTCGTCGGCCAGCCTCGTCTGCGCCAGCTTGGTCTCGAATTGGAGCCAGTTGCGCCACCTCCTAAGGGTTTGGTGCTCCTCCTTGAGGGCCTTGCTATCGTGGTAAAAGGCCAGCTGAACTTGACGAAGGCTGGAGCAGGTATTGTCGATGGACAACGACAAAGGGATTGGCTCCGGACCTGTCGGGGTCCTCTCCGCTGGCTCTAGCGGGTTCTCCATAACAAAAATCGGGTCCCACTCTACAAGAGAGGTCCCCTGAGCTTCCATGGCACTAGGGTCGCCCTCTAGGATAGCCTCGGCTGACGCAGAGGAAGGCCCTACAGCAGAAGTTTCTACCTTCGGAGTCAGCTCCGAAGGTCCTCCCGCCTGGTCATCAGCAATTGGTCCCTCAGGCGGGGGACCGACAGCTTCATCTTGGCACCATAGCTCAGGCGCGGGCACCTCCGGAACCACTACCTCCGGGGCAGGCGTTAAGGGTTCGGTCGGAGCTGGAGCCACTTCCGGCTCCGACGTTGGCGCCTCCTCCACAGCCGGTTCATGCACTGGTGCTTTGACCGCCATTGGCTCGGGTGTCGGCACTTCTTCGACAACCGGCTCAGACGCCGGAACTTCATCAAGACCGGGCTTCGCCGCCAGAATTTCATCAACCACCAGCTCTACTATCGGGGCTTCATCAACCACCGGCTCCGCTGCCGGGGCTTCAACAACATCCGACTCTAGGGCCGGAACCGCAGCTACCTCCGGCTCTGAGGCTGGAGCGTCCATCGTCTCAGCATCCAAACCCAGAGCTTCAACCTCCGAGGCTGGTGCCGCTAGTGCATATTCATTCCCGTCGTCTAGCGCTACCACGGGAGCTTCAGGGGATGACTCGAGGTCAAGTACCACGACAGCTGGCGCCGGAGCTGCTTCAGCCTCAGCCACCTCTTGGGGCGGCGCTAGAACTGGAGCAGGAGCCTCCGTCTATGCAGCATCAGTTGCTGCTACAGGAACCAGAGCTTCAACCCCTTTCTTGGGTACCCTGTGGATAAAGGATGAAGAAACTCAAAATATGATTACAACAAAAAACGATCAACTGAGGTAAAAAATCAAATTTACCTCAGAAGGCTTCCGCTCCAGCTAGCGCGGAACCTCTTCACTGGACGCTCAGGACCGGACCCTATCGCCACTGGTGTAGTAGCTCCGGAAGGCTCCCCGGAGCTTGTTGCCGCCGTCAGCATCGTCTTGGTTGAGGCCCCCCACGACTGAGAAGGACCTTCGGACCTAGAGCCCTCAGCTAGCCCTGGTACTGGAGCCACATGGCCAGAGCTATCGTCCTGAGGATATGCCGATGCTGTAGTGGTTGCCGCCACTGAAGACCTCCTCCGCGAGGGAGAATGAGCTGCAGAGGAAGGAGCAGGTTTGACGGACCTCTCGTCAGAATGCTTCAACTTCCTCTTACGCCTCGAGGGCTCGACCAACTCCTTGCCCTTGCCTATGACTTCAGGTCTTGGCTTTGGAGCGGGAGCAGAGCCACCTTCAGAAGCTCTGGGGATTGCCACCCCGGAGGTTGATCGCCTCTCCATCAGGCCCAAGTCGTCCAACAGCGGCATCTTCCTCCGGATCTCTCTGCACTTCTCTGGTGCACTTCTCTGGTATCATATTTAGAGGAAGGAAGGCCGCCGGTGGAGACACGTCGCCGGGGCCAATGTTCCCAGGATGGAACTTCTTGAGATGGGTCTTCAAGGCTTCGCCGGTTAAGTTGGTGCCTGAACCAACCTGGATGCGATTGGTATCCATCTTGCTGTTGAAGGCCTAGGCAGGTCGCCCCCTAGCCCTTAGCGGGGCCCACCTGTTCGTCAAGAAGTTGCCGAAGACCATCTGAGGGGACACCCCACCATTGACGCACTCCTGGATTCATTCCAGAATGGGCCTGTACTCCCTCGACAGCTCCGGCACGTCACTCCAAATGTCGGTGTCGACACGGGGGGGGGGGGGGGGGGGGGGAAGGCAGTTCCAGCCTCTCGTGACCTTCGACGGTGATGACCACCCAGTCTTTCTTCTAGTCGTCCCACTTGCCAGAAGGAAAGGACCTCAAGTACTTGAGGCGGGAGTTTTTCCGCTTCACGAAGTAGTATAAGCCGATGAACTCATCACTCTTCCCGGTGGGGTGGACAGTGAAGAAAGTCCGGAACAACTCCACACAAGGGGGGCACTCCCACCCACATCTCGCAAAAGTGGACGAAAGTCGCCACCAGCAAGATTGAGTGGGGGCCGAGATGGTGGAGTTGTAGACCATAGAAATAAAGCAGCATCAGAAAGAAAGTGGAGAAAGGCGGGATCAAACCCGCCATGGCATACCCAAGGAAGTACACCATATCTCCGACTTGCTCTATCTCGAAGGGAAGCTTGCCACAGCGAATGTCGTTGTTGAAGGAGTCACTGGACCAACCCATGTAGGTCCAGACCCTAGACAACTCCTTCTTGCTCCCAATGCGGCTCTTGGGGAGTCCCAACTTCATCATAGCACAGCGGAGCGAGAGATGAAAAGCAGGCGAAAGTTTGGAGGATTCGAGCGCAAGTTCAAATGAAGGCGTAAAGAATCCCCAAACGGTGCACACTTTCCTTCTTAAGTAAGCCCCCACAACGCTTGGATGGAAACCGCAGAGGAGTCGACAATACAGTTCAAAAACTTCACGCTGCCAATGACAAGGGGGTCCGGGGCCACCCTGATGATCAAGTTGAGGTCCTTACCCCAGGCGAACAGTTGTCATCATGAGAAGAGGGAAGCCCGAGGGCGGCGGCCTGACAGGGCGCGCGGAACCGATACAATTTTCGTATCGGGAACCGACGACCTTCAATTGTGTGAGATCCGCACGCTCAGATCTCACCTGCCGCATCCTCGATATGCCACACGGTGATGGTTTAACTGCGAACTACTACCAACGGCACATCCAAAGACCCTTGAATACACGGCTCAAAAATCGAAAGATGGACCCACCTCCGGCAGAACGACTTCATCTAAAAGGTCTCTCCCAGAGGTTGGCCCAGGGGGCCACTGTCGGTACCCCACGTACCGAATACCCCTTGGGACTGCAAAAAGAACAAAGGAACTTCACCTATCTGAGTTGAAGACCTCTAAAAGCCCCACGTGTCATACGAAACCGGACATGCCTCCCTTCTATGGTTAGTCCCAGTGCTGCCATGTGTATCTTGCAACCGGAGCTACATCCCACACATGGGATAGCTCCAGGCTAAATACTTGTGCGGCACCCCCAGGCCTAACCCCCGATAGAGGGAAGTTCCAGTACTGACACATGTACAACAGCACCGGACCTTCCCGTCCCAGACGTAAAGCTCCAGAGCTGCTACGTGTCCAACCGCCGGACCTTCAACTTCAACAAGCAGACTGGTGGATCCCCAATGGCTCGGACCTTCAAGGGGCAATTAAAGACTTCAAGACCTGATTAAGTGTCATTAATACCATCTTAATGACACACGATCGGAGGGCCCTTAACACCAGTAACAGCACTGTCAAGGCGTGTTAGGGCCACATGTCGGGCAGGCTAAAGATGTAATGACCAGTCCTTGTACTATAAAAGGACTGGCCGAACGATACACGACTCTTCCAGACTTGGCTCTGACACAAGCTAACAAGCTCTCAGACGCTCAATACAACAACTACACACCCCGTGGAGTAGGGTATTACGCTTAGGCGGCCTGAACCACGTAAATCTTCGTGTCAACTTGCCATCGTGTTCTGAATCTCTGCGCACCCACAAACGAACTACAAACTCCGCGGTATGCAAACGGTAGTACCAGGAGAATTGCCGAAATCAAACTCCGACAGGCTTTCTCGTGTATTCATCGGTACTCCGTCCCATCTGACCACTGCACAAGGCCACCACCATTACCAACACTGACCGTTAGGCTATCCGCACTCTTTTTCTCTAAAACATACTCTATACACTATTTTTCTACTTTTTCAGTATCTTCCTCTAAGTTCTTCAAATTTACATCTATTCAATATGCTTAACAGTATGTCTCTGCAGACAGCCTTAAAGAAAGATGGACCTGCCTCCCCACGCAGGCAAATCTACCAAGCTTCACCACCTCTACCACCTTCAAGCTTGCCACACCATCTTCCTATCTTCCTCTCCCCAGCCGGCTCCACGCCTCCCACCGAGGCACAACAAGCCTTAATCGGCAGCCACCTTCAGCGAGGCACCGCTCTTGCTCCGGCTTCGCCAACCAAGCTGCACACCACTCCCTCAACCGTGTTTGCTCTGCCGTCGACAACCGCGCCGTCTGCCCCTGAATCACTACACCCACAGGGCCAGACAAATTAATTTGTTTTCCTTTTACCTGTAAACTATAATTGTACATTTGCTAAACAAATCGTTGACATATACTGAAGCACACCTATTACATAATAAAACAATTGAACTTTGTTGGAGGGAAAAGTGTTTCGATTGCTATGTTTAGAGCAAAAAAGATAAAAAATAGTTTTAGCACGCTCAAGTTCCAAAATGTTCAGGAGAAATTTAAGGTATAAATCAGCAAGTATAAAATCATTTTTTTCCAAAAAGGGATGTATAGAAAAGTAGTTTCATTTGGTGCCGCTGACTATAATGTCTGGCGAATTTGATGTGTACAAACCTAAAAAAGGTCATGCCTTAGTTGGAGAACTCCATATTGCATGTGTAGAAGTACCTAATAATCTCTGAAAGTATGTTGTTTCTCTCTGCAGAAAGTTGACTTATGTTTGTTTCTCTGCAGAAAGTTGACTTATGTGACCTAACATAAGCAATCATGTATGCATATATAGTATTGACTTACAGCTAGCTTCAATATATGTGGTTAATAAAACGAAAAGTGTAAATATTATTTATGGTGCTAGCATATTTTCTTTTTGAAAAATAAGAGGGCGGGATGGATGCCCATTCATTAAGCCAGAAGAAAGGATTACAGCCTAGGTTGCAAACACTGGCGTGAGCCCACACACGGGCTAAAAAACCCAGATTACAACAGTCCCCTCCCGGGAGCAACCAAGGTATAGTAGGGGGCCACTTAACAACTAATGAGGAAGTGATAAACTGAGTTTGTCCATCAGCAGATGAATAAACTGTGGAGCCGCTAGTACCTGTTGCTGAAAGACTCTTCTGTTCCGGGCCTTTCACACAGACCACCAGAAGAAGAACATAACTCCAATTTTCTCCCGTTTTGCCGCCTAGATCCCGTTGAGATGACCATCTCCATTGATAGGTTTATGCTTGGTAGGATCTACGCAGGTAATTGGAATTGCCCGTGTATTGAGCTCTGCCCAAGCTTCTCTGGTGTATGAGCAGGAGACAAGAAGATGTACGATATTCTCATCCTCCTGGTTGCACAGTGCGCATATGGGTTCTGCGGGCCAACATTTGTTAAGCAAGTTGTCAGCAGTGGGTGCCTTGTTTTGCACTATCTGTTAGGTTTAATCCCACATCAGATATTGATGATGAGGAAGCCCAATATATAAGATGGAGGGAACCTCACCTATAAGACTAGTATTTTGGGTTGAGGTGGCCTAGAACCTTGGTTGGAGCTCTGGTTGGGTCTGCTTGCGTAGCAGGCCCGTTGTGACCTGGGCTGGCGACAGGGCCCGTCTGCGTGATCGGTTGGGCCGCATTCTAACAAGTTGTATCAGAGGCATGGTCAAAAATCTAGAACATCTCTCGAGCCTCACACGGATATCGAGCCGTCGGAAAGATCTCCCGGGTCACATAAAATTGGGCTGTCGGAGTATAGTGTCCACCCGAGTGTGAAGGGGAGTAGGACCACCCGATGTGTGATGAAGGGGGAGATTGTTAGGTTTAATCCCACATCGAATATTGATGATGGGGGATCCCAATATATAAGGTGGAGGGAACCTCACCTATATGGCTAGTCTTTTGGGTAGAGGTAGCCCAAAACCTTGGTTGGGGCTCCGGTTGGGCCTGTTTGCGTAATAGGCCTGTTGCGACCTGGGCTGGCGGCAGGGGCATGTTTACATGAAGAGATGGGCCGCGTTCTAACCAGTCTAACACTGCCAGCCAAGTGAAAAACTTACACTTCGGCTCAGTTTGTGCCCTCAAAATCATCAATGTTTTCCATCTGGCGAAGGAGCCCATAAACTTCGCTTCGTATGCCTTTTTGTAGAGAATAGCCCCGTCGTCGTCCATTTTCATGTGATGGAGTCTTTCCCATTATTTAGGTGGACATTATGTAGCGCGACATAGAGTAAAGTGAACTCATCCAGTGGGTCCTCTGTATCACATCAGATGATGCTTTTGATCCAATTGTCATTTGCAAGTTCAACTGCCACTGACCTATTCTTATGATGCACTTGCATGAAGAGTTTTGGTGCCAATTCCTTCGGTAACACCCCTTTAGCCAACGGGCCTCCTAGAAGGGAGTGTTTTTTCCATCTCCTATTGCCATTTTTGTGGATTCGAAGAACAGATCCCTATCTACTTGGTCCCAAATTTTCAAGAACGGCTTCTAGGGTCTGTCCGGCGTGCTCCACATGTGCCATAGCAATCTCATCCTCAATGCTCGTCCAAATTTGTCCAAATATTAAATGCCCAGGCCTCCCCATTTCCTTGGTCTGGTGCATTTGGACCAAAAGACCAGGCAAGGACCATTAGATGTTGAGCTGGTCCTTTGCCTCGCCATAAGAAACTCCTCCTATAACTATCAATCCTTTTGATCGCCCACCTCAGAAGTTTAAATACTATGAGGAAATAAGTGGGAATAGCCGACATAACGGATTTGATGAGTACCTCCCTTCCCGAATATGATAGTAGCCGGCGCTTCCACCCTGGTAGTCTGCTCTCTATTTTCCTAACTGGCTGCACCGAAGATCTTGGCAATCTTCTATAGTGAAGGGGTAACCCCAAATATTTGGTTGGGAATTTGGCCAGATTTTGTTGAATCGCTCTAAAGATGGTCATATCTATGTTCTGATGGGAGATAGGGAAGAACTCCGTTTTTTGCATGTTTGTGTGAAGTTCAGATGCCTCTCCAAAAACCCCCAGGATTTCCATTGTAATTTTTAAGTCACTCTCTAAGGGCCTTATGAAAACAGCAACGTCATCTGCGTATGGGGAGACTCTAAATTGTCGGCTTTCTCTGTGAACCTGGAAGAGCATACCTCGAGCCTGCGCGTAATTGAATAACCGATGTAGGGGCTCCATAGCAAGAAGGAATAGCATGGGCGATAGTGGGTCTCCTTGCCGGACGCCTCGAGCATGGATCAGACTCTGACCAGGCTCGCCATTAAGCATGATTGCTGATGTCGCCATCCCCCATAAATTGGATATCCAATTCCTCAACCTTGTCCCGAATCCTAGATAAGCCATGATCTCAAGAAGATATGCCCAGTTGACCGTGTTGAATGCTTTGGAGATATCCAACTTAATGAATGGGGTTGTGGTTTTCTTCCTGTGTAGCTCTCTCACCACTTCTTGTACAAAAATGAAGTTGTCGTGAATGCTCTGTTGTTTTATAAAAGCATTCTGATTTAGTGAGACGATGTGTTGGAGCTCCGATGCTAATCTATTGGCAAGCAACTTAGAGATCAACTTGGCGAAGCTATGAGTAAGACTGATCGGTCGAAACTCAGAGATCTTCATGGCATTGTCTTTTTTGGGGATTAGAACTACATATGGCTGGTTCAGGAGATGAAGAATCTGCTAATTCATATTGTAAATATACTCAATGGCGCTGATGAAGTCACTCTTGATGATGTCCCAACATGATCTGTAGAACAGACCGATGGACCCATCAGGTCCAGGGGCCTTTTCTTTCAGCCAGCTGCTGACTACCTTGGAAATCTCCTGCTCTATAAACGACGCCTCCAATTTTCTAAATTTCGGGGCTGCCATCCGAGCAGTTGGAAGTTTAGAATGTCCTTCTCGTGACCAGCATGCCCAGGTGCGCTTGGAGGTACTGCTGGATGTGTTGCGCTTTTCCTTGGTGATCCGTTACAAGCCCCTCTTCGGTTTGCAGAGAATAGATGAAATTTTTTTGCTTTCTTGTGTTGGCGATAATATGGACATAATTGGAGTTGATGTCCCCTTTCTTGAGCCAAGTCAGCCAGGAACGTTGTCGCGCCCGAGTTTTTTCAATTGCAGCCATGCCCAGTAATTGATGCTTGAGCAGTCGGCGCAGTTCAATATCTCCCTCTGCCAAAGGCGATCCTCACTTGCTTTTTCGAGTTGTAGAATGACTTCGCGACAAATCTCTGCAGCCAGTTGCCCTTCAGGGATAAGAGTTTTGGACCACTTTTTGAGTGTAACTCCCTTTCTTTGCAGCTTGGTGTGCAGCCTTCGTATTGGATTAAATGAAGTTCATTGGTGCTTCCCATGCTGATTTCACACAATCATGAAACCCAACCATCTTTGTCCAGTACGCTTCGAATCAGAAAGGTGCCTTGAACCTTATTTGCTCAAACGGTTGCAGTACTGAGATGGAAGTCGATAGAGCCTTGATAATGGGACTGACATAGATCTCCTCCCAGTCTATGGTTGAAAAGGCTCAATCAATTCTAGTGAAAGGTTGATTAATGCGCTCATTGGACCACGTAAACTTCCGAACCACTAGTGGAGTTTCCTTGACCTCTATATAATTAATTGTCCTCCTGAACCTCGCCATGAGTCTTCTGTTGACCCTGTCGTTGCTCTTGTCTTGATCACCGAGAATTAGGTTAAAGTCTCCCAGCACTAGCTAGGCTAGTGAGGCTTGCTGCTTGAGATTTTTCAGCTCCCTCATGAACAACCTCTTCTCCATTTCCTGTTGGGAGCCATACACTCCTGTTATGGTCCAGCTAGTGGGTGTTCTATTATCTTGGATCATTGCTAATATCGTATAAGTTGTGCTATGAACTGCAAATAGTCTCATATGTTGAGCCCTGGCTACCAGAAGTATGCCTCCTCTTGTTCTCTGCATTGAAAGCACACAATACTGATCAGCATATTCATTTCCCAACACTTTTCATACATGCTCTTGCTTGATAATCTCCATTTTTGTTTCTGAACACATATTATCATTGGTTTAACTTGCTGAACCAGTTGCTTCACATCTTCCTGGTGTGCTGCATTATTCAGGCCCCTAACATTCCATGTCATAATACTGTAGTTGTCAATGTGAGAATTCATTTGGAAACCAAAGTCAGCAGCTGCTTAATATTTGATAACCACAACACCACCACATATATGCCCGAAACAGACACACGAGGCCTAATACATATTAGGCGCAAAAGATAGCGCTGAGTACATGCAATACAACAACAGTACTTTGAACCACCAACATAGCCCTCTAAACGTCCCCATAAAAGCACAGCTGGGGACCAGAACAGCAACAGTTTAGCAAAACAGACCCTAATCATTATGCAGAATAAGCAGCTGGCTAGTGAGACTAAGCCCCAGATCATGGAGCTACCTCCAGCTCAGCCATCAAGCCATGCTTGTACTTCTTGCTCGCCCTTCCTTCCAACCCTGCAGTCTTCTTCTTGAGTTTGTTGATCTTTTTCTTTGCGATAGCGGGTTCTATGAGTTTGAGTATGGACTTCATTGCTGGTTTTGATAGTGGCTTTTTGTACGTGTCCAGGTATTTCTGTAGCCTCATGTTGTCTAGCTCTTTGTCATCTTCGATTGGCCCCCATTTTTTGGCTAATAAATTCTGATCTTGTTTAACGCAAGGTTTTAGCTTTTTCGCCTTATAGCCTGGGACTGCTCCTTGTGGGTGTCTTTGTAGTGCCTCTTATCTTGCTCTTAGCCTGTTTTTTTCAGTTGGGTAGTTTTCAGCAGTGGCCGTGAGATAGGACGCGCGACCTCCTTGAGTAGTACTCAGCAGCATTTTCTTTCACTTGCTCCTCCTGCGTCACAGGTTGGTCCTCCGATGCCAAGCTAAATTCTGCGGGTTGCGGTAATTTCTCATGCTCCTGTGCACCAGGCGTAGCCTCCACTGCCGGGGGTAAAGGCTCATGCATTTCGGCTTCATCTAACTATTCAGTCTGCCGATTCTGACTCTCCTCACCCATCCCTGCCGTGATCGGCATAGCCTCCCAGCGACAGGGACTTGCATCCTTTCTGATAGAAGGCTAAAATGAATGCATAATTAAACATAGGTCTAGATACATATTTATAGATACATAGATGGGCCGGTGTACAGACTAGGCCCAAACACATAACTCAACACAATCTAACACCCCCCGCAGTCCCAACATCTAGTCACAACAGATGTTGAGACTGGACCGAAACTCAGAAAACAAAGTCGACGGGAGTCCCTTCGTGAAGATGTCGGCAAACTGTGACGTCGTCGGCACATGGAGAACCCGAACCTCACCGCGTGCAACCAGCTCACGAACAAAGTGAGGATCAATCTCCACATGTTTCGTGCGCTGGTGCTGGACGGGGTTGGTGGAGAGGTAAACGGCGCTGACATTATCACAGTAGACCAACGTGCTCCGGGCGACAGGGGAGTGGAGCTCCTGAAGTAACGGCTGGAGCCAAGACGCCTCTACTACGCCGTTAGCCACGGCGCGGTACTCCGCCTCAGCACTGGAGCGAGAAACCACGGACTGCCGCTTCGAGGACCAGGAGACAAGATTTCCCCCAGGAAGACGGCGTAGCCAGAGGTGGAGCGGCGGGTATCAGGGCACCCCGCCCAATCAGCGTCGGTGTAGACCACCAGCTCAGAAGGCGAGTCACATCGAAGTAGAAGGCCGTAGTCGAGGGAGCCGCGCAGGTACCGAAGAATCCGCTTCATCGCCGTGAGATGCGTCTCCCGCGGATCATGCATGTGTAGACACACCTGCTGAACCGCGTAGGAGATGTTCGGCCTGGTGAAGGTGAGATACTGCAGGGCACCTGCAAGACTCCTGTAAGAGGTGGGGTCAGCGACCAAGGCGTCGTCGGCCGAAGACAGCTTCGCCTGAGTGTCCACGGGAGTGGAGCATGGCTTGCAATCAACCATGCCCGCTCGCTCGAGGATATCCAGGCAGTACTGGCGCTGGTGGAGGAACAGAGCGTCCGGACGGTGCTTGACCGCAACGCCCAGGAAGTGGTGGAGCTGGTCGAGGTCCTTCATCGCAAACTCGCGCTGCAGGGCGGAGATTGTGCGCTGAAGAAGAGCCGGGCTGGGCGCCGTAAGGACAATATCGTCCACGTACAGGAGGAGGTAGACAGTGTCACCCTCATGCCTGTAAACAAAGAGCGAGGTGTCCGACTTGGCCTCGACGAAGCCAAGCGAGGCCAGGAAGGAGGCGAACCGGCTGTACCAAGCCCGAGGCGCCTGCTTCAGCCCGTATAGAGACTTGTTCAGCCGGCAGACCAAGTCTGGACGGGCTGAATCAACGAACCCTATCAGCTGACTGCAGTACAGCGTCTTCGTCAGCGTCCCGTGAAGGAAGACGTTCTTGACGTCCAGCTGGTGGACAGGCCAAGAACGCGAGAGAGCCAATGACAGAACAGTCCATACTATCGCTGATTTAACCACTAGACTGAAGGTCTCGTCGTAGTCCACTCCAGGGCGCTGAGTGAAGCCCCGAAGTACCCAACTAGCCTTATATCTCTCCAGGGAGCCATCCGCCTTCCTCTTATGCGTGAAAACCCACTTGCCTGTGACAACGTTGCCACGGGAAGGACGGGGAACAAGGTCCCATGTCCGGTTGGCAAGTAAGGCCGCATACTCCTCCTCCATAGCGCGGCGCCAGTAAGGTTCAGCGAGGGCGCTACGGACGGAGGTCGGTATAGGTGATACCGAAGAGGAAGTGGATGGTGTCGGTGTCGTCGAAGAGAGTACCACTCCGGAGAACCTATCAAGAGGCCGGAGGACCCCAGCGGCACGTCTAATCACCATCGGGTGAACGTGTCCTGGGTCCCGGTGGAGCAACGGTGGGTGGTACACAGAGGGCTCGGGACGAGCAGGCGCAAAGGCACCAACCCGCTCTCGTCGCTGGTAGACAAGAGCAGGGTCGGCGAACCGTGGAACAGGGGTCGCGCGTGGCGCAGCGGGGGACGCAAGAGCCGGAGTAATCGTCGGGTCCCCGCACGGCGCGGGAGTCGAGGTCGGAGACGCCGGGGCCGCGCGTGGCGCGGCTGGAGGGGATGCCGGGGCCTCGTGTGGCGCAGGAGTCGAGGCTGGAGACGTTGGGGCCGCGCGTGGCGCAGCCGTAGGAGACGTCGGGACCTCGTGTGGCGCAGGAGTCAAGGTCGGAGACACCGGGGCCGCGTGTGGCGCAGCCGTAGGAAGCGTCGGGGCCTCGTGTGACGCAGGAGGCGAGGTCGGAGACGCCGGGGCCGCGCGTGACGCAGCCGTAGGAGACACCAGGGCTGCACGTGGCGCAGCAGGAGACGTCGGTGCCACGCGTGGTGCAACACTTGTCCCCAGGGTCGACGGAGCCTGGGCACTAACCCGAACTCGTCGCTGGTAGACGAGAGCAGGGTCAGTGAACCACCGTGTCGTGACTGTAGTAGGCACAGCCGGAGTCACCACAGGTGTCGGTGCTGCGTAAGGTGCAGCTGGCAACGTCGTGGGAGCCACCTGTGAGCCGGTGGGTGATGTACCTGCAAAAAAAGGTCAAGGCAGCTGTGGTGGAGCAGCCTTGGTGTCAGTAAAAAAAAGAGAGTTCAGCTCTGCAGTTGAACCAGAGGTGGAGGAAGAAAAGGGGAAGGAGGACTC
Source organism: Tuctoria greenei (assembly GCA_036927565.1). Lineage (NCBI taxonomy): Eukaryota > Viridiplantae > Streptophyta > Magnoliopsida > Poales > Poaceae > Tuctoria > Tuctoria greenei. The sequence continues at coordinate 3,589,224 of JAYESD010000010.1, forward strand.
GTCGAAGATGACGTGCCGAGAGATCAAAATGCAGTGGGTAGAGAGGTTGAGGCACCGGTATCCCTTATGCTCAAGGGAGTACCCAAGAAAGACACACCTAGTAGAGCGGGGCGCAAGCTTATGTGGAGCAGTGGCGGAAAGATTAGGGTAGCAGACGCACCCGAAGATACGGAGGTGGTCGTAGAGAGGGGTAGTGCCATACATGGTAAAGAAAGGAGTCGGTGCTCGAATCGGCTTGGTGGGAAGGCGATTAAAGAGGAAGGTGGCAGTGTGAAGTGCCTCTACCCAGTATCGAGCGGGGATAGATGTCTGAAACATTAAGAAACACATGACATCATTAGTGGTGCGAAGCATGCGCTCAGCCTTGCCATTCTGGGGGATGTGTATGGACAAGACATGCGTAGCTGTGTGCCATGTGTAAGAAGAAAGTCACGGAGTCGCGAGTTGTCAAACTCTCGCCCATTGTCACACTGGAGAGCACGAACAGTACGCCCAAACTGTGTGGAAACCCAAGTGAAGAAGTGAGAGAGAGTATCAAATGTCTCAGATTTTAGACGTAAGGGAAAAGTCCAAAAGAAATGTGAGAAATCATCAAGTACCACCAAATAATATTTAAAACCCGAAATACTGATAACAGGAGATGTCCACAAATTACAGTGAATAAGAAAAAAAATATGTTGCACATGAGACACAGAAGTGGGAAAGGGAAGCCGAACATGGCGACCAAGCTGACAAGCGTGACACAATGACTCATGTGTGCCCCTAGTACACGATATAACTGAACTACTAGACTAACTTCGACATAGCATCAGCGCCAGGGTGACTAATCCGGCGGTGCCAAGTAGCGGACGAAGCTGTCGTAGCCAGAGCAAAAGACAGAGACGCAGCGAAAGTAGGAAGTCGAAGAGTGTACAGGGGCCCCGGACTATCACATCAAAGAAGAAGACGTCGGGTGGAAAGATCCTTCACAGACAAACCAAAAGGATCAAACTCAACAGAAATATTATTATCAGTGGTGAAACGACAAATGGAAAGCAAATTTTGAATAATGTCTGGAGCAACGAGAACATTATTAAGATGGAATGAACCCGGATGAACTGAGTCACCTACTGAGGTGACTGGGAGAACGGATCCATTTCCAACAACGATCGATGAAAGAAACGAGGGGTGAGGTGGGTGGGTAGAAGAGAGAATACCAGCATCTGGGGTGGTGTGGTAGGAGGCGCCAGAATCAGCCACCCAATCAGTAGTCGGCGGTGTAAGGTGCATGGTGCTGAAGGAAGACGCCAAGTCCTGATGGTCCCACCCCATGGGCGGCTCCTGGAGGGGTGCTGGTGGCTCCAAGTACCCAGCGGGGTAGGAAGCACCGCCGTAGGCTGGAGTTGGCGATCCAGCCGCAAAACGACCAGGTCCGCCTTAGCCCGGATGGGCTACGTACGCCGCCTGAGGACGTGGCTGGCGCGGAGTAGAGGAAGTCGGTGGCGCCCCAAGAAGACCCGGAGACGGTCCAGACCACATAAAGATCTGGTCAGTCCACGAGTTGTACGGTTTGGGCCAGGGCACACCCCCCTGGCCAGTGCCACCAGTACCACTACCAGTAGGAGCAGTGGATGTAGGAGTGCCGCCAGCACCTCGTCCTGTGCACCTTCCGCCCCGACGTTGACGAGTACCACTCCTAGAGCCAGCAGAGGCACCCGGGGCGGTAGGCGGAGTAGGTGGTCGCGGTAGTGGTCCCCCAGAAGACGGTGGGCGTGAGGGCTGCCCAGAGCCATAGAAGGCTGTGGCAGGCCCAGAGGTAGAAGATCCACTAGTCGTGATCTCCTCAAGCTCGAGATCAGACCATACCTTCTCGAAGGTCGGTGGCGGCTCCATACGGAGAAGCCAGAAGTGAAGATGGCTGAAGCGCTCGTTCAGACCGTGAAGGACCCGAAGTACTATAGTGCTATCAGCAACCGGCTCGCCAAGGTCGCGCAAGGAGTCAGCCATGCCCTTCATCTCTCCACAGTAGGCAGAGATGGAGCGGTCACCCTGCACTGTAGTATAGAATCGTGCGTTAATGTGAAGAGCCCAAGTCGCACGGTTCCCCAAGAAGTGGTGCTCCAGTATCTGCCAAGCCCGGCGCGCGGTCCCCCCACCGCGCTGTCCGACAAGCTTGTGCAGATCGTCGGCGAGAGTGCCAAGGATCCAGGCAAGGACCAGACTATCCATGCTGATCCAAGAGTCATCCCACGGGGCGTCGTCCTGCTGGACGTGGTCCGCAAGCTGGTACCGCCACAACGTGAGGAGGAACTCGTTACGCCAGCGGGCGTAGGTGGTGGAGGTACAGCTCAGAACAATCGGCACTAGTGTCCGAATGTTCTGAACTCCAGCCGCTTGGGCGTGTAGAGCGGTGGTGAGCGACGCCGAGTATGCGAAGTGCACACTGGTGTCCGAGGTGGGCTCGTACGTTGCGCTCAGCGGCCGGTGAGCGCTCTCCTGGATCTGGTGCGAGAGAGCAGCCGCTGAAGCGCGCTCCTGCTCTAAGGCAAGAGCGAGTGCCCGCTCGCGCTCGCGGAGGCAGCTAGAGCCGCGAAGACACTGGAGGTGTACGCAACCGTCGTGGTGGTGCTGGAGACGCCATAGAGAGGATCAGTGGCCGCACGAGGAGCAGTAGCAGTGCCAACAGCAGATTTGGAGCCCGTCATGAAGGCGACGGCAGTAGGGCCGCCAAGTGATCCGCCAACTGTCGGATCAGTCGCTGTGGCGGGCGCGTGCCGAGCTACAGAGACGAGAGGTGCGCCGGCCGCCGGACCAGTCGCAGGTACACGGACGGGATGGGGCGCACCGGCCAGGGGGGTGCCGGCCAGGGGGGCGCCGGCCAGGGGGGCGCTGGTCAGGGGAGCGCCGGCCTGGAGGGCGCCGGTCAGGGGGGCGCCGGCCAGGGGCCGCCGGCCAGGGGGAGGCGGCGGCGGCGACCAGAGAAGGGGGGGGGGGGGGCGGCGGCCAGAGGGAGGGCGGCGGCGGCCAGAGGAGGGGCGGCGGCCAGGGAGGTGGCAGTGGCCAGAGGGGGGCCGGCGGCGGTCATGGGAGAGGCGCCGGCCAGAGGAGGGGCACCGGCGGCGGCCAGAGGAGGTGTGCCGGCCATAGGAGGAGGCGACTAGGTTTAGGGTTAGGGTTAGGGTGGTGGGAATTAGGGTTTAGCTAATGATACCATGATAGAAGGCTAGAATGAATGCTTAATTAGCCATAGGTCTAGGTACATATTTATAGATACATAGATGGACCAGTATACAGGCTAGACCCAAACACATAACTCAACACAATCCAACACTTTCCCTTTCCTTCCTTAGGTTCTTTATCATTGGTTCAGATAAAGGTATCACTATTGCATCCGAGCTCCTAGCTCACCCCTTGTTCATCACACTGTCACTTCCATAAGCAAGCTCCTGGTCCCATTGCACATCTTCCTCTACCTGCTTAGGTGTTGCGTGATTGGGTTCAGTGGGTAGTTTCTTCACCCCTGTGAAGCCCAGCTCCCCCTCTTGATCACTTGGTGTATTGACTTTTCCTTGCAATCTTCTCTCCGGACTAGGTTTGGGCTTTTCAGCTGATCCTTTTGCTGACCAAATCTGACGCCATGCTCTTCTTTCATGAGACAGAGTTCCAACCCTTGTCGGCTGGGGCTAAAAGCTACAGCCATCAGCCATGCATGAATCTCCCGTTAGACGACTCACCTCTAACCCCCCCCCCCCAGGGCCCCTATCCAGTGACGGCTCCTTACCTTTGGCTCTACCGTCAAACCAACAGGACACACGCCCTATGAATCTTCCCAGCCTTCTGCCTCTTTCCGGTTTATCATCATCTTTGCCATCGTCTTCTCGGGGCCAACGTCGAGGCTCTCTAATAGGTCTACAGTATCTCTTTTTGTGGGACAAAATGCTTTCATCCAAACCCCCATCTGGCCTTCGATATTGCCAAGTCATCATCCTAAACTAGATTATGCCTTTCGCCTCTAACTGTGCCGATGAATAGTGATAAAAACCGAGATCTTCAAAGGAGTCTAAGTAGATGAAGACCTTAAAAAGATGACCCCGTGGCATGCCCCTCGGACTAGCGAAGTGCGCATCCACTTCTATCTCTGTTATCTCATTCCAGTCTGTGATGGTGAGATAGACCACCTGCGGATTACGACTTGGATCCTGGCAATAGGCCCAGCAAACAAATGCCCATTGATCATCATGCCTTTGGGTAGATACATCTACGTGATGAACGACACAGAGATCACCAAGTACTGTATCTACTACATCTTGGCTCCATGCAAATTGGTGTAGACCCTCAATACTAAGCTTCACGTGTGATATGGCACATATGCTCTTTGTCCCAGCTTGTTCACATCCCAAGAATGAAAGTGAAGCAGAAGGGGCCCCTCCGAAATGTGTCCTCTAGCCAAGACCATATCTCTCAACAGACTCTCGGTGAATAAGGCGATGAAAGGCTCTGGAACCATACGGAAGAGTTGGAATTCATACCTTCGTAGGCGAAAAATCAAGCATAGTGCATTAGCCAGCTCCTCCCTGGATAGCACTCCCAAAGGCCCTTGTTCCGTGATGAGCAGCACCTTCCTCGTAAGCTTCTCCCTCCTCTGTATCATTTCTTCAGTAGCCCAAACTGTCTTTTCTGCAGTTCTAGGCCGGGCTCAGGGGTTGCCTGGAAACTGGAGTGACCTCCTCAGCTCTACACCATGGGGTGTGTGCTGCCTTGCAGAGTGTGGTTACCGGCATCCAGTCTCCTCTGCTCATCAGCCTCCTGCCTTGATGCTAACTCCTCCCTTTGTGGCGTGCGATGACGATCCCTCTCTTGCACCGGCGGGTTGCGCTGTGGCTCTTCCACTGGTTGACTTGGTTCTTCCATCCTTCAATGCTTCCAGTTCGGTGACATGCTCCCCATAGAGAGCCTCCGGTCCATGCCAGCACTCCGCCTCTAGCCCCTCTCTTCCATAGATGAATATATGCGGTTGGTGTATGGAGGTGGAGATGCGGGCAGGCAAAAGAGAGGTGCCCGCTGTGCTTGCAATGCCAACAGCGCCGAGGATCCCTGGACTGTCTTCTAAAATGGTCTCTACTCAAGCAATTAAGGCACATTCCTACCAAGTGCTTGTTCGTACGCAAGCTCGAAGTTCCTCCGGATGTGCTACCCTCTTAAATTTCCTCCACCAGTGCTTCGCTTTAACAACTTGTCAGCCATCAGAGGGATTACTACGATGGGACAGATCGCAATGGCGGAGCCACGCAGCAGGTATCCGGTGAGAGATCAATGCTTCGCGCCTTTCCGATGCCGCTGCGTTGATATTCTCACTTCGTCCTACTGACCCCGGTCTTCTGATCGGGCTGCCGCTGAACCGGGCCCAATCCCAAACCGCACAGACCGCCCGGTTCAAGAAAACAGCCGGAGGAGCGGAGGGGTCGAAGACCGCAGCTTCGGAGACAGCGGCGAAACTCACCCTTCGTCAGATATCCGGCGAGTTGGCCGACGTCGAACATCCATCGAGAGTGCGGGATGATCGCCTTCCTTGCCGAAGTATCTCAGCATATGAAAGCTTGCGTTGAACCTGCCTAGACCCAATACCAGCTGCGCTGATCGGGGTCCAACACTTTCTTGGATTGTCTCTTGAATCGTCTTCCCCTGCGAGCTTTAGCACTTTTCCAGTGTTAAGATTTTGATCTGAGAAGTTGCATCTGACTAACCTGGATGTTCCTCTGTTCCTCCTGCGCCAGTGCCTCCCGCGGCCCGTTGATGTCCATGGTACTGCTTTTGTGTCTCCTTCTTTGCACCATTTTGCGGGAGATCTTCCGGATTTTAGTGAGTTGAGCTTTGGAGGGATCCGCATGGTGAATCAAATGCTGTGGATCGAAAGGAGGCCGAATGGAGGCGCCGATTTGAGACTCGGCCTTGCAAGGTGGAAATTGCCCTCGCATCGCCCTCTCCGCCTCTAAGATGACCGTTGGGCTTCATTCTCCCCCATGGTGCTAGCATATTAACCATCAGTGGTTATCTGATGCATCATGAAAGGTCATAACTATATATGGATGGTGGAAGACTTACCTATTACTTAAATGAAAGATCTCCCTGATTGTGGTCTATCACAGAGAACTTTTAAGTGATACGTGAATCTTTTACCATCCCAAACTGCATCACAAATATCATTTGCACTAGATATGTTGCCTAATAAAACATGTAAGTATGTAGTACTCAAAGTTAATTTGAACAAACCAAACGGCTTGTATGCTGCGTGTTCTTACTTGCCCCAAGATTCCATTTCCAAATCGTATATAAAATGCTTTATCTCTATTTTGTGTCTACTCTATGTACACATCTACGAAGAACCTTATATAATGTCCCGTTACATTGGACTATTCGCAAGCAGCAAGCTAGCTAGTTGCTGCGCAACATGTTTCTGTTTATTTTTCCCCAGCAGTGCAGAGACGCTGATAGCTCACCAACTCTGGGAACTAATATACACTTAAGCCTGGGACACATGCTCTACATGATTGCATGCATGAGTCTGACGTCAAGGCCACGTTTCCATACGTCATGTCTAATCTTTACTATGTGCATGCGGCTTTTGTGCAGGTGCAACGGTGCGCCGAGGACAAGACCATCCTGATCACGACCTACGAGGGCAACCACAACCACCCACTGCCGCCGGCGGCCACCGCCATGGCGAACACCACCTCCGCGGCGGCGTCCATGCTGCTTTCCGGCCCGGCCAACAGCCGCGACAGCGCCGCCGCCCTCCTGGGCTACCCCGCGGCGCTGTTCCACCACTCGGCAGCCAACCCCTACGCGTCCACCATGGCAACGCTCTCGGCCTCAGCACCGTTCCCCACCATCACCCTCGACCTCACGCAGCCGCCGGACGCCAGAGGCGGCGCCGGGCTGCAGCCCCACGGCGTTATCCATCACCCGCCGGCTAGTGTCCACCCTGCTGTCGGCGCCCCAGCGATGCCGTTCCTGGGGCCGTCGCCACTGGCGATCTATCTCTCGCAGAGGGCGCCCACGACGCTACCGGCCGGGCTAGGCGCGCAGCAGCAGTCGGTGATGGAGACGGTGACGGCAGCGATAGCGGCCGACCCCAACTTCACCACGGTGCTGGCGGCGGCCATCTCGTCCGTCATGGCTGGAAGTAGTGCGCCTCATCAGACTACTCCCCGTGGCAACGATGTCGCTGGAGCTGGAGAAGGCAACAACAGCGCCGGTGCCGCATCAGCACCACCGACGATGGCCGGGGCACACGCGGCGTCGTCGTCGAGTCGGTTGGCAACGCGGTCCTGCGCCACCTCTACTACTTGAGGAAACCAACGAGCGAGCTGGAGCGCAAGATCTGACAGACAGAGACATCGATTCGCGTCATTGGTATTCCATAGTAGTACGACTGTATTATGCACAAAGAGGTGTACACAAACTTCTTGCATCGTGTACAGTTCAAATTTGAAATAGTATGCTGGATGAAATTTGCGCTTACAGAGTTGTATTGTTTAGTGAGAAGTGTGCAGAGGAATAAAAAACAGAAATAATATTTGGCATGCGCCTGAAATCTGAGAAAATCTCAAACTACAACGTGGACCGTCGATTTTGCTTTGAGATTCGTGTGCGCCCATCTTTATCTTCTACTCTCTCCATTCCAAAATATTTGTCACTCTCTAGTTTATTTTTGAGTTAAAGAGTGATAAATATTTTGAGATGGAGAGAATACCTCAATCCTTCACTACAGGAAACGCGACAGTAGACGACGGCATAAGTAATTGACGACGGCCCCGTCGTTCTTTAGAAAATTGACGTCGGCTAATTATAGCCGTCGTCCATAATACAATTATCGACGACGGTGTGCTCAAAATCGTCGTCCATAACTTATAGACGACGGTCAACCGTCGTCAATAGCGGCCAGTCATCAATATGGTCCGAAACCGGGCCTACCCGAGCTGTTATTGACGACGGTCCTAGTCCACCGACGTTAATAGAGAGACTTATCGACGACAGTTGATCTACACCGTCGTCGATAACAAATTTTCTCTATACCCCCGCACGCCCGCCAATTCGCGCTCGTCTCCACACCGTCGCCCGCGCCTACGACATCGCCGCTGCGCCCCCGCCTCCACCGTCGCGCCGCGCTGCGCCGCCGTTCTCCGCCTCCTCCCAGGTACGCCGCCGCCTCTCCCCGTCGCCCCTTCCCTCCCGTCGCCCCTCCTCTCCTCTGCGCCGCCGCCCCCTCCCCTCCCGTGAGCGGCAGCGACGCCGACCTTTCCCCTCCCCTGCGCCACCCTTGCCGCTGCCCCCTACCCTGCGCCGCTCCATCCCCTGCGCCGCCCCTTCCCTGCACTGCCCTCGTCGTCGCCTCCTCCCCTGCGTTGCTCCCTCCCCTGCGTCGCCCCCTCCCTGCGCTGCTCCCTCCCCTACACCACCCTCGCTGCCGCCTCCTCCCCTGCGCCGCCCTCACCGCCGCCCCTGCCCCCTCCCTTGTGCCGCCGCCGTCGCCCCTCCCCTCCCCTGTGCTACCGCCCCTCCCCTATGCTGCCCTCGCCGCCGCCGTCTCCCCAGCTGCGCCGCCCCCTCCCCTGCGCTGCTCCCTCCCTGCGCCGCCATCGCTGCCGCCACCTCCCCTGCGTCGCCCCCTCCCCCGCGCTACCTCCTCCCCCGACGGGAGGAGGGAAGAAGGCCGAGGCGGTGCCCACTGGCCGGGTCGATGGCGGTGTGGTTGGGCAAAGGGAGGCGTCGGGCGAAGGGGGTTGCTGCGACGAGAGAGATGGACATGGTAGAACATGTTCGTCGGTCAATTACTGTCTTGTTTGTTGGTGTCTGGATCATCGTCATCATTAACTGTTGAAGTTGTTGGCCCGTCGTCATCCACCACTAGCGCAGGCAAAGGCGCCGCATCAGTGGGATCCGGCAAGCCGTCCAAGTGGAAGAGCTGGTTCCAGAGCACGTCGTGGAGGCTGTCAAAGAGCCTCTTCTAGACGGAGTCCATGGCCCACTCGAGGCGGTGGAGCAGCTTGGTGGCATTCTTATTGTACATGAAGAAGTTGATGTAGAGGTCGAAGTTGTCGTTGCAGGTGTTGTCGACGAGCCGCAACAGCATGTCATAACCCTTGGTGCTAATGGGCATTGGCTTGAGCTCCAGCAGCGCCAACATCTGCCCGATCGTGTGGGTCAGGAACTGCGTCTCGGTGGAGTGCTCGTCGTGCTCGGTGCAGGGCATCTCCACCATCCGCCACCCCTCCTGCGTGAACATGCTGAGGAACACCTCCACCCGGGCGCAGTGCGCGGAACAGTTGTTGCCGACGTGGACCCTGTCGGACATGAAGGGGAGGCTGGCCTAGCCGTCGCACGCCGACTCTGGGCCGAACATGAGGTGTGTGCAGATGATGTCCAAGTTGACGGGGAAGTTCTCGAGGAGGAGCTTCTTGGGGAACTCCTTCACGAAGAGCACGTTGGTGAAGAAGGTGTCTCGGCCTAGGCGATGCCGTAGAGCACCAACCAGAACAGGGTGATCGAATTGGCCCTGCCCATCTGAATCGGCGTCGACGGGGTTAAATGCATTGGCCATGGCTCCTCGCTTTGTTCATTTACTCTCTCTCCCTCTCTCCTCATCTCCCTCTATCTCTCTCTCTCCCTCTACCTTTCCCTCTCACCTCATACCCGTCTCCCTTTCTCTCTCTCTCTCTCTCTCCCTCACTTGGCTCCTTTCTCGGCGACCTCGCGCGGGCCGTCGAGGTAGTGTTGGTACATGTACGAGAGGAACCCCGATAGGGCCATGAGCATGGTCACGGCCTTGATGCTTGTCATCCTGTCCCCAAATAGCACCACAACGAACACCGACACCAGCGGCAGTGCCACCGTGCTCGTCTTGGCAAACAGCGGTGACACAGTGCTCGTCACCGTATGACTGTTATAACCGTATAGCAGTTAGGCCCCTTTTTACTTTAAGAATTGTACCAAAAAGGGGGGTGTAGTGTTAAATAGGCGGCGTTATGCTGCTAAAATTTTGTCTGGATCCGGACCGCGCGTCTCGTTATGAGCACGCTCTGCTTGGTCACTCTTGCGTGGGTTTAGGACCTGTCTGCTTTGTTGTAGGGCCGTGATATGATATAACAATGAAACTTATAATGATTTGTCTGCTTTGAAGGTATACTCTCGAACATGGCTGAAGACCGCACTTGGATGTATACTGGTTAGAAAAAGAATGGAAGGCACTCACATGAGTGGTTCACCAAGACGAATGCTTTCATAGAACGAGCTTTCTCGTTGTCAAACAACAGCAAGGTGCAGTGTCCATGTATCAAATGTCAGAATATGAAGTGTTTCGACAAAGTGACGTTCACGTATCACTTGTGTGGAAACAATTTCATGCAACATTATGAGTTGTGGATATTTCATGGTGAGACACTTTCTCAAGTCGTAGAAGATCGAGATGATGATGACAACACTGGGGTTGATAGGATGGACGAGATGCTTGAAGCCATAAATCCTAAATTGACGGAGGATCCTCCTACAACAGAGGTTGAAGAGTTCTTCAAGCTTGTCAAAGCTTTTGAACAGCCGTTGCATGAACACGTCATAGTGACAATCCTCAATTTATTGACTAGATTTATGGCAATTAAGTCTAAGTATTCCTTCTCCAACAACTGCTACAACGATCTCACCAAATTGATCAGCGATGTCTTTCCACAACCTCATAAATTGCCTAAAGATATGTATCATTCTAAGAAATTGATTTCTGGGCTTGGTATGGACTATGAGAAGATTGATATATGCCCAGACAACTGCATGCTTTTCTGGAAAGAGCATGCCAACGAGAACAAGTGTTTAAAATGTGATAAAGCAAGATTTGTTGAAGTTGTTGATGATGACAGTACAAAAGTAATGACTGAAGTAACACAGAAGCAGCTTCGCTACTTGCCTGTCACAGCTAGGTTGAAGCGCTTGTTTCTCTAAAAAAATAGCCAGACACATGAGGTGGCACAAAGAAGGTCGACGTGAGAATGACAGAATGATGGTGCACCCGTCCAACGGTGAGGCGTGGGAAGCGCTTGATCGCTTCGATCCAGATTTTGCCAATGACGCGAGAAATATTCGCATCAGGTTGGCGATAGATGGCTTCTCACCGTTCAGTACAAATGCAACACCATACTCTTGTTGGTCCGTGTTCGCAATTCCGTACAACTTACCACCATCTCTTTGTATGAAGTATGAGTTCATGTTCCTTTGTCTTATTGTACCTGGACCGGATCGTCCTGGTTCACGACTGAACATGATGTTGAAGCCGTTGATTGAAGAGTTGAAAATGTTATGGACAGGAATCAAACCGTACGACTATTACAGAAAACAGAAATTCAACCTTCGAGCTGCATACTTGTAGTCCGTCCATGATTTTCCAGCTTACGACATGGTTTCTGACTGGAGCACTCATAGTCGTTTGACATGTCCGATATGTGCTTCAGATATAGAATGTTTTCGTTTAAATCATGGTGGCAAGATTTGCTACTTTGATTGCCACAGACGTTGATTATCGCCCAATCACGTATTTAGGCAACAGAAAGATGCCTTCAGGAAGGACACCGTTGTCAAAAAAGGACCACTGCAACGTCTCAATGGGTCGGAGATTGCTGAATAGTTGAACAACTTAGTGGTAGATGAAGGTCGTCCTGGATATTTTGTTGGTTATGGAGAGGACCACAATTAGACTCATATATGTGCACTATGGGAGCTACCGTATGTGAAGTCCTTAATTCTAATGCATAACATTGATGTCATGCACCAGGAACGTAACATGAGCGAATGCATCATAAGCACATGCTTCGATTTGATGGGAAGAACAAAAGATAATATAAAGGCTCGTAAGGATTTGGCAGAGGTTTGTAAATGTCCAACTCTTGAGCTAACCGAAGCTGGTGGCAAATCGCGTGCTTCTTTCTGTCTTTGACCAATAGAAAAGAAAGAAGTCTTCAAATGCCTAACAACATTGAAATTTCCAGACAGTTATGCTGCTAGACTGAGACGAGGCGTAAATGTTAAGACCGGAAATCTCATAGGGTTGAAAAGTCATGATTATCACATAATCATGCAAAGACTTCTGCCGGTTATGTTTCAGGGCTACATTGACGATACGGTGTGGAAGGTGTTAGTCGATCTTAGCTACTTTTATAGACAGCTTTGTGCTAAAGAAATCACAACCGAGATGATGGAGAAGTTGGAAAAGGATATACCAATGTTTTTATGTAAGATGGAAAAAGTTTTCCCTCCAGGGTTCTTCAATCCAATGCAACATCTCCTAATCCATATTTTATATGAAGCTAAAGTGGGCTACCCTGTGCAATATAGGTGGATTTATCACGTTGAAAGAGCACTTAGGTGTCTTAAACCAATGGTTCGCAATCGCGCAAGGGTTGAAGGATGCATCGCCGAAGCATACGTCATTCAGGAGATAGGATACTTTTCAAGCGTCTATTTTGCAGAAGAACACAATGTTAATATTTCTACGTTGCGGTACAATATGGATGAAGCACCCCCTTGTAGCAGCCTCTCCATTTTAAAACGAGAGGCACCACTGTTGTTAGTGGCACGAGCTACGATGCTGAACCAGATGAAAGGACGGTTGCTTTGATGTACATGTACGCTAATATAGAGGAGATGGACAAATATTTTCAGTAAGTGTTTGTTCAACATCTATAATAATTAGCGTGTTGTGTTATACATTTATGCTAATCATTATGTTTTTCCTTATTTAGTGAGTTCGATCAACAAAATTGGAAATCTAAGCAGCAACCTACGAGCAGACAAATACAAGTGATGCGATATTATGGAGTACATGGAGGGCTTAACTTCCTATCCTGGTTTCATGCACAATGCAAAAAAAGAAGTCAGCGTCCATGAAGAATTACGACAACTGTCCTACGTTTCTATTAAAATTAAAAGCTATGGTCGATACGATGTCAATAGGTTTCGATTTCGTTCAACTGAATATGAAGCTCAATGTCCTTTCAGAGCAACATGTAACACCGGAGTTGTGAATAGGGCAGTTGACAACCAAGGACATGATATTAATTATTATGAGATCATTAAAAACATATTTGAATTCAGTTTTGCGGGGAATAAGGTCCTTAATGTAGTCTTCTTTGACTGCGATTGGTTTGATCCTAACAATGGAACTCGACAAAACCAATCTGGCATGGTAGAAGTCAAACACAAGGATGGGCTATGAGGCTGCAACACCTTCGTCCTTGCACACCAAGTCGAGCAAGTGTATTATCTACATTATCCATGCAAAAAGCTTAAAGTTTGGTGGGTTGTACACAAGGTGAATCCTCGTGAGCGGTTATATACACCAGACGATGATGAATACCTTGATGATGAGGTTGATGTTTTTTACCAATAACAAGAGTTGACGGACTCTTTTGTCATCGAGCCTGATTTAGGACTCAATGACTTAGTTGGAGATGCAGAAGACATAGAGACTAGTGAGATGCGAAAACGAAAAAGAAAATGGGTAACTACCACGACAGAAGATTGATGGTCCAGTTTACGTAGTAGAGTACATCGTGATGCTGATGGATTTTAAAATTAAGTACAAGTAACGTTTCTTTCATGTCTTCTTTTCTTTTATATACTTTCCATTAAATTCATTAGCTAACTTTCAGTTAAACAGGATGTCGTCGAGCAGTAGCAGACGAGGAGGGGCAGGAGCGCGGAGCTTTCTGTCACCGACAGTCATGAGAGGAGAGGGCTTCCACGGCACTCAGCTTAGCGGGGGTAGACGAGCTCAATTGGTGAGCCATCTACTGGAGTCGTCACAACAGCGGTTACGACAGGTAAAGAACATTTAATTACAAAAATGATATAAGTATTTCTTTATTCTATAATATGAATCTTTAAAATTGTCAGGGCGACTATATGTCCGACGACACAGAGACTAGTGTGCCTCCTTCGGTGCCTTCTTCTTCGATGCCTTCTTCTTCGGAGCCTCCTTCTTCAGAGCTAGTGCAGTCGGGTGACCCCACCCTTGAGCCGGTTTCACAGCGACGGACTAGGAGGAGCCACTGCGTGGCTCCTCCTCCGGCTACTGCAAACCTAGACGATCGGATCATTATACGTCCGATTGGCGATAGGTAAGTAAATCTCTAACAATTCAATTTAGATACTTTTAAACTTATATATATACTAATTGAGAATCATGTATTAGGACTTGGGAGGATGCTATGTTCACGGGTTAGGGACGCCAGACTCTGGTGAACGGTGTCCTGGGCTGTCTAGTCCGTTTGCACTACCTCGGTGTAGTAAACGGACGCGCTGCTACGTCTTGTGATGACTACTATAGGGCCCAGGACGTTCTTCACGGCAACCACTAGGAGGCTGTTTGGCACGACTTCATGGTAAGAATGAACAATACTTGTGTAATACAAATCTGATATAAGTCATTTACTTGTATACTTTTTTTCAGGCACGGTATTGTTTGGAGAACGAGGTTGAGCAGACGGATCAATCTCGTCTCGTCTTCCATAACTGCGCTAGGAAGATCGTGACACAGTCAGTATCGTCGACTCGCACTCAAGCTACGAACGCGTACTTCAAGTTGCATCCAAACGAGGGTGAGCCGAGGAAGGACTCGTTCGACACGTATTTGACAAAGGCGCAATACCAGAGGTAAAGTTTTTAGTTTATTTTGCTTCATTATCTGAATATGATAAATATTTTCATTTAATATTAAGTTTGTACAGGTTAGCGTAGCATGGATTGTCAGACGTCCGGATGCGTAGCGTGCCCTGTGTGCTCTTTGGGCGAGCGAGGGTTTCCAGTCACTTTCAAAAACCCGTCGAGAGAGTAGAGGGACGGATGGAAAACATCGCTAAGGTGGAGATGGCTACGTACGCCTCGCTAAACGGATGGTAAGTGCTACTCACATTCTATTAAGTAATTTTATAATCCTCATTGTGCTAACATGTATTGATAGGAGTACGAGAGCGGTCAGCAGCCGACACCTATCGAGGTGTGGAAGAGGAGTCACTCGGGAAGTGACCCGTTGCAGCCTGACCAGTTGTCTTCTCAGACGGCGACACAGGCTTTGGTGAGTTATTTTTTCAACTTAATTGAATTCTTTTAAATAGTTCTAATGACGTTATTTTTCTATATTTTCAGACAAAGTACGTGGAGGAGGCGCGGAGCATTTGAGGTGAAGAGTTCGATTAGCAAAGCGTGCCAATCGTTCCCAAATCCGCGTATGCAAGCGGTAGTGGGAAACCTCACGGACGGTGAGCTTTGTTATTTATAATATACTGTTACCAACTTCGAGATACAAAAAATTCATAGTCTTGCTTCGTTATGCAGGTTAGCCATCTTTGATGGAGCGCTCGACTCGAGGCAGGTGCGGGCTTCCTCGAGGGCTTCTTCATCGCATCAGAGCGGGTCCAGCAGCAGCCGTGCGAGCCAAGATTTGGAGATCCAAAATCTTCGAGAGGAGTTCCAGAGGACTCAAGAAACGCTCAGGGCGAGGGACGAGGCACAGAGGGTTAGGGACGAGGCGCCGAGGGCTAGGGACGAGTATCAAAACTTGTTCATGCTACAAATGCAAGCTGCCATCCAGGTACATTCTAGATGTTGTACTTAACATTTTTTAATATATAAATGATATGTATAATGATTTGCTTTGTGTTTGTAGGCTATGCTCTTAGGACAACCGCCCCTCCTTCCGCAATGGATGCCGCCAGCGATACAGCAGCCGCTGGTGATGACGACAGCAGTCCAGGTACAAAATTTAGTAAAATATGCATTTATTTACTTGTAACATGTCTAACCACACTTGCACATCACAAGGATGAGGAACGGAGGCTCAAACTCCATTGCCTCAGATTTCGGCGCTTGGACGACTGCAGGAGGACTTTCTGAACTCCGGTAGCAGCGGACAAGGTAGTATCTAAGAGTCAGATCAGCTTCTCGCTTGTTAGTTTCAGTTTTAAGTAAACCAATAGTTTTTTAGCTAGAATAAGCTGAAAGTGGATCGGGCTGTGGGCTACCTGCCAGCTGCTGCTCTGTCCGCTAAATAATTTAGTGGGCTTAGTGGGCACCCGTTACTCTGCAGCTGATGTCCACTATGGTCCGGTGGGCCTAGCGGCGTTTGGTTTGAGATTTTGCGGGCATTGCGAGCGCCCGCGTAGCTCACTGGCTGCTGCCGGAAAACTTGAATAGTATACAATATACATACAGTTAGCCATCTAACAAGCAACTACTAATGTGCATATAGGTGATAAATTCTCCTCAGCTAAAGATTATCTCCATATTAATCAAACTCAAAAGCTTAACAAAATTAAAATAAAGCAGCATTAGCAAGCTTTGTAATGTTAGGTCAGTGCAACTAACAAAACTTCTAAATATCTATGTACTGGAGAAGGGATTGCAGCACGAGCTAAAAAAGGATCATTTAGTTTTGATAATTGTCAGCATCCTTAACAAGCAGTAGCTCATGGTACTTCCTGAAATTTAGCACCAATGGCAACATAGATTCAAAAGATATAGGGCAAGTCCACAACTAACAGGTCACGCCCTCAGTAAAACTTTATACTATTACAACATCTAGACAGTTAGTACTCTTTGTTTGAACTGGAACAATTATGCATTTCAGCAGTGCCATTTGATCTCCAGTCGATGTCCTATGCTGCACTAATCTTCAGCTCCCTTTCCAGAATCATGCATGCTGCCAATATACCTGACATATGTCATCTGTATTTTAGAAAAATAGGATAACGGGTTCAGTAGTAAGATCATGCTTAAAAAGCTTCAGAACTTGCAGAGACTGAGTTTGTGCTTGTCAATGTAAAGTGCTGCCGTTTAGCAAATCTCCTCAAGTAATGCTTAAGAGTTGATATCAGAGCTCTCTGAAGAGCCTCCAACTTCCTGGAACTGTTGTAACTTAGATATAAAGAACAACACCGGTTGTACTACTGCTTGCTTTGAGCCTTCCATGCTTCAGAAAATTACAATACATAATTGACTGACTTGCATGTTATCTGTTTTACAGGAATTTTGAAGGCGAGGAGGCAATGCCAGTGCCAGTGCCGGAAGCCAGGGACTTCACCAAGTTCTTTATGTTTTGCGGTTGTATTTTGCTTCGCCCGAACTCGCAAAGTGTGAAGTGGCGTGTGTATAGTGTTTTGAAATGCTTATTGAAGTGCCTGTGTATATATGTTTGTTTTAAAGTGCCCGTGTAATCTGGCCATCGAGTCAGGGCAGTATTTTCTGTTTTTTTAAATGAATCTCCTTATCGACGACGGTTATTGCTAAACCGTCATCGATACTGGCAACTTATCAACAACGGCTGCTCAGAAACCGTCGTCGATAAGCGTCCAGAATCATCGACGGCTGTCAGAATACTGTCATCAATAAGTGCATTATAGACGATGGTTCTTTATGCCACCGTCGACAATCTTCCCCGCCCTGCCACGTAGATGGAGACTCTTATCGACGACAGCTAAATTCGGCCTTTGTCAATAAACTTATTGACGACGGTAACCGTTGTCGATAACCTTATAGATGACAAATTGTCGTAGACGGCTGGAAACCGTCGTCGATAATCTTAAACCATCGTCGATTACTTATAGACAACAGTTTTGGTCTTATAGACGACGGTTTCCAGCCGTCGTCTATTAACATGATTCCTGTAGTGCTTATTGTAAATAAAATTTAGAGAGACACAAATATTGTTGTAACTGATTGTACTCTTTATTCATTCATTGCCTTTTTATTTATACATGATGAGGAGACACAAGGTTGGAGGGATGTGTCCCTTCTTGAAGGGACAAAATAACTAACCTATGACAGTTGTCAAGTGATCACGTGTTTAATATGGATTATAACACTCCCTCTTAGCACTTGATCCCCACATAGAATGAGTAATATCTTCGAAAAACCCAGTGGGAAAAATATGAATATAAATATAAATATAAATATAAATATATGTATATATATATATATATACTTCTAAAAATATTGTTAAAACAGGAGAAAAACACAGCATTTAAATTTCATATTCGTTTTCATATAAAAACCCCCGTGGGGAAAATAAGAAAATGGGCATTATCTTGCATTCTCATTGTCTCATTAAAACTTATCGTGAGAAAATTATAAAAGTAAAACTCACATAAGAAAAAGAATATAATTTGATGCTATTGTCAGGTAGCTATATGACAAAGCTCCCCCTAAACCCTTAAAAACTCTAAGTCGACGCATACCTATACCATCGACACATTTAGAAAATATCGAGTATGGTACGGACTTAGTGAATAGATCAGCTAAATTATCACATGACTTTGTTTGTTAGAGACTAATTTCTCCATTCACTTGAAGTTCATGTGGGTAAAAGAGTTTAGGTGTTATGTATTTAGTGACATTAGTGTTCACATAACCTCATTGCATCTGAGCAATGCAAGCTGCATTATTTTCATAGATAATAGTTGGTGAATTAATAGGTCCAATGTCACATGAGATTTGAATGTGGTTAATCACTCTATGTAGCCATGCACATTCACATGCGGCTTCATATAATGCTATGGTTTCGGAGTGATTTGAAGATGTCGCAATTAAAGTCTATTTAGAGGACTTCTATGATATTGCCATTTGTTCATGTAAAAACACGAATCCTGTTTGAGATTTACCATTATGGAGATCACTTAAGTTTTCAGCATCGACATAGCCAGTTATGTTGAGATCTTTGTTGTTCTGAAAGTAAGGACCTAGATCTATTGTGTATTTAAGAAATCTATAAATATCTTTAACTCCTTTCCAATGACGCATGGTTGGAGTGGTGCTGTATCTTGCTAGTAGATTTACTGCAAATGCAATATCGAGTCTTGTATTATTTGCAAGATACATAAGTGCTCCAATGGTACTTAGGTGTGGGTATTCAGAATTCAATACCTCTTCTCCTTCTTGGTATGGCCGAAATGGATCTGTATCCTTTTCTAAGGCTCTTACCACCATAGGAGTTTTAGATGGATAGGCTTTATCCATATTGAATTTCTCCAATACATTTTGGACATAAGCCGATTGATGTACGAGAATGCCCGAATGAAGGTGCTCCAGTTGTTAAACTAAGCAAACTTTAGTTTTACCTAAATCCTTCATCTCAAATTCCATTTTAGATGATTTCGAGCTTCATTAATGTCATGCTCAGTGCCAATGATATTTAAATCATCAACATATACTGAAATAATGCAAAATCCAATTAAATATTTTCAAATCAAGACACGAGGATAATCATCATTAGTAGAGTAGCCTTTGTTTAGAAGGAACTTCTTCAGTCGGTTATAACACATCTTTCTAGACCGTTTTAAACAATATAATGACTTGTTGAGCTTGACACAATACGTGTTGTGCCTACGTTGTCATTCAGTACAGGTATCCCATCAGGGACTTTTATGCATATTTCCGAATCAGTGACCCATATAAATATGTATTCACGACATCTATCAACTGCAAAGATAGATGCTTCTGTATTGCTAGTGATATAAGATATCGGAAAGTTATTCCATTCATTACATGCGAATATGTTTCATTGAAATCAATGTCGGGTCTCTGCGTGAACTCTTGTGCAACTAGCATTGCCTTGTATCTCACAACCTCATTGTAGTCATTCCATTTTCAGACGAAAACCCACTTGAACCCGTCAGGGTAGGTTCTAGGAGGCGTAGGTATTACATTATCGAATACCTATCTCTTTTTTAGTGAGTCAAGTTCTTCCTTGATAGCTTCCATCCATTTGATCCAGTTCGAGCGTTGTTTACACTCTGTCATGATCTTAAGATCAGGATCATTGAGAAGTTTAGCTATCTTGGCTGAAAAGCATGAGTTGACAACCGTTGTAGTACAGTCAAGTAATTCTTTGGAACTATTATAATTGATGGAAATTTCTTGTACCCCGTGAAACTCATCATGATTCCCCAACATGTGAGAATTAGGGTCTTCAGATCCTCTAGCATGCTCTATAGTGTGCACTTGAGGGCTGGATCTTAGATTTATCAAATCCAATTGGTGTCCACCAACATTTTGTTGACTTGCATTTACTTGATTTGAGGAAGAATTTGTCCTCATAGTCTTTAGACGCTTATTTGAAGCATCTTTCTCATGTATTGCCCTCCTCCTTTTTGGAGGTGGAGTGGTTTTTGTTGGTACCTCCACTCTACATGGCACATTAACATCAGGATTCAAAGATTTTGTTACACCTTTATAATTAGTAAACGCATCTGGTAGGTTACTAGCAATTTGCTCTAACTTAATAATTTTTTGGACTTGAAGTTCAGTCTTCTTTGTACGTGGATCAGAGATTAGGATGGATTTATCATCCCAATTAATTTCTCAGCTATCATTGATAAATCTATTATCTCCCCCTAAAGCTGAAAAATGATCCTCATTAAAAATACAATCAGCAAACCGGACCGTGAATAAATCAACCGTTAAAGGCTCCAAATATTTTAAGATAGATGGGGATGGAAATCCCATGTAGATCCCCAATTTTCTATGAGGGTCCATAGAGGTTCGCTTAGGTTGTAAAATTGGTGTGTACACTGCACACCCAAATTTCCGCGGATGGGAGATATTTAGTTGATCTCCACGCACAAGTTGGAGTGGGGAGGTGGTATGGTATGCAGTTGGTCGTAGTTGTAGAAGATCAGCAGCGTGTAAAACTGCATGACTCCAACATGATGTTGGTAAATTGCAACCTTGTAATAATGGCCTAGCTATGAGTTTAACTCTCTTTATGAGAGATTCTGCCAAACCATTTTTTGTGTACATATGGAACAGAGCGTTGTACTTCAATAACTTGATCCATACAATAATAATTGAAGGTTCGAGATAAAAATTCAGCAGCATTGCCCATACAAATACTTTTTATCCTATTCAGGATAATTTGCTTTTATCTAATAACATGTATCATAAATTTAGCGAAAGTATGGTTACGTGTAGATAATAAACACATGTGACACTATCTAGTAGATGTGTCAATTAATACCATGAAGTATCTAAAAGGACCATGCATAGGTTGTACGGGACCACAAATGTCTTATTGAATGCATTCAAGGAACTTTAAAGGTTCGTCATGGATCTTAAGCTGAGAAGACTGCAAGATCAACTTGCCAATAGCATATGAAGTGCACATAAATCATTAGGTTTTGAAACTTTTGCATTTTTTACTCATGGCCAGTGCAATTACCAATAACTTCCTGCATCATCTCTATTTTAGGATGGCCTAGGCGTGAATGTTAGGTCTTGAATGTTCAACATTCTAGAAAATCACCTTGTATGCAACATATGGTACGGGTTTGATGTATGTGCAATACAATCTATATGGAGTAGAATGAATTCTTTCTAGAACTTCATAGCCATATCCGGAATTATTAGAAATAAGAAGAAATTCTTCTTTGTTGTCTTCATGGGTACAAACATGTAACCTATTTTTCCGGGTATCTCTAAAACCTATGAGACTATGTGTGGAATCAGAATACCATAAAACATCCTCGATCATAACTTGTGTACCATTTGGAAACATTATAGTGGCTCGACCAGAGCCAACTATTGTTGCATCGCATCCAACAATGGTTAAAACATTTCCTGACCTTCTAGTTAGGTTCTAGAAATATTTTGTTTCCCTAAGTATAGAATTTGTGGTACAACTATCCACAAGGCACATTTCTTCTTCCATCTTAACTTCCCATGAGATCTAACAATTAAGAATTACAAAAATTCAAATAATTGCATAAAAACACATATTTAAAAATTAGAGTATTAAATAACTCTAATACAAAAGAACAAATATGTTCATCACAACACACTTTATTACATAGACTATTGTATTTATAAATTTCTGTGGTAAGCGATCTAGATTAGATCACTGAACATATCATTCTATTTATATTCTACCATAGCATTGTCCATGTTTATGTAGTCATCAACACTTAATGTTGGCACGTTGTTACTTGGATTCTCCACATCCTTGCTTGAACAACCGGCTTCAAATGTTGGCCTTGTCAGGATACTAAAGTGAGTTTCATACTCACTTCCTAATCCTTGAGCTTTCTTGTCTTTTCCCAGTGATTTCTAGTACAAGGCCACAAGATGTTTAGGAGTGCGACACTTGTCAACAGTATGCTTGAAAGTGTCACATGACTTAAACTGCACATTTCTCCCTTTGAAGGGAGTACCATCCTTTTTTATTATCTTTGAGAATTTCTTATTTTTCTGCCTATTACAGCGGCGTCTAGCA
Source organism: Tuctoria greenei (assembly GCA_036927565.1). NCBI lineage: Eukaryota > Viridiplantae > Streptophyta > Magnoliopsida > Poales > Poaceae > Tuctoria > Tuctoria greenei. The sequence continues at coordinate 3,611,503 of JAYESD010000010.1, forward strand.
GATCTACCATTCTTCTTAGGAGTTGAATCCTTAGAAGCATTAGCTTTCTTCTCATTATGATGAATTTTAGAAAGAGGAGCAGCCCAAACATGATGTTGGTGATGATTCTTAATAGTATGTTCATCATGCTTCTCCGGCTGAACTAAATCACGAATGAGGTCAGCATATTGCTGGTAGTTGCAAGCCTGATGTTGATGTTGTAAAACCCGATCTAAGGGGAGCATTATTTGAAGTGTCTTCTCAAATTTGTCCTCCTTTGATGGTTCTTTCTCACAAAACCTTAATTTGGCACAAACCTTATAAACAACATGATATAGTCTTTTATAGACTTAAAGTCTTGAAGACGGAGTTGAGTCCATTCATGATTGGCCTTTGACAATAAAATTGCCTTTTGTTGTTCATAACTGCCTTTTAATGCCACCCAAAGACTATCACATATTCCAACTTTACGTCGGGGTGAAGGTGGTTTCGAATGATATAAAGTGTCTGATACTTGTATGTATCCAGAAATGTTGTATCTCTTTCTGCAGGAGGAGTAAGTGCGGTTATGATCCACGAAAGCCAAGCTTATCTTGATGTCAAGAGCCCATGTAGGGTAGTTGTGACCATCAAGAGCAAGTTTTTCAAACTCGCGAGCCATTGCTTCCTACATATAAGAAATCAGAGATTTTATTAATAAAATCATCATGGTGGTGTCGTAATAAGTGTGTTAATCATAAAGTTAACACTTAAGAATATTCATTTATGTACAACCAATTGTAAAAATTAGCTTAACAAAAAGAATAAACCTAGATATATATCATAATTTAGCATAATTGATGAATATGATCTATACACTTTGTTTCATATGAAAATAGATGATTCTCATCATATTTGGCCAAATCATAAGAAATAGCTTAGTAGAGATGAATCAAATCATTTTATTTTATGTAATCACATTGCCAAATTATAAACCAGATTTTGGTTTAAAAATAGCATATCTTAAATTTATGAATATAGTGAACAAAATTATGTGTTTTGGGCCAAATTTTCTCAAAAATGGCCTGTATAAAGAAAATATAGATAGTGTGTCACTGAAAATATATATATATATATATATATATATATGGCCAAAATTTTAAAATTGGCCAAAATAGAATTTCTCATGACATTTGAAAAAATATAATATTTAAATGCAATATACACTTATCATATAAACACATATATTGATCACAAATATATTGCAAAAATTCATAAGATTACATAAATATTGCAGTATTTTAAAATAACTTCTAATTAAAATTTAAGATAAATTTAAAACTGCAAACTAATAAAACAGAAAAAAATAGAAAATAAAGAAACAGTGATGCGACCCAAGGGAGGGGCATGGCTCATGGGCGCAAGGCCCAGGCCAGCGCGGCCCAGCTAGCATTGGAAGCCGCAGCCCAGTGAGCGGCTTGGGCCAAACGGCAGCCTGGAGGCAAAAGGATACGAGGGGAGGGGTCAGAGGTTAGGCGATTAAGGTTACCCCGTAGCCGCAGCCACCTCATGCCCTCCGCCGTTTCTTTCCATCGCCGTAACATTCCATCACTGCTCCCTTGCTTACGCTTCTTGTGTACCCTTGCTGTCTGCTCCTCCGCCTTTCTTCCTCATCGACGCTGCAACCCCACTGTCGGTACCCTGCATACCGAGTACCCCTTGGTACCGTAAACAAAGTCATGGAGTTCCTATATCCAGGTGGCGGACGTCCGTTGGAGACACACATCCCACATATCGGATTTGCCTCCCTCCATACGGTGGCTCCGATGTTGCCACGTGTACAGAAGAGCCGGACATGTCTCCCTCGTTTGGGTAGCTCCGGTGCTGCCACATGTCCTACAGAGCCAGACCCGCCTCCCTCCTCAGGGAAGCTCCAGCTCTACCACGTGTCCAGTAGCACCGGACCTATCCTCCAGTAGAGGAAAGCTCCGGATCTTCCACATGTCACGTGCCCGAACCTAAGTCTGCAACGGGAAGACAGTGGGATCTCCAACAGCGCGAACATTCAAGGGCTATCAATTGGCCGTTACAAGATCTAGTTAACGCGTCATTAAAGCTATATTAATGATGCACGATCAGAGGACTATCAAGACCGGTAACGTTGCTATTAAGGCACGTTATCACGCTATTAACTACCCTTAACAGTATATATCATGTATAGGGCAGTGATTACAGCCAGGGCCACCTATCAGTCCAGGCCCACATTGTAACAGCCAGTCCCTGATATATAAATGGGTTAAGATGTATAGTAGAAAGGACAAGTCATCTAATATGCATCCAAGCTCAAACGCACTCATACTCATACAATCAACACACTTCCCGTGGAGTAGGAAATTATGCACATTAAACTCGCGGTGTTCACATCTTGTTCCTAATCTTGACTAGCGTCCCATCCCAATACGAACCTCCGTGGACTATTTCTTAGTAGTATCAGGAGAAGTGTCCTAGTTCACACTTCGACATTTGGCACACCAGGTAGGGGGGCTTTCAAGATTACAAGATGGTGAATTCTGCTACTGCTTCATCCAACGGATCGACTATGCAACCCATTGGGGGAAATCTCTCCAATGTGCAATAGCCGACCGACATTGTCTTTCCAGCGGGCGTTGCACTACTCCCACCACCCGCTCCAGCAGCCAGCGCTGGACAACAGGATGGCATATTTGCATCGGTCACTGCATCGACAAACAACCCGGAGAACGCACTGAATGCAGCAAGAACTCTACTCCAGCGTCCTCCAGTGCCGGGAGCTCCACGCGCCACGCTAGAACAATGGTGCGCAAATGTTGAGCATCTGGCTGCAGCTGCAACCAATGCGATCAGCAACCAAGGTCTGCCCCATGCAGGGCATGCACCTTTTTGGACCAGGACCTTGTCTGGTAGACTGGGTCCTCTGGCATCGCAGCTTAGGAGACGTGCACCCTCCTAGCAAGTGACGTCACTGCCTTCGAGGCTCACCATACTCACACGGCAACGAGGCTCCCGACTCAGGATCTCTGGTTAGAGCTCGACCGCTGCTACATGCGACAAGATGGTTGTGTTAATATCGAGCGTGCTCGTGAGAGGCAAATTGCTCAAGAAAAGCCTTCTCCTCTGGGAATTAGGGGCGGCTGTTCAGCCCTTGCCATGGATATCCGCATGGTCGAGTGGTCACCCAAGTTCCAGCCTCATCTGCCAGAGAAAAAACGATGGGACTGTCAACCCCATCAAATTTCTTCAAATATACTCCACCGCCATCATCGCGACTGGAGGCAATGAGGTTGTGATGGCGAACTACTTCCCTGTGGCTCTGACTGGGACTGCAAGGTCCTGGTTTATGAGCTTACCACCCGACTCCATCTATAGTTGGGCAGAACTCTGTCGTCAGTTCACTACCAACTTCGAGACTCCTTTCTATTTGCAGGAAGGGAAGCAAAAAGTCGACGAAGCTCCGTCTAATCAGGAGCTAGGCTTCCAAGATGCCAAGCAGACGTTAAAGGCAGTCTACAACATAGTCGACAATGATTCCGACATCTCTGACAATGAGCGTCGGAATACTCTCCATATGATGTAAGGAGGGTCCTGGGATATCACCTTCCGGCGCATCCTGAAGACTATGCATCGAGAGATGGCTGATGCTACTCGTACTGCCAAGGAGGAGCCATGTCGGAAGTAGATGGATACTTCTATCACCTTTAATGCTTCGGACTGTCTGAAGAACATGGTCGGAGCTAGACAATTGCTCCTGATGGTCTCCCTGACTATCAACAATATCCAGCTCTACCATGTCCTGGTGGATGGAGGCGCAACACTCAACCTCCTCAGCTTCGCAGCTTTTGTGAAGCTCCAAGTCAACCTCTCGGATCTTAGGCCCTCACGACCATTCTCTAGAGTAGGTCCGGGAGCCATCACGCTTCTTGGGTCAGTTACCCTGCCTGTGACCTTGGGGACTCGGAACAACTATAGGTCCGAGAAGCTGGTTTTTGATGTGGCACACATCAATCTCCCTTTCAACGCAATCCTAGCTAGGCAAGCCGTGTATAGGTTCATGGTTGTGGTCAACTACGGATACCTTGTGTTGAAGATGCCAACTCCTTCAAGCGTCCTACGGATCCGAGGGACCGCACTGCTGGGGTTACAGTGCTGGAAGAACTTCATGCACTTGCAATAGTGGAAGAAGAGGAATCTGGCAAGGAGCAAGCTCCTCAATCACCATCGAGTTCGCGCCAGCGCGACTCATCTTCTGCACCTTGTGTGTAACCAAGCGGCGACACCGACATTCCCATCAAAGTTGTCCAAATCGGTTCTGATGCCGCTCAGTCCACCCATATATCGGGAGGTCTAACCGACAAATAGGAACTCGCGCTCATCACTTTTCTCTGGGCAAATGTCGACGTGTTTGCATGGCAACCGTCGCAGATGCCTGGGATCCCTTGGGAGGTGATCGAGCACCATCTGAAGATATACCCCAACGCATGACCTATATAACAGAAGCCCTAGAAACAATCTGTTGAGCGGCAAAACTTCATCAAACAAGAAGTCAAAAAGTTGCACGACGCTGGATTCATCTGAAAGTTTCACCATCCACGATGGCTGGCAAACCCAGTTGTTGTACCAAAGGCTGGTGGGGAACTTCGGATGTGCATCGACTACACCACTTTAAATAAGGCTTGTCCAAAAGAACCCTTTCCACTACCACGAATAGATCAGATAGTGGATTCTACCTCCGGGTGTGAACTATTGTGTTTCTTAGACGCTTATTCTTGATATCACCAAATTCCAATGTCTAAGGAAGATGAAGAGCATACTACCTTCATCACAGTAAATGGGTTGTATTGTTATAGTGTCATGCCTTTTGGTCCTAAAAATGCTGCCTCAACTTTTGTGAGAGCCATACACAAAACTTTTGGGGAGCTGACTAGGGACCTGGTGGACCTATACGTCAATGACGTCGTCGTCAAGGTGAAGAACCAGGACTGACTCCTGGACAATCTTCAAGCCATTTTCAACAAACTATGCCTAACGCAAACGAAGCTCAACACGGAAAAGTGTGTCTTTGGGGTTTGTAACACCCTCATTTTCATGCATCATGCCTTGCATACATTCATATATGTGTCTAACATTGATCCACATAAAAAGGGACAAGTTTGAAATGATTTAGAAGCAAAACCGCACTTAAGAATTCTGAAAAGTGCGGACTAGTCCGATTTTAGTGCGGACTAGTCCGGTTTCTCTCTGACATCATTCGGACTTGTCCATTTTTGCTGCGGACTAGTCTATTTTTGCCTCTGGACACTTCCGGACTTGTCCGGCTTAATGCGGACTAGTCCGGAAAAATCTTTGAAAATCTGCTAAGTCCCTGGACTTGTCCGGACTAGTCCGGTGTTCCAGCGGACTTGTCCGTTTTCCTCTCTGACTAAAGTCAGACTTGTCTGATTTGAGGCCAGACTTGTTTGTTTTTCCCCTTGGATAAGTTCGGACTTGTCCGATATCCAGTACGGACTTGTCTGATTTCTCTGTGGACAACTTTGGACTAGTCTGGCCTTTTTTGGACTTGTCTGATATTTCGCGACTCCGAGTTGATCTTTTGTTTGACGACTTGTTTCTTGGGTTTCACATTAAGTGGGCCTAGGGACGTCGTGCCTAACTCTTTCAGAGCCCATGTGGCACTCTAAACCGACCTCTACTCATCTCAAACTCGAAATCCATCTAACCCTAGCCTCCATCTCTATATAAACAACCCCACCCCTTGGCTAGACATTTATTTGCCAATTTTCCACCCCACCTAAACCATAGTTCGTGGAGAGCCGCCACCAAGGAGGGAGGAGGAGATCCCAAGCAAGAAGAATAAGAGGAGGAGGAAAAAAAGAGGATCAATATCTCCATCGAGTTTCGTCCTTCATCACCAATTCATCTCCAAGTTCATCACCAACCCTAGATCGTTCAAGATCCAAGTGTTACCTCCAAGATTCTTGATTCATTGGAGTTCTAGATACATGGTATACCTTCTATTATCTTTTCCTTACGTGAATTTGACCCCAAATCTCCAAATTCACGTCGATCTAGAAAGCCCTAATATGCTGTTCTTGCGAAGTGCAGACTTGTCTAGTCCCTAGCGAACTAGTCTGATTTTTCTGGTTAAATTGTGTTGAGCTAATTCTAAAATTAGATCTAATCAACTTCAAACTTGTATAAACTTGTTAAAAGCTATTAGAACTAGTTAGGGATCATTAAAAGCAACTCGTTAACAAATTTCATCTTGCATTTGCATTAATCATGCATGTCATGCCATATTGAGTAATATTTGTGCACTTTTGATTGTGTTTCTTGTCTTGTATGTTCATTGTGCGGATTAGACGGATTTGCGCTAGAGAGTGCTATGGAGGATCTACAGCACCAAGTGTTCAAAGTCTTTGATCCTAATCAATCCCAAGAGCAAGGAAAGTGTCCTTGAAGCATATTGATCCCTTTTTAAAATAAATGTTTTGTTTGCAAACTGCATGCTTGTGTCAATTTGATGGGAATCCTATGATAGGAAGTTTACTAGCTCTGTTTAACCACCCTTGACACCTGGAATATATGGTAGAGAGTCGGGAAGGGCTTTTTACCTTTTTGCTTCGCTAAATTAATTGGGATGGGAAGACAACTATACCACTTAACTTAATTATGCATTTATGAGAATTGGTAAACATGAACTGGTTAATATGATATGGTAATGGGAGATCGAAGCAAGCCTAGTATGCGGATGGGTTGGATGTTATGGTGGTTTGCTTGCTTTAGATCTAAAGATTGGTTCATGCGAGAATAAGCCAGGATTACAGTGCCACCACGAGGCCAAGTATGAATGCGGCATAGCTGATTAATTAGGGCTTTGCTAGTGCCATTTGGACCATTAAGGATGCTCGGGGAAGAGGTAGTCGGATTGAGTTTGTTGATGATTGCTGGGACTACCCTGGGATCCGAATGGCTCAAGAGGGGGCCCTTGGTTGAAGATGTGCTCAGTCGGAGGCATCACCACCGGTGAAACCTCAGTGGGGTCTAAATAGGCTAGTAATCCTTTTGTAAAGGCTATTTTGTGATCTCTTGGCCACACACCAACGGAAGTGTGTAATGTGACCGATGGGTCATGGCCATAACGGAGGTTCTTAGTCGCTAATAGGTGATGAAATCACAAACATGGGGTAAAGTGGTATAAACTCTACAAAGTCTAATAAAACTATCATGATAGCCGTGCTCCCGGTTATGAGCTCCTGGATGACCTACATGATTAGAGGGAAACTTGGTATTGGGATGATTTTGGGATGGTTATGAATATGGCTGGTTATGAATTAAATTCTGGTATTGAATATGGACATTGGTATATGGATGATGAATATGGAATATGGATTCGTACTATGTTATTACTTATGGTTTATGATGGGATTACTTCACATACATGTAATATCTTGTTTTTCCAATGTTTTAATGTACTTTTCAACACTTAGCTATCATTATATTCGTCATTTGTATCAGCTACATGTCATACTTTCCACACTAGCTGAGTACGACATGTACTCACCCTTGCAATTCCCCCACCAACAGTTGCAGGTCAGGATTGGGAGTTTAACGATGATAATACGGAGTTCTAGGCCGTGTCTACCGTCAGCTTTGCCTGTGGAGTGTTGGAGCTACGCTATCCCTTTTGCTTAGGTTGCTTCATTAGATTATTTCCGATACATTAGTTGAATCTATCATTAATATTCATTAGAGCTTGTATTTGAGGATGTTATGAGTTCTGTAATAAAAGTACTTAATTAATATTGTTCTGTGGTAATTTTATGTATATCCTTTTGAGATTGCACTCGTGTATGTGTGTTGAACGTCCTGGGCACACATATGCGTTCACTTGGTTCATTTTCAGAACCGGGTGTCACAAATTGATATCAGAGCCACATGTTGACCGTATGGTGCAGCCTAGATAGAATGGACACTTTAGAGCACATAGGAGCACCAAGGAATCATCGTGTTTTTGTTTGGTGTGCTGTTTGCTACATTTTTTTTCTTGTGTGCTTAATAGAGGACTTTGGGATGCCTTAGCATTGCCATGTCCACGTAGGCTAGTGTAGCTAGTTTCTTAGTTTCATATCCCTTGATACATATAGTTGGGGACGCTTCTAAATTCTTATCTCTTGCTTTTCTCCAAATAGTGAGGACTGGCAATTAGAGGGATGCTAATGATGAGGAGGAAAACAATGGAGCACCTCAGAACAACAATGGACAAGGACCTGCTCATGGAGCTATCAACATTGATCATTTATTGGCTATGCAGAACCAGCTCATGTGGACCATGATTCAGACTATGGGACAGCTGCAGGCTGGTAACATCAACAATCAGCCCCACATGCCTCCACCGCCACCCCCACCTCCTCATAACCGACTGGGAGAGTTTATGAGGAATAGGACGCCAACCTTTGCTCAAGCTGCTGACGCTATGGATGCGGGTAATTGGTTGAAGTCCGTGGAGAAAAAGCTTGCTATAATCCAATGCATTGACCGGGAGAAAGTTATTTTTGCTTCTCATCAACTAGTTGGAGCAGTTGCGGATTGGTGGGATTCCTTATGCGATGCTCATGAGAACCAAGAGAGAATTACTTGGGCCAAATTCAAAGAGAGCTTTCGTTCTCATTATGTGCCGGAAGGACTCATGATTTTGAAGAGACAAGAATTTGAGAACTTGAGGCAAGGAAGATCGAGCGTGAGTGAATAGCTCAACAAATTCACTCAACTTTCAAGGTATGCACCTGAGGATGTGAGCCGGGACAGTCGGAAGCAATATCTGTTTATGAGGGGCCTTAACAATGAGATCTAAGTGCAATTGCTCAGATGTGACTATGCCAACTTCCAGAAGCTTGTGGACAAAGCAATCGTTGTGTAGAACAAGGTCCATGAGATGGAGCAAGACAACAAGAGGAAGGCGCCAAATCACATACAGCAAGAAGGAAGTAATGTGCGCCCTCGCTTTGTATTACCTAATGCACCTTATTTAAGCTCTTCTGCTCCTGTGCAATACCCTAGATATGCATCGCGCCCAACTCAGTTCGTGCAGCAATGCCCTGTCATGCAAGCACCTAGGCCTCCAATGCCTTATGCACCTCGTGCCAATTTTTCCGGTGCAAATGTTCAGAGCCAAGCTCGTCCCAATAATTCTGGTGGAGTAAAGAAGTGCTATACTTGTAGAGAAGCTGGACACTTTGCACATCGATGTCCCAAGTCAGGCCTTGGTCAAGGAAGCAATGCATCGAGGCAAAACCCAAGACCCAATGGAGGACAGTCGCAAGGAAACCGCAGACATCAGAATTTTGCTCGTGGTAACGTGAACCTTGTCTCTACGGAGGATGCTCAACAAGCGGATGACGTGGTGATTGGTATGTTTCTCGAAAACTCCAACCCGACGACTATGTTATTTGATTCTGGAGCATCGCATTCATTCATTGCATCGAAGTATGTTGCCAAGTATGGTTTGCCTATCTCTCATATGAAGTTTACTTTATTGGTCAAGTCTCCTGGAGGAGAGATAAGGACAAATATAGTATGTCCAAAAGTAAGCCTTAGAATAAGGGGGTAGACTTATTTGCCAACCTTATAGTTTGGGATTCTCAGGGATTAGACATTATACTTGGAATGGACCGGTTAAGGAAGCACAATGGAGTCATTGAGTGTGCCATGAAGACGGTGAAGTTGACCAATGAGGAAGAGATCATCGTAGAATTTGAAGCATCTCAACATGCATCGAAGCAATTGGAGTTGAATCACATGGATGGTGCTGCAATTAAGGAGATTCCAGTGGTGTGTGAATTTTTTGATGTGTTTCCGGATGAGTTGCCAGGTATGCCACCTGATCGAGATATTTAGTTTGTTATTGATTTAATACCTGAGACTGCACCTATAGCTAAGAGGCATATAGGATGCCTCTTATGGAATTAGCAGAGCTCAAGTAGAAGATTCAATAGCAACTAGAGAAAGGTTTTATTCGCCCAAGCTCTTCGCCTTGGGGAGCGCCCGTTCTATTTGTGGAAAAGAAGGATGGATCACAAAGGATGTGCGTGGATTACTGAGATCTCAATGAGGTGACCATCAAGAACAAGTACACCCTGCCACGCATAGAGGACTTGTTTGATCAGATGAAGGGTGCATGTGTTTTCTCCAAGATTGATTTGAGGTCGGGATACATTCAAATGAAGATTAGAACATCGGACATACCCAAGACAACTTTTAGAACACGATATGGATCATATGAGTACATTGTTATGTCGTTTGGATTGACCAATGCATCTGCATACTTTATGTACCTCATGAATAAGGTCTTCATGGAGTACTTGGATAAATTTGTCGTGGTGTTCATTGATGACATTATGATCTACTCGAAGATTGAGAAGGAGCATGAGGAACACTTGAGGCTTATGTTGCAGAAATTGAGGGATCATCAATTGTATGCCAAGTTCAACAAGTGCCAGTTTTGGTTGAGAGAAGTATCGTTTTTGGGTCATATAATTTCATGAGGAGGAGTTTCGGTTGACCCCGGAAAGGTAAGGGACGTGTTGAAGTGAGAACCACCGCAAAACCTCAAGGAAATAAGGAGTTTTCTTCGGATGGCTGGGTATTACCGTCGACTCATCAAGGAATTTTCCAAGATAGCCAAGCCAACGACGGAGTTTCTAGTGAAGGGGAAACCTTTCCAATGGACTCTAGCTTGTCAAGAGAGTTTTGAGGAGTTAAAGAAGAGGTTGACAACAGCCCCAGTTTTGACATTGTCGGATGTGAGCAAAAGTTTCGATATATATTGTGATTCATCAAGACAGGGACTTGGATGCATGTTTATGCAAGAAGGTCAAGTGGTTGCGTATGCATCGAGGAAATTGAAGAAACATGAGCAGAATTATCCAACTCATGATTTGGAACTTGCAGCCGTGGTTCATGCACTAAAAATTTGGAGACATTATATCCTTGTACATAGGTGTGAAATTTACACGGATCACAAGAGTCTTAAGTATATTTTCACACAAACGGATCTGAATTTGAGGCAACGAAGATGGTTGGAGCTCATCAAGGATTATGATTTTGGAATCAATTATCATCCAGGAAAAGCCAATGTAGTGGCTGATGCTTTGAGTAGGAAGGGAATAAGTCATCAAATCACGGTTCGAAAGTTACCATCCGAGTTATGCAAGGAGTTTGAACGGTTGAACCTCGGATTTGTAAATGAGATGGAGATGATGGAATTAAACCCAACCTTAGAGCAAGAATTTCGGGAAGGTCAAACTAAGGAGTAGGAAATTCAAGAAATCAATAAAAGGACCCAAGAGGGAAGAGAATTCAGGTTTGATGAGGACGAACATGGTACCCTATGGCTTGGTAAGAGGATTGTTGTGCCTAATGTGAAGCATATCCGGGAGACAATACTGAAGGAGGCACATGACTCGCCATACTCGATTCACCCCAGCTGTACGAAGATGTAAAAAGACTTGAAGACATGTTATTGGTGGGCTAGCATGAAGAAGGACATAGCTGAATACGTAGCATTGTGTGATGTGTGCCAACGAGTCAAGGCGGAACATCAAAGACCAGCTGGATTATTGCAACCATTGAAGATTCCGGAATGGAGGTGGGAAGAGATCGGTATGGACTTTATAGTTGGTCTACCGCGTACCCAGTCCGGGTATGACTCAATTTGGGTAATTGTGGATCGACTGACTAAGTCAGCTCATTTTATTCCTGTCAAGACCACCTATACCTCCGCGAAGCTAGCAGAATTGTATATGGAGCATATTGTGTGTCGACATGGGGTTCCAAAGAAGATAGTCTCGGATAGAGGATCTCAATTTACCTCCAGGTTTTGGCAAAAATTGCACGAAGCTTTGGGAACAAGGTTAAATTTTAGTTCAGCATATCACCCTCAAACGGATGGACAAACTGAGAGGACCAATCAGATTTTAGAGGATATGTTAAGATCTTGTTCTTTGAAGCATGGGAAAAGTTGGGACAAGAGCTTGCCATATGCAGAGTTTTCATACAACAATAGTTACCAAGCAAGTTTGAAGATGTCATCATACAAAGCACTATATGGAAGGAAATGTAGGACACCATTATTCTATATTAAGACAGGAGAAACTCAAGTATTTGGTCCGGACGTGTTGCTAGAAGATGAGAAGCAGGTCCAAATAATTCGTGAGAACTTGAGGCCTACTCAATCAAGTCAAAAAGGCTATGCAGATAATAGGAGAAGGAAACTAGCCTTTGAAGTGGGAGACTTTGTTTACCTCAAGGTGTCACCGATGGGAGGTCATAAGAGGTTTAACATAAGAGGTAAGCTAGCACCTCGCTATATTGGACCGTTCAATATTTTGGACAAGAGGGGAGAGGTAGCCTATAAGTTGGAGATGCCAACTCATCTTTCAGATGTTCATGATGTGTTTCATGTTTCCCGACTCAAGAAGTGTTTAAGGGTACCGTAAGAACAAGTGCCAATGGAAGAATTGGAACTAGAGGAAGATTTTACTTATGCCGAGCAACCGATCAAAATCTTGGAAACTAAGGAAAGGGTCACAAGGAACAAGGTCATCAGATGGTGCAAGGTTCAATGGAAGCATCATACAGAATCGGAAGCAACAAGGGAACATGAGGATGATCTCAATAAGGATTTTCCCTATCTCTTCTCTTTCGCATCGAATATCGAGGGCGAGATTCATTTTAAAGGGGGTAGGTTTGTAACACCCTCGTTTTTATGCATCATGCCTTGCATATATTCATATATGTGTCTAACATTAATCCGCATAAAAAGGGACAAGTTTAAAATGATTTAGAAGCAAAACCGCACTTAAGAATTCTGGAAAGTGCGGACTAGTCCGATTTTGGTGCGGACTAGTCCGATTTCTCTCTGACCTCATTCGGACTTGTCTGCTTTTGCTGCGGACTAGTCTATTTTTGCCTTTGGACACTTTCGGACTTGTCCGACTTAGTGCGGACTAGTCCGGTGTTCCAAAAATCCTAGAAAATCCGCTAAGTCCTTGGACTTGTCCGGACTAGTTCGGTGTTCCAGCAGACTTGTCCATTTTCCTCTCTGACTAAAGTTGGACTAGTCCGATTTTAGGCCAGACTTGTCTGTTTTCCCCCTCTGGATAAGTTTGGACTTGTCCAATATCCAGTACGGACTTGTCCGATTTCTCTCTGGACAACTTCGGACTAGTCCGACCTTTTTTGAACTTGTCCGATATTTCGCGACTCCGAGTTGATCTTTTGTTTTACGACTTGTTTCTTGGGTTTCACATTAAGTGGGCCTAGGGAAGTCGTGCCTAACTCTTTTAGAGCCCATGTGGGACTCTAAACCGACCTCTACTCATCTGAAACTCGAAATCCATCTAACCCTAGCCTCCACCTTTATATAAACAACCCCACCCCTTGGCTTGACATCTATTTGCCACTTTTCCACCCCACCCAAACCCTAGTTCGTGGAGAGCCGCCACCAAGGAGGGAGGAGGAGATCCCAAGCAAGAAGAAGAGGAGGAGAAAATGAAAGAGGATCAAGATCTCCATCAAGTTTCGTCCTTCATCACCAATTCATCTCCAAGTTCGTCACCAACCCTAGATCGTTCAAGATCCAAGTGTCACCTCCAAGATCCTTGATTCATTGGAGTTCTAGATACCTGGTATACCTTCTATTCTCTTTTCCTTACGTGAATTTGACCCCAAATATCCAAATTCATGTCAATATAGAAAACCCTAATCTGATGTTCTTGTGAAGTGCGGACTTGTCCAGTCCCTAGCGGACTAGTATGATTTTCCTAGTTAAATTTTGTTGAGCTAATTCTAAAATTAGATCTAATCAACTCCAAACATGTATAAACTTGTTAAAATCTTTGAGAACTAGGTAGGGATCATTAAAAGCAACTCGTTAACAAATTCCATCTTGCATTTGCATTAATCATGCATGTCATGCCATATTGAGTAATATTTGTGCACTTTTTGATTGTGTTTCTTGTCTTGTATGTTCATTGTGCGGATTAGACGGATTTGCACTAGAGAGTGCCGCGGAGGATCTACAGCACCAAGAGTTAGTAGTCTTTGATCCTAATCAATCCCAAGAGAAAGGCAAGTGTCCTTGAAGCATATTGATCTTGTTTTAAAATAAATGTTTTGTTTGAAAACTGCATGCTTGTGTCAATTTGATGGGAGTCCTATAATAGGAAGTTTACTAGCTTTGTTTAACCATCCTTGTCACCTGGAATATATGGTAGAGAGTCGGGAAGGGCTTTTTACCTTTTTGCTTCGCTAAATTAATTGGGATGGGAAGACAAATATACCACTTAACTTAATTATGCATTTATGAAAATTGGTAAACATGAACTGGTTAATATGATATGGTAATGAGAGATCTAAGCAAGCCTGGTATGCGGATGGGTTGGATGTTATGGTGGTTTGCTTGCTTTAGATATAAGGACTGGTTCATGCAGGAATAAGCCAGGATTACAGTGCCACCACGAGGCCAAGTATGGGTGCGGCGTAGCTGATTAATTAGGGCTTCGCTAGTGCTATTTTGACCATTAAGGATGCTCGGGGAAGGGTTAGTTGGATTGGGTTTGTTGATGATTGGGGGACTACCCTGGGATCTGAATAGCTCAAGAGAGGGCCCTTGGTTGAAGATGTGCTCAGTGGGAGGCATCGCCACTGGTGAAACCTCAGTGGGGTCTAAATAGGCCAATAATCCTTTTGTAAAGGCTATTTTGTGATCTCTTGGCCACACACCAACGGAAGTGTGTAATGTGACTGACGGGTCATGGGCATAACGGAGGTTCTTAGTCACTGAAGGGTGATGAAATCACAAACACGTGGGTAAAGTGGTACAAGCTCTGCAGAGTCTAATAAAACTATCATGATAGCCGTGCTCCTGGTTATGAGCGCCTGGATGACCAACAAGATTAGAGGGAAACTTGATATTGGGATGATTTTGGGATGGTTATGAATATGGCTGGTTATGAATTAAATTCTAGTATCGAATATGGGCATTGGTATATGGATGATGGATATGGAATATGAACTGGTACTATGTTATTACTTATGGTTTATGATGGGATTACTTCACATACATGTAATATCTTGCTTTTCAAATGTTTTAATGTACTTTTCAGCACTTAGCCATCATTATATTAATCATTTGTATCAGCTACATGTCATACTTTCCACACTTTCCGAGTACGACATGTACTCACCCTTGCAATTCTCCCACCAATAGTTGCAGGTCAAGATTGGGAGTTTAACGATGATAATGTGGAGTTCTAGGCCGTGTCTACTGTCAGCTTTGCCTGTGGACTGTTGGAGCTGCGCTATCCCTTTTGTTTACGTTGCTTCATTAGATTATTTCCACTACATTAGTTGAATCTATCATTAATATTCATTAGAGCTTGTATTTGAGGATGTTATGAGTTCTATAATAAAAGTACTTAATTAATATTGTTCTGTGGTAATTTTCTGTATATCCTTTTGTGATTGCACTCGTGTATGTGTGTTGAACGTCCTGGGCACACATATGCATTCACTTGGTTCATTTTCGAAACCGGATGTCACAGATTGGTATCAGAGCCACAGGTTGACCGTAAGATGCAGCCCAGATAGAATGGACACTCTAGAGCACATAGGAGCACCCAAGAATCATCGTGTTTTTGTTTGGTGTGTTGTTTTCTACATATGGTTTGCTTGTGTGCTTAATAGTGGATTTTGGGATGATTTAACATTGCCATGTCCACGTAGGCTAGTGTAGCTAGTTGCTTAGTTTCATATCCCTTGATGCATATAGTTCGGGACGTTTCTAAATTCTTATCTCTTGCTTTTCTCCAGATGGTGAGGACCCGCAATCAGAGGGATGCTAATGATGAGGAGGAGAGCAATGGAGCACCTCAAAACAACAATGGACAAGGACCTGCTCATAGAGCTATCAACATTGAGCAGCTATGGGCTATGCAGAACCAGCTCATGCAGAACATGATTCAGACGATGGGACAGCTGCAGGCTGGTAACATCAACAATCAGCCCCACATGCCTCCACCGCCACCCCCGCCTCCTCATAATCGGCTGCGAGAGTTTATGAGGACTAGACCGTCAACCTTTGCTTAAGCTGCTGACCCTATGGATGCGGATGATTGGTTGAAGTCTGTGGAGAAAAAGCTTGCTATTATCCAATGCAATGACCGGGAGAAAGTGCTTTTTGCTTCTCATCAACTAGTTGAAGCAGCTGCGCATTGGTGGGATTCCTTATGCAATGCTCATGAGAATCAAGAGAGAATTACTTGAG
This sequence comes from Tuctoria greenei, assembly GCA_036927565.1. Classification (NCBI taxonomy): domain Eukaryota; kingdom Viridiplantae; phylum Streptophyta; class Magnoliopsida; order Poales; family Poaceae; genus Tuctoria; species Tuctoria greenei. The sequence goes on from JAYESD010000010.1 coordinate 3,627,821, forward strand.
CTGAATTCAAAGAGAGCTTCCGTTCTCATTATGTCCCGGAAGGAGTCATGATTTTGAAGAGGCAAGAATTTGAGAACTTGAGGCAAGGAAGATCGAGCGTGGGTGAATACCTCGACAAATTCACTCAACTTCCAAAATATGTGCCTGAGGATGTGAGTCGGGACAGCCGGAAGCAATATCTGTTTATGAGGGGCCTTAACAATGAGATCCAAGTGCAATTGCTCCACTGTGACTATGCCAACTTCTAGAAGCTTGTGGACAAAGCAATCGTTGTGGAGAACAAGGTCCGTGAGATGGAGCAAGACAACAAGAAGAAGGCGCCATATCACGTACAGCAGCACGGAAGTAATGTGCGCCCTCGCTTTGCATTACCTAATGCGCCTTATTTCAGCTCTTTTGCTCCTGTGCAATGCCCTGGATATGCACCGCGCCCAACTCAGTTCGTGCAGCAACGCCCTGTCATGCAAGCACCTAGGCCTCCAATGCCTTATGCACCTCGTGCCAATTTTCCTGGTGCAAATGTTCAGAACCAAGCTCGTCCCAATAATTTTGGTGGAGTAAAGAAGTGCTATACTTGTGGAGAAGTTGGACACTTTGCATATCAATGTCCCAAGTCAAGCCTTGGTCAAGGAAGCAATGCGCCGAGGCAAAACCCAAGACCCAATGGAGGACAACCGCAAGGAAACCGCGGACAGCTGAATTTTGCTCGTGGCAACGTTAACCCAAGAGTATTCCCAAGGGTATCGTATTTATCCCAAAGGAAGGCAATGGAATAAAGTAAACAATACTCTTATGATCAAGCTATGGGATACTAATCAATTATCTAGACAGGGGTAAAAACAAGGATTCTGCCTTGTTGCAACGATTGTACTGCAACGAATACTAAATTGTTGCAGTAAGCTTGGTCTTTTGCCACAATTCACTAGTTCGTGGCATTAGCATCTATCGCCACGGAACACGATCGTTGCATTAGAAGTTGTTGCCACGATTCACTAGTTTGTGGCATTAGTATCTATCGCCACGTAACACGATCGTTGCATTAGGATTGGTTGCCATGATTCACTAGTTCGTGGCATTGAGATCTATCGTCACGAATCTGTTGCCACGATTCATTAGTTCGTGGCATTAGCATCTATCGCCACAGAACATGATCGTTGCATTAGGATCTGTTGCTATGATTCAATAGTTCATGGCATTAGGATCTATCACCACGAATCTGTTGCCACGATTCACTAGTTCCTGGCGTTAGCATCTATCACCACGGAACACAATCGTTGCATTAGGGTATGTTGCCATGATTCACTAGTTCGTGGTGTTAGCATCTATCGCCACAGAACACAATCATTGCATTAGGAACTTTTGCCACACTTCACCAGTTCGTGGCGATAGGATCTATCGCCACGAAACACAATTGTGCATTAGGATTTGTTGCCATGAAATACAGGTTGGTGCCGTTAGGATCTATCACCATGGAACAGAATCGTTGCATTAGGAACTTTTGCCACGATTCACCAGTTCATGGCGTTAGGATCTATCGCCACGAAACACAAACATTGCATTAGGAACTTTTGCACGATTCACCAGTTTATGACATTAGGATCTATCGCCATGAAACACAAACGTTGCATTAGGAACTTTTGCCATGATTCACCAGTTCGTGGCGATAGGATCTATAGCCACAAAACACTATCGTTGTATTAGGATCTGTTGCCACGAATTATCGGTTCATGGCATTAGGATCTATCGCCACGGAATAGAATCGTTGCATTAGGAACTTTTTCCACGATTCACCAGTTTGTGGCGTTATGATCTATCGCCACGAAACACGATCGTTGCATTAGGAACTTTTGCCACGTTTCACCAGTTTGTGGCGTTAGGATCTATTGCCCCAGAACAAAATTGTTGCATTATGATATGTTGCCACGATTCACCAGATCGTGGCGTTAGGATCTATCGCCACAAAAACACAATCGTTGCATTCAGAACTTTTGCCACGATTCACCAGTTCGTTGCGATAGGATCTATTGTCACAGAACACAATCGTTGCATTAGGAACTTTCGCCACGGTTCACCAGTTCGTGGCATTAGGATCTATCGCCACGGAACACAATCGTTGCATTACAAACTTTTGCCACAATTCACCAGTTTGTGGCGTTAGGATCTATTGTCACAGAACACAATCGTTGCATTATGAACTTTTGCCACGATTCACCACGATTCAATATCGGCTTGCTTCTAAGCTTGCTACTAAATAGAATAGCGGCTTCTATCTTTTCAAAAAAATCAAATAGTTCACATACAGCTAGCTCACACAGTACTTATATAAAAAAATCATCATCTTCACTGTACCCCAATATTGGAGGTACAATACCATCATTGATATATGTATCATCGTCATCATCGTCGTCGTCATCATCTTCATTTTATGATAGAACTCTATGTGTCTTAAACTAATCACATGTTCTCATTTGAGGAGCAAAAGTATCACCAGTTGCTCCCTCAATGGCATACCTATCCTATGCAGTCCTATCCTCATTTATATCAGTAAGTCGTCGATCATCAAATGTCTCAGCCTCCATCGTCTCAGTGACATTATTTTTACTATCTCCAGGGGGCATGGCAAAAAGGTTTCGTGGCTTTGTTTTAACAACTGTAGCTCATTTAGGTTGCTTCACACTTCGAACGTAAAAAACTTGTTCTGCTTGGGTGGCTAAAATGTAAGGCTCATACTTAAATTGAGAAAGAGTAGTGTCAACATCTATCATTCCGTATCAATCCATTTTGTAGCCTCTGCTTTGGCTCTGACCGGAACGAGGCCAATCAAACCAGTCACATTCAAATAACAGAACCTCTTGATTTTTTTTTCAAAATCAACAGAAATCATTTTCTTGATTACTCCATACCACTCATGATCACCATCCCGAACAACAACACCACTGTTTTTCCTCCGTAAATCTTTTTCCACCTCTGCTGTTTGAAAGAAGAAGCTATTTATGCATGATCGAGTAAAAAAATGTGTCCGACGATCGGGTCCTCTAGATAATGCATACAAATAATAGGTTACTTTGCCTTCTTTGTGTAATATCGTAATCTATACACATTAGTATAAAAGGGGTCATCGATAAACCAACTTCAGAACACATATTTGTTCAATATTTCATCAAAGTGAAAACTTGCATGTACTTACTCGTTTCTGAAACCAATAAACAAACTCATCTCTATGACGCTTTTCAACATCACGAGAATGAATCTTTTTCAGCTCTTCAAAATGCTCACTAAAAGGTTAGAAATTTAAATTAGCCATATACAATAAGCATGATCCTATATAGTATAGAACATCTGAGTTATACGTACTTGATCCATGGAGCAACCTCTTCAACATTAGAAATAATATAATGTCTGATATTATGTAGTTCCACCATAGTAAGTTGGCCCCATTTAAACCCTTTTTTAGAATTATAAACTTCTGTAAATATATTAGACTCGAGAGAAGGTTCATTCCTAGCTGCAGCTTTGTGACATTCTGGCCTATTAAGCTTGGTGCTGATGTTATCCAAAAACTGACTACAAAAGGTCATACACTCTTCCATAATATATCCCTCAGCTATAGAACCCTCCGGGTGAGCTCTATTACATACATACCTCTTCAATGTACCAAGGTACCTCTCAATTGGATACATCTATCTGTAAGAAACAGGTCCACCCAAGCGAGCTTCTTCGGCAAGATGGATTGGAAGATGTACCATGATATCAAAGAAAGCGGGAGGAAGCAACATCTCAAGCTTACAAATTGTTTTAGGAAATTGTTTGATCATCTTATCCAAATCTGGTTCTGCCAATTCTTTAGAACAAATTCCAAAAAAGAATCTGCTAAACTCGATTAAAGGTGCAACAACTTTTTTAGGCAATATGTCATGTATTGCAATAAGAAGGAGCTTCCGAAATATAATATGGCAGTCATGAGTTTTTAGACCTGATACCTTACGTGCTATTATGTCCACACATCTCTTGATGTTTGAGGCATAACCATCCCCAAAAACTTGCACAAGGTGGTCTTCTGTTCTTTATGCAAAGTATATGATGCTGATGGACAATCATACTTTCATACCCACCGGATGTTGCTTTGGTCGTATACCCATTTCCTACATATCAAGACGAGCTTGTAGACTATCTTTTGTTTTACCATCCATATGAAGCAATGTCCCCAATATGCTATCACAATTTTTTTTCTCAATGTGCATGACATCCAAGTTATGCCTTATTAGCAATGTCGTCCAATACGGGAGCTGACAAAACATACTTTTCTTCTTCCTGCTATGCCACCTATCTTCCTCAGTGCTCTTTATCTTATTATTCGTATGTCCAAAACTCACTTGATCAAAAGTCTCATATTGTTTGAGTACTTTGTGACCAGAGAGTGATATTTAAGCCTCTCTATTCTCTATCTTGTTGTTGAAAGAAGCTTTGTCTCGACGCCACCTGTGATTCTGAGGTAGGAAACGACGATGACCCATGTAGCAATACTTTTGTCCATGTTTCAACCACAAGGCGTCTGTGTTTACATGGCAGTATGGGCATGCTATCTTACCTTTTGTGCTCCATCTACATAGCATTGCATATGCTGGAAAATCATTTATTGTCCATAATATAGAAGCTCGCATGAGAAATGTCTCTTTCTTTGAACCATCATATGTTTCAACACCATCAGACCATATTTTAGTAGCTCATCAATCAAAGGCTGCATATGCACATCAAAGTTGTTTCCAGGTGACTTTGGCCCAGGAATTATCATTGACATCAACCAATAAGGCTGCTTCATACACAACCAAGGTGGTAGATTATAAGGGATTAGAATCACATGCCATGTACTGTAAAAAACATTTATTACTCCAAAAGGATTGAAACCATCAGATGCTAGCCCAAGTATTATGTTGCGAGGATCAGATGAGAAATTTGGGTGAATGCTATCAAAATTCTTCCATGCTTTTGAATCTGTAGGATGGCGTAATATTCCATCATCAATACGTTCTTCTTTATGCCAGCACATGTTTGATGTTGTTGATTCTGCCATATAAAACCTTTGAAGACGGGGAATAAGAGGGAAGTATCGTAGAATCTTGCGTGCTACAAGCTTCTTGGCTTTCCCAAAAGGTAAAGCCTCTCTTGCATCCCCACCAGTACTATTTTTTCATCTTAATTCACCACATTTTGGGCATCCATCCAGCAGAAAATAGTCCTTCCGAAATAACACACAATCATTGACACATGCATCGATCTTTTTGTAGCTTAGCCCGAGGCCATGAACAACCTTCTGAACTTTATCAAGTGTATTAGGAATGCAATGGCCCTCTGGAAGCGCATATAAGAATAGTTCAAGGATCAACTCACACGCTTTTTTGCTCAAACCAGTTAGACACTTTATCTGGTACAACCTGACAATGAAGGATAATTGGGTCACCTTCTCACAACCTGAATACAACTCCTTTTTGGCATCATTTAATAAGTCATAGAATGTCTTTGCACACCCAGTTGGCTCCTGCTGGTTTACAGCATTTTCTGGATCATCAACATCTGCTAAAGTACCACCATGATCAAAGCCTCTAAGTAGACTGGACAACATATTTTCCATAGCAGTATCATTAGAAATTATCTCCTCATTATTTGTTGATTGCTCAGCAATATTTTTCTTAACTCGTTTTTCTCCATGGTCTACCCAACAAGTATAATCAAATGACATCCCATTACGAAGCAAGTGAATATGAACTTCCTTGCGTTTCCCGTGGCCAATATTACGACATTTCGTGCAAGGACAAGGATTAAATTCTTTGTCACGAGTGCCCTGGAATGCTAATTTTTAAAAATGACTTCATTCCATCTTGCCACTCCTTCGTACGTCTGTCTTTTCCCATCCATGTCTTATCTTCTGACATCGCTTCCTACAATTCAATCAGTGTATCCGTAAGAGGATAGAACTACAATAACATTATGTGAGCAATTGTACCTAGCGCTGTTGCTCCTCCATGTGCAGCGGCCGGCGGATGCTCCTCCACGCCGGTGGATGGCGGATGCTCTTCCAAAAGCGTGGCGGTCGGCGGATGCTCCTCCAAGAGCGTGGCGACCGTCGAATGCTCCTCCAGGCACGTTTTGTACAATCGGGAGAGGGGCCATTGTGGATCGGAGGGTCCGGCGGGGAGGCAGCCAGGACAAAGGGTACGTGAAGCTATCAGAGTAAGTCCAGCACTGCGCTAGGCCGCTTGATATTTGTGGGCTAAAACTGCGTTGAGTCACTTTGTATTCATGGGTCGAAACTGCGCTGGGACGCTTGGTGTTCGTCCCCATGACACGTGAGCCCATCTACGGTCGCGCATCTGGCTCTAGCAATTTGTTATCTAAATAAGTTAATGTAGCAATGGGGGTGGTATTTCGATCAAAATAAAGCATATGCATAAAATCTCTTGAACCACAACAACACAGTGATATAAACAAGGATTAAATACTACCAAGGTGGGCCTCACCTTTGACCTGCCGGATATACTCGACGGTGTCGCGGGCCCAGCAGTCGGCGTCATAGCGGAGCATGGCGAGGACGTAGGCCGCCAGCATGTGACCGTTCGAAGCCGCCTGGACAAGGAACTGGGTGCCTGGCTGCGCGCGGCTGTCCATGAAGACGAGGTCGAACCCGGTGACGTAGCACGCATGAGGGTTGTCGACGATTGGCAGGCGCTCCACGAGGGCGTCGTAGCTCCCGTTAAGCTTCCATATGCTCTCCCGCTCCAGCACCACTCGCCTGCCCACGGCACGATCCTGACACGCCGCGTGCATGGCCTTGCAGGTGGCGCGCAGACTGGAGAGGTCGTCCATGGACTGCGGGGAGGTTGCGGCGACCCACCCTGCGATCAGGACCGCAATATCGTGTGGCAAGGGGAACTCCATGGGCTTCGAAGGGAACCAGTGAGGGCACACATGACAGAGACGAAGAGGAAGAGTACGCGCGGAGAAGAGGATGGCCTACGTGTGTTGCGGAGAAGAGGATGGTGTGTCTTTATTTCCCTCCGTCCCCGCACAAATGGGTAGCCCAACACCAAAGCACTCCAGGTCATTGGCGTCCTTTGAACCTCCTCCATTCTATCGCTGCCAATGCCGGTGAAACTGGAGGCGGCATCCACACCTCCTCCACCCCCGTCTCTGCCCGCGGCGCTCGCACCTCTTCCGTCCGACTATGATGAGACTGTCTGCCTCATCGAGAAACACATCGACAAACTCAATGACAAGCTTAAGGATGTCACCGACAACCTGTTCGCCACCGACGTGCAAGCAAAAGCACTCGACAAAATGGCGCAGGATGTATTTGACAATACATCTCACTTTTGTCACCGACTGGGACATGGGATCCTTCCCCACCACACCACCATGGACTCCACCGGCTACTACATCTTCGGGGTAGGCTTTGTGGCCACTCGTCTCGACTGCCTCTACGAGATGATCGGTGAGGAGGCTGGGGTGGATTTTCACGAGCAACTGTTGAACGCCGTCGGTCGGAAGAAGTTTGATCTGGTGTTGGAGGATGCTCCGCCGACAGTTGCGGTGGAGGCGGAGGTGCCGTCGGTAGATGCAGAGGTAGCGGCGGAGGAGGTGGACAAGTCCTCCTCTGAGTAGAGTAGGATCAGTAGTAGTTTTTTCTTTTGTTTTCTATGTGTTGTTTTCTTGTTTGTAATATATGTGTTGTTTTTATGTTAATGAAAAATGTCTTTTATTTTATGTTCATGAACAATGTGTCCTACAGTACATGCATTAACGAAAAACTCCTCCTTTATCAAAAAACATCGCATATGGAAAATTAACACATTAGTAATATTATATTTAATAAATATTAAACACATTAGGACGTACGTAGTAGAATTATATTTCAAAAAATTATGAAAAATAAAAACCTAGACCGTGTAACTGTACATCGCATCTGGATGATGCAAATACTAATTAATTTCATTTCTTTTCTCTTTACCAGCTGTCATCGTGCCCCCCACCCCCCCATCGGCCTGGCCCTAGGCAGTAGCCCCTCCCGCCTAGGTCCAGAGCCGGGCCTACCTTTAAGACCATCCACAGTGGTTCACGGTAAGGCAGTGTTTGGGAGCACGATATTTCAATAGTAAAGTTTTGGAAACTACAGATTTTACAATGACATGGCAATACCAAAGTATATCAATACCACAGTTTTGTAATACCACGGTTTTGCAATACATAGGACTGTTTGGAAGCAAAGTAGCAAGCATCAAAAGCAAGCAAGCAGAGAAAAACTTTGGTTCGGACCAAACTTTTTTATACCCCAAAAATACCATAGTATAGACAAAACTGTGGTTTTAAATATAGAGTTTTTGAGTTGTTTGCCAAACACCATTCTATAAAAAATACCACAGTAATCTCAAAAAACTCCAAAAATACCGTGTTCCCAAACATAGCCTAAAGCTTACTGGACTGCGGCCTGCGGATCAGATGGTCTTATATCTTAACCCTTGGTGTGGAAATCGAATTCTCTGTGGCCCTGCCGCACAGCCGTCTCTGTGCGACCCTGCCCAAATGGTTGCCACGTACGTTCACGCTCTGAATCTTATAGCCATACAGCTAAGGGCGCACTGCACGGTTCCCACGACTGTGCCACCCTGCCCTGATGATTGCCACGTACGCAAACGCACCAAATCTTGCAGCGCGCACGGGCTCACGAACTCCACGTCCCAAACTTGCTCAGCGATCCGAATAACTCGACGCTCGGCATGCACGATCCATCGTCATGCGCACGAGCACGACACGGCCAAAAAGATATGTGTTTGGTTGCATGTCTTGGATTGAATTGACTTGGATTAATTAGATGGTCCAGTCATGTGTTATTTGTTTCACGGTCAGACGGACAAGGTGATCCAGGTTTGAGGAATATAAAATATTCCTCACAGATGCTAGATGAGATGGTCCAGGATATTTGGTTGGATGTGAGACCATCCACCTTATCTAATTATGCTTCTTAGTAATGTAATTAGTGATAATTAACTTGTTTATTATTGATTAATAATTACAATTATGATCTTAACATTAATATTTGCTAGTAATATGATAATTAGAATATAAATAATTAATATTATGAAATTCTCAACTTAGATGATTCAATAATCCACTCAAGTTTCATCCAACCTACCAAACAAAAAATTTGATCGTCCAGTCCATCCAACCAAACATTAATTTGGATGATCCAATATATAAAGAAATGGATGATCCTATATCTCCAATCCAACTTCGATGTCAAACCAAACGCAATTGATGACTTAGCACTTTGTCACATGTCACTAGAGTGTACGCACAAATACACAGCCTCAACACCGGGTTTAGGGTGCATCATGTGGACTAACCACATGACCCGCCCAAACACTCTCATAATTAGGCTCCCTATGGATTGAAGGAATGGCAAAGGAATTTTGAAGGATGGGATTTGTAAAGTATTATTTCCTACATGACCATTTGACTCACAGGAAAAACAAAGGGTAGTTTCCATTGGAATTGATTCGTTTGCTAAATTTTGTAGGAAACTTAATATGAGCTTGTACCTCTTTTTTCTTTCCTAGCTCATGTTACAAGTTCTCTTGTTTTTCCTATGATGCTACCAAAGGGCCTCTTATCTCAATTCCTATATTTTCAATTCCTATAGGATTGCAAAAACATACAATCTCAATTCCTATGTTTTTCCTATTTCTGTGTTTTTCAATTCCTTCAATCCAAGGGAGCCTTAGCACACACCTGCAAGAGCAACTACCTTGCCGCATCCTCCGCGTACGAACGGCAACGCCGACCAACTTATATTTTTGTACTACGCACGAAGAATTTTCCTTGTCCATGAGCCAATAAACAACCTCTTTTGATGCGACAAGTAATAATAAGCATGTGATCAACGAGCCTCAAACTACAAACTATATATATATATATATATATATATATATATATATATATATATATATATTGTCGGTGGTTTTGATCCGGCAGATCTCCCGACACTACTAAAGTGTTAGAGGAGTTTGAGGTTCGGTGTGGCCGCGCGGAGATTCAAGAAGGTGAAGTGTAAATGACACAAGAGACACGAAGATTTACGTGGTTCGGGCCGCCTGAGCGTAATACCCTACTCCACGGGGTGTGTTGGTGTTGTATTGGATGTATGAGCTCAAAGTGAGTTCAGAGTGTAGAGTGAGCGCGTAGTGCCCCCTATGTATCGTCGGCCTGTCCTTTTATAGTACAAGGGCAGGCCGTTACAAGTCAGCCTGGCCCGACATGTGGCCCCGGCGGTTACTAATATTGATACATATTTGATGCGCTTAATTACCCTTAATAACCAAATTACGGGCTTTGATAGCACCGTTACTGGTACTTAAGGTCGTCCGATCGTGTGTCATTAATATAGTATTAATGACACTTAATCGGGTCTTGAAGTCCTTGATTCCCTTTGAAGATCCGGAGCCGTTGTGGAGTCTTCCGGAGGTTAGAGGATGAAGGTCCGACAGTTGGACACGTGGCAGCTCCGGAGCATCTTGTGGGGAACATATAGGTCCGGTGCCACCTAACACGTGTCAGTTCCGGAGCTTCCCTCGGTCTGGGGTTAGGTCCGGGGGTGTCGCTATGGTACATAGCCCGGAGCTTCCCCCTTGTGGGTGACCCTGGGACTAACCATGTTGGGGAAGCGGGTCCGGTCATGTCTGACATGTGGTCCTCCGAAGGTCTTCAAATCAAGTAGATGATATTCCCTTGAGATCTTTGCAATACCAAGGGGTATATGGTACCCAGGGTACCGACGGTGGCCCACTAGGCCCACCTCTAGGGAAGACGCCTTGGGTGAAGTCATTCCGCTGGAGGTGGGTCCATCCTTCGACTTTTGAACTGAGTCTTCAAAGGTCTTCGGATGTGCAGTTGGCGATGGTTTGGAGTTAGATCCTCGCCGCGTGGCATATCCCGTGTGCGGCAAATGAGATCTTTGGCATGCGGATCTCACGCAATTGAAGGTCGCCAGTTCCCGATACGAAAATTGTATCGGTTCCGCGCGCCTTGTCAGGCCGCCGCCTTCGGGCTTCCCACCTCATGATGACAACTGCTCGCCTGGGTAAGAACCTCGACTTGATCGTCCGGGTGGTCCCGGGCCCTTTTGTCATCGGCTGGGTGGAATTTTTGAGTAGTATCTTCGACTTCCTTGCGGTTTCCATCCAAGCGTTGCGAGGGCTTACTTAAGAAGGAAAGCGCGCACCATCTGGTGTTCTTTACGCCTCTCATCTGATCTTGCGCTCAAACTCCCAACTTGTGCTCGCTTTTCCTCTCTTGCCTTGCTGTGTCGCGATGGAGTTGGGTCTCCGCGAGAGCCGTTTGAAGACCGAAGGTGACCTGAAGAAGGTCCGGGCCCTCATGGGATGGTCCCCGGACTTCTTCAACCACCTGGTCCGCACTGGGGGAGAGCTCCCGTTCGAGAAGGAGCACGCCGGCGAAATGGTGTACTTCTCTTCGTACAGCATGGTGGGGTTGATCCCACCTTTTTCCTCCTTTTTCTTGATGCTGCTAGACTTCTATGGTCTGTAGCTGTACCACCTTGGCCCCCACTCCATTCTTCTTGTGTCCGTCTTCGTCCACTTTTGTGAGATGTGGGTGGGCATCCCCCCTGCGTTGAACTCTTCCGGACCTTCTTCACCGTCCATACCACCGGTAGGAGTAATGAGTACCTTGGCTTCTACTACTTCGCGAAGCGCAAGAAGTGCCCATTCAAGTACCTCCGGTCGTTTCCCTCTGGGAAGTGGGATGATTGGAAGAAGGACTAGATAGTCATCTGGGTGGAGGAGCACGAGAAGCTGGAGCTGCCCGAAGGCCTCCCCAACATCGAATATATGCTACGCCCCGAATATATGATCAACGAGCCTCAAACTTGTCGCTTTGTAGTTAAAAAATGAACTACGAAGCGACAAGTTCATGGAGACGGGGGAAGTATATATATATATATATATATATATATATATATATATATATATATATATATATATATATATATATATATATATGTGATGATCTTTCAACAAAAGAGAAAAAACACGCGTAACGTCATCATATATGATCATCGACGTCTCTCTCACATGCATGTTATAGTTGTCCATGCATGCTACGCTATGCCCCAAACATATGATCAGCGAGCCTCAAACTATATATATATATATATATATATATATATATATATATATATATATATAATATATATATATATATATGATGATCTTTCAACAAAAACAGAAAACTATATATATAACATGTTAGTTGTCATGCCCCAAACATGATCAATGAGCCTCAAACTATATATGACGATGTTTCAACAAAAAGTAGAGAAAACACGTAATAATGTTGTCATCAAACATGATCGCGAGGTTTTCAACTGCATGTTGTATAGATAAAACATGCAAGATCGAGGTCTTTTGCGTGTCAAACTGAGAAAACATGAACGAGGGTTTTGATATATATATATATATATATATATATATATATATATATATATATATATATATATTAGTGTGTGTGTGTGTGTGTGTGTGTGTGTGTGTGTGTGTGTGTTTGTGTGTGTGTGTGTGTGTGTTAATGAATGAAAGTGTGTTGTGTTCACGTCACTTTTTTCTTGTGTTTTGTGACGATCTTTTAACTATATATGATGATCTTTCAACGAAAAGAGAAAACACGTAATGTCATGAAACATGATCGAGGTCTTTTGCGTGACAAACTGAAAAAACTGGAACATTGCATATACCTTGGGCCGGTGGGCCCTTTGCGTGTCAAACTTAAAAACTGGAACTGAAAAACTAAAACACCGTAGGACGGACCTACAAAGTATGCCAGGTGGGCCACTGCATACCCTAGACCCTTTGCGTGTCAAATTAAAAAATTGTCTGTGAAGCCGAGATGGGACGCGTCGAGCCGTTGTGATAACTTAGAGGAGGCAAACTATGGTTTGGATTAACTCCGACCCACCCACCAGTTCGAAAGCGCAGTTTTTGAAGCGTCCGATCATCTTCACTTGCGCGCTTAGACCACAATCCGCTATAAAGGCACACCTGTCCTCTTGCGTCTTGGTCGCACCACTCCATCGATCGTAGCCTCCAAACTTCTCTTGCTTCACCGCCGCACCATCGCCGACCACCTCTCTTTCTCTGCACCTCCATCACCGCACAAATGGGTAGCCCCACACCGAAGCGCTCCGGGCCGTCGACGTCCTCCGAACCTCCTTATTCTCCGTTTCTGTCGTAGCCAATGCCGGTGGAACTGGAGGCGGCGCCCGCACCTCCTCATCCCATTTGTGTTCAGGAGACTGTCCGCCTCGTCGAACACCGCTTCGATGAACTCGATCGGCGCCTGAATGAGGCCACCGAGCACCTTTCCTCCATCACCGGGCACGCAAAAAAGATTTACAAATTGGCGCAGGATGTATTCTCTGACACATCTCGCTCGTGTGACCGTCTGGGTCTTGGGAAACTTCCCGTCTGCACCAGCATGGACACCGCCAGACACTACTGCTTCGGGTTAGGGTTTGTGGCTGGTCGTCTCAACGTCCTCTACGAGACGATCGAGGAGGTGGCTGGGGTGGAGGGTCGCTAGCATCTTCTGCAGATCGTCGCCCAGAAGCTTCAGACTCAATTGTAGGAGGAGGCGGCAGCGAACGAGGCAGCAGTGGCAGCGGCGGAGGAGGTGGCGGCAGTAGTGGCGGTAGAGGAGGAGGCAGCGGTGGTGGAGAAGGAGGTGAAGGAGATCTCCTCCCACTCCGAGTAGAGTAGTATTTGTAGTTTTTCTTTTTCTTGTTTTCTATGTGCTTTCGTAGTTCTTTTTTGTAATATATGTGTTGTTTTTATTTTAATGCTAAATGTATTTTCTGTTTGTGAACAATGCGTCCTATGCAACATCAAAAAACAACTCCTTTCTGAAAAAAGGACGGGATAATTGTTCTTCAATGTCTAGCCAAGAATTCATTATGTTGCGACAATCGACGACTCTTGGTTCAAACTCCATTGAGATCATGGTTGAGGCTGCGTTTCTCCTCTTTTGTGTTCTTTTACTCAATTTTCTCATTTGTAGTCGACGCATGCGAAAATGTATTTTTAGTAGTAGTATATACTACATGTTATCATTTCATTGTGATTAATGTTACAAAATGCTGATTGTTTGCCATCGTCCTTTCGTGAACTTGGGTGTTCTGTATTTGCATATCGTTTGCATTAGCACATATACATTTGGCGATTCACATTTTTGTTCGTATTTTTTTGAAATGTCCCACTAGCTAGCAGATAAATGCTTTTAGATTTTGATCTCCATGCATGGAAACAAAGATGAATTAAGAAGCGAGCAAGTTGTACGAAGAAGTCTACCCCTCTAGCTACACGTACCATGTGCAGAAATCGATGCGACATGACATGTAATTAATTACGATTGCATGCGTGCACAAGGGCACGACTAGCATCAAATTCTCCACGCCCGCGACATTTTTTTCGTTCTTCTTGGCATGCCACAACTAAGATTTTGACAATTCAATTTTGACTGCATGCGCCTCCAATTTTAGTCCCGCCTATTGTAACCCTATTTCAGCCATGATGAGTATAAATGGAAACACTGACCTCCGTTCCCGACACACCGCTGCCCCGCCCTTCCGATGATCTCGCAGTACTTCAAATATGTTGTGTCTCTATCCTGTGTTCCCTACTTGTATTCCTAAGAAATTCCCGTGTTTTCATTTCCCACGGTTTTTACAATTTTTTTCCTATGGATCTCGCAGTGAAGCATCGAAGCTCTTGGTGGTGTTGACTCCTGGGTACAACGCCGGGCGACCAAGTTTGACGGGCTCTACCGATCCTCTTCGTCGCCGACACCTCCCTGCGACATCGCATCCCGGACTCCAATTTTGTGCTAGGTAAACTACAAGATCCATGCCGTCTTTTTATAGAGCTATATTGGCTTGATTCTACATGATCCATGCAGTTTTGGGCTAGTTAAGTTCTACACGATCCATCTTGATATACGAATATTAAATAAATTAACAAAGAAGAATGTGGTCTTCTGTTTCACATATAGCGTATACTACATCTGTCCCGAAATAAATGTCGCTCTGACAACTTATTACGGTAGTGTATTTCTAGTTCAATTCCTGACCGGGAATGACAAATACTAAAAACTGGAGGTAGTATATAATTTCTGGAATTAAAAGTAAATGGCGCACGGGTTATCTAATCAACCACTCGAAATGTTATACTCTCATTCCTGTTTTACAAATTTGTATTCCTAATATTTTCAGTTCCCATGATTTTTACACTTTTTTTCTTTCTTGTGGCTTTCTCGGATCGTACGTTTTTTTCTATTCCTTCATTTCTAATTCCTCCGTTCGAAACAAACATTGCAGTTTATAGAAACCACACCGTCCGATCTAAAATCTACGTTGGTCATGTAATATGACGTTATCACTGTTATTTGGAATGACTACTTACAATGCTCTTTACATTAGGAACAAGACATCAAACTGTGATGTCGTCTACAAGCATTCATGGTGGTCAACAAGCACCTGGTATAACTATAAATGTGTTTACTATCAAAATTAAAAAAAATTAGAAAACATTAAATCATTTGCATGGTATGCAAAGAATATTGCAGGACATGATGTTCAAGAACCCCAAGGTTCCTCACTCCCTGGTACTACGATGCATGAACTAACAGCAGGTATATATATACAAACCATAAATACTCCTTCTACCCCAGCGTAACTTTACTTTTGGAGTTTAAAAAATATCCCCTCCAACTCTATCTGTAGCTTCCAACTACCCATATCACATAACATTATTACCTACCTCTCTATCGTGCCATTTGTTTTGGCAGAGCGTGTTACTCCCTCCTTATCTTTTCAATTGACGTTTCTTACAAAAAAAGTGAACTACATATGAAATAGAACTGATGTCCGAATGTCAAAAAAAAAGAGGGAGTGGCTTTTTAATCCTTTGGCATTGAATTTGGAGCATTTTGAGAGACTACATTATGTCCTTTAGATGTATTGATGATGGGTGTATCATGGTCATTTGCATTCTTTAATAGGCTCTACTAATTGTTTTAGCATGCATTGCGATTCTACTTTCTTAGTAGGCTTTATAGTTAACAGTTCATCACCCTATGTGATGGCGTCATTTTTTGATGCCTCCACACTGTGCTCTCTCGCCGTCGGCCACTCCGGCCGGCCCCGGCACCCACGCCCTGCTGCTGGTCACTTCAGTGTCCTCCCCGACGTGTCTCCCTCGCCCATCGCCACGTCCCATCCTTCACGTGCCATGATGACCCCGCCGCCCGCAAATCCATGGCCATTACTCGCCCTGCCACCAATCCTCATCGAGAGTTGCTCCTGGTGATCTCGGCCAGACTGAACCCTCACATTGTTAAGCGTCGCAAGCTGGGACTACGCAGTACTGCACCTGCAATAGCCGCGACAGACAAGTGGACCCGATGTCTCATGGGCCCACATGTTAGTGGCAGCTAATGCAGGTGCAGTAATGCAAAGGATTTCAATCCTGCATGATGCCTGTCTTACCTGTCTTGCATTCGCCACCTGCTACCGCTAGCGTTCATTACTTGCCCTGCAACTAATAATTCTCTTTGAGACGCGCTCAACTGATGTCAATCACACCGAACAGGCAAACCCTATCTTTGTCTAGTCTAGCATTGCCAGCTGCATGCCTGCCCCCTCAGTCTTGCCTACTTTGCTGCTGGACTAAAAATCCTCTGCAGTACTACGAGTGCAGTAGCGTCACTAACATGTGTACCTGATGGATAATTTTAGGGTATGAACAACAACAAGAAGTCAACAATGTACTCCCTCCTCCCGATCAAAATAGTTGTCATTCAGACAGTCCTAACTAGTTCATTTTTAATTCATTGATTGGTCTAATACGGCAATTAAAGAAACCAGAAGGGAGTAATACAGAACAAAATGGTGTTGGGACACGGTCGTCCCATGCTCGTATTTGCTGCACTCGTCCTGAAGATGGTATGAACATCAGACTTTTCTTCTTTTCACACTATTTGTACATGATACTAAACTTGGTCAGGCGGTAATTTTCTTTAATCGTTTACTGTTTGAATCAATGCAACAGAAGGAAGGAAGCTAGGAAGAAGTGTGGCTAAAGGACTTAAGGTTGCCAGAATACGCTATGCATCCCAAGTTAGTAGAATGGAGCATGTGAAGCTACAATTCAGTTCTCCGCTAGGTTGGGTGTTGCGGTTGGTATTAATCAGCGGCACTTTGTCGATGATGTGGTTATGTTTACAAAAAGACATACATCCCTCAGCGGTGCAAGGAAGTGGTCAGAGGTTGGCCATAGTAACAAGAGAGATATAGTACGAGACATTCTGGTTAGTGTTGTCACACCCCCACACAAGTATTTTTTTTCTTGCAATCTCCGTCTTGTACGTTTACAACAACTTGTTATACAATGTACAAGATTCTTGGGACATGGAGGACACACCAGAGGGCGCAAGAAAAATTTTGAAAATTGCTGGTGAGCGCTACAAGGGGTGGCGCTCGACTTTGCATGCCACCTATAAGAGTTACTCTACCGATAAAGAACGTATACAAAACAAGCCTACTGACGTAACGGCGCCCGAGTGGTTGCACCTAATAGAATATTTTGGGTCTAAGCGATTCAAGGTCAGCTAACATTTTAATAGCTTCGCATCATACAAAAAATATTTGATTTACATTCATTCATGGAATTAATTCTTAAAATTATTGCAGTCAATAAGCAGGACCAATTCTCAAAATCAAAGAAGGCAAAAGGCGAGTCACTTGCTTGGCTCCAAATCCTACGCCCAACTTAGTTACGAGAAGGTATAAAAAATAAATCACGTTTTTACTTTGCGCTGCAAACAATATGTATACCGACATATTGAATTTTACTTGTATTTTATGTAGCGAGACCCAGAGACCAGAGAAGAACCCAATGACATACAACTATGGGAGGCAAGCCATTTGTTGGAGAATGGTGACTGGGCAAACAAGCTGGCAGAAGCTATACATGTGAGTAACACTTCAAACAATCCTCTATTAAATAAATTTTTGCAATTTACCTTTGACTTTTCTTTTTGTATATAGATCCAGGCACGTGCCCAAATGGATGATATGGAAGCTCAGCAGGGAGGCCCAATTCCAAATGAGGAGAGAAAACGCATCTTCCAGCGTTGTTATAGATCCTCAATCGATTGTGCAGGATTATAGGTTCGGGGGCCTGGTTATATGGCTAACCCAACTGGTCCTGAACATGAACGTATGTGTATCCAGATGTCTGAACACCTCAACGACCAAGTTCGAAACTTAGAAGATAGAAATGCAGGCCTCAATCACCAAGTGCAGGAGTTGGAAGGAAGAAATGATAGCTTAAACACCCAGATGGACTGCATAAACCAGAGGAATGAAGAGTTAAACGTTCAAGTCCAGAACTTACAAGGTTGGATAGCAGCTGATCGTGAATAGACAGCCAAGGAAGTGCAGGACGTGCACGTCTCTATGGCTGAAATGCACAAAATGATGATGGAGACCACTCCACAAAAGGTACACCAAAGGAACCACCAAAAGCCAACTGTTGCAACAATTAGTCCCGGTCAGCTTAGGCAAAATTACATGCAAACACGTCGTGAACAACATAATACTTGAGTGTTGTTATGCATGTTGCAATATCAATTGATGGTTGTTTATTGTTAAACTCGTGATTCTGTTGCCATTAATTTTCAAACCTAGTGCATTAGGATTCTACTGCCGCTAATTATAAAATGTGGCATTACAAATTTCTTGTTACGAATGATAAGTTGTTGCAATAGGAAGCTATTGCCACGAATTACAAAACATTGCAGTATAAGCATTTGGCCACGACTCAAAAAACGTTGCACTAGACTGCTATTGCCACCACGCCGAAAGCATTGCATTACAACACTATTGCCACATATGAGAAAATATTGCATTACACCTCTATCACCAAAAATCATTAAATGTTGCATTACAACCGTACTGTCACAGATCAGAAAACACTGCATTACGAACCAATTGCTACAGATCAGGAAACGTTGCATTAGAAACCTATTGCCACAAATCAACGTCGCATTACAAACCTGTTGCCACAGATAAGAAATTGTTGCAATACCAAACTATTCGCCATGGATGTGAAATCGTTACAATACCATACTATTTCCCACGGATCTGAAATCGTTGCAATACACTACTATTCGCCACGTTTGTGCACTCGTTGCAATAACATACTATTTGCCACGAAGGTTAAACCGCCGCAGTATCATACTATTTGCCACAGCTGTGACATCATCGCAGTATCATACAATTTGCCACGAATGTGAAATCATTGCAATACCGTGATATTCGTTACAATAAGTTAAATCGTCGCAATACCATAAATCGTTGCAATACCATACTATTTGCCACGGCTGTGAAAATCGTTGCAATATTATAGTATTTGCCAGAATGAGAAATCATTGCAATCACATACTATTACCACGAATGTGAAATCGTTACAATACCATGCTATTCGTTGCAATACGTTAAATCATCGCAATACGCTAAATTGTTGCAATAACATACTATTTGCCACGAATGTGAAATCCTTGCAATATCGTACTATTGCCATGACAGTGAAATCATTGCAACCACATACAATTACAACGAATGTGAAATCGTTGCAATACCATGCTATTCGTTGTAATACATTAAATCGTCGCAATATGCTAAATCATTGTAATAACATACTATTTGCCACGAATACGAAATCGTTGCAATACCGTACTATTTGCCACGATCGTGAACTCGTTGCAATACCTTACTATTCGTTGCAATACATTAAATCGTTGCAATACGGGAAATCGTTGCAATAGCGTCCTATTTGCCACCGATGTGAAATCGTTGCAATACCATACTATTTACCACGGATGTAAAGGCGTCGCGGTAACCTATCGCCACGGGGATTATTACGATCTTTCGTAAAAACTATCGCCATGCTCTTTTTCGTTGCAACAGTGACCTATTGCAATGAAAAACGACCTATCGCGATGAATTTTTTCATTGCGATAAACCGGAATCCTTGCAGTGTAAGTTGATAATACATGGCTAGTGTGACACACTCCTAAGCAATCTATTCTAAAGGTAGATGGGTCCTAATGGAAATTAGACTAAGAGTTGGGAAGTTACTCCTACAATGCTTCTAATATACATATACATAGCCTAGGTTACATTCTAATGAGCATGTCAATGGTGAATCCTTATGCTAAGTTTTTCAACATATCGAGCACGGGTTTACCCCTAGCAATACTAGGACGACTCCTGCCAAGATCATGTGGCATATCCGAACGTGGAGGATTACAAAGGACAGATAGGGTTGTCACCGCCTATTGCCTACCTCTTCAATCTGAGGGTCTACGAGACATCCAATGCTACTTAACTATCCTAGCATCATGCTAGTATATTAAGTAAATACCTTAAGAATCATGACATCTTAAGGCAATGACTAACCTAAACATCGTTGAACCAATGTTGAGACATAGCATAAATTATTCATATTAACATGATCATATCATAACTAATTAGACTATAGTGGGAGTTGGTAGTGTTTATGATGATGGATTAAGAGTGATATGGCATAATCATAAAGACTACTCCTACCACATACATGGACTCCACAATCAAACAAGAAACACTTCATCCAAGTATATGAATAAAAGAAGACAAAAGACAATATCTTTATTATGCATAAAGTCACAAATATAAGAAAAGATACATGAGCCATACCTTTCCCAATTTGGACTTGGGACTAGAGGCTCTCTTCTCTATAGCCTAACTCCACTAAGGACTAGGAGAATTAGTGTATACAATAGAATGATGCTCAAGTGGTGTGTGTTGAAGTGAGAGGTGAGGGGTCCTATTTATAGCTTGGAGAAGGGTCGGTTCCTGCCACCAAAACTGTGGGAATCAGTCACCCATGACTTCTACAAGCCGGGAGGAGCCAACACGTGGAAGTTGACCGTGTTTGGTGCCAAGACCTAGTCGGCCGACTAGGGGGGTCGACCGACCTGGTCTTGGCTCCTTTTGCGGTGTGCTTCCTCCAGGTCTCTGTCAGGTGAATCCCATTGACTGATATTGGTGCTACACCGTTGGATGACCTCAGATACTTGTCTTTGTAGACCATTTGATCCATGTGGTGCCACATGTCATCGCTTGATTGGTTGGAATGATATTTTATAAGATGCATCCCCTTGTTTCACTTCAATTCTGCATAAAATGCCTGCATGCACTACTTTCTCCAAGGACAAGTGGAAATAGGTTAAATAGAAAGGTGATGTGTGCAAGAAATAATATTTTCTTCACATATTGAGTTATATTGACGGGTGAAATTGGTATATAACTGCCGTCAACAAACTCCTCCAAGCTTATCCTTTGCTCGTCCCGAGCAAAGTCAAGACTTTAGGTTGATGATCAGGAGTTGCTACAATGTTCTTTTCAAAAGTACGTTGTGCACAATAAAATACTTTGCCTAGTATTGCAAAATTGGCATGGTACTTCACCCATACTAAGTCATTATGGGGCTTATGCCATATCCTATTCATGGGTGGCTGAAAGATAGAACAACAAATGGAGCACACATACCCTAGAATCAAGTTCCACTCAAATTCGGGAGAGTTCAATTTAGATTTTAAGTATCTCAATTTGATTCTCTCGGCCTCTTCTTTATGTGTAGTGGAAATATATTCTCACCAAGGCATTTTTCCTATATTCATCCTACCTCTACATAAGGCTTGTATCTGGAGCTTGGTAGGGAATATTGTAGGCATATTTTCAACACATAATATTCATAAGTCAAAAGAGTAAACCTTAGGAGAAATCAATTCAAAAAAATTTGATTCAAGACTTGTGCATGTGTGATGGAATGGAGGTGGATGTGGATATTGAGATGACTCTTTTTTGAGTGGACTCTCTTATTTTGCAGGGATGAAACATGGCTACTTTTCTTTCTCTTTCTTTTTTTCTCATGCTTATGATGTAAGCATGCATTTTTCTTTTTTTTTCTTGTAGCCATGTCTTCTACTCCCTTTTTATGCAATTTTTGGAGAGAGTACTAAGCATGAATGATATGGAGTTTCTCTTTTTATTGTGGAATGTTGGTATGATGGAATTTTGCTTACTTCTAGTGTAGAAGTATAGCATGTGCTAGTGAAGTCTTGAATTCAAAAAGTAATGAATGAAATCTCACAAAGGTCTATACTAGTTTTACAAATCCCAATGTCAAGACAAATAGCATATGCATAAGGTTTATCAATGTGATGTATCGTATGGCTTTGGTGCGTATTTTCAATCAAATGAGAGTAACTTAAATATTTTTAAAATTTCTCCGCAAATCTAAGTTTCACTTTCAAACTAGGAATATCAGCCCTATCACTATATCATATCTCACAATAACTTAGAAATGGATTAGGCTTTTGCTACCCACAATTTCCAAACCAAGGCAAAAACAATTTTAGCCAATGAGAGCAATATTTTGGAGAGTAGTAAGTGGTAAACTACGGATTTAGGAAAATTAAAACAGAGCAACTATTCATCATTTCATCTATGAATTCCAAACCATTCTTAACGCACATCTTATATTTTATTTTGAAAGAAAATCTACTCTACTTTTTTCTTTATTTCTTTTATATGCAAGGTGGATGATGGGTGAATGGAAAATAAATATGCAAGGGTGTGATACAAGTTACCTAAAGTGGGGGCCTCCCTTAAAGCTTGTTCTTGTTCAAGGTCCGCGATAAGGGTTGAAACCCTAACAACGGATGTAGGCTATGAGGTTGTCCTAACCTTGTTGCAGCATGGCTTTGACATTGGAGGGTTGAGTGTCGATGTTGGATTGCCTTCCATGAGTTTCATGAGTGTGGTTGAGGAAAGTGTTGTTGATGTCGTTCATCCACACTCCAAGGTTTCCATAGGTTGGATGTACCTTGTTATTCCTTGGCTAAGGTAATGATAACCCTTCTCACAAAGGCATGACGCGCACTCAACATGTGTTGAGTGTGTTTCGTCATTCTTTGCCTAAGGTGTATCATACCTTCTTTCCATAAAGGAATAACTTGTACCCCTCATGCATTGAGTGTGATCCATCACTCCTTGGCTAAGTTAATGATAATCTTTAGCCACAAAGGAGTGACATGTACCAAACATGTGTTGAGTACGATCCGTTATTCCTTGGCTGAAGTACAACATACCTATAACCACAAAGGGATGACGTGCACTCAACATGGGTTGAGTGTGATCTGTTGTTCCTTGGCTAAGGTATAAAATATCTTCTAGCCACATGGGAACAACTTGCACCCAATATACATTGGATGTGATCTTCTCATTCCTTGGTTAAGGTACATCATACCTTTTAGCCACAAAGGAATAACTTACACCCAATGATGGTGGCAGTTCCCTTGAGCTTGAATGAGTGCTTAGAATAGTTGAGAGTATAATGCTCTCACATATTCGTAGCAGCCTATTGGTTGCTCACGGAGGGTTTCCATGTCAAATCTCCGGCCTCGTATAGTTATGGTTGACCTTTGGGCTTAATTTCTGATAGGTAGCAACCATCCTAATTTACTCCTTGGCCAAGAGATATTGAAATGGAATCTTCTTAGGGGTTCCAACAATCGGATCTTTGAATGCCTGCATAGTTATTTTACTCCTGCAAACTTCCTGTCTATGATAGAGAGGGATGGTTAGCTCCCGATACTTGTAAAAATGAATTTTTGGGTTAGGCAACCGAATCTTCATTTGTACGCATGGGGAAGAACAAGACCAAAGATGCATTGGGTCCAATTCCAAGTGTATTCGTGAACAATGTATGATTCATTGATAATAGTGAGGCTTTATGGATAAATCATTTTGCACATTTTCTAAAGCTCCAACTCATAGCAATACAAGTGATACACTATATGGATCCCTTCACCTTGTAAATTTTCTAACGATCATAGTTTTTTTTACAAGAGAAAATGTTGTCATTTAGATCATGGCAAACAAGACACTCAATTTTATCCTCTTGAACATTTTTCATTTGTTGCCTAGGAATTTGAAATTTAGTGATCCATGAATGAATGAGTTTCAAATCAAAATTATGGACATAACTATTCCTAGGTAGCTACATACCAATTCAACCATTAAGTAATTCCATAAGCATTACCTAGGCAGAAAATGTCTAAGTCAATTTTAGCAATGCTTATGAAATTCTAGGTACTTGTTTAAATTTATTCCCAAGTAAAGTGACATTCCTTTTTGAAGAATCAAAATAGCAATGCCAACACTTACTCTCGTGAGGTTGCATAAGAATTGAATAATAAGAAGGTGTAAACCATCCTTACCAATGTAAGCAAAAGTCATTCAATCCTAATGTAATTCAAACGACGGAAAATTTTAAACTTATACCTCAATTGAAGAGCAGTCCAGGTTGAAGGTATGTGTGAGAATTTCACGACTATGAATTTTGGTGTAGCCCTCATGTTCAATGTCTTCTGCCAAGTTGAGGTTGGAGTTGAATGGTCTTCATCTTGCTCCTCTATTGGGCCACCATCTTGAGCATTCCTCCACCATGAACTCAAAATGAGATTGATGGAGGGATATGTGCTTGATGGGGCCTTCCAACCTCTTTGCAAATTTTGTCTTTGCTGCACTAAAATCAAGAACAAACAAAACAACTCGAAAATGGATTATGTTAGCTCAAAAGCATGTTGTACCCTTTTGCCAAATTGTTTTGACCAACTTCAAAAAACTTGCAAATGCATTGAATGTTAAGGTAAATATTTTTGGTTTGAATTAGGAAGATGAATTCAAATGGTTACGCCCAAGGTTCATATCGAAATAAATTTATTTCCTAATTCAAAATTTTAGTTTTATGATGGTTGGAAATTTTATTTTCCAACATGCAAGTGTGAGAATTCAAACATGCTAAATGCAAATGCAAACATTGATTGGAAATTCAAATATGCAATTAGGGAAACAAATATGAGATAACTACCAATTAACCTATTGGCAAGGACTCACCTAATTTTTAAAGTCTGATGAATGGGACTTACCTCCGTCCTGTTTTGTTCAATGTTTTGTTGTCCAATCCCGGTGTTGAAGATGTGGACAACCACTCTTGATTGACATGCCAAATCTCTTTTGGCATGTTAGTTGGACATGTGGGCCAAATGATGGCCCTAGCCCCTCCGTCATCTTGATGAAGACTTGTTGATGTAGTGACGACTTGTCCTTCTTGAAGATATTAGCTTGTGAGCATGGTGAGGCTTGTCCTTCTTTAGGGGTGTCACTTTGACCTTATTGGTATTCCTTAAGGTCAACCCATACTTTGATCATGGATCAAAAGCTTCCTTTGGTATGATGACATGTGGACTCCACAATCAAACAAGAAATGCTTCGTCCACAATGTCACTTGCCCTAGGTTGCATGGGCTTGGTCGAAGGGTAGGGATCCCAACAATTGATTGTGAGATATATTGGATCTTGAATGCTCTTTAAGTTTCTTGTCCTTGACCAAGAGCTTCATGTTGTCTTGATTTCTTAATTCTCCATGGACAAGATACTTCAAAGTAGGCTAGTTGAACTTAAATCCCATGAAATCCTCATAGCCTCCTTGATTACAAGGGTGATGTTGATTCCACCCTTGACCTCCTTGTAGGTGATAGACATTGGAGTTGTTTTTGAAAGTAAGAATCCTCATGGGTTTTCGGGAAATGATTCCCCAAGTGGCCCATGTTTGACATGGATTTTCACAAATCATGTGAATACCTATGGCTTGGATAATTTCAAACACTTCTCCATTGGCTTGATCTTGATGATACTTCAATGGGAGGTGTAGTTCCTTAGCTAGCATTTCCACCTTGTTAAGTGGTGTGCATGCCAAGCTAAAGGAACTAGAGCATTCTTCAATTCACCCCTTGAGTAGAGACCATATTCTCATTCATGATGAATGACAATAGGGCTCCTTCAGCTCCAGCACAAATGTAGTCATGGATTGGTGCAACCAACCCATGACATGAGTGTTGGATGAAGAGCCAATTATCCACCCCATGGTGGAGGAAAACCAAGAAGAACTCTTGGAGCCCCCCCCAACCATGGGGATGGATGACTTTGGCTCCTACTGGAAGCTGAAATCTTCCACGAAAGGCAATTGTGTTGCCTAGTGGACATTTTTTGAGGAACGCCTTCAATCATCTTGCAGTTGAGCACTAGTGTCCTCGTTGGCCAGCCCATAAAATGAGTAAGCTAACACTACACTATTTTTACCACAAAAAGGAGAAAACAAACAAGGTTAATTCTGTCTAATAACTACTAGTACCTATAGCTTAATCACAAGTGATAGCTATCCTTCACTTTCTTTGCCTTCCCCAGCAATAGCGCCAGAAATGCTTGTTGACGTGTGGGGACCGGAATCCTGACATTCAAGGATCTCATTGGGTGGTGTCGTGCGATGCGACACCCAACAGTAAACAAGAAAAGAACGAGAATACAATACAATACCAAGCCTTTATTTATAAACACAACGGAAGTTTTACAATACTAAGCGAAAAGGAAAGAGAACTATACATCATAGCTACGCTCTCGGCACTAGCTATGCAAAAGCAAAGTCATCCATGCCCTAGATACTTCGCACTAGCAACGCCCAACTTACGGCAGCGTGCAGGGTTCTCACTCGGCTGTAAACCTTGGAGGGGGTGCAGCCTCATCATCAAACCCATCATTAGTCGTATAATCTGCAAAAAACTTGTTAACTACAAACGTGACCATAAGGCTCAGCAAGACTAACCCGTCACACTAGACATATGCAGGGGTGACTACTAAGCATGGGTAAGGAATAGCATAAAGGACACACCTGCAAGTGGATCCTTATAGTCATGTTTTAAGTAGCACATGACATTCTTCAGGCACAACACATCATAGACTCCACAATCAAACAAGAAACGTTTTGCCGATGATATGACATGCCCAAAGCACATAATGCTATTATAGGTAAAGTATGGGGAAACTGTAAACTTTTAATTGTACTATCTCTAAGCCATACAAGGTTGCAAATCAATTATAATTCAATACATCGTATTCTCCTGACTTCTTTAGTATTTACTACGTCGCGACATGGTGAACAAGTGGTACTCTATTATTGCGAGGGACGGTGATTGCAATTAAGACACACCAGGTCAACACGACACATATGCACTTTCGGAAATGCCAGCGAGTACTTACAACATTATCTTCATAGCACTTCAAAACTAGTCGTATATGGCCATCTTTCACCCAACACTAGAATGTCGAACCGGTCCATCCGTCACGAGAAGGAGGTCCCTGCGTGGGGTGTACTCTGATGTGCCCACTAGCTGATTTACACCTTGCTGCCCTCAACCTACGCCTATAAAACGGAACGGTATGCCTCGACAAACCAGTGTAAAGCTACGTTAGTTTGCTAGAGCCCATTTCTCCAGTATGTCACCGGTACAATTCAAGCTTGTCCGGTAGGGCCGCACACGAATCGGTCCTCAATAGACACAAGCAGGGATACGCACATGTGACCATGTCTCGCTGCATCCTACCCGCTGCTCGGTCTCAATTTCATATTCATAAACCATTTCTTGATCCAATCCACCCCGTGTGATAAAATCCTATCTCTCGAGTAGATTCCAACTACTCGACTTCTACCATATTCCTATGAATATAAGCATGGCAGTAACTACACGAGTCTATGAGCTATTCTAACCACTCCCTAGGTTATTTGGTCATGCAAGTGGATGTCAAACACCTTAAACGTAATGCACAAACATCTGAAAACGTAAGGTGAATGAAAACTGCAAAGACACTGTAGGAGCTTAAATGCAAACCGGGGCTTGCCTGAATGCGAGTTTGAGTCTATGTTAGTCTCTGGCAGCTAGACTTCCAAAGCTTCCGGCTGCTCCTCGACTTCAGTTACTACACGTTATGCATATACTATATATGAATGACTTTGAAAATAATTAATAAGCTTAAGGACACAAGATAATATCATGTGATCCAAATAAGATAAGGATCTTATTTGGCTTTGGGACTTTTATGGTAGATGTTAGGGACTATAGTGGAGACTCTTGCAAAGAACATGAGATGATCAAGGGAGATTGTTGTCTCTAAAAATTATGGTAAGCAATAACATTGTCTGAATTTTGGTTGAAATTCTGGAGGTCTATCATGGCTACCAGTGGTTGTACCATGTAGAGGGGTCTCACTGGTCCTAGAAAATTTGTTTCACAATTTTCTAAGCATTCTACTGTGAGATATTGAATTTAGAAGTTGGGACAATTTTCTGTACTATTTCTAAATGAATTTGGCTAATTTTATGTGCATAAAGAATACATAGGTGATCAGACCATGTAAATGAAGTCTAAAGACCCTAAAATTTTTACTGGGGTTCAAGGATATTCGAGTGAAGGTTATGGAAAAATTTGGTAATTTTCCAAAGAGCAGAACTATAGGAAATAATTCTATTAAAATTTTGCTTATATGAATTATGGAGAAATTCCTATATATTTTAATACAAATCCAAGTGCACCACTGGAAATTATTCCTCATGCTAGTTCTAACAAGATTTATTTGGGAAATTTTTGGACGATTCTACTAGGAGTTATGGATTTTCCAACTTGGGGCAAAATTTGGAATAAAATTCCAATTGGAAAACATTTGAATAAAGGGTTGGGCCCACATATTTGAAATGGGCCAATCGGGTTGGAGACACATGGGGGCCAAAGATTCAACCCACGTAGCCGCATGCGATCCATGGTTGCAGCTCATCCGGGCGGGTCACTTACTCACTGACGGCTGGGCCCCATGGGGTCATCGTCTACCTCTCGCCGCGCGCGCGACCGCGTCGGCGCCTCGCCGGAGCTCTCGCCGCCCGTCGATCCACAGCACGGCACCTCGCCAAACTCGTTGCCTAACCCTATCTCAAGGTGCTGAGCACGCTGATGGGGTCAGCGCACGCTGACAATGGCCTGAAGGGCTCGCGCGACGGTGGCAGTGGCGATTAGGGTTTCGACCATGTCGGCTGAGCCCTACTGTGGGCAAAACAGATCGGGAAGACCTCGGGAAGCTTCATGGAAGCATGGGGATCAAGACTCTGGCCATAAGAAGGAGAGGAAAAGCTCGGAAGGTGGTGGCGACGATGGACCGAGGAGAGAATATTCCACGGTTGGGGAAAAATGGGATTCCAGTGTGAAAACCCAATGAAACTCGATGGCTCTTGTTCGAGGTGATGCGTCTGGCCATATAGAACCACATAGGACAGGTGCATATGGAATAATCAACTGTATAAAAGGAATTTCGTGCGCAAATCAAGTCTACTCATACCCGAAGCTCGTCGGAAGAATTAGAAATACGGGGGCTAGGAGGCATGTCAAGGTTTGATACTTTACTAGAAGCTAGAACATAAGTAGGTGAACCTTTTTGCTTTTAGGATCGAGGTGAGACAGCAGCTGTAGCGTCGGGTCGATGATAATCAGAGAAGCGGGAACATGGGAGCTTTTTCCGGCGGCCACGGTTCCACTCCTATTGGCGTCGGGGAGGCTCCGGCTGGACAAAGGAATGATCAGGGAGGTGCGCCAAAGCTTGAGGAGTAACCCAGTGCAAAGAAACGAGAGCCTTACTGATGATCTTTGCCGGATTTCTAGGGGGAGGGGGAGAACTCGCCGGGAGTGAGTTTCTTGCGCCAGGGGTGAAATGGAGAGGAAGAACTCGACTTGGGGGCTGAGGAGGTGATAAGGAGGAGCCTGAGGATGAGATGTAGGCAGCTGGAGTCCAAGCAAGGAGGCAAGAAGCTCTATGGCAGCTGCATGTCGGGAGGTGGCGCACTGGGAAGAACAGGGGCAAATTTGTCCCATTGACCAGTGGGTCCCACCTCTCTCTCCAAGCTTATCTTCTCTGTACACTGAATTCACCCACCAATACTTGTCCAAAATCCACTAAAATTTGTGGATAGGCTCAACTAAATATCTGGAATTATTCTGGAATCAAAACTTCAAATTGATCAAGTTTCAATTGAATTTCAGATTTGGACTTGAATTTGAATGAAATCCATTGGAGTCCCTGAATTAAATAGCAAAGAAGCTTCAAAAATTATGAAACTTCATGGATAAGTCAAGCAAGTCATGCTGATGATGATGGTGTGTTCAAATTTTATGTTCAAATAAGTTTGAACAGAATTCACACTTTGAACCTAATTATGGCTTGAATTTGCTAAGCGTCTCAAATAAAATAGCAATTGGAATTCACAATTTTTGAAACTTGGTAGGAAGGCTATTCGGTATATTATGAGGCCATGGAAAAATGTATAGCCTCAGATTTGAATATTTTGACAGGGCCTAAATGTACAGTGCTATATTCAAATTAACTTGAATATATTTAGTACTGTATAGTGTGTTACCCTAGCAAAATCCATTCAATAAAATCCAAAATTTGCAGGAAGGTCACTTGAATTATCCTAGGTTCATTGGTGAAGTCCAATCCCCATGTTAATAACATTTAACATGAGTAAAAGAATTATTTTTGATGAGATCATGTTCATGTCTATAACCATATTTGATCTTTACTATGGTTGAAAACAAACTGGTAACTGAACTTCATATTAAGGAAAAACTGGATTTAACATTCCTCCTCCCTTAAAAGAATCTCGTCCCGAGATTACAATAGGAAGGATAAAAGAAAAAGATCTAATGAACATATGCCGCTAACAAATCCAGATAGTTTGTTCTGAGGTATTCCTCGCTTTCCCATGTTGCTTCTTCAGCGGTGTGGTTTCCCCACAAGACCTTGTAGAAATGCAAGGTGCGGCTTCTTGTGGTACGAGTCTTCTCATCGTCTATCTGGGTTAGATGCTCAGAGTAAGTAAGATCTGGTTGGAGAGCTTCTAAATCCTCCATACGGACGTCAGCTGGGGCCTTGAGACATTTCCACAAGTGCAAAATGTGAAACACACTGTGGACCCCTGAAAGCAACGCAGGTAGCTCTAGCCGATAGGCCACATGTCCACATTGTTCAATTATTGCGAACGGCCCAATGAAACGTGGAGCTAGCTTCCCTTTTACTCCAAAGCGATGAATCCCTTTCATTGGGGATACACGAAGATAAACGTGATCCCCGACATCAAAGTGAAGGGGTCGACGTCGTTTGTCTGCGTAGCTTTTCTTACAAGACTGAGCAGCCTTGAGGTTGGCTTGAATAACTCGTACTAGTTCTTCGGCTTCATTCACCAAGTCGATACCATATATCACTCGTTCACCGGATTCACACCAGTTCAAAGGTGTGTGACACTTCCGGCCATATAGAGCTTCATATGGTGCCATCTGGATGCTAGCCTGATAATCATTATTGTATGAAAACTTTGCCAATTCTAGGTGATCATACCAATTCTTACCATGGTGGATGACACAAGCGTGGAGCATATCTTCTAGCCTTGGTTTACTCGCTCTGTTTGACCATCAGTCTGAGGATGGTAAGATGAGCATCGAATCAACTTAGTACCCAACGATGCGTGGAGTTGTTCCCAAAATCTAGCAACGAATACAGCTCCATGATCTGAGATAATGGTGCGGGGTACTCCATGTAAGCATGTGATTCTGGCAATATACAACTCTACGTACTTCGGTGCATGGTAGTTGATATTGGCGGGTATAAAATGAGCTGACTTGGTCAATCGATCAACTATCACCCAAATGGAATCATGCTTATGGAATGTGAGAGGCAATCCAACGATGAAGTCCATGCTGATGTCCTCCCATTTCCAGGCCGGTATGCTTAAAGGTTGTAGCTGTCCGGCGGTCCTCAAATGATCGGTTTTCACTCGCCGACATGTATCGCATTCTGATATATACTTCGCTATTTCATGCTTCATCCGGGTCCACTAGAATTTCTTCTTCAAGTCCTGGTACATTTTGTTACTTCCCGGATGAATAGAATACTTGGACAAATGAGCTTCGTCCAATATCTTCTTCCGAAGTTCCATATTACGGGGCACAACGATGCGGTCCTTGAACAAGATGGTACTGTCATCGTCACATCGAAAACACTTCATCTCCCCCTCCTTCATTCTTCGGCGAATGTGCAACATGCCCTTGTCTTTCCTCTGAGCCTCTACAATATCTTCCCTTATGGTAGGAATGAGAGCTAGATTGTAGAGCACCCCATATGGAACCAAGTAGAGACTCAACTCTTCTTCTTCTATCAAGGTGAGGGACAGATTATTGACATGGGACTTGCGACTCAGCACATCTGCAACTACATTCGCATTGCCAGGATGATAGTGGATCTCAATCTCATAGTCTTTGATCAATTCCAACCATCTTCACTGTCGAATATTCAAGTCCTTCTGGGTGAAGATGTACTTCAAACTTTTGTGATCGTTGTAGAGATGCACTAGGTTGCCCAATACATAATGTCTCCACATCTTCAATGCAAGTACCACGATAGCGAGCTCAAGATCATGAGTCGGATAATGCTTCTCATGGTTCCGAAGCTAACGTGATCCATAAGCGATCACCCTTCTGTCTTGCATTAATGCACAACTCAA
Source organism: Tuctoria greenei (assembly GCA_036927565.1). Lineage (NCBI taxonomy): Eukaryota > Viridiplantae > Streptophyta > Magnoliopsida > Poales > Poaceae > Tuctoria > Tuctoria greenei. Next base: position 3,660,480 of record JAYESD010000010.1, read on the forward strand.
ACCAATCCCAGATGCATCACAATAAACATCAAATGACTTGGTTAAGTCTGGTTGGGCTAATACCAGCGCTGTTGTGAGGTGTTTCACTAATGCTTGAAAACCTTCCTCACATTCCTTCGTCCATACATACTTCTTCCCTTTCTTCAGAAGTTCTGTCAGTGGTTTAGCTATTTTGGAAAAACTTGGAATGAACCTCCGGTAATATCCTGCTAAACCCAGGAAGCTTCAAGCTTCATGTACAGACTTGAGAGACTCCCATTGGAGTACTTCCTTAATCTTGCTTGTATCAACTGCAATCCCCTCAGCAGAGATGATGTGCCCTAGAAATGGCACTTGGCTGACCCAGAACTCACATTTGTTGAACTTGGCATACAGCTTGTGGTCTCGCAATCGTTGAAGCACGATACGCAAATGTTGAGCATGTTCTTCTTCGGATTTTGAATACACAAGGATGTCATCGACGAAGACCACGAAAAACTTGTCCAATTCCAGCATGAACACCGAATTCATGAGATACATGAAATGAGCCGGTGCATTGGTCAATCCAAAGGACCTGACAAGGTACTCATACAATCCATACCTCGTCGAGAATGTCGTCTTAGGTATATCCTCTGGTTGATCTGATGATATCCAGAATGAAGATCCATCTTCGAGAATACCTTAGCACCCACCAATTGATCGAACAGAATATCAATACGTGGTAGTGGATACTTATTCTTGATCGTGACAGCATTGAGTGGACGATAGTCCACACATAGTCTTAATGTCTTATCCTTCTTCTCCACGAACAATGCAAAACATCCCCAAGGTGATGAACTTGGACGAATGAAAACCTTGTCAAAAAGTTCCTTCAGCTGCTCCTTCAGTTTTGCAAGTTCTTTAGGTGCCATCTTATACGGCTTCCTCGAGATCGGCACTGTTCCCGGAACAAGTTCAATATTAAACTCGACATCTCTTTATGGTGGCATACTAGGAAGATCTTCGGGAAATACGTTTGGATACTCACGTACCACCAGAATGTCCTCAAGTTTAAAGGCATCGGTGTTGTAAGTAATTGGAGTTACCTGGATGATACCCTCAAGAATGAGAGTTTGGGGAGGATGGAGTGGAGAATTCAGATATACTCTTTGAGGAATGATGTCGATAATAGCACCATTGTGTTGCAACCATGCCATCCCTAAGATGACATCTAACTTCTGATGCTCCAGTAATATAAGAGAGGTATGTTATATGTTCCCACCCAAATCAAGGGGTACCCTATGGACCATGTCATCTGCTATTACTTTCCCACTCGGAGAACAAATCATATATGGGGTTTTTGTGGAAACGGTAGGCAACTAATATTGAATGACATAAGACTTGCTAATAAAGTTGTGTGAAGCACCAGAGTCAAAGAGAATGACTATGGGATGACCAAGGAGAGAGAACGTACCTGTGAGTACGGGTGCGCCTTCTGGAACGTCCTCGATGGCGAGGTGGTGGACGTTGCCAGTTCTGGTGGCGTGCTTCTTGGGCTGGTTGCGGGGCTAGTTTGCCCCTTGGTACGAAGACTGTCCTCCGCTCTGCAGGTAGTCCTTGGCGAAGTGCCCCGTACGACCATACGTGAAACACGTGTACGGGGTCTAACCGGCACGGAAGGGAGGACGGAATCCCGGTGCACATGGTGGAGGTGGAAGTGCACGCGGAATCATCCCCTGCTACTGCTGCTGTGGATGGAAGCCGACGTTGTTGAACTAGCGAGCACGAAACATCGGTGGTCACGATGGCGGCTACCACCTCTGGTGGGATGGTGATCGATACACCATTCGATACTTCTAGGGAGCACCACCTCCACTGCTCTGCAGAGCACTCCTTTTCTTCTTGTCAGAGAACAGCTCCCTAGTAGCGTCCTCCTGCACGATTGCAGCATTGACAATGTTGTTGAAGCTGCCACTGTGAACAAGGCAAGCTTGTCTTTCATCTTGGGGTTCAAACCCCTGTAGAAGCACTCACGCTTCCTATCTTCAGTACTCACTTGGTCCTGAGCATATTGGGCCGAGTGGTTGAATACCTTGGAGTACTCGTAAACACTCCTTCCTCCTTACTTTAGCTCCAAGAACTATTGAAGCTTCCTCCTCATAATACCGGGAGATATATGATAGGCGCGGAACACCTCCTGGAACTTCTCTTAGCTCACGACATAGTTGTTGGTCGTGCGGCGAGATAATTCGCCCACCATGCCCCAGCAGAACCCTACAACAGTTGTGCCACGAACAGGGTCTTCTGTTGTTCCGTCATCCGCAGAAAACCGAACTTCCCTTCAATGGAGCGGAGCCAGTTGTCCGCCTCCAACAGTTCATCGGCCTCCATGAAGACCGGCGGGTGCGTTGCCATGAAGTTCGAGTATGAACTCGGAGAGGGCTATCGTGGATCCGCATCTGGTCGCCCCCCTTGACAGGACGAATGTTGAACCAAGGTCCACAGCAACTCAGTCTGCTCGTCGTGCGAGCCGAGCACTACGGCGAGAACCTCCGCTAGACTCCTCAGAAGTTCAGGAGGTGGTGGTGGTGGAACTTGTTGTTGCGGTGTCGCAGCTGGCTCCTGGTTCGGAGATTCTTCCTCACGACCACGACTTGAACCTCCCATCTCAGGCGTCGAACGTGTACGCACCATTCTGCAGCCATATGTTAACAATCAGCAACATCTTTGCTTTTCCTTCATCCATTTCATATTACAATAGTGCGAATATTGGTAAGGAAATAAGTGCATAACATCCACATATTTTGATAAAGCATAAACTTTATACAAGATATATTATCTCATGACCAAGTTTATAGTAGTGAACTCCAAAATGACGGACTCCCACTACGGAAGTGCATCTCTACCATACTTGGTCCCCATGAGACGTCATACACACCTTGTCATCTTATACACACGCACTACTATTTTTAATATGACACAAACATGGCCACAAAATAAACACGAGCAACTACTAAAATTATACATTGCCCTGTGATGGCAGGAGTGTTGCCCCATCCTACTCCGATACGTCCTATTCGACGTACTCGCATTCCTCAGGATCTTCTTCTTCCTCTTTGTCCTCAGAAATTGGTGCCACAGGTGCAGGTGCTGGAGCAGGAGTTGCTACCTCACCCGCCACCGATGATGTCGTGGCAACTAATGACTGCACATCAGCCTGTAGAAGAAACATCTTATAGTCTTCCAATTCCTATCGTGCATGCTCGCAATTGGCTCTCCAATCCTGAGTCTCCTCCCTGGATTTATCATGTTCTTGAGTTACCGTACCCAACTAATCATCCAGTAGCTGTACCTCAAGTTGACTCGCCTCCAATGCGCTTTCTACGCATTGCGCTTCCTGACGAGCTTCCGATAGGTCTTCAACAGCTTGGTGCCACTGATTATCCCTAACATTTAAACGTCATTTGAGAGGAGCAATCATGGCTCTAAGTGAGTCATTGGCACACTCAAAATGATCTCCTCGAATCAAAGCTTGCTTCAGATCACCCAGCAACCCTTCAATGCCAATATGTTGTGTAACGCTCACTTGGCACGATGATGCTGCATATAATGCCAAGATTATCTTGGGTACCTCTCCGTGAATGCCATAATCTGCACTCATTCGACTTGCCCACTCCTCACTAGCTCTACCATCGACTGGAAAGAGCGCGAACAGGGTGCCCGACAAATGACGAAAATGAAGCTTGCAAAAACTTGCAATAGCAACACTCGCGGCAAAACACCACGTGTCTTCCAAATGAGCCCCTTTCACCCGGATGGAGAAAGGAGCCCATCCAATATATGACGAACCAGCGGGCACATCAACATATATGGTGCATCTTGTCACACCTCCGTCATCGAATTCCCTGCCCCAATAGCTCGGTATGTCGCGATACCCGAACCGTTGAAGCAGCGCTATGAATTATTCCGGAAAAACTTTTTGGTGAGCACACGTCATGAACACCCATCCATTCTGTAAGTGTACCATCTGCGGATACGATACTTGAACAATGAAAAGGTTTCCAACTTCCAATAATTCAAGGAAAATTTAAAGCTGGATTAGTGATCACAGTCTGTTCCATCTGACCTTCCTGTATAAATTCAAAAATTTTATACAGGAAACGTCAGAAACGGATGTTTGTTTGAATACAAAAGTTGTAGTAAACTTTACAAACTTTCCATATTGTACTCATAAAGCTCCAGGGGAGCTAGGAATTAGAATCTATACAGGTTTAAAGTTGACCCAAGTTTTCTGGAAATTTTGACAGAACCTCCCCAGTATATGTGGTTATTTCCACAATTTATACAGGTATATCAAAACAATATATTGAGGTAATGACAAAATAACCATTGTATAACATCAAGTTAACAATCTAAAAGTAAAATATTTCAGCCATGAAACATTTGTTATACAGGTATAACGCGCAAATTCGAAACTATGTGCAAACTGTTTCAAGTTCTGGTCTGCCAGAACCAAGTTTGCGACAATAGGAATTAAACAACGTTACACCAAGATTCAGGTCATAAGTACAAAATAAATTTGATAGAGTACTTCCTAAGATTTCCATAAATTTATATATGTGACCATGTCACTATTCTGGATCAAAAGCTATAATCATCCAAACTTACCAGATGAACTGACTGGTTTTTAACAGCAGCCCTGCAGTTCACTGTTTTGAACTCAAAATTTGATTTGATTCAAATTCGAATCAGGAAAAACTTTTAATATAAAAACTGTATATATACTTCTACCCTTTCCAGATATGTATCACAATAAGGAAGAATATTTTTCTACAGTGAGTTATGGCAAAAATACAGAGACTGGTACAATGGTATGGTCATCTGGAGCAGTTGAAATATACTCCAAATTTCAACAGATTATCAAGCTTTTCTGCCTTGAGAGTCAACAAAAAAGTTGTAGATGTCTTCAAGAGCTTTCCATCCATATAGCATATCCCTATGTTATTTTTCAACTAACCAGGATTACAATCTGACGAAGTTGAGCAAACTTTTGCCAGAAATCGAGAATCTTGGTTATAACCCTTTGTTGTGTTGAAACCCATTTTGCGGAGTCCAAACTTACCAGCATCAGATAGTCAAACTTTCCAAAATATAATGCAACCATTCTGTCAATGGGGATGGTCAAGTATCAAAGTTGATACTAACGGTACTACATGCCTCACCAAAGAAAATTTTAACCGGTATATCCGGATACGTTTATAGGTGGCCCTAGTATTGTTCACTCGCAAACGTGTTCTACACGGTTCGCTACCGTAGTTAGTGCTGTAGAAGACAAACAATCCCCTTTCACACATTCACACCTCAAGGGCGGCACGGGGAAACATAATAGACAGCCACAATAATAATATATATGAAAGTAAATGCATACGACCCTGGTGTGAGTCGCCCTCGAGCGAGGTCATGTCTCAAGGTACATGATTGTACTACGTCTGTACAGCAAAGACTCCCACATGAGCCGGCTTATACACACTCAGGCATACATGTTTCGCATGCTCCCATAGAACATGGATAGTTCTAGAGACGGATACTATCGGGTTATTCACCACCCGACGGGGGCTCCCACTAACTTTGAAGCACGCTGGGGTACCGCGTGTCATAGGTTCTCAGAAACATGGAAAGTTTCAGAGACTCCTATTAACATTTTCGTGCCAAGCCATGGAAAGACTTCCATGCAACCTCTCGCATGGTGAGCTTATCGCAATTGATCCGCTTACGGTGGCATACCTTACCTCTTACCTGAGGTTGGAGCGTCGTTACAGAATATAATAACACATAGTTAGTTTACCACCTTTATAACATATACTAATGATACTCCTTATATGGGTATATAGCTAACTCCTCACTCAAAAATCATATGTTTTGAAAATATGCTCTTTTCAAGCACACTGTTCCCAATGACGCTCTGATACCATGTTGTGGGGACCGGAATCCCGACATCCAAGGATCTCATTGGGTGGTGTCGTGCGATGCGAAACCCAACAGTATACAAGAAAAGAACGAGAATACAATGCAATACCAAGACTTTATTTATAAACACAGCGGAAGTTTTACAATACTAAGCAAAAAGGAAAGAGAACTATACATCATAGCTACGCTCTCGGCACTAGCTATACAAAAGCAAAGTCATCCATGTCTTGGATACTTCACACTAGCAACACCCAACTTACGGCAGCGTGTAGGGTTCTCACTCGACTGTAAACCCTGGAGGGGGTGCAGCCTCATCATCAAACCCGTCATCAGTCGTATAATCTGCAAAAAACTTGTTAACTGCAAATGTGAGCATAAGGCTAAGTAAGACTAACCCGTCTCACTAGACATATGCAGGGGTGACTACTAAGTATGGGTAAGGAATAGCATAAAGGACACACCTACAAGTGGATCCTTATAGTCATGTTTTAAGTAGCACATGACATTCTTCAGGCACGACACATCATAGACTCCACAATCAAACAAGAAACACTTTGTCGATGATATGACATGCCCAAAGCACATAATGCTACTACAGGTATAGTATGAAACCATAAACTTTTAATTGTACTATCTCTAACCCATACAAGGTTGCAAAACAATTATAATTCAATACAATCGTATTCTCCTGACTTCTTCCGTATTTACTACGTCACAACATGGTGAACAAGTGGTACTCTATTACCACGAGGGACGGTGATTGCAATCAGGACACACCTGGTCAACACAACACATACGCACTTTTGGAAGCGCCATCGAGTACTTACAGCAGTACCAACATAGCACTTTAGTACTAGTCGTATATGGCCACCTTTCACCCAACACTAGAATGTCGAACCGGTCGATCTGTCACGAGTACGAGGTCCCTGCGTGGGGCGTACTCTGATGTTCCCACCAGCTAATTTACACCTTGCTGCCCTCAACATACGCCTATAAAACGGGATGGTATGCCTTGACAAACCAGTGTCAAGTTACGTCAGTTTGCTAGAGCCTATTTTTCCAGTATGTCGCTAGTACAATTCAAGCTTGTCTAGCAGGCCGCACACGAATCGGTCCTCAATCGACACAAGCAAGGCAACGCACGTGAGACCACGTCTCACTACATCCTAGCCGCTGCTCGGTCTCAATTTTATATTCATAAACCATTTCTTGATCCAGTTCATCCCGTGTGATAAAATCCTATCTCGCGAGTAGATTCCAACTACTCGACTTCTACCGGATTTCTATGAATATAAGCATGGAAGTTACTACACGAGTCTATGAGCTATTCTAACCACTCCCTAGGTTATTTGGTCATGCAAGTGGATGCCAGACACCTTAAACGTAATGCACAAACATCTGGAGACGTAAGGTGAATGAAAACTGCAAAGACACTGTAGGAGCTTAAATGTAAACCGGGGCTTTCCTGAATGTGAGTCTGGGTCTATGTTAGTCTCTGGCAGCTGGACTTCCAAATCTTCCAGCTGCCCTCGACTTCAGTTACTACACGTTATGCATATACTATATATGAATGACTTTCAAAATAATTAATATGCTTAAGGTCACAAGCTAATATCAAGTGATCAAAATAAGATAAGGATCTTATTTGGTTTTGGTACTTTTATGGTAGATATTAGGGACTATAGTGGAGACTCCTGCAAGGAACAGGAGATAATCAAGGGATTTTTTTGTCTCTAAAAATTATGGTAAGCAATAACCATGTCTGAATTTTGGTTGAAATTTTGGAGGTCTATCATGGCTACCAGTAGTTGTACCATGTAGAGGGGGTCTCACTGGTCCTAGTAAAATTTATATCACATATTTCTAAGCATTACACTGTGAGATATTGAATTTAGAAGTTGAGACAATTTTCTATACAATTTCTAAATGAATTTGGCTAATTTTATGTGCATAGAGAATACACTGGTTATCAGACCATGTAAATGAAGTCTAAAGACCTTGAAATTTTTACTGGAGTTCAAGGATATTCTAAAGAAGGTTATGGGTAAATTTGGTAATTTCCCAAAGAGCGGAACTATACGAATTAATTCTATAATAATTTTGGTTATTTGAATTATGGATACATTCCTATAGACTTTCATAGAAATTCAAGTGCGCCACTGGAAAGTATTCTTCATGCTGGTTCTAACAAAATTTATTTGGTAACGTTTGGACAATTCTACTAGGAGTTATGGATTTTCCAAGTTGGGGCAAAATCTGGAATAAAATTCGAATTAGAAAACATTTGAATAAAGGTTGGGCCCACATATCTGAAATGGGCCAATCGGGTTGAAGCCGAACGGGGCCACATATTCAACCCGCATAGCCGCATGTGATCCATGGCCGTAGCTGATCTGGGCGGGTCGCTTACTCACTAACGATTGTGTCCCACGGGGTCGTCGTCTACCTCTTGAGGGGTGCGCGACCATGGCGGAGCCTCGCCGGAGCTCTCGCCGCCCATCGATCCACAGCACGGCTCCTCACCAAACTAGCCTCCTAACCCTATCTCGAGGTGCTGAGCACGCCGGTGGGGTCAGCGCACGCCGGCGATGGCCGGAAGGGCTTGCGCGACGGCAGCGGCAGCGATTAGGGTTTCGGCCATGTCGGTCGAGCCCTACGGTGGACAAAACCGATCGGGAAGCTTCATGGAAGCATGGGGATCAAGACTCTGGCCATAATAAGGAGAGGAAAAGCTCGGAAGGTGGTGGCGACAATAGACCGAGGAGAGAAAATTTCGCGGTTGGGGGAAAATGGGATTCCGGTGTGAAAACCCGATGAAACTCGATGGCTCTTGTCCAAGGTGATGCGTCTGGCCATATAGAACTACATAGCACAGGTGCACATGGAATAATCAACCGTATAAAAGGAATTTCATGCGCGAAGCAAGTCTACTCATACCCGAAGATCGTCGGAAGAATTAGAAATACGGGGGCTAGGAGGCATGTCATGGTTTGAAACTTTACGAGAAGCTAGAACATGAGTAGGCGAACCTTTTTGCTTTTAGGATCGAGGCGAGACGATGGCTGTAGTGTTGGGTCAACGATGATCAGAGAAGCGGGAACAGGGGAGCTTTTTCCGGCGGCCACGGTTCCACTCCTATTGGCGTCGCGGAGGCTCTGGCTGGACAAAGGAATGGTCAGGGAGGTGTGCCAAAGCTTGAGGAGTAACCCAGTGCATAGAAACGGGAGCCTTACCGATGATCTTTGCTGGATTTCAAAGGGGGGGGGAAGAACTTGCCGGGAGGGAGTTTCTTGCGCCAGGGGCGAAATGGAGAGGAAGAACTCGACTTGGGGGCTGAGGAGGTGATAAGGAGGAGCCTGGGGATGAGCTGTAGGCAGCTGGAGTCCAAGCAAGGAGGCAAGCAGCTCTGTGGCAGCTGCATGTCAGGAGGTGGCGCCCTGGGAAGAACAGGGGCGAATTTGTCCCACTGACTAGTGGGTCCCACCTCTCTCTCCAAGCTTATCTTCTCTGTACACTGAATTCACCCACCAATACTTGTTCAAAATTCACTCCAATTTGTGTATAGGCTCATCTAAATATCTGGAATTTGATTCTTGAATCAAAACTTCAAATTGATCAAGTATTAATTGAACTTCAAATTTGAATTTGAATTTGAATGAAATTCATTGGAGTCCCTGAATTAAATAGCAAAGGAGCTTCAAAAATTATGAAACTTCATGGATAAGTCAAGCAAGTCATGCTGATGATGATGGTGTGTTCAAATTTTATGTTCAAATAAGTTTGAACAGAATTCACACTTTGAACCTAATTATGGCTCGAATTTGCTAAGCTTCTCAAATAAAATAGCAATTGGAATTCACAATTCTTGAAACTTGGTAGGAAGGCTATTTGGAATATTATGAGGCCATGGAAAAATGTATAGCCTCAGATTTGAATATTTTGACAGGGCCTAAATGTATAGTGCTATATTCAAATTAATTTGAATATATTTAGTACTGCATAGTGTTTTGCCCTAGCAAAATCTATTCAATAAAATCCAAAATTTGCAGGAAGGTCACTTGAATTATACTAGGGTCATTGGTGAAGTAAAGTCCCCATGTTAATAACATTTAACATGAGTAAACGAATTATTTTTGATGAGATCAAGTTCATGTGTATAACCATAATTGATCTTTACTATGGTTGAAAACAAGCTGGTAACTGAACTTCATATTAAGGAAAAACTAGGATTTTATATGACGTTTCTTAAGTCACAAATCATCTCTCGAAAGAGATGAGGTCTGCAAGCGCACGGAAACTGTCGTGTAGCATTTCACCCAAGAGTGTTCCCAAGGGTATGTATTTATCCCAAAGGAAGGCAATGGAGTAAACTAAACACTACTCTTATGATCAAGCTATTGGATATTAATCAATTATCAAGACAAGGGTAAGTTGATAATATATGGGTAGTGTGCCACACACCTAAGCAATCTATTCTAAAGGACAGATGGGTCCTAATGGAATTAGACTAAGAGTTGGGGAGTTACTCCTACAATGCATCTAATATACATATACATAGCCTAGGTTAGATACTAATGAGCATGTCAATGGTGAATCCTTATTCTAAGTTGTTCAACATATCGGGCACGGGTTTACCCCTAGCAATATTAGGATGACTCCTGCCAAGAGCCTCTGGCATAGCCGAACATGGAGAATTACGAAGCACAGAAAGGTTGTCACCACCTACTGCCTACCTCTTCAATCCGTAGGTCTATGAGACATCCAACGCTACTTAACTATCCTAGCACCATGCTAGAATATTAAGTAAGTAACTTAAGAATCATGACATCTTACGGCAATGACTAACCTAAACATCGTTGAACCAATGTTGAGACATAGCATAAGTTATTCATATTAACATGATCATATCATAGCTAATTAGACTACAGTGGGAGTTGGTAGTGTTTATGATGATGTATTAAGAGTGATATGGCATAATCAAAAAGACTACTCCTACCACATACATGGACTCCACAATCAAACAAGAAACCCTTCATCCAAGTATATGAATAAAAGAAGACTAAAGACAATATTTGTATTATGCATAAAGTTACAAATATAAGAAAAGATACATGAGCCATACCTTTCCCAATTTTGACTTGGGACTAGAGGCTCTCCTATCTATAGCCTAACTTCACTAAGGACTAAGAGAATTAGTGTATACAATAGTATGATGCTCAAGTGGTGTGTGTTGAAGTGAGGGGTGAGGGGTCTTATTCATAGCTTGGAGAAGGGCTGGTTCCCACTGCCAAAAGCGCACGAATCATTCACCCATGACTTCTTCAAGCCGGGAGGAGCCAACACATGGAAGTTGACCGCGTTTGGCACCAGGACCTAGCCGGACAACTAGGGGTGTCGGTTGACCTGTTCTTGGCTCCTTTTGCGGTGTGCTTTATCCAAGTCTCTATTAGGTGGGTCCCATTGACTGATATTGGTGCTATACCGTTGGATGGCCTTATATACTTCTGTTTGTGGGACATTTGATCTATGTGGTGCCACATGTTGTTGCTTAATTGTTTGGAATGATATTTTATAGGATCCATCCCCTTATTTCACTTCAATTCTGCATAAAACGTCTGCATATTCACTACTTTATCCAAGGACAAGTGGAAGTAGGTTAAATAGAAAGGTGATGTGTGCAAGAAATGATATTTCTTATATTGACGGGTGAAATTGGTATATAACAGCCGTCAACAATAAGCTGATATATGCAGTCCTTATTGCCTCAAGGAAGCTTCATCACTACTTCCAGGCCTGCAAGATATCATTTGTAACCTCTTATCCACTGTGAGCAATTTTACATAATCCCAATTCTACGGGAAATATCGCCAAGTGGGTTGTGGAGCTGGCAGAATTCAACCTTGAATTCCTGCCTTGACATGTAATCAAGAGTCAGGCAATGGTTGACTTCATGTTGGAGTGGACATCTTCTTCATCAACTCCAGAGGGCCTTGATGAGCAGAAGTTGGAACCTAAGGTTCCGGTCTTCACTGAGCATCACTGGACTCTCTACTTCGACGGCTCCATGCAGAAGCAAGGGGCTGGAGCTGGAATCCTTCTCCTCGCTCCGACCAGGGAGAAAGTCAAGTACATGGTGCGCCTCGATTTCAAGGCAACCAACAACATGGCAGAATATGAAGCTCTTATCTTCGGACTCAAGGTGGCGCTATCCTATGGTGTCTGACAGCTCCTGGTCAAGGGTGACTCGCAACTCATCATCAAACAAGTCAAAGGTGAATGTAGTTGCAGTAACCCTCAGCCTGCTGCATATTTACTTGAAGTCTTGAAGTTGAGAAGGAGTTCGACATCATGGGCCTTCGCAATGTCTAGCGTCTCAACAATGCTGAAGATGGCGACCTATCAACGAAGGCTTCAACCGGGGCTCAAGCTCCAGATGGGGTTTTTGTCAGGAGATTATCAGTACCTGCCACTCAGCCTGCCGAACTGAGTGATAGGGGTGAGACCAGCACCCCAAAGCTGGCGGTCCCAGTGGCCTTGTTACCATGGCATCCACCAAGGATCGTAGGCACTACAGGAAGCTCCGAGCAACTAAGAGCGCAAGATCCGGAAGCTCAAGTCAATCCCGATGCATGGATCTTGAAGGTCCAGGACTACTTGAAGACAACATCGTTCCTGAAGACGGTGTATCCGCCAAGTGAATTGTCAGATTGGCTATAAGATACACGTTGGTAGAAGGGGATCTCTACCAATGTGGTGCCAATGTCATTCTTTTGCGGTGCATTTCTTGGGGAGAAGGTTGCGAACTCCTCGCAGAGTTCCAGGGAGGTGAGTGTAGGAACCACGCGTCATCTCGCACGCTAGTCGGTAAGGCTTTTCGACATTGTTTTTATTGGCCTACAACACTCGAGGATGTAGTCGAGCTGGTCAAGAAGTGTGAAGCGTGCCAATTCCATGTGAAGAAAATTCACACACCGACGCAGTCACTGCAGATGATTCCTCCCATGTGCTCATTCTCTATGTGCGGGTGTACATTTTGGGACCTTTCCCAAAAGCCATCGAGGGTTACCGATTCTTATATGTCGCCATTGACAAGTTCATAAAGTTGTGAGAAGCAACTCTAGTTGTGACTATCAACAAACAATCAGCAATCAAGTTTTTGAAGTCCATTGTCTGCAGACTAGGAGTTCCGAACAGAGTCATCACTGACAACGGAGTCCATTTCACAAGTGCAGCTTTCCAAGAGTACTGCGAAGAACTCAGCATACAAGTCAGTTACGCATCGGTAGCTCATCTTGCAAGCAATGGCCAAGCTGAGAGAGCAAACACAGAAATACTCAAGGGACTCAAGACGTGCACTTATGAGTGCTTGAATAAGCATGGCTCCAACTGGATAGAAGAGCTTCCATCTACACTGTGGGCGAGCTGGACAACACCCAACCGAGCAATAGGAGAGACACCCTTCTTCTTGGTGTACGGAGCTGAAGCAGTCCTTCCTTCGGAGATCACCATGGGTTCTCTCTGAGTCCAGACCTTTGACGAAGCCACACAGGACCAGCTTCGGCATGAAGACCTAGACCTCATCGACGAGGCAAGGTGCCAAGCAGCTGTCCGAAATGTGTGCTACCGTCAGGCGCTCTGACACTATCATCCAAGGTATGTGCACAACTGGCAGTTGGAGGAAGGCGATATGGTGCTGCGACGAATACTTACTTGTGAAGGGATGAATAAACTTTCCCCCAGCTAGGAAGGTCCCTTTCGAGTCATCAAAGTTTCCCGTTCTGGATGTGCCCGCTTGGCAACAGAGGATGGGATACCACTTCCCAATCCCTGGAACATTGAGCACCTTCATAAGTTCTACACTTAATTAAACAGAGGTGAGTCTGTATTTGTGTAAAATGCATTTCATAGAGTCTATGAACAGAGTCGGGTTGGTCTTAGATCAAAAGCACACTTAACTTGGTCCTGTACTTTAGGTGTGTTTTTACCTTCCCTGGGTAGTACAAGAGGAATAGCACACTTAACTTGGTCTTATACTTTAAGTGTGTCCTTGTCTCCCCTGTTATTTGGACCTATAATGAAATACATTTGTGCAAGCAGACTCTATGTGCATTAATTTTGTGCAAACTCATTATTTTTATCATTTTTTACCTTCTTGTCAATAGCAATGTTGCGCAATCCATTTGAAATTTAGTCCTAGAGATTCATGTCATATATAAGTTTTATTGGTAATCTTCTATTGGATCTTAGTATTGCTAGATGGCCTACTCGTCTGAAAACCAAAGCTAATGACAGGTCCGGAGTGCGCTATCAACTTAGCATGGTCTAACACCCTAAGTATGTCACTCTACCTATTCTAGTGGGTCATAATAAGGCGGTTTTGGAAAGAATTCGGATCTAAGGAAGTTTAATCAGTATACTTATGTTGTCACTATGAGATTGTTAGGAACTAAAGTTCAAATAAGGATAATAAGTCGCAAATGATCTATAGGCAAGAGGATGAATTTTACTGCTTTTCTTGTCTCTTATGCGCAGGAAAAATGAACAATTGACGGCAATATGCACGGGCGATGGTGAATGCTACCGGACCAATAAGCTTCGACAACCCCCAGGGGGCCCGTCGTCGATGTTTTACACGTTGACAGTGTGCGCCGTCAAAGCATCAAGCTCTAATAACTCCCAGGGGGCCTGCTGTCGAAATTTTACACGTTGATAGTGGACGTCGTCGAAGCATCAAGCTCTGACAACTCCCAGGGGGGCCGCTGTCGATGTTTTATGTGTTGACAGTGGGCGTTGTCGAAGCATCAAGCTCCAACAACCCCCGGAGGGCCTGCCGCCGATGTTTTACACATTGACAGTGGGTGTCGTTGAAGCATCAAGCAATGACAACCCCTAGGGGGGGCCCGCAGTCGACATTCCATGCATTGACAGTGGGCGTTGTTGAAGCAAACAAGCTTCAAGAACCCCATGGGGCCCATCATCGATGTTCCATGCGTTGACAGTGGTGTCGTCAAAGCAAACAAGCTCCGACAACCCACAGGGGGCCCGCCATCGACGTGCAATGTGTTGATAGTGGGCACCGTCAAAGCAAGCAAGCTTCGACGACTCCCCGGAGGCCCACTGTCAATGTTTCATGAGTTGACAGTGGGCGTCGTCGAAGAATCAACTTCCAACAACTCATTGAGGGCCCGATGTCAACGTAATAAAGGGTCCTTGGAGATTTTGGAAGCAACACTCGGACCTCAGAGCTATCATATTGGCTACAAGCCAGAGCAATCAAGTTTTCAAGACATTGTCAAATTCCTCATGGTAGATGTCTTCAATCAATAGAACACATCTACCAGGGGGCCACTAAGATAAAGGGCAATGTATTGAAGACAAAAATGGAATTCGAAAGGATTTCATTCATTCAAAATTGGAGATCTACAAGGTGAAGGTACAAAGAGAAAGGTCCTAGCTACTGGAGTTCCTCACGAAGAACTAAGCAACTTTCTCAATGGCTTCTTGGACGCTGGCCGTGGCAGCTTTCTCCTCTTCGGCGATGGGTCCTTCGAACACTGGAGCTAGAGATATTGAGGAATCTCGGCTTTCGAAGCACGTCAGCGCATACTCTGCAACGTTCCTAGCCAGAGATTTCTCTTCGATCTCGATCTCATCGACGACCACATCTCCAAGAGCCTCCAGCTTTGTGCCAGTGGAGTTAAGTGCCACCGGGGCCTTGTCCATCTTTGGGTCTAGATCAGTCGGTCGGACCAAGCTAAATCCAAAAGGTACCAGAGCTTCATTCGCCTACCCGAGGAAGTCCTAGATCTGTCGGGACTCAATTGCTCTCGCACTTCAGAGCTCCTCCAGTGACCTCCTTGTAGAAGAGAGCTTTGTAGAACCCTTCTTCGAGAAACGCTCGACCTCCTTGGCATGATACTTGTTCTGTTCAGCCAACAGCTTCTCTTGGTCGACAATACTCTTATATCGAAGGTGAATGCGGCCTCTCCTGTCCGCAAGGTCCTTCTCCTTCGCCTTCATTGTATCCTCCCTGGCAGAGACAACACTTTCTCTTTTGATGACTCCTTCCCCTGCCAGCCACAATCGATGCATCTCTTGTTCGCACCAGAACTTGAATTCTTCTACTGGTCAGCCAAGTCCTGCTCACCACGTGTCGGCTTCTGAGAGAGTTCATCCTCCCTCTGCTGGATCTTATCTTCTTTCTCCTAGAGTTTAACCTCCTTATTGTCAAGTTCGTCCTGACACTTGACGAGCCCTTCCCTCAAAGCTTCGAGACTCTCCGAGCAGCTATCAGCCATTTCACGGACTCTGTGAGCGTGCTCGTAGATCTCTTGGGTATCCATGTCGAGGGCCTTTATAGCATCCTCTCGTTCATCCAGCGCCTTGTTTAGGGGCGACTATCGGGCCTTCTCCTACGCCACCCACTCCTTCTAGTCTGCCAGCCAGACTGCATCAGCCTTGTCTCGAAGTACAACTTTTGGCACCAACACATCAGCATGGTGCGCTCTTCTTCAAGAGACTTGCACTCATAGTCAAAGGCAAGGTGGACCTGTCAGAGGCTAGAGCAGGCATTGTCTATCGACAACACCAAAGGGATTGGCGTCGGGCCTGCTGGAGGTCCGTTCTCCGGTTCCTCCAGGTCTTCTGGAACAGTATTCAGAGCCCATGGCACAAACATGGACTCCAAAAGCTCGACATCGACGGGTCTGTATCCGGAAGTTCATCTACCTCCGGCACTAACGAGGAGGGTCTCATCGCGGATCTTCAACCGTTGACACTAAAGCCAAAGGTCCCGCAGCTGGATCCCCTTGTGCAGGATCGGGCATGGTCACCTCCGGTGTTGCCACCTCTGGAGCTAGTGCCAAGACTTCCGTTGGAGCTTTATTTACTTCCGGCGTTGATGCCAAAACCTTCGCGGCTGGCTCTGGGAGTACTGGAGCTTGCTCAATCCTTTCTTCCTCGTGGTTCGGCGCAACCACGGGTTATTGGGTCATCGACGCTAAGGTCATCTCCACAATAGCGGGTGCCAGAGCTGTCATGTTATCTGCCACAACCATAGGAGGAGGGGTCAGAGCTGTAGTGGGACCTTCAGCTGGCGTAGTATCTAAGACTGCAACTGTCACTCGAGCAATAGTTTATTTTCTCGACACTCTGGAAACAAAGAATAGATAATTCAAGAAAAAGCAAAAAACAAAATCAAGACACAAACCGAAGAGCCAACCCTTACCTAGGGACATTATCGCTCCAATCGGAATGGATCTTCTTTTTGGCATGACCAGAGCCAGAACCCACCGTCGCCGATGAGACAGAAGCTCCAAACTTCATCTCAGAGCTTGTAGCAGCTACCGGTGTCGCCTTAGTAGGTATCTCCCTCGGTTGAGAAGGTACTCCGGACCCAGAGCCCGCCGATGGCACCGGGACCAGAGTCGACTTGCCAAAACTAGTGCCCAATGTAGGTGTTGGATTTGAAGATGATTTTTTCGTCATAGCTGGACTTGCCGATGCTGGAGGCACAACTAGTATGGACTTGAGGCTTGGTCGAGGTAGAGGCACCGTCTGTGTCGGAGTCGATCTGCCATAATTGCCAGCAGACCGTGCCAACTTTCTCTTCCAACTGGAGGTTTCAACGGGCTCTTTGCCTTTACTCCGACTCAAGTCGGGTTTCTTCTGGCTTCGAGCTGTAGGTGTCGTGCCCTCTGATGCTCCGGGGATGGAAATCCCTGCTGGCGGAGTGCTCTTGCATCTATCCATAATGCCTAAGTCGTCAAGCAGCAACATCTTCTTCCGCAGCTCCCTCTTAAACTCTGGAACCATGTTCAAGGGCAGGAACTCCGCTGGAGGTGTCAGGTCATCAGGATTGATGGTTCTATGGTGCAACTTTTGGAGATGAAGCTTCAAAGCCTTTTCATCCCAATTTGACCTGAGACCAACACAAATCTGGTATGGGTATATTTCTCCACTGAATGCCCAGACAGACCATTCTCTCTTCTTCAGCGGAGCCCAACGGTTGGTCAGGAAGTTTGCAATGACCATCAGAGGGGTCACCTCTCCTCTCACGCAGCTTAGGATCCTCGACAAGATTGGGTTGTACCCTTCTAACAACTTCGGGTGTTCCTCCCAGGTGTCGATGTCGGTGTTGGGAAGGCCGTCAGGTAGCTCCAGCCTGTCATGGTGATCCACCACGACGATTACCCAATCCTTCTTCCAGCCATCCCACTTCCAAGAAGGAAATGTCTTCAAGTACTTGAAGGGTGAATTCTTGCGCTTCACAAAGTAGTAGAAGCCAAGGAACTTGTTCCTTTTCCCAGTTATGTGGACCGTGAAGAAGGTCCAAAAGAGCTCGATGCGGGGCGGCACACCCACCCACATCTCGGAAAAATGGACGAAAGTCGCCACCAGCAAGAAGGAGTTGGGGCTGATGTGGTGGAGCTGCAACCCGTAGAAGTCCAGCAGCATCAACAAGAAGTTGGAGAATGGCGAGATGAGCCCCACCATAGCGAATGATGAGAAGTACACGATGTCGCTGGCGCTTTCCTTCTTGAAGGGGAGATTGCCAAAGCGGATCAAGTTCAAGAAGGAGTCACTCGACCACCCCATATAGGTGCGGACTCTCGACAACTCGTTGTTGTTCTTGATCCTGCTGCAAGGAAGCCCTAACTCCATCGTCGCAAAGTGGAGCAGAAGTGGAAAAGGAGGTGCAAGGGCGAAGAGCTCTAAGCACAAGATCAAATGAAAGCGTAAAGAGTTTTCTTCTTGTGCAGACTTTCTCCCTTTAGTAAGTCTCCGCAATACTTGGATGGAAATTATATTCGGACCCGAATCACGAATAACGTCGTCAATGAAAAGGGGGCCCGGGTCCACTTTGTTAAAAAAATTGCACCAGGCGAATTGTTGTCATGATGGGAAGTTGGAAGCCCGAGTGCGGTAGCCTGACACGGCTACAAAGATTACGCTGGGAACCGATACGAACTTCGTATTAGGAATCGACGACCTTCAATTGTGTGAGATCCGAATGCCAGGATCCCACTCAGCATATCAAGAAGTGCCACGTGGAGATGGTATAATTGCGCGTCGTCGCTTCAACCGCTCAGGAAAAGACTTCGGAGCAGCAATGCGGGAATTGATGATGGCCCTACCTCCGGTAGCATAACCTCTCCCTGAGGTGGGCTTGGGGGCCACTGTAGGTACCTTGCGTATCGGGTACCCCTTGGTACCGTAAACAAAGTCATAGAGTTCCTATATTTAGGTGGCGGACGTCCGAAGGAGACACGCGTCCCACAATATCGGATCTGACTCCCTCCATAGGGCGGCTCCGCTGTTGCCACGTGTACAGAATAGCCGGACCTGCCTCCCTCATTTGCGTAGCTCCAGTGCTGCCATGTGTCCTACAGAGACAAACCCGCCTCCCTCCTCAAAGAAGCTCTGGCGCTGCCACGTGTCCAGTAGCACCGGACCTATCCCCCAGTAGAGAGAAGCTCGGGAGCTTCCACGTCTCATGCGCCCGGACCTAAGTCTGCAATGGGAAGACAGCAGGATCTCCAACGGCACGGACGTTCAAGGGCTATCAATTAGCCGTTATAAGACCTTGTTAATGTGTCATTAAAGCTATATTAATGATGCACGATCAAAGGACTATCAAGACCAATAAGCTATTGTTAAGGCATGTTATCACGCTATTAACTACCCTTAATGCTATAGATCGTGTATAGGGCAGTGAATACAGTTGGGGCCACCTATCGGGCCAGGCACACATTGTAATAGTCAATCCTTGGCATATAAAAGGGTTGAGCTGTATAGTAGAAAGGACAAGTCATTTGATACGCATCCAAGCTCAAACACACTCATACTCATACAATCAACACACTCCCCATGGAGTAGGGTATTACGTTCAGGCGGCTCGAACCACGTTAAACTCTCGGTGTTCACCACTTGTTCCTGATCTTGACTAGCGCCCCATCCGAATACGAACCTTCGCGGACTACTTCTTAGTAGTATCGGGGGAAGTGTCCTAGTCCACACTTCGACACTCTCCTTCCCCCTGACCGGCGCCGCTCCCCCAACGCTCACCGACTTGGACCGGCGGCCGAATCCCCCGACCAGGGTGCTCGACTTCTACCGGTGAGGTGGGAAAATCGACAGAGGATGCAGTTCCTGCACGGGCTGAGAGCTGGCGGGGAACCAGATACTGAAGTCCTGGCTTCATTTCAAAGGGTCGTCGATGGGGTTGCGGTTGAAGGGGGCGACGGTGGGTAGTTGTGAAGTCCTCGGCGCTAGTGGGCCTTGAGGATGACCCTGTGGTTTGATGCGGATCCTTGTCGTGCGCCGTAGCACCGGTGGTGCTGTGGTTTCGGGGACCACAGTGATGTTTCGTTCGCCATCTTCATACCTTCCTCCTTGTTCCTCCCCCTGACTACTCGATGACGAGGGATCTAGAACCGACGCAAAATGTTTTGGGGTCTCCCCACCGTGGATGGTGTCTGTTTCCTCTTGAAGACCCATCGATTGGGCATCGAGATCCGAGAGTGGAACCGGAGAAGGAGATGAGGGCCGCTCCGTAGTCTGTCGGTATGGTTCTGATGTTCTTGTTGGTGCAGGTGTGATGGGCACTCTGCGACGGTGGCGCCGGCCACCACAGGACCGCGACGCTAGCGTCGGTTTCTTTCTGCAGGGGCGACGGCCATGGAGCGATGGTTACGCCAACCACCACGGCGGTAGCGGCCTTCATGATGGCAGCGGTCTCCACGGTATCGTCGAGGATCATCTTGAAGGATAATCAGAACAAAATCAATAAGTTGTCCATTTGCAGACATCTTACCGAAGATTTCTTCGATATCCCTTGATTTGCTCGTTAGAGTGTGCTGATAACGTGTTGTAAATAAAATTGAGAGAGAGACACAGAGATTGTTGTAATTGAGTGTACTCTTTATTCATTCATTGTTTTTCTATTTATACATGATGAGGAGATACAAGGTTGGAGGGATGTGTCCCTTTATGAAGTGACAAAGTAACTACCCTATGACAGTTGTCAAGTGATTACATATTTAATAAGGATTATAACAATCCTAACTTCCGATGGTCGAGCAGGGTGGCTCGAGACAGTGTAGGTGGTGGCGAGTGGGGCAGCGCGTGCGTTCACCGCCATCAAGGGAGAAGGTAATTTTATTACATTTTAATTGTTAATCTTATTTAATTTGTAAAAATTATGTTAGTTGTCAAAATAATCAATTAAAATGACGTTGTCAATGTATAGACTATAGAAAAAATTAATAATTATAAGATTAACAGTTCATGGTAGTGATTAATTATTAATGATATTAATTAGTTGTTAATACCCATCACCTCGAATTTAATCTATTTTCAGATCCCTGAAATCTAGACAAGCCCAAAACAAAATGGTATTTGTCGTTGGTTGCTCTAAAATTCCCATTTTGTGTTGCTCGGCATGGGGTTGGCTGCTCTACGCTGCATTCATTCAGAATGTGCGTTTGATCTATTTGGTCGTTGTGTTTCATCGGCTCGCTGTTTGAGGTGCAGTTTTTTGTTTGATTAACTGGGTTGCAATTTCCAGTTTACAGAACAGCAACGAGTTAAAGATTGAACTTCGATTTCTTATAGCGATTTTTCTGTTCGAATTTATCGTGTTTTCAAGGCTGGTTTTGTGATAGAGATGAACGTTAAGCTTCACCAAGGTTCGTGGTCCCTGCAGTCCCTTTCGATGGGGGGTTTACTGTTTCGATTTTCCATGACATTTTGATCTGATTCAGTTTGCACAAATGATTCGGATTCGCTCCTATCTAGGATATTCGTATCTCCAAAGTTGTGATTCTAATAAGGATAATATTTTTAAAATTAGTGAAATTACACTCGAGCCTATGTGTGTTTGCCCACAGCCGCACGCACACAACTCTAATAAGGATAATCTGGTCAGGAATATTGGAAGGACAGTGAAAAATATTGTCTTTACAATTGGGATGAAATAATTAAACACCTCCAATTTGATTGTTAACATCCATATGCAATCTGGAGAACTATCCAGGTAGTTATTGGGTTGACACCACCCATATTGGTGTCCCACTTGCTAGAAAAATTGTTACATGCCTCCCGATATAAAGGTGAAAAAATCATTTGGTTGGAACAGCCGCTCTATGCTGGACAAATTGGGGATGTTAAAAATGATAAAATTTTCGTCAATGACAACTATTATTAGTTTATGCATGTTGTTTTCAGGGAAAGACAGTGGTTGCAGTTTTGAGCATTGCTACAACACCATGATAAGGGAGTCAAGCGGGTCTCGACTGGCCAGCTCCACTGGGGCTGAGCTGCACCCATCCGGGTTCAGGCGCTGCTCGCCTCGGATGCCCGTCTCCTTTTTAATTCAGCACTGCTGGTCAGTACATTCGAGTTATTCATACGCATGAATGAAAACATAATAATAGTACTAATCTCAAATAGAGACAACGCAATGCTCATCGGGGACTACAGGCCGATTAGCCTCACACACAGTTTCTCCAAACTAATCTCCAAACTCTTAGCAAACAGATTAGGGCCGGAATTATAGCAGTTGGTCTCCCTAAACCAAAATGCTTTCATCAAGCAAAGGACAATACACGATAACTTCATGCTGGTCCAGGAGATGATCAAAGAACTCCACAGGAAGAAGATCTCAGCCATGTTCATCAAGTTGGATATATCCAAGGCTTTTGACTCGATGAACTGGTTGTATATGCTACATATAATGACACATCTGGGGTTTGGAAGGAGATGGACTAATTGGATCTCGAATCTCTGGGGCACGGCTTCATCCTCTGTCCTGTTGAATTGTGAGCCAGGGAGGCCAATACATCACACACGAGGAGTGAGGCAGGGGGGGCCATTGTCGCCTATGCTATTCATTTTAGCAATGGAGCCACTTCATAGAATGTTCACGTATGCGCAATCTGAGGGTCCGCTGCAACCGGTCTACAAGAAATGCTCTGAATTCAGAGTTTCCCAGACGATACGGCGGTCTTCATTCGGCCCATGGTGTTTGAGGTTGAAATCACAAAGGTGCTTCTCAATATCTTTGGCAATGCGTCAGGGCTGCAGGTCAACATGGAGAAAACTCAGTTCATCCCAATCAGCTGTCAGGAATTAAATCTCACAACTATTTGTAGAGACAATTACAAAGTAGCAGATTTCCCCACTGCGTATCTGGGTTTACCCCTGCACTTAAAAAAGCTGCCTAGGTCGGCCATCCACCCACTGGTAAACAGGATAGCCAACAAACATCCAGGGTGGAAGAGAAAAATGGTGTCTTACCCAGGAATGTTAGTGCTAATCAACTCAGTGCTAACTGTCATTCCGACCTACTTTCTTACAATTTTCAGGATACCGAAGTAGGCGATTAAGCAAATAGATAAACATAGAAGAAGCTTCCTTTGGCGGGGGGAATCACCTGATAGAATGACCAATGGTCATTGCTTGGTGAAATGGTTCAGATGTACGCGACCAAAAAAATGGGGAGGCTTGGGTCTAAAAGATTTGGAGAAGTTTGGACGAGCCCTTCGCATGAGATGGCTATGGGGTCTATGGGGGGCAATGGACAGACCATGGAAGCCCCTGTTCAGGTGTCGAGATGTCTCAGACAGGGATTTGTTTTTCAGCTCCACTCAAGTGACAATAGAAAACGGGAGTGACACGCCATTTTTGGAAGCCGGATGGCTTCATGGAACATCGCCGAAGCTGCTTGCTCCACACCTGTTCGAACAGGCTACTAGGAAACATAGATCAGTCAAAGTGGAGCTATCAAATGACAATTGGATCAGGAAATTGCGGGGGTGTGACACTCAGGATTTGCTAGATGAATTGGTGCTGCTGTATGCTGCTGTCTCTATGGTTACACTGACTGAAGAAAAGGATGGTATATCCTGGAGGTGGACAAGCTCAGGGAAGTTCACTGCAAAATCAGCCTATGACATGCAATTTATTGGATCCAGTGAACCCAATCATTCGCATATGCTCTGGCAGGACTACACGGAACCTAAGTGCAGGTTTTTTGCATGGCTTCCGATCCAGAACAAGACGCCAACAGTGAATAATCTGATCAAGAAAAATTGGACAGCAAACCCGGACTGTGCATTGTGCACTCACCATCCAGAGACTGTCTCTCATATGCTCATTGAGTGCACATTCGCAAAGGAGGTCTGGGTGCGGCTGGCTCTGGAACTGCGCTGGCAGACCCCAATTTGGACAGCTCTGCGGCAGGATGTGCAGACTTTGATCCTAAGAATGTCCAAAATAGGAACCAAGGAACAGAAAAAACGGAAAGCGGGCTTTCTACTTTTCTTCTGGTGGTTTATATGGAAGGAGATAAATCAAAGAATTTTTCAACATAAAATGTCCTCAGCAGATCAGCTATCTAGGCTAATTCAAGACAGATTAACGGATTTCTCGGAGGCATTTGAAGACCGGGGTACATCACTTGGGGAGTAGCTATTTTGTACGGCTGGGTTCTATGTTTTGATGAAGGAGGATGCTCCTCATTAAACCCGAAGAAATAAGTTTCTTCGGTTAGATAATACTGCTAGAGATATAAGGGTTATTTGTATTTTCCTCTTTGTATAGGGGCTTTTCCGCATATTTGTAATCCCTTGTACCTTTATTTATAGTGACATCTGGCCCTCATAATAATATAAGCACAGTATTCATAACATAGTATTAGAGCTTAGGTTTTCTACCCTATTCGACGGCGGCATGCCGACGTTTTGGGCGCTTTCTAGATTGGCGACCCGGCGTCTCTGTATGGTGACGCAGACCGCTTCTGGCCAGCGCGTGGCTTCTTCCGCCTGTGGATGATTTGTCCCACCGGAGTGGGTCCCATATTGATGCCGCCGTTTGCTTTCTCCAGCCGCGCCCAGTGCACTTCAATCGTGTTGTATGTTTGCTCTGTATCCCTGTACATTTGCTGGATGAGTGCATTCGGTGCTGCCAGACCCACGTGGTCTTTCTGATCCAGTTGCCTCTTCAATCGGTGCTTCTAGCACCGGCCGTCTCTTTGGTTCTCAGATCTGAGGACACGCACCACTTTGGTGAGTAAAAAAAGGAAAAAAAAATTGCAGCTTGCGCCGCCTATTTTCTTACGCTCTCGCCGTCGCCCGCCGCTACATATTTTGCGCTCTCGCCGTCGTCTGTTGTCCGATCAGGATGACTTCTCCTTCGGGTGGGATTCCAATTTCGCGTTGTTCGGTGCTTTTCAATGGCACCAACTATCGCGACTGGGTTTCTCGCATGCGTCTACATATGTGTGGCTTGCATCTTTGGGGGTTCTTTACGGGTGATCTCAAATGTTCGCCTTGTCTTGCGGCTCCTTCACAGCATGTCATTCCAGAGAAGGCTACTGAGGGTGAGAAGGAGAAGTTACTTGAAGATTATGAGACTTGTCTGGCTTCCTATGAGTCTCAGTTTAGTGTATATAGGATATGGTATGATGAGGATGCTCGTGCAGGTGCTATCCTTGCTGCTAGCATAGAGGATCGTCTGTCCGCTGATATAGTGGAGTTTGAGTATGCACATCAGATGTGGGCTTTTCTGCGTCGCCGCTATGAGCCTACTGGTCAGTCTACCTATATTGATGCTATTCGTCAGGAGCAGCTTTTACGAAAGGAAGATGCTACAGTGGATGAGTTTTTCGCTTAGATGTCTTCTATTTGGCGTCAGCTTGACACTCTTGGTCCCCGGTTGTCATCGGATACCTATTCGTCTTCTCAGAGTCAGAAGGATGCACTTTAACTTCGTCGCACATATGACTTCTTGACTCGGCTTCATGATGAGTTTGAGCCTCTTCGTGCTCAGCTGCTTGCTCGTCACCCTTGTGTCACTCTTATGGATGCTCTATCTAGCGTTCGTAATGAGGAGACTCGTCTTCGTGCTGCTGGTTTGCTACAGTCTTCTTCAGTATTGGTTGTTGGTTCCTCGGCTCCTAGTCATATTGCTACTTCACCGACAGTACCTTCTTCAGTTGCTCCTCCCTCTGCATCTGGGAGGCGTGGTGTTCTTCACTGTGACTATTGTGGTAAAGATGGACATGAGGAGGCACATTGTTTCAAGAAGAGGAAGGCCCAGACTTGCCGTTCTTCACAGGATGTTGGTGGTTCTGGTACTGGAGGCTCTCCGAGGGGTTCTGCTACTATGGATGCCTAGTTGCTCGAGCTTCTTCGTCGCCTCGTTACCTCTACACCATCAGGAGCTGCTAGTTCTGTGACTCAGCCTTCTGCATCTTTAGGTTCTGCTGCTGTTTCTAAGTCCTCTACTGAGGGACCACCTACCACTTCTGTTCTAGGTACTCATCCATGGATTCTTGATTCCGGTGCCTCGTTCCATATGACTCCTTATCGTACTAGTATGTCTCCTTTAAGTTCATCCTCTTGTTCTCTTACTGTTCATACTGTCGATGGTTCCCCTCTTTCTGTTGTTGGACAGGGCACTCTTTTATCTGACACTTTTTATGTTCCCGAGGTCTCTTATGTTCCTGGTCTGACCATGCAGCTTATATCTGCTGGCCAGCTAACTGATCATGCTTGTCGAGTAATTCTTGATCTTGATCTCTGTTATATTCAGGATCGTCGCACGGGTCACCTAGTTGGCACTGGGCCCCGTCATCATAACTCACAGTGTCTTTGAGAGCTTGACTAGCTTTGTCTTCCTTCCGTTGTGTCTGCTAGTCTTGATGGATCCGTGTTAGCTGCATCGTCCACCTCGTTGTTTGCTCAGTGGCACCATCGTCTGGTTCATCTGTGTGTCTTTCGTCTGTCGGTCTCATTCCTTAGTGGTCTTTTAGGATCGGTTTCAGGTTCTAAGAGTTTAGCTCAATGTCAGGGTGTCGATTAGGGAAGCGGATTCAGCTTCCCTATCCTTCTAGTGAGTCGGTGTCTGAGTGTCTGTTTGATGTTGCTTATTTAGATGTATGGGGTCCAGCTCCTTTTGTTTCCAAAGGAGGACACCGATATTACATCATTTTTCTAGATGACTTTTCTCGGCACACATGGACTTACTTTATGAAACATCGTAGTGAGGCCTTGTCTATATATAAAACTTTTTCTGTCATGATCCGCACTCATTTTGACACGTCTATTCGTGTTTTCCGTGTTGATTCTGCTGGTGTATACCTTTCTGACGCTCTTCGTCAGGTTCTTTCTGAGCAAGGCACTCTTGCTCAATTTTCTTGTCCTGGTGCTCATGCACAGAATGGTGTGGCCGAACGTAAGCATCGACATCTCATTGAGACTGTTCGTACTCTTCTACTTGCTTCCTCTGTTCCCCCTCATTTTTGGGTTGAGGTTGTTTCTACTGCCACTTATCTGATTAACATTCAGCCTTCATCTGCTCTTCAGGGTGACATTCCTTTTTGGTGTCTTACTGGCAAGACGCCTGACTATACCAGTCTTCATCTTTTTGGTTGTGTGTGCTATGTGTTGCTCGCACCTCGTGAGCACACTAAGCTCACTACTCAGTCGATCGAGTGTGTTTTTCTTGGATATAGTGCTGAGCATAAGGGGTATCGTTGTTGGGATCCTGTTGGACGACGGATGAGGATCTCACGGGATGTTGTCTTTGATGAGACACGTCCATTCCATCCTCGTCCTTCTCAGATATGCCCCCTATATCTTTGGTCAATCTGATTTTGTTCATATTCCTTCCAGATATCCCTGTTGCTAGTGTACCTCCTTCACATTCGGTGTCGCATCCCACTGTGCCTTTTTCGGAGCCTTCTTTTATGGTCCCTGATTATACTATGAAGCCTCCTGTGACACAGATTTACACTCGACGAGTTGTGCCTTCTTTTGGTGAGCCATCAACTCCAGTTGAATTATTGTCGTCTGATGACCCATCTTCTCCTGAGGCACCCTCTTCTCTTGAGGTATCATCTTCTTCTGATGAGTCTTCCTCTTGTGAGACCTATGTGTGTTGAATACATTGGCTTTGATACTAAAAGTTTTGAATGTTGCTGTAACATCTTTTTAGCAAGGTTCGACTCTAGCTCCGAGCTTTTGCAGGGTCCAACAATAGGTTCGACTTTCTTTGTCTAGATCCGACATGTTTTTGGGTAGCTCCGGTGAGCTTTGTCTTTAGCTCCGGAATGTCTTTGATAGCTCCGGCATGACTTTGTTAAGCTCTGATATGTTTTGCTAGGTCCGACTTATGTTGGTTAGCTCTGACATGTTTTTCTAGCTCCGAATTTTGAGATCACTAGTTCCGACTACTTTTGGTTAGCTCTGGCGCTAGGTCCGACTAGCTTTGTTAAGCTCCGGCGCTAGGTTGTACTAGCTTTGGTAAGCTCCGGCGCTAGGTTGTACTAGCTTTGGTAAGCTCTGGCTCAAGCTCTGGTTAGCTTTGGCAAGGTTCGGAGCTTGATCGCAATGTTCCAGATTTTAATGTGAAATATTTTGAACTTGCTTTATATTCTTAGAAAGATTGTTTAGTATTCATTTGCTAAGTTTTTGGTGCATTTTGGTTGATATGGCTGATATCGTTTTGATATGCTTTGCAACATGCTTATGTGAGGTGCTCACGTAAGGTGTTGTAGTTTCGGAACTAACTTGAGTCAAGTCGCGGACTTAGGCTCGTATGGATTGGTTATTTATTCATGTGCAGGTGTTGCTTGAGTTCAAGTCATGGCTGGTGACAGGATCCTTTGGACTAGTCTCAGGGAGGAGATGAGGTTCCAACAACCAAATTCAGGAGGAATTGTGGTTGAGCGGGTCAGGAGGTCGTGAAGGATGATTGAATCAAGGGCAGTGCATATGAAGATTACTGGATGTCGAAGGAAGGAGTTTGCACATATGGATGCGGTGCATGACGTGGCAACATGGTTCCAAAGATGGTTTATGGATGGGAAGATCTGGTTGGAAGGATCGGATCGTATCGGTTGATGACTTTGGCTACGGCGGAGTCGGTTATGGCTCGATATGGAAAGTATCGAGTTGGTTATGATAGGATTTTGTGTGGGTCACGAATTTGAGTTGTTTTAGGAATATGGGATACGTTCCTAAGGTGTTTGGAAGTTTTAAGATTGCTTCTATCTGCGTATAGAAGAGTCCTAAGCAGTTATGGAAAGTTTCGATTCGTGATCTGAGTAGGATTAGAGTCCTAGTTGAGATTGGGTTGGCCTAAGGGCTGGTTATATAAGCAAGGAAGGCCAGAGCTCGTGGTGCATGACTTTGGGGTTGTTCCTCTTGTGTTCTATTGAAAAAATTCGTAGTTTGAAGGAACTTTTGTGCCTTGTTTGTCCGACTTGTTCTAGACAAGTTTTACTCGTCGAGTTTCTGGACAGCACTACCTTTCATCGGTGGTTTTATCATAACTCGAGTTTTACAGATCCAATTGACGTGATTATTTTTGGGTTGTCTTCAAAACTTTATCATCTATAATCTGTCAAAATTTCACGTTTATTGGATTTGTGGTTTCTGATCTACACGAGTTTCTTTGCAGCGTTCAGAACTGTTTTCACGGGTAGGACAGATTGACCTTTGTTCGATCTTTCGATTGTAACTTGAGTTTCTCAAGACGGATTTGAGTGATTCTTCTTGTGTTTTCTTTTTGACTTGATTCTCTCTGATATATATCACTTTTGCCACGGTGAAATACGTTTAGATTAGTCTCACACATGATTTCTTTAATAGATCGTTTTTCTGCCGAAGGGGTTGGGATTTAACTATTTCCGTTGCGTAAGATTTTTAAATCTACCATTCACCCCCCCCCCTCTGGTAGCTTTTCACGTGCTCTTCGATCCTACAATTGGTATCAGAGCCATGGTGCTTTAATCATTGTGATTTGTACGTGTTTTTGACTAATCATCATAGAGAAATACTCCGCCAAACCTTGTGTGTTTGCTGGTATTGATTTTCAGGTTTGGAAGGCACGCATGGAGGCTTTCATCCAGGTGCAAGGCTTCACAATATGGGAGAAGGTGTACAATCCTTACAAAGTGCCACCTAACGATCAAGTTACGGCTACAAACCTACGGAACGTCGACAACAACAACAAAGCCCGAAACTTGATCATCCAAGGACTCACTCAAAGCGACTTAGACCGCGTTGCACATCTCCGATCGGCATACGATGTATGGAGAGCACTTTGTGACTATCACGAAGGATCCAACATGATCAAGGAGGTAAGGCAAGACATGTTCAAGAAAGAATACATGCGCTTTGAGATGCAACCCGGTGAGTCCATCGATGATCTCTTTGCTCGCTTTAACAAAATTCTCAGTAACTTGCGTAGTGTCAACGTTAATTTTTCTGATGCTGAAAATGCTAGGCGACTTCTTAGTGCAGTAGACATGTCAATCTGGGAGATAAAAGTTACATCTATTCGTGAATCTACTGTCATGAGTACACTTACTTTAGATGTGCTTTACTCTAAACTCAAAACTCATGAAATTGACATCTTATCACGTAAGAACCCAAATAAGTCTATTGCATTTGTCTCACAACGTGATATGCTTAGTTCCGGCCAATCATCATCTTGCAATACTATTGCTTTGTTGTCCTCACTAACCCTGGAGCAGATCGACGAATTTCCAGAGGAGGAGCTAGCACTTCTCTCTACTAGGTTCTCAAAAGCATTGCAAAATGTGAGAACTAGAAGGAGAGGAAGCTCTGGACCTCAACGATGCTTCGAATGTGGTAAGCAGGACACTTTCGTACAGAATGCCTTAACCTTTCAGGTTCTACTTCCCGAGAAGAAAAACAATCAAGGACGAAGCACTCCTCGACAAATGATAAGAAGAAGAAGAAGAAGGGCTTTACAGGTCGCCAAATGGTGAACAGTTTTATCTCCGCACTCCAGGAACTTGGCTCAAGCGACGTGGAAATTAGAAGTAACGAAGATGAAGATGATTTGGCCAACTTATGCTTCATGGCGGGCAAAACAAGATCAAGATCAAGTCAGGAGGATGCAGAACACAACAGTGACGACGATGAGGTATGTTCTACCTGTAATGAAATGTGTGATGCAATTTCTCGTACAACGATTATTGTTAAGAAAAAGGACAAAAAGCTTAGGGATAATACTGCTAAAATTGAATCACTAGAATCTGAAATCAGCCATTTGAAAATCTTGATTCCTAGTGATGATTCTTGTCCCTCATGTGATTTAATCTATGAACAATTGTCCACACTAAGAACTGCACACTCCTCTACTCTAGATAGACTTGAAACTTGAAATTGAAAAGAACAAAAAGCTTACTGCACTTGATATTGGAAACTTAAAAGATGCTTCTTGTTCTACAATTGATTTGCATTGTTCTAGTTGTGATGATCTTGAAAAGAAACTAAAAGATGCTATGAATGAAATTTCAATATTGAATAATGCTTTACGTTCTCATAAAGTTAAATATTGTTCCAATTGCAAATTAAAAAGAAAAACTTCATGTGAAAATTGCATTTGTCGGTACCCTAGAAACCGTACACCCCTTGAGGTTACGAAAATCTCAAAGGAAGGTCATCTACTTGGTTTGAAGACCCTCGGAGGCCCACATGTCAGACATAACCGGACCCGCTTCTCCAACATGGTTAATCCCTGGGTCGCCACGTGTACAACTAACCCAGAGCTACCGCCCACAAGGGGGAAGCTCCGGGCCACGTACCGAAACGGCACCTCCGGACTTAACCTCAGACCGAGAGAAGCTCCGGACCTGACACGTGTCTGGTAGCCCCGGAGCTACCTGTTTCCCACAGCAAGCTCCGGAGCTGCCACGTGTACAGTCGTCGGACCTTCAGCTTCAAACCTCCGGAAGACCTTGCAACGGCTCCGGATCTTCAAAGGAGAGTCAAGGACTTCAAGACCCAATTAAGTGTCATTAATGTCATATTAATGACACTTAAATGGACGATCTTAACACTGGTAACGGCGCTGTCGGAGCCCGTTACAGGATCATTAAGTGCAATTAAGCGTGTGTCAATACTAGTAACCGCCGGGGCCACATGTCGGGCCAGGCTAACTTGTAACGGCCTGTCCTTGTACTATAAAAGGACAGGCCGACGATACACGCGGGGACGGACACAGAGGTTCACGAGTGAACTCACGCACCCCATACACTCGTGACAAGCTCTTACTGCTAATACAACAACAACACACCCGTGGAGTAGGGTATTACGCTCAGGCGGCCCGAACCACGTAAATCCTTGTGTCTCCTGTGCCAAACTCCTATTCACCTTCTTGAATCTCCGCGCGCCCACACCGAACATCAAACTCCCCTATCACTTTAGTAGTGTAGGGAGATCTGTCGGCTCCAACCGCCGACAGCATTGATCTGTCCAATAAACTCGATAACATGCATAGGACATTAGATCGGTTTTGTAATGGGAATAAGAACCTCAACTTGCTGCTGAAATCTTCCAAGTCTTGCAATGATAAAACTGGTTTAGGTTTTGATTCTCATGCTCATGCTAAGGCACATCCACCTAAAGTTGTAAAGTCATTAGGAAGTGGTTTGATTCAAACAGTTTCTAAACAAAAAGAAGTGGTTTTCAAATCTACAAGAGTGTTGTCTCATTCAGTTTCAAATAAAAATATTGTTTGCTCATCTAGACATGAACACAAAGTTAAATTTCATTGTACCTACTGTGGTAGAGATGGTGATGTCATAGATTTTTGTTATAGACTAGCTAAACAACAGAAAAAAGAAAGAATGATTGCTAGATCTCATAACTATCATGCAAAATTTGTTGCACATATTAAATCGAATGCCAAGAACATGCAACCTGCTGTTATGAGTTAAAAACATTCAAAGTTTACCTCCGGACCTTCTGTTTTTGCCTCTGTAAAATCCCACATTTTCCTTCATATGAGGTTCAGTTGTAAATTGGTTGTTAACCCTAATGGAGAGCAATTATAGCCATGCTTATAAACTTGATCTCATCAAATCTTTTCTTCTACTCATGTTTAAATTTATTAACAAGAGGAATGAAATTCACCAATAAACTTAGATTAATTCTTTTGACCTCTCTTCAAAGTTTGGAATTATTTGAAGAAAGATTGCTAGGCCAATTTAATATGCAGTATCAAATAGATATTCAAGTTAATATAAATTGAATATATACTACTGTATATTTGGCCCTGTCAAAATCATTCAATTCAGAGGCCATAAATTTTTCAATGGTTTGCTAATATTCCAAATAGACTTTCTGCAAAGTTTCATAAAATTTTGAACTCCATTTGCTATTTTAATTGATACGCTTAGCAAATTCAAACCCTATTTTGAATTCAAATTTTGAATTCTGTTCAACTAGATTTATCATCAATATTTAAACACACACTCATGGTCAGCATAACTTGCTTGACTTATCCTCATAGTTTCACAATTTTTGGAACTCTATTGCTATTTAAATCAGTGACACCATTGAATTTCCTCCAAATTCAAATTTGAATTTGAAATTCACTTGAAACTTGCTCCAAATCAAAATCCAATTGCAGAACCAAATTCTATATAGTTATTTGAGCCTCTCCACAAAAATCTAGAATTTTTGGACAAAATTTGGTAGGAGAATTCAAGTTACAGAGAAGAGAAGTAGATAAGAGGAGGTGGGGCCCACTGTCAGCCAAAGCACTCCAGTGAAACCCACAGGGGGTGCCCTGTCTCCAGCTCGACCCGCCATTTGACGCCGGCAGCGCATGACACCGCGACGCGCATGCATCCACCGAGCTGCTTTCCTGCTTGACGCCGTGGCGCGCTCCCCTCTCCCCTCAGTCCCTATAAATACCCCTTGGCCATCGCAGTTGGACACCATCCCGATTCACGCCATTTTCGTCGCCCCTGTTCGACCGAGCTTGCGCCGACGATTGCAGACATTTCTTCCCGAGCTGTAAGTAGATGAAATTTGTGTCACAAACTCCTCTTCGTATTCCATTTGGTCATTGATCGTGACATAGCTTCTGCTGGGCATATTTTGAAGTTTCCTAGTCGCCGTCGAGGAAGCCTCCGAGAACCTTCACTGTCTCGCCGTCGAACACCAGTTCCAGACCATCTCCAGCCTCTATCCTTTAAGCAAAAAGGTTTGCAATCCTCTCTAGTTCATGCTCACAGAATCTAAGCTTATGACATGAAGTGTAACTTGAGTTCTTGTTCGAGAACCGAACGGTTTCTCAATAGAACAGCAAAGCTTCGTGCTTAAATTCATTTCATTCTTGCAATCATCCTTAAATCTGGTTAGCAGATAGTTTCTATGTTTCCTAAGGAAGCTCCATGCCCAAAAACCCTTAAAGTTATCAACCAAGCATCTTGGATTTCAAGTTTTTGAGGCCGCCGGTTGAAAAACCGCACTTCACCGTAGAACTCAGCCTTGCCGGCGATTTCACCCCAATCTGACCCCTAAATCATACTCCTGGAGCTTCCAGGAACCTTCCCGAGTTTTTCCCGAGCCTATTGAGCCATTCCCGAGCATTTCCGACGAAGGTCGAAACCCTAGCTCCGCCGTCACCGTCGCGCCGCCGTCTCCGGCCCTCGCCGGCGTGATTGGACACCACCATCGGCTTGCGTGGTCGATTTTAGGGTTGAGCGGTCATGGCGAGGCCGAACGGAGGTCAACGCACCTAAGTCCGGCGAAGCACCGCCGCGGTTATGGCGAGGAGCGCCGTCGCGTCGCGAGGTAGACGAAGGCCTATGGGCCCCACTTGTCAGTGCCTATTCAAACGCCTGGGATCAGCTGCGGCACTGGATCCGGTGTGGCTGCACGATTGAACCCCGTGGCACCCGGTGTGGCCCAGATGCGATTGGCCCATTCAAATAAAGTGGGACCGGCCCCTTTTATTTAAAATTTCCAATAGGAAAATAAATCCAGATTTAATCCAAATTTAGAAAATCCATAACTTCTAGTAGAATTATCCCAAAATTCCCAAATAAATTTTGTTAGAACCAGCATGAAGAATATTGTCCAGTGCTTTACTTGGATTTGTATGAAAAGCCATAGAAATTTCTCCATAATTCAGATAAGAAAATGCTTAAAGAATTCATTCCCACAATTATGTTGATTGGCGAATTTCCAATTTTGGTCAGAACACTATTCTTAATACCCTTGATCTCCAGTAAAAGTTTCGAGCTCTTTGGACTTAAAATACTGGGTTGATCAATGTTTCAAACCTCTATGTAGTTATAAATTGAGAAAAATGGAAAAAAATCAATTTCCAGAAATTCACCCAAACTTGAAAAATCAATTTCTCCCTGTAGGAAGCTCAGAAAATTGGGAAACAAATTTTCGTAGAACCAGTGAGACCCCCTCTACATGATACAACCCTTGGTAGCCATAATACATCTCCAAAAATTTCAACCAAAATTTAGAGAAGATTATTGCTTACCATAATTGTTAAGAATATCAAACATCCTTTATGATCTCCTGTTCTTTGCAAGAGTCTTCTATATAATCCCTAGTATCCATCATAAAAATCTCAAAGTCAATTAAGATAATTATATTATTTTATCTTAATATACTCACCCAACCTTAAGCATATTAATTATTCACAAAATTATTTATACCTAGTATATGCATATCGTGTAGTAGCTGAAGTCGAGGAGCAGCCGGAAGCCTTGGAGGTCCAGCTGCCAGAAACTAACATAGACTCGAACTCGCATTCAGGCAAGCCCCGGTTTGCATTTAAGTTCCTTACAGTGTTTTGCAGTTTTATTTCACCTTACGTCTTCAGATGATTGTGCATTACGTTTAAGGTGTGTGACATCCACTTGCACGGCCCACAAATCCTATGGAGTCTTGGGTAGGTCTACGGCCTGTTGAGTAGACACTGCTATGCTTATGCTCAAAGGAATTCGGTAGAAGTCGAGTAGTTAGAATCTACTCGCGAGATAGGAATTTTATCACGCGGGAGATTATGGAATAAGAAAATGGTTTATGAATATGAAATTGAGACTGAGCAGTGGATAGGATGTAGTGAGACGTGGTCTCACGTGTGTAGCCCTACTTGTGTCGATTGAGGACCGTTTCGTGTGCGGTCCTGCTGGACAAGCTTGAATTGTACCGACGACATACTGGAGGAATGGGCTCCAGTAAACTGACGTAGCTTGATACTGGTTTGTCGAGGCATTCCGTTCCATTTTATAGGCATGGGTTGAGGACAGTAAGGTGTAAATCAGCTGGTGGGCAAGTCAGAGTACGCCCCACGCAGTGACCTCCTGCTCGTGACGGATCGACCGGTTCGACATTCGAGTGTTTAGTGAAAGGTGGCCATATACGACTAGTACTGAATTGTTATGTAGGTACTGCTGAAAGTACTCGCTGGCATTTCTGAAAGTGCGTATGTGTCGTGTTGCTTCGGGTATGTCCTGATTGCAATCACCGTCCCTCGCGGTAATAGAGTACCACTTGTTCACTGCGATGTGATATAGTAAATATTAAAGAAGTCAGGAGAATATGATATATTGGTTTATAAATTGCTTGGACAACCTTGTTTGGCTTAGAGATAGTACAATTAAAAGTTTACAGTTTCCCCATACTTTACCTGTAATAGCATTATGTGCTTTGTGCACG
This sequence comes from Tuctoria greenei, assembly GCA_036927565.1. Lineage (NCBI taxonomy): Eukaryota > Viridiplantae > Streptophyta > Magnoliopsida > Poales > Poaceae > Tuctoria > Tuctoria greenei. The sequence continues at coordinate 3,696,920 of JAYESD010000010.1, forward strand.
TCATATAATCGCAAAGCGTTGCTTGTTTGATTGTGGAGTCTATGATGTGTCGTGCCTGAGGAATGTCATGTGCTAATTAAAACATGACTATAAGGATCCACTTGTAGGCGAGTCCCTTATGTTATTCCTTACCTGTGCTTAGTATTCATCCTTGCATATGTCTAGTGAGACGGGTTAGTCTTGCTGAGCCTTAAGCTCACGTTTGCAGTTAACAAGTTTTTGCAGATTATACGACTGATGACGGGTTTAATGACGAGGTTGCACCCCCTCTAGGGTTTACAGTCGAGTGGGAACCCTGCACGCCGCCGTGAATTGTGTGTTGCTAGTGCAAAGTATACAGGACATAGATGACTTTGCTTTTGCATAGCTAGTGCTGAGAGCGTAGCTATGATGTATAGTACTCTTTGCTTCCGTTAGTACTTTTAAAACTTCTATTGTGCTTGTCAATAAAGACTTGGTATTGTAAATTTATTCTCATTCTATTCTTGTATATTGTTGGGTGTCGCATCGCATGACACCACCCAATGAGATCCTTGGAGGTTGGGATTCCGGTCCACACAAACATGGTATCAGAGCATCATTGGGAACAGTGTACTTGAAAAGAACGTATTTTCAAAAATTAGGATTTGAGTGAGGAATTAGCTATATGCCCTTATAAGGAGTATTATTAGTATAATATATAAAGGTGGAAAACTAACTTATATGTTATTAATTATGTAACGATGCTCCGACTTTAGGTAAGAGGTAAGATACGCCACCGTAAGCGGATCAATTGCAGTAAGCTCACCATGCGAGAGGTAGCATGGAAGTTTTCCGTGGCTTAGCACGGAAATGTTAATAGGAGTCTCTGAAGCTTTCTATGTTTCTGAGAACCTATGACATGCGGTACCCCAGCGTGCTTCAAAGTTAGTGGGAGCCCCCGTCGGGTGGTGTATAACCCGATAGTATGCCTCTCTAGAATCATTCATATTCTATGGGAGCATGTGAAACACGTATGTAGCATGTATAAGCCGGTTCGTACGAGAGTCTTTGTTGTATAGACATATTTACAGCCATGTACCTCGAGACATGGCCTCACTCGAGGGCGACTCACACCAGAGTCGTATGCATTTATTTTCATATGTATTATTGTTACTGCCTGTCATGTTTCCCCGTGCCGCCCTTGAGGTGTGAAGGTGTGAAAGGGGATTGTTTGTCTTTTGCAGCATTGACTATGATAGCAACCTGTGTAGCACACGTTTGCGAGTGAATGATACTAGGACCACCTATAAATGTATCCGGAAATAACCGGTTAGAATTTTCTTTGGTGAGGTACGTAGTACCGTCGGTATCAACTTTGATACTTGACCACCCCCAACAACGACAAAAATTGGATGCATTATATTTTGGAAAGTCCGACTATCAGGTGCTGGTAGGTTTGGACTCCGCAAAGATAAAAATTCAATTCAACATGGGGTTAGCACCAAGATTCTTGATTTCTGGCCAAAGTTTGCTCAACTTCGCCAGGTTGTAATCTTGGTTAGTTTAAAATAAACATAGGGTTAGGATATATGGATGAAAAGTTCTCGAAGCCCTCTACAACTTTTCTGTTGACCATCAAGGCAGAAAAGCTTGATGATCTATTGAAATTGGAGTGTGCTTAAACTACTCCAGATAACCCTACCGTTGTACCATCTCGGTAATTTTGCTATAACTCACTGTAGAAAAATCTTATACCTTATTGCGATATATATCTGAAAAGGGGAGAAGCATATCTACAGTTTTGTTATTTCAAGTTCCTCTTGATTCAAATTGGAGGCAATTCAAATTTCGAGCTCAAAACAGTGAACTGCAGGGCTGCTGCTGAACAACCGTCAGTTCATCTGTCAAGTTTAGGTAGCTTTAGCTTTTGATCCAGAATAGTGACATGGTCATATATATACCTTTCTGGAAAGAGTAGCAAGTCATCTATCAACTTCGTGTTGTACTTGTGGCCTAAATATTGGTATAGCCATGTTAAATTACTATGGTTGCAAACTTGGTTCTGGCGGATCAGAACTTGGAAGAGTTGGCACATAATTTCAAATTAACACACTATACCTAAGTAACAAATGTTTCATGGCCGAAATTTTTTACCTCTGGATTTTTAACTTGATGTTATACAATGTTTATTTTGTCATTACCCCCATATATTGAAATGGTATACCTGTATAACTTGTGGAAATCACCACATATACAGGAGGGGTTCTGTCAAAATTTCCAAAAAATATGGGTCAACTTAAAACCTGTATAGATTTTATTTCAAAGCTCACCTGGAGCGGTATGAGTACCATATGGAAAGGTTGGAAAGTGTACTACAACTTTTGTATTCAAACCAACATCTATTTCGGACGTTTCCTGTATGAAAATTTTGAATTTAAACAGGAAGGTCAGCTGGAACAGACTGTGATTACAACTCCATTTTTAAATTTTCTTAAACTGTTGAGAGTTGGAAACCTTCTCATTGTTCCAGTATTCTTTTCTATAGATGACGGATGTGATGATGCTATTACCAGACGGATGGATATTTTCCACTTGCGCTAGACATCCGGGTTTCCCAAGTATGTTGCGGGAAGTACTCCAACAGTTTGGTTTCATCGAGATGTCAGGCTATTGGGGTAGAGAAACGATTGACAGGGGTGTTCGGTCCTGCACCATTTTGGTAGACATCCCAGCTAGTCCACGTCGTTATGGATGGGCTCCTTTCTTGGTTACCATCGAGGGAGCTCATTTAGAGGACACTTGGGCAATCGCTGCGGGTGAAGCGCTTATGAAGCTTTGTGAGCTTCATCAAGATGCCATGGCTGGGACTCAATTTGCCCTTATTCCGGTCCGTGGTATGGCTGGATTTGAGTGGCAACGTCGTATGGTTGCTTCCTATACACCATATGGCGACACAACCTCGACGACACTTGGGACATATGTGGCTGCTTCCAATATGGTGGTTTCTACACAAGGCACCATTATTTTGGAGCAAGTCAAAGCCTTGCAGGAAGCGACGGAGCGGGGAGATACCCTTGATTATATCAACGAGAATCTACGTTCGCTCCTAGCTCCAGCAAATCACCGGTTAAATAAGTGCGAGAGTCAGCTGCATTACGCTCGCATTAGACTACGGAAAGCTCGTGATGAACAACGGAACACTCGCAATGAACTGCAGCAAGTTCGTGGTCAGTTGCAAGCGAGTCAGTTAGAGGTGCAACAACAGCAGGAGTAGCTGTTAGTAGTCACTGAAGAGCGGGACACCGCCATTGAGACAGCTAAGAATTGGGAGTATGAGGCAGAACAACTTCAGGATAATGTGATTGAGGCTGAAGCACAATTGCAACCAGTGGTGTATCCACCGGCCCATAATATGCCACTAATTATTGGTGAAAAATTGCCTTCGAATGACGACGAAGAAGAAGAATATCCCGAGGAACTCGAGTACGTCGATTAGGACGTATTGGAGTGGGATGTGGCAACACTTCTACCGTCACGGGGCAACATATAGTTTAATAGTTGCTCGTGTTTTTCTTGTGTGGCCATGTTTGTGTCATATTAAGAATAATAGTGGGTATGTCTAAGCTGATAAGATGTGTATGACATCTCATGGGAACCAAGTATGGTAGAGATGTATTTCCATAGTGGGAGTCCATCACTTTGGAGTTTACTACTGTAAACTTGGTCATGAGATAATGTATCGTGTATAAAGTTTGTACTTTATCAATATATATGAATGTTATGCACTTATTCCCTTGTCAATAGTCGTGCTACTGAAAAATGATATGGATAAGGGAAAAGAAAACATGTGCTAACTTTAAGTCATTTGGATGCAGAATGGTGCGTACGCGCTCGACGCCAGAAATGGGAGGATCCAGTTGTGGTCATGAGGACGAGTCTCCGACCCAGGAGACAGCTGCAATGCCGCAGCAACAAGTTCCTCCACCACCACCTCTGGAACTTCCAAGGAGTCTAGCGGAGGTTCTCGCCGCAGTGCTTGGCTCGCGCGACGAGCAAACGGAGTTACTACGAACTATGGTCCAGCAATCATCCCATAAAGGAGGGCGACCAGATGCGGGTCCACGACAACTTTCTCCAAGTTCGTACTCGGATTTCATGTCAACGCACCCGCAGGTCTTCATGGAGGCCGATGAACCATTGGAGGCGGACAACTGGCTCCGCTCCATTGAAGGGAAGTTTGGTTTGCTACGAGTGATCGAACATCAGAAGACCCTGTTCGCGGCCCAACAACTACAAGGGTCCGCTGGTGCGTGGTGGGAAAATTACCTTGTCGCACGACCAGTTGGCTATGCCGCGAGCTGGGAGGAATTCCGGGAGGCGTTCCGCGCCTATCACATACCTTCCGGTGTGATGAGAAGGAAGCTTCAAGAGTTCTTGGAGCTGAAGCGAGGAGGAAGGAGTGCTTACGAGTACTCCAAGATATTCAACCACTTGGCTCAATATGCTCAGGACCAAGTGAATACTGAAGATCGGAAGCGGGAATGCTTCTATCGGGGTTTGAACCCCAAGATGAAGGACACGCTTGCCTTGTTCAACAGCGGCAGCTTCAACAACATGGTCAATGTCGCGATCGTGCAGGAGGACGCTACTAGGGAGTTGTTCTCTGACAAGAAGAAAAGGAGTGCTCCACAGAGCAGCGGAGGAGGCACTCCTCAGAAATACCACATGGTGTATCGATCACCATCCGGCCAGAGGTGGCAGCCGCCATCGCGACCACTGACGTTTCCTGGTCGCCCATTCAATAATGCCGACTTCCGCTCACAACAGCAACAGAGGATGATTCCGCGTGCACCTCTACCTCCACCGCGTGCACCGGGATTCCGTCCTCCACTCCGTACCGGTCAGACCCCGTACACGTGCTATACGTGTGGATGTACGGGGCACTTCGCCAAGGACTACCCGCAGAGCGGAGGACAATCATCGTACCAGGGGGCGAACCAGCCTCGCAACCAGCCCAAGAAGCCAGCCACCAGAACCGACAACATCCACCACCTCGCAATCGAGGATGTTCCGGAAGGCGCACCCATACTCACGGGTACGTTCTCTCTCAATGGTCATCCCGTAGTCATCATTTTTTACTCCGGTGCTTCCCATAATTTTATTAGCAAGTCTTATGTCAATCAATACCAATTGCCTATCATTTCCACAAAAAACCCATATATGATTTGTTCTCCGGGAGGCAAAGTAGTAGCAGATAAGATGGTCCATAGGGTACCTCTTAATCTGGGTGGGAACATATACCCTATCTCTCTCATTATATTGGAGCATCAGAAATTATATGTCATCTTAGGAATGGCATGGTTGCAATACAACGGTGCTATTATTGAAATCATTCCTCGGAGAATATATCTAAATTCTCCGGTCCACTCTCCCCAAATTCTCACTCTTGAGAGTAATATCCACGTGCCTCCAACTGCTGATAACACCGAAGCCTGTAAACTCGAAGATATTCCAGTAGTATGTGAGTATTCGGACGTTTTTCCCGAAGATCTTCCTGGTATGCCACCAGAAAGAGATGTCGAGTTTAAGATTGAACTTGTATCGGGAACAGTGCCAATCTCGAGAAGGCCGTATAAGATGGCACCTAAAGAACTTGCAGAACTGAAAGAGCAGCTGAATGAACTATTGGACAAGGGTTTCATTCGTCCAAGTTCATCACCTTGGGGCTGTTCTGCATTGTTTGTGGAGAAGAACGATAAAACATTGAGACTATGTGTGGACTATCGTCCACTCAATGCTGTCACAATCAAGAACAAGTATCCACTACCCCGTATCGATATTCTGTTCGATCAGTTGGTAGGTGCTCGGGTATTTTCAAAGATGGATCTTCGCTCTGGTTATCATCAGATCAGGATTCGACCAGAGGATATACCTAAGACAACATTCTCGACGAGGTATGGATTATATGAGTACCTTGTCATGTCCTTCGGATTAACCAACGCACAGGCCCATTTCATTTATCTCATGAATTCGGTATTCATGCTGGATTTGGACAAGTTTGTCTTGGTCTTCATCAACGACATCCTTGTATACTCAAAGTCCGAAGAGGAACATGCACAACATTTGCACATCATGCTTTAGCGATTGCGGGACCACAAGTTGTACGATAAGTTTAGCAAATGTGAGTTCTGGATCAACCAAGTGCCATTTCTGGGGCACATCATCTCTGCCGAAGGGATTGCAGTTGATCCAAGCAAGATTAGGCAAGTACTCAAATGGGAGTCTCCCAAGTCTGTGCATGAAGTTTGAAGTTTCATGGGTTTAGATGGATATTACCGAAGGTTCATCCCAAGATTTTCCAAGATAGCTAAACCAATGACGGAACTTCTGAAGAAAGAAAAGAGATATACCTGGACAAAGGAATGTGAGGAGGGTTTTCAAGCATTGGTAAAACACCTCACAACAGAACCAGTATTAGCCCAACTAGACACAACAAGATCCTTTGATGTTTATTGTGATGCATCTAGAATTGGTCTGGGTTGCGTATTAATGCAAGACAGAAGGGTGATCGCTTATGGATCCCGGCAGCTTCAAAACCATGAGCAGCATTATCCGACTCATGATCTTGAACTCGCTGTCATGGTACTAGCTTTAAAGATGTGGAGACACTATCTATGGGGCAACCTAGTACATCTCTACACCGATCACAAAAGCTCGAAGTACATCCTTACACAGAAGGAATTGAATATGCGACAACGAAGATGGTTGGAGTTAATCAAAGACTATGAGATTGAGATCCACTACCATCCCAGAAAAGCAAATGTAGTCGCAAATACACTAAGTCGAAAGTCCCATATCAATAACCTTTCTATCACCTTGATAGAGGAAGAAGAACCAAGTCTCTACTTGGTTCCATATGGGGCGCTCTACAACCTAGCCCTCATTCCTACCATAAGGGAGGAAATTATGGAGGCTCAGAAGGAGGACAAGGGCATATCCCATATTCGTCAACGAATGAAAAAGGGGGAAATGAAGTGTTTCCGAGGTGACCATGACGGTACCATCTGGTTCAAAGACCGCATCGTGGTACCCCGCAATGTGGTACTTCGGAAGAAAATTTTGGACGAGGCTCATTTTTCCAAATATTCTATTCATCCAGGGAGTAACAAATTATACCAAGACTTGAAGAAGATATTTTGGTGGACTCGGATGAAGAGGGAAATAGCGAAGTATGTATCTGAATGTGATAGATGTCGACGAGTGAAAGCCGACCATCTGAAAGCAGCCGGACAATTACAACCGTTAAGCATGCCTGGAAATGGGAGGACATCAACATGGATTTCATTGTTTGGTTACCTCTAACTTTTTGCAAACATGACTCGATTTGGGTGATAGTCTACCGACTCACCAAGTTGGCTCACTTTATTCCAGTCAATGTCAAGTATGTGGCACGACAGTATGCAGAGTTGTATATTGCCAAAATCCTATGCCTACACGGAGTACCCCACACTATCATATCAGATCGTGGAACCTTGTTTGTTACTCGATTTTGGGAACAGCTCCACGCATCTCTGGGTACCAAATTGATTCGAAGCTCAGCTTACCATCCACAGACTGATGGTCAAACGAAACGAGTAAACCAAGTGTTAGAGGATATGCTCTGGCCTGTGCCATTCTTCATGATAAGAATTGGGATGATCATCTACCATTGGCAGAGTTTTCATACAACAATGGTTATCAGACTAGCATTCAAAGGGCACCATATGAAGCTCTTTATGGCCGGAAGTGTCGCACACTGTTGAACTGGTGTGAATCCGGTGAACGAGTAACATATGGTATAGACTTGGTAAAGGAAGCTGAAGATCGAGTACGAGTTATTCAAGCCAACCTCAAGGCTGCTCAGTCTCGCCAGAAAAGCTATGCGGACAAACGATGTTGACCGCTTCATTTTGATATCGGGGATCACGTTTATCTTCGTGTATCTCTAATGAAAGGGATTCATCGTTTCGGAGTAAAAGGGAAGCTAGCTCCGCGTTTCATCAGACCATTCGCAATAAGTGAGCAATGCGGACCTGTAGCCTACCGGCTAGAGCTGCCAGCATCGCCTTCAGGGGTCCACAATGTGTTCCACATTTCACAATTGAGAAAATGTCTCAAGGCCCCACCGGAAGTCCGTATGGAGGATTTGGAAGCTCTCCAACCAGATCTTACTTACTCCAAACATCCAACCCAGATAATTGATGAGAAGACTCGTACCACAAGAAACCGCACCTTGTGTTTCTACAAGGTCTTGTGGGGAAACCACACCGCTGATGAAGCAACATGGAAAAGCGAGGAATATCTTAAAACCAATTATCCGGACTTGTTAACATCATATGTTCATTAGGTCTTTTCTTTTTATCCTTCCTTTTGTAATCTCAGGACAAGATTCTTTTAAGGGGGGAGGAATGTAAAATCCCAAATTTTCCTTCATATGAGGTTCAGTTGTAAATTGGTTGTTAACCCTAATGGAGACCAATTATAGCCATGCTTATAAACTTGATCTCATCAAATCTTTTCTTCTACTCATGTTTAAATTTATTAACATGAGGAATGAACTTCACCAATAAACTTAGATTAATTCTTTTGACCTCTCTTCAAAGTTTGGAACTATTTGAAGAAAGATTGCTAGGCCAATTTAATATGCAGTACCAAATAGATATTCAAATTAATATAAATTGAATATATACTACTGTATATTTGGCCCTATAAAAATTATTCAATTCAGAGGCCATAAATTTTTCTATGGTTTTCTAATATTCCAAATAGACTTCCAGCAAAGTTTCATAAATTTTGAACTCCATTTGCTATTTTAATTGAGACGCTTAGCAAATTCAAACACTGTTTTGAATTCAAATTTTGAATTCTGTTCAAATAGATTGAACATCAAGATTTGAACACACACTCATGGTCAGCATAACTTGCTTGACTTATCCTCATAGTTTCACAATTTTTGGAACTCTATTGCTATTTAAATCAGTGACACCATTGAATTTCCTCCAGATTCAAATTTGAATTTGAAATTCAATTGAAAGTTGCTCCAAATCAAAATCCAATTGCAGAATAAAATTATAGATAGTTATTTGAGCCTCCCCACAAAAATATAGAATTTTTGGACAAAATTTTGTAGGAGAATTGAAGTTACAGAGAAGGGGAGTAGATAAGAGGAGGTGGGGCCCACTGTCAGCCAAAGCACTCGAGTGAAACCCACGGGGGGTGCTCTGTCACCAGCTCGCCCCGCCGTTCGACGCCGGCAGCGCGCGACACCGCGACGCGCATGCATCCACCGAGCTGCTTGCCTGCTTGACGTCGTGGCGCGCTCCCCTCTCCCCTTAGTCCCTATAAATACCCCTTGGCCGTCGCTGTTGGACACCATCCTGGTTCACGCCATTTTAGCCGCCCCTGTTCGACCGAGCTCGCGCCGACGATTGCAGCCGTTTCTTCCCGAGCTGTAAGTAGATGAAAGTTGTGTCACAAACTCCTCTACGTATTCCATTTGGTCATTGATCGTGACATAGCTTCTATTGGGCATATTTTGAAGTTTCCCAGTCGCCGTCGAGGAAGTCGCTGAGAACCTTCACTGTCTCGCCGTCGAACACCAGTTCCAGACCATCTCCAGCCTCGATCCTTTCATCAAAAAGGTTCGCAATCCTCTCTAGTTCATGCTCACAGAATCTAAGCTTATGACATCAAGTGTAACTTGAGTTCTTGTTCGAGAACCGAACGGTTTCTCAATAGAACAGCAAAGCTTCGCGCTTAAATTCATTTCATTCTTGCAATCATCCTTAAATATGGTTAGCAGATAGTTTCTATGTGTCCTAAGGAAGCTCCATGCCCAAAAACCCTGAAAGTTATCAACCGAGCATCTTAGATTTCAAGTTTTCGAGGCCGCCGGTTGATAAACCGCACTTCGCAGTCGAACTCAGCCTTGCTGGCGATTTCACCCCAATCTGACCCCCAAATCATACTCCTGGTGCTTCCAGGAACCTTCCCGAGTTTTTCTCGATCCTATTGAGCCATTCCTGAGCATTTTCGACGAAGGCCGAAACCCTAGCTCCGCCGTCACCGTCGCGCCGCCGTCTCCGGCCCTCGCCGGCGTGATTGGACACCACCATCGGCTTGCGCGGTCGATTTTAGGGTTGAGCGGTCACGGCGAGGCCGAACGGAGGTCGACGCACCTATGTCTGGCGAAGCATCGCCGCGGTTTCGGCGAGGAGCGCCTTCGCGTCGCGAGGTAGACGAAGGCCTATGGGCCCCACTTGTCAGCGCCTATTCAAACGCCCGGGATCAGCTGGGGCACTGGATCCAGTGCAGCTGCACGGTTGAACCCCGTGGCCCCCGGTGTGGCCCAGATGCGATTGGCCCATTCAAATGAAGTGGGACCAGCCCCTTTTATTTGAAATTTCCAATAGGAAAATAAATCCAGATTCAATCCAAACTTAGAATATCCATAACTTCCAGTAGAATTATCCAAAAATTCCCAAATAAATTTTGTTAGAACCAGCATGAAGAATAATGTCCAGTGGTTCACTTGGATTTGTATGAAAATCCATATAAATTTCTCCGTAATTAAGATAATCAAAATGCTTAAAGAATTCATTCCCACACTGTTAATTGGCAAATTTCCAATTTTGGTCAGAACACTATTGTTAATACCCTTGATCTCCAGTAACAGTTTCAAGCTCTTTGGACTTAAAATACCGGGTTGATCAATGTTTCAAACCTCTATGTAGTTATAAATTGAGAAAAATGGAAAAAATCAATTTCTAGAAATTCACCCAAATTTGAAAAATCAATATCTCTCTATAGTAAGCTCAAAAAAATGTGAAACAAATTTTCCTAGAACCAATGAGACCCCCTCCACATGATACAACCCTTGGTAGCCATAATACATCTCCAAAAATTTCAACCGAAATTTAGAGAAGATTATTGCTTACCATAATTGTTAAGAATAACAAACATCCTTTATCATCTCCTGTTCTTTGCAAGAGTCTTCTCTATAATGCCTAGTATCTACCATAAAAATCCCAAAGTCAATTAAGATAATTATCTTATTCTATCTTAATATACTCACCCCACCTTAAGCATATTAATTATTCACAAAATCATTTATACCTAGTATATGCATATCGTGTAGTAGCTGAAGTCGAGGAGCAGCTGGAAGCCTTGGAGGTCCAGCTGCTAGAAACTAACATAGACTCGAACTCGCATTCAGGCAAGCCCCGGTTTGCATTTAAGTTCCTTACAGTGTTTTGCAGTTTTATTTCACCTTACGTCTTCAGATGATTGTGCATTACGTTTAAGGTGTGTGACATCCACTTGCATGGCCCACAAATCCTATGGAGTCTTGGGTAGGTCTATGGCCCGTTGAGTAGACACTGTTATGCTTATGCTCACAGGAATTCGGTAAAAGTCGAGTAGCTAGAATCTACTCGCGAGATAGGAATTTTATCACGCGGGGGATTCTCGAATAAGAAAATGATTTATGAATATGAAATTGAGACCGAGCAGTGGATAGGATGCAGTGAGATGTGGTCTCACGTGTGTAGCCCTACTTGTGTCGATTGAGGACCGTTTCATGTGCGGTCCTGCTGGACAAGCTTGAATTGTACCGGCGACATACTGGAGGAATGGGCTCCAGTAAACTGACGTAGCTTGATATTGGTTTGTCGAGGCATTCCGTTTCGTTTTATAGGCGTGGGTTGAGGGCAGCAAGGTGTAAATCAGCTGGTGGGCACGTCAGAGTACGCCCCACGCAGTGACCTCCTGCTCGTGACGGATCGACCGGCTCAACATTTGAGTGTTTAGTGAAAAGTGGCCATATACGACTAGTACTGAATTGTTATGTAGGTACTGCTGAAAGTACTTGCTGGCATTTCCGAAAGTGTGTATGTGTCGTGTTGTTCCGGGTATGTCCTGATTGCAATCACCGTCCCTCGCGGTAATAGAGTATCACTTGTTCACTGCGTCGTGACGTAGTAAATACTAAAGAAGTCAGGAGAATATGATATATTGGTTTATAAATTGTATGGACAACCTTGTTTGGCTTAGAGATAGTATAATTAAAAGTTTACAGTTTCCCCATACTTTACCTGTAATAGCATTATGTGCTTTGTACACGTCATATCATCAGCAAAGCATTTCTTGTTTGATTGTGGAGTCTATGATGTGTCATGCCTGAGGAATGTCATGTGTTAATTAAAACATGACTATAAGGATCCACTTGTAGGCGAGTCCTTTATACTATTCCTTACCTGTGATTAGTATTCATCCTTGCATATGTCTAGTGAGACGGGTTAGTCTTGCTGAGCCTTAAGCTCACGTTTGTAGTTAACGAGTTTTTGCAGATTACATGACTGATGACGGATTTAATGACGAGGCTGCACCCCCTCCAGGGTTTACAACCGAGTGGGAACCCTGCACGCCGCCGTGAATTGTGTGTTGCTAGTGCAAAGTATCCAGGACATGGATGACATTGCTTTTGCATAGCTAGTGCTGAGAGTGTAGCTATGATATATAGTACTCTTTTCTTCCGTTAGTACTTTTAAAACTTCCGCTGTGCTTGTCAATAAAGACTTGGTATTGTAAATTTGTTCTCTTTCTATTCTTGTATACTATTGGGTGTCGCGTCGCACAACACCACCTAATGAGATCCTTGGAGGTCGGGATTCCGGTCCCCACAGCCTCCGGAGCTACTGATTTTTTGTGTTACACAAGTAACACCTTATAGGTCAATAGTTAAGAATAAAAAACCTCAAACTTTGACTCATAAACCTGCTATTTTATCTCAGCTTTCGCGTGTTTTTCCTGATGCACGTCGTGTGACTCAGTACTGGATACCTAAATGCCTTTTGACTAACCCCAGTATTGAGTCATCGACTTATTTTGCTTCTATGTAGGTTACACGTTTGAGGAAGGAGAAAATTTGGATTGTGGATTCAGGTTGCTCACGCCACATGACCGGTAACAAAGATTAGTTCTCCTCCCTCTCTTTTGTGTCATGTGTAGAGAATGTTACTTTTGCCGATAATTCTTCAACTCCTATAATTGCTAAGGGCTCAGTTAGAGTAAATGATCACTACACTTTGAAGGATGTGGCACTTGTCAAAAATTTGAAATACAACTTGCTTTCTGTTTCACAATTGCTAGATGAAAATCTGGAAATTATTTTCAATAAAAACTGCTGCAAAGTTGTAGGTTCAAATAGTGAGCTTATTTTTAACATGTCTCGGTTTGGAAGAGTTTTTAAAGCTGATTTTGATATGTCTTCCTCTAAGCATAGGTGTCTAGTTGCTAATGATTCAAAGGACTTATATTTTTGGCATCGTAGACTTGGTCACGTAGGCTTTGATCACCTAACGCGTGTTAGTGCTCTTGATCGCATACGTGGGCTGCCTAAGCTTAAAGGGGATAAAGAAATTGTGTGCTCTTCTTGTAGACATGCTAAGATGGTTGCAGGTTCACATACTCCTCTCACAATGATCATGACAACTGAATCGGGTCAACTTTTGCACCTTGACACCGTAGGACCTTCACGTGTTCAATCCTTCAAACGTAAATGGTATGTTCTTGTGATTGTTGATGATTATTCTAGATACTCTTGGGTTTACTTTATGACATCTAAGAATGAAGCTTTTAGTCACTTTAGAACTTTATTTCTTAGATTATCAATTGATCACCCAGGATCTTTAAAAGCAATTAGAAGTGATAACGGAACTGAATTTAAAAATCAATCTTTTGATCACTTTTGTACTGAAAATAGAATAGATCATCAATTTTCTTCACCATATGTACCTCAACAAAACGGTGTTGTAGAAAGAAAGAACAGAACCTTAGTTAAGATGGCTAGGACTATGTTTGATGAATATCAAACTCCTAGGAAATTTTGGGCTGATGCAATTGCAACCGCTTGTTATGTCTCAAATCGTGTTTTCTTGCGCGCTAAGCTAGGTAAAACACCATATGAGCTCCGGTTTGGACATAGGCCTAGTGTTACACACTTTCAAGTCTTTGGTTGTAAATGCTTTGTTAAGAAATATGGTAATCTTGATAAATTTGAACCTAGATCCATTGATGGCATGTTTTTGGTTATCCATCTCATACTAGACGCTACCGTGTGCTTTTACTTGACACTAACAAAATTTTGGAGACTTGTAAAGTGTCTTTTGTTGAAGCTAGCCCAGGTACTAGATCAAACATTGCAGGTCCGGATCCATATCCGCAGGGGGAGAGCATTTTCGTTGAAGATGAGGAAGAATTGGAGCTGCTGCCAGAAAATTCAGCAGCTAAAGACTTTGGTTCAGCTCCGGATGTTAATTCTCAACCAGCACCGACAACCATCAATGCTGATTCAGATCTTCCTCAAGTCACAAGCTCATCGATTTGTGATGAACATGAAGAAGAATAAGCTTGCAAGACATCTGTTCCCCTACAATTGTACAAAGATCATCCCCCGCAATAGATAATTGGAAGCTTGCACGAACGAGTCACACGGTCCAGGTTTTGCGATCCAAACTCTCATACTCATTCTGCTTTTGTTGCTTCTTTTGAACCCAAAGATATATCACATGCACTCACTAATGAATCTTGGATTATTGCCATGCAAGAAGAGTTAGAAAATTTTGAAAGAAATAATGTTTGGAAACTTGCCACCTCAAGGTCACACTTTAATTGGAACTAAATGGGTGTTTAAAAATTAACAAAGTGAGGATGGGGTTGTGGTTAGGAATAAGGCTAGGTTGGTTGCTCAAGGTTTCACTCAAGTTGAAGGTCTAGATTTTGATGAAACTTTTGCTCCTGTTGCTAGATTAGAAGCCATAAGAATTTTGTTAGCTTTTGCTGCATCTAAAGGTTTTAAGCTATATCAAATGGATGTCAAAAGTGCTTTTCTTAATGGCTACATAGATGAGGAGGTTTATGTTAAGCAACCATCGGGTTTTGAAAATCCAGATTTTCCTAATCATGTTTACAAACTGTCCAAAGCCTTGTACGGTCTCAAACAAGCCCCTAGAGCATGGTATGATAGGTTAAAAACATTCTTACTTGAAAAGGGGTTTACCATGGGCAAGGTTGATAAAACTCTTTCTGTGCTTAAGCATGGCAATGACTCATTATTCGTTCAAGTGTATGTGGATGATATTATCTTTGATTGTGCTTCTCATGATCTTGTGTCCAAGTTTTCAGCTATGATGAGTTCAGAATTTGAGATGAGTATGATGGGAGAACTCACGTACTTTTGGGGGCTGCAAATCAAGCAAACCAAGGAGGGTACATTTGTGCATCAAACGAAGTATACAAAAGATCTTCTAAGGTGCTTCAACATGGACAAAAGCAAGCCTCTTCGGACACCAATGGGAACAGCAACAACACTTGAACTTGATGAAGATGGTGAACCCGTGTATCAAAAAGAATATAGAAGCATGATCGGTTCACTTTTGTACCTCACAGCATCAAGACCGGACATACAATTCAGCGTATATCTTTGTGCACGGTTTCAAGCCTTCCACGTGTTTCACATCGTCAAGCCGTCAAAAGGATTCTCAGGTACTTATATGGAACTCAAGAATTTGGCATTTTTCTTCCTTCTTCCGCAACCGTTACTTTGAAAGCTCTTTCCGATGCTAATTTTGGAGGTTGTAGGATTGATAGGAAAAGTACTTCTGGTGCCTGTCATTTTCTTGGTAATTCACTTGTTGCTTGGTCCTCTAGAAAACAAAATTCAGTTGCACAATCCACAGCCGAATCTGAATATATAGCTACTGCTAGTGCTTGCTCACAAAGTCTTTGGATTGTCCAAACACTTAAGGACTATGGGGTTGATCTAGATAGTGTTCCATTGTTTTGTGATAACACTAGTGCCATTTGCATTGCTAAAAACCCCGTGCAACATTCTAGAACTAAGCACATTGACATTAGGTATCACTTTCTCCATGATAATATTGAAAAAGGAAACATTGTGCTTCACCATGTAGATATCGAACAACAATTGACTGACATTTTTACAAAACCTTTGGATTTCACTCGTTTTTGTTACATTCGTAGTGAAATAGGGGTTATGCATCCTCATGACTTACATTGAGGGGGAGTTTTCAAACTTGAGAAGTCTATGTGTGAATCTGAAATTAAAATAATATGAGCATAGTATTTCATACATATATGACTTTATAATTCCTTTTACATGCTAAAAGTTCTTACTACATTACTCGTGTTATACATTTTATAGTTTTTGCCATGTCTAGTAATTGGAATAATTACTTATACTAAATCTGGTCATGGTCGAACTTTCTTGCTCTTTTGAACTTGTTGCATGCTCACAAGTGCTTTTAAGAATTAATCAAGCAATCAACTCACATGTTGAGTTTTTTTGAACAAATATAAGTTGAGAAAAGATCAAGAGAATATGCATGCATCGCACTTCTTCTTTTGATATGGCTTATCATTGCACTTAGATATGAACTTGGAAGAAGTTGTGTATGACTAAAACCATGTTCTTAAGCTTCTGATTGTCAAATGACATAGGCTTGGCTTGATTTGTTAGAATAAGGCAGATGCGCATACAATCTCTTGCAAATATCATATGATCTAAATTTATGCTTTGAAAAATAATAAAATGTAGCAACAAGTGTCATGCCTTCAGGTTTTGAAATAGTTAGGTTTGTGAGATCATGACTTACTTAAATTGAAAATAACATTTGATCTCTAGCATGGCTTACACTACTTTATGTATCTCATTGTTGTGATAGTGTAAGTTACTTGATAGAATGACTTGGATGATCTTTGTTTTATATGTATATGTTATAATATGCTCATAACAATTGAAATTTCTCTTTTGAACCTTGCTGAATACATTGTCAAAGGGGGAGAGATAATATGGTGAACTATGCAAGGGGGATAAATATGTATAGGGGGAGAAATTTTTTTCTATCTCATTTGATTTTCAAAAAGGGGAAAATTTGTTCTCAAAACTTTTTATGCCAATGTTCAGATTTTAAATGGTGTTGCCAATGCATTCATCAAGGGGGAGATTGTGAGATCTATATGTGCTGAATACATTGGCTTTGACAATAAAAGTTTTGAATGTTGTCGTAACATCTTTTTAGCAAGGCCCGACTCTAGCTCTGAGCTTCTGCAGGGTCCGACAATAAGTTCGACTTTCTTTGTCTAGATCCGACATGTTTTTTGGTAGCTCCGGTGAGCTTTGTCTTTAGCTCCAGCATGTCTTTGATAGCTCCGGCATGACTTTGTTAATCTCTGATATGTTTTGCTAGGTCCGACTTATATTGGTTAGCTCCGACATGTTTTTTCTAGCTCCTACTTTTGAGATGACTAGTTCTGACTAGTTTTGGTTAGCTCCGGCGCTAGGTTCGACTAGCTTTGGTAAGCTCCGGCGCTAGGTTGTACTAGCTTTGGTAAGCTCCAGCGCTAGGTTGTACTAGCTTTGGTAAGCTCCAACACAAGCTCCAGTTAGCTTTGGCAAGGTTGGAGCTTGATCGCAATGTTCCGACTTTTAATGTGAAATGTTTCGAACTTGCTTTATATTCTTAGAAAGATTGATTAGTATTCATTTGCTAAGTTTTTGGTGTGTTTTGGTTGATATGGCTGATATCGTTTTGATATGCTTTGCAACATGCTTATGTGAGGTGCTCACATAAGGTGTTGTAGTTTCGGAACTAACTTGAGTCAAGTGGCGGACTTTGGCTCGTATGGATTGGTTGTTTATTCATGTGCAGGTGTTGCTTGAGTTCAAGTCATGGCTGGTGACAGGATCCTTTGGACTAGTCTCAGGGAGGAGATGAGGTTCCAACAAACAGCACTACCTTTTGTCGGTGATTTTATCATAACTCGAGTTTTAAAGATCCAATTGACGTGATTCTTTTTGGGTTATCTTAAAAACTTTATTATTTATCATCTTTCAAAATTTCACGGTCATTGGATTTGTGGTTTCTGATCTACACGAGTTTCTTTGCAGCGTTCCAGAACTGTTTTCTCCAGTAGGACAGATTGACCTTTGTTCGATCTTTCGATCATAACTTGAGTTTCTCTCGACGAATTTTAGTGATTCTTCTTGTGTATTCTTCGTGACTTGATTCTCTCTGATATATATCACTTTTTTCATGGTGAAATACGTTTAGATTAGTCTCACACACGATTTCTTTAACAAATCATTTTTCTGCCAAAGGGGTTGGGATTTAACTGTTTCTGCTGCGTAAGATTTTTAAATCTACCATTCACCCCCCCTCCCCACACCTCTGGTAGCTTTTTACGTGTTCTTCGATCCTACACTTCTGAGCAGCCTCTTGAATGTGGTCATCGCTCTCGTCGGGCTCCTGATCGATACTCTCCTTCTAGTTGTGTTGTTGTCGTTCTTTCTGAGACAGCTACGTATCGTGATGTTGTTCCTCATCCGGAATGGAAACATGCGATGGCTGAGGAGATTGCTGCTCTCGAGCGCACCGGCACGTGGGAACTTGTGCCCTGTCCTCCACGTGTTCGTCCTATCACCTGTAAGTGGGTCTATAAGGTTAAGACCCGCTCTGATGGTTCACTTGAGCACTATAAGGCTCGATTAGTCGCTCGTGGCTTCCAGCAGGAACATGGTCATGACTATGATGAGACTTTTGCTCATGTTGCTCACATGACCACTGTTCACACTCTACTTGTTATGGCCTCTATTCGTGACTGGTCCATCTCTCAGCTTGATGTAAAGAATGCCTTTCTTAATGATGAGCTACGTGAGGAGGTTTATATGCAGCCACCACCTGGGTATTCTGTTCTTGAGGGTATGGTTTGTCGTCTTTGACGCTCTCTTTATGGCCTTAAGCAGGCTCCTCGTGCTTGGTTTCAGCGTTTTGCGTTTGTGGTCACTACTGTTGATTTTTCTGCCAGTACTCATGATCCCGCGCTTTTTGTGCACACTTCGTCTCGTGGTCGCACTCTTCTTCTTCTCTATGTTGATGACATGATCATCATCGGAGATGATTCTAAGTACATAGCTTTTGTAAAGGCCCATCTGAGCGATCAATTTCTTATGTCCGATTTTGGTCCTCTTTGCTACTTTCTTGGGATTGAGGTTTCTTCCTCTTCTGAGGGAATTTTTCTGTCTCGGGAGAAGTACATTCGGGATTTTCTTGATCGGGCTTCTCTTACTGATCACGGACTGTTGAGACTCCCATGGAACTTAATGTCCATCTTCGAGCCACTGATGGTGAGCCTCTTGATGATCCTACTCGTTACCGTCATATTGTACGGAGTCTCATGTACCTTGGTGTCACTCGTCCTGATATCTCGTACTCCGTTCACATTCTGAGTCAGTTTGTTTCCGCTCCCACCCAGGTCCACTAGAGTCACTTGCTTCGTGTCTTGAATTATCTAGGTGGGACTATCTCTAGACGTCTGTTCTTTTCACGCCCTAGCTCTTTATAGCTCAAAGCATATTTTGATGCTACTTGGACTAGTGATCCCTCTGATCGTCGATCTCTTTCTGCCTATTGTGTTTTTCTTAGTGGTTCTCTCATTGCTTGGAAGACTAAGAAGCAGGTAGCAGTTTCTCGTTCGAGTGCAGAGGCTGAGTTGCGTGCTATGGCTCTTGTGAGTGCAGAGGTTACTTGGTTGGGATCGTTGCTTAAGGATTTTGGTGTTTCAGTTGGTATAGTGACTCCTCTTTTGTCTGACAGTACAGGTGCTATCAGTATTGCTCGTGATCCGGTTAAGCATGAGCTTACCAAGAATATTGGTGTTGATGCTTCTTATACACGAGCACGAGTACAGGACGGTGTTGTTGATCTTTAGTATGTGCCTTCAGAGCTTTAGCTGGCGGATTTCTTCACGAAGGCACAGACCCGGGCTCAGCATCGTTTTTATCTCTCCAAACTCAGTGTTTGTGATGCACCTTGAGTTTGAGGGGGGTTGTTAGAGATATAGAGGTTATTTGTATTTTCTCCTTTGCATAGGGGCTTTTCCGCATATTTGTAATCTCTTGTACCTCTATTTATAGTGGTCTCTGACCCTCATAATAATATAAGCACAGTATTCATAACAATTGTACCTCTAAGTTGTACTCACC
Source organism: Tuctoria greenei (assembly GCA_036927565.1). Lineage (NCBI taxonomy): Eukaryota > Viridiplantae > Streptophyta > Magnoliopsida > Poales > Poaceae > Tuctoria > Tuctoria greenei. Next base: position 3,716,982 of record JAYESD010000010.1, read on the forward strand.
CGTTTCCTACTTAATGCATGGACAGCACTCCTGCCCCGGTTTAAAAAAAAAAAACATAATAACAGACTTCGTCAAGCATAGAAATTATTTGAGTTTGATTTTCGAGGTTGATATTTGTCATAATCTGGTTCTTGCAAACATCAATATAGGAGCTAAAAATATGTATTCTATTATCTAAAGCATATAACATCTTGCATGTATCGGTCAAGTTTTAGCAGTTACTTTTATAGGGTGCATCAGTCATTTCACCATGTTCCAGTAAGAGTGCGGCACGGAATTTTGGTACAGCTAGAAAAGTGAATGAGATTTTTCTACTATTTTATGAGTGGCTTCGCTAAAATGGCTCGAATAAGATTATGTAGTGGGTTGTTTAATATTTTGGGCTTTCAAATCGTTTTCCAGTTTCTTTTACTGGATTTGCCACTAGAAAATACTTTTTTCCCTTAATCCGAGATTATGTTAATAATAATCAATCCATACAAAGCCAAATGCTTGTACAAGCCATCAACAAGATGAGGTCAGGTAAAAAGTCCTGACGCTCATCGTGCTCCCTAGATAAAAATACATATCGAAGTTACTACACGTATACTAGATATTGCAACTTATTTATGCAATATATGTGTCTACATTACCACTTGCAAACTGCCAATGACTAAACAGTGAAGGCTCCGAGTCATCATGCAGATTTGGCAAACCCAATCCTGTTCTCACCGAAGTCGAAAACAGTGTGGTAGGCACCCATGAAAACGTCTCCAAGAATCCTGAAAGTGTATAAGGTGATATAAGGTATGGATGTTTGCTACTAGTCAGGGGGGAAACAAAAAATGATTAATGCAGAGTGCCACTCATGTTCAATGTGTTCTGCATACCAGAGTGGGCCATGAGGGGGAGGAATGTCGAACGCCATGAACCCGCTGATGCACATGGTTTGGCCTGCTTGCTCCAGCTTCACTATGTACTGCAGCAAAAAAGGTGGTGAAGTTAGATCAGCCTCATAGGGGGGGGGGGGGGGGGGGGGGGGGGGGGGGGGGAATGGCGTAAAGCTGAGGCAATGACAGATCTCTTTTGATAGAATGACAACTATGCCCAACTCCAGACTCCAGTCGGGGCTTTCCCCGCTGTATTTCTTTCCCAAAAAAAAAAAAAAAAAAAAAACTACGCCCAACTCCAAAAGCTCAAGGATGGAGTAAACTACATCTGCGCCAGTATTTAGTTAATTGGTCTACTGGCTTCTTTATCTTTCCTAAACCGAACCTTCATATCAATTCCGAGACTGAAAGAAATGCAGGTACGAAGTCACCTGATCTGGTGTTAAGGTGAAAGTCTTGTCTGCTATGGTGAATGCAAGATTTGGCATCTTTGAAATTTGATGGCAATCAACTGTTGATTCACCATTGGGGCTAGGGAGCCGCTCACAAAGCTGCAATAGACATTGAAAATTTTAGATGATGTCACATCCTCAAATATGAGTCCCCAATCATAAAAAACTGGTGCCTACAACATAAGGTAGTAGTTCAACCTGATTAGCATAGTCCAAAATGAGGTCTTTTGTTTTGTTTTCTCTGAGTTGATTCTCTATCCAGACAACAGTCATCTCACAAGCAGTACACAGAAGATCAGAACCACCGTTTCCTTTCTTGACAACATATTTAATTGGGTTGCTGCATGATGATTCATGACAAGTTTGTCATGAAAAACAAAGTGCATACGTACTCTAACAGGCTCCATAGATACTACATCAGGCATTACAATTTAGTGCATATTTTAAACTAACCTGACAGAATGGGTACCATCAAATACGCAGAGACCAATCTGAGTGCACACCTTTTGTGGCCTTGTCTGCTCAAATACAGAATGTTTTGAAGATACATAATTCGAGATGAACATACAAAACACTTGAATCAGAATAACGATTCATATAGCGGATGGGCAACCAGAAAGCATGAAACCTGTGCTATAAGCATCTGAAGGATCATCTCTCCATACTCTCGCACTACTTCTTTGCATTCTGTACTGATGATTCCCTCAGCTCCAATGGCATGATTAACTTGAGCCACAATGGCCTGGAGCAGGAAAAAAAAAGAAAAAGTCAGTAATATAATTATTCCAGAAAATTTGTGAATTTGCAGTTAATCACTTAGAAATTCTAGAATACATACTGTTGGGCCAGCGAGTAGTGAAGTCCCTGAGTCGACGATAGCGGCACAACCACCAGCACAGAAACCAGTTGAGTGGCCACCAATAAGAAGATCACCCATGTCAAATTGCCAGTAGCCTTTGCGAGTAACAGGAACATATGTATGGCTCCCCTTATAGTGCTTAGGGTCAACACCACCAAAAACAAGTTCACCTCCAGCAGATGCATCAGAATCACGGTTAAGCCAGAATGAGAAGACATCCTTCTCGAGCAGTTTCTGCTCTTTCATGATCTGCCTGTTTGTTACACGCAACAGAGTTACACAGAAGAATAGAAATGCTTAGGATGTAATTTTTAGTGTTTATATAAATGGCTTCGTTAGATACCAAATTGGAGGGGCGTCTCCGACAGAAATTTCAGGAAATCCAAGTCCAAGAATACCATCAAACTTCCCAATGATGAAAGTAGGGCTCGTTTCACGAGTCGTCTCGATGAACTTCTGAAAGAAAAATGGTATTTCATCGTTAACAATAATCCATGTCAATGTTTCATTATGGCATTCCTTCAACGACCCACCTGATTTTTGACAACAAGATCACCAACTAATACGTTGTCCTCACTGAAGAAGCCAGCAATTTTCCCAGAACCGTAGGAGATTGTGCAAGTTTCTCCTGTAAAGTTGGACTTACAAGGGAGATTAATAGCCATCTCTCCAATTTGCTAGAAGAAAAATCAAGAAAGACCAAAAAGCATCACATTCTCAAAATGAACAAAAGCATCACATTCTTTCATACCGTTCTTCTTGTAAGTTTTTGACTTGGCTGACTTGTATCTGTGGTGCAGGTAGCATGCTATCTGCAATACATGGGTATAAATGATCAAATGTCATATACCTTAATTCCATTAAAGATCCATCAATATGAGAATATCTTCAGTTAATGAGCATACCGAAAAATAGCATTTTGATGATGGAACCCACAAGTTGGAGCTTCCAGTGTCGAATATAACTGTAAAATTCTGTGGTGGTGTGCCGATGCCGATCTCTCCATAGTATTGAGTGTCCAGGTAGTTGTCCAAAGGAACTATGTCATCATTTGAGGCACCAAGATACTGGTGAGAACCATCAGACCTTAGAAGGCGGCTGCCCTCCTGCCTAGCCAATTTAGCAGCAGTCAAAGTTTCCTTGTCCAGCCTCTTCATCAGGTTGATTCTTAGCAGTCCGTCAGGCGAACCATGAATCAGCAAGGCGCATGTCAGAACCCAAAAGCAAGTGACCAACGCAAGATGTTTCTGCCCCATGGTCCCAGAAGTCCCTGAGAAAATAATCCCCAAGTTTGTTTAGCGACAAAGACTGGAATTTAAATCATGCGTAAATCCGATCCTATAGACTGCAGTGGACACCAGCATGAAAGACTATTAGTGTGTAGATGATTTTCTAGAAATTATCAAGACTATTTTTCCGAGACAAAAGAATCGTTCGCGAGCTGTTTGGCTAGCACCTAGCAGCCATGATACGAACATGAAATCGAACGGGATCAAGGAGAAATTTTTCTTATTTCTGCAAATCTCCTATGAAATTCCTGCGTTCCAAGCAGACCCTCCTAAACAGCTTCGTTCGAAATTAGGGGAAAAAAGAACCACGGTTCGCAGTATCCTTATAGCCTGTTATCTAGTGCGAACGGGGTGACGAAATCGAAGTTCTATGAATCATTGGCAGCTTATCAAGAAAGGCGCCAGAAAGAAACATGAACAACAGTACATACAGGGGAAATCAAGAACTGACGGGCATCACAGCAGAAAATATGCAAGGGTGCTCGCTGATCCAAGCAGGAGCAAGATAAAATATGTGCTCTGCAGAGTGATAACAAGTAGCTTAAGCGGCAGCCAGCAAGGCCATATTTCCATACCTTGCTTGCACAGTCTGCTTCTCCCCAGACCAGAGACGGTTCCGGCTCGAGGGGAAAGATTAGAACGCCAGTCGGATGGGGTGGGCCGTGTGGCACTGTCTAGATGCAAGCAGTCGAAGTACAATAGATCTCTTTCTAGCCCTCTGACGTGTAGACCCAGAAGTAAACTGGCCCACATGCCAGGGACGGATTTCTTTGGTGCAAACAGCAAGGTAAACAATGGACGGTTCTTCTGAGGGTAAATCTTATTCGAATCACAAAGGAGGGGAATTGCGGGGAAAGTGTCAAAAGAAAATCAAAGGTGAAAGCAACAGGTGGGTCACACTTGGTTATAGCTTCGTGCGAATCGATGCAGCGATATCAGATATTTGTTTGAGCTAGTGAACTGGTTGGCCGTTAATAAAAGGATAGGTCACTCGATCCTCGTGGCCATAATATCTTCTCTATTTTATTTGTACTGAGATGAAGAGAAACCTGCAATGTAAAGAGACACACGAAGCTTCACAAGGCGCGCATGTTTCGTGGCCGGTAGCTGTTGCGTCCACCATTCCTCCACGCATAAAAAGTGTGTATCTAATGATGGAAGCTCATATATAATGTTCGAAAATAAGCACGTGAAAGCACGATGAATCTCTCAAAGGAGGATGAAATTTCATGGTTTTGGTCTAAAAAATGAGAAGTTCACAGTTAAGTCAGTATATAGTAAGCTGGTTGGAGGAAACATAGATCATGAGGTGAAACTGATTTGGAAGGCTAACATACCTCCAAAGATTAAAAAAAATTATGGTTAATTCAAAACGATGCCATTCTTACTAAGAATAATATGTCTTTAAGAGATTGGGAAGGGGATGTCTCCTGTTCGTTCTGCTCTCATTTAGAAAGTGCTCAACACTTACTTTTCTCTTGTGATGTTTTGAAGGTAGTGTGGAGAGTCATTGCTGGTTGTTTGAATTCCAGTCATAGACCACAAAATTATAATCAGTATTGGGTGTGGGTTAATGACATTCTTCGCGGGGGAAAGGAGTTCTACACTCTTGAGTTAGCTGTTATTTGTTAGGCTACGTGGAAAATACGAAACAAAGTCAGCTTCGAGGGGAAAATTATTCATCACTCCTGTGAGATAATATGTTATCACTACGTAAGAAGAGGCTCATCTGAGACGTGCCCTAACAAAGAAGGGAGACGAACAAACTGTACATCTCCGTCGTCGCGTCTTGCATTACGTTGTCATTAGAGACGTGCTTATAGTGCATCGCCGTTCATCCTAAGTGTGAGACATACTTAAAAGAAGCACGTCTCCTTTCTTAGTGTCATAACAGACGTTCTTTACGGAGTCATTTGAAGACGCGCTTTACACAGTATACATGAGTGACAAGCCCTAACAAAGCACGTCGCAGATTTGTGTACTGATTTGAGACGGGCTTTATGTAAGATCTATGTGTGCTGAATACATTGGCTTGTAGTAAATACACTTGGCTTTGATGATAAAAGTTTTCAATATCACCAAAACACCTTTTTATCAAGGTCCGACTCTAGCTCCGAGCTACAGCAAAGTCCGACGATAGGTCCGGCTTGCTTTGGGTAGCTCCGATTACGTTAGATGCTAGGTCCGACTTCTTGGTAAGGTCCGACCAGCTTTGGTTAGCTCCGGGGAGCTTTATCTTTAGCTCCGACATGTCCTTGTTAGCTTCGGCATGTCTTTGATAGCTCCGGCATATACTTGATAGCTCCGGCATGCTTTTGCTTAGCTCCGACGTACTTTGTCTAGCTCCGGTTTTGGGTTGACTAGTTCCGACTAGTTTTGATAAGCTCCGGATCCAGGATCGACTAGTTTTGGTAAGCTCCGGGTCTAGGATCTACTAGTTTTGGTAAGCTCCAGATCCAGGATCTACTAGTTTTGGTAAGCTCCGGCGCTAGGTTCTACTAGCTCTTGTTAGCTCCGGCTCAAGCTTCGGGTTGCTCTGGCAAGGTCCGGAACTTGACCAAAGTACTTCTGTTTTTCATTTGAAATGTTTCGTACTTGCTTTACAAGATTGTAAAGATTGCTTAGTATTCATTTGCTAAGTTTTTGGTGTGTTTTGGATGATACGGTTGATATCGTTTCTACTGTTGTTTTGCAACATGCTTATGTGAGGTTCTCACGTAAGGTGTTGTGTTCGGAACTAACGTGAGTCAAGTCGAGGACTTGGGCTCGTATGGATTGTTTGTTTGTTCATGTGCAGGTGTTGCTTGAGTTCAAGTCATGGCTGGTGACAGGATCCATTGGACTAGTCTCAGGAGGAGATGAGGTTCTAACAACCAAGTTCAGGAGGAACTGTGGTTGAGCGGGTCAGGAGGTCACGCAGGATGATTGAATCAAGGGCAGTGCATATGAAGGTCGAAGGAAGGTGTTCGCACGTATGCATGCGGTGCATGACGTGGCAATATGCTTCTAGAGACGGATTATGGAAGGAAGATCTGATCGGAAGGATCGGATCGTATCGGTTGAAGACTTTGGCTGCGGCAGAGTCGGTTATGGTTCGGTATGGGAAGTATCGAGTTGGTTATATTAGGATTTCGTGTGTATCACGAAATTGAGTTGTTTAGGAATGTGGGATACGTTCCTAAGGTGTTTGGAAGTCTTAAGATTGCTTCTATCTGTGTATAGAAGAATCTTGAGCAGTTATGGTAAGTTCCGATTGTGATCGGATTAGGATTAGAGTCCTAGTTGTATTGGGATGGCCTAAGGGCTGGTTATATAAGCAAGGGAAGGCCAAAGCTCGTAGTAGACGACTTTGGGGGCTGTTCCTCTTGTGTTCTATTGAATAAAATTCGTAGTTTGAAGGAACTTTTGTGCCTTGTTCGTCCGACTTGTTCCAGACAAGTTTTACTCGTCGAGTTTCTGGACAGCACTACCTTTCGTCGGTGGTTTTATCATAACTCGAGTTCTACAGATCCAATTGACGTGATTCTTTTTGGGTTGTCTTCACAACTTGATTATCTATCATCTGTCAAAATTTCACGGTCATTAGATTTGTGGTTTTTGATCTAAACGAGTTTCTTTGCAGCACTCCAGAAACTGTTTTTCTCGGGTAGGTCAGATTGACCAGTGTTTGATCTTTTGATCATAACTTGAGTTGTTCTCGACAGATTTGAGTAATTCTTTTTGTGTTGTCTTCGTGACTTGATTCTCTCTGATATATATCACTTTTGTCATGGTGAAACACGTTTAGATTAGTCTCATACACGATTTCTTTAACAGATCGTTTTTCTACCGAAGGGATTAGGGTTTTATTGTTTCCGCTGCGTAAGATTTTTAAGTCTACCATTCACCCCCCCCCCCCTCTGGTAGCCTTTCACGTGCTCTTCGATCCTACAATTGGTATCAGAGCCACGGTGCTCTAATCTTTGTGATTTGCACGTGTTTTTGACTAATCATCATGGAGAAGTACTCCGTCAAACCGTGTGTGTTTGCTGGTATTGATTTTCAGGTTTGGAAGGCACGCATGGAGGCTTTTATCCAGGCACAAGGCTTTGCAATATGGGAGAAGGTGTATAAGCCTTATGAAGTGCCACCCAATGATCAAGTCACGGCCACGAACCTCCGGGACGTCGACAACAACAACAAAGCCCGAAACTTGATCATCCAAGGACTCACTCAAAGCGACTTTGATCGTGTCGCGCACCTCCGGTCAGCATACGACGTTTGGAGAGCTCTCTGTGATTATCATGAAGGCTCCAACACAATCAAGGAGGTAAAACAAGATATGTTCAAGAAAGAATATATGCGTTTTGAGATGCAACCAGGTGAGTCGATCGATGACCTCTTTGCTCGGTTCAATAAAATTCTCAGCAACTTACGTAGTGTCAATGTTAATTTTTCTGATGCTGAGAATGCTAGACAACTTATTAGTGCATTAGACATGTCAGTTTGGGAGATGAAAGTAACATCCATTCGTGAATCAACTGTCATGAGTTCTCTTACATTAGATGTACTTTATTCTAAACTAAAAACTCATGAAATTGACATCCTAGCACGTAAGAACCCAAACAAGTCTATTGCATTTGTCTCACAACGTGATATGTCTAGCTCCGGCCAATCATCATCCTGCAATACTCTTGCTTTGTTGTCCTCACTAACCCTGGAGCAGATCGAAGAAATTCCAGAAGAGGAGTTGGCACTCATCTCTACTAGATTCTCAAAAGCATTGCAAAATGTGAGAACTAGAAGGAGAGGAAGCTCTGGACCTCAACGCTGTTTTGAATGTGGTAAAACAGGACACTTTCGTACAGAATGCCCTAACCTTTCAGGTCCGACCACCCGGGAAGAAAAACAAAGCAAGGTCCGGACCTCCTCTGGAAATTCCAACAAGAAAAAGAAGGGTACCATAGGACGCAAGATGATCAACAGCTTCATCACCGCGCTTCAAGAGCTCAGTTCCAGTGACATTGATTTTGAAAGTGATGAAGAGAATGATGACTTGGCCAACTTATGCTTCATGGCGGGCAAAGCAAGATCAAGATCAAGTCAGGAGGAAGCAGAACACAACAGTGACGATGATGAGGTATGTTCTACCTGCAATGAAATGTGTGATGCTATTTCTCGTGCAACTATTATTGTCAAGAAAAAGGACAAAAAGCTTAGGGATAGTGCTGCTAAAATTGAATCACTAGAATCTGAAATTAACCGTTTAAAAACTTTGATTCCTAGTGATGATGCATGTCCCTCATGTGACTTAATCTATGAACAATTGTCCACATTAAGAAGTGCACACTCCTCCACCCTAGATAAACTTGATGAAGAAATTAAAAAGAACAAAGAGCTTACTGCACTTAATGATAAAAACTTGAAAGATGCTAGCTGTTCTACAATTGACTTGCATTGTTCTGCATGTGAAAATCTTGATAAGAAACTGCAAGATGCTATGAATGAAATTTTTATGTTGAACAATGCTTTACGTTCTCATGAAGTTAAATTTTGTTCCAATTGCAAACTAAAAGGAAAAACTTCATGTGAAAACTGCCTAGACTTGTCCAAGAAACTTGATGACATGAATAGGACACTAGGTCGGTTTTGTAATGGGGATAAGAATCTAAACTTGCTGCTGAATTCTTCCAAGTCTAGCAAAGATAAAACTGGTTTAGGTTTTGATTCTCATGCTCATGCTAAGGCACATCCACCTAAAATTGTAAGGTCATTAGGAAGTGGTTTGATTCAAACAGTTCCTAAACAAAAAGAAGTGGTTTTCAAATCTGCAGGAGTGTTGCCTCATTCGGTTTCAAATAAAAATATTGCTTGCTCATCTAGACATGAACACAAAGTTAAATTTCATTGTACCTTCTGTGGTAGAGATGGTCATGTCATAGATTTTTGTTATAGACTAGCTAAACAACAGAAAAAGGAAAGAAAGATTGCTAGATCTTATAACTTTCATGCAATTAGAAAAACACAACCTGCTTTAGTGAGTCAGAAATTTCAAAAGGTAGCTTCCGGACCTTCTGGTAAGAAATCTACAAAGGCAGCTCCGGTAGTTATGATAGCTCCGAGAGTTACCGGATCTTCTGTTGTTCCCTCCGGAGCTTCAGCTTTTGCCTCCGGACCTTTTGCTTTTACCTCCGGAGCTACCGGTTTTCACTCTAAACAAGTAACAACTTCTAAATCAACTGTTAAGAAAAGAAAACCTCAATCTTTGACTCATAAACCTGTTGTTTTATCTCAGCATTCGTCTGTTTTTCCTAGTGCACGTCGCGTGACTCAGTACTGGATTCCTAAATGCCTTTTGACTAACCCCAGTATTGAGTCATCGACGTATTGTGCTTTTATATAGGTTACACGCTCGAGGAAGGAGAATATTTGGATTGTGGATTCAGGTTGCTCACGCCACATGACCGGTAACAAAGATTGGTTCTCCTCCCTCACCTTTGTGTCACGTGTAGAGAATGTTACTTTTGCCGATAATTCTTCAACTCCTATAATTGCTAAGGGTTCGGTTAGAGTAAATGATCGCTACACTTTGAAGGATGTGGCACTTGTCAAAAATTTGAAATATAACTTGCTTTCTATTTCACAATTGCTAGATGAAAATCTAGAAATTACTTTCAATAAAAACTGCTGCAAAGTTGTAGATTCAAATAGTGAGCTTATTTTTAACATGTCTCGGTTTGGAAGAGTTTTTAAAGCTGATTTTGATATGTCTTCTTCTAAGCATAAGTGTCTAGTTGCTAATGATTCAAAGGACTTATATTTTTGGCATCGTAGACTTGGTCACGTAGGCTTTGATCACCTAACGCGTGTTAGTGCTCTTGATCGCATACGTGGGCTGCCTAAGCTTAAAGGGGACAAAGAAATTGTGTGCTCTTCTTGTAGACATGCTAAGATGGTTGCAGGTTCACATACTCCTCTCACAATGATCATGACAATTGAACCATGTCAACTTTTGCATCTTGACACCGTAGGACCTTCACGTGTTCAATCCTTCGGAGGTAAATGGTATGCTCTTGTTATTGTTGATGATTATTCTAGATATTCTTGGGTGTATTTTATGGCGTCTAAGAATGAAGTCTTTAGTCACTTTAGAACTTTATTTCTTAGATTATCAATTGATCACCCAGGATCATTAAAAGCAATTAGAAGTGATAATGGAACTGAATTTAAAAATCAATTCTTTGATCACTTTTGTGCTGAAAATAGAATAGATCATCAATTTTCTTCACCATATGTACCTCAACAAAACGGTGTTGTAGAAAGAAAGAACAGAACCCTAGTTGAGATGGCTAGGACTATGCTTGATGAATATCAAACCCCTAGGAAATTTTGGGCTGATGCGTTAGCAACCGCTTGTTATGTCTCAAATCGTGTTTTCTTGCGTGCTAAGCTAGGTAAAACACCATATGAGTTCCGGTTTGGACATAGGCCTAGTGTTACACACTTTCGGGTCTTTGGTTGCAAATGCTTTGTTAAGAAACATGGTAATCTTGATAAATTTGAACCTAGATCCAATGATGGCATGTTTCTTGGTTATCCATATCATATTAGAGGCTACCGTGTGCTTTTACTTGACACTAAGAAAATTGTGGAGACTTGTGAAGTGTCTTTTGATGAAGCTAGCCCAGGTACTAGCTCCGGTGTTGCAGGACCAGATTCATATTCTCAGGGGGAGGGTATTTTCGAAGATGAAGAAGAGCCGGTGATACTGCCTGGTAGTTCCGAAGTTGACACGTGTCCAGCTCCGGACATTGAACAAGCTCCGGCTGTCACCTCTGCTGGTCCTGATCGTCCACAAATCACAAGCTCATCAATCTACAATGAACCTAATGAAAAAGAAGCTTGTGAGACATCTGTTCCCCTACATTTTTACAAAGATCATCCCCCACAACAGATGATTGGAAGCTTGCATGAACGAGTCACACGGTCCAGGTTTTGCGATCCAAACTCTCATGCTCATTCTGCTTTTGTTGCTTCTTTTGAACCCAAAGATATATCACACGCACTCACTAATGAATCTTGGATTATTGCCATGCAAGAAGAGTTAGAAAATTTTGAAAGAAATAATGTTTGGAAACTTGTACCTCCACCTCAAGGCCACACTTTAATTGGAACTAAATGGGTATATAAAAATAAACAAAGTGAGGATGGGGTTGTGGTTAGGAATAAGGCTAGGTTGGTTGCTCAAGGTTTCACTCAAGTTGAAGGTCTAGATTTTGATGAAACTTTTGCTCCTGTAGCTAGATTAGAAGCCATAAGAATTTTGTTAGCTTTCGCAGCATCTAAAGGTTTTAAGCTATATCAAATGGATGTTAAAAGTGCTTTTCTTAATGGCTACATAGATGAGGAGGTTTATGTCAAACAACCACCAGGTTTTGAAAATCCAGATTTTCCTAATCATGTTTACAAACTGTCCAAAGCCTTATATGGTCTCAAACAAGCCCCTAGAGCATGGTATGATAGGTTAAAAACATTCTTACTTGAAAAGGGGTTTACAATGGGAAAGGTTGATAAAACTCTTTTTGTGCTTAATCATGGCAATGACTCATTATTCGTTCAAGTGTATGTGGATGATATTATCTTTGGTTGTGCTTCTCATGATCTTGTGTCCAAGTTTTCAGCAATGATGAGTTCCGAATTTGAAATGAGTATGATAGGTGAACTCACTTACTTTTTGGGGCTGCAAATCAAGCAAACCAAGGAGGGTACCTTTGTGCATCAAACAAAGTATACCAAAGATCTCCTAAGGCGCTTCAACATGGACAAAAGCAAGCCTCTTCGGACACCAATGGGAACAGCAACAACACTTGAACTTGATGAAGATGGTGAATCCGTGGATCAAAAAGAATATAGAAGTATGATCGGATCACTTTTGTACCTTACAGCATCAAGACCGGACATACAATTCAGCGTATGTCTTTGTGCACGGTTTCAAGCTTCCCCACGTGTTTCACATCGTCAAGCCGTCAAAAGGATTCTCAGGTACTTACATGGAACTCAAGAATTTGGCATTTTTCTTCCTTCTTCCTCAATCGTTTCTTTGAAAGCTTTTTCGGATGCTGATTTTGAGGGTTGTAGGATTGATAGGAAAAGTACTTCCGGTGCTTGTCATTTTCTTGGTAATTCTCTTGTTGCTTGGTCCTCTAGAAAACAAAGTTCAGTTGCACAATCCACAGCCGAATCTGAGTATGTAGCTGCTGCTAGTGCTTGTTCACAAATTCTTTGGATTGTTCAAACACTTAAGGACTATGGGGTTGATCTAGATAGTGTTCCACTGTTCTGTGATAACACTAGTGCTATTTGCATTGCTAAAAACCCCGTGCAACATTCTAGAACTAAGCACATTGACATTAGGTATCACTTTCTTCGTGATAATGTTGAAAAAGGAAACATTGTGCTTCACCATGTAGATACCGAACAACAATTGGCTGACATTTTTACAAAACCTTTGGATTTCACTCGTTTTTGTTACATTCGTAGTGAAATAGGGGTTATGCATCCTCATGGCTTAAATTGAGGGGGAGTTTTTGAAACTTAGGAAGTCTATGTGTGAATCTGAAATTAAAATAATATGAGCATATTATTTCATACATATATGACTTTGTGATTCCTTTTACATGCTGAAAGTTCTTACTACATTACTCGTGTTATACTTTTTGTAGTTTTTGCCATGTCTAGTAATTGGAATAATTACTTACACTAAATCTGGTCATGGTCGAACTTTCTTGCTTTTTTGAACTTGTTGCATGCTCACAAATTCTTTTAATCATTAAGAACTTATCAAGTAATCAACTCACATGTTGAGTTTTTATGAACAAATATAAATTGAGAAAATATCAAGAGAATATGCATGCATCGCACTTCTTCTTTCGAGATGGCTTGTCATTGCACTTAGATATGAACTTGGAAGAAGTTGTGTATGACTAAAACCATGTCCTTAAGCTTCTGATTGTCAAATGACATAGGCTTGGCTTGGTTGGTTAGAATAAGGCAGATGCGCATATAATCTCTTGCAAATATCATATTATCTAAATTTATGCTTTGAAAAATAATAAGATGCAGCAACAAATGTCATGCTTTCAGGTTTTGAAATAGTTGAGTTTGTGAGATCATGACCTGCTAAAATTGAAAATCACACTTGCTTTCTAGCATGGCTTACACTACATTATGTATCTCATTGATGTGATAGTGTAAGTTACTTGATAGTATGACTTGGATGAGCTTTGTTTATATGTATATGTTATAATATGCTCATAACAATTAAAGAGGGAGAGATAATTTGTTTATATCTCATAACAATTAAAATCTCTCTTTTACCTTGTTGAATACATTGTCAAAGGGGGAGAGATTAATCACACATAAAAAAAAGGAGAGATAATAAAGGGGGAGACATTTTCATTTTCAAAAAGGGGGAGAGATTTTCATTTACGATTGTTTTAAAAAAAGGGGAGAAATTGTTTTTCAAAACTTTTATGTGAATAAGCCAATAATTGGATTTTAAATGGTGTTGCCAATGCATTCATCAAGGGGGAGATTGTAAGATCTATGTGTGCTGAATACATTGGCTTGTAGTAAATACACTTGGCTTTGATGATAAAAGTTTTCAATATCACCAAAACACCTTTTTATCAAGGTCCGACTCTAGCTCCGAGCTACAGCAAGGTCCGACGATAGGTCCGGCTTGCTTTGGGTAGCTCCGGTTACGTTTGATGCTAGGTCCGACTTCTTGGTAAGGTCCGACCAGCTTTGGTTAGCTCCGGGGAGCTTTATCTTTAGCTCCGACATGTCCTTGTTAGCTCCGACATGTCTTTGATAGCTCCGGTGTAAGGATCGAAATGCCCAAGAGGGGGGGTGAATTGGGCTTTCTTTCAAATTTTAAAACAATTGAAATTTAACAACTTAAAGCCCAATTCCCTATGCAATTAAACTATGCAATCAATGTAAATTAAAGTTGCGGAATGAAGATTGCATAAGAGTAAAAGGGAGAGGGATGCAAACGCTCAAGGGACACGGAGTTTATCCCGTGGTTCGGTGAGATCACAAGGATCTTCCTACATCCACGTTGTGGCACCCACCGAAGGGTTTTGCCACTCCCAAGTCACCGAGACAAGGGGCTTCTTCTCTATTCTTCTCCGTTCGCCAACCTCGGCAAGGTGGAGCTCAAGCCTTGTACACTTTTGGGATCCTCCGGGCTTCCACAATCCTCTTGGCAAGCTCCGGAAGTCACACACACCAAGGGTCACTCCCTTTGGGCTCTCACTACACTAGAGACTCCAATCACCAAGAATGGAGGCACCCAAGCACTATCTCTAGCTAGTTCTAGCCTATCTCTTGGTGTACAAATGATGAACAAATGATGTGAAAGTGGTTGCTCTATTGTTTGAATGCTCTAGGATGTGTAGAGTATGTCTGGGCTTCAAGTCTTGTCGATTTGACAGGTTGAAGGGGTATAAATAGCCAGCCACCACGAGATAGCCGTTGGAAAAGTAGGCTGACATCACTTCTCTGCGAACACCGGATGATCCGATGTCTCCCCTTCTGTTATCATCGGTCAAAGCCAAATTAGCTGATGTCACTGTGTCAGATATGACCGTTGTTAGACCGATGTTGATCTGTCTTCTCATCGGATGATCCGGTGGCTCTTCCTCCAGAATTTTGCTTGATCTTGAGGCTTACTGGAGTGATCGACCGATGTGTGTAAGTCTGCACATCGGATGATCCGGTGCTTCACTCGGTCCAATGGTATTGCAATCTGTGATGATGGACCGATGTCACTGAGCCACTCACATCGGATGATCCGGTGAATGCATTTGTCTGAGGTCTTCTTCTTCAGTTGAACCAACTCGACCGATGTGTGTCAACTCAAGGACCATCGGATGATCCGGTGTTTTCAACTTGTTGACTTCGAGTTGTTTTGAGTTGTTCTTTTGGAATTTGAACTTGTGACCTCTTTGACACTTGTTTGAAATGTTGTTTTGATTGTCTTCAAGCATTGAGTGATATCAAGTTAGAGCTTTCACTTCTTGTCTTCATACGATTTGATTTGATCTCATTCATTGATTTTATATGGGTCTCCAATGTAATTTTGATTTCGTTTGATTGAGTGTTATTGAGACCTTGCATTCACAAATTCATTAGTAATATCGAATGGTTGTCATTAATCACCGAAACCGTACCTCATGGGGCCTAGATGCTTTCAATCTCCCCCTTTTTGGTGATTGATGACAACACAATAATTTAAGGCGCAATAATAATGAATTTGATGATAATACTCAAGTATATATGCAATGAATACAACATAGGACACATTAAGCTTGTAGAACGCAAAAGAAAATTGTGGTGCGAAAAGCTCAATTGATTAAAATCATAAACAAGTGAGACAAGCGAAAGAGTGCTTAATTAAAATTACAAAAGAGTACTCAAGCACGAATACAAAGGATAAGCACACACACACACACTCCCTACACTCCCCCTGAGACTACCACTCCCCCTGACTCTTCTACATCTTCTCCCCCTTTGGCATCAAGACACCAAAAAGGGATCAGAACGCCTATAGACCCTGAGAGCTGGGCGCGAGGACGAACTGAGAACCGTCACAGTCGTCGGAGCTGGAGTCGCCGGTCGTAGGAGCTGCCGGGGCGGCGGGAGCTGGAGGGTCCGCTGCCGGTGCTGGAGGAGAGGAAGCGGGTACTGGAGGAGCCGGTGGAGGTGGAGGAAGTGGAGCGCTCATCACGGACGCCGGTGTCTGCTGGAACAAGATCGTCGCCGGCAGTGGTGAGTGAATCGGTGCGCTGGATGCCAGAAGTGGTGACATACTGATTGAAGGGATAGGAGTAGTAGGCACCTGAGCAACACCTGGAGCCAGTCCCAGTCCAGGCTGCTGTGGAGGAAGGGCGATCCCGGTCTGAGTGTAAAGGTTGGTGATCAACCCTAGGATCCCCATCATGGCCTGCTGGGTCTGCTGCTGCTGGTCGAGGGTATGGCGGTGCATCTGATCTACGAGGTTGGTGAACCGGTCCGTACCCTCTCGCCTCTGACGGGCGATCTCCAGCTGGAGCTCCTGCTGCTGCCGCTGCAGCTGTGCCAGGTGAGCAGCCTGCTCCGCCCTGGCCTGCTCAGCTGCGAGCCTGTCCTGGCGCTGCTGCTCGATCATCTGCTGGAGAAGTGCCGACAGCTCTGACGGCTGTGACACCTGCGCCTCGGACACAGGAGGTGGTGTCGGTGGCGGAGCAGCTGATCCTCCTGCCTCGGCGTCGTGCTGCCTCGGTGAGGGTGGAGGCGGAGGGAAGTACTCCTCGACACTCCCGTCTGTGTCGCTCCCAGACCAGACGTGCTGCAAGTCCTCCCCCTGAGCCTCAGCCTCAGCAAGCCTCTCGTCCTCCCGCTCTAGGTCGGACCAGTCTTCCTCTGACAGACGGGCCCGAACCTGGCGCTCAACTGGACGACCAAGGCGACGGTCTCCAGGAGCAGAGGCACGATAGTGACCAAAGCGAGTCACACTCTCGTCAGTAAGCCGGGCTTGTGCTGTATGTCCCTCAGGCACCACCATAGAGCAAATGTAACTGATCCAGTGCCCGTAGACCATCTGCCTCATCATGCCGATTCCATCCGTGATTACGTCTTCCATCTCACAGAGGAGTATGTCCACGATATCAAAATCCATCCCGTTCATTATGTAGAACAGGAGGGTCTGCTGCAGGCTCGTGAACCCCTCCAAGTATCCTGACCTTGGCAGGAGCGTGCGGCGCAAGGCGAGGTGCACAATGCGCGCAGCTGGGGTCAGGAGAGCTGGAACTCTCGGCTGGTCTGGAGAGAACGAGGGGCCAAACAAAGAGCGGATCTCGTCCAGATGTGGTGCTACCCCTCCAGTAAGTGGCCTCCTTGGTGGATCTGCCTGCCCATAGACTTTCTCGTGTATGCTGGTGTCGTGCAGGTCCAAACCAAGAATATGCCCCAAAGTCTGCCTCGAGAGGTGGTAGTGCTGACCATTGAACATGAAGGCAATCGACCTCCTGCCCTCTGAGATGTACAGGGTCGCGTAAAAGACACGGACCCACTCTTCCACATACGCACTTCTCTCATAATCCAGTAGCTCCACCAAGCCTCTGTATCTCTCAAAGAAAGGGCGGACCTCAGTCTCCGCTGCCACTGCAAGCTGCCTCCAGTCCAAGTGGTTGTGCTGAAAAAGCTTGTGCCCCCGGCACTTGTATGTCTCATAGAGAGACGCCTGGGTGACAGACCAGAAGCGACTGTCAACAAGAAGCTCTCGGGGCTGTGGAAACTACTCCTCAAGCAGTACACTCCATCTGAGCTTCCGGAGTTGCTTAGCCTTCATCTTCCGGTAGTCCACAAGACGGACTCCTTCACCGACCCGGACGGCCGTGTCCATCTCATTGATGGCCCTCTCAGCCTCCCTGTCCTCACGACGGTCGGCAGCCGTCGGTCTCGGACGAGGAGCAGCCTCGGCGTGACCCCCACGCGTCCGGGCTGAGCGCCGGCGGACAAGCGGCTCAACCGGCTCCTCTTCGGCGTCGGAGTCGTCGACCACGGGAGGCGGCCTTGGACGGGCCTCGCGAATCCTCAACGAACCCCCACGGCCGCGCTCACGCTCCTCGGCGGCGCGAGCGGCCATCAAGGCCTTCTTCTCCTCCTTGGATAGCTTCTGCTTCTTCGCGGCGGGCTCCGCGATGGCCTTGACCTTGTTCTTCCTGTCGCGAGCCATCGCAACGAAGCAAAGCGCGTGAACGAAGTCGACGATGCACGGAATGACACCACGAAGGTTGACGCGGCCGGGAAACCCTAACGGCGACGAGGGGATCGCGACCGTAGAGGATGGCACACGTTGATGGTGGAGAGGGCGGCGGCGGTGCTTGGGCGCGGTGGTGAGGTGTGGAGATGGCGGCGCGGCGCTTGGAGGTGAGGCGGCGCGGGTGGCGGTGGTGTCCGGCGGGAGCACGGCGGCGGCGCGAGATTGTGGCGGCGGCGGCGCGAGGGAGAGGCGGCGGCGCGAGGGAGAGGCGGCGGCGCGGTGGACGGTGGTCGGCGGCGGCGGTTAGGGCGTTATCGGCGGCGGCGAGAGCACGGGGGAGCGAGGCGTCGGGGAGAGAGAAAGAGGCGGCGGCGCGGGTGTTTAAATAGTGGGACCCAAACCCTAGCCGTTATTTAAACACCGGATGGACCGATGATATGTGAGGTGAGCATCGGTCAATTGCCACAGAAAAGATATTCAAGAATTGCTTTTGACATCGGATGGACCGACGTTTAGGGTTTTGAACATCGGTCGAATATCACAGTAAGGGTGTTCAACCGAGTGATGTTGACACCGGATGATCCGATGTTAGAGGGAGGTAGACATCGGTTGAATAGATCACAGCTCCAGAAGAGTGAACATCGGATAGACCGATGTTTTCCAGGATGAACGTGTCGGATCATTTGAGGTTCTGACAGAGTTGGGCTTTGAGGATTGAACACCTATTTGACCGATGAGGGATTGACATAGGCATCGGATAATCCGATGACAACAGAATGAAAACATCCCATATATGTCCTTTGACCAAACAAACAATCGAGGAGAAACACATGTCTTAGGACTTTTTGGGCAACCCTTTACCCCTCAAGAAGCTAATATGCCAATAGCTTGGCTAGACCTTAACGCAAATGGAACACCGAGAAAAGTGGAGGAAAATATCCAAATAAAATGTAAGGCCCATGCTTTGTGAGGTAGAGTATGAAGACTTCTATCTCTTTGAAGCATGATCCTCTAGGCATTAACGTACCTAACATTTTGTTCTTTCCACCTTATATGAGTTGAGATATTGCATTTCAAACAAGTCTCCTTCTCATGAGGTGGGTTCCCCTTTGTGACAATCTACCGTATGCAATACCAAACAAATTATAGTGCAAGAGATTAAATGAGTGCAAGTTTATATGGCAGGGATCATGCAAGGCATAAAATAAATCTATCTTGCCAAGTTTGAACCTTCCAAAGGCTTCCTCAGGGAAAACTACTTCTAGCTTGCCCCTATCCTTTGGGAGTTAGACAAGACCTATATGATATGCATCCTTACATGAGCATGGCAACTTACATGACGTTAGATGCATCTAGCACATTTAATTTCTAAGCCTAGAAAAGGTTTCTCATCAAGTGCGGGAATGGGGTTTTTAGCTATCTTAACCGCACTTTCATTGTCACAAAGGAGAGGCACATAATCATACAAGCATTCATTTAACATGACATGGGGCCTAGATGCGGAAAGATATAGCAATAGACTATTTATGGAATGGTAATTTGATTTGACAATAGGGTTACCGTCCATATCCGCGTTGGGCTCCCATTCTCAACTTTCTTCAAGAGGTCCTTGGTAGATTTTCTTTGATGGTGGAGGTCCCCTCTTGAAGTCACCTCGTGGATGATCACGTGTTCTTGACTTTAGGCACCCAAGCTAGCTTTGGTCCTTGTATATGTGATACAAGTGCTTTTGGGACCCAAAGTTGCTTGGGGAGCTTCCCTTTCATCCCCTTTACGTTCATGCCAATGAACTTTGCCTTCACCTTAGCACCTACTTTGCTCAACAAATAATAGTGATTCTCAAAGGTAGATGTATAGTTAGTCGGTAATTTTGGAGAAGGTCGGTTAGGTAGAGGGCACTCCCTTGTATGGTGACCGGTGACCTTGCAATGTTGGCAATAGGAGCCAACTTCCTTGATGAAACTTGTTTTGAGCTCCGGTGAGGACACCTTTCCTTTGTTGGGCACCGGGAAGGATCCAAGTCCTCTCTTGTTGAAGCCCTTTGCTTGATGGAAGAGGATTTCTTTATGTTTACCTTCTCCCTTAGATAGTCTTGCTAAGCTTGTGCGGAGACTTTCAATCTCCTCCATCAACTCCTTCTCCCTTGCATTCTCTTTCAAAGGCAAAGACTCATGGAAAGCATTAGTAGCATTTGAAATAATGGGTACCTTGCCATCAATAGTTTCTTTCTCCTTATTTTTTAGTTTTAGTTCAATGGCTTCATAAGAGAGATTAAGTGCATGATGCTCTTGAACTAACTCATTGTGCTTATCCGAGAGCGTTTGATGAACTAAGCCAAGCTTATGAATGTCTAGCTCAATTTTAGCCTTATCTTCTTCAATTTGCTTGACATAGGTTTTGAGCGTGTCATGCTCTTTAAGTATGCTTTCATACTTGCCAAGCAAATCAAGGTTAGCATTTTCAAGTTTAGCATGAGCTTGTTCTAGCGCCTTGACTTTGTTCTTTTCCCTTTTAATGATGGTGTGATATTCATTAATCAATGAAACTAATTCATCGGGGGAAAGCTCATCATCACTAGAGTCATCACATACCTCAAAGTTACCTTTTGCCATGAGACACATGGGAGGTGGAGGAAGAGGTGAATCATCTTTGTTGGCAATGGCAAGTCCGGCCAAGCTTTCTTCTTCTTCTTCACTCTCTTCTTCACTTGACTCTTCGTCGGTGATCCATTCATTCCCCTCACACATGAACACCTTTTGAGGTCCTTGTCTCTTCTTTGGAAAGAATTTTGACTTTTTGCCTTTGTCAAATTTCTTCTTTCCAAACGTTCTTGTCTTGGGCTTGACCTCTTCTTCTTCATCCTCGCTATCTTCAAGCTTGTGATGCTTGCTCTTGTGGTTCTCCCTTCTCTTGTCCGGTTTTGGACAATCGTAGGAGATGTGGCCTTGTTCACCACAATTATAGCAAGTCTTGCTACTTTCTTTCTTGGGGAGGAAGGCTCTCTTGTTGGGATCAAAAGTGTATCCCTTCTTGGCAATCTTGGAATTCAAGCGAGAGAATTTTCTCATCATTGATGCAAGCTCATCATCGTCATCTTCGCTTGTTGCTTGCTCTTCTTCGCTTGAGCTAGGCTCAACCACTTTCTTTTTCTTGGGAGTTGTCTTCTTGGTTGAAGCCTTGAGAGCAATAGTTTTTGACGATGACTCCTCCATCATTCCAAGTACGCTCATCTCATGAGCATGAATTTCTCCAATGAGCTCCGAGACTTCAATGTTGTCAAGTGATTCCTTTTGGAGCATTGAGTTGATAATGTTGTACTTGGGCTTAGGTAGAAGCATGAGGATCTTGCGGTTGATAAGTCCCTTACAAAGAGAAGCAATGTCAAGTGCGTTAATCTCCTCAATGAGCACATTTAAGCGAGAAAACATTTGGTTAACATTCTCATGAGGAAGCATTTTGAATTCATCATACTTGGATTTTAGCAAGTGATATTTGAGTTCTTTAACACGAGATGAGCCCTCATGAATTTCAATTAGACATGCCCAAATTTCACAAGCTTTCTCCTTACTAGCAATTCTAGCAAAAACATCTTGACTTATGCATTCATATATGGCATTTCTAGCCTTAGCATCCCATTTTAGTTGATCACCAACATAATTAAGATCTCCAAATCCCGCATGGGTCGCTTCCCAAACTTCGGGAGCAATGGCCTCTAGGTAGGCACGCATGCGTGCTTTCCAATAGGCAAAGTTCTTGCCCTCGAAGATAGGAACCGGACCCCCATTCTTGGCCATTTAAGCTCTCTAGCGGTGAAGCTAGATTGATCCAATGAGCAACAAGGCTCTGATACCAATTGTAAGGATCGAAATGCCCAAGAGGGGGGGGTGAATTGGGCTTTCTTTCAAATTTTAAAACAATTGAAATTTAACAACTTAAAGCCCAATTCCCTATGCAATTAAACTATGCAATCAATGTAAATTAAAGTTGCGGAATGAAGATTGCATAAGAGTAAAAGGGAGAGGGATGCAAACGCTCAAGGGACACGGAGTTTATCCCGTGGTTCGGTGAGATCACAAGGATCTTCCTACATCCACGTTGTGGCACCCACCGAAGGGTTTTGCCACTCCCAAGTCACCGAGACAAGGGGCTTCTTCACTATTCTTCTCCGTTCGCCAACCTCGGCAAGGTGGAGCTCAAGCCTTGTACACTTTTGGGATCCTCCGGGCTTCCACAATCCTCTTGGCAAGCTCCGGAAGTCACACACACCAAGGGTCACTCCCTTTGGGCTCTCACTACACTAGAGACTCCAATCACCAAGAATGGAGGCACCCAAGCACTATCTCTAGCTAGTTCTAGCCTATCTCTTGGTGTACAAATGATGAACAAATGATGTGAAAGTGGTTGCTCTATTGCTTGAATGCTCTAGGATGTGTAGAGTATGTCTGGGCTTCAAGTCTTGTCGATTTGACAGGTTGAAGGGGTATAAATAGCCAGCCACCACGAGATAGCCGTTGGAAAAGTAGGCTGACATCACTTCTCTGCGAACACCGGATGATCCGATGTCTCCCCTTCTGTTATCATCGGTCAAAGCCAAATTAGCTGATGTCACTGTGTCAGATATGACCGTTGTTAGACCGATGTTGATCTGTCTTCTTATCGGATGATCCGGTGGCTCTTCCTCCAGAATTTTGCTTGATCTTGAGGCTTACTGGAGTGATCGACCGATGTGTGTAAGTCTGCACATCGGATGATCCGGTGCTTCACTCGGTCCAATGGTATTGCAATCTGTGATGATGGACCGATGTCACTGAGCCACTCACATCGGATGATCCGGTGAATGCATTTGTCTGAGGTCTTCTTCTTCAGTTGAACCAACTCGACCGATGTGTGTCAACTCAAGGACCATCGGATGATCCGGTGTTTTCAACTTGTTGACTTCGAGTTGTTTTGAGTTGTTCTTTTGGAATTTGAACTTGTGACCTCTTTGACACTTGTTTGAAATGTTGTTTTGATTGTCTTCAAGCATTGAGTGATATCAAGTTAGAGCTTTCACTTCTTGTCTTCATACGATTTGATTTGATCTCATTCATTGATTTTATATGGGTCTCCAATGTAATTTTGATTTCGTTTGATTGAGTGTTATTGAGACCTTGCATTCACAAATTCATTAGTAATATCGAATGGTTGTCATTAATCACCGAAACCGTACCTCATGGTGCCTAGATGCTTTCATCCGGCATATACTTGATAGCTCCGGCATGCTTTTGCTTAGCTCCGACGTACTTTGTCTAGCTCCGGTTTTGGGTTGACTAGTTCCGACTAGTTTTGATAAGCTCCGGATCCAGGATCGACTAGTTTTGGTAAGCTCCGGGTCTAGGATCTACTAGTTTTGGTAAGCTCCAGATCCAGGATCTACTAGTTTTGGTAAGCTCCGGCGCTAGGTTCTACTAGCTCTTGTTAGCTCCGGCTCAAGCTCCGGGTTGCTCTGGCAAGGTCCGGAACTTGACCAAAGTACTTCTGTTTTTCATTTGAAATGTTTCGTACTTGCTTTACAAGATTGTAAAGATTGCTTAGTATTCATTTGCTAAGTTTTTGGTGTGTTTTGGATGATACGGTTGATATCGTTTCTACTGTTGTTTTGCAACATGCTTATGTGAGGTTCTCACGTAAGGTGTTGTGTTCGGAACTAACGTGAGTCAAGTCGAGGACTTGGGCTCGTATGGATTGTTTGTTTGTTCATGTGCAGGTGTTGCTTGAGTTCAAGTCATGGCTGGTGACAGGATCCATTGGACTAGTCTCAGGAGGAGATGAGGTTCCAACAACCAAGTTCAGGAGGAACTGTGGTTGAGCGGGTCAGGAGGTCACGCAGGATGATTGAATCAAGGGCAGTGCATATGAAGGTCGAAGGAAGGTGTTCGCACGTATGCATGCGGTGCATGACGTGGCAATATGCTTCTAGAGACGGATTATGGAAGGAAGATCTGATCGGAAGGATCGGATCGTATCGGTTGAAGACTTTGGCTGCGGCAGAGTCGGTTATGGCTCGGTATGGGAAGTATCGAGTTGGTTATGTTAGGATTTCGTGTGTATCAAGAAATTGAGTTGTTTAGGAATGTGGGATACGTTCCTAAGGTGTTTGGAAGTCTTAAGATTGCTTCTATCTGCGTATAGAAGAATCTTGAGCAGTTATGGTAAGTTCCGATTGTGATCGGATTAGGATTAGAGTCCTAGTTGTATTGGGATGGCCTAAGGGCTGGTTATATAAGCAAGGGAAGGCCAAAGCTCGTAGTAGACGACTTTGGGGGCTGTTCCTCTTGTGTTCTATTGAATAAAATTCGTAGTTTGAAGGAACTTTTGTGCCTTGTTCGTCCGACTTGTTCCAGACAAGTTTTACTCGTCGAGTTTCTGGATAGCACTACCTTTCGTCGGTGGTTTTATCATAACTCGAGTTATACAGATCCAATTGACGTGATTCTTTTTGGGTTGTCTTCAAAACTTGATTATCTATCATCTGTCAAAATTTCACGGTCATTAGATTTGTGGTTTTTGATCTAAACGAGTTTCTTTGCAGCACTCCAGAAACTGTTTTTCTCGGGTAGGTCAGATTGACCAGTGTTTGATCTTTTGATCATAACTTGAGTTGTTCTCGACAGATTTGAGTAATTCTTTTTGTGTTGTCTTCGTGACTTGATTCTCTCTGATATATATCACTTTTGTCATGGTGAAACACGTTTAGATTAGTCTCATACACGATTTCTTTAACAGATCGTTTTTCTACCGAAGGGATTAGGGTTTTATTGTTTCCGCTGCGTAAGATTTTTATGTCTACCATTCACCCCCCCCCTCTGGTAGCCTTTCACGTGCTCTTCGATCCTACACTTTATGGAATCTTGTCTCCTTTATGTAGGTTATCCGAGACGATCTCTGCTACAGCTCGCTGCGGATTGTTTACAGACAGGATATCCTATTAGGTGCCCCCCACTCATGATTATCCTGATTGTCGGCTGCATCCTGGAGTTAGCCAGGATTTGGCACCTATATTACCAGTGTCAGCAACATATTTTTCATATATTAACATATTGTTTATACTGTTTATGAACATATGTATAGCCAAAAAGATCACATGTTAAATTATATTGACCAATCAAATATTAACAAAGTGTCAATCGTATTTATCAAGTATACTAATTACACAATAAAGATTGTTCATCCTGATTATAATGTAACTAATTACATCATAATTGTCATCATCTAATCTTGTTGGAGAATTGAGCTTACTTGTAGGACAGGCAGTTGGTGAGCATCTGCAAAGCATCAGCAGAGAAATTGTTCACATGGTAAAGGACATGGTAGTGAGCTGGTGTGCTTGTTCCCTGAAAAAACAAACAATTTATATTCCACTGATGCATTTATATCCTAATATCAAAAAAATTGTTAGAAAAACACCAATTATCGCATAGGTACCTTGATTCCAGCATGGCTGCAAAGTTAGAAATCAAACTCACTGGAATAGCAAATGCTAGTGTCAACCACAGTTCCTACAGTTTGAAGGGTTTGCGAATCAGAATTCATTATATACACTGATAGTCAAAACAAATACATTAATTCTGCATTGGACATAAACAAGGAAGATGAATATATACCGTAATGAAAATTCTCCTTTTGGATTAATGACTTCATTAATGATGAGTCTTCATTGGACATCCTCAAATTCAATAAAATCACTGGAATGCACACTCTGAGGGCAGGGTCGAGGCGGCGGCGTGCTCCGCGACGAGCTGGCGGAGGTGCCAGAGTGGCGGTTCCTCAACTCTCTGATGACAGCAGGCTGGCGTGCTCTGGAATAGGGAAAACATTTTCACTTATGTGAAAGTGACGGCGTTCTCATACCGATTACCGAGGTCAGGGTCGAGGCGGCGACGTGCTCCTGGAACAGTGGACGAGACGACGTGCTCTAGCATTGCTCAACTCTGTGATGACGAAGGTCGGGGTTGACGGCGGGGTAGGAGTCGACGGCGACAGCGCGACAATGACGAAGAGCGAGTTGAGAAAGAGGGACGACGGCGGCGTGCTCTGGGGACAGGAGACGAGCCGGCATGCTCCAGCGTGCTCAACTCTCTGATGACGCCAAGGTCGGGGTCGACGGCGGCAGCGCGACGTTAACGATAACGGGACGGTGATGGCGTGCTCAGGAGCTGCGGTTTCTAGGTCGAGAGAGCGCGCGAGAGCTAAATTTTTTCGCCAAATGTTGGGAGAGAGCACGCGATGGATAAAAATAGCAAAACTCGGAGATGTGCCTTTATAACACCCGTCTATCATTTCAGCGTTCTTTAGTCGAGAGAGTGCGAGAAAATTTTTGCTAAAATAGGGGCGTGTGAGGTTTAAAATAAAACTCAAAGACGCACATATATAACGCACGTCTCGCATCAGGGCATTTTCCTGCATGCAAAAGACGAGCCACAGTGTGCTGAAGCAAGGAACATCTTTCGCATACGGGTATGTACCACTGGCAACTATGCACAATGTCTTATATGATCGTTGCACTGCATTCAGCTTTCTGAGGTGGAACAAAAGATCTTCGGCGTAAATCGGAGATGAGCCCAGGAAAAACACGTTTTTGCCAATGTAATGTGTGTCTCATATTATTTTGTGGCCCCAAACACGCTGGAGTGTCCTGGATGCGCCACGATGTGCTGAAATCAGGAACATCTAGGACATTTCGACGTGTCCAACTGGCAATTGTGCGCAATGCCTTATACAATCATTGCAAAATGCTCAGCTTTTCGAGGTGGGACAAAAGTTCTTCAGCAAAATCAAAGATGTGCCCGAGTGCGGCGCGTCTCCCTTTTGCCGGATCTCAGATATCTGAGGTGCACCTTTCTAAAGTGCGTCTCTAATGCACTATTTATCCGTTGTAGGGATAAACAAACGCAACAACATTGCAATTAATGGATTAGTCAGAATTTAGGACAAACAAACGCAATAACATTGCAATCCAGAGATAATTTGCTACTCAATGAATTTTATAGTTCATACATTGCATGCTCTCTAAACTTATTTCTAAAGCACTCATCGGTCAATCTAAACTGTACCGTCCAGCTTGCTCCCGAACACGTCTCTTATATTTCTTTGGATCCTGAAAATATTGACATTCTTTAAATTAACAAATGTCGAGGGAGGAATGAATAACCTACGTTGGTTACTAACACAAAGTGTCTAATATTGATAAGTAGATTATAGCAATCATTTTCAACATCAGGCGCATTTGGCTGATGCAGCAAACGCTGAACTTCAAGTAGTA
This sequence comes from Tuctoria greenei, assembly GCA_036927565.1. NCBI lineage: Eukaryota > Viridiplantae > Streptophyta > Magnoliopsida > Poales > Poaceae > Tuctoria > Tuctoria greenei. Next base: position 3,744,540 of record JAYESD010000010.1, read on the forward strand.
TAGTTTTGATTGTAAAACCAGTCCACCAACCCTACAAAATATTAATTTAAGCAACATAAGAAACCAGTTCAAATAAGTTCGGCAACAATTACTAATTACATGAGCAAAATAGGTCTATCTTACAGCCTCTTGATCAAGAATCCCAATGCAAAGTGCTTCTTAGCGATAGACATTTGGGTGGAAGAAACCACTTAAAAAGGCGCATCTTGGAGGCACCAATGGATAGTCCTCTGACAAGGAGAATGTCAGGGGGTAGTAACCACCTTCCCAGTCAGTCTACAAAGGAAATTCATTAATACGAGGACGATGGCTAAACTCATATTGTGTTTGGTCTTCATGACTTACCCCTTCTTTAACGGGGACGATGCACTACCACTTCAATAAATCTTCTGATTTAGGCTTCGCAGAGAAACCCTACGTAGAGAAATTGAAAATACCAACAAAAAACAAGACGGAAAAACAAAATTACAGTTAAGTTCATGAGTCCATTGTAGATCTACATATATACAACCATGTGACTGGTGTGCCATATGTACATACATGGGGATGGTTCTTGCGCCATGCCAAACACCCCTCCTTCAGTCAGCTACGCGCCAAGCCGATACCTGTCATGAACAGTGACGACGACAAGGACGGTGAGGATGACGGCGATGACGACGACAACAGTGATGGCGAACAGAGGAGGCGGTCACATTGGAGTTGGTCGATTAGTAAGGTCGATTAGTAAAGGAGCACTGGAGGCGAAGAAAAGATGAGGGAGATAAATGCGAGATGCGCTAGAACAAAGAGAGACACACGTTAAGTTAAAGAGCATCTTCCATTGTCGAAGAGACGAAGAGTCGAGGGAGTTAAATGTGAGACGCTCTATAACAGAGAGAGATTTGCGTTAAGTTAAAGAGTGTCTTCCATTGTCAAAGAGACGAAGAGACGAGGGAGATAAATGTGAGACACGTTATAACAAAGAGAGACGCGTGTTACTCTAAAGTGCGTCTTCCATTGGCAAAAGAGAGACGTGCGACATGAGGTCTGCGGAGAACTTAATTTCGGCGGCGTGGTGCAGAGACGCATGCGATGTCTGTGCGCGACCTTTCATTTACCTGAGGCGGTATCGATACGTCCCATCATTCCATCAATGCGCGGGAAACCAACCGCTCCATCATCGACTCCGCGCGGACCTTATTTAAGACGCGCTATCACTCGTGAGTTCTCCACAAGCGCGTCGCTCACTTTGAAACCTCTTATTTTCCTCGTCTTCTCCGTGCCGACGACCCAACACCACCATGGCCTACCTTCCGTCGCCATGCCCTCCGAGATAGCCACCGTGCAAGAAATTGTGCTGCAGCTCCCCCGAGAGGATCAACACCGAGCAGTGCCTCCTTATGGCGCAAGAGGCGTACAATAATACGTCTCGCGCCATGAGTTCCTTGGGTCTTGGTACTCTTCCCTAGTTTACTGGAATGGGTACCATCGGCCACTACCTCTTCGCCCTCACGCGGGTGGCCCAGGTGCTTGGCCTGACATTCTGTTTGAGAGGATGGTCCAGGTGCTTGGCCTCGAGGGCCGTGAAAACCTGGTGGAGGCGACGAAGAGCAACCTCGTTCTCGGGGTTGCACCGCCGGTGCAGTCGGTGCAGCCGGCCCAGGCTCCTGTTGTACCAGCGCTGGAGGAGGAGGGGGCGGAGGACGAGGAGGAGGAGGAGTAGGATTTAGTTTTTTTTGTTATTTTTAGTTGCTTCTATTTTGTAAATATTGTTAATGAATGAAATATATATTTGTTCATCTATGTGATTGAATATTATCTTGTGTGTTCTTTAACTGTATGAATGAATGGATGTATGGTGTGTTCATCGTGTTCCTCAGGTATCATAAGAAAGGATTTGATTATTTTCTGGACAATTGAATGATTTAGTTATCAAGTGAATGTGCTCTAAGTTCAGTGATGTCTGATATCAACAGTGAACTGAAGCAAAATGGAGAAAATCACGAATCTAAAAGTCACGTGTGGAATCGAAGACGAGCTCTTTCTAAAAGCACGTATCCATTTTGCTTCTCCGCACAGACATATAAAATGCACCATCAGTCTCTTCTCTTCGTTTGTCTTTTCCGTGCAGACAATACACCATGGCCAATGTTCCCCGCCAGGCCCGCCGAGGGAGCCACCCTGTAAGAAACAGTGTTGCCGCTCCCCCGAGAGCCTCAGCAAAGAGCTGCTCGAGATGTTGTTCGACAGGCTGTTCGACCGATTACAGAGGCTGCTCGAGACGATGCCCGAGGTGCTCGGCGCCGAGGGTCGCAATATCCTGGTAGCGGCGATAGCAAGAAACCCCAGTCGCGAGGTTGCACTGCAAGATCCGGACCAGCCAGAGCAACCGGCAGAGCAGCCGGAGCAGCCGGAGGAGGAGGAGGGGGAGTAGTAGGATTTAGGTTTTCTTTTGTTGTTATTTAGTTGATGTTGTTTTTATTTTCTTATGTCTTGTACTTTTTTCTTGTGCTTCTTAATATATTTGTTAATGAATAACTGTGTTCATCTGTGTTATGAATATTTGGTGTGTTCATGTGTGTTATATGTGTTCAACTGTCAATAAATGAATGAATTAAACGTTTGGCGACGAGAGTTTGTAAGCGAAGACAAAGGAGACGGGCTTTGTGTAGAGTACGTCTCATTTCTAGGGTATATTGGAGACGCGCTATGTTTGTGCGCGTCTCCCGCTTGTCAGTGAGGATGGCGTGTCTCGAATACCAATTTAACTGAGACATGCTTTATTTTAATGTGTCTCCTTGTACTTTCAGTCGAGCCATGTCAGATCCTCGCTGAAGCAGGTTCGTTTCGCTTAACATTATCAGAGACGCCGCCTTTGAGCGCGTCGCCTATCTTTGTCTCCTATTTTAGTTTCTTACGTAGTGTATGCTTGTTCCTTACTAAATTATTGGGCAGGTTTATATCCGTTGGAGTTGTAGCAGATTATCAAGAATAATGCTGATTCGTTGCTACAAGCAGCCATCAGGGTGATGAAGGATCAATGGGGCTATATTCTGTTGCCTGCTCCAAGAGAAGGTATGGAAGATGGAGAAATGAAAAGAGGGACGGGGCAAGACGCTGAATAGGTGGCAATCTGAAAGAGGATGGTGCAGTTCTACTGTTCGTGCTGAGGATTCTGGTGAAGCATGGGTCTGAAGCTGTTTAGTTTTCTGTTGTTCGAGTTTCAATCAATTGATGTAATGCCGGCTAGTGATGCCGATGAAACTATTGTCAGGATGTTTTGGTTGTTGATTCACGGGGTTTCTGAGACTATCAGCAGGCGTATTTCTTTGTCAGGGTTTGAGATAGTAGGATTTACTGCCTCGGGTTGTGTTTGGACGATGTACTGATGATCTCCGTTTCTTTATGGAATGGAAGTGGAAAAGTAGAGAGACTGGATAAGACGGGAAGGGAAGTGCCTACTTTGGATTGTATGAAACGTAAGAGGACGAAACCAGCCAAGCTGAATGTGTTTTTCTCTTCCGCCACCCTTTTCCTGCCCGATCGCCGGAGAGCAACTCGCCGCAACCCCCGGCGCCAACGCACCTCACCGCCCGTGAGCATGAGCATACCACGACGTAGCGGTTTCACATATCTGCATCTTGGAAGAAAGTACAGTGCAAGGGACAGTTAAGTGGAAATTTTTTTTATGGATACGGTATGCTGAAAGTCACGCCAAAGAGAAGCGGAGATTCGTAATGCACTGCCACGAGTTGCATTGATCAATATGATCCGATAACCGGCAATCAATCTACAGCGGCTGACAGCTTGAAGTCGGGTGAAAATAAGAGGCACGCCAGGCCATTATTGTTACATACAAAGAACGAAAAATACAACATGTCATTCCTGAAAGTACACTACATCAACTGGCTGCTTATGCCATGGTTGTCACTGCAGCACTGGCTGTGTTGACACGACCCGCACCTAAGTAGTCGGCCAGTGTCTTAGAGTTAGTGCTGGCTGGCTGTATAGTCATCACGCCAAAGCTTCTTCCTGCTAGGATGACATGGTAAAAGCATCAGATCATAGAACCAAACAATCAGGTCAGCAGTGAACAATAATTAAGCACCGGCAACATGTACATGACAACATGAGGACTATAGAGTTCAATAGTTAGACACAAAAATATGTTTCCCCTAAAAAAAACTCCGATTAAAAAGTTGTGGAACACTTATATCAGCGCTGCAGTGATACCCTTAAAACCAGGCTATTAATAAATGATATAAGTCAGCCAAAGCAGTTTTCATTGGAAGTTCCCACCTCAAACCTTTCTAATTTTTAAAGTAAGCAGGGAACGTTAACATACTGCTTTGCTTCTGAATGAAGCTCCATATTTCATAGGAACCAGAATGTTATCATAGAATGTGGCATGTAGCTAAAGTGCTAAACGTATCCACAGAACCATAGAATTTAGTACTGCTTCAGTACTGTCGAAGTGTTTATGCGACACTTCCCCCGAACCTGCTAAGGAGCAGTCCGCGGAGGTTCTTATTCGACGGGGCTTAGACCCATCAAGTGTACGCACGTATGAGAGTGTATGAGGCGGTGATTTTTACGTGGTTCGGACCGCAAGGAGCTTTAACACCCTACTCCACGGTAGATTGTATTGCTAGTGTGTATATGCGTGTGTGCATCGGGAATTGATGTCTAGTCTTTGTAACGGTGGCGATCCGGTCCTTTGACAAGGTCGGATGTCTTACAAGTGGGGTCCAGGGCCCGACAGGTGGTCTTGGAGTGATCTTATCCTAAAGATCTAAGTCTTCTCGCATAAGTTTCCTCTGGTCGTGGCTTTGAAGATTCGCCGTCTTGCCGCATGCGTCGTCAGTAGCCCATGTGCCGTTGCTGACAATGGCAGGGGATTTCCCGTCCAACAGTCTCTGTCGCCGTAAGCTACCCACTTAGCGGAGTGAGATAGACCTGCGACGTCTTCACTGTGATGCGATTGGTCGTAGCGGTACCTAACATTAGGCGTGCGCCACGCCATACATCTGGAGAAGCTGCGTATCTTTAATCCTTGACAGAGACAAGAAGCACCACCCTCTTAACTCCCGCAACTCTGTCCAGGGCAAGTGGCATGACTACGTAGCAGCTTGAGAGCTCACATCCGTAGAGGTCGGGTGCCGTCTTACTGACCATGTGGCAGCTCGGGAGCTCACCTCCGCGGAGGAGGCCAGGTCCCATCTTACGGACCATGTAACAACCCGGAGCCCGTTCCTGAGTAGAGCGAGGACTCTAAGGTTGCGGGACAAGTGGCAGCGCCCGAGCCTGCCTACTCGGGAGGTGGCCTGTCTGATACCTCAGACCACATGACAGCAGTGAAGCCCTCATCTCACAGGGGAGGGGGATCCTTACCTGTTGGACACGTAGATGCTTGGGAGCTCGTCTCCAAGGGGGAGCTGAACTCTTCTTTGTGGTCTCTTGCGGGTACCCCGGGTCCGCATCTATGGTAGATGGGTTCGGACCTTCTGAACACGTGGCGTCCTCGAGCCCCGCCTCTGCTGGAAGGCGGGTTACCTAGGCGGCTCTACCTTGTGCGCGAGGGTACCCAATATGCCGGATACCGATAGTGGCCCCTGGGTCCACCCTGGGGGGAGGCGACGAGCTCGAGGATGGAGCCCTATCCTGCTTTCCAGCGCTGCCTTTTAATATTGTCTTCATCAGTCAAAGCGGTGGACGCCACTGCTGTCGTGGCCACGCGTCCCTTTCTGGTTGAGAGCTTGTGGTGACGGGATCTTTGCTTGATGCAGGTTCTTTACTGCGACAGTTCCCAATGCGGTTGTTGCACTTCTGCTCCTTTTATTCCCGCCTTTATGGGAACCGCCGGGTTGCCTTCTCGTATCGATGCCCCTTCAGGCCGATCTCTCTGACAGGGGACCTGGGCCCCGCCATCAGAGACGCTATGGGTTGAGCAATGAGTTTCGATCCCAAGCAATCTGCTCGATGCGCTCGAACGCCTAACAGGGAGTTAAAAGGAAACCTTTAGGGGCAAAAGTGGTTCTCCCTTACGCACTTCTCAACATTCGAGCATTCGTCTTCCTCCTTTTGCACCCATTCTCTTCCGACCTTCGTTGTTCTCGACTACTGCCCCAATGGACTCAGTCTTGCCTCCTTCTCGTATAGTTGACGTAGCGCCTATGAGGCGCCTGTTCGGCTCGGAGGACGAGGCGCGGCGGGATCTGATCCGCCCAGGCACCCTGCCTCTGAAGTTGGGGGAGGAAATCGTCTTCTTCCAAGCGTATGCGTACTCCGGGTTCGTTCCTCCCGTTTCCTTCTTCTTGATGACACTCTCGGAGGTCCTCAGGCTCCAGCTTCACCACTTGTCGCCGAACCCTCTAGTAGTGGTGGCGATGTCCTCGCACTTCTGCGAGACGTTCGTCGGGGTGTTCCCGTCCGTACCGATGTTATGGCAGTTCTTTGTGCTGAGGCAGGCTACTGCTTCCAGCATCGGGCCAACAGCCCCTTCAAGTACATCACCCGCTCTCCTCAGCGAAGTGGGCCGACTGGAGGAGGGATTGGGTGATCATACAGGTCAATGCCCACGATCGCATGGTCATGCCCACCGGATGGCCGATACTTAGGAATAAGACCTGTGAGGAGTGTCCGGAGTTGGAGCAGGCCTACGCCCTGGTGATGGAGAGAATCCAATTCTTGGCGGACCATGGCTTGTCGGAGCTGATGGTGATGGCGGAATTCGTTCGCCAACGCCTGGCTCCTCTCCAGCACCGTAGCCGTCCTGCATGACTTTACTTCGGGCTACAGGACGGCACCCGGCTGGTGCGGGGTCGCGACACAGAGACGACCCCGCAAGAGGTGCTCGATGCAATGTCCAAGACGTGCGACGACCTGCTGTCGCACGACGTCTTCATCTTCCCGCGGTCTTGTGCACCGCTTTGCACGAATCGGGACCTTCAGACAAAGATTCCAAAAGAGATGTCAAATCTGGACACGCTCGGTCTTGCGTCGCGGCAGGTTGGTGACGAGAGCCGTAGGCTGGCCATCGTCGACCCGCCGCAGGAGTCTACACCTGCCCTAGACTCCGAGGCGTCAAGAGCGGAAGATGCACGCTCCGATGGTGGGAGAGGTAAGGCATCGGTTGCCGACGCCGAGAAGGGGAAAGCGCTGGTCCCTGACATCGAGAAGGGGAAGTCGAGAAGGGGAAGTCCCCGGTGGTCGACGTTGTGAAGGAGAAGCGCCCTCGATCGCCGCCGAATGTGCCGCCACAGGTGGCCTTCGCTCCAAGTCAACATCCCCCGACGGGCGCCTCATCAGCATTGGGTGTCGGCGGTTCTTTAGGGGGAGGCTCAGTTCGTCATGCGGTGGCTCCGCCAATGTCTGTGGTCGGGACACCGTTCAGCATCCCCGCCGCCAGCGCAGTCCAAGGTGCCACAGGGGACTCCGAGAGCGTTACGCCTATGGAGCCTCAGGCGAAGAGGCCTCGGGCCGACGTCGGCGGCAGCTCGGGAGGAGGCTTCGGGGTTGGCTCCGTTGGAGTCGGTGGAGATACGCTGACGCAGGGTGGCGGCGTCGCTGGTGGTTTTAGTGGAGGCCCGGTCGGGACAACCTCGCCTGCCACGTCGCCGTTCGGACCGAAGGTGGAGGCCCGCTGGAGCTTCCGAGGACGTCAGTAAGGCATTGGTAATGTTTGCTTCATTATCTCGCATGTTCTTGTTGATTGATCAGGCCTTGGTTTTGATTTGCAGGGCCGCATTAGCTGTTGTGACACCCTTACCGCCAGGGTTAGTGTCTCGGAGTGCTTCGAAGTCGGCACAGGAGGCTACGGTTGTACCGGCGGGGCAGACAGCCAAGCCTGCTCAGGAGAGCGTTGCTCCGGCGTCCGTACCCCGCGCGGGAAGTGAAACATCTCCGGATGCATCTCCGGCTGTCGTGTCGAAGGGACCTTCGGCCGTCACGCCAGAGGTAATGTCGGAGCCGGCTCAGGGAGCTGAGGGCTTGGCCTCCGCTGCTGCTGATCCGGCGGGCGGCTCCTTGGGCGATGGTGATGCTACCGCTTTGGGCAGCACTGCAACTCTTACTCAGTCTCCGGGGACAAGGTCTCTGGTACTGGTGGCTTCGCCTTCCCTGCTTCGGGAGGAAGAGGTTCCCGAGATGATCGCCGTGCAGCCTTCCATAACTTCGGTGCAGCCGGAGCGCCTCTCCGACATCATGGACTCAACACAGTCCAACATCCTCCTGGTGCAATCAAACCTCCGTCGGGCGCAGGGGGCTCTTGCCGCGGAATGGGAGAAGTTGTGTGCCGAGGGCGGGTTCCTTCAAGGTTGGGAGGACCTTCCGAGGTCCAGGATCGCTGAGGCGAAGGCGGAGTACCAGAAGGAGAGAAAGGGGCTGGAGCTGAGGCACCGCTTGGCGAAGGCCATAGACGCAATGTCCAAGAAGATCCTGGCCGACGCCAAGGTAGCCAATGACACGGCTGACGCCCGCCCGCGCGCCCTTGAAGAGGGTCGAGAGGCCCTGGGTCGCCGCGAAGCTACTGTTGCTGAGCGCCAGACTGTTGTCGCCGAGCAAGAGGTGGCAGCCTAGGCGATGATGGCTCGGGCTGAGGCAGATCAGGACAGGCTGCAATCCCGCCTTGAAGATCTTGAGCTCCGGGAGAGGGACTTGGCGCGGGATCAGGCGCATCACTCAACTGAGCGTTAGGAACTTCTCCTGCATGATCTCAACGTCCAAGCCCGAGAGCACATGACGAAGCGCCGCGCCCGGGAGCTCGATCTGCAGGAGCGTCAACTGGCTCAGCATCTGGAAGCCAAGGGTAGGACGGTGGCAGAGACGATGGCATCTCATGTCCTGGTGTGCTACCAGAGCCGGTACCCTGATCTGCCACTGGAGCCAGTTTTTGAAGGTCTCGTTGAAGAGCGCGAGGAGGCAGCAGCGGCAAAGGTCAAGAATGCCGCCAAACATGTCATAGCCCAATTCGCCAGGGACTGAGGCTAGCAGCCCGTGTTTTTATCCGGTGTTCGCCACTTTGTAAATATTCCTTAATGAATTTGAATTTGTGTTTGACTTCTTGGTTTGTATTTGCGCTTCTCAACTGTTGCTCTGACTTCTTAGTTGCGTATGGGTTTGCAAAACCTTTGCCGAGCTCATTAGATTTTGAGGACCAACGATTGCATAATTGATATGGCTGAAGTGTTGTCCGTTGACTTCCTGCCTATGGAACCCCCTTAGAGGCCCCTTCGTAGATGTGGTTAGTTGGCTGGGCACATCTACCATTTGATCCAAGAATGTCTTCGACGGGCCCCTAGCGGAACATGGGAGTTGGAGTGGATTGCTTCAGTGTCACCCACCATCATCACGACAGCGTCGACGGCGGGCCCCTTCGGAGGTGCTGGAGCTGGCCGCTCCGGCGTCGCCCACCATCGTCGTAGAGACGTCGACGGCAGGCTCCTTGGGAGGTGTCGGAGTTGGCTGCTCCAGCGTCACCCACCATCGTCGTAGAGACGTCGACGACAGGCTCCTTGGGAGGTGCCGGGGCTAGATGTTTTGGCGTCGTCCATCATCTTCGTAGAGACGTCGACGGCAGACCCCTTGAGAGGTGCTGAAGCTGGCTGCTCCGACGTCGCCCACCATCATCGTAGATACGTCGACGACAGGCCCCTTGAGAGGTGCCGAAGCTGCATGCTCTGGCATCGTCCACCACCGTCGTAGAAACGTCGATGGCATGCCCCTGATGTACAGACTATCACAAGAGAACCCAAGAGAACCCTGTTAGCAACAAGAGCGAGGCAAGATAGTTTACTCACTTATCCGCGCTTGTTGTTGTCGTTGACATGCTGAGACGTCGACGGCAGGCCCCTTGGGAGGTGCCGGAGCTGGATGCTCCGGCGTCCACCATCTTCGTAGATACGTCGACGGCAGGCTCCTAGTGTACAGGCTATCACAAGAGAACCCTGTTAGCAACAAGAGCAAGACAGGAGAGTTTATTCACTTATCCGCGCTTGTTGCGGTCGTTGACGTGCTGAGACGTCGACGGTAGGCCCCTTGAGAGGTGGCGGAGCTGGCTACTCCGGCGTCGCCCGCCATCGTTGTAAAGACGTCGACGGGTGGCCCCTTGGGAGGTGTCAGAGCGAGCTGCTCCGGCGTCATCTACCATCTTTGTAGATACGTCGATGGCGGGCCCCTTGGGAGGTGTCGGAGCTGGCTGCTCTGGCGTCGCCCACCATCGTCGTAGAGACGTTGACGACAGGCCCCTTGGGAGATGTCGCAGCTGGCTGCTCCGGCGTTGCCCACCATCGTCGTAGAGATGTCAACGGCAGGCCCCTTGGGAAGTGCTGGAGTTGGATGCTCCAGCATCGTCCACCATCTTCTTAGATACGTCGACGACAAGCCCCTTGGGAGGTGCCGAAGCTGGATGCTCCGGCGTCGCCCACCATCGTCGCAGAAACGTCGACAGCAGGCCCCTTGGGTGGTGCTAGAGTTGGCTGTCCTGCACATGTTAAAGGATGCACTAGTTTGCTCGTCGGTTTTACCCGTCTCTCTTAGCATTGTCAAGTCTTACTGTCTGAGTTGACACACGGAGCTTGGGTAATTCGATGCGTTGGTGTTCTGGGGTCTGGCTCCTGCCGTCCTCAGGGTGTGAGCTTTCTGGCCCCAGTACTCGGCCGTAGCGATGAGAGGTAGGATGTCTATACTTATACTTAGGGTACAAGGCCAGGCTAAGCAGTTTACACCCCTTGGACCTCCTGCTCGGCCAGGCCTTTCCTGGGAAGCCTTCTGGCGCCACAGGACCCTAATGACGAGAGCAGCCGGAAGAACCTCTCACACACTGCAGTCACACACTGCAGGTACCTCAAGCGAACCCACATGCATCAGGACTGCATGACTCCTGTATGGGTGAGTTACAGAGCGTACAACCGTGCATATAAAGGTAATATACAATAAATGAGTCTAGTATGACATGATCATAAAATTAATGCGTAATTAAATGAACAATGTTTTTAAGAAAACATGAAGTAAAACAGTGATTATTTTTTATCGGCATTCAGAGGGGGAGACATGCTTTTTACAAAAGAGGGCAACGGCTTGCTTCCGGATGGTGAGGGAGGCAGGGTGTACAGGCTTAGGGTTCGGGACCAAGCTAAGCTGACTGCGCTCCCTGGACCTGACCCTCCCGGAGCTCGATTGTCCTTAATGCTGCTCCTATGTCTTATGAAAACATTTACACTGTCCTACTAAGCTTAATATTTACAATAGGGGTGCCCAAAGCTCTAAGGGTAGTTGTGATGGTTGCTGGGCAACCTCGTTGTTTACAGCTACTAGAGGGGCGATGAGCGAGCGTCCCTACTTCCTGCCTTAGCCGCCCGCCTTGCGAGTGGTCTAAGCAGAGTCGGGACTGAGCTCGACAACTTTGACGGGGGTGTCGGTGCTGCCAAAGCGCGGCAGTCGGGGCACAGCAGGTGCTCCGTGCTGACACGAGCTCGACAGAGGCTGATTTGATCCAGCGCCGCCCGAAACAGGTGTTAGGTCTACTGTGAGGGCTTGGAGTTGCTCCAAGGCTAACACCACAACAGTGCTGTCTTCGCGGATCCTGAGGACGCCGCAAGAGGTTGGCATCTTCAGGACAAGGTAGCCGTAGTGGGCTACGCCCATGAATCGATATAGGGCGGGCCTGCCGATGATGGCGTTGAAGGGGAGATTGACATCCGCGACGTCGAAGAGGATGCTCCCCGTCCTGTAGTTGTCGGGTGTCCCGAAGGTCACCCGGAGATGGATGTTGTTGTATGGGATGATGATCCCTAGTCCCACCCTCGAGAATGGGCTCGAGGGGGTGAGCTTGGACACCGGGGTCTGCAGCTGCTCGAAGGCTGCACGGCTGATGAGGTTGAGGCCAGCCCCGCCATCTATCAAGACATAGTGGAGCTTGACGTTGGCAATGGTGAGGGCGACCAGGAGAGGTAGAATCCCTGCCCCAGCCATGTTTTTGGGGCAGTTGGAGGCGTCGAAGCTAATAGGTGTCTCCTTCCACCAGTGGTGCAGCGCCGGAGTGGGGGCAGGGGCTATCGAAGCCACTGCTTGACGAAGGGTCTTGACCGCGTTCCGGGACGCGGGATCCCAAGATCCTCTGAAGATGACGTGGAGTGTCTTGTGACGCTCGTGGTCACTGCTGGCGTCGGAGTCCTCGTCTTGGTGAACCACTTTGACGGCCCGCTCTTGCTTCTAGTACTCTATCTCCTCGTCATCGTCGACCTTGGGGTCGACCTTCTGCTTGCCCTCCCGCTGGTGGAAGGGGGCGCCATTCGGGCGCTGCTGCGCCCGCTCTTGGTAGCGTTCGGCACATCTCTTGATTTCTCGGCACTCGCTCGCGGTGTGGTTGCGAGTCTTGTGCACTGGGCAGGGTTCTACGCCGTCGTTAGCGGCAGGTAGCTGACGCGGGCGCTTCTCAGGGCGTGGTGGTTTGCCACCATCGGGCGCGGCAGCTGCCGCGACAGGGGACCCATGCAACGGCTTGTTATGGCCGCCACCCTGGTTCTTGTTTTTCTTTTTGCCGCTACCAGGGGTAACGGCACCTTCTCCAGTCTGGCAAGCCCCGCCCGCTCCGGGGGCGGGCTGAGCATGCTAATCGCGGCCTTCTGTTGCCCTGGCGCACCGATCGACGATGGAGAAGAGCTCGGAGACGTCTTGCATGTTGTGCGTGGTTAACTTCTCGAGCATCTTGTGATCACGCACTCCCTGGCGGAATGCCACTATGACAGAGGCACTCGGGATGTTAGGGATGGTGTTGCGTACCTGGAAGAAACGTTGGATGAATGATCGCAACGTCTCCTTAGGTTGCTGTCGCCCGGCGTGGAGGTCGAGCTCGGTGTCGGGGCGCGTGTAGGAGTTGCCGAAGTTCGCTGTGAACTGCCGGCACAGCTCATCCTAAGAGGTTATAGACCCCTCGGGCAGGTTCATCAGCTACGAGCAGGAGTCAGGACGATCGGGAAGTAGTTCGCCAGGATAGTCTCATCCGCTCCTGCAGCAAGGAGCGTCGTCGTGTAGATCTGCAGGAATTCGGTCGGGTTGATGCTTCCGTCAAACTTCTCCGGCATATGTGGCTGGAACTTGCATGGCCACGTCGCGATGCGGAAGTGCGGAGACAACGTCGCACAGCCGCTGATGGGCTTCGTCGGAGAGGCATACGGGGTAGCATACCCCAGGGGGGGTCTGCTGCACGACGTGTGGCGCTTGCAGGACCTGCGGTTGTGGCACCGGCTGTGCCATGTGTTGCTGCAACAGTACTGGCTGCGCCAAGTACTGCTGTTGTATGTCCTGTTGCACCGAATACTGCAGGGGGGCGGACGAGCCGACATACTCCTGGTTAGGTGGCAAAGGGATTACCTGCGATGCACCTTGGACGCAGGACGCTTCATGAACGGGGCATTGAGGGCCATATTCGGCGTCGAGGTTGTGCCGCCTCTCTCGCTGTCGCTCGATGATGACTCGGCCGTCCATGTGAGCTTGACGACGGTCAAGCTCAGCCCTCAGGTCCTCCGTTGGGAGCCGACCAACGCTCGTAAGCCTGGAGGAGCGGGATTTGGTGGTGCGACGGTCGATGGACGGCGTGCGCGACACGTGACGCCTTCCCCTGTTGGGAGTTGATGGCCGCGACGACGAAGTGGTCTATGTCTTGGACCCACTGTTGAGCCGCTCCTTGGGAAGCGTTCAGCGATGGTGGGTGATGGAGAAGAGCCCTAGCCGCTGCCAGAGCGCTCTCAGGGCTTGCTGCCGACGACACCGGTGGAGCCAACTGGGCCAAGATGTATCCTGACGCGCCGTCCTGGCCAGCTGTACCTGCACGGGGGCGTGACGGACCAGAGAGTGTCGCTCGAGCGACGGATCTGGTCACCGAACGACGGCTGCGGAAACCGCCTTCCACGGGCCTGATGAACACCATGATGGTGAAAGCGCTACCACTTTTTGAGGGAAAAAACCCTACCTGGCGTGCCAAATGTCGAAGTGTTTATGCGACACTTCCCCCGGATCCGCTAAGGAGCAGCCCGCAGAGGTTCTTGTTCGGCAAAGCCTCAATCAAGTGTACGCGCGTACGAGAGTGTATGAGACGGTGGTTTCTACGTGGTTCAGGCTACAAGGAGCGTAACACCCTACCACGGTGGATTGTATTGCTAGTGTGTGTGTATGCGTGTGTATAGGGGATTGGATGTGTTGTCTTTGGAACAGTGGCGGTCTGGTCCTTTTATAGACAAGGATGGGCGCCTTACAAGTGAGGTTCGGGGCCCCACAGGTGGTCCCAGGGCGATCTTATCCTAAAGATCTAAGGCTTCTCGCATAAGCTTCCTCAGACCGTGGCTTTGAAGACTCGTCGTCTTGCCGCCTGCGTCGTTAGTAGCCCATGCGCCGTTGCTGACAATGGCAGGAGATGTCTCGTCCAACTGTCTTTGTCGCCGTAAGCTACCCACTGTCACCGTAAGCTACCCACTTGACAGAGTGGGATAGGCATGCAGCGCCTTCACTGTAATGTGATAGATCGTAGCGGTACCTAACATTAGGCGTGCGCCGCGCCATGCGTCAGGGGAGTGGGGAAGTCGCGTATCTTTAATCCTTGACAGGAACAAGGCGTACCGCCCCCTTAACTCCCGCAACTCTCCGTCCAGGGCAAGTGGTTGGACTACGTGGCAGCTCGGGAGCTCACCTCCAAGGAAGAGGTCGGGTGCCGTCTTACTGACCACGTGGCAGCTCGGGAGCTCACCTCTGCGGAGGAGGTCGGGTCCCATCTTACAAAACACGTAGCAGCCCCGAAGCCCATTCCTGAGTAGAGCGGGGACTCTAAGGCTGCGAGACACGTGGCAGCGCTGGAGCCCGCCTACTCAGGAGGTGGCAGGTCTAATACCTCAGACCACGTGGCAACACCAGAGCCCTTATCTCACGAGGGAGGGAGATCCTTACCGGTTGGACACGTGGCTGCTTGGGAGCTCGTCTCCAAGGGGGGCTGAACTCTTCTTCAGGGTCTCTTGCAGGTACCCCGGGTTCGCATCTGTGGCAGATGGGTCCGGGCGGGGTACCTAGGCGGCTCTATCTTGTGCGCGAGGGTAACTGGTATGTCGGGTACCGACAAGGAAAACTTCGGTGAGCCACCTTGCAAACAGAACCACTTCTTCCAAATTCCGTGACCTTGTGAATGGTATTTGGGCTTCAGATTGATGTTTGACCAAACTAGCTGGAAATCAGGGGTGCTTACTCAATCACTTTAGAGAAAAAAAAAGGATAAATGTGAGGGAAGAGTTTAATAAGCTCCAGGGCAAACGAGTAGCTGTGTCACATACATTCTGTTAACGGACAGATTTCCAGTTTTCAGTGATGGTGTGATTTCCCACTTTTCAATGACGAGTACTCCCTCCGTTTCGTTTTATTTGTCACCGGTTAGTTCAAAAATGAACTAGCCGTGACAAATAAAACAAAAAGGAAGGAGTACCTCATAACTGTTAATGGCTAGCCCTCTTCTTTCAATTTAAATTAGGCAAATTGTGCTCATGGGCATCCTTCAATGTTGGTATTTGCTAGAGAATACTACTGAATGCTGGTTTTGCCAAAAGACGCTATGGAAGGGTCTATAATCTGAAACAGTATTGATGGCATTTACATGCATATGAAGATAAAATCCCCTACAACAACAGAAACACCTATTATTGCTGAAGTAATATTTCCAACTGTTCAAACTAGGCAATCATTCATAAAGGGAACCAAACATGCAGTCATTTCAGCGAAGAGAGTACCTTTTCCAAAGGACGCAGCTTGCTGCTGGTGAACCCTTCAGAAACAAGTTTATTGACAGCATCTCTAAGTCTCTCATAGTCCTCCTTGACATTGTAAATCTGGTGTGAAATCCTCACATACCCTGTCACTGGATCACCATTCTTATCTTTTGGCATCTCATTGCCTTCTACCCTTCTTGAATTGTAGTATATTGGCACCTCTACCTGGAATTCCTTCCTCAACATAGTCCTCACTCTCATAGCATCATCATCACTCTCTACACCAAGGCAACCGGGCATCCCCACCATAACCATGCTCCAGCACAATTCTGGTGGTGAGCCAAGAAACGTTCCCCACGCCTCAGCAAGCATCCGACCCATCTCAATCACTTTCTCATGGTTCCGGATGCGAATCCCCTCAATCCCACCTTCAAAACGATTCACAAATTCAATAGCTTCAGACACAACAAGCTGGGCACTGTAATCCCGTGTCCCAATCCATCCACTCTCCATGGGCAGCCCATTTCCATACTCATGAGAGACGACCGGATGGTGGAGTTGGGCAGATACTGGACCATCCTTGCGTGTGTGCAAGAAAGCCACAGCAGGTGGGCAAAAGAACCATTTGTGGAGGTTGCTTGTGTAGTAATCGGCGCCAATGTCTCTTACATCCACTGGAACTTGCCCGATTGAGTGTGCAGCATCAACAAACACACTGTCAACACCCTCCTGCCGGCAGATGACTACGAGCTCCTTCACAGGGATGACGACACTGGGCATAGAAGTGATGTGGTCAATGACTGCGAGCCGGACCCTACGACCCCCTGCCTTGGCAATATCGAGCGCGGCACGGAACTCGGCAATAATAGCATCCGCCGAGGAGACCGGGAACGGGAGCGGCACCTCAACTACGGTGGCCCCCGCTCGCGCGACGTAGGCGTGGATGGACTTTTTGACGGCGCCGTAGGCGTAGTGGAGCATGACCACGGCGTCTCCGCGCGCGAAGCGGCCCTCGGCGAAGCTCCACGCCGCGTGCTGCAGGACGATTGCCGCGGCGGTGGTGGCGTTGTCGACGAGCGAGACCTCCGAGATGTCCGCCGCACCGACGAGGGCGGCGATGGCGGCGCGCGAGCGGCGGAGGCCCTGCTGGAGGCCGTGGACGTAGAAGTCGTCTGGTTGCGCGAGGAAGAGGCGCTGCCAGCGGGCCTGCGCGGCGAGCACGGAGGCCGGGCAGCAGCCGAAGCTGCCGTTGTTGACGCGGGCCACGGCGCCGTCGTGGTGCGCGAACTCGGCGCGGATCTCGACCGCCGAGATCACCGCGCGCGGGCGCTTAGCGGGCGGCGTGCCGTTTCGGTTGCCGTTGTCGTGGCCGTGGCCGTTCTCGACCGCCGGCGCCTCGTCGGGACGCGGGGCCGACGCCATCGCCGCTAGGGCTGGTTGGCCCGGACGGGGAGAGAGGGAATGGAGAGACTGATGGGAGAGAGTGCGCATCTGGTTGCTACGGCCTGCGGGGTGTTGAGCCGGGCCTGGTCGAGCTCTAGCTTGCGGGCATGGACGCGGGCCACAGCCGCGCGTCACTGACAGCTGGGCCTATTGGTTGTTTCGTCCTCTTCGTGCGGCGGTCCGGCTTGGCCCCACGGCCCACACAAACCAACTGGGTTACGTCGGCCGCCGTCGGGGCCCACGACGACGTTCTGTTGCATTAGCCGTCGTATAAGTGTAGAGTATTACTTCTTCCGTTCCGAATTTATTTTTAACTAAAAAATGATAAGTAATTTGACATCGAGGGATTATTGCTGCGTTGACAAGGTGTAGCCGTGAAGATATGGATGTAGTAACGTTGTACAGATCTATCAAATCTAAAAGAAGAGGAAGGGAAATAAGCACAAATCAGAGGCATAAAACAACGGGCGGCAATAAGCCTCATCTCTTTCTCTCCTTTTTAATTGCTGATATGTTGTGTCATGCATGAATCTGATATAATTACATGAGAATCATAGATAGGCTTGAATAACGTG
The DNA here is from genome assembly GCA_036927565.1 of Tuctoria greenei. Classification (NCBI taxonomy): domain Eukaryota; kingdom Viridiplantae; phylum Streptophyta; class Magnoliopsida; order Poales; family Poaceae; genus Tuctoria; species Tuctoria greenei. The sequence continues at coordinate 3,762,280 of JAYESD010000010.1, forward strand.
TCCATTTGGTAGCATGCGTGGATGGATTGACTTCTCGATTTACCATTTTTAATATGGCGTTGGTTTAAACTAACCACTTGTATCTTGCGTCCATTTCATAGCATGCGTGGATGGACTTCTCGATGTATCTTTTATAATATGGTGTTGGTTTAACCTTTTTTCGAAACGTCCGGACTGAAACCGGGTTAATTATAAGGGGGAAATAGAGTTTTGGTACATGCACGAGTGGTGCAAAAACGAGAAAACTGGAACCACGACAAAAAACAAACAGAAGAAAAAACAAGTAAACAGTCAATCACCACTCCTACTCAACCAGGCTCGCTAATTGTTTTGCGCCTACCATACGCTACAACACAGCGTCTTCTTTGATGGCGTCGACTATTTCCTGCACTGACCTTTTATGATCATGGAATATCCTGACATTGCGTTCTTTCCACACAGTCCACATGATCGCGAGTACCAACTAATGTAGTCCGATCACACGGTCATCAGATGATGTGCTCCATAGGTTGTGGTACCAGTCAAACAATGAAATGGCGGGGAGCCAATTCCTTGGACAGAGCTTAGGTTCCTGCACCCAAAAGTCGATCTGTTTCCAAATCATCCTCACCAGCGGACATTCTACCAAGATATGAAGCGATGTCCCAAGATTGTGGTAGCAGAGCGGACAAAAATAGATATTTGGCCAGCCACGCCGTTGGAGACGATCATATGTCCAGACACGATTCTGTGTATCTGAAGGTTCCTTCAAATTGGATGGTATATGCGGACTTAGCTGAGTACTGGCCAGATGTTGTCATGGTCCAAGAGATTGTATCTTCATTCTCTGGCTGCAAGGATATGTCCTTCTCCTGAATTCGGATTCAGAGCATTGTGTACTGTAATATCAGATGGTCTGTGTTGATGGAGATTAGACTGCATATCCATTTTTGGCCCTCTAGTGCCTCCGCTAATGTGTGCCTTTTCTCCCTGCTATGCTAATACAAATATGGGAACATGGCCGCCGGTGCTCCACCCTTAAGCCAACCGATCCACCAGAAGCTTGCCTTTCTACCGTTGCCAACAGCGACCGAGGTGGTCACAGCAAACAACGCTCTGTCAGTGTTAGCAACCAAAAACTCCAATGAGCACCTCGGGGAATGTGGTCGGGACCAAGAGAACCACAACCACCGTAGTCTTAGCGCACGACTGAACCGCTCAAGGTCTAGGATGCCCAAGCCGCCTCTGTCCAGTGGTGCACAAACGCGATCCCAACTGATTTTACAATTTCCTCCATGCAATTGTTGTGTGCCAGCCTAGAGGAAACGCCGACAAATTTTGTCAAAATTCTTCAAGAACTTCTTCGGAGGCATGAGCAAGGTGAGCATATATCTTGGTAGCAAGCTCATCACCGACCTGACCAGTTCCCGCTACCTGCAAAGCTTAACATGTTTGATTGCCATCCCGCTAGCTTCACTTGTGCACAGTCTTGTATATTTTGCAGGTGTGTCAGCCTTAGTCTGCCAAGTGTAATGGGCAGTCCAAGGTATTTTACTGGAAAGGAGATGCGCAGACCAGCATATCTTCTTAGGACAGTGTGAAGTTCAATATTCTCGCATCGGATGGGCGCAACTGAGCTTTTTTGCATATTCACCTTGAACCCAGTAGCATCCCCGAATTTTTGTAGTATTTCCATTGTTGCCGTAATCTCTACCTCCACTGGATTTAGAAACACGACTACATCATCGACGTATATGGAGACGCGCATGTCTACATGCCCGCCTCTGAGGGGTGAAAGAACCCCTTTCTCCGTCGCAAGTTGAAAGACGGACTGCAGAGTGTCAATCACCAATATAAAAAAGTAAGGAGAAATTGAATCTCCCTGCCACAGGCTACACTCATGTTGAATTGACTGTCCTGGAACCCCATTGAGTAGAATAGCTGATGTGTTTGTTTAAACTAACCAACATCATATATAGAATGTAGAAGGTAGTATCAAAATATATTTGCTTCTGAAGATCTAAACTATGGGCTAAGTATAAGGTGTTGCGAAATTTATTTGTCAGAAGTCTAGATTGTCCGGGCTGGAATTGTGCCAGCTAAATATATCAAATAGCATATGTCGACATGAGTTAAATTATATTGCATTAATATATTTAGCATTTTTCCATTTATGAAAATCTGGGGGAGAGTAATAATCTACTTTTTGGCCATAGGATTTTTGAAGTGGGCTATCATCTTTACACGCTACAGACTTGTAGAATAACACTCAGCTCCAACCTAGAGACCATAAGTAAATGAAGGAGCGTAACATCAAAGACCACTCATAGTGGGTTCAACAAAAGAGCAAAAGTTACACCATGTCACTTGTTTTTTTTAAAAAAAAACGGTAACGGTATATTAATTTAAGCTAGAAGTTTGAAGCAATACAACTATACAAGTCGCAACCAATAATCCAGCATCTAGTTGTTGCTCGAACCGTAAAACACTAGCTCGTTGAGCCGTCGCTTCCCCGATGAGCTATCACTATTCTATTCTGACAGCTCCAGTTGAGTTGTATTTTTACATTCTCTTCCGGAGTCAACCTTTTTGCTCCCTCGTGGCTATCTAATCCGCTGCACGTCCCTGTATGTTCCACTGACCTCCGATGGCATCGGCTACGCCCTGCGACGCAGCGAAGCACGGGGAGAAGCCCCGGCAAACCGCGATCACGGATGCGGAGATCCGCGCCGAGTTCGCGCACCACGACCGCGCCGTGGCTCGCCTCAATAACGGCAGCTTCGGCTGCTGCCCGGCCTCCGTGCTCGCCGCGCGGGCGAGGTGGCAGCGCCTCTTCCTCGCGCAGCCGGACGCGTTCTACTTCGACTCCCTCCAGCCCGGTCTGGCACGCTCGCGCGCCGCGGTGGCCGCTTCCGTGAACGCCGGCGACGCCTCCGAGATCTCCCTCGTCGACAACGCCACCACGGCCGCCGCGATCGTCATGCAGCACGTGGCCTGGAGCTTCGCCGAGGGTGCCTTCGCGCGCGGCGACGCGGTGCTCATGCTCCTCTACACCTACTGCTCCGTCAAGAAGTCCATCCACGCCTACGCCGCCCGCGCCGGCGCCACTGTCGTCGAGGTGCCGCTCCCGTTCCCCGTCGCCTCCGCCGCCTCCGTCGTCGCCGAGTTCCGCGCCGCGCTCGCGCTCGCCCAGGCCGGGGGCCGACGCGTCCGCCTCGCCGTCATCGACCACATCACCTCCATGCCCAGCGTGCTCATCCCCGTCAAGGAGCTCGTCGCCATCTGCCGCGAGGAGGGCGTCGACAAGGTGTTTGTCGACGCCGCGCACGCCATCGGCCAGGTGCCCATCGACGTGCGCGACATCGGGGCCGACTTCTACGCCAGCAACCTCCACAAGTGGTTCTTCTGCCCGTCCGCCGTTGCGTTCCTGCACATCCGCAAGGACCACCCCGTCGCCTCGCAGCTCCACCACCCCGTCGTGTCGACCGAGTACGGCAACGGGCTGCCCATGGAGAGCGCGTGGATCGGGGTGCGGGATTACAGCGCCCAGCTTGTCGTCCCTGATGCCGTTGACTTCGTGAGCCGGTTTGAGGGCGGCATTGACGGGATAAGCAGAAGGAACCATGACAAGGTCATCGAGATGGGCAAGATGCTCGCCGAGGCATGGGGGACGTTTCTTGGTTCGCCGCCGGAAATGTGCGGAAGCATGGCCATGGTTGGACTGCCTGGTTGCTTTGGCATCGAGAGCGACGATGATGCCACGAGACTGAGGACCGTGTTGAGGAAAGATTACAAGGTGGAGGTGCCGATATTCCACAACTCAATAGAAGTGGGAGATGAGCAAGAGGTGCCCAGGGATGCGAACGGCGATCAAGTGACAGGGTACGTGAGGATCTCACATCAAGTTTACAATGTCAGGGAGGAGTACGAGATGCTCAGAGTTTCTGTCAACAAGCTTGTCCTTGATGGTTTTTCCTGCAGCCAGCTGAGACCACCTGAGAAGATGCTCTCTCACTGAAGCTGTTGTTCCATCTCATAATCTTTGTTGTTTATTTGGCCACAGTTTCATAATGAGTTATTGCGTTTTCTCTGCTGATCACTGGCAGCCCGTAGCATGTATTGACACACCCAAGCTTCTCTGCAATGGTCTATGTCCTCTTTGCACGCGTATGTGCTGTTGATGTAATATGTACTCCCTCCTTATCAATTTGTCTTTCGTTAGGACAACTTTTATTAATTTATTTCTAGTTCTTTTAATTGTCGGAGATGATAGTTATTTCAGAACAGAGGCAATATATTAACAAATTGCACGCATCTAAATACCGTAGAAATATCAGCAATACTACTTCCCAGACATCTAAAATCTTTTAAAATCTTAGGCGATAATGTCGACTGTCAATTTCACTTTAAGATTCATGCGCATCCATCTTTATAATCTCCCACAACCCTAGCTCCCTGTGGTGACTGGGGTGGCGGCCGCGCGGCGACTCCCACGCCAGCAACTCCCGATGGATCCCGAAGCGCGGTGACAGATCCTGGCGGCGCAAGGCGGATATTGGGGTAGTGGCTCCCAGTGGAGCGGAGTGGAGCAGCCCGAGGCAGCGTGCGGCAGCGCGGAGCCGGTGGCGCGGACCAACGGCAAGCGCGCTCGCCAGAGGCGGTGAGTAAGGTGGGAAATTTGTTATTTGTTAATATGTTTTTTAGGATTATGTTAGTTCTAAAATATTCAATTAGAACGAGTTTACGATGTTATACATAGCAAATTATTAATTTTCTTAATTGTTAAGATTAATTGTTAATTACAAGGATTATCCATTAATTATAATAATTATCTATTAATTATCCTTCATCTGAAATGTTCTCGAATTTTACGCATCTGAAATCTAGACGAAACCTAGAAATATTTTTTTGACGATAAAGGACAAGGGTGCCTTTGCATTATAGAAGAAATAAAATCCTACTACAAAATTGCAAAAACAAAAAGTGATGCAACTTGAGTTGCCTTCGCAGAACACAACGATATAAATAGCAAAAGTACCGATGAGACTACTCATAGGCAGTCAGGGGCTGAGCCCCTCCCGACCAAGGCAGCTGCCTACTCGCTAAGGCGAAACTGTCCAATTCTTCTTTGGCTAACAATGCAGTTTCCTCTGGTTTTCTCTCAGTTCCTTGAAAAATACGGTGATTTCTTTCCTTCCAAATATTCCACCATGTGTAGAGGAGAATTCCCATCTTAACCCTTCTTTCTCTCTTTGGGAATATCAATATCAACTCTCGCGCCCAGTCTGCAATGTTAATATTTGACGACTGAAAATTCTCCAACACTCCAAAGAACTCGAACCATTTGGCTATCTCAGCTAGGACCTGTTTGGCGAAACTGCATTCGATAAACAAGTGGGGTGCTGATTCTGCTTCTTGGAAACATAACGGACAAATCACATTACTGTCCCACCCCCTTTTCTCAAGATTGTCCGCAGTCAAAATCTTCTCGTGCATCGTTGTCCATCCGAAGAAGCGTATTTTCTATTTTTGGCTCTGTCTGTGCAGACCACAAATGGTTCGACTAGAAAGGTATTGTGGCACCTATGAACTGGGTGTTGTAGGCTGATTTGGCCGTATATTCACCTTTTTGTGTCCACTTCCAAATGACCCTATCCTGCACACTGTCCTGCAAGGTGACCTCTTGTAGTAGCTGCCATAAGTTGGTGAACTCCACGATCTGCTGGTCAGTCGAGATGTTCCTAAGTGCTCGCATCCAGTTTCCATTGCACAATTCTTTGGCCACAATCGGTTTCTAAATCTGGCTCGTTTGTAAAGATTTGGTGCCAAATCTTATAGAGTCATCTTCCCCATCCAATTATCGTGCCAAAAGGATGCCTTTGTTCCGTTGCCCAACACAATATCAACAGACGTCGCGAAAAGTGCTTTGTCAGTTTCCCTGCATGGTAAGTTCATACCTGCCCAAGGCTTTTCCCCCTCCTTCCAACTTTGCCAAAGCCAAGTCAATCTGAGCGAAGAGCAAAATTTCTCTAGATCGAGGACGCCAAGCCCTCCAAATTCCTTGGGCCGACATACCATGCTCCAATTGACGAGACACTTGCCTCTGTGCTGTTGTTCTTCCCGGTCTCCTGCCCATATGAAGTGCCTCCTAATCTTGTCTATCCTTTTCAGTACCCATTTCGGTAATATTATGACGGTTGCATAGTAGATCACTATGGTGGTCAGGACTGCCTTTGCAAGGGCGACCCTTCCTGCCTTAGAAAAGAATTTTCCTTTCCATGTTTGCAGCTTGCTTCTTACCTTGCCGATTAACTGCTGGTAATCCTCTTTTCTGTTTTTTTTTGTGTGCAATGGAAGCCCTAGATATTTGCATGGGAAGGTGCTTAATTTGCCCGGAAAATGGTAGTCAATTCCTCCAAGTCTTTAGCAGGGACATTTAAGGGGTAGATTTCAGTCTTTGTCATATTTATCTTTAATCCTGATGCAGTTCCAAAGATCTTTAATATGCGTTTCAAGGTTGTGACCTCTCCTCTGGTCGGGTTTACTATGATGGCTGCATCATCGGCGTATATGGAGATGACCCCTTTTCTAGCACCTCTGGACACCGACTTCAGAATTCTCCTTTCGGTGGCCAGCTTCATGATTTTTTGTAATGGGTCAATAGCTAAGATGAAGAGCATTGGTGATAGTGGAATCCCCTGTCTGAGACCTCTCATGTGCTTGATTGGCTTTCCTGGATGCCCATTAAGGAAGACCCTTGTGTGCGCGGAGGACAGGATCATGGAGATCCATTCTCGCCACCTGTGTCCAAAGGCCAGGGCCTGGAGGACCTCAAGTAGGTATGCCCAACTCACAGTGTCGAAGGCTTTGCTAATGTCTAATTTGATGAACATGGTAGGCTTTTTTGTTCCGTGCAGCTGCTTGATGAGGTTATGGACATAAAGGTAATTGTCATGAATTCGATGTCTCTTCACAAAAGCACTTTGGCTTTTAGATACAAGGTCATTTAGTCTCTAGGCTAGCCTGTTGGCAAGGATCTTGGAGAAAAGCTTCACTAGACTTTGCACCAGACTTATCGGTCTGGAATCTGACACCTTGGTAGGGTGGTTCTTTTTTGGGATGAGAATCGCATACGCTATATTCAGCAGATGGAAACACTCACCCTGAGCTGAGAGAGCCGCTGGAAGACACCCATTATGTTAGGCTTGATCAATTCCCAACACTGCAAGTAAAAAAAAAGGCTAATGAAGCCATCGGGTCCCGGAGCTTTTTGTTTGGGGGTGTCTTTGATCGCTCTCAAAACTTCCTCTTCCGTTATCTCACTTTCAAGCTCTCCTAGCTCTCTGGGCTTAATGCCCAGCTCTGGCCAATTTAGCGTGGATGCTCTATGCTCGTGCTCCCCCAGTTGCTGCTCAAAGTAGTTGTAAATCTCATTTTCTTTTTCCTCGTCTAGGACTGCGCTACCTGACTGTGTCTGCAAAGATTGTATGAGATTCTTTTTCTTCCTGCCATTTGCTCTGATGTGGAAGAATGTTGTGTTCGCGTCTGCATATCTGATGTTATTGATTCTCGCTCGTTGAGCTTTGATCTTGTCTATGGCTAGAAGTCCCAGGTACTTCATTTTGATCCGATGCATGAAGTCTCTTTCCTCCGCTGTTAAGTCACACACCTCCCCCGCCTCTTCAAGTCTACTAATAATTTCCTTTGCTATAAGAAGTTGCATCTTTGTATTGCCTATCATCATTCTAGCCCACTTCTTGAGTTCTTTTGTAGTTCTTGTCAACTTTATGTGTAGGTTCCTCATAGAATTACTACAGTGTGTCGGTTTTGACCATGTTTCAGCTACCACCTCCTTGAATCCCGACATTGAAATCCAATATGCCTCAAAATGGAACGTATTCGGCTTCCCCGTTTGTACATCTCCATGCAACAGAAGTGGTGAGTGGTCAGATAATGTCGATGTTAACGCTTGCAGGCAGTTCAGTGGGAATGATTCCTCCCATTCTACTGATGAAAAACCCCTATCAATCCTGGTCATGATTGGGTTTTGCTGGCCATTCGACCATGTGAAATTTCTGCCCTGCAGGCGCAATTCTTTGAGCTGCATTATGCTGAGGGAGTTTCTGAACCTCTCCATGACTCCTCTGTCCATTATACCTCTGTTTTTGTCCTCCTCCTTATATATCATGTTGAAGTCCCCCATTACCAACCATCGGTCCAGGCTCCGCTCCCTGATGCTTTCTAGCTCCTCTAAAAATTCAAATTTTTCTTGCCTGCTTTGTGGGCCGTACACTCCGGTGAAATGCCATTCCAACTCCCGTTCTTGCATTTGTAATAGCACTGTCAGAGTGTTCCTCGTCCTCATTCTTGAGATGATTTTGAAGTAACTCTCAGCTGCTGCTATTAGGATTCCTCCCCTAGTTCCTTCGGACGGTAAAAAGGAGTAGTTACTCACGAAATGTGGTCCCAAGGTCTGGCTGGCAAGCTGGTCATCCCACGTTTGCAGTTTTGTCTCTTGCAGGCATACTACTGAGGCCCTCGATGAGCTTACCATGTCTTTAACAGTTGTCCTTCAGATTGTAGCATTAAGTCCCCTAACATTCCAATTAAGTAGCTTTAAGTGTTTTTGTGCCATGGAGATAGTGGTGAAACTACTGGTGTGGTGCATACATTCACAACACTAATGACTATCGTGAGCTAGATCGTGCTGCTGCACCATGACCTCCCATCTTCTAGTATCCTTGGTCTGCTTATTGACATTACCCCTCATTGCTATGATAAGGTCCTCCATGTCCTCCATTACCTCATGTGAGAGTGGGGTGCTGAACATCTTGATGAGGTTGTTTTTAGCAGTCTCTTTTTCTACAGGTGCTCTCTTCCCAACTTTCTTCAATAGAACCTCCCTAGCCAGTTCTTCGTTGTGTTTGGTTCCCATGTCATCTTCTTTGCAGCGATGAGATTTCTTTTTTTTAGCAGTGTGGCTCTCCTCCATCTTTTCTAACTCTGTCCGTTTTCTGATCCTTGGTGTCTGTAGGATTGGTTGCGACACCCTTGCTGAAATCTTGTTAATCAGACCTTGCACTTCTTTCTCTTGTGGGTCCCTCTGACTTGTTTGATCTTCCTCTACGGTATGCACCTCTTCCTGGTAGGTCTGATTGTCCTCCCTCTCAATTCCTTGCATATGCTCTCCTGCCATGTGGTACTGCACTGGTGAATTGGGCTCCACTTCACCTGTTTGCAGATCATGCTTAGTGGCCAGAGCTTCCTCCTCTGCCTCTGTTGGTGTCTTTGCTTCAAAATCATTGCAAAGCTTCAGAAATACTTCATCCCACATGGGTTCCCTATCTGCGTGAGATGCTACTAGGGGCATGAGTTAATCCAATTGCTTCAGAGGTCCCCTCAGGCATCACATCATATGGTGGTTGGCACACCAGTTGTGGCCATTCCTTTGGATTCATTTGTTCAGTCACCTGAGCATCTTGTGGGATGATGTGAATAGCATCCGACTTTTGCTTTTGCGGGATCCATGTCATACAGTTGTAGTGGTCCTTCAGGGTATCCTCTTGCTCTTCTCTAGTTTATTTGGGGGTCCAGAGTCTCCTCGATGCTCTCCTCTCGTGCAGAGGGCTATTGAATGTATCTAGAGGCGGAGAAAAACTACGCTCCCTCAAATGTTGCCTGCTTGAAGGTTCATTCCTAAACCACCCACTTAGACTTCGATGGCTTTCCATAGTAGTGTTTTCACCTCTAGCTCTTTTGTCAATTTTCCATGAACCTCTTCCCATGAAATTGCAAGATCTAGGACCTCTACCACTCCCGTCATCATGCTCGCGGGAGCTGCTGAAGTGAGGGCGATATCTCTGCCGTTGGAGAAAATTATCCTCATCTAAATCCCCGTCGGGGTGCCCAAATTGCCAAGTCTGTTGGCGAAAACAAAAATTTTTCTTCTGCTTCTAGTTCTACTGCAGAGTAATGACAGGAATACAAGTCTTGTACTGAATCCAAATGAATCAGGACTCTAAAAACATTACCTCTTTGCAAGATTTTGGGCTTTGTAGAGTAAAGGTCAGCATTCAGCCTTGGGACTTCGTTCTGGTCAATGAGAGTGAGGTATACCATCTAAGGGATTCTAGTGGGATCCTGACAGAAAATCCAACAAATATGTGGCCTTTGTTCTTCCTTGTGGAAGGCGGACACATCAACGTGGTGAACCACACATTGATCGCACAGGATCTTGTTAACCACCTCTTGACACCAAGCAAACCGCGGCAACCCCTCTGTGCTACGCTTGACCAGATAAGGAATGCAAACCCTTTCCCCAAATTTGTCTACGTCCCAGGAGTGGAAATGCAGAGCAAAAGAACCTTCCTTAATATGACCTCTGGCAAAAACAAGATCCCTAGATGCTCTTTCCCTAAACACGAGAATGAAAGGTTCTGGAGCTGATCTGAACACTTGAAACTCAGCCCTCCTTAGTCCAAAGTGATGACACACAGCCTCAGCGATCTCCTCCTTTGAGACATCACCCTTCATTGTAACTAGCTGTGCAAGGTGTACCAGCATGTCTCTACGCTGCCTCGTTTCCTCAGGTGTCCAAGCAATCTTTTCTGCAACACGAGGTCTAAATCGAGGGTTACTTGGGACATGTATTCTACCTCCACACTTTTCTTCCCTCAGTGTGCGGGGGTGAGCCAACTCACGAGCGTCTTGGCACCATCGTAAATCCTGCTCATGGTGACGTCGGAAGTTCGCCGCGGAACTACCCATCGACAGTCTCCTCTTCATGAACTTGTCTTGTAACCAACCCGTTTCACGAAGTGCTTTTGGTTGGGTGCTAGTATTCGTATTGTGTTTTTGCAGCCATGGATGCGCCTTGATGGGACAGCGAAAAGCTAAGTGTCCGCTTCCCAAACAGTGCAGGCAGGTGTGTGTGTGGGGGGGGGGGTTCCTGCAGTCAATTTTGAGGTGATTGGTTGCCAAGCAATTGAAACATCTACCCTTCAGTCCCTCTTTGAATCTCAGTAAGCTAGATTGGATTGCCGGACGATGGCAGTGTATGCTTTGCTTCTTTGTTCTTCTCCACCAGTACTTGCCTCTTACCAATTGCCATGGATTGGGGTCAGTTTTACCATGTAAACTATGATGTATGTTTCCACTGACATACACTGCTGTGCCAAAAGTTCAATCGGCGCCCTGAATGCCTCACACTTTTCCCAGGAATGACTTAGCGTTCTTACCTCTTTTTGCTTCTCTTGCTGAGGTAGTCTCCGGTTGTCCGAAACTTGGGATGTCTTACCCGAATTACACACAGTGCGTCCCAACAAGCAGGCTGGTGGAGCAGTTGCATTGAAATAGGCAATCTCATCAGCTCCGAACCTGACCCTCCGGCGATGGTCCAACGTTAATAACATATAAGTGAGTTTACCACCTTTATATTGAAGACGAGCCATCTAGGATACCCGAAAGTAACACCTCGGCATAAGATCTGACTACTTAACTGGGAGCTTGATGTACCCACATTGGGGAACTTGGCTTGTTCTTCCCCTCGAGAGACTTGATTGCAACTTGGGTTGCTTGGGATGTGGCCCGCTAGTTTCTGGAGATAAGACTCTTAGGTATTGCACATCATTTCTGTACTTCTGTAAGCAGATCTGAGGTACAAGGCTCTTCCAAGGTTTGCCATCTTCTGTCACGAGCGACTCTTTCCTCTTCTGGAGTCTCTCTCCTGGGAGCTTCCAAATCTTTGTGGATGAGACTGGATTGGAGCTAACTTATGTGAAGCCGGATCAAACTGGATGGAAAGGGAGGATTTTTTGTGGAAATCTGGGTTGGATCTGTGGGGATGAGGCTTCACGTTCGGGTCGCCAGCTCTGCCTCCTGGTTGACCTTTGGGAGCCATTTTTCTGTTGTTGCTGATTTCCATGAAACCTAGAAATATAGCTCACATCGGAGTTATGAACTCAAAATGGAATTACAGTTCACCAATACAGAATCGGCTTTCTCTTGTTCTTAAGGAACTCAAAGGGTCGTGACGATCAGGAGGGCCTTTTTCCATTTGATCTGAAGGGGATGCTGCACATGAGATCAACACACTACTACAAAAAGCATTTTTACAGACGTCTCAAATTTTCAAACACAAACGGTCCTTAAAAATATGCGACTGTGATGACGAATGATATAATAACCGCATGTGATGAAAGAACAACACAGGCGGATTTTAAAAAACAACCGTCTGGGTAAATACATGATCTTCACAGGCGGTTCTTAATTAATAACCGCCTGTAATGTAATGTACTTCACAGGCGGATTTTAAGAAACAACCTCCTGGGTAAATACATGATCTTCATAGGCGGTTCTTAATTAATAACCGCCTGTAATGTAATGAACTTCACAGGCGGTTCTTAATTAACAATGGTCTGAGAAGATCATGTATTTTCACTGGAGGTCATTCTGTAAGAACCGTATGTAGTTGTTCAATTATCACAAGCGGTTTTTATTGAAATTACAGGGATGTAGTCGTTGCAATTATCACAACCATATGTAGTCGTTGCAGGGAAAATTGTATCAGGAAAAAACACAGATGAGCGGATACTAGTACAGTAATGCATTATAGGAAATGCTCGATCACCAGTGAGGCTGGCTTAATTGTGATAATACACCATTAGAGGCTTTACAATTGTTCAAAGATAATTTCTTTACACACTAAACAAAAATCATGCTACATTCATTGTAGATCGACGATGAAGCTCCCATCGATCAATCTAAATTGTACCGTCCTGCTTGCTCCCGAACACGTCTCTTATATTCCGCTGGATCCTGAAAATATTGACATTATTTAAATTAACAAATGTCGAAGGAGGAATGAATAACTTACATTGGTCACTAAGTCAAAGTGTCATCTAACCTTGATAAGTAGATTATAGCAATCATTTTCAACATCAGGCACATTTGGCTGATGCAGCAAACGCTGAACTTCAAGTAGTATAGTTTTGATTGTAAAAGCACTGCACCACCCCTACGAAATATAATTTAAGCAATATAAGAAACCAGTTCAAATAAGTTCGACAACAATTATAAGTAATAATTACATGAACAAAATAGGTCTATCTTACAGCCTCCTGATCAAGAATCCTGATGCAGAGTGCTCCCGAACGATGGACATTTGGGTGGAAGAACCCAATTGGAAAGGCGCCTCTTGGAGGCACCAAGAGATAGTCCTCAGAGAAGGAGATTGTCAGGGGTAGTAACCATCTTCCCATTCAGTCTGCAAAAGAAATTTATTAATAGGAGGACGATGGTTAAACTTATATTGTGCTTGTTCTTCATGACTTACCCCTTCTTTACCAGGGACGATGCACTGCCACTTCAATAAATCTCCTGATTCAGGCTTCGCAGAGAAACTCTACGCGGAGAAATTGAAAATACCCAAAACAAACAAGACGGAAAAACAAACTACATTTAAGTTCATCAGTCCATTACAGATACATATGTATATACAACCATGCGACCGGTGTGCCATATGTACATACATGGGGATGGTTCTTGCGCCACACCAAGCGCCCCTCCTTCAATCGGCTACACGCCTGAGACATTATTATCTGAAAGACCAAACTTCCAAACTTCCAAATTATTGAGTCCAAATGCATATGTACACAAATGCAAAAGGACACAATCCATATACCAACACACAAAACTGGCAGCTTATGAAAATATATAAAGAAAAAGGTAGCATGCAATGCATAGTAAGGAAACTATGCGAATTTACTTAGGTACCTCGTGGCGCGATGTGGGACTGGGCAGAGGCGTGCCTCCGTGGGGTCTTTATATAGGCGTCAGTTTTTCATAGGCGGTTTTTAAATTTTTCACAGGCGGTTAGTACTTAATAACCACCTCTGATGCTGCTAAGCTCCTATCAAGCTAATCCCTACACAACAAGCTATTGTAGATGCAAGTAACACCCGTGGCTCATCATTTGAATTGTTAAAAGCATCAATTTGAAGCTTGACGATCCTTGGAAGGATTTTCCCATCCATTGAACAATTTCTTTCCCTCCTGTCCATTTGAAAACTTAGGAAGATGCTCCTTTCTCAGTTTTGATGCCTAAATATATTGACTAAAAATCAGCACCCACTTTCTTAGTACTTCACACACGCGAGTAAGCGAACAACTTCAATCACAAATCTTGTTTTTACACTTTCATAGGGATTTAATCTTAATCTTTCAAGCATAGGTGAAGCTTCCTTATTACACATGTTAATGGCAATTATAAGTGAAGAATGTGTCGAAGCTAACAAAATCTGAATCGGACTAAAGATAAAGAGATCCTGCATGAGTGGCAATGTCCAAGTTAAACAGTGTGAAGCTATGATGACAACCTTCAACAACATGAAAAGTGATGCCAAAGTTATGCTTGCATCAACCAAGGCATGTTGTGAGGGTATAACACTTGTTAGGGCAAGCATAACCTTGGCCAAAATCAGAAATCACGCCACCGTGGATTACTCTAAAGCCGCCATGGATTACTCTGAAGTTTTCTCTGTGCGTACTCAGTAAACTTCAGAGTAATCCATGGCGCCTTCAAAGTAATCAATGATGGCGTGATTTCTGATTTTCGCCAAGGTTATGCTTGCCCCAACAAGTGTTATACCCTCACAACATGTCTTGGTTGATGCAAGCATAACCTTGGCATCACTTTTCATGTTGTTGAAGGCTGTCATCATAGCTTCATGTTGTCTAATCTGGACATTGTCAATCATATGCAGCATCTCTCTGTCTTCAGTGCCGTTGAGATTTCGTTAGCTTCAACACACCCTTCCCTTGTAACTGTCATTAACATGTCTGATGAGGAAGCTTCAATTATTGATAAATCTATGCTTGAAAGATTAAGGTCAAATTCTTACGAAAATGGTACAAACAAGATTTGTGATTGAAGTTGTACGTTTCGTCGCTTGTGTAAAGCACTAAGAGAGATGGTACTGATTTGTAGTCAATATATTCAGCCATTAGAACTGATAAAGTAGCATCTTCGTAAGTTATCAAAATGGAGAGAAGAGAAAGAAATCTTTCAGGGCTTGTTTGGGTGTACTCCTATCCAAACAAGCCCTCAAATGGACGGGAAGTATCGTCAGGTTTCAATTGAAGCTTTTAACAATCTAAATGATGAGTCTCGGGTGTTACTTGCATCTACAAGAGCTTGCTGTGAAGGGATTAGCTTGACAAGAGATCGAAATAGAAGCTGAATTTAATAATGTTTGAAACATGCTATCTAAAGCTGAAATAGAACATTGTTCTTAGTTGATTCCAGAAGATACAAATATATACAATATATATCATCTCGCATTGCTATATACATTTTTTCCAGCATTGGCATCTTCTTGCATATAGGGTTTCAAATTCTTTTTAATGCTTCTATCTACGCGCTTGATGTTTTCTGGTTCGGTGAAAAGGTACATCTCTTCATACTGATAATATTCCTCTTCATTATCTCCCACATTCTCAACCCAACAATATTTTGCTTTCCAGAAACAACTATGTGCAACATATGGTTCAATGTGACGCAACATCTCCTCACAATCAAACTCATCATCATCATCACCAGCTTGATTGTCACTATCATCATTGATATAAATATTATCATCATCTGAACCTCTCTCATCATCTTTATCCACATCATGTGTATCTAACTCACCATGCTCTGTCTATATTGTGTAGTTTTTTTTGAAACCTCTTTTCACCAAATGAGATTGGATTACTATAGTATCTGTCTAAGCAATCTTATTTTCCAATCGATACATGGATATAATATGTCATCTATATTTTGCAACTCCGCATGTCTCTTGGATGCTTCAATAAAATTTGCAACATTATGAATGTACATAGGATCGGGTCTTGGCATGTTATACATCCACGCTCGACGGTCCATGCTTCAATAATAGAATTTTTGTCAGATTTACAAAATTTGGCCACAAATATTCTCTAAAGGTCTTCTATAAAATGAATTTACAGAGACATAACAAGTATGATTAGGGCGACTAATGTAGGAGACGGGCGACGTCTTGAGGCGGACGGAGTCGAAGGCGTCGGGAGCAGCAAGCGGGGGTGAAGGATTGAAGTCGTGGGGCAAACGGGCCCAGTGGCATGGGCTAGGTCTGGGTGGGATCTAGGGATGGCAATTATACTCGCGGGTACGGTTACCGGACGGGTTTTGCACCCGACAGGTGCGGGTATGGGTGGATTTTTGCTGCCGCCCCCGACCTGACGCGATGGAGAGGCACGCTGCTGGAGCGTGGCATGGCTCCACTTCACCACTTCGGTGACTGCCACCGACTTTCCATCGACCACCGCACGCTGTCGCTCGCGGCTCCGGCCATCACCTCCGTTTTTCGGTCTCGCCGCCACCGGCAGCTGGCCCCGGTGCCTCCAACACTGTCTCTGTCCTTGTCGCCACCTGCAGCTAGCCCCGGTGTCGTCTTTCACCCCCGGTGCCATTTCCCGACCTCGCTGCCGCTTGCAGATGGCCCTGTCGCTGGCTTCCGCACCCTGCCACCATTGATGTCACCTAGTAATGAGGAGCTATGGTCGCCAATGCCCAACCCTACTGCAGCTTGAGGCGGACGGAGTCGAAGGCGTCGGGAGCAGCAATCGGGGGTGAAGGATTGAAGTCGTGGGGCAAACAGGCCCAACAACATGGGCTAGGTCTGGGTGGGATCCGGTCCGTTATATCTTGACGTCAGATCCCATCCAACAATGGTAACTAAATGGGTGAATTATAAAATCATCTCCCTAGAAAGCTAACCCTAATCACTCCTTCGAAATATATGCAAGCAGGAGGTACGCACACACAAGTAGCATATTAAAAAGGTAAACACATAAAACTACAATTACAAGTTCGGGTAAACTTCATGCATCTTATATATATTACAATAGCATCTGTTAATTAAACATCATATTCATGTCACATAATAGGTACAAAAAGGAAACAATCCATATAGTCCATACATCAATATACCAGAACACAATCTATACAGTCCTTACACATGCAAAAGGACAGAATCCATATACTAGAACACACAAAACTAACAGCTTATCAGCTAATGAAAATATACAAAGAAAAAGTAAGGAAACTACATTTACCTTGCATCTGTTAATTAAACAATAGCACCTTATATATATTATAATAGCATCTGTTAATTAAACATCATATTCATGTCACATAATAGGTACAAACTACAATAAGCTTATTACAATATAGTCCGTACATCAATATATAAAAGACCAAACTAGCAGAACACACAAAAAGGAAACAATCCATATAGTCCATACATCAATATACCAGAACACAATCCATACAGTGCTTACACATGCAAAAGGACAGAATCCATATACCAGAACACACAAAACTAACAGCTTATCAGCTAATGAAAATATACAAAGAAAAAGTAAGGAAACTACATTTACCTTGCAAAGGCGTCAGCACGGTGGGGAGGCGTCAGCACGGTGGGTCGGCTGGGTGGAGAAGTGGCGGTGCGGGGTTGAGCGGCGGCGCGACAGTATGGGCTGGGCGGCAGAGTGGCGGCATGGCGCAGGGGAAATTCAACAGCCTTGCAGCGTCGATATAAATTCTCCCTGGTTGCGTTTTGACTGCGGTGAGGGGTCCTTATATAGGCATCGGTTTTTCAGAGGCAGTTTTTAACTTTATCTTAGGCGGGTTTTACTTACCAACGCCTGAAAAGATATTTAATCAAGAATATTAATTAAGAAGAAGTAAATATCTTCACAGGCCGTTGGTACTTAATAACCGCCTGAGAAGATGTTTATCTCAGGCGGTTGTTACTAACCAACTGCCTGAGATAATACCCGATACTGTTCTTTACTAAGGGGGCCGCGCAGAGTGGTAGATGGAGCAGTTGGTTTACCGCACATTGAAAGGCCGCGCCTCGGGAAAAGAAAGGTCGCGCACGGACTTTCACAGGCGCATTCGATGATTCTTTCTTCTACATTTGTATGAACATATTTGTATCATTTAAACATGTATGAATTTGTTAATTTTTTTAAAAGCATTCCAACATGTCAAACTTCAAATTATCCATCATTCTAACTAAATGCTCATATACATATGAGGCATTCATTAAATTATGAACACACATTAATTCAAAAAAATTTAAAAAAATCTGAAAAAATTCATAGAGGTTGGTATGATGAGTTAAAATGTCTACTGAAAAAATAAATGAAAAAAACATTATATTCATCAAGATAGAAAAATGAAAAATAGCATTTGTTGTATGTATTTTATGTTCTGACCAATTTCAAAGGATTTATGAAGTGAAATTTAATTGTAACCTTTACTTATCAATAATATTACAAGAAAGTGGAATTTTGCCTTTTTAAAGGACCCACATTTAATCAAGAATATTAATTAAAAAGAAGTAAATATCTTCACAGACGGTTGGTACTTAATAACCGCCTGAGAAGACGTTTATCTCAGGCGGGTATTACTTACCAACCGCCAGAGATAATGCCCGATACTGTTCTTCAGTTTCCTTATCCCTTACTTCTTTTTTATTTAGATTCCAATATAAATACTCAAACATGTTTAGATTCTGCAAATTGTGTCCAAATTCGATGATTCTTTCTTCTACATTAGTATAAAATTAACATCTACCACCTGAAATATTTTTAAAACTTGTATAGCTGACATTGTAATGTTTTGGTAAATATCAAATTAATTTCTACTCACATATTATTCACATTTGTGTATCTCATAAAAAAGTTCCTTCACTCAAAATTGTTGGTATGAACATATTTGTATCATTTATACATGTATGAATTTTGTTAATTTTTATAAAAGCATTCCAACATGTCAAACTTCAAATTATCCACCATTCTAACTAAATGCTCATATACATATGAGGCATTCATCAAATTATGAACACACATTGATTCAAAAAAATTTAAAAAAATCTGAAAAAATTCATAGAGGTTGGTATGATGAGTAAAAATGTCCACTAAAAAAATAAATGAAAAAACCATTATATTCATCAAGATAGAAAAATGAAAAATAGCATTTGTTGTATGTTTTTTATGTTCTGACCAATTTCAAAGGATTTATGAAGTGAAATTTAATGGTAACCTTTACTTATCAATAATATTACAAGAAAGTGGATTTTTTATTTTTTAAAGGACCCACATTTAATCAAGAATATTAATTAAGAAAAAGTAAATATCTTCACAGGCGGTTGGTACTTAATAACCACCTGAGAAGATGTTTATCTCAGGCGGGTATTACTTACCAACCGCGAGAGATAATGCCCAATACTGTTCTTCAGTTTCCTTATCCCTTGCTTCTTTTTTATTTAGATTCCAATATAAATACTCAAACATGTTTAGATTCTACAAATTGTGTCCAAATTCGATGATTCTTTCTTTTACATTTGTATAAAATTAACATCTACCACCTGAATAAAATATTTTTAAAACTTGTATAGCTGACATTATAATGTTTTGGTAAATATCAAATTAATTTCTACTCACATATTATTCACATTTGTGTATCTCATAAAAAAAGTTCCTTCACTCAAAATTGTTGGTATGAACATATTTGTATCATTTATAGATGTATTAACTTTGTTAATTGTAACACCCTGATTTTCGAGTTTTGACAAATTAAAAATTTAAATGGGAATTTAGAGTTAATATTAGGAAGAAATTATTTTTATAAAGAAAATTATAAAATATATGCATCCCATATTGCATTTTGCATTCATCCTCAAGCATTGAAAAATTGTTACAAAAATAAATTTGCCAAAAGTAATCTATTTTACATAATAAATATGAGATAAAAGAAGTAAATAAAACTAAAGGTATATATAGAAATAAATAGTTTAATTATATGATGAACACATGCAAAAAGAATTAAGTAGGATAAAAGAAAAATAATAAAACATAAAAGATGGAGCATATATATATACAAATGTATGTAGCAAAAGAAGAAATAGAAAATAATAATTATAGCCTAAAACTTGTAATAGGGAATAAGTATAAAATAATAATAATAATATATAAAAAGAAATATATAAATAAAATATATAATAATAAATATATATAATAAATGTATAAAAGATATAAATAAATAATATATATATATAATAAGAAATATATATAAAAAGTAAATGAATTAAATAAATAAGATAATAAAACATAAATAATAATATAATAATAATATATAAAAAAATATATATATAATAAAAGAAAAATAAAAAAAAGAAAAAAAATGAGGACCGCTGGCCAGGCGGCCGAGCCAGCCCAGCCAGGCGGCCCCGGTCCCCAGGCGCGACCGCGCCGCATGCCCCGCCGCCTGCGCCCGGCTCCACCCCGATTCCCGCGCCGAGCGCGCCCGCCCCGAGGCCCCGCCGCCTGGGCCCCCGCCTCGATCGCCCCCCCCCCCCCCCCCACGATGCCGCACGCGCCGACCGGCGCCCACGCACCCCGCCGCCTGGGCCCCACCCTGCCGACGCCGCCTGCAGCGCGCGCTCCCACCTGGCCCGCAGCCACGCCCGCGCTCGACCGCGCCTGGGCCCCGCCTCCCGCGCCGCGTGGTCCCCCCCCCCCCCACCGCCCGATTTTCCCGCCCACGTCCCGACTCCCGCCGCCCCGCGCCCGATTCCCGCCTGGACTCCCGCCCCCGCATTGACTCCCGCGCCTATAAAAAGGACCGTAGGTCCCTAGGTTTTCCCCCGATTCCAGAAACGCCGCCGCCTTCCAAGAACGTCGCCGGTACAGAAGAAAAAGGGGACCAGAGGCTGCGCCGCCAGGGGAAGAAAAGAGAGGAAAAAAAAGGGGAAGGAGAGGAAGAAAAAGAGGAGGACCCCACCGTCCGCCGGAGATCGTCGCCGTCGTCGTGCCGCCGAGGGACTGCTGCGCCATCCACTTCGTCTACGCGTCGCATTTGTTCTGCGATCGTCAAGCCGTCAGATCTACGGTAGGATTCGTTCCCGATACGAATTTTGGCGATGCATTAGATCTAATAGACATAAATTGATTTTAGTTGCACCATAATTTTATTTTCAGCAGCATTAATTCTCGCTAAAACCCCCGTAAACTCATATGAACACGTATGAACTAGTTGCATCTAATTAATAAACAACCGTAGTAGATTAATTATTGTACTTCGCATGCATACATATCATCGCATGTTGATTAATGTGTGTGCATCATGTTGATTTGTATGTATTTTCTTGTATGTGTGATCACGAGTAGAGAGAAGTGCTCAAGAGATCGTGTACGAGGATTTTCAGAATCAAGATTTCGAAGCACTTGAGCAACCCTATCCGCCGGAACAAGGCAAGTGTCCTTGAAGCATATTGATCCTGTTTTAAAATAAATGTTTTATTTGCAAGCTGCATGCTGTGTCAATTTGATGGGAATCCTATGGTAGGAAGTTTACTAGATTTGTTAAACCAACCTTGTCACCTAGAATTTATGGTAGAGAGTCGGGATGAGATTTTTACCTTTTTGCTTCGCTTAATTAATTGGGATGGAAAACAACACTACACATTTAATTATGCATCAATGATATTCTGGATAACGTGAACTGGTCAATATGGTATGATAATGGGTGATCTAAGCAAGCCTGGTATGTGGATGGGTTGGATGTTATGGTGGTTTGCTTGCTTTAGATCTAAGGACCGGTTCATGCGATAATAAGCAAGGACTACAGTGCCACCACGAGGCTAAGTATGGGTGCGGCGTAGCTGATTAATTAGGGTTTTGCTAGTGCTGTTTGGACCATTGTGGATGCTCGGGGAAGGGGTAGTCGGATTGGGTTTGTTGATGATTGGTGGGACTACCCTGGGATCCGAATGGCTCAAGAGGGGGCCCTTGGTTGAAGATGTGCTCAGTTGGAGGCATCGCCGCCAGTGAAACCTCAGTGGGGTCTGAATAGACTAGTAATCCCTTTGTAAATGCTATTTTGTGATCTCTTGGCTATACACCAAAGGAAGTGTAATTGGCATAAGAGAGGTTCTTTAGTCGCCGACGGGTGATGAAATCACAAACACGTGGGTAAAGAGGTACAAACTCTGCAGAGTTAATTAAAACTATCATGATAGCCGTGCTCCCGGTTATGAACACCTGGACAACTTCCATGATTAGAGGGAAATTGGGATTTGGAATGGCTATGGTTTGGTAATGGTTATGGTTGATATTATGATTATGGTTATGGTTATGGATGGAATTATGGTTTATGACATTGATTATGGTTATTGGTAATGGTAAATTATGGACTGGTATTATTATGGTTACATGGTTTATGATGGGATTACTTCACATAAATATGATATATTGCTTTTCAAATGTTTTACTGTACTTTTCAGCACTTAGCCATTATTATTGTCGTCATTTGAATCAGCCACATGTCATACTTTCCACACTTGCTGAGTACGACATGTACCCACTCTTGCAACCCCCCCCCCCCCAACAGTTGCAGGTCAGAATTATGAGTTTAATGGCGATAATGTGGAGATCTAGGCCGTGTCTACCGTCAGCTTTGCCTATGGTGTTGGTTGGAGCTGCGCTATCCCTTTTGCTTAGTTCGCTTAGTTGCTTAATTAGTTTAATTCCGCTGCATTAGTTGAACTTGTCATTAATATTCATTAGAGCTTGTATTCGAGGATATAATGAATTATGTAATAAGAGTACTTAATTAATAATTTGTGCTGTGGTAATTATCTGTTTATCATTTGTGAATCACTCGTGTATGTGTGTTGAACATCCTGGGCACACATATGCGTTAGCTTTGTTCATTTTCGGAACCAGGCATCACAGATTGGTATCAGAGCCACAGGTTGACCGTAGGACGCAGCCTAGATAGAATGGACACTTTAGAGCACATAGGAGCACTCAGGAATCGATGTGTTTTGCTTGGAGTGCTGTTTGCTATATATATATATTGTTTGCTTGTGTGCTTAATAGAGGATTTTGGGATGCCTTAGCATTGCCATGTCCACCTAGGCTAGTATAGCCAGTTGTTTAGTTTCATATCCCTTGATGCATTTAGTTGGGGACGTTTCTAAATTCTTACCTATTGCTCTCCTTCAGATGGTGAGGACTCGCAATCAGAGGGATGTCAATGCTGAGGAGGAGAACAATGGAGTGCCTCAGAACAACAATGGGCAAGGATCTACTCAGGGAGCTATCAACATTGAGCAGCTATTGGCTATGCAAAACCAGCTCATGCAGACCATGATACAGACCATGGGACAGCTGCAAGCTGGCAACAACAATCAGCCTCATATACCGCCTCCACCGCCACCCCCCGCCTCCTCATAACCGATTGGGAGAGTTTATGAGGACTAGGCCGCCAACCTTTGCTCAAGCCGCAAACCCTATGGATGCGGATGATTGGCTCAAGTCCGTGGAGAAGAAACTTGCTATTGTCCAATGCAGTGACCAAGAGAAGGTCCTATTTGCTTCTCATCAACTCGTTGGAGCAGCTGCCGATTGGTGGGATTCACTATGCAATGCTCATGAGGATCAAGAGAGGATCACCTGAGCGGAACTCAAGGAGAGTTTCCGTTCTCATTATGTGCCGGAAGGTGTTATGATCTTGAAGAGGCAAGAATTCGAGAACTTGAGGCAAGGGAGATCAAGCGTGAGTGAATATCTCAATAAGTTCACTCAACTCTCAAGATATGCTCCTGAGGATGTTAGTCGGGACAGCTGGAAGCAGTATTTGTTCATGAGAGGCCTCAACAATGAGATCCAAGTGCAATTGCTCAATTGCGACTATGTCAACTTCCAGAAGCTTGTGGACAAAGCAATTGTGATTGAGAACAAGATCCGTGAGATGGAGCAAGAAATCAAGAGGAAGGCGCCATATCAAGGACATCAACAAGGAAGTAATGTGCGCCCTCGCCTTGCACCACCCAATGCACCTCATTACAGCTCCCCTATTCCTGCTCAGCGCCCTGGTTATGCACCACACCCAACTCAGTTTGTGCAGCAGCGCCCTGTTATGCAAGCAATGCCTTATGCGTCTCGTGCTGATTTTCCTGGAACCAATGCTCAAAACCAAGCTCGTCCCAATAATTCTGGTGGAGTTAAGAAGTGTTATACTTGTGGAGAAGCTGGACACTTTGCGAATCAATGTCCTAAGTCAGGCCTTGGTCAAAGAAGCAATGCGCCGAGGCAAAACCCAAGACCTAATGGAGGACAACCACAAGGAAGCCGTGGACAGCAGAATTTTGCTCGTGGCAACGTGAACCATGTCTCTACGGAGGATGCTCAACAAGCGGATGACGTGGTCATTGGTATGTTTCTCGCCAACTCCAGCCCCGCGACTATGTTATTTGATTCTGGAGCATCGCATTCATTCATTGCATCGAAGTATGTTGCCAAGTATAGTTTACCTATCTCTCATATGAAGTTTACTCTATTGGTTAAGTCTCCTGGAGGAGAGACGAGGACAAATATAGTATGTCCATAAAATAAGCCTTAGAATAAGGGGGGTAGACTTCTCCGCCAACCTCATTGTTTTGGATTCACAAGGAATAAGAGGATCCGTTAGTGCAAAGTGCAATGGAAACACCATACGGAAACCGAAGCTACATGGGAACGTGAAGAAGACTTGAAGGCAGAATTCCCTCACCTTTTCTCCACGCTATCGAATATCGAGGGCGAGATTCACTTTAAGGGTGGTAGAATTGTAACACCCTGATTTTCGAGTTTTAACAAAATAAAAATTTAAATGGGAATTTAGAGTTAATATTAGGAAGAAATTATTTTTATAAAGAAAATTATAAAATATATGCATCCCATATTGCATTTTGCATTCATCCTCAAGCATTGAAAAATTGTTACAAAAATAAATTTGCCAAAAGTAATCTATTTTCCATGATAAATATGAGATAAAAGAAGTAAATAAAACTAAAGGTATATATAGAAATAAATAGTTTAATTATATGATGAACACATGCAAAAAGAATTAAGTAGGATAAAAGAAAAATAATAAAACATAAAAGATGGAGCATATATATATACAAATGTATGTAGCAAAAGAAGAAATAGAAAATAATAATTATATCCTAAAACTTGTAATAGGGAATAAGTATAAAATAATAATAATAATATATAAAAAGAAATATATAAATAAAATATATAATAATAAATATATATAATAAATGTATAAAAGATATAAATAAATAATATATATAATAAGAAATATATATAAAAAGTAAATGAATAAAATAAATGAGAATAATAAAACATAAATAATAATAATATAATATATATATATATATAATAAAAGAAAAAGAAAAAAAAGAAAAAAAATGAGGACCGCTGGCCAGGCGGACGAGCCAGCCCAGCCAGCCGGCCACGGTCCCCGCGCGCGACCGCGCCGCATGCCCCGCCGCCTGCGCCCGGCCCCACCCCAATTCCCGCGCCGAGCGCGCCCCGCCCCGACGCTCCCACGCCCCGAGGCCCCGCCGCCTGGGCCCCCGCCTCGATCGCCCCCCCCCCCCCCCCCCCACGATGCCGCACGCGCCGACCGACGCCCACGCACCCCGCCGCCTGGGCCCCACCGTGCCGACGCCGCCTGCCCGCCTGCAGCGCGCGCTCCCACCCGGCCCGCAGCCACGCCCGCGCTCGACCGCGCCTGGGCCCCGCCTCCCGCGCCGCGTGGTCCCCCCCCCCCCCCCCCCCCCCCCCCCCCCCGCCGCCCGATTTTCCCGCCCACGTCCCGACTCCCGCCGCCCCGCGCCCGATTCCCGCCTGGACTCCCGCTCCCGCACGATTCCCGCCCCCGCATTGACTCCCGCGCCTATAAAAAGGATCGTAGGTCCCTAGGTTTTCTCCCGATTCCAGAAACGCCGCCGCCTTCCAGGAACGCTGCGGTACAGAAGAAAAAGGGGACCAGAGGCTGCGCCGCCAGGGGAAGAAAAGAGAGGAAAAAAAAGGGGAATGAGAGGAAGAAAAGAGGAGGAACCCACCGTCCGCCGGAGATCGTCGCCGTCGTCGTGCCGCCGGGGGACTGCTGCGCCATCCACTTCGTCTACGCGTCGCATTTGTTCCGCGATCGTCAAGCCGTCAGATCTACGGTAGGATTCGTTCCCGATGCGAATTTTGGCGACGCATTAGATCTAATAGACATAAATTGATTTTAGTTGCACCATAATTTTATTTTCAGAAGCATTAATTCTCGCTAAAACCCCCGTAAACTCATATGAACACATATGAACTAGTTGCATCTAATTAATAAACAACCGTAGTAGATTAATTATTGTACTTCGCATGCATACATATCATCGCATGTTGATTAATTTGTGTGCATCATGTTGATTTGTATGTATTTTCTTGTATGTGTGATCACGAGTAGAGGGAAGTGCTCAAGAGATCGTGTACGAGGATTTTCAGAATCAAGATTTCGAAGCACTTGAGCAACCCTATCCACCGGAACAAGGCAAGTGTCCTTGAAGCATATTGATCCTGTTTTAAAATAAATGTTTTGTTTGCAAACTACATGCTGTGTCAATTTGATGGGAATCCTATGGTAGGAAGTTTACTAGATTTGTTAAACCAACCTTGTCGCCTGGAATTTATGGTAGAGAGTCGGGATGGGATTTTTACCTTTTTGCTTCGCTTAATTAATTGGGATGGAAAACAACACTACACATTTAATTATGCATCAATGATATTCTGGATAACGTGAACTGGTCAATATGGTATGGTAATGGGTGATCTAAGCAAGCCTGGTATGTAGATGGGTTGGATGTTATGGTGGTTTGCTTGCTTTAGATCTAAAGACCGGTTCATGCGAGAATAAGCCAGGACTACAGTGCCACCATGAGGCCAAGTATGTGTGCGGCATAGCTGATTAATTAGGGTTTTGCTAGTGCTGTTTGGACCATTGTGGATGCTCGGGGAAGGGGTAGTCGGATTGGGTTTGTTGATGATTGGTGGGACTACCCTGGGATCCGAATGGCTCAAGAGGGGGCCCTTGGTTGAAGATGTGCTCAGTTGGAGGCATCGCCACCGGTGAAACCTCAGTGGGGTCTGAATAGACTAGTAATCCCTTTGTAAAGGATATTTTGTGATCTCTTGGCCATACACCAAAGGAAGTGTAATTGGCATAAAGGAGGTTCTTTAGTCGCCGACGGGTGATGAAATCACAAACACGTGGGTAAAGAGGTACAAACTCTGCAGAATTAATTAAAACTATCATGATAGCCGTGCTCCCGGTTATGAGCACCTGGACAACTTCCATGATTAGAGGGAAATTGGGATTTGGAATGGTTATGGTTTGGTAATGGTTATGGTTGATATTATGATTATGGTTATGGTTATGGATGGAATTATGGTTTATGACATTGATTATGGTTATTGGTAATGGTAAATTATGGACTGGTATTATTATGGTTACATGGTTTATGATGGGATTACTTCACATAAATATGATATATTGCTTTTCAAATGTTTTACTGTACTTTTCAGCACTTAGCCATTATTATTGTCGTCGTTTGAATCAGCCACATGTCATACTTTCCACACTTGCTGAGTACGACATGTACTCACTCTTGCAATCCCCCCCAACAGTTGCAGGTCAGAATTATGAGTTTAATGGTGATAATGTGGAGATCTAGGACGTGTCTACCGTTAGCTTTGCCTGTGGTGTTGGTTGGAGCTGCACTATCCCTTTTGCTTAGTTTGCTTAGTTGCTTAATTAGTTTAATTCCGCTGCATTAGTTGAACTTGTCATTAATATTCATTAGAGCTTGTATTCGAGGATATAATGAATTATGTAATAAGAGTACTTAATTAATAATTTGTGCTGTGGTAATTATCTGTTTATCATTTGTGAATCACTCGTGTATGTGTGTTGAACATCCTGGGCACACATATGCGTTAGCTTGGTTCATTTTCGGAACCGGGCGTCACATTAATTTTTTTAAAAGCATTCCAACATGTCAAACTTCAAATTATCCACCATTCTAACTAAATGCTCGTTATACATATGAGTCATTCATCAAATTATGAACACACATTGATTCAAAAAAAATTAAAAAAATCTGCAAAAATTCATAGAGGTTGGTATGATGAGTAAAAATGTCCACTGAAAAAATAAATGAAAAAAGCATTATATTCATCAAGATAGAAAATGAAAAATAGCATTTGTTGTATGGTTTTTATGTTTTGACCAATTTCAAAGGATTTATGAAGTGAAATTTAATGGTAACCTTTACTTATCAATAATATTACAAGAAAGTGGATTTTTGCCTTTTTAAAGGACCCACATTTAATCAAGAATATTAATTAAGAAGAAGTAAATATCTTCACAGACGGTTGGTACTTAATAACCACCTGAGAAGATGTTTATCTCAGGCGGGTATTACTTACCAACCGACCGAGATAATCTTCTTCTCAGGCGGGTTTTAATTAAGGATGAACACACTACACATTTATTTATTCACACAGTTGAAGAACACACAAGATACTCATTCATTAACAATATTCAATCACACATCTCACAAAAGAACACACAAGATGCACAATATTTACACAAGAACACACAAGATACACAAGTAATATTCAATAACATAGATGAACAAAGATAGATTTCATTCATTAAAAATATTTACAAAACAGAAGCAACTAAAAACAACAAAGAAAAAACTAATTAAATCCTACTCCTCTTCCTCCTCCTCCTCCTCCTCCTCCGGCGGCGACTCCGGCGCCGGTGCAATAGGAGACAGGACCGGTTGCACCGGCTGCACCGGCGGTGCAACCCTGAGGTTGCTAGCCGTCGCCTCCACCAGCGTTCTACGGCCCTTGGGGCCAAGAACCTGGGCCATCACCGCGAACAGAATGTCGAGACGATCAGCCACCCCCCGTGAGGGCGTAGAGGTAGTGGCCCATGGTACCCATTCCAGGATACTCTGGAAGGGTACTCAGCCCCAAGGCACTCATGGCGTGAGACATATTGTTGTACGCCTCTCATGCCATGAGGAGGCGTTGCTGGGTGTTGATCTTCTCGGCGGAGCTGCAACATAGTTTCTTGCAAGGTGGCTCCCTCGGAGGGCTTGGCGGCGGAAGGTCGGCCATAGTGGTGTTGGGTCGTCGGAGCAGATGAAGACGAAGAAAACAAGAGGATTCAAAGTGAGCGACACCCTTGTGGAGAACTAAAGTGTGATGGCGCGTCTTTAATAAGGGGCCGCGTGGAGCAGTTGGTTTACCGCGCATTGAAAGGTCACACCTCGGGGAAAAGAAAGGTCGCGCCTCAGGGAAAAGAAAGGTCATGCACGAACGTCCACAAGTCTTCACAGGCGGTTGGTACTTAATAACCGCCTGAGAAGATGTTTATCTCAGGCGGGTATTACTTACCAACCGTCTGAGATAATTGTATCTTCTCAGGCGGTTGGTAAGTAAAACCCGCCTGAGGTAACAATCTTCTCAGACGATCGGTACTTAAAATCCGCCTGAGAAAAATAATATATACCCCTCGGCAGCGTTGGAAAAACCTAACCCGGGCGAAACACTTAGACGCCGTTAGGCTGCCAAAATTTTGTTTGCCGCCAAGTGTCCCGCCCTCGTCACTTCCAGGTACGCCGTCGCCGCCGAGCTTCGCCGTCATCGCCGAGCTTCGACCTCGTCACTTCCAGGTACGCTGAGCGAAGCCATTACCATCACCGCCGAGCTTCATGGTAAACCCTAAACCCATCGACCTTCCATCCTCCTTCGCCGTGTCGCCTCCCTCCCCGCCCTTGCTGCCGCCTTGCATATCCTTGGTTAGGGTTCGGGAATTGGAAAATGGTAGGCATCCTTGGTTAGGGTTCTGTGGAATTTGAAAAACTGTCAAGTTCGGTGGCATCTTTGGTTAGGGTTCGGTGGGTAGGCATCCTTGGGTTGTCGGTGTACTTCCATCAATTCTACGCAGCAGCAGTTCCAGCAACCCAATGTCCTCACCTGGTCAGAATTCGAATACGTAATGAACTAGAATATTCATGGTGACTCACACTCGATACACAAAATGAGTTAGGTTGAGGGGGTAACTGCAATGAGAACTCTATTGGAAGTAGGTGTGTCCATCTTCTAGCGGTGCTGGATGCCAAACATATGATGTGTCACTCAAATACGTAGGATTGTGATGATAATGGCCATATTGGCACAATTGAACGAAATTAGTGGCTACGATTTGCATTTTTTAGTACAATGGTCAAATTGAAGTACATGAACACGTACAATAAACATATATGTATCTTATCCTTTGGAGAATGATATATTACTATGTTGAATAATTCTTGCTGATAGTGTAGCTGTTATATGACTATGAGTTTGTTTATTGAATAGCTTATTCAATCATGATGATGTGAAGAATTACAAAAGGATTGCATGCGTTAAAACAATTATGTATCCCATTATTGAACTCAACTTAATATTAAGGCATTTCACAAGAAAAAAGTTTATGTACCCATTTATGATTTGTTAGCACCATTTGTATCAAACTAGATATATTGGGACTTCATTTTTGTTGGATGATCTGGGTATCTGGTGCACCCCGTAGAGGAGTCGAACTTGGACTTTGGACAAAGTTGCGGAAACACCAGTCTAGGGGTATATGATTGTTCTAGATAAAGCATATTTCGTCCTTAACAATATTAGTAGAGTCCTACTCTGAATAGAGTTAGGAGTCAGATTCAGTTTAGGAACAAGTCCTAGTCCTAGTACGAATTGAGTTACAATCCATATAGGATTTGGAGTCACATGAAGGGGGATTTCAAAAATAAGCCCCCAACCCCTCGACCTGGTTAATCTCATCCTATCAGAAATATTCCACCAAAGGTTTCATATGCCCAGACTTGATCAAGTCACCTAAACCTCGTGAACCTCTAGAACTCACCAAGTTTATCATTATAGGAGGCGCCGACTTCCCTGTCCTGTTTTCTAAACAGCCAGGACAATTGACCATCCCAGAAATCCTTGGTGCCATCATATGTGGGGTACGTAATGCCTTTCATGATGGATGAACCTGCTGCCATGATGAGCCCATTTGGTGCGGCCGGGCACACCGAGATTAGATTTTGGCGAATGTTTCCGGATTCCTGATTCGTTTGAGAATGTGGGTCTTTTATCTATTTTTACCGTGCAAATCCCACGGTTGTAGAGATGATCGCTGAAAAAGAGTGTCTCTTCTCGCCTGCATCTACCTCGCCTCGCCTCACCTCACCATCCAAATCCAAGTGCCACACTTTGCGATTCTTGATACTAGAAAAAGGTTGGAGGATTTGCTTTTTGTCCCTTGCTTGATCAGTTATAGGTCCAGAGCTAGGCGCCGCCTAGTAAACCTCAAGAACGTGGTCGCCACTCTGAACGAAGCTAGCCTATTTAGAATAAAAATATAAAATTGCCATTGCTGGTGATCAACTTTAACATGCTTGTCACCCTCGCAATGTATAGGAACCTTTTGGTCAGTCGCCTTAAACCCTAGAATGCCTTATCAAATCCTAGAATGCTTCCATCTTTTTCTTCATGCAACACTTCATGTAGAGTTAATATGCCATTTATTAGATTTTTTTGTCTTATTAGATCTAGCATGGAAAGCCCTAAGAAGACTGGTCCTGGTAGTAACAACAAAGAAGACAATATGGAGTTTACTGACTCCAGCAGTTTAGGCTCCTATCACAGTCCATCAGATCCTTTTCCGAATATAAAAATTAAAAAGACTTCAGTAGATCTAGACCCGGAATATGATCCTGCCGACGAGGTATGGATCACAAATTTTAACTTCAGCAATTCAAGTTAATGTTGGTTGTCAAGTATACGAAGTCTTATAATTTTTTTCTACCTAGATTAATCGCGAAGACAATGAGGTGACACCGGCTCCTAAAACCGCAGAAGGTTCTCCAATGGATGAATCCTCAGCTTTACTCAAGCGGAAACGAGGGCAACGAGGTCCCAATAAGGGTCCATTGGACCGCATCATGTACATAACAAGGGTCGGTCCAGGTGGGCTTCCCCAAGAACCACTGGATTCAGTTACCAAGTACCGTAATGCATGCGGTTTTCTTGTTAGGGAGGTTGTGCCGATCACAACCGAGAATTGGAGGAAATTACCCGAGCAGACCAAGAATGAGTTGTGGGAAAAGATAAAGAAACAATTCAAGTTCCCGAAAGGCACAGAAGAAGCTGTAAAGAAAGCAACATTGGTCTCTTGCGGCAAGAAGTTTCGATGCTGGAAGAGTGAAATGAATGCTTATGTTAAGGCTGATAAGGTCCCTAGCCCGAGGAAGATGGGAAAAATCACACAAGATCAGTTGCAAGAGTTTGTTCGTCAAAAGAGCACACCTGATGCTAAAGCTCTAAGTGCAACTAGGTCGGAGCTTGCAAAAAAAAAACAAATACCATCATCGCTTGGGGTCTGCCGAATATGCCCCCAAAGTCTAGAAATGGAATAAGATATTAGACGAAATTACCAGTAAGGGCAATCCTCACCCATTAGAAGGGTGCGATGAGCGAACTCAACGCTGGGTCTTTGCTCGGTCAGGTTTGACCAGCGAGGGCAAACTTGAAAAGCCCGACTCTCTGAATGAAGTAGAGTATAAAATGAAAGAAGTAATTGAAAAGCAACAGAAGGGTCTCTTCAAGTCGAAGAGGGAGAATGACCAACTTACCGCTATCTTAAGAAACCCTGAACACAGCGGACGGGTTCGAGCGGTCTCTTCTCCAATGTCTTGGCTAGATGGTTTTCCTAAAGATAAAGACACATATAGAAGACGTGAGAAGTTTAGAAAACACTTGATGAAACGATTGTTCAAAAGGTCAAAGAAAATATGCAAGAAATAATGGAATAACTTAGACAATCGGGACAATTAGTGGCACCGAGTACAGTGATGGTTCAGGTGCAAAAGGAGCAATTAGTATCTCCAACTGCCTACCCTAGCAGCGTTGGTTCCGTGCGAGGCTCAGGGTCAACCCATAAGTTCCCTGTCGATGATATTGCTAACGACAAATCTTGTCGTCTTCTTGTCCCGATAGGCAGAGCAGGGAACAAAACCAAACAAGTTGCCACTGCTATGGCAAAGCCTGATTGTGACTTCAACGGGAATCCACTTTCGTTGTATTATGCTATGGTGCAAGTTCTTCAGATCATTGATAATGATTATGAAGATTATGAAATAGACCATGTCACACCTGAGGGGATCGCGACTCAGGGGCAGGCTATCAACCAATTAATCCTTTAGCACCGACGTAATATCGTGTTGTACGATGAGCCAATTTCTGGCCCCGTCGCATCTCCAAATACTGCAACCCCATCTTCTAAGGCGAAAGTGCATGAAGATCCACTCCCAGTCCAGGAAGATCCACTCCCCCTATGTCTCAGCAAGGATGATATCCAAGAGCAACAAGTTGGACAACAGCTTCAAGCAGTACCAGAGCAAGCTGTTGCTAGTAAAGAGCAACCAGTTGAGCAACAACTTGAAGTAGTACTAGAGCCAACTGCTGGGAGTAAAGAGCAATCAGTTGAACAGCAGGTTCAACAACAAGCCAGTGTCCAACTTCCGACGACTACTCCTCGATCATCAGTGCCTATCAAAGTTACCACATACGAAAATAAGAAACCTTCATCAGAAGTGTCATAATATTTGGAAACTATGAAGGAAAATATTGTAAAATCGAGTGCATCTCGTTCTTCTCATGAGCCATCATTAGGAGATATCGAGGAGTGGGAAGAAGACGGTGTCATGTATAATCGTCAGATGGATTTAGTTAAACCAGGAGTTCCAATATACAAGCTTGAGGTTGTTCCTCCTGAATTTAAGAATGGGAGCCGTTCATGACATCCGTACAACTTAGCAAACAATTCGTCCAGCTCAGAAGAATGCATGAGTGGTACATCACTGCCAGCACAAAATATGGTCTTAATTGCGTCACATTTCATATTCCAAAAAAACATTCTGGAGCACTGGAGTAGATAGACGAGTCATTTTATTTGAAGAGCTGCATGCCCTTTTCCATCGGGGCATGCTCGAAATCAACCTGCTGCTCGTCTGGTGCTTGTAAGTGCTCTAATATTTTGTATTTGCTTTTCTTACTACACGCATACGCATTTCATGAGATTATAACAATTCTGGACTTCTTCAATAGGGTGCAATACATGGATAATGAAAATTTGGAGCGCAAGATAGGTATCCTTGACCCTACTAGGATTGCAAAGTTGCTATTCGACGTCCAAGCGAATCGAGACTCAGCACAGTACAAACACATGAAAAAAAAAGATTTTGACAAATTAATCGCAAAACTTAAGAAGGATAGAAGGACAGAAGTTGCAGCTTACATAGGACATGCGATGTTTAACTTTGTCAGAGACGGCAAGGACCTCGTAAAGGCTTCGTACCACTTCGAGTAAGTTCGACACATGACATTGAAATAGCAATTATTGATAATTGTTAACACGTCTGTTTGTATGTTTGCAATAATCACTACATAATGATCTTCATCAAGCCAACGCAGGGAATGGCAACAGTCTTGGACTCGACCGATTTCTCACCAGATCGTTACAAAGATTTCCTTTCCATTTTCAAACTGTATGTTTATTCAATAATTTTAATTTAGGCACATTTAGAATGCGTTGATAAGTTTTATATGACATTTCTTGTATTACAGCGCTTGGCGGTTTTACGCGGAACAGCTTGGCGGTGAGAGACCTTCCAATACGAATGCATTGGATATTAAAATGTATTATGCTTGGCTGAAGCAGCCTGCTGGGAGTGTCTTATGCGAGTATTATGTATGCGAGCATCTTCGGACCGCCAGCGTATATAGAGTGAATCGTGAGGATGTAAGTTATCCTTAATGTCGATACCTTATTTTCTTACTTTTGTGTTTCATTTTCATTGTAACTAGCATAGTTTAATTCTTATATTCTCTGCTGTTCAATATTACCAGAAACATTATTTTCATATTTTGATTCGAACTTCAAAATTCAATTGCTCATAGTACAACTGCTCCAAAAATACCAAATAAATTCCTGTATACTCTCACTTTGATCTATACTTTGAGATTGTTCAAACCAATACATTCTAAACCTTGTTATGTATTATATTGCAGCACACGAAGAATCTGAATGAAAAATGGCCGGTTTGTAGAAGTATTCCTAGTGGAGGAGCCGAAAGGATTGCTGCTGAACTCTGTCAGTTCATTCGTCGTGAAATTTTGCACAAAAAAGGGAAGTTCTTTGATGAGAATTGTACAACAGCTGATGTGCCAAAACTTTGTGACTATGCCAATAGAAACAAATTTTTAGTGAACATTTGTAAACTTTGAGATGAATTGTATCTGTAACTTATACGTATGTATATTGTTTTAGTGAAATTGACTTCTGTGATGATAATATTGTTGACATTTGTTCTGTGATGATATTGTTGTTTTTCGTTCTGTGATTATATTGAATTGACCTGGAAATTAGAAATAACAGAAGTAGTACTGCATAGGTTATACCTTATCACATGCGGTTATTAACCAACGGCTAGGCACGCCTGTGAAAAACAATTATCACAGGCGGCTAGATACAAGTAAAGAACCATCTGTGATAACCTAATTATCGCAGACGGTTACTGTTATGGTAGAAACCGGCTGCATTAAAAAGTCTTCATAGGCGGCTGATATAGGTCAACGTCTGCCTGTGATAACACCATTATCATAGGCGGTTAGTTATGCTGCAATACCCGCCTGTGATAAGACATTTATCACAGGCGGTTATATATGCTGCACGACCCGCCTGTGATAAAATATCTTCACAGGCGGCTAGCCTAAGTAAAGAACCGCCTATGATAATGTGTCTTCACATGCGGTATCACTTTTCCGTCTGTGAAATTGCGGATTATCACAGACTCTTCGTTTCAGGAGGTTTTAAAAGCCGTTTGTGATAATAGGTTTGGAGCCGCCTGTGATGAGGCTTATTGTAGTAGTGACAATATTACCCCCTTTTCTTTCTTAATATAATATGTAAATAAGCTATCTCCGTCAGGAAACTGTGAGTGGAAGGCATCAAGCCCATACTGGAAAAGACGGGACCCATGTGCAAATCTGAAATTGCCCAGTTTATACATGAAAAATAACAAACTGCATTTGTTTTGTATCGAAGCGTAGTACGCTTACCATCATTGTTTGCATGATAATAATGTATAGAAGTTGCAAATCATTGTTTGCCCATGTTCTATGGCTTGCCAATTGGCACCTTCTTCACTTCAACTGGACATAAAGATTTACCCATTTGGTATTCTATACGGTTGCATGGTGCCTACGCCTAACTGAACTGAAAAAAAAAAGTGGTCCAAACATTTCTCAATTTTTACATGATTATTTATTTTAGTATCTAATAATGCCCTCGTGAAAATTCCGTTGTTATTTTGGAACTATAAGACATACTTTGAAGGAACTTCCAAGAAGAGGTGAGTAATATGTATTATGACTTGATTAGCACCTACTACAGATTAGTGGCTCTCTTTTAGAGGCAAGGGATCGAGAGATTAACTTAGCGCAAAACTATCAAGAAAATTGGGGCCTTTAGCTGGTGGGAGCCAGATCACTCCGAACATGCTGATAGACGCCCCTGCAAGACATTCTCTTTTTACTAGGACTTCCACTATTGAGATTGTGTGCTCAATGCTCTCAAGTTCTCAACCAAAAAGCTAATGGTTGATGACTCGTTGCTTTTGTGAGGCGTGCAGAAAGACTGCTATTAGCTCAATGATCCGCACGGAATGTGCTTTGTGTTGTGTCCCATTTGTAAATCATTTATTAAAAAATAAAAATCTTGTTTAAAAAGCATTGCAGTAGTGTACAGAATTATGGCTTACAACTTTTTGTGAAAGATGTCATTTTCTTTTCCTCCAGTGCTTGTGTTGTTGGATGTGGCTAGTTCTACTTTCTAAAAAGGAAATTAGCAAAAGGGAAACGGGAGAACTGGATGTTTAGACGTTGCATATAAAGTGCTTCTTAGTCGGATGTGAGAATTTGATATTTGTAGGTATCATAAACTTCTTGTAAACTTTTTCTCTCTTCCTCACAGATCTCAATCTGGATCAAGTGGTGCAGCTTAGAGCATTGATATTTTCTCATAGTATATGCCCTGCCTTTCACGAATCCTCTCGTCAAAGACTCTAATCCATTAGCTCTATCTTCTCTCTAAATTATCACAAGCAGAAATGGGGCAACAGGGCTCACGATATAGCGTGGCACAAAAAACCAGGGGTGTTGTATAGTTCTATCATGAGCAAAAAGCTTATGACCGCGTCAAGATCTCCGAGATCGACAAGATGGTATTCGAGGGCACGATAGTGTCGAAACAAGGAACTAGTAGGAGTTTTCGCGGCAGTGATGAGGCATTTTCAGCTGCCGAGGTGCGAACCAACTGGCTCCTCAAAAGAGGACCGCTAAGAAGGCGAGTGTCTACTAGCCCAAGTTGCTCCATCGTAGTGCAGCCAATAGTTTTCCCTGTTCTTCGTGTTGTAACGTTTTCCATCAGGGGTCTGCTTGTTGTTGTCCCCCGTCATGTACCTCTCGAACATACTTGTTGTTTGTCTCTCCACTTATAAATGAACACCGGACTGATTGCTTGTATTTCGAAAAAAATATTCTCTTTGTTTCAAAAAATTTGTCGTTTGTAGTTTATTTTTAAATTACAAAGCAATAAAATTTTTAGCACGGATGGAATATCAAAGTGTCTAATTTTCAATCGCTTAAAAATTAGAGATCCTTTTAGTGAATCGTTCACATTTTTTATGTTAGATTGGACAACTATAATTAATATTTTTGTATTAGTCAAAACAGTAAGTAACCTTAAAATAGTTATTGAAGATACAACATTGTGAAAGTTGCCACTAAAATTTTTTATTGGGGACAAGCGCTGATGTAAAATGCAACGTGGAGCAAGGCTTGAACGCGTGGGCGGCATGCGCTTCACCGATGGAAGTTGCCACTGAGCTACACGCTCAATTATTGACTCTACACAACACACTAAAAGCTTGTTTGGCACGATTTCGAATTCTCCGAGAATAAGGTCCCATTTGGATGGTAGAAACGTTTTAGAGAATAAGGCCCCATTTAGATGGTAGAAACGTTTATGATTCTGGCTAGAATCACTTAAAACTGCTCCAACGTTAAAAGAGAGAAACGTTTCAGGGGTAGAAACACCGTGAAATGATTCACTTTTTTTTAACTAAGGAGGTGAAACACCTGAAAAGGTGTTCCACACTTTGGAACACTTTGATCAATCGTAAGTCGTATCCAAGTTCTAGAAAAATTACGAAATTTTGCCACCACTCGCATTTAGATTAATTCATATTTGATTCTCTTTAATAAAATCCAGGTTTTTGAAATTCGTGTTATCAATATCAATATTTGTTTACAGGCAACTACATTGCCTTACAAGTATTAGTGTTCTTAAAATTTTGTTTACGGCCAGAAGGAAGTGAGGACGGTTTTACTAGTGAGCTTTTGTACTAGTGCATGTTTTGTACTGGTGAGTACACACATACTGACTATGAGAACATCCAACATGTGTTTTCTTTTTAATATTTACTTGTCAACATCAGAGTACATGTCACACAAAAACCAAACATAGATGAAGAACAACCAGAAAACAACCATGGGTAAATGAGTTAATTTACTTTTTTTCTCCTCTCTATTGAAACTGAAACATAAATGTTAGCTGAAGGGTAAATAGAGTTGCCGAATTGTTCTTGCAACACTTCCTACAGACCTCCTATGCGAGCACCCCGCGAAGCTTCTTGATCGGCGGGGCTTAGTCCTCAGGTGAGGTTGCACGTATGAGAGATGATGAGACGGTGGTTTTACGTGGTTCGGGCCGTCGGACCGTACTACCCTACTCCACGGTGTGAGTTGTATTGCCGCAGAGTGTGC
Organism: Tuctoria greenei; assembly: GCA_036927565.1. Lineage (NCBI taxonomy): Eukaryota > Viridiplantae > Streptophyta > Magnoliopsida > Poales > Poaceae > Tuctoria > Tuctoria greenei. Next base: position 3,801,172 of record JAYESD010000010.1, read on the forward strand.
TCTCCTGGGTGTGAATGCGTGTGTTGAGTGTGTATGAAGTTGACATCCCTTGTAACAGTGGCGGTCTGGTCTTTTATAGACAAGGCCGGACGCATTATAAGTGGGGTCCGGGGTCCGACAGATGGCCCCATGATGATCTTATCCTAAAGATCTAAGACTTCTCCGCTACGCTGGCTCTGACCTCGGCTTGGAGGCTCGTCGTCTTGTCATCTCAGACGCTAGTGGCCCATGCATAGTCGCTGATGGTGGCAGGGAATGTCTCGTCCACCTATCTTGTCGCTGTAAGCTACCCACATGGTAGTGTGGGGTAGCCCTGCAATGCCTTCACTGCGATGTGACTAGACGCAGTGATAACTGACAGGGTCGTGCGTCACACCTGTACGCCTGGAGAAGGTGCGTGCCTTCAATGCCCGACTGGACAGGACACGCTACCTTTTACTCTTCGGGGCCCATGGACCATTGAATATGGTGGGACACATGGTAGCTTTGGAGCCCTCCTCGGTGCTAGCAAGGGCCCGGAGCCGGAGGACGCGTGGCAACTCTGGAGCCCTCCTCGGTGGGTGCAAGAGCCCAGAGCCGGAGGACGCGTGGCAGCTCCGAAGCTCTCCTCGGTGGGAGCAAGGGCACAGAGCTAGAGGACGCGTGGCAGCCCCAGAGTCCGTCAATGGGGAGGCCGGGTCCGAAGTTTCTTCTAGCTTGTATGCGGGGGTATCCGGTTTGCAGGGTACCGAAAGTGGCCCCCGGGCCCACCTCAGTAGAGGTGAGGATCCTACAGGTGGGGCCTTCATATTGTCTTGTAAAAGTGAAGCCAGCGGGCCCCCTGGGGGGCGTCGAAGCTCGGAGAAATGATGCTGCCGACCCCCTTTGAGGCGCTGGAGCTCGAAGAAGTGACACTGGCGGCCCCCTTGGGCGGCGCCAAAGCTCGGAAAAGTGACGCCGACAGCCCTCCAGTGCGATAGTATCCAAGTTATGGTTATTGCCTTGCTCAGGAGTATGAGTTGTCTGGCCCTCCAGTACTTAGCCGCAATGCTGAGGACGTAGAGTGTACACGTTTAGGATGCAGGACCAGACTAAGCAGGCTGCACACTCCAGACCTTCCGCTAGCATTAGCAAGAAGTACGAGCCGACTAGCCTCCAATATTCAGCCGCCGTGCTAGGGAGGCAAAGTATACACGCTTAGGGTGTAGGACCAGGCTAAGCAGGTTGTACACTCTGGACCTCCCGCTGGCGTTAGCCTTTCAAGGGAGGGACCGTTCAACGCCGTGAGACCCCGAGCAAGAAAATAACCAAAAGACCCCGGATTCCTCGGCTCCCGCCTTGTTCTGGGTGTATGCCGTATGGCCCCCCAGTATTTAGTCATAGCGATGGGGAAGCAGAGTGCACACGCTTAGGGTATGGAACCAAGCTAAGCAGACTGCACACCCTGGACCTCTCGTTTGGCATAGGCCTTTCATGGGGGGACCGTCTGGCACCACAGGACTGCAAACAAGAGGACAACCGAAAAACCGGAGATATGCCACAGGTACCTTTAGTAGACCCGCACGCTGCCCGCACTCAAAGCAGACGACGTCGTTGTTGCTGTGACGACTAGAAACCGCTTGACGTCCTGTCCATGGGACCCCTTAGAGGCCCCCTGGTAGGTGTGGCCAACTGGTTGGACATGCCTACCACTTAGTTGCATGATGTCAACGGTGGGCACCCAGTAGAGCGCAAGAGCTTGGGTAGTTGACGCGGGCAGGCCCTTTGGGTGGCGCCAAACTTTGAATTGAGATGTGTGGTCGTTGTCGAAGAGGTCTTCGGCGGCGATGGCGACAAGGTAGCCGCGGAGCTAGGCGGCATCCACCCTCAATGTTAGGAAACGTCAACGGCGGGCCCCTTGTGAGGTGCTGAAGCTAGATGCTCTGGCGGCGTCCACCATAAATGTGCAAAATGTTGACGGTGGGCCCCCTGAAAGGTTGTGGAGCTGGACGCTCCGGCGGCGCACACCATCAACGAGAAGAACGTCGATAGTGGGCCCCCTGAAAGGTTGTGGAGCTGGATGCTCCAGCGGCGCCCACCATCAACGCTAAGAAACGTCGACGATGGGCCCCCTGGGTGGTGCCAGACCTAGATGCTCCAGCAGCGCCCATCATCAACGAGAAGAATGTTGACGACTGGCCCCCTGAATGGTGCTAGAGCTGGATGCTCCAGCATTGCTCACCATCAATGCGAAGAAACATTGACGACGGGTGAAGGCACAACTTCTTGAGAGAAAAAACCCCCCTTCCTGGCGTGCCAAATGTCGAAGTATTCTTGCAACACTTCTCCTGGACCTGCTATGCGAGCAGCCCGCGGAGGTTCTTGATTGGCAGGGCTTAGTCCTCAGGTGAGGTTGCACATATGAGAGATGGTGAGACGGTGGTTTTACGTGGTTCGGGCCGTTAGAGCGTAATACCCTACTCCATGGTGTGAGTTGTATTGCCGGAGAGTGTGCTCTCCTAGATGTGAATGCGTGTGTTTAGCGTGTATGAAGTTGACGTCCCTTGTAAAAATGTCGGTCCGGTCTTTTTATAGACAAGGTCGGACGCCTTACAAGTAGAATCCGGGGTCCGACAGATGGCCCCATGACGATCTTATCCTATAGATCTAAGGCTTCTTCGCTACGCTGTCTCTAACCTCGGCTTGGAGACTCGTCGTCTTGTCATCTCAGACGCTAGTGGCTCATGCATAATCGCTAATGGTGGCAGGGGATGTCCCGTCCGTCTGTCTTGTTGCCGTAAGCTACCCACTTGACAGTGTAGGGTAGCCCTGCGACGCCTTCACTGCGATGTGACTGGACGTAGCGATACCTAACAGGTGCGTGCACCGCACCTGTACGCCTAGAGAAGGTGGGTGCCATCAATGCGCGACCGGGCAGGACACGCCACCTTTTACTCTTCGGGGCCCATGGCCCATTGCATGTGGTGGGATACATGGCAGCTTTGGAGCCCTCCTCGGTGGGAGCAAGGGCCCGGAGCTAGAGGACGTGTGGTAGCTCCAGAGCCCTCCTCGGTGCGAGCAAGAGACCGGAGCTCGAGGACGCGTGGCAACTCCGGAGCTCTCCTCGGTGGGAGCAAGGGCACGGAGCCAGAGGACGTGTGGCAGCCCCGGAGTCCATATCAATGGGGAGGCTAGGTCCGGAGCTTCTTCTAGCTTGTATGTGGGGGTACCCGGTCTGCAGGGTACCGAAAGTGGCCCCCGAGCCCACCTCAGGAGAGGAGAGAATCCCGCAGGTGGGGCCTTCATATTGTCTTGTAAAAGTGACGCTAGCAGGCCCCCTGGGGGGCGTTGGAGCTCGAAGAAATGACACCGCCGACCCCCTTTGGGGCGCCAGAGCGAAGAAGTGACACTGGCTGCCCCCTTGGGGGGCGTCGGAGCTTGGAAAAGTGACGCCGATGTCCCTCCAGTGCGATAGTATCCAAGTTATGGTTATTGCCTTGCTCAGGAGTATGAGTTGTCTGGCGCTCCAGTACTTAGCCGCAACGCTGAGGAGGTAGAGTGTACACGTTTAGGGTGCAGGACCAGACTAAGAAGGTTGCACACTCCAGACCTTCCACTAGCATTAGCAGAAGTACGAGTCGACCATCCTCCAATACTCAGCCATTGCGATAGGGAGGCAAAGTATACACGCTTAGGGTGTAGGACCAGGCTAAGCAGGCTGTACACTCTGGACCTCCCGCTGGCGTTAGCCTTTCAAGGGAGGGACCGTTCAACGCCACGAGACCCCGAGCAAGAAAATAACCAAAAGACTGCGGATTCCTCGGCTCCCGCCTCGTTCAGGGTGTATGCCGTATGGCCCCCCAATATTTAGTCGTAGCGCTGAGGAAGCAGAGTGCACACGCTTTGTGTACGAAACCAGGCTAAGCAGACTGCACACCCTGGACCTCCCGTTTGGCGTAGGCCTTTCATGGGGGGACCGTCTGGCACCACAGGACCGCAAACAAGAGGACAACCGAAAAACTGGAGATATGCCACAGGTACCTTTAGTAGCCCCGCACGCTGCCCGCGCTCGAAGTAGATGACGTCGTTGTTGCTCTGATGACCGGAAACCGCTTGACGTCCTGTCCATGGGACCCTTTAGAGGCCCCTTGGTAGATGTGGCCAACTGGTTGGGCATGCCTACCACTTAGTTGCATGATGTCAACGGTGGGCACCTAGTAGAGCGTGGGAGCTTGGGTAGTTGACGCCGGCAGGCCCTCTGGGGGGCGCCATACTTTGAATTGAGATGTGTGGTTGTTGTCAAAGAGGTCTTCGGCGGCGATGGCGACATGGTAGCCACTGATCTAGGCGGAATCCACCCTCAACGTTAGGAAACGTCAACAACAGGCCCCTTGGGAGGTGCTGAAGCTAGATGCTCTGGCGGCACCCACCATCAATGTGCAGAATGTTGATGGTGGACCCCCTGAAATGTTTTGGAGGTGGACGCTCCGGCGGCGCCCACCATCAACGAGAAGAACATCGACGATGGGCCCCTTGGATGGTGCCGGAGCTGGATGCTCCAGCGGCGCCCACCATCAACGGTAAGAAACGTCGACGATGGGCCCCTAGGTGGTGCCAGAGCTAGATGCTCCAGCGGCGCCCATCATCAACGAGAAGAACGTCGATGGTGGGCCCCTTGAATCGTGCTAGAGCTGGATGCTCCAGCAGTGCCCACCATCAACAAAGAAACATCAACGGCAGGTGAAGGCACAACTTCTTGAGAGAAAAAGCCCCCTTCCTAGCGTGCCAAATGTCAAAGTGTTCTTGCAACACTTCCCCCGGACCTGCTATGCGAGCAGCCCGCGGAGGTTCTTGATTGGCAGGGCTTAGTCCTCATGTGAGGTTGTACATATGAGAGATGGTAAGACAGTGGTTTTACGTGGTTCGGGCCGCCGAAGAGTAATACCCTACTCCACGGTGTGAGTTGTATTGCCGGAGAGTGTGCTCTCCTGGGTGTGAATGCGCGTGTTGAGTGTGTATGAAGTTGACGTCCCTTGTAACAGTGGCGGTTCACTCTTTTTATAGACAAGGCCGGACGCCTTACAAGTGGGGTCTGGGGTCCGGCAGATGGCCCCGTGATGATCTTATCCTAAAGATCTAAGGATTCTCCGCTACGCTCGGCTTGGAGACTCATCGTCTTGTAATCTCAGACGCTAGTGGCCCATTCATAGTTGCTAATGGTGGCAGGGGATGTCTCGTCTGTCTGTCTTGATGTTCATGTTCTAAAAAAATCAGGCTTTCCTTGTTGTCGCCGTAAGCTACCCACTTGGCAGTGTGGGTTAGCCCTGTGATGCCTTCACTGCGATGTGACTGGACGCAACGATACCTGATAGGGGCGTGCACCACACCTGTACGCTTGGAGAAGGTGCGTGCCTTCAATGCGCAACTGGACATGACACACCGTCTTTTACTCTTCGGGGCCCATGGCCCATTGCATGTGGTGGGAATCATGGCAGCTTTGGATCCCTCCTCGGTGGGAGCAAGGGCCCAGAGCCGGAGGATGCGTGGCAGCTCTGGAGCCCTCCTCAGTGGGAGCAAGAGCCCGGACCCGGAGGACGCGTGGCAGCTCTGGAGCTCTCCTCGGTGGGAGCAAGGGCACGGAGCCAGAGGGCGCGTGGCAGCCCCGGAGTCCGTCTTAATGGGGAGGCCGGGTCCGGTGCTTCTTCTAGCTTGTATGCGGGGGTACCCGGTCTGCAGGGTACCGAAAGTGGCCCCCGGGCTCACCTCAGGAGAGGTGAGGATCCCGCAGGTGGGGCCTTCATATTGTCTTGTAAAAGTGACACCGGCGGGCCCCCTGGGGGCATCGAAGCTCGGAGAAATGATGTCGCCGACCCCCTTTGGGGCATCAAAGCTCGAAGAAGTGACACTGGCGGCCCCCTTGGGGAGCGCCGGAGCTCGAAAAAGTGACGCCGACAGCCCTCTAGTGTGATAGTATCCAAGTTATGGTTATTGCCTTGCTCAGGGGTATGAGTTGTCTAGCTCTCCAGTACTTAGCCGCAACGCTGAGGACGTAGAGTGTACAGATTTAGGGTGCAGGACAAGACTAAGCAGGTTGCACACTCCAGACCTTCCGCTAGCATTAGCAGAAGTACGAGCCGACCAACCTCCAATACTCAGCCGCTACGCTAGGGAGGCAAAGTGTCGGTACCCTAAAAACCGTACACCCTTTGAGGTTACAAAGATCTCAAGAGAAAGCCATCTACTTGGTTTGAAGACCCTCGGAGGCCCACTTGTCAGACATGACCAGACCCACTTCTCCAACATGGTTAATCCCTGGGTCGCCACGTTTACAACCAAACCGGAGCTACCATCCACAAGGGGGAAGCTCTGGGCCACGTACCGAAACGGCACCTCCGGACTTAACCCCAGACTGAGAGAAGCTCCGGACCTGACACGTGTTTGATGGCCCCGGAGCTACCTGCTTCCCACAGCAAGCTCTAGAGCTGCCACGTGTCAAATCGTCGGACCTTTCAGCTTCTAACCTCCGGAAGACCTTGTAACGGCTCCGGATCTTCAAAGGAGAGCCAGGGACTTCAAGACCCGATTAAGTGTCATTAATGCCATATTAGTGACACTTAAACGGACGATCTTAACACCAGTAACGGTGCTGTCAAAGCATGTTACAGGGTTATTAAGAGCAATTAATCGTGTATCAATACTAGTAACCGCTGGGGCCACATGTCGGGCCAGGCTGAATTGTAACGACGTGCCCTTGTACTATAAAAGGACATGCCGACATACACTGAGGGACGTTCACGGGCGATCATACGCACCCCATACACTCGTGATAAGCTCTTACTGCTAATACAACACCAACACACCCGTGGAGTAGGGTATTACGCTCAGGCGGCCCGAACCATGTAAATTCCCGTGTCTCCTGTGTCAAACTCCAATTCACCTTCTTGAATCTCCGCGCGCCCACACCGAACTTCAAACTCCCCAATCACTTTAGCAGTGTAGGGAGATCTGCCGGTTCTCAACCGCCGACAACTTCCAAGCTCACAAAGTCTCGGTGGTGACCTCCTACCCACTTCGAGCAATCCTGCATAATCCCAATTCAACTGGGAATATTGCAAAGTGGGCAGCGGAATTGGCTGAATTTGATCTTGAATTTATTTCAAGACAAGCAGTCAAGAGTCAAGCTTTGGCAGATTTTGTGGCGGAATGGACTCCCTCTGCATCAAACCCTGGGGGCCCCAGTGAACAGAAGACGGAGCATCAAGCTCCAACTTTCACCGAGCCTCACTGGACCCTCTACTTCGACGGCTCCATGCAGAAGCAGGGGGCCGAAGCTGGAATCCTTCTCCTTGCACCGACTGGGGAGAAGGTGAAATACATGGTACACCTTGACTTCAAGGCAACCAACAACATGGCGGAGTATGAAGCACTCATCTACGAACTGAAGGTGGCACTGTCATATGGTGTCAAGCAACTGCTGGTCAAAGGAGATTCACAGCTCATCATCAAGCAGGTGAAGGGTGAATGCTCCTGCAACAATCTCCAGCTAGCTGCTTACCTCCTAGAAGTCCAGAGGCTTCTGAAGGACTTTGAAGTCCTAGACCTCCACCATGTTCAGCATGCCCACAATGTTGAAGCCGACGAACTCTCGACGAAAGCGTCAACCGGAGCTCCGGCTCCTGATGGAACTTTTGTCCGGAGATTGTCAAAGCCAACAGCTCAGCTTGCCGAACTGAGCGAAGGGGGCGAGATCAGCATCCCGAAGCTGACGGTCCCGATGGCCCTGTTACCATGGCAGCCATCAAGGGTCGTAGGTGCTGCCGGAAGCTCCGAGCAACCTAGCACGCAAGACTCAAATGCTCAAGTCAGTTCCGATGCATGGATCTCGGAGATCCGAAACTACTTGAAAGACAACATCCTTCCTAACGATGATGTATCCGCTGACCGGGTAGTCAGATTGGCTAAAAGATACACGCTGGTAGAAGGGGATCTCTACCGGCGCGGTGCCAACGGCACCCTAATGCAGTGCATCACAAGGGAAGAAGGCTGCGAACTTCTCGCAGAAATCCATGGAGGCGAGTGTGGGAACCACGCATCTTCCCACACGCTGGTCGGAAAAGCCTTTCGGCATGGCTTCTACTGGCCTACAGCGCTCCAGGATGCCACTGAGCTGGTGAAGAAATGCGAAGCATGCCAATTTCATGCAAAGCAAATTCATACACCGGCTCAGCCCTTACAAATGATACCTCCTACATGGCCCTTCGCTATGTGGGGGATGGATATCTTGGGACCCTTCCCAAGAGCCGTCGGAGGTTACAAGTTCCTGTACGTCGCCATTGACAAGTTCACCAAATGGCCGGAAGAAACTCCAGTTGTGACGATCAACAAGCAATCTGCTATCAACTTTCTGCAATCCATTGTAAGCAGATTTGGAGTCCCAAACAAAATCATCACTGATAATGGGACTCAATTCACAAGCTCCGCATTCCAAGGATATTGCGAAGACCTCGGCATACAAGTTTGCTACGCCTCCGTAGCTCATCCAGCCAGCAATGGCCAAGCCGAGAGAGCAAATGCTGAAATCCTTAAAGGACTCAAAACGCGCACCTATGAGCGCTTGAAAAAACACAGAGCCAACTGGATCGAAGAGCTTCCGCCCACTCTATGGGCCAACAGGACTTCTCCAAACTGGTCAACCGGAGAAACACCCTTCTTTCTGGTGTACGGAGCTGAAGCAATCCTTCCTCCAGAAATCACCTTGAGTTCGCTCCGGGTCCAGACCTTCGACGAAGCCGCGCAGGACCATCTCCGGCGTGAAGACCTAGACCTCCTCGAGGAGGGAAGGTGCCAAGCAGCTGTTCGGAATGCCCGATACCGCCAAGCTCTACGGCGTTATCACCAGCGGCATGTACACAACCGACAGCTCGAGGAAGGCGATCTGGTGCTACGGAGAATACTATCCAGAGAAGGGTTAAACAAACTCTCCCCCGGCTGGGAGGGGCCCTTCCGAGTGAAAAAAGTAGCCCGTCCCGGAAGCGTTCACTTGGCTACCGAGGATGGGACACCTCTCCCAAATCCTTGAAACATCGAGCACCTCCGTAAGTTCTACACTTAATACCACGGAGGTGGGTCTTAAGTAACTTGGAGTGTATGTTATAGAGTCATTGTATAGAGTCGGGTAGTTCCTCCGGGAGAACAACCGGACCTTCCCCGAAAGGTCCGCAAAGTTCATGCAGCACTTGTCACAGTCTCCGGACTAAAAGTGTGGCTAACTACCTTGGGTCAAACGAGAAACCAAACACACTTAGCCTGGTTCCGTACCCTAAGAGTGTACTTGTTTCCCCTGTACCCCGGACCTATAATGAAAGACATCTTCATGTGAAATAGACTCCACGTGCATTTATTTTGTACAGGCTCAACATTTTTATTTTTCTCTTTCTTGTCTATAACAAAGACGTGCAATTCTTAAGAAATTTTAGTTCGACCGGTTTATATACGATTCGAGTTGTATTGTCAGTTCTTTTGGATTCAAATATCGCTCATGGCCAACTCGCCTGAAAGCCGCCAAGACAATCTAGGGCCGGAGTGTGCTATCGACTTAGCCTGGTCTAGCACCCTAAGTACGCCACTCTACCTACACCCCGGCAGGCCGAAGTAAGGCGGGTCCATGAACAGTTGAATCTAAGAGAAAAGGCAACACATCCGGTTGTATTTAAAATCGCGTTCAACTTAAAGTTTTCTTGAGAATCGTAAGCCGCGACGAAATTATAGACATGGAATGAATTTTACTATTTTTCTTGACTTAAGTGTGCAGGAAAAATAAAGTCTACGTTGATGGAGAAAAGCCGGAGCTAACTAAGCTCCGACTCCCCCAAGGGGGCCAGCCGTCGATGCTGAGTATAAGATGGTAAGAGGACCCTGTAAATGGAGTTTGCTGCCAACAAACCAAGTATTGGCAAAGGTCACTACCGGAGCTACTCAGCTCCGACACCCCGGAGGACTAACTATCGACGCTTTACGTGTTGATAGAAGCTATTGCCGGAGCTACCAAGCTCCAGCGATGGACAATGCCGGAGCTTATAAGCTCTGACAACCTCAGGGGACCTTCACTATCGAAGACTTCGGACCTAAATCCTACAAGTTCGGAGCAAATTTGTCTTCAAAGAAACACAGTATCCTTTTGGTACATGTTCACAATCAAATTGTGTACATCTACCAGGGGGCCAAGTGAAGATAAAGATGTTGAAGACAAAAAGTGAAATTCGCAAAATTTTGGGGATTTCATTCATCTGGAGATAGGAGATTACATCTGAAGACAAGGGATTACAAAATTGAGGAAGAAGAAGAGAAAATACAAGTGAGAGCTAAAGAGATGGTCCAAGACCCTGTGGAAGAACTCAGCGACCTTCTGGGCGACCTCCGATACGCTGGCTCGGGTAGCTTCGTCTTCTCCTTCGACGGGGCCTTCAAGCAACGGGTCCAGAGGAAATTGGGAGTTTCGGCTGGTGTAGCACGTCAGCACATACTCTGTGACGTTCCTCGCCAGGGATTGCCCCTCAACCTCCAGTTGGTCCGCGATGACATCGCCCACCTTGGGGAGCTTGCTACCTGCTGCGCCCAACGCCTGCAGCGCAAGGTCCGGCTCCGGCTCCGGATCATCCGGGCGCACGGGGCTGAAACCCATCGGCGTCAGCGCGTCATTGGCCTTGCCCAGGAACTCCCAAATATGTAGGGAGTCCGCCGTCCTTAAGCTCTTCATCTCTTCCAGGGATCTCTTGGCCGCCGTCAGTTCGGAATTCTCACGGGCGAGGCGCTCAACTTCTTTGGCATTTTGCTGAATCTTTGCAGCAACCCGCCTCTCAAGTCTTCCGAGCTCCTCCTCCCGGAGGTGGATCTTGTTCCGGCGATCGACCAGGTTCTTCTCCCTAGCCTCCACTTTTTTCTCCCGGGCAACAAGGGCACACTCGTATTCGTAGAGTTCCTGCCCTCGTACCCAGGTCTTCTCCTCCTCCTCTTGGCAACGCTCTTCCAACTTCTTAGTGCACTCCTCGAGGCCCTTGTACGCCAGAGCTATCTTCTCGGCAAGCTCCTCTTCCCTCCTCAGGACATCATCCCGCAGCTCAAGGAGTTTCTGCTCTTCATTCTCGAGCCGTCTCTCCCTATCTTCAAGTGCCTCTCGGCGCTTGATGAGTGCGGTGTTAATGGCCTCAAGCTGTTCGTGCCGAGCATCGGCCGCGTTATTGGCAGCTTTGGCCTGATCATAGATATCCCGAGATTGAGCGTCGAGGGCATGAGTCATGCTCTCCCTGTCATCCAGCAGCTTGCCCCAGTACTCCAGGCGGATCTTCTCCCGCTTGATCCACTCCTTGTCATCCACTAGCCTCGACTGCGCCAGCTTGGTGTCAAAGTGGAGTCGGTTACGCCACCGCCTAAGGGTTTGGCGCTCCTCTCCAAGAGCCTTGCTGTCGTGGAAGAAGGCCAGTTGGACTTGACGCAGACTGGAGCAGGCGTTGTCGATAGACATCGACAGCGGGATGGGCTCTGGACCTGCTGGGGTCTCCTCCGCTGGTTCCAGCGGGTCTTCACATACAAAAATTGGGTCCCACTCTACGAGAGCGGAACCCTAAGCTTCCAAGGCACTAGGGCCGTCCTCAGGGATGGCCTCAGTCGCCATCGAAGAAGGCCTCGCCGCCAAGTCTTCGTTCACCTCCTCGGGCAGGGGGCCAGCGACTTCGCTTGGGCACTCCGGCTCGGCCGCAGGTACCTCCGACGTCGTCGCTTCCGGAGCAGGAGCTGCTACTGGCTCCGGCCGGGACACCTCTTCCGAGGGAGGCTCGAGCTCCATCGCCTCTTCAACCACCGGCTCTATAACCGGCGCTCCAACAATAACCGACTCAGCGGCCGGTGCTTCGGAGGTAGCCAGCTCAACTGCCGGAGCTACCTCGACTTCCGGCTCGCATGCCGGGGCTTCAGACACCTCCGGCTCAACCGCCGGGGCTTCAGCAATTTCTGGCTCCGAGGCCGGAACTACTACTTCCTTCGGCTCAACAGCCGAAGCTTCCATCACTGCAGCACCAGGACCCGGAGCTTCAACCTCCGAGACAGGTGCCGCTGGCGTGTCTTCACTCCCGTGGTCCGGCGCTACCACGGGAACTTCTGGGGACGAGTCGAGGTCCATGACCATGACAGCTGGCGCCGGAGCTGTCGCAACCTCAGCCACCACCTGGGGCAGCACCGGGACAGGAGCAGAAGCTCCCACGGCCTCAGACATCGTGGCTGAGGGTGGGGCTTCACTCCCCTTCTTGGGGACGCTGCAGATGATGGACGAAGAAAATCAACAAACAATCGCTACAATTAAAAAGTTAACCAAGATAAAGATTAAAAATTACCTTGGAAGGCTTCTTCAACAGCTTGCGCGGAACCTTTTTCCTGGATGTTTCAGGCTGGCCACGGTCGGCGTAGAAGCTCCAGAAGGCCCCCCGGAACTTGTCGCAGCTACGGGCGTTTCCCGGGTCGAGGCTCTCCTCGATCGGGAGGAACCCCTGGACCTGGAGGCTCCCACCGTCCCAGGTGCCGGAGTCGTGCGCCCGGAGCTAGCACCCCAGGAGGGTTCCACCACGGGGACAGACGCGCTCCGGGAGGATCCCACTGCAAGAACGGTATCGTCCCGGAAGGACCCCACTACGGGGACAGTCGCCACGGTGGCAGAAGATCTTCCCCTCTGGGGAGAAGGAACCGAGGCGGGAGTAGCAGGCCTGACGGACCTTCCGTCAGCGTGTCGCAGCTTCCTCTTCCGGCTCTCCGGCTCATCCGCCAGCTCCTTGCCCATGCCGACGACCTCGACCCTCGGCTGTGGGGCAGGGACGGAACCATCTTCGGGCATTCCGGGGATCGCCACCCGGGTGGTTGATCTTCTCTCGACGACACTAAGGTCGTCAAGTGCGGGCATCGTCCGCCGGAGCTCCCTGCTGAACTCCACTTCCACGTTTAGAGGGAGAAAGGCCGACGGTGGAGTCAAGTCATCACCATCGACGTCGATGCCATGCTGGAATTTCTTGAGGTGGAACTCCAAGGTCTTCCCCACCATGTTGGACTTCAACCCGGTCTCAACCCGGTCCTCGTCCACCACGCTGTTGAGGGCCCAAGCGAGCTTCTCCCTCCTCTTCAGCGGTGCCCACCTGTTGGCCAGGAAATTGGAGAATACCGCCTGAGGAGTCAATCCTCCCTCCACGCATTGGCGAATCCTGGTCAAGGCGGGGTTGAAAGCTTCCGCCAGCACCAGAACCGCACTCCAGACCGTCGTGTCGATGCCGGGCAGGCCTTTGGGCAGCTCCAACCGCTCATGCTCCTCCACCCTGACGACTATCCAATCTTTCTTCCAGTCATCCCACTTCCCGGAAGGGAACGACCGGAGGTACTTGAATGGGCACTTCTTGCGCTTCACAAAGTAGTAGAAGCCAAGGTACTCATTGCTCCGGCCGGTGGTGTGGACGGTGAAGAAGGTCCGGAAGAGTTCGATGCAGGGGGGATGCCCACCCACATCTCGCAGAAGTGGACAAAGATGGACACGAGGAGAATGGAGTGAGGGCCAAGGTGGTATAGCTGCAGACCATAGAAGTCTAGCAGCATCAAGAAGAAGGAAGAAAAAGGTGGGATCAACCCCACCATGGTGTACGAAGAAAAGTACACCATTTCGCCAGCGTGCTCCTTCTCGAAGGGGAGCTCTCCGCCGGCACGGACCAAGCGGTTGAAGAAGTCCGAGGACCACCCCATGAGGGCCCGGACCTTCTTCAAATCGCTGTCGGACTTCAGGCGACTCTCGCGCAGACCCAACTCCATCGTAGCACAGCTAGGCAAGAGAAGAAGAGCTAAGCACGAGTTGGGAGTTTGAGCACAAGATCAGATGAGAGGCGTAAAGAACTCCCGATGGTGCGCACTTTCCTTCTTAAGTAAGCCCTCGCAACGCTTGGATGGAAACCGCGGGGAAGTCGAAGATACCATTCAAGAATTCAACCCAGCCGATGACAAGAGGGCCCGGGACCACCCCGACGATCAAGTCGAGGCTCTTACCCAGGCGAACGGTTGTCATCACTCGGCGGGAAACCCAAAGGCGGTGGCCTAACAGGGCGCGCGGAACCGATACGGTTTTCGTATCGGGAACCGAGGACCTTCAATTGTGTGAGATCTGCACGTCAAAGATCTCATCTGCCGCTTTAGGTGCGCCACGCGGCGGGATCTAACTGTAAATCCCTGCCAACGGCACCTCCGAAGACCCTTGAAGACTCAGTTCAAGAGTCGCAAGGATGGACCCACCTCCGACGGAATGACTTCACCCCAGTGATCTTCCTCGGAGGTAGGTCCAGGGGGCCACTGTCGGTACCCTAAAAACCGTACACCCCTTGAGGTTACAAAGATCTCAAGAGAAAGCCATCTACTTGGTTTGAAGACCCTCAGAGGCCCACTTGTCAGACATGACCAGACCCGCTTCTCCAACATGGTTAATCCCTGGGTCGCCACGTGTACAACCAAACCGGAGCAACCGTCCACAAGGGGGAAGCTCCAGGCCACGTACCAAAACGGCACCTCCGGACTTAACCCCAGACCGAGAGAAGCCCCGGACCTGACACATGTCTGATGGCCCCGGAGCTACCTGCTTCCCACAGCAAGCTCCAGAGCTGCCACGTGTCAAATCGTCAGACCTTTCAGCTTCTAACCTCCGGAAGACCTTGTAACGGCTCCGGATCTTCAAAGGAGAGCCAGGGACTTCAAGACCCGATTAAGTGTCATTAATGCCATATTAATGACACTTAAACGGACGATCTTAACACCAGTAACGGTGCTGTCAAAGCCCGTTACAGGGTTATTAAGAGCAATTAATCGTGTATCAATACTAGTAACCGCCGGGGCCACATGTCGGGCCAGGCTGAATTGTAACGGCCTGCCCTTGTACTATAAAAGGACAGGCCGACATACACTGAGGGACGTTCACGGGCGATCATACGCACCTCATACACTCGTGATAAGCTCTTACTACTAATACAACACCAACACACCCGTGGAGTAGGGTATTACGCTCAGGCGGCCCGAACCACGTAAATTCCCGTGTCTCCTATGTCAAACTCCAATTCACCTTCTTGAATCTCCGCGCGCCCACACCGAACTTCAAACTCCCCAATCACTTTAGCAGTGTAGGGAGATCTACCGCTTCTCAACCGCCGACACAAAGTATACAAGCTTAGGGTGTAGGACCAGGCTAAGCAGGCTGTACACTCTGGACCTCCCGCTGGCGTTAGCCTTTCAAGGGAGGGACCGTTCAACGCCATGACACCCCGAGCAAGAAAATAACCAAAAGACTCTGGATTCCTAGGCTCCCACCTTGTTCAAGGTGTATGCCGTATGGCCCCCCCAGAATTTAGTCGTAGCGCTGGGGAAGCAGAGTGCACACGCATAGGGTACGGAAACAGGCTAAGAAGATTGCACAGCCTGGACCTCCCGTCCGGCGTAGGCCTTTCATTGGGGGACCGTCTGGTACCACAGGACCGCAAACAAGAGGACAACCAAAGAACCAGAGATACGCCACAGGTACATTTAGTAGACCCGCACGCTGCACGCGCTCGAAGCAGACAACATCGTTGTTGCTGTGACGACCGGAAACCGCTTGACGTCCTGTCCATGGGACCCCTTAGAGGCCCCCTGGTAGGTGTGGCCAACTGGTTGGGCATGCCTACCACTTAGTTGCATGATGTCAACGGTGGGCACCCAGTAGAGCACGGGAGCTTGGGTAGTTGACGTCGGCAGGCCCTCTTGGGGGTGCTAGACTTTGAATTGAGATGTGTGGTCATTATCGAAGAGGTCTTCGGCGGCGATGGCGACAAGGTAGCCGCTGAGCTAGGCGGCATCCACCCTCAACGTTAGGAAACGTCAACGGCGGGCCCCTTGGGAGGTGCTGAAGCTAGATGCTATGGCGGTACCCACCATCAATGTGAAAATGTTGACAGTGGGCCCCGTGAAAGGTTGTGGAGCTGGATGCTCCGGCGGCACCCACTATCAACGAGAAGAACGTTAATGACGGGCCTCTTGGATGGTGCCGGAGCTGGATGCTCCAGCGGCGCCCACCATGAACACTAAGAAACGTCGACGATGGGCCCCCTGGGTGGTGCGAGAGCTAGATGCTCCAGCGGCACCCATCATCAATGAGAAGAACGTCGATGGTGGGCCCTCTGAATGGTGCTAGAGCTGGATGCTCTAGTAGTGCCCACCATCAACGCGAAGAAACATCGACAGCGGGTGAAGGCACAACTTCTTGAGATAAAAAAGCCCCCTTCATGGCGTGGCAAATGTCGAAGTGTTCTTACAACACTTCCCCTGGACCTGCTATGTGAGCAGCTCGCAGAGGTTCTTGATCGGCAGGGCTTAGTCCTCAGGTGAGGTTGCACATATGAGAGATGGTGAGACAGTGGTTTTACGTGGTTGGGGCCGTCGGAGCATAATACCCTACTCCACGGTGTGAGTTAAATTGCCGAAGAGTGTGCTCTCCTGGGTGTGAATGCGTGTGTTGAGTGTGTATGAAGTTGACGTCCCTTGTAACGGTGGAGGCCCGATCTTTTTATAGACAAGGCCGGTCACCTTACAAGTGGGGTCTGGGGCTCGACAAATGGCCCCGTGCCAATCCTATCCTAAAGATCTAAGGCTTCTCCGTTATGCTGTCTCTGACCTCGGCTTGGAGACTCGTCGTCTTGTCAGCTCAGACGCTAGTGGCCTATGCGTAGTCGCTGATGGTGGCAAGCGATGTCCCATCCGTCTGTCTTGTCGTCGTAAGCTACCCACTTGGCAGTGTGTGGTAGCCCTGCGATGCATTCACTACGATGTGATTGGATGCAACGGTACCTGAGAGGGGCGTGCGCCGCACCTCTACGCGTGGGGAAGGCGCATGCCTTCAATGCGTGACTGGACAGGACACACCACCCTTTACTCTTCGGGGGCCCATGGCCCATTGCATGTGGTGGGACACATGGCAGCTCCGAAGCCCTCCTCAGTGGGAGCAAGGGCCCAGAGCCGGAGGACGCGTGGCAGCTCTGGAGCCCTCCTTGGTTGCAGCAAGAGCCCGAAGCCGAAGGACGCGTACCAGCTCCGGGGCCCTCCTCGGCGGGAGCAAGGGTCCGAAGCCGGAGGACGCGTGGTAGCCTTGGAGTCCGCTTCAGCGGGGAGGCTGGGTCCATAGCTTCTTCTAGCTTGTACGCGGGGGTACCCGGTCTGCAATGAACCAACAGTGGCCCTCGACCCCACCTTGGGTGAGGTGAGGATCCCGTAGGTGGGGCCATCATCTAGTCTTGTAAAAGTGATTCCAGGAGCCCCCTAGAGGGCACCAGAGCTCGGAGAAGTGATGCCGACGACCCCCTTTGGGGGCGCCGGAGCTCGAAGAAGTGACGCTGGAGGCCCCCATGGGGTGCACCAGAGCTCGGAAAAGTTACGCGGACGGCCCCCTTGGGGGGGGGGGGTAAGAGCTCGGAGAAGTGTTGGCAGAGCCGGCGGCCCACGGAGGCACCGGAGCTTGGAGAAGTGACGTTGGTGGCCCAATTGGGGGGCGCTAGAGCTCGGAGAAGTGATGTCGGTGGCCCCCTTGGGATGCGCCGAACCTCGAAGAAGCATCGACAACACCTACCATGGACGTGTAGAACGTCGACGGCGGGCTCCATGTATGTCCTGCACACACGATAGACAAAAAGTAATTCCGCTTGCCGGTCACCACTTACCTGATCTCTAGTTTCGTTATGGCTTACGGCCCTTAGATAAGATATGAGACATGGGTAATTCGGTGCAACAGTATTCAGGGTATCGTCGGCATGAGCCGTCTGCCCTCCTATACTCAGCTGTTAGCACATAGAGGCAAGGTGCGCAGGCTTACGGTATGGAACCAGGCTAAGCAGGCTGCACACCCCAGACCTCCCGCTCAGTGTTAGCCTTTCCAGAGTGAGAACCATTCAGCGCTTTAGACCCCAAACAAGAAAATGAACGTCAGACTCCAAACACATTGCAGGTACCTCATGCAGGACTGCCTTTAAAATAATAGCATAACTCTGACTAGGACAAGACAGGGAAAGAGTGACCGTGCATACGACAGGCAATATGCGAAAATGAGCATTACTTCATGAACATAAAATTAATGTGTATTCAAATGAACATGGAAATACAGTGCGACAATATCAAGGTTATTGTTATTGCCTTGCTCAGGAGTATGGGTTGTCTGACCCTCCAATACTTAGCCGCAGCACTGAGGAGGCAAAGTGTACACGTTTAGGGTGCAGGACCAGGCTAAGAGGCTGCACACTATAGACCTCCCGCTGGCATTAGTAGAAGTACGAGCCGACCAGCCTCCAATACTCAACTGCTGCGCTGGAGAGGCAAAGTGTACACGCTTAGGGTGCACGACCAGGCTAAGCAGGCTATACACTCTGGACATCCCGCTGGCGTTAGCCTTTCAGGGGAGGGACCGTTCAACGCCACGAGACCCCGAGCAAGATAATAACAAAAAGACCCCGTATTCCTCGACTCCCGCCTTGTTTAGGGTTTATGCCATCTGGCCCCCAACATTTAGTCGTAGCACTGGGGAAGCAGAGTGCACACGCTTAGGGTACGGAACCAGGCTAAGCAGGCTGCACACCCTGGACCTCCCGTTGGGCATATGCCTTTCATGGGGGGATTGTTGGGCACCACAGGACCGCTAACAAGGGGACAACCGAAAAACCACGGATACACCATAGGTACCTTTAGTAGACCCACACGCTACCCGTGCTCGAAGCAGACAACGTCGTTGTTGCTGTGACGACCGGAAGCCACTTGTCGTTCTGCCCATGGGACCCCTTAGAGGCCCCCTGGTAGGTGTGGCCAACTAGTTGGGCATGCCTACCAGTTAGTCGTAGGATGTCAATGGTGGGCCCCCAGCAGAGCGCGGGAACTTGGGTAGTTGATGCTGGCGGGCCCCCTGGGGGCGCAATACTTTGAATTGAGATGCATGGTCGTCATCAAAGAGGTCTTTGGCGGCGATGGTGACAAGGCAGCCGCCGAGCTAGGCGGCGCGCACCCTCAACATTAGGAAACGTCAACGACGGGCTCCCTGGGAGGTGCCAGAGCTAGATGCTCCGGCGGCACCCACCATCAACGTGTGGAATGTCAATGGCGGCCCCCCTGAAAGGTGCCATAGCTGGATGTTCCGACAACACCCACCATCAATGAGAAGAACGTCGACGGCGGGCCCCCTAGGTGGTGCATGAGTTGGATGCTCCAACAGTGCCCACCATCAACGCTAAGATACGTCGACGGTTGGCCCCCAGAGTGGTGTTGTAGCTGGATGCTCCAGTGGCGCCCATCATCAAGGAGAAGAACGTCGACGGCGGGCCCCCTGGGTGGTGCCAGAGCTGGATGCTCCAGTGGTGCCCACCATCAACGCTAAGAAACATCGACGGCGGGTGAAGGCGCAACTTCTTGAGAGAAAAATTCCCCTTCTCGGTGTGCCAAATGTCGAAGTGTTCTTGCGACACTTCCCCCGGACCTGCTATGCGAGCAACTCACGGAGGTTCTTGATCGGTCGGGCTTAGTCCTCAGGTGAGGTTGCGCGTATGAGAGATGGTGAGATGGTGGTTTTACGTGGTTCACGCCGCCATAGCGTAATACCCTACTCCACAGTGTGAGTTGTATTGCCGAAGAGTGTGCTCTCCTAGTTGTGAATGCGTGTGTTGAGTGTGTATGAAGTTGACATCCCTTGTAATGGTGGTGGTCCGATCCTTTTATAGACAAGGTCGGACGCCTTACGAGTGGAGTCCGAGGCCTGACAGATGGCCCCATGGCGATCTTATCTTAAAGATCTAAGGCTTCTCTGCTACGCTGTCTTTGACCTCCTCTTGGAGACTCGTCGTCTTGTCGCCTCAGACGCTAGTGGCCCATGTGTAGTCGCTGATGGTGGCAGAGGATGTTCCGTCTGTCTGTCTTGTCGTCGTAAGCTACCCACTTGGCAGTGTGGGGTAGCCCTGCGGCGCCTTCACTGCGATGTAACTGGACGTAGCGGTACCTAACAGCGACGTGTGCCGCACCTGTGCGCCTGGGAAGGCGCGTGCCTTCAATGCGCGACTGGACAGGACACACCGCCCTTTACTCTTCAGAGCCCACAGCCATTGCAGGTCGTGGGACACATGGCAGCTCTGTAGCCCTCCTTGATGGGAGCAATGGCCCAGAGTCAGAGGAGCGTGGCAGCTCCGGGACCCTCCTTGGTTGGAGCAAGGGCCCGAAGCCGGAGGACACGTGGCAGCTCCAAAGCCCTCCTCGGTGGGAGCAAGGGCCCGGAGCCGGATGACGCATGTCAGCCCCGGAGTCCGCCTCAACGGGGAGGCCGGGTATGGAGCTTCTTCTTGCTTGTACGCGAGGATACCCGGTCTGCAGAGTACCGATAGGAGCCTTACAATATATATTATTTGTAAGTTTCATTGTAAAATATATGTCATCATCCACATGTATGAATGTCCAAATCATAAGTGATCTCACCATATAAGTGATTTCAAATACAAGTCAATATAATTTGAATATCTCAAACCTATGATCTAGATTGCATCATTGCAGTTGCAAGACATCATGGAACCAATCCGTACTTATGTGCTTTGTTCAAAGTGGTCAAGGCCTCAGATGTATTTGAAGGTGGTGCATGTCTTGTATACCCGTGAGATATTGTAGGCGTATGCTCTAGATCTAGATCACATCCCCAAAAATGCATGCATGATTTTCACATATCAAGGTATGAGGATACATTATCGCAGACACATTCATCTTTTGTTTGGACATTGGATAACATCTTAAAAAAATTCTCCACTTCATCTTTCATACACCGAAGGTGCACTCAATGGCACTGTGAATACTCGAGTGTAAAAAATTAAATGTTTCTTGTTCGCCACTAGGAGCAGCATCCCTTCTTGAATCAGGAACATGATACCTCTATCCCTCGTAGGGTACCATGTTTTCTGACTTATTTGGATAATCCAAGTCGACCATTTAATATTTTCCTATATAGATGAGAATATGTACCATGTAGTGAAAACGGAAATGATGGAGTATCATGTTCAATATCATGGAAGAGCACATTTGTGTCATGCATGGAGCTCAGATTTCGAACAAGTGCATTTATGAAGCACATATCAAAATCAACCATCGACATCACATTTTGAGTTGGAGTTTCAGACGTGTCAATGTATCTCACATAATCTCATGCAAGTGATACTGCATCAACATGAGTGCTATCAATAACTCCAATACAATCTTTAAATGCGACCATATATTGAAGTCTCTGATGTACTTGTATGGTTCAAAAATTGGTGGAGCAAGTCTCCCAAAATCTTCTAATCTTCTGTCTATTTTGATGGAATAAAAAAGGAAAATCTAATAATATACTAATCAACACATGGTGTCACCAACAAGACAAAGACGAATGAACTGTATATGTTTTTGATGGCTAAAGAAGAAACTCTACTTACAAATCCATTTTATCAATGCAAGCAATACAACAATGTGTGCCATGCGTTGAATTCTTGCAAACGGGCGGTAGAGGCAGCACTTAGAGGCAGCTGGGCGGCGGAGTCTGGTTAGCGGCAACACTTTGGCGGTATTAATAACTAGGTGGCGGAGACACTCGTGTGACGTCTGGAAGGCAGTAGCACTTGAGCGACGTAGCAGCTGGGAAACGACAACCCGCGGATTTGTGCGGCGAGATGAGCAGATAAGAGTTCGGGCGAATGGATGTAGCGGGGCGAATGACCTTGACAGGATTTGGTAGCGATGGCAAATACAGCAAATTGTAGGAACACGAAGGAGAGATACAATTGGTTGAATGTTCCAATGTGAGAAACAACATACCCGATGTTTCACGTCCATAGGACAAAACAACGAATTGATATGCTCTACAAATATTTCACAGAAAAGACAAGGGTCAAACATCTGGCATGGTTTCAACCGTTTTCTGTTGAGTAACCGTGTTAGAAAAGGAGGTAAACAGTGATTCATTTCAAAAAGTAAGGCTAAAAACATAAACCCTAATTTTGAGGGGTAAAATCACAATTGAACTTGTAACTAGAAGTATAAACACAATAATCCCAAAAACAAAAAGCACACAACTATTTGCGATCATAATATATTGACCATAACCTCTGTAAAAGAGAAAGTTGAAACTTTACTCATCATCTAAAAATTTGCAAATATGCAATGTTTCAATAGAAGAAACTAACCCCAGCCAATCAGCGTCTTCAACCGGAGTGGCCACAAAGGTGTACATGCATACTCTGTCACAAGGGATCCTGGAAACTGATGACGCATGCAGTGACGCAATTCCTACGACACGGTCTCCACTTTGCTACCACGTTCCGACTGTTGCAGTCATGGACCTTCCTACACGTGCTCACATCTGACCCGTCAAAAGAGACCGCCACATCGCAGCTGCCCAATCCGCGTAACCGACCGATAAATACTTGCTTCCTCCAATAATTTCGTGTGGCCAGCGAACCCTAGGCCGATATCCAGCCATGTTCCCTCCCCCACGCAACCTGAATTAGAAAATCGCCGCTTCCCCACACACAACCTTCTCTTCCAGATCTTGCCTAAACTCACGCCCTCTCATGCAGATCCATTGTGTTTGCGCATCGAATCTACCGCTACGATGGCGGAACGGTGAGGCTGTTTTGTTTTGATTTCTGCAAAGCAATCTGTTTGCTTCTTGTGTTCAGGTATCTGATCCACGGGGTTGTGCGGCTTGAGGCTATCCGCGGGCGAACGGATCTGTGCACGAAAGCTGCAGATCTACGCGCGCGGTCATCGGATGGCGGATCGGTTAGTTCTGCTCACTTTTCACGTGGCTTTGTTCCCCGAACAGCTCACACTCATGGCACCCGCTGATATTTCGCGTTATTGTTTTGGCATCCAGAGCTGGCGAGTCTTGGCAGTTATTGGAATGTTCCGTTCATGGCGAGGATTGAAGTTGTGATGATTTGAAGTCGTGGCCGGTCGTCGGGACATCGCCTGGTGCTTCTTCGCCTTGCGGGATGATCTCTCTGTACTGATAATTATTTGATTATACTTTGATAATTATTAGATCTAAGAGAGCCGCACTGATTTGAAGGCGACGAGGTAAGATGATGTAACAGTCGGGTCAGCATGCGTGGAGATTGGAAAAATCTGAAAAAAAATGTGACACAGGCCTTTGCATGTTGAGTGCGCTCGCATGGCAGGCCACCGGATAATAAAAAGAAGATTCTTGTGTCGGAGGGGAGGTCGCACTGGGGTTCATTTTACTTGGCCCCGGGATCCCCCTTCCTGGTGTCGTGTCCCTGTCTCCCGACTTCCTCTGTGATCCACCTACTGCTTGTCTTTGGCCGTCGCGCGATTTGGCATATTTGACACCCGGGGCAAACATCTAAGATCCTGCTCAACACCCGTAGGTACAACAAATAAATTTCAGTCCTTAAGATCTTTCTTCTACGTTGATGCCTTGCCCTATGTGATATAATAATAATACCACGTCTTATGCAATCTCTCAAGTACATGCAATTTCTCAGTAGTATTCATCTGAAAATCAAGAAATAACACAAAGCATTTGTCCAAAAGCAATTTGGGTTAGGTGCATCTGTAGTTCAGGTTTATTTCTCATTTTGAATCCTGTTGTATCAAAGCTTTAAAACAATAGAGATGTTCACATCAGAAGTTCTACGTTCTTAATTTCTATGTTACGTTGAAGCTCATTGAACTTAGTTTTGAGCCTTGAATTATGGACTTTAAACTGTTACAAATTACTTCTACACCGTGATGTGTTAAACAAGTGGAGAATCTCCGTATGACGTACGTAAAACTTAGCCTGCAATTTATTCCGACTTGTTGTACAGTTTACTGGTTTGTGCCTATTGGTACCCTATGTACCGGGTACTCCACGATACTGTAAGAAGTGCACGAGATTTCCATCTGTCAGAATTAAAGGATTCCTCAGGCCCCACATGTCACGAGGCACTGGACCCACCTTCCTCATATGGGTAGCCCCAGGACTTCCACATGTAATTTAAGACCAGAGCTAAGCTTCCTACTTAGGGAAGCTCCGGCATTGACACGTGGTTCATAACCCCGGATCTAACTCCCCGTAGAGGGAAGCTCCGGTGCCACCACGTGTATAATAGCACCGGACCCATATCCCTACAAGGAGAAGCTCCGGAGCTGCCACGTGTGGAGCCTCCGGACCTACACCACCAACAGAAACACAAGAGGATCTCCCACAATACGGATATTCAAGGGACTGTTAAAGCGGCAGTTACAAGACCTGATTAAGTGTCATTAATGCCATGTTAATGACACACAATTAGTGTACTGTTAATAGTGGTAACGCGACCATTAAGGCACGCTATCACACTATTAATCATGCTTAATACCTATAGACTGTGTATTAGGTCATTATGTCAGGGCCACATGTCGGGTCAGGTAAATGTTGTAACGGTCGGTCCTTAGACTATAAAAGGACCAACCACACGATACATAGGAGAGGATAAGCCATACACTACGCTTCCTAGTGATTCTCAATACAACAACACACACCCCGTGGTGTAGGGTATTACGCTCAGGCGGTCCGAACCACGTAAATCTCCCGTGTCACCATTTTGTTCTTGATCTCTGCGTGACCCAACCGAAACAAGAACCTCTGTGGGCTACATTTGATAGTATCAGGGGAAGTGTCGTAGCCACACTTTGACATTTTGGCGCGCCAGGGAGGGGGACTTGAGATCTCAAGATGGTGAATTCCACCGCAGGATCTTCCAACAGCAATCGCGCCGAACAACCTGCTGGAGGCAATCCCTCCAACATGCAGCAGCCAGCGGGTGCCATTGTTCCGGCAGGCACTATGGCACCACAGCCGCCATCGGTTCCGGTAAACAATGTTGGGCGATAAGATGGGGCATCTGCGTCGATCACTACATCGACAAACAACAACCCTGAGCACGCGCTCATTGTCGCGCGAGCTCTCCTACAACATCCACCACCTCCAGAGGCACCCCAGGGTGCTACAGAATAGTGGAGAGCTGATGTTGACCATCTGGTTACAGCTGCAGCCGCTGGCATCAGCAACCAAGGTCCCCCCCCCCCCCCTTCGGGGAAAGCAACAACTCAACATAGGACCTTGTCTGGAAGACTTGGTCCTCATGTGTCACAACACCGACGTCGTGCTGCTTCTCAGCAGGTGACCTCGTTGCCTTCTAGGGCATGACACACCCACACCATCACAAGGATTCCGACCCATGATCTACGATCGGAACTGGATCGCCGATACTAGCAGCAGGACGACCGCGTCCATATCGAGCGTGCTCGTGAGAGGTGAAAGGCTCGAGACAACCCTGCTCCTCAGGGAGTAGGGGGAGGCTGTTCTGCCCTGGCCATGCATTTACACATGGTCAGATGGCCACAGAAGTTCCAGCCTCATTTATCGGAGAAGTTCGACGGGACTGTCAACCCCAATGATTTTTTTCAAATTTACTCCACTGCTATACTTGTAGCGGGGGGTGATGAGGCCATGATGGCCAACTACTTCCCTGTGGCCTTAACCGGAACCGCTAGGTCTTGGTTTATGAGCCTCCCGCCTGACTCAATCATTAGTTGGGCGGAGCTATGCCAACAGTTCACTTCCAACTTCGGAAGCTCAGACACCCGACCCGGCACTAAATTGGACCTTTTTGCTGTCCAACAAAAAATAGGAGAATCACTGCGATCCTTCATCCAGTGATTCTCTTAGGTACGCAATACTATCCCATCCATCTCGAGCGCCTCTGTTATTGTTGCATTCAGACAGGACGTTCGGGACAAAAAGATGCTGGAGAAGCTGGCAATCAAGGAAGTCACTAGCATCATGGAACTTTTCATCCTAGCTGACAAATGTGCTAAAGCTGCAGAGGGCCGTGAGATGCACTCCAAGCCAGCTCTGGAGGCCAACAAGAAGCCCTCCAAAACTGAAGGCACTACCTCTGGTAGTGGCAAAAAGAAGAAGAAATCCAACGATAAGAAAAAGTCGTCGGTCAGCGCACCTACTGCTGCGGCTGCTGCAGCTCTGGGTGGCCGGGGGCCATGCCCAAAAAAACGACCTTGTCCTTCGTCAGAAGACGACAACATCTCCAAAGGGTGGTGTTCGATCCACAAGACGGACAAACATAGTCTGGAAGAATGTCAAGAGGTCCAGAACCTTGCCGATCGCTATAACAAGTGCCAGGAAGAAGCTCCTTTCTGCCAGCAGGAAGGAAAACAAAAAGTCGACGAAGCTCCAGCTGAGGAGGAGCTAGGTTTTTAGGATCCGAAGAAGATCCTGAAAGCTGTCTACAACACCGTCGACGATGACTCCGACGCCTCTGACAACGAGCGTCCGAAGACCCTGAACACCATTTATGGTGCTTCTTGGGACATCACCTCTCGCCGCATCCTCAAGACAATGCGGCGGGACATGGCCATTGCAGCTCGCACCGCTAGGGCGAAGCCTCATCGGAAGTGAATAGACACTCCCATCATTTTTGATGCTTCGGACTGCCCCCACAACATGATTGGAGCTGGCCAACTCCTGTTGATGGTGTCTCCGACCATTAAAAATGTCCAACTTCACCATCCGCGGGGATCACACTGCAGGAGTCACTGCTTTAGAAGAACTCTATGCGTTTACTACAGTGCAAGAGGAAGCATCCGGTAAGGAGCCATCTCCGAACCCTCCGATCATTCGTCATCAAGGCTCTACCTCCGCACCCCGTGTGCAACCAAGCGGCGACACCGTCGTTCCCGTCAAAGTCGTCCAAATTGGTACCGATGCTTCTAAGACTACCCGTATATCTGGAGGTCTAAACAACAAATAGGAACTCACACTCATCACTTTCCTCCGAGCTAATGTCGACATGTTTGCCTTGCAACCATCGCAAAAATCCTGGGATCCCTAGGGAGGTGATTGAGAACAATCTGAAGATTTATCCCTATGCACAGCCTGTACACCAGAAGTCAAGGAAGCAATCAATCGAGCGGCAAAACTTCATCCGATAGGAGATCAAAAAGTTGCTCGAAGCTGGTTTCATCCGGGAAGTGTTTCACCCAAAATGGTTGGCAAACCCAGTTGTGGTGCCTAAGGCTGGCGGGAAACTTCGGATGTGTATCGACTATGTAGGGATCGAATGCCCAAGAGGGGGGGGGGGTGAATTGGGTTACTTCAAATTTTAAGTCAATTTAAAGCTTAAGTGAAATCTAATTCTCTAAGCAAGCCAACAGTGCAATTAAGAGAATTAAGTGCGGAATTGAGAATTGCGTAATCGTAAAGGGAGTAGGGAGGAGGAATGCAAACGCTCGAAGACACGGGGACACGTCGATTTTTCCCGTGGTTCGGTGAGATCACTAGGATCCACCTACGTCCACGTTGTGGCACCCACCTAAGGGTATCGCCACTCCCAAGTCACCGAGACGAGGGAATCCACTAACTTCCTCCGTTCGCCATCCTTGGCAAGGTGGAGCTCAAGCCTTGTACAACTTCGATCCTCCGGGCTTCCACAATGGTCTCGGCAAGCTCCGGAGCGATCTCTTCACTCTCCTCTTGATACAAGGTGAGTGCAATCACCAAGAATGCACTTCCTCACGGCTCTCCCTACTCTAGAGTCTCCACTCACCCAGAGAGGACGCACACAAGCTTAACTCTAAGAGGAACTAGCCTATATCTTGAGGTGTGAAAGGGTTACAAGAGTGTGAAAATGAGTATTCTAAGTCTTGGACACTTGGGGAATGTGTAGTGGTGCTCTTGTTGTCCAGCCACTCCGAAATGACTGGTGGGAGGGGGTTAAATACTCAGCCCAACCGAATTAGCCGTTGGAAAAGTGGGCTGATTACTTTTTCTGTGTACATCGGATGATCCGATGACCCCCTTTTATGAGCATCGGTCTAATTAGATTAGCTGACGTCATTCTGTCAGAAATGACCGTTATTAGACCGATGCTTCACCTCCTTCATCATCGGAGGATCCGATGAATAGATCTTCAGTCTGGTTGAGTTGATAATTTGCTTCTGTTGTAATCGACCGATGTGCATCTGCCTTCAACATCGGATGATCCGGTGTTCAGTCCTTCAGAACACTTCAGAAAATTTGCTTACTGTTGTATTCATCCGATGTTCACTTGATACACATCGGATGATCCGGTGTGTACTTCATTCTGAGGTCTTCTTCTTCTGTTGAGTCCAAATCGACCGATGCAGTCATTCTTCAGATCACCGGATGATCCGGTGTGTACAATTTGTTTCCTTCGAGTTGAGTTGGACTGATCTTTTGGATTTTGGACTTGTGACCTCTTGAACACTTGTTTGTATGGCTCTTCTGATGGATATGAAGCTTCTTGTGTTGCCAATTTTGATAAGGTTGCGTCGTTGTATGAGTTCCTCATTTGTTTCCGATTAACCCCTTAGGTTAGTTCGTTGAGGGGTCTCCCTTTTGCATCCAATGAGCAGTAGATGACATTTATGAGTGATTGATCGACGTTTGATTCATTGTACATGAAACCTCGCATCCACAAACTCATTAGTGGTAATTAACGGTTGTCATTAATCACCGAAACCGTACCTCGTGGGGGCCTAGATGCTTTCAATCTCCCCCTTTTTGGTGATTGATGACAACACAACGAGTAGAGCATAAAAGTAATGGAATTTGAAACGCAAACGCAATGCTCATAAAGAAATGTAATCGGAACAACATGCAACACAAGGAGCTCGAAGGCTCAAACAGTGATCAAATATAAATCATAAGAGTGAAGTAGCATACTGAATTACAAATAGTAGCAAATGATAACAATCAAGTCTCAAATAGAAGCAAATAACAAGTCTGAAAGCAAATAGATAACTAGCACTCCCCCTAAGCCCAAGACACTCCCCCTAACTCTAACTCTTCTCCCCCTTTGGCATCAAGACACCAAAAAGGGAAGAGGAGTACCTAGGACTCCGGAGCTCTCGGGGCGACGGTGAAGCGGTCGACGTCGGCGGTGTCGGAGCTGCTCGAGGTAGACGTCGCCGGGAGCTGGTGCTGGAGCGGGAGGAGCCGGAGGTGCTGACGTGGCTGGAGCTGGAGCTGCTGGAGGGTCCGCTGGAGCTGGAGCTGCTGGAGGAGAAGGCACGGCCGGGAGAGGCGAGAACTGGAACGGCACCGTCGAAGCCAGCAGTGGAGACATGCTGTAGCTCGGGATCGGCGACGCCGGTGCTGGAACTGAAGCTGGAGCCAGAGGAGGTGCTGCTGGAGGCTGACTGAGACCGGTGTGCTGTGGCGGAAGGGCTATCCCGGTCTGCTGGTAGAGGTTGGTGATCAACCCCAGGATACCCATCATCGCCTGCTGGGTCTGCTGCTGCTGGTCCAGTGTCCTCCGGTGCATCTGGTCCACCAGACTCGTGAACCGGTCCGTGTCCTCGCGCCTCTGGCGGGCCATCTCTAGCTGCATCTCTGTCTGCTGCCTCTGAAACTCTGCGAGCCGCGCAGCCTGCTCTGCCCTGGCCTGCTCAGCAGCGAGCCTGTCCTGGCGCTGCTGCTCGATCATCTGCTGAAGAAGCGACGTCAGCTCAGACGGCTGCGTCACCTGCGCCTCGGACACAGGAGGTGGTGTCGGTGGCGGAGCAGCTTATCCTCCGGCCTCGGCGTCGTGCTGCCTCGGTGAAGGTGGAGGAGGAGGGAAGTACTCCTCGACACTGTCGTCTGTGTCGCTCTCGGACCAGACGTGCTGTAAGTCCTCCCCCTGAGCCCGGCCTCAGCAAGTCTCTCGTCCTCCTTCTCGAGGTCAGACCAATCCTCCTCAGACAAGCGGGCCCTGACCTGGCGCTCAACTGGACGACCAAGACGGTGGTCTCCAGGAGCGGACGCACGGTAGTGACCGAAGCGGGTCACGCTCTCGTCAGCAAGCCGGGTCTGTGCTGTATGTCCCTCTGGCACCACCATAGAGCAGATAAAGCTGATCCAGTGCCCATAGACCATCTGCCTCAACATGCCCACTCCATCTGTAATAACGTCCTCCATCTCGCAGATAATGATATCCACTATATCAAAGTCCATCCCGTTCATGATGTAGAACAGGAGGGTCTGCTGGAGACTCGTGAACCCCTCTAAGTAACCTGACCTCGGCAGGAGCGTGCGGCGCAAGGCGAGGTGCACAATGCGCGCAGCTGGGGTCAGGAGTGCTGGGACTCTCGGCTGATCTGGAGAGAATGTGGGGCCAAACAAGGAGCGGATCTCGTCCAGCTGAGGTGCTACCCCTCCAGTAAGTGGCCTCCTCGGTGGATCTGCCTGCCCATAGACCTTCTCGTGTATGCTAGTGTCGTGCAGGTCCAAGCCAAGGATGTGCCCCAAAGTCTGCCTCGTGAGATGGTAGTGCTGACCATTGAACATGAAGGCAATTGATCTTCTGCCCTCTGAGATGTACAGGGTCGCGTAGAAGACACGGACCCATTCTTCCACATACGCACTTCTCTCATAGTCCAATAGCTCCACCAAGCCTCTGTATCGCTCAAAGAAGGGGCGGACATCAGTTTCCGCGGCCACTGCAAGCTGCCTCCAGTCCAGGTGGTTGTGCTGAAAGAGCTTGTGCCCCCGGCGCTTGTAGGTCTCATAGAGAGACGCCTGGGTGACAGTCCAGAAGCGACTGTCAACAAGAAGCTCTCGGGGCTGTGGGAACCACTCCTC
This sequence comes from Tuctoria greenei, assembly GCA_036927565.1. Taxonomy (NCBI): domain Eukaryota; kingdom Viridiplantae; phylum Streptophyta; class Magnoliopsida; order Poales; family Poaceae; genus Tuctoria; species Tuctoria greenei. The sequence goes on from JAYESD010000010.1 coordinate 3,831,854, forward strand.
AAGAAGAACACTCCATCTGAGCTTCCGGAGTTGCTTCGCCTTCATCTTCCGGTAGTCCGCAAGGCGGACTCCTTCACCGACCCGGACGGCCGTGTCCACCTCATGGATGTCCCTCTCAGCCTCCCTGTCCTCACGACGGTCGGCGGCCGTCGGTCTCGGACGAGGAGCAGCCTCGATGTGACCCCCACGCGTCCGGACTGAGCGCCGGCGGACTAGGGGCGCAACTGGCTCCTCTTCGGCGTCGGAGTCGTCGACCACTGGAGGCGGCCTCGGACGGGCCTCACGGATCCTCAAGGACCCTCCTCGGCCACGCTCACGCTCCTCGGCAGCGCGAGCGGCCATCAAGGCCTTCTTCTCATCCTTCGAAAGTTTCCGCTTTTTTGCGGCGGGCTCCTCGATAGCCTTGCCTTTGCCTTTGCGATCACGGGCCATCTCGTCGACGAAAAGACACGAGATCGATGAAAGGCGACGAACGGCGACGATCGATGGCTCGGGCGAGAAACCCTAGCAGGGAGAACTGCCGGCGGTGGAGGCTGGTGAAGGAGGTGATGTCTGGTGGTGGCGGCGGCGACCAGAGGAGAAGCGGCGGCGGCGCCGTGGAGGGGCGGCGGCGGCGCCCTGGAGAGGCGGCGGCGCGGCCTGGAGAGGCGCGGCGGCGGCGGTCGGGAGAGAGGCGGCGGCGCCCTTGGGGACGGCGGCGGCGGCTGACCGACGGCGAGGGCGCGAAGGGGGCGATGGAGGCGGCGGTGATCGGGAAGAGACGAAGAAAACCGGCCGTACGATCTTAAATAGGGTCCCGTGACCTAACCGTTACAAACACACCGGATCGACCGATGTGCATTGGTGGCAAGCATCGGTCGAACTCAACAGAGAGTTAGTCCAAAAACCCTCGTTGAACACCGGATGAACATCGGATGCTCCGATGTTTCCTGAAATGAACTCATCGGTCGATTTCTGGATGCTGGCTGAACTGAACTCTGAACTGAAGCACCAACTGATCCGATGACTGTTCTGGCCTTAGCATCGGATAATCCGATGACTACAGAAAACCTAAGACTGCCCATATATGTCCTTGGACTTTAAACACACAAAGATAAAACGAGTCTTAGGACTTTTTGGGCACCTCCTAATCCTAATAAGGCTTTTCGATATAGTGCCACATATCGGCTAAGCCCTTAAGCAAATAGAGCACACAAAGAGAATTAGGAGGGAAAAACCACGAAAATGTAGGCCCATGCTTTGTGAGCTAGAGTATGGAAACTTCTATCTCATTAAAGCATGTTCCTTTAGAATTTTGCTCTTTCCACATCATATGAGTTGAGATATTGCATTTCAAACAAGTCTTCTTCTCATGATGTGGGTTCCCCTTTGTGACAATCTACCGTATGCAATGTCAAACAAGATAATGCAAAAGATTAGATGAATGCAAGTCTATATGACAGGAATCATGCAAGGCATAAAATAAATCTATCTTGCCAAGTTTAAACCTGCCAAAGGCTTACTCAGGGAAAACTATTTCTAGCTCGCCCCTATCCTTTGGGAGTTAGGCAAGACCTATATGACATGCAACCTTACATGAACATGGCAATTTACATGACGTTAGATGCATCTAGCACATTTAACTCACTTCTAAGCCTAGAAAAAGTTTTCTCATCAAGTGGTTTGGTGAAGATATCCGCCAATTGTTCTTCGGACCTAACACCTTGCAAAGAGATTTCTCCCTTAGCCTCATGGTCCCGCAAGAAGTGATGGCGAATATCAATGTGCTTAGTGCGGGAGTGTTGAACGGGGTTTCTAGCTATCTTAACCGCACTTTCATTGTCACAAAGGAGAGGCACACAACCAAACTTAATTCCAAAGTCCAAGAGGGTTTGCTTCATATATAGGATTTGGGCACAACATGCACCGGCCGCTATATACTCCGCCTCCGCGGTGGACAAAGCCACGGAATTTTGCTTCTTGCTCGACCAAGAAACTAGGGAACACCCAAGTAAGTGGCAACCCCCGGAGGTACTCTTGCGGTCTACACGGCATCCGGCAAAGTCCGAATCCGAGTAACCTAAGAGATGAAAACTAGCGTTCTTGGGGTACCACAAACCTACACTTGGGGTATGCTTGAGATACCGAAGTATCCTAAAGACCGCCTTCTTGTGCGATTCTTTAGGTGCCGCTTGAAAGCGAGCACACAAGCACACACTAAACATAATATCGGGCCTAGATGCGGTAAGATATAGCAATGAACCAATCATGGAACGGTAATGAGATTGATCAATAGATTTACCGTCCATGTCCGCGTCGAGATGACAATTTGTCGCCATTGGAGTGCTTCTTGAGCTACAATCTCCCATCTCAAATTTCTTCAAGAGGTCCTTAGTGTACTTCTCTTGATGGATGAAGGTCCCCTCTTGAAGTTGCTTGATTTGAAATCCTAGGAAGAAGTTGAGCTCTCCAATCATTGACATCTCGAATTCCCTAGACATCATTTTGCCAAACTCATGGCTAAGAGCTTTGTTAGTTGAGCCAAAAATAATATCATCGACATAAATTTGACAAAGAAATAAGTCTCCGTCGATGTCCTTGGTGAAGAGTGTAGTGTCCACCCTCCCAATCTTGAAACCTTGCATGACGAGGAAGTCCCTTAAGCGCTCGTACCATGCCCTTGGAGCTTGCTTGAGTCCATAGAGTGCTTTGTTTAGCCTATAGACATGGTTAGGGTTTCTTGGGTCCTCAAACCCGGGAGGTTGCTCAACAAACACAAGTTCATTAATATAGCCATTGAGAAATGCACTCTTAACATCCATTTGATAAAGCATGATATTATGATGAGAAGCAAAAGCAAGGAGTATGCGGATAGCTTCTAACCGTGCTACCGGGGCGAATGTCTCCCCAAAATCCAAACCTTCAACTTGAGCAAATCCCTTCGCCACAAGCCTAGCTTTGTTGCGGACCACCACGCCATTCTCATCTTGCTTGTTGCGGTAGACCCACTTCGTTCCAATCACATTCTTGTCCTTGGGTCGCTCCTCCAACACCCAAACTTCATTGCGGGTGAAGTTGTTCAGTTCCTCTTGCATAGCCATCACCCAATTGGAGTCTTGGAGAGCTTCCTCAATGCTTTTGGGTTCTACACACAACACAAAAGAGTAGTGCTCACAAAAAGATGCAACATGACGTGAACGAGTACTTACTCCCCGTGAAGGACTTCCAATGATTTGATCCATTGGATGTGCCTTGGAGATGCGCCCATGTCTCATCAACGGTTGTGAGTCACTTGGTGGTGGTGAAGCATCTTGCTCGTCTTGTGGTTGGACTTCATCTTGGACTTCATCTTCTTCTTGGTGTTGTGTGGCTTGTTGGTCTTGTATAGGCAATGGATCATCTTTGTCTTCTTCTTCATCCACTTGAGGCGCCATGGAGGTGTTGATGTTCGGACTTGAAGCTCCCCCTTGATCATGGCTCTCCTCAACTTCGGGCTTGATGTCTCCTATGGTCATGTTCTTCATAGCTTCTCGTAGAGGCTCATCATCTATATCATCATGACCAAAACTCTCCTCAAGTCTTTTCTTGCGGTAGATGTAGCACTTGCATCCGAAGACCCGGAAGTAGGAGATGTTGGGCTTTCTCCCAATGAGGAGCTCGTAGGGAGTCTTTTGGAGAAGTCGATGAAGGTAGACTCTATTTGCGGCATGGCATGCCGTGTTGATCGCTTCCGCCCAAAACTTCTCCGACGTCCCATAATCATCAAGCATGGCTCTCGCGAGGGTGATTAGTGTCTTGTTCTTTCTCTCAACAACACCGTTTTGTTGAGGGGTGTATGTAGCCGAAAATTCGTGCTTGACTCCTTCACGGTCACACCACTCCCCAATATTGTAGTTCTTGAACTCGGTGCCGTTGTCACTCCGGACCTTGATGATGGGAAGTTGGAATTCCCGTTGAGCTCGTTTTGCAAAGGTCTTGAAGACTTCCGGGGTTTCACCCTTGTCACCTAAAAACAAAGTCCAAGCATAGCGAGAGTAATCATCAACAATAACGAGACAATAGAGATTACCGCCAAGGCTTTGGTAGGTGGACGGTCCGAAGAGGTCCATGTGAAGTAGTTTGAGCGGCTTGGAGGTAGACACCATTGTCTTCATCGGATGGTGCGAAGCCACTTGCTTCCCGGCTTGACATGCGCTACATAGCTTGTTCTTTTCAAACGTCACGTCCTTTACGCCGGTCACCATCCCTAGCTTGAAGGACTTCTTGAGCTTGCTCATTCCTATGTGAGCAATCCTCCGATGCCATAGCCACCCCAAACTTGTCTTGGTGAAAAGACAAGTGGTTAGGCTTGCGCTCTTGTTGGAGAAGTCCACCAAATATAGATGACCATGCCTAAAGCCCTTGAATATTAGCTCTTTGCTAGCTACACTAGACACCACAACACCATCTTCCCCTTTGAGTTATCACCAAAGGTGACTTGTTCATGATTGCCGGGGTCTTCTATGGAGGTGAACATACCATCATTGCCGGTCATGTGTTGAGTGCACCCACTATCGAGTACCCAATGTTTTCCTCCGGCTTTGTAGTTCACCTACACACATGAAGTTAGTTTTTGAGTTTAGGAACCCAAGCCAACTTAGGTCCTTGTATGTGAGATACAAGTGATTTTGGGACCCAAAGTTGCTTGGGGAGCTTCCCCTTCATGCCCTTGATGTTTTTGCCAATGAACTTCGCCTTCACCTTTCCACCTACTTTGCTCAATAGATAGTGACAATCATTGAAAGTAGATGAATAGTTAGGAGGTAATTTTGGAGAAGGACGAGTGGGAAGAGGGCACTCCCTAGTGTGATGTCCGGTGACCTCACAATGTTGGCAATAGGATCCCACTTCCTTGATGAAGCTTGTCCTAAGCTCCGGTGAGGGCACCTTCCATTTGTTGGGCGTAGGGAAGGTCCCAAGTCCCCTCTTGTTGAAGCCTTTAGCTTGTTGGAAGAGGATCTCCTTGTGCTTGTCCTCTCCCTTGGAAAGTCTAGCCACACTAGTGCGGAGACTTTCGATCTCGTCCATTAGCTCCTTCTCCCTATTAGCTTTCAATGGCAAAGACTCATGCAAATTGTTAGTGGCATGTGAACTAGCGGGTGTTTTGCCATCAAGAGTTTCTTTCTTCAAGTTATTCAATTTTAGTTCCATTGCTTCATAGGAAAGACTAAGTGTCTCATGCTCTTGAACTAACTCGTTATGCTTAGCCAATAGTGCCGAGTTAGCTAAGTCAAGCTCATGGAACTCAAGCTTGATTTGAGCCTTCTCCTCCTCGATTTGCTTGACATGTGACTTGAGCGTTTCATGCTCATTAAGTATGGTGACATACTTGTCTTGCAAATCGAGGTTGGCACCCTCTAGCTTAGCGCGAGTTAGCTCAAGTGCCTTAACCTTAGCCTTTTCCCTTTTGATAATGGCATGATATTCATTAATCATAGATGCTAGTTCATCGGGAGAAAGTTCATCATCACTTGAGTCATCACATACCTTTGTGTTACCTTTCGCCATGAGGCACATAGGCGGTGGAGGAAGGGGTGAGTCATCCTTGTTGACGATAGCGAGGCTTGCCAAGTTTTCTTCCTCATCTTCACTATCATCACTTGTTTCTTCATCGGTGACCCACTCATTTGCTTCGCACATGAAGACCTTTTGAGGTCCTCTTCTCTTCTTTGGAAAGAGCTTGGTCTTCTTGCCTTTGTCAAGTTTCTTCTTTCCAAAGGTGCGCTTGGGCTTTGCATCTTCATCATCATCACTCTCTTCTAGCTTGCGATGCTTGCCCTTGTCCTTCCTCTTGTCCGGTCTTGGACAATCATATGATATGGGGCCTTGATCGCCACAATTGTAGCACGTCTTGTTTTCATCTCTCCTTGGCAAGAAGGCTTTCTTCTTGGGATCAAACGAGTATCCCTTCTTGGCAATCTTTGAGTTGAGACGTGAAAACTTCCTCATCATCAATGCAAGCTCATCATCATCATCATCTTCACTTGTAGCTTGTTCTTCCTCACTTGAGCTAGGCTCAACCACTTTCTTCTTCTTGGTATGTGTCTTCTTGGTTGAGGCCTTGAGAGCAATGGTCTTTGATGATGATGACTCCTCCATCATTCCAAGCACACTCATCTCATGAGCATGTATCTCTCCAATGAGCTCCGAAACCTCAATGTTGTCAAGTGACTCCTTTTGGAGCATTGAGTTGATGATGTTGTACTTGGGCTTGGGAAGTAGCATGAGGATCTTGCGGTTGATGAGTCCCTTGCCAAGAGAAGCAATGTCAAGAGCATTAATTTCCTCAATGAGTACATTTAAGCGAGAAAACATTTGATTAACATTCTCATGAGGAAGCATTTTAAAATCATCATACTTGGATTTAAGCAAGTGATATTTGAGCTCTTTGACACGAGAGGAACCCTCATGGATCTCAATCAAGCAAGCCCAAATTTCACAAGCTTTCTCCTTACTAGCAATTCTAGCAAATACATCTTGACTAATGCACTCATAAATAGCATTCCTAGCCTTAGCATCCCATTTTAGTTGATCACCAATATATTCATGGTTGCCAAACCCCGCATGGGTCGCTTCCCACACTTCGGGAGAAATTGCCTCAAGGTAAGCGCGCATGCGTGCTTTCCAATAAGCAAAATTCTTGCCCTCGAAGGTAGGAACCGAACCCCCATTCTTGGCCATTTTTGCTCTCTAGCGGTGAAGCTAGAATGATCCAATGAGCAACCTTGCTCTGATACCAATTGTAGGGATCGAATGCCCAAGAGGGGGGGGGGGGTGAATTGGGCTACTTCAAATTTTAAGTCAATTTAAAGCTTAAGTGAAATCTAATTCTCTAAGCAAGCCAACAGTGCAATTAAGAGAATTAAGTGCGGAATTGAGAATTGCGTAATCGTAAAGGGAGTAGGGAGGAGGAATGCAAACGCTCGAAGACACGGGGACACATCGATTTTTCCCGTGGTTCGGTGAGATCACTAGGATCCACCTACGTCCACGTTGTGGCACCCACCTAAGGGTATCGCCACTCCCAAGTCACCGAGACGAGGGAATCCACTAACTTCCTCCGTTCGCCATCCTTGGCAAGGTGGAGCTCAAGCCTTGTACAACTTCGATCCTCCGGGCTTCCACAATGGTCTCGGCAAGCTCCGGAGCGATCTCTTCACTCTCCTCTTGATACAAGGTGAGTGCAATCACCAAGAATGCACTTCCTCACGGCTCTCCCTACTCTAGAGTCTCCACTCACCCAGAGAGGACGCACACAAGCTTAACTCTAAGAGGAACTAGCCTATATCTTGAGGTGTGAAAGGGTTACAAGAGTGTGAAAATGAGTATTCTAAGTCTTGGACACTTGGGGAATGTGTAGTGGTGCTCTTGTTGTCCAGCCACTCCGAAATGACTGGTGGGAGGGGGTTAAATACTCAGCCCAACCGAATTAGCCGTTGGAAAAGTGGGCTGATTACTTTTTCTGTGTACATCGGATGATCCGATGACCCCCTTTTATGAGCATCGGTCTAATTAGATTAGCTGACGTCATTCTGTCAGAAATGACCGTTATTAGACCGATGCTTCACCTCCTTCATCATCGGAGGATCCGATGAATAGATCTTCAGTCTGGTTGAGTTGATAATTTGCTTCTGTTGTAATCGACCGATGTGCATCTGCCTTCAACATCGGATGATCCGGTGTTCAGTCCTTCAGAACACTTCAGAAAATTTGCTTACTGTTGTATTCATCCGATGTTCACTTGATACACATCGGATGATCCGGTGTGTACTTCATTCTGAGGTCTTCTTCTTCTGTTGAGTCCAAATCGACCGATGCAGTCATTCTTCAGATCACCGGATGATCCGGTGTGTACAATTTGTTTCCTTCGAGTTGAGTTGGACTGATCTTTTGGATTTTGGACTTGTGACCTCTTGAACACTTGTTTGTATGGCTCTTCTGATGGATATGAAGCTTCTTGTGTTGCCAATTTTGATAAGGTTGCGTCGTTGTATGAGTTCCTCATTTGTTTCCGATTAACCCCTTAGGTTAGTTCGTTGAGGGGTCTCCCTTTTGCATCCAATGAGCAGTAGATGACATTTATGAGTGATTGATCGACGTTTGATTCATTGTACATGAAACCTCGCATCCACAAACTCATTAGTGGTAATTAACGGTTGTCATTAATCACCGAAACCGTACCTCGTGGGGGCCTAGATGCTTTCAGACTACACCACCTTAAATAAGGCATGTCCAAAGGATCCATTTCCACTACCTAGGATAGATCAGATAGTGGAATCCACCTCCCGGTGTGAGCTATTGTGTTTCTTAGATGAATATTCTGGATATCATCAAATCCAAATGTCTAAGGAAGATGAAGAGCATATTGCCTTCATAATAGTAGATGGATTGTACTGTTATACTGCCATGCCCTTTGATCTCAAAAATTCTGCTTCAACATTTGTGCGAGCTATATACAAAACATTTGGAGAGCTAATCAGAGACTTAGTGGAGGTGTACGTTGATGACATCGTCGTGAAGATAAAGAACAAGGAGTCACTCCTTGACAATTTACAAGCTGTCTTCGACAAGCTGCGCATCACATGCACCAAGCTGAACCCAGACAAATGTGTCTTCGGGGTTAGCTATGGGAAGCTTCTAGATTTCCTGGTGACTCATCGAGGAACTGAAGCAAATCCAACGAAGGTCAAGGCTATAAAAGATATGCGGCCCCCAACCCGCATCAAGGATGTCCAGAAGTTAACTAGATGTCTAGCTGCGCTTAGCCGGTTCATCTCAAGACTGGTAGAGCGGACACTTCTCTTCTTCAAACTCTTGAGGAAGTCTGGACCATTTCATTGGTCCGAAGAAGCAGAAAAGGCGTTTCAAGAGATGAAATAGCTCCTCACCACACTACCGATTTTGGTAGCTCCGAATCCTGGTGAGCCTTTACTGCTTTATATTTCTGCAACTATCAAAGTTGTCAGCATGGTCCTGGTTGCGGAAAGACTGGAGCCATGTCCGGTCCAGGAGCCCAGACCCCTCCGGGAGGGTCCGGAGTTACCTGAAGGCATGTCCGAGTCCCAGCACCCAGACACGGAACCTCAAGGCGAAATGCTAGAAGATCAAACTCATTCACCTGAGGGGATTCACCTGGCTGACAAAGATGATCCGAACCCTTCTAGCAAGGTCCAGGTCGAACAGGAAGAAGTTTTGGACCCCTCCAGGAGGGTCCAAGAAGCGCAACAAGAAGGTCTGGACCCCTATGGGAGGGTCTGGGTCGATGGAGAAGAAGCTCCGGATCCCTCCGAGAGGGTCCGGACTGTCCAGCACCCAGTGTACTTCATCAGTGAAGTACTCCACAATTCCAAGACATGATACATTGAGGTGCATAAGCTACTTTATGCATTTCTTATTGCCTCAAGGAAGATTCATCACTACTTACAAGCCCATAAAATATCAGTGGTAACTTCTTTTCCACTGCGTGCTATTTTGCATAACCCAAACTCTACTGGGAACATTGCAAAGTGGGCAGCAGAGTTGGCTGAGTTTGATCTACAATTCGTGCCACGACAAGCAATCAAAAGTCAAGCTTTAGCTGACTTCATGGCGGAATGGACTCCCTCTCTATCAAACCCTGGGGGTCGCAATGAGCAGAAATCATAACCCAAGGTTCTAGTATTCACCGAGCCTCACTGAACTCCCTTCTTCGACGGCTCCATGCAGAAGCAGGGGGCCGGAGCTGGAATCCTTCTCCTTGCTCCGTTTGGTGAGAAGGTCAAGTACATGGTTCACTTTGATTTCAAGGCGACGAACAACATGGCGGAGTATGAAGCTCTCATCTACGGACTCAAGGTAGCACTATCTTATGGTGTCAAACAACTATTGGTGAAGGGTGATTCACAACTCATCATCATACAAGTCAAAGGTGAATGCTGTTGTAATAATCCCCAACTAGCTGCATATCTCCTTGAAGTTCAGAGGCTCTAGAAAGACTTCGAAGTCCTGGATCTCCACCATGTTCAGCGTCTTCATAACGCTGAAGCTGACGGACTCTCGATGAAGGTCTCAACTGGAGCTCTGGCTCCTGACGGAATCTTTGTCCGAAGGTTGTCAAGACCAACAGCTCAGTGTGCCGAACTGAGCGAAGGGGGCGAAGCTAGCACCGCGAAGTTGGCAGTCCCGGTGGACCTGTTACCATGGCGTCCATCAAGGGTCGTAGGTGCTGCCGGAAGCACCGAGCAACCCAGCACGCAAGACTCAGAAGCTCAAGTTAGCTCCGATGCATGGATCTCGGAGATCTGGAGCTACTTGAAAGACAATATCCTTCTTGAAAACAGTGTATCCGCTGACTGGATTGTCAGATTGGCTAAAAGATACACGTTGGTAGAAGGGGATCTTTACCGGCGCGGTGCCAATGACATCCTAATGCGGTGCATTGCAAGGGAAAAAGGTCGCGAGCTTCTCGCGTAAATCCATGGAGATGAGTGTGGGAATCATGCTTCTTCCCGCACGCTGGTCGGTAAAGCCTTCTGTCATGGCTTTTACTGGCCTAAAGCACTCCAGGATGCGGTTGAGCTAGTGAATAAATGTGAAGCGTGCTAGTTTCACGCAAACCAGATTAAAACACCAGCTCAATCACTACAAATGATACCTCCTACATGGCCATTCGCTGTGTGGGGTATTGACATCTTGGGACCATTCCCAAAAGCCGTCGAAGGTTACTAGTTCCTGTATGTCGCCATCGACAAGTTCACCAAGTGGCCGGAAGCAACTCCAGTTGTGACAATCAACAAGCAATCAACAATCAAGTTCTTGAAGTCCATTATATGCAGATATGAAGTTCCAAACAAAGTCATAAATGACAATGGAACCCAATTCACAAGTGCTGCATTTCAAGAATATTGCAAAGACCTCAGCATTCAACTTAGCTACGCCTCAGTAGCTCACCCAGCAAGCAATGGCCAAGCTGAGAGAGCAAATGCAGAAATTTTAAAAGGACTCAAGATGCGCACATATGAGTGCCTAAAAAGCATGGAGCCAACTGGATCGAGGAGCTTCCATCCAAATTGTGGGCGAACAGGACAACACCTAACCGGTCAATTGGAGAAACACCCTTCTTCTTGGTGTACGGAGCTGAAACAGTCCTTCCTCCGGAGATCACCTTGGGGTCCCTCTGGGTCCGGACCTTCGACGAAGCTGCACATGACCATCTCCGGCGTGAAGACCTTGACCTCGTCGACGAGGGAAGGTGCCAAGCAATTGTTCAGAATGCACATTATCGCCAAGCGCTCTAGCGCTATCATCAAAGGCATGTGCGCAACCAACAACTTGAAGAAGATGATTTGGTGCTTCGGAAGATACTAACTCGTGAAGGTATGAACAAGCTTTCCCCCAGCTGGGAAGGTCCTTTCCGAGTGATCAAAGTATCCCGACTTGGATGCGTTCGCTTGGCAACTGAGGATGGGACTCCACTTCCTAATCCTTGGAATCACGGAGGTGAGTCTATAATTACATATAATGTATGTTATAGAGTCAAGATACAGAGAAGGGTAGGTCCTCTGGTAGAATATCCGGACCCCTCTGGGAAGGTCCAGGAAGTTCAAGTAACACTGCATACAGTCACAGTACTAAAAGTATAACTATCTGCCCTGGGTTAGTACAAGATGTATAGCGCACTTAGCTTGGTCGTGCACCCTAAGTGTGTCCTTGTCTCCCCTATAATCCGGACCTATAATGAAAGACATTGTTGTATGAAAACAGACTCCACGTGCATTTATTTTTGTACAAGGCTCGATCTATCAAATTATTGTTTTTAGCCTTCTTGTCTATAATGAAGTTGTGCAATTCTTCTTTAGTTTTTGCCCAAGTTATACATATGTGTTACAAGTTATATTGTTGATATTTTTGGATCTTAACACGCCGTATAGTCTACTTGCCTGAACACCAAGCCAACATAGGTCCAGAGTGTGCTCTCGACTTGGCCTGGTCCTGCACCCTAGTACGCCACTCTACCTACACCCCGACAGGCCTCAGTAGGGTGAGTACTAAAAAAGCATATGGGTCCGGAAATATTATATCAATATGCTTGTTACCATATCGAGTTTCTTCGAATTTAAAACTCAAATAAGAATGATAAGTCACAAACGATTTATAGACAAGAAGATTAATTTTACTCTTTTCTTATCTTTAATGTGCAGGAAAAACAGAAATTAATAGCGATGGTGGACGACATTGGAGTTACTAAGCTCCGACATCCTCCAAAGGAGCCCGCCATCGATGTTTTACACGTTGACAAGTGGTATCTTTGGAGCTACTAAGCTCCGACAACCCCAGGGGGCTTACCTTCAACGAACCGTGCATTGACATCGGGAGCTATCGGGTCTACCAAGCTTCAATAAATCTCAGGGGGCCCACCGTCGACGTGTTACATGTTGATGGTAGGTGCTGCCGGAGCTACCAAGCTCCAACAGCCCTAGGGCACCAGCCGCTGACATGTCGGAATAAAGACTTCGGACCTAAAATCTACAAGTTTGTACCGTTCAAGTCATCAACATGATGTCAAATCCTTTTGGTACATGTACACACTACAATTGTGCACATATACTAGGGGGCCAACAAGACAGAGCACCGTATATTGAAGAAAAACAACAATAAAGTGAAATTCATGGCAAAGTGGATTTCATTAATTCGAAGCACTGGATTACAAAATTGGGATTACAGCAGAAGGCAAAAGGAAAAAGTCCTAGCTACCGGAGGTACTAAGTCCTGTGGAAGAATGAGGCGACTTTCTTGGCAACTTCTTGGACGCTGGCCCTGACGGCATCCTCCTCTTCAGCAACGGGACCTTGGAGCACTGGGTCCAGGGAGAATTGGGGATCTCGGCTTGCATAACACGTCAGTACATACTCTGCGATGTTTGTAGACAGATATTTCCCCTCTGTCTCCAGCTGGTCCGCAATGACGTCGCAAATCACATCGAGTTTGCCGCCAGCAGCATTGAGGGCAACTAGCGCTCAGTCCAAGTCCAGCTCCGGATTGTCCGGACGTACAGGACTGAAGCCTAGTGGCGTCAGCACGTCATTGGTTCGCCCCAAGAAGTCCCACACTTGAATGGACTCCATCTCCTTCAAGCTTTGCATCTCCTCCAATGACTTCCAGGCAGTTGCAAGCTCCGAACCTTCCCGAGCGATGCGCTCGACCAATTTGGCATGCTGCTGTATATTCTCAGCAACTTGCTTCTCGCGATCGGTCAGCTCCGTCTCCCGGAGGTGGATGCGGTTCCGCCTTTCCACTAGGTCTTTCTCCCTGCCTCTCACTTTCCCTTCCCTGGTGGCAACATCAACTTCTCTTTTCGAGAGATCCTACCCCAGTTTCCAGTACTTCTCCTTTTCCTCTCTACTCTATAGATCCAAATTTTTGCTATGATCTGCCAAATTCTGTTCATCGAGAGTCAATTTCTGGGTGACCTCCACCTCCCTATTAAAAATATCCTCCTGCTACTCCTGGAGCTTCTCTTCCCTCGCCCCAAGGTCCACTCGGCGCTTCAGGAGGACCTCGTTCAATTCATTGAGGTTTTAGTGACGCTCATCAGCAGCATCACGCCTCTCCTTGGCTTTCTCAAGGATCTCCCTAGAGTTAGCATCGAGCGCCCTAATGGCTGCTTCCTTCTCCTCTAGCAGCTTGTCCCAGTATTCCATCCGGGCCTTTTCCCTCTTGATCCACTCCTTCTGGTCAGCAAGTCTTGTCTGAGCAAGCCTCATCTCAAAATGGAGCCTGTTACGCCAACACCTTAAGGTGTTGCGCTCCTCCTCCAAGTCTTTGCTCTCATGATCAAAGGCGAGCTAAACTTGTCGGAGACTTGAGCAGGCATTGTCTATGGACAACGCCAAGGGGATAGGCTCTGGACCCGCTGGGATCAACTCCGCTGGCTCCAGGGGGTTCTCCATTACGAAAATTGGGTCCCACTCTACAAGTGTGGTCCCCTGAGCTTCTACAGCACTAGGGCCGCCCTCTGTAAGCCCTTCAACAGCAGAAGAGGAAGAACCCACTACGATAACTCCCACCTCTGGAGTAGAAGTTGAAGGCCCAGCTTCCGAGTCTTTAGTTACCGGCTCCGAGGGTGGAGGACCTGCCGTCACCTATTCATGATGCTCCGACTCTGGTCCAGAAACCTCCGGGGTAGCTACCTCCGGAGCAACGGTTGAGGCTTCATCCGGTGCCTCTGCCACCGCTGGCTCTGGAAGTGGCACGTCAGCTACTTCCGGTTCAGCAACCGGAGCATCAAGTCTTTCCGGCTCAACAGTTGAACCTTCAATAATTTCTGGCCTAAGGGCCGGAGCTTCAACCATCTCCGACTTGATGGTTGGGGCTTCAATTGTCTCTGGCTCAGCGGCCGGGGCTTCGACGACTTCCGGCTCAAAGGCCGGAGCTTCTAACATCTTCGGCTCCGGCACTAGAGCATGAGCCTCCGGCAATGTTGCGTGAGGTACATCTTCAACTTCTCCCCCGTGGTCCGGCGCTACCATGGGAGCTTCCAGCGAGGACTCTGAATCCAAATCCACGACAGCTGGCGCCGGAGCTGCCATGACTTCTGCCACCACTTGAGGAGGAGGCTCAATGGTCGAAGCCGGAGCTTCAGCATGCGCATCCACGATCGCTGCAACAGATGTCAAAGTCTCTGACTCCTTTCTCTATACCCTAGAAAAAAGGGATGAAAAGATTAAAGACACAACAAAAATAAGACTAGCATTTTAAGGCGAGCACTCGATGCTTACCTAGGGATGCTACCGCCCCAGTTACCGCGGAACCTCTTCTTCTGAGGACCGAAGCCAGAGCCCACAAAGTCTGGTGAGACAACGACTTCGGACCTCAGCGGGGACCACTTGCGGTAGCCAGAGTCCTCTCGGTTGGAGCTTCTCTTGGTCGGGAAGAAGTCCCAGTCCTGGAGCTCTTAGCCGACACTAAGGCCGGTGTTGACTGTTCGGAGCTAGCGCCTCTCAAAGACGCCTGCACCAGAGAAGGTGCAGCTGCAGAAGACCTCCCTCGCCAAGGAGAAGGAGCTGTTGTAGAGGAAGCAGGCCTGACGGACCTCCCATCAGCATGCTTCAGCTTCCTCTTCTGGCTAGAGGGTTCGGATTGCTCTTTGCCCTTGCCCTTGTCAGTGTCTTCAACCCTCTGGCTCGGGGCAGAGGCGGTCACTCCTTCAGAAGCTTCGGGATCACGATCCCGAAGGTCCGACTCCTCTCCATATCATAAAGGTCATCAAGCACCGGCATCTTCCTCTGGAGCTCTCTGCTGAACTCTGGCTCCATGTTCAGAGGAAAGAAAGCAGCCGGCAGAACAAAGTCGTCGCCTTCGAAGTTTATCCCATGCTAAAATTTCTTGAGATGAAGCTTCAGAGCTTTGTCATCCAAGTTGGACTTCAGACCAGTTTCAATCTGGTCGTCATCCATCACACTATTGAGGGCCCAAGCGAGCTTCTCCCTCTTCCTCAGTGGAGCCCACGTGTTTACCAAGAAATTTCCGAAGACAATCTGGGAGGTCACTCCACCCTCCAAGCATTCTCGGATCCTGGTCAGGACATGATTAAATGCATCCGACAACTTTGGAACTAGACTCCAGGCATCGATATCAACGTTTGGGAGTCCTTGGGGCAGCTCGAACCTGTCGTGCTCCTCCACTGCAATGATAACCCAATCCTTCTTCTAGTCATCCATTTTGCCAGAAGGGAATGACTTCAAGTACTTGAAGGGGAAGTTCTTGCGCTTCACAAAATAGTAGAAACTAAGAAGCTCAGTTCCCTTGCCGGTGGTATGGACTGTGAAGAAGGTACGGAACAACTCGATGCAGGGGGGAACACCCACCCACATCTCGCAGAAGTGGACGAAGGTTGCCACTAGCAGAAGAGAATAGGGGCCAAGATGATACAGGTGGAGGCCGTAGAAGTCCAGCAGCATTAAGAGGAAGCTTGAAAAAGGTGGGACCAATCCCAGCATGGCGTACGCTGAAAAGTACACCATGTCGCCATTACGCTCCTTCTTGAACGGGAGCTTGCTGGCGCGAATCAACTGGTTGAAGGAGTCACTGGACCACCCCATATAGGTCCGGACCTTCATCATATCGTCCTTGCTCTTGAGGCGGCTCTTGGGAATACCCAACTCCATCGCGACAAAGTGGAGCAAAGGAAGAGAAATCTAGGCGAAGTTTGGGAGGCTCTGAGCGCAAAGTTGATCGAAAGCGTAAAGAGTCCTCAGACCTCGCATACTTTCCTTCTTAAGTAAGCCTCCGCGACGCTTGGATGGAAACCGCAACGAGGGTTACATTTCAAAAATCTACCCCGTCCATGACAAATGGGCCCGAGGCCACCCCGATGAAGAGGTCGAGGTTATTACCCCATGCGAACCGTTGTCATGATGGACGGCGGGAAACACAAAGGCGGCAACCTAACATGGCACTCGGAACCGATACAGTTTTAATATTGGAAACTGGCGACCTTTAATTGCATAAGATCCACACTCAAAGATCTCATCTGCTGCATTCAAAACATAACCCCAAACCATCGCCCCAACGGCGCATCAAAAGACCTTTGAAGTCGCGACGTGAGAACCAAGGGTAGCCCCACGTCCGGAAGAATAACTTAACCCAAAGGATTTCTCCCAGAGGTGGGACTGGGGGCCACTGTTGGTACCCTGTGTACCGGGTACCCCACAGTACCGTAAGAAGTGCACGAGATTTCCATCTGTTAGAATTAAAGGATTCCTCAGGCCCTACATGTCACGAGGCACTGGACCAGCCTCCATCATATGGGTAGCTCCGGGACTGCCATGTGTAATGTAAGACTGGAGCTAATCTCCCTACTTAGGAAAGCTCCGGCATTGACACGTGGTTCATAACCCTGGATCTAACCCCCCGTAGAGGAAAGCTTCGGTGCCGCCACGTGTATAATAGCACCGGACCCATCTCCCTACAGGTAGAAGCTCCGAAGCTGCCACGTGTGGAGCCTCCGGACCTACACCACCAACAGAAACACAGGCGGATCCCCCACAATATGGACATTCAAGGGACTGTTAATGCGGCAGTTACAAGACATGATTAAGTGTCATTAATGCTATATTAATGACACACAATCAATGTACTGTTAATAGTGGTAACACGGTCATTAAGGCACGTTATCACACTATTAACCATGCTCAATACCCATAGATTGTGTATTAGGTCATTAAATACGCCAGAACCACATGTCGGACCAGATAAATGTTGTAACGGTCGGTCCTTAGACTATAAAAGGACCAACCGCACGATTCATTGGAGAGGCTAAGCCATACAATATGCTTCTTAGTGATTCTCAATACAACAACACACACCCCATGGAGTAGGGTATTACGCTCAGGCGGTCCGAACCACGTAAATCTCCCGTGTCACCATCTTGTTCTTGATCTCTGCGTGCTCCAACCGAAACAAGAACCTTCGCGGGCTATATTTGGTAGTACCGGGAGAAGTGTCGTATCCACACTTCAACAGTGCCATATTGGTAGATCTGAATATTTATGGTGCTATCGCGGATGGTTCTGATTATTTATATTAGAGCATACAAAATTAGTTGAGTGCGAGCACTACAAGTTATGTAACTGTCATCAGTTCGTCTTTGCTGTGTTAGCTGTTATGCCTTGGGAATCTTTAGCTTGTATTTTGCATGAACATTGGTGCAGATGTTGGGGTTGTAAACTGATAAATATGCAGAATGATTGGTTGAAGCTGACGGTGACAATTTTTTTATTAATATACGGTTTCTAAACGTTTTTAATATAAACAGCACAAAAAATGAAAAAATTTCAAAACTGACCCACCTCCGTGTGTGTCATAGACGACATTCAAATTTCGTATGTGTCATGTACGAAATTCAAATTTCGTATGTGTCAAAAACCGAATTCGTTTTAAGCTGGCACAAATATGTTTTATTGAGTTTTGAACCTCAATTTATGAAGCTTTAGAGTAAGAATTTGAAAGTTTTTCCATAATACAAAATGTAGTGTAGATTGTGAAGTTATTTATGCAATGAGGAACATATTGTTGTAGTATTGGGTATCAAAAGTTATTGAATATTGAATTGTGTAATACGATCACAATCATTCAGTTTATGTGATCGTAATATCAACTTCGAAAATCAATATCTCTCAATTCAATGGACGAAATATATTAAAAACTTATTCCTTATACTTAACAAAACTAATACTATAATTTATGATATAACAATTAGTAGCAATTGTATCTCTAAATATTTCAAAACTGACTTCAAAACTCAATAAAACATACATGCGCCAGCTTAAATGAATTTCGTTCTTGACACATTTGAAATTTGAATTTCGTACATGACATATACGAAATTTAAATTTCGTCTATGACACATACGAGGTTGGGTCAGTTCTGAATTTTTTTATTTTGTATGTCGTTTATATTAAAAACGTTTAGAAATCATATATTAATAAAAAAAAGTCTGACTGTGACTGTGGAGGATGTTAGCAGAACGATGTTGGTGCCGATGCTGGTTATTTTGAGTTCAAGAGAAAGTGATCCCATCTTTAGCAAGTTCCTTTGGTGTTGCTCTTGCAGTAGTTTAACCAGGTTTACTCTCTGTCCTAGTAATAACTTGTATGACTGTTGATATAGTCTGGATTGTTTTGATGTTTTAATTTCTGACTTATATTTTGAATACACGCGTAGTGAGGTCAATTATATTTTTCTCACACTTAATTTGTTAAATGGGCTATTTGGGCTACCAAGAAACTGTTGGGTCGAAAATGGAACATAATTGGGCTGTTGCAACTTCACCATGGCTAGCATCGCTGGTGTCAACTTGAGCTGCTAATAAATTCTCAACATGGACCACCATGTTGGACGTTCAAACTAACGGGATCTAGGATGCAATCACTATATGAAAACGGTTTGTGCAGCTCTTTAGGTCTACACAATTTTAATTTTCACTATTTATTGAAGCCTCTTCACCTAGTAACACTTCATTATTTTAATTATCTTTTGAAGATATTTAAAGAAATAGATGAACTTGAGCAGTTTGTGTAAATGTAGTAAAATGACTAATTTTGAACATAGAGGCATCCTAAACTAATACTGAGGTAGTATTAGATATTTGGTGCTACAGTGTATTGTGAAATCTGTTTTTTGGTTTGGTAGAACTTTTAACTAGCAATTAATAGAAGTTGGTAGTTAATTGAAATGTCAATTTTGTTTAAACCTTTTAAACTTTCTGCTCATTGAGGTGATTTGAAATTGATATTAGTGTGAAAATGTCTTGTAGACTTAATCAAAGCTTGAATTTTGTTGTTGGGTACTATTTGTTTTTACCTCGGTTAGTTATCTCCTGATAAGCAACTTGCAGAGTCTCTTAACACGAGATGTAAATGAAATAGCTATTTTGCATGCAAGAAGATAGCTAAAGATAGTAATCTCCCGTAGGCATTTTGCTATGGTCAAATATTTGTTCTCTGTTTATTTTCCCTTGCTAGTTTTAAATGCATAAATTTGTTGAAGATATTAAAATTACTTCCTCGGTTTACCTAGATGTACGATTCAACTATGGGTCCTCCCTGGTGAGTTCCCCCGGTCATTGCTTGTCCTTGGTGTACGCAGTTCGGAGGGAAAGTGGTTCAATTCCACCAGGCTTCTTTAGTATCAAATAATCCCTCTCGATGTAGATCTACTCATGCGGCGGTGCTTGCAGGGCCCACGGTGCAGCTTTGTCATACTCTAAAATTTCGATTTTGGGGATGTAAAAGATTTAAAGCAAATTTACGCAACACAAAAAATTGTTTGCTTATTATTTCCTCTCTCCTTCTCATATTAATTGTCGTTTAGGACAAAGATTTTAGTTCATTTTGAACTAAAATTCTTGTCCTAAACGACAAATAATATGGGAAGGAGAGAGTCTTTCAAATAATCATATTCTCCTTATCATAATTATATTA
Source organism: Tuctoria greenei (assembly GCA_036927565.1). Classification (NCBI taxonomy): domain Eukaryota; kingdom Viridiplantae; phylum Streptophyta; class Magnoliopsida; order Poales; family Poaceae; genus Tuctoria; species Tuctoria greenei. The sequence continues at coordinate 3,851,833 of JAYESD010000010.1, forward strand.
TCATAAAAAATATTAAATCCATCCACATGATAACGGGTTCATGTTTAAAAATATGAATTTTAAATCAATAGAGAAGTTCAACTGAATATGAAAAAGGGATTGGAACAAAAAGAAACAAAAGAAAAGAAAAAAAATAAAACAGAAAGAAAAAGAAAAAAAGAATTACCCTCAACTTGGGCCAAATACCCCAACCCGCGACCCAACTTCCCTTTCCTCTACGCAGCCTAGTCCAGCCCGCATTCCCTTCCTCTCCTCTCTCTCTTGCACGTGGGCCCCACTCATCAGCTCCTCCATCTTCCCCAATCGTCGCCCCAACCGCGCTCGTGCCTACGATGCCACCTCCTCCACGTCTGTGCGCGCCGCGCGCATGCAACCGCCGCCTTCCTCTGCCTCAGCAACCGCCGTCCCTACAAATATCTCATCCTCGCCTCCACTCTCCCCCACTCTCCACTGCTTCCCCACGCCGCAACCCTAGCGCCATCGCCATGACGGATGGTGGAGCTCGGCGCCCCACGAAGAGACGCTGTTCTGGCCATCCCCGACGAGCAGGAGCGGACCGAGGCGCAACACAGTCCCCTAAGGACCCCTCCTTGACGAGTTTCGTGGCCCAAGCGGCCACCGAGGCGTCGCCCAGGCTTGGCCGCCACTCCCCATCGACAGGCTCCAAACTCCGACCATCCTCGTCCTTGAGTGATGCCCTAGGTGAGTTACCCTAATCCTCCTCTCCATTTTGCATCAAACCCACGTTAGAATGGAGCCCGCATTGTTGTCTCAGCCATTTCCGGTGATGGTCTGGCCATGGTGCCGCCGCACCCCGCTGCCGGCCCTGTCGGAGTGACGTGGCCCAGCTGTGGCCATCCGATTTGCATGGACGGCTTAGATTAGAAGCTACTTACCCCTTCGATTGAATTAAATCCAAACCATCAAAATAAAATTGGACGGCCGAAATCAACCCTGGCTATAACCCTTGCACATTTACACCAAAGCCCTTGGAACCTTGCAAACTAGCCCCTGGATTTTAATAATACCGTTTTATCCTCTGTATTAGAATTTAAACCCTTGGATTTCTCTGGAATTAGGAATAAGTAAGGAAATATTCTTTAGGCCCCTAAAGCATTATAAAATATTACTTTTAATCTCTGTTCCATTAGGAAATATTACGAAAACAACCCCTTGACCTTATATAATTTAATTTAGACTTTATATTATTTTTTGTTTTATTTAAAAATACCAGTAAATAGAATTAAATTGCATAAAAATATGTTTAATGCATGGGATATGTTTATAAATGATAGGATAAATAAAGAAAATGTAGAAAATATATTATAAAACATTTTAGGATGAAATAAAATTATAGATACACATAAAATATATTTTGACCATGGAAAAATTTAAATAAAATGTTTTTAATTATAAATAGATACAAAAAATAGAGAATAAATAAAGAAATAGTAGGAAAATTATTTGTAAGACCTTTTAAGTTGAAATAAAATTATAAAGTTCATACAAAATATATTTTGATTATGGAAAATTCATTAAAAATGTTTTTAGATTATAAAATAAATACTAAAAATAGAAAATAAAAGGTAAATGCATTTCTTTGGCTATAAAAAATAATAAATTGCTCATAACTCTGATTTGAATCATAATTGTAACATAATCAATGATAGCATTTGCATTGCTTGTATGGTGTAATGTATGTGATTGCTTTTATTTTCTCTTTTGGTAGTAGTTCATATGCACTCGTGTCACGATTAAGTAGCAACACGACGAAGATATGGAGATCCAGAGTTCAATGAAGAAGAATCGAGCAGCTATATAAAGACAGGCAAGTGCCCTTGACCATCTTGAACCTTTTTAAGGGTTTAGTTAGCTGAATGTTAATTAATATGAATCATATGCTATGTCCTGTTGCTTTACCTTATTACCTTGTCGCTTGGGGTATGAAGCATGGTATGTGGGATTTACTTTACGCTTAGCCATGCATAATAGATGGGTGCGAAAATATTGATCACATTTATAACTCATGACTTATGATTATGATTATGATGTTGGAAAATGAATTGTAGTATATAGGAATTTGGCGGTTTGGTTTGAATGGTATGGTGCAGTACGCACGAGACCTGGGATTGGGGTTTGAATCTTGCCGGATTCTAAGGATCGGTTTATGGAGTAGCCACTAAGATATACAGTATCGCCACAAGACTGAGTATGGGGTAACTTGGTCGATTAATTAGGCCTCACCCAACGTAGTGCTGGTAATTGGATGGTGCGGGGAATTGGTTCAGCGTATTTGTCTTGGGATCCGCATGGCTCAAGAGGGGGCTTCTCCTGGTGGAGGTAAAATGGACTATAGGAGCCGGAGTGGTGAAACCTCAGAGGGCCGGTTACTAGTCGGGGGGGGGGGGGGGGGGGGCTTTGTAAAGACCTCGTGGTGATCTCCTGACCGCACACCTATGGAAGTGTGAAATGTGGTTGATCACCACTGTCAACAGGGATGTTTACTTAGTCCACCTGGCAACAGGGGATGAAATCACGTCTTGTGAGTAAAGGATACGTTCTTTGCAGAGATTGGAAAACTATCATGACAGCCGTGCTCACGAACAAGAGAGGCTTGGTGTCGAATTCATAATTAGTCAGTGGTTGGAATGGTGGTTGGGATAATGATTAGAAATGATGTTGATATTATTATTATAATTACTAATACTGGTATTATGGGTGGGATTATTCACCTAGATGTATGTTGCTAATAAAAGCTAAGGTTAGGTTTAATGCTTAGTGCTTAAATCACTATCAGCCTTTCCTCTTTGATTGGCCTTCATGTCATTTATTTTCCACACTTGCTGAGTACTCTATGTATTCATGCGCTTACTTTTGTAGTTTTTATAAATGCTGCTCAGTAAAAAGAAGATTTAATAAGGACAGTGATAACTGAAGATGGTGCATAGGTCGTGTTACTGCCAGTCAATTTGTCTGAGGTTGCCCTAGAGTTTTTCTTTTTCCGCTGCTACTTCAAAACTCTTTTGAAGGTATAAATGTTGTTTGCATGCGATATAGAACTATTTATCACTACTTGTCGTACATGTATGGTGAAACTAATCCTGGCATACATGTATTTTGCAGTTGGTTTTATTCTTAATAAAATTGGGTATGACAAAGTGGTATCAGAGCTATATGTTGACTCAAAGCACGTGACCTTAGTTAGAATGGATCTCTTAGACACTCTTTTGACCTCGCTCATGAAGATGAAGCTTCAACTCCACCGACAGGAACGTGAAGATCAATGTAGGAGGACAACGCAAAGGAGAAGAAGACTCTTAAGGATTGTTACTCATCACTTGCTTAGGCCCCCTTTGGTTAGCAAGTGAAGCCCATGTCTTCCTCAGAGCGAATTAGAACAAGTTGCTCGATGTATTGCAAATCGATTAATAATAATAACAATAATAAATTATAGCATTTGTCTGTTTAAGGGGGGTAGCCGACCCACTTGAATCTCGAGGGCAAGATTCCTTGTAAGGGGTGGGATTGTAACCACCGTATTTAACAAAAGATAATAATAATAATAATAATAATAATAATGTAGGAGAACATAAAAATAATATACGGTGTTAATACTTTTAAATTAAAGCAATTCAACATATTCCATCAAAGGTGAAAATTGCAGACTCTAATTGTTAAAAAAATGTTTGGAATAAAATCAAGTAGGATAAAGAAAACACTAGCAGGCTTTGTATCTCACTGTTCAAAATTATTATAGTGTCAGAAATTCAAAAAATAATAATAAAGAAAAGTAAGAAAATAATTATATCATAAGATGTAAATTTGTGTGAAAATGATAGTTTTCCTAAAAATCAATTTAGGACAATTTATTGTGTTTTATGCATTCTGTAGAGCGAAATCTTAAAACTTCTAAAACTATTAGAATAACACTAGGAATAAAGTAAAATTAAATTATTTTCTAAAATAATAATAATAATATGCATTGATCATGCTAATGAATTTAATCGAAAGCCTATAAAATTAAATTCACCAAGGAAATTTTGAACAAATTCTAATATAAAATATATAAAAAACATATTAAAAACATAATTGTTCATATGTCATAATAATTTTAAATTACAAAAATTAGGAATATTTCACCAAGAGTGTTTATGTATTCAAAATAATAACTAAAATTGCTAGAGAACACGAATGAATTCAAACGAAATAAAGAAAAGAACAACAAATACTTTAATAGGTCTTGTAATACTCGTATTTTTGTAAAGTAAAAGAAATAATGATGGAAATGGTATCAATAATAATATAGATTACATATTCATCAAAATAAAACATTTGAGTGAGATTTTAAATATAAAACCACAATAGGAATGTTGGCCAAATTTAAAATTTGAGAATAGAGAAAACTAAAGTACAAAAAAATTATGTATGGTATTGTGTGATAACATTTTTAAATGTAAATCAAATAGCCATATTTTATTATGAGTGATTGCGTGCAAAAAATAATATTACAAATTCTGAAATATTAGATGAAATACATTTCAGTTCAAATAAAATATATAAATGATAAAGTCCACCGTAACAGGCCTTGTAGCACCATGTTCAAACTGGTAATAGTATTGGTAAAGAAACCAATAAGTAAATGCATTAAGGAAAACAAAATCGTAATAATAAGTTGAACATTTGTGTGATAAAATAATATTTTTTAAAACTATTAAAAACAGTTTCATCGTGTTGCACTTCTTTGTATGTCTAACGTCTTAAGTTTTCAAAATTTTAAAATAAACTGTTCAACACCTAAAGGACAAATGGAACCAAAAATAAATCACTTGAAAAACAATGGTAACTTGTCAATTTGTTAAAACATAGATCATTACATTCCAATATTATAGAATCTCGGGATGAGATTCCATTTAAGGGGGGTAGTTTGTCACACCCCAAAATTTCGAATTTGGGGATGTGAAAGATTTAAAGAAAATTTATGCAAAACAAAATTTTGCTTGCTTATTATTTCCTTCAAATAATAATGTTCTCCTTAAAACATAATTATATTATCATAAAAAATATTAAATCCATCCACAAGATAATGGGTTCATGTTTAAAAGTATGAATTTCAAATCAATAGAGAAATTCAACTGAATCTGAAAAAGGGATTGAAACAAAAAGAAACAAAAGAAAAGAAAAGAAAAAAAACAGAGAGAAAAATAAAATAATACCTTCAACTTGGGCCAAATACCCCAACCCGCGGCCCAACTTCCCTTTCCTCTGCGCAGCCTAGTCCAGCCCGCATTCCCTTTGATGAGGACATAACAACATCAGAGACGCACATTGAACTGCAAGGACCAATCACAAGAGCACGAGCACGGTTAATAAATCAGCAGGTGAATTCGTTCCTAACTTCTTTTGCATGTGAGTTTGAGAATAGATTGCTATGTGATGATTTAATTGTTATTAGGAATAATGGAGAAAATCAACAAGTGAAGGAAAGAGGCCTTGGGAGCATGGAGAACCAGCTAGGACGCCCACAAGTTGATGGAAATAATTTACAACTCGGACTCGAGTTCAACTCGGAGTCCAGGAGCAGTCCACCTTAAAACGGACGCCCAGGAGGCATACGGACTCCGTTTTCGACGTTCTACATATACACAGAAAGAGGAGAAATGAATTTTCCAATGGTTCTGGTCCCACCTCAAAATTCCTCCGGAGTAATTGGGAATCGTTGAAACATCCAAATTTATGTCTAGTGCTGCGCCACTGAATCGGGCCTTTGGGCCTTTGTAAGGATCGAATGCCCAAGAGGGGGGGGGGTGAATTGGGCTTATTTAAAAAATCTGAGCAATAAAACTTAATTCCTAAAAGCCCAATTCCCTACGCAAACTATCTATGCATTCAAGTAAATAGGAACTTTGCGGAATGTAAAATGCATAAACGTAAGGGAAAGGAGGAGGATGCAAACTCCCAAGGAGACACGAGGATTTATCCCGTGGTTCGGCAAGATCGTCAAGATCTTCCTACATCCATGTTGTGGCACCCACCAAAGGGTTTTGCCACACCCAAGTCACCGAGACGAGGGATCTTCACTATTCCTCTCCGTTTGCCAACCTCGGCAAGGTGGAGCTCAAGTCTTGTACAACTTCGACCCTCCGGGCTTCCACAAACACCTTGGCAAGCTCCGGAAGTCTCCTCACAGTTACAAACACTAAGGGCACTCCCTTGAGGCTCTCACTATCCTAGAGAGTCCTCTCACCCAGAATGTAGGCACACAAGCTCTCTCTCTAGCTAGTTCTAGCCTAACTCTTGGTGTATAGGTGATCGAAATGATGTGGAAGTGATTGCTCTTGGTCTTGAACGCTTGTGGATGTGTTGATAGTGTCTGGTGATCAAGACTTATCAAAATGACCGGTTTAGGGGGTATTTATAGCCAGCCTCCCCGAAATAGCCATTGGAAAAGTAGGCTGACAGAACTTTACTGTGAACACCGGATGATCCGATGTCTCCCCTTTAGTTATCATCGGTCAAGTTTACTTTAGCTGACGTCATTGTGTCAGATATGACCGTTGTTAGACCGATGTTGCTCCTGTCTTCTCATCGGATGATCCGGTGGCTCTCCCTCTAGAATTGACTCAAACTTGATGCTTACTGGAGTGATTGACCGATGTGTATATTTCTGTACATCGGATGATCCGGTGCTGTACTTGGTCCAATGATATTGCAAACTGTACTGATGGACCGATGTAGATGAGTCATTCACATCGGATGATCCGGTGAGTGCTTTGTTCTGAGGTCTTCTTCTTCAGCTGAACCAACTCGACCGATGTGTATATTTCTAGAACCATCGGTTGATCCGATGAGTTGATTTTGTTTGCTTTGAGTTGTTTCTAAGTGATTTTGTATCTTGCTCGATTGACCTCTTTAATATTTGTTGCAAAGGCATTTCTGATGATCTTCAGGCATTGAATGTTGTCAATTTAAAGTTCAATGATTTTGACATAAGAGCTTTCACTTCTTGTCTTCATATAATTGATTTTATCTCATAAATTGATTGTATATGGGTCTCCAATGACATATTGATTTCATTTGATTGAGTGATTATGGGGACCTTGCATTCACAAATTCATTAGTAAAATCCAATGGTTGTCATTAATCACCGAAACCATACCTCATGGGGGCCTAGATGCTATCAATCTCACCCTTTTTGGTGATTGATGACAACACAACAATTAAAGCGCAATAGTAATGAATTTGATAGAATGAAACTTAAACGGATATGTAATGAATACAAGATTATCACACTTAAAATTGAAGGCTCAAAATCAAGTGATCACAAGATATAGATAGACATCAAATAAGCTCAATCGATTAATAACTTAAGAGTACTTAATAAACACCAAATGAGTAGCAAAAGCACTGAATTACAAAAAATGATACAAAAATGATAAGGATTTCCCCTAAAGTTAAGACACTCCTCCTGAGACTAAGCTCTCCTCCCCCTGAATCCTCTAACTCTTCTCCCCCTTTGGCATCAAGACACCAAAAAGGGATCCGAGTGCCTAAGGACCCTGAGTACTAGGCGCGATGACGAACTGGTCACCGTCGCTGCCGTCGGAGCTGCTGCCTGGAATAGCGGTGGAAGAAGCTGTCGGGGCCGTAGGAGCCACCGTTGGTGCCTGCTGTGTAGTAGCTGCTGGAAGCGGGGCACTGACGACGGATGCCGGCGTCTGCTGGAACAGGGTCGTAGCCGGCAGCGGGGAGTGAATGGGTGCGCCAGGAGCCAGTAGTGGAGACATGCTGATGGAGGGGATCGGCGTAGTCGGCACCGGAGCTGCAGCTGGAGCCAGGACTGGTGGTGGTGGAGCAACTCTTGGCAGCTGCGACGGGAGGGCAATCCCGGTCTGGGTGTAGAGGTTGGTGATCAACCCCAGGATGCCCATCATCGCCTGCTGCGTCTGCTGCTGTTGGTCGAGGGTGTGCTGGTGCATCTGGTCTATGAGCCCAGTCAGCCGGTCAGTGTCCTCACGCCTCTCACGGGCGATCTGGCGCTGCATCTCCTGCTGCTGCTGCTGGAGCTCCAGAAGACGTGCAGCCTGCTCCGCTCGGGCCTGCTCAACTGCAAGCCGGTCCAAGCGCTGCTGCTCAACCATCTGCTGCAGGAGCGAAGTGAGCTCTGACGGCTGAGATACCTGTGCCTCTAAGACGGGAGGTGGAGTAGGGGGTGGCACTGTAGAGCCTCCAGCCTCCGCGTCGTGCTGCCTGGGTGAGGGTGGAGGTCGAAAGTACTCCTCGACACTGTCGTCGGTGTCGCTCTCGGACCAGATGTGTTGCAAGTCCTCACCCTGTGCCTCTGCCTCAGCTAGCCTCTCATCCTCCTTCTCCAGGTCCGACCAGTCCTCCTCAGATAGGCGTGCACGGACCTGACGCTCGACTGGACGGCCAAGGCGGCGGTCTCCAGGAGCTGGGGCACGGTAGTGACCGAACCGTGTGACACTCTCGTCAGTGAGATGGTCATGCACGACGGACTCCTCAGGGACCATCATGGTGAGCAGGTAGCTGATCTAGTGTCCATACACGAGCTGCCTCATCATGCCCACTCCGTCAGTGATCACATCCTCCATCTCGCATATGAGGACGTCCACTATATCAAACTCCATCCCGTTCATAATGTAGAACAGGAGAGTCTGCTGCAGGCTGGTGAACCCCTCTAGGTATCCGGACCTCGGCAAGAGTGTGCGGCGCAAGGCAAGGTGCATTGTGCGCACAGCTGGAGTCAACAGAGTCGGTACCCTCGGCTGGTCTGGAGAGAAAGTCGGGCCAAACAAAGAGCGGATCTCCTCCAGAGCTGGTGCCACTCCTCCAGTGAGCAGCCTCCTCGGCGGGTCCGCCTGACCATACACCCTCTCATGCACGCAAGTGTCGTGCAGGTCCACTCCTAGCAGTTGTGCCAGTGTCTGCCTCGTCAAGTGATAGTGCTGGCCCATGAACATGAAGTCAATCGACCTGCGGCCCTCAGAGACGTATAGGGTAGCGTAGAACACGCGTACCCAATCCTCCACATAAGCACTCCTCTCATAGGACATCAGGTGCACCAGCCTTCTGTACCTCTCAAAGTAGGGGTGAATCTCTGTCTCTGCTGCAAGGGCAAGCTGATGCCAATCCAGAAAGTTGTGCTGGGATAGCTTGTGGTCGCGGCGTCTGTAGGTCTCGTAGAGTGACGCCTGTGCCACGGTCCAGAAACGACTGTCCACCAGGGCCTCTCTGGGATGCGGGTACCACTCCTCAAGCAAGATACACCATCTGAGTCTTCGGAGCTGCTTGGCCTTCATCTTCCGGTAATCAGCCAAACGGACACCTTCACCGACACGGACGGTGGTGTCCATCTCGTAGATGGCTCTCTGGGCCTCCCTGTCCTCATGATGATTGGTAGCCGTCGGTCTCGGATGTGGAGCTGCCGGTGGATGTCCCCCACGGGTCCGGGCTGAGCACCGACGGACGAGTGGCTCTTTCGGCTCTTCTTCGGCCTCGGACTCATCGATCATGGGAGGCTGCCTCGGACGAGCCTCGCGGATCCTCAAAGATCCTCCTCGGCCATGCTCTCGCTCCTCGGCAGCGCGAGCGGCCATCAACGCCTTCTTCTCCTCCTTGGAGAGCTTCTGCTTCTTTGCGGCCGGCTCCGCAATGGCCTTGCCCTTGTTCTTCTTGTCCCGAGCCATTGCGATCGGGTGATGCATGAGAATGAAGAAGGATCACGGTCGGCAACCCTAGCGATGAAGAAACGGCGACCGTGGAGGCACCACGACGGCGAGGTGTGCGCGTAGGGCGGCTGGTGGTGCACGGGAGGAGGCGGCGGCGTCGCTTGGGTGGAGGTGCGGCGGCGACTGGGTGAAGCGGCAGCGGCGGCTGCGGTGGAGCGGCGGCGCTAGAGGACGGCGGCGCTGGAGGGCGATGGTGACCGGAGATCGACGGCGGCGGCTGGAGGTTGGCGACGACGGCTGGAGGGCGGCGGTGGCGGCGATGGGAGACGGTGGTGGCACGGGCGAGTGGAACGGCGGTGGAGGGAAGACAGGATCGGGGAGAGAGAAGAGGGAGACGAGCGACCGTTTAAATAGTGGGTCCTAAACCCTAGCCGAAATTTTAACACCAGATGGACCGACGTTGGTCGTTAGAAGCATAGGTCAAATGGCACAGTAAGGGTATTCAAAAGAGTGATGTTGACACCGGATGGTCCGACGTGCAAAGGTATATCATCGGTCAAATTTCACAGTATAGGTATTCAAAAAGATACCGTTGACATCGGATGGACCGATGTGGAAGGGAATATCATTGGTGGAATTCATCAAGTTCCAAAATTGTACACATCGGATAGACCGATGTTTTTCAGAATGAACTCGTCGGATGATTTGAGATACTGACTGAACTGGCCCTTGGCTTTTGAACATCAACTAATCCGATGATGGTCTGACCTAAGCATCGGATAATCCGATGACTACTAAACAACAACATCCCATATATGTCTTTTGACCAAACAAACAATCAATATGAGAAACACATGTCTTAGGACTTTTTGGGCAACCCCTTACCCCTCAAAAATACTAATATGCCAATAACTTGGCTAGGCCTTAAAGCAAATGGAACACCGAGAAAAATAGGAGGAAATCATCCAAATAAAATGTAAGGCCCATGCTTTGTGAGGTAGAGTATGAAGACTTCTATCTCTTTAGAGCATGTTCCTCTAGGCATTAACGAACCTAACATTTTGTTCTTTCCACCTTATATGAGTTGAGATATTGCATTTCAAACAAGTCTCTTTCTCATGAGGTGGGTTCCCCTTTGTGACAATCTACCGTATGCAATGCTAAGCAATTTTATAGTGCATGAAATTACAAGTCTATATGGCAGGCATCATGCAGGACATAAAATAAATCTATCTTGCCAAATTTGAACCTTTCAAAGGCTTCTTCAGGGAGAGCTACTCTCCAAATCTTGGGGAAACCCAAAAGAACCTCCATCCCAAGCTAACCCTTGATCACCTCTATCCTTTGAGAGTTAGGCAAGACCTATATGAGATGCATTCTTACATGACGTTTGTTGCATCTAGCACATTTAACTCACTTCTTAGCCTAGAAAAAGTTTTCTCATCAAGTGGTTTAGTGAAGATATCCGCCAATTGTTCTTCGGACCTAACACCTCGCAATGAGATGTCTCCCTTAGCTTCATGGTCCCTCAAGAAATGATGGTGAATATCAATGTGCTTAGTGCGGGAGTGTTGAACGGGGTTTTTAGCTATCTTAACCGCACTTTCACTATCACAAAGGAGAGGCACACAACCAAGTTTAATACCAAAGTCCAAAAGGGTTTGTTGCATATAAAGAATTTGGGCACAACATGCGCCGGCCGCTATATATTCCGCTTCCGCCGTGGACAAAGTGACGGAATTTTGCTTCTTGCTAGACCAAGATACTAGGGAACACCCAAGAAAGTGGCACCCACCGGAGGTACTCTTGCGATCCACGCGGCATCTGGCAAAGTCCGAATCCGAGTATCCCAAGAGGTGGAATTTTGCACCTTTAGGGTACCACAAGCCCATACTAGGGGTATGCTTAAGATACCTAAGTATCCTAAAGACCGCCTTCCTATGCGATTCTTTAGGTGCCTCTTGAAAGCGAGCACACAAGCACACACTAAACATGATATCGGGCCTAGATGTGGTAAGATAAAGCAATGAGCCAATCATAGAACGGTAGTTAGACTGATCAATAGGTTTACCGTCCTTATCCGCGTCGAGATGACAATTTGTTGCCATTGGAGTGCTTCTTGAGCTACAATCTCCCATCTCAAATTTCTTCAAGAGGTCCTTGGTGTACTTCTCTTGATAGACGAAGGTTCCCTCTTGAAGTTGCTTGATTTGAAATCCAAGGAAGAAGTTGAGCTCTCCAATCATTGACATCTCGAATTCCCTAGACATCATTTTGCCAAACTCATGGCTAAGACCTTCGTTAGTTGAACCAAAAATAATATCATCAACATAAATTTGACAAATGAACAAATCTCCGTTGATGTCCTTGGTGAAGAGTGTAGTGTCCACCCTCCCGATCTTGAATCCTTGCATGATAAGGAAATCCCGTAGTCGTTCATACCACACCCTAGGTGCTTGCTTGAGCCCGTAGAGCGCCTTGTGCAACCTATACACATGATTAGGATTCCTCGGATCTTCAAACCCGGGAGGTTGTTCAACATAAACAAGCTCGTTAATGTAACCATTAAGAAAGGCACTTTTCACATCCATTTGATAAAGTCTAATATTATGATGTGAAGCAAAAGCAAGGAGTATACGGATGGCTTCTAGCCGGGCGACCGGGGCAAATGTCTCCCCAAAATCTAGTCCTTCAACTTGCGAGAACCCTTTGGCCACAAGTCTTGCCTTGTTGCGGAGCACAACTCCATTCTCGTCTTGTTTGTTGTGGTATACCCACTTTGTTCCGATGACGTTCTTGTCCTTGGGTCGCTCCTCCAACACCCAAACTTCATTGCGGATGAAGTTGTTGAGTTCTTCTTGCATGGCCATCACCCAATTTGGGTCTTGGAGTGCTTCCTCAATATGAGTGGGTTCTACACATGAAACAAACGAGTAGTGCTCACAAAAATAAGTGAAATGGCGAGAACGTGTAGTTACACCCCTTGACGGACTTCCAATGATTTGGTCCATCGGATGCGCTTTGGAGATGCGTCCATGCCTCATAAGTGGTTGTGAAGCACTTGGCGAAGGTGATGCGTGTTGCTCCTCTTGTGGTTGGACTTGATCATGAACTTCTTCTTCTTCTTGATGTTTTTGTGCTTGTGAGTCTTGAGTCGGCAATGGATCATCCTTCTCTTCTTCGTCAACTTGAGGCGCCATTGAAGTGTTGATGTTGGAACTTGAAGCTCCCCCTTGATCATGGCTCTCCTCAACTTCAAGCTTGATGTCTCCAATGGTCATGTTCTTCATAGCTTCTCGTAGAGGCTCATCATCTATTTCATCATGACCAAAACTCTCCTCTTGGGAGCCATTAGTTTCATCAAACTCAACATCACAACTTTCCTCAACTAAACCGGAGGTTTGGTTGAATACTCGATATGCTTTTGAGTTTGATGCATAACCAAGGAATATACCAACATCACATCTTCTTTCAAACTTACCGAGCCTCTTCTTGCGGTAGATGTAGCACTTACATCCAAAGACTCGAAAGTAGGAGATGTTGGGCTTTCTCCCAATGAGAAGCTCGTACGGGGTCTTTTGAAGTAGTCGATGGAGATGGACCCTATTTGCGGCATGGCACGCCGTGTTGATTGCTTCGGCCCAAAATTTCTCCGTCGTGCCGTAGTCATCAAGCATTGCTCTCGCAAGAGTGATGAGTGTATTGTTCTTCCTTTCAACGACACCATTTTGTTGAGGGGTGTATGTGGCCGAAAACTCATGTTTCACTCCTTCACAGTCACACCACTCCCTAATGTTGTAGTTCTTGAATTCGGTGCCGTTGTCACTCCGGACCTTGATGATGGGAAGTTGAAATTCCCTTTGAGCGCGGTTGGCGAAGGTCTTGAACACTTCTGGAGTTTCACTCTTGTCACCTAGAAATAAAGTCCAAGCATAGCGAGAATAGTCATCAACAATAACGAGACAATAGAGGTTACCACCAAAGCTTTGATATGTGGACGGTCCGAAGAGGTCCATGTGGAGTAGTTCAAGTGGCTTGGAGGTTGACACCATTGTCTTCATTGGGTGGTGTGAAGCAACTTGCTTCCCGGCTTGACAAGCGCTACAAAGCTTGTTCTTCTCAAAAGTGACATCCTTCACGCCGGTCACCATCCCAAGCTTGAATGACTTCTTGAGTTTGCTCACCCCAATGTGCGCTATGCGTCGGTGCCATAGCCATCCCAAACTTGTTTAGTGAAAAGGCAAGTGGTCAAGCTAGCGTTCTTGTTGGAGAAGTCTACTAGGTAGAGATGTCCATGCCGAAATCCCTTGAAGACTATGTCTTGGCTTGTTTCACTACTCACAACAACATCATTTTTGCTAAATGTGCATGTTAGTCCAAGATCACATAGTTGTGCAATGGAAAGTAAATTAAAACTAAGTGACTTGACAGACAAAACATTGGAAATGGATAAATCATTTGAAATAGCAATTTTACCTAACCCAATTACCTTTCCCTTAGAGTTATCACCAAAGGTGACTTGTTCATGATTGCCGGGGTTTTCTATGGTGGTGAACATACCATCATTGTCGGTCATATGTTGGGTGCACCCGCTATCGAGTACCCAATGCTTTCCTCCGGCTTTGTAGTTCACCTACACACATGAATTCAATTTTTAACTTTAGGCACCCAAGCCAACTTAGGTCCTTGTATGTGTGATACAAGTGTTTTTGGGACCCAAAGTTGCTTGGGGAGCTTCCCCTTCATGTCCTTCATGTCTTTCTCGATGAACCTAGCCTTCACCTTGCCATCTACTTTACTTAAGAGATAATAGCGATCATTGAAAATAGATTTGTAATTAATAGGAAACTTTGGAGAAGGTCGGTTAGGAAGAGGACACTCCCTTGTGTGGTGACCGGTGACCTCACAATATTGGCAATAAGAACCAACTTCCTTGATGAAGCTTGTTCTAAGCTCCGGTGAGGGCACCTTTCCTTTGTTAGGCACCGGGAAGGATCCAAGTCCTCTCTTGTTGAAGGCCTTTACTTGTTGGAAGAGAATTTCCTTGTGCTTGACTTCTCCTTTTGAAAGTCTAGCCACACTAGTGCGGAGACTCTCAATTTCTTCCAACAAGTCCTTCTCCCTAGCATTTGCTTTCAAAGGCAAAGACTTGTTCAAGGCATTAGTGACATGAGAAGTAATGGATATCCTATCATTAAGAGTTTGTTTCTTTGCATTTTTTTACTCTTGATCAAGCACGTCATGAGCAAGGTTAAGTGTTTGATGTTCTTATATTAGCTTGTTGTGCTCTTCCAAGAGTGTTTGGTGTGCTAAGCTAAGCTCATGATTATCTAACTTGATTTTAGCCTTTTCTTCCTCAATTTGCTTGACATGATATTTGAGCGTGTCATGCTCTTTGAGTATGCTTTCATACTTGTCAAGCAAATCGAGGTTAGCATTCTCAAGTCTAGCACGAGTTTCTTCAAGAGTTTTAACCTTACTCTTTTCCCTCTTAATGATATCATGATATTCATTTATCAAAGAAGTTAAATCATCGGGGGAAAGCTCTTCATCACTAGAGTCGTCACATACCTTGGTGTTACCTTTCGCCATGAGGCACATGGGCGGTGGATGAAGAGGTGAGTCATCATTGTTGGCAATGGCGAGGCCGGCCAAACTTTCTTCTTCCACTTCACTCTCTTCATCACTTGTTTCTTCATCGGTGACCCATTCATTTGCCTCACACATGAACACCTTTTGTGGGCCATTTCTCTTCTTTGGGAAGAGTCTTGCCTTCTTGCCCTTGTCATGTTTCTTCTTCCCAAAGGCTCTTGGTTTGGGTTTGGCCTCTTCTTCATCATCATCACTCTCTTCAAGCTTGCGATGCTTGCTCTTGTAGTTCTCTCTTCTTTTGTCCGGTTTTGGACAATCATAGGAGATGTGGCCTTGATCACCACAATTGTAGCAAGTCTTGTGATCATCTCTCCTTGGTAGAAACGCTTTCTTCTTGGGATCAAAGGTGTATCCCTTCTTGGTAATCTTGGAGTTCAAGCGTGAGAACTTTCTCATCATCAATGCAAGCTCATCATCATCATCTTCACTTGATACTCGCTCTTCTTCACTTGAGCTAGGCTCAACCACCTTCTTCTTCTTGAGTCTTGTTTTCTTGGTGGAGGCCTTTAGAGCAATTGTTTTTGAGGACGATTGCTCCATCATCCCAAGCACACTCATCTCATGAGCGTGAATTTCTCCAATGAGCTCCGAAACTTCAATGTGGTCAAGTGACTCTTTTTGGAGTATGGAGTTGATGATGTTGTACTTTGGCTTGGGAAGGAGCATGAGGATCTTGCGGTTGATGAGTCCCTTGCCAAGAGAAGCAATGTCAAGAGCATTAATTTCTTCAATAAGTACATTCAAGCGAGAGAACATCTCATTGACATTTTCATGAGGTTGCATCTTAAATTCATCATATTTTGCTTTTAGCATGTGATATTTTAGTTCTTTCACACGAGAAGAACCCTCATGAATTTCTATCAAGCAAGCCCAAATTTCACATGCCTTTTCTTTGCTAGCAATCCTAGAAAAAACAGCTTGACTAATGCACTCATAGATTGCATTCCTAGCTTTAGCATCCCATTTAATTTGATCACCAACATAGTTATGTTCTCCAAACCCCGCGTGGGTCGCTTCCCATACTTCGGGAGCAATAGCCTCTAGATAAGCGCGTATGCATGATTTCCAATAGGCAAAGTTCTTGCCCTCGAAGATAGGAACTGAACCCCCAACCTTGGCCATTTTAGTTCTCTAGTGGTGAAGCTAGAATGATCCTATGAGCAACCTCACTCTGATACCAATTGTAAGGATCGAATGCCCAAGAGGGGGGGTGAATTGGGCTTCTTTAAAAAATCTGAGCAATAAAACTTAATTCCTAAAAGCCCAATTCCCTACGCAAACTATCTATGCATTCAAGTAAATAGGAACTTTGCGGAATGTAAAATGCATAAATGTAAGGCAAAGGAGGAGGATGCAAACTCCCAAGGAGACACGAGGATTTATCCCGTGGTTCGGCAAGATCGTCAAGATCTTCCTACATCCACGTTGTGGCACCCACCAAAGGGTTTTGCCACACCCAAGTCACCGAGACGAGGGATCTTCACTATTCCTCTCCGTTTGCCAACCTCGGCAAGGTGGAGCTCAAGCCTTGTACAACTTTGACCCTCCGGGCTTCCACAAACGCCTTGGCAAGCTCCAGAAGTCTCCTCACAGTTACAAACACCAAGGGCACTCCCTTGAGGCTCTCACTATCCTAGAGAGTCCACTCACCCAGAATGGAGGCACACAAGCTCTCTCTCTAGCTAGTTCTAGCCTAACTCTTGGTGTATAGGTGATCGAAATGATGTGGAAGTGATTGCTCTTGGTATTGAACGCTTGTGGATGTGTTGATAGTGTCTGATGATCAAGACTTATCAAAATGACTGGTTTAGGGGGTATTTATAGCCAGCCTCCCCGAAATAGCCGTTGGAAAAGTAGGCTGACAGAGCTTTACTGTGAACACCGGATGATCCGATGTCTCCCCTTTAGTTATCATCGGTCAAGTTTACTTTAGCTGACGTCATTGTGTCAAATATGACCGTTGTTAGACCGATGTTGCTCATGTCTTCTCATCGGATGATCCGGTGGCTCTTCCTCCAGAATTGATCAAACTTGATACTTACTGGAGTGATTGACCGATGTGTATATTTCTGTACATCGGATGATCCGGTGCTATACTTGGTCCAATGATATTGCAAACTGTACTGATGGACCGATGTAGATGAGCCATTCACATCGGATGATCCGGTGAGTGCTTTGTTCTGAGGTCTTCTTCTTCAACTGAACCAACTCGACCGATGTGTATATTTCTGGAACCATCGGTTGATCCGGTGAGTTGATTTTGTTTGCTTCGAGTTGTTTCTAAGTGATTTCATATCTTGCTCGATTGACCTCTTTGATATTTTTTGCAAAGGCATTTCTGATGATCTTCAAGCATTGAATGTTGTCAATTTAAAGTTGAATGATTTTGACATAAGAGCTTTCACTTCTTGTCTTCATATAATTGATTTGATCTCATAAATTGATTGTATATGGGTCTCCAATTACATATTGATTTCATTTGATTGAGTGATTATGGGGACCTTGCATTCACAAATTCATTAGTAAAATCCAATGGTTGTCATTAATCACCGAAACCATACCTCATGGGGGCCTAGATGCTTTCAGCCTTGTATCCCATAAGAGTCCATTAGGGACACGTCTAATCGTGTTTTGGTCGAACCCCAGCATATAAATACTGCAGCCGCCGGTAATATTCGGTGGGTTTCGCTTAGATCAATAATATCGCCGTTCTACGGTTTGTGACCCCAACTTCGCGATTTCAGATCGTGTCTTCGACGTTCTTGATCGTGTTCTCGGTTGCACTTGCAGGGATTAGCCTTCTTGGCGAGGTCAAGCGTGTGCAGCACGGTTGATAACCAATGGGGCTGTGGTGTAGTGATTGCAGGGGTACTCGAACCGCTCGAGTGTCGCGGATCATCAACGTCGAGTTCTCCACCCCAATCGGCATACCTTTCGGAAGATCGGACCTAAACCTACTCATCACCCTTCCTCTCCTCTCTCTCTTGCACGGGGGACCCACTCGTCAACTCCTCCATCTTCCCCTACTGTCGCCCCAACCGTGTCTGTGCCTACGATGCCACCTCCTCCACGCCCGTGCGCGCTGCGCGCATGCAACCGCCGCCCTCCTCTGCCTCAGCAATCGCCGCCCCTACAAATATCTCATCCTCGCCTCCACCCCCACTCTCCACTGCTTCCCCACGCCGCAACCTAGTTCATAGAGTCATTTCCATACATCATTAAGCATAAGAAAGGGAAGGAAAATATCATTGCCGATGCATTATCTAGGTGTTATACTATGTTGTCCCAACTTGATCATAAAATCTTTGGTTTGGAAACAATTAAAGCATTATATCCTACTGATGTGGACTTCAAAGATGCTTTTGAAAATTGTAGAGAAGGAAGAACTTGGAATAAATATGTGCTGTGAGAGGGTCTCCTCTATCGTGCTAACAAGCTATGCGTTCCAACTAACTCTGTTTGTCTATTACTTTTGCAAGAAGCACATGGAGGAGGTTTGATGGGACATTTTGGAGTGAAGAAAACTGAAGACGTGCTGTCTACACACTTCTTTTGGCCAAAGATGAGGCGTGATGTCGAGCGCTACATGTCATGATACACTACTTGCAACAAAGCTAAGTCTCGCCTTAACCCACATGGTCGTTATATACCTCTTCCTGTTCCTAGTGTACCTTGGGAGGATATTTCTATGGACTTTGTTTTGGGATTGCCTAGGACTAAGAGGGAGAGGGATAGTATTTTTGTAGTTGTTGATCGTTTTTACAAAATGGCACACTTTATACCTTGTCATAAGAATGATAATGCCTCACACATTGCTGATTTATTTATGACGGAAATTGTTCGTTTACATGGTGTGCCAAATACCATTGTTTCTGATCGTGATGCAAAATTTTTAAGTCATTTTTGGAGAACTTTGTGGTATAAATTGGGAACCAAGTTGCTGTTTTCAACTACATGTCACCCATAAACGGATGGACAGACCGAGGTAGTTAATCGTACTTTACCCACTATGTTGCGGGCTGTCCTGAAAACAAATTTGAAGTTGTGGGAGGAGTGTTTACCACATATAGAATTTGCTTACAACAGATCCGTTCACTCCACGATAAAGGTAAGTCCATTCCAGGTAATGTATGGTTTCAATCCCCGTGCTCCTATTGATTTACTACCTTTGCCTCCTTCTGAAACTATAAATTTGGATGCTACACAATGATCTGAATTCATTCTTAAGATGCATGAAACTACAAAGAAAAATATTGAAATGATGAATGAGAAGTATAGGATTGCAGGTAATAAAGGTAGAAAATAAGTAAAACTTGAACCGGTTGATTTGGTGTGGTTACATTTGAGAAAAGAGCGATTTCCCGACTTGAGAAATTTAAACTTATGCCACGGGCTACTGGTCCTTTTAAGATCGTTGAAAAGATTAATGATAATGCATATAAGCTTGAATTGCCTTCCGATTTTGGGGTTAGTCCTACATTTAATATTTCAGATTTGCGATCGTACTTGGGAGAAGAAGATGAACTTGAGTCGAGGATGACTCCAATTCAAGAGGGGGAGGATGATGAGGACATCACAACAGCAGAGACGCACATTGAACTGCAAGGACCAATCACAAGAGCACTAGCACGGTTATTAAATCAGCAGGTGAATTCGTTCCTATCTTCTTTTGCATGTGAGTTTGAGAATAGATTGCTATGTGATGATTTAATTGTTATTAGGAATAATGGAGAAAATCAACAAGTGAAGGAAAGAGGCCTTGGGAGCATGGAGAACCAGCTGGGACGCCCACGAGTTGATGGAAATAGTTTACAACTCGGACTCGAGTTCAACTCGGAGTCCAGGAGCAGTCCACCTTAAAACGGACGCCCAGGAGGCTTATGAACTCCGTTTTCGACGTTCTACATATGCACGGAAAGAGGAGAAGATGAATTCTCCAATGCATCTGGTACCACCTCAAAATTCCTCCGGAGTCATTGGGAATCGTCGAAACATCCAGATTTCTGCCTGGTGCTGCGCGACCGAATCGGGCCTTTGGGCCTTGTATCCCGTAAGAGTCCATTAGGGACACGTCTAATCGTGTTTTGGTCGAACCCTAGCATATAAATACTGCAGTCGCCGGTCATATTTAGTGGGTTTTGCTTAGATCAATAATATCGTCGTTCTACGATTTGTGAGACCCCAACTTCGCGATTTCACATCGTGTCTTTGACGTTCTTGATCGTGTTCTCGGTTGCACTTGCAGGGATTAGCCTTCTTGGCGAGGTCAAGCGTGTGCAGCATGGTTGATAACCAACGGGGCTGTGGTGTAGTGATTGCAGGGGTACTCAAACCGCTCGAGTATCGCGGATCATCAACGTCGAGTTCTCCACCCCAATCGACATACCTTTCGGAAGATCGGGCCTAAACCTACTCATCACCCTTCCTCTCCTCTCTCTCTTGCACGCGGGACCCACTCGTAACCTCCTCCATCTTCCCCTACTGTCGCCCCAACCGCGTTCGTGCCTACGATGCCGCGCGCATGCAACCGCCGCACTCCTCTGCCTCACCAATCGCCGCCCCTACAAATATCTCATCCTCGCCTCCACCCCCACTCTCCACTGCTTCCCCACGCCGCAACCCTAGCCCCATCGCCATGACCGATGGTGGAGCTCGGCGCTCCACGAAGAGATGTCGTTCTGGTCGTCCCCGACGAGCAGGAGCGGACCGAGGCGCAATACCGCCCCCTAAGGAGCCCTCCTCACGAGTTTTGTGGCCCAAGCGGCCACCGAGGCGTCGCCGAGGCTTGGCCGCCGCTCCCCATCGACAGGATCCAAACTCCAACCATCCTCGTCCTTGAGTGATGCCCTAGGTGAGTTACCCTAATCCTCCTCTCCATTTTGCATCAAACTCACGTTAGAATGGAGCCCGCATCACTGTCCCGACCATTTCCGGTGATGGTCCGACCATGGCTCAGCCGCACGCCGCTGGCGGCCCTACCAGAGTGACGTGGCCTAGCCGTGGCCATCCGATCTGCATGGACGGCTTCGATTAAAAGCTACTTACCCCTTCGATTGAATAAAATCCAGACCATCAAAATAAAATTGGACGGCAGAAATCAACCCTGGCTATAACCCTTGCACATTTACACCAAAGCCCTTGGAACCTTGCAAACTAGCCCCTGGATTTTAATAATACCGATTTATCCTCTATATTAGCATTTAAACCCTTTGATTTCTCTAGAATTAGGAATAAGTAGGAAATATTCTTTAGGCCCCCGAAACTTTATAAAATATTACTTTTAACCTCTGTTCCATTAGGAAATATTACAAAAACAACCCCTGGACCTTATATAATTTAATTTAGACTTTATATTATTTTCTGTCTTATATAAAAATACCCGTCAATAGAATTAAATTGCATAAAAATATATTTAATGCATGTGATATGTTTATAAATGATATGATAAATATAGAAAATGTAGGAAAATATATTATAAAACATTTTAGGCTGAAATAAAATTATAGTTGCACATAAAATATATTTTGACCATGGAAAAATTTAATTAAAATGTTTTTAGCTATAAATAAATACAAAAAATTTAGAATAAATATAGAAATAGTAGGAAAATTATTTGTAAGACCTTTTAAGTTGAAATAAAATTATGAAGTTCATATAAAATATATTTTGATTATGGAAAATTCATTAAAATAGAAAATAAATGGTAAATGCATTTCTTTGGCTATAAAAAATAATAAATTGCTCATAACTCTGATTTGAATCATAATTGTAACATAATCAATGATAGCATTTGCATTGCTTGTATGGTGTACTATTGGTGATTGCTTTTATTTTCTCTTTTGACAGTAGTTTATACACACTCGTGTCACGGTCAAGAAGAACCACGACGAAGAATATGGAGATCAAGAGTTCAATGAAGAAGAACTGAGCAGCTATATAAAGACAGGCAAGTGCCCTTGACCATCTTGCACCTTTTTAAGGGTTTAGTTAGCTGCATTTTAATTAATATGAATCCTATGCTATGTCCTGTTACTTTATCTTATTACCTTGTCGCTTGGGGTATGAAGGGTGGTATGTGGGATTTACTTTACACTTAGCCATGCATAATAGATGGGTGCGAAAATATTGATCACATTTATGACTCATGACTTATGATTATGATTATGATGCTGGAAAATGAATTGTAGTATATAGGAATCTGGCAGTTTGGTTTGAATGGTATGGTGCAGTACGCACGAGACTCGGAATTGGGATTTGAATCTTGTTGGATTCTAAGGACCGGTTTATGGAGTAGCCACTAAGATATACAGTATCGCCACAAGATTGAGTATGGGGCAGCTTGGTCGATTAATTAGGCCTCTCCCGACGTGGTGCTGGTAATTGGATGGTGCGGGGAATTGGTTCAGCGTATCTATCTTGGGATCCGCATGGCTCAAGAGGGGGCTTCTCCTGGCGGAGGTAAAATGGACTCTAGGAGCCGGAGCGGTGAAACCTCAGAGGGTCGGTTACTAGTCGGGAGGACCTTTGTAAAGACCTCATAGTGATCTCCTAACCGCACACCTACAGAAGTGTGAGATGTGGTTGATCACCACTGGCAACAGGGAGGTTTACTTATTCCACCTGGCAACACGGGATGAAATCGCGACTTTTGGGTAAAGGATACACTCTCTGTAGAGATTGGAAAACTGTCAAGATAGTCATGCTCACAGACAAGAGCGTCTTGGTGTCGAATTCATAATTAGTCAATGGTTGGAATGATGGTTGCGAATGGACATTGGGATTGGTTCTTTATTTATTATTCTATTATGGTTGGGATTATTCACCTAGATGAGGACAATGACAAGTGAAGATCATGCATAGGTCGCGATGCTGCCAGTCAATTTGCCTCTGGTTGCTCTAAATTTCCTCTTCTGCTGCTACTTCTAAACTCTTTTGAAGGAATAAATGTTGTTTGCATGCGATATAGAATTGTTTATCACTATTTGTCGTACATGTATGGTGAAACTTATCCTAGCATACATGTATTTTGCAGCTGGTTTTATTCTTAATAAAACTGGGTGTGACAAGTTTACTGATGATTTTTTTCAAAAAAGTTCT
Organism: Tuctoria greenei; assembly: GCA_036927565.1. NCBI lineage: Eukaryota > Viridiplantae > Streptophyta > Magnoliopsida > Poales > Poaceae > Tuctoria > Tuctoria greenei. The sequence continues at coordinate 3,875,268 of JAYESD010000010.1, forward strand.
ATTTTAATTAATTTAAAAAATAGGGTTCTTGTTCTAACCATTATATAAATTACTGATGATTTTTTAAAGTTCTATTTTAATCGATTTACAAAATTGTGTGCTGTTATAACAATTACAAAAATGATGCATTTTGGGCTAGAAGAATCATATTAAACATGTGATCACTTCATAATTGCCATAGGGTAGTTACTTTGTCCCTTCATGAAGAGACACATCCCTCCAATCTTGTGTCTCTTCGACATGTATAAATAGAAGACAATGTATGATTAAAGAGTAACAATCATTTTACAACCGCCTTTGTGTCTCTCTCAATTTTATTCACAACATGTTATCAGCATTGTTCTACAGAGCAAATCAAATAGAGAAGAATTCAGTGGTAAGATGCCAAGATACAGACTTCCTGATCTTGTTCTTATCATTTTCAAAGGTAGAGATTGTTCCAATTGGATACGTTGCTGCTGCCGCAACCCCCGTGGTGGCCGCTGCCACCGCCGCAATGAGGCTGTCGCCCTTGCAGAAAAAACACAATCAGTGGGCAGAAAAAACACAATCTGTTCGGCGGAGACGTCGGCCTCGACGGCAGCAATGGCGACAACGGCCACTTCGCCGACCTCCGCAGCGTGTGCAGCGACAACGGCGACCGTATCTGTTTGATCATGTAGGGTTGAAGCAGTGGTACCGGCCACGAAGGCCAATCCGGGGATGGCGAGGAGCATCATCGTGAAGGATGATGAGAACGAAATCAATAAGTTCTCTTCTTGACATCTTACCTTAGATTCAATATTCTCCTCTCTGATTTGCTCGGTAGAGCGTGCTGATAACGTGTTAGAATAGAAATTTTACATTGAGAAAAATTTGAGAGACAATTGTTTTTGTTCAATTCATTCATTCACTAATCCCTCTTTTTTTATACATGTTGAATGGACGGATGTGTTCGTCGGCGATCAGGAGCGAGGAGGGGTCGCGGCGCTTGGGCGTAGGAGTGCGGAAGACGCCCGAGCGACGATTACATTGAAGTGACCACGTGTGTATTGTTTTGTAACACTCTAAAAATACAATGTATATGCCTCATTTTCATTCAGCCAATTTTACAAGTTGGCCTTATTGAAAATAAATTATACCATGAATTATTCTTTTTGCTAAACCATTTTTCAAAATTTGGCTGGATAAAAATGAATAATTTGTATGTGCTTATTCATTGTGATTAATGCACTTATTACAACACCACCATGATGATTTTATTAATAATATCTCTGGTTTCCTATATGTAGAAATCAATTGCTTGCGAGTTTGAAGAACTTGCTTTTGATGGTCACAACTACCTTACATGGGCTCTTGACATCAAGATAAGCTTGACTTCTCAAGGGATCATGCCTGCACTTACTCCTCCTACACAAGGAGATGCCATATTTCTGGATATATACAAGTATCAGACACTATATATCATCTGTAACCATCTCCATACGGACTTAAAGTCGGAATATGTGATGGGGGAGGAGGAACTTCGTAGTCTTTGGGTGGCATTAAAAGGTTGTTATGAACAACAAAAGCCAATTTTATTGCCAGAAGCCAATCATGAATGAACTCAACTATGGCTTCAAGACTTTAAGTCTATAGAAGACTATAATCATGTTGTTCTTAAGGTCTGTGCCAAATTAAGGTCTTGTGAGAATGAACCGTCAGAGGAGGAAAAAAATTGAGAAAACACTTCAAACAATGCTCCCATCAGATCGGTCTTACAACATCAATACCAGGCTCACAACTACTAGCAATATGCTGACCTTATTCGTGATTTACTTCAGACGGAGAAGCATGATGAACTTATTATTAAGAATCATCACCAACGTCGTGTTGGGGTTGCTCCTCTACTTAAAATTCATCATAATGAGAAGAAAACAAATTTTTCTAAGGATACAACTCCTAAGAAGAATGTAGATCTGCTAGACGTCGTCGTAATAGGTAGAAAAATAAGAAATTGTCATAGACAATAAAAAGTATAGTACTCCCTCAAAAGGAAAAAATGTGCATTGTAAGGCCTTACTGCTGACAAGTGTCGCACTCCTAAACACCTTGTGGGCTTGTACCAGAAATCACTGGGAAAGGACAAGAAAGCACAAGGATCGAGAAGTGAGTATGATGACTACATGGACATGGATAATTCTACGGTAGAATACAAATCCAACGACATGTTCGACGATCTCATATAGAATGCTTACCATAGAAATTTGTAAATACAATAGTCTATGTAATAACTGTGTTGTAACGAACATAATTGTTCTTTTGCATTAGAGTTTTTAATACTCTAATTTTGTAGATATGTGTTTCAATGCAATTAATTGAATTATTGCAATTCTTAACTGTTAGATCTCACGGTAAGTTATGATGGAAGAAGAAATGTGCCTTGTGGATAGTTGCACCACAAACTCTATACTTAGGGAAACAAAATATTTACAGACCCTAACTAGAAGGTCAGGAAATGTTTTAACCATCGCTAAACGTGATGCAACAATAGTTAGCTCTGGACGAGCCACTATTATGTGTCCAAATGGTACACAAGTTATGATTGAGGATGCTTTATTGTATCCCGATTCTACACGTACTCTCATAAGTTTTAGAGATATCCTGAAAAATGGGTTACATGTATGTAACCATGAAGATAACAAAGAAAATTTTCTTTTTATTTCTAATAATTCCGGATATGGACCTGAAGTTATAGAAAGAATTCCTTCTACTCCATCTAGATTGTATTACACATACATCAAAACCGTATAATATGTTGCATACAAGGTGATTTTCCAGAATGTAGACACATTCAAGATGTGACATTCACGCCTAGACCATTCTAGAATAGGGATGATGAGAAAAATTATTGGCAATTGCACAAGCTATGAATTAAATAATGCAAAATTTCTAAAATCTAATGATTTTGTGTGCACTTCATGTGCTATGGGCAAGTTTATCTTGAGTCCTTCTCCGCTTAAGATCCATGCCGAACTTTTAAAGTTCCTTGAACACAGTAAAGGAGACATTTGTAGTCCCATACAACCAATGTGTGGTTCTTTTAGATACTTCATGGTATTAATTGACGCATCTACTAGATGGTCACATATGTGTTTACTATCTACAGGTAACCATGCTTTCAGAAAATTTACGATACAAGTCATAATATCAAAGAATTATCCTGAACATAGGATAAAAAGTATCTGTATGGACAATGCTGCTAAATTTACATCTCGAGGCTTTAATGATTATTGTATGGCTCAAGTTATTAAAGTACAACATTTTGTTCCATATGTACACATGCAAAATGGTTGAATCTCTTATAAAGAAAGTTAAACTCATAGCCAGGACATTATTGCAAGGTTGCAATTTATCAACATCTTATTGGAATCATGCCGTTTTACACGTTGCTGATGATGAGTAGGTTTAGGCCCGATCTTCCGAAAGGTATGTCGATTGGGATGGAGAACTCGACGTTGATGATCCGCAACACTCGAGCGGTTCGAGTACCCCTGCAATCACTACACCACGGCTCCGTTGGTTATCAACCGTGCTGCACACGCTTGACCTCGCCAAGAAGGGTAATCCCTGCAAGTGCAACCGAGAACACGAGCAAGAACGTCGAAGACACGATCAGAAAATCGCGAAGTTGGGGTCTCACAAACCGTAGAACGGCGATATTATTGATCTAAGCAAAACCCATTGAATATGACCGGCGTCTGCAGTATTTATAGGCTAGGGTTCAACCAAAACACGATTATACACGTCCCTAATGGACTCTTACGGGATACAAGGCCCAAAGGCTCAATTCGGTGGCGCAGCACTAGACAGAAATCTGGACTCGACTTGTTTCGAAGATTCCCAATGACTCTGGAGGAATTTTGAGGTGGGACCAGAACCATTGGAAATTTTATGTTCTCCTCTTTCCGTTCATATGTAAAACGTCGAAAACGGAGTCCGTATGCGTCTTGGGCGTCCGCTTTAATGTGGACTGCTCCTGGACTCTGAGTTGAACTCGAGTCTGAGTTGTAAACTGTTTCCATCAACTCGTGGACGTCCAAGCTGGTTCTCCACGCTCCCAAGGCCTCTTTCCTTCACTTGTTGATCTTCTCCATTATTCCTAATAACAATTAAATCATCACATAGCAATCTATTCTCAAACTCACATGCAAAAGAAGTTAGAAACGAATTCACCTGCTGACTTAATAACCGTGCTCGTGCTCTTGTGATTGGTCCTTGCAGTTCAATGTGCGTCTCCGCTGTTGTGATGTCCTCGTCATCCTCCCCCTCTTGAATTGGAGTCGTCCTCGACTCAAGTTCATCTTCTTCTCCCAAGTACGGTCGCAAATCTGAAATGTTAAATGTAGAACTAACCCCAAAATCGGAAGGCAATTCAAGCTTATATGCATTATCATTAATCTTTTCAACGATCTTAAAAGGACCAGTAGCTCGTGGCATAAGTTTAGATTTCTCAAGTCGGGAAATCGCTCTTTTCTCAAATGTAACCACACCAAATCACCCGGTTCAAGTTTTACTTCTTTTCTACCTTTACTACCTGCAATCCTATACTTCTCATTCATCATTTCAATATTTTTCTTTGTAGTTTCATGCATCTTAAGAATGAATTCAGATCGTTGTGTAGCATCCAAATTTATAGTTTTATAAGGAGGCAAAGGTAGTAAATAAATAGGAGCACGGGGATTAAAACCATACACTACCTGGAATGGACTTACCTTTGTCGTGGAGTGAACGGATCTGTTGTAAGCAAATTCTATATGTGGTAAACACTCCTCCCACAACTTCAAATTTGTTTTCAAGGCAGCTCGCAACATAGTGGATAAAGTACGATTAACTACCTCAGATTGTCCATCCGTTTGTGGGTGATATGTAGGTGAAAACAACAACTTGGTTCCCAATTTATACCACAAAGTTCTCCAAAAATGACTTAAAAATTTTGCATCACAATAAGAAACAATGGTATTTGGCACACGCCTCATCTTTGGCCAAAAGAAGTGTGTGGACAGCACGTCTTCAGTTTTCTTCACTCCAAAATGTCCCATCAAACCTCCACCATGTGCTTCCTGTAAAAGTAATAGATGATCGGAGCTAGCTGGAATGCATAACTTGTTAGCACGATAGAGGATACCCTCTAGCAGCACATATTTATTCCAAGTTCTTCCTTCTCTACAATTTTCAAAAGCATTTTTGAAGTCCAGGTCAGTAGGATATAATGCTTTTATTGTTTCCAAACCAAAGATTTTATGATCAAGTTGGGACAGCATGGTATAACGCCTAGATAATGCATCGGCAATGATATTTTCCTTCCCTTTCTTATGCTTAATGATGTATGGAAATGACTCTATGAACTCAATCTATTTAGCATGTCGTTTATTCAGATTGGTTTGACACTTAAGATACTTCAATGATTCATAATCGGAATGTATGACAAACTCCTTAGACCAAAGATAATGTTGCCAAGTTTGGAATACACGCACTAAGGCATACAATTCCTTATCATAAGTAGAAGAATTCAGAGAAGGACCATGAAGTTTTTCACTAAAGAAAGCAACGGGTTTACCTCCTTGTATGAGAACGCCTCCAATACCAATGTCGCTTGCATCGCATTCTAGCTCAAAGGTCTTGTCAAAATCAGGAAGTTGTAGCAATGGTGCTTGTGTAAGCTTTGATTAGAGAGCATCAAAAGCTTGTTGCTGCTGTTCGCCCCCATCGAAATGGCACTCCCTTCTTCGTTAGCTCATGTAGAGGTGCTGCAATGGTGCTGAAATCCCGCACAAAGTGTCGATAGAAACCTACAAGACCAAGAAAACTATGAACCTGTGTGACGGTTGTTAGGGCTGGCCAGCTGGTGATTGCTTCAATTTTTGCCTCATCCATCTCAATTCCCTGCGAGGAAATGACGTAGCCAAGAAACGAGACTCGATTGGTGCAAAAGACGCACTTTTCGAGGTTACCAAACAAACGTCCATCTCTCAAAACAGTAAAAACAGCACGTAAATGATCAAGATGTTCATCATATGACTTGCTGTAAATGAGGATATCATCGAAGTAAACCACCACAAATTGTCCAATGAAAGCACGTAAAACCTCGTTCATTAATCGCATAAAGGTGTTAGGTGCATTAGTTAAACCAAAAGGCATGACTAACCACTCATAAAGTCCAAACTTGGTTTTAAATGCAGTTTTCCATTCATCTCCTAGTGCCATTCTAATTTGGTGGTAACCACTACGCAATTCAATTGTTGTGAAGATGATAGCACCACTCAATTCATCAAGCATGTCAACTAAGCGAGGAATAGGATAACGATATCGAATGGTGATGTTATTAATCGCTCGACAATCAACACATATGCGCCAACTACCATCTTTCTTAGGAACCAAAAGAACAGGAACGGAACAAGGGCAAAGGCTTTCACGAATGTACCCGTGGTCCAAAAGATCTTGGACTTGTCGCTGAATTTCCTTAGTTTCCTATGAATTCGCCCTGTATGCTGCATGATTTGGCAAACTTGCTCCTGGAATCAAATCAATCTTGTGTTCAATGCCTCTCATTGGTGGTAAACCAGGGGGTATCTCGGAGGTAAACACATCCTCAAACTCCTGCAAAAGGTTAGCAACAGCAGGGGGCAATGCAATAGACAATTCATGAAGTGAAAACATGGCTTCTTTGCAAACTAAAGCATAGCACATCCCCTTAGCATCGAATAAATCAGCAAGTTCAGATTTAGTTGCGAGCAACGATGGTGATTTTAACTTAATAGCTTGTTGTTTTTCAGATTCTAATTTTGTTGCTTTGCCATCACGAATTTTACTCTTCTCAAAATGCGCAATTTCAGCAGGAGTCATGGGGAGCAAAGTGATTTTCTTTCCCTTATGCATGAGAGTATATTTATTGGTTCTACCATGATGAATAGCATCTGTATAAAATTCCCAAGGATGACCCAATAAAAGAGAACAAGCATCCATAGGAACAACATCAAAATCAGCAAAATCATGGTATGAACCAATCGAAAAATGTATTTTCGCTGTTTGTGTTACCCGAACCTTACCGCTATTGTTGAACCATTGAATGTGGTATGGATGAGGGTGTGCTTTTGTTGTCAAACCAAGTTTCTTGACGACGTCCGTGTTCACCAAGTTATTGCAGCTACCTCCATCAATTATAGTGTGTACACGGCAGTCCTTGACGACAAGAAACATGTGGAAGAGGTTGTGTCGTTGTAGCTTGTCGTCGGTCTCCACTTTGGAGCTCAAGGCATGCTGCACAATGATGCTCCTATAGTTCTCCGTCGCCGCTGTACCAAGTACCTATTCTTCGGTGTGTTTGTCATTTGGATCTGTAAAGTCAGTAGCAAGAGAATATTCATCTTCAACATCTGAAGTACTATCATACCCGCCATCGTCGCATGCTATGTATGCTCGTTTGCTCGGGCAATCTCTCATCATATGACCAAGTCCCTGGCAGCGGTGACACTTAATGTCGGAAGTACGACTCGTAGAAGGAGTGGACGAAGAAGGCTTGAATGATGTCGCATTGCTGCCTTCCGGCACGCGAGAAGGTGGAGCAGCAGGTATAGTTCGTTGGCCGCCATTGGGTGGTGTAGTCGCTGCACGGGGGGGGGGGGGGGGGGGGGTCGAAGATGGTGCTGTTTTGGATGGTGTAGTCGCTGCACGCGGCGTGAAGTTGCTCCTCGTGCGATGTTGCTCTTGTTGTCGGCACTGCAATTCTTTTTCTGCCAACATAGCAAGCTGAAACAATCTGTTAACAGTATCATATTCCTTGTAATCAACAATGTCCTGAATTTCACGCCTCAACCCCCCCCCCCCCCCCCCATAAAAATGAGCTACTTTATCATCCATGTCCTCTACTACCTGACAACGCAACATACCCTTTTGTAACTCTTGATAATACTCCTCTACGAACATGTTACCTTGGTCTAAACGCTGCAATTTTTTGCGAAGGTCCCGCTGAAAAGATGGAGGAACAAATAGTACACGCATAGCTTCCTTTAATCTATCCCATGTTGGAGGGTCATTTCTAGTTTTAAGAAGTTCATTCCACCATATGATAGCAAAGTCCTTAAACTCACTAGTGGCTTGACGAACTCTATGTTGTTCAGGAACAAGATGGGAAGTAAAATTTTGCTCTACTGTCATCTCCCAATCAAGATAAGTCTCAGCATCATAAGCACCAGAAAAAGAGGGTATAGTAAATTTCACTTTAGCAAAAGGATCATCAGGAGGACGATTATGATTATTACCTCTCATACCTCGACGATAAAGTGGCAGTCTTGGCTGATTATTGTAATCTTCCAGTTCATCATAAGCATTGTCTTCTTGTTCTTCTAGCGAGAGGCAACCGAGCCTCAAAAGTATTCATCCAAATAGCAAGGTCATCCAGTTGGCGAGTCAAGTTCGCCAATGACTCCTCCGTTGCTGCGTTGCATTTGGCGAACATATCCGTCATGGTCTTCATCATATCACGTAACTCAGCATGTTGAACACATTCATCATCATTGTCTTCTCCTTCCATTGTTAATAGGAAACAAAAGACAACAAAAAAAATGTTATCCCTATCAACTACAATGACAATGTGGAAGGTGGAAGAAAACAATCTCTCTCGCTCAAGCGTCTTACCACGCTCTTACAAGTGTTCTTACCAACACAGCGGGTGGTGTGGACGGTGAGATGAACCAATGAAGCGTGGGGTGATTGCAAAGGTACCTGTTATGCTCAAGAGAAAGGTGGAGCTTGGATGACACATAATGGTGGCTAATAAGCAGAAAATCGTTAACAGCTAAACAAAGTTGAATAAGTATTCAATGTAGGAAACAGTTGCTGGTCAACCAAGTGCCGTAGAGCCTAGCACAACACAAGGAAGTATCAAGGCAAAAGAAAGACAGAATGATATAGCCAACAAAACAGCACCAAGTGGTATAGGCCAAGTGCTTTAATATGCGTGCTCTTCACTATTTTTTTGTAATATTTTTTTGATATTTTTTCTTTACTCAGGAGCACAAATATAGGAAGCACACAAATTTGCAGCTCAATTGGATCTAATATGCAGCCTATAGAAAATCAAGAAGATTCTTTAAAATTCATGCTGAAACTTCGGAGGCCCGATAGCCTATCTTCCGAGGGGAATTTGGGCAATCTAATTTCGCCAAACGTGGAAAATCAGATGCGAAATTCTGCGTAGATGAATTTGAAAAAAAAAATCGCCCGATTTTGAGTTCGTATGCGAAACTTATGGCTGTTTTAAGGTAGGCTGTCCGAGTTACGTATTTTTGGATGTCGATTCCAACTCGGTTTGAGAATAGAACTCGCAATCGGATATAAAAATGATCAGGAATTTGCAGAGCAACTAATGGGGTGGTGTGTGATGATTCAAGGATGAACGGCACAAAAGTTTGTCACCTAATCTAGGGCTAGCGATGCGGGAGTTCACGCAAGACGGCTAGCTAGGGCAAACCGATGAATGTGGTGGATCGATTTTTTATTTAGGGATTGTGGAATAGGTGTCGAATAGCAAGAAAAAAGGACTAAACACGATAACTAGTACCCAAAACACAAAGCTAAACCAGCAAGAAGACTCGACCACACGAATGCAAACTCAACAATGCAAACGGAAAAACGAAACTACAGGCACTATAGTCTGGGAAGCGGTAAAAACGATCTAATTTTTTTGTAGCTTTTTTGTGGACTCTAGGTACGAAACAAAATCGATCTAATGGAAGGAAAACAAAGATACCTCACGGGCAACCTGAAAATCTCGTACCAATTGATGAGTAGGTTTAGGCCCGATCTTCCGAAAGGTATGTCAATTGGGGTGGAGAACTCGACGTTGATGATCCGCGGCACTCAAGCGGTTCGAGTACCCCTGCAATCACTACACCATGGCTCTGTTGGTTATCAACTGTGTTGCACACGCTTGACCTCGCCAAGAAGGCTAATCCCTGCAAGTGCAATCGAGAACACGAGCAAGAACGTCGAAGACACGATCAGAAAATCGCGAAGTTGAGGTCTCACAAACCGTAGAACGGCGATATTACTGATCTAAGCAAAACCCACCGAATATGACCAGCGGCTGCAGTATTTATAGGATAGGTTTCTACCAAAACACGATTAGACGCGTCCCTAATGGACTCTTACGGGATACAAGGCCCAAAGGCACGATTCGGTGGCGCAGCACCGGACATAAATCTGGACTCGACTTGTTTCGACGATTCCTGATGACTCCGGAGGAATTTTGAGGTGGGACCAGAACCATTGGAAATTTTATATTCTCCTCTTTCCGTGCATATGTAGAACATCAAAAACGGAGTCCGTATGCCTCCTAGGCGTCCGTTTTAAGGTGGACTGCTCCTGGACTCCGAGTTGAACTCGAGTCCGAGTTGTAAACTATTTCCATCAACTTGTGGACGTCCCAGCTAGTTCTCCACACTCCAAAGACCTCTTTCCTTCACTTGTTGATCTTCTCCATTATTCCTAATAACAATTAAACCATCGCATAGCAATCTATTCTCAAACTCACATGCAAAAGAAGTTAGGAACGAATTCACCTGCTAATTTAATAACCGTGCTCGTGCTCTTGTGATTGGTCCTTGCAGTTCAATGTGCGTCTCCGCTGTTGTGATGTCCTCATCAGCTGATCTACTATAACTACGAATAACTTCATATTATACCACCTCTCCACTCCAACTTGTGCGTGGAGATCAATCAAATATCTGTCATCTGCAGAAATTTCAATGTGATGTGTACACACTTATTTCACCACCAAAGTGAACATCTATGGGTCCTCATAGAAAATTGGGATCTACGTGGGATTTCAATATCCTTCTATCTTAAAATATTTGGAGCTTTTAATGGGTGATTTATTCACGGCCCCGGTTTGCTGATTGTATTTTTAAGTAAGACCCGATCCTTGTGTGGACTTCTCAACGTGGATGTAGGATTATTCGTGGAGCTGAACCACGAGATAAATCTTGTCTCACATGTCCCTTTACATTTGTTAATCACTGGAATTGCTTTTCGGGTTCATATTGTTCTTCATATTGATGTTTGTTGAAATCTTGAAACCTAATTGCTTTAACTTGTCAATCTAAGTTGTACTAGGTTACTATACATTGTATGCATTTTTAGTGAACTTAAATTTCGCAAATAACTTGTAGAAATCATGTTTTTAGGTTTTCTCCTTATGTTGAGCGGACTAGTCCGGCCCTATCCAGAAAACTCCGTCCTCAGTGATTTAATCTCCTTTGATTAAGCTATTTCAGGTCTAATTGCCTATTCACCCCCCTCTAGGCAAATTTCTATGGTATCAGAGCAGGTCTCTCCACCAAGTCTAACAACTCGGAGAGGAAATGGCCAGAAGGGGTGACAACGAGATTCCGATGATCGTTGATGATGACAAGACGAATAACGTCGATGTTCTTCAAGAGGATCCAAATGACGACGAGGAAGTTCATCTACTTAAGGCGCGACTTCGTGAGAAGCTCAATGTCCCCAAGAAGGAGATCAAGCCGATCGCTCCAATCAACACCAACAATGGGAGTAGTTCACAAGACTACTCTTGGTATCCTTACAATTATGAGCGATTAGTTGCAAGCAATCATTATTTATCAATCCCTATTGGCAAACCTCCTCAATTTGATGTAAATGACTACTATATGTGGAAGCATAATATGAAGATGCATCTCATTTGCTTAAACCCTAGCTTGTGGCAAATTGTGTTGACAGGTGTGCATCTTCCAAAGAATGAGGAAGACATTACTCCGGAGCAAGCCGTCCTCCTCCATCGTAATGCTCAAGCCATTGGAGTAATCACCTCCTCCTTGACTCAAGAGGAGTTCAACCGCATTGAAGGGTTGGAGGTTGCCAAGGAAATATGGGACACGCTCAAGACGGCACATGAAGGCAACCGTGTCATAAGAGAGGCCAAGATCGAGATGATTGAAGGAGAACTTGGGAGGTTCACTATCATGGTTGATGAGTATCCCCAAGACATGTACAACCGCCTCAAGACTCTCATAAACAAGAGTCAATCTTATGGAAGCACCCGGTGGACGGGCCACGAAGTGGTAAGGAGAATGATTTGGGCATTCGTGCCTAGAAATGTCACTCTTTGCTCACTAATCCGTAAGAGTTCGGAATTTCATAAGATGACTCCCGAAGATGTGCTAGGGAGAATCATCAACTATGAGATGATGGAGCAAGAGGCTATGTTCCACAACGACCTTCAAAAGCTCTCCTAAGAGATGTTGCATTCAAGGCAACATCCTCAATATCTCAAGAAAACGGAGAAAGTGATGAAGTGAGTCCCGACACCGACGAGGAAGAGGCACTCTTCATCAACAACTTAAAGAGGATGTGGAGAAGAAAGAGGGGGAGGCACCACCGTGAAGGCAAAAGCAAAAACAAGCCCAAGACAAGATCAAAGAGTGCTTGCTACATTGTGGAGAATATGGCCACTTCATTGTGGATTGCCTACATGAAGAGAACAAGAAGAAGAAGGAATACAAGTCTCAAGATAAGAAATACTTAAAGAAGAAGAAGAAGCAATCGGGACATGACCATCTTGGTAACGTGTGGGATTCAAATGAAGAATCCTCCTCCGATGAAGAAGAAAAGATAGCAACCATTGCTATGAAGAAGTCAACCAAAGAGAACAAGCTCTTCCCCAACTTGGAGAACTCAAGGCCAACTTGCCTCATGGCCAAGGACGGAAGAAAGAAGGTTAAGTCTAAATTGTCTTCTTAAATTTCTTCGTATGATGATTTTGATAGTAGTAGTGAGAATGAACATATGGTTAAGGATATGAGTAAGAGTACTTTGAAAAGATTGATATTGTTGACGGATGAGATATTTGAGAAGGAAGAGCTCATTAACCGTCAAGAGGACATGCTCATCCAACAAAAGGAGCGGTGTTAAGAGTTTGAGGAGCTCTTGGAGCTTGAAATACAGAGAAGCAATGCACTTGAGCATGAACTCGCTTTGAGCAAGGAAACTTGCTCAAACCTTGAGAACACTACAATTGTGCTTAAGGATGAACTTGTTAGCTTGACCAAAGTTAACAAGATCCTTGAAACACAAGTGGAGTCTCTCAAGGTCAATGCACCTTCTTCCTCTACAAGCTCATCTTCCACAAATATCAAAACCGAAACAACTCAACCTTCCAAATGCTCTAACTTGATTATAAAACTTAAAGATGAGCTTAAGTCGGCACAAACCAACCAAACACCAAAGGGTGGCATCTTTGACAAGGAGAATATGGAATATGCACGTAGTGCATACACCAACACAAGACATCCCCTTGTCAAGGATGGTCTTGGCTATTCTAGGGAGAGTAGGCAAAATGCCAAAACTCCTAAGAACGGCAAAGACTTGATTGTTTTTGTCAAAGTAGGTTCATACAACAACGAGGGAAACAACATTGCTACATCCCCTAAAATGCCTAAGAAGGAACCTCATCCATTGTTACATGATTTTGATGCATCATATGTTTTATTAAGGAACAATTTTGGAAAGGTTTATGCTATGTATGTTGGGCCACACCGCAAGAGTCCAAAACCTTTTGTGTGGGTGCCCAAGTGCCTCTGGACTAACATCAATGGACCCGACATCGCTTGGGTACCTAAAGCCAAGGCTTAACTACTTTTTTTAGGTATACTCCTCCAGTGGAACCAAGTGGGTTCTTGATAGCGGATGCACTAATCATATGACCGGAGAGAGGAAGATGTTTGTAGAGTATGAGAAAAATGAGGATCCAAATGAAGGAATCTATTTTGGGGACAATAGCCAAGGAAAAATCCTTGGCACCGGTAAAATTGCTATATCCCCTAATCATACTCTTTCAAATGTTTACATGTTGATTCAATTGATTATAACCTATTGTCCATATCACAACTATGTGATAAAGGTTATAATTGTTTATTCATTAATGAGGGTGTGACCGTCACAAGGAGAAGCAATGACTCAATTGCTTTTAATGGTGTACTCAAGGGAAAGCTCTATCTTGTGGATTTCTCCGCAGATAAATCCCAACTTGATACATGCTTAATTGCAAAAACTAACATGGGATGACTTTGGCATATAAGGCTAGCCCATGTTTGGATGAGGAATTTGCAAAAACTCATTAAGGGCGAGCATATCCGAGGTTTGAAGAATGTTGTGTTTAAAAAAGATAGGCCTTGTAGCGCATGCCAAGACGGAAAGAAAGTTGGAGCTCTACATCCATCCAAGAACATCATGACGAAAACAAGACCATTGGAGCTTCTTCACATGGATCTCTTTGGTCCAATCGCCTACATAAGTATTGGCGGTAACAAATATGGTCTTTTTATTGTTGATGATTTTTAGCGTTTCACTTGGGTATTCTTTTTGCATGATAAGAGTAAGACTCAAGGTGTCCTCAAGAAATACTTGAGGCAAGAAATACTTGAGGAGAGCTCAAATGAGTTCTACTTAAGTATCAAGACCATAAGGAGTGACAATGGCACCTAATTCAAGAATACTCAAGTTGAAGAGTTTTTGGATGAAGAAGGCATCAAGCATGAGTTCTTGACCCCCTACTCCCCTCAACAAAATGGGGTGGCCGAGAGGAAGAATAGGACCCTCATCGAGATGGCAAGGACCATGCTTGACGAATACAAGTCGTCGGACCGGTTTTGGACGAAAGCGGTTAACACCGCTTGTCATGCCATAAACCAGTTGTACCTTCACCGCGTTCTTAAGAAGATGTATTATGATCTCCTAACCGGTAACAAGCCCAACATTTATTACTTTTGTGTTTTTGGAAGCAAATTCTATATTCTCAACAAGAAGCCTTGGACTTCGAAGTTCACTTCTAAGTCCGATGAGGGTTTCTTGCTTGGTTATGACTCAAACACTTACGCCTATCGTGTCTTCAACAAATCCTCCAGAATTGTTGAAGTAGCACGTGATGTAGTGTTTGATGAGACTAATGGATCCCAAGTGGAGCAACTTGATCGTCATGTGCTAGATCAAGAAGAAGCTCCACAAGTGGTGATAGGAAGGATGGCTCTTGGAGACATTCGACCACAAGAACAATCTCAAGACCCAAGTGATCATCCCATGCCACAAGAATTTCTTCCTCAAATAATCAAGCTCAATTCCCCCAAGATGTGCTCCAAGAAGATGAAAATGGAGGCATCAATCAAGGGGTAGACGAAGAAAATGAGGAATATGATGATGAAGACCCAAGACCTCAAGCACCACACCCAATAGTACATCAAAGCGTTCAACGGGATCATCCCGCTGACAACATCCTAGGAGACATCTCCAAGGGGGTAACTACTCGATCTCGTGTTGCAAATTTTGTGAACGTTACTCTTTTGTTTCTTCCTTGGAGCCACACAAGGTTGAAGAAGCACTACGAGATCCGGATTCAGTGATGTCCATGAAAGAAGAGCTCAATAACTTTGAAAGAAATCAAGTGTGGGAGCTAGTGAAGAGGCCTAATGTGAATGTTGTAGGCACCAAGTGGGTGTTCCGCAACAAGCAAGATGAACACGGGGTGGTTCCAAGGAACAAAGCAAGAATTGTGGCCAAAGGTTATTCACAAGTCGAAGGTTTGGATTTCGATGAAACCTTTGCTCCCATAGCTAGGCTTGAATCAATTCATACATTACTTGCCTTTGCTACTCACCGTGATTTTAAGCTATACCAAATGGACGTCAAGAGTGCATTCCTTAATGGTCCAATCAAAGAAGAGGTGTATGTCGAGCAACTCCCCGGCTTTGAAGATCAAGACTTCCCAAACCATGTCTACAAATTGTGTAAGGCTCTCTATGTGCTCAAACAAGCTCCTAGAGCTTGGTATGAGTGTCTTAGAGATTTCTTAACTCAAAACGGTTTCAAAATTGAGAAGGCTGACTATAATTTGTTCACTAAGAATTTTAATGATGTTTTGTTTGTTTGCCAAATATATGTTGATGACATTATATTTTGCTCTACTAACAAAGCTTTTTGTGATGAGTTTTCCAAGATAATGACCGAGAGGTTTGAGATGTCCATGATGGGGGAGTTGAAGTTCTTTCTAGGTTTTCAAGTGAAGCAACTCAATGAAAGCACGTTCATTAGTCAAACCATGTACACACAAGACATACTTAAGAAATTTGACATGGACAAAGCAAAACTCATCAAGACTCCTACAGGAACCAATGCACACCTCGACCTTAATAAAGATGGTCCAAGTGTGGACCAAAAGGTATATCGCTCCATGATAGGTTCATTGCTTTAGTTATGTGTATCTAGACCCGATATCATGCTTAGTATTTGTATGTGTGCTAGATTTCAAGCTGCTCTGAAGGTGTGTCATTTGACCGCCATTAAGAGAATTCTTAGATATTTGGTTCACACACCAAGTCTAGGACTTTGGTACCAAGGGCTCTAAGTTTAACCTCATTGGATATTCTGATGTGGACTATGTGGGGTGCAAAGTTGATAGTAAGAGTACCTCCGGAACTTGCCAATTCCTTGGTAGATCTCTAGTGTCTTGATCCTCAAAGAAACAAACTCCATTGCTCTTTCCACAGCTGAAGCGAAGTATGTCACCGCTGGAAGTTGTTGTGCATAACTTCTTTGGATGCGACAAACTCTTAGGGACTATGGCATAAACTTGAACAATATTCCCCTCCTATGTGACAATGAAAGTGCCATCAAAATAGCCCACAATCCAATTGAACATTCAAGGACCAAATACATCGATATCTGCCACCAGTTCTTAAGATATCACTCCATCAAAGGAGACATTGTAATTTCCCATGTGAGAACCGAAAGACAATTGGCAAATAGCTTCACCAAGCCCCTAGATGAGAGAAGATTTTGTGAACTTAGGATTGAGCTCAATATCATAGATTCTCGAAATGTGGCTTGAGTCTTGCACATCTGATTGTTACTTCAAAATTCACACATGATTGCGAAAACTTTTCCTCCTCAATTTTCTAGAAAACTATTTTTGAGATTATTGAATCTTTATGAATTATGGTCATAGTTTGGTTGTTGATTGCTTACTGACCATATTTACAAAGATATTTTGTGAAAATCTAGTCCAAAAGGATCAAATCTCCATTGAAAACTCAATATATATGAGTTTTCAGCCTATGAACCGGACTCGTCCTCCCCTTGATCGGACTAGTCCGACTGTTCAGAGAAGTCTGGACCCAGCCCATTGGCCGGACAAGTCCGGGTCCCCAACTGGACTAGTTCAACTCCTGGGGACTTAACCTCCCCAGGGAGCCCTCGACCTCCTCACTTCCATTCAAACGTTCTCTCTCCTCAAAACGGGAAAACCTCTCCCCAAATCGACAGTTTTCAATTCCAACCACCAAAACTCAATTCCAATCCATGGATTGAAGCCTCAAGGTGCGTGGGAACTCTTAACCAAGCTTCCTAAGGCGATTCTTCATCCACATTGCATTGATTGGAAGATTTGAAGAGATATTCTTGACCTAACCCCAAATCCTTCAAAATTCAATTCTTTTAGGTCTTTTGATAGAAACCTCTTCACAAAAGTTGTTCTCTATATCATTGTGATCATGTCCCTCAAATTTGGTGATTGTATCCGTAGATTTTGCAAAATTTCTCAGGATTAGGGTTCTTACTATGTGTACTAGACTAGTCCGACCACAGAGCGGACAAGTCTGGCATATGCGGACTAGTCTGACCCTTGGGCGGACAAGTCCGGGTTACATAGTGAAAACCCTAACCTTGATCAATTTTGTGAATTCTAACACCACACTCTACTTCTTTGGACTCATATACTCTCTCTTTGCGTCTCTTATCAGTGACAATGTCAGATTCCGACTATGTTCCTCTTTCCGATTCTGAGGCAGAGGTGGGAAGACAAGCACTCTATCGTCGGGATCGTGAGGAGCAAGAGATTGCTATAGCTCTCCTGGAATCTCAGTCAGAGGAAAGAAATGCTAAGAAAAAACAAAGGGAGGCGCATAACTCAACTGCAGTCGAGGCAGCCCCAAAGCAGAAGAAGAGACTTGTCACCATGGGAGAGAAGACAAGAACTCAAGAAGTTAGAACGTCCAAGGACAAAGGCAAAGCAACAATTGAGGAGGCACCCAAGAAAAGGGTCCTGGTTGCTAAGAAACCTGCAAGCAAGGCTAAGAAGGGAGCCTCTCAACCCATTGGTCCCTTGAGGATGTCCTCACCTGCAAGGAACCCCAACCATTTAGCTGCTTTTGATGCTAACATTATCAAAGGCAAAGGGGTTGAAAAGGTGAGGAAATTAAGGAAGATCAATGTGTATCAATGTGAGAGGAGCATCGCAGATCCTCGCTTCTGGTGTGATTTCCACTGTGACTACTATAGGACAGTCTACATGTCCAAGCAGATGCCAGTGATAGATGCACAATGGATTGATTGGGATTACATGGCCCAAAAGGGTCACTTGGACTTCAATGTTGTGATTGAGGCCATAGAGCGCCATGGATTGAAGAAGCTCATGGCATTCCAATATGACTGGAATGTGGAGGTTATTGCCCAGTTCTACTCCACCGTCTACTTCCACACCGATGGAGATCAACGGATCACGTGGATGACCCATGGAGAGCAATACTCCACCACTTATTGGGAGTTTGCTCAATTCCTTGACTTGAAAGATCAACTGGAGAATGAGATCATCATCTCCAACCTAAAGCTAGTTGATAGAGACACCTTGGACTACATGTATCCAAGTCATGGAGTCCAATAAGAGGTTAGGAACATTCGGAACATCAAGCCCTTCTATAGTGTACTCAATCGAGTGCTTTAGAAGACCATTGCCCCCAAAGATAATGATGCAGGAATTATTTAAGGAAATTTGTGGCACTTAATGGTGCTCATTGATGGAGATGTCCGATTCAACGTGGTGGACTACATCTTTGATGACATCTTCAACATCTCACACACTCCTAATCGATCATGTGGCTACACTCCCTACATCATGTTCATGATCGAGAAGGTGTCCGGGATCACCTTCAAGAAGGACATCATTCACAGAAGACATCATCCTCAAATCCCACATCTGGAGCTAGCTGCCCCTCGAAGGAAGAATGTGGATCCTCCTGCTTCATCTTCTCATTTTGTGCCACCTCCACCTCCTCCTCCATCACAGTCTGGCAGCGGCTTCTTCAAGTGCTTCAAGGCAATCTTCGCCTCTTGCCAGAAGGCAGAAGTTTGGCAACATCGCATGGAGCATCACCAAGAGAAGTATCTCAACGCGATGTGCGACAAGCTTGAAGTACCCATGTCTCCCACCGAAGAGAGTGATGTAGAGATGACTCCATTCCCGAAGTTCACCGCCGAAGAACTAGCTCAGTTTGTTGATGTTAGCACCTCCATGGCGGCTCCATCCGAGGAAGAAGACGATGATCTGGAGGCCACGGCGAGCGACAGTGAGAGGCAAGGCGGAGACGAAGACGACGACGACGACGATGATGAAGAATAGATCTGATGGATCTCCTTATCTATTTTCCTTTTTGGTGTCTTGATGCCAAAGGGGGAGAGATTGGAAGGGGGTACATAGATAGTTTTTTATGTCATTGTCTCTTTTGATCCACTATGGACTATGTTTTAAAACTCTCACATTTTCAATTTGTGTAATACTTAATCTATGGTTCATGTACTATGCTTAAATTGTGATGTTATGCTTCAAATGACTTGTTTACCATGCATATTTATTGTCTTATCACAATTTATGAGCACATCACTTAGGCATCTCACCATAACATGTATATGTATGAGAACTCTCTCAATCTCTCTTACTCATGATGCATACATTGAGGGAGAGTTACTAATACACATACATGTTATGAAAACAAACTATTATCCTTTTTTTGTTGAAGCTTAATGTGTTGTCATCAATCACCAAAAAGGGGGAGATTGAAAGTGCATCTAGGCATCCCTGTGGGTTTTGGATGATTGATGACGACAATTAAGAGACTAATGAGCTAAGTTGATCTTAAGCACAGGTGTGATAAATGAAAGAAGACAAAATCCGTCAAAAAGGAAAAGGTTGAAACGGGCATCAAAGGCTCAAGCGTAGAAATTAGGGTTTCTATGGTGTTGAGTTTAGACGAGCCGTATCATCTGTGAGGGTGGCTATATCATGTGCATTGAGATCATTCTAGAGGGCTAAAAGTGGTGGTTGAGAGAAAAACCTAAGTGAGAAGCCAAAATGAGAGAAAACACTAGGAGACCGGACTAGTCCGGGCCTTAGGCCAGACTAGTCCGGCCAGTCAGAATAGTCTGTTATGGGTCAGACTAAATGTCACTGTTTGAGTTCGGAATTGTCTGTATGGGTACGGACTAGTCCGTTCTTCTCTTGGTGAGTGAGTTTGGAGCTAAGTCCCAGGTGGCCGGGCTTGTCCAGCAAAGTGGCCGGACTAGTCCGTACCCCTGAGAGTAGTCTGTTTTGGGACGAACCAAAGCATTCTGGAAGAGTTCGGACTTGTCCGTTGTGGCACGGACTATTCCGTTTGAGACTTAGTGCGAGAAACCGAGCGAAACCCTAGAAGGTCGCACTTGTCCGCCCCAGTGGTTGGACTAGTCCGGGCATACCAAGTTTAGTCCATTTTTGGATGGACTAAACCATTCTGTCCGACTTCGGACTAGTCCATTGATGGTAGGACTAGTTCATATTGTTAGTGGTCGTTTGAAATTCAAACATTGGTGTGCACTTCATATGTTTTGTCGATTGATGGCATGAAATTGTCGGTGTCCCCAGAAGCCTGGACTAGTCTGTAGCATAGGGTCAGACTAGTCTGGGGTTGCCCTGGTGGCAACGGTTAGTTGTCGGGACCCCTATAAAAAGGAGACCCCGGGCCCCTATTCGATAAGACTTGAACCGTAACGCCGCCACAACATTACTTGAGCCTTCCAAAGCCTTCTACTCGTCCTACTAGCCCTCTAAGACCAAATCTTGAAGAGATTAGGGTTTGGGAAGGGGAGTGAAGGAAGATCATCATGCTTTGGCTCTCGGTTTGATCTCTTGCGCATTGTGTTGTGTTTTGTGGCTTGTGTGAGTTGAGCTTCAAGTGCTCCTTACTGTATTTATTCGTGGGAGCCTCAACTTGTGAGCATCCCCAATCAAACTTGGTGATTACCCTTGATATAGTGGAAACCAAGCCGGCCATTGTGGTGGCTTGGTGAGAAGAGGGTCAAGTGAGACCCGGTCCTTGTGTGGACTTCTCAACGTGGATGTAGGCTATTTCGCGGAGCTGAACCATGGGATAAATCTTGTCTCACGTGTCCCTTTACATTTGTTAATTATTAGAATTGCTTTTAGGGTTCATATTGTTCTTCATATTGATGTTTGTTAAAATCTTTTAACCTAATTGTTTTAACTTGTCAATCTAAGTTGTACAAGGTTACTATACATTGTATGCATTTTTAGTGAACTTAAATTCCACAAATAACTTGTGGAAATCAAGTTTTTAGGTTTTCTCCCTGTGCTGAGCGGACTAGTCCGACCCTGTCTAGATAAGTCCGGCCTCAGTGATTTAATCTCGTTTGATTAAGCCATTTTAGGTCTTATTGCCTATTCACCCCCTCCCTCTAGACGACTTTCACATGATGAACTTACTATTAAGAATTATCACCAACATCGTGTTAGGCTGCTCCTCTACTTGGAATTCTTCATAATGAGAAGAAAGCTAATATTTCTACAAATTCAACAACTAAGAAGAATGGTAGATCTGCTAGACGCCGCAGTAATAGGCAGAAAAATAAAAAGTACTAAAAGACTATGAAAAAGGATGGTACTCCCTACAAAGAGAAAAATGTGTAGTGTAAGACATATGGAAAATCCAAGCAACAACGAGCCAATATTGAATGTTGATAACTACATAGACTTGGACAATGCTATGGTAGAATATAAATTGAATGACATGTTCGGCGATCTAATCTAGATTGCTTACTATAGAAATTTGTAAATACTAAGTCTCTTTAATAAAGTGTGTTGTAAAGTACAATATTGTTCTGTTGTATTAGACTTATTCAATACTCTAATTTTATAAATGTGTTTCAATGCAATTAATTGAATTATTATGATTCTTAATTGTTAGATCTCGCGAGAAGTTTAAGATGGAAGAAGAAATGTGTCTTGTGGATAGTTGCATCAAAAACTCTATACATAGGAAAACAAAATATTTTCAGACCTAACTAGGAGGTCAGGAAATATTTTAACCATCGCTAGACGCGATACAACAATAGTTGGCTTCGATCGAGCCACTATAATGTTTACAAATGGTTCACAAGTTATGATCGAGGATGCTTTATTGTATCCCAATTCTACACGTAATCTCATAAGTTTTAGAGATATCTGAAAAAATAGGTTACATGTATGTACCCATGAAGATAAAAAAAAAGGAAGAATTTGATCTTATTTCTAATATTTCTGGATATGGCCATGAAGTTCTAGAAAGAATTCCTTCTACTCCATCTGGATTGTATTACACATATATTAAACCCGTACCATCTGTTGTATACAAGGTGATTTTCAGAATGTTGATACATTCAAGACCTAACATTTACACCTATGCCACCCTGGAATAGGGGTGATGCGGAAAATTATTGGGAATTGCATCGTCATGAATTAACAGTAGATGGATTATATTGTTATACTGCCATGCCCTTTGGTCTCAAAATGTTGCTTCAACCTTTGTGCGAGCTATGTACAAAACATTTAGAGAGCTAATTAGAGACTTAGTGGGGGTGTAAGTCGATGACATCGTTGTAAAGAACAAGAACAAGGAGTCACTCCTTGACAATTTACAAGCCGTCTTCAACAAGCTGCGCATCACGCGCACCAAGCTGAACCCGGACAAGTGTGTCTTCGGGGTTAGCTCCGGGAAACTCCTTAGTTTCTTGGTGACTCACCAAGGAATTGAAGCAAACCCGACGAAGATCAAGGCTATAGAAGACATGCGGCCTCCAGCCCGCATCAAGGACGTCCAGAAGCTAACTGGATGTCTAGCTGCGCTCAGTCGGTTCATTTTAAAGATGGCAGAGCGGGCACTTCCCTTATTCAAGCTATTGAGTAAGACCGGACCATTTCATTGGTCTGAAGAAGCAGAAGAGGCATTTTAAGAGCTAAACCAGCTACTCACCACCCTACCAATCTTGGTAGCTCCGAACCCCCGTGAGCCTTTACTGCTTTACATTTCTGCAACTATCAAAGTTGTAAGCATGGTCCTGGTCACGGAAAGACCGAATCCACATCAAGATCAGGAGCTTAGACCCCTCCGGGAGAATCCGGAGCTACCTGAAGGCGGGTCTGGGTCCCAGCCCACAGACACGGAACCTCAAGGCATAATGCTAGGGGATCAACCTCTCTCGCCAGAGGGGGTTCACCTTGCTGACCAAGGCGATTTGGACCCTTCCATTATGGTCCGGGTCGAGCAAGAAGAAGTTCTGGACCACTCCCGGAAGGTCCAGGAAGCTCAACAAGAAGGTTTGGAACCCTCTCGGAGGGTCTGGGTCGATGGAGAGGAAGCTACGAGCCCTTCTGGGAGGGTCCAGGTCGTCCAGCGCCCAGTGTACTTCATGGAAGTACTCCATGATGCAAAGACCAGATACATCGAGGTGCATAAGCTGCTTTACGCAATTCTTATTGCCTCAAGGAAGCTACATCACTACTTCCAAGCCCACAAGATATCAGTGGTAACTTCTTATCCACTGTGTGCTATATTGCATAATCCTAATTCTATTTGGAACATCGCCAAGTGGGCAGCGGAGTTGGATGAGTTCGATCTCGATTTTGTGCCACAACAAGCAATCAAGAGTCATGTTTTGGCTGACTTTGTGGCGGAGTGGAACCCCTCTCCATCAAATCCTTAGGGCCCCAGTGAGCACAAGCCAGAAACTAAGGTCCCTGTCTTCACCGAACCTCACTAGACTCTCTACTTCGATGATTCTGTGCAAAAGCAGGGGTCGGAGCTGGAATTCTTCTCCTTGCCCCGACCGGGGAGAATGTTAAATACATGGTTCGCCTTGACTTCAAGGAAACCAACAACAAGGCGGAGTATGAAGCTCTCATCTACGGGCCCAAGGTGGCACTATCTTATGGTATCAAACAACTGTTGGTGAAGGGTGATTCACAGCTCATCATAAAACAAGTCAAAGGTGAATGCTGTTGCAACAACCCCCAGCTAGATGCTTATCTCCTTGAAGTCCAGAGGCTTCAGAAAGACTTTGAAGTCCTAGATCTCCACCATGTTCAGCGTCTCTATAACGCTGAAGCTGATGAACTCTCAATGAAGTCTTCAACTGGAGCTCCGGCTCCCGATGGAATCTTCGTCTGGAGGTTACCAAGACCAACAGCTCAGTCTGCCGAACTGAGTGAAGGGGGCGAGACCAGCACCTCGAAGCTGACAGTCCTGGTGGCCCTGTTACCATGGCATCCACCAAGCAACCCAGCACTCAAGACTCAGAAGCTCAAGTTAGCACTAATGCATGGATATCAGAGATCTGGAGCTACTTGAAAGACAACATCCTTTCTAAAGATGGTGTATTCGCTGACCGGATCGTCAGATTGGCTAAAAGATACACGCTGGTAGAAGGAGATCTCTACCAGTGCGGTGCCAACGGTGTCCTAATGTGATGCATTGCAAGGGAAGAAGGCCACAAGATCCTCACGGAAATCCATGGAGGCGAGTTTGGGAACCATGCATCTTCCTGCACGTTGGTCGGTAAAGCCTTTTGGCACGGCTTCTACTGTCCTACAGCACTCCAGGACGCAGTGAAGTTGGTGAAAAAATGTGAAGCATTCTAGTTCCACGGAAAACAAATTTACACACCAGCTCAATCACTGCAAATGATACCTCCTACATGGCCATTCGCTGTGTGGGGTATGGACATCTTGGGACTATTCCCAAAAGCCGTCGGAGGTTATAGGTTCCTGTACGTCGCCATCGACAAGTTCACCAAGTGGCCGAAAGCTACTCCAGTTGTGACAATCAACAAGCAATCAAGTTCTTGAAGTCCATAATATGCAGATTTGGAGTTTCGAACAAAGTAATAACTGACAATGGAACCCATTTTACAAGTGCTGCATTCCAAGAATATTGCAAAGACCTCTGCATTCAAGTCAGCTATGCATAAGTAGCTCACCCAGTAAGCAATGGCCAAGTCGAGAGAGCAAATGCAGAAATTCTAAAAGGACTCAAGATGCGTACATATGAACGCTTAAAAAAGCATGGAGCCAACTAGATTGAAGAGCTTCCGTCTACATTGTGGGCGAACAGGACAACACCTAACCGATCAATTGGGGAGACACACTTCTTCCTGGTGTACGAAGTTGAAGCAGTCCTTCCTCCGGAGATCACCATGGGGTCGCTCCAGGTATGGACCTTCGACGAAGCCACGCAGGACCAGCTCCAGCGTGAAGACCTTGACCTCATTGACGAGGGAAGGTGCCAAGCAACTGTTCGGCATGCACATTATCTTCAAGCGCTCCAGCACTATCATCAAAGGCATGTCCGCAACCAACAGCTCGAGGAAGGCGATCTGGTGCTGCGGAAAATACTAACTCGCAAAGGAATGAATAAACTTTCCTCCAGCTGAGAAGGTCCCTTTCGAGTGATCAAAGTATCCCATCCGGATGTGTTCGCTTACCAATTGAGGATGGGACTCCGCCTCCTAATCCTTGGAACATCGAGCACCTCCGTAAGTTTTATACATAGAATCACGGAGGTGTGTGTGTAATTACACACAATGTATGTTATAGAGTCAACATAAAGAATCGGGTAGGCCCTCCGGGAGAGCATCCGGACCCTTCTGAAAGGGTCCAGGAAGTTCAAGTAACACTTGATACAGTCACAGCACTAAAAGTGTAACTACCTGCCCTGGGCTAGTACAAGATGTATAACGCACTTAGCATGATCATGTACCCTAAGTGTGTCCTTGTCTCCCCTATAATTTGGACCTATAATGAAGGACATTGTTGTGTGAAAACAGACTCCACGTGCATTTGTTTTTGTACAAGGCTCGGTATTTCAAATTATTATTTTTATCCTTCTTGTCTATAATGAAGTTGTGCAATTCTTTTTAAGTTTTAGTCCAAGTTATTCATATCTGTCACAAGTTATATTGATGGTCTGTTGGATCTTAACATTGTTGCATAGTCTACTTGCCTGAACGCCAACCTAACATAGGTCCGGAGTGTGCTATTGACTTAGCCTGGTCCTGCACCCTAGGTACGCCACTCTACCTACACCCCGGCAGGCCTCCGTAGGGTGAGTACTAAAAAAGCATACGGATCTGGAAAGATTACATCAATATGCTTGTTATCATATTAAATTTCTTTGAATCTAAAACTAAAATAAGAATGATAAGCCACAAACAATTTATAGACAAGAGGATGAATTTTACTCTTTTTCTTGTCTCCAATGTGCAGGAAAAACAAAAAACTCATAGTGATGGTGGACGACGCCGGAGCTATTAAGCCGTCGATGTTTTATATGTTGACGAAAGGTACCATCGGAGCTACAAAGCTTCGACAATCCCAGGGGGCCCGTCGTCGATGATTTGCGCATTAACATGGGGCGCTACCGGACCTATCAAGCTCCGATAACTCCCAGGGGGCCCGCCGTTGACATGTTATATGTTGATGGTAGGCGCCGTCAGAGCTATCAACCTCCGACAACCCCAGGGGGCCCGCCATCGACGTGGCAAAGGGTATCAGAGATAAATACTTCGAACCTAAAATCTACAAGTTTGAAGCGCTCAAGTCATCAACATACTGTCAAAACCTTTTGGTACATGTTCACAATCGAATTGTGCACATATACCAGGGGGCCAACAAGACAAAGCACAGTATATTGAAGACAAAGATAAAGTGAAACTCATGGCAGAAAGAGTGGATTTCATTCATTCAAAGTACTGGATTACAAAATCAGGGATACAACAAAAGGCAAAAGGAAAAGACCTAACTACTGGAGGATCTAAGTCCTGCGGAAGAACGAGGCGACCTTCTTGGTGTGACACTCGGTTCCGAAAATGAACCAAGTGAATGCATATGTGTGCCCAGGATGTTCAACACACATACACGAGTGCATTCACAAAAGAGTATACAAAAAATTACCACAGAACAAGATTAATTAACTGAATTTTATTACACAAACCATATTATCCTCGAATGCAAGCTCTAATGAATATTAATGACAAGTTCAACTAATGCAGCAGAAATAAACTAATTAAGCAACTAAGCAAACTAAGCATAAGAGATAGCGCAACTCCATGCAACACCACAGGCAAAGCTGACGGTAGACACGGCCTAGAACTCTGCTTTATTGCCATTAAACTCCCAATCCTGACCTGCAACTGTTGGGGGGGGGGTTGCAAGAGTGAGTACATGTCGTACTCAGCAAGTGTGGAAATTATGACATGTGGCTGATTCAAACGACGACAATAATAATGGCTAAGTGTTGAAAAGTACATTAAAACCTTTGAAAAGCAATATATTATATGTATGTGAAGTAAACCCATCACAATCATAAGTAAAATCATAATTCCAGTCTGAATTCATTACCATCATCAATAATTCCAGATTTCACCATTTGCCAAGAACCATATTCAATACCAGAAATTAATCCATAATCAGCCATAACCATTACCAAACCATAACCATTACCAAACCATAACTATCACCAAATCCCAATTTTCCTCTAATCATGTGAGGGTCCAGGTTGCTCATAACTGGGAGCACGGCTATCATGATAGTTTTAGACACACTCTGCAGAGGTTTTACCGCTTTACCCACGTGTTTGTGATTTCATCACCTTTCGATGACTAGAACCTCTATTATGCCGTCTCACACTTCCGTCGGTGTATGACCAAGAGATCACAAAATAGCCTTTACAAAGAGATTACTAGCCTATTTAGACCCCACTGAGGTTTCACTGGTGGCGATGTCTCCAACTGAGCACATCTTCAACCAAGGGCCCCCTCTTGAGCCATTCGGATCCTAGGGTAGTCCCACCAATCATCAACAAACCCAATCCGACTACCCCGTACCCGAGCATCCTTAATGGTCCAAATAGCACTGGCAAAATCCTAATTAATCAGCTACGCTGCACCCATACTTGGCCTCGTGGTGGCACTGTAAATCCTGGATGGTCGCTCCATGAACCGGTCCTTAGATCTAAAGCAAGCAAAACCACCATAACATCTAACCCATCCACATACCAGGCTTTCTTAGATTACCCATTACCATATCATATTAACCAGCTCATGTTAACCATAATCTCATCCATGCATAATTAAATTGAGTGGTATAGTTTTTTCCCATCCCAGTTGATTAAGCGAAGCAAAAAGTAAAAATCTCATCCTGACTTTCTACCATATATAACAGGTGATAAGGGTGGTTAAACAAATCTAGTAAACTTCCTCTCATAGGATTTCCCATCAAATTGACACAAGCATGCAATTTTCAAACAAAATATTTATTTTAAAACAGGATCAATATGCTTCAAGGACACTTGCCTGGCTATTGCGGTTGATTAGGGTCGAAGCCTTCAAACTCTTGGTGCTGTAGATCCTCCGCGACACTCTCTAGCGCAAATCCGTTAGGTGTTTAGAACTCCAATGAATCAAGAAACTTGGAGGTAACACTTGGATCTTGATGATCTAAGGTTGATGATGAACTTGGAGATGAATTGGTGATAAAGAACGAAAGCTTGGTGGAGATCTTGATCCTCTTTCGTTTCCTCCTCTTCTTATTCTTGCTTGGGATCTCCTCCTCCCTCCTTGATGGTGGCTCTCCACGAACTAGGGTTTGGGTGGGGTGGAAAAGTGGCAAATAGATGTCAAGCCAAGGGGTGGGGTTGTTTATATAGAGGTGGAGGCTAGGGTTAGATGGATTACGATTTTGAGAGGAGTAGAAGTTGGTTTAGAGTCCCACATGAGCTCTAAAAGAGTTAGGCACGACGTCCCTAGGTCCACTTAACCTGAACCCCAAGAAACAAGTCGTAAAACAAAGATCAACTCGGAGTCGCGAAATATCGGACAAGTCCGAAAAAGACCGGACTAGTCTGAAAATGTCTAGAGAGAAAATCGGACAAGTCTGGCCAAAAATCGGACAAGTACGACTTTAGTCAGAGAGGAAATCGGACATGTCCGCTGGAACACCAGACTAGTCTGGACAAGTCCAGGAACTTAGCAAATTCTCAAGGATTCTTGGAATATCGGACTAGTCCGCACAAAATCGGACAAGTCCGAAAGTTTCCAGAGGAAAATCAGACTAGTCCAGCAAAAATGGACAAGTCTGTTTTTAGTCAAAGAGAAATCGGACTAGTCCTCACCAAAATCGGACTAGTCCGCACTTTTCAGCATTTTAAGTGTGATTTTGTTCGAAATCAATTTTAAATGTTCCAAATCAATTTTAAACTCGTTCCTCTTTGTGTGGGTTAATGTTAAACATGTATATGAATGTATGTAGGGCATGATGCATGAAAATGAGGGTGTTACACTTGGCAACTTCTTGAATGCTGGCCTTAGCGGCGTTCTCCTCTTCTGCAACGGGACTTTTGAGCACCGAATCCAGAGGGAACTGGGGATATCGGCTCACGTAGCATGACAGCATGTATTCAGCTACATTCTTAGCCAAAGATTTCCCTTCTGTTTCCAGTTGGTCCACGATGACGTCACCCAATGTGTCAATTTTGCCGCCAGCAGCGTTGAGAGCCACCAGTGCTCGGTCCAGCTCCAGCTTCGGATTTTTCGGACACACTGGATTGAGGCCTAGTAGTGTCAACGCGTCATTGGCTCGCCCCAAGAAGTTCCATACTTCTATGGACTCAGTCTCCCTTAAACTTCGCAGCTCCTCTAGTGACCTCCGGGCGGCTGCAAGCTCCAAACCTTCTCGAGCGAGGCGCTTGAGCACTTTGGCATGTTGCTGCATACTCTGAGCAACTTGCTTTTCGCGGTCGGCTAGCTCCGTCTCCCGGAGGTGAATACGATTTTTCTGTTCTGCCAGGTCCTTCTCTCTACCCCTTACTTTCCCTTCTCTGGTGGCAATGTCAGCTTCTCTTTTTGAGAGCTCCTACCCCAGTTTCCAGTACTTCTCCTTTTCTTCCTCACTCCACAGATCCAACTTCTTAGTGCGATCTGCCAAATTTTGCTCAGCTAGAGTCAATTTCAGGGTGAGCTCCTACCCCTTTTCAAAACATCCTCCTGTTGTTCCAGGAGTTTCTCTTCCCTCACATCAAGGTCCGCTCGACGCTTCTGGAGAATCTCATTTAAAGCGGTGAGGTTGTCGTGACGCTCATCAGCAACATCATTCCTTTCCTTGGCACGCTCGATAATATCCTGATAATTAGCGTCGAGAGCCCTGATGGTGGTTTCCTTCTCCTCTAGCAGTTCGCCCCAGTATTCCATCTGGGTCATTTCCCTCTTGATCCACTCCTTCTGATCAGCAAGCCTTGTATGTGCAAGCTTGGTCTCGAAGTGGAGCCTATTGCGCCAACGCCTCAAGGTATGGCACTCCTCTTCAAGAACCTTGCTGTCGTGATCGAAGGCAAGCTGAACTTATCGAAGGCTTGAGCAGGCATTGTCTATGGACAACGCCAAGGGAATGGGCTCTGGACCTGCGGGGTCATCTCCGCTGGTTTAAGGGGATTCTCCATAACAAAAATAGTGTCCCACTCTACAAGTGTGGTTCCCTGAGCTTCTGCGGCGCTAGGGCCACCCACCGGGAGCTCCTCAGCAGCCGTTGAAGAAGAGCCCACTGCGAGAACTTCTACCTATAGAGCTGAAGCCGAAGGTCCTGCTTCTCGGTCTTCAGCTGTTGGCTCCGCAGGAGGAAAGCATGCCAACGCCTCTTCATGGTGTTCCGGCTCTAACATGGATACCTCCGGAGTGATTACCTCTGGGGCGGTTATTGGAGTTTCATCCGGAGCCCCCACCACCGCCGGCTCAGGTGCCGACACATCCGCCACTTCCGGCTCAGCAGCTGGAGCTTCAAGCATCTTCGGCTCGGCAACTGGACCTTTAACAACTTCTAGATAGAGGATCGGGGATTCAACCATCTCCGGCTCAGTGGTCAGAGCTTCGATTATCTCCAGCTCAGCGGCTAGGGTTTCAAGGACTTCCGGCCCAAGGGCCAGAGCTTGTGGTGCCCCCGGCTCCATAACAACTTCTGGCATGGGGACTGGAGCCTTGGTTACCTCTGGCTCAGACGTCGGAGCTTCCGATACCTCCAACTCCCGTGCTGGAGCCTCACCCTCTGATGCTGTTGCTGGTGGTGCATTTTCAACTTCTCCCCCGCGGTCCGGCGCTACCACGAGAGCTTCTGGCGTCTCTTCTGGATCTAAGTCCACGACAACTAGCACCGGAGCTATCGTGTCTTCTACGACCACTGGAGGAGGCTCAATGGTTGAAGCCGGAGTTTCAGCATGTGCAGCCCCAGTCACTGCAACAGATGTCAAAGCCTCGGACTCCCTTCTCGACACTCTGGAAATAAAGGGATGAGAAGATTAAAAAATAACAAAAACAAGATTAGCATTTCAAGGCAAGTCCACGACGCTTACCTGGGGATGCTACCGCCCCAGTCGCCGCAGAACCTCTTCTTCTGAGGCCCGGAGTCAGAGCCCACCAAGTTTGGTGAGACAGTAACCTCAGACCTCGGCTGGGGACCACATGCAGCAGCTTGAGTCTTCTCGGTTGGAACTTCCCTCGACTGTGAAGGACCTCCAGACCTGGAGCCCCTAGTTGGCGCTGGGACCGGAGTCAACTGTCCGGAGCTAGCACCTCTTGAAGACGAATGTACCAAAGGAGGTGTCGCCACTGGAGATCTCCCTTGCCGGGGAGAAGGGGTAGTTGTTACTAGAGCAGACCTAACGGAGCTCCCATCAGCATGCCTCAGCTTTCTCTTCCAACTGGAAGGTTCAGCTGGCTCCTTGCCCTTGCCCTTGCCAACATCATCATCCCTCTGGCTCGGGGCAGGGGCGACCAACTCTTTAGAAGTTCTAGGAATCACAATCATGGAGGTCATGCGCTTCTCCACCTCACCGAGGTCATCTAGCGCTGGCATCTTCCTCTAGAGCTCCATGCTAATCTCCAGAATCATGTTTAAAGACAAGAAAGTAGTCGGCGAAGCTAAGGCATCATTGGCAATAGACCCATGCTAAAATTTCTTGAGATGGAGCTTCAAAGCTTCGTCATCCAAGTTGGATTTTAAACTGGTTTCAATCTGGTCTTCATCCATCACACTGTTGAAAGCCCAAGCGAGCTTCTCCCTCCTCCTCCTCAGCGGAGCCCACCTGTTCACCAAGAAATTTCCGAAGATCATCTGGGGGGTCACTCCACTCTCCACACATTCTCGGATCCTAGTCAGGACAGGGTTAAATGCATCTGACAGCTTCAGAACTACATTCCAGGCATCAGTTTCGACGCTGGGGAGTCCTTGGGGCAGCTCCAATCTGTCGTGCTCCTCCATTGCAATGACAATCCAATCCTTCTTCCAGTCGTCCATTTTCCAGAGGCGAATGATTTAAAGTACTTGAAGGGACGGTTCTTGCGCTTCATGAAGTAGTATAATCCAAGCAACTTTGTCCCCTTGTTGGTGGTATGGGTTATGAAGAAGGTCCAGAACAATTCGACGCAGGGAGGCATGCTCACCCACATCTCGCAGAAGTGGACGAAAGTTTCCACGGGTAAGAGGGAGTGCGGGCCGAGGTGATGTAGTTGGAGGCCGTAGAAGTCCAGCAGCTTTAAGATGAATCTCGAGAAAGGTGGGATCAGTCCCACCATGGCATACACCAAGAAGTACACCATCTCCCCACGGCGCTCCTTCTTGAAGGGGAGCTTGCCGACACGGACCAAGTGGTTGAAGGAATCGTTGGACCATCCCATGAAGGTCTGGACCTTCAACAGATTGTCCTTGCTCTGGAGGCGGCTCTTGGGAAGACCTAACTCCATCGTGGCAAAGTGGAGCGAAAGAGGAGAAAGCTAAGCAAAGTTTGGGAGGCTTTGAGCGCGAGTTTGATCGAAAGCATAAAGAGTCCTCAAACCGTGCGGGCTTTCCATCTTAAGTATGCCTCCACGATGCTTGGATGGAAACCACAACGAGAGCAAGCCCACATTACAAATAATCTACCCCGTCAATGACGAATGGGCTCGGGGCCACCCCGACGAAGAAGTCGAGGTTATTACCCCAGGCGAACTGTTGTCATGATGGGCGGCGGGAAACCCAAAGGCGACAGTCTGACAAGGCGCTCAGAACCGATACGATTTTTGTATTGGGAACCGGTGACCTTCAATTGTTTGAGATCCACACTCAAATATCTCATCTGTCGCATTCAAAACAAACCACGTAGCGATAGTTTAACCCCGAACCATCGCCCCAACGGTACATCAAAAGACCTTTAAAACTGCAGTGCGGGAATCGAGGATGGCCCCACCTCTAGTAGAACAACTTAACCCAAAGGGTTTTCTCCTAGAGGTGGGCTCGGGGGCCATTGTCGGTACCCTGCGTAGCGGGTACCCCATGATACCGCAGTAAGTGCAAGGGAGTCCCATCTGTCAAAGTTGAAGACCTTCATAGGCCCCATGTGTCAAACGGCACTGGACTCACCTCCTACATAGGGGAGCTCTGACACTGCCACGTGTAACACAAGATCGGAGCTTCACCCTTTACATAGGGTAGCTCCGCACTTGACATGTGTACAGTGACCCTGGACCTAGCCCCCAGTAGAATGAATCTTCGGTGCCTCCACATGTATAGCAGCTTCGAACGTGCCTTCCCGCAAGGGAAAGCTCCGGAACTGCCACGTGTCAAGCCTCCGGACCTACGCCACCAACAGGAATACAGACGGATCTCCAACGACACAAGTATTCAAAGGACTCTTATTGCTACAATTACAAGACCTAATTATGCTCCATTAATGCACTATTAATGGGGCACGATCAGAAGACCCTTAATGTTGGTAACACCACCATTAAGGGGCGTTATCACGTTATTAGGGTGCTTAAACATACTTAATTATGTATTAGGCAAGAATAACCGCCGAGACCACATGTCGGGCCAGGCAATCCATGTAACAGCCACCCCTTGGTCTATAAAAGGGGTGTGCTGCTCGGTACAAAAAAGGCAAGCTCATACGCACGCCAGCACTACTAAAATTATCAATACAACAACACACACCCCGTGAAGTAGGGTATTATGCTCAGGCGGCCCAAACCACGTAAATCCTCTGTGTCATCATCTTGTCTAAGATCTCCACGCACCCAAACCGATACAAGAACCTCTACGGGCTACATTTTAGTAGTACCGGGGGAAGTGTCGCGCGTACGCTTCTACAACAGCATATTTATTTTATGTGTTAAAGACTTATATATTTTTATGTAAACTTGGTCAAACTTAAATGAGTCTGACTTTGACCATTTCTAGAAATAGAGTTGGACTGTGACAAAGGTAGTAGATATTATGTATGTTTTTTAAGTACATTACATCCTCGGTCTTCAAAAGTTTCTTGCTTTCTAGTTCAAAAATAAAAGCAATAAACTTTTGAGAATGAAGGGGGTATTTAAATTTTGTCTGATTCATTTCCTTTTAAGTTGATGAATTAAAATTGATTTAATTTAAATTTTGGAAAATCTCAAATTTCCTTTTTAAGGTAGCAATAAATACATACTTGATGTTTTTTTCAAATTAGCAAGTGAATTACTACTCTATGTCCAAATAATACATACTTGACATTTTTTCAAAGAATATTGTAGAATGCTTGACGTCAAATTGACATTGGATTTGTATTATGGAATATTTTTATAACTGTGTTTTTGAATCAAGTTCAAAAGATTCTCCTTTCAATACTCGAGATCAATGGTGTAGAACGGGTGATATTCTTGAGAATTTCACCACATCAAGTTAGGTAGATACTCTTAAATTTTATATGATAATGTCATATAAAAACTTAAAAAGGTAATAGATTAGACTTGTGATGCTATATGGAATGAAATATTTTCTAACTAAAAATAATATGTCGAATAAACAATTGTCGAAGAGAAAATTTGCTGGTGCATTTGCGGTCCCATAAGAAGAGATATAACTAGGAACAAGATTATCTATATGTTTGGATTGAAACCCATGCTTACCTTACTAAATTTTGGTAGTTCACCGTAAAAAGAGTGTGTGTTTGGATTGGAACCAAAATTTGGTAAGCCAATGAACTCATATGTTGAAGTAGTTCATTTTTGTTACCAATATTGGTCAACTTTTGGATGGCCAAATTCTGCACCAAATTTTGGAAAACTGCACAATGATACTCATCCAAACAGCCCCTATATATGATAGAATAGGGATGGTACGATTGAAGAGAACCTGGTTCAATAGTAACTAAGGTAGTTCGGACAGATCAAATAGAGATCTTCAAAATCACCAGTTAACAATGGGGCAAGGATTGAAAAAAATATTAGAAGGGCCAGAGGGTGATCAATGTTTACATATGAGAATACGGTAAAACAAGATTCATGGGTTTGATTGTAACTAGAGATTTAGTCCTTGATAGAATTGCATAAAAATCAGCAATTTAAATGTTAGAATTTTAATTTACTTGTGCTTTATTTACCCTTTTTTATTACTTCATATGTTATTTTGGGTTCATATATAACCTACTCCAAAATATTTGCGACAAAAGCTTTATTGTTGTTGCTGGTGTTATTATTATCAATAGTTCATTCTAATTCAAGTAGTTTAGCCCGGCTGGAAACAAATTCTAGCATAATACTACAAACTTTTAATATATTTAACAATGTTATGCGATCTTTCATACAAGAATGAGATTTAAAATCTTGGCAACAGTTAATAGAAAAAATTATCTAGTAGTACTTGCATAAACTACAAGTATTTTGACGTTTGACTGCAAAAGGTTAAAACTCTATCAATTATTGTGTGTAGTATATATTTTGACTGTCATGACAAGTGATTGTGGTTACGAGATAGAGATAGTAATGGGTTAGTGGAAGTTGACAAAGAGTGGTGAATAGACAAAAATAATATTTGAACACAATTTAAATATGCTGCTAGACTTTCGAATATGTCTGAAACTGGGTCGGTTTTGTTTGACAGCCTTCAGACTTGTCAAACAGAAAGTCAGATATGTTCGATTTTCTATCGGACAATAAAAGAGTGAACTTGAAGTGACCAGTTGAGGTAAACTAATGCCCAAACAGTTTTAAGGCAAGTATATGAGCAATAAAACTAAGATACATCTCTAGAACATAAAAGGTGCAACATATGACAATAATATAGATGAGCAAGCAACATGTTTATTAGGAACTGAATGAGACAATACTCCTGCAGATTTGAAAACCACTTCTTTTTGTTAGGAATGTTTTAATCAAACCACTTCTTAATGACTTTATAATTGTAGGTGGATGTGCCTTAGCATGAGCATGGGAATCAAAACCTAAAACCAGTTTTATCATTGCAAGTCTTAGATGAATTCAGCAGCAAGTTTAGGTTCTTATTTGAATTACAAAATTGATCTAGTGTCCTTTGCATTTCATCAAGTTTACTAGACGGATCAAGACAATTTTTACATAAAGTTTTTCCTTTTAATTGTCAATTAGAACAACAATTAACTTCATGAGAACGTAAAGCATTGTTCAAAATAGAAATTTTCATTCATAGCATCATACAATTTCTTATTAAGATCATCATGGTTAGAACAATGAAAATCAATTGTTGAACAGCTAGCATCTTTGAAGTTTTTATCATTAAGAGCAGCAAGCTTTTTGTTCTTTTCTATTTCAAGATAAAGTTTATCAAGTGTGGAGGTGTGTGCACTTCTTAAGGAGGACATTTGTTCATATATCAATTCACATGAGGAAAAAGAATCATTACTAGGAATCAAAGACTTTAGCTGATTAATTTCAGATTTTAGTTGTCGGTGGTTTTGATCCGGCAGATCTCCCGACACTGCTAAAGTGTTGAAGGAGTTTGTGGTTCGGTGTGGGCGCGCGGAGATTCAAGAAGGTGAAAATC
This sequence comes from Tuctoria greenei, assembly GCA_036927565.1. Lineage (NCBI taxonomy): Eukaryota > Viridiplantae > Streptophyta > Magnoliopsida > Poales > Poaceae > Tuctoria > Tuctoria greenei. The sequence goes on from JAYESD010000010.1 coordinate 3,912,283, forward strand.
AAAGTAATGTAGGAGACACGAGGATTTACGTGGTTCGGGCCGCCTGAGCGTAATACCCTACTCCACGGGGTGTGTTGTTGTATTGGTTGTTGTGCGTTTGATCAATGGTGTGTGATCGAATCAGGTCAGATCAGTTCGGATCCCCCCTTCTCTGTACCGTCGGCCTGTCCTTTTATAGTATAAGGACAGACCGTTACAAATTTGCCTGGCCCGACAGGTGGCCCCGGCGGTTACTAATATTTATATACATTCAGTACATTCGATTCTCCTTAATGACCGAGTTATGGGCTTTGACAGCACCGTTACTGGTGATTAAGGTCATCCGATTGGGTGTCATTAATGTAGTATTAATGACACTTAATTGGGTCTTAATTCCCTCTCGAAGATCCGGAGCCGTTGTGGAGCCCTCCGGAGGTTAGAGGTAGGAGATCCAACGGTAGGACACGTGGCAACACCAGAGTGTACTGTGGAGAATGGACGGTTCCGGCGTTATCTGACACGTGGCAGTGCCGGAGCTTCCCACGGTTCTGGGGTTAGGTCCGGGGGTGCCTCTTCGGTACATGGCCTGGAGCTTCCCCCTTGCGAGAGGTAGCTCCGGTTCGATAGTACACGTGGCAGCCCTGGGACTAACCATATTGGAGAAGCGGGTCCGGGCATGCCTGACATGTGGGCCTCTGTAGGTCTTCAAATTAAATGGGTGACTTTCCCTTGAGATCTTTACAATACCAAGGGGTATATGGTACCCAGGGTACCGACAGTGGCCCCCTGGGCCTACCTCCGGGGAAGACCCTTTAGGTGAAATCGTTCTGCCGGAGGTGGGTCCATCCTTCGACTTTTGAAATGAGTCTTCAAAGGTTTCCGGATGTACTGTCGACGATGGTTTGGAGTTAATCCTTCACCACATGGCGTATCCCGCGTGCGGCAGGTGAGATCTTCGGCGTGCGGATCTCACGCAATTGAAGGTCGCCAGTTCCCGATACGAAAATCGTATCGGTTCCGCGCGCCCTGTCAGGCCGCCGCCCTCGGGCTTCCCGCCTCGTGATGACAACTGTTCGCCTGGTAGGAACCTCGACTTGATCGTCGAAGTGGTCCCGGGCCCTCTTGTCATTGGCTGGGTGGAACTTTTAAGCAGTATCTCCGACTTCCCTGCGGTTTCCATCCAAGTGTCGCAAGGGCTTACTTAAGAAGGAAAGTGCGCACCGTTTGGAGTTTTTTACGCCTCTCATTTGCTTTTGCGCTCAAACCTCCAACTCGTGCTTGCTTTTCCTCTCCCGCCTTGCTGTGCAGCGACGAAGTTGGGTCTCTGCGAAAGCCGTTTGAAGACCGAAGGCGACGTGAAGAAGGTCCGGACCCTCATGGGGTGGTCCTCGGACTCCTTCGACCGCTCGATCCGCGCCGGAGGAGGGCTTCCGTTTGAGAAGGAGCACTCCGGCGAGATGGTGTACTTTTCCTCGTACGCCATGGTGGGGTTGATTCCACCTTTTTCTTCCTTTTTCTTGATGTTGCTGGACTTCTATGGTCTGCAGCTGTATCACCTTGGCCCCCACTCCATTCTCCTCGTATCGATCTTTGTCCACTTCTGTGAGATGTGGGTGGGCATTCCCCCCTGCGTCGAACTCTTCCGGGCCTTCTTCACCATCCATACCACCGGGAGGAGCAATGAGTATCTTGGCTTCTACTACTTTGTGAAGCGCAAGAAATGCCCATTCAAGTACCTCCGGTCATTCCCTTCTGGGAAGTGGGATGACTGGAAGAAAGACTGGATAGTGGTCCAGGTGGAGGATCACGAGAGACTGGAGTTGCCCGAAGGCCTCCCCAGCATCGGCACGACAATCTGGAGTGAAGCTCCGGTGTTGGCGGAAACCTTCAACCCCGCTCTGACCAGGATCCGCCAGTGCGTGGAAGGAGGTCTAACTCCTCAAGCGGTGTTTTGCAATTTCCTGGTTAACAGGTGGGCACCGCTGAAGAGGAGGGAGAAACTCGCTTGGGCCCTCAGCGGCATGATGGATAGCGACCGGATCGAGTCCGGGCGGAAGTCCGACATGGCGAGGAAAACCTTGGAGTTCCACCTCAAGAAATTCCAGCACGGCATCGACATTGCGGGTGATGACTTGTTCCCGCCATCGGCTTCCCCCCCCCCCTCCCCTGAACAAGGCAGTAGAGTTCCGGAGGGAGCTCCGGCGGAAAATGCCGGAACTTGACGACCTCGATATCGTCGAGAGGAGATCGACCACCAAAGTGGTGATCTCAGAAGTCCCCGAAGGTCGTCCCCACCTGCTCCGAAGCCCAGGACTGAGGTCGTCGGCAAGGGTAAGGAACTGGCAGAGGAACCCGTGCGCCGGAAGAGGAAATATCCGGCTACCATAGGGTCCTCCAGGTCTGCAGCCTTGGCGTCACCTCCTTCTCCCCGGAGGGAGAGGTCTCCTGCGGCCGCGGCGATGGTGCCCACGGTGGTGCCTCCTCATGATGTCAGCTCCGAGCGCGTGACTCCAGCGCCAGGGTCAGTTGGGGCCCCTAGGTCCGGAGGTGCTTCTCTGCCGAGGGGGGCCCCGACTAAGGAAGCGCCCGCTGCTGCATCAGGTCCCGGGAGGTCCTCCAGGGCATCTACACCAGCGGCTGCGGTGGTTAGCCCGGAGCGTCCGGGAAAGAGGTTCCGAGCAAGCTGGTGCGGAAACCTCCCGAGGTAAGTTTTGAACTTTACTTTGGACAGTCACTTTGTCATAGTAACAGATTTTTGAGTTTCTTTATCCATCATCTGCAGCGTTCCCAAGAAAAAGAGCGAGGCTCCACCCTCAGCCGCAGCAGCTGAGACTGCGAGGGCGGAACCCTCTGCTCCTGCCCCGGCGCTAGCTCCGGCGGTGGCGAAAGCCGCGACAGCTCCGGCGCCAGCTGTCGTGGTCATGGACCTCGACTCATCCCCTGAGGTTCCCGTGGTAGCGCCGGACCACGGGAGAGAAGATGCGCCAGCGGCACTTGTCCCAGAGGCTGAAGCTCCGGGTCCTGATGCTGTGATGATGGAAGCTCCGGCGGTTGAGCCGGAGGAAGTGGTAATTCCGGCCTTAGAGCCGGAAGTTGTTGAAGCCCCGGCGGTTGAGCTGGAGGTGGTTGGAATCCCGGCAGACAAGCTGGGTGTTGATGAAGTTCTGGCAGTTGAGCCGGTTACCTCAGAAGCACCGGCTACAGAGCCGGTTATTGTTGGAGCTCCGGCCATAGAGCCGGTTGGAGATGAAGCCCTTCCGGCGCTCGTGCCGGCCGTTGCTGAGGCTTTGGTGCTTGAGCCCCCATCGGAGGAGGTGCCCAGGCCAGAACCAGAGGCGGCTTCTGCTCTGGAAGCAGTGACGTCGGAGGTACCCACGGCCGAGTCGGAGCGCCCTGAAGACGTCGCTGGCCCCCTGCTTGAGGGGGTGGATGAAGACCTGGTGGCGGGACCTTCCTTGATGGCGACTGAGGTCATCCCGGAGGACGGCCCTAGTGCCACGGAGTCCCAGGGGACCACTCTTGTGGAGTGGGACAAAATTTTTGTTTCTGAAGATCCGCTGGAACCAGCGGGAGTGGCCCCAGCAGGTCTGGAACCTATTCCGTTGTCATTGTCTATCGACAACGCCTGCTCCAGCCTGCGTCAGGTCCAACTGGCCTTCTTCCACGACAGCAAGGCTCTTGAAGAGGAGCGCCAAACCCTTAGGCGGTGGCGTAACCGGCTCTGCTTCGAGACCAAGCTGGCGCAGTCGAGGCTGGCGGACGACAAGGAATGGATCAGGCAGGAAAAGGTCCGCCTGGAGTACTGGGGCAAGTTGTTGGATGATCGGGAGAGTCTGACTCGCGCCCTCGACGCTCAATCCCGGGAGATTTATGAGCAAACTCAAGCAGCTAACAGTGCGGCCAATGAACGCCAAGAAAGGCTTGAGGCCATTAACACTACACTCATCAAGCGCCGAGAGGCACTCGAAGAGAGGGAGAAGTGGCTCCAATATAAAGAGCAGGAACTCCTAGAGCTGCGGGATGACGACGTGCGGAGGGAGGAGGAGCTCACCGAAAAGGTGGCTCTGGCTGACAAGGGCCTCGAGGAACGCACCAAGCAATTGGATGCGCGTTGCGCCGAGGAGAAGGAGAAGGCCTGGCTGCGAGGACAGGAGCTCTACCAGCAAGAGTGTGCCCTCGTTGCCAGGGAGAAGAAAGTGAAGGGCAGGGAGAAGGACCTGGTCAACCGCCGGAACGAGATTCATCTCTGGGAGAAGGTGCTCGGGAGACTCGAAAGGCAGCTTGCTAAAAAGATTCAGCAAAATGCTAAAGAGGTGGAGCGCCTTACTCGCGAGAATTCAGAACTGGTGGCGGCCAGAAGATCCCTGGAAGAACAAAAGAGCTCAAGGGCTTCGGACTCCCTTCAAATTTGGGAGTTCCTGAGCAAGGCTGACGATGCACTGACGCCGATGGGGTTTAGTCCCGTGCTTCCGGATGATCCGGAGCCGGAGCTAGACTTGGCGCTGCAGGCGTTAAGCTCGGCAGGTAGAAAGCTCTCCAAGATGGGTGACGCCATTTCAGACCAGCTAGAGGTTGAGGGGCAGTCCCTGGCGAAGAACGTCGCAGAATACATGCTAACGTGCTACACCAGCCGGAATCCCCAGTTCCCTCTGGACCCGGTGCTGGAAGGTTCCATTGAAGGAGAAGGTGAAGCTGCCCGGGCTAACGTGTCGGAGGTTGCCCAGAAGGTTGCTCAGTTCTTCCGTAGGGTCTAGGACCATCCCTGTACCTTTTACTTGTATTCTCTCTTTTCCTTTTCCAATTTTGTAATCCCTTGTCTCCAGATGAATGAAATCCACATTTTGCGATTCTGCGAATTTCATTTTTTGTCTTCAACACTTTTGTCTTTACTTGGCCCCCTGGTAGATGTACACAATTTGATTGTGAACATGTACCATGAGGATTCTGTGTGATGTTGAATACTTGTTTACTTCGAACTTGTAGAATGTAGGTCCGAAGTCATCGATAGTGAGGGCCCCCTGAGGTTGTCGGATCTTAGTAGCTCCGGCAGTAGTTCCCATCAACGCGTAGAGCATCGATAGTTAAACCTCCAGGTTGTCGGAGCTTAGTAGCTCCGGCATTGACCTTTGCTAACACGTAGCAGCAGACTCCGTTTGCAGAATCTTCTCACTATCTCTTGTTTCGCGTCGACGGCTGTCCCCCCTAGTTTTACCGGAGCTTGGTTGTTCCGATAATGCTTGTTTTTAATGCTTAACATCGATTACTAACCGTCTAGGGGAGTCGGAGCTTCGTTAGCTCCGGATTTTCTCCATCAACATGGACTTTATTTTTCCTGCACACTGAAGCCAAGAAAAATAGTAAAATTCGTTCCTTGCTTATAACTTCGTCATGACTTACTGTTCTCGAATAAATTTTAAGTCAAACGTGATTCTAAATACAACCGAATGTAATGCCTTTTCTTCCGGATCTAATTGTACTTGGACCCGCCTTACTTCGGCCTGCCGAGGTGTAGGTAGAGTGGCGTACTTAGGGTGCTTGACCAGGCTAAGTCGATAGCACACTCCGGCCCTAGATTGGCTTGGCAGCATTCAGGCGAGTGGGCCATGAACAATGTTTGAATCCAAAAGAATAGACAATACAACTCGAATCATATATGAACAAGTTGAACTAAAATTTCTTAAAAACTGCATGCCTTGGTTATAAACAAGAAAGAGAAAAATAAAAAATGTTGAGCATGTACAAAGTAAATGCACGTGGAGTCTGTTTCATATGAAGATGTCTTTCATTATAGGTCCGGGGTACAGGGGAAACAAGTACACTCTTAGGGTACGGAACCAGGCTAAGTGTGTTTCATTTCTTGTTTGACCCAAGGTAGCTAGCCACACTTTTAGTTCTGAGACTGTGACAAGTGTTGCATGAACTTTGCGGACCTTCCGGGAAAGGTCCGGCTGTTCTCCCAAAGGAACTACCCGACTCTGTACAATGACTCTATAACATACACTTCATGTTACTATAGACTCACCTCCGTGATGCTAGGCGTAGAACTTACGGGGGTGCTCGATGTTCCAAGGATTTGGGAGAGGTGTACCATCCTCGGTAGCCAAGCGAACGCTTCCGGGACGGGATACTTTAATCACTCGGAAGGGTCCTTCCCAGCTGGGGGAGAGTTTGCTTAACCCTTCTCTAGATTGTATTCTCTGTAGCACCAGATCGCCTTCCTCGAGCTGTCGGTGATGTACATGCCGTTGGTGATAGCGCCGAAGAGCTTGGCGGTATCGGGCATTCCGAACAGCTGCTTGGCACCTTCCTCCTCAAGGAGGTCCAGGTCTTCACGCCGGAGCTGGTCCTGTGTGGCTTCGTCGAAGGTCTGGACTCGGAGTGACCCCATGGTTATTTCCGGAGGAAGGATTGCTTCGGCTCCGTACACCAAGAAGAAGGGTGTCTCTCTAGTTGACCGGTTTGGAGTTGTCCTGTTGGCCCATAAGGTGGGCGGAAGCTCTTCTATCCAGTTGGCTCCATGTCTTTTCAAGCGCTCATAAGTGCGCGTTTTAAGTCCTTTCAGGATTTCAGCATTTGCTCTCTCGGCTTGGCCATTGCTTGCCGGATGTGCTACGGAGGCATAGCAAACTTGAATGCCGAGGTCTTCGCAATATCCTTGGAATGCGGAGCTTGTGAATTGGGTCCCATTATCAGTGATGATCTTGTTTGGGACTCCGAATCTGCATACAATGGATTGCAGGAAATTGATAGCAGATTGCTTGTTGATTGTAACAACTGGAGTTGTTTCCGGCCACTTGGTGAATTTGTCAATGGCGACATACAGGAACTTGTAACCTCCGACGGCTCTTGGGAAAGGTCCCAAGATGTCCATCCCCCACACGGCGAAGGGCCATGTAGGAGGTATCATTTGTAGGGACTAAGCCGGTGTGTGGATTTGCTTTGCATGAAATTGGCATGCTTTGCATTTTTTCACCAGCTCAGTTGCATCCTGGAGCGTTGTAGGCCAGTAGAATCCATGCCGGAAGGCTTTACCGACCAACGTGCGGGAGGACGTGTGGTTCCCACACTCGCCTCCATGGATTTCTGCGAGGAGCTCGCAGCCTTCTTCCCTTGTGATGCACCGCATTAGGACGCCGTTGGCACCGCGTCAGTAGAGATCCCCTTCTACCAACATGTATCTTTTAGCCAATCTGACTATCTGGTCAGCGGATACATCATCGTCAGGAAGGATGTTGTCTTTCAAGTAGCTCCGGATCTCCGAGATCCATGCATCGAAGCTAGCTTGAGCATTTGAGTCTTGCGTGTTGGGTTGCTCGGAGCTTCCGGCAGCACCTACGACCCTTGATGGCTGCCATGGTAACAGGGCCATCGGGAACGTCAGCTTCGGGATGCTGATCTCGCCCCCTTCGCTCAGTTCGGCAGGTTGAGCTGTGGGTTTTGACAACCTCCGGACGAAGATTCCATCAGGAGCTGGAGCTCCGATTGATGCTTTCGTCGAGAGTTCGTCGGCTTCAGCGTTGAGAGCACGCTGAACATGGTGAAGATCTAGGACTTCAAAGTCCTTTTGAAGCTTCTGGACTTCAAGGAGGTAAGCAGCTAGCTGGATATTGTTGCAGGAGCATTCACCCTTCACTTGCTTAATGATGAGCTGCGAATCTCCCTTGACCAGCAGTTGCTTGACACCTTATGATAGTGCTACCTTTAGTCCATAGATGAGTGCTTCGTACTCCGCCATGTTGTTGGTTGCCTTGAAGTCAAGGTGTACCATGTATTTTACCTTCTCTCCGGTTGGCGCGAGGAGAAGGATTCCAGCTCCGGCCCCCTGCTTTTGCATGGAGCCGTCAAAGTAGAGGGTCCAGTGAGGCTCGGTGAAGACCGGAGTCTTGTGTTCTGACTTCTGCTCACTGGGGCCCCCAGGGTTTGATGGAGAGGGAGTCCATTCCGCCACGAAATCTGCCAATGCTTGACTCTTGATTGCTTGCCTCGGAATGAATTCGAGATCAAATTCAGCCAATTCCGCTGCCCATTTTGCGATGTTCCCAGTTGAATTGGGATTATGAAAAATTGCTCGGAGTGGATAATAGGTCACCACCGAAATCTTGTGAGCTTGGAAGTAATGGCGAAGCTTCCTGGAGGCAATAAGAACTGCATAGAGCAGCTTATGCACCTCTAGGTATCGAGTCTTGGCGTCATTAAGTACTTCACTGATGAAGTACACTGGGCGCTAGATGGTCCGGACCCTCCCGGAGGGGCCCGGAGCTTCCTCTTTATCAACCCGGATCCTTGCTGATGGATCCGGCACTTCTTCAGGGATCTCCGGATCCTGGCTGGAGGGACCCGGAGCTACCTCAGTAACGACCTGGACCTTCCCGGAGGGGTCTGGGTCTTCTGAAGTACCTCCTTGTTGGTTCGAGTCTGGGAGCTGAGACCCCGACTCGCTTTCAGGGACATCCGGACCCTCCCGAAGGGATCTGGAGTCCTGAGTATGGGGTGGCTCTGGTCTCTCCGCAACCAGAACCATACTAACAAATTCGTCAGTTGCTGAAATATAAAGCAATAAAGGCTCACCAAGGTTCGGAGCTACCAGGATTGGTAGGGTGGTGAGGAACTGTTTCAGCTCCTGGAACGCCTTCTCTGCTTCTTCAGACCATTGAAATGGTCTGGACTTCCTCAATAACTTGAAGAAGGGAAGTGCCCGTTCCGCCAGTCTTGAAATGAACCGGCTAAGGGCTGCTAGACATCCAGTTAGCTTCAGGACATCCTTGATGCGGGTTGGTGGCCGCATGTCTTCAATGGCTTTGATCTTCGCCGGATTAGCTTCTATGCCCCGGTGACTCACCAGGAAACCAAGAAGTTTTCCGAAGCTAACCCCAAAGACACACTTGTCTGGGTTTAGCTTCGTGCGGGTGACCCGCAACTTATCGAAGACAGCCTGCAAGGTGTCAAGGAGAGACTCCTTGTTCTTGACCTTGACCACGATGTCATCGACGTACACTTCCACTATGTCTCTAATGAGTTCTTCAAAATTTTTGTACATAGCTCATACAAAAGTTGAAGATGCATTCTTGAGACCAAATGGCATGGCTGTGTAACAATATAATCCATCTACTGTGATGAAAGAAGTATGTTCTTCATCTTCCCTAGACATTCTGATTTGATGATACCCAGAATAGGCGTCTAGGAAACACAGTAATTCACACCCGGAGGTGGAATCCACTATATGATCTATTCTAGGTAATGGGAATGGATCTTTTGGACATGCCTTATTTAGTGTCCTGTAGTCGATACACATCCGAAGCTTCCCGCTGGCCTTGGGTACAATGACTGGGTTTGCCAGCCATTTTGGATGGAAGACCTCTCGGATGAATCCAGCTTCGAGCAACTTCTTCACTTCTTGTCGGATGAAGTTCTGCCGTTCTATAGATTGCTTCCGAGGCTTCTGGTGTACTGGCCGTGCATCTGGGTAGATCTTCAGATTGTGCTCAATCACTTCCCTAGGGATCCCAGGCATTTGTGACGGTTGCCAAGCAAACACGTCAACATTTGCCCGGAGGAAAGTGATGAGCGCGAGTTCCTATTTGTCGTTCAGCCCTCCCGATATACGGGTGGTCTGAGAAGCATCGGAATCAATTTGGACGACTTTGACGGGAATGTCGGTGTCGCCGCTTGGTTGCACACGAGGTGCTGATGTCGAGCCTCGCTGACGAATGCTCGGAGGTCTTGGAGCTTGCTCCTGTCTGGAGTCTTCCTCTTGCGCCGTAGTGAGCGCATGAAGTTCCTCCAAAGCAGTTACTCCTGCAGTACGATCTCCGCGGATCCGGAGAACGCCTACTGGTGTTGGAATTTTCAACACCAGGTAACCATAATGAGCGACTGCCATGAATTTGTACAGGGCAGGCCTACCCAAGATGGCGTTGAATGGTAAGTTGATCTGAGCAACGTCAAAGACCAACTTCTCGGTGCGATACTTCTCCCGTGTGTCGAAGGTGACAGGAAGAGTAATAGCTCCGAGTGGGGTAATGGCCCCCGGACCTACTCCGGAGAAAGGTCAGGAGGGATGGAGATCCGAAGGTCGGAGCTGAAGCTTGGTAAAAGCTTCAAAGCTTATGAGGTTCAGCCCCGAACCTCCGTCCACCATAACATGATGGAGCTGGATGTTATTGATGGTGGGAGATACCATCAAAGGTATCTGTCCAGCTCCGACCATGCTTCGAGGACAGTCCGAAGCATCAAAAGTGATGGTTGTGTCCATCCACTTTCGATGTGGCTCCGGTCGAGCTGTAGGAGCTACAGCGGCCATATCCCGACGCATAGTCTTGATGACGCGGCGGGATGTGATGTCCCATGATCCACCAAAAATAGTGTTCATGGTTTTCCAACGCTCGTTGTCGGAGACGTCGGAATCGTCGTCGACGGAGGTGTAGACGGCTTTCAGGACCTTTTTGGGATCCTGAAACCCTAACTCCTCTTCAGCTGGAGCTTCGTCGACTTTATGTTTTCCTTCCCTTTGACGGAAAGGAGACTCTTCCTGGCGCTTGTTGTAGCGCTCGGCGAGGTTTTGGACCTCCCGGCAATCTTCCAAACTATGGCTGCCCGTTTTGTGAATTGGACACCACACCTTGGATTTGCCTCCGTCTTCTGAAGACGGTCGAGGTCGCTTTTCGGGCGTGGCCCCCGGCCACCCGGAGCTGCAGCAGCTGCGGCATTGGATGTACCGGCCGACGGCTTCTTCTTGCCGTTGGTCTTTTTCTTCTTCTTGTCGTTCCCGGAGGTAGCGGCTTCTTCTTTGGAGGATTTCTTGTTACCCTCCGGAGTTGATTTGGAGTGCATTTCATGGCCCTCCGCAGCTCTGGCGCACTTGTCAGCCAAGCTGAAGAGCTGCGTGACACTGGTAATCTCTTTGATTGCCAGTTTCTCCAACATCTTCTTATCTCGTACTCCCTGTCTGAATGCCACAATGACAGAGGCGCTAGAGATAGAAGGAATAGTGTTGCGTACCTGAGAGAACCTCTGTATGAAGGATTGCAAGGATTCTCTCTCTTTTTGCACGACGGCAAAAAGATCTAGTTCGGTGCCTGGTCGGGTGTATGAACTCCCGAAGTTGGCGGTGAACTGTCGGCACAACTCTTCCCAACTGTTGATAGAGTTGGGTGGAAGGCTCATAAACTAGGACCTCGCGGTTCCGGTTAAAGCCACAGGGAAATAATTGGCCATTACAGCCTCATTTCCTCCAGCTGCCAAAATAGCAGTGGAGTAAATCTAAAGAAATTCGGCGGGGTTGACAGTCCCGTCAAACTTCTCCAGCAGATGAGGCCGGAACTTCTGTGGCCAATTGACCATGCGCAGATGCATGGCTAGGGCTGAACAGCCTCCTCCTACTCCCTCGGGAGCAGGAGTGTTTTGAGCCTCTCGTCTCTCACGAGCACGCTCAATATGGACTCGGTTGTCTCGCTAACGATATCGGCGATCAAGCTCCAACCGGAGGTCATGAGTTGAAAGCCTGGATACCGTATGGGTGCGTCGTGCCCCAAAGGGCAACGACATCACTTGTTGTGACGCAGCTCGTCTCCTGTTGTTGGAGACGTGCGGACCAAGTCTACCAGACAAAGTCCGCCGCTGCGACGGGGCCCGTCCTGAAGGAGGAGGACCCTGGTTGCTGATGCGGTCGGCTGCGGCTGCAACCAAATGTTCCACATCAGCTCTCCACTGCTCCAATGCATCCCGGGATGCATCAGGAGGTGGTGGACGTTGAAGAAGAGCACGCGTTGCATGAAGCGCATGTTCTGGATTGTCATGATTCGCCGACGCCATGATGGACGCCGGTGCACCATCGCGTTGTCCAGCTTGGTTTGCTGGAGGAGGCAGCGGTGGTGGCTGTGTGACTCCTGCTGGCGCTGAGGCTCTTGCTGATGGGGGCATATTGGAGGGATTGCCTCCAACAGCCTGAAGAGCGGGTTGACCATTGGATGATCCAGCAGCGGAGTTCACCATTCTTGAAATCTCAGGCGCCCCTACCTGGCGCGCCAACTGTCGGTGGTTTTGATCCGGCAGATCTCCCGACACTGCTAAAGTGTTGAAGGAGTTTGTGGTTCGGTGTGGGCGCGCGGAGATTCAAGAAGGTAAAAATCAAAGTAATGTAGGAGACACGAGGATTTACGTGGTTCGGGCCGCCTGAGCGTAATACCCTACTCCACGGGGTGTGTTGTTGTATTGGTTGTTGTGCGTTTGATCAATGGTGTGTGATCGAATCAGGTCAGATCAGTTCAGATCCCCCCCTTCTCTGTACCGTCGTCCTGTCCTTTTATAGTATAAGGACAGACCATTACAAATTTGCCTGGCCCGACAGGTGGCCCCGGCGGTTACTAATATTGATATACATTCAGTACATTCGATTCTCCTTAATGACCGAGTTATGGGCTTTGACAGCACCGTTACTGGTGATTAAGGTCATCCAATCGGGTGTCATTAATGTAGTATTAATGACACTTAATCGGGTCTTAATTCCCTCTCGAAGATCCAGAGCCGTTGTGGAGCCCTCCGGAGGTTAAAGGTAGGAGATCCAACGGTAGGACACGTGGCAACGCCGGAGCGTACTGTGGAGAACGGACGGTTCCGACGTTATCTGACACGTGGCAGTGCTGAAGCTTCCCACGGTTCTGGGGTTAGGTCCGGGGGTGCCTCTTCGGTACATGGCCCGGAGCTTCCCCCTTGCGGGAGGTAGCTCCGGTTCGATAGTACACGTGGCAGCCCTGGGACTAACCATATCGGAGAAGTGGGCCCAGGCATGCCTGACATGTGGGCCTCCGTAGGTCTTCAAATTAAATGGGTGACTTTCCCTTGAGATATTTACAATCCCAAGGGGTATATGGTACCCAGGGTACCGACATTAGTGATTCAATTTCAACAGCGTTGTACCTAAGTTTTTGTCCTTTTTTCTTAATTATAGTAGCAGCACGAAAAATACCATCAACAAGTTCTTCGTATGAGTGATTTACTCATCATTGTCGCTGATACCTTTGGCCTCCTCCATACTTGAACTTGTGTTGCCCACCATGAAACACGTATTTGCCAAATTTTCTTCATCTTCATCACTTGCGATGTCCACATCGCTCGAGCTAAGTTCTTGTAGTGCAGAGACAAAACTGTTTACTAATTGGTGACCTGTAAAATCTTTCTTTTTCTTGTTGTTGTTTGCATAGGAGGACTTGAACTTTGTTTGCTTCTCATCACAGGAAGTAGGACCTGAAATATTAGGGCAATCTGTATGAAAGTTTCATGTCTTACCACATTCGAAGCATCGTTGAGAGATGCACTTTCTCTCCTTCTTGTTCTCATATTTTGCAATGCTTTTGAGAACCTAGTAGAGAGAAGTGCTAGTCCTCCTCTAGAAACTCTTCAATTTGTTTAAGGCTTAAAGAGGACAGCAAAGAAACAATTGGCTAGAGCTAGGCATGTCACATTGTGAAACAAATGCAAGAGACTTGTTGGGGGTTTTACGTGATATTATGTCAAGTTCATGAGTTTTCAATTTAGAATATAGAACATGTAAAGTAAGTGTACTCATGATAGTGGATTCACGAATAGATGTAACTTTCATCCACCAAATTGACATGTCTAATGCATTTAACAATTGCCCAGCATTCTCAGCATCTGAAAATTTAACATTGACACTATGCAAGTTGCTGAGAAATTTATTAAAGCGAGCAAATAGATCGTTGATGGACTCACCCGGTTGCATCCCAAAGCACATGTACTCCTTTTTGTGCATGTCTTGACTTACCTCCTTGATTGTGTTAGATCCTTCGTGATAGTCGCAAAGTGCTTTCTACACATCGTATGCAGATCGGAGGTGTGCAACACAATTGAAGTCGCTTTGAGTCAATCCTTGTATGATCAAATTATGAGCCTTGTTATTGTTATCGACATCCCTCATGTTTGAAGCCGTAGCTTTATCGTTTGGTGGAACGTCTAAAGACTTGCAGACCTTATACCATATAGTGAAGCCTTGCGCTTGTATGTAGGCCTCTATACGAGCCTTCCAAACCTGAAAATCAACACCATCGAATACACAAGGTTTTGCGGATTATTTCGCCATATCGATTAGTCAAAACACGTACAAATCAAAGGGATTAGCGCACCTTGGGTATGATACTATCGTAGGATCAAAGAGACCGTGAAAATCTACCAGAAAGGGGTGAATGGTAGATTTCAAAACTTTTGAGCGTAAGCTATGAAAACCCCTCGACAGAAAACCAATCTGATAAGGAAATTGAGTGTGCGACTGATCTTAATGAGTTCAACCATGAAAAAACTAGTATAGATTGTATATAGTAAAATCATGAAGAGACGACAACAAGAATCACGAGAAAATGTTGAGTAAATCTCAAGTTATGACTGAAACCCTGAGCAAAGGTCAATCTGTTCTAACGGAGAGCAAATAGATTTTCTATGCTGCAAAGAAACCCGTGTAGCTCAAAAATCACAAATCCAATAATCATGAAATTTTCACAAATGATATAGTATTGAGTTGTGAATATAACACAAAAATAATCACGTCAATTGGATATGTAAAACACGAGTTACGATCAAAATACTCAAGAAAGGTCGGGCAGCGCAAAAACTCGACGAGAAAGACTTGACGAAAATAAGTCGGATGAACAAGGCACAAAAGCTCCTATAGACTATGAATTTTATTGATAAAAACACAAGAGGAACATTCCAAAGTCATCTTAACATGAGCTCTGGCCTCCCTTGCTTATATAACCAGCCCTTAGGCCAACCCAATCCTAACTAGGACTCTAATCCTACTCAGTTTCAATCGAAACTTTCCATACCTACTCAAGACTCTTACATATGCAGATAGAAGCAATCTTAAGACTCTCAAACACCTTAGGAACGTCCTAAACATTCCTAAAACAAATCAACTTCGTGACTCACACGAAATCTAACCAAAACAAACTCTAAACCTTCCATATTTGAGCCATAACTGACTCAGCCACAGTCTGACTCTATAATCCAGCTGATTGGATCTTTCTGGCCACATCTTCATGTCCATATCTCTTCATCATGTCTTTGAATCATGTTGCCACGTCCATTCACACCTTGAATATGTCAAAACACCTTCCAACAACGTTCACGGTATCTTCATATGCATTGTTCTTGACCCAAACATGTTGTGTGACCTTCCCAATCAACTCAACCACAATTCCTCCTGAACTTGGTTATTGAACTTCATCTTCTCTATAAGACTAGTTCAATGGATCCCGTCACTAGTCATGTCTTGACCTCAAGCAACACCTGCACATGAATAAACAACCAAATCTTCTAAGCACAAGTCCGCAACTTGACTCTCGTTAGTCCAAAAAACACAACACCTTACGTGAGCACGTCACATAAGCATGTTGCAAATCATAGCAATATTTAATCATAATAATGCAACAAAAAATTAGTCCAAAAGTACTAAGCAAATCTTTCCATAAGCCAAAAGGCAAGTTTGAAACATTGTGAATTGCAAAAAGTTCCACCGCATAATTATCTCAACAAATAAAATTATTGAATAGACCAAAAGCAGCGCTGCAATGTAAAGGCAAAAAATTGGACATTCCAATCTGAAACTCACGTGCAAATCACATGTCAGTGTTTGGACAGTCCTAACCATGTAAAGCTTAAATGTTATTCCTAAAAACACTCCCACCACATCGACTCACATGCAGCTCATGTCAGTGAAAATTCGAACGACCCGAAGCATGAAACATGTGCAACTCACGTGAGAAAAAGTTCGGACAATCCGAAACTATCGAGGGTAACGTTACTCCTAGAAACACGTTTGTAAAGATCGACATGTGTCGACTTACGTGCATCTTACATGTGTGAAAGTTCAGACAATGCAAGACAGATTCCCGCAAGTTCGGGCAATCCGAAGTGGGCTTTTCAGCAATATTCAAAAATTGGCGTGTGAACCCTCGCTTTTATTTAAATTGCTAATGTATTCAGCACACATAGATCGTACACCCTTTTATAGTACGGCGTTCCTATACTCAATAAAATAAAACCCTAGTACTAAGATTCTTCTCACCATCTTTTTGCTTTTTGCATTTAGGGATCCCAGAACTTCTCATCTCTTAAATCTTCAAACATTCTCAACCAAGTTATTTAGCTATTTAATGTGTTTGTCGTGAATCACCAAAACCCATAGGGGAATGCCTAAATACACTTTCACTAAGATATCCATGGATATTATCCTCCTCTATCCATACCCGTAAGATAATATGCATACTCGAACCCGTATATGTTACCCTTAATGGGTAAACAATTGTACCCTTATTCGTTATCCACGGATATTCTTTACCCGCGGATATACCCATTACCCTATCTCTAAGCCACTATTCATATAAGTCTTGCAAGCTCTGAAATATTTAAAAATCAATGCCTGCAAAAAAAATTAGTTTCTTTTATCCTACGATAATGAAAAATGGTTTTCTTATCAAGCATTGCACAAATATTTATGTAATATTACATAAAATCCACAAGTGAGTATTCAGGTTCGGGCATGGGTATGACTTTTTCTTACCTGATAAGAATTATCTATTGAATTTTATCTGTTACTCGAACCCGCATCTACGGGTACAAAATCCCACTTAAATTTGTACTCATCGAATCAGATATATGCAAGTATACAGGTTATGGATACACATCGCCATCTCTAGTCCAAGATAATAAGGTAGGAGGTCTATTGTATACAGTCAATAGTTATAACCTCGTGCAACGCCTTAAAAAAATAGATTAGATAACATATACATGTGCAGTTGCATAAGACCTTACGAAAAAATAGATTAGATAACAAAAAATTCACTCCTTAGATGGTATTCATCCATAAGACCATAACATATACGTGTGGAGTTGCAGGCTCATTGGTATTCATATGGTGAAATGGCCTCTTCCTGAAATAGAGCCATTCACAAGTGAAATACTTCCATTTGCAATTGTTATTACTTCAATGTTTGTCTAACAAAACATTTGCTTGGACACGCTATATCTTTCTACACTTCGAAATAACCTACTAGACGTGGTGTTCATCGAAGAGGAAGTAATGTGTTCGATTGAAGAGCTGCCATAGAAGAGGAAGTAATGTGTTCGATTGAAGAGTTGCCAATGGAGAAGGCCCCAGGGCCGGATGGATTTATAGGAGAATTCTACAAGTCTTGATGGGATATCATCGAGGTGGACCTGATGGAGGCGCTTGATAGTATATATTACTTGCGAATGGGCCACCTAGAAAACTCAATAGAGAAACTATCACATTGATTCCGGAAAGTGATGTGACAGGGACTCCACGAGACTTTAGATCTATAAGTTCGATCCATTCATTTGTCAAGCTTGTGGCAAAGGTACTTCCACTCCGACTTGCGCACCATATGGTGTCACATTCATATGAAGGAATTGACCTTGACAAGGTGTCACATAGCTTCAATGGAAAATGACACAAACACCGATATAAAGGGGTGGGCAAAAAAACCAAGACCAAAAAACAGAAACCAAAAAACTGAGACCGAGACCGAAAAGACCGAATTACCGATTATCAGATGCTTATTCGGGTACCCAATCTAAATAACCGATATATTAATTTCGGGTTCGGGTATTACCCTAGGGTACTCAAAATACTCGAATAACCGAACAGTAAAATCTCAAGTTAAATTATAGTCTATGAACTCTAAACAATATGAATTTTGATGTTACATTTATGAGTTATGATATGTGAAATCATTGGATTAAACTATTTATTTATGATCCATCATTAGTAAACTAAAAATTTATTGTCTTACAAGATTAAATTTTTGAATGATATTAAATTTATATTGATTATTGAGAACAAGAAATGAGAATAATGTATTATTCGGGTATTTCGGGTAAGACCGAAGACCGAACCGAAATTTTGGTACCGAAAAATTTCGAGTACCTAATATTTGTATAACATTTCGGGTAGCGTTTTTAGAAAACCAAAATTAAAAAAATCGAACCGAATTTATCGGGTAGACCGAACGCCCCCCCTATCGATATATTATCTCGGGTTGACATTGAGCATGGAGATGCTCCGACTACACAATTGCAGAGTGTTAAGTGCAAGATCTCAACTAAACTTGTAGAGCTAGCAAGGAAAACACCTATTGATTGCGGGTAGACATGAAGTGATAAGGTCAACCCTGAGTGCACTAGCGGTTTATGTTATGATGACGCTGAAGATTCCGAAAGACAAAATTTGTGGGCAATTCTGTTGGGTAGGTACTCAAGATCTCCAAGGAGTTAAAAGCAAAGTAAGTTGGGGAAGAGTGTGTGGATAATTGTGTAGGATCGAAGAGCATGTGAAACGCTACCAGAGGGGGATGAATGGTAGATTTAAAAAAATTTACGCAGCGGAAACAATTAAATCCCAACCCCTTCGGCAGAAAAACGATCTGTTAAAGAAATCATGCGTGAAACTAATATAAACATGTTTCACCATGACAAAAATGATATATATCAAAGAGAATCAAGACACAAGAAAAACACAAGAAGAATCACTCAAATCGTCGAGAGAAACTCAAGTTATGATCGAAAGATCAAACAAAGGTCAATCTGTCCTACCCGAGAAAAACAGTTCTGGAACGCTGCAAAGAAACTCGTGTAGATCAGAAACCACAAATCCAATGACCGTGAAATTTTGATACATGATAGAAAATAAAGTTTTGAAGGCAACCCAAAAAGAATCACGTCAATTGGATTTGTAAAACTCGAGTTATGATAAAACCACCAACGAAAGGTAGTGCTGTCCAGAAACTCGACGAGTAAAACTTGTCTGAAACAAGTCGGACGAACAAGGCACAAAAGTTCCTTCAAACTACAAATTTTATTCAATATAATACAAGAGGAACAGCCCCAAAGTCTTCCACCACGAGATTTGTCCTCCCTTGCTTATATAACTAGCTCAAAAGCCAACTCAACTCAGATCATGACCCTAATCCTACTCAGATCGCAAATCAAAACTTTCTATAACTGCTTAGGACTCTTCTATACACAGATAGAAGCAATCTTAAGACTTCCAAACACCTTAGGAACGTATCCCACATTCCTAAAACAACTCAAATTCGTGACCTACACGAAATTCTATCATAACCAACTCGATACTTTCCATACCGAGCCATAACCGACTCCGCCGCAGCCAAAGTCATCAACCGATACGATCCGATCCTTCCAACCAGATCTTCCCATCCATAAACCATCTTCGGAACCATGTTTCCACGTCATGCACCGCATGCATACGTGCAAACACCTTCCTTCGACGTCCAGTAACCTTCATATGCACTGCTCTTGATTCAATCATCTTGCGCGACCTCCTGACCCGCTCAACCACAATTCCTCCTGAATTTGGTTGTTAGAAACTCATCTCCTCCCTGGAACTAGTCTGATGGATCCCATCACCAACCATGTCTTGAACTCAAGCAACACCTGCACATGAATAAACAACCATTCCGTACGATCCCAAGTCCGCGACTTGACTCAAGTCAGTTCCGAACACAACACCTTACGTGAGCACCTCACATAAGCATGTTGCAAAGCATATAAAAATGAAATCAGACATATCAACCAAAACGCACCAAAAACTTAGCAAATGAATACTAAGCAATCTTTCTAAGAATATAAAGTAAGTTCAAGACAATTCACAATAAAAGCGGGAACATTGCGATCAAGCTTCGAACCTTGCCAAAGCTAACCAAAGCTTGAGCTGGAGCTTACCAAAGCTAGTACAACCTAGCGCCGGAGCTTATTAAAACTAGTCGGACCTAGCGCTGGAGCTAACCAAAGCTACTAGGACCTAGCGCCGGAGCTAACCAAAGCTAGTCGAAACTAGTCAACCCAAAAGTTGGAGTTAGAAAAACATGTCGGAGCTAACCAACATAAGTCGGTCCTAGCAAAATATATCGGAGCTTAACAAAGACACGCCAGAGCTATCAAAGACATGCCGGAGCTAAAGACAAAGCTCACCAGAGCTACCCAAAAACATGTCGAATCTAGACAAAGAAAGTCGGACCTATTGTCGGATCTTACAGAAGCTCGGAGCTAGAGTCGGACCTTGCTAAAAAGATGTTATGGCAGCATTCAAAACTTTTATTGTCAAAACCAATGTATTCAGCACTCATAGGTCTCACAATATCCCCCTGGATGAATGCATTGGCAATAGCACTTAAGATCCACCACATAAGATCCGAAAATTGGCATGAAAAGTTTTGAGAACAATTTTCCCCCTTTTTGAAAATAAAATGAGATAGAAATAAATTTCTCCCCCTATACATATTTCTCCCCCTTGCATAATTCACCATATTATCTCTCCCCCTTTGACAATGTATTCAGCAAGGTTCAAAAGAGAAATTTCAATCGTTATGAGCATATTATAACATATACATATAAAACAAAGCTCATCCAAGTCATACTATCAAGTAATTTACACTATCACAACAATAAGATACATAAAGTAGTGTAAACCATGCTAGAGATCAAATGTAATTTTCAATTTAAGCAAGTCATGATCTCACAAACTTAACTATTTCAATACCTGAAAGCATGACACTTGTTGCTGCATTTTATTATTTTTCAAAGCACAAATTTAGATCATATGATATTTGCAAGAGATTATATGCGCATCTGACTTATTCTAACCAACCAAGCCAAGCCTATGTCATTTGACAATCAGAAGCTTAAGGATATGGTTTTAGTCATACACAACTTCTTTCAAGTTCATATCTAAGTGCAATGATAAGCCATCTCAAAAGAAGAAGTGTGTTGCATGCATATTCTCTTGATCTTTTCTCAACTTATATTTGTTCACAAAAACTCAACATGTGAGTTGATTGCTTGATTAATTCTTTATGATTAAAAGCACTTGTGAGCATGCAACAAGTTCAAAAGAGCAAGAAAGTTCGACCATGACCAGATTTAGTGTAAGTAATTATTCCAATTACTAGACATGGCAAAAACTACAAAATGTATAGCACGGGTAATGTAGTAAGAACTTTCAGCTTGTAAAAGGAATCACAAAGTCATATATGTATGAAATACTATGCTCATATTATTTTAATTTCAGATTCACACATAGACTTCTAGGGTTTGAAAACTCCCCCTCAATGTAAGCCATGAGGATGCATAACCCCTATTTCACTATGAATGTAACAAAAAAACGAGTGAAATCCAAAGGTTTTGTAAAAATGTCAACCAATTGTTGTTCGGTATCTACATGGTGAAGCACAATGTTTCCTTTTTAAATATTATCATGGAGAAAGTGATACCTAATATCAATGTGCTTAGTTCTAGAATGTTGCACATGGTTTTTAGCAATGCAAATGGCACTAATGTTATCACAAAACAGTGGAACACTATCTAGATCAACCCCATAGTCCTTAAGTGTTTAAACAATCCAAAGAATTTGTGAGCAAGCACTAGCAGCCGCTACATATTCAGATTCGGTTGTGGATTGTGCAACTGAATTTTGTTTTCTAGAGGACCAAGCAACAAGTGAATTACCAAGAAAATGACAAGCACCGGAAGTACTTTTCCTATCAATCCTACAACCTCCAAAATCAGCATCGAAAAAAGCTTTCAAAGTAACGGTTGAGGAAGAAGGAAGAAAAATGCCAAATTCTTGAGTTCCATGTAAGTACCTGAGAGTCCTTTTGACGGCTTGACGATGTGAAGTACGTGGGGAGGCTTGAAATCGTGCACAAAGACATACGCTGAATTGTATGTCCGGTCTTGAAGTCATGAGGTACAAAAGTGATCCGATCATGCTTCTATATTCTTTTTGATCTATGGGTTCACCATCTTCATCAAGTTCAAGTGTTGTTGTTGTTCCCATTGGTGTCCGAAGAGGCTTGCTTTTGTCCATGTTGAAGCGCCTTAGGAGGTCTTTTGTATACTTTGTTTGATGCACAAAGGTACCCTCCTTGGTTTGCTTGATTTGCAGCCCCAAAAAGTACGTGAGTTCTCCCATCATACTAATCTCAAATTCTGAACTCATCATAGTTGAAAACTTGGACACAAGATCATGAGAAGCAAAACCAAAGATAATATCATCCACATACACTTGAACGAATAATGAGTCATTGCCATGCTTAAGCACAAAAAGAGTTTTATCAACCTTGCCCATGGTAAACCTCTTTTCAGGTAAGAATGTTTTTAACCTATCATATCATGCTCTAGGGGCTTGTTTGAGACCGTACAAAGCTTTGGACAGTTTGTAAACATGATTAGGAAAATCTAAATTTTATAAACCTAGTGGTTGTTTGATATAAACCTCCTCATATATGTAGCCATTAAGAAAAGAACTTTTAACATTCATTTGATATAGCTTAAAACCTTTAGATGCAGCAAAAGCTAACAAAATTCTTATGGCTTCTAATCTAGCAACAAGAGCAAAAGTTTTATCAAAATCTAGACCTTCAACTTGAGTGAAACCTTGAGCAACCAACCTAGCCTTATTCCTAACCACAACCCCATCCTCACTTTGTTTATATTTAAACACCCATTTAGTTCTAATTAAAGTGTGACCTCGAGGTGTAGGTACAAGTTTCCAAACATTATTTCTTTCAAAATTTCTAACTCTTCTTGCATGGCAATAATCCAAGATTCATTAGTGAGTGCGTGTGATATATCTTTGGGTTCAAAAGAAGCAACAAATGCAGAATGAGCATGAGAGTTTGGATCGCAAAACCTGGACCATGTAACTCGTTCGTGCAAGCTTCCAATTATCTGTTGCGGGGGATGATCTTTGTAAAACCGTAGGGGAATAAATGTCTCACAAGCTTCTTCTTCTTCATGTTCATCACAAATTGATGAGCTTGTGACTTGAGGACGATCTGAATCAGCATTGATGGTTGTCGGTGTTGGTTGAGAATTAACATCTGGATCTGAACCAAAGTCTTTAGCTGTTGAATTTTCGGGCAGCGGCTCCAATTCTTCCTCATCTTCAACGAAAATGCTCTCCCCTGCGGATATAGATCTGGACCTGCAATGTTTGAGCTAGTACCTGGGCTAGCTTCATCAAAAGACACTTCACAAGTCTCCACAATTTTGTTAGTGTCAAATAAAAGCACACAGTAGCCTCTAGTATGAGATAGATAACCAAGAAACATTCCATCAATGGATCTAGGTTAAAATTTATCAAGATTACCATGTTTCTTAATAAAGCATTTGCAACCAAAGACCCGAAAATGCGTAACACTAGGCCTATGTCCGAATCAGAGCTCATATGGTGTTTTATCTAGCTTAGCGCGCAAGAAAACACGATTTAAGACATCACAAGCGGTTGCAATCGCATTAGCCAAAAATTTCCTAGGAGTTTGATATTCATCAAGCATAGTCCTAGCCATCTCAACTAAGGTTTTGTTCTTTCTTTATACAACACCATTTTATTGAGGTACATATGGTGAAGAAAATTGATGATCTATTCTGTCGGTACCCTAAAAACCATACACCCCCTGAGGTTACAAAGATCTCAAGGGAAGGACGTCTACTCAAATTGAAGACCCTCGGAGGCCCACTTGTCAGACATAACCGGACCTGCTTCTCCAACATGGTTAACCCCTAGGTTGCCACGTGTACTGTCAGACCGGAGCTACTACCCGCAAGGGTGAAGCTCCGGGCTAGGTACTGAAACGGCACCTCCGGACTTAACCCCTGACCGAGAGAAGCTCCGGACCTGACACGTGCCAGGCCACCCCAGAGCTTCCCGCTTCCCACAAGCAAGCTCCGGAGCTGCCATGTGTCCATACGTCGGAGCTGGCCGCTTCAAACCTCCGGGAGACATTGTAACGGCTCCGGATCTTCAAAGGACAGCCGCCGACTTCAAGACCCGATTAATTGTCATTAATTCCACGTTAATGACACTTAATCGGACGATCTTAACACCTGTAACGGCACTGTCGGAGCCGTTACAGGGTTATTAACAACAATTAATCTCGTGTATCAATACTAGTAACCGCCAGGGCCACATGTCGGGCCAGGCTGACTTGTAACGGTTTGTCCTTGTGCTATAAAAGGACAAACCGACGATACACGAGGGGGGGACTCTCGAACGCTCTCAAGCTCACAAGTTAATACAACACATACACACACCCGTGGAGTAGGGTATTACGCCCAGGCGGCCCGAACCACGTAAACCACTGTGTCTCTCGTGTCCAATCGTGATTCACCTTCTTGAGTCTCCGCGTCCCCAAACCGAACTACAAACTCCTTCAACACTTTAGTAGTGTCAGGGGATCTGCTGACTCCAACAGTCGACAGTTGGCGCGCCAGGTAGGGGGGCCTGAGATCTTCAAGAATGGTGAATTCTGCGGCTGGATCATCCAACGGGCAACCTGCTGCTCAGGCTGTCGGAGGCAATCCCTCCAACATGCATCCACCAGCAGGGGCCTCAGCACCAGCAGGAGTCACACTCCCACCACCACCATCTTCTCCGGCAAGACATGCCGGACAACATGATGGTGCGCCGGTGTCACATACTGCGCCGGCAAGTCGTGACAACCCAGAACACGCGCTCCATGCAGCGCGTGCTCTTCTCCAGCGACCACCACCTCCGAATGCATCTCAAGGTGCCATGGAGCAATGGAGGGCTGATGTTGAGCATTTGGTCGCAGCAGCGGCCGAACGCCTCAACAACCAGGGTCCACTTCCTTCAGGGCGGGCCCCGTCGCAGCGACGGACGTTGTCTGGAAGACTTGGTCCGCATGTCTCCAACAACCGAAGACGAGCTGCGTCACGGCAAGTGATGTCGTTGCCCTCTGGGGCACGACGCACCCATACTGCATCTCGGCTTTCGACACATGACCTCCGAGCGGAGCTTGATCACCGATACCGCCCACAGGATGGTCGTGTCCATATCGAGCGAGCTCGAGAAAGATGGGATGCTCAAGACCTTTCTACTCTGGAAGGAGTAGGAGGAGGCTGTTCCGCCCTAGCCATGCACCTGCGCATGGTTAGATGGCCACAGAAGTTCCGGCCACACTTGCCGGAAAAATTCGACGGGACTGTCAACCCCGTAGAATTTCTGCAGATATACTCCACTGCAATCTTAGCAGCTGGAGGAAACGAGGTCGTAATGGCCAACTACTTTCCAGTGGCCTTAACTGGGACCGCCAGGTCCTGGTTTATGAGCCTTCCACCCAACTCTATTGACAGTTGGGAGGAGCTGTGCCGTCAGTTCACTGCCAACTTCGGGAGTTCATACACCCGACCGGGCACTGAACTGGACCTTTTTGCGGTCGTGCAAAAAGGAGGAGAATCTTTGCGGTCATTCATCCAGAGGTTCTCTCAGGTACGTAACACAATCCCTTCTATCTTAAGCGCTTCTGTCATTGTGGCATTCAGACAGGGTGTGCGAGACAAGAAGATGTTGGAGAAGCTGGCGATCAAAGAGATCACCAGCGTCACGGAGCTCTTCAGCTTGGCTGACAAATGTGCCAGAGCTGCGGAGGGCCGTGAAATGCACTCCAAACCAGCCTTGGAGGATCATAAAAAATCCTCCAAAGAAGAAGCCGCTACCTCCGGGAGTGGCAAGAAGAAAAAGAAGACCAACGGCAAGAAGAAGCCGTCGGCCGGCACATCCAACGTTGCAGCCACTGCAACTCCTGGTGGCCGGGGGCCACGCTCCGAGAAGCGACCTCGACCGTCTTCCGAAGACGGTGGCAAATCCAAAATGTGGTGCCCCATTCACAAAACGGGCAGCCACAGGCTGGAAGACTGCCGGGAGGTCCAAAACCTTGCCGGGCGCTACCACAAGCGCCGGGAAGGGTCTCCCTTCCGACAGAGGGAGGGAAAACAAAAGGTCGATGAAGCTCCGGCTGAAGAGGAGTTAGGGTTTCAGGACCCCAAAAAGGTCCTGAAAGCCGTCTACACCTCTGTCGACGATGACTCCGACGTCTCCGACAACGAGCGTCGGAAAACCATGAACACCATCTTTGGTGGATCATGGTACATCACTTCTCGTCGTGTCATCAAGACTATGCGACGGGATATGGCTGCTGTAGCTCCTACAGCTAGACCGGAGCCACATCGAAAGTGGATGGACACACCCATCACTTTTCATGCTTCGGACTATCCTCAAAGCATGGTCGGAGCTGGCCAATTACCCTTGATGGTATCTCCCACCATCAACAACATCCAGCTCCATCATGTCATGGTAGACGGAGGTTCGGGGCTTAACCTCATCAGCTTCGAAGCTTTCACTAAGCTTCAGCTCCGACCTTCGGACCTCCAGCCCTCTCGACCTTTCTCCGGAGTAGGTCCGGGGGCCATTACCCCACTCGGAGCTATTACTCTCCCCGTTACCTTCGGGACCCGGGAGAAGTATCGCACCGAGAAGTTGGTCTTCGACGTCGCTCAGATCAACTTACCATTCAACGCCATCTTGGGTAGACCTGCCCTGTACAAATTTATGGCAGCTGCTCATTATGGATACCTGGTGTTGAAGATGCCAACACCAGTAGGCGTTCTCCGAATCCGCGGAGATCGCACTGCCGGAGTAACTGCTCTGGAGGAACTCCACGCACTCACCACGGCGCAAGAGGAGGACTCCAGACAGGAGCAAGCTCCGAAACCCCCGAGCATTCGTCAACGAGGCTCGACCTCTGCACCCCGTGTGCAGCCAAGCGGCGACACCGACATTCCCGTCAAAGTCGTCCAAATTGGTTCCGATGCCGCTCAAACCACCCGTATATCAGGAGGGTTGAACGACAAATAGGAACTCGCGCTCATCACTTTCCTCCGGGCTAACATTGACGTGTTTGCTTGGCAACCGTCACAAATGCCTGGGATCCCCAGGGAAGTGATTGAGCACAATCTGAAGATTTACCCCGACGCTCGGCCTGTGCATCAGAAACCTCGGAAGCAATCTGTAGAGCGACAGAACTTCATCCGACAAGAAGTGAAGAAGTTGCTCGAAGCTGGATTTATCCGAGAAGTCTACCATCCAAAATGGCTGGCAAACCCAGTCGTTGTGCCCAAGGCCGGCGGGAAACTTCGGATGTGCATCGACTACACCACACTGAATAAGGCATGTCCAAAAGATCCATTCCCACTACCTAGAATAGATCAGATAGTGGATTCCACCTCCGGGTGCGAGTTACTGTGTTTTCTAGACGCATATTCTGGATATCATCAAATCAGGATGTCTAGGGAGGATGAAGAGCATACTTCATTCATCACAGTGGATGGATTGTATTGTTACACAGCCATGCCGTTTGGTCTCAAGAATGCAGCTTCAACTTTTGTACGAGCTATGTACAAAACTTTCGAAGAACTCATCAGAGACATAGTGGAAGTGTACGTCGATGACATCGTGGTCAAAGTCAAGAACAAGGAGTCCCTCTTGGACACCTTGCAGGCTGTCTTCGACAAGCTGCGGGCCACCCGCACGAAGCTAAACCCAGACAAGTGCGTCTTCGGGGTTAGTTCCGGAAAGCTTCTTGGTTTCCTGGTAAGTCACCGGGGCATAGAGGCTAATCCGGCGAAGATAAAAGCCATTGAAGACATGCGGCCACCAACCCGCATCAAAGACGTCCAAAAGTTAACTGGATGTCTAGCAGCCCTCAGCCGGTTCATTTCAAGACTGGCAGAGAAAGCACTTCCCTTCTTCAAGTTAATGAGGAAGTCCGGACCATTCCAATGGTCTGAAGAAGCAGAGAAGGCATTCCAGGAGCTGAAACAGTTCCTCACCACCCTACCAGTCCTGGTAGCTCCGAACCCTGGTGAGCCTTTATTGCTTTACATTTCAGCTACTGACAAAGTCGTCAGTATGGTTCTGGTTGCGGAGAGACCGGAACTACCCAATACTCAGGAATCCAGACCCCTTCGGGAGGGTCCGGAGGTTCCTGAAAGCGGGTTTGGGTCCCAGCTCCCAGACTTGAACCCACAAGAAGCCACTTCAGAGGACCCGGATCCCTCCGAGAGGATCCAGGTCATTCCTGAAGAAGCTCCGGGTTCCACCACCCAGAACCCGGAGGTCCCCGAAGAGAGTCTGGACCCCTCCGAGAGGGTCCGGATCAATGACGAGGAAGCTCCGGACCCCTCCGGGAGGGTCCGGACCATTCAACGCCCGGTATACTTCATCAGTGAAGTGTTACATGATGCCAAGACTCGATACCTAGAGGTGCATAAACTGATTTATGCAGTTCTTATTGCCTCAAGGAAGCTTCGATACTATTTCCAAGCTCACAAAGTCTCGGTGGTGACCTCATATCCACTTCGAGCGATCCTGCATAATCCCAATTCAACTGGGAATATTGCAAAGTGGGCAGCGGAATTGGCTGAATTCGATCTTGAATTCATTCCGAGACAAGCAATCAAGAGTCAAGCGTTGGCAGATTTCGTGGCAGAATGGACTCCCTCTCCATTAAACCCTGGGGGCCCCAGCGAGCAGAAGACGGAACCTCAAGTTCCAACCTTCACTAAGCCTCACTGGACCCTTTATTTCGACGGCTCCATGCAGAAGCAGGGAGCCGGAGCTGGAATCCTTCTCCTCGCACCAACCGGGGAGAAGGTGAAATACATGGTACACCTTGACTTCAAGGCAACCAACAACATGGCGGAGTACGAAGCACTCATCTATGGATTAAAGGTGGCACTATCATATGGTGTCAAGCAGTTGCTGGTCAAGGGAGATTCACAACTTGTCATCAAGCAGGTGAAGGGTGAATGCTCCTGCAATAATCTCCAGCTGGCTGCTTACCTCCTTGAAGTCCAGAGGCTTCAGAAGGACTTCGAAGTCCTAGACCTTCACCATGTTCAGCGTGCTCACAACGCTGAAGCTGACGAACTCTCGACCAAGGCGTCAACTGGAGCTCCGGCTCCTGACGGAACCTTTGTCCAGAGGTTGTCAAAACCCACAGTTCAGCCTGCCGAACTGAACGAAGGGGGCGAGATCAGCATCCCGAAGCTGACGGTCCCGATGGCCCTGTTACCATGGCAGCCATCAAGGGTCGTAGGTGCTGCCGGAAGCTCCGAGCAACCCAGCACGCAAGACTCAAATGCTCAAGTCAGTTCCGATGCATGGATCTCGGAGATCCGGAACTACTTGAAAGACAACATCCTTCCTGACGATGATGTATCCGCTGACCGGGTAGTCAGATTGGCTAAAAGATACACGTTGGTAGAAGGGGATCTCTACCGGCGCGGTGCCAACGGCATCCTAATGCGGTGCATCACAAGGGAAGAAGGCTGCGAGCTTCTCGCAGAAATCCATGGAGGCGAGTGTGGGAACCACGCATCTTCCCGCACGCTGGTCGGAAAAGCCTTTCGGCACGGCTTCTACTGGCCTACAGCGCTCCAGGATGCCACTGAGCTGGTGAAGAAATGCAAAGCATGCCAATTTCATGCAAAGCAAATTCATACACCTGCTCAGTCCTTGCAAATGATACCTCCCACATGGCCTTTTGCTGTGTGGGGGATGGACATCTTGGGACCCTTCCCAAGAGCCGTCGGAGGTTACAAGTTCCTGTACGTCGCCATCGACAAGTTCACCAAGTGGCCGGAAGCAACTCCCATTGTGACGATCAACAAACAATCTGCAATCAATTTTCTACAATCCATCGTGAGCAGATTCGGAGTCCCAAATAAGATCATCACTGATAATGGGACTCAATTCACAAGCTCCGCATTTCAAGGATATTGCGAAGACCTCGGCATACAAGTTTGCTACGCTTCCGTAGCTCATCCTGCCAGCAATGGACAAGCCGAGAGAGCAAATGCAGAGATCCTTAAAGGACTCAAAACACGCACTTATGAGCGCTTGAAAAAGCACGGAGCCAATTGGATCGAAGAGCTTCCGCCCACTCTATGGGCCAACAGGACTTCTCCAAGTCGGGCAACCGGAGAAACACCCTTCTTCCTGGTGTACGGAGCAGAAGCGATCCTTCCTCCGGAAATCACCTTGGGTTCCCTCCGGGTTCGGACCTTCGACGAAGCCGCGCAGGACCAGCTCCGGCGTGAAGACCTAGACCTCCTCGAGGAGGGAAGGTGCCAAGCAGCTGTTCGGAATGCCCGATACCGCCAAGCTCTACGGCGCTATCACCAGCGGCATGTACACAGCCGACAGCTCGAGGAAGGCGATCTGGTGCTACGGAGAATACTATCCAGAGAAGGGCAAAACAAACTCTCCCCCGGCTGGGAAGGGCCCTTCCGAGTGATCAAAGTATCCCGTCCCGGAAGCGTTCGCTTGGCTACCGAGGATGGGACACCACTCCCAAATCCTTGGAACATTGAGCACCTCCGTAAGTTCTACACTTAATTCCACGGAGGTGAGTCTGAAGTAACTTGAAATGTATGTTATAGAGTCATTGTACAGAGTCAGGTAGTTCCTCCGGGAGAGCAGCCGGACCTTTCCTGAAAGGTTTGAAAAGCTCATGCAACACTTGATACAGTCCTCGGACTAGAAGTGTGGCTAACTACCCTGGGTCAAACGAGAAACCAAACACACTTAGCCTGGTTCCGTACCCTAAGAGTGTACTTGTTTCCCCTGTACCCCGGACCTATAATGAAAGACATCTTCATGTGAAATAGACTCCACGTGCATTCATTTTTGCATAGGCTCGACATTTTTATTTTTCTCTTTCTTGTCTATAACAGAAACGTGCAATTCTTAAGAAGTTCTAGTTTGACCGGTTTACGTACGATTCGAGTTGAATTGTCGGATTTTTTAGATTTAAATATCGTCTGTGGCCAACTCGCCTGAAAGCCGCCAAGCCATTCTAGGGCCGGAGTGCGCTATCGACTTAGCCTGGTCAAGCACCCTAAGTACGCCACTCTACCTACATCCCGGCAGGCCAAAGTAAGGCGGGTCCATGGACAGTTGGATCCAAAAGAAAAGACAATTCATCCAGTCGTATTAAAAATCGTGTTCAACTTAAAATTTTCTTGAGAACCGTAAGCCGCGACGAAGTTATAGACAAGGAACGAATTTTACTATTTTTCTTGGCTTAAGTGTGCAGGAAAAATGAACCCTACGTTGATGGGAAAAACCGGAGCTAACCAAGCTCCGACTCCCACCAGGGCGTCAACCGTCAGCGTAGACTAAAAGATGGTGAGAAGACCCAGTCACTGGAGTCTGTTGCCAACAAACCAAGTGTGGCAAAGGTCATTGCCGGAGCTACTAAGCTCCGACACCTTGGAGTATTAACTATCGACGCTCAACGTGTTGATAGAGGCTATTGCCGGAGCTACTAAGCTCCAGTGATGGACAGTGCCGGAGCTTCTAAGCTCCGACAACTTCAGGGGACCTTCACTATCAAAAACTTCGGACCTAAATTCCACAAGTTCGAAGCAAATTCGTCTTCAACAAAACTCAACATCCTTTTGGTACATGTCCACAATCAAATTGTGCACATCTACCAGGGGGCCAAGTGAAGATAAAGATGTTGAAGACAAAAAAAAAATGAAATTCACAAAAAATTGGGGATTTCATTTCATCTGAAGACCGGAGATTACATCTGGAGACAAGAGATTACAAAATTGAGGAAGAAGAGAAGATACAAGTAAAGGCTAAGAAAGACGGTCCTAGACCCTATGGAAGAACTCGGCGACCTTCTGGGCGACCTCCGACACGCTGGCTCGGGTAGCTTCGCCTTCTCTTTCGATGGGGCCTTCAAGCACCGGGTCCAGAGGAAATCGAGGGTTCCGGCTGGTGTAGCACGTCAACACATATTCTGTGACGTTCCTAGCCAGAGATTGCCCCTCGACCTCCAGCTGGTCCGCGATGACGTCGCCCACCTTGGAGAGCTTGCTGCCCGCGGCGCTCAACGCTTGCAACGCAAGGTCCGGCTCCGGCTCCGGATCATCCGGGAGCACGGGGCTGAAACCCATCAGCGCCAGTGCATCGTCGGCCTTGCTCAGGAACTCCCAAATTTGCAGGGAGTCCGCCTTCCTCAGGTTCTTCATCTCTTCCAGGGATCTCCGGGCCGCCGTCAGCTCCGAATTCTCGCGGGAGAGGCGCTCAACTTCTTTGGCGTTCTGCTGGATCTTCGCAGCAACCCGCTTCTCAAGTCTTCCGAGCTCCTCCTCCCGGAGGTGGATCTTGTTCCGGCGGTCGACCAGGTCCTTCTCCCTAGCCTCCACTTTCTTCTCCCGGGCGATAAGGGCACACTCGTATTCGTAGAGTTCCTGCCCCCGCACCCAGGTCTTCTCCTCTTCCTCGAGGCAGCGCTCTTCCAATTTCTTAGTGTGCTCCTCGAGGCCCTTGTCCGCCAGAGCTGTTTTCTCAGCGAGCTCTTCTTCCCGTCGCAAGACGTCATCCCGTAGCTCTAGGAGTTTTTGCTCCTCATCCCCGAGCCGTCTTTCCCTCCCTTCAAGTGCCTCTCGGCGCTTGATGAGTGCGGTGCTGATGGCCTCGAGCTGATCAAACCGAGCATTGGCCGCGTCGTTAGCAGCCTTAGCTTGGTCATGGAACTCCCGGGATTGAGCATCGAGGGCGTGAGTCATGCTCTCCCTCTCATCCAGCAGCTCACCCCAGAGCTCCAGGCGGATCTTCTCCCGCCTAATCCATTCTTTGTCATCCGCAAGCCTCGATTGCGCCAGCTTAGTCTCGAATTGGAGCCGATTACGCCACCGCCTAAGGGTTTGGCGCTCCTCTTCAAGAGCCTTGCTGTCGTGGAAAAAGGCCAGTTGGACCTGACGCAGACTGGAGCAGGCGTTGTCGATGGACATCGACAGAGAGATGGGCTCCGGACCTGCTGGGGTCTCTTCCGCTGGTTCCAGCGGGTCTTCACTTACAAAAATTGGGTCCCACTCTACGAGAGTGGAACCCTGAGCTTCCAAAGTGCTAGGGCCCTCCTCCGGGGTGGCCTCAGTCGCCATCGAAGGAGGTCCCGCCACCAAATCTTCATTTGCCCCCTCAGACTGGGGGCCGGCGACTTCGTTCAGGCACTCTGGCTCTGCCACAGGTACCATCGACGTCGTCGCCTCCACTGGCTCCGGCCGGGACACTTCTTCTGAGGGAGGCTCAAGCTCCCTCGCCTCTTCAGCCGCCGGCTCTGCGGCCGGCGCTCCAACAATCACTGGCTCTGCGACCGGAGCTTCGGAAGAAACCGGCTCAACTGCCGGAACTACTTCAACTTCCGGCTCGCATGCCGGAGCTTCAGCCACCTCCGGCTCAATCGCCGGGGCTTCAGCACTTTCCGGCTCCGAAGCCGGACTGCTACTTCCACCGACTCAATAGTCGGAGCTTCTACTTCTGCAGCACCAGGACCCGGAGCTTCCACCTCCGGAACGGGTGCCGCTGGCGCATCTTCAATCCCGTGGTCCGGCGCTACCACGGGAACTTCTGGAGACGAGTCGAGGTCCATGACCACGACAGCCGGCGCCGGAGCTGTCGCAGCCTCCGCGTGGGGCGGCACCGGAGCTGGAGCAGAAGCCCTCGCAGCCTCAGACACTGTGGCTGAGGGCGGAGCTTCACTCCCCTTCTTGGGAACGCTGCAGATAAAGAACGAAGAAATTGAGCAAACAGATGCTACAATTAA
The DNA here is from genome assembly GCA_036927565.1 of Tuctoria greenei. Classification (NCBI taxonomy): domain Eukaryota; kingdom Viridiplantae; phylum Streptophyta; class Magnoliopsida; order Poales; family Poaceae; genus Tuctoria; species Tuctoria greenei. The sequence continues at coordinate 3,945,792 of JAYESD010000010.1, forward strand.
AAGTTAATCGAGGTAAGAAAGAAAAATTACCTTGGGAGGCTCACGCACCAGCTTGCGCGGAACCTCTTTCCCGGACGATCCGGGCTGGCCACGGTCGGCATAGGAGCTCCGGGAGGACTCCCAGGACATGCCGTAGCCGCGGGCGTTTCCCGGGTCGGAGCTCTCCTTGATCGGGAGGAACTCCTGGACCTGGAGGCCCTCACCGCTTCTCGTGCCGGAGTCGCGTGCCCGGAGCTAGCACCTCCGGAGGGATCCACCACGGGGACAGTCGCACTCCGGGAGGATCCCACCCCCGGAACAGTAGCGCTCCGGAAAGACCCCACCACGGGGACGGCCGCCACGGCGGCAGAGGATCTTCCTTCCTGAGGAGGGTGAACCTGAGGGGAAGCGGCAGGCCCGACGGACCTTCCGTCAGCATGTCGCAGCTTCCTCTTCCGGCTCTCCGGCTCCTCCGCCAACTCTTTGCCCTTGCCGACGACCTCAGCTCTTGGCTGTGGGGCAGGGGCGGAGCCGCCTTCAGACAACCCGGGGATCGCCAACCGGGTAGTTAATCTTCTCTCGACGACACCAAGGTCGTCAAGCGCGGGCATCTTTCGCCGGAGCTCCCTGCTGAACTCAACCTCCACGTTCAGAGGGAGGAAAGCCGGCGGCGGAGTCAAGTAATCTCCGTCAACGTCGATGCCGTGCTGGAATTTCTTGAGGTGAAACTCCAAGGACTTCCCCACCATGCTGGACTTCAACCCGGTCTCAACCCGATCCTCGTCCATCACGCTGTTGAGGGCCCAGGCGAGCTTCTCCCTTCTCTTCAGCGGCGCCCACCTGTTGGACAGGAAGTTGCAGAACACCGCCTGGGGAGTCAATCCTCCCTCCACACATTGGCGGATCCTGGTCAGGACAGGGTCGAAAGCTTCCGCCAGCACCGGAACTTCGCTCCATACCGACGTGTCAATGCCGGGCAGACCGTCTGGCAACTCCAACCGCTCATGCTCCTCCACCCGGACGACTACCCAATCTTTCTTCCAGTCATCCCACTTCCCGGAAGGGAATGACCGGAGGTACTTGAATGGGCACTTCTTGCGCTTCACGAAGTAGTAGAAGCCAAGATACTCATCGCTTCGGTCGGTGGTTTGGACGGTGAAGAAGGTTCGGAAGAGCTCGATGCAGGGAGGGATGCCCACCCACATCTCGCAGAAGTGGACAAAGATGGACACAAGGAGAATGGAGTGAGGGCCAAGGTGGTACAGCTGCAGACCATAGAAGTCCAGCAGCATCAAGAAGAAAGAAGAAAACGGTGGGATCAGCCCCACCATGGCGTACGAGGAAAAGTACACCATCTCGCCAGAGTGCTCCTTTTTAAAGGGAAGCTCTCCGCCGGCGCGGACCGAGCGGTTGAAGAAGTCCGAAGACCACCCCATGAGGGCCCGGTCTTTCTTCAGATCGCCGTCTGTCTTCAAGCGACTCTCACGCAGACCCAACTCCATCGCAGCAAAGCTAGGCAAGAGAAGAGGAGCAAAGCACGAGTTGGGAGTTTGAGCGCAAGAACAGATGGGAAGCGTAAAGAACTCCCGACGGTGCGCTTTCCTTCTTAAGTAAGCCCTCGCAACGCTTGGATGGAAACTGCAGGGGAGTCAAGGATACTACTCGAGAATTCAACCCCGCCGATGACTAGGGGGCCCGGGACCACCCTGACGATCAAGTCGAGGCTCTTACCCAGGCGAACAGTTGTCATCACGAGGCGGGAAACCCAAAGGCGGCGAACTGACAAGGCGCGCGGAACCGATACGGTTTTCGTATCGGGAACCGGCGACCTTCAATTGCGAGAGATCCGCACGTCAAAGATCTTATCTGCCGCCTGAGGTGCGCCACGCGTCGGGATTTAACCGTAAAGCCCCGCCAACGGCACCTCCGAAGACCCTTGAAGACCCAGTTCAAGAGTCGCGAGTATGGACCCACCTCCGACGGAATGACTTCACCCCGGTGACTTTCCCCGGAGGTAGGTCCAGGGGGCCACTGTCGGTACCCTAAAAACCATACACCCCCTGAGGTTACAAAGATCTCAAGGGAAGGATGTCTACTCAAATTGAAGACCCTCGGAGGCCCACTTGTCAGACATAACCGGACCTGCTTCTCCAACATGGTTAACCCCTAGGTTTCCACGTGTACTGTCAGACCGGAGCTACTACCCGCAAGGGTGAAGCTCCGGGCTAGGTACTGAAACGGCACCTCCGGACTTAACCCCTGACCGAGAGAAGCTCCGGACCTGACACGTGCCAGGCCACCCCAGAGCTTCCCGCTTCCCACAAGCAAGCTCCGGAGCTACCACGTGTCCATACGTCGGAGCTGGCCGCTTCAAACCTCCGGGAGACATTGTAACGGCTCCGGATCTTCAAAGGACAGCCGCCGACTTCAAGACCCGATTAATTGTCATTAATTCCACGTTAATGACACTTAATCGGACGATCTTAACACCTGTAACGGCACTGTCGGAGCCGTTACAGGGTTATTAACAACAATTAATCTCGTGTATCAATACTAGTAACCGCCAGGGCCACATGTCGGGCCAGGCTGACTTGTAACGGTTTGTCCTTGTACTATAAAAGGACAAACCGACGATACACGAGGGGGGGACTCTCGAACGCTCTCAAGCTCACAAGTTAATACAACACATACACACACCCGTGGAGTAGGGTATTACGCCCAGGCGGCCCGAACCACGTAAACCACTGTGTCTCTCGTGTCCAATCGTGATTCACCTTCTTGAGTCTCCGCGTCCCCAAACCGAACTACAAACTCCTTCAACACTTTAGTAGTGTCAGGGGATCTGCCGACTCCAACAGTCGACATATTCCATTTTCAGCACAAAAGTGATCAAAAGATTGATTTTTAAATTTAGTTCCGTTATCACTTCTAATTGCTTTTAAAGATCTTGGGTGATCAATTGATAATCTAAGAAATAAAGTTCTAAAGTGACTAAAAGCTTCATTCTTAGACGCCATAAAGTAAACCCAAGAGTATCTAGAATAATCATCAACAATAACAAGAACATACCATTTACCTCTGAAGGATTGAACACGTGAAGGTCCTACGGTGTCAAGGTGCAAAAGTTGACCTGGTTCAGTTGTCATGATCATTGTGAGAGGAGTATGTGAACCTGCAACCATCTTAGCATGTCTACAAGAAGGGCACACAATTTCTTTGTTCCCTTTAAGCTTAGATAGCCCACGTATGCGATCAAGAGCACTAACACGCGTTAGGTGATCAAAGCCTACATGACCAAGTCTACGATGCCAAAAATATAAGTCCTTTGAATCATTAGCAACTAGACACATATGCTTCAAGGAAGACATATCAAAATCAGCTTTAAAAACTCTTCCCAACCGAGACACGTTAAAAATAAGCTCACTATTTAAACCTACAACTTTGTAGCAGTTTTTATTGAAAATAATTTCCAGATTTTCATCTAGCAATTGTGAAACAGAAAGCAAGTTGTATTTCAAATTTTTAACAAGTGCCACATCCTTCGAAGTGTAGTGATTATTTACTCTAACTGAACCCTTAGCAATTATAGGAGTTGAAGAATTTTAGCAAAAGTAACATTCTCTACACGTGGCACAAAAGTGAGGGAGGAGAACCAATCTTTGTTACCAGACATGTGGCGTGAGCAACCTGAATCCACAATCCAAATGTTCTCCTTCCTTAAACGTGTAACCTACATAGAAGCACAATACGATGATGACTCAATATTGGGGTCAGTCAAAAGGCATTTAGGTATCCAGTACTGAGTCACACGATGTGCAGCAGGAAAAACACGCGAAAGCTGAGATAAAACAGCAGGTTTATGAGTCAAAGTTTGACGTTTTTTATTCTTAACTACTGACCTATAAGGTATTACTTGTGTAGCACAAACATCAGTAGCTCCGGAGGCAAAAACAGAAGGTCCGGAGGTAAACTTTGAATGTTTTTGACTCATAACAGCAGGTTGCATGTTCCCGGCATTCGGTTTAATATGTGCAGCAAATTTTGCATGAAAGTTATGAGATCTAGCAATCATTCTTTCCATTTTCTGTTGTTTATCTAGTCTATAACAAAAATCTATGACATGACCATCTCTACCACAGTAGGTACAATGAAATTTAACTTTGTGTTCATGTCTAGATGAGTAAACAACATTTTTATTTGAAACCGAATGAAACAACACCCCTGCAAATTTGAAAATCACTTCTTTTTGTTTAGGAACTGTTTGAATCAAACCTCTTCCTAATTACTTTACAATTTTAGGTGGATGTGCCTTAGCATGAGCATGAGAATCAAAACCTAAACTAGTTTTATCATTGCAAGACTTGGAAGAATTCAGCAGCAAGTTTAGGTTCTTATTCCCATTACAAAACCGATCTAATGTCCTATGCATGTTATCAAGTTTATTGGACAGATCAAGGCAATTTTCACATGAAGTTTTTCCTTTTAATTTGCAATTGGAACAATATTTAACTTCATGAGAACGTAAAGCATTATTCAATATTGAAATTTCATTCATAGCATCTTTTAGTTTCTTTTGAATATCATCACAACTAGAACAATGCAAATCAATTGTAGAACAAGAAGCATCTTTTAAGTTTCCAATGTCAAGTGCAGCAAGCTTTTTGTTCTTTTCAATTTCAAGTTCAAGTCTTTCTAGAGTAGAGGAATGTGCAGTTCTTCATGTGGACAATTGCTCATAGATTAAATCACATGAGGGACAAGAATCATCACTAGGAATAAAGGTTTTCAAATGGTTAATTTCAGATTCTAGTGATTCAATTTTAGCAGCATTATCCCTAAGCTTTTTGTCCTTTTTCTTAACAATAATAGTTGCACGAGAAATTGCATCATACATTTCATTATAGGTAGAACATACTTCATCATCGTCACTGTTGTGTTCTGCATCCTCCTGACTTGATCTTGATCTTGTTTTGCCCGTCATGAAGCATAAGTTGGCCAAATCGTCATCATCTTCATCACTTTGAAAGTCAACATCGCTTGAACCGAGCTCTTGAAGTGCAGTGATGAAGCTGTTAATCATCTAGCGTCCTATGGTACCCTTCTTTTTCTTGTTGGGGTTTCCAGAGGTGGTCTTGACCTTGTTCTGTTTTTCTTCACGGATAGTAGGACCTGAAAGGTTAGGGCATTCTGTACAAAAGTGTCCTGTCTTACCGCATCCAAAACAGCGTTGAGGTCCGGAGCTTCCTCTCCTTCTAGTTCTCACATTTTGCAATGCTTTTGAGAACCTAGTAGAGATTAGTGCTAACTCCTCTTCTGGAAATTCCTCGATCTGCTCCAGGGCTAGTGAGGACAACGAAGCAAGAGTATTGCAAGATGATGATTGGCCGGACCTAGGCATATCACGTTGTGAGATAAATGCAATAGACTTATTTGGGTTCTTACGTGATAAGATGTCAATTTCATGAGTCTTTAGTTTAGAGTAAAGCACATCTAATGTAAGAGAACTCATGACAGTTGATTCACGAATAGAAGTAACTTTCATCTCCCACATTGACATGTCTAATGCACTAAGAAGTTGCCTAGCATTTTCAGCATCAGAAAAGTTAACATTGACACTACGCAGATTGCTGAGAATTTTATTAAAGCGAGTGAAAAGGTCATCGATAGACTCACCGGGTTGCATCTCGAAACGCATATATTCCTTTTTGAATATATCTTGTATCACCTCCTTGATCGTGTTGGATCCTTCGTGATAGTCACAAAGCGCTCTCCACACATCATATACCGATCAAAGGTGTGCAACACGGTTGAAGTCGCTTTGAGTGAGTCCTTGGATGATCAAGTTCTGAGCTTTGTTGTTGTTGTCGACGTCACGTAGGTTCGTAGCCGTAACTTGATCGTTTGACAGCACATCATAAGGCTTGTACACCTTTTCCCATATGGCGAAGCCTTGGGCCTGGATGAAAGCCTCCATGCGTGCCTTCCAAACCTGAAAATCAATACCAGCAAACATACAAGGTTTGGCGGAATATTTCTCCATAATGATTAGTCAAAAACATGTGCAAATCATAATGATTGGAGCACCGTGGCTCTGATACCAATTGTAGGATCGAAGAGCACGTGAAAAGCTACTAGAGGGGGTGAATGGTAGATTCAGAAAATCTTACGCAGCGGAAACAATTAAATCCCAACCCCTTCGGCAGAAAAACGATCTGTTAAAGAAATCATGTGTGAAACTAATCTAAACGTGTTTCATCGTGACAAAAGTGATATATATTAGATAGAATCAAGACATGAAAAATACACAAGAAGAATCACTCAAATCCATCGAGAGAAACTCAAGTTATCATCGAAAGATCGAACAAAGGTCAATATGTCCTACTTGAGAAAAACAGTTGTGGAACGCTGCAAAGGAACTCGTGTAATCAGAAACTACAAATCCAATGACCGTAAAATTTTGACAGATGATATATAATCAAGTTTTGAAGACAACCCAAATAGAATCACGTCAATTGGATCTGTAAAACTCGACTTATGATAAAACCACCAACAAAAGGTAGTGTTGTCCAGAAACTCAATGGGTAAAACTTGTCTGAAACAAGTCGGACGAACAAGGCACAAAAGTTCCTTCGAAATACGAATTTTATTCAATAGAAAACAAGAGGAACAGCCCCAAAGTCGTGCACCATGAGCTTTGTCCTCCCTTGCTTATATAACTAGCTCGAAAGCCAACTCAACTCAGATCAGGATCCTAATCCTACTCAGATCACAAATCAAAACTTTCCATAACTGCTTAGGATTATTCTATACACAGATAGAAGCAATCTTAAGACTTCCAAACACCTTAGGAACGTATCCTACATTCCTAAAACAACTCAAATTTGTGACCCACATGAAATCTTATCATAACCAACTCAATACTTTCCATATCGAGCCATAACCGACTCCGTAACTGCCAAAGTCATCAACCGATACGATCCGATCCTTCCAACCAGATCTTCCCATCCATAAACCATCTTCGGAACCATGTTGCCACGTCATGCACCGCATGCATACGTGCAAACACCTTCCTTCGACGTCCAGTAACATTCATATGCACTGCCCTTGATTCAATCATCCTGTGCGACCTCCTGACTCGCTCAACCACAATTCCTCCTGAATTTAGTTGTTGGAACCTCATCTCCTTCCTGAGACTAGTCCAATGTATCCCGTCACCAGTCATGTCTTGAACTCAAGCAACACCTGCACATGAATAAACAATCAATCCGTACGAGCCCAAGTCCACGACTTGACTCAAGCCAGTTCCGAACACAACACCTTACGTGAGCACCTCAAATAAGCATGTTGCAAAGCATATCAAAATGAAATCAGCCATATCAACCAAAACGCACCAAAAACTTAGCAAATGAATACTAAGCAATCTTTCTAAGAATATAAAGCAAGTTTGAGGCAATTTACAGTAAAATTAGGAACATTGCGATCAAGCTCCGAACCTTGCCAAAGCTAACGGAGCTTGAGCCGGAGCTCACCAAATCTAGTACAACCTAGCACCGGAGCTTATCAAAACTAGTCGGACCTAGCGCTGGAGTTAACCAAAGCTAGTCGGACCTAGTGCCAGAGCTAACCAAAGCTAGTCGGAACTAGTCAACCCAAAAGTTGGAGCTAGAAAAACATGTCGGAGCTAACCAACATAAGTCGGTCCTAGCAAAATATATCGGAGCTTAACAAAGATACGCCAGAGCTATCAAAGACATGTCAGAGCTAAAGACAAAGCTCATCGGAGCTACCCAAAAACATGTCGGATCTAGACAAAGAAAATCAAACCTATTGTCGGATCTTGCAGAAGCTCGGAGCTAGAGTCGGACCTTGCTAAAGAAAATATAATGGCAGCATTCAAAAATTTTATTGTCAAAGCCAATGTATTTAGCACTCGTAGGTCTCACAAATTGGAGCGTGAAGGTTTGGGATTAGAGATCTGGGCAGATTCAGTCGAGCATTACAATTGCGTTGGCTATGGTCCCACTGGAGACCTCCCCACAGCACTTGGGTGGCATTAAATTACCGCTAGACCGGAGTAACAGGAGCCTTTTTTCAGTAGCCAAAATGGCTATAGTGCATAACGAACAAAGAGCAAAATTTTGGACATCTAGTTGGCTCAATGGCAGAGCTCTAGGATAGCAATTTCGGACTCTGTTCAAGTGCAGCGGAACCAAAACAGATCAGTCTAGGATGCCCTCTCCGAAAATGTGTGGCTTAGTGGCATTGCCCATCGGCTGACGTTGGAAACATTACAGGGGTTCACATCTTTATGGAGGCCTAGTGCAAAACATTCAACTTCATTCGAAAAACCTTTTTAGAGGATGAGATTGTCTAGAAAGTGACACCTTCTGGGGAATACTTTGCCAAATCTGCTTATCTGATGAATTCAAAGGGGTGCATGGGCTCTGCCAAGTGTAAAGTCTTCCTCGGGTTGCTTGTCCAAAACAGAATATGTACCATGGCTCGTCTGCTGGCAAGAGGTTAGCAAAACTGATACTTTTGCATCTTGTGTCAAAGGAATTTGGAGAAGGCGGAACACTTAGTTGTTGAATGTGCAGCCATATGTGCCCTCTGGTCGTGAGTTGCGGACTGGGCAGGTGTTCCCTTGCTACAGTCATCGCAAGAGAACAAGGGATCAACATTGCGACGATGCGGTTTTATAACCTTAAAACCGATGATGAGAGTGCAACATCTGAAGGTGCTCGCTCCCTAGCCATATTAGTGGGCTGACATATCTGGTGTGACGGAAACAGGTGGGTGTTCCAAAAGCAAGAGAAGTCCTCTGACGAGCTCCTCAGGAATTTAGGATGTTTGCAGCTCTGACGGCAAGCGGGAGCAAAGAACATAGTTTTAGAAGTTGGGACCATACCTAGGGCCAGTAACGGGCCCAGAAAATGAACTAGTGGGAGGTCCCGATCAAATTTGGATCGGACAAATTTATATATATTTTTTAATCTAACTTTTGATAAGAGCCAAAATGAATTTTGAAAGCTGCCATTGGACCGAGCTCTTAGTTGCCACGGGGGTGATTACCCCACTGAAGTTTTGCTGTAATTAATTACTATTTTAAACGGTTGTAACCAACAATCTTTATATTTATATATATATATATATATATATATATATATATATATATATATATATATATATATATATATATGGGGCGCTGTCCTAAGGCTTTAAAAAAATGTGTGCGTAACAAAAAGGTGGTGCTAGTATGTGTATATTCTAGATTATTTTACTAGCATTCTAAGCTTATAGTAACCTTTCCTGTTGCTTGATCTTGACAAACGAAGTTTATTGAAGGTGAAGCAAGAGAAACACAAGAGGCAAACAAATACATAGAGGGAGTATGGATTATACCAGTCTGGTTCAACTGTCAAAGCAGCTCTAGAATAGAGACAATTGGCATGCTATTCCAACGAGTGACACGTCTAAATACTATTATAATAGAGGGAGACTTGCTCATTTACCATCCAGATAGAGTTTCATCACTAATTAATCTTTTTAACTTCAGAACACTCTCAAATAGACCAAAATACTCTTATCTTGTCTAAAAATATAAAAACTGACAGAAAATACAAAAAAACATAAATAAGTAAAAAAATTAAAATCAGATAAAATTACCAGAAAAAGAAAAAATATTTCAAAAAAATAAAAGTACAAGAAAATAGGCGAAATTATCAAAAAAAAAAAAAAAATTACCCAGAAAATAGAAATCATCCTGCTCTGTTTCTCCATGCAGTTTCACTTATATGATGAATTCACGTTAGATCGGTGTGGTAATGTTGTGGACATATACTACTGCATCTCCAGGTAGTGGTTGTTCTGTAGCAACTGCTGGTTCAGGAACGGATGGCTCAGCAGCAGGCAGGGTTGTAAATGGGTGCCTAGACGCCTAGGCGCCTGCGGGGCGCCTGGACGCCCAAGCGCCCGCTTAGGCGCCTAGGCGTCCGGCCAGGCGGCGGCGGCGCGCGCTGGGGGCGGAGGCGCGGGTATCGGGAGCAGGCGACGGGCGTCGGGGTGAAAGCGGAAGGATGTGGCCGCCAGTTGGGCTGAACATTCGGCCCAGTTAATCTGGATCGTCGGATCTCATCCGACGGTCCAGATTTTATATAAGGGGCTATATACAACTAACCCTAACCCTATTTCTTATTCTCCCTCTCTCCCCTTTCCTCAACACGCCCGCAGCGGCAGAAGAGAACGGCGGCGGCGGTGACGACGGCGGCGGCGCACGGCGTCATGGGCGGCTTCGGGGACAGCGGCGGCGGCGCGCGGCGTCAAGGGCGACGGGGGATGAAGGCGACAGCGGCGGACGACGACGGCGCATGGCGGCCAACGGCGGCAGACGGCGGCGGCGCTCGTTCCAGGCGAGGCGACCGTCCATGGCGTCCGGCCTGGAGCGACTGGACGCCTAGGACAGGTTGTTGTACTGAAAGCTGCTGCCCGAAGCCTCTGCGAGTTGCTGGTTGCAGGAGCTGCTTGAGCTGACGAAGGAAGTGCCGCTCCTTGTGAATCACTTGGCAGGTGTAGTTTTTCCTTGAAACTGCTGCCATCATCACCGAAAGAGCTAGCAGCATCGGGGGTCCTGGAAGCGCTGGAGGAGGCGAGCGGCGCCGAGAGGGCAGACAGAGCCGGAGAGCCGGGTGGCGTCGGGGCCGGACTCGGGAAAAAGATCGGCCGCGGGAGGCGGAGGCGGCATCGTGGCCGGTTTGCGGGCTCCCTTGCAGCGCTGGGGGCCAGGAGTCAGGAGTTGGGAGCGGGAAGAAGAACGGCCGAACGGCGCCTGTATTTCCGTAAAAAATTGGGGTAAGCAAAACGGAAAATACGATCAAGGGTATTTTGGTCTATTTGGAAGTGTTTCAGTGTTAAAAAATAATTAGTGATAGAAATTCTATCTAGATAGTAAATCGCCCGTTAGAGATAGCGTACTGGCAAAGCTGTTATAGTATAATTTCAATTGTCTCATTAAAATATGGGCAGATCCAGCAGTCGGGTGATGGCTGTTGCAACTTGTAATTACAAAAACGCCGCCTCATGGAGGCCAACTCCAGATCACCCAATCCTCTCGTACCAAGTCAACAACTAACCCTCCGTCTGCATCTATAAACAAGCCATGTAATGTCAACGTTCGTTGGTACAAGCACAAGTTTGTAGGCTCATTTCCATTGCCCCAGCACAACAAGTTCAACGGGTGAAGGAAAGAGAGATCCTCACCGAGGCACGATGCTCCGGTAGCGGCGATGGTCTCTCCGGCGGCCACTCGGAAAGAATCGGACGCCGATGAACAACACCTGGCAGCGTTGTTCGCCTCCTGCCGCCACGCCATCGTCAAGGTTTGCTCTCCTGTGATCCTCAGTTTTAGGTCGTGATCCATCGCGTTCGTCCCAACGGAGAAGGCTGGCGGCCGTGGCTCTCGCGCTGGCCGTGGCCGGGCGCCGCCGGAATGATCCTCGCCGTTGAGTCGCGAGAACCCGGCTTTCGGCGGCTTCGATCCGCCCTCCCTACATGAACAGGCCCCAGCCAGCAGCCGGAAACGGGAAGATCAGGAACGCCTTTAGGGCTTGCCCATGAGCATCATCCCATCGTCCCCTGCCTCGTTCATCCGTACTATCAACTACAGCTTAGGCAAATTCAAATCTGCTAAAGATTGACCTCCGTTGGTGTGGATTTTAACTTTTCTCATGAGAAATTAAGCATATTTTACACTCGCTAGAAATCTGGAGTCCTGTTCGTGTAACCGATAGATTAAATTTGTTTGTTTCTGCTACCAGAATTCGTCGTGCTTTCTAGTACGGCACTCTTGCTCGGTAGATATTAGAACTTGCGGAATTGCAGAAAAGCAGTATAGTGGATTGTAATACCCTTGAATAACTCGTGTGCGCAGTTTTAGTGTTTCTTCCTCCGCAAAGTACCCATGTCTGTGACACATGAAGCAGCTTTATGGAGACCTACAGAAAATTCGTGCTTGTGCTGGTATGAGGTTGGTGTTTTCAGCCGTCGTGCACTTCTCTTTACTAACTTATTAGTCCTCTTTGTTCATTTTGACCAGATTTCGTTCTTATGAGATTGTAACCATGACTGTATATAAATTTGCGTGATGAGGTGGTGTTCCATTCCGTGAGGCATATTTCTTTGAAGGTCATTCATTTCCGAACGTCCATCATTAGCAAGCTAGAACAATGAACAACGCCGAACAAAAGGGAACAAAAAAAATCCGAGATGTCATAACCATCATCTATTTGGCTTCTACGTTGGAAACTACTTATACATATACCTATAAATATAGTATATTGGTAAGGACCAACTCATTGCATTTACATTTTGGCCCTTGCTATTTGTACCATTTACCAGCTTAGGTATAGGCAATTATTATGTATGTCATCCATAGAGGAATAGAAACCAGCACCTGAGTTGCTACACAGAAGATGCCAGCTCTGCTCATGTGTTCAGTTGACGTTTGCAGGAACCACACTACCACTCACTATGAAGAGGCTGCGGAATGAAGGGCGACGAGTGACGCGTATGCGCCATCCTTGATGTTGATCAAGGTATCGTGCTTTCCCTTCTCAATAATCACCCCATTCCTCACGACCGCGATTAAATCGGCATTTTGTATTGTTGATAAACGGTGAGCGACGATCACTGTTGTCCGATTCACCATCACCCTGTCGAGGGCGTCCTGTACCACCCGTTCAGATTCAGCATCCAGTGCACTGGTTGCTTCGTCCAGCAGCAGGATCCTAGGGTCCTTCACAATTGCACGGGCAATCGCCACCCGCTGCTTCTGCCCTCCTGATAGCTGAGCTCCACGCTCTCCAACCATTGTGTCATAGCCCTGCAGTTTTCAGGTAACAGTCACTTACTTCAGCAACAGTTTGTGTGCTTTGTTTGATTGCATGGCACAGTCACATCTATATTTAACTGAAGAATGTGTACAAAAGAAACTAACCTGGAGCGAAGAACTGATAAATTTGTGAGCATTTGCCAATTCTGCAGCAGCTATGATCTCAGATTCTGTTGCTTGTCCATCCTTCCCGTAAGCAATGTTTGCCCGTATCGTGTCATTAAACAAAGCAGGTTCTTGACTGACCAGGCCCATTTGTTGCCTTAGCCACCTTAACTGAAGCTTCTGAATGTCCACCCCATCTAGAAGTATATGTCCTACATCTGGATCGTAGAACCTCTGAAGCAATGAAATTGCTGTCGATTTGCCACTACCACTCTCTCCAACAAGTGCAACAGTCTGAAAGACATACTCTACTTAGCACCAGTAACCATAAATACGGGTAACTGATCTTATATGTTAGGAATGTCACTTACCTTTCCAGCTTGAATAGTCGAGCAAAGGTCCCGGAAAATCTGAACATCTCGCCTCGTCGGATATCTGAAGCTAACATGGTGGAACTCGATATTTCCTTGCAGTGTCTCAAGAGTTATCCCTGCATCTTCACTTGGATCTATCTTAGATTTTCGGTCCACAATTGCAAATATAGAAGATGCTGCTGATTTTGCCTTGGAAGAATCCGATGTAAGGGTACTTGATTGTGACACCCCAATTGCTGCCATTGCAAGAGCAAGAAAAACCTGCAAATAAATGGCCATATTATTAGGTTCTCATCATTAGAAAGCTACCTGACACTCAATCAAAATCCTGTTACTTTGACTTAAGATTTATGCATTCTTAATGTTTCTTCCTTGCCAGCTGAAGTGAACATTTTATCAGTGCAAGCTTACCCTGAAAACTTGAGGGAAAGTCGTCTTCTTGTCCTCGACAAGCCGAGCACCAGCATAAAAGCTAGCTGCATATACTCCAAATAGCAGGAAAAAGGAAACACCAAAACCAACTCCACTTATAATCCCTGTCCTGATCCCTGTTCTTAGGGGACCTTCACATTTCTTCTTGTATAAATCCATCACCTTCTCTTCAGCAGAGAATGAGGCCACTGTCCTTATACTGCTTACTGCATCATTTGCCACTTGGCTTGCCTCCTCATACATCATCTGCATTTCACAAATAGCTGAATCAAGTTTTATACAGAAAAGCAACCTAATAGTAAAGGCTGTTCAGTAGAAGAGGACAAACCTTGGCATCAGCACTGAAACCCTGGATAAACTTCATCTGGATCCATCCATTAAGGCCAATGAGCGGTATTAAAGCTAAGATGATGAGTGATAACTCCCAGTTTGACATGAAGGCAATCACCAAACCAGCAACTAGGGTTGCAGAGTTTTGCACAACTAATTGAAGTGCATCACCGACAAGTCCTCTAACTTTTGCTGCATCAGCTGATAGCCTAGCACCAATTGCTCCACTTGAGTTTTCTGGGTGATCAAACCATTCAATTTCCATGTTTACCACCTTCTCAAATGTCATCAGCCTGATCCTTCTGATCAGCCTGCACCCAGCTACAGAGAAAAGGTACGAACTGACAGGGAGTGACATGAAGTACACTGCACCAAACACCAAGAACATGGATGACCAGAACTGTGAATGCCTCCTTAGAAGATGTGGAGGTTCATAGAATGCTTGGATCACTTTTGACAGGAGGATTGCAAAGATTGGGAATATTACTCCACTGACGACTGAGGCGATAGAACCTACTATTAGCACCGGTATCTCTGGCTTGTTCAGAGATGCAAGGCGGCTAAGAGGCACTTCCTGTGGCATCTCATCAAATAGTTTATTTGATGAACCATCCTGAATGTCAACCCCAAGAGGCACACTGAATGGCACCGAGAATGAATGGTGGCTACTGTTATCACGGGATGACCTCCTGCTAGTTGACTTATTTATTGAGATTTGTTTGCCAGACCGAGCAGCAGAATCGCCCTTTCTATCGGACTTATCCTGGCGGTTTGCTTCTTGTAGTTTTATCAATTGACTATAGGCTCCTTCTGGATCCTTCAGAAGCTCATCGTGCGGACCTGGTTCAAATGATAATGGTTGAGCAACAATGCAATGACAAGCTGTAGAGTGACAAAGAGACTTAGGTAATTGATATGTCACAAACTTACCTTTTTCAACTAGTGATCCTTGATGAATGACAGCAATGGTATCAGCATTTCTGACAGTACTCAGACGGTGTGCAACTATGACAGTCGTCCTGTTTGTCATAACCCTGTCAAGAGCCTCCTGCACAATCCTCTCAGACTCAGCATCTAGAGCACTTGTAGCTTCATCCAGTAATAGGACTCTTGGATCTTTCAGAATTGCTCTTGCAATGGCAATTCTTTGCTTCTGTCCACCAGAAAGCTGTGTTCCGTGCTCACCAGCCGATGTGTCAAAACCCTGTGAAATATCAGACAAAGCATATCTCAATATATGCTGCACACCATTACATGAACTACTGGAAAATGTAAAATTTGCTGAATGAACAGACATCTGACCTGAGGCATTTTGTCAATGAATTTGGCGGCATTGGCAAGCTCAGCTGCAGCTCTAATTTCCTGATCCGTGGCATTGTCTTTGCCATAAGCTATGTTTTCCTTTATGGTTGCAGCAAATAGAACTGGTTCTTGGCTGACAAGGCCAATTTTGCTTCTGATCCACCTTAACTGGAACTCCTTGAGATTCACACCATCTATCAGAACATCACCACGCTGTGGATCATAAAACCGTTCAATTAGACTGATGACAGTAGATTTACCACTCCCGCTCTGGCCTACCAGTGCGACTGTTGTGCCACTAGGTATGGTGAGGGAGAAACCCTTGAATATTTGTTCATCAGGCCTTGTTGGATAGGAAAAATAAACATCCCTGAACTCGATGTCCCCTCGAATGTCATCCACCTTCCTTCCCGTAGTGCTATACGCATCAATCTCTGGTGCTCTGTTGATCGTCTCAAACATTTTATATGCAGCGGCCTGTCCACCTGCAAATGCTTTCATGCTTGGTGATGCCTGACCTAGAGCGCTGGTGAACACGGTAAAAGAAAGAACAGGTTCTTCAGTCAGTCATCAGTTTACTAGGTTAATTTAACAGAAGAACATGAAAATTACAAGACAAAATGAAAAAAAAAGAAATGGTGCGAAGGGGGTGGGGGGGGGGGGGGGGGGGGGCTGGCTGAGGAGCAGTACACAGTAAAATTTGAACAAACATATTTGTTGCTTTTATTTTTGAAACTTTGTACCATTCTGAGTTAATTGTTCCAGTTTAATGGGCGTCATCTGATTTGTTGAACGAGACAGGCATTGTTGCCTTCTGTTGAACCTGCCGCTAGGAGTTGGTAGTTAGGTACCAATTGCCCAATATACTAGTATCCTGAAACTAAAGGAACAGGGGTCTACCGATCACTCAATAGTGCGCCAGTCAACCTTCCAAAGCCCGTTGAGCAATTTGCACACGTTAACATGGCGGCATCATTGTCTGACAAGACATGTGTTGCAACCTAACACGTCCAAATCGTAATAAACACCGCAACTTTATCTGTCGTAACCTCCTATGCCCGAAGGTTCCATCACATACGGACGGCACAAGCAAACATTCATCACCGTTAGCTGAATCAAGCCCAAGCTACCAGATGCGGTGGTTTCAGGGCGGTGGTTTCAGAAATTCTCCAGGACTGGGAACCAAGAAAATGACTGAACTGTTGCAACAAATCAAATTTTTTTCAACTATTGCTCTCATGGAGAACAAAGATTGTTGAGTCATATGCAAGATAGGGATTCATAGGAACTTACAGAGAACCAGTGAGGACTGCAAAGATCACATTCATGACCTTGGCACCAGTGTAGCCCTTCTCCAGAATCAGCTTGGCGCCATACCATATCCCCAGCGAGTAGCCGCAGAAGAGGAGAACCATGACCGTGCCCATGCCGAGCCCAGCAGCAAGGCCCTCCCTGACACCGGACTTATATGCACTCTTCAAGGACTTGTTGTACTTCTCCACTGCCCGTTTCTCGCCGGTGAAAGATGCGACCTGCAGCAACCAAGAACACGGCCAGCGTGTCATCTCTGGTGAGAATTGAATTTTGTTGCACGGCAGAGCCATGTGCGTTTGGGGACTGCTTTTGTGCTCAGCTCACCGTTCTGATGGACCCGATGGTCTGCTCCACCACCACCGACGACTCCGCGTAGGCCGCCTGGCCCAGGGACGCCATCTTGGCCACGACGTTCGACATGACCGCGCCCGCCATGACGAGCGGCGGGATGGTGGCCATCATGACCAGGGTGAGCAGCCAGCCTTGCGCGAAGGCGACTATGAAGCCGCCGAAGAAGGTGACCACCAGCTGGATGAACTTGCCGACCTTCTCGCCCATGGCGTCCTGGATCAGCACCGTGTCCCCGGACATCCTCCCGACGACTTCGCCGGTGTTGGTGTACTTGTCGAAGAAGGCGATCTCCTGGCGCAGGATGGTCTTGAGGTACAGGTTCCGTATCCGCGCCGCCTGCCGCTCGCCGGTGATCATCCAGCACGTCACCTCTGCCCACACAGACGATTCCTTAGTTGCAATAGCGGCGCGTGCTCAGTGTCGGCGCACCGCGCAAGAAGTTCACTTACGGACGAACGAGACGACGGCAGAGAAGATGGCGAGGTAGATGAACTCAAGCGACACCATGGAGACCCTGCTCACGACGTCGTGGGTGCTGAGCGAGCCGCCGAAGGCGTCAATGAGGTTGCCGAAGAGCACGGTCATGAACGGCATCGCGGCGCCGTTGGCGACGGCGCCGAGCGCGCCCAGCAGCATGAGCCCCACGTCCGTGCGGTCCGCGAAGGCGAACAGCCTGTGGAACGGCACCCGGGTCGTCGCGCCGGCGGCCTCCCCCGCCGCCGCGGGCTTCTTGCCGTCGCCCGGGCTCTGAGACGCAACCGCCGATGACGAGGCATTCGCCTCGGCGTCTCTCCAGGACTCCGGCATGGCCTCCCGCGCTCACGCCTTCAACCAAGATTCGCGAACCCGCGCTCAGGTACCGTCTCTGTCGGCAAGATTCGGCACCGCCGCTCGGCACGAGAACTGTAGTGTGCCGCTGCTCTGCTGCTGCAGCTGGTCCTCGTATGGTTGATGATGATCCCTACCTAGCTCCCGCATACCAGCTGCAGCCCCTCACCTGCCACGGCCCAATAATTGCACACACATTCAGTGGATTTCATCTCAGTGCCTCACAGCTAGAAGAAACTTAAAAGCAAGCATACATAAGCAAGAACGGCGACAAATCTGAATCTGTCATCTAGCAACCGATGAACACAGCAGCGAGACTACAGATTCGAAAGAAGAGGGGGTAGAGAGGAGATAAAGAGGAGTGGGTTATCTGAAAGGGGAGGAGAGTTGAGGTGGGAAGTTGCGAAGAAGTCGCAGATGGTTCCGGTTGGGGGAAGGAACAAACCGAGCAGGAAGGTTGGCAGCTTTCGCTCTTGCCGCCGGAGAGGCCACCACACCACGGGACGCAGGGGAAAGAGAGATTGAGAGAGAAAAAGCTTGGAGGAGAGAGAGAAACAAAGAGATCGGCGCGTAGTGGTTAAAGCTACCAGTGACAGTGGCGGTATCCATGGCATGGCGGGCATATAAAAATGTGGAGGCGAGGCGAGGCGAACACGCACCACTGCTTGCTCACTCATCATGGCAGGCGGAGACGGGCAAGCAGCGGCATCGGCAGCTGGGCACCCAGGAATAAACAAACACCCGTCCGTGCGTCGTCTGGTCCAGTGCGCACAGCGATGCGCTCCAACTCCGGCTGGTGGTTATTACTCCCTCTATCCTAAAAAAAATGTCGTTTTTAACACTAAATTTAGTGTTAAAAACGACATCCTTTTAAGAATAGAGTAAGTACAATGAAAATTGCGTACACCATCTCATATGTTATTTTGAAATTTAAGATTTCCATTTATAAGGAAATAAAGTACGTACTAATTTAGTTCAAAGTGAAGTAAAATTTTTATCTTATTTTATTTCAGAATGGAGAGAATATTAATAAAAGACGCGTTATCCACCAAATATTTCACAATGCTATCGAAGCAGCGTACGCGGTACGGAGGCTCGCTCGTTACCACAAGAATTAAGGTCCAGTGCACAGACACGAACGGCGGTACTGTTTCTCGTCCACGGGATGATCGATAGGCGGGCACGGATAGACTTTTGGTTAGGCGATCTGAGTCGCTGTGACGCACGGCGTGCCGCGGACAACACTCCCTCGCTCGTCACGTGGTGACGGGGCATCGCATCTCCCACACGGAGAGAGGCACAGTGGCACACGGTAGGAGCGAGGGCCTAATCCGCTTACTGCATTAGGAATAACCACTTGGCGATGACCACGGTTCTTGCTTGCCCTTGCCTTGCTCCTGCTGTAGTGCTGTGTTTGTCGCGCGTACTTGGGGTGTGTTTGATTCGCTGTATTGGATTGGATTGAGCTGTATTGGATGGTCCAGTCCGGTGTTTGTTTCCCAGTCAGATGGACAGAGTCATCCAGTTTCGAGGAATATTCCTTCCAGATGCTGGATGAAGTGGTCCAGAAATTTTGGTTGGATGAGTCTATCCACCTTATCTAAGTATGCTTCTTAGTACCATAATTAATGATAATTAACTTATTTATTGTTGATTAATAATTATGATTATGATATTAATATTAATATTTACTAGTATTATGATACATTGTATATAAATAAGTAGTATCATGTAAAATTATTAACTTAGATGATCCGGTCCATCCAAGTCCATCCAACCTACCAAACAAAAAATTGGATTGTCCAATCCATCTAACCAAACATCAACTTGGATCATCTAATACAGAAAAACGTAGATGACCCTATCCAATCCAACTTTGACTTCAAACCAAACGCACCCATGGCTGCCGAGGCACACGATTCGGGTGTGCCACCCACCAATCAGACGCATTGTTTATCGTCCACGAGCGCGGGGCCCGTCCTGTCCCGTCTCGTCTCGTGGCTCGTGCCCCTCCGTGTGCTGCTGTTTGCCTCCGACTAATAATAACTCGATCGACCGGCTCGCGAGCGCGAAGCAACCGGGTCGCCATGTTTTTGGAGCTGCTCACGGCGTATCCGAACTGGGTGGTGAGCGTAAGAGCACGGAACGCGACCACGGCCCACGGAGTGTCCCCGTGTGTGTGTGTCTTGACCGACTGCAGCAAGATGGTAACGGTATCGCCACGCGGATGTGGTGCCGCGAGGTGCACGCAAATGTGTTTTATCCAACACGTGTTTGGTTGGTTCCGTGCACCATTGGTCTTTTGAAAGTGTACTTGTCACTTATATAAACACTAGTAGTAGTAACGTGTGGTGCGGGTCAGTGACGTGGTATTTCCACGCGGGGGTCAAAGCAAAGCAAAGCCACCAGACCGGAGTGGAAACACGTACAGTACGTACATGAGCGAACTGCCGTGCCGTGCGCCGCCGCGCTACCTAGGTGAGTCTCTATCTCTATCGTGGCTGTTGGACTGCGCCAGGGAACCGGGTGCGTTGGCCGAGTTTTGGATTTTGGGACGGCAAACGCGGGTCCGTTCCGTTCTAATACATGAATGAAAGAACGACGCGGACTACTGTGGTTGACTGAGTTGGTGCGGGTTCGATGAAGTCACGGGGGACAGGCATGCATGCGGGTTCGATGAAGTCGCGTCATCAATCCACCTCCACTGCCGCCGGAGGAGCAGGGGACGGGCTCTGGCCGGAAGCTCGAGCTTCGTCTCTTGAAACTGAATGCTGTGAAAGGGAAAGCTATGCTCAGTCAGACCGACACTTAAAAACGACGACGCGCGTGGGACATTACTGCAATAATTCGCTACGATTAAATCATTGCGAGCCGATTCTATTTTCCAGCGCGGCTGCAACACAACACAACCAACAGTTCGGCACTTCGGCTTGCCGTTTAGACTGCCCACACCGGTTGTACTGGGAAAAATACTGAATAGTGTAAATTTAGAGTAAATGCTGTAAAAGTAGAAGAAGAATAGTATATAGAGTAGAGTATAGAGTAACGATTGCAGATAGCCTTATTTCAGGAGAGGGCTCTCGGTGGTGCGCAAAGCATACAGTCATCGAAAGAGGTAGTATATCCAAAAGTCGACAAACACAAACGCCTGCTGCCTGCTGGAGTGCTGGTCCATCATGGCTCCACCTGTTCTCTCTTCTTCTTTTTTCGCGTGCTGCCTAAATCTGTGCCACGGAATTCGGCCACATCCACGCCACCGCCACGGAGATTCCGCCTGCCTAGACCCACAGGCAACAAACCGACCCCAGGAAGCAAACAACAACTCCGTTTTTCCTCTTCGTCTCCCCTGATCCTACTCATGCAGTCATGCATGGGGCAGACCAAGCTCACTTTCCTTCGAAAATGAGCAATGTCTGAACCAGAACCTTCCACTGTACTGACTCTCCGTGACCAACTGTCATAGGCTCATGCATGGCGTCGCAAACCCTCGTTTACCTGAGATAAAAAACCCAGAGGACGAAAGTTTTGTATGATTATTGATGCTCATAAAAAAAATGTGCACGGAGATGCCAAATATAAATAGGACTGTCGCTGCCGGAAAAGGAGGGATGGAACATACACTGCCCAATTATTTCGGACTGACAGCTCGATCAAACGTGTAGTACTTAAAGTACTGGCTAAGGACTCTCTCATTTTATTCCTGCTCCGCATCTTTATTTGTCCCGGCATTCATTGTCGTTTGTAAAGAAAAACCCATCGTCCTGGAACGGGTGTTGCTGTGCTGGGACCGTCCGCCTTGCAGTCCCTTCCTTCCCATTCATGGTGACGGAGGAGTAGCTAACTCGACCATGGCCTACAGAGACGGCTGACGTGTGTGTGTTTTCAGCGGCACAGCTTGCATCGCGTCGACCGCCATGGGAGCGGTGTTGCTTGTGCGTACGTGACCGGGGTCTAACCTTATCTTCACCGAAGGCGTCACGTATAATGGCGTTTCCGACGAGACAGCCATCGTCGTGGCGTGCAAACGAACGGAAAAGGTGACGGCGGCTAGACTTTCGAACCGAAGCAGGAGAGCAAGCGGGGACGGCACATGCGTGCGTGAGACCTGAAACACGAATCTTTAATCACGCCGGTCCTGTCGAGTTGATGGTGCAGGCACGGAGGTGACCCTTTTTCGATGGGAACCAGAAGTGTTCTTTGTGGTATATATAAAATGGGGACCCACATGATCTTTACCTTCAATGACAGCGGGCCCCGACGGGCCTACGAGCGATGGACCGACGAGCGAGCTGCGCTTTGTCATTCTAGTGAAACGAGGACATCGGAAGGCGACGCACACGGTGACGGCGTGAGCTTGTGAGATCGAGGTCACTTGCCGGAGCGTGCTGTCGTCCCCGGAACGTGAAAAGCTACTTACTCACAAGCTCCGGGGTTTGGGCGGCTCATTCCCATGTCGATGTCGCCCAAACGGTGAAAAAGTGGCGGGGTCCTGGCTCCACCATCGGCAGCAGCAGTACGGCTTTGGTGCTCCCAACTTGGTGCTCCTGTGTGTACTCCCGTGACGTGGCGTGATTCTATTAGTTCGCTATGAAGTGACTGGACTCTACATGAAAAAGTTAAACCAATAAAAACGTACCACCTAATAAGAGTACATACGGGAGCACGGAGCACCGAAGCCGCATTCGTCGTGGATGGGGCTCGATGCCTGTCTGCCATCCCACCCAACCCAGGTCTATCAGTCAGAGGACATGGAAACCTGCTCCACCACTAGTATACTTATTAGCTAGCACTCTTACTCGTAGCTACTGGTGGTAAGACTGAGTGCAGTGGTGCCTCTAAAGGCATAGCTATGCACATTTAGAGGTGGGAGACAGCCGCAGTGGCTATTTTAAAGTCATCTTTATTTTCAGATTTGAACAGTAAGACTATCTCTAATAAGGAAGGTAAAAAAGAATCATATTTGATTTTTTAAGATCTACAATTAGATTTTGTTAAGCAAATTTGGGTTTGCATCTCCTGTTGGTTATAGTCTAACACGCTAAATGTAGGGGCAACTCTATATGGAGAGAGAAGAAATAGAGGAGAAATAAAAGAAGAGAAAAGTGAGGGATTTGTGAATGGAATAGTTCTGCCTGCTTGCTCCTACTACATCATCTTAATTATCTCTCAGTTCTTTCAGTGGAGGGCTGTCGGCTCGTGGCGTCTACGTTCAGAGTTTCTCATCACACTGCGGTAATGTAATTGATGGCTAGGATTATATAGGTCAATGCATGCAAGAACCTACACTTCGATTCCGGTCACCTATAATTGTAGCCTATGGACCCCTTTTCAAGCCGGTTTCTGATTACTCTTTCTGTTATTAAATTACCCTCTCCGTTCGGAAATAAATGATGTTTAAAATAAAAAAATTAGTTCAATTTAAATTAAACAAACTGTTCAAATCATAATTTGTTTCAAAGTAGATGAAGTATTATCGTTAGAGTCAACAATCAAGTGCACACTACTACAATAAGCCTCATCACAGGCGGCTCCAAACCTATTATCACAGACGGCTTTTAAAACCGCCTGAAACGAAGAGTCTGTGATAATCCGCAATTTCACAGGCGGAGAAGTGAAACCGCCTGTGAAGACTAATTATTATAGGCGGTTCTTCACTAAGGTTAGCCGCCTGTGAAGACCGATTATCATAGGCGGTTCTTTACTTAGGCTAGCCGTCTGTGAAAATACTTTATCACGGGCGGGTCGTGCAGCATATATAACCGTCTGTGATAAACGTCTTATCACAGACGGTTATTGAAGAATAACTAACCGCCAATGATAATTTGTCTTCACAGGCGGATTTTGAAGCATAACTAACCGCCTATGATAATGTGTCTTCACAGGCGGATTTTGAAGCATAACTAACCGCCTATGATAATGAGTCTTCATAGTCGGGTATTGAAGCATAACTAACCGCCTATGATAATATGTATTCACAGGCGGATTTTGAAGCATAACTAACCGCCTATGATAATATGTCTTCACAGGCGGGTTTTGAAGCATAACTAACCGTCAATGATAATGTGTCTTTACAGACGGTTATTGAAGCATAACTAACCCGTCTATGATAATGAAGTTATCACAGACGGAGTTTACCTATATCAGCCGTCTGTGAAGACCCTTTAACGCAGCCGGTTTCTACCATAACAGACACCGCCTGTGAAAATTAGGTTATCACAGATGTTTCTTTACTTGTATCTAGCCGCCTGTGATAATTGTTTTTCACAGTCATGCAGTACTACTGCTGTTATTTCTAATTTCCAGGTCAATTCAATATAATCACAGAACAAAAAACAACAATCATCACAAAACAAAAGACAACAATATTATCATCACAGAAGTCAATTTCACTAAAACAATATACATATGTACAAGTTACAGATACAATTTCATCTCAAAGTTTACAAGTTTTCACTAAAAACTGTTTAGATTGGTATAGTCGCAAAGTTCTGGCACATCAGCTGCTGAACCTCTCTTATCAAAGAACTTCCCCGTTTTGTGCAAAATTTCGCGACGAATGAACTGACAGAGTTCAGAAGCAATCTTGTCGGCTCCTCCATCAGGAATACTTCTACAAACCGGCCATTCTTCGTTCAGATTCTTCTTGTGCTGCAATATAACACATAACAAGGTTTAGAATGTGTTGGTTTGAACAATCTCAAAGTATAGATCAAAGTGAGAGTATACAAGAATTTAGTAGGTATTTTTGGAGCAGTTGTACTATGAGCAATTGAATTTTGAAGTTGGAATCAAAATATGAAAATAATGTTTCTGGTAATATTGAACAGCAGAGAATATAAGCATTAAACTATGCTAGTTACAATGAAAATGAAACACAAAAGTAAGAAAATAAGGTATCGACATTAAGGATAACTTACATCCGCACGATTGACTCTATATACGGCGGCGGTCCGAAGATGCTCACATACATAATACCCGCATAAGACACTCCCAGCAGGCTGCTTCGGACAAGCATAATACGTTTTAATGTCCAATGCATTCGTATTAGGAGGTCTCTGACCGCCAAGCTGTTCCGCGTAAAACCGCCAAGCGCTGTAATACAAGAAATGTCATATAAAACTTGTCAACACATTCTAAATGTGCGTAAATTAAAATTATTGAATAAACGTACTTTTTCAAAATGGAAAGGAAATCTTTGTAACGATCTGGTGGGTAATCGGCCGAGTCCAAGACTGTTGCCATTCCCTGCGTTGGCTTGATGAAGATCATTATGTAGTGATTACTGCAAACATACAAACACACGTGTTAACAATTACCAATAATTGCTATTTCAATGCCATGTGTCGAACTTACTCGAAGTGGTACGGAGCCTTTACGAGGTCCTGGCCGTCTCTGACAAAGTTAAACATCGCATGTCCTATGTAAGCTGCAACTTCTGCCTTTCTATCCTTCTTAAGTTTTGCAATTGCTCTTTCAAAATCTTTTTTTTCATGTGTTTGTACTGGCTTGATTCTCGATTCGCCTGGACGTCGAATAGCGACTTTGCAATCCTAGTAGGGTCAAGGATACCTGTCTTGTGCGCCAACTTTTCATTATCCATGTATTGCATCCTATTGAAGAAGTCCAGAATTGTTATAATCTCATGAAATGCGTATGCGTGTAGTAAGAAAAGCAAATACAAAATATTAGAGCACTTACAAGCACCAGACGAGCAGCAGGTTGATTTCGAGCATGCCCCGATGGAAAAGGGAAAGCAGCTCGTCAAATAAAATGACTCGTTTATCTACTCCAGTGCTCCAGAATGCTTCTTTTGGAATACGAAATGTGACGCAATTAAGACCATATTTTGTGCTGGCAGTGATGTACCACTCATGCATTCTTCTGAGCGCGACGGGTTGTTTGCTAAGTTGTACGGATGTCATGAACGGCTTCCCATTCTCAAATTTAGGAGGAACATCCTCAAGCTTGTATATTGGAACTCCTGGTTTAACTAAAGCCGTCCGCCGATTATACATGACACCGTCTTCTTCCCACTCCTCGATATCTTCTAATGCTGGCTCATGAGAAGAACGAGATGCACTCGATTTTCTAATATTTTCCTTCATAGCTTCCAAATACTTTGTCACTTCTGATGAAGGTTTCTTATTTTCGTATGAGCTAACTTTGACAGGCACTGATGATCGAGGAGTAGTCGTCGGAAGTTGGACACTGGCTTGTTGTTGAACCTGTTGTTCAACTGATTGCTCTTTACTCCCAGCAGCTGGCTCTAGTACTACTTCAAGCTGTTGCTCAACTAGTTGCTCTTTACTAGCAACAGCTTGCTCTGGTACTGCTTGAAGTTGTTGTCCAACTTGTTGCTCTTGGATATCATCATCTTTGCTCAGACATAGGGGGAGTGGATCTTCCCGGACTGGGAGTGGATCTTCATGCACTTTCGCCTTAGAAGATGGGGTTGCAGTATTTGGAGATGCGACGGGGCTAGAAATTGGCTCATCGTCCAACACGATATCGCGTCGGTGCCAAAGGATTAATTGGTTGACAGCCTGCCCCAGAGTCGCGATCCCCTCAGGTGTGACGTGGTCTATTTCATAATCTTCATAATCATTATCAATGATCTGAAGAACTTGCACCACAGAATAATACAACGGAAGTGGACTTCCGTTGAAGTCACGATCAGGCTTTGCCATAGCAGTGGCAACCTGTTTGGTTTTGTTCCCTGCTCTGCCTATCGGGACAAGAAGACGACAAGATTTGTCGTTAGCAATATCATCGACAGGGAACTTATGGGCTGACCCTGAGCCTGGCACGGAACCAACGCTGCTAGGGTAGGCAGTTGGAGATACTAATTGCTCCTTTTGCACCGGAACCATCATTGTACTCGGTGCCACTAATTGTCCTGATTGTCTAAGTTGTTCCATTATTTCTTGCATATTTTCTTTGACCTTTTGAGCAATTGTTTCATCAAGTGTTTTCTTAAACTTCTCACGTCTTCTATATGTGTCTTTATCTTTAGGGAAACCATCTAGCCAAGACATTTGAGAAGAGACCGCTCGAACCCGTCCGCTGTGTTCAGGGTTTCCCAAGATAGCGGTAAGTTGGTCATTCTCCCTCTTCGGCTTGAAGAGACCCTTCTGTTGCTTTTCAATTACTTCTTTCATTTTATCCTCTACTTCATTCAGAGAGTCAGGCTTTTCAAGTTTGCCCTCGCTGGTCAAACCTGACCGAGCAAAGACCCAGCGTTGAGTTCGCTCATCGCACCCTTCTAATGGGTGAGGATTGCCCTTACTAAGAATTTCGTCTAATATCTTATTCCATTTCTGGACTTTGGGTCCATATCCGGCAGACCCCAAGCGATGATGGTATTTGTTCTTTTTTGCAAGCTCTGACCTAGTTGCACTTAGAGCTTTAGCATCAGGTGTGCTCTTTTGACGAACAAACTCTTGCCACTGAGGTTGTGTGATTTTTCCCATCTTCCTCGGGCTAGGGACCTTATTGGCCTTAACATAAGCATTCATTTCACTCTTCCAGCATCGAAACTTCTTGCCGCAAGAGACCAATGTTGCTTTCTTTACAGCTTCTTCTGTGCCTTTCGGGAACTTGAATTGTTTCTTTATCTTTTCCCACAACTCATTCTTGGTCTGCTCGGGTAATTTCCTCCAATTCTCGGTTGTGATCAGCACAACCTCCCTAACAAGAAAACCGCATGCATTACGGTACTTGGTAACTGAATCCAGTGGTTCTTGGGGAAGCCCACTTGGACCGACCCTTGTTATGTACATGATGCGGTCCAATAGACCCTTATTGGGACCTCGTTGCCCTCGTTTTCGCTTGAGTGAAGCTGAGGATTCAT
The DNA here is from genome assembly GCA_036927565.1 of Tuctoria greenei. Lineage (NCBI taxonomy): Eukaryota > Viridiplantae > Streptophyta > Magnoliopsida > Poales > Poaceae > Tuctoria > Tuctoria greenei. The sequence continues at coordinate 3,973,543 of JAYESD010000010.1, forward strand.
CCATTGGTGAACCTTCTGCGGTTTTAGGAGCCGATGTCACCTCATTGTCTTCGAGATTAATCTAGGTAGAAAAAAATTATAAGACTTCGTATACTTGACAACCAACATTAACTTGAACTGCTGAAGTTAAGATTCGTGATCCATACCTCGTCGGCAGGATCATATTCCGGGTCTAGATCCACTGAAGTCTTTTTAATTTTTATATTCGGAAAAGGATCCGAAGGACTGTGATAGGAGCCTGAACTGCTGGAGTCAGTAAACTCCATATTGTCTTCTTTGTTGTTACAATCAGGACCAGTCTTCTTAGGGCTTTCCATGCTAGATCTAATAAGACAAAAAATCTAATAAATGGCATAACTAAATTTGGTCATATTTAAAACAAATTTTCTCAATTTTGGCTCAATTAAGTAAATTTAGCCAAAACACATTTTTGAAGTTATATAGGTCTAACTAAATTATTGTATCATAGAGATCGGCATCATATGCTCAGACTCCATCGCCACACCTAGTGTTACCTAGATATGGGCGTGAGGATGCTCCTGGCATCACAAATGAGTTGGCCAGCAACTTTTGTTTGGCTTCAGAGCTAAATATAGCATAACTTTGGTAGCTCAGATTAGGTACAATTGCTCAAATGAAGCTGATGGAGCCACAAGTGCAGACATCTTTGGTAGCACAGATTAGCTACAATTGCTCAAATGAAACTTAGAGAAATAAAAGCAAACTTAGCCAAACTTAGTCTAGCATAGCTAACTCTAAGCAAAAGTAGCCAAATATAGCTAAATATAGCATAACTTAGTCAAAATTAGTCAAGTATAACTATATCTAATGTAACTTAGCCAAAATTAGCCAAATTTGGTCAACTTAACCAAATATAGCTAAATCTTGCCCCTAATAGAAAATTATGTGGCATATGCAAGGCCGATGACAGAAATAGGGAATATACTGCTGTTACTAGAGTCTAGAATCATGTTTACCACTAATGTGTCAGAACAGTTCCAGACACACAGAACCAACTACCAATTTATCGTGATATAACCATCCACATAAATCTTGCCCCACCGAACCCTAACCAAAGATGCCACCGAACTTGACAGTTTTTCGAATTCCACCGAACCCTAACCAAGGATGCCTACCATTATCTAATTCCCGAACCCTAACCAAGGATATGCAAGGCGGCAGCGAGGGCGGGGAGGGAGGCGGCACGGCGAAGGAGGATGGAAGGTCGAAGGGTTTAGGGTTTACCTTGAAGCTCGGCGGCGACGGAAATGGCTTCGCTCGGCGTACCTGGAAGTGAGGAGGGCGAAGCTCGGCGGCGACGGCGAAGCTCGGCGACGACGGCGAAGCTCGGCGACGGCGAAGCTCGGCGGCGTACCTGGAAGTGACGAGGGGGAACACTTGGCGGCAAACGAAATTTTGGCAGCCTAACGGCGTCTAAGTGTTTCGCCCGGGTTAGGTTTTTCCAATGCTGCCGAGGGGTATATATAGACTCACATTTTCTCAGGCGGATTTTAAGTACCGACCGTCAGGGAAGATTGTTATCTCAGTCGGATTTTACTTACCAACCGCCTGAGAAGATACAATTATCTCAGGCGGTTGGTTAGTAACACCCGTCTGAGAAGATACAATGATCTCAGGCGGTTGGTTAGTAACACCCGCCTGAGTTAAACATGGGCCTGTGAAGATATTTACTTCTTCTTAATTTGATGAACGCCTACATAAAGACCCCTCACCAACCGGGATGAGGATCCCCTGACTTAATCAGCGGTCACTGACATGTGGACCCGGTCCCACACGTCAGTGACCATGTCACGCGTGCGCGACCTTTCTTTTCCCCGAGGTGCGACCTTTCTTTTCCACTCCGCGCGGCCTTAAAGACCCTTGTTTTCTTCGTCACAAGCGCATCGCTCACTTTGAATCCTCTTGTTTTCTTCGTCTTCCTCCGCTCCGACGACCCAACACCACTATGGCCGACCTTCTGCCGCCAAGCCCTCCGAGGGAGCCACCTTGCAAGAAACAATGTTGCAGCTCCCCCGAGAAGATCAACGCCGAGCAGCGCCTCCTCATGGCGCGAGAGGCGTACAACAATACGTCTCGCGCCATGAGTGCCTTGGGGCTGGGTACCCTTCCAGAGTATACTGGAATGGGTACCTTGGGCCACTACCTCTACGCCCTCGTGGGGGTGGCTGATCGTCTCGACATTCTGTTCGCGACGATGGCCCAGGTTCTTGGCCCCGAGGGCCGTAGAACGCTGGTGGAGGCGACGGCTAGCAACCTCGGGGTTGCACCGCCGGTGCAGCCGGCCCTGTCTCCTGTTGCACCGGTGCCGGAGTCGCCGCCGGAGGACGAGGAGGAGGAGATGGAAGAGGAGTAGGAGTAGGATTTAATTAGTTTTTCTTTTTGTTGTTTTTAGTTGCTTCTGTTTTGTAAATATTGTTAATGAATGAAATCTATCTTTTTTCATCTATGTGATTGAATATTACTTGTGTATCTTTTGTGTTCTTGTGTGTTCTTGTGTAAATATTGTGCATCTTGTGTGTTCTTTTGTGAGATGTGCATATTGTTAATGAATGAGTATCTTGTGTGTTCTTCAACTGTGTGAATGATTGAATATTATTAATGAATGTAGTGTGTTCATCGTTAATTAAAATTTCACGTCTGAGAAGAAATTAATTTGATATTTACCAAAACATTACAATGTCAGCTATACAAGTTTTAAAAATATTTTGTTCAGGTGGTAGATGTTAATTTTATACAAATGTAGAAGAAAGAATCATCGAATTGGGACACAATTTGCAGAATCTAAACATGTTTGAGTATTTATATTGGAATCTAAATAAAAAAGAAGCAAGGGATAAGGAAACTGAAGAACAGTATCGGGCATTATTTCAGGCGGTTGTTAAGCAATAACCGCCTGTGAAGATATTTACTTCTTCTTATTTAATATTCTTGATTAAATGTGGTCCTTTAAAAAGGCAAAAATCCACTTTCTTGTAATATTATTGATAAGTAAAGGTTACCATTAAATTTCACTTCATAAATCCTTTTAAATTTGTCAGAACATAAAAAACATACAACAAATGCTATTTTTCATTTTTCTATCTTGATGAATATAATGCTTTTTTCATTTATTTTTTCAGTGGACATTTTTAATCATCATACCAACATCTACGAATTTTTTCATATTTTTTTAAATTTTTTGGAATCAATGTGTGTTCATAATTTGATGAATGCCTCATATGAATATGAGCATTTAGTTAGAATGGTGGATAATTTGAAGTTTGACATGTTGGAATGCTTTTAAAAAAATTAAAAAAATTCATACATGTATAAATTATACAAATATGTTCATACCAACAATTTTGAGTGAAGGAAAATTTTTTTTTATGAGATACACAAATGTGAATAATATGTGAGTAGAAATTTATTTGATATTTACCAAAACATTACAATGTCAGCTATACAAGTTTTAAAAATATTTTGTTCAGGTGGTAGATGTTAATTTTATACAAATGTAGAAGAAAGAATCATCGAATTTGGACACAATTTGCAGAATCTAAACATGTTTGAGTATTTATATTGGAATCTAAATAAAAAAGAAGCAAGGGATAAGGAAACTGAAGAACAGTATCGGGCATTATCTCAGGCGGTTGTTAAGCAATAACCGCCTGTGAAGATATTTACTTCTTCTTATTTAATATTCTTGATTAAATGTGGTCCTTTAAAAAGGCAAAAATCCACTTTCTTGTAATATTATTGATAAGTAAAGGTTACCATTAAATTTCACTTCATAAATCCTTTTAAATTTGTCAGAACATAAAAAACATACAACAAATGCTATTTTTCATTTTTCTATCTTGATGAATATAATGCTTTTTTCATTTATTTTTTCAGTGGACATTTTTAATCATCATACCAACATCTACGAATTTTTTCATATTTTTTTAAATTTTTTGGAATCAATGTGTGTTCATAATTTGATGAATGCCTCATATGAATATGAGCATTTAGTTAGAATGGTGGATAATTTGAAGTTTGACATGTTGGAATGCTTTTAAAAAAATTAAAAAAATTCATACATGTATAAATTATACAAATATGTTCATACCAACAATTTTGAGTGAAGGAACCTTTTTTTTATGAGATACACAAATGTGAATAATATGTGAGTAGAAATTAATTTGATATTTACCAAAACATTACAATGTCAGCTATACAAGTTTTAAAAATATTTTGTTCAGGTGGTAGATGTTAATTTTATACAAATGTAGAAGAAAGAATCATCGAATTTGGACACAATTTGCAGAATCTAAACATGTTTGAGTATTTATATTGGAATCTAAATAAAAAAGAAGCAAGGGATAAGGAAACTGAAGAACAGTATCGGGCATTATCTCAGGCGGTTGTTAAGCAATAACCGCCTGTGAAGATATTTACTTCTTCTTATTTAATATTCTTGATTAAATGTGGTCCTTTAAAAAGGCAAAAATCCACTTTCTTGTAATATTATTGATAAGTAAAGGTTACCATTAAATTTCACTTCATAAATCCTTTTAAATTTGTCAGAACATAAAAAACATACAACAAATGCTATTTTTCATTTTTCTATCTTGATGAATATAATTAACTGACGCGCTGCACGAGGTCTGCGGAGAAGTTGAGAAGCCGTGGTGCAGGGACGCGTGCAAGGATCTCTCAAGATCGTCTTCCACAGTGGTTTAATTGTGCGCCGCACGAGGTCTGCAAAGAGTTCAATGCGCAATGAACTAAATATTTTGTTCAGTTGGTAGATGTTAATTTAATACAAATGTAGAAGAAAGAATCATCGAATTTGAACACAATTTACAGAATGTAAACATATTTGAGTATTTATATTGGAATCTAAATAAAAAAGAAGCAAGGGATAAGGAAACTGCAGAAGAGTATCGGGCATTATCCCAGGCGGTTGTTAAGTTATACCCGCCTTAGATAAACATATTTGCAGACGGTTGTTAAGTACCAACCGTCTGTGAAGATTTTTACTTCTTTTTTCTCAGGCGGTTTATAAGTAATAACCGCCTGAGATAATCATTTTTGAAACTACAATATGTTATTTAACGGCCTGAGAAGTGTTAATTAACTGACGCGCCGCACGAGGTCTGCGGAGAAGTTGAGAAGCCGTGGTGCAGGGACGCGTGCAAGGATCTCTCAAGATCGTCTTCCATAGTGGTTTAATTGTGCGCCGCACGAGGTCTGCAAAGAGTTCAATGCGCGGGAAACGAACCGCTCCCTCGTCTACTCCGCACAGACCTATATAAGGCGCGTCGTCGGTTATGGACAAGCACAAAACTTTTCTCCACTCCTTTCTTCTTCTCCTAGCCCGCCGCCGATTAACCACCACAGCCATGGCCAACCTTCCGCCACCTAGCCCGCCGAGGCAGCCACCCTGCAAGCGGATACGCTGCAGCTCCCCCGAGAGGGTGAATGACGACCAGCGCGTTCCACCGTCGGTGCAGCCGGAGCCACCGGTACAGCCGGAGCAATCGACTCAGCCGGAGAAGCCGACCCTCACTCCTGCTGCATCGTCGCCGGAGGAGGAGGAGGAGGAGGAGGACGACTTCGACGACGACGACGATGATGACGATGATGACGACGAGTCGTCCTCCGACGACGGCGACGACGAGTCGTCTACCGACGACGGCGACGACGAGTCGTCCACTGACGACGGCGACGACGACGACGACCACCACCACCATGGTGACGACTACGACGACGACGACGACGAGTCGGAGGAGGACCGCTTGGCTTGGTTTGAGAAGCTGGCGGAGAGGATGGAGGAGGCGGGGCCGTAGTGTAGTTTTAGGATTTCAATCAAGTGTTCTTGTACATTTTTCTTGTGTTTTGTACATATTTCAATCAAGTGTCAATGAATACTGGTGGATAATTTGAAGTTTGACATGTTGGAGTGCTTTTAAAAAAATTAAAAAAATTCATACATGTATAAATTATGCAAATATGTTCGTACCAACAATTTTGAGTGAAAGATCTTTTTTTATGAGATACACAAATGTGAATATTATGTGAGTAGAAATTAATTTGATATTTACCAAAACATTTCAACGTCAGCTATACAAGTTTTAAAAATATTTTGTTCAGTTGGCATTATCTCAGGCGGTTGTTAAGTAATACCCGCCTGAGATAAAAATCTTCCCTGGCGGTTATTAAGTACCAACAGCCTGTGAAGATATTTACTTCTTAATTAATAAATATCATCTCAGACGGTTGGTAAGTAAAACCCGCCTGCGATAAAGTTAAAAACCGCCTGTGAAAAACCTACGTCTATATAAGGACCCCTCACCGCAGTCAAAACGCAACCCTGGAGAATTTATATCGACGCCGCCAGGCTGTTGAAATTTCCCCTGCGCCGCGCCGCCGCTCCGCCGCCCAGCCTATACTGCCGCGCCGCCGCTCAACCCCGCACCGCCACTTCTCCACCCAGCCGGCCCACCGTGCTGACGCCTCTGCAAGGTAAATGTAGTTTCCTTACTTTTTCTTTGTATATTTTCATTAGCTGATAAGCTGTTAGTTTTGTGTGTTCTGGTATATGGATTCTGTCCTTTTGCATGTGTAAGGACTGTATGGATTGTGTTCTGGTATATTGATGTATGGACTATATGGATTGTTTCCTTTTTGTACCTATTATGTGATATGAATATGATGTTTAATTAACAGATGCTATTGTAATATATATAAGATGCATCTGGTCCTTGTTTCCCGATATAACGGACTGGATCCCACCCAGACCTAGCCCATGCTGCTGGGCCTGTTTCCCCCTTTGACTCCGTTCGCCTCAAGACGTCGCCCGTCTCCTACATTAGTCGCCCTAATCATCCTTGTTATGTCTCTGTAAATTCATTTTATAGAAGACCTTTAGAGAATATTTGTGGCCAAATTTTGTAAATCTGACAAAAAAATCTATTATTGAAGCATGGACCGTCGAGCGTGGATGTATAACATGCCAAGACCCGATCCTATGTACATTCGTAATGTTGCAAATTTTATTGAAGCATCCAAGAGACATGCGAAGTTGCAAAAGATAGATGACATATTATGTCCATGTATCGACTGCGAAAATAAGATTGCTTGGACGGATACTATAGTAATCCAATCTCATTTGGTGAAAAGAGGTTTCAAAAATAACTACACAATATGGACAGAGCATGGTGAGTTAGATACACATGATGTGGATAAAGATGATGAGAGAGGCTCAGATGATGATAATGTTCATATCGATGATGATAGTGACAATCAAGCTGGTGATGATGATGATGAGTTCGATTGTGAGGAGATGTTGCGTCACATTGAACCATATGTACTGACTTCTATGGGAGCAAGCAAAGGTTTAAGTAAAATGGAGACATTGCAGAATGCGGCCACAGAGCTTTTATATGATGAATCAAACGGTTGTGATAAAGAGTTTACTACATTGCGTGCAGTCTTAGAACTACTAAAGTTGAAAGCTACGCACGGATGGTCCGATTGTAGTTTCTCTGATCTTTTGAATCTTCTGGCAGAAATTCTTCCAAATCCAAATAAACTGCCTAGAAGCACTTATAAAGCGAAGAAACTTCTTTGCCCGATGGCACTAGGTGTGACAAAAATACACGCTTGTGTGAACCATTGTATTCTGTATCGCAAAGAGCATGAGCTCGCAACTAGATGCCCCATTTGTGGTGTCAGTAGATATAAGAAGGACTACAATCACCAGTATGTTACCAACATGAAAAAGACTCAGAAGAATAAGAAGTTTATTATTGGTCCTGAAGGTGATGATGACGATACTTCTGGCGATGCAGACGGGAAGAATAAGAGAAAAATTCCTGCATTGGTGATGTGGTACCTTCCGGTAATTGATCGCTTGAAGCGTTTGTTCTCAAACCCTAGGGAGGCTGAACTTATGCGTTGGCATTCCGAGGAACGCAAGAAGAATGAAAAACATATACGACACCCTGGTGATGCAACGCAGTGGAAAAATTTTGATATTCAGTATCCAGAATTTGCGAAGGAAATCAGAAATGTGAGGTTTGCCTTGGGTACAGATGGAATGAATCCGTTTGGTGAAAAAAGGAGCATACACAGCACATGGCCCGTGGTCTTAACTATGTACAACCTACCGACGTGGTTGTGTCACAAAAGGAAATATATCTTATTATCTGTTCTTATCCAAGGTCCGAAACAACCCGGCATCGAAATTGATGTGTTCTTGGAACCTTTAATGGAAGATATGGCGAAATTGTGGAATGAAGGGGTACGTACATGGGATGAGTACAAGCGGGAGTATTTCACACTAAGAGCAATGATATTCGTTACCGTGCATGATTATCCCGGACTTTTTACATTATCGGGACAAATGAAAGGGAAGAAAGGTTGGGTTAGGTGCGTGGATAGAACTGGATATTTATACCTCACTTCATCCAGAAAGACGGTGTACATGAGACATCGACGGTTCTTGACAGATACACACAAGTATAGGAAGATGAAAGAACAATTTGATAACAAAATCGAAAAAGATACTGCACCGAAACCTTACAGTGAAAAACTTGTGTTTGAAATGGTCAAGAACATTCATATTGCTTTCGGTAAGGGAAAAAAGAGTAAAGGAATTAAGAGAAAGAAAAGTACATCTTCGGATGATACAACTGACATGGCTTTCAAGAAACAATCAATTTTTTTCAAGTATCTTCCGTATTGGAAGAATCTGGAATTTTGCCATAGTATTGATTTGATGCACGTTACAAAGAATGTATTTGACAGCATCATTGGGACCTTGCTGGACATGCCGAGGAAGACAAAGGATGGATTAAATTCACGTATGGACCTAGTAAATCTTGATTTGAGACCAGAGCTTCATCCAGTAGAAAAGGCGAACGGGAAGCATTACCTTCCCCCCAGCCAGCTACAACTTGACGCTAGAAGAGAAAAAAGCAATTTGCGAATGCTTGCGTGGGATCAAAGTGCCCACAAGTTTCTCATCCAATATCTGCAAACTAGTCTCGATGAAAGACTTGTCTTTATTCGGTTATAATTCTCACGACTGTCACATGATGATGACAGTTTTCCTTGCCATTGCAATAAGAGTAATCAAACCTGAGCATATAAAAGTTGTCATCACACGTTTGTGTTACTTCTTCAATGCAGTATCGCAAAAGGTGATAGCACGTGAAGATTTAGACTATCTGAAAACATACATCGTCGAGACAATGTGCAAGCTTGAGATGTGTTTCCCACCATCCTTTTTTGATATGCAAGTACACCTAATCATACATCTTGTTGATCAGATAAAAGCATTGGGGCCACTATATTTACATCATATGTTTTCGTTGGAGAGATATTTAGGAGTATTAAAAGGTTATGTGCGGAACCGTGCTCACCCAGAGGGTTCAATTATGGAAGGATACACCACTGAAGAAGTGATTGAGGGTTGCGCTGATTACATCAAAGATGGAAAATCGATAGGTGTGCCTATACCGGTACATGAGGGTAGACTACGTGGGAGAGACAAAGTGGGTAAGAAAACTTTTATTGTTCAAGATTACAAGAATGTACACCGTGCACATTTTGGTGTACTACAACAGCTCGCAATAGCTGAGCCGTACATCGAGGAACACCAAATTGAGCTTCGTGATAAAAACCAAGACCGCAAAGAGGACTGGATCATGAAAGAGCACGGAAGATGTTTCACTGAATGGTTAATGGACAAAAATATATCATACGGAAACACTATAGAAGAGGCAACAATGAAAAAGTTAGCTTGTGGCCCATCTGCTTTGGTAACATCATGGCAAGCATATGACATCAATGGTTACACATTTTACACTAAAGAAAAAGACGGTAAGAGTGTTGCACAAAATAGTGGTGTTCGTATTGAGGCTTATGATTCACAAGGGCAGAAGACCACATACTTCGGGTTCATAGAGGAAATATGGGAACTCGATTATGGCGAAAGAATGGTAATGCCCGTATTTAAGTGCCAATGGGTCAAACATCTTGATGGTTTGAAAGTGGACAATTACGGACTGATACTGGTAGACTTGAATAAAGTGGGTTACAAAGATGACCTGTGGGTTCTCGCCGATAATGTTGCACAAGTTTTTTATGTTCAAGATCCAGAAACTGAGAAGTTGCACGTAGTTGTTTCTGGAAAGCAAAATATTGTTGGAGTTGACAATGTGGGAGATAATGAAGAGGAATATAATCAGTATGAAGAGATGTACCTTTTCACCGAACCAGAAAACATCAAGCGCGTAGAGAGAAGCATTAAAAAGAATTTGAAACCCTATATGCGAGAAGATGTCAATGCTGGAAAAAATGTATATAGCAATGCGAGATGATATATATTGTATATATTTGTATCTTCTGAAATCAACTTAGAACAATGTTGGTATATGGATTGTGTCCTTTTGCATTTGTGTACATATGCGTTTGGACTCAATGATTTGGAAGTTTGGAAGTTTGGTCTTTCTTCAGATAATGATGTCTCGGGCGTGTAGCCGATTGAAGGAGGAGCGCTTGGCGTGGCGCAAGAACCATCCCCATGTATTTACATATGGCACACCGGTCACATGGTTGTATATACATATGTATCTGTAATGGACTGATGAACTTAACTGTAGTTTGTTTTTCCGTGTTGTTTGTTTTTGGTATTTTCAATTTCTCCGCGTAGGGTTTCTCTGCGAAGCCTGAATCGGGAGATTTATTGAAGTGGCAGTGCATCGTCCCCGGTAAAGAAGGGGTAAGTCATGAAGAACAAGCACAATATGAGTTTAACTATCGTCCTCCTATTAATAAATTTCTTTTGCAGACTGAATGGGAAGATGGTTACTACTCCCTGACAATCTCCTTCTCTGAGGACTATCCCTTGGTGCCTCCAAGATGCTCCTTTCCAATTGGGTTCTTCCACCCAAATGTCCATCGTTCGGGAGCACTCTGCATCGGGATTCTTGATCAAGAGACTGTAAGATAGACCTATTTTGTTCATGTAATTATTACTTATAATTTTTATCGAACTTATTTGAACTGGTTTCTTATATTGCTTAAATTATATTTCGTAGGGGTGGTGCAGTGCTTTTACAATCAAAACTATACTACTTGAAGTTCAGCGTTTGCTGCATCAGCCAAATGTGCCTGATGTTGAAAATGATTGCTATAATCTACTTATCAAGGTTAGATGACACTTTGACTTAGTGACCAATGTAGGTTATTCATTCCTCCTTCGACATTTGTTAATTTAAATAATGTCAATATTTTCAGGATCCAGCGGAATATAAGAGACGTGTTCGGGAGCAAGCAGTACGGTACAATTTAGATTGATCGATGGGAGCTTCATCGTCGATCTACAATGAATGTAGCATGATTTTTGTTCAGTGTGTAAAGAAATTATCTTTGAACAATTGTAAAACCTCTAATGGTGTATTATCACAATTAAGCCAGCCTCACTGGTGATCGAGCATTTCCTATAATGCATTACTGTACTAGTATCCGCTAGCTCATCTGTGTTTTTTTCCTGATACAATTTTGCCTGCACGACTACATGCGGCTGTGATATATAATTGCAACTACATCCCTGTAATTTCAATGAAAACCGCTTATGATAATTAAACAATGACCGCCACTGAAAATACATGATCTTCTTAGGCCGTTGTTAATCAAGAACCGGCTATGAAGTTCATTGCATTACAGACGGTTATTAATTAAGAACCGCCAACGAAGATCATGTATTTACTCAGACGGTTGTTCCTTAAAATCCATCTGTGAAGTTCATTGCATTACAGACGGTTATTAATCAAGAACCGCCAACGAAGATCATGTATTTACCCAGACGGTTGTTTCTTAAAATCCGCCTGTGAAGTTCATGGCATTGCAGGCGGTTAATAATTAATAACCGTCTGTGAAGATCATGTATTTACCCAGACGGTTGTTTCTTAAAATCCGTCTGTGAAGTTCGTTGCATTACAGACGGTTCTTAATTAAGAACCGATTCTGAAGATCATGTATTTACCCAGACGGTTGTTCTTTAAAATCCGCCTGTGTTGTTCTTTCATCACAGACGGTTATTATATCATTCGTCATCACAGTCGCATATTTTTAAGGACCGCCTGTGTTTGAAAAATTGAGGCGCCTGTAAAAATGCTTTTTGTAGTAGTGACAGATAGTCTTTCAGCAATATCCTGATGATTGCTGAGAAATAATCCATTCGCTTCCCAACGACCCAATAATCGCGTGGTTCCGCGGATCTACACAAATTCTACACGTTTCTTCATCAGCAGAACTAATTGAACCACCGTCAATTCAAAAAAAAAAAGAATCAATTTTGAACCGTATGTGATATGCGCAACCAAAGGGACGGCACTAGCTGTGATCTCGAATAGCCGCTCCACTACGTACAATACAATTTTAGAACACGCACCATATCTGCACCGGCCATGCCATCTACACGAGATAAGGAAGACGAGCAGTTTTTTAAATCAAACGTATCGTGCGTTCATAGGCGACCTCTCCTGCTCCTGTATCATGTTGCGGTCACGCGGTGACAGCAGACCAATCCCGGAACCAGTTGCGTGGCTCACAAATGGAACTGTTAGGTCATTTCCCAAGCTGGTGCAGCCGACGTGTATAGTACGATGCAATGCGAGTCACCTTCCCTTTCCCAGCACGAGAAGCACAACGAACAAAAGGGATCGTGCTCGAAATGTAGGATATTCTGGATAGCAATTGGAAGAAACGTAGGATATTCTGGATAGCAATTGGAAACTAACCACCTAGTCACGGGCGCCCAACATGCCTCCGGCAGAGTGTTACATCGAGTCACCTCAACTTTAGGGAGCCAATTCTTACAATTGTTAGTTTTCTTTTCTCGGAAATGCTACTTTTCAGTCGTATGAACTTAATATCTTTTTTCAACTTACATCCCGAGTCATGAGAACTATTTTAAGATTCGTGCGGTTATTTTATGAACGAAAAAGATTTGTGCGGTTATTTTAGTTGTTTTCTGTTTTTATTACAAAATTATATATTGACTACTAATTTTTTTGTTGATATATTGACTATATAAAACATTTATAAGTTATACTCCATCTGTTCATAAATATTTGTTACCGGTTAATTCAAATATGGACTAACTAGTGATAAATATTTGGGGACGATGCGGTAGTAGTTAGATCTAGATTTGATGACTTATGTTAGATTGAAACAAGTTGCTTATTTCAGATGATTGGAAATTAACAACCTCTTTATTTTTTAGTTATGAGCAGCCCCAACCTTTTTTTTTCTCTCTTGATCTGATTTCTAACCACTCCATGCTGCCAAATCAAATCAATTTGGTTGTTATTAGTCAGGAGAAGAAAAAGATGGCCACACCGCAGAAACCTGCACCCGTGAGTCAAAGTACCTTTCCCGTACCTGATGGTTTGGATGGATATTGGTTCGTCCTATTTGAGGTTATCTCTGAATTTGTACTACTGCTACTGGTTTTGATGGATATTGGTTCGTCCTGTTCGAGAGGTCATCTCTGAATTTGTCCTAGTGCTGTTTCCAGCGTGACGCTACTGTTTTCTTGTTACGATTTTAATCAGGAAACAGTGCTTTCTTGAGCCGCTAGGCATGGCTTTTGTGCGTTCAAAAGAATGAAGAGGTGATAAGACAAAACAGCGAAGTTGAGTGTTGTTGGCTTTTTGATTGGGATGATGCAAAGTTGATCACAGATTTAATATCTTGATTAGTAGGTTATAGTTGCGGCTGGGTGCATGATTGTACTCTATCGGTCTCAAATGAACTAAAATTCTTATCTAAACGATAAGTATTTTTGAGATAGAAGAAATATAATGATACGCGTAATGATGAAGTCCAGCTCCACTATACTTGAGATAGGTGATGTGATAGAACATTAATTCCAATTACATACCCAACACAATACTTGAGTTTTTTGTGTCATATACCCCCTGTTCTCAAAAGATTGTCATTTTGCAGTTTAAAAATGAACTATAAAACAACAAACTTTTGAGAATATTACTGACATCAACTCCATCGATTCATAAGGATGTGCACACCTCATATTTCAGCCAAAAATAAACCATTGATTGTGTCTGCCCAAGGCTCGCAGCCGACAGTAGTCGTTCCTGCAGCGTGCCACGAGCGCCTTTATTTTGACGCCTGACCAGCGCCGTACCTCTCGTGCAGCGGCAAATAAGGTCTTGCCATGTGCTTCTTACGATCGATCAGACTGTACACAGGCACACTGCAGCTCAGAGGCAGCGAGCGTTCAGGTCTGTTTCAGAAGAGAGCACGTCGTGTGTGAACCACGATGGAGATGGATGATCATCAAGTTGTCCGGTTGCATCTGCTGTTCTCGACCAAGTCAAAGCTCCCAGCAGAAGCCACGCGACCTGAGTGTCGATCGAGTCATCCATTCCGTGGGCACGCTGCCGCCGTATATATAGCGCCCCATTCCATTGCCAGCCGCTCAGCGCGCAACCACCTGACATGATAGCCCATAAGGCGTACGTAACGGGTTGCGACAGCGTCGTCCACGACGCCAGCTGAGGCGACCGTGACGGCTCGCTTCTCTGCAGGATATACGCACGTTGAGCCGTGCAAGTGTGGGGCTGTCTGGCTGGAACGCGGATGTTCTAGCGGTCATCCAGTAGGCATGCGCGAACGACCACGGTTCACTGAATCTGTTTTTTTTTTTTTACTTCCTGAGTAATCACCGTGTTAACAACTAGTAGCAGTACTCCACTGCAGGTAGCAGCTAGCTTTCACAATTTTATCACATACTACTCCCTCCTTCCCATATTATTTGTCGTTTAGGACAAAAATTTTAGTTCAAAATGAACTAAAATCCTTGTCCTAAACGACAATTAATATGGGAAGGAGGGAGTATTTCGTTATCTGCTCCGTGCTGACGAGGATTTAACCCGCGTGACGCCCCCGGTCCGGTAAGCGACACCCAAAGCCGTACGGACTGCGCAGATCATCGGGGTTGGTGGGGCGTCACATGTTTTGTTCCGTCGTCGTCAGATGACTGCCCCGGCTTCCACGAGTCACCTCGAATTCGTTCCACACCTCTGCAGTGGTCGTCGGCGTAACCCATCATCCGGTTGGTCAGATGAGTTGGGATGCTTCTCCTCGCAAGGACGGCCATGCATAGCAGGTGTGGCGAGCCGACCGAGTGTCCGATTTCAAGCTTGTCTTTGGCAGAGGCGGAGTTTCTTGTCGGCTCTCTCCAATCTGTGTAAAACGCCGATCACTTGGCTCAGAGAGAAACATAACTAGTATAGCTATATTTCCAGAGGTATCACCCACAGTCGGACGAAAACCACGTGACCTACGAATGAAGATGATCCGAGGCGACAGTGACGAATCCGTAGCTATCCAGTACACAGTACCGATAAGGCAGAAAAATCGTCGAGTGCACTACTGTATATGTGGATCCACATGAGGTGTATAGGACGATATGATCGCGATGGAGCTCGATGGACAGGGGCGTGACACGGACTGGTTGACTCAGGCCAGTAATGTGATTGTCCTGCATTTGGTTGGTGGTGTCAGCGGCTCTGCATCTCTCGCAAGATAACAAAAGAAAGGTCGTCAGTTCTCTTATTACACAGTTTACCCGGCAACAGTAACATATATCACAACTACTACTAGATTAAATTTTTGTGATGTTCAAATATGCATATCAGGGAATACAGGAATTACTCATGTGATGTTCAAATATTTTGTTGAAAAATTGGCATGGACATTGACACGTGGTGTGTCTGGAGTGGTCGATGCGTGTCAACATTTATCCCGTGCTTGTCGACATATTTGATCATTATATGCCTAATTTGCGAGGCTAGTCCACATATAGTCTACTTCGCGTCAAACATTCGTCTCCCCTGCTTTAATCTGGGGATAAGTCCACAAAGTTGGAGTTTGCTTTTGGGGTCTAAACAACACCGTCGCTGCGCATCATTGACTCATTACAAATAGAGTAGTAGAAGTTAATAGACAGCTCAAATAGCTAGGCGAGTGTACTGTATTGGCGTAGGTGAAGTCGTTAATCAAAAACTGCGCTTCACTTCGCTGTCTCGGTTCGGTTGGCCTGTGGGCGGAATGGATGTGTTCCTAACCTGTCCCTTTTGGACATGACATGCATACTGCTGGTGCTGCAGTGGTGGGATGACTAGCAACACCATGAATGATGGTTATTAGGTTACTACTACTCGAGTGCGTGGCCGCAAAGTTTGTGTTTATTAGTCGGTTGTAGGAATTTTCTCAACCGTGATTGCCTACCTACCCAAAGCCAAATCTGTGATGACAACATGCTTTTCTTTTTCTCTGTGAGTCGTTTACATTAGGTACTGCTAGTACAAAGCCAGGGGTTAGACCGTGGAGGACAAATGCCATGCACGCATGTCGCATGGTGGTGGGTGCACCACACCTGCGCCACTATGGTGGGTGGACCAGGCGTGGGCAACAGGAAGCAGTAAACCGGTCGTTCAAAGAATCGGAGCGTGATCAGCTTCCGGTGTCTGCTTCATCCTGAGAAAAGATGCCACGTACAGTGCTGCTGTTGCTTCAGAGCAACTCAAGCTGTTGCCAGTCTTGGAGCAGTGATCTGTGTGAGATCGTTTGGTTGGTCCCTATCAGATGCTACCGTTGGATAGCTCCAGCAAATGATACGTGCAAGCGTATAAGATGTGCTTTAAGACCATCAACAGTGGTACATTGTCAAGCGTATTATAAAACATATTGAAAAGTATACTGCAAAAATTTACAGTACACATACTAAAAATATAGAGTATATAAAGTATGATTTAGAAGATAGAGTATGTTTTAAAGTATGTCTAACAGAAGAATCAACAGTCAATTGGTGTCCTGAGACTTGATTGTCTGTAAGTTGTGTAAGCATCGTGCGTGTCACTTCCATACAAGGATTTATTTGATCCTCTTGTGATAGCTGCCTTAATTCAGTTGCCGCTGTGCCGGTCTTTGGTCCCACAGGATGACAGGAGCTCGCCGCTGGACCCGTCATTGATCCCGGGAAGCAACGAGACTGATAGCCCAACTTTAATGATCACGTGGTAGATGGGCCGTAAACTGTTGCTTAGGCCGTGCACGATCTGTATCGTACAGATGACCCAAACGATGCCTTGTGATTCTGCATCGTGCGCGGGCCGGACAGAACGCTCCTCGTGATGGGCCACCAGTTGGCTACTGGCTCGGCCAACTATTCCACCCACAGATACTCCCTCCGTCCCCATAAACTTGTCGCTTTGTAGTTCAAAAATGAACTACAAAGCGACAAATTCATGGGACGGAGGGAGTACATCACAATCTTTTTTTTCCTTTGCTAGTAGTCTTTTTTAGACCATCGGCACTAACATACTCTAAAACATATTCTATACGCTATTCTCCTTCAGCTTTTACAGTGCGTACTGTAAATTACACTGCGAAACAGTGTATCCAGTATGCTTTACAGTACGCCACTGCGGATAGTCTTACTCTTTACTCTTGGAAATGTAATAAAAGGAATCAAATTACCAACATTTAGTTTTGTGCACATGGGTACTGTATTGGCGAGTGTACTGTATTGGCGTAGGTGAAGTCGTTAATCAAAAACTGCGCTTCACTTCGCTGTCTCGGTTCGGTTGGCCTGTGGGCGGAATGGATGTGTTCCTAACCTGTCCCTTTTGGACATGACATGCATACTGCTGCAGTGGTGGGATGACTAGCAACACCATGAATGATGATTATTAGGTTACTACTACTCGAGTGCGTGGCCGCAAAGTTTGTGTTTATTAGTCGGTTGTAGGAATTTTCTCAACCGTGATTGCCTACCTACCCAAAGCCAAATCTGTGATGACAACATGCTTTCCTTTTTCTCTGTGAGTCGTTTACATCAGGTACTGCTAGTACAAAGCCGGGGGTTGGACCGTGGCAGGGTCGGCTCTACGTTTTGATGGGCCCTAGGGCAAAGTTTACGATATGGGCCCATAAGAACATATATAAGTACTCTCTCTGTCTTACAAAAATAAACTACAAAACGATAAGTTTTTTGAGACGGAGAAAAAATTTATATATATATATATGATTATTTTTACATGCAATTTTTTAGCCATATATTCTTAAGACTTTATTACAAAAATACTTCAATTCTTCATTGTAACACCCATATTTTATGTAAATAAAATTGATCAAACCCTTGTGCATTCTAGTATGCATTTTTGTGTGAATTTTGAAGTTCAAACGTGTAGCAAACGATTGAAATTTGAATTTGAAATCAAATCAAAAGAAAAGAAATGAAAAAGAAAAAGGAAAAAGATAAAACCCTTCCCTGGGCCAAATCTCCCCATCGCGGCCCAATTTCCTTTCCCTCACCCGCAGCCCAACAAACCCCACTCCCTCTCTCTCTCTGCATGCGGGTCCCAACTGTCATCCCTTTCTTCCTCCAACCGCACGCCTTGCGGGTATTTCATCAAACACATCGCGTGCAGGCCGCATTACGACAATCGCCGCGCCGATTCTTGCCCATCCCGTGCCCCTTCCCATATAGCCCACGTTCTATGGCAACCGCACAACATCAAGCAACCGTTTCTCGTTTCTCCTTCAAATACTCGTTCACTCCTCTTCCCATATTCTTTCCACCGTGAAAACCAACTGCCACCACTAGTGTCGCCATTGTTCTCACGTTTCCATTCGATCACCTCTTCCATCGATGCTCCAATAGTGTTCCCCATGCTCTAGAACATGCTCCGAGCAAGGAGGCGTCGGAGAATCGCCAACGAAGTGCCACCGCGACGTCCACAATAGCACCCATCATTCCCCCAACGTTGCTGCTCCTTTCATGCACTGTTTGGGTGCCTGTAACTTCACTAGGTGAGTTCTAGACAAACTCCTCCTTCGTTTTTGGTAGCCATGGACTAGTTTATGCATTTTTTCGCTTGGATTGCGTGCTCCAGCGTGGTTGGCCGGTGGCCATGGCGGCACAACCCATGTTGGCTGGAGGTTGAAGAAGCACATAGCTTCTTTTGTTTCCTAGCCGTTGGATCTTGTCTCAATGGTCCAGATTAGAGGCTGCCATACCCCTTCGTTTCATAAAATCAGGATCACCCATTTTAAATCCAACGGCCACGATTAGATCTATCTCATACCCCTTCGTTTATAAAATCCTAGCCACCCACTTTAAATCCAACGATCCTCATTATTTTGCAGCACACCCCTTCGTCTTTTTGCAGTCTATCCCCTAGAATCTTTCAGACTAGCCCCTGCACATTATTTTAATACCATTTAAGTTTCTGTATTAACAATTTGAACCTTAAGTTTCTCTGGAATTATGTTAAATTGAAGAAATAATGATTTAGGCCCCTGAAATTTAATTTAATTTGTGAATTAGCCTCTAATCAATAATAGAAATAATATTTAAACCCTGAAATTAATATTTAATTGCTGAATATTGTTTAAAAATGCATTTAGAGGTGGAAAATATTTATAAATGGTAAAATAAATATAGAAAATAGTAGAAAAATAAGTATAAAATCTTTTTAGGCTGAAATAAAATTGTAGATGTATATAAAATATATTTTGACATTGAAAAACTTAATAAAAATGTTTTTAGCTATAAATAAATACTAAAAATGGATAATAAATATGGAAATAGTAGGAAAAATTATTTATAAAATCTTTTATGCTGAAATAAAATTTATAAAATGCATATAAAAGATACTTTGGCTATGGAAGACTAGTTAAAAATGTTTTTAGCTTGTAAATAAATTATAAAAATGGAAAATAAATGGTAAATGCATTTCTTTGACTAAGAAAAATAATAAATACTTTGTAGGGACGTATTAGGATTTTATGCTTATGTGTATGTTTGGTGTATTTTTTAGAATATTTTGTTTCTCTTTTAACGGTAGTGTACACGCATTTGTATCTCGATCAAGAAGCAGCATGAAGATATGAAGACAAGAGTTCAATCAAGAGACTGAGCAGCTATTCAATAAAAGGCAAGTGCCCATGACCATCTTGTACCAATTTTAGGATTATAGTTAGATGCATGCTAATTAAATTGATGTCCTATTTCATGTTTCATGCCTTGTTCCATATAATTCCTTGTCACCTGATGTGGGTTGGGAAGTAGATAGGTATTAATTATGCTTAGCCATGCTTAGACATTGGGAATGGGATTTCATACAATTGTGACATGTTAAACTTTATGATTACTTTAATTGTGGTGGATACACAATAGTAGTGGATAGGAATCTGGTGGTTGGATAGATTTGGTATGGTGCAGTTTGCACGAGACCCAGGATTGGGTTTGGTACCACCGGATTGTAAGGACCAGTTTATGGAGGAAGCCTCTAAGCTTTATAGTACCACCACGAGACTGAGATGGGGCGGCTTGGTCAATTAATTAGGTTTCTCTCGACAAATTCTAGTAGTTGGATGGTGCGGGGAATGATGCAGGGGTACTGCTCTGGGAACCGCAAGACTCAAGAGGGGGCTCTGAGGCGAAGGGTTACTCCGAGAATGCCTCAGTGGTGGAATCCTTAGAGGGCTAGCACTAGTCGAGAGTACCTTTGTAAAGACCATGTTGTGATCTCCTGGCCTCACACCAAAGGAAGTGTGTAATGTGGTTAGCTACCACGACATTCAGGGAGGTTCACTTAGTCCACCTGGCAACGGGGGATGAAATCACTGCTTGTGGGGAAAGGGTACACTCTCTGCAGAGATTGGTAAACTGTCATGGCAGTCGTGCTCACGGACAAGAGCGGCTTGGGGTTAGTTCATAATTAGTCAATGGTTGAGATGATGGTTGGGATGATACTTGAGAATGATATTGGTATTATTACATTATTATCATTGTTATGGTTGGGATTATTCACTTAGATGTAGGTTGCCAATGAAAGCTAAGGATAGGTTTAATGCTTAGTGCTTAAGCCACTATCAGCCTTTCTTTTTGATCGGCCTTCATGTCATTTATTTCCCACACTTGCCGAGTACCACGGGATGGTACTCACACTTGCTTTGTTGTATTTTTTTTATAAATGCTGCTCAGTGAAGAGAAGATTCAACGACGGCAAGTTTCCATTGAAGACGGTGTGTAGAAGGTCGCGTTGCTGCCAGTCGCTTTGCCTGTGGTTGCTATAGAGTTTTTCCTCTTCCGCTGCTATTCAAAACTCTTTTGAAAGGTATAAATGTTGTTTTCATGCGATATAGAACTGTTTATCACTACTTGTCGTACATGTATGGTGAAACTGATCCTGGCATACATGTATTTTGCAGCTGGTTTTATGCTTAATAAAACCGGGTGTGACATTCATAAAAAAGTTATTCAAGCATTTCTAGACATAAAATCATATCATAATCAATATTGTCTAAAATAGCCTTATCAATATGGCATTAGTGGTTAATACGTTGTAATTAGATAAGTTACTTGGAAAATATGACAGAACGAAAGACCAAAGAAACAAAGAAGAATGCACAAAATTGCAGGTGCTGCACCAAACACTGGTGGTTGTTTCGAGGAAGCAGACAACCCCCACCCGAGCCTCCAGTGCCAAGTGCTAATGAGAACTGATAGCATAGCGTGATCGCACCTGTAACCTGTCGCCAATCACGCAAGACAATCAAACTCAATACTCGTCTCAGGCCTCGGGTCTTCACGCAATAACACACGCGGCTTCATGATGGCGTGCAAACGCATGTGCTGGGTACTACGTTGGTCTGTGAGGACAGCTGATTGCAGCTCGATTTTTTTAGTCCAATAGCCTAACATGGAGCATCATGGGCCCCCACCCGGCCTGGGCCCTAGGCGTCCGCCCCTCCCGCCTAGGCCCAGAGCCGGGCCTGGACCGTGGAGGACAAATGCCATGCACGCATGTCGCATGGTGGTGGGTGCACCACACGCATGTCACCACCTGACAATTACAGTGCTGTTGTTGCTTCAGAGCAACTCAAGCCCTTGCCAGTCTTGGAGCAGTGATCTGTGTGCCAGTCTTGGAGCAGTGATCTGTGTGAGATCGTTTGGTTGGTCCCTATCAGATGCTACTGTTGGATTGCTCCAGCAAATGATACGTGCAAGCGTATAAGAAGTGATTTAAGACCATCAATAGTGGTACATTGTAAAGCGCACTACATGAAACTAGTTTTATTTGCGACGCCTAGCTGTCACAAATAACTTAAATTGCGACGGCATGTTTGTGGCCGTCGCAAATAAGAAGGTCGTCGCAAATAAGGTCTAATTTGCGACGACCTCGTCGACAGCCGTCGCAAATAAGCTTTTATTTGCGACGGCCAACTCTAGGGCCGTCGCAAATCAAGCAGCTGTCACAAATAAAACCTTATTTGCGACGACTGCAAAAAGTACCATCGCAAATAAGTTAAATTGTGACGGCCATAAGATAAGGCCGTCACAATTAATAGTGCCGTCACAAATAAGGGCTAATATCGGCCCCATCGGACCCCGACACCTCATTCTCCTCCACCGCCCCCGAACACGCCGCCGGCCCGCCACTGCGCCCCCGTCGCCCCTGGCCCCGCGCGCGGCCCCTGCGCCCCTGGCCTCACCGCGCCCCCGTGCCTGACGCCGCTGCGCCCCGCCGTCGGCCCGCCGTCCCCGCTCCAGCCGCGCCCTCGCCGTCCCCGGCCCCGCCCCCGTGGCGCCCCTGCCCCGGACAGCAGCGCCCGTCGCGCCCCCACCGCGGCCCCTGTGCCCCTGGCCCCGCCGCGCTCCCGCCGCCTTCGGCCGCAGATAGCAGTGCTGCCGGCCTCCTCCGTCGTCCATCCGACGCCGCCGGCCCGCTGATCCACACCGTACAAGTAATTGTTACTTACTAGTTAATGTAGTTAGATTCATAGTTTATGAATTGTTAATTTGTAGATATTTAGTTGTTAATTGTTAATTGATGATTAGTTGTTATGCTATTTAGTTGTTAATTGTTCTTGATGATTAGTTGTTATGCGAATTAATTGTTAGGTTGTTGTTAATTCTCATTAATTGTTAGTAGTTGCTAATTAGGTTTTGTCGGTGGTTTTGGTCCGGCAGATCTCCTGATACTACTAAAAGTGTTTGCGGAGTTTGAGGTTCGGTGTGGGCGCGTGGAGATTCAAGAAGGTGAAATGTAAAATGACACAGGAGACACAAAGATTTACGTGGATCGGGCCGCCTGAGCGTAATACCCTACTCCACAGGGTGTGTTGGTGTTGTATTGGATGTATGAACTCAACTCAGGTGATGTGAGTTGAGAGCGCTTGTGAGCCGATCAGACCAGATCAGATCAGATCAGTCAGATGTTCTTCAATCCGCCCAGCTCCCTCTATGTATCGTCGGCCTGTCCTTTTATAGTACAAGGACAAACCGTTACAAGTTGGCCTGGCCCGACATGTGGCCCCGGCGGTTACTAATATTGATACACATTTGATGCGCTTGATTACCCTTAATGACCGAGTTACGGGCTTTGATAGCGCCGTTATTGGTAATAAGGGTCGTCCGATCGTGTGTCATTAACATAGTATTAATGACACTTAATCGGGTCTTGAAGCCCTTGATTCTCCTTTGAAGATCCGGAGCCGTTGTGGATTCTACCGGAGGTTTGAGGCTGAAGATCCAACGGTTGGACACGTGGCAGCTCCAGAGCATACTGTGGGGAACAGATTGGTCCGGTGCCACCAGACACGTGTCAGTTCTGGAGCTTCCCTCGGTCTGGGGTTAGGTCCGGAGGTGCCGTTATGGTACATAGCCCGGAGCTTCCCCCTTGTGGGTGGTAGCTCCGGTTTGATGGTACACGTGGCGATCCTGGAACTAACCATGTTGGAGAAGCGGGTCCAGTCATGTCTGACATGTGGGTCTCTGAAGGTCTTCAAATCAAGTATATGACATTTACTTGAGATCTTTGCAATCTCAAGGGGTATACGGTACTCAGGGTACCGACAATGGCCCCCTGGGCCCACCTCTAGGGAAGACCACTTGGGTGAAGTCATTCCGCCGGAGGTGGGTCCATCCTTCGACTTTTGAGCCGAGTCTTCAAAGGTCTTCAGATGTGCTGTTGGCAATAGTTTTGGAGTTAAATCCTCGCCGCGTGGCATATCTTGGGTGCGGCAAATGAGATCTTTGGCGTGCGGATCTCACACAATTGAAGGTTGCCGGTTCCCGATACGAAAATTGTATCGGCTCCGCGCGCCTTGTCAGGCCGCCGCCTTCGGGCTTCCCGCCTTTCATGATGACAACCGTTCGCCTGGGTAAGAACCTCGACTTGATCGTAGGGGTGGTCCTGGGCCCTCTTGTCATGGGCAGGGTGAATTTTTTGAATATTATATTCGGCTTCCCTGTAGTTTCCATCCAAGCGTTGCGAGGGCTTACTTAAGAAGGAAAGCGCGCACCGTCTGGGGTTCTTTACGCCTCTCATCTGAACTTGCGCTCGAACTCCCAAACTTGTGCTTGCTTTTCCTCCCTTGCCTCGCTGTGCTGCGATGGAGTTGGGTCTCCGCAAGAGCCGCTTGAAGACCGAAAGTGACCTGAAGAAGGTCCGGGCCCTCATGGGGTGGTCTCCGGACTTCTTCAACCACCTGGTCTGCGCTGCAGGAGAGCTCCCATTCGGGAAGGAGCACGCCAGCGAGATGGTGTACTTTTCTGCGTACGCCATGGTAGGGTTGATCCCACCTTTTTCCTCCTTTTTCTTGATACTGCTAGACTTCTATGGTCTGCAGCTGTATCACCTTGGCCCTCACTCCATTCTTCTAGTGTCTATCTTCGTCCACTTCTGTGAAATGTGGGTGGGCATCCCCCCTGCATTGAGCTTTTCTGGACCTTCTTCACCGTCCATACCACCGGAAGGGGTGATGAGTACCTTGGCTTCTACTACTTTGTGAAGCGCAAGAAGTGCCCATTCAAGTACCTCCGATCGTTTCCCTCTGGAAAGTGGGACGATTGGAAGAAAGACTGGATAGTCATCCGGGTGGAGGAGCAGGAGAAGCT
This sequence comes from Tuctoria greenei, assembly GCA_036927565.1. Taxonomy (NCBI): domain Eukaryota; kingdom Viridiplantae; phylum Streptophyta; class Magnoliopsida; order Poales; family Poaceae; genus Tuctoria; species Tuctoria greenei. Next base: position 3,998,537 of record JAYESD010000010.1, read on the forward strand.
GGAGCTGCCCGAAGGCCTCCCCAACATCGACACTGCAGTCTGGAGTGAAGCTCCGGTGCTGTCGGATGCCTTCAACCCTGCTTTGACCAGGATCCGCCAATGTGTGGAGGGAGGATTAACTCCTTAGGCTGTATTTTGCAATTTCCTGGTCAACAGGTGGGCACCGCTGAAGAGGAGAGAAAAACTCGCTTGGGGCCTCAACAGTGTGATGGACGACGACCGGGTCGAGACCAGGCTGAAGTCCAACATGGAGGGGGCGATCTTGGAGTTTCATCTCAAGAAGTTCCATCACGGCATCGACGTCGCGGGTGATGACTTGACCCCGCCACCGGCTTTCCTCCCTCTGAACGTGGAAGTACAGTTCTGTAGGGAGCTCCGGTGGACGATGTCGGCGCTTGACGACCTCGGTGTCGTCGAGAGACGATCGACTTCCAGGGTGGTGATCCCTGGGGCTTCTGAAGGTGGCTCCGCCCCTGCCCCGAAGCCAAGGACAGAAGTCGCCAGCAAGGGCAAGGAGCCGGCGGTCGAACCCTCGAGCCGGAAGAGGAAGCTGAAGCATGCCGATGGAAGGTCCGTTAGGCCTGCACCCTTTGCAACAGCTCCTTCTCCCTGGAGGGGGAGGTCTTCTACAACTGCGGCGACTGCATGTGCAGCAGTGTCTTCCCGGGGTGCTAGCCCCGGGCATGTGACTCCAGTACCAGGGCCAACTGAGGTCTCTGGGTCCAGAGGTCCTTCCCGGTCGAGGGAAGCCTCGACTAAGGAAATGCCCGTGGCTGCAACAAGTTCCAGGGGGCCTTCCGGCTCTACCACGCCGACGGCAGCCATGGTCAGTCCAGAACGCCCGGGAAAGAGATTTCGTGCAAGCTGGTGCGGAAGTCTTCCGAGGTAATTTTTAATCTTTACCTCAGACAATTGTTTTGTTGTAGTAACTATTTTTTAAGTTTCTTCATCCATCATCTGCAGCGTCCCCAAGAAGAGGAGTGAGGCTCTGCCCTCAGCCACAGCAGCTGATGCTGTGAGGGCGGAGGCTTCTGCTCCTGTCCTAGTGCCGCCCCAAGTGGTGGCTGAAGCTGCGGCAGCTCCGGCGCCAACTGTCGTGGTCATGGACCTCGACTCATCCCTCGAGACTCCCGTGGTAGCGCCGGACCACGGGAGAAAATAAGCGCCAGCGGCACCTGCCCCGGAGGTTGAAGCCCCGAGTCTTGATGCTGAGATGGTGGAAGCTTCGGCCGCTGAGCCGGAGGAAGCAGTGATTCCGACCAAAGAGCTGGAAGTTGTCGAAGCCCCGGCGGTTGAGCCGGAGGTTATTGAAGTCCCGACGAACGAGCCGGATGTTGAAGGAGTCCCGGCGGTTGAGCCGGCTACCTCCAAAGCTCCGGCCTCAGAGCCGGTTGCCACTGAAGCTCCGGCCGCAGAGCCGGTTGCAGTTGAAGACCTTCCAGCGCCTGAGCCGGTTGAGGTTGAAGCTTTGGCCTCAGGGCCGGTTGTTGTTGACCTTTCGGCGCCCGAGCCGGTCGTTGTGGAGGCATCAGCACTCGAACCCATGATGGTCGAGGCGCCAACACCCGAGCCACCAGCGGAGGAGGAGCCCAGGCCGGAGCCGGAAGTAGCCCCTGCTCCAGAAGTGATGACGACAGAGGTGCCTGCTGCTGAGCCAGGGTGCCCTGATGAAGTCACTGGCCTCCTGCTCGAGGGGGCAAATGAAGACCTGGCGGCAGGGCCTTCAGAACCACTTCTGGAGGTTGGAACTTCTTCTGCGGGACCCTCCTCGGTGGCGAATGAGGCTATCGCAGAGGACGGCCCTAGTGCCATGGAGGCTCAGGGGACCACTCTTGTGGAGTGGGACCCAATTTTTGTAAGCGAGAACCCGCTGGAACCAGCAGAGGAGACCCCAATAGGTCTGGACCCTATTCCCCTGTCATTGTCCATTGACAACGCTTGCTCCATCTGCGTCAAGTCCAGCTGGCGTTCTACCACGACAGCATGGCTCTTGAAGAGGAGCGCCAAACTCTTAGGCGGTGGCATAATCGGCTCTACTTAGAGACCAAGCTGGCGCAGTCAAGGCTGGCAGACGACAAGGAGAGGATCAAACAGGAGAAGGTCCGCCTGGAATACTGGGGCAAATTATTGGATGATAGGGAGAGCTTGACTCGTGCCCTCGACACTCAATCCCGGGCCATTTATGAGCAGGCCAAGGCAACTAATAGTGCGGCTGATGATCGCCAAGAAAGGCTTGAAGCCATTAACACTAGTCTCATCAAGCGCCAGGAGGCACTTGAGGAGAGGGAGAAGAAGCTCGAAGACGAAGAGCAAAAACTCCTAGAGCTCCGGGATGATGTCTTGAAGAGGGTGGAGGAGCTCGCCGAAATGGTGGCTCTGACTGACAAGGGCCTCGAGGAACACACCAAGAAATTGGAGGATCGTCGCGTTGAGGAGGAGGAGAAGTCCTGGGTGCAAGGGCAGGAACTCTACAAGCAAGAGTGTGCCATCGCTGCCAGGGAGAAGAAAGTTAAGGGCCGGGAGAAGGACCTGGTCGATCGCCGGAACAAGATCCACCTCCGAGAGGAGGAGCTCATAAAACTCGAGAACCAGGTTGCTGAAAAGATTCAACAAAATGCCAAAGAGGTTGAGCGCCTTGCTCGTGAGAATTCTGAACTGGCGGCGGCCAAAAGATCCTTGGAAGAACTGAAGGGCTTGAGGACTGCGGACTCCCTACAGGTTTGGGAGTTCCTGAGTAAAGCCAACAATGCTCTGACACCAATGGGCTTCAGTCTCGTGCGTCCGGAAGATCCGGAGCCGGAGCCTGACCTGGCGTTGCAAGCGTTGAGCTCGGCGGATGACAAACTCTCCAAGGTGGGTGATGCCATCGCGGACCAGTTGGAGGCTGAGGGGCAGTCCCTGGCGAAGAACGTCGCAGAGTATGTGCTGACATGCTACACCAGCTGGGATCCCCAATTTCCTCTAGACCCGGTGCTTGAAGGTCCCGTTGAAGGAGAAGGTGAAGCCACCCGAGCCAACGTGTCGGAGGTTGCTCAGAAGGTCGCTCAGTTCTTCCATAGGGTCTAGGACCATCTCTGTAGCTCCCACTTGTATTCTATCTTTTTCTTCCCCCAATTTTGTAATCCCTTGTCTCCAGATGAATGAAATCCACAATTTGTTAATGAATTTCATTTTTTGTCTTCAACACTTCTGTCTTCACTTGGCTCCCTGGTAGATGTACACAATTTGATTGTGAACATGTACCAAGAGGATATTGTGTTTTGTTGAAGACTCGTTTGCTTCGAACTTGTAGAGTGTAGGTCTGAAGTCTGTGATAGTGAAGGCCCCCTGAGGTTGTCGGAGCTCAGAAGCTCCGGTATTGACTACCGTCGGAGCTTAGTAGTTTTGGCAATAGTCCCTATCAATGCATAGAGCATCAATAGTTAGCCCTCCGGGGTGTCGGAGCTTAGTAGCTCCGGCAGTGACCTTTGCCAACGCGTAACTTGTCGGCAGCAGACTCCGCTTGTGGGGTCTTCTCACCATCTTTTATTCTGCGTCGACGGCTGGCCCTCCTAGCTTTGCCAGAGCTTGGTTGCTCCGGTAATGCTCATTTTCAATGTTTAACATCGATCACAAGCCACCTAGGGGGAGTCGGAGCTTTGTTAGCTCCGGCTTTTCTCTATCAATGTGGATTCTTTATTTTTCCTGCACACTGAAGCCAAGAAAAATAGTAAAATTCGCTCCTTGCCTATAACTTCGTTGTGACTTATGATTCCCAAGAAACTTTTAGGTCAAACACAATTCTGAATACAACCGAATGTGTTGCCTTCTTTCTTACAGATCCAGTTGTACTTGGACCCGCCTTACTTCGGCATGCCGTGGTGTAGGTAGAGTGGCGTACTTAGGGTGCTTGACCAGGCTAAGTGGATAGCACACTCCGACCCTAGATTGGCTTGGTGGCATTCAAGCGAGTGGGCCATGAACAATATTTGAATCCAAAAGAATTGACAATACAGCTCGAATTGTACATGAACTGATCGAACTAAAATTTCTTAAGAATTGCACAACTTTGTTATAGACAAGAAAGAGAAAAATAAAAAATGTTGAGCCTGTACAAAATAAATGCACATGGAGTCTGTTTCACATGAAGATGTCTTTAATTATAGGTCCGGGGTACAGGAGAAACAAGTACACTCTTAGGGTACAGAACCAAGCTAAGCTTGTTTCATTTCTCATTTGACCCAGGGTAGCTAGCCACACTTTTAGTCCTGAGACTGTGACAAGTGTTGCATGAACTTTGCGGACCTTCCGGGAAAGGTCCGGCTGTTCTCCCGGAGGAACTACCCGACTCTGTACAATGACTCTATAACATACACCTCAAGTTACTACAGACTCACCTCCGTGATATTAAGTGTAGAACTTACGGACGTGCTCAATATTCCAAGGATTTGGGAGAGGTGTCCCATCCTCGGTAGCCAAGCGAACGCTTCCGGGACGGGATACTTTAATTACTCGGAAGGGTCCCTCCCAGCTGGGGGAGAGTTTGTTTAACCCTTCTCTGGATTGTATTCTCCGTAGCACCAGATCGCCTTCCTCGAGCTGTCGGTTGTGTACATGCCGCTGATGATAGCGCCAAAGCGCTTGGCAGTATCGGGCATTCCGAACAGCTGCTTGGCAGCTTCCCTCAAGGATGTCTAGCTCTTCACGCCGGAGCTGGTCTTGCGTGGCTTCGTCGAAGGTCCAGACCCGTAGTGACCCCAAGGTGATTTCCGGAGGAAGGATTGCTTCAGCTCCATACACCAGGAAGAAGGGTGTCTCTCCAGTTGACCGTTTTGAGTTGTCCTGTTGGCCCATAGAGTGGGCGGAAGCTCTTCAATCTAGTTGGCTCCATGTTTTTTCAAGCGCTCATAGGTGCGCGTTTTGAGTCCTTTCAGGATTTCAGCATTTGCTCTCTCGGCCTGGCCATTGCTTGCCGGGTGAGCTGCGGATGCGTATCAAACTTGAATGCCGAGGTCTTTGCAATATCCTTGAAATGCAGAGCTTGTGAATTGGGTCCCGTTATTAGTAATGATTTTGTTTGGGACTCCAAATATGCATACAATGGACTGCAAAAAGTTGATAGCAGATTGCTTGTTTATTGTCACAACTGGAGTTGCTTCCGGCCACTTGGTGAACTTGTCAATGGCGACGTACAGGAACTTGTAACCTCCGACGGCTCTTGGGAAAGGTCCCATGATGTCCATCCCCCACACAGCGAAGGGCCATGTAGGAGGTATCATTTGTAGAGGCTGAGCCGGTGTGTGAATTTGCTTTGCATGAAATTGGCATGCTTCGCATTTCTTCACCAGCTCAGTTGCATCCTGGAGTGCTGTAGGCCAGTAGAAGCCATGCCGGCAGGCTTTACCAACCAGCGTGCGGGAGGACGCGTGGTTTCCACACTCGCCTCCATGGATTTCTGCAAGGAGCTCGCATCCTTATTCCCTTGTGATGCACCGCATCAGGACGCTGTTGGCACCGCGCCGGTAGAGATCCCCTTCTACCAACGTGTATCTTTTAGCCAATCTGACTATCCGGTCAGCGGATACATCATCGTCAGGAAGGATGTTGTCTTTCAAGTAGCTCCGGATCTCCAAGATCCATGCATCGGAGCTAACTTGAGCATTTGAGTCTTGCGTGCTGGGTTGCTCGGAGCTTCCAGGAGCACCTACGACCCTTGATGGCTGCCATGGTAATAGGGCCATCGGGACCGTCAACTTCGGGATGCTGATCTCGCCCCCTTCGCTCAGTTCGGTAGGCTGAGCTGTGGGTTTTGACAACCTCCGGACAAAAGTTCCGTCAGGATCTGGAGCTCCGGTTGATGCTTTCGTCGAGAGTTCGTCGGCTTCAGCGTTGTGGACACACTGGACGTGATGGAGGTCTAGGACTTCGAAGATCTTCTAAAGCCTCTGGACTTCAAGGAGGTAAGCAGCTAGCTGGAGATTGTTGCAGGAGCATTCACCCTTCACTTGTTTAATGATGAGCTGTGAATCTCCCTTGACCAGCAACTGCTTGACACCGTATGACAGTGCCACCTTTAGTCCGTAGATGAGTGCTTCGCACTCCGCCATGTTGTTAGTCGCCTTGAAGTCAAGGTGTACCATGTATTTTACCTTCTCCCCGGTTGGTGCGAGGAGGAGGATTCCAGCTCCGGCCCCCTGCTTTTGCATGGAGCCGTCGAAGTAGAGGGTCCAGTGAGGCTCGGTGAAGACTAGAGCCTTGTGTTCCGGCTTCTGCTCACTGGGGCCCCCAGGGTTTGATGGAGAGGGAGTCCATTCCACCACAAAATCTGCCAATGCTTGACTCTTGATTGCTTGTCTTGGAATGAATTCGAGATCGAATTCGACCAATTCCGCTGCCCACTTTGCAATATTCCCAATTGAATTGGGATTATGCAAGATTGCTCGAAGTGGGTAAGAAGTCACCACTGAAATCTTGTGAGCTTGGAAGTAATGGCGAAGCTTCCTGGAGGCGATAAGAACTGCATAGAGCAGCTTATGCACCTATAGGTATCGAGTCTTGGCGTCATGAAGTACTTCACTGATGAAGTACACTGGGCGCTGGATGGTCCGAACCCTCCCGGAGGGGCCCAAAGCTTCCTCTTCATTGACTCGGATCTTCCCAGGGGGATCCAAACCTTCTTCGGGGACCTCCGGGTCCTTGCTGGAGGGACCCGGAGCTTCTTCACAAGCGACCTGGACCCTCCGGGAGGGGTCTGAGTCTTCTGAAGTAACTTCTTGAGGACTCAAGTCTGGGAACTGAGACCCAGACTCGCTTTCAGGAACCTCCGGACCCTCCCGGAGGGGTCTGGATTCCTGAGCATGGGATGGTCCTGGTCTCTCCGTAACAAGGACCATACTGATGACTTCGTCAGTTGGTGAAATGTAAAGCAGCAAAGGCTCACCAGGGTTCGGAGCTACCAGAGTTGGTAGGGTGGTGAGGAGCTGTTTTAGCTCTTGGAACGCCTTTTTTGCTTCTTCAGACCATTGGAATGGTCCGGACTTCCTCAATAACTTGAAGAAGGGAAGTGCCCGTTCCGCCAGTCTTGAAATGAACCGGCTGAGGGCTGCTAGACATCCAGTCAGCTTTTGGACATCCTTGATGCGGGCTGGTGGCCGCATGTCTTCAATGGCTTTGATCTTCGCTGGATTAGCCTCTATGCCCCGGTGATTTACCAGGAAACCAAGAAGTTTTCTGGAGCTAACCCCGAAGACACACTTGTCTGGGTTTAGCTTTGTGCAGGTGACCTGCAACTTGTCGAATACAGCCTGTAAGGTGTCAAGGAGTGACTCCTTGTTCTTGACCTTGACCACGATGTCATCGACGTACACTTCCACTATGTCTCTAATGAGTTCTTCTTTTTGTACATAGCTCGTACAAAGGTTGAAGCTGCATTCTTGAGACCAAATGACATGGCTGTATAACATTACAATCCATCTACTGTGATGAAAGAGGTATGCTCTTCATCTTCCCTAGACATTCTGATTTGATGATACCCAGAATATGCGTCTAGGAAACACAGTAATTCACACCCGGAGGTGGAATCCACTATCTGATCTATTCTAGCTAGTGGGAATGGATCTTTTGGACACGCCTTATTTAGTGTTGTGTAGTCAATACACATCCGAAGCTTCCCGCCGGCCTTGGGCACAATGACTGGGTTTGCTAACCATTTTGGATGGAAGACTTCTCGGATGAATCCAGCTTCGAGCAACTTCTTCACTTCTTGTTGAATGAAGTTCTATCGCTCCACGAATTTCTTCCGAGGTTTCTGATGCACAGGCCGGGCGTCAGGGTAGATCTTCAGATTGTGCTCAATCACTTCCCTGGGGATCCCATGCATTTGTGACGGTTGCCAGGCAAACACATCGACATTAGCCCGGAGGAAAGCGTTGAGAGCGATTTCCTATTTGTCATTCAGTTCCCCTGATATACGGGTGGTCTGAGCGGCATCGGAACCGATTTGGACGACTTTGACGGGAATGTCAATGTCGCCGCTTGGCTGCACACGAGGTGCAGAAGTCGAGCCTCGTTGACGAATGCTCGGGGGTTTTGGAGCTTGCTCCTGCGTGGAGTCCTCCTCTTGCACCGTAGTAAGCGCATGAAGTTCTTCCAGAGCGGTTACTCCGGCAGTGCGATCTCCGCGGATTCGGAGAATGCCTACTGGTGTTGGCATCTTTAACACCAGGTAGCCATAATGAGCAGCTGCCATGAATTTGTACAAGGCAGGCCTACCCAAGATGGCGTTGAAAGGTAAGTTGATCTGAGCAACGTCAAAGACCAACTTCTCAGTGCGATACTTCTCCTGGGTCCCGAAGGTAACAGGGAGAGTAATATCACCGAGTGGGGTAATGGCTCCCGAACCTACTCTGGAGAAAGGTCGGGAGGGGTGAAGATCCGAAGGTCGGAGCTGAAGCTTGGTAAAAGCTTCGAAGCTTATGAGGTTCAGTCCCGAACCTCCGTCTACCATAACATGGTGGAGCTGAATGTTATTGATGGTAGGAGATACCATCAAAGGTAACTGGCCTGCTCCAACCATGCTTCGAGGGCAGTCCGAAGCATCAAAAGTGATGGCTGTGTCCATCCACTTCCGATGAGGCTCCGCCCTGGCTGTAGGAGCTACAGCAGCCATGTCCCGATGCATTGTCTTGAGGACGCGGCGGGAGGTGATATCCCATGATCCACCAAAAATGGTGTTCATGGTCTTTCGACGCTCATTGTCAGAGACGTCAGAATCGTCGTTGACGGAGGTGTAGACGGCCTTCAGGACCTTTTAGGATCCTAAAAACCTAACTCCTCTTCAGCCGGAGCTTCGTCAACTTTTTGTTTTCCTTCCCTCTGTTGGAAAGGAACTTCTTCCCGGCGCTTGTTGTAGCGCTCGACAAGGTTTTGGACCTCCCGGCAGTCTTCCAAATTGTGGCTGTCCGTCTTATGAATTGGACACCACACCTTGGGTTTGCCACCGTCTTCAGAAGACGGTCGAGGTCACTTCTCGGGGCGTGGCCCCCGACCACCCGGAGCTGCAGTAGCTGCAGCATTAGATGCGCTGGCTGACGGCTTCTTCTTGCCGTTGGTCTTTTTCTTCTTTTTGCCACTCCCGGAGGTAGTGGATTCGCCTTTGGAGGATTTCTCGCGATCCTCCGGAGGTAGTTTGGAGTGCATTTCACGGCCCTCCGCAGCTCTGGCACATTTGTCGGCCAAGTTGAAGAGTTCCGTGATACTGGTGATCTCCTTGATCGCCAGTTTCTCCAACATCTTCTTATCCCGTACGCCCTGTCTAAATGCCACAATGACAGAAGTGCTAGAGATAGAAGGGATAGTGTTTCGTACCTGAGAGAATCTTTGGATGAATGATCGCATGGATTCTCCCCCTTTTTGCACAACTGCAAAAAGGTCCAGTTCAGTGCCTGGTTTGGTGTATGAACTCCCAAAGTTGGCGGTGAACTGTCGGCACAACTCCTCCCAACTGTTGATGGAGTTGGGTGGAAGGCTCATAAACCAGGACCGGGCGGTCCCAGTTAAAGCCATTGGAAAATAGTTGGCCACTACGACCTCATTTCCTCCAGCTTCTAGGATAGCAGTGGAGTAAATCTGAAGAAATTCGTCGGGATTAACGGTCCCGTCAAACTTCTCCGGCAGGTGAGGCCGGAATTTCTGTGGCCACCTCACCATAAGTAGATGCATGGCCAGGGCTGAATAGCCTCCACCTACTCCTTCAGGAGCAGGAATGTCCTGAGCTTCTCGTCTTTCACGAGCACGCTCGATATGGACTCGGCCGTCTTGTTGACGGTATCGGCGATCAAGCTCCGCCCGGAGGTCATGAGTTGAAATCCTTGATACTGTGTGAGTGCGTCGCGCCCCGGAGGACAACGGCGTCACTTGCTGCGACGCAACACGTCTCCTGTTGTTGGAAACGTGCGGACCAAGTCTGCCAGACAAGGTCCATCGCTGCGACGGGGCCCGTCCTGAAGGAGGAGGACCTTGGTTACTGATGCGGTCGGCTGCTACTGCAACCAAGTGTTCCACATCGGCCCTCCACTGCTCCATTGCATCTCGGGATGCATCCGGAGGTGGTGGGCGCTGAAGGAGAGCACGTGCTGCATGGAGCGCGTGTTCCGGGTTGTCATGATTCGCCGATGCAGTGATTGACGCCGGTGCACCATCGCACTGCCCAACTTGATTTGCTGGTGAAAGCGGCGGTGGTGGAAGTGTGACTCCTACTGGAACTGAGGTTCCTGCTGGTGGCTGCATATTGGAGGGATTGCCCCCAGCAGCTTGAACAGCGGGATGACCATTGGATGATTCAGCAGCTGAGTTCAACATTCTTGAAATCTCAGGCCCCCCTACCTGGCGCGCCAACTGTCGGTGGTTTTGATCCGGAAGATCTCCCGACACTACTAAAAGTGTTTGCAAAGTTTGAGGTTCGGTGTGGGCGCGCGAAGATTCAAGAAGGTGAAATGTAAAATGACACGGGAGACACAAATATTTACGTGGTTCGGGCCGCCTGAGCGTAATACCCTACTCCATGGGGTGTGTTGGTGTTGTATTGGATGTATGAACTCAACTCAGGTGACGTGAGTTGAGAGCGCTTGTGAGCCGATCAGACCAGATCAGATCAGATCAGTCAGATGTTCTTCGATCTGCCCAGCCCCCTCTATGTATCGTCGGCCTGTCCTTTTATAGTACAAGGACAGACCGTTACAAGTTGGCCTGGCCCGACATGTGGCCCCGACGGTTACTAATATTGATACACATTTGATGCGCTTGATTACCCTTAATGACCGAGTTACGGGCTTTGACAGCGCCGTTACTGGTAATAAGGGTCGTCCGATCGTGTGTCATTAACATAGTATTAATGACACTTAAATCGGGTCTTGAAGCCCTTGATTCCCCTTTGAAGATAGGCATCGTATATGTAGCATATATACGGTCCATCGGGCCCAACCCTAACCTTCATTCAAGGTCGGGCAAAGAGAGAACAACGCCGCTGCAGTGTGGGTAACGATCGTGACCCGTGACTGGTGACAGGAGGTGAATCGTTAGGCTTACGTGTATATGGGTCGAGCGGCCCATTACTAACCCTAAAAGTCTGTAGTGGTATCATATGCGTCAAGGCGACACAAAAGCGAATGAGTTGGTAAGGACATCAATGACCCGCGATTGCGTGGACGCTAGAAATTGATGTGGAATTGTCATCTAAGACCAACTTTCCTCTCACTCTTTCTGTAGTTCTTTTCTCTCTCTTAAATGACTTCAAAATGAAAATGAGCAACGTAACCTATAGCAATGTATTTCCCGTTTTGGATCAGTACGTCTCACATGCCATTGGCATGTGAGACGTGCAAGTTCGGAATTGTCCCTTTTTGACAGCCTGGGAGTGACCGAGGGGGTGTGGCGTGTGACAAGGCGCGGGTCCGGATTTGGACGAGATTTCGATGGCATAACCCTATTGTTCTCTGCTGCACCATTTTTGGGTGTGCAGTGGAGAACATCGGGGTTATGCTGCCAAAATTTCATTTGAATCCGGATCACGCGTCTCGTCATGAGCACGCTCCGCTCGGTCACTCTTGGGTGGGTTTAGGATCTATCTGCCTAGGTTGTAGGGCCGTGACATAACATAACAATGAAACTAATAATGATTTGTCTGCTTTAAAGGTATACTTTGACGCGTCTCGTCATGCTGTCAAAATTTTAGGACCTATCCTATATACATTAACGACAATTTCTTTCGCGTTAAACTGCAGAGCCAAACATGGGTGAACACCGCAGTTGGATGTATACTGACTGGAAGAGCAGAACTGGTGGTCACTCGCATGAGTGGTACATCAAGTTAGATAAATTTTTGGATCGAGCATTTTCGTTGTCAATGGAAGATATGATGTGGTGCCCATGTACAAAATGTCAGAACACCAAGTTTTTGAGAAGATGGGAGCTTTCATTTCACTTATGTCGAAACAGTTTCACTCCACATTATGAAGTGTGGAACTTGCACGGCGAGACTAATTCTCGAGTCATAGCAGAAGTGGATGAGGATGATGATATAACAGAGGTTGATAGGATGGATGAGATGCTAGAAGCTCTAGAAGCAGATGCTCCTCTTACAAATGAGATAGAGGAGTTCTTCGAGGAGCTGAAGAAATCACAAGAGCCGTTGCATGAACACACGGTTGTGACCGTACTTGCTTTCTTGACCAGATTTATGACAATTAAGTCCAAGTACTTTTTTCCATCAACTGCTACAATGATCTCATGAAATTGATCTGCGATATCCTTTCACAACGTCACAAAGCGCCACTAGATATGTATCAGTCAAAGATCAAGATATCTGGTCTCAGTATGAAGTATAAGAAAATCGATGTGTGCCCAGACAACTGCATGCTATTTTGGAAAGAGCACACCAATGAGAAGATGTGCTTGAAATGTGGTAAACCGAGGTATGTCGAAGTTGTTAATGATAATGGTGATAATGTGATGACAGATGTCGCACATAAGCAACTTCGTTACTTGCCTGTGACACCTCAGTTGAAGCGGTTGTTTCTTTCAAAAAGAACCGCAAGACACATGAGATGGCACAAAGAAGGGAAATGTTAGAACAAAGAATTCTTGATGCATCCGTACGACAGTGATGCATGGAAGGCGCTAGACCGTTTTGTTCCAGACTTTTCTCATGATGTGAGGAATGTTCACATCAGATTAGCGACAGACGAATTCTCACTGTTCAGTACGAGCGCCACGCCATACTCCTGTTGGACCATCTTTGTCATTCCGTACAACCCGCTACCTGCTCTTTGTACGAAGAACGAATTCATGTTTCTCAGTCTCATTGTACCTGGACCTGATCATCCCGGGTCACGTCTCAATGTGATGTTGAAACTGCTGATCAAAGAATTGAAAGTCTTATGGACAGGAGTCAAAGCTTACGACAATTACAAGAAGCAGAAATTCAACCTTCGAGCTGCTTATTTGTGGTCCATCCATGATTTTCTGGCATACGGCATATTTTCCTGATGGAGCACTCACGGTTGTCTGACGTGTCCGATATGTGCTTTAGACACGAATTCCTTTCGACTAACTCATGGAGGCAAAATATCTTACTTCGATTGTCACAGACGTTGGCTGCCATCGAAGCACATATTTAGGCAGCCGAGGCATGTCTTTCGAAAGAACACTGTTGTCACTAAAGGACCACAGAAGCGTCTCAACGGGTCAGAAATTTCTGATATGTTGGACAAACTGGTTCTTGATGAAGATCGTCCAGGATATTTCGTAGGTTATGGAGAGGAACACAATTGGACTCACATATGTGGACTTTGGGAGCTACCGTATGTGAAGTCATTGATTCTAATGCACAACATTGATGTCATGCATCAGGAGCGTAACATGAGCGAAAGTATTATAAGCACTTTGTCAGAGTCTGGTTCCGGCAATTCCCCCGGTACTACCGTTGGCATCCCACGGAGTTTCTTAGTTCGGTTAGGGCGCGCGGAGATTCAGAGCAAGACGGTGACTTGACACGAGGATTTACGTGGTTCGGGCCGCCTGAGCGTAATACCCTACTCCACGGGTGTGTTGTTGTTGTTGTTGTTGTATTGAGTGAGTGAGCCAGAGAGAGCCCCTTGAGCGCGTGTCTCGAGAGTCTAGCCTCCCCCGTGTATCGCTCGGTCAGTCCTTTTATAGTACAAGGGCTGACCGTTACATCGTTAGCCTGACCCGACATGTGGCCTTGGCAATTACTGATGCTTAATACACAATTTAATGTACTTAATTCTCCTTAATAGCGTGGTAACGCGCCTTAATAGTGGCATTACTGGTATTAAGGGTCCTCCGATCGTGTGTCGTTAATATAGCATTAATGACAAACAATCAGGTCTTGAGGCCTTAATTGTCCCTTGAAGGTCCGAGCCGTTGGAGGTCCACCAATATGCCTATTGAGGTTGAAGGTCCGGCGGTTGGACGCGTGGCAGCTTCGGAGCTTACCGTCTTGGACGAGTAGATCCGGTGCCGTTGTACACGTGTCAGTACCGGAGCTTCTCTCTGTCGGGGGTTAGGTCCGGGAGTGCTACACAGGTATCCAGTCCGGAGCATTCCCACGTAGGGATTGTAGCTCTGGTTTTATGATACACGTGGCGACGCTGGGACTAACCATGTGAGGGAGGCAGATTCAGTTACAAGTGACACATGGGGCCTTCAGAGGTCTTCAACTCAGATAGGTGGAGTTCTTTTGCACTCTTTGCAGTTCCAAGGGCTATCCAGTATGCAGGGTACCGACACACTTGCATGGATATCTCTGGCAAAACGAAAGACAATTATAAATCTAGACTAGATTTGGCAGACATTTGTCACTGTCCAACTCTTGAAATCTCTGAAAGTGGTAGGAAGCCACATGCTTCTTTCTGTCTTCGATCGAAAGAAAAGAAAGAAGTTATGAAATGGATGAAAAATTTAAAATTCCTAGATGGTTATGCAGCTAGCCTGAAACGAGCCATAAATGTGAACACAGGAAACCTCACTGGGTTGAAGAGTCATGATTATCACATTATAATTGAAAGACTGTTACTTGTTATGTTTCGAGGCTATCTAGATGATGTGGTGTGGAATGTTTTAGCCGAGCTCAGCTATTTCTAAAGACAGCTTTGTGCTAAGGAAATCAAGATAGGGATGATGGATAAGTTAGAGAAGGAGATACCCATACTTTTATGTAATATGGAAAAAAATTTCCACCGGGTTTCTTCAATCCAATGCAACATCTACTTATCCATATTCCATTCGAAGCTAAAGTTGGCAGTCTTGTGAAATACAGTGGATGTATCACAATGAAAGAGCGCTACGATATCTGAAACCAATGGTTGGCAACAGGGCAAGGGTGGAAGGGTGCATCACTAAAACATATGCTCTTAAGGAAGTAGGATACTTTTCAAGTGTCTACTTTGCGAAAGAAAACAATATCAATACTTCGGCGATGTGGTACAATGTGGACGAAACACCCCATTTAAGCGATCTTTCCATTTTCAAACGAGAGGCACCACCGTTGGTAGCTACACGACCTACGTGCTATCCGAACATGACAGGACTGTTGCTTTACTCTACATGTACGCAATTATAGAAGGCATGCATGAATACTTCGAGTAAGTGTTGGTCCTACATTTATGCTAATCGACATATTTTTGCTACACATGTATTATAAAAGATTTTTTTCACGTTCAACGAGTTCCACAGATAATGTTTGCCACATAGGCATCAACCTACGACAAACAAATAAAAGAGATGCAAAAAGAAGGAATAAATGGAGGGCTGAGTTTCCTATCCTGGTTTTGAGATTATGGAATACTCTCTCGTCTTGTATGCATTATAAGTTACTATTATTAAAGAAGTGTTATTTTAACTTACGATCATTTTTGACAG
Organism: Tuctoria greenei; assembly: GCA_036927565.1. Taxonomy (NCBI): domain Eukaryota; kingdom Viridiplantae; phylum Streptophyta; class Magnoliopsida; order Poales; family Poaceae; genus Tuctoria; species Tuctoria greenei. The sequence goes on from JAYESD010000010.1 coordinate 4,013,954, forward strand.
TGTCGGACTCACAATGTCCATGAAGATTTGCGACAGCTATCTTATGGATTGGTGAATGTTAGAAGCTATGGTCGATATGACATAAATGGCTTTCGATTTCGTACAACTCATTTTGAAGCTCTTCGTCCTCTCGCGGCAACATCAAATTCCGGTGTTGTGATGAGAGCAATTGACACTCAAGAGAATTTAACTGATTATTATGGGATCACTGACAAAATCCTTGAATTTACTTTTACCGGAAATAAGACCCTTCGAGTTGTCTTCTTTGACTGTGACTGGTTTGATCGCAGTTATGGAACTCGAGAAAACTAATTTGGAATGGTGGAAGTGAAACATAAGGACCGACTACAAGGTTACGATACATTTGTTCTTGCACATCAAGTGGAACAAGTGTATTATCTACCTTATCCATGCACGAAGCTCAGTGCTTGGTGGGTGATATATAAGGTGAATCCTCATGAGCGGTTATATACTCCTGCGGATGATGGTTACCATGATAGTGAAGACGTTGAAGAAGTGTACCAAGAAGAAGAGTTGCTAGACACTTTTATCGTTAAGCTTGGTGTAGGACTCGATCAATTAGTTAGAGATGTTGAAGATGCTGAAGATGTAGAGCCAGATGATATGCAAAAAAGGAAATTAGAACAGATCACGATGGAAGATTGTTGGGTTGGTTTAATGAGTAGGGCACATGATAATGATGTTGATGAATTTTGAAAGTGATTACAAGTAATGTTTTCTTGAAGATAGTAACATGAATTTTGTATATCTTATTTGCACATTTACTGATTATCTATTAAAACAAGATGGCGTCAAAGAAGGGCAAGAAGGTACCGCCAACGAGGGGTTCTACCCCTCTAGACCTGAGGACGCTTTTGCTGGTGCCTCGTCGACTGGGAGCAAACGCTCTCAGCTGCTGGGGCACGTTCTGAGCAGCTCTAGAGCTTCGTCATAGGTAAATTTCACTCGTTTTTGACAAATTCTTTAAATTCAATTTCACATTAAACTTACTTATGAATCATTTGAATGTTATAGTCCTCACCGGCTGACTTAGAGGCTACGGCGCGAGTTCACCTTGGCTACCCTTCGGCCAGCCAGCCCTTGGCCAGCCAGCCCTCGGCGAGCGAGCCTTCTGTTCCTCAGCTCTTTGACTCGGCTGGTGACGAGTCGTCTGGGTCACCTGATGTGGCACCCCAGCAGACGCAGAGGATGAGGAGGACTCACTTTGTCAGTTTTCCTGCGGTCCCTTTACAGAGGGTCGTGATTCGTCCAGTCGGAGACAAGTAATAAAAATTATAGTGTTCAATTCTAGTTTCTTTTGATTACTTAAGTAATGAATCAATAAATATCTTACAGGGTTTGGGACGACACGTCTTTCACCGGTGGAAGACACCAAAGACCGGTGAACAGTGTCCTCGGGTCTTTAGTGCATTTGCACTATCCCCGGGTCATCGACGGGGTGCCTGCTCTTTCTTGGGAAGACTACGCACGCGTCCATCACCAGGAGCACGTCAACCTTCAGGAGGTTGTATGGGCCGATTTTATGGTAAGTATGTTAAAAATAGTTTCTAAGTTTTAACTCTTAAACTCTTTTAATGAACATCTCTTCAATATATTCTTTATCACAGGCAAGGTATACTTTAGAGGACCCGAATGACCCTCGCATGGTTGAGGATGCGAGGAGAGTGTTTCACTACAACGCTGTCAAAGCGCTTCTACAAGCTTTGTCGAATGCTCGTGTTCAAATTATTAATGAGCACTTGAAGGCGAACCAGCACCACGTGCTACACTTACGGAAAGAGAGTGAGAGGCACCTGACGAAGGAGGAGTACGCGCAGGTCCGTGGGGTGTAGTAAGTATTTTTTCTGATAATTTCCTCGATGGTATTTTCCCCGACTTACAACTATGTGCAGGGCCACGTGAGCTGGTTACAGGGTCAGATCGATGCATTTCGGGCCCTTTGTCGCTACTGGGCTAGCGATGAGTTTAAGGCTAAGTCCGGGAAGGATCAAGAGGGCAGAGGGGTCGAGGGGAAGAGCAGACACGTCCAAGATAACCACTTGCGTTTAGCTAAACGCATGGTAAGTGTATGTAACTTATGTTTATATATTCATAATATACTATTCGTACTAACACATATTGACAGGAGCGCGAGATGGGGGTGCCGCTGACCCCTGCTGAGATCTGGAAGAGAGGTCACAGGGACCCTTCTCAGCCTCAGGGGTGCAGCCAGGCTGCAGTCGAGCGATTGGTAAGTTTAGAAATCATTCATATTAAATATAACTATATGAATTGTTAAACTTACACAATTTCCTTGTTTTGCAGGCTAAGTACGGAGAGGAGGGTAGGAATATACATGACGAGGATTTCAATTTGGAACGTGAACCAATCGATCCTCAGGCCGCGTATGCAAGCAGAGGTGGAAAATCACACGGAAGGTGAGTCTATAAGTCATTTTATCATTTTCTATTCAAAGTATTCAAGATATTTCAATTTCATATTACTGACTCTCTTTTTTATAGGCTCCCCATATTCGACGGAGTTGTCGACTCGAGGGCGGCGAGACCTGCGAGAGGCAGCTCCACGTAGGTTTCGTCGGTGGGCACGTCAGGTCGCCACGTCTCGTAGAGGGATATTAAGATGCAGTCCCTCCGACAAACTGTAGAAGAGAACCTCACACGACAGGAGGAAGCGAAACGCGAAAGGATCGAGATGGAGGCCACGTTCTCTTCCAAGGCAGTAGTGTTGTTGCAGACGCGGAAAGCAATGGAGGTAATAAAATAAAAACTAATGTTCTTATTAATTCAACGTAAATGACTTACTATTAGGTAACATTTAATGTTTGCAATGACAGACCATGACTCAAACGCAAGGTCTGGGGATCCAGCTACCGCCACTACCGGTCCTTCCAGGCGATCCTTCTTCTACGGGTCAGATACTTTTCTATGTCAACTTAACAATTCTAGTGTACCTCAATCAAAATAAAGCGAGGAGTGATAGTGAAAGATAGTTAGATAGAGTGAGAGATGGAGTTAGAAGAGGGAAGAAGATAGAGATAAAAGGATTGAGATAGAAGAGAGAGGGAGATAGTTAGATAGAAGAAAATGATTAAGACAGAAGAAACAAAGATAGAAGAAAGAGTGAGAGATAGTTAGATAGAGTGGGAGAGAAATGAAGAAAGAGAGGGAGATGTAGATGGAGATAGAAGGAGAGGAAGAGAGAGGGAGAGAGAGAGATGAAGATGGAGATAGATGGAGGAAGATAGAGGGAAAATAATAGCAATAGAGAGATAGAGTGAGAGAGAGATAGATGAGATAGAGAGAGGAATGAAAAGAGAGAGGAAGCGAGGGGATCTAGATGGAGATAGATGGAGAGGGAGGAAGAGAGATGTTGATGCATTTATATTATAACTCTAAGTCTTATTAATTGCAGGGATCTGCGACGGCTGCTCAAACTCCGTCGCCGTTGTTATCGCCACCTAGGATGAGACGCGACGACGACTTCGACTTCGGAGGTGGCTTTGGAGGTGGCTTCGGAGGTTAGACGGCGCGAGTGAGCTCTTGTTTGCTTTGTTGGTGGTGATGTCCGATGTATCGACGATATTGTGATGTTGTTTGTGATTGTGATGCTGTTTGTGATTGTCATATGTTATCTTGTATGTTATGTGATTCTGGCCATCGAGCTGGGTAGTATTTTCAGTTTTTTTTAAAAAATAAAAAAACCTTATTTGCGACGGCTTTTTATATAGTACCGTCGCAAATAAGGATCGAGACTATCGCAAACTAGCCTCTATTATTTGCGACGGCCTGACCGTCACAATTAAGTCCCTATTTGCGACGGACAGGCCGTCGTAAATGGCCGCGTGGGTCCCGTCGGATGATCGCGTGGGACCCATCTGCTGAGCTTATTTGCTACGGCTTGACCGTCGCAAATAGGAACTTAATTGCGACGGCCTAACCGTCGCAAATCGACCTGTGGGGCCCATCGGGCCCCTGACAATATTTTGCGACGACTGCTGCGGGCCGTCGCAAATAAGCTTATTTGCGATGAATTACTTGCGACGGCCAAAAGCCGTCGCAAATAAGTAAAGCTGTCGCAAATTGCTTATTTGCGACGGCTCTGGCCGTCGCAAATCGTCATAATTCCTGTAGGCTATTGTAAATCACACTGCAAAATTTTACAGAGTGCACATATTAAAAATATAAAGTATGATTTAGAGGATAGAGTATGTTTTAGAGTATGCTGGTGCGGATGGTCTAACAAGAAGAATCAACAATCAATTCGTGCCCTGAGACTTGATTGTCTGTAAGTTGTGTAAGCATCGTGCGTGTCACTTTCATACAAGGATTTATTTGATCCTCTTGTGATGGCTGGCTTAGACTATTCTCACCAACGTACTCTAAAGCATACTTTATATATTATTCTCCTTCAACTTTTACAGTACGTACTCTAAATTACACTGCAAAACAATGTATTCAGTATGTTTTACAGTACGCGACTGCGGATCGTCTTAGTTCAGTTGCCGCTGTGCCGGTCTTTGGTCCCGGCAAGCAACGAGACTGATAGCCCAACTTTAATGATCACGTGGTAGATGGGCCGTAAACTGTTGCTTAGGCCGTGCACGATCTGTATCGTACAGATGACCCAAACGATGCCTTGTGATTCTGCATCGTGCGCGGGCCCGACAGAACGCTCCTCGTGATGGGCCACCAGTTGGCTACTGGCTTGCCCAACTATTCCACCCACAGATACATCGCAATCTTTTTTTTTCCTTTGCTGGTAGTCTTTCTTTTTCTTTTTTTCAAAAAAACGTTCCCGGCGCTTTAATTATAAGGCGAAAAGAGTGTTATTGATCCCATGCACAAGTTGTACACGAAGGAAGACACAGTGGATAGCACTGAAAAAAGAGGACAATATACCACACCACCACCACTACATAAGAAAGGCTCATACGAAACGCGTCCGAAAGAAGAAGAGAGACGAACAAATTGTGCTTCTCCGTCGTCGCGTCTCGCATTACGTTGTCATCCGAAAGAAGAAGAGAGACGAACAAACTGTGTTTCTCCGTCGCCGCGTCTCGCATTACATTGTCATCAGAAACAGGCGGCAAGGCGCGTCGCCAATCAGATTAGGTGTGAGACATGCTTAAAAGAAGCGCGTCTCCTTTCTTTGTGTCATAACAGACGAACTTTACGGGATCATTGGAGACATCTGTGGCGCGCGTCGTCCATCAGCATACATGCATGACAGACCCTTATAAAGCGCGTCACGGATATATTGGCTGATCCGAGACGATCTATATTGTAGCGCGTCGTAAATTTATTAAATTATTTGAGACAGACTTTATGGAAGCTTGTCTCCTTCATGTAGGTTACTCGAGACGCTCTCTGCTACAGTTCATCGCGGATTGTTTACAGGCAGGGTCTCCTATTAGGTGCCCCCTACCCTTGATTATCCTGATTGTCGACTCCATTCTGGAGCTAGCTAGGATTTGGCAGCCGTATTACTGCCGGCCCGAACGAAAGGCTCTTTTAGGAAGTAGTCCCATCACTCTCGGGCCCGACACCAACCAAGAGGAGGCGGGGAAGTGTCAGCAACATACTGTTCATGAACATATGTATAGCCAAAAAGATCACACGTTAAATTATATTGACCAATCAAATATTAGTAAAGTGTCAATCGTGGTTATCAAGTATACTAATTACACAACGAAGATTGTTTGTCCTGATTACAATGTAACTAATTATACACATCATAACTGTCATCATTTAATCATGTATATCATTATGAAAATTCTCCCGATCAATGACTTAATTAACAATGAGTCTTCATAGCCTCTAATACTCCGAGTGAGACATCCTCAAATTCAATAAAATCACTAAAATCATATAAAACATTATCAAATTGCAGTCATATTCGCTTAACCAGTCACATAAGGTAGCAAATATCTGTTAGTGAATGGAGAACTGAGCTTACTTGTAGCACAGACAGTTGGTGAGCATCTGTAAATCATCAGCAGATAAATTGTTGTCTAAAGGACATGGTAGTGAGCTAGTGTGCTTGTCTCCTAAAAAAACAAATAATTTACATTCTACAGATGCATTTATCGCCTAACTCCAACATAGTTACCTTGATTCCAGGTAGAAATCAAACTCACTGGGATGGTAAATGCTAGTGTCAACCACAGTTTCTGCAGTTTCAAGGGTTTGCGAATCAAAATTTATTATATACGTTGATAGTCAAAACAAATACATTACTTCTGCATTGGACATAAACAAGATGAATGTATACCGTAATGAAAATTCTCCCTTTGTATGAATGAGTTCATTAACGATGAGTCTTTATTGGACATCCTCAAATTCAATAAAATCAGAGGGGACGCGGCGGTGTGCTCCGGGACGAGCTGGTTGAGGCGCCGGAGTGGCGGTTCCTCAACTCTCTGATGACAACAGGCCGACGTGCTCCAAGGACAGGGAGAACATTTCCACTTATGTGAAGGTGGCGGCGTGCTCATACCGATTACCGAGGTCTACGTCGATGCAGTGGTGTGCTCCAGCATGCTCAACTCGATGACGAAGGTCGGGGTTGATGGCGGGGTAGGGGTCGACGGCGATAGCGCGACAATGACGAAGAGGGAGTTGAGAAAGAGGGACGGCATCAGCGTGCTCCGAGGACAGGGGACGAGCCGGCGTGCTCCAGCATGCTCAACTCTCTGATGACGCGAAGGTCGGGGTCGACGGCGGCATCGTGCCCAGGAGCTGCGGTTTCTAGGTCGAGAGAGCGCGCGAGAGCTAAATTTTCTTTGCCAAATGTTGGGAGAGAGCGTGCGATGGATAACATAGCACCCGTCTCTCACATTTTAGCGTTCTTTGGTCGATAAAGCGCCAAATTTTTTCCATAGAGCGCTCGAGAAGTTTAAAATAAAACTCAGAGACACACATATATAACGCACGTCTCACATTATAATCTTTCGCATCACGGTATTTTTCTGCATGGAAAAGACGAGCCACGTTGTGCTGAAGTCGGGAACATCTTTCGCATGCGGGGATGTACCACTGGCAACTGTGCGCAATGCCTCAAATGATCGTTGTATTGCGCCCAACTTTCTGAGGTGGCACAAAAGATCTTCAGCGTAAATCAGAGACGAGCCAATGTAAGGCGCGTCTCTCATTATTTTGTGGCCCTGGACACACTGCAGTGTCCTAGATGCGCCACAGTGTGCTGAAGCCAAGAACAACATCTAGGACATTACGACGTGTCCAATTGGCAACTGTGTGCAATGTCTTATATGATCGTTGCATTGCGCTCAGCTTTCCGAGGTGGGACAGAAGATCTTCGGCGTAAATCAGAGACGCGCCACTGAAAGGCTTGTCTCGCATTATTTTGTGGCCCTGAAAATGTTGGACTATCCTAGATGCGCCACGGTGTGTCGAAGCCAGAACAATATCTAGGACATTCCGGCGTTTCCAACTGGCAAGTGTGCACAATGCCTTATACAATCGTTGCAACGTGCTCAACTTTACGAGGTGGGACAAAAGATCTTCAGAACAAATCGGAGACGGGCCCGAGTAAGGCTTGCCTCCCTTTTGCCGGATCTCAAGTATTTGAGATGCACCTTTCTAAAGTTCTTCCCTCATGCACTTTCACCCTATTGCCACTCGCACGATATCGTGAATGTCTGTTGCAGGGATAAACAAACGCAATGATATTGCAATTCATGAATTAATTGGAATTTAGGGATAAACAAACACAATGACATTGCAATTCAGAGATAATTTACAACCCAATGAATTTCATAGTTCATACATTACATGCCCTCTAAACTATATTCGAATCTAAACTTATTCCTAAAGCCCCCATAGATCAATCTAAACTATACCGTCCAGCTTGCTCCCAAACACGTCTCTTATATTGTCTTGAATCCTAAAAATATTGACATCCTTTAAATTAACAAAAGTCGAAGGAGAAATGAATAACCTACGTTGGTCACTAACACAAAGTGTCTAACCTTGATAAATAGATTATAACAATCATTTTCAACATCGGGCGCATTTGGCTGATGCAGCAAACGCTGAACTTTAAGTAGTATAGTTTTGATTGTAAAACCAGTGCACCACCCTTACGAAATATCATTTTAAGCAACATAAGAAACCGGTTCAAATAAGTTCGGCAATAATTACTAATTACATGAGCAAAATAGGTTTATCTTACAGTCTCTTGACCAAGAATCCCAATGCAGTGTGCTCCTGAGCGATGGACATTTGACTGGAAGAAACCACTTAGAAAGGCGCATCTTAGAGGCACCAATGGATAGTCCTCTGAGAAGGAGATTGTCAGGGGGTAGTAACCACCTTTTCAGTCAGTCTACAAAGGAAAATAATTAATAGGAGGACGATGATCAAACTCATATTGTGCATGTTCTTCATGACTTACCCCTTCTTTACCGGGGACGATGCACTGCCACTTCAATAAATCTCCCGATCCAGTCTTCGTAGAGAAACCCTATGCAGACGGACAAACAAAACTAAAGTTAAGTTCACCAGTCCATTACAGATCTACATATATACAACCATGCGACCGGTGTGCCATATGTACATACATGGGGATGGTTCTTGCACCACGCCAAGCGCTTCTCCTTCAGTCGGCTACGCGCCAAGCCGATACCAACCATGAACAGTGACGGCGATGAGGAGGACGGCGATGATGATGATGACGAGGACGGCGACAATGACAACGACGAGGACGGCATCGACAACGGCGATGGCGAACAGAGGAGGCATTCGCACTGGAGTTGGTCTATTAGTAAAATACTGTTGGTCAATTAGTAATAAAGGAGCACCAAAGGCGAAGAAGAGACGAGGGAGATAAATGTGAGACGCGCATTAAGTTAAAGAGCGTCTTCCATTGTCGAAGAGACGAGGGAGATAAATGTGAGACATGCTATAACAAAGAGAGATGAGCGTTAATCAAAAGCGCGTCTTCCATTGTCAAAAGAGAGACACACGACACGAGGTCTGCGGAGAACTTAATTTCGACGGCATGGTGCAGAGACGCGTGCGACGTCCGTGCGCGACCTTTCGTTTCTCCAAGGCGGTATCGATGCGTCCCATCGTTCCATCAATGCGCGGGAAACCAACCACTCCCTCAATGACTCCTCGCAGACCTTATTTAAGACGCGTCATCACCAGTGAGTTCTCCACAAGCACGTCGCTCACTTTGAATCCTCTTCTTTTCTTTGTCTTCCCCGCCCTGACGACCCACCACCACCATGGCCGACCTTCCGCTGCCAAGCCCTCCGAGGGAGCCACCGTGCAAGAAACTGTGCTGCAGCTCCCCCGAGAGGTTCAACATCGAGCAACACCTCCTTATGGCGCAAGAGGCATACATTAATACGTCTCACGCCATGAGTTCCTTGGGTCTGGGTACCCTTTCCTAGTTTACTGGAATGGGTACCATCGGCCACTACCTCTTCGCCCTCACGGGGGTGGCCGATCGTCTCGACATTCTGTTCGAAGCGATGGCCCCGGTTCTTGGCCCCGAGGGCCGCAATAACCTGGTGGAGGCGACGGAGAGCAACCTTGTTCTCGGGATTGCACCATCGGTGCAGCCGGCGTAGCCGGAGCAACCGGCCTAGGCTCCTGTTGCACCGGCGCCGGAGTCGCCACCGGAGGACGAGGAGGAGGAGGATCCGGAGGAGAAGGAGTAGAAGTAGGAGTAGGATTTAGTTTTTCTTTGTTGTTTTTAGTAGCTTCTGTTTTGTAAATATTGTTAGTAAATGAATTCTATCTTTGTTTATCTATGTGATTGAATATTATCTTGTGTGTTCTTCAACCGTGTGAATGAATGAATGTGTGGTGTGTTCATCGTGTTCCTCAGGTATCATAAGGAAGGATTTGATTATATTCAGATATCAAGTGAGAATGTGCTCTTAGTTCAGTGATGTGTGATATCAACAGTGAACCGAAGCAAAATGGAGAAAATCATGAAGCTAAAGGTGACATGTGGAATCAGAGACACGCTTTCCATTAGAGCGTGTCTCTCTTTTAGCAGAGGAGTGGGAGATGTCGGTCATAGGAGACGCGCTTCGCTGGGAAGCCCGTCCCCATTTTGCGTTACGACACATACCTTATATAAGACGCCATCAGTTTCTCCTCTTCGCTTTATTTTGCTCAGACAACCCACCATGGCCAACGTTGTGCTACCAAGCCCACCGAGGGAGCCACCCTGCAAGAAACAGTGCTGCCACTCCCCCGAGAGGCTCAGCAAGGAGCTGCTCGAGATGTTGTTCAACAGGCTGTTCGACCGGTTACAGAGGCTGCTCGAGACAATGGCTGAGGTGCTCGGCGCCAAGGGCCGCAGTATCCTGGTGGCGGCGATGGCGATTAACCTCGGTCGCGAGGTTGCACCGCCGGATCCGGACTAGCCGGAGAAATCGGTGAAGCAGCCAAAGCAACCGACGGAGCAGCCGGAGGAGGAGGAGGAGGAGGAGGGAGAGGAGTAGGATTTAGATTTTCTTTTGTTGTTTTTTAGTTGATATTGTTTTTATTTTCTTGTGTCTTGTACTTTTTTCTTGTGTTTTGTAATATATTTTGTTAATGAATATCTGTGTTCATCTGTGTGATGAATATTTTGTGTGTCCATCTGTGTTATGTGTGTTCAACTGTGAATGAATGAATTAAACGTTCAGCAACGAGAGTCTGTAAGCGAAGACAAAGGAGACGGACTTTGTGTAGAGTACGTCTCATTTCTTGCGCATATTGGAGATGCGCTGTGTTTTATGCACGTCTTCCGCTTTTCAGAGAGGATGGCGTGTCTCAGATACCAATTTAACTGAGACGGGCTTTGTTTTAACGCGTCTCCTTGTACTTTCAGCCGAGCCATGTCAGGTCCTCGCTGAAGCGGGCTCGTCTCTCTTAACACTATCAGAGACACCGCCTTTGAACGCGTTGCCCATCTTTATCTCCTATTTGGGTTTCTTATGTAGTGCACTATTAACATATTAGAGGAAGAGAAGCAGAGGAGAACAAAGTGGTGGGTGATACTTGGTTATGGTGTGGTTCTTGGAGGCGCCAAAAATCTGGCACCGGTAGCGCATCATAGTCCGATCTCATCTTTAATCGCCACCAGAAGCTCCGCAGCAGTCCGCTCTTTGGCTTGTAAAATCCTCATGGTGCGTTCTCTCCAGACTGACCAAATGACCAGCATAACCAGAGATTGAATACCCTTCTTCAGACTCCCGCTGACACCATGCGATAGATTATCGAACCAACTCTAGCTCCCGCTGCCCAAGTAGCAGGATGGAGACTAGGTTTTCCAGTCCAATTACTGACTGATACCCTTATTTGCAATGCGAAAGGGCACTCGGCGAAGAGATGAAATGCTGTTTCGAGATTTCGATAGCAATTCGGGCAAAGGTAATTATTCGGCCATTGTCTTTGTTGTAGCAGGTCTGCTGTCCACAATCTGTTCTGAAGGAGGAGCCATGCAAATATTTTGCATGTCGGAGGAGCTCAAATTTTCCAGATTGAGGCTGGCCAAGATGATCTAACAGCACCCTCAAATTGAATGAGATAAGCCGACTTCACCGTGTACTCCCCCATGGCCGTAAGCTTCCATCTGATTCATCTCTTCTTTCAGAATGAAGCACCTGTTGTTGTTCATCGACCATGATCCAGCATTGCAGGTAATCTTGTAGCAGACTGACTGAGAAGTTGGACAGTATATCGCTAGTCCAAGAGGCATTCTGCAGTGCATGAACTATGGACTGTTCTCCCTTTGGAGCATTGGTATAAGTTTGGAAACAAGAACGCTGGCGCGTATCCCTGCAGCAACTAGAGTGCCAGAAGCGGGCCATTCTACCATCCCGGACAGTCACTATCGTTGCCACCGCGAATAAGGCCATGTCGCTATTATCCACCGGCAGTTCAGATCCATTCCACGGCCTGTCGGGGTGCTCCCATGAGAGCCATAGCCAACGAAGGCAAAGAGCACGGCTGACCCGCTCCAAGTCCGCTATGCCAAGTCCACCATAGTGCAGTGGTCTACATACACGCTTCCAGTTGACCTTACATTTACCTCCTTGTAGCTGTTGCGTTCCGGCCCAGAGAAATCTTCGTCTGATCTTATCAAGGTCCTTGTAAATCTTTTTGGTGGCTTCAAAGCTGACAGAGTTTATGTTGCTAAAGAGCTGAGCATAGAATGCACTAATTCACGGCGCCCCCCAATATTGAGCAACCGACCTTGCCATCCATCGAGCTTCCCCATAGCTTTGTCTTGAATATGCTGCAGCTGTGCGATTCTGAAGACGTCCTAGTGTGATTGGCAAGCCAAGATATGTCAGGGGCCAGGTGGTTTGCTGGCGCCGTTGAAATTCTGCAACAGATGGTCCAAGTCCAAACCTTCGCAACTGATCGGTGCTATAGAGCATTGTGCTAGGTTGATTCCTAGACCGGTTGCATCCCCAAACAGGTGTAGAATCTCTAGAGCAGCTGTGATGTCGGATTTAGTAGGATTTGAAAATAAAGCCACATTGTCTGCATACATGGGCAGCCTAAGTTGTGCCGATCTCCCTCGCAATGGAGTTATGCAGCCATTATCTGTTGCTAGCTGAAAAATCTTCTGCAAAGTATCGATATCCAAGATGAAGAGGTAGGGAGACAAAGGATTACCTTGATGCAGTCCTCGTTCATGTCTGATCAGTGGCCCAGGTACCCCATTGAGCAGCACCTTGGAAGAGGAAGTGCAGAATAATAGTGAGATCCAGTCACACCATCGCGCCGGAAAACCTCTATGCTCCATAAGATCTAGAAGATATTCCCATAACACGGAATTGAATGCCTTGGATATATCAAGTTTGAAGAGCAAGAGAGGCCGGTATGCACGATGGTATGCGCGTGCTAGATTTTGGACAGCCAAGAAGTTTCCTGAATGCTTCGGTGTTTGATGAATGCGCTCTGAGACGTAGATACTAGTTCTGCGATTTAAGTACTTTAGATATCAGCTTAGATATTGAGTGAACCAAGCTTATTGGTCGATAGTCTCCTGGTGATTCTGCGCCTTGTTTCTTGGATAGAAGAGTAATCTCAGCTCTGTTTAATTTAGGGAGTGGTCCGGCATTCAGGGAGTGTAGGCACTGGAATGCCGCAGTGATGTCCATTTTAATGATCGGCCAACACTTCCTAAAGAAGACCCCCTTGAACCCGTCGGGTCCCGGCGCCTTCTCACCCAGTTGTTCGCATATCGCTTGCCAGATTTCAGATTCTGTAAAGGCAGCATCAAGGCCAGAATGCTGGACCTGGGGCAAGTTCAGTTCATTCCATTGGAAAGTATTCTGCCTAGGCTGACGTGAACCAATGATGCTTGTGAAGAATTGTTGCAAAGCTTGAGCTTTTTCTTCCTGTGTCCAGACATAGTGGCCGGATTCACTTTTTAGGCAAGCGATGAATTGCTTTTGTGCACGACCATTTGCTTTGAGATGAAAAAACTTGGTACATGCGTCTCCCTCTCTCAACCATGTAATTCCAGAGGCTTGCCTCCTTCTCGAACGTTCAATTGCTGCCAGCCCTAAAATCCTGGATTTAGGATCTTTCCTCAGTTGCAATTCTTCATCAGAGAGTGGACGTTGCTCTTGAGCTAAGTCCAGCCATTGAATAACCTCGTTTGCAATGTGTAATTGCATTCGAGCATCCTTGAACAGGCTCTTACCCCATCGTTTCAAAGCATGTGCCGTGTTCTGCAATTTATAGTTCAGCATGTTCAACGGGGAGGAACCCGGAACCGGTTGAGCCCAAGCTGCCTGAATGACCTGCAGAAACCCGACACTCGGATCCAGAAATTTCAAACCTGAATTTTGCCTTTAAAAATGCATCTAGGCATCTCTTGTGGGTCTTAGTTGATTCATGACAAACAAATGAGATCCTAACCACACGATTGAGATGAGTGCAGGTTTTAAGGAAAGAATGAAGAAAGCGCAAAAAAAGGAGAATGTGGATAAATTTGAAAAAGAGCTCAAGAGCTGAATAGAATATATCATTGTGTATGGAGTGTGTTGGTGTAACACATCCCAAGAGCTCAAGCACAAGAAATCCTCACACACTTCACATTTCACAGGAAAAACGGACTAGTCTGATATCCTCTCTGTATAGGTACGGACAAGTCCAGCCAGTGCGGACTTATCCGCACTGGACTAGTCCGATAATGTCCGGACTAGTCCAATAATGCCTCTGACTAAAAATGGACTAGTCCTCCCTTGTGCGGACTAATCCTCAATTATTCACATTTGCACGAAAACGGACAAGTCTGATCTCTTCATGTACTAGTCCGAAAAACACTCTGACTAAAATCAGACAAGTCCTCCGAGTGCGGACTTGTCCTATATTCACTAAGGGTATCACCACAACGGACTAGTCCGATATTTCCACGGACAAGTCCGAAAACCTTTCTGACTAAATCGGACAAGTCCGCTCCTAGCCGGACAAGTCCGATATTCCTGGACACTTAGAGTTTCCCACACGCTGCTCATTGGACTAGTCCGGAGTTTACCACGGACTAGTCTGGACCTTGAAAACCCTAACGGTAACTTTTGAAAACCCTAATATAAATAGATGTGCACGTCCCAACTATCAACACTCTCGACCCCCTGCGCCGTCACACCCACCAAGAGCTTAGAAAACACATCTCTCCACGCAATCCAACACAAGAAAGATCAACCCCTTGAGGATTCACTTTGGATCGAAGGAGAGACACGATTCCACACATTTGAGCTCTTGAGTTTGATCTCTAACACACTCCTGTTGTTTCATTGTTGATCTTAAGAGTGTATTCTTGTTGGTGTTTGCTTTGTAATCTTGGGGAGCCCTCAACTTGTGAGAAGGCCCCTTGAACTTGGTGATTTACCATTGTGATAGTGAAAGAGAATTGGCCTTCGTGGCGATTCTACGAGGTTAGAGTCAGTGAAGACCCGGTCCTTTCGTGGGCTCCACAACGTGGACGTAGGTTGCCTTTGTGAGAACCGAACCACGGGATAAAATCGTGTGTCAAACTTGTTCTCTAGTTTTTCATATCATATTCTAGGGTTTACTTGATCTTGTCCACATTAAGTTAAAACATTGAGTATAAGATTAACTTGTTCAACACTTAGTTTCGTAGTAGTATTACCTCTATTTACAAGTATATTTCCGCTGCATAGAGTCTAGGATCGAGATAATCGATCACACTTGATCGATCTAGTCCACACGGGCCGGACTGGTCCACACTCTACCGGACTAGTCTGATATCTCGGGATTTGATCAGTCTGTTAAGTGTTACAGGTTCTGACGAAATTTCAAAAAGGTCTATTCACCCCCCCTCTAGGCCACATTTAATTGGTATCAGAGCAGGACTCTTCGCAAGAGACTAATCGCTCGAAGAGTACATGTCGAACATGAAGGATGTGCACAAGAGTCTCAACCAAGAGAAGGTTGAAGATGACAAAGCTCAAAAACTGGAGAAGCTACTCGACGTCATTTAGGACTTCGAGGATGACGATGAGGAGACGCTTGAACTCAAGGCGCTCCTAAGGAAAAAGGCTCTCTCCAAAGGAAAAGTGAAGATCGAAGACAAGAAGAAGGGGAGTAGTCACACCGACTACTCCCGATATCCTTTCAACTAAGATCGCTTAAACTCTAACAATAACCATTATATGTCTATTCCTTTAGGAAAAGCCCCACACTTTGACAGGAATGATTACTCAATGTGGAGGCAAAACATGAAAATGCACTTAATCTCACTCAATCTCAGTTTATGGCATATTTTGTGTACAGGAATAGATACCCCGGACGACGATGAAGAGTTTACACCAAGTCAAGAGAAAGCAATTCATCGGAATGCTCAAGCTGCAGCAGTCATTACATCCTCTCTAAGCTGGGACGAGTTCACCAAGGTGGATGGGCTCGAGATTGCGAAAGAAATCTGGGATACATTGCAAACTGCGCATGAAGGCAATCGTCATGTGCGAGAGGCGAAGATCGAAATGATCGAAGGTGAATTGGGAAGATTCACCATAGAAGAAGATGAGTCGCCACAAGACATGTACAACCGGTTAAAGATGCTCATCAACAAGGTTCGAGCATACGGAAGCCAGAAGTGGAACGATCACGAGGTGGTGAAGCTCATCCTTAGAGCTTTCATGCCTTGCAACGTCACCTTGTGCTCGATGATTAGAGAAATCCCCGAGTACACGAAAATGACCCCAGATGAGCTGCTTGGGAAAATCATCAATTTCGAGATGATGGAAAAGCAAGCAAAGCATGTAGGAGATTTCCGACCTCACCCCGGTATAGAAGAAGGGGGTCGCCCTAAAATCCACTTGCAAGCCATTGTCTAAAGAAGCTCGAGAAGCTCAACAAGAAGAGTACAGTAATGACGAGAGCAGCGACATTGATGAAGAAGACATGATCCTATTTATGAAGAAGTTCAAGAAAATGATGAAGAAAAGACAAGGGAGAACATCAAGTGAAGGAAAATACAAAGAGAAGTCAAGACCAAAGTTGAGGCGGGCATGCTATAACTGTGGTGAATATGACCACTTTATAGTTGATTGCCCATACGAAGAAAACAAGAAGAAAACAAAGGAAACAAGACCTCAACCCAAGAAATTATTCAAGAAGAAGAAGCAAGCTAGACAAGCGCATCTAGGAAAGGAGTGGGACTCAAATGATGAGTCCTCATACGAAGAGGAAGAGGAGATGGCTAGAATAACCATCGAGAAGACATCCAAGAAGTCCACCCTCTTCCCGACTCTCGGCGCATGGAAGGGCAACGATACTTGCCTCATGGCAAAGGAAGGTAAACAAAAGGTAACAACCAAATCCCCTTCCTTGCATTCCTATTCTAGTGATAGTGAAGTCGCTAGTGATAATGAAGACATGCTCGTTGGCTTAGATAAGAAAACAACTGCGAAAATGAAATTTCTACTTGATCACCTTGTTGCGAAGGAGAAATTGATCAACCGTCAAGAAAATATGATTATCTACCAAAAGGAGGAATATCTTGAACTTGACAAGCTTCTCGAACTTGAAAAGGAGCAAGGCAAGTCACTGGAGATTGAGTTAGCTTCAAGCAAGGAAACTTGCTTGAAGTTAAGCGACTCAAATACTACAATCAAGGATGAACTTGCTAACCTATCCAAGGTTAACAAGATCCTTGAGGTACAAGTTGAGTCACTCAAACAAAGTGACCCCTCATCCTCTTCAAGATCACCTTCTCAACCCCTAAAAACTGAAGCTACTATTACTTGTTCATGTGCTAAAATTGACACGAGCTTGAAAGACAAGTCAACCTCTACTAAGGACAAGAATCCTTCCCAAAGTGGCATATTTGACAAGGAGAAGATCAAATGTGCACGTAGTGCATACTTGGCCACAAGACCTCCTAATGTCAAATATGGCATTGGGTGTTCTTATGGTGAAAAGCAATATGCTAGAAGCCATAAAAATAACAAGGAGAGCATTGCCTTTGTGAAGGGAAACTCCTCTCAAGCTAGAAATCCTAAATTCAACACATATGAGTACCGGACTAGTCCGGTATCCACACGGACAAGTCTAGTCCTCCGGACAAGTCCGATTTCCCGAACTAGTTCTGTTCATAAACAACAACAACTATTATTCAGGACTTTTGATGCATCCTATGTTCTAATGATAAGTAATTCTGGTAAAGTTTATGCTCATTATGTTGGGCCACGCCATGGGAACACCAAGTCTCATGTGTGGGTTCCCAAATCTCTTGTAACTAACCTCAAAGGACCCAAGCTTGCTTGGGTACCTAAAACCAAGGCATGATTTATTTTTGCAGGCCTATTCCTCTGGTGGATCGAAATGAGTGCTAGACAGTGGTTGTACCAACCATATGACTGGAGAAAGAAGGATGTTCATTGAGTACGAAGAAAATGAGGATCCAAGCGAGGGCATCTATTTTGGAGACAATAGTCAATGAAAGGTGCTCGGTACCGGTAAAATTGCTATATCATCTCAACATACTCTTTCTCATGTATTACATGTCGATTCTTTAAATTATAACCTGCTGTCAATATCTCAATTGTGTGATAAAGGTTATAATTGCTTGTTCACTAATGAGGGTGTGACCGTCTCTAGAAGGGGTGATGGTTCCATTGAATTCAAGGGTGTGTTAAAGGGAAAGTTTTACCTTTTTGACTTCAACAAATATAAAGCCGAACTTGACACATGCTTGATTGCAAAGACCAACATGGGTTGGCTGTGGCATAGACGGCTAGCGCATGTTGGTATGAGGAATCTTCAAAAACTCCTCAAGAGCGATCACATCTGAGGTTTGAAGGATGTTGTTTTTGAGAAAGATAGACCTTGTAGCGCGTGCCAAGCCGGGAAGCAAGTTGGAGCACCTCTCCCGCGAAGAACGTGATGACTACAACAAGACCGCTCGAGCTACTCTACATAGACGTTTTTGGTCCAATTGCTTACATAAGCATCAGCGGTAACAAATATGGCTTAGTAATTGTGGATGACTTTTCGCGCTTCACTTGGGTTTTCTTTTGCATGATAAGTCAGAGACTCAAGGAACCCTGAAGAAGTTCTTCAAGCGTGCTCAGAATGAGTTCTCATTGAAGATCAAGAACATTCAAAGCGACAACGGCATGTAGTTCAAGAACACTCAAGTTGAAGAGTACCTAGACGAAGAAGGGATAAAACATGAGTTTTCAACACCTTATTCTCCTCAACAAAATGGAGTTGCCGAAAGGAAGAACCAAACCCTCATAGAGATGGCGAGAACAATGCTCAATGAATACAAGACCTCGGATCGGTTTTGGGCGGAAGCGGTTAACATCGCTTGCCACGCCATAAATCGACTACTCAAGAAGACATCCTATGAGTTACTCATCGGTAACAAGCCAAATGTTTCTTATTTCCGAGTTTTCGGTTCTAAATGCTATATTTTGAACAAGAAGCCGAGGACTTCAAAGTTCGCCTCGAAGTCCAATGAAGGTTTCTTGCTTGGCTATGATATGAACTCCTACGCCTATCGTGTCTTCAACAATACCTCCGCACTTGTTGAAGTAGCACGTGACGTAGTGTTCGATGAAACTAACGGCTCTCAAAAGGAGCAAGTTGATCTGTGTGTGCTAGATAGAGAAGAAGCTCCTTGTCAAGCATTGAGAAGAATGGTGTTGGGCGATGTTCGACCACAAGAGCCACCTCCACATGTGCATGAGGAAGATGAACCACAAGTGGAGGCCAATGATCAAGGGGGAGCTTCCACACAAGATCAACCTCAAGAAGAAGAAGATGATCAACAAGTCAATGAGGGCAACCATCTAGGGGGATAAGAAGCAGACCATGAAGATACAAGACCGCAAGTGCCACACCTGAGAGTACATCAATGCATTCAAAGGGATCTCCCAATCGACAACGTCATCGGTGACATCCAAAAGGGAGTAACAACTAGATAAAGCATAGCTAATTTTTGGGAGCATTACTCTTTTGTGTCCTTTTTGGAACCACGCAAGATTGACGATGCATTGAAAGATCCGGACTGGGTGGTGGCGATGCAAGAAGAACTGAACAACTTCAAACGGAACAAGGTGTGGGAACTCGTCGAAAGACCCAACGCAACGTCGTCGGCACCAAATGAGTCTTCCGCAAAAAACAAGACCAACACGGGATGGTGACAAGGAACAAGGCACGATTTGTGGCCAAAGGGTATTCACAAGTCGAAGGTTTGGATTTCGATGAAACCTTTGCTCCCATAGCTAGGCTTGAATCTATTAGAATATTAATTGCATATGCTACTCACCATGATTTGAAGCTCTATCAAATGGATGTGAAAAGCGTCTTCCTCAACGGACCGATGAAGGAGGAGGTGTATGTGGAACAACCCCCCGAATTTGAAGATGAAGAGTTCCCCGGCCACGTTTTTAAACTGCATAAGGCTCTCTACGGCCTCAAACAAGATCCTAGAGCTTGGTATGAGTGTCTTAGATATTTTTTAATTGAAAATGGTTTTAAGATTGGTAAAGCAGATTATACGTTATTCATAAAGCACTTTGACAATGATCTTTTCATTTGTCAAATTTATGTTGATGACATTATCTTTGGTTCAACTAACAAATCATTTTGTTAAGAATTTAGTAAGATTATGACAGATAGGTTTGAGATGTCTATGATGGGAGAGCTAAAGTACTTCTTAGGATACCAAGTGAGATAACAAAAAGAAGGGACATTCATAAGCCAAACCAAGTACACTCAAGACATACTCAAGAAGTTTGGGATGGACAAGGCAAAGCCTATCAAGACTCCCATGGCAACTAATGTACACTTGGATCTCAATGAAGATGGACCAAGTGTGGATCAAAAGGTATATCGTTCCATGATTGGATCCTTACTTTACTTATGTGCATCTAGGACTGATATTATGTTGAGTGTATGCCCGTGTGCGAGATTTCAAGCCAATCCTAAGGAGTGTCACTTGACAACCGTTAAGAGGATCTTGAGATATTTGGTTCAGACACCCAACCTAGGCCCTTGGTATGCTAAAGGTTCCAAGTTCAATCTCATTGGATACTCCGATGCAGATTATGCCAGATGCAAAGTAGATAGAAAAAGTACCCTCGGGACCTGCCAATTACTAGGTAGATCCCTAGTCTCTTGGTCCTCCAAGAAACAAAATTCCATTGCCTTATCCACGGCCGAAGCAGAGTATGTTGCAGCCGGGAGTTGTTGTGCACAACTCCTTTGGATGCGACAAACTCTAAGGGATTACAGTTACAATATGAGCCGTATTCCACTCCTTTGTGATAACGAGAGTGCCATTAAAATTGCTCATAATCCAGTGGAACACTCTAGAACCAAACACATAGACATCCGTAATCACTTTTTGAGAGACCACTCAATGAAAGGAGACATAGCAATTTCCCATGTCAATACCGAAAAACAACTAGCCGATATATTTACCAAGCCACTTGATGAAATACGTTTTTGCGAGCTCCAAAATGAACTCAATATCCTTGATGCTCGGAATGTGGCTTGAAAACTTGCATACCTGTATGGACTATTCAAAATATATTGTTTGAGTTGCAAAAATCATCTTTCTCAATTTTCTCCAAAAACTATTTCAACTACTTGATCTTGATGAATTATGGTCATTGCTTGATTGTTGTATGCTTACTGATCATATTCATCAAGATTATTTGATTTGTTTTGCCCCCCCTATTTTTTTAATAAGTACCTTCGAATATATACAAATGGGGTAAGCATTTCTGTTCTGGTGACCACAGACTAGTCCGTGGTTACCCGGGCTAGTCCGCCCTTGCAGACTAGTCTGCGGAGTGTTCGGTAGTCCGAACTAGTCCAGTTTTTCGACTCCATAACCCTAGCCGCTGCCAAGACCTAATCTTCTTCATCCTCACAACTTGCCCCACACTCTCTCTCCTCGCTTGAGTGCTCCCAAGGCGATTTCCTTCATTCTCCATCGAATCCCTCCAAGTTTGGGTGGAAAACGACATCCATTGCATAGGGATTGAATACCACAGACTTGTCCGCTCCTTCAACCCCCCCATCTCCAATAATCGAGGACTTTCGGAAGTTTCCTCCCAAACCCTAGAAATCTTGATTTCCTTCGTTGTTGATCAAATCGCTTAGTTCCTTTCACCTAATACATGCTTTCTTGATGTACTACACTGATGTTAAGCTATTTTTGCATTGAGCAACACCATTGATCGTCTAGTTAGGGTTTGAAGTGATGAACACCGGACTAGTCCGGTCCATGTACGGACAAGTCCGGTCACCCGGACTAGTCCGTACTTGTACACTGGACAAGTCCGATTTTTGTCTGAACTCAACCCTAGTTTTCCATTCCTCAATGCAATTCCTTGCCATCAATTCTCATCCATACCTTGTGTAATCCATTCTCAAGACAATGTCGAGCTCTAACGACGAGATCTTTGATTTCGAGGCCGAGATGGACCAAGGAGCCTTTCTTCGGCCCTCGACGGGCCAAGGCAAGAAGCGTCAAGAGCGCCCATCCGAGCCAGCACCTTCTCCACCTCAAGCTCGGTGCAAGGTTTTTGCCAAGAAGCCTGTCTCCAAGGCTTCAGCAGGTGTTGGCCTTAGCTCAGCAGCTGTTCGCCAAGATAAGGGCAAGGGCAAAGGGATTGCCACAGGCCCAATCGGCCCTCTCAAGATGACAACTCCAAAGCAAGGGGCCCGGGATCCCTCCGAGGAGAGGTTCAATGGCAGGAGAAGCGACACGGCTTCCAAATTCAGAAATGTGGACTGCTGCAGCCGGCCCAAGAAGGTAGCCAATGGAAGGTTCTGGAGCAACTTTCATGCAGACTTCTATAAGTCCGTGTACCTCACAATGAAGATTCCAGTGGTGCACAACAAATTGATTGATTGGGTGCACTTTGAAAGGAAGAGCTACTCAACCTTTGATGAGGTAGTTCAGGCAGTGGAGAAGCATGGATTGAAGGATCTATTTGCCTTCAGGAACAATTGGAATGACAAAGTCATTGCTCAGTTATATGCTACATGCTACTTTGCAAGTGATGAGGAAGAGTGGGTGACTTGGATGACTCATGGATCCAAGTACACCATTACCTATGATGAGTTTGCAAGGCTGCTACATCTTGAGAACTCCAGCAGCGACAACTTGATCATTCACAACATAGGTGTCCTTGAGGACAAAATGAAGTTCCTTTATGACACCCGCTCGACTTTCAACCCTCCTTTAACCAAGAATATGAAGCCATTCTTTGTGGTCCTCAATAGGGTCCTGAGGAAGACTATTGCCCCGAAGGATGGGGATACAGGGAGTGTCCAAGGCTATCTCAGGACACTGATGAAGGTGATAAGCAAAGACAGAAAGTTTGATGTCTTTGACTACATATGGAATGACATGGTGAACATCTCTCGTACTCCGAACAGATCCTGTGGCTATGCACCTTACTTGATGTTCATGATTGAGAAGGTCACAGGGATCGAGTTTGTGAAGGATGTGGAGCACACTCCATTGTGGCCCCAGAAGCCTCCCCAAGTCTCTATCCAAGCTGCCCCATCTCCAGTGTCGAGTGAAGAGGCTCCGAGGAGAGCTAGAGGAGATGAGGAGACTGCTCCCACCACTAGGGCCCCTCTCCAAAAATGGTCTCCTAGTGGAATCCTGAAGTACTTGGCAGTAATCTTTGCCTCCTGCAAGAAGGCCGAAGTGAACACTCACAAGTTGAACAAGGCGAGGAAGGATGATATGCGGTATGTCAAAGAAAATGTCAAACACATTTGCCAGAAGCTGGAGATTGAGTCTATTGGATCCCCAGTCATCTCTGACGATTCAACCTCGGATTTCACCGAGCTCGGGCCTTTGACTCCCTCCAAGCTTGCCTACTTTGGCATTGGGGGTACCTCGAGTGGATTCGTTCCTCCTCCTCCTGCTCAGCCCGAGAATGAAGATGAAGATGATGAGAGGACCAACAACGAGGATTGAAGATCTTAGATCCCTCCTCTCCTTCTTTTTGGTGTCTTGATGCCAAAGAGGGAGAGATTGAGGGGAGTCACTAGGTCTTAGCTGTAGGTTGAGAGACAAGAGCTTCATTTATGCATCTTTTTGTCTCTTTTGGGTTGTAAGACTTCATATTATGCTCTTTTGATACTTTTGGTCTTGTGATGCAATGCTATGAACTATTTATGCTCGTATTTACGGAATATGTGATTTTGCTCTGAAATTGACATATATGCTTGTCGTTGATACGTTGATGTCAATTATTTCACTGTCATCATGATTATTGCTCACACTCACGTAGTTTTACACCCCACCATAAAGAGTGCACATATGACCTATGTTTTCATTGCATAACTTATACCTAACTCATATTGCACACTTTTTATGAAAATTCTGCATTTTTATCATATTTTTGTGAAATCTCAATTGGTTGTCATCAATCACCAAAAAGGGGGAGATTGAAAGTGCATCTAGGCATCCCTTGTGGGTTTTGGTTGATTCATGACAAACAAATGAGATCCTAACCACATGATTGATATGAGCGCAGGTTTTAAGGAAAGAATGAAGAAAGCGTCAAAAAGAAAGGAGAATGAGGATCAATTCGGAAAAGAGCTCAAGAGCTGAATAGAATATATCATTGTGTATGGAGTGTGTTGGTGTAACACATCCCAAGAGCTCAAGCACAAGAAATCCTCACACACTTCACATTTCACAGGAAAAACGGACTAGTACGATGTAGACCGGACTAGTCCGATATCCTCTCTATATAGGTTCGGGCAAGTCCAGCCAGTGCGGACTTGTCCGCATCGGACTAGTCCGATAATGTACGGACTAGTCCGATAATGCCTCTGACTAAAAACGGACTAGTCCTCCCTTGTGCAGACTAATCCTTAATTATTCACATTTGCACGAAAACGGACAAGTCCGATCTCTTCACGGACTAGTCCGAGAAACCCTCTGACAAAAAACGGACAAGTCCTCCAAGTGCGGACTTGTCCTCTATTCACTAAGGGTATCACCACACCGGACAAGTCCGATATTTCCACGGACAAGTACGAAAACTTTCTGATTAAAATCAGATAAGTCCGCTCCTAGCCGGACAAGTCCGATATTCCTGGACACTTAGGGTTTCCCACACGCCGCTCACCGGACTAGTCTGGAGTCCACCACAGACTAGTCTGGACCTTGAAAACCCTAACGGTAACTTTTGAAAACCCTAATATAAATAGATGTGCACGGCCCAACTATCAACACTCTTGACCCCCTACGCCGTCACACCCACCAAGAGCTTAGAAAACACATCTCTCCACACAATCCAATGCAAGAAAGATCAATCCCTTGAGGATTCACTTTGGATCGAAGGAGAGACACGATTCCCCACGTTTGAGCTCTTGGGTTTGATCTCTAACACACTCCTTTTGTTTCATTGTTGATCTTAAGAGTGTGTTCTTGGTGGTGTTTGCTTTGTAATCTTGGGGAGCCCTCAACTTGTGAGAAGACCCCTTGAACTTGGTGATTTACCCTTGTGATAGTGAAAGAGAATTGGCCTTCGTGGCGATTCGACGAGGTTAGGGTCAGTGAAGACCCGATCCTTTTGTGGGCTCCTCAACGTGGACGTAGGTTACCTTTGTGGGAACCGAACCACAGGATAAAATCTTGTGTTAAACTTGTTCTCTAGTTTTTCATATCATATTCTAGGGTTTACATGATCTTGTCCACATTACGTTAAAGCATTGAGTACAAGATTAACTTGTTCAACACTCAGTTTTATAGTAGTATTACCTCTATTTACAAGTATATTTCCGCTGCATAGAGTCTAGGATCGAGATAATTGATCACACTTGATCGATCTAGTTCACACGGACCGGACTAGTCCGTACTCTACCGGACTAGTCCAATATCTCGGGATTTGATCAGTCTGTTAAGTGTTGCAGGTTCCAATGAAATTTCAAAAAGGCCTATTCACCCCGCCTCTAGGCCACATTCAACCTTCTTTTTCGGCTTGCACTGAGGAGCAAGAATAATAGGGCAGTGGTCTGATATGGAAGTGGAGAGGGCTTGCAAGCATAGGCCTCGGTGGTTCAGAGCCCATTCATCAGTACAAATTGCACGATCAAGACGTACTAGTGTCGGATCTGCTCTTTCGTTGCTCCATGTGAATTTTCTGTTTTGCAGAGGTAGCTCCATTAGCTCAGCTGAGTCTATTGCCTTCTGGAAGGAGCCCATTAGCCGCCTGTTTATATTGAGGTTGCTTTTGTCCTTTGACTCATAAATCATGTTGAAATCACCGATACACACCCAAGGGATATTATTAGGCGACCTAATGGATAATAACTCCTTAGGAAAATTCGGCTTGTCTGCATCTGTTGAAGGCCCATATACTGTGGTAAGAACAGATGTTGTGTTTGTTGGCAAATAATTGATTGACACACAGAGAGAGTAGTCATGCAGAACCGGAGCAGAAGGGTCCACAAAATCTGCCTTCCAAGCCAAAACAATGCCACCTTTGGTGCCTGCTGCCGGCAGATGGACGAAATTGGAGAGGTTAGGTCCTAAAAAATCACCTGCCAGCTGAGCATCGACATTCTGAAGTTTGGTTTCCTGAAAGCAAGCAATGTGAGTCTTATAGCCAAGAGTAGTTCACGAACAGCTTCTCTCCGCGCAGGCGAATTCAAGCCTGGTACATTCCAACTGAGGATAATCGGGTTGTTACTCATTTTTAATTCTGAAGATACAACATGCAGCAGAATATAGGACAAGGTTAAAGAGGGTGGGAACATTAAGCAGAGGCCACCTGCGCTGCAACCTCGCCGGACGCCATGGATGCTGCTGCAGCGGTGATCTGACTGTTGCCCAGACAGGTGAGCTCGCGGATGGTCGCCACCGCCTTGGGCTGGAGAGGCTGCCGATACATCTTTGTGTACCGAAGCAGAGCTTGCTCACCAATGGGTTCGTCTGCCCCGGCTAAGTCCAGCTGCAGTATCAGTTGAAACGTAGCGCGGTGGGCGACAGGAATGGGTGTCTGGTGTTTGGCCTGCCTTGCACTCTTTCTTGAGGTCTCTGCCGATGTCGATCTGGCGGGCGAAGGCGCACGCCGAGGTGCTGGCACCAGAGACGGAAGGATGGCGGTAGTACAAGGATTAAAGACCTGGTTGCAGAAGAGGCCCAGGGTAGGCGGGTTGGTGTCCGTGACATGCATGGTCGGGAGCCCAGCCTGCTTGGTACTTTCGTCCTCGCGACAGGCCGACCTGTTCGTTGTTGTCACAGCCCACTAAAGGGCCTTGTTGGCGAGTTCAATCTCAGACACAACCGCTGCAGCTGACGATGTTAGCACCAGACATTGCTGCTGGATCGACCGTCGCGATATGGATAGAGCTGTCAATGGCCCTATCGAGGTTGCAGGCGTCGGGGATACAGCGCCTGTGATGTTGCAGGGAGGAGGAGACCCAACCGAAGTTTGACCTGGCGGTGGGACGCGCTTGCTGCAGGAGTAGCTCCCGAGCTCGAACAACATGGTGTCTTTGGCGTACCCCAAGAAGGTACTGATGCAGAACCCAGTTTGCTCACTTGGGTCGGCCAGGCATGCCGCAATGGGGTCGTCCTGGGTACGCACAAGCACGGTATGGGCTTGGACAGCTTGGCCTGCTGCTTTTTCAGTTGGTCTGGAGACCGTGCCAATAGATGTAGCCACGTCCTTGGCTGCCATAGGATCTGGAACATGCAGCTTTGGGTGCCTGCATTGACGAGGAGATGGAGAATATGAACGTCGCCTTACCCAGTCATCATGCTGACACCTTGGTGGATCCCTTGCGCGACGTAGCAATGACAAGGTTTGGGTGCTACGACCCCGTAGCTGCTCCTCGCCGACGCTTGAGGAACCGTGGCGCTACCGGACGTCGGCGTGCCGAGGTTGGTCACTAGCTGTCGCACGGAATGGCGCAACGCTGGACCTAGGCAGGTTCACTGTCGGTCGCCCACGTGCATGGATACTCCGCCGCCAGTCACCGCATGACGGGTTGTCTCTGTCGTCGTTGTCCCGGTCATCTTGGTGGCCCCAATCTTGATGGCGGCACGGGTCTTGGTCGTGGCCTCGAGCAAGGGGAGCCCTGTCATCCAGGACACAACAAATCTAGTTGCATCGGTGGAGGGATGGAATATCTGCTGACTTTGAGGAAGAAGAAGATAACTCACTCGCTCCAGAGTTAGGCGAGCCAACCGGTGATGGTGACCAATCATAGAATTGCACCAGGTGTATTAGCAACTCCACACGGTTACCCTCTGGAGGTGCCGTGACCACCTCTTCCCTTTGATTGTATCCGAGGAGTTCTGGGAAGAAGGTGACCATCTTGGTGCAAGGCAGCTGGTTTGGATTATCCGTCCAAACCCACACCCAGCACGTGTCTGTGTTTTCCTGAGATAAGCAGTTGTCCTCTAAACGATCGAAAGCACAATGATCCCCCAAAACCTGCCTGATTACATCAGTGGACCAAGCATGCAAGGGCAAGTTTTCGATGTAGATATTGACATGGTAGAGCCAGCGGTAAGGGGAGGAGGGGAACTGGCATGGCCTGATCGTGAAGACAGTGGAAGCTGCATGAAGGCACCCAGTGCGTGCGACCACCTCCTGCTGCTCGGCGAACTCAAATCGGGCGCAAAAATCCTCAGCGTGGTAGCGTGAAACCGAGATGTTGCATCGAGGGATGCGGTACTGCTAACACAAGGCGCGGGTAATCTCCTACGCTCCGGCCTGGTAGCCGGTGCGTGGCGCACAAAGGATCACGTCCTTGGCCCGTAGCTGGCTGGACTCGGCAGCCATGGCACCTCCAATGCGAACCGCCGCCTGACCATGGGATGGTCGTTCCCGGGCGAAGTCGGGGATATAGTCTCTTGGGCACGCCGTCTTCGTCGGGAGGGTACCTACCACTTTTGCCCACTACTACAAAATGTATTTTCACAGGCGTCTGCTTTTTTTTTACAGGCGGTTTGTTAAAAGTTACGACTGTGATGTCAGATAAGTTAATAACCGTATGTAATAATAGAATATCACAGGTGGTCCGTAGCAAACAACCGCTTGTGAAAATGTATTGATTTTCATAGGCGGTCCGTAACAAAAATCGTCTGTGATAATAGTCATTATCACAGGCGGTCCGTAACAAACAAACGCCTGTGAAAATATAATGATTTTCACAGGTGGCCTGTAAAAAAAACCGCCTGTGATAGTGATGGCTTCTGATTGGTCCGCTGCTTCATCCCACGGATCGCTCTTGGACTTCATATCTCCGCCTTCCGCTACTTATCAATCCAACGACACACAGAAAGTCATCTCTAATCTATGTGTCTATAATAGCAGCAGCATCGACACCTCACATCCTTGTCCCCCATCTCTCCCTCTCACCATCCATCTTCCCAATCTCACCTCTCTTTCCTTCCTCCCCAATCTCGCTCTACCGCAGCTCCGCCTCATCACCGAAGCGTCGGCAGCCCGCTTCTGCCTCCTCGCCGTCGCGGAGGTCGCGCTGCTCGCGCTTCTCGCTGTCACGGCAGCCGTGCTCCTCGACTGTTGTGCCAGCCATGCTACTCATGCTCATCGCTGTCGTGGCAACTACGCTCCTGGCCTGCCGCGGGTGTCTTGCTCGATGCCGAGGGTTGCAGATCCAACCTTTAGTCACGGATCCAGCTGCAATCGTTATTTTTGTTGTAGCATGGAAGTTGAACTAGCACGAAGGTGGTGCTACCGGGCGCTGCGAGGAGGCGTTGAAGAGCGGCTGCAACGGCAACATCTCTGTCTTCATGGCGTTGAGCTGCTGCACGTGATGGTTGTGATGGATTGTAATTTTTGCGATGTGTTGCGTTGTAATTTCTATTATATTTTTTATTGCATCTCTGCAATGTAATTTTGTCTAAATCTTCTAGTCTTCTGTAGGTCGAACTGTGTTAGCGTAAAATTTGTCTAAACGTTATCATTTCTTGCCTTCTGATTACGCCTAGTCACGAACACAATGCACACGGAACATTCTAAAAATTGTCTATGATAATGTATTATCAAAAGTGGTTGGGAGTAAAAAACAGTATGTGATAACACATTTTCACAGGCGGTCCGCAATAAAAAACCGCCTGTGAAAATGCATTTTCACAGACGGTTCGCAATAAAAAACCGCCTGTGAAAATGCATTTTCACAGGCGGTCCGCAATAAAAAACCGCCTGTGAAAATGCATTTTTACAGGCGGATTTCGCCTCCGCCTGTGCTAATCGATCATTTTCACAGGGTCTTCGTTACAAGCGGTTTTTAAAACCGTATGTGATAATATGTTTAGAGCCGTCTGACTTTTGTAGTAGTGGCCTAAGAAGGCAGGGCGAGAGGCGGATTCTGGGTCGCGAGCGCAGAAAAGCTGAGGCGCGAGTGGATGTTGGGATGCTGCTGTGACTTCTCAATCAGGAAGGTGAGGCGAGAGTGGATGTTGGGGCGCTGTGATGGCTTCTTAGTTGGGGTAGACGAAGGGCACGAGCGAGCAAAGTGGCCACACCCCCAACACCTAGCACACTGCCGAGGCCCTCGACATTGGAAGAGGCGATGGTCTGTGGAGAGATAGCGAAAGCATCGACCCCTGAAGAGGTCTTTAAGGACCAGAGAAGAGATCCCACGCCGGTGGTTGAAACGCTGGCCCGGCGGGAGGCTCGCTTGGGAGGGCAAGACAGCTTGCTGCTCTACTTTGGCTGACTTGAAATGTTGCACCTTCCATGGAAGACCAGTCATTGAGGACACGCTGGGGTTGACAGAGCAACGAACCTTGGCCGGAGTAGCACGCTTCCCTTTCTTGGATATAACAAGGTTCCATTCTTGTGTGACATTCGTAGTCGGTGGAGCGCCTAGGATGCCTTTGCCATCAATGCCTGCGGCCGAGTTGAGAAGCTCCGGGCCCCGACTCATGGGATCTAGAATGGGTAGCCGCGTTGGTGATCTGCTAGGGCCGTACCAGGTCTTTGAACTGGGAGACTTGCCACCACTCATGGGACACTTTCGAGACGGGTAGAGCTGCGAGAGGTCACGCAACCCGAAATAGTGGCGTCGATGGCAAGAGGTGTGGCCTCGCCGTCCACCAGTGGGGTGACATCCTTCAATGCAGTAGCAGCGCGGGGGCCGACGGCTACCGACCCGAAGCTCAGATCAGCAACCATTAGCGCCCCCTCCTCCTGGTCGCCGGAGTTAAGGAGCATCGCCATCACCACCGGGTTGAGAAGGGATGGTGACTTCCTAAAGCCATCCCGCACAGAGAAAGAGCATGACCAGACAAGATCTGCATCTGCAGGATGCTGGAGTGCGCCTTCGTTAGCTTTCCAACCCGTCCATACGAGTTCGTTCTCGGACTAGCAGCTGACGAGTGATAGTCGTCGTCTTCCGATTCAGAGATCTCAGCCCGCAAAACAGGTAGAAGTGAGAAGACGCCGTCCTCATCTGTGACAGACCCCCACTCGACCGGAGCAGGACTTCGGAGGGAGGAGAAGGGTGTGCAAGGTAGGGTAGGGGACTGAGAGAGAGGGGCTGGATGTGGGGGGCAGGATTGCTGGATAGGGCATGACGGCATAGGATTGCTGGAGAGAGACTTGGCCATTGGAAGTGGCTTCGAGTGCCTGTGTGACCTCCGGCGAGAATGATGGCGAAGGGCACGGGGTGGACGCCGTGGCCGGAGCAGCCTGCAGCGGAGAGGGCGGAGGGGGCAGTGGTGGCTCTCTCTCACTCATTCGGTCACTCTCCCGTAAAGAATCTCATCTTGGTTTTGGTAGTCTTTCTTACTCTTTACTCTTTGAAATGTAATAAAAGGAATCAAATTACCAACATTTACGTTTTGTGCACATGGGTGCTGATGGTGCCATATATGGGCGTGATATTTTCTTAGACAAAATACACCTTTCATTTTTTAAATTTATATCATTAGGATAATAAATTTAATTTAAAGTCTATAGTTGAATATTTAATTTATAATTTAGTCGATCATCAATAGATGGACTGAATATTTTATAGCTCAGTTTTTAATTAAATTTATTATCCTAACAATTGACTGCATCTTCTGTCTCACCGATCCGTATACGTTCACCAAATCAAACAGCTCTAAACTATTCATAACGTATGCGATGCACCCAATAAAGAAGAAGCTGAAGAAAAGAAAACAAGACCGGCCGGATCCACGCATGCGCGCTTCCGGATAACCCATATCTGCTGCATGATCATAGCAGCCATGTAACTAATTGTGGTTCTGTGGAATTATTGTTTGAGCCAGAACAGACGATGATTTATCGTACTCACTATATTGTCTGGTAGTTCATATACAGTATTAGGTAGTACGAGAAGTTGCTTCCCATGATTACGACACACACATTATTTGTTGACCGATAGAGCGAGGCTGTCTCTGCTAGCTTGCACCAGCTCATCGAAGCGTTCAAGACTTCAAGCGTAGTGCTGGGAATTGAGACGAGCCAAATTCGGACGACGAGGGGGCTCGATATCTGGCCCGGCACGAAAGCTTGTCGGACCATGTCGACCCAAAACGATACTCCAGATCGTGCCGACCCGACACGATACTCCGGTCCATGCTGTGCCTGACTTTTAGGCCCGTCATGCGGCACGGCACAACACGCGATTTTGAGCCCTGCTCGGGTCTGCACGGCTGACGGCACCAAAAAATTGGGCCCTATTCGACAGGGAAGATCGACAGACATCCAACGCGTGAAAGCAATTAAATCGGCCCACTATGCCTATGACGGAGAGACCGAAAAGCAAGCAAGCGGGAAGCCGAGTCACGAAATTTCGAAACCAAATGAGTGCCTGAGTTTATAAGTCAGGTGTTGCTCCCTCAAATTCCCGATGTGGGACAAAAGACTCCAACCTGCACCAGGTGCATGCGTGGCGCGTGTGTGGTCGTTCGTGGGCCGAATTCACGCTCGGCCCATCCAACTGCTGGGGGCAGGTTGTAGTGCAACATTGCTAGGCCGCTGTGCAATGAGCAGTCAACTCATTTTTTGATTTATATTCAAAATTGAAACTTCAAACTTGTACAACTTCCACAAATTTTGTCCAAATTTGATGATTTTTTTTCTAAATTCTTCAAAAAGTATGATCTACCACTTGGAACTATTATTATCAAAATTATATTGCTCAATTTGGTATATTTATGCAAATCTTCAAATCATCCATATGAAATGTATTATTCATTTTTTGTAACTCTCCAAAAAAATATAAATCTTCAGTCCAATTTTGATTTATATGTACATATTATATATATATATATATTATATCTACACATACTATTCTTTTATAATTTACTTTGAAACACTCATGCTTGTATATTTACGCAAATCACCAAATATGGTGTGTATGTACATATTCACTTTTTCATTCACTCTTTTTTGTATCTCTTAAAAAATCTTCAGATAAAATTTTGTGTGTATAAACATATTTTATATGTCAACACAATTGAATTTTGTATAATTTATTTTGAAGCACTCACACATGTGCAACTTCTAATTGCTCTCGATTTAACTCAAATGCTCATATAAAAAATGGCATGCACTAAAAATCAAACACACATTCATTCAAATAAAATTTAAAAAATCTTCAAAACATCATGGAGGTTGGCATTATCATTCATAAGTCCCATAGAAAATTCACCCACAAATAATTATATTTTTTAAGATACAAAAATGACAAAAAACCTATTTATTTGTTTTTTCCTATCAATTTATAGGGTTGTTCCTAGTGAAATTTAACGGGCACATGTAAAACAATCCCCTTACATTTCAGTATATTTTCATATTTTTTTAATTTTTTTATCCACGTATCACTATAAAATTTGCTTAAACACATTAAATAGATCATTGACATGTGGGGTCAAACCAATCTAGTGGTGGACGAATTTTGCACTACTGGGCCGTGCTGTGTGGCTGCTGGGTGTTGTGCCTGCTGTGTGACTGAATTTTTTGTATTTATATTCTAAATTGAAATTTCTAACTTGTATAATTTCCGCAAATTTAGTTTAAATTTGATGTTTTTTCTAAATTCTTAAAAAATATGCTCCACCACTTAAGTATTTTTTTCATATTTTTTGGAATTCTTTTATCTGTGAATTCCATAAAAAACTTGTTCTTTGTTCAAATTTTAATATTCTGTGTCAAAATCAGCAGTACTGAGCCGTGCTCGGGCCAGAGACGATCCGAAAGTGGCCTGTTGTGCCCTCAGACCGTGCTTGGACCGTGTTTTCCCAACTCAGCACGAGACAGTCTGTCATGCTTTCGGACCATGAGTTGTTTCGGCCTGAAGTACAGCTGGGCTGTGCCGACCCGGCACGGTGCAGTTCCCAGGACTATTCAAGCAAGCAAGCAGCTACACCACCATGTGCTACTACGGAGCCGGCGGTGCATGATTGAGGATTGAGCTATAGCTTGCTCGTGCACCAACTAGATATATAGTTGATTGGAATTCCTAGTTGATTAATAACTAGTCCTTGCATCAAAGTTTCTAAAAAAACTAGTCCTTGCATAGAGCCCTGAAGTGCGCAGAACAACAACTGCTCCTTGCATGCATCGCACGGCCACCCGGCATTTGGTTCTGATTCTGATAGCGTGTTGTTGCCGGAGGGGGACGCCTGATGAGGAGGGGCTGGCACAGGGGGTCGCGGTGTGGAGGCGACGAAAGCCTGTGAGGGAGCCGCCTGCCCTGCTTGGCCTTCATCGGGAGTTCTTCGACGAGCAAGGGAGCATGCGTCTCAACGTGGCTCTTCGACGCCGCGGTCACGCCCATGCATGTAGGCCATGGCCTTGTGATCTGTCCCGGAGAGAAACGGATGATACGCCGTGGCTCCTAGTCAAGTGATGGGCCGCATGTCTTACATGCTTGGCTAAACACTGTCCTCTCACCCTCTCAGAATTAAAATAGAAAAGTTGTACTAATAAGGTACCATTGCCACGCATTGGAAGGGGACGCTTTGACCAACAACAGGATTCAACAACTGGTACAGTAACAGCGGTATACCGTAAAGGCGCATGCCTTGATGTAGCGTGTCACACGGAGACCTAGCTCTGTTTTCACATCGAGCGATGTAGGATGCACATGCACATTGCAGTCTAGCTAGCGACGGCCATGTGCCCCACGCGCTCTCATGCGTAGGCATTTCCGCACCGGCCCTGCTACCTGCTGCAAAATGAGATGCTTCCATAGTTCCATGCGTGTCGGCGTTTCATTTGAAGCCTGACAATGAGCAACGACGTGTCTTGACTTTCCGTGACACGTTGAATTTGTTGAAATACGTGCTACGGTCCATATAATAGTTGCATAAGTAATAATTATCTAGAAAAAGCGTGAAAAACAAATAATCTCCAGAAACAAACCGTAGCTCGGTAAGTTCAAAAAAAAAACAGACCGTAGCTCGGCTGATCTGAAACTAAACAGTGTGAAGTTATTCATTTAAGTTGTGTATGTCGTAGTACACACAAAATAAGTAGGCTAGGCCGGCCGATAGAATTATTCCAGGGCAAAAGACAACGATACATGGCTGATGGTGGGTTAACGATAAGAAGTATAGTGTTTTTTTATGAGAAAGTAACGTTATTTACCCACTCTGCTTGCAGGAAACTGAGACTGTACTCCATCTGCTCACAGAGTGTACCTTAGCGAAGGAAACAATGAACACCATTGACGCTTGGCTGAGCACGCAAGTAGACCGAAGTGAATTTGCGAGAGACCAACCAAGGGTGCATGAATGGGTGAGTAGAACCATGTGAGGAACAAAGAAAGGACAAAGAACATGGGTATTCTGTTATACACATCCGGTATAACTTTTTTTTTAAACAAAGGCAGGAACGCTGCCCATTTCATTAAGTGGAGAGGGAAAAGGTACATCATAATTTAGAGAATACTAATCCGGAGCTCAAGGGGCCCCTGGGTCTGCATGAGGCATTCCTCGCCACAGTAAACAAACTTGGAACTAGGAAACAAAACACTCTACTCGATGGAGAAGAACAAATTGATACACTCTGCTGCTACCCGAGCCACACTCTCAGGATTATCCTGGATTTGTTGGAAAATTCTTTTGTTCTTTTCTTTCCAAATGAACCACCAAAAGAAGAATAGAATACCTGCCTTCTGTTTCTTGTGCTTCTTGGTCCCTGCAGCCACTGTTTCTGTGAGTGAATGTTCCACATCCTCCTGAAGTGTCACTGGCAATGTAGGCTGCCAATTTATTATGTTGAGAAGCGAGTTCCAGCTAGTCTTGGTGAATGGACAGTCTATGAGCAAATGAGTTATGTCCTCCTGATACTATTGGCAAAGCGAGCAAATAGGATCCGCAGTCCAGTTCTTCTTGAGCAAGTTGTCAGCCACAGGTGCTCTATTATGTAGTGCGAGCCAGACAAAAAACCGGCATTTTGGCTCCGTCTGTGCTTGCCAGAGAAAACAAGTGCTGAACTGCGAGGATGCCCCGGACGAATTGGGCTTCATATGCCGAACGAGCAGTGCATTGTCTTGAGCTCGTCCATCTCCACGAAATTGAGTCCGGTTCTGTTCCGAGCTGAATCTCTGACAGTGCCGCATGAAGCAACACAAACTCATTAGCTCTGTGTCACATCTCTTATTGTTTCTAATTCAGTTCAGGTTTGTTAGTTCCTTGTGGACCGTTCTGTATTTTGCTCTTGCTTGTTCATACAGGTTAGGAGCTATCAATCTTGGTGAAACACCATGCAACCATCTTGCCTCCCGGAACGGGGTACTTTTGCCGTCGCCAAACTGTATATAGGTAGAGTTAAAGAATATATCCCTGTCCTTCTTGTTTTGGTTCTTAAAAAAACGGTTTCCAAGGTCTGTCTGGGAAACTCCAAGTGAACAAAAAACCACCTTAATCTGAGAGCTCTCCCGAATCGCTCCAGAGCTTTGATCCCCAATCGACCCACCTTCTAGGTCTGGTGCACTTCTCCCACTTCACTTGGCATCGTTCGTTGGAAGCTCTGTTTTGAGTTTGGCCCCTCCACAAAAAATTCCTTCTATATCTGTCAATTTGTCGTATTGCCCACTTTGGAAGCTCAAACACCGTGAGGAAGTACGCCGGAATAGCTGATAAAACCGACTTGATCAGAACTATCGAAGTGTACGATCGACACTCCCCCCCGGTACTACTAGATCGTAGCCCGCGGAGGTTCTTGATTGGTTGGGGGACGCGTGAGATTAAGAGCAAGACAGTGACACGATGATTTTACGTGGTTCGGGCCGTCTGAGCGTAACACACTACTCCACGGGATGTATGTTGTATGTATGAATGTACAGCGCTTGTGAGCGTGTGAGCTTAGTTGTCTCTGTACTGTGCAGCGCAACCCATTTATAGTCCAAGGACTGTCCGTTACTGTGAGACCTATGTGTGCTGAATACATTGGCTTGTAGTGAATACATCAGCTTTGATGATAAAAGTTCTGAAATTCTGCTAAAACATCTTTTTTAGCAAGGTACGACTCTAGCTCCGAGCTTTTGCAAGGTCCAACGTAAGGTCCGATATGTTTTGCTAGGTCCGACTTATGTTGGTTAGCTCCGGCATGTCTTTGATAGCTCCGACATGTCTTTGTTAAGCTCCGACATGTTTCTCTAGCTCCGGCTTTTGGGTTAACTAGTTCCGACTAGTTTTGGTCAGCTCCGACGCTAGGTCTGACTAGCTTTGGTTAGCTCCAGTGCTAGGTCCTGCTAGTTTTGATAAGCTCCGGCGCTAGGTTGTACTAGCTTTGGTAAGCTCCAGCTCAAGCTCCGGTTAGATTTTTCTAGGTTCGGAGCTTGATTGTAATGTTCATGTTTTTATTGTGAAATGTTTCTATCTTGCTTTACACTTATGGAAAGGTTGCTTAGTATTATTTTACTAAGTTTTTGGTGTGTTTTGATTGATATGGACGATATCATTTTGCTGTGCTTTGCAACATGCTTATGTGAGGTGCTCACGTAAGGTGTTGTGTTTGGAACTGACTTGAGTCAAGTCGTGGACCTGGGCTCGTACGGATTGGTTGTTTATTCATGTGCAGGTGTTGCTTGAGTTCAAGTCATGGCTGGTGACAGGATCCTTTGGACTAGTCTCAGGGAGGAGATGAGGTTCCAACAACCAAATTCAGGAGGAATTGTGGTTGAGCGGGTCAGGAGGTCGCGTAGGATGATTGAATCAAGGGCAGTGCATATAAAGGTTACTGGACGTCGAAGGAAGGTGTTTGCACGTATGCATGCGGTGCATGATGTGGCAACATGGTTCTGAAGATGGTTTGTGGATGGGAAGATCCGGTTGGAAGGATCGGATCATATCGGTTGATGACTTTGGCTGCGGCGGAGTTGGTTATGGCTCGGTATGGAAAGTATCGAGTTGGTTATGATAGGATTTGGTGTGGGTCACAAATTTGAGTTATTTTAGGAATGTGGGATATGTTCCTAAGTTGTTTGGTAGTCTTAATATTGCTTCTATCCGCGTATAGAAGAGTCCTAAGCAGTTATGTAATGTTTCGATTCGTGATCGGAGTAGGATTGGAGTCCTAGTTGAGATTGGGTTGGCCTAAGGGCTGGTTATATAAGCAAGGGAGACCAAAGCTTGTGGTAGACGACTTTGGGGCTGTTCCTCTTATGTTCTATTGAATAAAATTCGTAGTTTGAAGGAAATTTTGTGCCTTATTGGTCCGACTTGTTTCAGACAAGTTTTACTCGTCGAGTTTCTGGACAGCACTACCTTTCATCGGTGGTTTTATCATAACTCGAGTTTTACAGATCCAATTGACGTGATTCTTTTTGGGTTGTCTTCAAAACTTGATTATATATCATCTGTCAAAATTTGACGGTCATTGGATTTGTGGTTTCTGATCTACACGAGTTTCTTTGTAGCATTCCAGAACTGTTTTTCTCAGGTAGGACAGATTGACCTTTGTTCGATCTTTCTATCATAACTTGAGTTTCTCTCGACGGATTTGAGTGATTCTTCTTGTGTTTTCTTCGTGATTTGATTCTATCTGTTATATATCACTTTTGTCCCGGTGAAACACATTTAGATTAGTCTCACACACGATTTCTTTAACAGATAGTTTTTCTACCGAAGGGGTTGGGATTTAATTGTTTCCGCTGCGTAAGATTTTTAAATCTACCATTCACCCCCCCTCTGGTAGCTTTTCACGTGCTCTTCGATCCTACAGTTACATTGTCAGCCTGGCACGACACATGGCCCTGGCGGTAGTTAATTGCCTAATACACGATCTGTGTCTATTAAGCATAATTAACAGTGTGATAACGCGCCTTAATGGTGGTGTCACTGTTGTTAAGGGTCCTCTGATCGTGTGTCATTAATATGGCATTAATGACACATATTCAGGTCTTGTAATTGTAGCTTTAACTGTCCCTTGAATGTTCGCACCGTTAGAGATTCGCTAGTATCTTCGTTGCTGTGTAAGGTCCGGAGGCTCGACACGTGGCGGCTCCAGAGCTTCTCATCGTGGGGAGGCAGGTCCAGAGCCACTATACACGTGGCAGCACCGGAGCTTCCCTCTACTGGGGGTTAGGTCTGGGGTCACTAGACACGTGGCTAGACTAGAGCTTCCCTACAGGGGGAGTTAACTCCGGCCTTGTGTTACACGTAGTGGTGCCGGAGCTACACAAATGAGGTAGGCGGGTGCAGTTCTATGTAGCACGTGTAGTCTTTGGAGGTTTTCAACTCGGACGGGTGGAACTCCTCGGTGTTTCTTGCGGTATCATGGAGTACCCGGTACGCAGGGTACCAACAGTGGCCCCTGGGCCCACCTATGGGAGAAATCCTTTGGGTTAAGTTATTCTACCAGAGGTGGGGCCATCTTTGATTCTCGTGTTGCGGCTTCAAATGTCTTCTGATGTGCCGTTGGGGTGATGGTTCGCTGTTAAACCATCGCTGCGTGGCTTCTTTTGAATGCGGCAGGTGAGATCCTCGCGTGCGGATCTCACGCAATTGAAGGTCGCCGGTTCCCAATGCAAAAATTGTATTAGTTCTGCGCGCCTTGTCAAGCCGCTGCCCTCGGGCAACTTCCCATCATGACAACGATTCATCTGGGGTAATAACTTCGACCTTTACGCCAGAGTGGACCCGGGTCCATTCGTCTTTGACAGGGTATATTTTTGAAAATTTGATCTCGATCCTATTGCGGTTTCCATCCAAGGGTTGTGGAGGCTTACTTAAGAAGGAAAGCCCGCACGGTTTGAGGACTCTTTACGCTTTCAATCGAACTTGCACTCAGAGCCTCCCAACCTTCACATAGACCTTACAGCTTTCGCTCTGCTTTGCCGTGATGGAGTTGGGTCTTCCCCGGAGTAAGATCAAGACCAACAAAGAGATGGCGAGTGTCCGGACCTACATGGGGTGGTTCAACAACTTCTGCAACAAGGACATCCGCTTCGGCAAGCTCCCCTAAGAAGGAGCACACCAGAGAGATGGTGTACTTCTTAGCGTACGCCATGGTTGGTCTGATCCCACCCTTTTCAAGCTTTATTTTGATGTTATTGGATTTCTACGGCCTCCAACTCTATCATCTCGGTCCCCACTCCCTCTTGCTACTGGCAACCTTCATCCACTTCTGCGAGATGTGGGTGGGCGTGCCTCCTTGCATTGAGCTGTTCTGTACCTTCTTCACGGTCCACACCATTGAGAAGGAGACGAAGTTGATAGGATTCTACTACTTCGTGAAGCGGAAGAATGGCCCCTTCAAGTACTTGAGACATTACCCTCTGGCAAGTGGGAGAATTGGAAGAAGTATTGGGTGATCCTCACAGTGGAGGAGCACGAGAGGCTAGAGCTGCCCAAGGGTCTTCCCAATATCGACACCGACATCTGGAATGTAGTTTCGGAGCTGTCAAAAGCGTACAAGGCCATCCTGGACAGGATTGAAGAATGTGTAGAGGGAGGAGTGACTCCCCAAATTATCTTTGACAATTTCTTGGTGAACAGATGGGCTCCGTTGTAGACTAGGAAGTGGCCCGCATGAGCTTTCAATAGCGAGATGGATCATAACAGAATTGAAGTTGGTTTGAACACCAACTTGGATGATGAAGCTTTGAAGATCCATCTCAAGAAATTTCAGAATGGTGGTATCTCCCGCGACGCCCTGGCTCCGCCGGCTACCTTCCTGCCTCTGAACATGGTTCCATAGGTTAGTAGGGAGATCCGGAGGAGAATGCCGACACTGGATGACCTTGGTGTGGTCAAGAGGCGCCATACATCTGGGGTTGCAATCCCCAAAGCTTCATAGAGGGTAGCCCCCGCTGCTCCAAGCTAGAAGGTTGATGATGCTGGCAAGGGCAAGGGCAAAGGCAACGAGCCCACCGAATCTTCCAGCCAGAAGAAGAAGTTGAGGCATGCTGACGAGAGCTCTGTCAGGTCAGCTCCATCTCCAACATCCCCTTCTCCCCGGTGAAGCGGATCTTCGGCGACCACGCCTCCTTCGATGCCGGCGTCCTCAAGAAGCACAAGCTCTGGCAAATCGACTCTAGCTCTGGTGTCAGCTGCGGGCTCTAGGTCCGGCGGTCCTTCCCAGCCGAGGGAGGTCCCAACTGAGAAGACTCCAGCTGCAGCGGCTAGCTCCTAGCCGAGGACCGAGGTCTTCGCCTCACCAGATCTGGTGGGCTCTAACTACGGGCCTCAAAAGAAGAAGTTTCGCAGCGACTGAAGCGACATCATTCCCAGGTAAGCATTGTAATATCACCCTGAGGTGCCAATGTTGCCTTTATCTTGTTTTTAATTTTCTCAATCTTTTGTTTACAGGGTGTCGAGAAAGAAGCCCGAGGTTTTGGCACCTGCTACAGCTGTCATGGACTTGGATCCAGAGGAGATGCTAGAAACTCCCGTGGTAGCACCGGACCGCGGTGGAGAAGTTGATGAAGATGCGCCAGCGGCTGAAGCTCCGGTGTAGGAGATGGAGATGGCGGAAGCTCTGGTGTTTGAGCCGGAGGTAACTGAAGCTCCGACTCCTGTGCTGAAAGTTGTTGAAGATCCAACGATCGAGCCGGAGGTGCCCGAAGTTCTAGAATATGTGCTAGAGGTTATTGAAGCTCCGACATCTGAGCCGGATGCAGTGAAAGTGTCGGTGCCTGAGCCAACAGTGGTGGGTTCTCCGAACGAATCTCCATCGTCTGCCCCAGAGGTGATTACTCCGGAGGCGACCATGTCCGAACCGGAGCACTCAGAG
This sequence comes from Tuctoria greenei, assembly GCA_036927565.1. NCBI lineage: Eukaryota > Viridiplantae > Streptophyta > Magnoliopsida > Poales > Poaceae > Tuctoria > Tuctoria greenei. The sequence goes on from JAYESD010000010.1 coordinate 4,055,652, forward strand.
GAGTAGGCGGCAGGCCCTCCACCTACTAAGCTGTCGATTGAAGATCTGGTGGTGGGACCTTCAGTGTTAGCTCCGGAAGTTGAAGTTCCCACAGTGGGACCTTCGTCGGCGTCGACAGAAATGGAAGAGCTTCCACGGGGCGTCCCTAGTGCCGCAGGACCGCAGGGGACCACGTTTGTGGCATGGGATCCAATTTTTGTGCTTGAAGACCCTTTGGAGACAGCGGAGATGACTCTGGCAGGCCCGGAGCCTATTCCCTTGGCGTTGTCTATCGACAGTGCCTGCTTGAGTCTCCATCAAATCCAGCTAGCCTTCGACCACAACAGCAAGGTTCTTGAATAAGAGCGCCACACCTTACAGTGTTGGCGCAAGAGACTTCATTTTGAAACCAAGCTGGCGCAGACAAGGCTTGCCGAACAATGGGAGTGGGTCGAGAACGAAAAGGCCCAAATGGAATATTTGGGGCAGCTGCTGGAAGAGAGGGAGGCCTCCATCAGGGCCCTCGACACTAAGTCTCGGGAGATTCTCAAGCATGCCAGGAAAAGTAGTGAGGCTGCTGACGATCATCACGACAACCTCAACATGCTAAATGAGATTCTCCTGAAGCGCCGAGTGGACCTCGATAAGAGGGAAGAGAAGCTCTTGGAGATGCAAGAGGATATTTTGAAAAGAGAGGGGGATATCGCCCAGAAACTGACTCTGGGAGAGCAGAACTTGGCGGACTGCACCAAAAAATTCGATCAGCGGTGCAAGCAAGAGGAGGAGAAACACTGGAAGCTGGGGCAGAAGCTCTCTAAAACAGAAGCTGATGTTGCCACCAGATAGGGGAAAGTGAGAGGCAGGGAGAAGGACCTGGCCGAACGATGGAACTGCATTCACCTCCGGGATACGGAGCCCGCTCACCGCAAAAAGCAAGTGGCTGAATGCATTCAGCAACATGCCAAAGAGGTCGAGCGCATCGCCTGGGAGAGTTCGGAGCTTGCGGACGCTGGAAGGTCACTAGAGGAGCTGAGGAATGTGAGAAAGACTGAGTCTCGGAAGGTCTGGGACTTCTTGGGGCATGCCGACAGTGCTTTGGTGCCACTTGGCTTCAATCCGGTACGCCCGGAGAACCCAACATCGGAGCTGGAGCAGACACTGGTGGCACTTAGCTCTACTGACAACAAACTCGACGCGATGGGTTATTGCCGACCAGCTGGAGATGGAGGAGAAATCTCAGGCCAAGAACGTCGCCGAATATGTTTTGGTGTGTTACAAGAGTTGAGACCCCCAACTTTCTATAGATCCGGTCTTCGAAGGACCCATTATCGAAGAAGAGCATGTTGCTAGGGCTAGCTTCCAAGAAGCTGTTGAGAAGGTTGCCTTATTTTTCCATAGGACTTAGAGCCTCCAGTAGCTTGGATCTTTCTCTTTTTCCTTCTACTGTAATCCTCATTTGTAATCCAGTACGTTCGATGAAAGAAATCCACTTTCTGAATGAATGAATTCCATTTTATGCTTGTCTTCAATGCATTGTCCTTTATCTTGGCCCCCTGGTAGATGTACACAATTTGATTGCGAACATGTACCAAAAGGTTTGACAATGTATTGATGACTTGAACGCTTCGAACTGGTAGCTAGAATGCTTAGCCTTCAGGTCTGAAGTTTACTTCCGACATCTCTAGGGACCCTTTGTGCCGTCGATGATGGGCCCCCTGGGAGGTGTCAGAGCTTGATAGTTCCAACGGAACCCACTATTAATGCTTGAAACATCAACGACGGCCCCCCTGGGGTTTGTCGGAACTTAGTAGGTCCGACGACACCCACTGGCAATGCATGAAACATCGACGGCGGGCCCCCTGGGGTTGTCAGAGCTTGATAGGTCTGATGGCACCCGCTATAATTGCATGAAACATCGACAGCAGGCCCCTTGGGATCGTTGGTGCTTCCCGGCTTCGACGATATCCACCATCAACGTAGAATACGTTGACAGCGAATCTCCTTAGGGTGATTTCTTCACCGTATTTGCTTGAATTGTCATTATGCTTCACGTCAACAGCGGGCCCCCATGAGAGTTTTCAGAGCTTGTTAGCTCCGAGGATGCACACTTTCAACGTTAGAAACGTCGACAGCAGGCCTCCTTGTGGGATGTCGGAGCTTAGTGGCTCAGACATCGTCCACCATCGTCATGAGTTTTCATTTTTCCTGCACATCAAATACAAGGAAAACACTAAAATTCATCCTCACGTCTATAACTCTTTGGCGGCTTACTGTTGTTATTTGAATTTTAGATCCAAAGGAGCTCAATATGGTAACAAGTACATTGCTGCAATCTCCCCAAATCTAAGGAGCTCAATATGGACCTGCCCTACTGAGGCCTGTCGGAATGTAGGTAGAGTGACGTACTTAGGGTGCTTGACCAGACTAAGTCGATAGTGCACTCCGGACCTAACAATAGCTTTAGCGTTCAAGCGGGTAGACAGTCTAGCGATGCTAAAATCAAAAAATAATTGACAATGTAACTTGTGGAACATATGAAAAACTTTGGGCTAAAGCTAAAAAAGAATTGCACAACTTCGTTATAGACAAGAAGGAGAAGATAACAAAAGAAAATGAGTCTGTACAAAATTAATGCATGTAGAGTCTGCTTTTGCACAACAATGTCTTTCATTATAGGTCCGGATTACAGGGGAGACAAGGAGACACTTAGGGTACGGAACCAGGATAAGTGTGCTATACACCTTGTTCTAACCTAGGGTAGGTAAGCCACATTTTTAGTATAGGGACCGAGTTAAATGTTGCTTAAACTGCCCGGACCCTTCCGGAGGGGTCCGAATGTTCTCCCAGAGGATCTAACTGACTCTGTGTATCGACTCTATAACTTACATCGTGTGTAATTACAGACTCACCTTCGTGAAACTAAGCATAAAACTTACGGATGTGCTAAATGTTCCATGGATTAGGAAGCGGGGTCCCATCCTTAGTTGCCAAGCAAACGCATCTGGAAAGGGACACTTTGATCACTCGGAAGGGACCTTCCCAGCTGGGGGAAAGTTTGTTCATCCCTTCACGAGTTAGTATTCTCCACAACACCATATCACCTTCCTCGAGCTGTCAGTTGCACACATGCCTTTGATGATAGCGCCAGAGCGCCTGGCGATAACATTCATTCCGAATAGCTGCTTGGCACCTTCCCTTGTCAACAAGGTCAAGGTATTCACGCTAGAGATGGTCCTACGCGGCTTTGTCGAAGGTCCGGACCCAGAGCGACTCCATGGTGTTCTTTGGAGGAAGGATCGCTTTAGCTCCGTACACCAGGAAGAAGGGGGTCTCTCCAGTTGACCGGCTAGGTGTTGTCCTGCTCGCCCACAGTGCAGACGGAAGCTCCTCAATCCAGTTGTCTCCGTGCTTCTTTAGGCGCTCATATGTGCGCGTCTTGAGTCCTTTCAATATTTCTGCATTTGCTCTCTCTGCTTGGCCATTACTTCTTGGGTGAGCTACTGATGCGTAGCTTACTTGGATGCTGAGGTCTTCGCAATACTCTTGAAACGCTGCACTTGTGAATTGGGTTCTGTTGTCAGTGATGACTCTGTTTGGAACTCCGAATCTGCAAACTATGGACTTCAAGAACTTGATAGCATACTGCTTGTTGATAGTCACAATTGGAGTAGCTTCCGGCCACTTGGTGAACTTGTCGATGGCGACATACAAGAAACTGTAACCTCCGACGGCTTTTGGGAAAGGTCCCAAAATGTCCACCCCCCACACAACGAATGGCCATGTAGGAGGTATCATTTGCAGTGGCTGAGCCGGAGTGTGAATTTTTTTCGTCTGGAATTGGCGCGCTTCACACTTTTTTACCAGCTCGATTGCGTCCTAGAGTGCTGTAGGATAGTAGAAGCTATGTCGGAAGGCTTTACCGACCAACGTGTGGGAAGACGCGTTGTTCCCACACTCGCCTCCATGGATCTCCGCGAGGAGCTCGTGGCCTTCTTCCCTTGCGATGCACCGCATTAGGACGCTGTTGGCACCGCACCCGTAGAGATCCCCTTCTACCAACATGTATCTTTTAGCCAATCTGACGATCCAGTCAGCGGATGAATCGTCTTCAGGAAGGACATTGCTTCCAAGTAGCTCCATATCTCTTAGATCCATGCATCAGAGCTAACTTGAGCTTCTGAGTCTTGCGTGCTGGGTTGCTTGGAGCTTCCTGCAGCACCTATGACCCTTAGTGGACACCATGGTAACAGGGCGGCTGGGACTGCCAGCTTCGAGGTGCTAGTCTTGCCCCCTTCGCTTAGTTCGGCAGGCTGAGCAGTTGGTCTTGACAATCTCCAGACAAAAACTCCATCGAGAGCCGGAGCTTCGGTTGAAACCTTCATCGAGAGTTCGTCAGCTTCAGCGTTATTGAGACGCTAGGCATGACAGAGGTCTAGGACGTGGAAGTCCTTCTGGATCTTCTGGACTTCAAGGAGATAAGGAGCGAGTTGAGGGTTGTTGCAGCTGCATTCGCCTTTGACTTGCTTGATGATGAGCTGTGAGTCACCCTTCACTAGCAACTACTTGACGCCGTATGAGAGCACCACCTTGAGCCCATAAATGAGAGATTCATACTCTGCCATGTTGTTGGTCGCCTTGAAATCAAGGTGTAGCATGTATTTGACCTTTTCCCCAGTTAGAGCGAGGAGAAGTATTCCAGCTCCGGCCCCCTGCTTCTGCAAGGAGCCGTCGAAGTAGAGGGTCCAGTGAGGCTCGGTGAAGACCGGGACCTTGGGTTTTGGTTTCTGCTCACTAAGGCCCCCAAAATTTGATGGATAAGGTGTCCACTTTGCCACGAAATCAGCCAATGCTTGACTCTTGATAGCTTGTCGTTGCAGGAATTCGAGATCGAATTCTGCCAGCTCTGCTGCCCACTTGGCGATGTTCCCAGTAGAGTTGGGATTGTGCAGTATGGCACACAGTGAATAGGAAGTTACCATTGATATCTTGTGAGCTTGGAAGTAGTGAAGAAGCTTCCTTGAGGCAATAAGAACCGCGTAAAGTATCTTATGCACCTTAATGTATCGAGTCTTGGCAACGTGAAGTACTTAAATGATGAAGTACACTGGGCACTGGACAGTCCAGACCCTCTTGGAGGGGCCTGAAGCTTCTTCTTCATCGATCCAGACCCTCCCGGAGGGGTGTGGACCTTCCTATTGATCTTCTCGGACCCTCCCGGAGGAGTCCGAAACTTCTTCTTGTTCAACCCAAACCCTCCCAGAGGGGTCCAGATCTCCTTGATCAGACGTGTGAACTCCCTCGGATGAGAGAGGTTGATCCTCTAGCCTTTCACCTTGAAGATCCTTGCCTAGGGGCTGGGACCCAGACTCGCCTCCAGGTAGCTCCGGACCGTCCCAGAGGGGTCTCGGCTCTTGAACTGGAGATGGCTTTGGTCTTTCGCGACCAGAACCATGCTGACAACCTCCATATTTCAGAAATGTAAAGCAGTAGAGGATCACCAGGGTTTGGAGCTACCAATATTGGTAGTAAGATGAGGAGTTGCTTGAGCTCTTGAAACTCCTTTTTTGCTTCTTCGAACCAATGGAATGGGCCGAACTTCCTCAAGAGTTTGAAGAAGGGTAGTGTCCGCTCCATCAGTCTTAAGATGAACTGGTTGAGCACAGCTAGAGATCCAGTTAGCTTCTGGACATCCTTGATACGGGATGGGGGCCGCATGTCTTCTATAGGCTTGATCTTCGCCGGGTTTGCTTCAATTCCTCGGTGGGTCACCAAGAATCCGAGGAGCTTCCCGGAGCTAACCCCGAAGACACATTTGTCCGGATTTAGCTTGGTACGCATGATACGCAGCTTGTCGAAGACGGCTTGTAGGTTATCAAAGAGTGACTCATTGTTCTTGACCTTCACAACAATGTCATCGACGTACACCTGCAGCAAGTCCTTGATTAGCTCTCCAAATGTTTTGTGCATAGCTCGCACAAAAGTTGAAGCAACATTTTTGAGATCGAATGGCATGGAAGTATGACAATACACTCCATCTACTGTTATGAAGGCAGTATGCTCTTCATCTTCCCTAGACATTTGGATCTGATGGTATCCAAAATATGCATATAGTAAACACAGTAGCTCACACCCGGAGGTGGTGTCCACTATCTGATCTATTCTAGGTAGTGGAAATGGATCTTTTGGACATGCCTTATTCAAGGTGGTGTAGTTGATACACATCTAAAGATTCCCGCCAGCCTTGGGTGCAATGACTAGGTTTGCCAACCATTTTGGATGATGAACCTCTCGGATGAAACCATCTTTGAGCAGCTTTTTGATTTCTTGTCGAATGAAGTTCTGCCGCTCGACTGATTGCTTCCGGGCCTTCTGGTGTACTGGTCGTGCGTCGGGATAAATCTTCAGGCTGTGCTCAATCACCTCCCTAGGGATCCCAAACATTTGTGACGGTTGCCAAGCAAACACGTCAACATTCACCCGGAGGAAAGTGATGAGCGCAAGTTCCTATTTGTTGTCCAGACCCCCCCAATATACGGGTAGTCTAGGCATCATCGGAACCAATTTGGATGACTTTCACGGGAACATCGGTGTCGCAGCTTGGCTGCACACGAGGTGCAGAAGTTGAGCCTCGGTGACGAGTGCTCGGAGGTTGAGGTGCTAGCTCCTTGTCGGATGCTTCCTCTTGTGCAGTTGCAAGCGCGTGGAGTTCCTCCAGCGCAGTGACTCCCGCAGTGCGATCTCCGCAGATTCGGAGAACACTCGAAGGTGTCGGCATCTTCAACACCAAATACCATAGTCAGATGCGTCAATGAACCTATACAGGCAGGCCTGCCTAGGATGGCGTTGAAGGGCAAGCTGATGTGTGCGACATCGAAGACCAGTTTCTCGGTCCTCTACTTCTCCCGTGTCCCGAAGGTCACAGGGAGTGTAATGGATTTGAGAGGGCTGATGGCCCCCGGACCTACCCCAGAGAATGGACGTGAGGGGCGAAGGTACGAGAGTCCGAGCGAGATCTTCACGAACACTTCATAGCTCAGGAGATTAAGCGCCACCCCTCCATCTACTAGTACATGGTAGACCTGGACGTTGTTGATGGCTGGAGACACCATCAATGGTAGTTGGCCAGCTCCAATCATGTTTCTGGGGCAGTATGTAGCATCAAAAGTGATGGGGGTGTCCATCCACTTCCGATGTGGTTCTGCCTTGGCGGTGCAGTAGCCATCTCTCGCCGAATAGTCTTGAGGATGCAACGGGAAGTGATATCCCATGACACTACATATATGGTGTTGAGGGTCTTCCGACGCTCATTGTTAGAGACGTTAGAATCATCATCGACTGTGTTGTACACAACTTTCACGACCTTCTTGGGGTCCTGGAAGCCTAGCTTCGTATCAGCCAGAGCTTCGTTGACTTTTTGTTTTCCTTCCCGCTGGTGGAAAGGAGCTTCTTCTTGACGCTTGTTGTAGCGCTCAACAAGGTTCTGGACCTCTCGGCAGTCTTCCAAATTGTGTTTATCCGTTTTGTGGATCGGACACCACACCTTTAGACCGCCATCGTCGTCTGACGAAGGTCAAGGTCATTGTTGGTACCCAGCAGACCGGGTACCCCCGCACACAAGCTAGAGCCGCTAAGGTGCCTCGCCTCCCAACAGGGACAGGGTCCGAGGGCGCCACGTGTTGAAAGAAACCTGGACCAGCCAGCCTCAGATGGGAAGTCCGGGGTGCCAATGAGACATCCAAAAGGGGGGAGCTCATCTCCACCTTGACAACAAGCTCCCAAGTAGCCAAGTGTCCAGTAGAACGGGACTCGACCTCCTCCACAGGGGTGGGCTCCCAATTTGCCACGTGGCCCACGAAGTCGAGACCCGGCCTCCCCCACGGAGGTGAGCTCCCAAGCTGCCACATGGCCCACGAAGTCGAGACCTAGCCTCCCCCACAGAGCTGAGCTCCCAAGCTACCACGTGGCCCAAAGGACGGGCGTGGCCTCCACCATGGCGGAGAGCTCCCCAGTGGCCGCATGGTTAGTGCACTTGCCCTGAGCAGATAGTAGGAAAGTTAAGAGGGCGGTGCGCCTTTTCTCCATCAAGTCTTGTAGATACGTGACTTCCTAGACGCATGGCGCGACGCACACCTAATATCAGGTACCGCTGCGACTAATCGCATCACAGTGAAGGTGTAGTAGGCCTATCCAAATCCACCAAGTGGGTAGCTTACGGTGCTAGAGAAAGTGGATGGGACATTCCCTGCTAATGTCAGCAACGACGCGTGGGATACTGACGACCCGGGCGGCAAGGCAGCAAGTCCTCACGTCCGCAGTCAGAGCAAGCATGCAGAAGAAGCCTTAGATCTTTTAGGATAAGATCGCCCCGGAGCAACCTGTCGGTCCCTGGGACCCCACTTGTAAGGCGTCTGACCTTGACTATAAAAGGCTCGGACCGCCATCAATATAAGGACTAGACTCAGAATCCTCTATACACACACATATGCATACACACTTACCAAGCAATGAAATCCTTCGTGGAGTAGGGTGTTATGCTCCTTGTGGTCCGAACCACGTAAAAACAACTGCCTCATACTCTTCCGCTAGAACACTAGTTTGAGGCCTAAGCCCCGCCGAACAAGAACCTTCGCAAGCTGCTCCTTAGCAGATTCGGGGGAAGTGTCGCATTGACGCTTCGACATTTGCCGTGCCAGGAAGGGGTTTTTTCCATCAAAAATTGGTAGCGCTTTCACCACCATGGTGTTCATCAAGCCCGTGGAAGGCGGTTTCCGATGCCGTCGTCCGGTGACCATATCCGTCGCTCGAGTGGCACTCTCTGGTCCGTCTCACCCCCGTGCAGGTACGGCTGGCCAAGATAGCACACCGGGACACGCCCCGGCTCATTCAGATCCCCCAACAGCGAGCCTGGAGAGCGCATTGGTGGCGGCCACAACTCTCCTCCAGCACCCACTGTCGCTGAACACCTCTCAGGTGGTAGCTCAGCAGTGGGTCCACGACATCGACCACTTCGTCATCGCAACCATCAACTCCCCCAACAGGGGAAGGCACCTCGTGTCGCTGTCACGCACGCCGTCCATCGACCATCACACCGCCAACTCCCGCTCCTCCAAGCCCACGAGCGTTGGCCGGCTCCCCACGGAGGACCTCAGGGCCAAGATTGACCGTCGCCAAGATCACATGGATGGCCGTGTCATCATTGAGCGGTAGCGAGAGAGGCAGCACAACCTTGACACAGAATATGGCACTCAATGCCCTGTTCACGAGGCATCCTCCGTCCAAGGTGCGCCGCAGGTAAACCCTCCGCCACCTGATCAGGAGCACGTCGGCTCGACAGCTCCCCTGCAGTACTCGGTGAAGCAACAGTACTTGGCACAACCAGTACCGTTGCAGCAGCGCATGGCACAACCAGTGCCACAACAGCAGGTCCAACAAAGTCCCACACGTTGTGCAGCAGACCCCTTGGGGTATGCTGTCCCATCTGCCTATGCGACGAAGCCCGTCGGAGGTTGTGCAGCGTTGGATCCACACCTCCACTTCGCAATGTTGCCGCGCAAGTTTTGGCCAAATATCCCGGAAAGGTTCAACAAAAGCATCAATCCGCCAGAGTTCCTGTAGATCTACACCACGACGCTCCTTGCTGCTGGAGCGGACGAGACCATCCTGGCGAACTACTTCCCAGTCGCCCTGACTGGGTCAGCCCGCTCATGGCTGATGAGCCTTCCCGAGGGGTCTATAGTCTCTTGGGATGAGCTGTGCCGGCAGTTCATGGCGAACTTCGGCACCTCCTACATGCGCCTTGGCACCAAGCTCGACCTCCACGCCGTGCGATAGCAACCTAAGGAGACGCTGCGGTCATTCATATAGCGTTTCTCCCAGGTACGCAACTCCATTCCCAACATCCCAAATGCCTCTGTCATAGTGGAATTTCACCAGGGAGTGCGAGACTGCAAGATGCTCGAGAAACTAGCCACGCACAACGTGCAAGATGTATCTAAGCTCTTCTCCATCGCCGATTGGTGTGCCAGAGCGGCAGAAGGCCGCGATTGGCATGCTTAGCCCGCCCCCGGAGCGGGTGGGGCTGGCCAGACTGGAGAAGGAGCCGCTACCCTTGGTAGCAGCAAAAAGAAGAACAAGAATCAGGGTACCGGCCAGAACAAGCTGCTGCATGGATCCCCTATCGTGGCAGCAGCCGCAACTGGAGGAGGCAAGGTTCCACGCCCGACGAAGTGTCCTCGTCAGCCACCAACCACTCACGAAGACATCGAGCCCTGCCCGGTGCACAAAACTCGTGAACAAACCACGAGCGAGTGTCGGGAGATAAAAAGGTGCACCGAACGCTATCAAGAATGGGTGCCGCATCACCCGGACGGTGCCCCCATCCGCCAATGGGAGGGCAAGCAGAAGGATGAACCCAAGGTTGACAATTACGAGGAGTTGGAATACCAGAAGCAAGAGCGGGCCGTCAAAGTGGTCCACCAAGATGAGGACTCCGACGCGAGCAGCGACAATGAGCGTCGCAAGACCCTCCACATCATCTTTGGGGGATCTTGGGATCCCGCATCCTGGAACGCGATCAACACCCTTCATCATGCGGTGGCTTTCGATAGCCCCCGTACTAACTCTGGCGCAGCACCACCGCTGGAAGGAGACGCCGATCAGCTTCGACGCCTCTGACTGTCCCAAGAACATGACCGGAGTAGGGGTACCACCTCTCCTAGTCGCCACCACCATAGCCTACGTCAAGCTCCACTACGTCTTGATAGATGGCGGGGCCGGTCTCAACCTCCTCAGCCGGGCAGCATTCGAGCAGCTGCAGATCCCGATATCCAAGCTTGCCCCCTCGAGCCCATTCTCGGGGGTGGGAACTGGGAGCATCATCCCGTACGGCAACATCCACCTGCGGGTGACCTTCGGGACACCTGACAACTACATGATGGAGAGCATCCTCTTCGATGTCGCCGATGTCATCCTCCCCTTCAACGCCATCATCGGTAGGCCTGCTCTCTACCAGTTCATGGCTGTAGCCCACTACGGCTACAACATCGTGAAGATGCCAACCCCCTCCGGTGCCCTCAGGATCCACAGAGATCGCACCGCTGCAGTGTTGGCCTTGGAGCAACTCCAAGCACTCACAGCAGACCCAACACCTATCCCAGGCGACGCTGGATCGAGTCGACCTCTGCCAAGCCCGCGTCAGCACAGAGCACCCGCCGCGCCTCAGCTGCAGTCCCCCGGCAGCAGCGACACCTCCGTCAAAGCTTCCAAGCCCAGTGTCGGCTCTGCTCGGACCACTTGCAAGACGCGCGGTCAAGGTGGGAAATAGGGATAACTTGCTCATCACCCCTCTAAGTAGCTATTGATAGCAAGGTTGCCCACCAACCATCACAGCTACCTAGGGAGCTTTGGGCGCCCCTATTGTAAATACTAGTCTTAGTAGAACAGTGTAAAAGATTTGTAGGTCTTAGGAGCAGCACTAAGTACAACCGAGCGCCGGGAGGGTCAGGTCCGAAGTGCGCAGTCAACTTAGCTTGGTTCCAAACCCTAAGCCTATGCACCCTGCCTCCCTCGTCATCCGGAGGCAAGCCGTTGCCCTCTTTTGTAAAAGCCTGTCTCCTCCTACAAACTCCTATCAAAAATTCGTTTTTTTACTTAAAGTCTCCTTAAAAACTTTGTTCATTTAATTACGCACTAATTTTATGATCATGTCCTAATAAAGTCATTTACCATGTGTTACCTTCATATTCACCGTCGCATACTGTGGAACTCGCCCTAGCTAGTGTCATACAATCCAACTACAGCCAGGCCAACTTGAGGTACCTGCAGTGTGTTAAAGTTTCTCCCGCTGCTCTCATCATTAGGGACCCGTGGCGCCAAAAGGTCCCCCAGGAAAGGTCTGTGCCGAGTAGGAGGTCCAGGTGGTGCAAATTGCTTAGCTTGGTCCTGCACCCTAAGGAAACACACCCTGCCTCTCAGCGCTTTAGCTGAGTACTGGAACCAGAGAGCTCACACCCTAAAGATTACAGGAGCCGGACCCCAGAGCACTGATGCATTGAATTACCCAAGCCCCGTACGTCAGTCCAGGACTGTAAGACATGGCAGATCTAAGGAGAGGAATAGGTACAAACGACGAACAAGGCTAGCCCCCTCTTCCTATATGCAGGACAAATGAACAGAGCATCCTGCTCCGCCATCTCCCAAGGGGCCCGCCGTCGACGTCTACACGAAGATGGTGGACGACGCTGGAGCATCCAGCTCCGACACCTCACCAGGGGCCTGCCGTCAACGTCCCAGAACATCAACGACAGCACCAAGCGCGGATAATTGAGTAAACTTTCCTGCCCCGCTCTTGTTGCTAACAAGGTTCCCTTGCGATGGCCTGTAAACCAGGGACCTACCGTCAACGCCTCTACGATGATGGTGGATGACGCCGGAGCATCCAACTCCGGCACCTCCCAAGGGGCCTACGGTCGACGTCTCTATGAAGATGGTGGACGACACCAGAGCATCCAGCTCCGACACCTCTCAGGGGTCCTACCGTCGACGTCTACACGAAAATGGTGGACGACGCCGGAGCAGCCAGCTCCAGAACCTCACAAGGGGCCTACCGTCGATGTCCCAGAATGTCAAGGATAGTACCAAGCGCAGATAAGTGAGTAAACTCTTCCGCCCCGCTCTTGTTGCTAACAAGGTTCCCTTGCGATGGCATGTAAACCAGGGGCCTACTGTTGACGTCTCTACAAAGATGGTGGACGACGCCAGAGCATCTAGCTCCGGCACCTCCCAAGGGGCCTACCGTCGACATCTACAGGAAGATGGTGGACGACGCCAGAGCATCCAGCTCCGACAGCTCACAAGGGGCCTACCGTCGACCTCTACGAAGATGGTGGACAACGCCGGAGCATCCAGCTCCACCACCTCCCAAGGGGCATGCTGTCAACGTCTATACGAAGATGGTGGACAATGCTAGAGCATCCAGCTCCGGCACCTCACAAGGGGCTTGTCGTCAACATCCCAGAACGTCAACGACAGCACCAAGCGCGGATAAGTGAGTAAACTCTCCTGCTGCACTCTTGTTGCTAATAAGGTTCCCTTGCGATGGCCTATAAACAAGGGGCCTGCCGTCGACGTCTCTACGACGATGGTGGACGACGCCGGAGCATCCAGCTCCGGCACCTCCCAAGGGGCCTACCGTCGACATCTCTACAATGATGGTGGACGAAGCTGGAGCATCCAGCTCCGGCACCTCCGAAGGGGCCTGCCGTCGATGGCTCTATGACGATGGTGGACGACGCTGGAGCATCCAGCTCTGGCACCTCCCAAGGTACCTACCGTCGACGTCTCTACGAAGATGGTGGACGACGCCAGAGCATCCAGCTCTGGCACCTCCTAAGGGGCCTGCCGTCGACGTCTACATGAAGATGGTGGACGACGACGGAGCATCTAGCTCCGGCACCTCACAAGGGGCCTGCCGTCGACTTCCCAGAACATCAACGACAGCACCAAGCACGGATAAAGGCCTACCGTCGACGTCTCTACGATGATGGTCGATGATGCCGGAGCATCCAGCTCCGGCACCTCCCAAGGGGCCTATCGTCGACGTCTCTACGAAGATGGTGGATGACGCCAGAGCATCCAGCTCCGGCACCTCCCAAGGGGACTACCGTCGACGTCTCTACGACGATGGTGGACGACGCCAGAGCATCTAGCTCCGGCACCTCCCAAGGGGCCTACCGTCGATGTCTCTACGAAGATGGTGGACGATGTCGGAGCATCTAGCTCCAACACCTCCCAAGGGGCCTGCCATCGATGTCTACACGAAGATGGTGGACGACGCCAGAGCATCCAGCTCCGGCACCTCACAAGAGGCCTGCCGTCAATGTCCCAGAACGTGAACGGCAGCACCAAGCGCAGATAAGTGAGTAGAAACTCTCCTGCCCCGCTCTTGTTGCTAACAAGGTTCCCTTGCGATGGACTATAAACCAGGGGCCTACCGTCGACGTCTCTACGACGATGGTGGATGACGCCAGAGCATCCAGCTCCGACACCTCCCAAGGGGCCTACCGTCGACGTCTCTACGATGATGGTGGACGACGCCGGAGCATCCAGCTCCGGCACCTCCCAAGGGGCCTACCGTCGACGTCTCTACGATGATGTTGGATGATGTCGGAGATCTAGCTCCGACACCTCCCAAGGGGCCTGCCGTCAACATCTATACAACGATGGTGGACGACGCCGGAGTATCCAGCTCTGGCACCTCCCAAGGGGCCTGCCGTCGACGACGCCGGAGCATCCAGCTCTGACACCACCCAAGCAGCCTACCGTCGACGTCTACACAAAGATGGTGGATGATGCCGGAACATCTCCCAAGGGGCCAGTTCAAGAAATTCTACGACCAAGTGGTAGATGTGCTTAGCCAACTACCCACATCTACCAAGGGGCCTCTAAGGGGATCCACATGCAGAAAATGAATGGATGACACTTTGGCCATGTCAATTGTGCAAATTGCTGGTCCTAAGAAGCCAACGAGCTCAACAAAGGTTCTGCAAATCCCTATGTAGCTAAGGACTCAGAGCAATAGTTGAAAAGCACAGAGACAATGCAAGAAGCCAAACACAAGTTTGAATTCATTAAGGAATTCTTTACAAGGGAGAGTGAACCCCGAGTACAAAAAAAAAGATACCAGCCTCAGCCCCGACTGAACTACACTACGACATGTTGGGTGGCTTCCTTAACCTCCACCGCTGCTGTCGCCTCGCGTTCCTCAACAGGGCCTTCAAAAACTGGCTCCAGTGGCAGATTAGGGTACATGCTATGGTAGCACACCAAGACATGGGATGCTACCATCTCCGCCGCCGCCCTACCCTAGGCTTCCAGATGCTGAGCCAGTTGACGCTCCCGCAGATCGAGCTCCCAACTGCAGCGCTCTGCTGCCTCTGCCGGGCTTGAACGTTAAGATCGTGCAGGAGGAGTTCCTGACGCTTAGCTAGGTGCTGCTCCTGGTCCCGCGCCAAATTACTCTCTCGAAGCTTAAGGTCCTCGAGGTGAGACTGCGGACTGTCCCAGTTAGCCTCAACACGGGCCATCATCGCCTGCACTGCCACCTCTTGTTCGGCGACATCAGCCTCCCTCTTGGCAACGCCGACTTCCTGACGACTTAGGGCCTGTCGACCAGCAGCAAGAGCGTGTAGGCATGCGTCAGCAGCGTTGTTGACTGCCTTGGCGTCGGCCAAAATCTTCTGGGTCAAGGCGTCTGAGGCCCTCACCAAGCGGTGCCTCACCTCCAGTTCCTTGCTCTCCTTCTGGAACTTCGCCTTCGCCTCAGCGATTGTGGAGCTCAAGAGACCCTCCCAGCCTCGGAGACGCTTGCCCTCGACATGCAACTTCTCCCACTCTGCGGCAAGAGCCTATTGCGCCCGATGGAGGTTGGATTGCACTTGAAGGATGCTGGATTGCATTAAGTCCATGACGTCGGAAAGCCACTCCGGCTGCGCCGAAGTCATTGAAGGGCGTCCGATGATCATCTCGGGGACCCCTTCCTCTCGTAGCAGTGAAGGGGAGGCCACCATCACTGGAGATCTTGCCCCGAGAGTCTGAGTAGGAGTTGCGATGCGACCTGACACAGCAGGGCCACCACCGCTCAGAGAGTCGCCCGCCGAATCAGCGGCCATGGAGGTCAGATCCTCAGCCCCCAGAGTCGGCTCTGACATGGCCTCTGCCACGACGGTCGGAGGTGCCTCTGCCACGACAGTCGGAGGTGCCTCTGGCACGACACCTAGAGATGCAACCAGAGATACTTCACTACCCACACTGGGCATAGTCGCCGGAGCAGCACTCCCCTAAACAAGCTTGGCAAGTTGCCCCGCTAGCACAGCCGTAGCATCCTCGGCTGACTTCAAAGCACTTCCGGGCACTACCCCCGGCGGTAGGGGCCTCATAACAGCTGACGTAATGCTGCAAATCGAGATCAAGCCCTAACCAATCAACATAGGCGGGTGAGACAGTAGAGCAAGTATTTGCAAGAATTCCTTACCGACGTCCCCGGAAGCTCTAGCGAGCCTCCACTTTCGGCGACCCTAAAGCCGCGGGCCCTGGCGATGGCGTAACAGGCGATGCCATCCCGATAGGGGATCCAACAAAACCACCAGTAGTGTCGTCACACTGCGCCGGTGTGCTTCCACCAACCCCAACAGAGCCACCTCCCGAGCTGCTGACAATGTCAGCTCGAGGCCTCTTTGCCTGAGGCTCCGTAGGTGTGATGCTGCCGGAGTCTCCTATGGCACCCTGAACCGCGCAGGCGACGGGGATGTTGGATGACGTACTGACCGCCGATGATGGTGGAGCCGCCGCTTGACGGACCGAACCTCCCCCCGAAGAACCACCGATGCCAGGTACTGAAGAGGGGCGCGCCGGTGGATGCTAACTTGGAGCGAAGGCCACGTGTGGTGGCACCCTCAATGGCGACCGAGGGCGTTTCTACTTCACGACCTCGAACACCAGGACCTTCCCTTTGCCTACGTCGGGGACCGGTGCCTTCCCCTTACCTACGTCGGAAACCAGCGCCTTGCCTTCCCCCCCCCCCCAGCAGCGGGCGCCTCCTCTGCCCCGGAGGCTTCAGAGCCTGAAGAAGGTGCAGACTCCTCCGAAGAGTCAACGATGGCCAGGCCCCGACTCTCATCGCCAACCTGCCGCAACGCAAGACCAATCCAGTCTAAGTTGGGCATCTCCTTCAGAACCTTTGTCTGAAGGTCTCGATCCATGCAAAGCGGTGGGCAAGTCTGCGGAAGGTTGAAGACGTCGCCTGATAGTAGGTCGTCGCACGCCTTGTACATTGCTTCAAACACCTCATGCGAGGTCATCTCCGTGTCGCGACCCCTCAACAACCTGGTACCATCTTGGAGCCCGAAGTAGAGCCATGTTGGCGGCACGGTGCTAGAGAGGGGCTAGACGGCGGCAAACGAAGTCAGCCATCACCGACAACTCCGACAGGCCGTGGTCCACCAGGAATCAGATCCTCTTCATCACTGGCTTGTATGCCGCCTCAAGCTCCGGGTGTTCCTCCCAAGCCGCCTTCCTAATTGCCGGCCAATCGGTGGGCAGGACCATGCGATCGTGGGCATCGGCATGTATGACCATCCAATCGCTCCTGCAGCCGGGCCACTTCGCCGGGGAGAGCGCAGTAATGTACTTAAGGGGTTGTTGGCCCGATGCTGGAAGCAGAAGCTGCCGAGGAAGTTTGCTTTGCTCTTCTTCTCGGTCCGCCTCAACACGAAGAACTATCGAAACACCGGCACACATGGGCACACTCCGACGAACATCACGCAGAAATGCGAGAACACTGCTGCCACCACCAGAGAGTTCGGCGACAGATGATGGAGTTGGAGCCGAAGGACTTCCAGGAGTGTCACCAAGAAGGAAGAAACAGGACGGACGAACCCGGAGTTTGCGTTCGCATGGAATAAGACGATCTCCTTCTCCCCCAACTCCAGTGGCAAGGAGCCGGGACGGATCAGATCCCATCGTTCCTTGTCCTCCCAGCCGAAAAGTCGCCTCAAGGGTGAGACATCCTCCATCCGGGAAGGAGGCAGAGCTGAGTCCATTAAAGCAGGGGGTTGAGTACCTCAAGAATGGGCATACACACAAGGAGGGAGTCGAAGGCTTGAATGCTTGGGACGTGCAGAAGGAGGGAAATTCCATTGCCCACAAAGGTACCTTTTTAAAGCACCCTAGTGGCATTTGGGCGCACCGTGCAAATTTGAGCGGGCTCCAAATCAACGGCTTGTAACAGAGCGTCCATGACGAGCGGGCCCAGGTCCCCTGTCAGAAAAGCTGGCCCGAGCAGTTCCCGACTAGAGAAGGCAACCCGGCGGTTCCCATAAATACGGAAGTGAAAGCAACAGAAGTGCAGCAGGCGCCTTGGGAACCGTCTCGATAACGTCGCAGCGAGCAAAGATCCCATCACCACGACCCCTCAACCAGAGAGGGGCGCATGGTCACAGCAGCAGAAGAGCGCACCGCTTCGACTGATCAAGACAAAATTAAAAAAGACCGCGCAGAAAAACAACATAAGGTCCCACCCTCAGGCTTGTCGCCTCACCCCAAGGTGGACCCAGGGGCCACTGCCGGTACCCAGCAGACCGGGTACCCTTTCACACAAGCTAGAGCCGCCAAGGTGTCTTGCCTCCCAACAGGGACAGGGTCCAAGGGCGCCACATGTTCAAAGAAACCTGGACCAGCCAGCCTCAGATGGGAAGTCCGGGGTGCCCACGAGACATCCAAAAAGGGGGAGCTCAGTTCCATCTTAACAACAAGCTCCCAGGTAGCCACGTGTCCAGCAGGACGGGACCCGACCTCCTCCGCAGGGGTGGGCTCCCAAGCTACCACGTGGCCCACGAAGTCGAGACCTAGCCTCCCCCCACAAAGGTGAGCTCCCAAGCTTCCACGTGGCCCACGAAGTCGAGACCTACCCTCCCCCCCCCACCGAGGTGAGCTCCCAAGCTGCCACGTGTCCAAGACGGGCGTGGCCTCCACCGTGGCGGAGAGCTCTCCGGTGGCCACATGGTCAGTCCACTTGCCCTGAGAAGATAGCAGGAAAGTTAAGAGGGCGGTGCACCTTGTCTCCATCAAGTCTTGAAGATATGCGGCTTCCCCAGATGCATGGCACGGCACACGCCTAATGTCAGGTATCGCTGCGACTAATCACATCACAGTGAAGGCGCCGCATGCCTATCCACTCCACCAAGTGGGTAGCTTACGGCGCCAGAGACAGTTGGATGGGAAATTTCCTGCCAATTTCAGCAACGACGCGTGGGCTACTGACGACCCAGGAGGCAAGGTGGCGATTCCTCACGTCCGTAGTCAGAGCAAGCTTGTAGAAGAAGCCTGAGATCTTTTAGGATAAGATCGCCCCGGGGCCACCTGTCGGGCCCTGGGACCCCTTTTGTAAGGCGTGCAACCTTGACTATAAAAGGCCCGGACCACCATCGATACAAGGACCAGACTCAGAATCTCGGATACACACACATACGCATACACACTCACCAAGCAATACAATCTACCGTTGAGTAGGGTGTTATGCTCCTTGCGGCCCGAACCACGTAAAAACAACTGTCCCATACTCTTCCACTAGAACGCTAGTTTGAGGCCTAAGCCCCGTCGAACAAGAACCTCTGCGGGCTGCTCCTTAGCAGATCCGGGAAAGTTTCGCATTGACCCTTCGACAGTCGCTTTTCGGGGCATGGCCCCCGACCACCTGGAGTTGCAGCTGCGGCAGCACTAGGTGTGCCGGCCGACGACTTCTTCTTGCAATTGGAATTTTTTGTTTTATTTCCACTACCAGAGGTAGTGGATTCAACTTTGGAGGACTTTTTGTTAGCCTCCAGAGCTGGCTTAGAATGCATTTCCCAGCCCTCTACAGCTCGGGTGCACTTGTCGGCCAAGCTAAAGAGCTCCGTGACGCTGGTGACTTCTTTTGTCGCCAGCTTCTCCAGCATCTTCTTGTCTCTAACACCCTGTCCAAATGGCACAGTGACAGAAGCGTTGGAGATGGAAGGGATGGTGTTTCGTACCTGAGAAAACCGCTGGACGAAGGATCACAATGATTCTCCTGACTTTTGTTATATAGCAAAAATATCCAGTTCTGTGCCATGTCGGGTGTAGGAACTCCCGAAGTTGGCGTTGAACTGTTGGCATAGCTCTGCCCAACTGTTGATGGAGTCAAGCGGGAGACTCATGAACCAGGACCTGGCTATCCCAGTCAGAGCCACTGGAAAGTAATTGGCCATCACAGCCTCATTGCCACCTGCCGCGAGAATGGCGGTGGAGTATATCTGGAGAAACTCGGCGGGGTTGACAGACCCATCAAATTTTCCGGCAGATGAGGCTGAAACTTTTGAGGCCAGCAGACCACCCCCCCTACTCCCATGGGAGGAGGGTTTTCCCGAGCCTCCCGCCTTTCGCGAGCATGCTTGAAGTAGTACCATGAGGGAAAGGTGAAAAGAACCCCCAGTGGGTAGTGAAATAGAACGTGAAACCGTGGACGCAACTGTCCTGCTGCCTGTATCGTTGGTCGAGCTCCGACCAAAGATCATGCATCAAAAGTCTTGACGCGGTGTGGGTGCGACGCACCCCGGAGGGCAGCGATGTCACCTGCTGAGACATAGAACGTCTCCGATGCTGTGGACCAAGTCTTCTAGACAAGATCTGGTGCTGAGATGGTGCCTGCCCCAAAGGGGGAGGACCTTGGTTGCTGAGGCCATCAGCTGCGGCTACAACCAGATGTTCCACATCAGCACGCCACTGCTCCATGGCACCCTGAGGTGCTCCTGGCGGTGGTGGACGTTGAAGAAGATTATGCGCAACAATTAGCGTGTTCTAAGGGTTGTTGTGCGTCGATGCAGTGATCGACGCCGATACCCCATCCTGCTATCCAACATTGTTAGCCAGAGAAGATGGTTGTGGTGGTACGACGCCCGCCGGGACAACAACACCCGTCGGCTGTTGCACGTTAGAGGGATTCCCTCCAGCTAGTTGCTCAGCGTTGCCGGACGATCCCGCGACGTAGTACGCCATCTTGAATTCAAGGCCCCCTACCTGGCGCACCAAATGTCGAAGTGTGCGATCAACACTTCCACCAGTACTACTAGATCGTAGCCCACGGAGGTTCTTGATTGGTTGGGGCATGCATGAGATTAAGAGCAAGACAGTGACACGATGATTTTACGTGGTTCGGGCCGCCTGAGCTTAACACCCTACTCGTCGGGATGTATGTTGTATGTATGAATGTACAACGCTTGTGAGCGTGTAAGCTTAGTTGTCTCTGTACTGTGCGGTGCAACCCTTTTATAGTCCAATGATTGGCCGTTACATTGTCAGCCTTGCCCGACACGTGGCCTTGGCGGTAGTTAATTGCCTAATACACGATCTGTGTCTATTAAGCATAATTAATAGTGTGATAACGCGACTTAATGGCAATGTTACTGTTTTTAAGGGTCCTCTGATCGTGTGTCATTAATATGGCATTAATGACACATATTCAGGTCTTGTAACTATAGCTTTAACTGTCCCTTGAATGTTCGCGCCGTTGGAGATTCGCCAGTCTCTTCGTTGCTATTTTAGGTCCGGAGGCTCGACACGTAGCGGCTCCGGAGCTTCCCATTGTGGAGAGGCAGGTCCGGAGCCACTATACACATGGCAGCACGGGAGCTTCCCTCTACTGGGGGTTAGGCCCCGGGTCACTGGACACGTGGCTAGACCGGAGCTTCCCTACAGGGGCAGTTAGCTCCAACCTTGTGTTACACGTGGTAGTGCCGGAGCTACCCAAACGAGGAGGTGGGTCCAGTGCTATGTAGCACGTGTAGCCTTCGGAAGTCTTCAACTCGGACAGGTGGAACTCCTTGGTGTTTCTTGCGGTATCATGGGGTACCCGGTACGCAGGGTACCGACAAGAACCTCTCTACCCGCATAGGAGAGAAGGTTCCTCTTCCATCCTTGGAGCCGACTGCTAACTTTTTGGACCATGGATTGAATCATTTCTTTGGGTGGTCCTCTGTAATGTAGAAGAAGCCCCAAGTATGATGTTGGAAATTCAACCCATTTTTCTTGTAGTCCTAGGGTCGCCTCTAAATCCTCCTCCTGGCACCGTATCGGGAGTATCTTGGTTTTTGCTATATTGGTCCTTAATCCAGATGCTTAGAATGGCTTTAGTGATGCTTACTTCGTCAATTCTTGGCCTGATGAAGACTGCATCATCATCCATGTATAGTGAAACTCTAAAATTTAGGCAATCTTTGTGCAACGGGTGAAGGAGTCCTGCCGTCTGGGTGTACGTAAACAATCTGTGCAGGGGTTCAGTAGCAAGAAGGAAGAGCATCGGTGATAGTGGATCGCCCTGTCTAACTCCCCTTGCATGCTTGATGAATTTTCCTGGTTCTCCATTGAGCAGGAACGGCGAGGCAGCAGTTCCCCATAAATTGGAAATCCAAGTATGCCATCTCAGGCCAAACCCCAGGTGTGTCATTATGTCTAGTAGATAGGCCCAATTCACAGTGTCAAAAACTTTCGAGATATCCATTTTGACGAAGGGCGACGACGTATTGGTTTGGGGCAGTTCTCTGATAATCTCTTGGACAAGCACAAAGTTGTCATGTATACTTCTCCTCTTTATGAAAGCAATTTGATTATGCGAGATCAGGTGCTGCAGCTCTGGGGCGAGTCTGTTGGCCAACACCTTGGAGACCAATTTTGTGAAACTGTGTAGCAACCTTATGGGTGGAAAGTCTCCTATCGCCGTAGCATTCTCCTTCTTAGGAATTAGCACCACATATGATTGATTAAGCCAGTGCAGCTCTTGACTGTTCATGTTGTAGAAGAAATTTAGGGCCTCCATGACATCCTCTTGAATGATCTCCCAACATGAGCTGAAGAAGCGCCCTATGAACCCATCAGGTCCCAGGGCCTTATCTTTCGGCCAGATTTGTACCACTTTTGTGACTTCCTGAAGATGGAAGGGTTGATCCAGGCGATCCAAGTTCCTAGGGCCCCATCCCAGCGCGGCTAAGTCAAGCTTAGAGCTTCTAGTCACCAAAGTGCCCAGTTGTTGTTGAAAATGCTGCTGTATTAAAGTTGCCTTCTTCTTGTGATCAACAACCCGCCCATTTTCTGTTTGTAACACTTGTATAAAATTTCTTCTCTTTCGAGAATTGGCGAAAACATGGAAGTATTTCAAGTTGATATCTCCTTTTTTTAACCAGGTCATGCAGGACTTCTGTCGGGCTCTAGATTTGTCCACCGCTGCCAACCCTAACAATCTTACTTTCAGTACTTTGCGCATCTCTACTTCTCCTTGCGACAACTGTCTGGATTCCTGTGCACTATCCAACCGGGTTATCACCTCTCTGCAGATTGCAGCCGTGAGTTTACCTTGTGGAATTAACGTTTTAGCCGGTAGAACTTTTGAAAGAAGCTAAATCGGAAGATTTTCAAAGAAAAAAGAGAGAGAGAGTCAGAGGAGGTGGCAAGGCTAGTAAAAAACGAGATCAAGTGATTCTATCCGGCGAAAGAGACGGGAATCCCTGGTGGTAGTAGAGTTGATGCTTAGTTATGTTCGTCCATCACCTTTCTTTCTTCCTTTCTCTTGTTTCCTCCTGAACA
This sequence comes from Tuctoria greenei, assembly GCA_036927565.1. NCBI lineage: Eukaryota > Viridiplantae > Streptophyta > Magnoliopsida > Poales > Poaceae > Tuctoria > Tuctoria greenei. The sequence goes on from JAYESD010000010.1 coordinate 4,078,779, forward strand.
CCCTTGGCAACTCAGGTTGCCTGTATTTTTTCTATACTCTATTTATTCCTACTGTAATGAGAAAGTGGAACACCTGCTAGTTTTCGTCAAAAATGAATGTGCGCCTAATGAAGCTGCAAAAGTGCTTGTGTGCTGGATGCTATCATTTTATTTGAGCAACAAAACATGGGGAACATCTACTACACAAATACTAATTTTCAGACGTCTAAAATTAACATCTTCTTTCAGCTTACACTCTCGGTTGTTAAAGCAGGTATCCAAGGTAAGATATATCAATGAAGTATGCTTTGTAGTGACTTTGTCACTTTGAGTCGCGCGAATGCGTGGGCCGCCATACTAGTTATTCTAAATGAAAAGGGACAATGCAAGGATAGATCCACAACACCACGAGTCTTTTAATTGGTACTGCGACAACATGCTTATTTTATTTTGTTCAGTTCCTCAACATTCCAGTCAGAACACGTTAGATGAAGTCTAGAAGCAAGACCGTGTGTCGACACCGTCGCCCGACTTCCATGGTACGGTTGGACCAACACGAAGTAATTTGGTCGCTGTCGCTGGTGCACGCGTCATCTGGCTCGAATAAACAACCACGCATCCCTGGACTTTGATCAAAAGGTGGTGATTCAAAGGCAAAAGCAACACCGGCCGGCCAGCATCAGCAGTTTGAATCATGCGTCCATCTGTCGCTAGCTATTAATCTGCTTGTCTCATCTGTTCTTTCTTCCATGCTTGCCACGATCGATGATTTGAGTTCCTGAAACTGGCAGGCGTTCAATCGTGATCTACAGTGGCTGCCTGCATTTGCCTTCCATTCGCGACGTTGAGAAATCATGTAACGCGTCCGAATTCAGCAACCATTATTTCATGATTGCTTGTTTGAACACTGACCTAACATTCTTCGACGTTCTATATTCATTGTTCGAATTACACTGACCGAACATTCGGCGTTCTACATTGTTAGGTTGAACACTGACCAAACATTCGGCGTTCTATATTGTTTTGTTACAGCCGTTCAAGCATGGCCCGATGAAGTGCATCTTATTTTGCTCCTACTGATTTTCACGTGAAGATGCTGCAAGTGCAAAGTGTGTGCAGCTCTGTTCATGTTGCGGCCTTTTCTTTGGGAGGGAGGTGAACATGCATGCGAGGATAAAGGCCCTTTTTTACACGTTACGATACGGGAAGGGCCAGAAACAATCTTCCGGCGGATCGGGGAAGAAACAGCCGTGTTGATCGAATCGCTCACCGAACTCCGGCCAGTAGCGCTGACCGCTGAGTACACGTTACCACGAGTTGTGAGAATCTAGGTTACCACGGCTGCGTATACAGGCCGTGCGCAATGTCTATGGCACGTACCCGGACCGGACGGCTGCGCCAGCTGGTCTGGTCCATGTGGATCGCGTGCCATGTAGGGTATTTAATGTATGTGTTGTACTACAGTTTTTTTTTCTGTTAAGAAAAGCGAATATATTTTAATTTTTCAGCCTTTGCAAAGATCTCGATTAAATAACTTAAAGTGATGGACTGAAGAGTGACCCATAATGTTACAATATGAGCATTGGACGGCATATCCATCTTTACTTCTTCTGTTTTTCACTCACTACTACAACAATCATCTTTTACATGCAGACTTACAGACATTTGTACAAACGCTTAACCCTATGAATGTGGTCTAAAGGAGGTGAATAGGCGTTGAAAAACTTTTCATGTAATACTTAACAAATTCGTCAAATACAGGAGGGACCGAACTTGTCTGGTGCATTGTACGAACTAGTCCGGTGTACTACGAAAAGATCAAATGTTTATACAGATTTCACGTAAGTAAGTGATTATACTGATTCATTTGTACATGAAATATAAAATTGATAAAAGTTACTAGATTGATCAATCTTATGCCCTAGATGATGACAATGGTTGCAAAAGAAAAAAAATCAAGAACACACGAGACAAAGATTTTTATCGAGGTTCGATCTCACCAAAGAGATCTACGTCCTCGTTGAGGAAGTTCACACAGAGTTGGATCTCTTCAAATCCTTTGCCTCGTCAAGTCACCACAAAAGGCCGACATGAGTTCCACTATCCAGGGGTAATCATCGAGTCAATGGGGCAACCTCACACGCTGAGGGCTCCCACAAAATTACAGTGAGGAAAGTGATCAAACACACTCAAAAGATTTACAACAGATGCAAGAGTGTATAAGAGATCAAACCCCAAGAGCTTAGCAATGCGTAGAAGACGATCTCCCTATCCTAAATCTGGATTCCCAAAAGATTTAACTTTTAAGGGCTTTAGATGTGTGGGGAGAGGTGTTTTTGTGCTCTTGAAACAAGTGGCGGCACTAGGGTTCTTAGTTGTTCAATGTTGTGAACGGTGTATGTGTTGTGGGGTCATGTATCACCTATTTATAGAGTTTTCAAAAAAAGTTACCGTTAGGGATCGCGACGTTCGGACTAATTTGCTCTGAGGACCAGACTAGTCCGGTGTGCATTGGTTCGAACTTGTCCTAGTGAGGTCAGTGAGTTAAACGGACTAGTCCGGTGCTGCTCCGGACTTGTCCAAGTGAGGACAGTAAGTTGATCGGACTAGTCCGCTGGTGAACGAACTAGTCTGATCCTTTAGTGTATTGCTTAATTAATTGATTTTAGTCCTTACTCTCTACGGAAAGATATAAGCTCTTGGAATGTGTCTCTCACACACATCCTATACATTGACATCTACTTTGCGCTTCCTTGATCATTTGGGCTTTTCCTTTTCTCACTCCTCATTTTTCATCTTTTGAGTGCACCATAAGTTCTTGTCTTTGTAGACCTGCATTCATCTCAACAAATTCATTAGGATCTCATTTGTTTGTCACAAATAGTCCAAAACCCACAAGAGAATGCCTAGATGCACTTTGAATCTCCCGCTTTTTGGTGATTGATGACAACCAATTGAGATTTCACAATTAAGAGTAAAATTGGTTTTCATAAAGTGTGCATATTTGAGTGACATATGAACAACAAAAATTTCTCACATATATGCACTCTTTATGGTGGGGTGCCTATAAGGTGTGTGTGAGCAGATATTGTGATGTGCATAAGGAAAAATACAACAATTATAGAAGCAACCATTACAGAAATATCAATATGAACATCACACATTCATATTAAACAAAATAGGCACCCAAATAGAGATTACAATAGTTTGAAACTTAAAAACATAAAAGTCCTTAAGGCTCAAAATAGACTACTAGCACTACTAGCCTAGTCTCAATCTCTCCCCCTTTGGCATCAAGGCACCAAAAAGGAAAAAATTGAGGGGAATCACTCTCTGTAACTCCCTCTCTCACTCTCAGTCCTATCTTCATCTTCATCTTCAGACTCATGAGTATGCTGAGGAGGAAGAGGAACAGTGACACCTACAAGTTCAAAGGAGGCCAATTCTTGTTCTGTGAGAGGTGCCATCTCTGTGATATTTTCTTCAGAATCTTCTTAAATTTGAGGAGATCCTACTGGCTCAATATCAAGCTTCTAACATATTGCTTTGATGTTTTCCTTCATATATCTCTAGTGCCTCTTCCTAGCCAAGCTTTCCTTGTGTTGCTTAACCTCACTTTGCGGCAGGATGCAAAGATGGACGAAAGCATCTTCAATACACCACTAGAGGACTCTTTTGGGGATGAAGGAGCAGAGGTAGCAGCTGGAGTCCTTGTGTCTTCATTTGCTTGCTTTGATCTTTGTTCTACTGCGGGTGAGTTAGGAGCATTGGGAACATTGTAGACTGGTGGCTTCTGGGGCTTGAGGTTGGCATGCTCAACATCCTTGACAAACTCAAGGCTAGTGACTTTCTCAAAAATGAACATGATGTAAGGTGCATAGCCACAGGACTTATTTAGAGTGATTGAGATGTTCACAATGTTATTGTAGATATATTCAAAGACATTGAAGTTCCTTTTCTTGCTTATCACTTTCATCAAGGTCCTTAGAGTTCCTTGAATTGTCCCTACATCTCCATCCTATGGAGCAATAGTCTTCCTCAAAATTCTGTTAAGCACGACAAAGAATAGCTTCAAGTGCCTTGTGGTAGGTGCCTTGTATGGCATTCTTGCGTCATAAAGGAAAGCTAGCTCATTCTTCTCCAAAGGCTCCAAGTTGTGAATCACAAGCTCATTGTTCAAGGTGTCTTCGAGATGGAGTATCTTGGCAAATTCTTAATAAGTGACACTGTACTTGGATCCATGTGTCATCCAAATCATCTCATCCCCATCATCACGGGCCAAGTAGAGAATAGAATAAAATTGAGTGACGACTTCAATGTTCCAATTATATTGAAAGGATAGAAGATCCTTCAAGCTATGCCTCTCCAATGCCTCCAAGACTTCATGATATGCTTGACAGTTCTTAGATTGTAGATAAGTCATGTCAATCCATTGACTGGCAACCACTAGGTTTCTCATATTCCTGTAGACATGCTCTTAATAATTAGTATGAAAGTGCTCCAGAACCTCGGGTCAGCTGATTGCTTTGGCTGCTCATAGGCTTCAACTTTTCTCAACTTGTCAGCCAAGTCATTTCCTTTTTCCCATGAAATCATCTTCTGAGGGCTGCTTGTTGCACTGTACAGGAGGTAACATCTTTAGTGGACCAATGGGTCCACTTGCAAGTCCTTTGCCCTTGCTAGTGCTCCTCCTTGGTGCTGTTGAGCTGGCACCTGCAAGATCCTTGCTAGATGGCTTCTCGACTACAACTTTCCTCTTTCTTGGAAGCACATCATCAGGAGGAGAATCATTTGCATCATGGTCATGGCGCTTCTTGCTTCTTAGCTCTTTTGCCCTGGCCACTCTCTCGCAGTCACACTCAACTTCACAATCAAACATGTTGTCATCTGATGCGAATGACATCATGCCTGACACAGGGCGACAAGGTGTGGCAAGAATGGGAATTAGATTTGTGGAGACAAGAATTTAAAGGTTCAAATTGTTAAGGGACTAAACTCTTCCGACTTCAGGGTGCGGACTTGTTCGGTCAACCGGACTTGCCCGCACAAATCACTGGACTTGACCGGTTTGACCTATGAACCCTAACTTCATATTCCAACAAATCTAACTGAGATTGATGCAAAAAAATAGGAGGACAGTAGGAATACATACAACAATGCAATGTATATCCTAGGAATCAATAAAAGTAAGCAAGATTTAAGGGAAGATGAGAACTAGGGTTAGGGTTTGAGTTTTACCGAAATTCAAAGATTTGAGATGGAGGCGTGGAGTAGAGTACGGATTAGTCCGGAGGAGGGGGTGCTTCGCGGCGAGGGGAAGAATTTCTGTGGAGAAACCTTCGATTTTGGTGGTTCAAAGTGGAATTTGCCTTGGGAGCTTGAGCTTGAGGAGAGAGAGAGAGTGTGAAGGCGATTTTGAGGAGGAAGAAGAGAGATCATTGCGGCTGGCTAGGGTTAAGCCCGATAGTAACAGACTAGTTCGCACAGAGACTGGACTAGTCCTGTACAACATACTAGAGCCGGACTAGTCACCAAAAATGGACTAGTCCGGTTCTGACCACAAACTAGTGCGGGTCAGCTGGACTCATTAGGATTAGAACAAAGAGATTTTTGGGAATTTGATCTAATAGTGATCTAAAGGACAATATTTCACAAATAATCTTGATGAACATGACCAGTAAGCAGTCAACAATCATACAATGACCGTAATTCACCAAGATTCAATAATTGAAATAGTTTTCAAGAGAAAATTGAGATAAGGGATGATTTTTTGCAAAAGTGAGCAAACTTTGAAGAATCAATCAAATATGCATTGTTTCAAGCAACATTTCGAGCATCAAGTATATTTAATTCATTTCTTAGCTCGCAAAATCTCTTTTTGTCTAGTGGCTTTGTGAATATGTTCGCTAGTTGTTTTCTAGTTCTAACGTGTGAGATTACTATGTCACTTTTTAATGAATGATCTCTTAGAAAATGATGACGTATGTCTATGTGCTTTGTTCTTGAGTGCTCTACTGGATTGTGTGCAATTTTTATGGCACTTTCATTGTCACATAGGAGGGAAATATGATTCAGATTGTAACCATAATCCCTTAGAGTTTGTCACATCCAAAGTAGCTGTGCACAACAACTACCGACTGCAACATACTCTGCTTCGGCTGTGGAAAGAGAAATGAAATTTTGTTTCTTTGAGGACCATGAAACTAAGGATCTGCTAAGAAGTTGACAATTTCTTGAGGTGCTCTTCCTATTGACTTTGCAGCCTGCATAGTCGGCATCATAATACCCTATAAGGTTGAACTTGGATCCTTTAAGATACCAAAGGCCCAAGGTAGGTGTGTGCACAAGGTATCTTAAAATTCTTTTTACATCTATTAGATGACACTCTTTAGGTGCAGCTTGAAACCTTGCATACATACACACACTAAGCATAATATCGGGCCTAGATGTACATAAATAAAGCATTGAACCAATCATGGACCAATGTACCTTTTGATCCACATTTAGACCATCTTCGTTGAGGTCGAGATGTCCATTTGTTACCATGGGGGTCTTGATGGGCTTGGCGTTGTCCATATTGAACTTTTTGAGGATGTACTGCGTGTACTCAGTTTGGCAAATGAAAGTTCTCTCTTTCAGCTGCTTTACTTGGAATCCCAAAAAGAACTTCAATTCGCCCATCATTGACATCTCAAATCGGTCTATCATAATTTTACTAAATTCTTCACAAAAATATTTATTAGTAGAACCAAAAATGATGTCATCAACATAAATCTGACATACGAATAGATGACCATCAAAATGCTTTGTAAACAAAGTATAATAAGATTTTGCTATTTTAAAGCCATTTGGAGTGAGAAAGTCCCTAAGGCACTCATACCAAGCTCGGGGAGCTTGTTTGAGGCCATAGAGAGTCTTACGCAGTTTGTACACATGGTAGGGGTACTCTTGATCTTCAAATCCTAGTGGCTGCTCCATGTACACCTCCTCCTTGATAGGATCGTTGAAGAATGCGCTCTTTACATCCGTTTGATACAACTTAAAATCGTGGTGAGTAGCATAGGCTAATAAAATATGATTGGACTCAAGTCTAGCTATGGGAGCAAAGGTTTCGTCAAAATCTAAACCTTCGACTTGTGAGTAACCTTTTGCAACAAGTCATGCCTTGTTTCTCGTTACGACTCCGTGTTCATCTTGTTTGTTCTGAAAGACCCATTTGGTGCCCACGACGTTTGCCTTTGGTCTTTCAACAAGCTCCCATACTTCATTTCTGTTGAAGTTGTTCAGTTCCTCTTGCATGGCGGTCACCCAATCTGGATTTTTTAATGCTTCTTCAACCCTGTATGGTTCCATAGATGAGACAAAAGAGCCATGTTCACAAAAATTAGCAATACAATATCTAGTAGTTACTCCATTTGCAATATCTCCAATGATGTTGTCGACAGGATGATCTCTTTGTATGCTCTGATGTACTCTTGGGTGAGGCACTTGTGAAGTCATCTGCTCTTCATTATCTTCATTGTCAATGTCTCCTTCTAGATCATTGCTTCCATGCATATATTGATCTTCTTGATTCTGCCGATGTTGATCTTCTGCCGAAGCTCCCCCTTGATCATTGCTCTCTTCTTGAGGTACATATTGAGCACTTGGGTCTTGTGATTGCTCTTGCGATCGAATATCACCAAGTGCCATCGTCCTCAATGCTTGACATGGGGCTTATTCTTGATCTAGCACACACTTATAAACTTGCTCCACTTGGGAGCCATTAGTCTCATCGAACACTACATCACGTGCCACTTCAACAATGCCAGAGACTTTTTTGAAAACACGATAGGCGTAGGTCTTTGAATCATAACAAAGCAAGAACCCTTCATCAGATTTCGAAGCGAACTTTAACGTTGTAAGACGTATGTGTGCTGAATACATTGGCTTGTAGTGAATACACTTGGCTTTGATGATAAAAGTTTCAAATATCACCAAAACACCTTTTTATCAAGGTCCGACTCTAGCTCCGAGCTACAGCAAGGTCCGACGGTAGGTCCGGCTTGTTTTGGGTAGCTCCGGCTATGTTAGATGCTAGGTCCGGCTTCTTGGTAAGGTCCGACTAGCTTTGGTTAGCTCCGGTGAGCTTTATCTTTAGCTCCGACATATACTTGATAGCTCCGGCATGCTTTTGCTAAGCTCCGACGTACTTTGTCTAGCTCCGGTTTTGGGTTGACTAGTTTTGACTAGTTTTTGGTAAGCTCCGGTGCTAGGATCTACTAGTTTTGGAAAGCTCCGGCGCTAGGTTCTACTAGCTTTTGATAGCTCCGGCTCAAGCTCCGGTTTGCTCTGGCAAGGTCCGGAACTTGACCGCAGTGCTTCTGCTTTTCATTTGCAATGTTCTGTACTTGCTTTACATGATTGGAAAGATTGCTTAGTATTCATTTGCTAAGTTTTTGGTGCGTTTTGAATGATATGGTTGATATCGTTTCTACTATGGTTTTGCAACATGCTTATGTGAGGTTCTCACGTAAGGTGTTGTGTTCGGAACTAACTTGAGTCAAGTCGAGGACTTGGGCTCGTATGGATTGTTTGTTTGTTCATGTGCAGGTGTTGCTTGAGTTCAAGTCATGGCTGGTGACAGGATCCATTGGACTAGTCTCAGGGAGGAGATGAGGTTCCAACAACCAGGTTCGGGAGGAACTGTGGTTGAGCGGGTCAGGAGGTCGCGCAGGATGATTGAATCAAGGGCAGTGCATATGAAGGTCAAAGGAAGGTGTTCGCACGTGTGCATGAGGTGCATGACGTGGCAATATGCTTCTAGAGACGGTTTATGGAAGGAATATCTGATCGGAAGGATCGGATCGTATCAGTTGAAGACTTAGGCTGCTAGCTGAGTCGGTTATGGCTCGGTATGGAAAGTATCGAGTTGGTTATGTTAGGATTTCGTGTGGGTTACGAATTTGAGTTGTTTAGGAATGTGGGATACGTTCCTAAGGTGTTTGGAAGTCTTAAGATTGCTTCTATCTGCGTATAGAAGAGTCCTAAGCAGTTATGGAAAGTTCCGATTGTGATCGGATTAGGATTGGAGTCCTAGTTGAGATTGGGATGGCCTAAGGGCTGGTTATATAAGCAAGGGAAGGCCAAAGCTCGTGGTAGATGACTTTGGGGGCTGTTCCTCTTGTGTTCTATTGAATAAAATTCATAGTTTGAAGGAACTTTTGTGCCTTGTTCGTCTGACTTGTTCCAGACAAGTTTTACTCGTCGAGTTTCTGGACCGCACTACCTTTCGTCGGTGGTTTTATCATAACTCGAGTTTTATAGATCCAATTGACGTGATTCTTTTTGGGTTGTCTTCACAACTTGATTGTCTATCATCTTTCAAAATTTCACGGTCATTGTATTTGTAGTTTCTGAGCTACACGAGTTTCTTTGCAGCATTCCAGAAACTGTTTTTCTCGGGTAGGTCAGATTGACCATAGTCTGATCTTTTGATCATAACTTGAGTTTTTCTCGACGGATTCGAGTAATTATTTTTGTGTTGTATTCATGACTTGATTCTCTCTGATATCTATCACTTTTGTCACGGTGAAACACGTTTTATATTAGTCTCATACACGAGTTCTTTAACAGATCGTTTTTCTGCCGAAAGGGTTTGGGGTTTTAATTGTTTCCGCTGCGTAAGATTTTAAATCTACCATTCACCCCCCCTTCTGGTAGCTTTTCACGTGCTCTTCGACCCTACAATTAGTATCAGAGCCACGGTGCTCTAATCTTTGAGATTTGCACGTGTTTTTGACTAATCACCATGGAGAAGTACTCCGCCAAACCTTGTGTGTTTTCTGGTATTGATTTCCAGGTTTGGAAGGCACGCATGGAGGCGTTCATCCAGGCACAAGGCTTTGCAATATGGGAGAAGGTGTATAAGCCTTATGAAGTGCCACCTAATGATAAAGTCACGGCCACAAACTTACGGGACGTCGATAACAACAACAAAGCCCAAAACTTGATCATCCAAGGACTCACTCAAAGCGACTTTGATCGTGTCGCGCACCTCCGGTCAGCATACGATGTTTGGAGAGCTCTCTGTGATTATCATGAAGGCTCCAACACAATCAAGGAGGTAAAACAAGATATGTTCAAAAAGGAATATATGCGTTTTGAGATGCAACCAGGTGAGTCTATCGATGACCTCTTTGCTCGTTTCAATAAAATTCTCAGCAACTTACGTAGTGTCAATGTTAATTTTTCTGATGCTGAGAATGCTAGACAACTTCTTAGTGCATTAGACATGTCAGTTTGGGAGATGAAAGTAACATCCATTCGTGAATCAACTATCATGAGTTCTCTTACATTAGATGTACTTTATTCTAAACTAAAAACTCATGAAATTGACATCCTAGCACGTAAGAACCCAAACAAGTCTATTGCATTTGTTTCACAACGTGATATGTCTAGCTCCGGCCAATCATCATCTTGCAATACTCTTGCTTTGTTGTCCTCGCTAACCCTGGAACAGATCGAAGAATTTCCAGAAGAGGAGTTGGCACTCATCTCTACTAGATTCTCAAAAGCGTTGCAAAATGTGAGAACTAGAAGGAGAGGAAGCTCCGGACCTCAACGCTGTTTTGAATGTGGTAAAATAGGACACTTTCGTACAGAATGCCCTAACCTTTCAGGTCCGACCATCCGGGAAGAAAAATAAAGCAAGGTCCGGACCTCCTCTGGAAATTCCAACAAGAAAAAGAAGAGTACCATAGGACGCAAGATGATTAACAGCTTCATCACCGCACTTTAAGAACTTAGTTCAAGTGATGTAGACTATGAAAGTGATGAAGATGATGACGATCTGGCCAACTTATGCTTCATGGCGGGCAAAAAACGATCAAGATCAAGTCAGGAGGATGCAGAACACAACAGTGAAGACGATGAGGTATGTTCTACCTTCAATGAAATGTGTGATGCTATTTCTCGTACAACTATTATTGTCAAGAAAAAGGACAAAAAGCTTAGAGATAATGCTGCTAAAATTGAATCACTAGAATCTGAAATTAACCGTTTAAAAACTTTGATTCCTAGTGATGATGCATGTCCCTCATGTGACTTAATCTATGAACAATTGCCCACATTCAGAAGTGCACACTCCTCCACTCTAGATAGACTTGATGAAGAAATTGAAAAGAACAAAGAGCATGCTGCACTTAATGATAAAAACTTGAAAGATGCTAGCTGTTCAACAATTGATTTGCATTGTTCTACTTGTGAGGATCTTGATAAGAAACTACAGGATGCTATAAAGGAAATTTCTATATTAAACAATGCTTTACGTTCTCATGAAGTTAAATTTTGTTCCAATTGCAAACTAAAAGGAAAAACTTCATGTGAAAATTGCCTTGATCTGTCCAAAAAACTTGATGACATGCATAGGACATTAGATCGGTTTTGTAATGGGAATAAGAACCTAAACTTGCTGCTGAATTCTTCCAAGTCTTGCAATGATAAAACTGGTTTAGGTTTTGATTCTCATGCTCATGCTAAGGCACATCCACCTAAAATTGTAAAGTCATTAGGAGGTGGTTTGATTCAGACAGTTCCTAAACAAAAAGGAGTTGTTCTCAAATCTGCAGGGGTGTTGCCTCATTCGGTTTCAAATAAAAATATTGCTTGCTCATCTAGACATGGACACGAAGTTAAATTTCATTGTACCTACTGTGGTAGAGATGGCCATGTCATAGATTTTTGTTATAGACTAGCTAAACAACAGAAAAGGGAAAGAAAAATTGCTAGATCTTATAACTTTCATGCAATTAGAAAAACACAACCTACCTTAGTGAGTCAGAAAATTGAAAAGGTAGCTTCTGGACCTTCTGGTAAGAAATCTGCAAAAGCAGCTCTGGTAGTTCTGATAACTCCGAGAGCTCCCGGATCTTCTGTTGTTCCCTCCGGAGCTTCAGTTTTTGCCTCCGGACCTTCTGCTTTTACCTCCGGAGCTACTGGTTTTCACTCTAAACAAGTAACAACTTCTATATCAACTGTTGAGAACAGAAAACCTCAATCTTTGACTCATAAACCTGCTGTTTTATCTCAGCTTTCGCGTGTTTTTCCTGCTGCACGTTGTGTGACTCAGTACTGGATACCTAAATGCCTTTTGACTAACCCCAGTATTGAGTCATCGACGTATTGTGCTTCTATGTAGGTTACACGTTTGAGGAAGGAGAACATTTGGATTGTGGATTCAGGTTGCTCACGCCACATGACCGGTAACAAAGATTGGTTCTCCTCCCTCTCTTTTGTTTCACGTGTAGAGAATGTTACTTTTGCCGATAATTCTTCAACTCCTATAATTGCTAAGGGTTCGGTTAGAGTAAATGATCACTACACTTTAAAGGATGTGGCACTTGTCAAAAATTTGAAATACAACTTACTTTCTGTTGCACAATTGCTAGATGAAAATCTAGAAATCATTTTCAATAAAAACTGCTGCAAAGTTGTAGGTTCAAATAGTGAGCTTATTTTTAACATGTCACGGTTTGGAAGAGTTTTTAAAGCTGATTTTGATATGTCTTCCTCTAAGCATAGGTGTCTAGTTGCCAATGATTCAAAGGACTTATATTTTTGGCATCGTAGACTTGGTCACGTAGGCTTTGATCACCTAACGCGTGTTAGTGCTCTTGATCGCATACGTGGGCTGCCTAAGCTTAAAGGGGACAAAGATATTGTGTGCTCCTCTTGTAGACATGCTAAGATGGTTGCAGGTTCACATACTCCTCTTTCAATGATCATGACAACTGAACCATGTCAACTTTTGCATCTTGACACCGTAGGACCTTCACGAGTACAATCCTTCGGAGATAAATGGTATGCTCTTGTTATCGTTGATGATTATTCTAGATACTCTTGGGTTTATTTTATGGCATCTAAGAATGAAGTTTTTAGTCACTTTAGAACTTTATTTCTTAGATTATCAATTGATCACCCAGGATCTTTAAAGGCAATTAGAAGTGATAACGAAGCTGAATTTAAAAATCAATCTTTCGATCACTTTTGTGCTGAAAATGGAATAGATTATCAATTTTCTTCACCATATGTACCTCAACAAAACGGTGTTGTAGAAAGAAAGAATAGAACCTTAGTTGAGATGGCTAGGACTATGCTTGATGAATATCAAACTCCTAGAAAATTTTGGGCTGATGCGTTAGCAACCGCTTGTTATGTCTCAAATCGTGTTTTCTTGCGTGCTAAGCTAAGTAAAACACCATATGAGCTTCGTTTTGGACATAGGCCTAGTGTTACACACTTTCAGGTCTTTGGTTGCAAATGCTTTGTTAAGAAACATGGTAATCTTGATAAATTTGAACCTAGATCCATTGATGGCATGTTTCTTGGTTATCCATCTCATACTAAAGGCTACCGTGTGCTTTTACTTGACACTAACAAAATTGTGGAGACTTGTGAAGTGTCTTTTGATGAAGCTAGCCCAGGTACTAGCTCCGGTGTTGTAGGACCAGATCCGTATCCTCAGGGGGAGGGTATTTTCGAAGATGAAGAAGAGCCGGTGATACTGCCTGGTAGTTCCGAAGCTGACACGTGTCCAGCTCCGGACATTGAACAAGCTCCGGCTATCACCTCTGCTGGTCCTGATCGTCCAGAAGTCACAAGCTCATCAATCTACGATGAACCTAATGAAGAAGAAGCTTGTGAGACATCTGTTCCCTTTCGTTTTTACAAAGATCATCCCCCACAACAGATGATTGGAAGCTTGCACGAACGAGTCACATGGTCTAGGTTTTGCGATCCAAACTCTCATGCTCATTCTGCTTTTGTTGCTTCTTTTGAACCTAAAGATATATCACACGCACTCACTAATGAATCTTGGATTATTGCCATGCAAGAAGAGTTAGAAAATTTTGAAAGAAATAATGTTTGGAAACTTGTACCTCCACTTCAAGGTCACACCTTAATTGGAACTAAATGGGTATTTAAAAATAAACAAAGTGAGGATGGGGTTGTGGTTAGGAATAAGGCTAGGTTGGTTGCTCAAGGTTTCACTCAAGTTGAAGGTCTAGATTTTGATGAAACTTTTGCTCCTGTCGCTAGATTAGAAGCCATAAGAATTTTGTTGGCTTTTGCAGCATCTAAAGGTTTTAAGCTATATCAAATGGATGTTAAAAGTGCTTTTCTTAATGGCTACATACATGAGGAAGTTTATGTCAAACAACCACCGGGTTTTGAAAATCCAGATTTTCCTAATCATGTTTACAAACTGTCCAAAGCCTTATACGGTCTCAAACAAGCCCCTAGAGCATGGTATGATAGGTTAAAAACATTCTTACTTGAAAAGGGGTTTACCATGGACAAGGTTGATAAAACTCTTTTTGTGCTTAAGCATGGCAATGACTCATTATTCGTTCAAGTGTATGTCGATGATATTATCTTTGGTTGTGCTTCTCATGATCTTGTGTCCAAGTTTTCAGCAATGATGAGTTCCGAATTTGAATGAGTATGATTGGTGAACTCACTTACTTTTTGGGGCTGCAAATCAAGCAAACCAAGGAGGGTACCTTTGTGCATCAAACGAAGTATACCAAAGACCTCCTAAGGCGCTTCAACATGGACAAAAGCAAGCCTCTTCGGACACCAATGGGAACAGCAACAACACTTGAACTTGATGAAGATGGTGAATCCGTGGATCAAAAAGAATATAGAAGCATGATCGGATCACTTTTATACCTCACAGCATCGAGACCGAACATACAATTCAGCGTATGTCTTTGTGCACGGTTTCAAGCTTCCCCACGTGTTTCACATCGTCAAGCCGTCAAAAGGATTCTCAGGTACTTACATGGAACTCAAGAATTTGGCATTTTTCTTCCTTCTTCCTCAACCGTTACTTTGAAAGCTTTTTCGGATGCTGATTTTGGGGGTTGTAGGATTGATAGGAAAAGTGCTTCCGGTGCTTGTCATTTTCTTGATAATTCTCTTGTTGCTTGGTCCTCTAGAAAACAAAATTCAGTTGCACAATCCACAGCCGAATCTGAATATGTAGCTGCTGCTAGTGCTTGCTCACAAATTCTTTGGATTGTTCAAACACTTAAGGACTATGGGGTTGATCTAGATAGTGTTCCACTGTTTTGTGATAACACTAGTGCTATTTGCATTGCCAAAAACCCCGTGCAACATTCTAGAACTAAGCACATTGATATTAGGTATCACTTTCTCCGAGATAATGTTGAAAAAGGAAACATTGTGCTTCACCATGTAGATACCGGACAACAATTGGCTGACATTTTTACAAAACCTTTGGATTTCACTCGTTTTTGTTACATTCGTAGTTAAATAGGGGTTATACATCCTCATGGCTTAAATTGAGGGGGTGTTTTTGAAACTTGGGAAGTCTATGTGTGAATCTGAAATTAAAATAATATGAGCATAGTATTTCATACATATATGACTTTGTGATTCCTTTTACATGCTGAAAGTTCTTACTACATTACTCATGTTATACATTTTGTTGTTTTTGCCATGTCTAGTAATTGGAATAATTACTTACACTAAATCTGGTCATGGTCGAACTTTCTTGCTATTTTGAACTTGTTGCATGCTCACAAATGCTTTTAATCATTAAGAATTTATCAAGTAATCAACTCACATGTTGAGTTTTTATGAACAAATATAAATTGAGAAAAGATCAAGAGAATATGCATGCGTCGCACTTCTTCTTTTGAGATGGCTTGTCATTGCACTTATATATGAACTTAGAAGAAGTTGTGTATGACTAAAACCATGTCCTTAAGCTTCTGATTGTCAAATGACATAGGCTTGGCTTGGTTGGTTAGAATAAGGCAGATGCGCATATAATCTCTTGCAAATATCATATGATCTAAATTTATGCTTTGAAGAATAATAAAATGCAGCAACTAGTGTCATGCTTTCAGGTTTTTAAATAGTTAAGGTTGTGAGATCATGACTTGCTTAAATTGAAAAATTACATTTGATCTCTAGCATGGCTTACACTACCTTATGTATTTCATTGATGTGATAATGTAAGGTACTTGATAGTATAACTTGGATGAGCTTTGTTTATATGTATATGTTATAATATGCTCATAACAACTAAAGAGGGAGAGATAATTTGTGTCTATGCTCATGACTTGCTGAATACATTGTCAAAGGGGGAGAGATAAGCATGAAGAGAAAGAGAATATGTGCATAAGGAGAGATAATAAAGGGGGAGAGATAATATGGGATAATTTTTCAAAGGGGGAGAAATTGTTTCCTTCTCTTTTTTACTTTTGATTTACAAAGGGGGAGAAATTGTTTTCAAAACTTTTATGTGAATAAGCCAATGTTCGGATTTTAAATGGTGTTGCCAATGCATTCATCAAGGGGGAGATTGTAAGACCTATGTGTCCTGAATACATTGGTTTGTAGTGAATACACTTGGCTTTGATGATAAAAGTTTCATATATCACCAAAACACCTTTTTATCAAGGTCCGACTCTAGCTCCGAGCTACAGCAAGGTCCGACGGTAGGTCCGGCTTGTTTTGGGTAGCTCCGGCTACGTTAGATGCTAGGTCCGACTTCTTGGTAAGGTCCGACTAGCTTTGGTTAGCTCCGGTGAGCTTTATCTTTAGCTCCGACATATACTTGATAGCTCCGACATGCTTTTGCTAAGCTCCGACGTACTTTGTCTAGCTCCGGTTTTGGGTTGACTAGTTTTGACTAGTTTTTGGTAAGCTCCGGTGCTAGGATCTACTAGTTTTGGAAAGCTCCGGCGCTAGGTTCTACTAGCTTTTGATAGCTCCGGCTCAAGCTCTGGGTTGCTCTGGCAAGGTCCGGAACTTGACCGCAGTGCTTCTGCTTTTCATTTGCAATGTTTCGTACTTGCTTTACATGATTGGAAAGATTGCTTAGTATTCATTTGCTAAGTTTTTGGTGTGTTTTGAATGATATGGTTGATATCGTTTCTACTGTGGTTTTGCAACATGCTTATGTGAGGTGCTCACGTAAGGTGTTGTGTTCGGAACTAACTTGAGTCAAGTCGAGGACTTGGGCTCGTATGGATTGTTTGTTTGTTCATGTGCAGGTGTTGCTTGAGTTCAAGTCATGGCTGGTGACAGGATCCATTGGACTAGTCTCAGGGAGGAGATGAGGTTCCAACAACCAAGTTCGGGAGGAACTATGGTTGAGCGGGTCAGGAGGTCGCGCAGGATGATTGAATCAAGGGCAATGCATATGAAGGTCAAAGGAAGGTGTTCGCACGTGTGCATGAGGTGCATGACGTGGCAATATGCTTCTAGAGACGGTTTATGGAAGGAAGATCTGATCGGAAGGATCGGATCGTATCGGTTGAAGACTTAGGATGCTAGCTGAGTCGGTTATTGCTCGGTATGGAAAGTATCGAGTTGGTTATGTTAGGATTTCGTGTGGGTTACGAATTTGAGTTGTTTAGGAATGTGGGATACGTTCCTAAGGTGTTTGGAAGTCTTAAGATTGCTTCTATCTGCGTATAGAAGAGTCCTAAGCAGTTATGGAAAGTTCCGATTGTGATCGGATTAGGATTGGAGTCCTAGTTGAGATTGGGATGGCCTAAGGGCTGGTTATATAAGCAAGGGAAGGCCAAAGCTCGTGGTAGATGACTTTGGGGGCTGTTCCTTTTGTGTTATATTGAATAAAATTCATAGTTTGAAGGAACTTTTGTTCCTTGTTCGTCCGACTTGTTCCAGACAAGTTTTACTCGTCGAGTTTCTGGACCGCACTACCTTTCGTCGGTGGTTTTATCATAACTCGAGTTTTATAGATCCAATTGACGTGCTTCTTTTTGGGTTGTCTTCAAAACTTGATTGTCTATCATCTTTCAAAATTTCACGGTCATTGGATTTGTAGTTTCTGATCTACACGAGTTTCTTTGCAGCATTCCAGAAACTGTTTTTCTCGGGTAGGTCAGATTGACCATAGTCTGATCTTTTGATCATAACTTGAGTTTTTCTCGACGGATTCGAGTAATTATTTTTGTGTTGTATTCGTGACTTGATTCTATATGATATCTATCACTTTTGTCACGGTGAAACACATTTTAGATTAGTCTCATACACAATTTCTTTAACAGATCATTTTTCTGCCAAAAGGGTTTGGGGTTTTAATTGTTTCCGCTGCGTAAGATTTTAAATCTACCATTCACCCCCCCCTCTGGTAGCTTTTCACGTGCTCTTCGATCCTACAAAAGTCCTCAGTTTCTTGTTTAAAATAAAGCATTTACTTCCAAAAACTCTGAAATATGAGACATTTGGTTTGTTACCGGTGATGAGCTGTAAGGATCGAATGCCCAAGAGGGGGGTGAATTAGGCTTCTTTTAAAAAATCTAAGCAATAAAACTTAATCCCTAAAAGCCCAATTCCCTACGCAAACTATCTATGCATTCAAGTAAATAGGAACTTTGCGGTATATAAAATGCATAAATGTAAGGGGGAGGAAGAGGATGCAAACTCCTGAGGAGACACAAGGATTTATCCCGTGGTTCGGCAAGATCGTTAATATCTCCCTACATCCACGTTGTGGCACCCACCAAAGGGTATAGCCACACCCAAGTCACCGAGACGAGGGATCTCCACTATTCTTCTTCGTTTGCCAACCTAGGCAAGGTGGAGCTCAAGCCTTGTACAACTTTGACCCTCCGGGCTTCCACAAACGTCTTGGCAAGCTCCGGAAGTCTTCTCACAGTTACAAACACCAAGGGGGCACTCCCTTGAGGCTCTCACTATCCTAGAGATTCCACTCACCCAGAATGGAGGCACACAAGATCTCTCTCTAGCTAGTTCTAGCCTATCTCTCGGTGTGTAGGTGGTCGAAATGATGTAGAAGTGATGGCTCTTGGTCTTGAACGCTTGTGGATGTGTTGAGAATGTCTGGTGATCAAGACTTGTCGAAATGACCGGTTTAGGGGGTATTTAAAGCCAGCCTCCACGAAATAGCCGTTGGAAAAGTAGGCTGATAGAACTTTTCTGCGAACACCGGATGATCCGATGTCTCCCCTTCAGTTATCATCGGTCAAGTTCACTTTAGCTGATGTCACTGTGTCAGCTATGACCGTTGTTAGGCCGATGTTACACTTGTCTTCTCATCGGATGATCCGGTAGCTCTTCCTCCAGGATTGGCTCAAACTTGATGCTTACTGGAGTGATTGACCGATGTGTATACTTCTGTACATCGGATGATCCGGTGCTACAATTGGTCCAAGGATATTGCAAACTGTACTGATGGACCGATGTAGCTTAGCCTTTAACATCGGATGATCCGGTGAGTGCTTTGTTCTGAGGTTTTCTTCTTCTGCTGAACCAACTCGACCGATGTGTTATTCTCTGGAAACATTGGTTGATCCGGTGAGTTGATTTTGTTTGCTTCGAGTTGTTTCTAAGTGATTCTTTTGTGTCTTGCTCAATTGACCTCTTAGACTTTTGTTGGAAATGTACTTCTGATGGTTGTCAAGCATTAAGTGTCATCAATTGTGGTTGAATGACTTTGACATAAGAGCTTTCACTTCTTGTCTTCATATCATTGATTTGATCTCATAAAGTGATTGTATATGGGTCTCCAATGACATATAGATTTCATTTGATTGAGTGATTATGGGGACCTTGCATTCACAAATTTATTAGTAAAATCCAATGGTTGTCATTAATCACCGAAACCGTACCTCATGGGGGCCTAGATGCTTTCAATCTCCCCCTTTTTGGTGATTGATGACAACACAACAATTAAAGCACAATAGTAATGAGTTTGATAGTACGAAACTTAAGAGGATATGCAATGAATACAAGATTATTACACTTAAAATTTGAACGCTCAATCAAAGAATAACTCAAGTGAATAAGTGATCATAAGATAGGCACCAAATAAGCTCAATCGATTAATAACATAAGAGTACTCAATAAACACCAAATGAGTAGCAAAAGTATTGAATTGCAAAAGATAAGCACCAAATTACAAAAGATAGAGAAACAGACTCCCCCTGAGACTAAGCTATCCTCTAAGCAACCCTCCCCCTAACTCTCTAACTCTTCTCCCCCTTTGGCATCAAGACACCAAAAATGGATCCGAGTGCCTAAGGACCCTGAGTACTAGGCGCGATGACGAACTGGTCACTGTCAGGAGTGCTGTCATCGGAGCTGCTGCCTGGAGTAGAGGTGGAAGGAGCTGTCGGAGCCGTAGGAGCCGTCGTCGGTGCCTGCTGGGTAGGAGCTGGTGGAACAGGGGCACTGACGACGGATGCTGGTGTCTGCTGGAACAACGTCATCGCCGGCAGGGGAGAGTGGATTGGTGCGCCGGGAGCCAGCAGTGGAGACATGCTGATCGAAGGGATCGGCGTAGTCGGCACCGAAGCTGCAGCTGGAGCCAGGACAGGTGGAGGTGGAGCAACTCCTGACAGCTGTGATGGCAGGGCAATCCCGGTCTGGGTGTAGAGGTTGGTGATGAACCCCAGGATGCCCATCATCGCCTGCTGCATCTGCTGCTGCTGGTCGAGGGAGCGCTGGTGCATCTGGTCGATGAGCCCAGTCAGCCGGTCAGTGTCCTCACGCCTCTCACGGGCGATCTGGCGCTGCATCTCCTGCTGCTGCTGCTGGAGCTCCAGAAGACGTGCGGCCTGCTCCGCTCGGGCCTGCTCAGCTGCAAGCCGGTCCAGACGGTGCTGCTCAACCATCAGCTGGAGTAGTGATGTGAGCTCAGACGGCTGAGAGACCTGTGCCTCTGTGACGGGAGGAGGAGTAGGGGGTGGCACTGTAGATCCTCCAGCCTCCGCATCGTGCTGCCTGGGTGAGGGAGGAGGTGGGAAGTACTACTCGACACTGTCATCTGTGTCGCTCTCGGACCATATGTGCTGCAAGTCCTCACCCTGAGCCTCTACCTCGGCTAGCCTCTCATCCTCCTTCTCCAGATCCGACCAGTCCTCCTCAGATAGACGAGCCCTAACCTGACGCTCGACTGGACAGCTAAGGCGGCGATCTCCAGGAGCTGCAGCACGGTAGTGACTAAACCGTGTGACACTCTCGTCAGTGAGACGGTCACGCACGGCATACTCCTCAGGAACCATCATGGAGAGCAGGTAGCTGATCCAGTGTCCATACACGAGATGCCTCATCATGCCCACTCCGTCAGTGATCACATCCTCCATCTCGCATATGAGGACGTCCACAATATCAAACTCCATCCCGTTCATGATGTAGAACAGGAGGGTCTGCTGCAGGCTGGTGAACCCTTCTAGGTAACCTGGCCTCGGCAAGAGAGTGCGGCGCAATGCAAGGTGCACTGTGCGTGCAGCTGGAGTCAACAGTGCC
This sequence comes from Tuctoria greenei, assembly GCA_036927565.1. Lineage (NCBI taxonomy): Eukaryota > Viridiplantae > Streptophyta > Magnoliopsida > Poales > Poaceae > Tuctoria > Tuctoria greenei. The sequence continues at coordinate 4,100,073 of JAYESD010000010.1, forward strand.
GGTACCCTCGGCTGGTCTGGAGAGAAGGTCGGTCTAAACAAAGAGCGAATCTCCTCTAGTGGTGGTGCCACTCCTCCAGTGAGCGGCCTCCTCGGCGGGTCTGCCTGACCATATACCCTCTCATGCACGCAAGTGTCGTGCAGGTCCACTCCCGGCAGCTGTGCAAGCGTCTGTCTCGTCAGGTGATAGTGCTGCCCCATGAACATGAAGTCAATCGACCTGTGGCCCTCAGAGACGTAGAGAGTAGCGTAGAACACGCGGACCCAATCCTCCACATAAGCACTCCTCTCGTAGGACATCAGCTGGACAAGCCCTCTGTACCTCTCAAAGTAGGGGCGAATATCTGTCTCTGCTGCCAGGGCAAGCTAATCCCAATCCAAAAAGTTATGCTGGAATAACTTGTGGCCTCGGCGTCTATAGGTCTCATAGAGTGACGCCTGTGTCACGGTCCAGAAACGACTGTCCACAAGAGCCTCTCTGGGCTGCGGGTACCACTCCTCAAGCAACACACTCCATCTGAGTCTTCAGAGTTGCTTGGCCTTCATCTTCCGGTAATAAGTCAACCGGACTCCTTCACCGACACGGACGGTGGTGTCCATCTCGTAGATGGCTCTCTGGGCCTCCCTGTCCTCATGACGATCGGCAGCTGTCGGTCTCGGACGTGGTGCTGCCGCGGGATGCCCCCCACGGGTCCGGGCTGAGCACTGGCGGACGAGTGGCACTTCCGGCTCTTCTTCCGCCTCGGACTCATCGATCACGAGAGGCTGCCTCGGACGAGCCTCGCGGATCCTCAGTGATCCTCCTCGGCCACGCTCTCGCTCCTCAGCGGCGCGAGCGGCCATCAATGCCTTCTTCTCCTCCTTGGAGAGCTTCTGCTTCTTCGCGGCCGGCTCCGCAATGGCCTTGCCCTTGTTCTTCTTGTCGCGAGCCATTGCGATCGGGCGAGTGAACGAAGTCGACGACGTCGAATGCACAGAATGGAGACACGGAGATTGACGGGGCCGGGAAACCCTAGCGACGTGGTGGTGGCCGAGAGGGAGGCACCACGGTGGTGAGGCTGTGGTGGTGGAGAGAGGCGGCAGCGGCGCTTGGGTGGAGCGGCGGTGACAACTGTGGTGGAGGCGAGTGGCGGCGGCGACTGCGGTGGTGGAAGCGAGTGGCGGCGGCGGTTGCTCCGGACGGCGGCAGTGTGGTACAGCGACGGCCGGGCGGCGGCGGCGACCGGAGGGCGGCGGCGGCGCAGGGCGAGAGGAACGGCGGCGGGTGAGTCGGGACCGGGGAGAAAGAAAAAGGAGGCGAAGAGCCGTTTAAATAGTGGGTCCCAAACCCTAGTCAGAATTTTAACACCGGATGGACCGATGTAGAAACGATAGAAGCATCGGTCGAATGGCACAGATCGGGTATTCAAAAAGGTGCTGTTGACACCGGATGGACCGACGTGGAAGGGAATATGATCGGTGGAATTCATCACAGTTCCAGAAATGTGAACACCGGATCGACCGATGTTTTTCAGAATGAACACGTCGGATGATTTGAGATACTGACTGAACTTGCCCTTGGCTTTTGAACACCAACTGATCCGATGATGGTCTGACCTAAGCATCGGATAATCCGATGACTACAAAACAGCAACATCCCATATATGTCCTTTGACCAAACAAACAAACGAAGAGAAACACATGTCTTAGGACTTTTTGGGCAACCCCTCACCCCTCAAAAAGCTAATATGCCAATAACTTGGCTAGGACTTAAAAGCAAATAGAACACCAAAGAAAACAGGAAGGAAATTATCCAAATAAAATGTAAGGCCCATGCTTTGTGAGCTAGAGTATGAAGACTTCTATCTCTTTAAAGCATGTTCCTCTAGGCATTAACGCACCTAACATTTTGTTCTTTCCACCACATATGAGTTGAGATATTGCATTTCAAACAAGTCTCTTTCTCATGAGGTGGGTTCCCCTTTGTGACAATCTACCGTATGCAATGCCAAACAATTTATAATGCACGAAATTTAAATATGAGTGCAAGTCTCTATGGCAAGCATCATGCAAGACATAAAGTAAATCTATCTTGCCAAATTTGAACCTTTCAAAGACTTCTTCAGGGAGAGCCACTCTCCAAGCCTTGGGGAAACCCAAAAGAACCTCCATCCCAAGCTAACCCTTGCTCACCCCTATCCTTTGAAAGTTAGACAAGACCTATATGATATGCATTCTTACATGATCATGGCAACTTACATGACGTTTGATGCATCTAGCACATTTAACTCACTTCTCAGCCTAGAAAAAGTTTTCTCATCAAGTGGTTTAGTGAATATATCCGCCAATTGTTCTTCGGACCTAACACCTCGCAATGAGATGTCTCCCTTAGCTTCATGGTCCCTTAAGAAATGATGGCGAATATCAATGTGCTTAGTGCGAGAGTGTTGAACGGGGTTTTTAGCTATCTTAACCGCACTTTCATTGTCACAAAGGAGAGGCACACAACCAAGTTTAATACCAAAGTCCAAAAGGGTTTGTTTCATATAAAGAATTTGAGCACAACATGCACCGGCCGCTATGTATTCCGCTTCCGCCGTGGACAAGGCGACGAAATTTTGCTTCTTGCTAGACCAAGATACTAGCGAACGCCCAAGCAAGTGGCACCCACCGGAGGTACTCTTGCGATCCACGCGGCATCTGGCAAAGTCCAAATCCAAGTATCCCAAGAGGTGGAATTTTGCACCTTTAGGGTACCACAAGCCCACACTAGGAGTATGCTTAACGTACCGAAGTATCGTAAAGACTGCCTTCCTATGCGATTCTTTAGGTGCCGCTTGAAAGCGATCACACAAGCATACACTAAACATGATATCGGGCCTAGATGCGGTAAGATAAAGCAATGAACCAATCATAGAATGGTAGTTAGATTGATCAATAGGTTTACCATCCTTATCCGCGTCGAGATGACAATTTGTTGCCATTGGAGTGCTTCTTGAGCTACAATATCCCATCTCAAATTTCTTCAAGAGGTCCTTGGTATACTTCTCTTGATAGACGAAGGTCCCCTCTTGAAGTTGCTTGATTTGAAATCCAAGGAAGAAGTTGAGCTCTCCAATCATTGACATCTCGAATTCCCTAGACATCATTTTGCCAAACTCATGGCTAAGAGCTTCGTTAGTTGAACCAAAAATAATATCATCAACATAAATTTGACAGATAAACAAATCTCTGTTGATGTCTTTGGTGAAGAGCGTAGTGTCCACCCTCCCGATCTTGAATCCTTGCATGATAAGGAAATCCCGTAGTCGTTCATACGACGCCCTAGGTGCTTGCTTGAGCCCGTAGAGCGCCTTGTGCAACCTATACACATGATTAGGATTCCTCGGATCTTCAAACCCGGGAGGTTGTTCAACATAAACAAGCTCGTTAATGTAACCATTAAGAAAGGCACTTTTCACATCCATTTGATAAAGTCTAATATTATGATGTGAAGCAAAAGCAAGGAGTATACAGATGGATTCTAGCCGGGCGACCGGAGCAAATGTCTCCCCAAAGTCTAGTCCTTCAACTTGCGAGAACCCTTTGGCCACAAGTCTTGCCTTGTTGCGGACCACAACGCCGTTCTCGTCTTGTTTGTTGCGGTACACCCACTTTGTTCCGATGACGTTCTTGTCCTTGGGTCGCTCCTCCAACACCCAAACTTCATTGTGGATGAAGTTGTTGAGTTCTTCTTGCATGGCCATCACCCAATTTGGGTCTTGGAGTGCTTCCTCAATATGAGTGGGTTCTACACATGAAACGAACGAGTAGTGCTCACAAAATGAAGCAAAATGGCGAGAACGTGTACTTACACCCCTTGACGGACTTCCAATGATTTGGTCCATCGGATGCGCCTTGGAGATGCGTCCATGCCTCATAAGTGGTTGTGAAGCACTTGGCGATGGTGATGCGTGTTGCTCCTCTTGTGGTTGGACTTGATCAAGGACTTCTTCTTCTTCTTGATGTTGTGTGGATCGTGAGTCTTGAGTCGGCAATGGATCATCCTTATCTTCTTCGTCAACTTGAGGCGCCATGAAGGTGTTGATATTGGAACTTGAAGGTCCCCCTTGATCATGGCTCTCCTCAACTTTAGGCTTGACGTCTCCAATGATCATGTTCTTCATGGCTTCTCGTAGAGGCTCATCATCTATTTCATCATGACCAAAACTCTCCTCTTGGGAGCCATTATATTCATCAAACTCAACATCACAACTTTCCTCAACTAAACCGGAGGTTTGGTTGAATACTCGATATGCTTTTGAGTTTGATGCATAACCAAGGAATATACCAACATCACATCTTATTTCAAACTTACCGAGCCTTTTCTTGCGGTAGATGTAGCACTTGCACCCAAAGACTCGAAAGTAGGAGATGTTGGGCTTTCTCCCAATGAGAAGCTCGTACGGGGTCTTTTGAAGTAGTCGATGTAGATAGACCCTATTTGCGGCATGGCACGCCGTGTTGATTGCTTCGGCCCAAAACTTCTCCGACGTGTCGTAGTCATCAAGCATTGCTCGTGCAAGAGTGATGAGAGTCTTCTTCTTCCTTTCAACGACACCATTTTGTTGAGGGGTGTATGTGGTCGAAAACTCATGCTTCACGCCTTCACGGTCACACCACTCCCCAATCTTGTAGTTCTTGAATTTGGTGCCGTTGTCACTCCGGACCTTGATGATGGGAAGTTGAAATTCCCTTTGAGCGCGGTTGGTGAAGGTCTTGAACACTTCCAGAGTTTCACTCTTGTCACCTAAAAATAAAGTCCAAGCATAGCGAGAGTAGTCATCAACTATAACAAGACAATAGAGGTTACCGCCAAGACTTTGATATGTGGACGGTCCGAAGAGGTCCATGTGAAGTAGTTCAAGTGGCTTGGAGGTTGACACCATTGTCTTCATTGGGTGGTGAGAAGCAACTTGCTTCCCGGCTTGACAAGCGCTACAAAGCTTGTTCTTCTCAAATGAAATATCCTTCACGCCGGTCACCATCCCAAGCTTGAATGACTTCTTGAGTTTGCTCATCCCTATGTGCGCTATGCGTCGGTTCCATAGCCATCCCAAACTTGTCTTAGTGAAAATGCAAGTGGTCAAGCTAGCATTCTTGTTGGAGAAGTCTACTAGGTAGAGATGTCCATGCCGAAATCCTTTGAAGACTATGTCTTGGCTTGTTTCACTACTCACAACAACATCATTTTTGCTAAATGTGCATGTTAGTCGAAGATCACATAGTTGTGCAATAGAAAGTAAATTAAAGCTAAGTGACTTAACGTACAAAACATTAGAAATGGATAAGTCATTTGAAATAGCAATTTTACCTAACCCAATTACCTTTCCCTTAGAGTTATCACCAAAGGTGACTTGTTCATGATTGTCGGGGTTTTCTATGGTGGTGAACATACCATCATTGCCGGTCATATGTTGTGTGCACCCGCTATCGAGTACCCAATGCTTTCCTCTGGCTTTGTAGTTCACCTACACACATGAATTCAATTTTTGACTTTAGGCACCCAAGCCAACTTAGGTCCTTGTATGTGTGATACAAGTGTTTTTGGGACCCAAAGTTGCTTGGGGAGCTTCCCCTTCATGCCCTTCATGTCTTTGCCAATGAACCTTCCCTTCACCTTGCCATCTACTTTACTCAAGAGATAATAACGATCATTGAAAGTAGATTTGTAGTTAGTAGGCAATTTTGGAGAAGGTCGGTTAGGAAGAGGACACTCCCTTGTGTGGTGACCGGTGACCTCACAATGTTGGCAATAAGAACCAACTTCCTTAATGAAGCTTGTTCTAAGCTCCGGTGAGGGCACCTTTCCTTTGTTAGGCACCGGGAAGGATCCAAGTCCTCTCTTGTTGAAGGCCTTTGCTTGTTGGAAGAGGATTTCCTTGTGCTTGACTTCTCCTTTTGATAGTCTAGCCACACTAGTGCGGAGACTCTCAATTTCTTCCAACAAGTCCTTCCCCCTAGTGTTTTCTTTCAAAGGCAAAGACTTGTGCAAAGCATTAGTGGCATGAGAAGTAATGGATATCTTATCATTAAGAGTTTGTTTCTTCATAGTTTTTAACTCTTGATCAAGCACTTCATAAGCAAGGTTATGTGTTTGATGCTCTTGGATTAACTCATTGTGCTTTCCCAAGAGTGCTTGGTGGGCTAAGTCAAGCTCATGATGATCTAGCTTGATTTGATCCTTATCCTCCTCAACTTGCTTGACATGGGATTTGAGCGTGTCATGCTCTTTGAGTATGCTTTCATACTTGTCAAGCAAATCAAGGTTAGCACTCTCAAGCTTAGCACGAGTTCCTTCAAGAGCCTTAAACTTACTCTTTTCCCTCTTAATGATAGTGTGATATTCATTTATTAAAGAAGTTAAATCATTGGGGGAAAGCTCATCATCGCTAGAGTCATCACATACCTTGGTGTTACCTTTCGCCATGAGGCACATGGGCGGTGGATGAAGAGGTGAGTCATCATTGTTGGCAATGGCGAGGCCGGCCAAGCTTTCTTCTTCCGCTTCACTCTCTTCATCACTTGTTTCTTCGTCGGTGACCCATTCATTTGCCTCACACATGAACACCTTTTGTGGGCCATTTCTTTTCTTTGGGAAGAGTCTTGCCTTCTTGCCCTTGTCATGTTTCCTCTTCCCAAAGGATCTTGGTTTGGGTTTGGCCTCTTCTTCATCATCTTCACTCTCTTCAAGCTTGCGATGCTTGCTCTTGTAGTTCTCTCTTCTTTTGTCCGGTTTTGGACAATCATAGGAGATGTGGCCTTGATCACCACAATTGTAGCAAGTCTTGTGATCATCTCTTCTTGGTAGAAACGCTTTCTTCTTCGGATCAAATGTGTATCCCTTCTTAGTAATCTTGGAGTTCAAGCGTGAGAACTTTCTCATCATTAGTGCAAGCTCATCATCATCATCTTCACTTGATGCTTGCTCTTCTTCACTTGAGCTAGGTTCAACCACCTTCTTCTTCTTGAGGCTTGTTTTCTTGGTGGAGGCCTTTAGAGCAACTATTTTTGAAGATGATTGCTCCATCATCCCAAGTACACTCATTTCATGAGCGTGTATTTCTCCAATGAGCTCCAAAACATCAATGTGGTCAAGAGACTCTTTTTGGAGCATGGAGTTGATGATGTTGTACTTTGGCTTGGGAAGGAGCATGAGGATCTTGCGGTTGATAAGTCCCTTGCCAAGAGAAGCAATTTCAAGAGCTTTAATTTCTTCAATAAGTACATTCAAGCGAGAGAACATCTCATTGACATTTTCATGAGGTAGCATCTTAAACTAATCATATTTTGCTTTAAGCATGTGATATTTAAGTTCCTTGACTCGAGAAGAACCCTCATGAATCTCTATTAAGCAAGCCCAAATTTCACAAGCTTTTTCTTTACTAGCAATTCTAGCAAACACATCTTGACTAATACATTCATAGATTGCATTCCTAGCTTTAGCATCCCAGTTAATTTGATCACCAACATAGTTGTGTTATCCAAACCCTGCATGGGTCGCTTCCCATACTTCGGGAGCAATAGCCTCTAGATAAGCGCGCATGCGTGATTTCCAATAGGCAATGTTCTTGCCCTCAAAGATAGGAACCGAACCCCCAACCTTGGCCATTTTAGCTCTCTAGCGGTGAAGCTAGAATGGTCCTATGAGCAACCTTGCTCTGATACCAATTGTAAGGATCGAATGCCCAAGAGGGGGGTGAATTGGGCTTCTTTTAAAAAATCTAAGCAATAAAACTTAATCCCTAAAAGCCCAATTCCCTACGCAAACTATCTATGCATTCAAGTAAATAGGAACTTTGCGATATATAAAATGCATAAACGTAATGGAGAGGAAGAGGATGCAAACTCCCGAGGAGACACAATGATTTATCCCGTGGTTCGGCAAGATCGTCAAGATCTTCCTTCATCCATGTTGTGGCACCCACCAAAGGGTATAGCCACACCCAAGTCACCGAGACGAGGGATCTCCACTATTCTTCTCCGTTTGCCAACCTAGGCAAGGTGGAGCTCAAGCCTTGTACAACTTCGACCCTCCAGGCTTCCACAAACGCCTTGGCAAGCTCCGGAAGTCTTCTCACAGTTACAAACACCAAGGGGGCACTCCCTTGAGGCTCTCACTATCCTAGAGATTCCACTCACCCAGAATGGAGGCACACAAGCTCTCTCTCTAGCTAGTTCTAGCCTATCTCTTGGTGTGTAGTTGGTCGAAATGACGTAGAAGTGATGGCTCTTGGTCTTGAATGCTTGTGGATGTGTTGAGAATGTCTGGTGATCAAGACTTGTCGAAATGACCGGTTTAGGGGGTATTTATAGCCAGCCTCCACGAAATAGCCGTTGGAAAAGTAGGCTGACAGAACTTTTCTGCGAACATCGGATGATCCGATGTCTCCCCTTCAGTTATCATGGGTCAAGTTCACTTTAGCTGACGTCACTGTGTTAGATATGACCGTTGTTAGACCGATGTTACACTTGTCTTCTCATCGGATGATCCGGTGGCTCTTCCTCCAGGATTGGCTCAAACTTGATGCTTACTGGAGTGATTGACCGATGTGTATACTTCTGTACATCGGATGATCCGGTGCTACACTTGGTCCAAGGATATTGCAAACTGTACTGATGGACCGATGTAGCTTAGCCTTTAACATCGGATGATCCGGTGAGTGCTTTGTCCTGAGGTCTCTTCTTCTGCTGAATCAACTCGACCGATGTGTTGTTCTCTGGAAACATCGGTTGATCCGATGAGTTGATTTTGTTTGCTTCGAGTTGTTTCTAAGTGATTCTTTTGTGTCTTGCTTGATTGACCTCTTAGACTTTTGTTGGAAATGTACTTCTGATGGTTGTCAAGCATTAAGTGTCATCAATTGTGGTTGAATGACTTTGACATAAGAGCTTTCACTTCTTGTCTTCATATCATTGATTTGATCTCGTAAAGTGATTGTATATGGGTCTCCAATGACATATAGATTTCATTTGATTGAGTGATTAGGGGGACCTTGCATTCACAAATTCATTAGTAAAATCCAATGGTTGTCATTAATCACCGAAACCGTACCTCATGGGGGCCTAGATGCTTTCATGAGCTCATATGACGTTTTATTCAGAAGTAGGTGAAGATATAGCCGGTTCATGGCATGACAAGCGGTGTTTACTACTTTATCCCAGAACCGGTCTGAAGTGAAAGTGCATCTAGGAATCCCTTGTGGGTTTTGGATGATTTATGACAATCAAATGAGATCCTAATCTCTTTGTTGAGATGAGCACAGGTTTTAATAGCAAAATAAGCAAAGTGCCAGAAAGAAGGAAGAATGAGGAGCAAAGTGGAAATGAGCTCAAGGAAGAAGAATAGTAGATCATTGTGTATTGAGTGTGTTAAGGAAACACACCCCAAGAGCTCAATCACAATTAAACACACACATTTTACTAATTTATACAGGACCGGACTAGTCCGACTGACACCGGACTAGTCCGATATCCCTTATGCACAAGATCGGACAAGTCCGATATCCATCAGACTCGTCCGATATGTCTCTGACTAGAATCGGACTAGTCCTCCCCAGTGCGGACTAGTCCTCAAAACACTTCACAAGTCACACAAAATCAGACAAGTCCGATCACCACCAGACTAGTTTGATATTCATTCTGGTCCAAATCGGACAAGTCTGATATTTGCACGGACTAGTCCGAAAAACCCTTTGACCCAAATCGGACAAGTCCTCCAAGTGCGGACTTGTCACCCAATTCACTTAGGGTTTCACATGTCCGGACAAGTCCGATGACTATCGCACTAGTCCGAAGATTTCTAGAAGCAAAATCGGACAAGTCCGCTCCTAGCCGGACTAGTCCGATATTTTGGGACACTTAGGGTTCGCTACACACAGCACACCGGACTAGTCCGGTGACCACCACAGACTAGTCTGATCTTTCTAAACCCTAATGGTCACATTTAGAAACCCATATAAATAGAGGTGCACGACCATATTTCATATAACTCTCGAACCCTAGCGCCGTCACACCTCTCAAGAGCCTCAAAAACACATCTCTCTATGAAATTAAGTGCAACAAAGATCAATCCTTTGAGGATACACTCTAGATCATTAGAGAGACATGTTCAACACTCATTGAGCTCTTGGTTTGATTCTCTAAAACACTCCTGTGATTTCATTGTAATCTTATGAGTGTGTTCTTGGTGGTATTTTGTGTTGTAATCTAGGTGATATGCACCGAATTTGGTTCGGCGAAGGGTGGCCCGATCTTCACGACAGGAGGTTCAAGAACAAGATAACTTGCTTTAGAAACAACACGGATAACTAGCCTTATACCTGACCAAGGTTGGATGCGACCAAGCGACGGGGAGAGAGACACCGAAACCACGAAGACTTCGACTCGATCTCCGAACGACCGCAGAACCACAACCGGAGCTAATCCACACAAGACGGGGCAGCCGTACTGGAACCCGCAGAGCATGAATTAGTGGATCTCAGAGAGATCTCTCCACAAGTTCAAGAAGAACAAGGAAGAACAAGGGTTGAGTAAGACACTCAAGCAGCTCGGCTGCAAATTTCACTGGAATAATCTTAATTCATCAAAGAGTTGCCCTTGGCTTACAAAAGAGGGATATTTATACCAACAACTAGTCTAAAAATAGATGTGAACTGAAAAATCCACGTGGGAAGGTGGAAGGCCAACTGGCTTGATCATTCATGCAGTGGTCATCAATTTCCCGCATGTTTTCTGGCCTTCTGGTGGTCTTCAGTGTTTTAATCATAACTCCACCTAGGGACATCCAAAAGACATGGGACCAGATGCGTTGGAAAGATAATTTGATAACCTTTCACACAATGTGTAGCATGCTTCATGAAATATTGTAGAGTGATACAGTTTCTCACGGAAACTTGGATATCAGGCTGACTGTTGATCTTCTGAACAGTCTGCATCAAAAGCACTCGGCTGCCAAGCTGGAACCTCTAAAGCACTCGGCACTTAGTGGCATTAGAAAGTTGACTTCAACACCTTTCCAACAAGTACTCATGGACCTTCACAGCTTCTATGAATCAAGATATATGACTGTTTCTTCATGACAGTTCTGCCAGGCCGAACTGGTTCGACGTAGTTCTCCTCTCTGGTTCGGTCTTGGCGTGTCCTTGTCATCCTCCTTGGTGAACCTGAGTAATAGAAACATGTACAATTTAGGAAGTATATAATTCTCATTAATAAATGGAATTTCACAAAGTAGCGCGTGCACCTCTTGTTGTAGCTGTTTAGCTCGGCTACGAGTAATTGGTCCATCGACAACATGAGCTGGTGCAGCTTGACTTGATGATTGTTCCATATTGCTTGATGTAATCGGTATACTTGATGGTGTAGTCGGCGTGGGCATATCATCCTCCCCCCTTGAAAAAGAGTCGTCCTCGACTCTTCCAATCCAAAGAATGGAGAGAGGTCGGACACATTGAAACTGGTACTTACACCATAAGTACTTGGCAGATCAATTTCATAAGCGTTGTCGTTGATCTTGCGCAGAACTTTGAATGGTCCGTCAGCCCGGGGTTGCAACTTGTTCTTGCGCAGCTCTGGAAAACGATCCTTTCGAAGGTGCACCCAAACCAAGTCCCCTGGTTCGAACAACACCTTCCTGCGACCCTTGTTAGCGTGCTTCTCATACTTCTTGGTCATCTTTTCAATATTGGCCCGAGCCCTATCATAAATGTTCTTGACAAATTCAGCTCGCTTGCTTGCATCGAAGTTCACACGTTCCTGCATGGGTAGAGACAAAAGATCTATGGGAGCAGTGGGTGTGAATCCATATACAATTTCAAATGGACAAAATTTAGTGGTTGAGTGTACTGCCCTATTGTATGCAAACTCAATGTGTGGCAAGCTTTCTTCCCATAGTTTCAGATTCTTCTTAAGGACAGCTCGGAGCAACATTGATAGTGTTCGATTCACAACTTCAGTTTGGCCGTCCGTTTGCGGATGACATGTTGTGGAGAACAACAGTTTTGTCCCAAGTTTGCCCCACAATGTCTTCCAAAAGTAGCTCAAGAACTTGGTGTCATGATCCGACACAATGGTACATGGCATTCCATGTAGTCGCACGATTTCCTTGAAAAATAATTCAGCAATACGGGAAGCATCGTCGCTCTTGTGGCAAGGAATAAAATGTGCCATTTTGCTGAAACGATCAACCACGACAAAAATTGAATCCCTTCCCCCTTTGGTTTGTGGTAACCCAAGAACAAAATCCATTGAAATATCCTCCCAAGGTGCATTAGGAATAGGAAGGGGAGTATATAAACCATGAGGGTTCAGACGAGACTTAGCTTTGTGGCAGTTTTTGCAGTGAAGAACATGTCTCTCTACATCTCATCGCATTTTTGGCCAAAAGAAATGGCCGGTCAGCACTTGCTCCGTCTTCTTGGCTCCAAAATGGCCAATAAGTCCACCTGCATGAGCTTCTTGCACGAGTAAAAGTCGAACAGAGCAATCTGGAATACAAAGTTTGTTAGTGCGAAATAAAAATCCATCATGCACATGATACTTTTCCCATCCTTTGCCAATACGGCACTTGGCATATGGTTCAGCAAAGTACGAATCAGTGGCATATAATTCCTTTATACTTACCAATTCGAGAATTTTAGCATCAAGTTGTGTGAGCAAAGCATGATGTCGAGATAAAGCATCAGCTACAATAGTGTCTTGACCTTTCTTATATTTGACAATATAAGGAAAGGACTCAATAAATTCACTCCACTTAGCATGTCGTTTATTCAGTTTTAGTTGTCCCTTAATATGTTTCAATGATTCATGGTCTGAATGTATTATAAATTCTTTAGAATAAAGGTAGTGTTGCCAAGTTTCCAAACTCCGAACGAGAGCATATAATTCTTTATCGTAAACTGAATAATTCAAGGTCGGACCACTTAGCTTTTCACTGAAGAATGCAATTGGTCTCTTTCTTGCATCAGCACGCCTCCAATCCCAACTCCACTTGCATCACATTCAATTTCGAATGTCTTGTTGAAATTAGGAAGTGCAAGGATTGGGGATGTTGTGACCTTCCTCTTTAATTCTTCAAAAGCCTTTTGTTGTGCTTCTCCCCATTTGAAAGGTACGTCTTTCTTGGTTAGCTCATTGATTGGAGCAGCGATCGTGCTGAAATCTTTCACGAAGCGCCGATAGAAACCAACAAGTCCAAGGAAGCTTCTCACTTGGCTTACATTCTGTGGGGGCCTCCATTCGTGTATAGCCTTGACTTTCTCAACATCCACCTCCACACCTTGTCCTGAAACAACAAAACCAAGGAAAACTACCTTGTCGGTGCAGAAGGTGCACTTTTCAAGGTTAGCGTACAATTTTTGTTTACGCAGGACAACAAGTACGCTCTGGATATATGCAACATGTTCTTCAAGAGTCTTTCTGTAGATTAGGATGTCATCAAAATAAACCACAACAAATTTACCAATGAAAGTTCTAAGCACATGATTCATTAATCGCATAAATGTACTAGGTGCATTGGTTAAACCGAAGGGCATCACTAACCATTCATACAATCCAAATTTTGTTTTAAAGGCTGTTTTCCACTCATCTCCTTCTTTCATACGAATCTGATGATAGCCACTTCTTAAATCAATTTTAGTGAAAAAATTAGCACCACTAAGTTCATCAAGCATATCATCTAAGCGAGGAATGGGATGCCTATATCTTACTCTGATGTTGTTAATTGCGCGGCAATCCACACATAGTCTCAAAGACCCATCTTTCTTAGGCACTAAAAGAACAGGGGCAGCACAAGGGGAAAGACTTTCCTGTACATACCCTTTTTTCATCAATTCCTCCACTTGTCGCTGAATTTCTTTTGTCTCCACTGGGTTGGTGCGGTATGCAGCCCTGTTCGGAAGTGATGCACCAGGAACCAAGTCAATTTGATGCTTGATCCCTCTCTTAGGTGGAAGTCCTGGTGGTACTTCGTCCGGAAAGACATCTTCATATTCCTGCAAGACATTCAAAAGAGTACTCGGCAGGGTAGAGGGTAAGGCATTAGTAGAAAGAAAAGTGTCCTTGTACATAAGTACAAAGAACATGGCATTGGGTTCACTCAATGCTTTGATATCCCCCTTCCTAGCCATTATTACTAAACCCTCTTTTCCCGGTTTCTGGGTTCCTTGCAGCTGTGGGGTTTGATTTGGCTGTGGACACTCTTCATTACTATTTTTGTGGCTCACTCGCAAGTGGTGCTCGCTCTCGCGCTGTTTCTTCCTGATATCATCCTTCAAAATTTCTTCTGGTGTCAAAGGAAGCAAGGAAATTCGCTCTCCTTTGTACACAAAAGACAGCTTGTTGGTCCTTCCAAAAATCTGGACATCATGATCATATAGCCATGGTCGACTGAGCAGAAGCTGGCAGGCTTGCATAGGCACCACGTCGCACTCCACATGATCATTGTATTTACCAACAGAGAATGGTACAGTCATAGTATGACTGACACGTAGCGCACCACAATCATTAAGCCACAATGCATCTTGTATGGACTAGGATGACGTCGTGGTTTCAGTCCCAATCTGTCCGCCAATTCTTGGCTAGCAATATTGTTGCAGCTACCATTATCAACGATGATGCGACACACCTTATCTTTGATTATTCCACGGGTATGGAACAAATTATGTCGTTGCCTGTTGTCTTCCTTTTCTTCTGTTACACTTAGCACTCGTAGAGAAATAAAGCAATTATGTTCTCCTTCTTCAGGCTGGATCTCATTTCCTTCCTCCTCAATTTCTTCATCACATATCTGTCCAGCATCCTCCAGATCACTCTCAGATTCCCATTCACCTTTCTCATTCAACAACATGGTCCTCTTGCTTGGGCATTGGGCAGCAATGTGCCCACGGCCGTGGCATTTATGGCATACAATTTCTCTGCTTCAAGAAGAAGATGTAGCTCCCGAGGCATTGCTGTGGGCTGCTGAACTTGCAGCGGGTCGCTGCTGAGTTGTTGGTGATGACGCGGTGGAGGCTGCCATCTTCGATGGAACAAATGATTGAGAAGACTTGGCTGCAGCCCCTTGAGATCGTCCACCACCATAGGAAGTACTTGACTGCTGTTTGCGCCATGGGGCAGCAATAGAATAACTTCCATAAGATTTTCCACGTGACTCTTGCTGAATCTTTTTCTCTGTTCGCATAGCTTGATCAACAAGATCCTGCAATGTACGATATGGAAACATCTCAACAAAACCAGAAATTTCTTCATTAAGACCTCCTAGAAATCTTGCCATTGTTGACTCTGCGTCTTCTCTTATTCCCGCCTGCACCAACGGCAGCTCCATCTCCTTGAAATACTCATCAACTGATCTCTTCCCTTGCTTTAACATTTGCAACCGGTTCCTGAGATCACGCTGATAGCTAGATGGCACGAATTGCCTTCTCATCACTTGCTTCATCTCCTACCATGTATTGATATATCCATGTCCCAAATCACGTTGATTCTCCTGCACTTGGTTCCACCAAGTGAGAGCGTATCCAGAGAATTCCACCGAAGCAAGATTCACACGGCGCTGAGCCGAAATATTATGTACTCGGAATATTTGATCACACTGCTCAGCCCATTCAAATTCATCAGGATTCTCCTTTCCAGTAAACTTTGGAATACTCAATTTGACATGAGCGACGTTATCTGGGTTGTCATGAGGACGTCGACCATGATGGTATTCCCTTTCTTCAAAATCAGCAGGCCGGCGATGATGATGCCGAACAAACCTGCCACCTTGACCGAAAGGATTTTCATCATCATGAGATCCTTCTTCATGATCTTGATCCTCAAACTCTTCGTCTTCAAAATGCACGTGGCGACGATCAGCATTGCGCCTATGTGCGCGACGCCCACCATGGTAATTATTAAAATCAGCATGGTGACCACCACCCGATCCACCAGGGCCAGGGCCATGTCCGAAGCGATTGAATCCATGGCTGAAACCAGAATTCTCATCGCCGGACTCCTCTCGATGACGGTCCTCTTGATCACGAAATGCTCGACGTCCTCCAGCCGCGGGAAGATGCTCATCGAGGAGCCTGCCCATGGCCTCCATTAGTGAATCAGCCATGCGACGCATCTCATCCCGTGAGACAGGGGGTTCCCTATCACCATGGTGTCCACCATGAACACTTGAATCTGAGCCTGCCATGTTAGGAGCAGCAAGAAAAAAAATATATGTGGACACACTCGATCTCACCTCTTACTTACCCAAGTTCTTGCCTGATCTCAAGAACTGTGATGGTGCTGGTGTGACAGCTTCAACGGAGGTGGTAAAGAGGCCGTAAGAAGTACAAATCGAAAGTCCCGGTTTATGTTTTTGGTGGAGCTATAGGTGGTTGAACAAGGCGGGCTACGGTACTGCCAATCAAGTGAAAAAAAGATGTGCTCAAAAGAATTTTTTTTTGCTGCTATCAAGATTACCACCAACTTGGATATGAAAACTGAAAATTTCAACACCCAACCGTAACACAAAATTCTTCAGAATCTTTTCACTTGTGCTCTCTTTTTTTTACTATATTCTTTCTTCCTTTTTTTATAACACTAACAGGGGTGCTGATTACAAAAGATATAGGTAAACGGTGGTGACGAGCAACGGGAAGAACACAAAACACAAGATAACAGTACCGTCAAAAGGGCTATAGGTATATATTTTTTAGGCTTTGGACTGTAGGACAAACAAATATATGTAAAAGATAAACACAGGGATGAATATGTGGATGGTGAAAACTGTAACAGATTGAAAAAGGGTGGGAAGGTGGGTGATAAAAAAATGAACCTACCGTGACAACGATAGCTCTGATTACCACATGATATGCACCGAATTTGGTTCGGCGAAGGGTGGCCCGATCTTCACGATAAGAGGTTTCAAGAACAAGATAACTTGCTGTAGAAACAACACGGGTAACTAGCTTTATACCTGACCAAGGTTGGATGCGACCAAGCGACGGGGAGAGAGACACCGAAACCGCGAAGACTTCGACTCGATCTTCGAACGACCGCAGAACCACAACCGGAGCTAATCCACACAAGACGGGGCAGCCGTACTGGAACCCGCAGAGCACGAATTAGTGGATCTCAGAGACATCTCTCCACAAGTTCAAGAAGAACAAGGAAGAACAAGGGTTGAGTAAGACACTCAAGCAGCTCGGCTGCAAATTTCACTGGAATAATCTTAATTCATCAAAGAGTTTCCCTTGGCTTACAAAAGAGGGATATTTATACCAACAACTAGTCTAAAAATAGATGTGAACTGAAAAATCCACGTGGGAAGGTGGAAGGCCAACTGGCTTGATCATTCATGTAGTGGTCATCAATTTCCCGCATGTCTTCTGGCCTTCTGGTGGTCTTCAGTGTTTTAATCATAACTCCACCTAGGGACATCCAAAAGACATGGGACCAGATGCGTTGGAAAGATAATTTGATAACCTTTCACACAATGTGTAGCATGCTTCACGAAATATTGTAGAGTGATACAGTTTCTCACAGAAACTTGGATATCAGGCTGACTGTTGATCTTCTAAACAGTCTGCACCAAAAGCACTCGGCTGCCAAGATGGAACCTCTAAAGCACTCGGCACTTAGTGGCATTAGAAAGTTGACTTCAACACCTTTCCAACAAGTACTCATGGACCTTCACAGCTTCTATGAATCAAGAGATATGACTGTTTCTTCATGACAGTTCTGCCAGGCCGAACTGGTTCGACGTAGTTCTCCTCTCTGGTTCGGTCTTGGCGTGTCCTTGTCATCCTCCTTGGTGAACCTGAGTAATAGAAACATGTACGATTTAGAAAGTATATAATTCTCATTAATAAATGGAATTTCACAAAGTAGCGCGTGCACCTCTTGTTGTAGCTGTTTAGCTCGGCTACGAGTAATTGGTCCATCGACAACATGAGCTGGTGCAGCTTGACTTGATGATTGTTCCATATTGCTTGATGTAATCGGTATACTTGATGGTGTGGTCGGCGTGGGCATATCACTAGGGGAGCCCTCAATGTGTGAGAAGGCCCCTTTGAATTCGGTTATTCACCCCTTTGTGATAAGTGGAAGAGGATTGGCCTTTGTGGCGATCCGACGAGGGTAGGGTTGGAGAAGACCCGGTCCTTTTGTGGACTCCTCAACATGGATGTAGGTTGCCTCTGTGGGAACCGAACCACGGGATAAATCTCTTGTGTTCTTGCTTTGTGTTCATCGTTCTTCACTTCATATCAATCTAGGGTTTGAATTAATCTTGCTCACTTTACATTGAAATATCAAATTTAAGATTGACTTGTGATATACCCTAGTAGATAATATTGCAACACATAAATTACAAGTATATTTCCGCTGCTACACCCTAGAATCAAACTTAATAAATCAAACTTGATCAACCTAGTTTGTACACACTGGACTAGTCCGCACTTTATCGGACTAGTCCGATATTTCAAGTTTTGATCTGGTGATTAAGTGTTGCAGGTTCTGACAAAATTCAAAAAGGCCTATTCACCCCTAATCTTCGGATCAACTAATCAATCTTTTTATGAGGAATTTAGTAAAATCATGACAGATAGGTTTGAAATGTCAATGATGGGAGAACTAAAGTACTTCTTGGGATTCCAAGTGCGGCAACAAAAGGAAGGGACATTCCTAAGCCAAACCAAGTACACGCAAGACATACTCAAGATGGACCTAGCGTCGACCAAAAGGTATATCGCTACATGATTGGATCTCTACTCTATTTATGTGTATCTAGGCCAGATATTATGTTGAGTGTATGTGTGTGTGCAAGATTTCAAGCCAATCCTAAGGAGTGTCACTTGACAACCGTAAAAAGGATCTTGAGATATTTAGTTCATACACCCAACCTTGGTCTTTGGTACCCAAAAGGCTCAAAATTCAATCTCATTGGTTACTTCGATGAAGATTATGCCGAATGCAAGGTAGATAGAAAGAGTACCTCCGACACATGCCAATTCCTAGGTAGATCCCTAGTTTCTAGGTCCTCCAAGAAATAAAATTCCATTGCCTTATCCACAGCCGAAGCAGAGTATGTTGCAGCCGGGAGTTGTTGTGCACAACTCCTTTGGATGCGACAAACTCTAAGGGATTACGGTTACAATATGAACCGTATTCCACTCCCTTGTGACAACAAAAGTGCCATCAAAATTGCCCACGACCCAGTTGAGCACTCTAGAACCAAACACATAGATATAAGACATCACTTTTTGAGAGATCATTCCATGAAAGGAGATATAGCCATTTCTCAAGTCAACACCCAAAAGCAATTGGCCGACATATTCAACAAGCCACTTGATGAAAAGCACTTTTATGAACTCCGAAATGAACTAAATATCCTTGATGCTCAGAGTGTGGCTTGAAATGTTGCATACCTGTATGAATTCTTCAAAATATGTTGATTGGATTGTGAAAATCATCTCTATCAATTTTCTTCCGAAAACTATGTCAATTACTAGATCTTGGTGAATTATGATCATTGCTTGATTGTTGTATGCTTACTGATCATATTCATCAAGATTATTTGATTTGATTTGCCTCCCTATTTTCTAAATATGTACCTTAAAATATATATGAATGGGCTAATAAATTCTTTCCTGGTGACCACGGACTAGTCCGTGGTTACCTGGACTAGGACGCCCATGCAGACTAGTCTGCAGAGTGCCGGTTAGGCCGGACTAGTCCGGCAGACCACGGACTAGTCCGATATAGCCTCTAGAAAAGTTTGGACTAGTCCGGTCATCTCCGGACTTGTCCGATTTTTCGTGTCCTTAACCCTAGCTGTCGTCAAACCCTAATCCCTTCATCCTCCACTCTTGCCTCACACGTTCTCTGTCTTCCACTCGAGCTCCCAAGGCGATTTTGCATCCCCTCCACCAAAAAGCTCCGCATTTGGGTGGAGATCAAGCATCCTTGCTCGAAAATTGAAGTTCTCAGACAAGTCCGGACTTCAAAACCTCTCTCTTCGAGAATCAATTGATTTCTTCAGTAATTTTCACTCAAACCCTAGAAATTCCAAATTTCTTCATTGTTGATCGAATAGCCTAGCATATTTCACCATATACATGCCTCCTAGATGTATTACGTTTATGCTACGCTTGTTGTGCATTAGGAATCACCATTTGACTAGTAGCTTAGGTTTTTGAGGATGAATACCGGACTAGTCCGGTCCATGTACGGACAAGTCCGGTCCCCCAGACTAGTCCGTGCCTGTACACCGGACAAGTCCAATTTTTCTGAACTCAAAACCTAACTTTTCAATTCTTCAATGCAATTCCTTGCTATCCTTTCACACCTATGCCTTGTACCATTCATTCTCAATAATGCAACTCATTCTCAGGGTATGGCAAGATCAAACAACGAAGTTTCCGACTTTGAGTCCAAGATGGACCACGAGGTGGCACCTCGGACCTCGACGAGTCTTGGCAAGAAGCGCCAAAAGAGACCTTCCGAGCCAGCTCCGTCTCCTCCACAGGCTCGGAGGAAAGTGCTAGCGAAGAAGCCGGCCTCCAAGGTGCCAGCTTCTAGGGCTACCACCGGTGGTGGCCCTAGCTCGGCAAGTGCCCACCCAGCCAAGGGCAAGGGCAAAGGAATCGCAACGGGTCCAGTTGGCCCGTTCAAGCTGCATGCTCCAAGGGAAGGGGTCCGGGACCCCACGGAAGAGAAGTTCAACGGGGAAAGGCAGTGATTCGACAACAAAGTACAGAAGCATTGATTGGTATGGCCGACCAAAGCAAGCTGCCGATGGAAGATTTTGGTGCAACTTCCATGCTGATTTCTACAAATCTGTGTATCTCCCAATGAAGACACCGGTTGTGCGCAGTCAATGGATTGATTGGGCACACTTTGAGAAGAAGGGCTGCTCCCCGTTCACTGAAGTGGTGGAAGCTATTGAGAGGCATGGCCTAAAGGACCTCTTTGCCTTCAGGAACAACTGGAATGATGAGGTCATTGCACAATTCTTTGCAACATGCCATTTATCAAGTGAAGATGAGGAAAGTGTTACTTGGATGACTCATGGATCCAAGTACAGTATCACTCAATAAGATTTTGCAAGTTTACTTCATCTTGACACCTTTGGATGTGACATGTTAATCATCCATAACATAGGTGTCATTGAGAAGGATAGGATGAAGATCCTATATGAGCCAAACTCCAAGTTCAACCCTCCATTCACAAAGGACATGAAGCCGTTCTTTGTGGTGCTCAATAGAGTCTTGAGGAAGACCATTGCTCCCAAGGATGGAGATGCCAGGAGTGTGCAGGGTTATCTCAGAACATTGATGAGAGTGATAAGCAAGGACCGCCAGTTTGATGTGGCGGATTACATCTGGAATGACATGGTCAACATATCCTGCACACCCAACAGGTCTTGTGGGTATGCCCCATATCTGATGTTTGTGATCGAGAAGGTCACCGGGATTGAATTCGTCAAGGATGTGGAGCTTCTACCCTTGAGGCCTCAGATGCCTCAGAAGCCAAGCTTCCAGGCTGCTCCCTCGCCGACCTCCAGTCCTGAGGCACTGGCAAGAAGAACTGAAGATGCTAGAGCTGCCCCAGCTAGTAGGGAAGCCCCTCAAATGGGATCCGCCAGTGGGGTCTTCAAGTACTTGGCTGCTATATTTGCTTCCTGCAAAAAGGCCGAAGTGAGGGACCACAAGCTGAACAAGAAGAGAAAGGAATACATGAAGTATGTCAAGGCAAATGTGAAACAGATTTTCCAGAAGCTGGAGATCGACCCCATTGGATCTCCAGTGATTTCTGAGGACTCCGACCCTGACATCACCGAGCTCGGGCCCTTGACCCCCTCCGAGCTTGCCTACTTTGGCATTGGGGGCTCGAGTGGCTCCGCACCTCCTCCTCCTCCTCATTAGACTAAAGATGAAGATGACGAAGACGACGATGAGAGGACTGACAGCGAAGACTGAAGACCTTAGGACCCTCCTCTCCTTCTTTTTGGTGTCTTGATGCCAAAGGGGGAGAGATTGAGGGTTAGTCTTAGCCTTAGTTGTAGGATGCGAGGAGAGAGCTCTCTTTTATGTTTTTTTGACTATTTTGTGGGTTGTAAAGCTTTAACAATGTTCTTAAGTTAATTATGGTTCTGTGATGCAATGTTATGATCTTTTGAGAAGTATTTGTTCAAATATGTGATTCTGCTCATAGAATGACATATATGCTTGCTTATGGTTGATTAATGTCAATTATGTCATTATCATTGTTTCAATGTACTTAGTTATGCATCCCACCATAAAGAATGCACATATGGATTATGGTTTCATTGCTTGATGTATTTTAAACTCGTATGTGCATACTTTATGAAAATCTCAACTTTTATCATATTTTGTGAAATCTCAATTGGTTGTCATCAATCACCAAAATGGGAAGATTGAAAGTGCATATAGGAATCCCTTGTGGGTTTTTGATTATTTATGACATGCAAATGAGATCCTAACCTCTTTGTTGAGATGAGCACGGGTTTTAATAGCAAAATAAGCAAAGTGCCAAATAGAAGGAAGAAGGAGCAAAGTGGAAATGAGCTCAAGGAAGAAGAATAGTAGATCATTGTGTATGGAGTGTGTTAAAGAAACACACCCCAAGAGCTCAATCACAATTAAACACACACATTGCACAAAGTTATACAGGACTAGACTAGTCCGACTGACACCGGACTAGTTCGATATCCCTTCTGCACAAGATCGGACAAGTCCGATATCCATCGGACTCATCTGATATCTCTCTGACTAGAATCGGACTAGTCCTCCCCAGTGCCAACTAGTCCTCAAAACACTTCACAAGTCACACAAAATCAGACAAGTCCGATCACCATCGGACTAGTCCGATATTCATTCTGGTCCAAATCGGACAAGTCCGATATTTGCACGGACTAGTCCGAAAAACCTTCTGACCCAAATCGGACAAGTCCTCCAAGTGGACTTGTCACCCAATTCACTTAGGGTTTCACATGTACAGACAAGTCCGATGACTATCGGACTAGTCCGAAGATTTCCAGAAGCAAAATCGGATAAGTCCGCTCCTAGCCGGACTAGTCCGATATTTCGGGACACTTAGGGTTTGCTACACACAGCACACCGGACTAGTACGGTGACCACCACGGACTAGTCCGATCTTTCTAAACCCTAACAATCACTTTTAGAAACCCATATAATAGAGGTGCACAGCCATATTTCATATAACTCTCGAACCCTAGCGCCGTCACACCTCCCAAGAGCCTCAAAAACACATATCTCCACGAAATTAAGTGCAACAAAGATCAATCCTTTGAGGATACACTCTAGATCATTGGAGAGACACGTTCAACACTCATTGAGCTCTTGGTTTGATTCTCTAACACACTCCTGTGATTTCATTGTAATCTTTTGAGTGTGTTCTTGGTGGTATTTCATGTTGTAATCTAGGGGAGCCCTCAACGTGTGAGAAGGCCCCTTTGAATTTGGTTATTCACTCCTTTGTGATAAGTGGAAGAGGATTGGCCTTTGTGGCGATCTGACGAGGGTAGGGTTGGAGAAGACCCAGTCCTTGTGTAGACTCCTCAACGTGGATGTAGGTTGCCTCTGTGGGAACCGAACCACGTGATAAATCTCTTGTGTTCTTGCTTTGTGTTCATCGTTCTTCACTTCATATAAATCTAGGGTTTGAATTAATCTTGCTCACTTTACATTGAAATATCAAATTTAAGATTGACTTGTGATATACCCTAGTAGATAATCTTGCAACACACAAATTACAAGTATATTTCCACTGCTACACCCTAGAATCAAACTTAATTAATCAAACTTTATCAACCTAGTTCGTACACACCAGACTAGTCCGCACTTTACCGGACTAGTCCAATATTTTTTATCTCAAGTTTTGATCTGGTGATTAAGTGTTGCAGGTTCTGACAAAATTCAAAAATGCCTATTCACCCCCCCTAGGCCACATTCATGAAGTCTTGTATTCATCTAGCATTGTCCTCGCCATCTCAATGAGTGTCCTGTTCTTTCTTTCGGCTAACCCATTTTGTTGAGGGGAGTAGGATGCCTAAAACTTATGTTTTATTCCTTCTTCATCCAGGTACTCCTCAACTTGAGTATTTTTGCACTCTGTTCTGATGTCACTTCTAATATTCTTGACCGTTGATAAGAATTCATTTTGCGCTCTCTTCAAGAACTTCTTGAGAATCTCTTGGGTCTCTGATTTATCATACAAGAAAAATACCCAGCTAAATCTAGAAAAATCATCAACAATAACTAAACCGTTTTTGTTACCGCTGATGCTTATATAAGCAATTGTACCAAAGAGGTCCATATGAAGAAGTCTTAGTAGTTTTGATGTAGTCATCATGTTCTTTGCGGGGTGTGGTGCTCCAACTTGTTTTCCAGCCTGGCATGTGCTACAAGGCCTGTATTTCTCAAACACAACATCTTTCAAATCTCAGATGTGACCACCCTTTAGAAGTTTCTGCAGATTCCTGATTCCAACATTGGCTAGTTGTCTATGCCACAACCGTCCCACGTTAGTTTTTGTAACCGAGCAAGTGTTGAGTTCAGTTTTATCTTTGTTAAAATCAACAAGATAAAGTTTTCCCTTTAACATTCCCTTGAATGCAAGTGAGTTATCGCTTCTTCTAAAGACTTTCATACCCTCATTAGTAAATAAACAATTGTAGCCTTTGTCACATAGCTGAGATATGGACAAAATATTATAATCTAAAGAATCAACATGTAAAACATTGGAAAGAGTGTGTTGAGAGGAAATTTCAATTTTACCGCTGCCAAAGACTTTTCCTTAGCTGTCGTCTCTGAAATAAATTCCTTCACTTGGACCACATTTTGCTCATACAATACGAACATTCTCCTCTCTCCGGTCATGTGATTGGTGCATCCACTGTCTAGTACCATTTTGATCCACCGGAGGAGTAGGCCTGCAAAACAAATTTATGTCTTGGTTTTAGATACCCAAGTTTGCTTGGGTCCTCGAAGATTAGTCACAAGTGTTTTAGGCACCCACACACAAGCTTTGGGTCTCTTATGGCGTGGACCTGCATATTTAGCATAAACATATCCAAATTGGACATAAGATGCATCAAAAGTATGAAATAATGTTTGCAATTCCGATTCATGTGATTTTTCTTTAACAAAGGCAATATGATCCTTATGTTGAACATTAGTGGACAACTTTTTACCTTTTGTATACCCAAGACCATCTTTGACATTAGGATGTCTTGTGACCATATATGCACTACATGCATATTTGATCTTTTCCTTGTCAAAAATGCCACTTTGAGATGCATGTTTAACATGTGAAACATTGGATTCATCTTTTACATTATCCTTCTTACTAAAGCATATGCACGGTTTAATTGTTGTCAACTTGACATCTTGAGAAGGTGTGTTTTTAGAGGAGGAAGTGCTACTTTTCTTGAGTGACTCCACTTTCACTTCAAGGATTTTGTTAACTTTTGTCAAGTTATCATGTTCTTCCTTGACTGCAATGTGTGAGTCTCTAGTTTTGTGTAGGTTTCCATACTCAAAGCTAGCTCAAACTCAAGTGCCTTACTTTTCTCCTTTTCAAGCTCAAGAAGCTTTTCAACCTCTTGATATCTCTTCCTTTCACGGATGAGCATATCTTCTTGACGGTTGACAAGCTCCTCCTTCTCAAGGATTTCATCCGACAATATCTTCATTTTCCTTAGTGCAGTTTTGCTCAATCCTTTATGCATTTCCTCATTTTCACTAGAACTATCAAAATCATCATTACAGGAATGTAAGGAGGGGGGTGTAAGTCGAACCTTCTTCTTGCCTTCCTTAGCCATGAGGCAAGTTTGGTTGTGGTCCTCCCATGTTTGGGAAGAGTGTAGAGTTCTTGGTTGGCTTCTTGATGGCAATTGTTGCCATCTCATCTTCATCATACGAGGAGGACTCGTCGTTTGAGTCTCACTCCTTGCCGATGTGCGCTTGATGTACTTGCTTCTTTTTCTTGAAAGTGTTTTCTCTTACCACTTCACTTCTTTCTTCTTCTTATTTTCCTCATATGGACAGTAAACCATAAAGTATCCATATTCGCTGCAGTTGTAGCAAGTACATCGAGCCTTGGATTTTCCTTTTCCCTTGTTCTTTTCTTCACTAGAGTTGTTGCCTCTTCTTCTTCTCATCATGCGCTTGAACCTTTTCATGAAAAGTACCATCTCTTCATCATCCATATTTGTGCTTACATCATTAGTTTCTTCTTCCTCATGAGTCTCACGAGTCTCCTTCCCTTTGGGCTTGCAAGTTGCCTTGAGTGCAACCTCCTTCTTCTTGGATGAGTTAGTTCAGCGAAGTCTTTGACATATTTAGCTTTTCTTTCCAACATTTCATTATTGATAATTTTTCCAAGGACTTCATTGAGGGTTATTTTGTGAGACCCTGGGCTTTCTCTTATCATGGAACACAAGATGCCATTCCGAGAAATAAAGGCTCTTATCATTCTCTTCGCAACCTCATGATTAGTCCACTTCTTGCTTCCATAAGCACGGATCTTGTTGATGAGTGTCTTCAAGCGGTTGTACATCTTTTTAGGAGTTTCACCATCTTCTATGACAAATCTCCCCAATTATCCCTCAAGCATCTCAATCTTCGCTTCGTAGACGAAGCGATTCCCTTCATGAGCAGTCTTGAGTATATCCCAAATGTCTTTGGCAACTTCAAGTCCATCCACCTTGGTGAACTCTTCTCAGCTCAAGGATGAAGTGATCACCGCAACGGCTTGTGCGTTGCGGTGAATTGCTTGTTCTTGCTCTGGGGTGAGTTTATCGTCGGTGTCTAGGATATCTATATATGTACACACTTTATGCCAAAGACTAGGATTAATTGAGATTAGATGAATCTTAATATTATATTTCCACATTGAGCAATCATAGCCATAAAACCGTGGAGGTCTTCCCATGAGAATAGAAAGATAATGATTGTAGTTGTTAAGCTTCTCATAATTAAAAGGATACCGGGAGTAGTCTTGATGACTACCCCTTTTGGCTTTTCATCCTCCTTCTTGCCCTTCTAGCTTAG
Source organism: Tuctoria greenei (assembly GCA_036927565.1). NCBI lineage: Eukaryota > Viridiplantae > Streptophyta > Magnoliopsida > Poales > Poaceae > Tuctoria > Tuctoria greenei. The sequence continues at coordinate 4,127,161 of JAYESD010000010.1, forward strand.
AAGCTTCTTACTGAGGAGCGCCTTGAGTTCACGCACTTCTTCATCATCGTGTTCGTGCTCGTTGAGCACATCGAACGCCTTGGAGTCTTGTTCATCTCCAATGATGGGCATTTTCGAGATCTCGTTGTTCTTGTCGGTGGCCATTTGTCTCTCCGAGCGGTGAGTCTCGTAAAAGGAGAACCTCACTCTGATACCAATTGAATGTGGCCTAAAGGGAGATGAATACACGTTGAAAAACTTTTCCTGCAACACTTAACATATTCGTAAAATAAAGGAGGGACCAAAATTGTCCGGTGCAGTGTACGGACTAGTCCAATGTACTACAAAAAGATCAAGTGTTTATGCAGATTTCCCAAACGATACAGTAGCAGAATGTAAGCAGTTATTCTAATAACTTAATTAAGTGATTAGACTGACTGATTTGTACGTGGAATACAAAATTGATACAAGTTATTAGATTGATCAACCCTATGTCCTAGATGATGATGATGATTGCAAAAGAAAAAATCAATAACACACGAGACAAAGATTTTTACCGAGGTTCGATCTCACTAAAGAGATCTACGTCCTCATTGAGGAAGCTCACACATAGCCGAGTCTCTTCAAACTTTTTGTCTCGTCAAGTCACCAGAAAAGGCCGACGTGAGTTCCACTATTCAGGGGTAATCACCGAGTCAATGGGGCAACCTCACACGCTGAGGGCTCCCACAAAATTACAGCAAGGAAAGCGATCAAACACACTCAAAAGATTTACAACAGATGCGGGAGTGTATAAAGTAAAAAACCCCAAAAGCTTAGCAATGCGTAGAAGATGATCTCCCTATCCCAAATTTGGATTTCCAAAAGATTTAACTTTTAAGGGCTTTAGATATGTGGGGGGAGATGTTTATGTGCTCTTGGGACAAGTGGCGGCGCTAAGGTTCTTAGTTGTTCAATGTTGTGAACGGTGTATTTGTTGTAGGGTCATGGATCACCTATTTATAGAGTTTCCAAAAAAGTTACTGTTAGAGATCCCGACGGTCGGACTAGTACGTTGTGAGGATCGGAGTAGTCTGGCGTTCTGTGTAAAATTTGTGCGAATTGTGCAGCACACCTGAAACCCAATTTGTGTGAGGTGTATCAGACTTGTCGGTATTGGTACAGAACGTTAACCAGACTAGTCCGTGATCCAGAGACTCAATCGGACTAGTCCGCAAATGGATGAACTTGTTCGTTGCATGGTGATATGTGTTGAGTGAATAATAGAAAGTTGAACGGACTTGTCCGGCATTGGTCCAGACTTGTCCGAGTGAGGTCGGTGAGTTTAACGGACTAGTATGGTGCTGCTCCGGACTTGTCCAAGTGAGGATAGTAAGTTGATCGGACTAGTCCGCTGGTGAACGAACTAGTCCGGTGCTTCAGTGTATTGCTTGATTAACTGAATTTAGCCCTTACCCTCTATGCAAAGATATAAGCTCTTGGGATGTGTCTCCCACACACATCCTATACATTGATATCTACTTTGCACTTCCTTGATCATTTGGGCTTTTCCTTTTCTCACTCCTCATTTTTCACCTTTTTGAGTGCACCATAAGTTCTAGTCTTTGTAGACATGCATTCATCTCAATGAATTCACTAGGATCTCATTTGTTTGTCATCAGTCATCCAAAACCCACTCTGTGGGGACCAGAATCCCGACATCCGAGGATCTCATTAGATGGTGTCGTGCGATGCGACACCTAACAGTATACAAGAATAGAACTATAATACAATACAAGATGAAGTCTTTTAGTTATCATACAGCGGAAGTTTTACAATACTAGCGGAAGAAAAAAAACATATATATCATAGCTACGCTCTCAGCACTAGCTATGCAAAAGCAAAGTCATCCATGTCCTGGATACTTCGCACTAGCAACACGCAAATCACGGCAGCGTGTAGGGTTCCCACTCGGCTGTACACCCTGGCGGGGGTGCAGCCTCATCATCAAACCCTTTATCAATCGTATAACCTGCAAAAACTCATTAACTGCAAACATGAGCATAAGTCTCAGCAAGACTAACCCGTCTCACTAGACATATGCAAGGGTGAACACTAAGCATAGGTAAGGTGAAGCATAAACGACTCGCCTACAAGTGGATCCTTATAATCAGGTTTTAAGTAGCAAATGACCTTCTCCAAGCACGGCACATCATAGACTCCACAATCAAAAAAGAAATGCTTTGCCGATGATATGACATGCCCAGAGCACATAATGCTATTACAGCTAAAGTATGGGGAAACTGTAAACTTTAATTTTACTATCTCTAAGTCATACAAAGTTGTAAAGCAAATTATAATTCAATATAATATATTTTTCTGACTTCTTTAGTATTTACTACGTCACGGCGCAGTGAACAAGTGGTACTCTATTACCGCAAGGGACGGTGATTGCAATCAGGATACACCCGGACAACACGACACACACGCCGTTCGGAAGTGTCAGCGAGTACACCAGTATCTACGTAACACTTCAGTACTAGTCGTATATGGCCACCTTTCATAAGAAACCCCAACGCTGAGCCTGTCTCACCTCCGCGAACAGAAGGTCTCCGCACGGAACACCTCATGTGACCGCCGACCGATTTACACCTTACTGTCCTCAACCCACCCCTATCGATGGTGAGTTAATGGGCCTCGACATCCCAGTTATCGAGTTACATCAGTTTACTGGATTCCATATGTCCATTATGTCGCCGGTACAAGTCAAGCTTGTTCGAAGGGGGCGCATACAGACGGGTCTTAACTGACCAGTCAGAGCTATGCGACCAAGACCACGTCTTGCCGCTTCCTATCCATCTCTGACCGTTCTCGAGTTGAGATGTAACAGTTATTTTCTATAAATGCTATCCCAGTGTAGATGAGTGTAAATTTCTATCTCGCGAGTAGATTCCAACTACTCAACTTCTACCGGTTTACCTATGGATTTAGCATAGCAATTCTACACGTCAAGTTATTAACCTACCCAATTAACCAATGGGATTGTGGGTCATGCATCTGGAGTATTCAAGCATACTAAATGTAATGCACAATTCATATGCTAAACATCATAGTGATAAAGTAAAATTTTATAAAAGACTTAAATGCAAACCGGGGCTTGCCTGGATGCAGGTCAGAGTCTGGGTTAGTATCCGGCAGGTGTACTTCCAAGGCCTCTGATTCCTCCTCGACTTCGGTCACTATACGATATGCATATAATATGTATATGAATGACTTTGAAAAATAATTACTACCAAGACCATAATTTAATCTATGGTGATCATTATATCATAATGACCTAATTGGCTTTGGAACTTTGATGGTAGATACTAGGGAATATGATAGAAGCTCTTGCAAAGAACAGGAGATGATCAAAGTAGTTTGTTGTCTCTAAAATTATGGCAAGCAATAAACTTCCAAGAATTTTAGAGAAGAAATTGTAGCTTGAACATAGCTGCCAGTTGATAATCATGATAGAGGAAGTTGTCCTGAAAACCATTCCCGACGGCGGCGGCGGGTGCTAGGGTTTCGTCTATGTCGAGACCCTCGATTCCCTAGCTAAAACTCATGTTTGAAAGCTCGGGAAGCATCGTGGAGGCATGGGAATGAGTTTAGGAGGGGCTAGAGCTCGTGCCATAGCCGGCAACACCGAGGTCGACGGTGAACCGAGCTCCATCAATGGCGGAAGGGGAAAAATCTAATAACTTGCTAATTAGTCGATGGTTCTTTCTGATTTTTTGAGGGAAGGTGCGCTATGGTACATAGATCATGTCGTCTAACTGGATCAAAGAAATTTTGTGCATACAATCGGAATTAAACCGACGAACTAGCCTTGAAGCTATAAAAGTGCTTCTGTAATCTATGGAATACAGACGCTAGGATGCACGATAGGAGTTCAAATTTAACCAGAAGCTGCACGAGATCGTTGCGCACCTTTTTTCTATAGACTGAGAGGACGGGATGGCTTGTATCGACGGCGAGGCTGAGCGGCATCGGGCGGCACTGAGGTGATCGCGACGGCGAGGAAATGGCGCGGCGCGATGAAAGGTGAAACAGTGAGGGACTTCGGTCGACGGGGGTGATTTTATAGTCTTCACCGCAGTAGATAAGGAGGCCAGGGGCAGCTGGAGGAGACCGATGGCCGACCGACGCGCTGGCGGCATGCAGCATCGTAGTGTCGCGCGGAGAAAGAAACAGGGGTGGTTAAACGGTCTCACCGGCTGACCTTTGGGCCCCACCTCTCTCCCTTATCTGTTCCTCTAAATTCCATTTCAAATATTGTCCGAAAATTCCCAAAATTTACAGACAGGCTAGGAAAAATATGAGGAACTCAAATCTGCAATCGGATTTCAATTTGGACATAGTCTGTTTCAAATTTAAAATCAAATTTGAATTTAAACATGTTTATAAACCTCATTGAAATAAATAGTAGCTGAGGTCCATAAATCTCCAAACTTTGAAACAAAGCTCCCTAAACCATAAAAGGTCTTAGGAAAAATTGGGGGTTGATTTGGGCAAAGTTTAGTGCAAAGCTAAATTTGAGATCGACATGAAATGAATCCTTTGTACGTGTCCAAATAAGTGGAAGACGTACTTCAAAAATCTAGAAATTTTTTTGAGAAGCTATTTAAGATATTCAAGAGTCCAAGGAAAAATTTGGAGCCTTGGATTTGAATCTTTTTGGCAGGACCAAATATGCATAGCAATATAATTAAATTACATTTGTTTTGATTTTTATATTGCTGCAATATAATTTGCCCTAGCCATTTCAATCAATTAAATTCCCAACTTTGCAGAAAGGTTTAATTAAAATGTTCTAGGATTAGGGTGAAGTCCAGTCCTCATGTTAATAAGATTAATCATGAGTAGAAAGAAAACTTTTTAGTGAGATCAAGTTCATGTGCACAACTATTTTGACCTCCATTATGTTTGATAAACAACTTGTAGCTGAACTTCACATGAAAGGAAAAAGTGGGATTTTACACACTCACATCTCAATGTCAGTAGAAGAATTCAGCATTTCCACATCTGCTGAAAAATACACCTCTATAAATTGATTTCAATAATTGCATAAAACTAGTAAAATTATCTTTGCTTGGAGGAGCCACGGTTGAGGGGGACGAGTGGCACACCTTCCCTTCTCCTTTAGAATCCTCTAATGCATACTCCCGATAGGTGATAAAATCTAGTTTATTATTGAAAAATGGAACCAAACACGTTATTACAAAGATTTTGAAGATATTGTTTGACAAAATAGTAATCAATACTTTATCCATAGTAATCAATACTCTTGAGTATTGACTACTATGTTGTCAAATAAGATCTCAAAGATCTTTGTAATATAACTTACTCTATATATAGTATTCAATACTCAGATATTGACTACTATGGATAGAGTATTGAATATTGTAGGATCTAAGGGCACGTGAAAAGCTACCAGAGGGGGTGAATGGTAGATTAAAACATTTAGCAGAAGCAACAAAAATTTCATAGCAGAAAATCAATCTGATAGAGAAATCGTGTGTGCGAGTGTTTATAACAGGTTCAAAACGTGAAAAATTAGTGTAGAGAGTATAGAATCAAGTTACAAAGATATGACAATAAGAATCGCGAGAAAACATCGAGTAAAACTCAAGTTATGACCAAAACTCTCAGCAAAGGTCAATCTTTTCTAACAGAGAGCAAACAGATCTGCTACGCTAGAAAGAAACTTGTGTAACTCAGAAACTATAAATCCAATGACCGTGAAATTTTCATAGATTATAGAGTATTCAGATTTGAAAACTATATAAAAAATAATCACATCAAATGGATCCGTAAAACTCGAGTTACAATCAAAACAATGAAGAAAGGTCAGCCAGCACAGAAACTCGACGAGAAACACTTGGCAAAAACAAGTCGGATGAACAAGGTACAAAGACTCCTCTAAAACTACGATCTTTATTCAATAGAATAGAAGAGGAACAACCCAAAGTCATGCCATGAGCTTTGGCCTCTCTTGCTTATATAACCCGCCCTAAGGCCAACTCAATCCTAACTAGGACTCTAATCATACTCAGTTTCAACTGAAACTTTCTATAACTGCTCAAGACTCTTCTATACGTAGATAGAAGCAATCTTAAGACTTCTAAACACCTTAAGAACGTACTAAACATTCCTAAAACAACTTAACTTCATGCTCACTACAAAATCTTACCAAAACAAACTCTAAATCTTTCATAAACGAACCATAACCACCTCAGGCACAGCCTGAGGCATAAACCAGCCGGTTGGATCTTTCCAACCACATCTTCATGTCCATATCTATTCACCAAATCTTAGAACAATGTAGCCACATCCATGCACCCCTTGCAGACGTGCAAACACTTTCCAACAACGTTCACAATACCTTCATATGCATTATTCTTAACCCAAATATGTTGCGTGACCTCCTAATCAACTCAACCACAATTCCTCCCGAACTTGGTTGTTGAACCTCATCTTCTCCCTAAGACTAGTTCAATGGATCCCGTCATCAGCCATGTCTTGACCTCAAGCAAAACCTGCACATGAACAAACAACCAATCTTTGCGAGCCAAAGTCCACGACGTCACATTAGTTCAAAAATCATAACACCTTACGTGAGCACATCACATAAGCATGTTGCAAACTACAGCAATGTTTAACCACCATAATCAGCCATAACACATAAAAAACTTAGCAAGAGAATACTAAGCAAACATTCCATAAGCCAAAAAGCAAGTTCAAAACATTGCAAGTTGAAATCAGATCCACTGCACAATTATTTCAGCAAATAAAATTATCGAATAGACCAAAAGCGGTGCTGCAATGTAAAGACAACAGATTGAACATTCCAACCCGAAACTCATGTGCAAATCACATGTCGGAAAGTTCAGACAGTCCTAACCAAGTAAAGAGTAAATGTTACACCCGAAAACACTTCTACCGCATCGACTCACGTGCAACTCATGTGAGTAAAAGTTCGGACAACCCGAAATGTGAAACACAACAACTCACATGAGAAAAAGTTCGAACAATCCAAAATCATCGAGGATAGTGTTACTGCCACAATGTACCAAGACAAGTTAGGATAGCGTGTATCGAGGTGTATCGTGGTACGGTGTATCAATATAAGCTTAAAACTTTGAATGTAAACCTTTACTTTTATCCTAATTGCCAATGTATTCATCACACATAAGTCTCACAAATATTATATTGTCAAACAAGATCTCCAAGATCTCTGTAATATAAATTCCTCTACCTATAGTAGTCAATACTCATATATTGACTACTATGGAGAGAGTATTGAACGCATCATGTCATCAAAGAAGAAAATAAATTACTGTATCTATAGTAATCAATACTTAGATATTGACTACCATGGATATAGTGTTGACTATTGACTACTATGTTGTCAAATAAGATCCCTAAGATCTATGTAATATAAATTACTCTGTCTATAGAATCAATACTTAGATATTCAATGCTATGAATAGAATATTGACTACTATGCTGTCAAACAAGATCTTTGTATTACAAATTACTGTCACTTGTTTGCTGTCATTTGTTTAATAACTAAAATATGGATCAACTAGATTTTGCCATCTGGCAGGGCTATGCATGGGAGGATTGTATGGGAGGAGGGGAGTTGCGCCCGCTATTAGAGGATACATGCGAAGAGCTATCCAGTCGGAAAATCTTGCAAATTTTGACACTTGTATTTTCAAGGATTTCCTTTGCGCTCACCTTACTATCTCATTTATTATTTTTCACTGCTAATGGTAACAAGTTACATATTCCTTTTGACCAATGCTAATGCCATTTTTTACAAAACGTGGCTTACATCATACGCTTATTGAAATGGACCCATTGATAAAAGTGTTTGACCTAGGGAAATAATTTTAAGAAGGGCCTATTTCTGTAAGCATTTGCTTAGGACAACTGATTCTAGAGATGGACCCACTTTTACCGGGGATGTTCTTTTTTTTTTTGAGTCGAAATACTCCATCATCCAGTTTTACGCAAAGTCACACTAGCATCCTAGCTTTTCCATCTATTAAGCTACGCTATGCTAGCTGATCCCGTGTCTCATAGGGTTTTACCGTTCTCAAACATTACACTTAAGTACATATGAGAGACAAATATTAATTAAAGTAGTCATTTTTCTTTGAGAGGCTGAGCAGAATCTTTTCAAAGCTATCCGGTCTGATACACAAAAGCGAGGAAAGTAGGTTAAACTTCCTCGCCGCCCTCATCCCCTGCGTACTGCAGCGCTGGAAGCAGGATAATACCCTTTTGTTCTTCACTTCAACAGCTGCCTTCAGCATCGAATCCGCACTGCTCCTTATCATCAGTTGCATAACATGAGAGTACAAGCCTACCCAGTAATCAAGGAGTGAGCAAACATTAAACAAGACTTCACAAGGGTGATTTATAACTTTACCGTCGAAACAATCACTACAGATATTCCGACGATTTGCGACAATCAAAGCCGTTCTCAAATAAGCTATTTACGATGATTTTCCTTATTTGCGACGATTTTCGACTGTCGTATGTTTTTGTCGCAAATAACGTAATTTGTGATGGCTACCGTCGCAAATTACGTTATTTGGGATGGTGGCCCGTAGTCGTCGCAAATAAGGGCCCGAGCCCGGCGGATAGGCTAGGCCCGTTAACTTGGAGTGGCTGCTCTGGTCGTTGCAATTAAAGATTTATTTGTGATGACATCCCTGACCGTCGTAAATTATTAAGGTTTATTTGCCACGGTTTGCCCTCACTTCAGAAAATGCGGGATAATGTTATTTACGATGCCCCGCCTCTAGCCGTCGCAAAAAAGTAGGCCGTTACAATTAAGGCTCTATTTGCGACGGCCGTTGCCCAAGCCATCACAAATAAGCAGCTATTTGCGACGACCAACCCTATGGCCATCGCAAATAAAAAACCGTCGCAAATAGAGCCTTATTTACGACGGCCCGAAAAAGAACCATCGCAAATTAATAGGATATACCCTGCCTGTCGAAGTCTGGTTCTGGCAATTTTCCCGGTACCACTGTTGGTAGCCCGCGGAGTTTGTAGTTCGGTAATGGGCGCGCAGAGATTCAAAACATGATGGCAAATGGACACGAGGATTTACATGGTTCAGGCCGCCTAAGCGTAATACCCTACTCCACGGGGTGTGTAATTGTTATATTGAGCGCCTGAGCACTTGTGAGCGTGTGTCAGAGCCTAATCTCCAAGAGTCTGAGAGAGTGTCCCCGAGAGAGCCCTTTGTGTATCGCTCGACCAGTCTTTTTATAGTACAAGGATTGGACGTTACACCGTTAGCCTGGCCCGACATGTGACCCTGGCGGTTACTGATGCTTAATACACAATTAATGAGCTTGATTACCCTTAATAGTGTGGTAACGCGCCTTGATAGTGCCGTTACTGGTATTAAGGGCCCTCTGATCGTGTGTCATTAAGATGGTGTTAATGGCACTTAATCGGGTCTTGAAGTCCTTGATTGTCCCTTGAAGGTTCGAGCCGTTGGGGATCCGCCAGTCTGATTATTGAAGTTGAAGGTCTGATGGTTGGACACGTGGCAGCTCTGGAGCTTACCGTCTGGGATGGGTAGGTCCGGTGTTGTTGTACACGTATCAGGACCGGAGCTTCCCTCTGTCGGGGGTTAGGTCCGGGGGTGCCGCACAGATATTTAGCCTGGAGCTATCCTATGAGTTGGATGTAGCTCCGGTTCCAGAATACACGTGGCAGCACCGGGACTAACCATAGAAGGGAGGCAGGACCGGTTCCGTATGACACGTGGGGCCTTCAGAGGTCCTCAACTCAGACCGGTGAAGTTCCTTTCGTCTTTCTGCAGTCCCAAGGAGTATACGGTACGCAGGGTACTGACAGTGGCCCCTGGACCCACCTTTGGAAGAGACCTTTTGGATGAAGTCGTTCTACCGGAGGTGGGTCCATCCTTTGGTTTTTGAGCAGTGTCTTCAAGGTTCTTTGGATGTGCCGTTTGCGGTAGTTCGCAGTTAAACCATCGCCGTGTGGCGTATCCAGGATGCGGTAGGTGAGATCTGAGCGTGCGGATCTCACGCAATTGAAGGTCGTTGGTTCTCGATACGAAAACTGTATCGTTTCTGCACACCCTGTCAGGTCGCCGCCCTCGGGCTTCCCGCCTCTCATGATGACAACCGTTCGCCTGGGGTAAGGACCTCGACTTGACCGTTGGGTGGCCTCGGGCCCCCTTGTCATTGGCAGGGTGAAGTTTTTGCACTATATCATCGACCCCTCCGCGGTTTCCATCCAAGCATTGCGGGGGCTTACTTAAGAAGGAAAGCACGCACCGTTTGGTGATTCTTTATGCCTTCATTCGAACTTGCGCTCAAATCCTCCAAACTTTCGCTCACTTTTCCTCTCTCGCCACGTTGTGCTGTGATGAAGTTGGGACTTCCCAAGAGCTGCATCGGGAGGAAGAAGGAGTTGTCTAGGGTCCAGACCTACATGGGATGGTCCAGTGACTCTTTCGACAACGACATTCGCTGCGGCAAGCTTCCCTTCGAGAAGGAGCGAGCCGGAGATATGGTGTACTTCCTTGGGTATGCCATGGCGGGTTTGATCCCGCCTTTCTCCACTTTCTTTCTAATGCTGCTAGATTTCTATGGTCTGCAGCTCCACCATCTGGGCCCCCACTCAATCTTGCTAGTGGCGACTTTCGTCCACTTTTGTGAGATGTGGGTGGGCGTGCCCCCTTGCGTGGAGTTGTTCCGGACTTTCTTCACTATCCACCCGACCGGGAAGAGTGATGAGTTCATCGGCTTCTACTACTTCGTGAAGCCGAAAAACTCTCCCCTCAAGTACTTGAGGTCCTTCCCTTCCGGCAAGTGGGACGACTGGAAGAAATATTGGGTGGTCATCACCGTCGAGGGACACGAGAGGCTGGAGCTGCCTGAATGCCTTCCTCACATCGACACTGACACTTGGAGTGACGTGCCGAAGTTGTCGAGGGATTACAGGCCCATTCTGGACAGAATCAAGGAATGTGTCGAAGGTGGGGTGACCCCCCAGATGGTCTTCGGCAACTTCTTGATGAACAGGTGGGCCCCGCTGAGGGCTAGGAGCCGGCCTGCCTGGGCCTTCAACAGTGAGATGGATACCAATCGCATTGAAGTCGGTTTAGACACCAACTTGACCGGTGAAGCCTTGAAGACTTATCTCAAGAAGTTCCAGCCTGGGAACATCGGCCCTGGTGACATGTCTCCACAGGCGGCCTTCCTTCCTCTGCATATGATACCAGAGGAGTGCAGAGAGCTCCGGAGGAAGATGCCGCTGTTGGACGACTTGGGCCTAATGGAGAGGCGATCAACCTCCGGGGTGGCGATCCCCACAGCTTCGGAGGATGGCTCCATTCCTGCCCCGAAGCAAAGAACCGAAGTCGTAGGCAAGGGCAAGGAGATGGCCGAGCCCTTGAGCCGCAAGAGGAAGTTGAAGCATGCTGACGGGAGGTCCACCAGACCTGCTCCTTCCACGACAGCTCCTTCTCCCCGGCGGGGGTGGTCTTCAACGGTGACGACCACTCCAGCATCGGCATCTCCCCGGGACACTAGCTCCGGCCATGTGGCTCCGATACCAGGGCCAGCTGAAGGCTCTAGGTCCGAACATCCTTCCCGATCGAGGGGGGCTTCAACCAAGACGTCGCTGATGGCGGGTGCAAGCTCTGGGGAACCATCCGGAGCTACTACGCCAGTGGCAGCAGGGTCCAGTCCTGAGCGTCCGGTGAAGAGGTTCCGCGCTAGCTGGAGCGGAATCCTTCCAAGGTAAGTTTGATTTTTTACCTCAGTTGATTGTTTTTTGTTGCGATCATATTTTGAGTTTCTTCGTCCTTCATCCACAAGGTACCCAAGAAAGGGGCTAAAGCTCTGGTTCCTGCAGCAGCGGTTGAGGCTGTGCAAGCGAAGGCTCCAGCTCCAGTTCCAGTGCTGCCCCAAGAGGTGGCTGAGGCCACGACAGCTCTGGTGCCAGCTGTCGTGGTCCTTGACCTCGATTCATCCTCTGAAGCTCCCGTGGTAGCGCCGGACCACGGGAATGAAGATGTACTAGCGGCACCAGCTTTGGAGGTTGAAGCTCCGGGTTTGGATGCTGAGATGATGGACGCTCCGGCCTCAGAGCCAGAGGTAGCTACAGTTCCGGCCCTAGAGCCGGATGTTGTTGAAGCCCCGGCAGTGGAGCCAGTGGTTGATGAAGCCCCGGCGATGGAGTCGGGTGTTGATGATGCCCCGGTGGTGGAGCCGGGTGTTGATGAAGTTCTGGCGGTGGAGCCCGGTCTTGATGAAGTTCCAGCGCCTAAGCCGGTTGTTGAAGAAGTGCCAGCGCCCGAGCCAATGGTAGTCGAGGCACCAGCGCCTGAACCGGTGGTGGAGGAGGCGCCAGCGTTGGAGCCAGAAGTGGCTTCAGCTCCGGCCGAACCTTCAATGCCTGACCCGAAGGTAGTGGTTCCGGAGGTGCCCGCGCCTAAACCAGGGTGCCAAGATGAAGTTGCTGGTCCCCCGCCCGAGGGACCAGTTGCTGATGACCAGGCGGCAGGACCTTTAGAGCCGACTCCGGAGGTAGGAACTTCTGCTGAAGGACCTTCCTCGGTAGTGGCTGAGGCTACCCCGGAGGGCGACCCTAGTGCCGTGGAAGCTTAGGGGACCGCTCTTGTAGAGTGGGACCTGATTTTTGTTATGGAGAACCCGCTGGAGCCAGCAGAGAAGACCCCGGTAGGTCTGGAGCCAATCCCTTTGTCGCTGTCTATCGACAACGCCTGCTCCAGTCTTCGTCAGGTTCAGCTGACCTTTTACCACGATAGCAAGGCTCTCGAGGAGGAGCGCCAAACCCTTAGGAGGTGGCGCAACTGGCTCCAATTCGAGACCAAGCTGGCACAGTCGAGGCTGGCCAACGACAAGGAGTGGGTGAAAAAGGAGAAAGTCCGGTTGGAGTATTGGGGTCAGCTACTGGACGAGAGGGAAAGCATGATGCGATCCCTCGACAACCAGTCCCGGGCCATCTACGAACAGGCCATAGCTGCTAATAATGCAGCAAATGATCATGAAGAGAAGCTCAACACCATCCACGACAGCCTCGTCAAGCGCCGGGAGGCTCTTGAGGAGCGGGAGAAAAAGCTCGAAGATGAGGAGCTTACTCAGAGGCTAACTCTGGGTGACAAGAGTCTCGCAGAGCGCACCAAGAAGCTGGAGGAGCGCTGCGAGAAGGAGGAGAAGAAGGCCTGGCAGCGAGGACAAGACCTCCACAGGAGGGAGAATGACATTGCTGCCAGGGAGAAGAAAGTGCGGGGCCGGGAGAAGGACCTGGTCGACCACCGGAACAAGATCCACCTCTGGGAGGAGGAGCTCGGTAAACTCAAAAGGCAAGTTGCTGAAAAGATTCAGCAGAATGCTAAAGAAGTCGAGTGCCTTGCCCGGGAGAATTCGGAGCTTGCGGCGACCAAGAGATCCTTGGAAGAGATGTGAGGCTCAAGGGTTGTGGAGTCCCAACAAGTTTGGGACTTCTTTGGCAAAACCAATGACGCGCTGACACCGATGGGTTTTAGTCCCATGCGTCCGGATGACCCGGAGCCGAAGCTTGACTTGGCATTGCAGGCGTTGAGCTCGGCGGGCAACAAGCATAGCAAGATGGGCGATGTCATCGCGGACCAGCTGGAAACTGAAGAACAATCCCTGGCGAAGAACGTCACAGAGTACATGCTGATGTGCTACACAAGCTGGGACCCTCAGTTCCCACTGGACCCGGTGCTTGAAGGCCCCATCGACGGAGAGGGAGAGGCCGCCAACGGCAGCGTGTCGGAGGTTGACCAGAAGGTCGCCTCGTTCTTCCATAGGGTCTAGGACTCTCTCTTTGTAGCTCCCGCTTGTATCCTCTCTTCTTTTTCTCCAATTTTGTAATCTCTTGTCTCCAGATGAATGAAATCAAAAAAATTTATGAATTTCATTTTTTGTCTTCAACACCTTTGTCTCACATGGCCCCCTAGTAGATGTACAGAATTTAATTATGAACATGTACCAAGAGGATGTAACAGTTGTTGAAGACTTGCGTGCTTCGAACTTGTAGAGCGTAGGTCTGAAGTCGTCTATAGTAGGGGCCCCCTGAGGTTGTCGAAGCTTAGTAGCTCCGGCAGAGACCACTTTCAACATGCAGTGTGTCGACATCAGACCCCACTGGGGAGTCTTCCCACCATCTTTTCTTCACACTGACGACTGGCCCCCTGGATTTGACAGAACTTCGTAGCTCCGGCGATGTCTACTATCAATGTTTGAAACATCGACAGTAGACCACCTTTAGGGGGTGTCGGAGCTTTGATAGCTCTGGCTTCATCCACCATCATCATGAGATCTTTATTTTTCCTGCACGCTGAAGTCAAGAAAAATAGTAAAATCAATTTCCTATCTATAACTTAATTGCGGCTTACTATTCCCGAAAGAAATTTTAGATCGACAACAATTCTAAATACAATCAAGTGCACTGGCTTGTTTACTCCTGGTCCGATCGTTTCTGGACTCGCCTGACTTCGGCCTGTCGGGGTGTAGGTAGAGTGGCGTACTTAGGGTGCAGGACCAGGCTAAGTCGATAGCACACTCCAGACCTAGATTGGCTTGGCAACATTCAGACGAGTAGACCATTAACAATGTTTAGACCCGGAAGAATTGACAATGCAACTTGAATTATATATGAATTGGTTGAGCTAGAGTTTCTTAAGAGTTGCACAACTTTGTTATAGACAAGAAAGAAAAATATAAAATATGGAGCCTATACAAAATAAATGCACGTGAAGTCTGTTTTCACACAATAATGTCTTTCATTATAGGTCCAGGGTACAGGGGAAACAAGTACACTCTTAGGGTACGGAACCAGGCTAAGTGTTTTTAGTTTCTCGTTTGACCCAAGGTAGCTAGCTACACTTTTAGTTCTGAGACTGTGACAAGTGTTGCCTGAACATTACGGACCTTCCGGGGAAGGTCCGGCTGTCCTCCCGAAGGAGCTAACCGACTCTGTACAATGACTCTATAACATACATCACATGTAACTACAGACTCACGTCTGTGATATTAAGCGTAGAACTTACAGAGGTGCTCAATGTTCCAAGGATTAGGGAGCGGTGTCCCATCCTCGGTTGCCAAGCGAACGCATCCGGGACAGGATACTTTGATTACTCGGAAGGGTCCTTCCCAGCTGGGGGAGAGTTTGTTTAACCCTTCTCGAGTTTGTATTCTCCGTAGCACCAGATCGCCTTCCTCAAGCTGTCGGCTGTGAACGTGCCTTTTGTGATAGCGCCGAAGAGCTTAGCGGTATCAGGCATTCCAAACAGCTGCTCGGCACCTTCCCTCTTCAACGAGGTCAAGGTCTTCACGCCGGAGCTCGACCTGCGTGGCATCATCGAAGGTCCGGACCCGGAGTGACCCCAAGGTGATTTCTGGAGGAAGGACTGCTTCAGCTCCATATACCAGGAAGAAGGGTGTCTCTCCAGTTGACCGATTTGGAGTTGTCCTGTTGGACCACAGGGTGGGAGGAAGCTCTTCGATCCAGTTGGCTCTGTGTTTTTTCAAGCGCTCATATGTGCGCATCTTGAGTCCTTTTAGGATTTCTGCATTTGCTCTCTCGGCTTGGCCATTGCTTGCTGGGTGAGCTACTGAAGCATAGCTGACTTGGATGCCGAGGTCTTCACAATATCCTTGGAATGCAGAGCTTGTGAATTGGGTCCCATTATCAGTTATGATCTTGTTTGGGACTCTAAATATGCATATGATGGACTACAAGAAGTTGATAGCTGATTACTTGTTTATTGTCACAACTGGAGTTGCTTCTGGCCATTTGGTGAACTTGTGAATGGCAACGTACAGGAACTTGTAACCTCCGACGGCTCTTGGGAAAGGTCCCAAGATATCCATCCCCCACACAGTGAATGGCCATGTAGGAGGTATCATTTGTAGAGGCTGAGCTGGTGTGTGGATTTGCTTCGCATGGAACTGGCATGCTTCGCATTTCTTCAGTAGCTTAGTTGCATCCTGGAGCGCTGTAGGCCAGTAAAAACCATGCCAAAAGGCTTCATCGACCAGCGTGCGGGAAGATGCGTGGTTTCCACACTCGCCTCCATGGATTTCTGCGAGGAGCTCGCATCCTTCTTCCCTTGTAATGCACCGCATTAGGACGCCGTTGGCACCACGCCGGTAGAGATCCCCTTCTACCAGTGTGTATCTTTTAGCCAATCTGACTATCTGGTCAGAGGATACATTATCTTCAGGAAGGAAGTTATCTTTCAAGTAGCTCCGGATCTCCGAGATCCATGCATCAGAGCTAACTTGAGGATTTGAGTCTTGCGTGCTGGGTTGCTCGGAACTTCCTGCAGCACCTACGACCCTTGATGGACGCCATGGTAACAGGACCATCGGGACTGCCAGCTTCGAGGTGCTGGTCTCGCCCCCTTCGCCCAGTTTGGCAGGATGAGCTTTTGGTCTTGAAAATCTCCAGACGAAGGTTCTATCGGGAGCAAGAGATCCGGTTGATGCTTTCGTCAAGAGTTCGTCGGCTTTAGCGTTGTTGAGATGTTGGACATGGCAGAGGTCCAGGACTTCGAAGTCCTTCTGAAGCTTCTGGACTTCAAGTAGGTACGCAGCTAGTTCAGGGTTATTGCAGCAACATTCACCTTTGACTTGTTTTACAACAAGCTGTGAATCACCCTTTACCAATAGCTGCTTGACACCATATGATAGTGCCACCTTGAGCCCATAGATTAGTTCTTCATACTCCGCCATGTTGTTGGTCGCCTTGAAGTCAAGGTGAACCATGTATTTGACCTTCTCCCCGATCAGAGCGAGGAGAAGGACTCCAGCTCTGGCCCCCTGCTTCTGCACGGAGCCGTCGAAGTAGAGAGTCCAGTGAGGCTCGGTGAAGATCGGAACCTTGGGTTTCGACTTCTGCTCACTGGGGCCCCCAGGATTCGATGGAGAGGGGGTCTATTCCGCCACGAAGTCCGCCAATGCTTGACTCTTGATCGCTTGTCTTGGGACGAATTCGAGGTTGAACTCGGCCAATTCCGCTGCCCACTTTGCAATGTTCCCACTAGAGTTGGGGTTATGCAAGATTGCACGCAGTGGATAGGAAGTTACCACTGAAATCTTGTGAGCTTGGAAGTAGCGGCGAAGCTTCCTAGAGGCAATAAGAACAACGTACAACAGCTTATGCACCTCTAGGTATTGATTCTTGGCGTTGTGTAGTACTTCACTGATGAAGTACCCTGGGCGTTGGACTGCTCGGACCCTCCCGAAGGGCCCCGGAGCTTCCTCCTCATCAACCCGGACCCTCCCGGAGGGGTCCGGACCTTCTTCGGGGACCTCCAGGTTCTTACTTGAAGATCCCGGAGCTTCTTCTGCAAGGACCTGGACCTTCCCGGAGGGGTTCGAATCTTGTTGCTCGGCAACAACAACTTCTTCATTTGAAGGAAGTTGATCCTCTGGCATCTCGCCTTGAGGATTCGGGTCTGGGAGCTGGGACTCAGACTCGTCTTCAGGTAGCTTCGGACCCTCCTGGAGGGGTCCTGATTCCTGGACTGGAGGTGGTTCTGGTCTTTCCGCAACAAGGACCATGCTGACAACTTCGTCAGTTGCCAAAATGTAAAGTAGAAGTGGCTCACTAGGATTCGGAGCTACCAAGGTTGGTAGAGTGGTGAGGAGCTGCTTTAGCTCCTGGAATGCCTTTTCTGCTTCTTCAGACCGCTGAAATGGTCTGGACTTCCTCAACAACTTGAAGAAGGGTAGTGCCCGTTTCGCCAGTCTTGAGATGAACCGGCTGAGAGCAGCTAGACATCCAGTCAGCTTCTGGATGTCCTTGATGCGGACTGGTGGCCGCATGTCTTCAATAGCTTTAATCTTCACCGGATTTGCTTCTATTCCTCAGTGGTTCACCAAGAAACCAAGAAGTTTTCCGGAGCTAACCCTGAAGACACACTTGTCTGGGTTTAGCTTCGTGCGTGTGACTCGCAACTTGTCGAAGACAGCTTGCAAGGTGTCAAGGAATGACTCCTTGTTCTTGATATTGACGACAATTTCATCGACGTACACTTCCACTACATCTATGATGAGCTCTCCAAAAGTTTTGTACATAGCACGTACAAACGTTGAAGTAGCGTTTTTGAGACCGAATGGCATGGCAGTGTAACAATATAATCCATCTACTGTGATGAAGGAAGTATGCTCTTCATCTTCCCTAGACATTCTGATTTGATGATACCCATAATATGCGTCTAGGAAACACAGTAATTCGCACCCGGAGGTGGAATCCACTATCTGATCTATTCTAGGTAGTGGGAATAGATATTTTAGACATGCCTTATTCAGTGTAGTGTAGTCGATACACATCCGAAGCTTAACGCCGTCCTTGGGTATGAAGACTGGGTTTGCCAGCCATTTTGGGTGGAAGATTTCTCGGATGAATCCAGCTTCGAGCAACTTCTTCACTTCTTGACTTATGAAGTTTTGTTGCTCTACTGATTGCTTCCGAGGCTTCTGATGTACAGGCCGAGTGTCGGGATAGATCTTTAGATTGTGCTCGATCACTTCCCTAGGGATCCCAGGCATTTGTAACGGTTGCCAGGCAAACACGTCAACATTAGCCTGAAGGAAAGTGATGACCGCGAGTTCCTATTTGTCATTCAGACCTCCCGATATATGGGTGGTCTGAGCGGCGTCGGAATCGATTTGACGACTTTGACGGGAATATCGGTGTCGCCGCTTGTTTGCACGCGAGGTGCGAAGGTTGAGCCTCGATGACGAATGCTCGGGGGTTTTGGAGCTTGCTCCTTTCCAGATTCTTCCTCCTGCGCTGTAGCAAGCACGTGAAGTTCTTCCAGAGCAGTCACTCCGGCAGTGCGATCTCTGCGGATCTGGAGAACACCTGCTGGTGTTGGCATCTTCAACACCAAGTAGCCATAACGAGCAGCAGCCATGAACTTGTACAAGGCTGGCCTGCCAAAGATGGCATTGAATGGCAAGTTGATCTGCGTCACGTCGAAGACCAACTTCTCAGTGCGGTAATTCTCCCAGGTCCCGATGGTCACCGGGAGAGTAATAGCACCGAGTAGTGTTATGGCCCCCGGACCTACTCCAGAGAAAGGTCGGAAGGGGCGAAGATTTGAAGGTCGGAGCTGAATCTTGACGAAAGCTTTGAAGCTTATGAGGTTCAACCCCGAACCTCCGTCCACCATCACATAGTGGAGTTGAATGTTGTTGATGGTCGAAGATACCATCAATGGGAGTTGACCAGCCCCGATCATGTTCCGAGGGTAGTCTGAAGCATCAAAAGTGATGGCAGTGTCCATCCACTTCCGGTGCGGCTCTGCCCTGGCGGTAGGAGCTATAGAGGCCATGTCCCGCCGCATTGTCTTGATGACACGGCGGGAGGTGATGTCCCATGAACCACCAAAGATGGTGCTCATGGTCTTCCGACGCTCGTTGTCGGAGACGCCGGAATCGTCATCGACGGAGGTGTAAACAACCTTCAAGACCTTTTTAGGGTCCTGAAAGCCTAACTCCTCTTCAGCCAGAGCTTCATCGACTTTTTGTTTTCCTTCCCTTTGACGGAAAGGAACTTCTTCTCGGCACTTGTAGCGCTCGATAAGGTTCTGGACCTCTCGGCAGCCTTCTAGGTTGTGGTTGTTTGTCTTTTGTATAGGACACCACATCTTGGACCTGCCTAATTCTTCAGACAATGGCCGAGGTCGTTTCTCGAGGCGTGGCCGCCGGCCACCCAGAGCTGCAGCAGCTGCAACAGTAGGTGCGCCGGCCGATGGCTTTTTCTTGCCATTGGAATTTTTCTTCTTCTAGCCACTCCCGGAGGTAGTGGCTTCTCCCTTGGAGGATTTCTTGTTGTCCTCCAGAGGTGGTTGGGAGTGCTTTTGACGGCCCTCTGCAACTTTGGCACATTTGTCTGCCAAGCTGAAGAGTTTCGTGACGCTGGTGATTTCCTTGGTCTCCAGCTTCTCCAACATCTTCTTGTCTCGTACACCCTATCTAAATGCCACAATGAAAGAAGCACTTGAGATAGAAGGTATAGTGTTTCGTACCTGGGAGAACCTCTGGATGAAAGATCGCAGAAACTCTCCCCCTTTTTGCTTGATAGCAAAAAGGTCTAGTTTTGTGCCTGGTATGTTATATGAACTCCCAAAGTTGGCAGTGAATTGTTGGCACAGTTCCGCCCAACTATTGATGGAGTCGGGCTGGAGGCTCATGAACCAGGACCTGGCGGTCCCAGTTAAAGCCACGGGGAAGTAGTTGGCCATCACGTCCTCATTGCCTCCAGCAGCAAGGATTGTGGTGAAGTAGATTTGGAGAAACTCAGCGGGATTGACAGTCCCGTCAAATTTCTCCGGCAGGTGAGGCCGGAACTTCTGCGGCCATCTGACCATGCGTAGGTGCATGGCTAGGGCAGAACAGCCTCCTCCTACTCCCTCGGGAGCAGGTCTGTCCCGAGCCTCTCGCCTCTCGTGAGCACGCTCCATATGGACGCGGCCGTCCTGTTGACGGTAACGGCGATCAAGCTCCACCTGGAGCTCGTGAGTCCAAAGCCTGGTTACCGTATGGGTACGTCGCGCCTCGGAAGGCAGCGATGTTGCCTGTTGAGATGCAGCGCGCCTCCTGTGTTGCGAAGCGTGCGGACCAAGTCTACCCGACATGGTTCGATCCTGCAATGGGTCCCGCCCCGAGGGGGGAGGACCTTGGTTGCTGATGCGATCGGCTGCTGCTGCAACCAAATGTTGCACATCAGCTCTCCACTACTCCATTGCACCCTGGGATGCTCCTGGAGGCGGTGGACGTTGGAGAAGAGCACGCCCGACATGGAGCACGTGTTCAGGGTTGTTGTTCACTAATGCAGTGACCGATGCAGACGCCCCATCTTGCTGTCCAGCTTGATTCGCCGGTGCGGACGGTGGCAACGGTGGCATGACTCTTGCTGGAGCCATAGCACCTGCTGGCTACTGCATGTTGGAGGGGTTGCCTCCAGCAGGTTGCACAATAGGGTTGCCGTTGGACGATCCAGCAGTAGAGTTCACCATCCTTGAATCTCGGGCGCCCCTACCTGACGCGCCAACTGTCGAAGTCTGGTTCCGGCAATTCTCCCGGTACCACTGTTGGTAGCCCGCAGAGTTTAGAGTTCGATAATGGGTGCACAGAGATTCAGAACACGATGGCAAATGGACACGAGGATTTACATGGTTCGGGCCGCCTAAGCGTAATACCCTACTCCACGGGGTGTGTAGTTGTTGTATTGAGCGTCTGAGCACTTGTGAGCGTGTGTCAGAGCCTAATCTCCAAGAGTCTGAGAGAGTGTCCCCGAGAGAGCCCTTTGCGTATCGCTCGACCAGTCCTTTTATAGTACAAGGACCGATCGTTACACCGTTAGCCTGGCCCGACATGTGGCCCTAGCGGTTACTGATGCTTAATACACAATTAATGAGCTTGATTACCATTAATAGTGTGGTAACGCGCCTTGACAGTGCCATTACTGGTATTAAGGGCCATCCGATCTTGTGTCATTAAGATGGTGTTAATGGCACTTAATCGGGTCTTGAAGTCCTTGATTGTCCTTTGAAGGTTCGAGCCGTTGGGGATCCGCCAGTCTGATTGTTGAAGTTGAAGGTCCGGCGGTTGGACACGTGGCAGCTCTGGAGCTTACCGTCTGGGACAGGTAGGTCCGGTGTTGTTGTACACGTGTCAGGACGGGAGCTTCCCTCTGTAGGGGGTTAGGTCCAGGGGTGCTGCACATGTATTTAGCTCAGAGCTATCGTATGAGTGGGATGTAGCTCCGGTTGCAGCATACACGTGGCAGCACCAGGACTAACCATAGAAGGGAGGCAGGTACGGTTCCGTATGACACATGGGGCCTTCGGAGGTCCTCAACTCAGACAGGTGAAGTTCCTATAGTCTTTCTGCAGTCCCAAGGGGTATACGGTACGCAGGGTACCGACACTACCCATCGGCCCCCGACTCACCACTCACACACTCACGCGCGCACACGCCACACCACCGTTGCCGCCTCTGTAAGTCCCCCCTCCCCTCCCTCTCCATGGCTGCCCTCCCCCCTCCATGGCCGCCCCCTCCCCCTATCCCTCCCTCCATGGCCCCCCCACTCCATGGCCAGCCCTCCTCCCCCTCCATGGCCGCCCTAGTTGACCCCCCTCCCCCGTCCATGGCTGCCCCCCTTCCATGGCCGACCCCCTCCCCCTCCCTCCTAGCCGACCCCCTCCCCCCTCCACTAAAAGAAATGGGGAATAAGTCGTCGGGTATCTTAGAGCTGTCGGGGCTGACGGATATAGTCGAATTAAGACCGTCGGTTTACCTGGACCGATGCATGTAAATTATAGCCATCGACCATCCTGGCATAACTGATGAATACACATTATAACCGTTAATCAGCCTGGAAAAACTGACAGCTCTAATAGAGCCGTCGGTCGAACCGACTGAACCGACGCATGCAAGCCGACGGTCATACTCGTGGGCCCACTAGAGGATCGACTTCATGCCTGCGTGTCCCAGAAACCCTATTCGTTTCCATATCCTCCCACGCCGAACTGTGCCTCACGCCGCCGCCTCCCAAGCCCTGCCTCACACGCCACCGCCTCGCCGTCGCCGCCTCCCACCGCTGCCGCCTCGTCACCACCGCCTCTCCGTCGCCGATCCCCGCCTCCCTAGCTCAGAGCCCTGGCCTCACACCGCTACCATTGAGCCCTACCGCCCGCCTCCTGAGAGCTCTGAGCCGGCCTCCCACCGCCTCCCGCCTCACCAGTGCTGAGCCCCCCTCCTGCCACCTGAGCATCACCTCCCGAGCCCTCCTCCCGAGCCCGCCTCCTGCCACCCGAGCGCCGCCGCCTGTCTCCTCTCGAGCCCCACCTCCCGAGCGCTGAGCTCGCCTCCCGAGCCTTGACCTCCCGAGCAGCGACACCTCCCGTCTCCGAGCCCCGCCGGAGAGGTTAAGGTAATCCTGATTGTTACTTGTTAATTTTTCCTTTTCGTCATTTAAAAGTTAATTAATGATTGATTATGATGAGTACTTGTTGATACTGTCACGCTAATATGATTATGTGAGCTTGGTTAAATGTATATGCAAAATGAATGTATAAGCGAGTTAAATGTATATGCGAGTTGATATTGTCACGCTAATATGTATATGTCACACTAATATTCACACAATGCAAGTTGAACTAGCAATAGTTAATGTGTAAATGTAAGCTTCATTGTAATTTGATAATTTAACTTGTACTAATTTAAGATGTAATAATTAAACTTGTACATTATGTGACTTTGAATGTTTAGTTTGAAGATTTTGTATGTTGATTAATGTATTATGGCGTACGTGCGTTAGTGCATATTACACCTAAACCCGACACGACACGCATTAAATGTGTTTGTGTCGTAAAAGATGAAGTCGTAACATATGCGTCAAGACGAGTACCAAGGCTTGCGGACGATGGACCCATACTTGGAACTTTCAACTCTGACCAACTTTCCCCCTCCCCCTCTCGTTCTTTTCTCTCTCGTAAATGACTGAATTATGAAAATGAGCAACATAACCTATAGAAATTTGATTACCCGTTCTGAATCGGCACGTTTCACATATGTTAGGCATGTGAGGCGTGCAGGTTCGGAATTGTCCCTTTTTGGACAGCCTGAGAGTGATCGAGGACGTGCTTTTGACGAGATATAGGTATGGGGTACAGATCCGGATGTGATTTCGACAGCATAACATTGATGTTCTCTGCTGCACCATTTTTGGGCGTGCAGTGGAGAACATCGGGATTATGCTGCCGAAATTTCGTTCGGATTTGGACTCCGTGTCTCATAATTAGCACGTTTACTAGGTCACTCTTGGGTGGGTTTAGGACCTATCTGACTAATTGTAGGGGCTGTCACATAACATAAAAATAAACTAATAATGATTTGTCTGCTTTGAAGGTATAAGCTGAAAATGAGTGACGATCGTACGGCGATGTATGCTGGTTGGAGTTCAATTAGTGCGCACACTACAGAATGGGCTCGTATCGCGGATGTTTTCATTAAGAAAGCCTTTGCTAGTGGTGCTCGCGTTGCGAAGTGTCCGTATACCAAGTGTCATAATTGTCGACATTTGTATAAGTTTGAAATTGAGGTGCACCTTTGCAAGCATGGATTTATGCCCGACTACTTAGTGTGGCACGAGCATGGGGAGATGGACCATGAAAGTGAGTTGCACTAAAATGAGGACGAATATCGGATGGATGAGATGTTAGCGGACGTTGCTAGAGAGTACGAAGAGCGGTCACTGCCGAAGGAGGTGGAGACATTTTACAAGCTTCTTGCCGACGCAGATGAAAAAGTGTACGAGGGAGCGAAATTGACCGTTTTGCAGGTGGTGACACGACTTATGGCAATGAAGTCCAAGTTCAATTTCGCAAACAATTGCTACAATGGTATCTTGAAACTGATTAATGATCTCCTTCTATCGAATCATAAGATGCCAAAAGACATATACCATTCTAAGAATATTTTGGCCGATCTGGGCATGAATTATGAGAAGATTGATGCGTACGAGAATAATTGCATGTTGTTTTGGAAGGAACACAAGAATTGCAAGACATCTAGATATGTGGAGGTTGTGAACAATGATGGAGAAGAAATAACTACAAAAGTACCTATCAAACAACTTTGGTACATGCCTATCACATCAAGGCTAAAACGGTTGTTTCTATCCAAAGAAATTGCGAAGCAGATGAGGTGGAATTCTTAAGGGAAATGTGAGACCAATGACAAAGATATTATGACGCATTTTTCAGATGGCAAGGCTTGGCAAGCTCTAGATCGTTTGGATCTGAAGTCTGTCAGAGATCCTAGAAATGTTCGTCTTGGGATGTCAACAGATGGCTTCACTCCTTTCAGCACCAGTAGCAACCCATACTCTTGTTGGTCTGTATTTATCATGGCATACAATCTGCCTCCCAACATGTGCATGAAAGAAGGATACATATTCCTGGCGGCCGTCATTCATGGTCCCAAACATCCATGGAAGAAAATCAATGTGTTTATGAAACCGTTGATTGAAGAGATGAAAGAGCTATGGCAAAGTGTAAAGCATATGACAATCTTCTAAAATGTGAATTTACCTTACGTGCGGCGTATGTATGGTCAATTCATGATTTGTTGGCATATGGCATTTGGGCTGTGTCGGTACCCTGCGTACTGGGTACCCCGCGATACCGAAAAAAGCGCAAGGAAGTTCCAACTGTCAGGGACGAAGGTCTCCTCAGGCCCCACATGTCACATTGCACTGGGCCTGCTTCCCTCATACAGTTAGCTCCTGGGTTGACACGTGTAGAAGAA
Organism: Tuctoria greenei; assembly: GCA_036927565.1. NCBI lineage: Eukaryota > Viridiplantae > Streptophyta > Magnoliopsida > Poales > Poaceae > Tuctoria > Tuctoria greenei. The sequence continues at coordinate 4,152,543 of JAYESD010000010.1, forward strand.
GGTCGAAACTAAACTCCCAACGTAGGGAAGCTCCGGTGTCAACACGTGTACAACGACCCCAAACCTAACCCCCAGCAAAGAGGAACTTCGGTGCTGCCACGTGTACAACAACCCCAGACCTACCCTCCCGCAAGGGAAAGCTCCGGAACTGCCATGTGTGGAGCCTCCGGACCTACTTCACCGATGAGCACACTAGCAGATCTCCTTCTACATAGACAATCAAGAGACAATTAAAGCGGCAGTTACAAGACCTGATTACGAGTCACTAATACAATATTGATGATACACGATCAGTGCGCTGTTAATAGGTGTAACACGGCCATAAGGGTACGTTATCACACTATTAATCATGCTTAATACCCTTAGACAGTGTATTAGGCCATTAAATATGTTGGGGCCACATGTCAGGCCAGACAGAGTTTGTAACGGTCAGGCCTTCGACTATAAAATGACTGAGCTGCATGATACAAAGGACAATGACAAGCTAAGCCAGAGACTACGCTTTTCTAGCGATTCATAATACACACACACACCCCGTGGAGTAGGGTATTACGCTCAGGCGGCCCAAACCACGTAAATATCTGGTGTCTCCATCTTGATCCTAATCTTTTTGTGCCCCAACTGAAACAAGAACCTCTGCGGGCCGCACTTTAGTAGTACCGGGGGAAGTGTCGTTGCTACACTTCAACATTTGGCGCACCAGGTAGGGGGCGTAGCTTCCCGAGATCTCAAGATGGTGAATTTCACCGCAGGATCCTCCAACAGAAATCGAGCTGAACAACCTGTTGGTGGCAATACCCTCAATGTGTTGCAGCCAGCAGGTGTCATTGTTCCAGTAGGCACTAAGGCGCCACAACCACCATCTGTTCTGGCAAATAATGTTGGACGACAAGATGGAGCATCTGGGTCGATCACTTCATCGACAAACAACAACTTTGAGCACGCGCTCATTGCTGCGCGAGCTCTTCTACAACATCCACCACCTCCAAGGCCACCTCAGGGTGCTATGGAATAGTGGAGAGCTGATGTAGACCATTTGGTTGCAGCTGCAGCCGCTGGCATCAACAATCAAGGTCCTCCCCCTTTGGGGCGAGCACCATCACAATGACGGACCTTGTCAGGCCGACTTGGTCCACAAGTCTCCCAGCAAAAGAGACGTGCTACATCCCAACAGGTGACTTTGCTGCCTCTCGGGGCACGACGCACCCACACCATCGCCAGGATTCCGACTCATGACCTGCGGTTGGAACTTGATCGTCGTTATCGAGAGCAAGACGACCACATCCATATTGAGCGTGCTCGTGAGAGGTGAGAGGCTCGGGACAACCCTACCCCACAGGGAGTAGGAGGAGGTTGTTTTGCATTGGCCATTCATTTACGCATGGTCAGATGGCCACAGAAGTTCCGACTTCAGTTACCGGAAAAATTCGACGGGACTGTCAACCCCGCCGAATTCCTTCAAATCTACTCCACTGCTATACTGGCAGCAGGGGGTGATGAGGTTGTGATGGCCAATCACTTCCCGGTGGCTTTAACTGGGACTACAAGGTCCTGGTTCATGAGTATTCCACCCGACTCCATTAATAGTTGGGCGGAGCTATCCCAACAATTCACTGCCAACTTCGGGAGTTCTTACACCCGGCCTGGCACTAAATCGGATCTGTTTGTTGTAAAGCAAACATCAGGGGAATCGTTGTGATCCTTCATCCAACGGTTTTCTTAGGTACGAAATACTATTCCTTCCATCTCGAGCTCTTTTGTTATCGTTGCATTCAGACAGGGTGTTCGAGATAAAAAGATGTTGGAGAAGCTGGCAATCAAAGAAGTCACCAGCGTCATGGAACTCTTCAGCCAAGTAGACAAATGTGCTAGAGCTGCGGAGGGCCGTAAAATGCACTCCAAGCCAGCTCCGGAGGCCAACAAGAAGTCCTCCAAAACTGAAGCCATTACCTCCGGTGGTGGTAAAAGGAAAAAGAAGCATAACGGCAAGAAGAAGTCATCGGCTGGCGCACCAGCCGCTGCAGCTGCTGCAGCTCCGGATGGCACATCCCGAGAAACGACCTCTTCCTTCATCAGAAGACGACAACAGTCCCAAGGCGTGGTGTTCGATCCACAAGATGGACATACACAACCTGGAAGAATGTCGGAAGGTCCAGAATCTTGCCGAGCGCTATAACAAGCGCCGGGAAGAAGCTCCTTTCCGCCAGTGGGAAGGAAAACAAAAAGTCGACTAAGCTCCGGCTGAGGAGGAGCTAGGTTTCCAGGACCCCAAAAAGGTCTTGAAAGCTGTCTACAACACTGTTCACGACGATTCCGGCGTCTCTGACAATGAGCGCTAGAAGACCTTAAACACCATCTATGGTGGTTCTTGGGACATCACCTCTCGCCGCATCCTCAAGACAATGCGGCGGTGTAACACCCTAAATTTTCTCATCATGCATTGCATACATAATCATAAATTAAATATTAATAGAATAAAAGAATGATAATAAAATATAAAACATACATATACAAATATGAGTAGCAAAAGAAGAAAAAGAAAATAATAGCATAAAACATGCATTAGGGAATAAATATAAATACAATAATATATAAAAATAAAAATATAAATAAATAAATAAAATATAAATAATAATAATATATGTAAAAAATAATTAAAAAAAAAAAGAAAAACAAAAAAAGGGGGCAACCGCCGACCACGCCGAACCAGGACCAGCCAGCGTGCCACCCGCGCGAGCTCCCGCGCACCTGCCCCGGCCCCACCTGTCAGCAAACGCGCCCCCGTACGGCGCGCCTGGCCCCATGCCGCGTTGACCCCGCCCGCGCGCCTGCCCCGACCCCACGCCGACCGGCGCCGCTGCCACGCGCCGCCCGCGCTCCCTCCCGAGCCGCCGGCCCTAGCGTCGTGCTCTGCCGCCTATAAAAGGACCCGATGCCCTCGTGTTTTCCTGACGCAAGAACCCCAAAAACCTAGCCGGCGTGCTCTGCCGCCTATAAAAGGACCCGATGCCCTCGTGTTTTCCTGACGCAAGAGCCCCCAAAACCTAGCTGTCGTAGATAAAAAAGGAGAAGAACAGAGACACTGCCAGGGAAGAAAAAAATGGAAGGAAGAGGACGAAAAAGAGGATGGTGCCGTCGTCCGCCGGAGATCGTCATCGCGTTGTCGTTTTTGTGCCGCTGGAGGACTGTTGCGCCATCCACTTCGTCTACGCGTCGCCATCGTCCCGCGATCGTCGAAGCCGTCACATCTACGGTAGGGTTTGTTTTTCCGATGCGAATTTTAGCGACGTATTAAATCTGGTAGACATAATTTGATCATAGTTGTACCATAAAATTATTTTCAGCAGCATTAATTCTTGTTAAAACCACCATAACTCATATAAACACGTATGAACTAGTTGCATCTAACTAATAAACAACCGTAATTAATTAATTATTGAAACTTGCATGCATGCATGTCATTGCATGTTGATTAGTATGTGTGCATCATGTTGATTTGTATGTATGATCTCGAGTAGAGGGAAGTGTTCGAGAGGTCGTCTACGAGGATTTCCAGAACCAAGACTTCAAAGTGCTTGAGCAACCCTATCCGTCAGAGCAAGACAAGTGTCCTTGAAGCATATTGATCCTGTTTTAAAATAAGTGTTTTGTTTGCAAAATTGCATGTTTGTGTCAATTTGATGGGAATCCTATGATAGGAAGTTGACAAGCTTTGTTTAACCACCCTTGTCACCTGGAATACCTGGTAGAGAGTCGGGGAGGGTTTTTACCTTTTTGCTTCGCTTAATTAATTGGGATGGGAAAACAACACTACACATTTAATTATGCATTAATGATATTATGGTTAATGTGAACTGGTCAATATGATATGTTAATGGGTGATCTAAGCAAGCCTGGTATGTGGATGGGTTAGATGTCATGGTGGTTTGCTTGCTTTAGATCTAAGGACCGGTTCATGCGAGAATAGGCCAGGACTACAGTGCCCCCACGAGGCGAAGTATGGGTGCGGCGTAGCTGATTAATTAGGGTATTGTTTGTATTGCGCAGATCATTTGGCGCATCGAGGAAGGGGAGTCGGATTGGGTTTGGATTTGTGGAAGGGACTCCCTGGGATCCGAATGGCACAAGAGCGGGCCCTTGGTTGAAGACGTGCTCTGTAGGAGACGTCGCCACCGGCGAAACCTCAGTGGGTCTGTACATGGTAGTAGTCCCTTTGTAAAGGCTATTTTGTGATCTCTTGGCCATACACCAAAGGAAGTGTAATTGGCATAAGGGAGGTTCTTTAGTCGCCGACGTGTGATGAAATCACAAACACGTGGGTAAAGTGGTACAAACTCTGCAAAGTATTGAAACTACCATGATAGCCGTGCTCCCGGTTATGAGCGCCTGGATAACCTACATGATTTGAGGGAACTAGGGATTTGGGGTGGTTATGGTTTGGTAATGGTTATGGTTGATATTATGGTTATGGTTATGGTCATGGTGATAAATATGGTTAATAGCAATGGTGAATTATGGATTGGTATTATGATGGTTACATGGTTTATGATGGGTTTACTTCACATAAATATGATACATTGCTTTTTCAAATGGTCTTACTGTACTTTTCAGCTTTTATTCGAGGATGTTATGAATTGTGTAATAGAATTTGGTTAATTAATCTTGTCATGTGGTAATTTTCTGTATACCCTTTTGTGAATGCACTCGTGTATGTGTGTTGAACGTCCTAGGCACACATATGCGTTCACTTGGTTCATTTTCGGAACCGGGTGTCACAGATTGGTATCAGAGCCACAAGTTGACCGTAGGACGCAGCCTAGATAGAATGGATACTTTATAGCACATAGGAGCACTTAGGAATTGATGTCTTTTTGCTTGGAGTGCTGTTTGCTATATATATTGGTTGCTTGTGTGCTTAATAGAGGATTTTGGGATGCTTTAGCATTGCCATGTCCACCTAGGCTAGTGTAGCTAGTTGGTTAGTTTCATATTCCTTGATGCATATAGTTGGGGATTCATTCTATCTCTCTTTTCTTTCTTGCTCAACCTCTACTTCAATGGAAGGACACAACCAGAAGATTCATTGTCTCATACGAAGCTGTATGGAAGATGAGAACAAAGATAGTGTGTCTAAGAGTAAGTTTTAAAATAAGGGGGGTAGAATCCTTTGCCAACATTATTGTTTTGGATTCACAAGGATCAGACATGACACTTGGAATGGATTGGCTACAGAAGCATAATGGAGTGGTCCAGTATGCCACAAGGACATTGCAATCGACATGTGATAAGGAAGTCAGCATTGGAGTTGATGCGTCACAATAGATATCAAGACTAACCAATCATCAAAGACTACTCCAACGTAGTGAAGTGCATGATTGAGTTGCTTATAAGGGGAATGCCTCTCAAATGGATTCTATCTTGTCAGGATGCTATTGAGAAAGTGAAGAAGAGATTTATCAATACACCGGCGTTGGTACTACTAGACATGAGCAAGAAGTTTGGATTTATACGACGCATCAAGACAAGGACTCGGATGTGTGCTTATGCAAGAAGGTCAAGCGGTTGCATATGCATTGAGACAATTGAAGAAACATGAGCAGAATTATCCAACACATGATCTTGAACTAGCAGTCGTGGTACATGCATTGAATATTTGGAGACACTACATCCTTGGACATAGGTGTGAAATTTATACGGATCACAAGAGTCTTAAGTATATTTTCACACAAATGGATCTGAATTTGAGGCAATGAAGATGGTTGGAGCTCATCAAGGATTATGATGTGGGGATCAACTATCATCCGGGAAAAGCCAATGTAGTGGCCGATGCTTTGAGTAGAAAAGGAGTAAGTCATCAACTCACAGTTCTAGAGTTACCATCCGAGTTATGTAAGGAGTTCGAACGGTTGAACCTCGGATTTGTGAATGAGATGGGAATAATGGATTTAAATCCAATCTTGGAGCAAGAAATACGAGAAGCACAAACTACGGATGAGGAGATCAAGGAAATCAAGGAAAGAACCGAAGAAGGGAGAGAATTTAGATTTGATGAAGACGAACATGGTACCTTATGGCTTGGGAAGAGAATCGTTGTGCCTAATGTAAAGCATATTCGAGAGACAATATTAAAGGAGGCACATGACTCGCCATACTCAATTCACCACGATTGTACGAAGATGTACAAAGACTTGAAGACTTGCTATTGGTGGGCCAACATGAAAAAGGACGTAGCCGAATATGTTGCATTGTGTGATGTGTGCCGATGAGTTAAAGCTGAACATCAAAGGCCAGTGGGATTGTTGCAACCATTGAAGATCTGGAGTGGAAGTGGGAAGAGATCGGTATGGACTTTATAGTTGGATTACCGTGTACCCAGTCCGACTATGATTCAATATGGTTTATTGTAGATCGGTTGACAAAATTAGCTCACTTCATTCCTGTCAAGACCACATATACCACTGCAAAGCTAGAAGAACAGTATATGGAGCATATTGTGTGACGACATGGAGTTCCAAAGAAAATAGTCTCAGACTAAGATTCTTAGTGCACCTCTAGGTTTTGGAAGAAATTGCATGAAGCTATGGGTACAAGGTTAAATTTTAGTTCGGCATATCACCCTCAAACGGATGGACAAACTGAGAGGACCAATCAAATTTTGGAAGACATGTTAAGAGCTTGTGCTTTAAAGCATGGGCAAAGTTGGGACAAGAGCTTGCCGTATGCAGAATTTTCATACAACAATAGTTACCAAGCAAGCTTGAAAATGTCACCCTATGAAGCACTATACGGAAGGAAGTGTAGGACACCTTTGTTTTGGAATGAAACAAGAGAGAACCAAGTATTTGGTCCTGATGTGTTACAAGATGCTGAAAGGCAAGTTCAAATAATACGGGAAAACCTAAGGGCTTCTCAGTCGCGACAAAAAGGCTATGCGGATAATAGGCGAAGGAATCTGACATTTGAAGTTGGAGATTTCGTATACCTCAAAGTGTCACCTATCTGAGGGCAACGCCGGTTTAACGTCAAAGGAAAACTGGCACCGCGCTATATCGAGCCATTTAAGATTCTGGACAAGCGAGGAGAGGTAGCTTATTGACTTGAGCTGCCGGCGTATCTCTCCGATGTACACGACGTGTTTCACGTATCTCAACTCAAGAAGTGTCTCAGAGTGCCAGAAGAACAGGTGTCGATGGACGAGTTAGAACTTTAGGAGGATTTATCCTATGTCGAGCAACCTATCAAGATCTTGGACGTGAAGGAAAGGGTCACGAGGAATAAGAGGGTCCGTTGGTGCAAAGTGCAATGGAACCACCATACGGAAGCCGAAGCTACGTGGGAACCTGAAGAAGACCGGAAGGCAGAATTCCATCATCTTTTCTCCATCCTGTCGAATCTCAAGGGCGAGATTCACTTTAGGGGGGTAGGTTTGTAACACCATAAATTTTCGCATCATGCATTAAACATTAATAGAATAAAAGAAAGATAATAAAATATAAAACATACATACACAAATATGAGTAGCAAAAGAAGAAAAAGAAAATAATAGCGTAAAACATGCATTAGGGAATAAATATAAAAATAATAATAATATATATAAAAAGAAAATATAAATAAATAAAATAAAATATAAATAATAAAATATATATAATAATAATATATATAATAATAATATATGTAAAAAAAGAAGAAAAGAAATAAAAAAAAGAAAAGGGGGCAACCGCTGGCCAGGCCAAACCAGGCCCAGCCAGCGCGCCACCCGCGCGAGCTCCTACGCGCCTGCCCCGGCCCCACCCGCCAGCAACCGCGCCCCCGCACCGCGCGCCTGGCCCTACGCCACGTTGACCCTGCCCGCGCGAGCGCCATGCGCGCCTACCCCGACCCCGCCCGACCGGCCCCGCTGCCAAGCGCCACCCGCGCTCCCGCCCGAGCCGCCCGCGCGCTCCGCTCGACCCCGCGCGCCGGCCCTAGTGTCGTGATCCGCCGCCTATAAAAGGACCCGATGCCCTCGTGTTTTCCCGACGCAAGAGCCCCAAAAACCTAGCCGCCGTAGATAAAAAAAGGAGAAGAACAGAGGCACCACTAGGGAAGAAAAAAAGGGAAGGAAGAGGAGGAAAAAGAGGAGGGTGCCGTCGTCCGCCGGAGATCGTCGTCGTCGCGTCGCCGTCGTCGTGCCGCCAGAGGACTGTTGCGCCATACACTTCGTCTACGCGTCGCCATCGTCCCGCAATCGTCAAAGCCGTCACATATACGGTAGGATTCGTTTTTCCGATGCGAATTTTAGCGACGTATTAAATCTAGTAGACATAATTTGATCATAGTTGCACCATAAAATTATTTTCAGCAGTATTAATTCTCGTTAAAACCCTCGTAACTCATATAAACACGTATGAACTAGTTGCATCTAACTAATAAACAACCGTAATTAATTAATTATTGAACCTTGCATGCATGCATGTCATTGCATATTGATTAGTATATGTGCATCATGTTGATTTGTATGTATATTCCAATATGTGTGATCTCGAGTAGAGGGAAGTGTTCGAGAGGTCGTCTACGAGGATTTCCAGAACCAAGACTTCGAAGCGCTTGAGCAACCCTATCCGTCGGAGCAAGGAAAGTGTCCTTGAAGCATATTGATCATGTTTTAAAATAAATGTTTTGTTTGCAAAATTGCATGCTTGTGTCAATTTGATGAGAATCCTATGATAGGAAGTTGACTAGCTTTGTTTAACCACCCTTGTCACCTGGAATACCTGGTAGAGAGTCGGGGAGGGTTTTAACCTTTTTGCTTCACTTAATTAATTGGGATGGGAAAACAACTCTACACATTTAATTATGCATTAATGATATTCTGGTTAATGTTAACTGGTCAATATGATATGGTAATGGGTGATCTGAGCAAGCCTGGTATTTGGATGGGTTGGATGTCAAGGTGGTTTGCATGCTTCAGATCTAAGGACCGGTTCATGCGAGAATAGGCCAGGACCACAGTGCCACCACGAGGCGAAGTATGGGTGTGGCATAGCTGATTAATTAGGGTATTGTTGGTATTGCACGGATCATTTGGCGCACCGGGGAAGGGGAGTCGGATTGGGTTTGGATTTTTGGCAGGGACTCCCTGGGATCCGAATGGCACAAGAGTGGGCCCTTGGTTGAAGACGTGCTCTGTAGGAGACGTCGCCACCAGTGAAACCTCAGTGGGTTCGTACATGCTAGTAATCCCTTTGTAAAGGCTATTTTGTGATCTCTTGGCCATACACCAAAGGAAGTGTAATTGGCATAAGGGAGGTTCTTTAGCCGCCGACGGGTGATGAAATCACAAACATGTGGGTAAAGTGGTACAAACTCTGCAGAGTATTGAAACTATCATGATAGCCGTGCTCCCGGTTATGAGTGCCTGGATAGCCTACATGATTAGAGGGAACTTGGGATTTGGGATGGTTATGGTTTGGTAATGGTTATGGTTGATATTATGGTTATGGTTATGGTCATGGTGATAAATATGGTTATTGGAAATGGTGAATTATGGACTGGTATTGTGATGGTTACATGGTATACGATGGGTTTACTTCACATAAATATGATACATTGCTTTTCCAAATGCTTTTATTGTACTTTTCAGCACTTAGCCATTATTATTGTCGTCATTTGAATCAGCCACATGTCATACTTTCCACACTTGCTGAGTACAACATGTACTCACTCTTGCAATCCCCCCCCCACCAACAACTTCAGGTGATGGTTGGGAGTGTCTTGAGGATAATGCGGAGTTCTAGGCTGTGTCTACCGTCAGCTTTGCCTGTGGTGTTGGATGGAGCCGCACTATACCCTATTGCTTTTGCTGTCTAGCTGTTTAGTTTTCTTAATTAGTTTATTTCCACTGCATTAGTCAAACTTGTCATTAATATTCATTAGAGCTTGTATTCGAGGATGTTATGAATTGTGTGATAGAATTTGGTTAATTAATCTTGTTCTGTGGTAATTTTCTGTATACCCTTTTGTGAATGCACTCGTGTATGTGTGTTGAACATCCTGGGCACACATATGCGTTCACTTGGTTCATTTTCGAAACCGGGTGTCACAGCGGGACATGGCCGTGGCAGCTTCCACTGCTAAGGCAGAGCCTCATCGGAAGTGAATGGATACCCCCATCATTTTCGATGCTTCGGACTGCCTCCGAAACATGATCGGGGTTGGCCAACTCCCGTTGATGGTGTCACCCACCATTAACAATGTTCAACTCCACCATGTAATGGTGAACGGAGGTTCAGGGCTAAACCTCATAAGCTTCGAAGCTTTTGTTAAGCTTTAGCTCCGGCCTTCGGACCTTCGCCCATCCCGACCTTTCTCTGGGGTAGGTCCGGGAACCATTACTCCTCTCGGTTCCATCACACTCCCAGTGACCTTCGGGACTCGAAAGAACTACAGAACTGAGAAATTGGTCTTCGACGTCGTGCCGATCAGTCTGCCATTCAATGCCATTCTAGGTAGGCCAGCCTTGTACAAGTTCATTGCCGCCGCTCATTATGGTTACTTAGTGTTGAAGATGCCAACATCCATGAGCGTTATCCGGATCCGCAGAGATCGCACTGCAGGAGTCACTGCCCTAGAAGAACTCTATGCGCTTACCACAGCGCAAGAGGAAGAATATGGTAAGGAGCCAGCTCCGAACCCTATGAGCATTCGCCATAAAGGCTCTACCTCCGCACCCCGTGTGCACTGAAGCGGCGACACTGACGTTCCCAATAAAGTCGTCCAAATTGGTTCCAATGCTGCTCAGACTACCCGTATATCGGGAGGTCTGAATAACAAATAGGAACTCGCGCTCATCACTTTCCTCCGGGCTAATGTCGACATGTTTGCCTGGCAATCGTCACAAATGCCTGGGATCCATAGGGAGGTGATTGAGCACAATCTGAAGATTTAACCCTGACGCATGACCTGTACACCAGAAGCCCTGGAAGCAATCAATCGAGCGGCAAAACTTCATCCGGCAGGAAATCAAGAAGTTGCTCGAAGCTGGATTCATCCGGAAAGTCTTCCATCCAAAATGGCTGGCAAACCCAGTTTTTGTACCCAAGACCGGCGGAAAACTTCGGATGTGTATCGACTACACCACCTTAAACACGGCATGTCCAAAGGATCCATTTCCACTACCTAGAATAGATTAGATAGTGGACTCCACCTCCGGGTGTGAGCTATTGTGTTTCTTAGATGCATATTCTGGGTATCGTCAAATCCAAATGTCTAAGGAAGATGAAGAGCATACTGCCTTCATAACAGTAGATGGATTGTACTGTTATACTGTCATGCCATTTGGTCTTAAAAATGCTGCTTCAACATTTGTGCGAGCTATGTACAAAACATTTGGAGAGATGATCAGAGACTTGGTGGAGGTGTACGTCGATGACATCGTCGTGAAGATAAAAAACAAGGAGTCACTCCTTGACGATTTACAAGCTGTCTTCGACAAGCTACGTACCACGCGCACCAAGCTGAACCCGGACAAGTGTGTCTTCGGGGTTAGCTCCGGGAAGATTCTAGGTTTCTTGGTGACTCACCGAGGAATTGAGGCAAATCCAGAGAAGATCAAAGCCATAGAAGATATGTGGACCCCAACCCGCATTAAGGATGTCCAGAAGTTAACTGGATGTCTAGCTGCGCTCAGCTGGTTTATCTCAAGACTGGCAGAACGGGCGCTACCCTTCTTCAAATTATAGTGGAAGTCCGGACCATTTCATTGGTCTGAAGAGGCGGAAAAGGTGTTTTAAGAGCTGAAACAGCTCCTCACCACACTACCAATCTTGGTAGCTCCGAATCCCGGTGAGCCTTTACTGCTTTACATTTTTGCAACCACAAAAGTTGTCAGTATGGTCCTGGTCGCGGAAAGACCAGAGCCACTTCCAACTCAGGAGCCTAGACCCCCCTGGGGGGGTATGGAGATACCTCAAGGGGAGTCTGGGTTCCAGCCCCCAGACACGGAACACCAAGACGGGACGCTAGGAGACCAAACCCACTGACCGGAGGGGGCACTCTGGCTAACCAAGACAATCTAGACCCTTCTAACAAGGTCCAACTCGAACAAGAAGGAGTTTTGGACCCCTCCGGGAGGGCCCAAGAAGCACAGCATGGAAATTCGTACCCCTCCAGAGGGATCCGGGTCGATGCAGAAGAAGCTTCGGGTCCTTTCCAAGAGGTCCGGACCGTCCAACGCCCTGTGTACTTCATCAGCGAAGTTCTCCACAACGCGAAGACAAGATACATTGAGGTGCATAAGCTGCTTTATGCAGTCCTTATTGCCTCAACGAAGCTTCGTCACTACTTCCATGCCCACAAAATATCAGTGGTAACTTCTTTTCCACTGCGTGCTACTTTGCATAACCCTAACTCTAATGTGAACATTGCAAAGTGGGCAGCGGAACTGGCCGAGTTCGATCTAGAATTTGTGTCACGACAAGAAATCAAAAGTCAAGCTTTGGCTGACTTCGTGGCAGAATGGACCCCTTCTCCATCAAATCCTGGGGGCCACAGTGAGCATAAATCAAAACCTAAGGTTTCGGTCTTCATAGAACCTCACTAGACTCTCTACTTTGACGGCTTCGTGCAAAAGCATGGGGTGTTGACGGATCCTAAGATATACTAACAAATCATCCCCGACAACGGTGCCAGAAATGCTTGTTGGTATTACTTATGCACCATTAACTAAACATATCCAACTGATGTGTCAGAAATGCTTCTTAATGGTTCTATTGGATCACAGAGTGAATTCCGCAAGCGCACGGAGATATCATTGTAGCATTTACCCTGAAGAGTATTCCCAAGGTGTCATTTATTTTATCCCAAAGGAAGGCAGGGAAGAGATATAACAATCATTGAGTGGAAAGGGTACAAAGGTCTAGGTAAGAATCTAGTAAGGATGGATAAAATAATAATGGAGGTAGTGCGACACACACAAAAGCTTTCAAGTCTAAGGGGGATAAGAGGATCCTAGAGGTTAGTTAAGGTTGAGAGTTATGGAGGTACTACTACTATGCTCTGTTGTACATATACATAGTCTAAACTAACTATTCATAAGCTAGATCAATAGTGAATACTTATGCTATGTGGTTCAACACATCGGGCACGGGCGTACCGCTAGCAATACTAGGGCGACTACCGCCAAGAGCCTGTGGTATAGCCGAACGTGGAGGATTACAAAGGACAGATAGGACTGTCACCACCTACTGCCTAACTCTTCAATTCGTGGGTCTACGAGACATCCAATGCTACTTAGCTATCCTAGCACCATGCTAGAATATTAAGTAATTACCTTAATATCCTAGGCACAATCCATCCTTAGGCTATGAATTGAATCATCATTGAACCAATGTTGAAACACGACATAATTATCCATACTAACCTAGTTATGTTATAATTAACTAGACTATTGTGGGGGTCTATAGGTTCTATGATAATGAGATATGTTCATGATGAAACAATCATAGAAGCTATACCTTCCACATACATGGACTCCACAATCAAACAAGAAACGCTTTGCCCAAGTATGTGTATAAGTAGAGACCAAAGATACTATCTTTATTATGCATAAAGTCACAAATACAAGAAAGAATACATGAGTCATACCTTTCCCAATGTAGGATTGGGAAGAGAGAGACTCCTTACTCCTTTCCCAATTTGGACTTGGGACTAGAGACTCTCCTCTCTACAACCTAACTCCTCTAAGACTATGGATGATAGTATATACAATAGAAATGAAGCTCAAGTGGTGTGTGTTGAAGTGAGGGGTAGGGGGTCCTATTTATACTAGTGTTGAGGTCGGTTCCTGCCACCAAAAGCGCGTGAATCAGTCACCATTGACTCCAGGAAGCCGGGAGGAGCCAACACGTGGAGGCTAACCGAGTTTGGTGCAAAGACCAGGTCGGTCGACCCCCTGGTTTGGCCGACCTGGTCATTGCACCGTTTCTCGTGTGTTTTCTCCAAGTGGCTGCCAGGTGGGTCCCATTGATGTATATGGGTGATACACCATTGGATCTCCTCGGATACTTCTGTTTGTAGGCCATTTGATCCATGGGATGCCACTTGTCATTGCCTGATTGGCTGGGATGATATTTTATAGGATTGGTCCCTCTGCATTTCCTCATTTCCTGCATAAGATGCTGCATACACATATTTCTCCAAGTCCAAGTAGAATTGGGTTAGATAAAAGGGTGATGTGTGCAAGAAATGATCAATCCTTCAGATAATTGAGTTAAATTGACGGATGAAATTGATATATAACAACCGTCAACAGGGGGCCAGAGCTGGAATCCTTCTCCTAGCTCCGACTGGGGAGAAGGTCAAGTACATAGTTCACCTTGATTTCAAGGCGACGAACAACATGGCGGAGTATGAAGCTCTCATCTACGGACTCAAGGTGGCACTATCTTACGGTGTCAAACAGCTGTTGGTGAAAGGAGATTCACAACTTATCATCAAACAAGTTAATGGAGAATGCTCCTGTAACAATCCTCAACTAGCTGCTTATCTCCTTGAAGTCCAAAGGCTCCAGAAGGACTTCGAAGTTCTGGATCTCCACCATGTTCAGCATCTTCACAACGCTGAAGCTGACGAACTCTCGAGGAAAGCCTCAACTAGAGCTCCGGGTCTTGATGGAATCTTCGTCCGGAGGTTGTCAAAACCAACAGCTCAGCCCGCCGAACTGAGCGAAGGGGGTGAGACCAACACCTCGAAGCTTGCAGTCCCGATGGCTCTGTTACCATGGAGTCCACCAAGGGTTGTAGGTGCCGTTGGAAGCACCGAGCAACCCAGCACGCAAGACTTAGAAGCTCAAGTAAGCTCCAATGCATGGATCTCAGAGATCTGGAGCTACTTTAAAGACAATATCCTTCCTGAAGACTGTATCGGCTGACCGGATTTCCAGATTGGCTAAGAGATACACGTTGGTAGAAGGGGATCACTACCGGCGCGGTGCCAATGGCATCCTAATGTGGTGCATTGCAAGGGAAGAAGGCCACGAGCTCCTCACAGAAATCCATGGAGGCGAGTGTGGGAACCATGCTTCTTCTCGCACGCTGGTCGGTAAAGCCTTCCTGTATGGCTTTTACTGGCCTACATCACTCCAGGATGCGGTTGATCTAGTGAAAAATGTGAAGCGTGCCAGTTCCACGCAAAACAGATTCACACACCAGCCCAGCCACTACAAATGATACCTCCTACATGTTCATTCGCTGTGTGGGGCATGGACATCTTGGGACCTTTCCCAAAAGCCGTCGGAGGTTACAGGTTCATGAATGTCGCCATCGACAAGTTCACCAAGTGGCCGGAAGCCACTCCAGTTGTGACAATCAACAAGCAATCAGCAATTAAGTTCTTGAAGTCCATTATATGCAGATTTGGAGTTCCAAACAAAGTCATAACTGACAATGGAACCCAATTCACAAGTGTTGTATTCCAAGAATATTGCGAAGACCTCGGTATTCAACTCAGCTACGCCTCAGTAGCTCACCCAACAAGCAATGGCCAAGCCGAGAGAGCAAATTCATAAATTTTAAAAGGACTCAAGATGCGCACATATGAGCGCCTGAAAAAGCACGAAGCCAACTGGATTGAGGAGCTTACATCCACATTGTCGGCGAACAGGACAACTCAAAATCGGTCAACTGGGGAAACTCCATTCTTCCTGGTGTACGGAGCTGAAGCAGTCCTCCTCCGGAGATCACCTTGGGGTACCTCCGGGTCCGAACCTTCGACGAAGCCACGCAAGACTAGCTCCGGCGTGAAGACCTTGACCTCATCGACGAGGGAAGGTGCCAAGCAGCTGTTAGGAATGCACGTTATTGCCAAGCGCTCTGGCACTATCATCAAAGGCATGTGCGCAACCGACAACTCGAGGAAGGCGATCTTGTGCTTCGGAAGATACTAACTCGTGAAGGAATGAACAAACTTTCTCCCAGCTGGGAAGGTCCTTTCTAAGTGATAAAAGTATCCCGACCAGGATGCGTTCGCTTGGCAACTGAGGATGGGGCTCCACTTCCTAATCCTTGGAACATCAAGCACCTCCGTAAGTTTTATACTTAGAATCACAAAGGTAAGTCTGTAATTACATACGATGTATGCTATAGAGTCACTAAACAGACATGGGTAGGTCCTCCGGGAGAACATCCAGACCCCTCTGGGAGGGTCCAGGAAGTTCAAGTACACTTTATACAGTCACAACACTAAAAGTGTAACTACCTACCCTGGGTTAGTACAAGATGTATAGCGCACTTAGCTTGGTCCCGCGCCCTAAGTGTCTCCTTGTCTCCCCTGTAATCCAGAGCTATAATGAAAGACATTGTTGTGTGAAAAAAGACTCCACGTGCATTTATTTTTGTAGAAGGCTCGATCTATCAAATTATTGTTTTTAACCTTCTTGTCTATAATGAAGAATTCTTTTTTTTTACCGAAGTTATTCATAAGCGTGCCAAGTTATATTGTTGGGTCTTAACATGCTATATAGTCTACTTGCCTGAACGCCAAGCCAACATAGGTCCGGAGTGTGCTATCGACTTAGCCTGGTCCTGCACCCTAAGTACGCCACTCTACCTACATCCTGGCAGGCCTCAGTAGGGTGAGTACTAAAAAAACATATGTTTCCGGAAGGGTTACCTCAATATACTTGTTACCATATCGAGTTACTTCAGAATAAAAACTCAAGTAAGAACAGTAAGTCACAAATGATTTATAGACAAGAGGATGAATTTTACTTTTTTCTTGTATTTAATGTGCAGGAAAAATGGAAATTCATAGCGGTGATAGACGACGTCGGAGCTGCTAAGCTCCGACAACCCTTGGGGGGCCTAACTTCAACTATTCGTGCGGTGACATCAAGAGCTACCAAGCTCCGATAAATCCTAGGGGACCAATCGTCAATGTTTTATATGTTGATAGTGGATACTGTCGGAGCTACCAAGCTCCGCCAATCCTAGGGGGCCTGCCGTCGGTGCATCAAAAATGAAGACTTCGGACATAAAATCTAAAAGTGTGAAGCGTTCAAGTCGTCAATATACTGTCAAATCCTTTGGTACATGTACACACTTCAATTGTACACATATACTAGGGGGCCAACAAGACAGAGCACACTATATTGAATACAAAAATAAAGTGAATTTCATGGCAAAATGGATTTCAGTAGTTTGAAGCACTAGATTACAAAATTGGGATTACAACAGAAGGCAGAAGGAAAAAGTCCTAGTTATTGGAAGGTCTAAGACCTGCAGAAGAATGAAGCGACTTTCTTGGCAACCTCTTGGATGCTAGCCTTGGCGGCGTCTTCCTTTTCAGCAATGGGACCTTCAAGCACCGGGTCTAGGGAGAATTGGGGGTCTCGGCTTACATTGCACGTCAGCACATACACTGTGACTTTCGTAGCCAAAGACTTCCCCTCTGTCTCGAGCAGGTCTGCAATAACGTCGCCCATCATATCGAGTTTGCCGCCAGCACCGTTGAGGGCCATCAGCGCTCGTTCCAACTCGAGCTCCGAGTTGTCCAGACGTACGGGACTGAAGCCTAGTGGTGTCAGCACGTCGTTGGCCCACCCCAAGAAGTCCCACACTTGAATGGAATCTGTCTCCTTCAAGCTCCGCAGCTCCTCCAGCGACTTCCGGGTGGCCGCAAGCTTCGAACCTTCCCGAGTGAGGTGCTCGACTAATTTAGCATGTTGTTGCATACTCTCAGCAACTTGCTTCTCATGATCGGTCAGCTTCGTCTCCCGGAGGTGTATGCGGTTCCGCCTTTCCGCCAAGTCCTTTTCCCTGCCTTTCACCTTCCCTTCCCTGATGGCTACGTCAACTTCTCTTTTCGAGAGCTCCCGCCCCAGTTTCCAGTACTTCTCCTTCTCCTCTTTGCTCCATAGATCCAGCTTTTTGCTGCGATCTGCCAAATTTTGTTCACCCAGAGTCAGTTTTCGGGTGACCTCCGTCTCCCTTTTCACAACATCCTTCAGCTGCTCCAGGAGCTTTTCTTCCCTCACCTCCAGGTCCACTCGGTGCTTCAGGAGAACCTCATTCAATTCATTGAGGTTTTCGTGACGCTCATCATCAGCATCACGCCTCTCCTTGGCTTGCTCAAGGATCTCCCTGGAGTTAGCGTCGAGCATCCGGATGGCGGCCTCCTTCTCCTCCAGAAGCTTGTCCCAGTATTCCAACTGGGCCTTCTCCCTCTTTATCCACTCCTTCTGGTCAGCCAGCCTCATCTGGACAAGCCTGGTCTCAAAGTGGAGTATGTTGCGCCAACACCTCAAGGTGTTGTGCTTCTCCTCCAGGGCTTTGCTCTCATGATCGAAGGCCAGTTGGACTTGTTGGAGGCTGAAGCAGGCATTGTCTATGGACAACGCCAGAGGGATAGGCTCCGGACCTGCTGGGACCATTTCTATAGGATCCAAAGGATTTTCCATCACAAAAATTGGGTCCCACTCTACAAGGGTGGTCCCCTGAGCTCCTGCAGCACTAAGGCCACTCCCCAGAAGCCCTTCCGCAGCAGCAGAGCAAGAACCCACTGGGGGAACTCCCACCTCTGGAGCAGTAGTTGAAGGCGCTGCTTCCAGGTCTTCGGTCGCCAGCTCCGAGGGTGGAGGACCTATCGCCACCTCTTCAAGCAGCTCCGGCTCTGGTTCAGCTACCTCCAGGGCAGTGGCACGGTCTTCATCCAGGGCCTCTACCGCCGCTGGCTTAGACGCCGGTACGTCAGCTCCTTCCGGTTCAACGACCGGAGCTTCAGACATTTCCGGCTCAACCGCCAGACCTTTAAAAACTTATGGCCCAAGGGCCAGAGCATCAACCATCTCCGGCTCCATGGCTGGGGCTTCAATTGCCTCTGGCTCAGCGGCCAGGGCCTCAACGACTTCCAGTTCAACGACCAGAGCTTCAAACATCTCCGGCTCCGGTACCAGAACATCAGCCTCCGGCACCAAGGTCATAGGTACATCCCCAACTTCTCCCTCGTGGTCCGGCGCTACCATGGGAGCTTCATGCGAGGACTCCGAATCCAAGTCCACGACAGCTGGCACCGGAGCTGTCGCGACTTCCGCCACCACTTGAGGAGGAGGCACGGTGCTTGAAGCCGAAGCTTCGGCATGCGCAGCCCTAGTCGCTGCGATAGGCGCCAAAGTTCTTGACCCCTTCTTCGACAACCTAGAAATAAAATAGAAGAGAGGATTAAAGACACATCAAAGATAAGACTAGCATTTTAAGGTGAGCAATCAATGCTTACCTAGGGATGCTACCACCCAGTCGCCTTGAAACCTCTTCTTCTGATGTTCGGAATTAGAGACCACCAAATCTGGTAAGACAACGACTTCGGACCGCAGCTGAGGACTACTTGCAGGAGCTGGTGTCCTCTTAGCCGGAGCCTCCTTTGGCCAGGAAGAACTCCTGGGCCTAGAACTTTTAGCCAGCACTGAGGCCGCGGTTGACTGCCCGGAGCTGGCGCCTCTTGAAGACACCTGTGTCGGAGAAGGTGCAGTCACAAAGGACCGCTTCTTCCGGGGAGAAGGAGTCGTCGTAGAGGGAGCAGCCCTGACGGACCTTCCATCAGCGTGCTTGAGCTTCCCCTTTCGGGTGGAGGGTTTGGCTGGCTCCGTGCCCCTGCCCTTGCCTTTGTCTTCAACCCTCCGGCTCGAGACGGAGGCAGGCCCAACTTTGGAAGCTCCGAGGATTACCACCCTGGTGGTTGGACGCCTTTCCACCTCACCAAGGTTGTCAAGCACCGACATCTTCCTCCGGAGCTCTCTGCTGAACTGTGCCTCCATGTTCAGAGGAAGGAAATCTGCCAGTGGAACCAAGTTGCCGCCGTCGATGTTTATCCCATGCTGGAATTTCTTGAGATGGAGCTTCAAAGCTTCGTCATCCAAGTTGGATTTCAGACCAGTTTCAATCCGGTCGTCATCCATCACGCTGTTGAGGGCCCACGCGAGTTTCTCCCTCTTCCTCAGCAGAGCCCATCTATTGATCAGGAAGTTGCAGAAGACAATCTGAGGGGTCACTCCACCCTTCACGCATTCACAGATCCTGGTCAGGATGGGGTTGAAGGCATCTGACAGCACCGGAACTACACTCCAAGCGTCGGTGTCAACGTTGGGGAGTCCTTTGGGCAGCTCCAACCTCTCATGCTCCTCCACTGCAATGATGACCCAGTCTTTCTTCCAGTCATCCCATTTGTCATAAGGAAATGACTTCAAGTATTTGAAGGGGCAGTTCTTGCGCTTCACGAAACAGTAGAAGCCAAGAAGCTCAGTCCCCTTGCCAGTGGTGTGGATGGTGAAGAAGGTACGGAACAGCTCGATGCAGGGGGGAACACCCACCCTCATCTCACAAAAGTGGATGAAAGTCGCCACTAAAAGAAGAGAATGGGGGCCAAGACGATACAGCTAAAGACCATAAAATTCCAGTAGCATTAAAAGAAAAGTTGAGAAAGTGGGATCAATCCCACCATGGCGTACGCAGAGAAGTACACCATGTCACCATTATGCTCCTTCTTGAATGGGAGCTCGTCGGCGTGGATCAGGTGGCTGAAGGAGTCACTGGACCACACCATATAGGTCCGGACCTTCATCAAATTGTCCTTGCTCTTGAGGCGGCTCTTGGGAAGACCCAACTCCATCGCGGCAAAGTGGAGCGAAGGAAGAGAAAGCTAGGTGAAGTTTGGGAGGCTCTGAGCACAAGTCTAATCGAAAGCGTAAAGAGTCCCCAAACCGCACACACTTTCCTTCTTAAGTAAGCCTCCGCGACGTTTGGATGGAAAGCGCAACAAGAGTGGGGTCACATTTCAAAACTTTACCCCATCCATGACGAATGGGTCCAGGGCCACCCTGACGAAGAGATCGAGATCATTACCCCAGGCGAACCATTGTCATGATGGGCGACAGGAGACCCAAAGGCGGTACCTTGACAAGGCACTCGGACCCGATATGGTTTTTGTATGGGGAACTGGCGACCTTCAATTGCGTGAGATCCGCACTCAAAGATCTCATCTGCCGCATTTATAACAAGCCACGCGGTGATGGTTTAACCCTGGACCATCGCCCCAACAGCCCATTATGAGACTTTCAAAGTCTAAGCGCAGGAATCAAGGCTGGCTCCACCTTTAGTAGAATAACTTAACCCAAAGGATTTCTCCCAAAGGTGGGCCCGGGGGCCACTATCGGTACCCTGCGTACTGGGTACCCCGCGATACCGCAAAAAGTGCAAGGAAGTTCCACCTGTCAGGGACGAAGGTCTCCTCAGGCCCCACATGTCACATTGCACCAGGCCCACTTCCCTCATATGAGTAGCTCCTGGGTTGACATATGTAAAAGAAGACCGGAACTAAACTCCCAACGTAGGAAGGCTCCAGTGTCAACACGTGTACAACGACCCCAGACATAACCCCTAGCAGAGAGGAGCTCTGGTGCCGCCACGTGTACAACAGCCTTGGACCTACCCTCCTGCAAGGGAAAGCTCCAGAACTGCCATGTGTGGAGCCTCCGGACCTACTTCACTAACGAGCACATTGGCGGATCTCCTTCTACACAGACAATCAAGAGACTATTAAAGCGGCAGTTACAAGACCTGATTACGTGTCATTAATACAATATTGATGATACACGATCAGTGCGTTGTTAATAGGGGTAATGCAGCCATAAAGGCACGTAATCACACTATTAATCATGCTTAATACCCTTAGACAATGTATTAGGCCATTAATTACGTCGGGGCCACATGTCGGGCCAGGCAGACTTTGTAACGGTCAGTCCTTGGACTATAAAAGGACTAAGCCACACGATACAAAGGACAACGGCAAGCTGAGCCAGAGACTATGCTTTTCTAGCGATTCATAATACACACACACACACACACACACACACACACACACCGTGGAGTAGGGTATTACGCTCAGGCGGCCCGAACCACGTAAATCTCTGGTGTCGCCATCTTGATCCTGATATCTATGTGCCCCAACCGAAACAAGAACCTCCACGGGCTGCACTTTAGTAGTACCGGAGGAAGCGTTGTTGCTACACTTCGACAGGTTGGTTGGTGCGTCCATGGACAATTGTGTTGGCTGACACTGATGCCATCAGGTTGGAGTATGAAAAAAATTCAGCTTCTTTGATTGTCATCGGCGATTCCTTCCTTCAAACCATCCTTTTAGGAGCGATACACAATCATTCTGGAAAGGCAAAAAGATTAGAAAAGGATCACCTCGTCAATTGACAAGCGAACAAAAAATGGCATGGCATGCCAAGTTAAAAGAGTCTGCATAAGGTGGTTTCGAAGGGTATGGTACAGAACACAACTGACTCATATTTCTTTTTTTATTGGGAGCTACCATACGCAAAGGCGTTGCTTTTACCACACAATATAGATTTGATGCACTAGGAGCGTAATGTCGCTGAAAGCATCATAAGTATGTGTTTTGATTTTACCAGTCAAAGCAAAGATAATTCAAATGCGAGGAAAGACTTAGTTGATCTTTGCGATTGTCTTGGGCTTGAGGTTGTAACAAATACAAGTGGAAATGAAAGTAGGTCACGAGCTCTATATTGTATCAAGCTATAATAAAGGAGGCAAATACTTAGTTGGTTGAAAACATTGAAGTTTCCAGATCGCTATGCAGCTAACATAAAACGATATGTCAATATCAGTACCAGTAAATTGAATGGGATAAAGAGTCATGATTATCATATAATGATGGAGATACTTGTGCCCATAATGTTTTGTGGCTACTTGAAACCTGATTTGTGGAGATATTTGCTGAACTTAGCTACTTTTATAGGCAGATATGTGCTAAGCAAGTGTCAAAGAAGATGTGGCAGTGGGAGAAAGAAATTGTTGTGCTTGTATGTAAGATGGAAAAGGTCTTCCCACCTAGATTTATGAATGTTATGCAACATATGTTGGTACATTTACCTTATGAAGCATTAGTAGCAGATCTTGCACAATTCAGATGGAT
This sequence comes from Tuctoria greenei, assembly GCA_036927565.1. Classification (NCBI taxonomy): domain Eukaryota; kingdom Viridiplantae; phylum Streptophyta; class Magnoliopsida; order Poales; family Poaceae; genus Tuctoria; species Tuctoria greenei. The sequence goes on from JAYESD010000010.1 coordinate 4,175,511, forward strand.
GTATAGTCAAGAAAGAGAATTGAAGAAACTTAGAGCTACAGTGCGCAACAAGGCAAGAGTTGAAGTGTGTATTGCAGAGGCATTTGTGGCTAAATATATTACAAACTTCACTAGCATATATGTTTCAAGTGCTAACAACGTGAATGCATCTACGACACGCTATCATGATGTGGATGAGCAATGTATTACTAAGCTTCAGATTTTCCATTGGAAGGGTAATGTGTTGGAGCTGCCACTTCTCATTATATTTCATATCAAGAAAGGAACTACACCTTGCTTTACCTGTTTTTCAACATGGGGAAGGTCTTACCATATTTTGAAATGTTTGACAAGCTGTATTAGACATCTTCACGAAGAACGATGCAAAGTCAATTGGGCAAGCTACGTTAGCATGGCATAAATGGTGGACCAAACTTCGTGACATGGTCCCGTACTCATGTAATATTTCTATCCGTCTGTTTTCTTCAATCATAGTTTACACTCTTATCATAAGATGCTAACTTTGTCTATTTGTGTAGTGTATGCAAGATCGCATCATCTAAGATGACTTGCGACAAATGACGCATGGTCAATTGAAAGCAAGGGAATTTCACCGATACGATATCAACGGATATCATTTTCGAACGGCAAGTTTAGAAGCAAGCCGCCTACTTGCAGCCACATCAAACAGTGGAGTAATGACAACGGTGGCAAAGGGTAGTGGTAAAGTGAATGCATACTACAGTGTTCTTCAAAAAAAAAAATTGAGTACAGATTTGGCTGTCCAAAAACACTCCAGTTTATGATTTTCGACTGTCAATGGTTTGATCCCATATCAGACACGCGAGTGGATGGTTTTGGAATAGTGGAGGTCAACTAAAACTCGTGGTACACATCCCATAACAACAATGTTGTACTTGCGCACCAAGTGGAACAAGTGTACTATTTAAGTTATCCTCACCTAAGTTTCAAAAATTGGTGGGTTGTATACAAAGTTAATCCTGAAGTGCACTCTCATCGTTATGATGAGTATATAGAGATTCAGGAAGATGATGATCGTGGTGTATACCAAGATGAATTCGAGGAAGTAGAAGATTTTAGGATATCTTGTGGGACAGGACTCGCAGAATTAGCTATTGGTACTATAGAGTTAATTCTTGAAGAACAGGTCGGCCCTTTGAGAAAACGTATTTGTCGGTCACAAAGGATTATTGATAAGTAGAAAAGGATTATTGATGACCAAGAGAGATTTTAGCAAGATAGTGAAGAAGAAGAGTTTAAAAAAGAGACGGAAGAACAAGAGATACATGAACATCTTCATGCACGAGTGGCTGAAGCGGATTCTGGTGCTGATGATTTTTGATTTGTATTTTATGCGTTCTATTAAATTTTGATTCTTATTATATGAATATTTTTATTATTATTTGTCTTATTAATTGTTTTGTATATTAATCATTATTTTGAAGTTTATGCAGATGTTGAAGCATATGAAAATTGGCAGGAAAAAAAGCGATGTGGCACTCCATCTTCCACGTCTCACCGCAGTAGTAGTTCGGAACACACACACTTGTTTCAGGTATATGTTTTTAAATGCATTTCAATATTATATTTATCTACCAAATATTTCTTACATGTTTATTTGCATTTGCAGGGTACTAGCGCGGATGTGGAAAGACAGAGGTAGCTTACGCAGTGTGTGACAGAGCAGGCACCAGGCCAGCCTGCACGAGACCCAAGTCTGACGTACGAGGAGCTGAACAAGGAGACAAATGTTGTAACACAGCCATTGGATTAGGGAGGAGAATCTTGTGCAGGCACGTGAGACTGTACGACTGCAGGTTTCTTTGGAAAGTCCTCCTCCGAGGGTGGTGAAGACGGGGATGACGAGGGTGGCGATGAAGAAGAGGTCGATGACCCCGCGCAAGATAAGAGGTTGGCAAGACTGGTGGAGCTACGTGAGTGAAGAGAGTGGATGCCCGCTCGATGCCCCTTCAGGTACTATTTAGGATTAATTTATATATAAGCTATCTTTTAATTGATATATTGGTTTTATTGTCAACTCATTAACTAATATTTTTTATACAGGCTACGGAGGCACCTTTTATGTGCTCCAACTAAAGCCTCTGATGCACGGATTGTTATAAGGCCGAAGGGTACTAGGTGTTGGATCGAGCCTGGTTGGAGCGGCAAGGGGCGTCGGCGAGTATTTAACACAGAGTTGGGGAATGCCATCTGATGTTGCTATATCGGGACAGTTGTAGCGGGCGATCAAAAAATTGTGGCACATTGTTGGGATCACTATGCGCTCAAAGAGTATGGCAGTTCAGGTACGTGTCAGGACAAAGTTTCAGAGATATTTTGGGTATGTTTGTAATCATATTGATTCTTGTTTTGATTGATACAAATCTTTGCTTCTATGCAGGGTTTGTTTCATTTGGAGGAGGGCACGAGTTTACCATATGCAAGAGCAGTTATCAAGAGTCGGCTAAAAGACGTGTAAAATACTCCTTCTCGGATGCAATGATTAAAGTTGTGACCGTGTACTACAAGACAAAGTTGTTTGAGCCCATGACAAACAAGACCCATGACAAACAAGGAAGCATCCACAATGCATCTAACGAAGGAGGAGTACCTGGACAGCTATGTGGATTGGATTTGTGCAGATCTAGAAGCTTGGGAATGGTTATGTGAGTATTGGGCATCGGAGGAGTTCAAACAAGTTTTGGATAGAAACAGAAAAAACCGGAAGAGCAAGCCCGGAAAGCACTATTATGGCCCCGATGGACATGCTCAAAAAGAATAAAGAATGGTATGAATTCTTGCAATTATACTTAGATTGTTTCAAATATGTCTATTGATTAAACTTTTGCATTTTGTTTTGTAGGAAGCTGAAACTGGAGTCGCTCTTTTGTTTTTCGAAGTTTACCTTAAGGGGCGTAAAGGTCCGGATCCTTGTGGACGTCCCAGCTGGTTCTCCATGCTCCCAAGGCCTCTTTCTTTCACTTTTTGATCTTCTCTATTATTCCTAATTACAATTGAATCATCACATAGCAATCTATTCTCAAACTCACATGCAAAAGAAGTTAGGAATGAATTCACCTGTTGATTTATTAACCGTGCTCGTGCTCTTGTGATTGGTCCTTGCAGTTCAATGTGCGTCTCCGCTGTTGTGATGTCCTCATCATCCTCCCCCTCTTGAATTGGAGTCGTCCTCGACTCAAGTTCATCTTCTTCTCACAAGTACGGTCGCAAATCTAAAATGTTAAATGTAGGACTAACCCCAAAATCAGGAGGCAATTCAAGCTTACATGCATTATCATTAATCTTTTCAACAATCTTAAAAGGACCAGCAGCTCGTGGCTTAAGTTTAGATTTTCTCAAGTTGGGAAATCGCTCTTTTCTCAAATTTAACCACACCAAATCACCCGGTTCAAGTTTTACTTCTTTTCTACCTTTACTACCTGCAAACCTATACTTCTCATTCATCATTTCAATATTTTTCCTTGTAGTTCATGCATCTTAAGAATGAATTCAGATCGTTGTGTAGCATCCAAATTTATAGTTTCAGAAGGAGGCAAAGGTAGTAAATCAATAGGAGCACGTGGATTGAAACCATACACTACCTGGAATGGACTTACCTTTGTCGTGGAGTGAACGGATCTGTTGTAAGCAAATTCTATATGTGGTAAACACTCCTCCCACAACTTCAAATTTGTTTTCAAGACAGCCCGCAACATAGTGGATAAAGTACGATTAAATACCACGGTATGTCCATCCGTTTGTGGGTGACATGTAGTTGAAAACAGCAACTTGGTTCCCAATTTATACCACAAAGTTCTCCAAAAATGACTTAAAAATTTCGCATCACGATCAGAAACAATGGTATTTGGCACACCATGTAAACGAACAATTTCTGTCATAAATAAATAAGCAATGTGTGAGGCATTATCATTCTTATGACAAGGTATAAAGTGTGCCATTTTGAAAACCGATCAACAACTACAAAAATATTATCCCTCCCCCTCTTAGTCCTAGGCAATCAAAAAACAAAGTCCATAGAAATATCCTCCAAAGGTACACTAGGAACAGGAAGAGGCATATGAAGACCATGTGGGTTAAGGTGAGACTTAGCTTTGTTGCAAGTAGTGCATCGTGACACGTAGCGCTCAACATCACGCCTCATCTTTGGCCAAAAGAAGTGTGTGGATAGCACGTCTTCAGTTTTCTTCACTCCAAAATGTCACATCAAACCTCCTCCATGTGCTTCCTGCAAAAGTAATAGACGAACGGAGCTAGCTGGAATGCATAGCTTGTTAGCATGATAGAGGAGACCCTCTCGCAGCATATATTTATTCCAACTTCTTCCTTCTCTACAATTTTCAAAAGCATCTTTAAAGTCCAGATCAGTAGGATATAATGCTTTTATTGTTTTCAAACCAAAGATTTTATGATCAAGTTGGGACAACATGGTATAACGCCTAGATAATGCATCGGCAATGATATTTTCCTTCCCTTTCTTATGCTGAATGATGTATGGAAACGACTCTATGAGCTCAATCCATTTAGCATGTCATTTATTCAGATTGGTTTGACACTTAAGATACTTCAATGATTCGTGATCGGAATGTATGACAAACTCCTTAGACCAAAGATAATGTTGCCAAGTTTGTAATACACGCACCAAGGCATACAATTCCTTATCATAAGTAGAATAACTCAGAGAAGGACCATGAAGTTTTTCACTAAAGAAAGCAACGGGTTTATCTCCTTGTATGAGAACGCCTCCAATACCAATGCCGCTTGCATCGCATTCTAGCTCAAAGGTCTTGTCAAAATCAGGAAGTTGTAGCAATGGTGCTTGTGTAAGCTTCGATTTGAGAGCATCAAAAGCTTGTTGCTGCTGTTCGCCCCATCGAAATGGCACTCTCTTCTTCGTTAGCTCATGTAGAGGTGCTACAATGGTGCTAAAATCCCGCACAAAGCGCCGATAGAAACCTGCAAGACCAATAAAATTACGAACATGTGTGACGGTTGTTGGGGCTGGCCAGCTGGTGATTACTTCAATTTTTGCCCCATCCATCTCAATTCCCTGCGAGGAAATGACATAGCCAAGAAACGAGACTCGATTGGTGCAAAAGACGCACTTTTCGAGGTTACCAAACAAACGTCCATCTCTCAAAACAGTAAAAACAGCACGTAAATGATCAAGATGTTCATCATATGACTTGCTGTAAATGAGGATATCATTGAAGTAAACCACCACAAATTGTCCAATAAAAGCACGTAAAACCTCATTCATTAATCGCATAAAGGTGTTGGGTGCATTAGTTAAACCAAAAGGCATGACTAACATCTCATAAAGTCCAAACTTGGTTTTAAATGCAATTTTCCATTCATCTCCTAGTGCCATTCTAATTTGGTGGTAACCACTACGCAAGTCAATTTTTGTGAAGATGAAAGCACCACTCAATTCATCAAGCATGTCATCTAAGCGAGGAATAGGATAACGATATCGAATGGTGATGTTATTAATCGCTCGACAATCAACACACATGCGCCAACTACCATCTTTCTTAGGAACCAAAAGAACAGGAACGGAACAAGGGCTAAGGCTTTCATGAGTGTACCCGCGTCCAAAAGATCTTGGACTTGTCGCTGAATTTCCTTAGTTTCCTGTGGATTCGCCTTGTATGTTGCACGATTTGTCAAACTTGCTCCTGGAATCAAATCGATCTTGTGTTCAATGCCTCTCATCGGTGGTAAACCAGGGGGTATCTCGAAGGGAAACACATCCTCAAACTCCTGCAAAAGGTTAGCAACAGCAGGGGCAATGCAATAGACAATTCATGAAGTGAAAACATGGCTTCTTTGCAAACTAAAGCATAGCTCGTCCCCTTACCATCGAATAAATCAGAAAGTTCAGATTTAGTTGCGAGCAACGATGGTGATTTTAACTTAATAACTTGCCGTTTTTCAGATTCTAATTTTGTTGCTTTGCCATCACGAATTTTACTCTTCTCAAAATGCACAATTTCAGCAGGAGTCATGGGGATCAAAGTGATTTTCTTTCCCTTATGCATGAGAGTATATTTATTGGTTCTACCATGATGAATAGCATCTGTATCAAATTCCCAAGGACGACCCAATAAAAAGAACAAGCATCCATAGGAACAACATCAAAATCAGCAAAATCATGGTATGAACCAATTGAAAAATGTATTCTCGCTGTTTGTGTTACCCGAACCTTACCGTTGTTGTTGAACCATTGAATGTGGTACGGATGAGGGTGTGCTCTTGTTGTCAAACCAAGTGACTCGTACAGTCGATTGTAGACTTGTAAGTCGTAAAAAAACTTTGAGAGCCGATAACCTTCGAGTTTGCAAGTGATGTGTAGAGTTGGTTGTAGACTTATAAGTCGTAGAAACACTTCAGGAATTGATACCTCTTAAGCCTAAAAGTGACTCATAGAGTCGGTTGTAGACCCGTAAGACAGAAAAAACTTTAGGAGTCAGCAACTGTCGAAGTGTTCTTGTGACACTTTCCCCGGACATACTTAGCAGCAGCTCGTGGAGGTTTTTTTAGGAGGGGCTCATCTCCGAGGAGCTTGCACGTATGAGAGAGGGGGAACACAATGGTTTTACGTAGTTCAGACCGTCGGAGCGTAACACTCTACGTCCAAGGTGAGAGTTGTATTGCTTGAGTGTGTGGTGAGCTTGAGAAATCTTGTGTGTGAATGAATTTGTTTTGATCTGAGAGGGGATTCTAATGTCGGTGGCTTCCCAGTCCTTTTATAGTTCAAGGTCGAGCAGTCTTATAAGTGGGGTCCAGAGCCTGACAGGTGGCCCCAGGGTGATCTTATACCTGCACAATATCTAAGGTTTAACTGCTGCCAGTTGCCTCTGACTGTGGCTTGAAGACTAGCCGTCTTGTCGCGCTGGTCGCCAGTGGCCTAGCATAGATGTTGATGATGGCAGAGAATATCTTGTCTATCGTATTGCGGTAAGCTACCCCATCAGCAGTGTGGGGTAGCTCTGTGGTGTCTTCACTGCAATGTGATTGGTCACAGTGGTACCTGACAGGAGTGTGTGCAGCACCCATGCGCTTGGGGAAGGCGCGTGTCTTTAATGCATGACTCGAACATCGCACACCACTCTTAACTCCTGCAACCTACCGCTCAAGGATTGGGGTACGATGTGTGGCATCATAGGAGCCTGTCTCTACGGGGGAGGCCGATCCCCGTGCTACGGGCTACGTGGCAGCCCTGGAGCTCAACTCTAAGGAGAGTCGGGGTCTGGCGTAGATTGGTATGTGGCTGCTCCGGAGCCCACCTCTGTGGGGAAGGCGGCCCAGAGCTCTTGGGCACGTGGCGGCACAAGAGCCTGCCCCTGCGGAGGAGTAGGGTCCCGTGCAACCAGACACGTGTCGACCAGGAAGCCCACCTCTGAGGGGAGGCGGGGTCTCGAGCCGAGGACCACGTGGCAGCACCAGGGCTCGTCCTTGAGTAAGGACGGGGTCTGGTCCTGCTGGACACGTGGTGCCTTCGAATCCAGCCTCAGCGGGGAGGCAGGGTCCTTAGACATTTCTTCCATCGTACGGGATACCCGGTATTAAAGATACCGACAGCAACCCTCGAGTGACTCCTAGAGTCAGTTGCAGACTCGTAAGTTGTAGAAAAGCTTCAGAAGCCAGTAACCCTTGAGTTTGCACGTGATTCATAAAGTTGGTTGTAGACTCGTAAGTCATAGAAAAACTTGTAGAGCCAGTAGCTCCCCAAGTCAGCAAGTGACTCATAGAATTGACTATAGACTCAAAGTAGTGTATCTTGGCCATCTTTTTTTTACGGGGTATGATGAGTAAGTTTAGGCCCGGTCTTCCGAAAGGTATGTCGATTTGGATGGAGAACTCGATGTTGATGATCCGCGGCACTCAGGCGGTTCGAGTACCCCTGCAGTCACTACACCACGGCTCCGTTGGTTATCAACCATGCTGCACATGCTTGACCTCGCCAAGAAGGTTAATCCCTGCAAGTGCAACATAGAACACGAGCAAGAACGTCGAAGACACAATCTGAAATCGCGGAAATGGGGTCTCACAAACTGTAGAACGTTGATATTATTGATCTATGCAAAACCCACCGAATATGACCAGCGGCTGCAGTATTTATAGTCTAGGGTTCGACCAAAACACGATTAAACGCGTCCCTAATGAACTCTTACAGGATACAAGGCCCAAAGGCCCGATTCAGTGGCGCAGCACTGGACAGATATATGGACTCAACTTGTTTCGACGATACCCAATGACTCCGGAAGAATTTTGAAGTGGAATGAGTACCATTGGAATGTTTATCTTCTCCTCTTTCCGTGCATATGTATAAAATCGAAAACGGAGTCTGTATGCCTCCTGGGCGTCCGTTTTATGGTGGACTGCTCCTAGACTCCGAGTTGAACTCGAGTCCGAATTGTAAACTGTTTCCATTAACTTGTGGACGTCTTAGCTGGTTCTCCACGCTCCCAAGGCCTCTTTCCTTCACTTTTTGATCTTCTCCATTATTCCTAATAACAATTAAATCATCACATAGCAATCTATTCTCAAACTCACATGCAAAAGAAGTTAGGAACGAATTTACCTGCTGATTTATTAATCGTGCTCGTGCTCTTGTGATTGGTCCTTGCAGTTCAATGTGCGTCTCCGCTGTTGTGATGTCCTCATCAGTCATACGTCTTATGACCACCGGGTTCCATGGGACCCGATGGTTATAGCGCGTTAAATGCGATAGGGTCCAGGCAGACGGTCATTACTGCGAAAATGGAGTACGACTAACGGTTCGGGTGGACTAACGGTTTTAACCGTTAGAAGCATAAGGCTTGACAGCTTTAGTTGTTAAATACGTCGAATAAAGACCATTGGATATGACCAGCAGGACACCGACGCTTTTAAGTTATATGTGTCGGCTACTGTAGCCAACTGACGGCCATATGGCCGATGGCCTATTAATCGATTCTTGTAGTACTCCATGGCTGCCCCCTCCCTTTCTAGTGAGATCAAGCACATTGTCAATGCACATACAAGCACGACACGATGTTTATTTGTTTGGGATCCTGGCTCGAGTGAATGTGCATGCGTATTTAATGAAGAACATGGAGATGGTGCACTATGTTGTCCACCACCTTGGCCTCCTCCTTTGATGCACATAAGAGGATTTGATGGCGTTGCACATATAGACCCACACATGAGAGAAGATGAACTTGAGTCGAGGACGACTCCAATTCATGAAGGGGGGATGGTAAGGATATCACTCCTATGGATATACACAATACTCCATTGAACATACAAGATGCAATCAATAGAATTTGCACACAACAATTAATTTTAGAGGTGAGCTCGTTCTTATATGTTTCCTTATATATTTTTGAGAATAGATTGCTACCTAATAATTTAATTAAGATTAGGATACATGGAGTGATTTAAGAAGTAATTGGAGGAAGGTTTAGGGGCATGGAGGACCAGAGGATACGTTCAAAGAAGATGGAAACTGACCCCAACTCAAAATCGTGTCCAATTCGGAGTCCAGGAGCAGTTAGTACTAAAACGGACGCCGAGGACGCATACAAACTCATTTTTGTACGTTCTACATATGAACAGAAAGGGGAGAGAATAAACTTTCTAATGGAACTGGTCCCGTATCAAAATTCCCTCGGAGTCGACAGGTATCATTGAAACAAAATTGAGTTCAGAATCTGTTAGTGTGTTGCGCCACTGTATTGGGCCATTGGGCCTTCTATCAAGTCTACATCTCTTATTTTCGTGTCTTAGGGTTAGGTCACGACCCCAACACCCCCTTGGAAGTCCTCCCACCTATATATACTCCATGGTGGCTACCATAAACAATTGGGTTTTACTTAGATTAATCTATTCTACACAGTTTCGCCGTTCATCAGTTTGTGAGACCCCAACTTAGCAATTTAGATTGCTTCTATCTTGTTCTTGGTTGTTTTCTCGGTTGCACTTGCAGGGATTATCCTTCTTGGCAAGGTCAATCTTGTGCAGCACGGTTGATAACCAACGGAGCGGTGGTGTAGTGATTGCAGGGGTTTTTCGTGTTCTACTCGAGAGCCTCGGATCATCAACGTCGAGATCTCCATCAATCGACTTATCCATTACCTTTCGGAAGATCGGGACTCATTCTCTTATCACTCTCCCCCCTAGACGACCCCCTCTCCGCCTTCCATGCCCCCCTCCCGCCTCCATGGCCGCCCCCTCCCTCCCTCCCCTCCTCCATGGCCGCCTCCCTCCCCTCCCTCCATTTTGAATTTTGAGCACAATTTTTTGCTTAATGTATTAAATTAGTTAGGTAAATTGGTGATTAGTTGATTAGAGGATAGAATTGTGTAATTCGTTGGTTAAATTGGTGATTAGTTGAATTGTGTAATCCTTGGATTAAATTGTCGGTTAGTGGAAGAATTGTTTTATTTGATTATGAATCATGTTTAGGTTATTTACATATGTTAGTCATGCTTTGGTTATTTATTTATTATAAATTGATATGTTAATCATGCTTAGATAGGTTTAGGTTTAATTCTGTTTAGGTTTATTTATGCCTAGGTTCAATTTTTTTAATTGAGATTAAGTTTGCTAAGATAGGTTTAGGTCAATGCTTGTGTCTATGTTTATGATAAAATTGTTTATGTTTAGGTTTATATTTATTAAGTGATAAAGTGCAATTTAATAATTGTTATGTTTATGTTTAATTGAATTGCTTTATTTTTTAGATTATGGTTATACTTTTTAATTTGATTGCTTGAGTATTACTATATGTACAAAAATGGGATTCGGGTCAGCTTGACTCGACACAACCCATTTAGGGCCCGATAATGCCCCTTTAGTTAGTAGTTAAAGTATGCGTCTAAACGGACACAGAGATTAATGATGATGGTGCAGACGGCAAGCACCCGCGTGTGTGGATGGCTGACCTCGACAGACCCACTTTCCTGTCTCTCTCTCTCTCATTCTTTCCTCCTCTCTCATCTTGAAGAGCTGCAGCCCCGGCGAGCGGCGGGCCCGGTGAGCGGCATACGCGGTGGCTCCGAGATGGCAAGGAAGCAAACCGCAACAATAACCATCGCAAATAATGTCTCGTAGCCATAATTGGCTATGGTAACCGTTGTTAGTCCACAGGATGTCATTACTTACAACAAGCTCTCGCGCGTGGACGGGTGGTTTTCTCGCGTTCATTCCCCCTCTTCCATTCATTCATCGCCTCCTCCGTCATTGTTCGACAGTTGCCCCACAGCTTGCAGAACTGCACCATTTTTGGGGGTGCAGTGTAAAACAAGCGAGGTTATGCTGTCGAGTCAAACATGGGTGAAGACCATAGTTGGATGTATACTGGCTGGAAGAGCAGAACTGGTGGTCACTCGGATGAGTGGTACATCAAGTTAGATAAATTTTTGGATTGAGCATTTTTGTTGTTAACGTATGATAAGGTGTGGTGCCCATGTACAGAATGTCGGAACACCAAGTTTTTGAGTAGATTGGATCTTTTGTTTCACTTAGTTGAAATGGTTTCATGCCACATTATGAGGTGTGGACCTTCCACAGTGAGACTAAATCTCGAGTCATTGTAGAAGTGGATGATGATGATGATGATGATGATATAACGGGGGTCTATAGGATGGATGAGACGCTACAAGCTCTGGAAGCAGAGGATCCTCTTACAAAGGAGGCAGAGGGATTCTTCGAGGAGCTCAAGAAATCACAACAGCCGTTGCATGAACACATGGATGTGACCGTGCTTACTTTCTTGACCAGATTTATGGCAATTAAGTCTAAGTACTTTTTCCATCAACTGCTACAATGATCTCATAAAATTGATTTGTGGTATCCTTCCACAACCTCACAAAGCGCCTAAAGATATGTATCAGTCAAAGATCTAGATATCTGGTCTGGTATGAACTATGAGAAAATCGATGTGTGCCCAGACAACTGCATGCTATTCTGGAAAGAGCACGCTAACGAGAACATGTGCTTGAAATGTGGTAAATCGAGGTATGTCGAAATTTTTAATGATGATGGCGACAATATGATGACAGATGTTGCACATAAGCAGTTCGTTAACTTGCCTATGACACCTCGGTTGAAGTGGTTGTTTATTTCAAAAAGAACCTCAAGACAAATGAGATGGCACAAAGAAGGTAAACGTGAGAATAAAGAATTATTGACGTCCGTCTGACATGATTCTGGAAGGCGCTAGACCGTTTCGATCCAGATTTTTCTCATGATGCAAAAAATGTTCGCATCGGGTTAGCGACAGACGAATTCTCACCGTTCAGTACAAACGCCATGCCATACTCCTGTTGGCCTATCTTTATCATTTCGTACAACCTATCACCGGCTTTGTGTATGAAGAACGAGTTCATGTTAGTCAGCCTCATCGTACCTGGACCTGATCATACAGGGTCACATCTCAACGTGATGTTGAAACCGATGATCAAAGAATTGAAAATGTTGTGGACAGGAGTCGAAGCGTACGACAGTTACAAGAAGCACAAATTCAACCTTTGAGCTGCTTATTTGTGGTCCGTCCATGATTTGCCGACATATGACATGTTTTCTGGATGGAGCACTCACGGTCGTCTGACGCGTATGATATGTGCTTCAGATACGGATTGCTTTCGACTAACTCATGGAGACAAAATATCTTACTTCAATTGTCACAGACGTTGGCTGCCTCCGAATCACATATTTAGACGACATAAGCATGTCTTCAGAAAGAACATTGTTGTCACTAAAGAACCACTAAAATGTCTTAACGGGTCAGAATTTTCCGATATGTTGGACAAACTGGTGCCACATGAAGGTCGTCCTAGATATTTCGTAGGTTATGGAGAGGAACACAATTGGACTCACGTATGTGAACTTTGGGAGCTACCGTATGTGAAGTAGTTGATTCTAATGCACAACATTAATGTCATGTATCAAGAGTGTAACATGAGCAAAAGTATCATAAGCACATGCATGGATATGTCTGGAAAAATGAAAGACAATTTCAAAGCTAGACTAGATTTGGTAGACATTTGTCAATTTCCAACTCTTGAAATCCTTGAAAGTGGTGGTAAGCCATGTGCTTCTTTCTGTCTTCGATCTAAAGAAAGGAAAGAAGTCATGAAATGGTTGAAAACTTTGAAATTTCCAGATGGTTATGCAGCTAGCCTGAAACGAGCTGTGAATGTGAACACAAAAAAACTTACTAGCTTGAAGAGTCATGATTACCACATTATCATGGAAAGACTATTACATGTTATGTTTTTGGGCTATCTAGATGATGCGGTGTGGAAGGTTTTAGCCAAGCTCAACTATTTGTATAGACAGCTTTGTGCTAAAAAATCAAGATAGAGAAGGAGATACCCATACTATTATGTAAGATGGAAATTTTTTTCCACCAAGTTTCTTCAATCCAATGCAACATCTGCTTATTCATCTTCCATTCGAAGCTAATGTTGGCGGTCTTGTGCAATACAGGTGGATGTATCATATTGAAAGAGCACTACGATATCTGAAACTATTGGTTGGCAACAGGGCAAGGGTGGAAGGATGCATCGCTGAAGCATATGCTCTTAAGGAAGTAGGATTCTTTACAAGTGTCTACTTTCCAGAAGAACACAATGTCAATACTTCGGTGATGCGGTACAATGTGGACGAAGCACCACATTTAAGCGACCTCTCCATTTTTCAAATGAAAGGCACTACCGTTGGTAGCTACACAACATACGTCCTACCCGAACGTGACACGACTGTTGCTTTACTCTACATGTACGCAAATATAGAAGGCATGCAGGAATACTTCGAGTAAGTGTTTGTCCTACATTTATTCTAATCGACATAGTTTGCTACACATGTATTCTAAAAGATAGTTTTTCACGTTCAGCGAGTTCCACAGATAATGTTGGCCACATAGGCATCAACCTACAGCCAAACAAGTAGAAGAGATGCGACAAGAGAGAATAAATGGAGTGTTAGGTTTCCTATCCTGGTTTTGAGATGATGTAATACTCTCTCGTCTTCTACACGTCCTATTGAAGAAGTATTATTTTAACTTACGATCATTTTTTACAGTGCGGGGCTCACACTGTCCATGAAGATTTGAGGCAGTTATCTTATGGTTTGGTGAATGTTAAAATCTATGGCCGATATGACGTAAATGGCCTAGATTCCGTGCAACTCATTTTAAAGTTCTTTGTCCTCTCGCGGCAATATCAAATTCCGGTGTTGTGACGGGAGCAATTGACACTCAAGGGAATGTAACCAACTATTATGGGATCATTAACAAAATCCTTGAATTTACTTTTACCCGAAATAAGACATTTTGAGTTGTCTTCTTTAACGGTGACTGGTTTGATAGCACTCATGAAACTTGAGAAAACCAATTTGGAATGATGGAAGTCAAACATAAGGATCGACTACGAGGTTATGATACATTTGTTCTTGCACGCCAAGTAGAGCATGTGTATTATCTATCTTATCCATGCACAAAGCTCAGTTCTTCGTGGGTGGTATATAAGGTGAATCCTCGTGAGCGGTTATATACTCCTGGGGATGATGGTTACCATGATAGTGAAGATGTTGAAGAAGTGTATCAAGAAGAAGAGTTGCGAGACACTTTTATTATTGAGCCTGCTGCAGGACTCGATCAATTAGTTGGATATGTTGAAGATGTAGAGACAGATGATATGCGAAAACGGAAATTAGAATAGGTCACGATGGAAGATCGTTGAGCTAGTTTAAGAAGTAGGGCACATGATAATGATGTTGATAAATTTTAAAAGTGATTACAAGTAACGTTTTCTTGAAGATAGTAACATGAATTTGTATATCTTATTTGCATATTTACTGATTATCTATTAAAATAGGATGGCGTCAAAGAAGGGTAAGAAGGTGCCACCGACGAGGGGGTTCTTCCCCTCTTGACCTGAGGACGCTTTCGCTGGTGCCTCGTTGGCCGGGAGCAGACGCTCTCAGCTGTTGGGGCACATTCTAAGCAGCTCTAGGGCTTCGTCACAAGTAAATTTCACTCGTCTTTGAAAAAATCTTCAAATTCAATTTCCAATTAAACTTACTTATGAATCATTTGAATGTTGTAGTCCTTACCAACTAACTCAGAGGCTACGACGCCAATTGATCTTAGCTACCCTTCGGTGAGCCAGCCCTCGGCCAGCGAGCCTTATGTTCTTGAGCCCTTTGGCTCAGCTAGTGACGAGCCTTCTGGATCACTAGATGTGGCACCTGAGCAGACGCGGAGGACGAGGAGGACTCACTTTGTCACTCCTTCTGTGGTTCCTTCATAGAGGATCGTGATTCGTCCGGTCAGAGATAGGTAATAAAATTGTATTTTTCAATTCTGGTTTCTTTTGGTTACTTAAGTAATGAATCAATAAATATCTTTCAATGCTTGGTACGACACGTCTTTCACCGGTGAAAGACACCACATACAGGTGAAGTGTTTCACGTCAATGCTGCGAAGACGCTTCGACAAGCTTTGTCGAATGCTCGTATTCAAATTATTAATGAGCACTTGAAGGAGAACCAGCACCACGTGCTACAATTTCGGTAAGAGAGCGAGAGGCACCTGACGGAGGAGGAGTACACGGGGTGTAGTAAATATTTTTTCTAATAATTTCCTCAATGGTATTTTTAACGACCTACAACATTGTGCAGGGCCATGTGAGCTGGTTGTAGGGTCGGTCTGATGCATTTTGGACCCTTTGTCTGTACTGGGCTAGCGATGTGTTTAAGGCTAAGCCTGAGAAGGCTCTAGAGTGTAGAGGGGTCGAGGGGAAGCACAACCACGGCCAAGATAACCACTTGTGTTTAGATAAACATATTGTAAGTGTATGTAACTTATGTTTATATATTCGTAATATATTGTTCGTACTAACACATATTGACAGTAGCACGAGACGGGAGTGCCATCAACCCCTGCTGAGATCTGAAAGAGAGGTCACAGGGACCCTTCTCAGCCTCAGGGGTGAAGTCAGACCAGAGTCGGGCGATTGGTAAGTTTAGAAATCATTCATATTGAATATAACTATATGGATTGTTGAACTTACATAGTTTTTTTGTTTTCCAGGCTAAGTACGGGGAGGAGGCTAGGAGGATACACGGCGAAGGTTTCGATTGGGAACATGAACCAATCGATCCTCAAGACACGTATGCAAGCGGAGGTGGAAAAGCCCACGGAAGGTGAGTTCATAAGTCATTTTATCGTTTTCAATTCAAAGTATTCAAGATATTTCAATTTCATATTACTGATTCTTTTTTTATAGGCTCGCCATATTTGATGGAGTTGTCGATTCGATGGTGGTGAGACCTGTAAGAGGCTGCTCCACGCAGTCTTCATCGGTGGGCACATCAGGTTGCCGCATCTCGCAGAGAGACATCGAGATGCAGTCCCTTTGACAAACAGTAGAAGAGAAATTTAGGCGACAAGAGGAGGAAAGGAGGGAGATGGAACGGCAAAGGATCGCGATGGAGGTCACGATCCATTCTCAGGCAGCCTGGATGGCATAGATGCGGGACACAATAGAGGTAACAAAATGAAAACTAAAGTTCTCATTAATTCGGCATAAATGACCTAGTAATAGGTACTCCCTCTGTCCCATAACGTTAGACGTCTTGCGCCTTTGAAAATGTCCAACAAGGATTGTCTTTCTGGCCCTATGCTTCACTCCGAGTCAATGCATTCAACACTTTGCTTCTGCCATCGTTCCTCTTCCAACGAGAGAAAGAAACCATTTCCGCCTCCGATTGGCTGGGTAAAAGATCAGGACATTAAATCTACCCACTTTTTGAGGGTATATGGGTCAATTGGTTGCATCTCTATTTTGTCCAAAAAAATCTAGAACGCCAGTCTCTCTGGCACAGAGGGAGTAACATCTAATTTTTGCAATGGCAGGCCATGACTTGAGCGCAAGGTCTGTGGATCCAGCTACCGCCACTACCGGTTGTTCCAGTCGACCATTCTTCTCTGGGTCAGGTAATTTTTATGTGAACTTAACAATTTTAGTTTTATCTCAAATTATCTAGAAATAGAGCGAGGAAAGAGAGTGAGAGTGAGAGATAGTTAGATAGAGTGAGAGATAGATTTAGAAGGAGGAAGATGGAAGGAAAGTGATAGCGATAGGGAGATAGAGTGGGAGAGAGAGATAGATTGAGATGGAGAGGGAGCAATGGAGAGGGAGAGAGATAGATTGCGATAGAGAGAGGGGAATGAAGAGGGAGAGAGGATGATGTAGATGGAGATAGAGGGAGAGGAAGGGAGGGAGAGGAGAGTGAGAGAGGGGGGAATGAAGAGGGAGAGAGGAAGATGTAGATGGAGATAGAGGGAGAGAGGGAGATGTAGATGGGGATAGAGGAAGAGAGATGTAGATGGAGATAGAGGGAGAGGAAGGGAATGAGAGGAGAGGGAGAGAGAGATAGAGTGAGATAGAGAGAGAGGAATGAAGAGGAAGAGAGGGAGATGTAGATGGAGATAGAGGGAGAGGAAGGGAGGGAGAGAGATGTTGATGCATTTCTATTCTAACTCTAAGTTTCATGAATTGCAAGGATCGGCGATGGCTGCTCAAACTCCGTTGCCGTCATTACCGCCAAATGGAGTGAGGAGGCACGACGACTTTGGTGGCTTCGGAGGTGGCTTCGGAGGTCAGACGGACGAGTGAGCCCTTGTTCGGTATGTTGACGATGATGTAATGTATTGATGATGTGTATAATGTATGTTGTGATGTATTGTTGATAATATGTCTGTTCTATGTTTCTAGCCATCGAGCCGGGTAGCATTTTTTGTTTTTTTTTAAATAAAAATCTTATTTGTGATGGCTTTTTATGCAGTACTGTCGCAAATAAGACTTCTAGCCGTCGCAAATTAACCTGTGTTATTTGCGACGGCCGGATCGTCGCAAATAGGTCTGAGATTGTGAAGGTCAGGCCGTCGCAAATAGTTTTGTGGGGCCCGTCTGCCTGGGCCCGGGCTACAGTTTGTGACGGTCTCGCCGTCGCAATTAATAGCCTATTTGCGACGGCCCGACCGTCGCAAATAGACCAGTGGGGCCCAACCCTGGGCCCGGGCTATTGTTTGCGACGGTCGTCGCAAATAAGCTTAATTATGACAAGACACTTGTGACCACCAAAAATCGTCGCAAATAAGGAAAACCGTCGCAATTTGCTTATTTGCGACGGTTTTCTGCTCATTTGCAACGACGGCGGCTGTCGCAAATCATCGGGATTCCTGTAGTGCCTGGCCGTCGCAAATTATTAAGGTTTGTTTGTGACAGTATTGTATAAAAGCCGTCGCGAATAAGGTTTTCAATTGTTTAAAAAAACAGAAAATGTTGCTCAGGTCGATGGACAGAAACACAACAGACAACAACACATAAACAACAGATATCACAACAACAAATAAGCATCACATAACACAAAGTCACCACATCATTACACAAGTCTCGCATCACATCACAAACTGACAAACAAACAAGAGGGGCTATACACTAGCCCCTCTACTACCTCTGGAGCCTTGAACGTCATTGCTGCGCATCACTCTAGGCGCCTGCATTGAGGGCAACATAGTTTGAGCCTCCGTCGCTGATCTCTACAATACATGTATGTATTTAGACATGTTCATTAGTTTGAAATTTTGTTTTTTGACTAGAATTGATTAAAGAAGCTAGAATTGATCATATTGAGCTTACTTTAGCTAATTTAAGTTTGATTTGGCTATGTTTGATGAATTTAGACTAAGTAAGACTAGAATAGCTAAGTTGAGTTAGATTTGCCTATGTTTGATGAATTAAGACTAAGTAAGAATGTTTTTGATTACCTGAAAAGCCGAAGAAGAAGTGTACACCGGCGCCGATGGCTGCACCAGTGGCGGTGGCGGCGGCGGCAGTGGTGGTAGGTTGAGCTGCAGTTCCTGGACTCCCTGGGCTTGAAATTGTGCTTGTGATTGCAAACATTATAGGTTATTACATATTATTAAGAATGCGATGAAATTAAATTACTTTAACTTACCTCCACCGCCTGCCTTTGTGCCTCCATCGCCTCATGTATCTACGCCATGCAGGCTTGCTGGTAGGAGATGGTGGCCTCCATCGCCACCCTCTGCGCCTCCATCACCGTCCTCTACGCCTCCTTCTGCTCGCACCTCTGCTCAAATCGACGGGCGAGAGTCTCCACCTGCGAGACATGGTGGCTCGGGTTCGCCGATGAAGCCAGCGTGGAGCTGCCTCTCGAAGGTCGCGCCGCCCTCGAGCTGACAACTCTGTCGAATATGGTGAGCCTACAAAAAAAGAATCAGTAATATGGAATTGAAATATCTTAACTCGAAAATGATAAACGAATTACCAACTCACATTTTGTGCGCTTTTCCGCCTCCACTTGCATAAGCGGCTTGAGGATCGATTGGTTCATCTTCTCAATCAAAATTTTTGTTGTGTATCCTCCTAGTCTCCTCCTCGTACCTAGTCTGAAAAACAAGAAAACCATGTACGTTTAACAATCCATATATTTAGAATTAATTTGAATGATTTGTAAACTTACTACCCGCTCGGCTGCGACCTGACTGCACCCCTCAGGATGAGAAGGGTCAATGTGACCTCTCTTCCAAACCGGAGCAAGAGTCGGTGTCACCCCCGTCTCACGCTCCCGTCAATACTTGTTAGTACGAATAGTTTATTATGAATGTATAAACATAAGTTAGACACAGTTACCATGCATTTAGCTAAACGCAAGTGGTTATCTTGGCCGTGGTTGTGCTTCTCGTCAACCCCTTTGCACCCCCGAGCCCTACTGGACTTAGCTTTGAACTCATCGCTAGCCTTGTACCTATAAAGGGTCCGGTATGCATCAGACCGACCCTGCAATCAGCTCATGTGGACCTGCATATATTTGTTGGTTGTTAAAATACCATTAACAAAATTATCAGAAATAATATTCACTACAACCAATGTAACTCTGCGTACTCCTCCTCCATCAGGTGCCTCTCATTCTCCTGCCGGAAGTGTTCCATGTCATTCAGGTTTGTCTTCAAGTACTCGTTAATCACTTGAGTACGAGCATTCAACGAAGCTTGTCGAACAGTCTTCCCAGCATTGAAGTGAAACACTTTTCTCGCATGCTCAAGCATGCGAGCATCGTCCGGGTCCTCTAAAATATACCTTTCCTATAATAAAGAATATATTGAAGAGATGTCTATTAATAATTTAAAAGAGTTTAAGAGTTGAAACTTAATAATTTTATTTAACGTACTTATTATAAAATCGGCTCATACAGCCTCCTGAACGTTGCGGTGCTCCTGGTGAGAGGCGCGAGCATAGTCATCCCTCGAAGTAGCAGGCACTCCGTTGATGACCCCAAGATAGTGCATACGCACTAAGGACCCAAGGACACCGTTCACCGGTATGTGGTGTGTGTCATCGGTGAAAGACGCATTGTACCAAGCTCTACAAGATATTTATTGATTCATTATTTAAGTGAACAAAAGAAACCAAAATTGAACACTACAATTTTGTTACCTGTCTCCAACCGCCCGAATCACAATCCTCTCTTAAGGGACCAGAGCAGGACCGACAAAGTGAGTCCTCCTCGTCTGCCGCCTCTGTTGGGGCACCATGTTTGGTGACCTAGAAGGCTCGTCACCAGCCGAGCCAAAGTGTTGAGCAGCTGAGGGCACGCCAGCCGAGGGCTGGCTAGCCGAAGGGTGGCCAGGCTCAACTGGCACCTTAGCCTGTGAGTCGGACGGTGAGTCGGGTTGCAACATTCAAATGATCCAGAAGTAAGTTTAAAATTGGATTTTAAGAATTTGTCAAAGATTATTAAAATTTATCTTTGTGCGCTGTTGTGATGAAGTCCTAGCGCTAGTCAGAACGTGACTCATCAGTTGAGAGCGTCTGCTCCCAATTGACAAGGTACCAGTGAAAGCATCCTCAACCCTAGCGAGGAACACTGGAATTATTTGTTCTCATGTACACCTTCTTTGTGCTATCTCTTGTGTCTTGCAATTCTTTTTGAAAGAAACAACCGCTTCAACTGAGGTGTCACAGGCAAGTAACAAAGTTGCTTATGTGCGACATCTGTCATCACATTATCGCCACTGTCATTAACAACTTTGACATACCTCGGTTTATCACATTTCAAGAACTTGTTCTCGTTGGCGTGCTCTTTCCATAATAACATGTAGTTGTCTATGCACACATCAATTTTCCCATAGTTCATACCGAGATCAAATATCAATTTCTTTGACTGATACAAATCTTTAGGCACTTTGTAAGGTTGTGGAAGGATATCACTGATCAATTTAATGAGATTGTTGTAGTAGTTGTTGGAGAAAAAGTAATTAGACTTCATTGCCATAAATCTGTTCATGAAAGCGAGGATGTTCACATCTGTGTGTTCATGCAAAGGTTGTTCTGATGCGTTGAGAAGCTTGAAGAACTCATCTGCCTCCATTGTAGGAGGATCCTCTGCTTCTATAGCTTCTAGCATCTCATCCATCCTATCAACTCCTGTACTATCATCCTCATCCACTTCTTCTACGACTCGAGATTTAGTCTTGATGTGGAAGGTCCACACCTCATAATGTGGCATGGAACCGTTTCGACAAAAGTGCATCAAAAGTTCCATTCTGTTCAAAAACATGGTGTTTCAGCATTTTACATGGGCACCACACCTTATCATTGTTGACAACAAAAATTCTCAATCCAAAAAAATTATCTAACTTGGCGAGCCACTCATTCGAGTGACCATAAGATATGCTCTTCCAACCAGTATACATCCAACTGCGGTCTTCACCCGTGTTTGACTGCTAAAGAAATTGTCGTTATTTCATACATTGTTTAATTTCAAGGCCCTAAATCTATTGGAAAGGATAGGTCCTAAACCCACCCAAGAGTGGCTGAGGGGCGTGCTTGTGACGAGACGCAGGTCTGGATCCGAACAAAATTTTGACTGCATAACTCTGCCATTTCTCCAACTGCACGCCCGGAAATGGTGCAGCAGAAAACACCCAGGTTATGCTGTCAAAAGCTCATTCGGATCCGGACCCGCACCTCGTCACAAGTCACATCCCATCAGTCACTCCCAGGCTATCCAAAAAAGGGACAATTCCGAACCGACACGGCTCACATGCGCAACGCATGTGAGACAGGCCGGTTCGAAATGAGTAAATCATATTGTAAATGTTACATAAATCTTTCATTTTTGAGTTATTAATAAGAGAGGGGAAAGAACGAGAGAGAGAAGGAGAAAAGAATGAGAGAGACAAGGAACTGGGTCTGTCAGGGTCCGCCATCCACACGCGCGGGTTTTTGTCGTCTGCACCGTTGTCGTTCGCCTTCGTGTCCATTTAGACGCATACTTCAACTTCCAACTAAATGGGCCTTGTCGGGTCCTAAAAGGGTAGTGTCGGTCAAGCCGACCCGAATGCTAATTTTGTACATATAATAACACTCAAGCAATAAAAGTAAAAATTATAACCACCATAAACATAACAATTTAATTTTAAGCACAACAATTAAACGTAAACATAACAATTCAATAATAAGCATCAGAATTCCAACATAAGTATCACCTAAATATAAGTATCGTCTAAACATAAGCATCACCTAAAGTAGTAATAAACAATTTTAGATGACGGCTAAAGTAGCAATAAACATAAGCATGGCAATTGTAGCATCACCTAAAGTAGCAATAAACATAAACATAAGCTAACAATTATAATATTCTAAGCATGGCAACATTCTAACCTAGCAATTTACGTAGCATCATAGTGATGTAAACATTCTAAGATAACATTCTAAGCATGACAACATTGTAAGCTAACATTCTAAGCGCAATTTACATAGCATCTAAAAAATTCTAAGCATGACAACATTGCATCACAAATGACAATATTAACATAGCATCGCAAATGTGAATTGCATGGCCAAAATTAACCTAAATTCACAGTCAGATAATGTCGGTGAGGAGCTAGAGAGCGTCGGGGAGTGCCGAGGAGGAGAGTCGCGGGTGCTCGGCGGCGCCCACGCTGAGGTGGCCGCGGCTCGGGTTGCTCCGGTGCTGGATGCCGCTAGCCGCTCAAAGGAGCTCGGGGGAGGCCGTCGGGGGCTCGGGGGAGGCCGCCGGGAGCTTGTGGGAGGCTGACAGAGCTTGGGCGACATTGAGGAGCATGGCGGTGGTGCTCCGGGAAGACGGCGATGGCGGGGGAGCTCTGGGGAGGCGGCCGACGGCGCACGACCTACGACGACAGAGCAGCGATGACGGCTACGCTGTGCGAGCTAGGAGGCGGCAGCGGGACAAAGCGAGGTGGCGGCTCGTGGGGAAATGGGGGTCAGGCCCCGTGGGGTGGGGGTATATCCCCGCAAATTGTGACGGCCCTGGGGTTAGCCATCGTAAGTTAATTATCTTGCGACGGTACTATGCTTGATCGTTGCAAGTTACTCCTCAATTTGCAACGGCACGATAATTTGCGACGGCATTTGGGCTTGTTATCGCAAATTGAGCCCCTATTGGTGACGGCACAGCAACTTGCGATGGCCATGTGAGGGTCATCGCAAGTTACCCAGTGTGTGCAGGTCGGCCATCGCAATTTGTTTTAGCCGTCGCAAACCATCAGGTTTTCTGTAGTGAATGCCCTATTTATGATATTGCAGGCCGCCCAGCAGACAACCGCGAACCCTAACACATGAACAGACTCACCTTCACGTAGTACCATTTTAGTCCATGCCCAGAAATGGTCATATGAGCTAGGTCTCAATCTACTGCTGAAACAGCCAGCAATGATCCCCCACACTACCTTCATGATGATGCAGTTAAAAAACAGATGATCTAAAGTTTCGAATTCACCACAAAAACAAAATGAAGGGTTGCCGTTCCAATTTTTTTACCATAACTTCTTTTGTCAGAACAGATTTATGCTCCATAAGCCATAAAAAGGTTTTAATCTTTGGCGGAATTTTGGATTTCCACACTTTTTATAATAAAACTTTTGACCACTAGTATGTATTTTATCATACATCGGTTTTACAGTGAATTTTCCAGATTTAGACCAAATCCATTTAACTGTGTCCTCAGCATCACTCAAAACTTGTTTATTTAGTAGTGCAGCCAACTCATACCACTGATAGTGTAGAGTAATGACAGATTGGGTTTAAAGTTGATCAACCATGCACCCTTTTTCAGCACATTGGGAAATATTAATGTCTTTATTATCACATAATTCAAAGAGCAAGATGTATTGCTGACTTAGCGGTTTATCTCCTAACCAAATGTCATGCCAAAAACTAATTTTCCTCCCGTTACCTTACACAAACCTCCTGCCTCTGCAGACATTAAGAATTTTAAGGAGATCTGTCCAGACAGGGGAATCAGTTTGTTTATGCTTAGTAACAATAATAGGATTCATAAGAAGATTATTCAAGTACCAAATCCTTCCAAAGCCCATTTCCAGTCTCAATCTTCAACCACCACTTGGCTAGAAGACTGGCATTCATATCCCCTAAGCTTTGAATGCCCAACACCCCTTTCTTTTATTTCCACAAATTGTTCCCCAGTTGATTAAGTGGTATTTTTTCTTACTACCACCTCCTTGCCATAAGAATTTCTTCCTAGCAATATCACTACAGTAATTCGGCTGAATTGCGACGGCCGCAGCTGTCGCAAATAAGTGAAAAACCGTCGTAAATAAGCTATTTACGACGGTTTCTCTTATTTGCGACGATTTTCAGCCGTCGTAAATTATTTGTCTTAAATAAGCTTATTTACGACGGTGGCCTCCAGCCGTCATAAATAAGGGCTCGGGCCCCATGGGTGAGTTGGGCCTCCATATTTACGACGGTTGACCTGACCATCATAAACAAGGGCCTTATTTGCGACAGTCTTCTTTGGCCGTTGTAAATTAATATGGCTAATTTACGATGGCCAGGTGAGCTGTCATAGATAGCAGATGTCTTATTTACAATGATACTGTATAAAAACCATCGTAAATAAGGTTTTTTACTTTTATTTTTTTTTAAACAGAGAGAGAAAACTACCCAGTGTGATGGCCAGAAACACATAAGAGCACATATAGCATCACGTCACGTCACAAACTTCGTATTTATCACCATCGCATCACATGACACCGACATAAACCAAACAAGAGGAGCTATACACTAGCCCCTCTACTACCTCTGGAGCCGTAGACTTCGTCACTACGCGTCACTCGAGGCACCGGTACTGACGACGATGAAGTTTGAGTCTCCATCGCTGATCCCTACAATACATGTAAGTAGTTAGACATGTTTATTAGTTTAAAACTTTGTTTTCAGCTAGAATTGATTAAATAAGCTAGAATTGATCATATTTAACTTAATTTAGCTAATTGAGTTAGATTTGGCTATGTTTGATGAAGTAAGACTAGAATAGCTAAGTTAAGTTAGATTTGGTTGTGTTTGATGAAGTAAGACGAGAATAAGTTTGGTTTTTGTGACCTAAACCGTCAAAAAAGGTGCATCTGGCGTAGTTTGCGTCGGCGGCTACACCGATGGCGGTGGCACTGGTGGTAGTTGTATCTACCCCCTTGCTGTCGTGCTAGGACCTGTCATTGCAAACATTAGAGATTACATATTATTAAGCATGCGATGAACTTAAATTACTTTAGTTTTTATTACTTACCTCAATCACCTCCCACATCCGCGCCATGCATGCAGCTTGGTACAACATTGTGGCCTCCATCGCGATCTTGTGCGCATCATCTTGCCGCGCAAGCTTCTCTTCAAAAAATTGTCGGAGGGAATGCACCTCTATGTCTCTTTGTGAGACACGATGACTCAACGTGTCCACCGACGAACCCTGCGTAGAGCTACCTCTCGAAGGGTGCACTGCCCTCGAGTCGACAACTCCGTCGAATATGGCGAGCCTAAACAAAGAATTGGTAATATCAAATTGAAATATATTGAATTGAAAACAATAAAACGAAGTACCAACTCACCTTCCGTGGGCTTCGCCGCCTCCGCTTGCATACGCGGCTTGAGGATCAATTGGTTCATGTTTCCAATCGAAATCTTTGTTGTGTATCCTCCTGGCCTCCTCCCCGTACTTAGCCTAAAAGGCAAGGAAATTGTTTAAGTTCAATAATCAATATAGTTAGAATAAATTTGAATGATTTTAAAACTTACCAGTCGCTCGGCTGTGACCTGACTGCACTGCTTAGGCTGAGAACGATCCATGTGACCTCTCTTCCAGACCTGAGTAAGGGTCGGTTCCACCCCCCATCTCGTGCTTCTGTAAATATGTGTTAGTACGAATAGTATATTATGAATATACAAAACTAATTTAGACACACTTACCATGCGTCTATCTAAACACAAGTGGCCATCTTGGCCGTAGTTGTGTTTCCAATCGACGTCACTGCACTCCCGAGTTCGACTTAGCCTTGAACTCATTGCTAGCCCAGTACGTACAAAGGGCCCGGTAATCATTGGATCGACTCTGAAACCAGTTCACGTTGCCCTGCACATATTTGTAGATCATCAAAATACATTAAAAAAATTATTAGAAACAATATTTACTACACCCAAGTTACCTCCGCGTACTCCTCCTCCGTCAGGTGATTGTCGCTCTCCTGTCGTAACGCTCGCACATCATGCTGGTTTTTCTTCAAGAATTTGTTGATTACTTTAGTGCAAGTGTTTGACAAAGCTTGTCGAACCACCTTCCAAGTGTTGTGGTTGAACACGTCCCTCGCGTGCTGAAACTGACTTGGGTCTTTCAGGTCCTCTAAACAATACCTTTCCTATAAGAAAGGAGATATTCAAGAGCTATACATTAATAATTTAAAAGAGTTAAGAATTAAAACATAGAAATTGTACTTAACGTACTTACCATAAAATCGGTCCATATGGCCTACTGAATGATGTCGTGCTCCTGGTGAGGGACGCGAGCATACTCATCCCACAAAGTAGCGGCCACCCCGTCGATGACCCCGGAATAGTACATACGCATTAAGAACCCGATGACACCGTTCACCTGGTTTATGGTTGTAGCACCGGTAAAAGACGAGTTGTATCAAGAGCTGCAAGATATTTCTTAATCATTAATTAAGTAACCAAAAGAAAAAGAAATTGAACACTACGATTATATTACTTGTCTCCAATCGGCCGAATCACGAATTTCTCTCTTGGAAGTGGAGGAGGACCGACAAAGTGAGTCCTCCTCGTTCGCCGCCTCTGCTACGGCACCACGTCTGGTGACCCAGAAGGCTCGTCACCAGTCGAGCCAGAGGGCTGGCTAGTCGAGGGCTAGCTAGCTGAGGGGTGGCCAGACTCAACTGCGCTCTAGCCTCTTAGTCAGACGCATTGTCAAACTGCAAAATCAAAATGATTCATATGTAAGTTTAATTAGAAAGTGGATTTTAAAAATTTGTCAATGACTAGTGATATTCACCTCAGTGCGTTGTGAAGCCACCACTGCTGCCCGCCAACTCCGACAAGTGACTCATCTGCTAAGAGTGTATGCTCTTGGTTGATGAGGTACCCTGGAAAACGTCCACTGCCTTGGTGAGGAACCCCATCACCCTCGTCACCTTCTTACCCTTCCATGTGTTCGACGAAATCCTATTATAAACAATAATTGGTAAATATGCAAAGAAGATATACAAAATTCATGTTACTTTTGTGAAGGAAACGTTACTTCTAATCAGTTTCGAAATTCATCAACATCACGATCATGTGCCCTACTCCTTAAACTAGACCAACGATCTTCCATCGTGACCTATTATCATTTCCATTTTTGAATAGCAGATGTCTCTAGATCTTGAATCTCTGCAACTAATTGATCAAGTCCTGCACTAGGCTCGACGATAAAAGAGTCTGACAACTTTTCTTCTTGGCAAACTTCTTCAATCTCTCCACTATCATAGAAACCATCATCTCCAGGAGTATATAACCGCTCACGAGGATTCACCTTATTTACCACCCACCAAGCACTAAGATTTTTGCATGGATAAGGTAGATAATACACTTGCTCCACTTAGTGTGTAAGAACAAATGTATCGTAACCTCGTATTCGTTCATTTTGTTTGACTTCCACCATGCCAAGTCGGTTTTGTCGAGTTCCATGATTGCTATCAAACCAATCACAGTCAAAGAAGACAATTTGAAGTTCCTTAATTCCGATAAAAGTAAATTAAAAGATTTTTTAATGATTCCATAGTAATTGGTTTCATGCCATTTAGAGTCAGTTGCCCTAGTCATAACTCCAGAATTTAATGTTGATGCGAGAGGACAAAGAGCTTCAAATTAAGTTGTACGGAATTGGAAGCCATTTACGTCATATTGACCATATCTTCTAACTTTCACCAATCCATAAGATAGTTGCCGCAAATTTTGATGGATGTTGTTATTCATGCACTGTCCAAAATTGTAAGTTATAAGAATACTTCTTTAATAATTTTAAGTTAAAATATAAAGAAGATGAGAGAGTATGACATAATCTTGAAACCAAGATAGGAAATTCTACCTTCCATTTATTTCATCTCGTCGCATCGCTTCTACTTGTTTGCTCGTAGGTTGATGTCTATGTGTCCAATTTTGCTTGTGGAACTCATTGAACGAAAAACACATTTTAAAATACAATTGTTGCAAAATATGTTGATTAGCATAAATGTAGGACAAATACTTACTCGAAATATTTATCCATGACATCTATATTAGCGTACATGTAGAGTAAAACAACTGTCCTTACATCTTCGCTACAATTCTAGGTCGTCTAACTATCAACGTTAGTGTCTCTTGTTGAAAAATGGAGAGGTCGCTACAAGGGGGTGCTTCATCCATATTGTACCGCATCATCGAAGTATTGACATTGTGTTCTTCTGCAAAGTAGACATTTGAAAAGTGTCCTACTTCCTTAATAGTAAATGTTTCAGCAATTTACCCTTCCTATTGTGAACCATTGGTTTCAAATATCGTAGTGCTCTTGAAATATGATACATTCACCTATATTGCATAGGACCACCAACTTTAGCTTCGAATGAAAGATGGATAAATAGATGTTGCATTGAATTGAAGAAACCCAGAGGAAAAAATTCCATCTTACATAATAGTATTGGTATCTCCTTCTCTAACTTATCCATCATCCCTATCTTGATTTCTTTAGCACAGAGTTTACTATAGAAGTAGCTAAGCTCGGCCAAAACCTTCACACCGCATCATCCAGATAGTCCCGAAGCATAACACGTAGGAAGCTTTCCATGATTATGTGATAATCATGACTCTTCAACCCAGTGAGGTTTCCAATATTCATATTCACAACTCGTTTCAGGCTAGCTATGTAACCATATGGGAATTTCAAAGTTTTCAACCATTTTATGACTTCTTTCTTTTCTTTAGGTCAAAGGAACAAAGAAGCACGTGGTTTACCACTTCCAGAGATTTCAAGAGTTGGACGATTACAAATTTCTGTCAAATCCTTTCTAGTTTTTATATTGTATTTCATTTTGCCCATCATATCCATGCATGTGATTATGATACATTCGCTCATATTACGCTCTTGATGCATGGCATCAATATTGTGCATTAGAATTAATGACTTCACATACGGTAGCTTCTAAAGTCGACATATGTGAGTCCAATTATGTTCCTCTCTGTAACCTAAGAAATATTCAGGACGACCTTCACCTGGCACCAGTTTATCCAATATATCAAAAATTTCTGACCCGTTAAGACATTTTAGTGGTCCTTTAGTAACAACGGTGACCTTTCTGAAGACATTCCTCTGTTGCCTAAACATGTGAAATTGTCTTGAGAAATCGTCTCATCCATCCTATCAATCCCCATGTTATCATTGAAAGCATCTAGACCCCATGAGGTATGGTTTCGGTGATTAATGACAACCATTGGATTTTACTAATGAATTTGTGGATGCAAGGTCTCCCAATCAAATGAAATCTATATGAATATAAACATCAACCACTGATCATTGGAGACCCCTAAACAATCACTTTATGAGATCAATCAATGTTATGAAGATTAGAAGTAAAAGCTCATATGTCAAAGACATTCAACCATAATTGACAACACTCAATGCTTGAAAATCATCAGAAGTATATTTCCAACAAATGTCTAAGAGGTCAATCGAGCAAAATACAAAAGAATCACTTAGAACAACTCGAAGCAAACAAAATCAACTCACCGGATCAACCGATGTTTCCAGAGAACAACACATCGGTCGAGTTGATTCAGTAGAAGAAGAAGACCTCAGAACAAAGTACTCACCGGATCATCCGATGTTAAGGGCAATGTTACATCGGTCCATCAGTACAGTATGCAATATCCTTGGACCAAGTGTAGCACCGGATCATCCGATGTACAACCTTAAACACATCGGTCAATCACTCCAGTAAGCATCAAGTTTGAACCAATTCTGGAGGAAGTTCCACCGGATCATCCGATGAGAAGACAAGTGCAACATCGGTCTAACAACGGTCATATCTGACATAGTGACATTAGCTAAAGTGAACTTGACCGATGATAACTGAAGGGAGAGCATCAAATCATCCGGTGTTCGCAGAGCAGTGATGTCAGCCTACTTCTCCAACGGCTATTTCGTGGAGGCTGGCTATTTATACCCCTTCAACCAATCTATTCGACAAGTCTTGACTACCAGACATACTCTACACATTCTCAAGCATTCAAGACGTTGAGCTATCACTTCTAGATCATTTACACCACTTACACACCAAGAGATAGGCTAGAACTAGCTAGAGATAGTGCTTGTGTGCTTCCATTCTTGGTGAGTGGAGTCTCTAGTGTAGTGAGAGCTGTAAGAGAGTGTCCCTTGGTGTTTGTAACGGAGAGAGACTTCTGGACCTTGCCAAGACGGTTGTGGAAGCCCGGAGGATCAAAGTTGTACAAGGCTTGAGCTCCACCTTGCCGAGATTGGCGAACAGAGAAGAATAGTGAAGATCCCTAGTCTCGGTGACTTGGGTGTGGCTATACCCTTTGGTGGGTGCCACAACGTGGATGTAGGAAGATCTTGGCGATCTTGCCGAACCACGGGATAAATCTTCGTGTCTCCTCGAGAGTTTGCATTCTCTTCCCCTCACCCTACACTTATGCATTTTATATACCGCGAAGTTGCTATTTACTTGATTGCATAGGTTGTTTGCGTAGGGAATTGGGCTTTTAGTAATTAAGTTTTATTGCTTTGATTTTTGAAAAGAAGCCCAATTCACCCCCCCCCCCCCTCTTGGGCATTCGATCCTTACAATCATCATCCTCATCCACTTCTTCTATGACTCGGGAAAGAGTCTCACCGTGGAATCTTCACACCTCATAATAAGGTGTGTAACCATTTCGACAAAAGTGTATCAAAACTTTCACTTTGTCCAAAAACTTTGTATTTTGCCATTTCGTACATGGGCACCACACCACATCGATTATTGACAACGAAAATGCTCGATCAACAAAATCATGTGTCTTGGCAAACCACTCATCTGAGTAACCACCACCTCAATTATTCCAACCACTATACATCCAACTGCGATCTTCACTCATGTTTAACTCTACAGTTTAAAGCTAGAGCATTTATCGTTACTTTATACATTATTTAATGTTACAGTCCTACATCTATTCGAAAGGATAGGTCTAAACCCACCCAAGAGTGACTGAGGGGGCGTGCTTATCATGATAAGCAGGGTCTGGATTCAGACAAAATTTCAGCAGCATAACCTCGCTGTTCTTTAATTGCATGCCCGAAAATGGTGCAGCAGAGAATATTAGGGTTATGTCATAGAAATCTCTTCTGGATCCAGACTCGCATCTCGTCATAAGCATGCCCCATTGGTCACTCTCAGGCTGTCCTTAAAAGAGACAATTCTGAACCTACACGTCTCACATGCGTACGAATGCGAGACCGGCCAGTTCGAAACGGGTAATGCATATTGTACAGGTTAGTTAATCTTTTATTTTTGAGTCATATATGGGAGAGAGGGGATAACAAGAGAGACAAGAAGGAAAGAACATAAAAGAGTACGTTATGCCCCGTCAGAGCCCACCGTTAACTTACGACAACTTTAGAGTTAGGTCATGGTACGTTTCCAGTGCTTGTCGTTCACACGCTGCGAGTTTTTACCATCCACACCGTCGTTGTTTGCCTCTGTGCCCATCTATACGCATAATTTACCTTACCACTAAATGGGCCTTGTCGTGTTCTAAATGGGTTGTGCTAGGTCGAGCCAGCCCGAAGCCCGTTTATGTGTACATATAGTACTTAAGCACTCAAGCAATTCAAATAAACCTAAGCATATCAAGGATATCAATTCATGTAAATATAAACATAACAAGCATATCAACTAAACCTAAGAAAGAATTAAACCTAAGAATAACAATTCATGTAAACCTAAACATAACAAGCATGTATATCAATTAAAATTATGCAATTCAAAAAAATCAACCATAATTCAAAAAAAACTAAGCAATTCCATTAAATCTAAACATAATAATTATCATCGACTCATTAGTTCAACCCTAAAACCTATGCATAATTCATCGATTCATCAATTCTAAGCATTAATTCATCATTGATTCATCAATTCTAAGCACAATTCATCGATTCTAAGCATAATTTATCATCGATTCATCAATTCTAAGCATCATTCCAAGATTCATCAATTATATGCATCACAAATCATCATCGATTCATCACAAATCACAAGAATTGGACCTAGCAGTGAGGGGGTCGATTGGGGCATCGGTTGCTGCCGGGGAGCACTGGGGGGGCATGGGAGAAGGGCACCGGGTGCCTGGCGGCGCCAACGGCGAGCTCGGGGCAGCTCAGGTGGCTCGGGCGCTGGGTGTTGATGGCCGCTTAGGGGAGCTCGGGGGAGGCGTGGGGGGGGGGTGTTGGTTGACGAGCGGCACCGACAACGAGCTCTGGAGCGCGACGGGCTCGGGCGACAAGGAGCTCAAGTGAGGGAAACCTGGCCGGCTGCGATGGGGAGGCGGGGATGGAGGCGACCAACGGGGGTGACGGGGAGGTGGCTTTCGGACGGCAACCGCGGCTGCGCGAGGTAGGCGGTGGCAGTGTCCGGAGAAAGCGAGAGGCAGCAGCATTGTCGTGTGGAAGAAATAAGAGTCAGACCATGTGGGCCGGGGGTATATCCCTATAATTTGCAACGAACGGGTGATTTGCGATGGCATTAGAGTTTGCCATCGCAACTTAAGCTTCAGTTTGCGACGACTACTATATTTGCGATGGCATTAGGATTTGCCGTCGCAAATTAAGCTTCTATTTGCGACAGCCAGTGACTTTGCACCGGTCATGGGCGCGAGTTCGTCGTGAATAGAATTACTTTATTTTCGACGGTCGGCAGTCACAAATTACACTAGCTGTCGCAAATGATCATGTTTCCTGTAGTGTATTAATATGGTCAATAACAGTTTTTGGAATGAGGAACATCGATATATGATAAATGGGTGTGCTGGAGAGACTAGCATTAATTAACACTGTTCTTATTTGAAATTTTTGTTTCCATGCTCTTCCAATCAGCTACATGTAATCTACTCGCAAATATAGGAACACTCAAGTACTTTATAGGAAAAGACCCGATCTGTCAGTTAAAAACATTAGCATAAGCTATGGATTTTTTTCATATTCCCACTTAGTATGCGAATTTCACTTTCGTCATAGTTGATTTTCAGACCAGACATCTCTTTTTTAGACAAAGTGACGGAAGGGACATGTTGTACTGCCTTTATAAATTGATTCGATAAAGTTACAAAGTATATGGGTACATCATGAAAGAAGTTTTGTAGCGCGAGATGCACTTAGTGAATACAATTTGTCCAGTTAATGAACGATTGACAATAATGCCCGACCATTCGATGTGCCTGGAGAAAGCATTCTTCTCTGAAATCTTGAAGCCACTGTTGCTAGTTGTAAGGTGAAATTCTCCTATTCCGAATTCCTCAAATTGTCCAGCAGGCAACGATGAGGACATCCATAAAAAAAGATGCATGAAAGTTATGTTCTCCTTCTGTGATCATATTATGAAAGGGTAGATCATAGTTCCAGCTTATTCGTAACCTAGAGCAGCAGGCCTTGCTAAAGGAGCATTTGAAGAATAAATGCAAAGCCGTCTCTTGCCTACATCTTCGGCATAGTACACAGCAATAGTTATCATTGGCAATTTTAATATTCTTCCTTTTTAGGATGTCCCTGGTATTAAGTCGATCCATAAAAAGTAACCATTGGAAGACCTTCAGTTTATTATTGCTCTTGCATTTCCAAACTCGAGTGAGAGACTTAGGTGGTCTGAGTTAAACTCCAACGTATAGCATTTTTCGTGGAGAACAGAAGGATCCCATTTATACGACCAGATATTCTTTCCATCTGGAGACCATTGAGAGATGTTACATTGTTGATCCAAGTGCATTAATTCCGTATATGCTGAATGCGATAATGGGGTATGAAAGATATCCTCCAAGCTTGTTGTTTGAAAGAATTTGAGCACTGTCAAGGCTTCTTGTTTTGTGAAGGAGTAAAGATGTGGGATACTACTACATAGTGTGTTCTGATTCCATTTGTCGTGCCAGAAAGAGATCGTGGCTCTATTGCCTATGTTGCAATTCGCAACATTGCTACAATAAGTTTCATCTCACGCGGCTCCAAACATATTATCACACGCGATTTTCAAAACCGCTTAGAATGAAGAGTCTGTGATAATCTGCAATTTCACAGGCGGAAAAGTAAAATCGCCTATGATAATAGGTTTACCACAGGCGGTTCTTTACCTATTACTAGCCGCTTGTGTAGACACTTTATCACAGGCAGTCAGTACAGTATAAGTAACCGCTTATGATAATGTTGTTATCACAGACGGATTTTCACCTATTACTAGCCGCCTATGAAGACTGTTTATCACAGCTAGTTTGTACCGTAAGTGTAGCCGCTTGTGATAATGGAGTTATCACAGTTGATTCTTTACCTACAACTAGCCGCCTGTGATAATTGAATGTGGCCTAGAGGGGGGTGAATAGGCCTTTTAAATTTCCTACACACTTAATAAATTTGTCAAAAACTTGATGGACCGGACTAGTCCGGTTATGTGGACGGACTAGTCCGGTGTGCTGAAACTTGTGAGTTGATTAAGTGTTATTTGGGAAACTAGGTTCTTCTAGCAGCAGAAAGGAGAACAACAGATTCTTCGATTTAAGATTATTGTATGAATGCACGTAGAAACTTATAAGCAACTTAATTGATGTTTAGTAATCAAGTGATCTAATGAACGAAAGGTAAAGTAAATGAGGCACAAGAGACAAGCGAATTTTTGCTGAGGTTCGATCTCACCACGAGATATACGTCCTCGTTGAGGAAGCTCACACAGAGTCGGGTCTCCAACCCTTTCCCTCTTCAAGTCACCATGAAGGCCGACTTGATTCCACTATCACGGGTAATCACCAAGTTTGTGGGGCAACCTCACACGTTGAGGGCTCCCACGAGAATTACAATGAAGAGGCGATCAAATACACTTGAAAGTATTACAATGCAGAGTAAAAGTGTAGAAAGATCAAACCCCAAGAGCTCACAACGAAGGAACGACGATCTCCCAATCCCGAATCCAAGTGTTCTAATGATTTAACTCCTTTTTGCACCTTAGATGTGTGGGGAGATGTGTTTTGGGCTCTTGGGATGAAGTGGCGGCACTAGGGTTTGTGTTTGCAGCAATATTCGACGTGTGTATCATTTGGAAGGCCGTGGATTCTCTATTTATATGGTTTCCAAAAAGTTAACATTGAAAAACCCTAACACCAGACTAGTCCGGTGCAAGTTCGGACTTGTCCGGTCACAGTGTACTTTGAAATCCAGAAAGTCTGCCGGACTAGTCCCGTCCAAGCTCGGACTAGTCCGGTGCTGTGTGAATGTGGACTTCAGAAAGTTCAACGGACTAGTCCGATCTCCATGGATGGGAGACTCCAGAATGTTCAACGGACTAGTCCGGTGGACACACGAACTAGTCCGGTCTCCCAATATGAGAGACTCCAGAAAGTTCAACGGACTAGTCCGGTGGACACACGGACTAGTCCGATCTCCCAATATGAGAGACTCTAGAAAGTTCAACGGACTAGTCCGGTGGACACACGGACTAGTCCGGTCTCCCAATATGATAGATTCCAGAAAGTGAAATGGACTAGTCCGGTCCATGATCGGACTAGTTCGGTGCATTGTGAAAGTTAGTTTAATCTTAAACCCTTACCCAGCGCAAAGTTGTGAGCTCTTGGAGTGTGTCTTTCATACACTCCCTATTCATTTAAAATCTAATTTGATCTTCCAAGCTCCATCAAAGTATCCCTCTTTGGACACCACTCCATTTTTCACCTTTTTGTGTGCACCGAGTTGTTTCACTTGTTTGTCCTGCAATCATCTCAATAGATTCATTAGGATCTCATATGTTTGTCATCAATTAGCCAAAACCCACAAGGTATATCCTAGATGCACTTACAATCTCCCCCTTTTTGGTGATTGATGACAACCGTTTGAGATATCACAAATGAGAGTAAAATTTTAATTTTTATAAGGTGTGCACATATGAGAATAACGATAAATCCACAAAAAGCTTCTCACATATGCACACACCTTATGGTGGAGTGCCTAACAGTTGTGTGATCAACAAAGTGTGATGAAATAAAGATAATCAACAATGAGCATAAAGATGATCATTCAAGCAACAATAAGCATCACACATAAGAAAAGAAATAGTGCATTACAAGGTTTTAAAAATAAGTACATGTCCTCGATCACAAAAGCATAAGGACTACAACTAGATATAGTCTCAAACTACTAGTCTCAATCTCTCCCCCTTTGGCATCAAGGCACCAAAAAGGGAAAAATTGAGGGGAATCACTCATCGCCGCTCTCTTCTTCAGTTTCGGTCCGGTTGTGGTCTTCACCACCATCATCATTCGCCGGAGCAGGATCTTCCTCGGAGTCCTCGAAGGCGGGTGGGGATCCAACCGGCTCAATCTCCAGCTTGTCACAGATAGCTTTGATGTTGGCATTGACATATTGTTGGTGTTTCTTCTACCTGACTTCAATCACATCCGGAGATGAGAACACCACCGGAGGATTCAAAGATAGCTTTGATGCAGGCAAATATAGAGGTGAGCATTTTGAGAACACCACCGGAGGATTCATGGACAGGTGTAGAGCCAGGAGGAGCAGCTGCAGATCTTGTGGCATTCACATCCCGAGTTTGTTTAGTCCTCCTCTCAGCTTCAAGGGAGGAAGGTGCATTAGGAGCTGAGGGTAGAGTGTACTCGGTGGGCTTTTGCGGCTTCAACCCCGTACGAGCGACATCCTTGACAAACTCAAGTCTCGTCACTTTCTCAATCATGAACATGATGTACGGGGCATACCCGCAAGATCTATTGGGAGTGATTGAGATGTTCACAATGTCATTGTAGATGTACTCAAAGACATTGAATGGTCTCCTTCCACTAATGACCTTCATTAGGGTCCTCAAGGTTCCTTGTATAGTCCCCACATCTCCATCTTTCAGGGCTATTGTCTTCCTCAAGATTTTGTTGAGGACCACAAAGAAGGGCTTCAGATATTTGTTGTTGGGAGGCACATAGGGCATCCTTATGTCATAGAGGAACTTGAGCTCATCCTTCTCCAAGGGTTGCAAATTGTGGATGACAAGATCATGATCCAGAGTATGTTCAAGGTGAAGAATCCTTGCAAACTCATCATAAGTAACACTATACTTGGAACCATGGGTCATCCAAGTAAGATTGTCTCCATCACCCCGATCAAAGTAGAGGGTAGAGAGGAATTGGGTGATGATCTCATTGTTCCAGTCATTCTCAAAAGAAAACAGTTCCTTCAGTTTGTGCCTCTCCAGGGCCTCAACCACATCACGGAAGGCGGGATATTTCTTCGACTGCATGTACCCAATGTTCACCCATTGACTCTTCACAACGGGATTCTTCATCTTCATGTACAAATGCTCGTAGTAGTCGGCATGGAATTTGCTCCAAAATCTTGGGTCAGAGCATTACCGAGGTTGATTATACACATTAATCTTCCTGAATCTATCGGCAAGCTCACCCCCTTTTCCGGTGAAATCTTCACTAGAACGCTGCCTGTTGCGGTGACTTGGGTTTTTCATCTTTAGGGGCCCAATGGGTCCGCTAGCAGGGTGGTCGCCAGCTTTTCCTTGGGCCTTCTTAACAACCACCCTACTCTTCTTGGGCAAATTGTCGTCGGAGGGTGGAGAGTGCACATTGACATCATGTCTTTTCTTCATGTACCTCTCTGTGGCTCTCCTCGCCTTCTCACGTTCAACTTCTTCATCAACGTGGAAAGAACTGTCATCTGAGCTTGAAGATATCGTGCCTAACAAGGAGTTCATGGATTAGATAAGAATGAACCAAGGACCGAGGTCAAATTAGGGTTCAGATGTCAGAGACCGGACTTGTCCGGGTTCAGAGTGCGGACTTGTCCGGCGTACCGGACTTGTCCGTCTCTGAGCACCGGACTAGTCCGGCCTGGCAAGAACCCTAATGATTTCCTTGAATTTCAAAACTTCTATCTAAGGATACAAAATGACATGGAGGTGGTAGGAATACATCTATGAAGCCAATCCATAACCTTGGAATCAAAGGAAATGAGCTAGAATGAGAAAAGTTGAGATTTTGGTTTTAGGGTGAAATTTACCGAGATTCGAAGATGCACGGTGAAGGAGCAAGAGTTTGTTCGGATGATTCCAGAGAGGAGATTCCACAAGACAAGGAGAGGATTTCCCACGGAGAAAGCTTCGATTTTGAGGGCTCAACTCGAAGGACTCTTTGGGGGCTAGGGTTTAGGAGGGAAGAGGAGATGTGAGGGCTCAACTTGAAGTGGAGGGAGGTTTGAAATTTTGATTTGGGCCGGCCAGCTTCTTATATAGGCGGCCGACCGGACTAGTCTGGTCAGAGGACAGACTAGTCCGGTTCCCCTGGAAAACCTAGGAAAGAGAGACAGTCCAGACTAGTCTGGTGGCAAACCTGACTAGTCCGGTGCCCCTGGAAAACCTAAGTATTTAGAGATATTTAATAGTGATCCAAGAACAAGTTTTGCAAATAATCTTGGTACTTATGACCAGAAGGCAATCAACAATGAAAAGTGGTCATAAACTCCAAGATTTATTCATTAAAATTTGTTTTCTTAGAAGAAAAAGAGGTGAGGAGCAGTTTTTAACAATAAAATGCGATGTTTGAAATTTCAACCAGGTATGCAACGTTTCAAGCCACATTTCGAGAGTCAAGAATATTAAGTTCATTTCTAAGCTCACAAAACCTTTTCTCATCTAATGGTTTGGTGAAAATATCTGCAAGTTGTTTTTAGTCCTAACATGTGAAATAGCAATGTCACCTTTTAATGAATGATCTCTAAGAAAATGATGACGGATATCTATGTGCTTAGTTCTTGAGTGCTCTACAGGGTTGTGTGCAATTTTTATAGCACTTTCATTATCACATAGAAGTGGGATATGGCTAAGATTGTAGTCGTAGTCCCTAAGAGTATGTCGCATCCAAAGTAGTTGTGCGCAACAACTACCGGCTGCAACATACTCTGCTTCCGCTGTGGAAAGAGCAATGGAGTTTTGCTTTTTGGATGACCAAGAAACTAGGGACCTACCAAGAAACTGACAAGTCCTTGACGTGCTCTTTCTATCGACTTTGCATCCTGCATAGTCGGCGTCGGAATACCCTATCAAGTTAAACTTGGATCCTTTAGGATACCAAAGGCCCAAGTTGGGTGTGTGCACAAGATACCATAGGATTCTTTTTACAGCAATTAACTGACACTCTTTAGGTGCGGCTTAACCTTGCACACAAGCAAACACTAAGCATAATATCTGACCTAGATGCACATAAATAAATGTAACATCCCAAAATTTTCAAACTTGCTAATTTTAATATGAAAGGGATTTTAAAAATTTTGTTTCCAAATCTCTTCTTCAGCCTATCCGAATCTCGAGGGCGAGATTCATTTTAAGGGGGGTAGAATTGTAACACCCTGATTTTCGAGTTTCGGCAAATTAAAAATTTAAATGGGAATTTAGAGTTAATAATGAGAGGAAATCGTTTTTATAAATAAAAAATATAAAATATATGCATCTCATATTGCATTTTGCATTGTGCATTCATCCTCATGTATTGAACAATTATTACCAAAATATATAAGCTAAAAGAAATTTGTTTACCAGAGTAAGTACATTAAAATAAATTAAATTAGCATAACGAATATGGGAGAAAAGAAATAAAAAGAAAAGGAAAAGAAATAAATCATCTATGCACATGCATTCATATTTAGATGTATAAAATGAGTAACTAGATCTATTAAAATCAAAATAGAAATTTTATACAATAGAAAAGTAATTGGAAAAGAAGATTATAGGAGAAGATGAATAATAATAATAATAAAAGATGGAGCATATATACGAAATATGTATAGCAAAAGAAGAAAAAGAAAATAATAATTATAGCCTAAAACTTGTAATAGGGAATAAGCATAAGAATAATAATAAAAATATATATAAATAATATGCAATAATCATATATAAAAAATATAAATAATAAAATATATAATAAAAATAAGAAAGTATAAAAGAAAAAAAGAAAAAGAAAAAAAATAAAAAAAACAAAACAACCGTCGGCCAGGCCAAACGGCCCAGCCAGCGCTAGCCGCCAGCGACCGCGCGACCCCGGCCCCGCTTGACCGCCCGCGCCCCGCCGCTAGGCCCCGCTCCCGCGTGCCCTACGCGAGCGCGCCAGCCCCAGCGCGGCACCGCACCGCAATGCGCGCGCGCAGCGCGCAGCGCTCCCGCCCACATGCCTGGGCCCCGCACCGCAACTCCCGCCGACCGAGTCAGTTACGCACTGAGCCGGCCTCGCACCGCGTGCCCCGATCCCGCGCAGCGCGCTCGCCTGCTCGCGCCTCGGCCCCGGCGTGCGATTCCCGTGCCCTAGCGCCACCTGTCGCGTTGGCTATAAAAGTCGTAGCCCTCGTGTTCCCTCGACACCAGAAAACCGCGCCGCCGGATCAAGAGAAAACAACCCTAGCAGCTAGAAAAAAAAGGCACCAGGAGCTGCGCCGCCAGGAGAGAAAAAGAGGAGGAAAAGGGAAGAGAGGAGGAGGGTGCCGCCGTTCGCCGGAGATCGTTGTCGTCATCGTGTCGCCGTCTTCGTGCCGCCGGAGGACCCTGCGCATCTACTTCGTCTACGCGTCACTTTCGTCCCGCGATCTTCGAGGCCATCGCATCTACTGTAGGATTGGTTTTTACAATGCGAATTTTAGCGACGTATTGGATCTAATAGACGTAAATTGATTTTAGTTGCATCGTCTTTTTATTTTCAGCAGCATTAATCCAATCTAAAACCCCCATAAACTCATCTGAACACGTATGAACTAGTTGCATCTAATTAATAAACAACTGTAGTTAATCAATTATTATACTTTGCATGCATACATGTCATCACATGTTGATTAATATGTGTGCATCATGTTGATTTGTATGTATATTCTTGTATGTGTGATCACGAGTAGAGGGAAGTGCTCAAGAGATCGTATACGAGGATTTTCAGGATCAAGATTTCGAAGCGCTTGAGCAACCCTATCCGCTGGAGCAAGGCAAGTGTCCTTGAAGCATATTGATCCTATTTCTAAATAAATGTTTTGTTTGCAAAACTGCATGCTTGTGTCAATTTGATGGGAATCCTATGGTAGGAAGTTTACTAGATTTGTTTAACCACCCTTGTCACCTGGAATATATGGTAGAGAGTCGGGAAGGATTTTTACCTTTTTGCTTCACTTAATTAATTGGGATGGCAAACAACACTACACATTTAATTATGCATCAATGTTATTCTGGTAAATGTGAACTGGTCAATACGATGGGCGATCTAAGCAAGCCTGGTATGTGGATGGGTTGGATGTCATGGTGGTTTTGCTTGCTTTAGATCTAAGGACCGGTTCATGCGAGAATAAGCCAGGACTACAGTGCCACCACGAGGCCAAGTATGGGTGCGGCATAGCTGATTAATTAGGGCTTTGCCAGTGCTATTTGGACCATTGTGGGTGCTCGGGGAAGGGGTAGTCGGATTGGGTTTGTTGATGATTGGCGGGACTACCCTGGGATCCGAATGGCTCAAGAGGAGGCCCTTGGTTGAAGATGTGCTCAGTTGGAGACATCGCCACCGGTGAAACCTCAGTGGGGTCTAAATAGGCTAGTAATCCCTTTGTAAAGGCTATTTTGTGATCTCTTGGCCACACACCAACGGAAGTGTGTAATATGACTGACGGGTCATGGGCATAAGGGAGATTCTTAGTCGCCGAAAGGTGATGAAATCACGAACACGTGGGTAAAGAGGTACAAACTCTGCAGAGTTAATTAAAACTATCATGATAGCCGTGCTCCCGGTTATGAGCACCTGGACAACTTCCATGATTAGAGGGAATTGGTATTGGGATGTTTTTTTTATGGTTATGATTCGGTATTATGGTAATGGTTATGGTAATGGTCGTGGATTAATTTCTGGTATTGAATATGGTTATTAGCAAATGGTGAAATCTGAAATTATGGATGAGGATGGTGAATTATGGACTGGTATTATGATATTATTTATGATTATGATGGGTTTACTTCACATACATATAATATATTGCTTTTCAAATGTTTTAATGTACTTTTCAACACTTTGCCCTTACTGTTGTCGTCATTTGAATCAGCCACATGTCATACTTTCCACACTTGCTGAGTACGACACGTACTCACTCTTGCAATCCCCCCCCCCACAGTTGCAGGTCAAGATTGGGAGTTTAATGGTGATAATGCGGAGTTCTAGACCGTGTCTACCGTCAACTTTGCCTGTGGTGTTGCATGGAGCTGCGCTATCCCTTT
The DNA here is from genome assembly GCA_036927565.1 of Tuctoria greenei. Lineage (NCBI taxonomy): Eukaryota > Viridiplantae > Streptophyta > Magnoliopsida > Poales > Poaceae > Tuctoria > Tuctoria greenei. The sequence goes on from JAYESD010000010.1 coordinate 4,218,457, forward strand.
TGCTTAATTTGCTTAGTTGCTTAATTAGTTTATTTCCACTGCATTAGTTGAACTTGTCATTAATATTCATTAGAGCTTGTATTCGAGGATAATATGGTTTGTGTAATAAAATTTGATAATTAATCTTGTTCTGTGGTAATTTTCTATATACTCTTTTGTGATTGCACTCGTGTATGTGTGTTGAACATCCTGGGCACACATATGCGTTAGCTTGGTTCAGTTTTCGGAACCAGGCGTCACGGATTGGTATCAGAGCCACAGGTTGACCGTAAGACGCAGCCTAGATAGAATGGACACTTTAGAGCACATAAGAGCACTCAGGAATCGATGTGTTTTTGCTTGGTGTGTTGTTTGCTATATATATTGTTTGCTTGTGTGCTTAATAGAGGATTTTGGGATGCCTTAGCATTGCCATATCCATATAGGTTTGTATAGTTAGTTGTTTAGTTTCATATCCCTTGATGCATGCATATAGGTTGGGATTCCTTCTATCTTCATTTATGTCTCTACTTCTATGGAAGATTGGCACTACAAGAAGATTCATAACCCCGGATGGAGCTACATGGAAGCGTGAAGATGTTATCAAGGATTTTCTCATCTCTTCTTTAATCCGTCCGAATCTCGAGGGCGAGATTCCTTTAAGGGGGGTAGATTTGTAACATCCCAAAATTTTCAAACTTGGCTAATTTTAATATGAAAGGGATTTTAAAAATTTTTGTTTCCAAATCTCTTCTTCAGCCTATCCGAATCTCGAGGGCGAGATTCATTTTAAGGGGGGTAGAATTGTAACACCCTGATTTTCGAGTTTCGGCAAATTAAAAATTTAAATGGGAATTTAGAGTTAATAATGAGAGGAAATTGTTTTTATAAATAAAAATATAAAATATATGCATCTCATATTGCATTTTGCATTCTGCATTCATCCTCATGTATTGAAAATTTATTACCAAAATATATAAGCTAAAAGAAATTTGTTTACCAGAGTAAGTACATTAAAATAAATTAAATTAGCATAACGAGTATGGGAGAAAAGAAATAAAAAGAAAAGGAAAAGAAATAAATCGTCTATGCACATGCATTCATATTTAGATGTATAAAATGAGTAACTAGATCTATTAAAATCAAAATAGAAATTTTATACAATAGAAAAGTAATTGGAAAAGAAAATTATAGGAGAAGATGAATAATAATAATAATAAAAGATGGAGCATATACACGAAATATGTATAGCAAAAGAAGGAAAAGAAAATAATAATTATAGCCTAAAACTTGTAATAGGGAATAAGCATAAGAATAATAATAAAAATATATATAAATATATATATAATATATAATAATTATATATAAAAAATATAAATAATAAAATATATAATAATAAAAAGAAGAAAGTATAAAAGAAAAAGAAAAAGAAAAAAACAAAACAACCGCCGGCCAGGCCAAACGGCCCAGCCAGCGCTAGCCGCCAGCGACCGCGCGACCCCGGCCCCGCGTTGACCACCCGCGCCCCGCCGCTGGGCCCCGCTCCCGCGTGCCCTGCGCGAGCGCGCCAGCCCCAGCGCGGCACCGCCCCGCAACGCGCCGCGCGCAGCGCGCAGCGCTCCCGCCCACGCGCCTGGGCCCTGCACTGCAACTCCCGCCGACCGAGTCGGTTACGCACCGAGCCGGCCTCGCACCGCGTGCTCCGATCCCGCGCAGCGCGCTCGCCCCGCCCGCGCCTCGGCCCCAGCGCGCGATTCCCGTGCCCTAGCGCCGCCTGCCGCGTCGGCTATAAAAGCCGTAGCCCTCGTGTTCCCTCGACACCAAAAAAAACACGCCGCCGGATCAAGAGAAAACAACCCTAGCGGCTAGAAAAAAAAGGCACCAGGAGTTGCGCCGCCAGGAGAGAAAAATTGGAGGAAAAGGGAAGAGAGGAGGAGGGTTCCGCCGTTCGCCGGAGATCGTCGTCGTCATCGCGTCGCCGTCGTCGTGCCGCCGGAGGACCCTGCGCATCTACTTCGTCTACGCATAACCTTCGTCCCGCGATCTTCGAGGCCATCGCATCTACGGTAGGATTCGTTTTTCCAATGCGAATTTCAGCGACGTATTGGATTTAATAGACGTAAATTGATTTTAGTTGCATCATCTTTTTATTTTCAGCAGCATTAATCCACTCTAAAACCCCCCGTAAACTCGTATGAACACGTATGAACTAGTTGCATCTAATTAATAAACAACCGTAGTTAATCAATTATTATACTTTGCATGCATGCATGTCATCACATGTTGATTAATATGTGTGCATCATGTTGATTTGTATGTATATTCTTGTATGTGTGATCACGAGTAGAGGAAAGTGCTCAAGAGATCGTGTACGAGGATTTTCAGAATCAAGATTTCGAAGCGCTTGAGCAACCCTATCCGCTGGAGCAAGGCAAGTGTCCTTGAAGCATATTGATCCTATTTCTAAATAAATATTTTGTTTGCAAAACTGCATGCTTGTGTCAATTTGATGGGAATCCTATGGTAGGAAGTTTACTAGATTTTTTTAACCACCCTTGTCACCTGGAATATATGGTAGAGAGTCGGGAAGGGTTTTTACCTTTTTGCTTCGCTTAATTAATTGGGATGGCAAACAACACTACACATTTAATTATGCATCAATGTTATTCTGGTTAATGTGAACTGGTCAATATGATGGGCGATCTAAGCAAGCCTGGTATGTGGATGGGTTGGATGTCATGGTGGTTTTGCTTGCTTTAGATCTAAGGACCGGTTCATGCGAGAATAAGCCAGGACTACAGTGCTACCATGAGGCCAAGTATGGGTGCGGCGTAGCTGATCAATTAGGGCTTTGCCAGTGCTATTTGGACCATTGTGGATGCTCGGGGAAGGGGTAGTCGGATTGGGTTTGTTGATGATTGGCGGGACTACCCTGGGATCCGAATGGCTCAAGAGGGGGCCCTTGGTTGAAGATGTGCTCAGTTGGAGACATTGCCACCGGTGAAACCTCAGTGGGGTCTAAATAGGCTAGTAATCCCTTTGTAAAGGCTATTTTGTGATCTCTTGGCCTCACACCAACGGAAGTGTGTAATATGACCGACGGGTCATGGGCATAAGGGAGATTCTTAGTCGTCGAAAGGTGATGAAATCACGAACACGTGGGTAAAGAGGTACAAACTCTGCAGAGTTAATTAAAACTATCATGATAGCCGTGCTCCCGATTGTGAGCACCTGGACAACTTCCATGATTAGAGGGAATTGGTATTGGGATGTTTTTGTGATGGTTATGGTTCGATATTATGGTAATGGTTATGGTAATGGTCATGGATTAATTTCTGCTATTGAATATGGTTATTGGCAAATGGTGAAATCTGAAATTATGGATGAGGATGGTGAATTATGGACTGGTATTATAATATTATTTATGATTATGATGGGTTTACTTCACATACATATAATATATTGCTTTTCAAATGTTTTAATGTACTTTTCAACACTTTGCCATTACTGTTGTCGTCATTTGAATCAGCCACATGTCATACTTTCCACACTTGCTGAGTACGACACGTACTCACTCTTGCAATCCCCCCTCCCCCCATAGTTGCAGGTCAGGATTGGGAGTTTAATGGTGATAATGCGGAGTTCTAGGCCGTGTCTACCGTCAACTTTGCCTGTGGTGTTGCATGGAGCTGTGCTATCCCTTTTGCTTAGTTTGCTTAGTTGCTTAATTAGTTTATTTCCGCTGCATTAGTTGAACTTGTCATTAATATTCATTAGAGCTTGTATTCGAGGATAATATGGTTTGTGTAATAAAATTTGATAATTAATCTTGTTTTGTGGTAATTTTTTGTATACTCTTTTGTGATTGCACTCGTGTATGTGTGTTGAACATCCTGGGCTTACATATGCGTTAGCTTGGTTCAGTTTTCGGAACCGGGCGTCACAGATTGGTATCAGAGCCACAGGTTGACCGTAGGACGCAGCCTAGATAGAATGGACACTTTAGAGCACATAGGAGCACTCAGGAATCGATGTGTTTTTGCTTGGTGTGCTGTTTGCTATATATATTGTTTGCTTGTGTGCTTAATAGAGGATTTTGGGATGCCTTAGCATTGCCATATCCATATAGGTTTGTATAGTTAGTTGTTTAGTTTCATATCCCTTGATGCATGCATATAGGTTGGGATTCCTTCTATCTTCATTTCTGTCTCTACTTCTATGGAAGATTGGCACTACAAGAAGATTCATAACCCCGGATGGAGCTACATGGAAGCGTGAAGATGTTATCAAGGATTTTCTCATCTCTTCTTTAATCCGTCCGAATCTCGAGGGCGAGATTCCTTTAAGGGGGGTAGATTTGTAACATCCCAAAATTTTCAAACTTGGCTAATTTTAATATGAAAGGGATTTTAAAAATTTTTGTTTCCAAATATCTTCTTCAGTCTATCCGAATCTCGAGGGCGAGATTCATTTTAAGGGGGGTAGAATTGTAACACCCTGATTTTCGAGTTTCGGCAAATTAAAATTTTAAATGGGAATTTAGATTTAATAATGAGAGGAAATTGTTTTTATAAATAAAAATATAAAATATATGCATCTCATATTGCATTTTGCATTTTGCATTCTGCATTCATCCTCATGTATTGAAAATTTATTACCGAAATATATAAGCTAAAATAAATTTGTTTACCAGAGTAAGTACATTAAAATAAATTAAATTAGCATAACGAGTATGGGAGAAAAGAAATAAAAAGAAAAGGAAAAGAAATAAATCGTCTATGCACATGCATTCATATTTAGATGTATAAAATGAGTAACTAGATCTATTAAAATCAAAATAGAAATTTTATACAATAGAAAAGTAATTGGAAAAGAAAATTATAGGAGAAGATGAATAATAATAATAATAAAAGATGGAGCATATACACGAAATATGTATAGCAAAAGAAGGAAAAGAAAATAATAATTATAGCCTAAAACTTGTAATAGGGAATAAGCATAAGAATAATAATAAAAATATATATAAATATATATATAATATATAATAATCATATATAAAAAATATAAATAATAAAATATATAATAATAAAAAATAAGAAAGTATAAAAGAAAAAGAAAAAGAAAAAAAACAAAACAACCGCCGGCCAGGCCAAACGGCCCAGCCAGCGCTAGCCGCCAGCGACCGCGCGACCCAGGCCCCGCGTTGACCGCCCGCGCCCCGTTGCTGGGCCCCGCTCCCGCGTGCCCTGCGCGAACGCGCCAGCCCCAGCGCGGCACCGCCCCGCAACGCGCGCGCGCACCGCGCAGCGCTCCCGCCCACGCGCCTGGGCCCCGCACCGCAACTCCCGCCGACCGAGTCGGTTACGCACCGAGCCGGCCTCGCACCGCGTGCTCCGATACCGCGCAGCGCGCTCGCCTGCCCGCGCCTCGGCCCCAGCGCGTGATTCCCGTGCCCTAGCACCGCCTGCCGTGTCGGCTATAAAAGTCGTAGCCCTCGTGTTCCCTCGACACCAAAAAACTGCGCCGCTGGATCAAGAGAAAACAACCCTAGCGGCTAGAAAAAAAAAGGCACCAGGAGCTGCGCCGCCAGGAGAGAAAAAGAGGAGGAAAAGGGAAGAGAGGAGGAGGGTGCCGCCGTTCGTCGGAGATCATCGTCGTCATCGCGTCGCCGTCATCGTGCCGCCGGAGGACCCTGCGTATCTACTTTGTCTACGCGTCACCTTCGTCCCGCGATCTTCGAAGAAGCCATCGCATCTACGGTAGGATTCATTTTTCCAATGCGAATTTTAGCGATGTATTGGATCTAATAGACGTAAATTGATTTTAGTTGCATCGTCTTTTTATTTTCAGCAGCATTAATCCACTCTAAAACCCCCGTAAACTCGTATGAACATGTATGAACTAGTTGCATCTAATTAATAAACAACCGTAGTTAATCAATTATTATACTTTGCATGCATGCATGTCATCACATGTTGATTAATATGTGTGCATCATGTTGATTTGTATGTATATTCTTGTATGTGTGATCACGAGTAGAGGAAAGTGTTCAAGAGATCGTGTACGAGGATTTTCAGAATCAAGATTTCGAAGCGCTTGAGCAACCCTATCCGCTGGAGCAAGGCAAGTGTCCTTGAAGCATATTGATCCTATTTCTAAATAAATATTTTGTTTGCAAAACTGCATGCTTGTGTCAATTTGATGGGAATCCTATGGTAGGAAGTTTACTAGATTTGTTTAACCACCCTTTTCACCTGGAATATATGGTAGAGAGTCGGGAAGGGTTTTTACCTTTTTGCTTCGCTTAATTAATTGGGATGGCAAACAACACTACACATTTAATTATGCATCAATGTTATTCTGGTTAATGTGAACTGGTCAATACGATGGGCGATCTAAGCAAGCCTGGTATGTGGATGGGTTGGATGTCATGGTGGTTTTGCTTGCTTTAGATCTAAGGACCGGTTCATGCGAGAATAAGTCAGGACTACAGTGCCACCACGAGGCCAAGTATGGGTGCGGCGTAGCTGATTAATTAGGGCTTTGCCAGTGCTATTTGACCATTGTGGATGCTCGGAGAAGGGGTAGTCGGATTGGGTTTGTTGATGATTGGCGGGACTACCCTGGGATCCGAATGGCTCAAGAGGGGGCCCTTGGTTGAAGATGTGCTCAGTTGGAGACATCGCCACCGGTGAAACCTCAGTGGGGTCTAAATAGGCTAGTAATCCCTTTGTAAAGGCTATTTTGTGATCTCTTGGCCTCACACCAACGGAAGTGTGTAATATGACCGACGGGTCATGGGCATAAGGGAGATTCTTAGTCGCCGAAAGGTGATGAAATCACGAACACGTGAGTAAAGAGGTACAAACTCTGCAGAGTTAATTAAAACTATCATGATAGTCGTGCTCCAGGTTATGAGCACCTGGACAACTTCCATGATTAGAGGGAATTGGTATTGGGATGTTTTTGTGATGGTTATGGTTCGGTATTATGGTAATGGTTATGGTAATGGTCATGGATTAATTTCTGGTATTGAATATGGTTATTGTCAAATGGTGAAATCTGAAATTATGGATGAGGATGGTGAATTATGGACTGGTATTATGATATTATTTATGATTATGATGGTTTACTTCACATACATATAATATATTGCTTTTCAAATGTTTTAATGTACTTTTCAACACTTTGCCATTACTGTTGTCGTCATTTGAATCAGCCACATGTCATACTTTCCACACTTGCTGAGTACGACACGTACTCACTCTTGCAATCCCCCCCCCACAGATGCAGGTCAGGATTGGGAGTTTAATGGTGATAATGCGGAGTTCTAGGCCGTGTCTACCGTCAACTTTGCATGTGTTGTTGCATGGAGCTGCGCTATCTCTTTTGCTTAGTTTGCTTAGTTGCTTAATTAGTTTATTTCCACTGCATTAGTTGAACTTGTCATTAATATTCATTAGAGCTTGTATTCGAGGATAATATGGTTTGTGTAATAAAATTTGATAATTAATCTTGTTCTGTGGTAATTTTCTGTATACTCTTTTGTGATTGCACTCATGTATGTGTGTTGAACATCCTGGGCTCACATATGCGTTAGCTTGGTTCAGTTTTCGGAACCGGGCGTCACAATAAAGTAAGGAACCGATCATGGACTGATATACCTTCTGGTCCACATTTGGACCGTCTTCATTGAGGTCGAGATGTCCATTAATGGCCATGGGTGTCTTGATGGGCTTGGCTTTGTCCATATTAAATTTCTTGAGAATGTACTGTGTATATTTGGTTTGGCTTATAAATGTACCTTTTCTTAGTTGCTTCACTTGGAATCCCAAGAAGAACTTCAATTCGCCCATCATTGACATCTCGAACCTATCTGTCATAATTTTGCTAAATTCTTCACAGAAAGATTTGTTAGTGGATCCAAGGATAATGTCATCAACATAAATTTGACATACGAATAGATGATCATCACAGTGTTTAGTGAAAAGTGTATAGTCAGCTTTGCCAATTTTGAATCCATTTTGAGTCAGAAAATCTCTAAGGCACTCGTACCAAGCTCGAGGAGCTTGTTTGAGGCCATAGAGAGCCTTACGCAGTTTGTAGACATGATCGGGATACTCTTAGTCTTCGAATCCTGGTGGATGCTCCACATAAACTTCCTCCTTGATTGGACCGTTTAAGAAAGCACTTTTGACGTCCATTTGATACAACTTAAAATTATGGTGAGTAGCATATGCCAATAAAATATGAATGGACTCAAGTCTAGCTACAGGAGCGAAAGTTTCATCGAAGTCCAAACCTTTGACCTGAGAATAACCTTTGGCCACCAATCTCGCTTTATTTATTATTACTACTCCATGTTCATCTTGCTTGTTCCTAAAGACCCATTTGGTTCCAACGATGTTCACCTTTGGTCTCTCCACCAGCTCCCACAGTTCATTTCTCTTGAAGTTGTTCAACTCCTCTTGCATCGCCATCACCCAGTCTGAATCCCTTAAGGCTTCTTCTACCCTGTATGGTTCCAGAAAAGACACAAAAGAATAGTATTCACAGAAATTTGCAACTCGAGATCTAGTAGTTACTCCCTTAGCAATATCTCCAATGATATTATTGACAGGATGGTCTCTTTGCATGCTCTGATGTACTCTTGGGTGTGGAACTTGTGTAGTTGCTTGTTCTTCATTATCTTCATGTTCATTGTCTCCCCCTAGATCATTGCTCCCATGATTATCTTGATATTCTTGATTTTCCTCATCTTGATCTTGTGAAAGTGCTCCCCCTTGATCATTGCCTCCGTTTTGAGGTTCATGTTGTGCATTTGAGTCGAATGTTCGCTCTTGTGGTAAGATATCACCAAGTCCCATTTTCTCTAGTGCTTCATATGGAGCTTCCTCTTTATCTAGCACACACTTATCAACTTGCTCCACTTGTGAGCTGTTAGATTCATCGAACACTACGTCACGTGCTACTTCAACAAGGCCGGACACCTTTTTGAAGACACGATAGGCGTAGGCATTCGATTCATAACCGAGCAAGAACCCTTCATCGAACTTCGTAGCAAACTTCGAGGCCCTCGGTTTCTTATTCAGAATAAAACATTTACAACCAAATACTTTGAAATAAGAAACATTAGGCTTTTTACCGGTAAGGAGCTCATATGGGGTCTTCTTCAGTAGTCGGTGGAGGTACAGCCGATTCGTGGCATGACAAGCGGTGTTCACCGCTTCTGCCCAAAATCGATCTGATGTCTTGTATTCATCCAACATAGTTCTTGCCATTTCGATCAATGTTCTGTTTTTCCTTTCGGCCACTCCATTTTGTTGAGGGGAGCAGGGTGTCGAGAACTCATGCTTTATCCCTTCTTCATCGAGAAACTCTTCAACTTGGAGGTTCTTGAATTTTGTCCCATTGTCACTCCTGATGTTCTTTATGGTTGATGAGAATTCATTCTGAGCTCTCTTTAAGAACTTCTTGAGGATCCCCTGAGTTTTTGATTTATCATACAAGAAAAATACCCAGGTAAATCTTGAAAAATCATCAACAATTACTAAATTGTATTTGTTACCGCTGATGCTGATGTACGAAATTGGACCAAAGAGATCCATGTGGAGGAGTTCCAGCGGTCTTTCGGTAGTCATCACATTCTTGGCGGGGTGCGGTGCTCCGACTTGTTTTCCTGCTTGACAAGCGCTGCACGGCTTGTCTTTTTCAAAAACCACATCCTTAAGACCACGGATGTGACCACCTTTTAGAAGTTTTTGCAAATTTCTCATCCCAACATGGGCTAGCCGTCTATGCCACATCCATCCCATGTTGGTCTTAGAAACCAAGCAAGTGTTGAGTTCGGCTTTATCTTTGTTGAAGTCAACAAGATAAAGCTTGCCCTTCAACATTCCCTTGAATGCAATCGAGCCATCGCTTCTTCTAAAAACGGTCACACCCTCATTAGTGAATAAACAGTTGTAACCTTTGTCGCATAGTTGAGATATTGACAAAAGGTTATAATCTAGAGAATCTACATGTAAAACATTAGATAAGGTATGTTGAGAGGATATTTCAATGTTACCGCTACCAAGGACCTTTCCTTGGCTGTTGTCTCCAATGTATATGCCTTCACTTGGATCCTTGTTATACTCATATTCCATAAACATACCTCTCTCTCCGGTCATGTGATTTGTGCATCCGCTATCTAGCACCCATTTAGATCCATCGGAGGAGTAAGCCTGCAAAAAAAGAATTATTCTTTGGTTTTAGGTACCCAAGCTTGCTTGGGTCCTCTCAGGTTAGTCACAAGAGTTTTGGGCACCCACACACAAGTTTTCAAGTTCTTGTGGCGTGGCCCTGTATATTTAGCAATGACTTTTCCATGTTTGGCTTTCATAAAAACATATGAAGCATCAAATGTATGAAACAATATTTGTAAATCAGATTCATGGCATTTTTCTTTAACAAATACAATTCTATTCTTAGCATGATTAGGAGTGGACATGTGTTTGTTTCTGTCAAAACCAAGGCCATCTTTGACATTAGGAGGTCTAGTGACCATATATGAACTGCGTGCATATTTGATCTTCTCCTTATCAAAGATGCCGCTTGGAGAGGCATGCATATTATGAGAAGTTGAAGTATTAGAAATAACATTCTTCTTACTAGAGCAAGTGCAAGTTCCGGTTGTTGATGAACTCATATCTTTGGAGGAAGAGCTCTTGGAGGAAGAGGAGTCACTTTGCTTGAGCGACTCAACTTGCACCTCAAGGATCTTGTTAACTTTTGACAAGTTAGCAATTTCTTCCTTGATTGCAATATGCGAGTCTTCTAGCTTTGAGTAAGTTTCCTTACTCAAGGCTATCTCAACCTCAAGCGACTTGTTCTTCTCTCTTTCAAGCTCGAGAAGCTTTTCAACTTCTTGATATCTCTTCCTCTCACAGGTGAGCATATCTTCTTGTCGGTTAAGAAGTTCCTCCTTTTCAAAGATTTCGTTCGACAACATTTCCATTTTCTTTAAAGCAATTTTACATAGTCCTCTAAACATTTATTCATTATCACTTGAGCTATCAAAGTCATCAATAGAGAAATTTAGCATAGGAGGAGTGAGTCGTACCTTTTTCTTGCCTTCCTTAGCCATAAGGCAAGTGTGGTTGTTCATATCTTGTCCTCCCATGTTTGGGAAGAGTGTGGCTTTCATAGTAGGTTTCTTGACTGCGATAGTGGCTATCTCTTCTTCTTCATTGGAGGAGGACTCGTCGTTTGAGTCCCACTCCTTGCCAATATGAGCTTGATGGGCTTGTCTTCTTTTTCTAAAATTTTTCTTTTCTTGAGGTCTTGTTTCCCTCTTCTTTTTATTTTCTTCATAGGGACAGTCTACCATGAAGTGACCATACTCTCCGCAGTTGTAGCAAGTGCGTCGAGCCTTGGATTTTCCTTTATCCTTGCTCTTGCCTTCATTTGAATTGTTGTCGTGTCTTCTTTTCATCATGCGTTTGAACTTCTTGATAAATAGTACCATTTCTTCATCATCAAGATCAGTGCTCTCATCGCTTGTATGCCCATCGTCTTGGTCTTCACGAGTTTCCTTAAGTTTGGGTCTGCATGTTGCTTTGAGAGCAACTTCTTTCTTCTTGGAAGAGGTGAGTTCGGCTAAGTCCTTGACATATTGAGCCTATTTTTCCATCATTTCATGATTTATGATCTTCCCCAATAACTCATCTGGAGTCATTTTGTGAAATTCGGGGCTTTCTCTAATCATCGAGCAAAGTGTAACATTTCTTGGCATGAAGGCTCTAATCATTCTCTTGACCACCTCGTGATCCGTCCATTTATTACTTCCATAGGCACGAATTTTGTCGATGAGTGCCTTCATCCGGTTGTACATGTCTTGAGGTGATTCGTCTTCTTCAATAGCAAATCTCCCCAACTCTCCTTCAAGCATCTCGATTTTAGCTTCATGAACCGACCTATTTCCTTCGTGAGCTATCTTGAGTGTATCCCAGATTTCTTTTGCACTTTCTAAGTCATCGATCTTGGTGAATTCCTCTCTGCTTAGTGATGACGTGATTACGGCGACGGCTTGTGCATTTCTGTGAATCTCTTGTTCTTGTTCTGGGGTGAGTTCCTCATCCATGTCCGGGATATCTATGCTAGTGCAAACAATGTGCCACAGACTAGGATTTAGGGATATTAGATGCATCTTCATATTGTACTTCCACATGGTATAGTCACTTCCGTCAAACTGTGGAGGCTTTCCCATAGGAATGGAGAGATAGTTATTGTTTGAATTGAGACGGTTGTAGTTGTAAGGATGTCGGGAGTAGTCGTGATGACCACTCCCTGTCGTCTTCTCTTCTTCCTTTCCTTTTTGTCCTAGCAGTTTCTTTCTCAGGAGTGCCTTTAGCTGTTGCACTTCTTCATCATCATGTGGGCTTTCTTTTAGCACATCAAAGGCTTTAGCTTCTTGTTCTTCCTCATTGATGTTCATCTTCGAGATATCGTTGTTCTTCTCAGAGGCTATTGATCTCTCCGAGATGTGAGTCTCGCTGGCGGAGAACTTTGCTCTGATACCAATTGAATGTGGCCTAGAGGGGGGTGAATAGGCCTTTTGAATTTCCTACACACATAATAAATTCGTCAAAAACTTGATGGACCGGACTAGTCCGGTTATGTGGACGGACTAGTCCGGTGTGCTAAAACTTGTGAGTTGATTAAGTGTTATTTGAGAAACTAGGTTCTTCTAGCAGCGGAAAGGAGAACAACAGATTCTTTGATTTAAGATTATTGTATGAATGCACGTAGAAACTTATAAGCAACTTAATTGATGTTTAGTAATCAAGTTATCTAGTGAACGAAAGGTAAAGTAAATGAGGCACAAGAGACAAGCGAATTTTTACCGAGGTTCGATCTCACCACGAGATCTACGTCCTCGTTGAGAAAGCTCACACAGAGCCGGGTCTCCAACCCTTTCCCCCTTCAAGTTACCACGAAGGCCGACTTGATTCCACTATCACGGGTAATCACCAAGTTTGTGGGGCAACCTCACATGTTGAGGTATCCCACGAGAATTACAACGAAGAGGCGATCAAATACACTTGAAAGTATTACAATGCAGAGTAAAAGTGTAGAAAGATCAAACCCCAAGAGCTCACAACGAAGGAACAACGATCTCCCAATCCCGAATCCAAGTGTTCTAATGATTTGACCCCTTTTTGCACCTTAGATGTGTGGGGAGATGTGTTTTGGGCTCTTGGGATGAAGTGGCGGCACTAGGGTTTGTGTTTGCAGCAATATTTGACGTGTGTATCGTTTGGAAGGCCGTGGATTCTCTATTTATATGGTTTCCAAAAAGTTACCGTTGAAAAACCCTAACACTAGACTAGTCTGGTGCAAGTCCGGACTTGTTCGGTCACAGTGTACTTTGAAATTCAGAAAGTCTGCCGGACTAGTCCGGTCCAAGCTCGGACTAGTCTGGTGCTGTGTGAAGGTGGACTTCAGAAAGTTCAATGGACTAGTTCGATCTCCACGGATGGGAGACTCCAGAAAGTTTAACGGACTAGCCCGGTGGACACACGGACTAGTCCAGTCTCCCAATATGAGAGACTCCAGAAAGTTCAACGGACTAGTCTGGTGGACACACGGACTAGTCCGGTCTCCTAATATGAGAGACTCCAGAAAGTTCGACAGACTAGTCTGGTGGACACAAGAGGACTAGTCCGGTCTCCCAATATGATAGATTCCAGAAAGTGAAACGGACTAGTCCAGTCCATGATTGGACTAGTCCGGTGCATTGTGAAAGTTAGGTTAATCTTAAACTCTTACCCCAACACAAAGTTGTGAGCTCTTGGAGTGTGTCTTTCATACACTCCCTATTCATTTAAAATCTAATTTGATCTTCCAAGCTCCATCAAAGTATCCCTCTTTGGACACCACTCTATTTTTCACCTTTTTGTGTGCACCGAGTTGTTTCACTTGTTTGTCCTGCAATCATCTGAATAGATTCATTAGGATCTCATATGTTTGTCATCAATTATCCAAAACCTACAAGAGATATCCTAGATGCACTTACAATAATATAATTTCACAGGCAGGTCTAGTCGTAGGTAAAGAACCGCTTGTGATAAAGTATATCATATGCAACACTATCTGCTGTTATTTCTAATTTTCAGGTCAATATCACTAAATCAACACAGAAGTCATTCATAGTTTACACTAAAACAATATAAATCACAGTAGACATCTCACAGAAGTCAATTTCACTAAAACAATATACATATGTACAAATTACACTTTCAATTGACATACAAGTCATCTCATAGTACAAGTTTCACTAAAAATTGTTTCTATTGTCATACCTCCAATTAGGACCTCCATTGTGCTAGAGTGCAAATAAAATACAAAATGTTTCACTGATATTCTCTGTAATGAGTAAATGAATAATCCTACTAATTTGGAAGCGATCCAAAATTTTAAGTGTCGATCTTGCAAGTATTCCACTTGAAATCCAACAGAGTAACCTCCGATACAACTTTGTAAAACCAAATACACCGCTTTCTAGTAAGCTGGAAGAGAACCGAGAGAAAACTCCTACTAGAGCAAAAGCACCCGCCCTTGAGGGGGATGGATTGTTGACAGTTGAATATAGCTGAAAGACTTTGCGTTGATGCTTGATGCCAAGAGAGGAATCCCAACTTTCAACATGATCAATTAGAACACCGTCATTCGATGACAATTTAATGGGATAAGGATCCAGATTGTCCACGGACAGCAATTAAAAGCAAGATTATCTATTAGCAGCTTCAGGATACCATCGCAAAGGGATCAACAATTGTTAGAATAGAATATAGCTTTGAAACTGCGATAGTGACGGCTTGAACTAAAACCAACATGAGCAGAACTCAACCAAGAGATAAAGCTCCCAGGAACAGAAATAATATCAGCAGATACAGAATACAGGCACCAACAGATAGAGAAGTAGTATGCTCGCACTATCTTGCGGGGTGTTAGCTGCCGGCACCGGAGTAGCCACCGGCAGTAAGGGAGGTGCCGCCTGCCAGCGTGGGGCGGCGGGGAGGGAGTGGATGCTCTCACTCTCACTTAGCTATTTTGCCCTCACCAGACATCTGTTCATACAATGCTAACAGTAACTTTAAGTTGTTTGTCTCTTCCAGGTTATCTTTATACAGAGAATAGTATCATCTGAGTATTGCAGAATAGCTATTCCATTTTCAATAAGATTGCATGCAAGTTCTTAAAATAGTCTATTATCTTTGGCCCTATTGACCATTCTAGTTAAAGTATCGGCTACAAAGTTGAACAGCAAAGGGGATAAGGGATCCCCTTGCCAAACCCCCTTATAACTTTGAAATTGAGGACCTATCTTTTCATTCATTTTTACACTTAGGGTATCATTTTCCAATATTCTTTGATGTTTCTTATGCCGTCCCTGCCTCTACTTAACGATTCTGAGAGATTGACGCCGACTACTTGGCCTGCAGCAAACGCAAACACTGCGGTATCTCAAAAATTACTTTTCGCAGTAGTGCATGTTTCATGAACGTTTGGACTTGACCAAGCTATTGGCTAATTATTTCTATGAAGAAGTTGTGCCAGAAAATATGTCAAATAGGGTCATAGTACTATTGGATTGATGTACGTGTATTAATCTCAAGGACTGGAAATTAATATATACCCCCTAAAAAAATCAATGCTAATGAATCTGCTAGTCAGCCATATATGCATGAGAGATTCTGATTCGTTGCTTCAGGCTGATTCAAGATGCCGCCGTGCTAGCTAGTTTCATATAGACAATGCCTGAACTTTGTTCTACGGAGTCTGAGCTCTGTTGATACTGGCCCAGTAATTGTGTCATTAGGTCTAGATTCAAGGAAAATTCTCTATATATGACTTGTGCTTCGTATACTCTTAGGATGTCACTACTACAAAAAGCATTTTTACAGACGCCTCAAATTTTCAAACACAGGCGGTCCTTAAAAATATGCGTCTGTGATGACGAATGATATAATAACCGCCTGTGATGACAGAACAACACAGACGGATTTTAAAGAACAACCGTCTGGGTAAATACATGATCTTCACAGGCGGTTCTTAATTAAGAACCGTTTGTAATGCAATGAACTTCACAGACGGATTTTAAGAAACAATCGTCTGGGTAAATACATGATCTTTATATACGGTTCTTAATTAAGAACTGTCTGTAATGTAATGAACTTCACAGACGGATTTTAAAAAACAACCGTCTGGGTAAATACATGATCTTCGTTGACGGTTCTTAATTAATAACCGCCTGTAATGCAACGAACTTCATAGACGGATTTTAAAAAACAACCGTCTGGGTAAATACATGATCTTCATTGGCGGTTCTTAATTAATAACCGTCTGTAATGCAATGAACTTCATAGACGGTTCTTGGTTAACAACGGTCTGAGAAGATCATGTAGGGAAAATTATATCAGGAAAAAACACAGATGAGCGGATACTAGTATAGTAATGCATTGTAGGAAATGCTCGATCACCAGTGAGGCTGGCTTAATTGTGATAATACACCATTAGAGGCTTTACAATTGTTCAAAGATAATTTCTTTACACACTGAACAAAAATCATGCTACATTCATTTTAGATCGACGATGAAGCTCCCATCGATCAATCTAAATTGTACCGTCCTGCTTGCTCTCGAACACGTCTCTTATATTCCGCTGGATCCTGAAAATATTGACATTATTTAAATTAACAAATGTCAAAGGAGGAATGAATAACCTACATTGTTCACTAAGTCAAAGTGTCATCTAACCTTGATAAGTAGATTATAGCAATCATTTTCAACATCAGGCACATTTGGCTGATGCAGCAAACGATGAACTTCAAGTAGTATAGTTTTGATCGTAAAAGCACTGCACCACCCCTACGAAATATAGTTTTGATCGTAAAAGCACTGCACCACCCCTACGAAATATAATTTAAGCAATATAAGAAACCAGTTCAAATAACTTCGACAATAATTATAAGTAATAATTACATGAACAAAATAGGTCTATCTTACAGTCTCTTGATCAAGAATCTCGATGCAGAATGCTCCCGAACGATGGACATTTGGGTGGAAGAACCCAATTGGAAAGGTGCATCTTGGAGGCACCAAGGGATAGTCCTCAGAGAAGGAGATTGTCAGGGGGTAGTAACCATCTTCCCATTCAATCTGCAAAAGAAATTTATTAATAGGAGGGCGATGGTTAAACTCATATTGTGCTTGTTCATGACTTACCCCTTCTTTACCAGGTATGATGCACTGCCACTTCAATAAATCTCCCTATTCAGGCTTCGCAGAGAAACCCTACGCGGAGAAATTGAAAATACCAAAAACAAACAATACAGAAAAACAAACTACAGTTAAGTTCATCAGTCTATTACAGATACATATGTATATACAACCATGTGACTGGTGTGCCATATGTACATACATGGGGATGGTTCTTGCGCCACGCCAAGCGCTCCTCCTTCAATCGGCTACACGCCCGAGACATCATTATCTGAAAGACCAAACTTCCAGACTTCCAAATCATTGAGTCCAAACGCATATGTGTACACAAATGCAAAAGGACACAATCCATATACCAACATTGTTCTAAGTTGATTTCAGAAGATACAAATATATACAATATATATCATCTCGCATTGCTATATACATTTTTTCCAGCATTGACATCTTCTCGCATATAGGGTTTCAAATTCTTTTTAATGCTTCTCTCTACGCGCTTGATGTTTTCTGGTTCGGTGAAAAGGTACATCTCTTCATACTGATTATATTCCTCTTCATTATCTCCCACATTGTCAACCCCAATAATATTTTGCTTTCCAGAAACAACTACGTGCAACTTCTCAGTTTCTGGATCTTGAACATAAAAAACTTGTGCAACATTATCGGCGAGAACCCACAGGTCATCTTTGTAACCCACTTTATTCAAGTCTACCAGTGTCAGCCCGTAATTGTCCACTTTCAAACCATCAGGATGTTTGACCCATTGGCACTTAAATACGGGCATTACCATTCTTTCGCCATAATCGAGTTCCCATATTTCCTCTATGAACCCGAAGTATGTGGTCTTCTGCCCTTGTGAATCATAAGCCTCAATACGAACACCACTATTTTGTGCAACACTCTTACCGTCTTTTTCTTTAGTGTAAAATGTGTAACCATTGATGTCATATGCTTGCCATGATGTTACCAAAGCAGATGGGCCACAAGCTAACTTCTTCATTGTTGCCTCTTCTATAGTGTTTCCGTATGATATATTTTTGTCCATTAACCATTCAGTGAAACATCTTCTGTGCTCTTTCATGATCCAGTCCTCTTTGCGGTCTTGGTTTTTATCACGAAGCTCAATTTGGTGGTCCTCGATGTACGGCTCAGCTATTGCGGGCTGTTGTAGTACACCAAAATGTGCACGGTGTACATTCTTGTAATCTTGAACAATAAAAGTTTTCTTACTCACTTTGCCTCTCCCACGTAGTCTACCCTCATGTACCGGTATAGGCACACCTATCGATTTTCCATCTTTGATGTAATCAGCGCAACCCTCAATCACTTCTTCAGTGGTGTATCCTTCCATAATTGAACCCTCTGGGTGAGCACGGTTCCGCACATAACCTTTTAATACTCCTAAATATCTCTCTAACGAAAACATATGATGTAAATATAGTGGCCCCAATGCTTTTATCTGATCAACAAGATGTATGATTAGGTGTACTTGCATATCAAAAAAGGATGGTGGGAAACACATGTCAAGCTTGCACATTGTCTCGATGATGTATGTTTTCAGATAGTCTAAATCTTCACGTGTTATCACCTTTTGCGATACTGCATTGAAGAAGTAACACAAACGTGTGATGACAACTTTTATATGCTCAGATTTGATTACTCTTATTGTAATGGCAAGGAAAACTGTCATCATCATGTGACAGTCGTGAGAAATATAACCGAATAAAGACAAGTCTTTCATCGAGACTAGTTTGTGGATATTGGATGAGAAACTTGTGGGCACTTTGATCCCACGCAAGCATTCGCAAATTGCTTTTTTCTCTTCTAGCGTCAAGTTGTAGCTGGCTGGGGGAAGGTAATGCTTCCCGTTCGCCTTTTCTACTGGATGAAGCTCTGGTCTCAAATCAAGATTTACTAGGTCCATACATGAATTTAATCCATCCTTTGTTTTCCTCGGCATGTCCAGCAAGGTCCCAATGATGCTGTCAAATACATTCTTTGTAACGTGCATCAAATCAATACTATGGAAAAATTCCAGATTCTTCCAATACGGAAGATACTTGAAAAAAATTGATTGTTTCTTAAAAGCCATGTCAGTTGTATCATCCGAAGATGTACTTTTCTTTCTCTTAATTCCTTTACTCTTTTTTCCCTTACCGAAAGCAATATGAATGTTCTTGACCATTTCAAACACAAGTTTTCCACTGTAAGGTTTCGGTGCAGTATCTTTTTCGATTTTGTTATCAAATTGTTCTTTCATCTTCTTATACTTGTGTGTATCTGTCAAAAACCGTCGATGTCTCATGTACACCGTCTTTCTGGATGAAGTGAGGTATAGAAATCCATTTCTATCCACGCACCTAACGCAACCTTTCTTCCCTTTCATTTGTCTCGATAATGTAAACAGTCCGGGATAATCATGCACGGTAACGAATATCATTGCTCTTAGCGTGAAATACTCCCGCTTGTACTCATCCCATGTACGTATGCCTTCATTCCACAATTTCGCCATATCTTCCATTAAAGGTTCCAAGAACACATCAATTTCGATGTCGGGTTGTTTCGGACCTTGGATAAGAACAGATAATAAGATATATTTCCTTTTGTGACACAACCACGTCGGTAGGTTGTACATAGTTAGGACCACGGGCCATGTGCTGTGTATGCTCCTTTTTTCACCAAACGGATTCATTCCATCTGTACCCAAGGCAAACCTCACATTTCTGATTTCCTTCGCAAATTCTGGATATTGAATATCAAAATTTTTCCACTGCGTTGCATCACCAGGGTGTCGTATATGTTTAACATTCTTCTTGCGTTGCTCGGAATGCCAACGCATAAGTTCAGCCTCCCTAGGGTTTGAGAACAAACGCTTCAAGCGATCAATTACCGAAAGGTACCACATCACCAATGCAGGAATTTTTCTCTTATTCTTCCCGTCTGCATCGCCAGAACTATCGTCATCGTCACCTTCAGGACCAATAATAAACTTCTTATTCTTCTGAGTCTTTTTCATGTTGGTAACATACTGGTGATTGTAGTCCTTCTTGTATCTACTGACACCACAAATGGGGCATCTAGTTGCGAGCTCATGCTCTTTGCGATACAGAATACAATGGTTCACACAAGCGTGTATTTTTGTCACACCTAGTGCCATCGGGCAAAGAAGTTTCTTCGCTTTATAAGTGCTTCTGGGCAGTTTATTTGGATTTGGAAGAATTTCTGCCAGAAGATTCAAAAGATCAGAGAAACTACAATCGGACCATCCGTGCGTAGCTTTCAACTTTAGTAGTTCTAAGACTGCACACAATGTAGTAAACTCTTTATCACAACCGTTTGATTCATCATATAAAAGCTCTGTCGCCGCATTCTGCAATGTCTCCATTTTACTTAATCCTTTGATTGCTCCCATAGAAGTCAGTACATGTGGTTCAATGTGACGCAACATCTCCTCACAATCGAACTCATCATCATCATCACCAGCTTGATTGTCACTACCATCATCGATATGAACATTATCATCATCTGAGCCTCTCTCATCATCTTTATCCACATTATGTGTATCTAACTCACCATGCTCTGTCCATATTGTGTAGTTATTTTTGAAACCTCTTTTCACCAAATGAGATTGGATTACTATAGTATCCGTCCAAGCAATCTTATTTTCGCAGTCGATACATGGACATAATATGTCATCTATCTTTTGCAACTTCGCATGTCTCTTGGATGCTTCAATAAAATTTGCAACATTACGAATGTACATAGGATCTGGTCTTGGCATGTTATACATCCACGCTCGACGGTCCATGCTTCAATAATAGAATTTTTGTCAGATTTACAAAATTTGGCCACAAATATTCTCTAAAGGTCTTCTATAAAATGAATTTACAGAGACATAACAAGTATGATTAGGGCGACTAATGTAGGAGACGGGCGACGTCTTGAGGCGGACGGAGTCAAAGGGTGAAACAGGCCCAGCAGCATGGGCTAGGTCTGGGTGGGATCCGGTCTGTTATATCGGGAAACAGGACCAGATGCATCTTATATATATTACAATAGCATCTGTTAATTAAACATCATATTCATGTCACATAATAGGTACAAAAAGGAAACAATCCATATAGTCCATACATCAATATACCAGAACACAATCCATACAGTCCTTACACATGCAAAAGGACAGAATCCATATACCAGAACACATAAAAATAACAGCTTATCAGCTAATGAAAATATACAAAGAAAAAGTAAGGAAACTACATTTACCTTGCAGAGGCGTCAGCACGGTGGGGAGGCGTCAGGACGGTGGGCCGGCTGGGTGGAGAAGTGGCGGTGCGGGGTTGAGCGGCGGCGCGACGGTATGGGCTGGGCGCGGAGCGGCGGCGCGGCATAGGGGAAATATTCAACAGCCTTGCGGCGTCGATATAAATTCTCCAGGGTTGCGTTTTGACTGCGGTGAGGGGTCCATATATAGACGTCGGTTTTTCACAGGCGGTTTTTAACATTATCGCAGGCGGGTTTTACTTACCAACCGCCTGAGAAGATATTTATTAATTAAGAAGTAAATATCTTCACAAACTGTTGTTACTTAATAACCGCTTAAGTAAAATCCGACTGAGGTAACAATCTTCTTAGGCAGTCGGTACTTAAAATCCGCTTGAGAAAATGAAAGTCTATATATACCCCTCGGCAGCATTGGAAAAACCTAACCCGGGCGAAACACTTAGACGCCGTTAGGCTGCCAAAATTTCATTTGCCGCCAAGTGTTCGCCCTAGTCACTTCCAGGTACGCCGCCGAGCTTCGCCCTCCTCACTTCCAGGTACGCCGAGCGAAGCCATTGCCGTCGCCTCCGAGCTTCAAGGTAAACCCTAAACCCTTCGACCTTCCATCCTCCTTCGCCGTGCCGCCTCCCTCCCCGCCCTCGCTGCCGCCTTGCATATCCTTGGTTAGGGTTTGGGAATTAGAAAATGGTAGGCATCCTTGGTTAGGGTTCGGTGGAATTCGAAAAACTGTCAAGTTCGGTGGCATCTTTTGTTAGGGTTCGGTGGGGCAAGATTTATGTGGATGGTTATATCATGATGAATTGGTAGTTGGTTTTGTGTGTCTGAAACTGTGAAATCAGTAGCATTTCATCTTCTGGTAGTTTGCAGAGATAAAACTGTCAAGTTCGAATGAATAGGAGTTACTCCCTTCGTCGTGGATGGTTATATCACGATAAATTGGTAGTTGGTTCTGTGTGTCTGAAACTGTTCTGACACATTAGTGGTAAACATGATTCTAGACTCTAGTAACAGCAGTATATTCCCTATTTCTGTCATCGGCCTTGCATATGCCACATAATTCTCTATTAGGGGCAAGATTTAGCTATATTTGGTTAAGTTGACCAAATTTGGCTAATTTTGGTTAAGTTACATTAGATATAGTTATACTTGACTAATTTTGACTAAGTTATGCTATATTTAGCTATATTTGGCTACTTTTGCTTAGAGTTAGCTATGCTAGACTAAGTTTGGCTAAGTTTGCTTTTATTTCTCTAAGTTTCATTTGAGCAATTGTAGATAATATGTGCTACCAAAGATGTCTGCACTTGTGGCTCCATCAGCTTCATTTGAGCAATTGTACCTAATCTGAGCTACCAAAGTTATGCTATATTTAGCTCTGAAGCCAAACAAGTTGATGGCCAACTCATTTGTGATGCCAGGAGCATCCTCACGCCCATATCTAGGTACCACTAGGTGTGGCGATGGAGTCTGAGCATATGAAGACCTATATAACTTCAAAAATGTGTTTTGGCTAAATTTACTTAATTGAGCCAAAATTCAGAAAATTTGTTTTAAATATGACCAAATTTAGCTAACTGAAGCATAATCAAGCATGTTTGACTATGATGGGCAAGATTTAGCTATATTTGGTTAAGTTGAGCAAATTTGGCTAATTTTGGCTAAGTTACATTAGATATAGCTATACTTGACTAATTTTGACTAAGTTATGTCTTGGGTTGTCGGTGTAAAGTGAGCTTGCTAGTTGCTGCTGCTGCTATCAGTCTCTTCTAGGCACTGCATCTGCACAAGTATGCATCAGCATGTTGTTTTTCATTCAGTAGGTAGAAGAATCAGTGACAGGGAATAAGAGGAAACTTGAGAGCGGGGACGATAATGCCCTCTAAGCTAAGTAGGAGCTGTGCAGGGATTTGCTTTTTGTCCCTTGCTTGATCAGTTATAGGTCCGGAGCTAGGCGCCGCCTAGTAAACCTCAAGAACATGGTCGCCACTCTGAATGAAGCTAGCCTATTTAGAATAAAAAGATAAAATTGCCATTGGTGAGCAACTTTAACATACTTGTCACCCTCGCAATGTATAGGAACCTTTTGGTCAGTCGCCTTAAACCCTAGAATGCCTTATCAAATCCTAGAATGCTTCCATCTTTTTCTTCATGCAACACTTCATGTAGAGTTAATATGCCATTTATTAGATTTTTTGTCTTATTAGATCTAGCATGGAAAGCCCTAAGAAGACTGGTCCTGATAGTAACAACAAAGAAGACAATATGGAGTTTACTGACTCCAGCAGTTCAGGCTCCTATCACAGTCCTTCGGATCCTTTTCCGAATATAAAAATTAAAAAGACTTCAATGGATCTAGACCCGGAATATGATCCTGCCGACGAGGTATGGATCACGAATCTTAACATCAGCAGTTCAAGTTAATGTTGGTTGTCAAGTATACGAAGTCTTATAATTTTTTTCTACCTAGATTAATCTCGAAGACAATGAGGTGACATCGGCTCCTAAAACCGCAGAAGGTTCTCCAATGGATGAATCCTCAGCTTCACTCAAGCGGAAACGAGGGCAACGAGGTCCCAATAAGGGTGCATTGGACCGCATCATGTACATAACAAGGGTCGGTCTAGGTGGGCTTCCCCAAGAACCACTGGATTCAGTTACCAAGTTCCGTAATGCATGCGGTTTTCTTGTTAGGGAGGTTGTGCCGATCACAACCGAGAATTGGAGGAAATTACCCGAGCATACTAAGAATGAGTTGTGGGAAAAGATAAAGAAACAATTCAAGTTCCCGAAAGGCACATAAGAAGCTGTAAAGAAAGCAACAATGGTCTCTTGCGGCAAGAAGTTTTGATGCTGGAAGAGTGAAATGAATGCTTATGTTAAGGCCAATAAGGTCCCTAGCCCGAGGAAGATGGGAAAAATCACACAAGCTTAGTGGCAAGAGTTTGTTCGTCAAAAGAGCACACCTGATGCTAAAGCTCTAAGTACAACTAGGTCAGAGCTTGCAAAGAAGAACAAATACCATCATCGCTTGGGGTCTGCCGGATATGGTCCCAAAGTCCAGAAATGGAATAAGATATTAGACGAAATTATCAGTAAGGGCATTCCTCACCCATTAGAAGGGTGCGATGAGCGAACTCAACGCTGGGTCTTTGCTCGGTCAGGTTTGACCAGCGAGGGCAAACTTGAAAAGCCCGACTCTCTGAATGAAGTAGAGGATAAAATGAAAGAAGTAATTGAAAAGTAACAGTAGGGTCTCTTCAAGCCGAAGAGGGAGAATGACCAACTTACCGCTATCTTAGGAAACTCTAAACACAGCGGACGGGTTCGAGCGGTCTCTTCTCAAATGTCTTGGCTAGATGGTTTCCCTAAAGATAAAGACACATATAGAAGACGTGAGAAGTTTAAGAAAACACTTGATGAAATGATTGCTCAAAAGGTCAAAGAAAATATGCAAGAAATAATGGAACAACTTAGGCAATCACGACAATTAGTGGCACCGAGTACAATGATGGTTCCGGTGCAAAAGGAGCAATTAGTATCTCCAACTGCCTACCCTAGCAGCGTTGGTTCCGTGCCAGGCTCAGGGTCAACCCATAAGTTCCCTGTCGATGATATTGCTAATGACAAATCTTGTCGTCTTCTTGTCCCGATAGGCAGAGCAGGGAACAAAACCATACAGGTTGCCACTGCTATGGCAAAGCCTGATCGTGACTTCAACAGGAATCCACTTCTGTTGTATTATTCTGTGGTGCAAGTTCTTCAGATCATTGATAATGATTATGAAGATTATGAAATAGACCACGTCACACCTGAGGGGATCGCAACTCTGGGGCAGGCTGTCAACCAATTAATCCTTTGGCACCGACGCGATATCGCGTTGGACGATGAGCCAATTTCTAGCCCCGTCGCATCTCCAAATACTGCAACCCCATCTTCTAAGGCGGAATTGCATGAAGATCCACTCCCAGTCCGGGAAGATCCACTCCCCCTATGTCTGAGCAAGGATGATATCCAAGAGCAACAAGTTGGACAACAACTTCAAGCAGTACCAGAGCAAGCTGTTGCTAGTAAAGAGCAACTAGTTGAGCAACAACTTGAAGTAGTACTACAGCCAGCTGCTGGGAGTAAAGAGCAATCAGTTGAACAATAGGTTCAACAACAAGCCAGTGTCCAACTTCCGACGACTACTCCTCGATCATCAGTGTCTGTCAAAGTTAGCTCATACAAAAATAAGAAACCTTCATCAGAAGTGTCAAAGTATTTGGAAGCTATGAAGGAAAATATTAGAAAATCGAGTGCATCTCGTTCTTCTCATGAGCCAGCATTAGAAGATATCGAGGAGTGGGAAGAAGACGGTGTCATGTATAATCGGCGGACGGCTTTAGTTAAACCAGGAGTTCCAATATACAAGCTTGAGGATGTTCCTCCTAAATTTGAGAATGGGAAGCCGTTCATGACATCCGTACAACTTAGCAAACAACCCGTCCAGCTCAGAAGAATGCATGAGTGGTACATCACTGCCAGCACAAAATTTGGTCTTGAGTGCGTCACATTTTGTATTCCAAAATAAGCATTCTGAAGCACTGGAGTAGATAAACGAGTCATTTTATTTGAAGAGCTGCTTTCCCTTTTCCATCGGGGCATGCTCGATATCAACCTGCTGCTCGTCTGGTGCTTGTAAGTACTCTAATATTTTGTATTTGCTTTTCTTACTACACGCATACACATTTCATGAGATTATAACAATTCTGGACTTCTTCAATAGGATGCAATACATGGATAATGAAAAGTTGGCGCGCAAGACAGGTATCCTTGACCCTACTAGGATTGCAAAGTCGCTATTCGACGTCCAGTCGAATCGAGAATCAAGTCAGTACAAACACATGAAAAAAAAAAGATTTTGAAAGAGCAATTGCAAAACTTAAAAAGGATAGAAAGACAGAAGTTGCAGCTTACATAGGACATGCGATGTTTAACTTTGTCAGAGACGGCAAGGACCTCGTAAAGGCTCCGTACCACTTCGAGTAAATTCGACACATGACATTGAAATAGCAATTATTGGTAATTGTTAACACGTGTGTTTGTATGTTTGCAGTAATCACTACATAATGATCTTCATCAAGCCAACGCAGGGAATGGCAATAGTCTTGGACTCGGCCGATTACCCACCAGATCGTTACAAAGATTTCCTTTCCATTTTGAAAAAGTACGTTTATTCAATAATTTTAATTTACGCACATTTAGAATGTGTTGACAAGTTTTATATTACATTTCTTGTATTACAACGCTTGGCAGTTTTACGCGGAGCTTGGCGGTCAGAGACCTCCTAATACGAATGCATTGGACATTAAAACGTATTATGCTTGTCTGAAGCAGCCTGCTGAGAGTGTCTTATGCGAGTATTATGTATGCGAGCATCTTCGGACCGCCGCCGTATATAGAGTCAATCGTGAGGATGTAAGTTATCCTTAATGTCGATACCTTATTTTCTTACTTTTGTGTTTCATTTTCATTGTAACTAGCATAGTTTAATGCTTATATTCTCTGCTGTTCAATATTACCAGAAACATTATTTTCATATTTTGATTCCAACTTCAAAATTCAATTGCTCATAGTACAACTGCTCCAAAAATACCAACTAAATTCCTGTATACTCTCACTTTGATCTATACTTTGAGATTGTTCAAACCAACACATTCTAAACCTTGTTATGTGTTATATTGCAGCATAAGAAGAATATGAACGAAGAATGGCCGGTTTGTAGAAGTATTTCTGATGGAGGAGCCGACAGGATTGCTTCTGAACTCTGTCAGTTCATACGTCGCGAAATTTTGCACAAGAGAGGGAAGTTCTTTGATAAGAATGGTGCAGCAGCTGATGTGCTAGAACTTTGCGACTATGCCAATTTAAGCAGTTTTTAGTGAAAACTTGTAAACTTTGAAATGAATTGTATCTGTAACTCGTACATATATATATATTGTTTTAGTGAAATTGATTTCTGTGATGATAATATTGTTGACTTTTGTTCTGTGATGATATTGTTGTTTTTTGTTCTGTGATTATATTGAATTGACCTGGAAATTAGAAATAACAGCAGTAGTACTGCATAGGTTATACCTTATCACAGGCGGTTATTAACCAACGGCTAGGCATGGCTGTGAAAAACAATTATCACAGGCGGCTAGACACAAGTAAAGAAACATCTGTGATAACCAAATTTTCACAGGCGGTGACTGTTATGGTAGAAACCGGCTGCGTTAAAGGGTCTTCATAGACGGCTGATATAGGTAAACTCCGTCTGTGATAACACCATTATCATTGACGATTAGTTATGCTTCAATAACCGTCTGTGAAGAAACATTATCCTTGACGGTTAGTTATGTTTCAATACCCGTCTGTGAAGACACATTATCATAGACGGTTAGTTATGCTTCAAAATCCGTCTGTGAAAATATATTATCATAGACGGTTAGTTATGCTTCAAAACCTGCCTGTGAAGACACATTATCATTGGTGATTAGTTATGCTTCAATACCCGCCTGTGAAGACTTATTATCATAAGTGGTTAGTTATGCTTCAATAACCGTCTGTGATAAGATGTTTATCACAGATGGTTATATATGTTGCACGACCTATCTGTGATAAAGTATTTTCACAGACGGTTAGCCTAAGTAAAGAACCGCCTATGATAATCTGTCTTCACAGACGGCTAGCCTAAGTGAAGAACCGCCTATGATAATGTGTCTTCACAGGCGGTTTCACTTCTCCGCCTGTGAAATTGC
Source organism: Tuctoria greenei (assembly GCA_036927565.1). Taxonomy (NCBI): domain Eukaryota; kingdom Viridiplantae; phylum Streptophyta; class Magnoliopsida; order Poales; family Poaceae; genus Tuctoria; species Tuctoria greenei. Next base: position 4,246,766 of record JAYESD010000010.1, read on the forward strand.
GGATTATCACAGACTCTTCGTTTCAGGCGGTTTTAAAAGCCGTCTGTGATAATAGGTTTGGAGCCGCCTGTGATGAGGCTTATTGTAGCAGTGTGTGTTTGGTTGGGAGTCAAAGTTGGATGGGATGGATCCATCCCAGTTTTCAGAGATGGGATGGTCCCGTTTTCTGTTTGTCTAGATGGATGGGACGATCATTGTTTCTTGTTTGTTTTGTGGGATGGTGTGGGATGGAATGATCCTGTCTCCAGTTTGAATGAAAGGATGAGACAAATACATGTGAGTATGAGTACCTTCGGAGGGCGCCGCACCTGTCTCCACGGAGGTGGGACGGATCTGTCCCCATGTTTTCGGTGGGATAGTTCTATCCCGCATCTGAGTGGAATATTCTCTTCTGAGGGATGACTCCATCCCACGTCTCCAAGCCAAACAATAGAAAAGTGTGATCGTCCTGTCCCATCCCACCATATCCCTCAAACCAAACTCACCCTTAATATATTGAGAACCACCGGAGAGAAAATGTGTCACTGCTCAAATAATCTACTGCAATTTACTTAATAGGAGGACAAGAGTTTGACAGGCCGAACTAATGATTATGTGTTTATGTATAACCTGATCTATATTTTTTTTTGAAATAGGGTTTAGGATACAACTAGCTTGCGTATATAAAATGGTAGTAATACCTAACCCATCGGCGCGTTTGTTTCTGGAGTAACAAGGATGGATGACGGACATCACAACTTTTGCCCAAGCGTTTGGTTCTATCAAATTTTATTAAGGACTAAGGAAATACATATTCCCCTAAGAGAACCACGCGTATGGAAGGACCTGCCCGTGGTCAGCCTCAGCCATGTACGCGCACGGCGTCTTTGTGCGCGTCGTGAATGACGAGGCACATGTTAGGCCTTTTTTGGCACACCTCCACAAAACTGATTCTCTGGATTCATTTCTGATTCTCTGGTGAAGTGATTTTGTAGCTGAAAATGATTCTCTATGATTCTATAGAATAATCTCTTAGAATCAGAATAGAGATCACTTTACAGAATCAGGAGAAGCTACTTTTTTCAGCTTCCAGCCCCTTAGTTCATTTCAGAGAATCACTTTATAGAATCAACCAAGAATCACTTCTTCTAAAAAACAGTGTTTGGCACAGCTTCCTTAATTCTGCCTGAGAATCAGCTTCGTGAAGCTCTGCCAAAGAGGGTCTTATTTTGTAATCACACCATATGATGCTTCTCGCTGTTGTCAATTCCATATATTATTAGTTCTTTTTCATGACAAGACGAGGCGAGGCATAGATAACTAGTTCAAAAAATTAATTTAGTTCAAATAATAAAAGTTTAAAAATAGAAGAAGTACTCCCGTCCTTATTTATTTTCTCCCGGCGTCAAATAAACGAGGACGGAGGAAGTATATAATAAGGTCTCAGTAACGACTAGCTGCCGACCTTGGACAAATGACCATATGCATGTTGGAATTAATGGGCTTGGCCCAATATTAATTCAGAAATAAATCCTAGAAAATCTCAAAGGCCCATTAGGGCAAGAGGGAGTGGTGCTAAGTGTTTAGTCCCACATGGGAAGTGGAAGTGGAGCAACCCCTACATATAAGGGAGGTTGCTCTTCCACTCCTTGAGAGAGAAGAGAGGAAGAGAGGGGTGGCCCACGCGCGCTCCTCCTCCTCCTCCTCCTCCTCCTCGCTCGCTCGCCTCGCCACGCCCCGCCCCGCCCCGCCCCGCCCCGCCCCGCACACGCGCGTGTGTTCGTGTGAATTCGAGCCGAGCCCAGATTTTATATTTTTGCAGAAAATTAAATTGGGCTTTTGGGCCTCCGAATTTTTGGGGCTACCGAGTCAGAGTCCAAGTCGTTAGAGACGGACGCGTCTACGACTGCGGAGTCGGTTAGGATCCAGATCGCATACGAACCGCCTCCTGGGACTCTATAAATACGGGCGTCCGCGGTACGGCAGAGAACCACACGATCAAATCGTTCCCACGTTCGCGTTCCTTGCGCCGCCTTCTAGTCTACTCCATCCCGAGCGCCGGCGTGCACCGACGACCGGGAGAGCAGGTCTCCGGAACCGCTCGCCCTTGCGATCCTGCACCGGGAGAGGGCGAATAAGGTTTTTGGGAAGCGCACTGCGCGACTGCTCGCGTTCTTCAACACGGCTCGTCTACCGACCAGATCGGGCGCTGCGGCTCAACGTCGTCATCAACGCCTGCAGCGGCGATCTACAGCGGTGCATTCGACTTCTAATCGGTACGCGTTATTTCTCGTCCCGTCTGTCTGCCGATCGCTGTTGTTCTTCTCGTGTTTTTCCGGAATTCTTCAGTAAATTGCCTCTTACTTTCCAACAATCCAAAGACCTTATTAGGCAATTTCCTGAATTGAACATGATGACTTTGGCCGATGCACTGAGGCCGGAGAAATTCTCTGGCGTGCACTTCAAGAGGTGGCAAGTTAAGGCCACGCTCTGGCTCCAATCGCTGAAGATCTTCTGGGTAACTGAGGGCAGGCCTCAAGGTCCTTTGTCTGTTGAAGAACAGACAAAGTTCGAGGAAGCCAATTCTGCCCTGAGAGGATGCATTCTAAGCGTTCTTGATAATAAACTCTGTGATGTCTATCTGACAGTCACAGATGGGAAGGAGCTCTGGGATGCACTTAACGCTAAGTACGGTGCAGCCGATGCAGGTGGTGAACTGTATATCATGGAGAATTTTCATGACTACAAGATGGTTAACAACCGTCCTGTAGTTGAACAAGCTCATGAAATACAGTGCCTTGCGAGAGAGCTCAATCTCCTTAAGTGTCCTTTACCCGACAAGTTTGTGGCTGGGTGCATTATTGCAAAGTTACCTCCATCATGGAGGAACTTCGCCACAACCCTCAAACACAAGAGACAGGAAATATCAGTTGAAAACCTGATAGCATCTCTTGATGTTGAGGAGAAGGCTCGGGCTAAGGACGCTACTGAGAAAGGAGGTGAGGGTCAATCTAGCGCCAATGCTAATATGGTGCAGAAACCCTATGTCAAGAACAAAGGGAACAAGTCTCTATTCAAGCCAAACAAAACTACTGCTTTCAAGAAGAAGAAGTCAAACAAAGCCAATGATGGCTGCTGCTACACCTGTGGGGAGCAGGGACATATTTCCAAGAACTGTCCTGAGAGGGCAGATCGCAAAGGGAAAAAGAATGTCAACATCGTGACATCCAGCAATGCAGATGGGTACGGTAATTCCTTTACTGTTCTTTCTGTTTCTCAAACATCATCTTGGTGGTTTGATACGGGTGCTAATGTTCATGTATGTTCTGACATGTCCATGTTTACTTCTTACCAGTTCGTCCGGGATTCCGCCGTCCTAATGGGGAATGGGTCACATGCTTCTGTTTGTGGTGTTGGCATGGTCGATCTGAAGTTCACTTCGGGAAAGATTGTCCAGCTGAAGAACGTGCAGCATGTCCCTACTATGAACAAGAATCTTGTTAGCGGTACCCTTCTATGTAGAGATGGGTTTAAAGTAGTTTTAGAGTCCAATAAAATAGTTGTGTCTAAGCATGGACAATTTATTGGTAAAGGCTATGAATGCGGAGGCCTGTTCCGCTTTTCTCTTTCGGAGTTTAATAATAAGTCAGTAAACCATATTTGTGGCGGTATTAATGATAATGCAAGTGTCTGGCATTCTCGTTTATGTCACGTTAATTTTGGTTTAATGAATCGGCTATCTAGTCTCAAATTAATTCCGGAATTCACTATTGTCAAAGGTTCTAAGTGCCATAGTTGTGTGCAGTCAAAGCAACCTCGAAAGCCTCACAAGGCAGCCGAGGAGAGAAACTTGGCACCATTAGAACTCATACATTCTGATCTATGCGAGATGAATGGTGTGTTGACAAAAGGTGGAAAGAAATATTTTATGACATTAATAGACGATTCTACTAGATTCTGCTACGTTTACTTGTTGCAAACTAAAGATGAAGCGTTAGACTACTTTAAAATCTATAAATCTGAAGTAGAAACTCAATTAGAGAGAAAGATCAAACGTCTTAGGTCAGATCGTGGTGGTGAGTATTTTCCCAAAATATTTGATGATTTTTGTGCGGAACACGGTATTATACATGAAAGGACGCCTCCCTATTCACCCCAATCAAACGGGGTAGCCGAGAGGAAAAACCGCACATTGTGTGACTTGGTGAATGCCATGTTAGACACGTCCGGTTTATCTAAGGCATGGTGGGGGGAGGCTCTATTGACTTCATGTCATGTCCTAAACCGCGTTCCAAACAAGAATAAAGAGAAAACCCCTTATGAGGAGTGGGTTGGGAGAAAACCATCACTCTCATACTTGCGTACTTGGGGATGTTTGGCAAAAGTCAATGTGCCAATTACCAAGAAACGCAAGCTAGGACCAAAGACAGTGGACTGTATCTTTCTAGGCTATGCTCATCGGAGCATCGCATATAGATTTTTAGTAGTTAAATCTGAGTTACCTGATATGCATGTTGATACTATTATGGAATCTCGTGATGCAACATTTTTTGAGAATATTTTTCCTATGAAAGATATGCATAGTATTGCTAGGATCTCTTCTGAAATTTGTCCTGAACCCACCACAACTAGCGAGTTTCTTGATACACCATTTGAGAATGTCCCAGAGGAAGAACACAATGAAATAACTCAGTCGAGTAAGAGATCACGGATTGCAAAATCCTTTGGTGATGATTTCATTGTGTACCTTGTGGACGATACTCCTAGATCCATAGCAGAGGCATATGCATCACCTGATGCAGATGACTGGAAAGAAGCAGTTCATAGTGAGATGGACTCAATTCTTTCAAATGGAACCTGGGAGTTAACTGAACGGCCATACGGGTGCAAACCAGTAGGCTGCAAGTGGGTGTTCAAGAAGAAGCTCAGACCTGACGGTACTATTGAAAAGTACAAGGCAAGACTAGTTGCAAAGGGCTATACTCAAAAGGAAGGTGAAGACTATTTTGACACCTATTCACCTGTCGCCAGAATGACGACAATTCGTGTACTACTTTCTTTGGCTGCCTCTTATGGTCTAATCATCCATCAAATGGACGTAAAGACAGCTTTCCTGAACGGAGAGTTGGAAGAGGAGATTTATATGGAACAGCCTGATGGATTCGTAGTAAAAGGTGAAGAGACAAAAGTGTGCAAATTGTTGAAATCCTTGTATGGCCTGAAACAAGCACCTAAGCAATGGCATGAGAAGTTCGATAGTACTTTGACGTCTGCGGGCTTTGTCATTAATGAGGCTGATCGGTGCGTGTACTATCGCCATGGTGGGGGCGATAGCGTTATGTTATGCTTGTATGTAGATGATATACTCATTTTTGGTACGAGCATTAATATAATTTCTGAGGTCAAGTCTTTTCTATCAAAGTGTTTTGATATGAAAGATCTGGGAGAAGCTAATGTTATTTTGAACATTAAGCTGAATAAGGATGAGAGTGGAATTACTTTAAGTCAATCCCACTATGTTGAGAAAATCTTGAGCCGGTTCGGCTTTATGGATAGCAAGATTTCTCCAACGCCTTATGATCCCAGCGTGATACTTAGAAAGAACAAGAAAGAGTCAAGAGATCAACTCAGATATTCTCAGATGATTGGTTCACTCATGCACTTGAAAGGGTTATGCGCTATCTGAGAGGTACAATGAGTTATGGAATTCACTATACTGGGCATCCGGCCGTGCCTGAGGGTTATAGTGATTCGAACTGGATCTCTGATGTTGATGAACTCTATGCCACGAGTGGATATGTGTTCACTCTAGCTGGTGGTGCTGTATCATGGAGGTCTTGCAAACAGACCATTTTGACGAGGTCAACCATGGAAGCAGAACTCACTGCTTTAGAGACAGCCACTGCGGAGGCAGAATGGCTGCGAGAGCTCTTGATGGATTTGCCTATAGTTGAGAAACCATTGCCGGCAATCCTTATGAACTGTGACAATCAGACGGTGATTGCCAAAGTGACCAGTTCTAAGGATAATGCAAAATCATCAAGACACGTCAAGAGACGTTTAAAATCTGTCAGGAAAATGAGAAACTCCGGAGTTATTACTGTTTCGTACATACAAACAGACAAAAACCTGGCAGATCCCTTTACGAAGGGTCTATCACGTAATGTGATAGAAAGTGCATCGAGAGAGATGGGTCTGAGACCCATTGATGTGACACCATAGTAGTAACCCAACCTATGTGATCGGAGATCCCGTGAATTAGGACATGGGAAAACAAGCTAATGGTTCACCGAGGAGAGTACTTCCTTTATACCCTCTCTATGGGAAGATGCACACTTGTACTCTCAAACTGTAAGGCAGGTTGGCGAATTGCCTTAATGTGTTTCTGTTGGCTATGTGTAGCAAAGATGCCGTCCTACAGGGCAGTCTTGAAGGAAACACACCTATATGAGCTCCGACTGTCTAACGTCGCAGTCTGTGAGATTTGGGTGATCTCTAGAAAGCTCATGAAGAGACCAGGGAGTACGACGCATATGCTCCACCCGCGGGGTAGACTACTGGTAGCCAAGTACTGGTAATGGTCTTTGGGTGAAGTCAGTTCACACAAAACTTGCAATTCAAGGCGTAGTCCATTGTTCAAGTTGTGACCTGATAAAACTTGAGGATCTAGGCAGAAGTTCAACTTTACAGTCTCTGCCGAAAACACTAGTATATTAAACAAGGAACGAGAATGACCTCTCTCCTAGTGGCTTTGAGATCTGGTGGGGGATTGTTGGAATTAATGGGCTTGGCCCAATATTAATTCAGAAATAAATCCTAGAAAATCTCAAAGGCCCATTAGGACAAGAGGGAGTGGTGCTAAGTGTTTAGTCCCACATGGGAAGTGAAAGTGGAGCAACCCCTACATATAAGGGAGGTTGCTCTTCCACTCCTTGAGTGAGAGAGAAGAGAGGAAGAGAGGGGTGGCCCACGCGCGCTCCTCCTCCTCCTCCTCCTCCTCGCTCGCTCGCCTCGCCACGCCTCGCCTCGCCTCGCCTCGCCTCGCCCCGCCCCGCACACGCGCGCGCGCGCGCGCGTGTGTTCGTGCGAATTCGAGCCTCGAGCCGAGCTCAGATTTTATATTTTTGCAGAAAATTAAATTGGGCTTTTGGGCCTCCGAATTTTTGGGGCTACCGAGTCAGAGTCCAAGTCGTTAGAGACGGACGCGTCTACGACTGCGGAGTCGGTTAGGATCCAGATCGCATACGAACCGCCTCCTGGGACTCTATAAATACGGGCGTCCGCGGTACGGCAGAGAACCACACGATCAAATCGTTCCCACGTTCGCGTTCCTTGCGCCGCCTTCTAGTCTACTCCATCCCGAGCGCCGGCGTGCACCGACGACCAGGAGAGCAGGTCTCCGGAACCGCTCGCCCTTGCGATCCTGCACCGGGAGAGGGCGAATAAGGTTTTTGGGAAGCGCACTGCGCGACTGCTCGCGTTCTTCAACACGGCTCGTCTACCGACCAGATCGGGCGCTGCGGCTCAACGTCGTCATCAACGCCTGCAGCGGCGATCTACAGCGGTGCATTCGACTTCTAATCGGTACGCGTTATTTCTCGTCCCGTCTGTCTGCCGATCGCTGTTGTTCTTCTCGTGTTTTTCCGGAATTCTTCAGTAAATTGCCTCTTACTTTCCAACAATGCATATGTCCCTCATGCTAGCTAGATATAGATATTTATATCATCCATGGAGCAACAAACGTGAAAAAAAAAAAGAGGATCAGAATGCGTTGATTACAGTTGGGAGGAAGCAAACAACAGAATCGTAGCCATTGGCATGAGAATAATACGTGCCACATGGTGTCTCGTCGTTGTTGCATATCTGGGCATGGATGAGGGAACAACGAGTGTAAGGAGCGGGTGCAACGTCAATTGTCGACCTCGTCGCTCAGCTCAAAGTCACAGAACGTGCGGGGCGTGTTATTGACGCGAAGGAAAACGAGAGCTGCTTTCTTGTCGGTGCTTGAGGCTGGCTAGTAGGTCTCAATCTAAGACTGTTCGCAGTGATGATGCTGTAAAGATTGCTGGATAGTGTAAATTTAGAATAAATGGTGTAAAAGTAGAAGAAGAATTGTGTATAGAGTAACGAGTGCGGATAGCCTAACCTTCGTTGTTGCTCCGGAACTTTCTGCTGGCTCTGCAGTACCTGGCTAATAAGTAGTGCTACGATGATCACATGCGAGTAAATTTTGCATTGTCCTGTGTTGGCTGGATTTTTCCTACCGGCGTTTTATTCCGTGAAACAAGACCTCACGTGTGTCCGGTCAGGAGCTTCTTCTCCGGCTGTCCACACAATCCAAAGAACAGCAGCAGTAGATCTTTTCTGCTCGACAACACCAAGCCGAGAGCTCCCACAATTTTTTTTCCCTCCGAACGCGCCCCGTCCACCCGTTCGCGCGCGCGGCGTTCACCGGCACCATACACGCGCCGGGATCTAATGGAACCGGAGCGGGCGGGTGGCTCCCAGGGAGCGGCGAAGGAGTCGCGACCAAGAGGGTGGCCAGCCAGCCACCTGCGTGGTAGTATCTTCTCTGTGAGGGTCCCGGCGGCGGCTGTGCGGCCCCGGTCGTTTGGATCCTTTTGTGGCCCGATCTAGTCGACGGCGCTGATTTTAACTGCTAGTACTACTGATAGACAGACTAGCTACGTAAGAGGGACAAGAACAGGACACGTGACCGGCAACGGTGATCCTTCTTCGCACAGGCAAGGCAAGTTATTAACGAGGAGATGACAGATGAGCAATAGCATCCCCTCTTTCTCACACACGCACCGAAGAAGAGTTGAGCGGGGTTTAGCGACGGCGGCAAGATATGACTATGAGAATTAATCTGTGGCGGTGGTTGGTCGAGCTGACAGGTCGGTGTCGCGGAGCTGGACTGGAATATATACTATACGAACTGCCGCTGCTACGCCAGCAAGGCTACGCGACAGGACTGCACTCAATTATTGATTGCTGACCTGGCGCTCGGTAGACGCGAGCCGAGAGCGAGGCGTCTTCTGGTGCCGGTCCGGCCTGGGGCAGGCTGACCGCCCGGCGGGGACCCTGATGATTGATGATGGCCGCCATGCAGATGCATGGTGCCGTCTGAATTCTGATGGTTACCAGCAGTGCGGGCCTACGTACGTACGTACATGATCATCGACATGCTGGCTGGCGTTGCCGTATCCTCGATCGGCAATCACCGCGCGTTCCGCCGGTCCCGCGGCCCTATCCTATCCAATCCTTTGAGGACGGCGGCGGCGAGCTCTCCGATGTGTCCGGTCCACGGGGCCTCTAGCCTAGCGCGGCGACCCGGCGGCGGCGGCGGCGGCGGCGGAGAGATCGAGAAGCTAGCGGCCGATCAAGGCGTCGACGGGCCGGGGCCAGGACGAAACCGACAGTGACAACGCGACAGCAGACGCGCGGGATTGCCCTGGCCAAGCGCCAGCGGCCGCCGCCCAATCAACAGCCCGGCCTGCAGCGTCCATCGACGACGCCATCACCGTGCGTGTAGTAGCGCCTCCAGATCATGGGAAAAGGTCACGGTCACTTTGTTGGCGTGATGAGGTGAACGACCGAGCAAAGCAGAGAGCGCCCGCGTGACCGACAGATGGAAACGGCGACGCACGTGCTAAGGTTAGTAGCTGCACCCAATCCGCGTGGTTCGCGGGGGTTCTGTTCCGCGATTCGTACGTGCGGCGGATGACGAGAATCCGGCTAATACGCCGCCGAGTTACCAGTATTTTAATACAGTGCAGGCTTTGGCAACCAACTGGGAGAGCTACGTGTATCACCTAATTGATCTCTCTACATACACTAATTTGATTTTATCTAGATATAGAGTAGAACGTATATAGGTTGGTAAGATTTGGTCCACAATCTCTGGATAATCAGTAGATCAGGTGCTCATTTCTAGAAGCCGTCATCAAGAGCCTACATCGATGTAATGTAAACGCAGCAAATATATAGTATCATTACGTTGCAATCACGTGGAAACACAATATATATATATATATAATTCTGATATTAAGGTAATATGGTCTAAGAATGACGTTCACGGCAGACGGACTTCTGAAAGGGTGAATCGAAGGAAATTTACCATTTTCTCTGTTTTACATTCGTTCCTTGTTCCAGCGAATCGTTAATGTGTCCCCTCATCTCGGCCTCTACCTTGCTTCCGGAAAAAAAAAACTGCTCAAAGTAGCTCACGCAAATGGCAGGAAACGACGCACATGGGAAGCGAAAACGATGCTCAAGATGCCCACTATTCTCCATTTATGTGTCCTACTGTGACTGTGAGTCACTCCTTTGGAACAGTTGCCCCCAACCATTTGCTAAAAAACACTGCCCAATGAAGAAGAAAAAACACAGAACGAAATGGACCGCTAGCTGCCCCGAGCAAACGCAGTTCATTTCTGAAAATAGCAGGTCCGCACATCGTATTGATTCGTGCGCACGATTTTTTTTTCTCTCAGGTGAAGATTGGCCAAATGTTCATGCATGGGAATACATAAAAATTATCTTAAGCTGGTTGATGATCTTGACGTGACGTAGGTCTTCAGTACATCCGATCCGATGGCGTACGCGCGTTGATCCTCTCGTGAAACTGGAATCTTCTAACAGAAAAAAATACTGCAGGTCCCATCTTAAAAATATACTTGGGGGAAGCGCCGTACACAACTCAATCAACTTATAAGTTAATTGAAAATTCGGCAATGAGCAATCGGGGCAATGATCGGACAATGCTAGCAGACACGCTATCCGATTCGCCAACCTGACTTCTTTAGTTGCTTGTTAGCACTGGTAGCTAGCAAGTATATGCACTCGTTTCTTATAAAACATATTCTATATATTATTTTTTTCTACTTTTTTAGGTATATTCTTTAAATTTGTACATATCCAGTATGCTTTATAGTATGACACTATGGACGGTCTAAGTGCGTAATATACTAATTATTGGTGTATTTTTTAAATAGAACATGCACACAGAAAATATTTAACCATTAATGGATGAGTATCCCATTTATCCATTTCAAACTTGTAAAATAAATAGCAGGAGAAATGATCGCATCTGCAGATTTGGTGGCATTTATCTCGGGCCACACATTTTTCCGCCCTTCCATTGTTTGATGGGTCAGTGACGTCCGCATTAGAACAGGAGACGCGCCGCGCAGCAGCAAGGCGGGTGATCGAAAAACACGAGGCCACGTCCGCACAGGGTGATTGCGTCTGTATTCCTCTCCAATTGTGTATCCAACCAGATGCGTGTATCAATTTATTCCTCTTCCAAAGCGTACATGGAGCCAAACAGATCCTGGTATGAAAAATCGGCACCAAACGAACCGAAATGCCAGCACGCAAGCATTCCTTCACGAGAAAACTTCCTTAAGCCGCACGCCAGCTGTTGAATTTGCACGGTTCACCGCATCGATCATGCTGTGTGCACGGCTACGCAGCGTCGCCAATGGCCAGTGGCCAACTGGTCAGGTCAGTCCGACGTGTTGCGTGTTCGGGTAGCAGGCCCACGCGTCCACGCAGGTTGCCGCTCGGCGGAGCAAAAAGCGCGGTCCCGTGGGTCATAGGGGCCACGTGGATGTGGATTATCAACACTGGATAAAAGTCAAAACCACGGGCGCCGATCTTGTAACCACCTTATCTTCCTCCGTTTATCCGTTCCTCTGTATCTTATCCCTGGCCGCGTCATTTCTTTTCCTAGACTACCCTTCCAAAGTCCAAGGTACCGAACACACTTTGTTACAGCCAGGGTGGGGGGCGTTTGGTGGTAATTTACACTAAACGAAATGGAAGAGATTGCGCCCGACGGAATCTTGCCGATATTCCGGTCAGGGGCCCCCGCCCCGCCCACGTCGGCGTCCGTATGGGCCTGGACGGCAGTTTCCGCCTACTGCAGGTCATAGATGAGGTCATCTCCTCATCCCTCGGGTTTGGGGCTACACAATGGAAACTGCAATGACCAGCAATGTTCCTGCACACGTAAGTGCCGTTTGCTTGAGCTCGTATCGTGGTTAGATAAAAGGAACGGAACATTACCTAATTTCAAGATGCGTGTATTGTTGTTACCAAAACTCTTATTTTTGACTAATTTCTACTTAAATAGTTTAACTCAACTTGTTCAATAATTGAAATTATTGTTGTCAAAAAGAGGAGTTTGACCAAAATTCAAACTCGATTACTCTTTGGGTGCTTGCTTCGAGTATATCCAGATATCCTGCTGTGTAGGGGTGCAAACTATGGGCTTGTCTATATTTCAGTTGTTTGAAATTTGAGAGAAAATTAGGCACCGGTTAATTAAGAGCTAATTACAGTCATTAGTCAGTAATTTTTGTAATTAACTATTAACACTTAGGATGTGTTTGGTTTGGAGTCAAAGTGAGATGGGATGGACCTACCCCAATTTTCATGGATAGGATGGTCCCGTTTTCTGTTTGTCTAGAGAGATGAGATGATCCCTATTTCTTGTTTGCTTTGTGAGATGATGTGAAACGGAATGGTCTTGTCTCCTGTTTGAATGAAAGAATGGGACAAAAACATTTGAGTATGAGTACATTCGGAAGGCTGCGCGCTTGCCTCCACGAAGGTGGGACGAATCCGTCCCCATATTTTCGGTGGGATGGTTTCATCCCGCATCTAGATGAAATATTATCTTTAAAGGGATGACTCTGTCCCATGTGTCTCCAAACCAAACAATAGAAAAGTGGGATCGTCCCGTCCCACCATATCACTCAAACCAAACACACTCTAATTTTATAAGATAATCAATTACAAATTTTTTGTTTAATTATTTTACAATTAATATAACTTTACAATTACGAATTAACAATAACAAAATAGACAAAAAATAAAAAACAAAAACAAAACTAACCAGATCTGCGGCGCCGCCGCCGCCGCTTTATCGCCACCGCCAGTCACTGACTTGCTCTGTCGCGTCGCCGCCGGCCGCCGCCGCAGGTTGTGCTGCATCGCACGCCGCTCGTCGTCGTCCTTCGACTCCGCCTGGTTCGCTGTCACCGCCGCGTTGTGCTTCATCGCACCACGATGCTCGCCACCGCATCCGTCGTGCTCAACACCGTTAGGCTCCGCGCCGCCGCTAACCGTCGAGCACCGCCAGGAACCATCGGGTGCCGCCGTGCCGCTGGCGCTGGAGTTGTCCGATGCCATGGAATTAGGGTTGGGAGAGAAGGTGTGAATTATAAAGAAATCTGCACGAATCTTAAAGACTGACGGACGGATGACAACGTGGCCTGAAATCCTCCGTGATAACAGGCGCCCGAAGATTTCCGGCAAACTATTGGTAGTTATAGCTTTTACATGCCCCATCCCCCAAGGATTTCTCCTATTATTCTTTAATCATTCACGACAGAGTGTTTTGCGTGTCCGTTAACCTGTTGCGCCTCCGGTTACATCTTGCGGAACACAAGGGGATGGAGAAAGTAAGCACAAGAGACACAAGGGAACAGAGGAGCAGACGACGACTGGGACTGGGAGCGGAAGGGGAAGAAGAGCAGGAGCTATAAGTACCGGTCTCTTCTCTCCCTCCCTCCACCTCCCAGCCTCATCCGTTCCTTCTTCTTCTTCCCGGAGCCCACAGCCAGTGACCGAGAAAGAGAGATATCATCGGAGAAGCTGTTGCGGATCAAGAAAGGGAGTTACGTTCGTTTCGCAACGGGAGGCGGTGTTTGTGAATGGTGAAGGGCAAGGCGGAGGCGGAATTTACGCGTGCGTCGCTGCTGGGGAGGTATGAGATCGGGCGGACCCTCGGGGAGGGAAACTTCGGCAAGGTCAAGTACGCGCGCCACCGCACCACCGGCGGCCACTACGCCATCAAGATCCTCGACCGCAACAAGATCCTCTCCCAGCGCATCGATGACCAGGTGAGCACGCACTCCGTCCCCCCTGCTCCGTCCCCAGCGCATCGATGTCCAGGTTCCATTCTCCGGCGCCGTGGTCGCCGGAGATCGGTTGACGGGATCATCATCAACGGTTCCTTTGTGTTGCAGATTAGGAGGGAGATCGCGACGCTCAAGCTGCTCAAGCACCCCAACGTCGTCCGCCTGCACGAGGTGCGTGCTCCTAATTCCAAACCTGGCCATATTCTTCTCCTTTCCTGCTTCCGCTCGATCGGACGCTTCTTCTACTCGTTGTTTGATCAATCATCGTTGGATGCTTCTGATCTCGTGTGGAATTCCATTGGTCCTTATTGTAAACCCGTTTCTGAGTTCTGCCACTTGATAACGCAGTAGCGTAAATAAATTGAAGGAGCAGATAAGACGAATTCGGTTCTACTAGCTTGCAAGGAACGGAACGCTTGCCTTTTACTTTGAACGAGGATAAAGGATCAGCGTTTTTGCTTGTTCCAATCCAGTTCTTCTCCTGAAATAGAGTACTACTAGTAGATAACAACAATATTCTCCTCTGCTCCTCGCTTCGTTCTGAATGCTGTTTGTTTGCGCCAAAAAGGCGTTGCACGCAACACGTGATGCGAGGGGATCATTCAGGGAGTTGTTCGTTTCCGCAGCAAGCCCGAGCAGCAACATCAGTCTGCTCCTCTCCCCCTTGCGCGCGCACGAGGCGTCACCACCGCCGGTCGCCGGCATCTCAATTCTCACCGGCGCTTGCTCTGGTCGCGGGTTGTGCTGGTGCTACAACCCCACAGTCTGTAGATCTACTCGGCTGATAGGCTCACCGATGACCGCTCACCCCGTCAAGATTCACCAAAGGGGACTTCGCCTGGCCACACCACACCCAGCTGCTACGACAGCGATCTCTCGATTTCGATTTCATCACGGATTGTTCCCTTGAGAGAAGGATAGCTGGGTCGGCTCACGGGGTCCTTGGAATTTCGCAAGAGAATCAAGTGATTTTCTTTTATCTTTTTTTTTCCTTTCGTTTTCTAAGAAAATTAAAGACCATGCGTTTTCGAAGATGTTAGCCGCGCATTGGGTATGATCGAAACCACCATTATCACGTTGAAAGCGTCAGGTACGTCTACATGTGAGCCGATGACGGTTTCCGTTCCCCGCAGGAGGCACGAATTGCCGGCCCCACCTGGTGTCACGCATATTCTATACCACCACTTGGGTCACCCGTTCAGCCACCCCTAGATGGACCCACTCCTCCGACTGGCCGTGCAGGAATATGGGCCCGCGTGTCAGCCGCACGGGCTGTTTCTATCCCCCCCCCCCCATTGGCCTTCACCACCACGACCCCACGGCTGCATGAAGCATCCCCTCCCACTCTGCCTGTGCCTGCCTTGTGAGGCCACGCAGCATCGCCGCGTGCAGGTCGTACTCGTGCCGGTCTCTCCCGGAGACGCGGGCAGAACAGTGGGCCTTGATTTCCGAGGAGCATGATCGCACAGCTCCCCACCTAACGACGTGTTCTTTTATTTCCTTGGCTTACTTGTTTGCATGGACGAGACTACGATGCGTGCAGCACGCCTGGTGCTAGAAAAGGAAGCATTGAACATTAAGGCTGACGGTTGCGCACTCTGATAGAGCCACATGACGAACAGCCTGGGCAAAAGAGAAGGTGCACGGAACGATCGCGCTGCGATCGCCCATGCTGAATTTGTCTGTGCGCCGGTCGGTTTGTTGGTGCTCATCGGCGTCCTTTCAAGAAAATGAAAAAAAAACAGAGAGAAATGGTACTCATTACTGCTCGTTATAGAATATGCAGACACATAACTGCTCCAAATATCGAGACACGTTTTGCTTGCAACTTGCAAGAACAGAGTTCTTAAGTCTCTGTTCTGAGGTCTGCGTGGAGTTGTATGAAAGAAATAACAAGGGTGAGTGATACTGATGTTGCGGTTAATCCTTTTTCAGGTTGCTGCCAGCAAAACGAAGATTTATATGGTGCTCGAGTTCGTTGACGGAGGCGAGCTCTTTGACAAGATTGTAAGTCACCATAACTGCATCATGGACACACGCCTTTTGCGCGTAAACTAGTGGTATTGCTTTCTAACACCCTTGCACTGCTTCTGTTGTACTATGAAAGGCTATAAAAGGCAAACTCTCTGAACAAGAAGGAAGGAGGCTTTTCCAGCAGCTAATTGATGGTCTCAGTTACTGTCATGATAAAGGCGTGTATCACAGAGATCTCAAGGTATTTGACATGATGAATGTTTCCTTATCTCTGAGATGCAGACGCCGTTTGTTCTTCAATTTACGCTCTTGCAGCGTCCTTATCAGCATGGAACTCAAGTAGGGCTTAATTCTTTTGTGACAGAGTTTTTCTTCTTTATTCTACTATTACAGCCAGAGAACGTTCTCGTTGATCGGAAAGGCAACATCAAGATCTCTGACTTCGGCCTTAGTGCTTTACCTCAACATCTCGGGGTATGATGATATGTTGTGGCTCACTTGTTCTGGATGAAATTATTTCCCTGTTTTGTACGACTTACTAGCGATATCACTTCAAATTCAGAATGATGGACTTCTGCATACAACATGTGGCAGCCCCAACTACATCGCACCTGAGGTAAAACTAACAGCAGAAAGTAGTATGAAACAACATATTTCAGTCTTGTCCTGCTAGTGCTAATTTTGTAACAAAAAAATCATGCAGGTTTTGCAGAATAGAGGTTATGATGGCTCGTTATCAGACATCTGGTCTTGTGGAGTAATTCTTTATGTAATGCTTGTCGGATACCTTCCCTTTGATGACAGGAACATCGTTGTTCTTTATCAGAAGGTTAATGTTTACAAAAACAACTTTATAACTTCGTTACATATAAAAGTTCAGACCATCCTTACGGTGTGAAAATTGATCTAGATTTTCAAGGGTGATTATCAGATCCCAAAGTGGCTTTCACCAAGCGCACAGGACCTTCTTCGAAAGATTCTGGAGCCAAATCCTATGAAGCGGATCAACATCTCAAGGATCAGAGAGCATGCGTGGTTTCAGAAGGACTATGTTCCTGCTGTTCCAAACGATGATGATGAAGACGTCCTTGCTGGTGCAATTCTCCCCATCAAAGAGGTAAATAGTCAGCAGGTCCCTTCAACAGAAAGTGTGTATTAAATAATTGCTATTTCGTATTCCCTAAAGATGATTGTTGATTTCTTTTCTTGAAGCAAATTGAGGAGCCACCACGCTCAAAGTCTACTCATATCAACGCTTTTCAGTTGATCGGAATGGCTTCTTCCCTTGATCTTTCTGGTTTCTTCGAGGAAGAGGTCTGTACTCTTTCTGTTTAGTGATCCCTTGCATGTACATTCGCATCTTAAGGAGAAAAGATTTCGTATAGTTAAATTAATAACAAAACATTATTCTAATATACCTGTCATCGTTTGCACGTCAAACTGATCAACACAGACGTAAATAGCACATTCAACATGAGCCTGTCCTTAGCCATCGCAGACGGCAAGACGAACAATTCAATAATTCATCATCTCACTTTTTTCTGGTTGTTGATTGCAGGACGTGGCTCAAAGAAAGATACGGTTCCCATCAACACATTCTCCCACGGATTTGTTTGACAAGATCGAGAACATAGTGATGGAGATGGGATTTAAGGTCCAGAAAGGACCAAGCAAGGTAGATGACCGTGGAGTTTGCTCAGTAATATTATTATGTAGAAATGATACAACAGCTGAAATAAATTAAAAGGATTTCTCTTCTGCAGCTGAAAGTCATGAAAAATTGCAAATCTTTCAAGAACCCCAAGAAGCCATTATCATTTTTGGTGTGTACAGAGGTAGAATGCCACAAGACGCCCTCCTTACAGGATGTAGGAAGGACACTATATACAGTTAATACTGACAATACTACTTTTGATCGTTCAGGTGTTTGAGCTCGGTCCTTCTCTGTATGTCGTTGAGCTGAAGAAGGCCCATGGAGACTCTACATTGTATAAACAGGTACCAATGCACACTTGTTAATATTTGTCTGAATAAACTATAACTAGGTGGTCTTATATCTCCAATGTTGTATCTGTATCTAAGGTGAAACTTCTATAATTTTTCACAGCTGTGCGAGAAGCTCTCAGATGAGCTAGGGGTGTGCAGGACAGAGCAGATTGCGAGGACAGGATCGGTCGATGACGATTTATCGAGCTTTGGTAGCGAAGCATCTCTATCTAGTTTCTGATTAGTGCTTCCTTTCGTCGTATTGAGTAGAGGGGATGAGGAACATTACCGTTCCTGTTACAATTCTAGATTAGGATAAGAATTCTTTTCCGAAAAAGAAAAAAAATAGGATCATGCATATATACTGTACAGAGTGAGTGGCACAATTAGCCACTGGGTTGAATATATCAGTTCTCGTCTATCCTTTTCACTGTACCCTCTACTGCTAATTCAGCAGCAGCTGATGTCACTGCAGAAAACTGGTTAAATAAAAATTCAAAAGAAAACCGATACCGATCTAGCATACATCAACCAGGAGATGACACTAAGGCCTCATTTGGCAGCAGGGGAGGGAAAACCCAGAGAAGAACATCCCTTGTGGAATTTCCCCCACCCCCCTGATTTCTCACGGTGAGCCCTCCCCTAAAGTGGTTATTCACTTGGTAAGTTGGGAAGAAAATACCAGGGATTTAAAAAAAAAACAAAAAACATTGAAAATATTTAGAAAATCAGAAAAAGTACACTGAAGAAAACTCAAAAAATCAGAAAAAATCTATATAATGAAAACTAGTAAAAAAAGCCATAAACAATATAATATCATGCAAATTAGAATTCCATCATTACTACAATATCATTAAAACTATTTGTACGTTACAAAAACATCCGAAAAAACAATGCACCAATATAATAAAATCTTTCTCCAGCTCGTACGAAGTCATCATAATATGATAATGCAGTCATTATCGTTTCAATTGCAGTAGATTCAATACATAAGATACGCACCAACTTAGAACACTTGAAAATATATTAGGTACTATCTCAATTGCAACAACACGATCATTCTAGTAACACTAACACAACTACCAGAATCAGATGAAAGATCACAAATAGTCCACAATATGTTCCATATTTGAGCCTCCACCACCAAGAGTACAATGTTCTTGAGGTTTATAGAACTTCCACAAGCGAAGAAAATAAAGAAATGCGCAAGATAACACAGAATACACAGAAGTTCTGCAAAAATGGCAGACTTGTGGTGAGGTGGGGGTGCTATTGATACAAAAGCTTCACATAGTGGCATTAACATCGCAGCATCATCAGGAACCTGCAGAAGATAAATAATACTTAAATCTAGTTATAACAGTTCAAATGTATTTATAATTACATAAAGTTGCAGGTAGCATAATTCCATGTTATAAGAAACTTCAAAATGGTAATCCTCTGTGCCCATTGGATGAAATACATGCATGGCTACACTCATATTAGTTGCTGCCTAGAATATTAGAACCTAAACATGATTAGTGCTTTTTTGAAAGATAGGTCTTACAAGATATATAATTGCCCGAAAGTCCAAAAACTACATGGAACACCTATTGATCTATTAGGCAAGACACTCATCAAATGTCCTCAAGGCGAGTGGTAGCAGCTAGATACAACACCAACAACTGATAATGAAGATAAATAAGTTAAAAAGAGGCTTCTGAACAATAATAGAGGTTCTTTAAACTTTTATTATAAGAAAAAAGTATCAAATTGCATCTCTACTGGACCAACTGAAGGGTGGGCATATAAATTGAGGAAAATAGTTGCCTAATTGTCCATGTACCAAGAACCAATGAAATTCAGCTTACCAGAATAGGTAACACAATCAGTCACAAATCTGTGGCGCACTGATTGATCCAGAAAGATGAAGCAAGTTATTAGAATGAAAAGTATGAATATAATAATGGTCTTGTTTAATTAGAATGAAAAGCTACGGAATAAACAAGAGACAAATTGAGAGTTTGACTATATTTGCAGCTGATAAGTACTGACAAAAGCAAGTACGACAAACTGGCACACAAGATTCCTGATTCCTGTTGAAATAGTATATAATTACTCACTATTGCTGGCATTGGTAATTGATTATCGGTATGTATAATTGGTTATTACCTGTACAGCTTATTATTCACCTTGATAAGTATAGATTGTCGACTAATATATACGAAACCTGGTCAGGAGATTTGAATCAGAGGTACATGAACAAGAGTTTCTTTTTTTATACGAAACCTGGCATTTGTAAGAAGCTTCAAGTTCGGTAGTAGCGATGCATCGAGATGAAAACTAAGGCAAAACTAGCTCTTCTAAACATATAACCACATATCACAAAGAGAAAGAAAGCGAGATACAAAAATCCTGACAGCTACAACATGAATAAGGTGATATCGAGAAAACCCTCAATTTAATCCCAAGTGATGTAACCATAACCTGATTATCAGACACTATGTTCCACTAGGTGTGTATTATTTGTCAGACAGAAGCTCTGCAAATCACTCCAGACTACACATTTCACAACAAGTACAAGAACTTTCATAAATTAGATTTTCACATATCATAATCTAATTTCATCAATTAGACTTTTACAGCAATACAAGAACTTGAATATATCAAGATAGCAGTCGTAGAATGTAAAACGCAAGGAAAAGACAAAGAAACAGAGCACATAGCAGTATAAATAAGGGGATTTCAGATCTAACAGAGAAGGATTTCAGTTCCACCTTTCTTTGCTATAGATAACGGATGCAAGCACCAAATCCCCTTTCCTGTTGCAATAAGGAGGAAAATGCTCATTGTTTAGGGACGTGATTTGTTAGGGGAGGATGAAGTTTGTGTGAGGGGGGAGGCGCCCGTACCTGCCTCTGCTTTTCAGTGGCGACAGATCAATGGGATCAAAAGGTAAGAATATCTCTATGGATCCAAACCAAAATAAATTAGACAAAAAAGAGAAGCGACAAAATCGATGCATGTGTGCAAGTCAGAGATGCAGCAGGAGGAAGCCGGACAAAAATGCAGCAACTAGCTAGCATGCATCGAACAAGAGAACTAACCCACACACAACACACAACCAAGTGATGATGCAACTGGCCATCGTGCCGCGGCCGGCCAGGATCTGAGCTAGCTGTCCTCACATGCGTCGGGGATGATGGATACGAGCACGATCGCTTCGCTCCACTCGTAGCTATCCAAGACACTGCCGCTTCGCTCCACTCGGCTCGCACGACCGCTAGCTTTCCACAGTTGGGGAGGAAGGATACGAGCACAGCGGAGCGAATCGGGAGTGGGAGGAAGTCGACCAGGGGCGAACGCGACGGGCACGAGGCAAGGCGGGTACGGCGGAGCGGATCGGGAATGAGAGGCGAGTCCGGCGACGCGAGGTAGACGTGGAGGAGTGGGAGCAGCGTGGAGGGCACGCGAGGAAGGCATGATTTTCCTGCCCGACCTCGCGAGACCGGGCCGGAAAAGCCCGTGCTCCCCCGCGGATCGAGCCGGGATATTGGGCTGCCAAATGCGCTTAGGAGGCCCCGGGTTTTTTTGGACCAGTGAATGGGCCGGGATCCCTTCGGGAATTTGAGCTGCCAAACAAGCCCTAAGGGAGATGGCCTACGGGCACAATCAGTAGGAGAGCAAGAATAGACTTTGCTCGCCCCAGGGTGTAGTGCTTTTAAATAAAATGCAACGAATGCATGCTCTCTTGCAACTTTTACTCTTAAATGAAAGAGTAGAGCTCCTGCTCATTAGTTCGAAATTCTTTTCAGAAGGCAGGACGATTCTTAATAGACAATGTAATTTGGCTCTTTGAAAGTCACCTCAAGAAAACAAATGAATGCTTCTCTCGCATTGAGGAAAGATATTAACAAATTGAAGCAACTGAGAAAACTTCAGACTGCACAATGAATTCCAGTGCGTAACCATTTCAAGATTGTCAAAATTCCATTGTGATGCTTACACTTTCACACATGTTACATGGCTCTTTCAGGATTCGAAGTTCAAAGAAGCATACAGAACTAGGTTTCAGAATTCCCTGCATCCATTACATTGTTCAGTTCTGTAATGATTATACATTGCTAATGGCACGTACAAGCTGCGCACCAAACTATATGGGATGATACATGTCAGAGTAAGTAACAATTCACCAAGAACCCACCTGAATTAGAACTCTGCGGCATAGTAAGTGCCCATCGGGAATCATTCATAACAAAGAAAAGAAACCAAGAAATTTTGACAAAGATATAGCAAGCAAATACCTTACAACAACACCTCTTGATCTGAAGACGGTCAAGCTCGGTCCTGGGTACCATTACATGTCCTCGTCATCCTCATCCGGCATCTTGTCGTTGAACAGCTGCAGCGTCCGCGGCTTGGTTCCGCTGGAGCTGGCCTTGTCGGGGAACAGCTGCAGCGTTGGTGGCGTCGAGGGGCTGACCTCAGCTACAGCCGCCGTTGCCGCTTTCGTGACTCCGAACAGCGGCAGCGTCTTTGCCGGCCAGGGCGGGAGGCTGACCTCCCTGGCAGCCTCAGTGGACGCCATTGCCAACTGTGCAACGCTCCACCTGCCAACGGTTAGCGCGGACAGAGGTGGCGGTGACATCGCGCGACGCAGCTGCTGAACCAGCGGCGGCGCGTTCACTCTCGTCTGGCTTCCTTCACCCAGCTCCATGCGGTTCTCCGAGGGCGCCACCGGCTGCACGTTGAGGTTCCAGGACGGCTCCTCCGTGTCGAGCTCCATGGCCACGCCGAGCGCGCGTTGTGCTCTCCTTGGCGAGGCGGCGACGTTTCGGGCCAGCCGTTCCGCCTCAGTGGCCGCCATTGCGAACTGTGCAACGGTCCCCCTGCCAATGGTTAGCGCGGACAGAGGTTGCGGTGGCATCGCGCGACGCAGCTGCTGAACCAGCGGCGGCGCGTTCACTCTCGTCTGGCTTCCTTCACCTAGCTCCAGGCGGTTCTCGGAGGGCGCCACCGACTGGACGTCGACGTTCCATGACGGCTCCTCCGTGTCGTGCTCCATGGCCACGCCAAGTGCGCGGTGTCCTCTCCTTCGCGAGGCGGCGGCGTTCCGGGCCAGCCGTCCCGCCTCAGTGTCCGCCGTTGCCAACTGTGTAACGCCCCTCCTGCCAACGGTTTGCGCGGACAGAGGTGGCAGTGGCATCGCGCGACGCGGCTGCTGAACCAACGGTGGCGCTTTCACTCTCGTCTCGCTTCCTTCACCCAGCTCAAGGCGTTTCTCGGAGGGCGCTACCGGCTGGATGTTGACGTTCCATGACGGCTCCTCCGTGTCGAGCTCCACGGCCACGCCGAGCGCGCGGTGTGCCCTCCTTCGCGAGGCGGCCCGGGTCAGCTGTTCCACCTCAGTGGCCGCCATTGCCAACTGTGTAACGCCCCCCCTGCTAACGGTTTGCGCGGACAGAGGTGGCAGTGGCATCGCGCGACGCGGCTGCTGAACCAGCGGCGGCGCGTTCACTCTCGTCTGGCTTCCTTCACCCAGCTCCAGGCGATTCTCGGAGGGCGCCACCGGCTGGACGTCGACGTTCCAGGACGGCTCCTCCGTGTGGAGCTCCATGGCCGCGCCGAGCGCGGTTTGCGCCCTCCTTCGCAAGTCGGCGGCGTTCTGGGCCAGCCGCTCCGCCTCCGCGCGCGCCATACCGGCGGTCCGCTGCAGCAGCACAAGCGCAAGCTGCGCCCCCACGACGAGCACCCTCGCGCCGCGCTCATCGAGCGGCGTGTTGCAGGGAGGCGCGTAGGTGAAGGGCCTCCCCTCCGCGGCCGCGCTGCAGGCGGGGCAGACGAAGACGCCGTTGCTTGGGTCGAGGCAGGCAAGGTGCGCAATGGCTTCGTGGCAGACCTGGCAGGTGATGATCGGGGCGGACGGGGCGACGAAAGGGTTGCCGTCCTCGTGGCTGGGCCACAGTGAAGCGCAGGGGATTAGGAAGAAGCAGGAGCAGCAATAGTACGACCGATGGGAGAGGAGGATGCAGGAGTTGCAGAGACGGCTGCGCACGCCGCGGCGGTACACGTGGTGGAGCGGCCAGGTGTCTCTGGCGGAGGCGCAGCCGTCGCCTTCACAACCGTGGAGCTGTTGGGATGGCCCCGGTCTGCTGGACCGCGGATTCATCGGTGATGCGATGCTGATCTCAAAGAAGACTAGAAGAGGGAACGGCGTTGGTCGATTAGGGTTTCCTGGTGGAGAGACAGGCAGGGTTAGCCCCTCAACGGTTCACACACAAATGACGAATCAGCAAAATCTAGAGAGAATACATACCTGTCAAAAAAAAAACCTTTTTCCTATGCTCCCTTTGCATTCGTCGACGATGGCATCGCATGGAAGGAGGAAACAACACATCTAACGATCTTACATTCCAAATCTTGAGAAAACAAGAGGCTTATGCGGGGTGAAGTGTTGAGAAGGCGATGTTGTTTCCAACTGTGGATGGAGGTGGAATGGTCTATGCATAGGTTTTAGGAGAATACATGGGTATTTATGCTAGAGCCCTGGCGGCGGCGGTGGCGGCGGTGGTCTTTTTTCCTGTGGGAGAAGAGAGGAGCGGTTTGCGGCTAGGGTTTGAGGTCAGAATTGTCCTTTTGCATAAGCTAATTGTATTAAAATAAAACTATTTTTAGTATACTATAAATGTAGTGTTGAACTAATAATGATATAAGTATATTTCTTTTTCTCTTGCTAAGATTTCATAAATTTCAAGAGTTCTATGATTGTTTATTTAATATTTGCAATCATACGTACCTTATTTATCAATGCAAAATGGATAAAAAATAACATATATTTATTATCCCAGATCTTAAATTTACCGTTGTTGCATGCCTTCTCCGACGATTTCTATGTCTATAGTTGCGGTGATTCGTTGCAACTTGCCGGTGGCTCGCTAGCCTCACATGATTAGTGTGGTGATCTTTGTTCTTGATTTGTATCAACATTTTTCTCCCTTGTCCTTGGCCTCTCCCTCAACACGAACGTTCATTCTCCATGTGGTCGTTCACTCGCATAGAGGAATGGAATGTTGGAGGTCATTGGAAGGAAGTTGTGTGGGAGAGTCATCCCAACCTATGGCCCTCCCCGACCGTGACATCTGGTGGGATGGAGAAAGGCAACATCGTGGGGTTTTCGTGGCAATAGAATTTGTAGATTGGTTGAGGGCGAGTACACAAGACTACCTGCACGTTGATGATCACAATGGTAATGGAAAACATGATATAGGTTCAGGTCCTCCACAATGAGATAATACACTGCTCCTGCTTGATTGATTCTTCTCAATATCAGAGTTACAATGATGTATGGAGGGTAACTTATTGACTATTCAGTGAGATGCTGATGTTGAATATCTCTAGGCTATGATGTATGCTATTTTAGTGTTGTTTGGCGTTTGTTGTTCGTTATTTTTTGTCTATTGCCTCTCCAGGTTTTATAGTGACCAGAGGTTTTAAGGCGTGATATGAATTAGTTACAAGGTGTAAGTCATGATATGAAATCCATCTATAACTTGCTATATCTACCTTAGATACTCGTGATTTCTTTTATAATCTCCAAAAGTCTTGATAGTACTCGATTCAGACATCACTTCCTATACGGAGGTGGCGTCCATGCTTCCACCGATTGATTCCCTCGTACGTGTTTCTCCATGGGCTTGATTCTTTGTATACAGTGGACTTGTCCTACCTAGTAGCCATACCCACATCAGTAGCTCCTGAGTCCATCAAGAGCTAGTCATAGTCTTCGAGTTCTCTCTAGGTTCAACCGGGTACTTAGTAATCCATTTCAACCGATTGCATAAGGTCTTGATGGGCTCAAAACATTGTAGATCTATAAATCCTTTGAAAACTAAATCAATCCGAGTCAACGGATTTTCAAATTTATTGTTCTTTTTGAGTGAATTTGTTGATATCTTCAGTCGTTGACTAGGTAGATCTCAAAGTTCTCAAGGCAGGAATCATGATTATTCTTTGCAATCTTTTATCCTATATTGAAGCCTTGACAAGGCATAGCCTGGCATGAGCACACTCATACCATGAATGCAACGATAGAGAATAATATTGCCACACCATATGGGGAGCTGACATGTGATGATGTTGCTTATTGAAATGTTCGTATCCTGGTAAAAAGCATGTTCACATGTTACACCTTATTAATCAATATGCGAAACGCACGATCAATGGATAGGAGGTTCATACATCATGGTCGATAATCCCCATAACTTATTTCAAGCGTTTCCACGTAAAACCTATTATAAAAATTCATATAGTCTGATCTTTAATTGAGATAGTTGATTTGTTACCTAGGTTCATCTATAAATAGGGCTTTGAAGGTTCCTTCTTGACTGTTTGCAACCTTGACCTTTTGCCTCCTTTAATTTTTGATCTTCTCCCTGCATTCTTTAATTGGCTCCTATGGTTGCTCATCTTGCATCCACAAAATGCAAGGCACTTTGTGAGGAAAATCAGTGGTGAATTCAGGTAGAAATTATCGGGGGGGGGGGGGGACTGAACCACAGTCTAGTAAACATACGCCAAGTCAAGCTTGCCACCATCCGCCCCCTGCTAGCTCACAACTTCTCGTGCCACCAACACGTGACAAATGGCGGATCCTAACATCATGAATTAAGGACGCGAGGGAGAAATGTATTAGGTGCTTCTTAGTAGAAGTATGAACCTTCTTATATAACAACAGAAATTAAATACTCAATAGTGGAGATGGAGGGAGAAATCTACTTGGTGCTTCTATTGTGCTCCCTGTGTTGTCGACATGCGCACCGCAAACAGGCCCGCTCACCTCTATGCACCTCGTGCCGTCCGTGAAAGTTGCCTAGAGGGTTGAATAGGCAAATATAAAAATTTAAACTTGGATTAACAATACCCTAATCCTAGACTTTCGAATTTGTCTGAAGCTGGGTCAGACTTATCTGACTGACCTCGAACAAGTCAAACAGAGAACCTGCTAAGAGCATGTGGCGTAGCCAAATGTGGTGGTGGTGGTGGTGGGAGGGGATACGAAGGATGGACAGGGCTGTCACCATTTATCTTCGACCCCTGCAATCTGTGGGTCTATGATAAACTCAACGCTACTTGAGTATCCAAACACTACATTTGCATACTATGTAGATACCTTAGAAGCCTAATAGAAATATTATTCTAAGACAATCACTAAACTAAACATCATTGAAACAATCATGGAACTAAATACTAAGTTATTCACACTAACATATTCATGTCTTACTCAATTAGACTATAGTGGAGGCTTATGGTCTTTATGATAACATATCAATACCATACTACATTATGGCAATAAAAACTGGTCTACCACATACATGGATTCCACAATCAAATAACAAACGCTTCATCCAAGCATATGAATAATAAAATACTATTATTATTAAATAGCATAAAGCCACAAATAAGAGAAATGATACATGAACCATACCTTTCCTAAATGGACTTGAGAACTAGAGAGGCTCCTCTCTACAGCATAAACTCCACTAAGGACTAGGAGAAGTGGGTATACAAGAGAGTGATGCTCAAGTAGTGTGTTTTTGAGTGAGAAGTAGAAAGTCCTATTTATACTAGTTTGTGAGGTGGTTTCTGTCACCATTTGTGCAAGAACCAGTCACCACTGCCTTTAAGGCACCATAGGAGAGTGACACGTAGAAGTGGAACGAGTTTGGTGCCAAGAAGGAATTGGTTGAATCCCTGGTTCGGCCATACTCCCATGTGAGCCTATTCCAGTGTGCTTTCTCCTATAGATTGGTAGGTGGGTCCTCTGATGTTATCCAAGTGATTGGTCATTAGATTCCCTCGGATTCTCCTGAAAGTGGGCCATTTGATTGGTGGACCACTACGTGTCAGCCTTTGTTTAGTTGAGAGCGCATTTTTTTGGATTTTTCTCATTTCTATAGTAAAATACTCGCATGCACAATTTCTCCAAGTACACGTGGAACTATGTCAAATCTAAATGTAATGCATGTAGCAAATATTTACTCCTTCACATAATTGAGATATATTGATGGTCAAAAATGGTGCTTAATGACCATCAACAAAAAACTCATAGCGAGTTTTCTTCAAGTGTCGATGAAGATAGAGCCAATTTATGGTGTGGCAAGCAGTGTTGACCGCCTCCGTCCAAAATTTGTCTGAAGTCTTGTACTCATCAATCATGGTCCTTGCCATATGAATGAGTGTGTGTTTTTCCTTTCGGGTATCCAATTTTATTGGGAGGAGTAGGGCGTCTAAAACTCATATTTGATACCTTCTTCATCCAAATACTCTTCCCCTTGAGTGTTCTCGAACTTGGAGTCGTTGTCACTCCTTACATACTTAATTCTTAATGAGAACTCATTGTGATCCCTCCTCAAGAATTTCTTGAGTACCCTTTGAGTCTCACTCTTATTATGCAAAAAGAAAACCTAAGTGAAGTGAGAGAAATCATCAACAATGACTAAGCTATATTTCTTATCGTCAATGCTTCTGTGAGCAATAAGACTAAAGCGATCCATGTGGAGCATCTTCATTGGGCTTGTTGTAGTCATCACATTCTTGACGGGGTGAGGTGCTTCAATTTGCTTCCCAGATTGACATGCGGTACAAGTTTTTTTTTCTCAAATACAACATTAGTTAGTCCTAGAATGTGATCTCCTTTTATAAGCTTTTGTGCATTTCTCATACCAACATGGGTAGTCTCCTATGCCACAACCACCCCATGTTGGTCTTTGCAATTAAGCATGTGTTAAGTTAAGCTCTATATTAGTTTAAATCAACTAGATAAAGCTTTATCTTTAACACACACTTAAATGCAACTGAGTTATCTTGAAGAGCTAAATTTGAACTCTTATGACTTTTACAAGTCTCCTTGCATGAAGCAAGCTCAAGTTCGGGCTTCTCGCTCTTCTCCCTCTCAAGCTCAAGAAGCTTCTCAAGCTCAAAGTTTCTCTCCTTTTCAAGGATGAGCAATTCTTCTTGACTATTGAGAAGTCCTCCTTTTCAAGCACTCGATCGATTTGAATTTTCAATTTAGCAATATATTTTTTGTTAATACCCTAAAACATGAATTCATTTTCACTATTACTATGGAAATCATCATCATGAGAACTTGACTTAGAGGAGAGTTTAGATTTAAACTTACGATCTCTCTCTCTTGCCACGACTATGTGTGCTTTGTCCTCCTCCAATCACTCTTATTGGGCAATAGTAATTTCTTCATGGTAGGTTTTTTAGTCGGAATACTCCACTTCCATTTCTATCAAAACAGAGATCATAAGTACAACGACTCTCACACCAACAACTCATTTTTTGACTAACCACTATATCCTAATGGTCATATAGAAAAATGAATTCGTCCCGCATGGGAAAGTGTTATGAAGCAGCTATGATTTAGTATTAATCAAAAGTATCATCGGCCACACATGCCGACAACAACACAGATAAAAGAAACCATTCAAAATATCCAGACAGCATCAAAGATTTGACTTTAGGACACCTATCAGCTCATCTCCCTTTGATACTTCTGCATCCAAGATTTTCATCTGCGCCTGACATTTTCCTCCGCTCCTCTAGGAACCTTGTCAGTTTCACCCGCCGCAGGCAACAAGATGTAGTTCTTTTGGTGTTTCATCACCCTGATCACCGTCTGCAACAAAGAATCTGAGCTTTCTTGATAATCGTCTGCATTTCTTCCAAATAGAGACCTGCCCAGTAAGACATCAAAGAAACCACATAGCATAATATTTCACATGGATGATGTATAAAGTTTTTGTCAAAACTTGCATCATTTCTCTTTTTTCAAGCTGCCTAACAAACAACAGCTATACCTATTGCATAAGCTTTTTCACCACCCGGTAGAGCTTTCTTAATCCAAACCCAATACCGTGAAGAATTAATAGATATATAAGCACAACTAAAACAATTTGCAATCACACCCCATACAACTCTCATTACAGCACATTCAGAAAACAGGTGGTCAACACTTTCAGTTTGTTGACAATTAACAACAAGAGATATCCTCTTGCCAATTTCTTTTGCTCATATTCTCCCTAGAAACTATAGCATGATGTTCAATCATCCAAAGTAAATTTTTAATCTTAGGTGATATCTTAGCTTTCCAAATGTGTTTGTAATCTTGACCAAAATGATTCCCAGTCAGTTTATTATATACAGAACTCACTGAAAGTGCATCTAGGACTCCCTTGTGGGTTTTGGATGATTTATGACAAGCAATTGGGATCCTAACCTTTTGGTTGAGATGAATGCAGGCCAATAATGAAAAATGAGCAAAATACCAAAAAGAAGGGATAATGAGGAGCAAAGTGAACTTGAGCTCAAGGAAAAGAAATAGTAGACTATTGTGTATGGAGTGTGTTAAGGAAAAACACCCAAGAGCTCAATCATATTTAAGCACACACACATATTGCACAAAGTTACACAGGACCGGACTAGTCTGTTGTTAACCGGACTAGTCCGATATCTTTTCTGCACCAGATCGGACAAGTCCGATATCTGTCGGACTAGTCCGATATCTTTCTGACTTGAGTCGGACTAGTCCTCCCTAGGGCGGACTAGTCCTCAACACACTTCACAAGTCACACAAAGTCGGACAAGTCCGTTGGTAACCGGACTAGTCTGATATTCCTTCTGATCCACTTCGGACAAGTCCGATGTTTACACGGACTAGTCCGAAATACCCACTGATCTAAATCGGACAAGTCCTCCAAGTGCGGACTTGTCATCCAAAACACTTAGGGTTTCACATGTCCGAACAAGTTCGATGGCTATCGAACTAGTCCGAAGATTTCCAGTAGTGAAATCGGACAAGTCCGTTTTTGACCGGGCTAGTCCGATATTTCGGGACACTTAGGGTTTGCTACACACAGCACACCGGATAGTCCGGTGACCACCACGGACTAGTCCGATCTTTCTGAACCCTAACGGTCACTTTTAGAAACCCCATATAAATAGAGGTGCACGGCCCACTTTTACAAGCTCTCGAACCCTAGCGCCGTCACACCTCCCAAGAGACTCAAAAACCACTTCTCTCCACGAAATTAAGTGCAAAATTGATCAATTATTTGAGGATCACTTCTAGATCATTGGAGAGACACTTGGCACACATCATTGAGCTCTTGGTTTGAATCTCTAACACACTCCTGCGTTTCAATTGTAATTTCTGAGTGTGTTTTTGGTGGCATTGTGATTTGTAATCTAAGGGAGCTCTCAACGTGTGAGAACACCCCTTGAATTTGGTTATTCACCCCTTTGTGATTAGTGGAAGAGGGTTGGCCTTCGTGGAGATCCGACGAGGATAGGGTTGGAGAAGACCTGGTCCTTTTGTGGACTCCTCAACGTGGATGTAGGTTGCCTTCGTGGTAGCCGAACCACGGGATAAATCGTGTGTCTTGTCCTTTTTGTGTTCATTAATCAAATTGATAAACTTACTCTAGGGTTTGATACACATTGTTCAATTTGTAATAAATTGTAGAACACAAGCTTTAATTGTGATACAATTCAATACACAACTGTTAAACTGTTGTTTGATTCTATATTTCCGCTGCACACATTGAATAATCAACCTAATCGATTAATCTTGATCAACTTAGTCCGTGAACACCGGACTAGTCCGTACTTTACCGGACTAGTCCGATTTCTCTGGTATTAAACTTGTTGTTGAGTGTTGCAGGATCCGATAAAAATTCAAAAGGCCTATTCACCCCCCATCTAGGCCTGCATTCAATTGGTATTAGAGCGAGGTTCTTCAAGAAAGAGCTTAACCACTCGAAGAGATCATGTCGGACATGAAGGACATCCACAAAATCAACAACCAAGAGGAAGTCAACAACGACAAGACCCAAAAACTGGAGAAGTACCTCGAAGCCATTCAAGACTTCGAGGACGACGATGAGGAGACGCTGGAGCTAAAGGCGCTCCTCAGAAAGAAGGCACTTTCAAAAGGGAAAGCGAAAGTTGAAGAGAAGAAGAAGGGGAGTAGTCACACCGACTACTCCCGATATCCTTTTAATTATGATCGTCTAAATTCCAATAGCAATCACTACTTATCTATCCCACTTGGAAAAGCCCCACACTTTGATGGGAGTGATTACTCCATGTGGAGGCAGAATATGAAGATGCATTTGATTTCCCTTAACCCAAGTTTATGGCATGTTGTATGTACAGGGATATATATTCCGGATGACGACGAAGAGCTCACCCCAAGTCAAGAGCAGGCCATCCATAGAAATGCTCAAGCCGCGGCCGTAATCACCTCCTCTCTCAGTCGAGACGAGTTCACCAAGGTGGATGGACTTGAAATTGCTAAGGAGATATGGGATACACTACAAACAGCACATGAAGGTGACCGGCATGTGCGTGAGGCAAAAATTGAAATGATCGAAGGCGAACCAGGAAGATTCGCAATTGAGGAAGACGAATCACCCCAGGATATGTACAATCGATTGAAGACACTTGTCAACAAGGTTCGATCATATGGGAGCAAGAAGTGGAATGACCACGAGGTGGTAAAGCTCATCCTTAGAGCGTTTATGCCTCGCAATGTCACACTTTGCTCAATGATCAGAGAAAGCCCCGGTTACAAAAGGATGACTCCGGATGAATTGCTTGGTAAAATTATCAACTTTGAAATGATGGAGAAACAAGCCAAGCACGTCAAAGAAATTTCCGACCTCACCTCGGCCAAGAAGAAAGGAGTTGCCCTAAAATCTACTCTCAAGCCTCTATCCAAAGAAGCAAGAGAAGCACAACTAGAGGAGGACAATGATGACGAGAGTAGTGAGCTAGATGAAGAGGATATGATTTTGTTCATGAAAAAGTTCAAGAGAATAATGAAGAAGAGACAAGGAACAAAATCAAGTGAAGGAAAGTACAAGGAAAGGACGAAGTCAAAGATGAGGCGGACGTGCTATAATTGTGGCGAGTATAACCACTTTATAGTCGATTGCCCGTATGAGGACAACAAGAAGAAAACTAAAGAAACCAAGCCTCAACCTAAGAAATTCTTCAAGAAGAAGAAACAAGCCGAACAAGCACACATTGGGAAGGAGTGGGACTCAAACGATGAGTCCTCATCATCCGATGAAGAAGAGATGGCTAGCATAGCCATAGAAAGCACATCCAAGAAATCCACACTCTTCCCCACACTCGGTGCAAAGAAGGGAAATGGCACTTGCCTCATGGCAAAGGAAGGTAAACGCAAGGTAAACATCAAAACCCCTTCCATGCATTCCTTCTCTAGTGATGATGAACTAGATAGTGATGATGAGGACATGCTAAATGGACTAGATAGGAAAACTGCTGCTAAAATGAGATTTTTACTTGACCAACTTGTTGAGAAGGAGAGGTTAATTGATCGTCAAGAGGACATGATTATCTCCCAAAAGGAGAAGTATGTCAAACTTGACAAACTCCTGGAGCTTGAAAAGGAGAAAAACAGTTCACTAGAGCTTGAGCTAGCTTCAAGCAAGAAAACTTGCTTGGAGTTAACCGACTCAAATGTTGCAATCAAGGACCAACTTGCTGACCCGATCAAGGTTAACAAAATCCTTGAAGTGCAAGTTGAGTCACTCAAGCTAAGTGAACCTTCCTCCTCTTCAAGTTCACCTTCTCAACCCACTAAAACTGATCTTGTTCATATGTGCACATGTAGTAAAATCAACACCAGTTTAAAGGAGAAGTCAACCTCCACAAAGGATAAAAATCCTACCCAGTATGGAATATTTGACAAGGAGAAGATCAACTATGCACGTAGTGCATACTTGGTCCAAAGACCTCCAAATGTCAAATATGGCATTGGTTACTCTTATGATGTAAAGCAATATGCTAGAAGTCATAAGAATAACAGGGGAAGGATCTCCTTTCTGAATGGAAGATCCTCTCAAACTGATAAGTTGAAGAATAAGAAACTGAATTCGCATGAATACCGGACTAGTCCGGTCAGTGTCCGGACAAGTCCGGTCATCCGGACAAGTACGGCCACCCAGACTAGTCCGATTCATAAACAACAGTAGCTTCTATTTAAAACTTTTGATGCCTCTTATGTATTAATGAGAAACAATCTTGGTAAGGTTTATGCTTATTATGTTGGGTCACGCCATAGGAACACAAAATCCCATGTGTGGGTGCCCAAATGTATTGTAACTAACCTCCAAGGACCCAAGCAAGCTTGGGTACCTAAAACCAAAGCATAATTTGTTTTTGCAGGCCTATTCCTCCAGTGGATCCAAATGGGTGCTAGACAGTGGATGCACCAACCACATGACCGGAGAAAGGAGGATGTTCGTGGAATATGAAGAAAACGAGGACCCAAACGAAGGCATCTACTTCGGAGATAATAGTCAAGGAAAGGTGCTCGGTACCGGTAAAATTGCAATATCCTCTGAACACACGCTTTCTTAGGTTTTACATGTTGAATCTTTAGATTATAACCTGCTGTCCATATCTCAACTATGTGACAAAGGTTATAATTGCTTGTTCACTAACGAGGGTGTGACCATCTCAAGAAGGAGTGATGGTTCAGTTGCATTCAAGGGTATGTTGAAGGGAAAGCTTTACCTTGTTAACTTCAACAAGGATAAAGTCGAACTCGACACATGCTTGATTGCAAAAACCAACATGGGTTGGTTGTGGCATAGACGACTAGCGCATGTTGGTATGAGAAATCTTCAAAAACTCCTCAAGGGCGATCACATCCGAGGTTTGAAAGATGTTGTTTTTGAGAAAGACAGGCCTTGTAGCGCGTGCCAAGCCGAGAAGCAAGTTGGAGCACATCATCCTGCAAAGAACATCATGACTACAACAAGACCGCTCGAACTACTTCACATGGACTTGTTTGGTCCAGTTGCTTACATAAGCATCGGCGGTAACAAATACAGTTTAGTTATCATTGATGATTTTTCTCGGTTCACTTGGGTTTTCTTTTTGCATGATAAGTCAGAAACACAAGGAACACTCAAGAAATTCTTCAAGCGAGTTCGAAACGAGTTTTCATTGTCAATCAAGAGTATTCGAAGCAACAATAGCACGGAGTTCAAGAACATACAAGTGGAGGAGTACCTTGATGAAGAGGGCATCAAGCACGAATTTTCAGCGCCATACTCACCACAACAAAATGGAGTTGCCGAAAGGAAGAACCGAACACTCATAGAGATGGCAAGAACAATGCTAGATGAATACAAGACTTCGGATCGATTTTGGGCAGAAGCGATTAACACCGCTTGCCATGCCGCAAATCGGCTTTATCTTCATCGACTACTCAAGAAAACTCCCTATGAGCTACTCAACGGTAACAAACCAAACATTTCATACTTTCGAGTTTTCGGTTCTCCATGTTATATCCTGAACAAGAAGCCCATGACTTCAAAGTTCGCTTCGAAGTCCGATGAAGGTTTCTTGCTCAGTTACGATTCGAACACCTACGCCTATCGTGTTTTCAACAAGGCCTCCGAACTTGTTGAAGTAGCACGTGACGTAGTGTTCGATGAGACTAACGGCTCCCAAAAGGAGCAAGTTGATCCATGTGAATTAGGTAAAGAAGAAGCTCCTTGTCTAGCATTGAAAAGAATGGCTCTAGGTGAAGTTGACCACAAGAGTCACCTTCACACATAAATGAGGAAAATGAACCACAAGAGGAGACCAACAATCAAGGGGGAGCTTCAACACAAGCACGAGAGTATGAAGATGATCAACAAGTCAACGAGGGCAACCACTCAGGGGGAGAAGAAAACGATCATGAAGACACAACTCCCCAAGTGCCCCACCCAAGAGTATACCAATGCATTCAAAGGGATCACCCAATCGATAATATCATCGGTGACATCCAAAAGGGAGTAACCACTAGATCTCGCATAGCTAACTTTTGTGAGCATTACTCGTTTGTGTCCTTTTTGGAACCACGCAGGATTGAGGATGCATTGAAGGATCCGGACTGGGTGGTGGCAATGCAAGAAGAATTGAACAACTTCAAGAGGAACGAGGTGTGGGAACTTGTGGCAAGACCCAATGCAAACATAGTGGGCACCAAGTGGGTCTTCCGCAACAAACAAGACGAACACGGAGTGGTAACAAGAAACAAGGCGCGACTTGTGGCCAAAGGGTACTCACAAGTTGAAGGTTTGGATTTCGATGAGACTTTTGCTCCAGTAGCTAGGCTTGAATCTATTAGAATATTACTTGCATATGCTACTCACCATGATTTCAAGCTGTATCAAATGGACGTGAAAAGCGCCTTCCTCAACAGGCCGATCAAGGAAGAAGTGTACGTGGAGCAGCCACCCGGGTTTGAAGACGAAGAATTCCCCAACCACATATATAAATTGCATAAGGCTCTCTACGGTCTCAAACAAGCTCCTAGAGCTTGGTATGAGTGTCTTAGAGATTTCTTAAATTAAAATGGTTTTCAAATTGGCAAAGTAGACTATACATTATTCACAAAAAATTTAGATAATGATCTTTTTATCTGTCAAATCTATGTTGATGACATAATATTTGGGTCAACTAACCAATCCTTCTGTGAAGAATTTAGTAGAATCATGACAGACAGGTTTGAAATGTCAATGATGGGAGAACTGAAGTACTTCTTGGGATTCCAAGTGCGGCAACAAAGGGAAGGAACGTTCATAAGCCAAACCAAGTACACGCAGGACATACTCAAGAAGTTTGGCATGGACAAGGCAAAGCCCATAAAGACCCCCATGGCAACGAATGGCCACTTGGATCTCAATGAAGATGGACCTAGCATCGATCAAAAGGTATATCGCTCCATGATTGGATCTCTACTTTACTTATGTGCATCTAGGCCAGATATTATGTTGAGTGTATGTTTGTGTGCACGATTTCAAGCCAACCCTAAGGAATGTCACTTGACAACCGTAAAAAGAATCTTGAGATATTTAGTTCATACACCCAACCTTGGTCTTTGGTACCCAAAAGACTCAAAATTCAATCTCATTGGTTACTCCGATGCAGATTATGCCGGGTGCAAAGTAGATAGAAAAAGCACCTCCGGCACATGCCAATTTCTAGGGAGATCCTTAGTTTCTTGGTCATCCAAGAAACAAAATTCCATTGCTTTATCCACAGCCGAAGCGGAGTATGTTGCAGCCGGGAGTTGTTGTGCACAACTCCTTTGGATGCGACAAACTCTACGAGATTACGGTTACAATATGAACCGTATTCCTCTCCTTTGTGACAATGAGAGTGCCATTAAAATAGCCCACAATCCAGTTGAGCACTCTAGAACTAAACACATAGACATAAGACATCATTTCTTGAGAGACCATTCCATGAAAGGAGACATTACCATCTCACATGTCAACACCCAAAAACAATTGGCCGACATATTCACCAAGCCACTTGATGAAAAGCGTTTTTGCGAACTCCGAAATGAACTAAATATCCTTGATTCTCGGAGTGTGGCTTGAAAAGTTGCATACCTGTATGACCTCTTCAAAATTTTGACTGAATTGTGAAAATCATCCCTCTTCATTTTTTCTCGAAAAACTATGTCAATTATTAGATCTTGATGAATTGTGATCATTGTGTGATTGTTGTATGCTTACTAGTCAAATTCATCAAGATTAATTGATTTGTTTTGCCCCTCCTATTCTCTATTAGTGAACCTTCAAATATATATGAATGGGCTATGCAATTTCTCCTGGTGACCACGGACTAGTCCGTGGTTACCCGGACTAGTCCGCTCTTGCAGACTAGTCCGCAGAGTGCCGGTTAGAACGGACTAGTCCGATAGACCACGGACTAGTCCCATATAGCTCTCTAGATGACTTTGGACTAGTCCGGTCATGTCCGGACTTGTCCGATTTTTCGTGTCCATAACCCTAGCCACCATCAAAACCTAATCTTCTCATCCCCACTTTTGCTCACGCTTTCCTCTCTCTTGCGCTCGAGCCACCAAGGCGATTCTCTGCTCCCTCCGTCGAAAAAGTCCACATTTGGGCGGAGATCAAGCTTGACCTCTTGGGGATTGAAGCTAGCGGACTTGTCCGGCCTCCAACCCCCAAACCTTCAAGCTTCAATCGATTTCTTCGGTAACTTTCTTCAAAACCCTAGAAATCTTGTTTTTCTCCATTGTTGATCGTATAGCCTAGCATCCTTCACTAGATACATGCTTATTTGATGTACTAGGTGTATGCTAGACTAGATTTGCATTAGGAATCATTCCTTGACCAATCTGTTAGGTTTTTGAGGATGAACACTGGACTAGTCCGGTCCATGCACGGACAAGTCCGGTCCTCCGGACTAGTCCGTGCCTGTGCACCGGACAAGTCCGATTTTTCTGAACTGAAAACGTAATTTTTCAATTCCTCAATGCAATTCATTGCTATCTTTTCATACTTATGCCTTGTATCACTTACCATCATTCTTGCAAAATCATTCTCAGATCATGTCGAGCTCAAACAATGAAATCTCCGACTTTGAGGCCAAGTTGGACCAAGAAGTGGCACCTCGGTCCTCGACGGGTCTTGGCAATAAACGCCAAGAAAGACCCTCGGAGCCAGCTCCTTCACCTCCTCAGGTTCAGAGGAAGGTGCTGGCAAAGAAGCCAGTGTCAAAGGCAGCAGCATCCTCAGGTGCCTCTCGCCAAGCCAAGGGCAAGGGCAAGTCAATAGCAACGGGGCCAGTTCGGGCCCTTGAAGCTCCATGCTCCGAGGGAAGGGGTCCGGGACCCTACTGAGGAGAAGTTCAACGGCAAGGGCAGTGATTCTGCAGCCAAGTTCAGAAGCGTTGACTGGTATGGCAGGCCAAAGCAAGCTGTCGATGGAAGGTTTTGGTGCAACTTCCATGCAGACTTCTACAAATCGGTGTATCTCCCGATGAAGACACCAGTGGTGCGCAATCAGTGGATTGACTGGGCACACCTTGAGAAGAAGAAGTGCTCAGCTTTTGATGAAGTCATTGCAGCAGTTGAGAGGCATGGCCTGAAGGATCTCTTTGCCTTCAGGCATAACTGGAATGATGAAGTGATCGCACAGTTCTTTGCAACTTGCCACTTCTCAAGTGAGGATGAAGAGAGTGTTACTTGGATGACACACGGATCTAAGTATAGTATCACTCAAGAGGACTTTGCTAATCTGCTCCATCTGGACACCTCTGGACATGACAGGCTGATCATCCACAACATAGGTGTAATGGAGAAGGATAGGATGAAATTCCTATATGAGCCGAACTCAAAGTATGTCCATCCCTCTACAAAGTACATGAAACCATTCTTTGTGGTCCTCAACAGAGTGCTGAGGAAGACTATTGCTCCTAAAGATGGAGATGCTGGGAGCGTGCAGTGTTACCTCCAAACCCTAATGAGAGTCATAAGCAAGGACCGTCCATTTGATGTGGCGGAATATATTTGGAATGATATGGTCAACATATCCTGCACGCCTAACAGGTCATGTGGCTATGCTCCCTACCTCATGTATATGATTGAGAAAGTCACAGGTATTGAGTTCGTGAAGGATGTGGAGCATACTCCTTTGAGGCCT
Source organism: Tuctoria greenei (assembly GCA_036927565.1). Lineage (NCBI taxonomy): Eukaryota > Viridiplantae > Streptophyta > Magnoliopsida > Poales > Poaceae > Tuctoria > Tuctoria greenei. The sequence goes on from JAYESD010000010.1 coordinate 4,286,166, forward strand.
CAGAAGCCTCAATCAGTGAGTGTCCAGGCTGCTCCCTCGCCGGCCTCCAGTCCCGAGGCACCGACAAGATCAAGAAGTGGTGCTAGGGCCGTCCCTACCTCTGGGGAAGCCCCTCAGAGAGGATCAGCTAGTGGGATCCTCAAGTACCTGACCGCCATATTCTCCTCCTGCAAAAAGACCGAAGTGAAGGTCCACAAGCTCAACAAGAGAAGAAAGGAGGACATGAAGTATATAAAGACCAATATGAAGCAAATCTGCCAGAAGCTGGAGATCGACCCCATTGGATCTCCAGTGATTTCTGAGGAGTCCGACCCGGACTTCACCGAGCTCGGGCCTCTGATCCCCTCCGAGCTTGCCTACTTTGGCATTGGGGGCTCGAGCGACTCCGTCCCTCCTCCTTACCCTCCTCGTCCAGCTGATGATGATGAAGACGAAGACGACGACGAGAGGACCGACAGTGAAGAGTGAAGACCCTAGGACCCTCCTCTCCTTCTTTTTGGTGTCTTGATGCCAAAGGGGGAGAGATTGAGGGGGAGTCTTAGCTTTAGCTGTGGTAGGGTGCGAGGAGAGAGTTCTCTTTATCTTTCTTTGTGATTGTAATGCTTTAACACTGTTTTCATGTTAACTATGGTTCTGTGTTGAAATGCTTAATTAATTTGCAAGTATGTGTTGAAATCTGCAATTTTGCTCCTGAAATGACATATGTACTTTGTATTGATTCATCAATGTAAACTATGTCACTCTCAATGTTTCAATGCACTTAGTTATGCATCCCACCATAAAGAATGCACATATGGATATTTCTCTTACTGCTTGATGTATTTTTAAGTCATATGTGCATACTTTATGAAAATCTCATCTCCTTTTGTCATATTTTGTGAAATATCAATTCGTTGTCATCAATCACCAAAAAGGGGGAGATTTAAAGTGCATCTAGGACTCCCTTGTTGGTTTTGGATGATTTATGACAAGCAATTGGGATCCTAACCTTTTGGTTGAGATGAATGCAGGCCAATAATGAAAAATGAGCAAAATACCAAAAAGAAGGGATAATGAGGAGCAAAGTGAACTTGAGCTCAAGGAAAAGAAATAGTAGACTATTGTGTATGGAGTGTGTTAAGGAAACACACCCAAGAGCTCAATCATATTTAAGCACACACACATATTGCACAAAGTTACACAGGACCGAACTAGTCCGTTGTTAACCGGACTAGTCCGATATCCTTTCTGCACCAGATCGGACAAGTTCGATATCTGTCGGACTAGTCCGATATCTTTCTGACTTGAGTCAGACTAGTCCTCCCCAGGGCGGACTAGTCCTCAACACACTTCACAAGTCACACAAAATCGGACAAGTCCGTTGGTAACCGGACTAGTCCGATATTCCTTCTGATCCACTTCGGACAAGTCCGATGTTTACACGGACTAGTCTGAAATACCCACTGATCTAAATCGGACAAGTCCTCCAAGTGCGGACTTGACATCCAACACACTTAGGGTTTCAGATGTCCGGACAAGTCCGATGGCTATCAGACTAGTCCGAAGATTTCCAGTAGTGAAATCGGACAAGTCTGTTTTCGACCGGACTAGTCCGATATTTCGGGACACTTAGAGTTTGCTACACACAGCACACCAGACTAGTCCGGTGACCACCACGGACTAGTACGATCTTTCTGAACCCTAACGGTCACTTTTATAAACCCCATATAAGTAGAGGTGCACGGCCCACTTTTACAAGCTCTCGAACCCTAGCGCCGTCACACCTCCCAAGAGACTCAAAAACCACTTCTCTCCACAAAATTAAGTGCAAAATCGATCAATTCTTTGAGGATCACTTCTAGATCATTGGAGAGACACTTGGCACACATCATTGAGTTCTTGGTTTGAATCTCTAACACACTCCTGCGTTTCAATTGTAATTTCTGAGTGTGTTTTTGGTGGCATTGTGATTTGTAATCTAAGGGAGCTCTCAACGTGTGAGAACGCCCCTTGAATTTGGTTATTCACCCCTTTGTGATTAGTGGAAGAGGGTTGGCCTTCGTGGCGATTCGACGAGGATAGGGTTGGAGAAGACTCGGTCCTTTTGTGGACTCCTCAACGTGGATGTAGGTTGCCTTCGTGGTAGCTGAACCACGGGATAAATCGTGTGTCTTGTCCTTTTTGTGTTCATTACTCAAATTGATCAACTTACTCTAGGGTTTGATACACATTGTTCAATTTGCAATAAATTGTAGAACACAAGCCTTAATTGTGATACAATTCAATACACAACTGTTAAACTGTTGTTTGATTCTATATTTCCGCTGCACACATTGAAGAATCAACCTAATCGATTAATCTTGATCAACTTAGTCCGTGAACACCGGACTAGTCCGTACTTTACCGGACTAGTCCGATTTCTCTAGTATTGAACTTGTTGTTGAGTGTTAAAGGATCCGACAAAAATTCAAAAGGCCTATTCACCCCCCTCTAGGCCTACATTCACTCACTGTGAAAGAAAAAAATTTAAATCACAACCAAACTGGCTTACTACTCTATCCACCACAGATTGTTCATCATTTAATCGACCAGCCAACTCATACCACTGACCATGTAGTATTGTAGGAAAAGACCCTCTAAAATTCACACACCAATTTACATCTGCACATTGTGCCACAGTTAAATTCTTATCAAGATAACATTCAAATAATAGAGGGTATGTTTGACATAGAGGTCTATCATCAATCCAAACATCCAACAAAAACAGAATTTTTATACCATTCCCCAGTTTACACTTTCTAACAAACAAATGTTCATTTTATGCATATCTTCGACACCCAACCCCCTCTTTTTTTATTGATGCACACCATGTCCCATATCACCATGTGGTATTTTCTTTTTGTTTGACCTCTCTGGCAAAAAAATTCTTGTATACTTATCTAATTTGTCCACCATAGTTTTGGGGATCAAAAACATAGACATAAAGTAAACAGGTATACTAGATAGGCTAGAATTTATCAAAATGGTTCTACCCGCCTTAGACAGGTTATTTCCTTTCCAAAGTTCTATTTTATTAAGACTTTTCCTCTAAATATTTCCAAACATCACAATGTAATCTGGAATCAGAAACAGGAACTCCCAAATATTGAAGAGGAACCAAACCAATCTGGCAATTAAAATCCTAGCATACTCTTTGACATATCTCCATTATCCCCAATCACCAATATCTTGCTTTTATCATAATTAATTCTCAGACCAGCAGTCTGATCATATATAGCTAGTAATAGTTTCAAATTATAAGCTTTCTCAATATTCTCTTTCATACATAAGTCATGGTAGGCTTGTTGATGGCAATGTTCACCACTTCTTTATTGTCATTGGAGGAGCTCTCATCATTGGAATCCCATTCTTTTCCAATGTGAGCTGCGCTAAAGACCTTCTTTTTCCTGAAGTCTTTCTTGTCTTATAACTTGGCTTCCTTCTTCTTCTTCTTGTCTTCATCTTCATCTTGCTTCTCATCTAGGAAATTTACAATAAAGTGCCCATACTTGCAACAATTTTAGCAAGTCTTCTTGGACCTTGATTTGGTCTTCTCCTTGCCTTTGGTATCATAGTTATTGTTGATTCTTTTCTTCCCCATGACTCTCTTGAATCTTCTAATGAAAAGAGCCAACTCTTCTTCATCCATGCCCGAGCTTTTATCATCTCTCTCTTCATCTTCATTTGTCTCTTGCACTTCTCTGCCTTTGCTCTTCTTGGTGGCCTTGAGTGCTATATGTTTCTTATATGATGAGGAGCTCTTGACAAGGTTCTTTATATGTTGTGCTTATTTCTCCATCATATCATGGTTCACAATATTTCCAAGCACCTCATTGAGAGTAATAAAGTGGAAGTTTAGACTCTTCCGAATCAAGGTGCAAAGAGTAATATTGTGTACGGTGAAGGCTCTTATTATCCTCTTGACTACCTCATGTTCCATCCCTTTCTTGCATCCTTACACACTCAACTCTTGTTGATGAGTATCTTGAGTTGGTTGTACATCTCTTGAGGCATATCAGTGTCTTACATGGCAAATCTCCCAAGTTCACCCTCAATCATCTCAATATATGCCTCTCTATGGACTTGCTTCTCTCAGGGCGGCTTCAAGACTCTCCCATATCTTCTTGGTAACACTACAGAAATCCCGATGATTTGCCACGGCCACGGCCATTGCAAATAAGCAAAAAATCGTCGCAAATAAGCTATATGCGATGGTTTTAGGTCGTCGCAAGTTTTCTGTTGCAATTAAGCTTATTTGCGATAGCTACCATCGCAAATAAGCGTATTTGCAACGGCCCGACTGTCACAATTAAGGACCTATTTGCGACGGTTAGGCCGTCACAAACTATAGCCAGGGCCTAGCCTGACGGGCCCCACAGTACTATTTGCGACGGTCGGGTGTTGATATTTCCTAAGGAACACCAACAAGTCATCCACGACAACGATGCCATAAATGCTTGTTGATATTTGCTACGCACTACTAACACTTCATCCCTAGCAGGGGTGCTAGAAATGCTTATTGGTAGGTTTTAGATTGTAAATGTAAATACGCAAGTGCACGGAAATTATCGATGTAGCATTTTCGCTCTAAAATTATTCCCAAAGGGTGTCATTTATATTCTCCCAAAGGAAGGCTAAATGGAAGTAAAACAATCATCAAGCGGAAAGGATAGGTTGGGTTCTAGCAAGGATAGATAAAGGGTAATTGAGGTAGTGTGACACACAAAAGAGCATTCTATCCTAAGGGGATAAATATGGTAAAGAGGGACTAGGCTAAGAACTAGGTAGAGACTCGTACAATGCTTCTAATGTACATATACATAGCCTAGGTTAGTTACTAATGATCATGTCAATTATGAATTCTCATGCTAAGTGGATTAACACATCGGACACGAATTTACCTCTAGCAATACTAGGACGACTCCCGCCAAGAGCCCGTGGTATAACCAAACGTGGAGGATTACAAAGGACAGATAGGAGTGTCACCACCTACTGCCTACCTCTTTAATCCGTGGGCATACGAGACATTCAACGCTACTCTCTATCCTAGCACCATGCTAGCATATTAAGTAATTACCTTAAGAGCCTAGGCACAAGCCATCCTAAGGCAATGAACTAAATCATCGTTGAACCAATGTTAATTCATAGCATAAGTGATTCATATTAACATAATCATATCATAACTAATTAGACTATAGTGGAGGTTTATATTTTTTATGATGATATATTGATAATGGTATAGCATAATCATAAATACTATTCCTACCACATACATGGAACCCACAATCAAAGAAGAAATGCTTCATCCAAGTATATGAACAATGGAGGACTAAAGATAACATCTTTATTAAGAATAAAGTCAAAAATACAAATATAAATATGGGAGACATACTTTTCCTAATTGGAAATTGGGAAGAGACTCCTTCTACTCCTCCTACTTGGACTATGGACTAGAGACTCTCCTCTGTAAAACCTATACTCCTCTAAACCTATGGAGAGTAGTGGATACAATGGATGAATACTCTAGTGGTGTGTGTTGGACTAAGAAGTGAGGGGTCATATTTGTAGTTTGGAGAAGGGTCGGTTCCCTCCACCAAAAGCACGCGAATCAGTCACCAATGACCTCTTCAAGCCGAGAGGATCCAACACATGGCGTTAGACCGCGAAAGGCGCCAGGACCTAGTCGGCCAACTAGGGGGGTCGGCCGACCTAGTCTTGGCCCTTTTTGTGGTGTGCTTCCTCCAGGTCTCTGCCAGGTGGGTCCCATTGACTGATATTGGTGCTACACCGTTGGATGGCCTTAGATACTTCTGTTTGTGGGTCATTTGATCCATGTGGTGCCATGTGGCATTGCCTGATTGGATGGACTGATTTTATAGGATCCATCCCTTTGTTTCACTTCAATTCTGCATAGAATCCCTGCATGCACTACTTTCTCCAAGGACAAGTGGAAATAGGTTAAATAGAAAGGTGATGTGTGCAAGAAATGATATTTACTTCACATAATTGAGTTATATTGACGGGTGAAATTGGTATATAACAACCGTCAACATAGGGCTGTCGCAAATTCGGACCTATTTGTGACGGTACGACCATCGCGAATAACACATGCTAATTTGCGACAGCCAGAAGCCTTATTTGTGACGGTACTATGTAAAAAGCCATCACAAATAATGTTTTTATTTTTTTTTAAAAAAATAGAAAATGCTATCCGACTCGATGGTCATAAACACAGATCATACATTATTATCAACAATACATCACAACAGACACTATACACATCATCATTACAACATCATACATCACATCATCGTCAACAAAACGAACAAGAGCTCACTCGCCCGTCTGACCTCCAAAGCCACCTCCAAAGCCACCAAATTCATCGTCGCACCTCAATCCAGGTGGAGGTAACAACGACGATGGAGTTTGAGCAGCCATCGTCGATCCCTGCAATTCATGAAACACAGAGTTAGAATAGAAATGCATCAACATCTCTCCACCTCCCTTCCTCTTCCTCTATTTCCATCTACATATCCCTCTCCCTCTCTTCATTCCTCTCTCTCTCTATCTCAGTATATCTCTCTCTCCCTCTCTATTGCTCCCTCTCCATCTCAATCTATCTCTCTCCCACTATATCTCCCTATCACTATCCCTTTCCCTCCAGCTTCCTCCCTCTTCTAACTCTATCTCTCACTCTATCTAACTATCTCACACTCCCACTCTCTTTTGTCGCTCTATTTCTGGCTAAGTTGAGGTAAAACTAGAATTGTTAAGATGACATAAAAAATTACCTGACCCGCAGAAGAAGGGTCACCTAGAACGACTGATAGTAGCAGTAGCTGGATCCCCAGACCTTGCGCCCGAGCCATGGCCTGTCATTGCAAACAATAGATGTTACCTATTAGTAAGTAATTTACGCTTAATTAATGAGAACTTTAGTGGAAAGAACGAGAGAGGAGGAAAGAACGAGAGAGAGACAGGGAAGTGGGTCCGTCGAGGTCCGCCATCCACACGTGCGAGTGCTTGCCGTCTGCACCATCGTCGTTTGTCTTCGTGTCCGTTTAGACGCATACTTTGACTTCTAACTAATGGGCCTTGTCAGGCCTTAAATGGGTTGTGTCGGGTCAAGCCGACCCGAATCCCATTTTTGTACATATAGAACCACTCAAGCAATCAAATTAAAAATTATAACCATAATCTAAAAAGCAAAGCAATTCAATTAAACTTAAACATAACAATTATTAAATTGTAATTTATCAATTAATAAACATAAACCTAAACATAAACAATTTTATCCTAAACATAGACATAAGCATTGACCTAAACCTAGCTTAGCAAACTTAATCTCAATTAACAAAAAATTGAACCTAGGCATAAATAAACCTAAAAATAATTAAACCTAAACCTAGCTAAGCATGATTAACATATCAATTTATTATAAATAAATAACCAAAGCATGATTAACAAAAATAAATAACCTAAGCATGATTAATAAGAAATTTATCTAAACATATCAATTTAACTTAGCATGATTAAATCTAAACATATCAATTTAACCTAAGCCATGAAGGAGGAGAGAGGGGGAGGGGGCGTCCATGGAGGGGGGAGGGGGGTCGGCTAGGAGGGAGGGGGAGGGGGGCGGACATGGAGGTGGGGGAGGGGGGTCGGCTAGGAGGCAGGGTGAGGGGGGCGGCGATGGAGGGGGGCGGCCATGGAAGGGGGGCCGCCATGGAGGGGGAGGGTGGTCGGCTATGGAGGGAGGAGGAGGGGGGCGACCATGGAGGGAGGGAGAGGGGGGAGGGGGGCGACCATGGAGAGGGGCCGACCATGGAGAGGGAGGGGAGGGGAGGGAAGGGGAAGAACTTACAAGGCGGCGACGTCGGGCGTGGGTGTGTACGTGAGTGTGTGAATCAGGGGATGAGGGGGCCGGTATATCCCATTTATTTGCGATGGCTAGCTTGATTACGACGGCCCTAGGGCTGGCCGTCGCAATTTATATTATTTGCGACAATTCTTTTTCGGGCCTTCACAAATAACCTCCTATTTGTGACGATCATTTAATTTGCGATGACCCTAAGGTCGGTCATCGCAAATAAAAGACTATTTGCGATGGCTTCGGCGACGACCGTCGCAAATAGGTTCCTAATTGCGACGACCACCCATTTTGCGACGGCCAGAGGCGGGGCCATCCCAATTTAATTTATTTGCAATGGCCGACCGTCTCATATAACTGTAGCCGTCACAAATGATTGCGTTTTCTATAGTGTAATCTCCAAGGCATCGAGCTTGTTGAACTCTTCTTGGCTCAAACATGAGAGCAACACGCTTTAGGCTTGAGCATTTCAATGAAGTTGTTGTTCTTGATCTGGTGTGAGCTCATCATCATCTTCTCGGAGATATCTACACCTATGCAAATAACATGTTTAAAACTAGGATTGAATTAGATTAGGTTAGGCTTCATGTTGTGCCCTCACTTTGTTTAGTTTGTGCCATGAATCTGAAAATGCTTGCCAATTAGGTTATAGAGATTGTAGAATGTGAATTTAGTCTATCATAGTTAGAAGGATATCAGGAGTAGTCTTCTTGACTACTCCTCATATTTTTGCTCTCTTCTTTCTTATTCTTCTTGCTCTCCTCTTTTTTCTTTTCTTTTCTTGAGGAACTCCATTAGGCGAATCACTTCTTGATCTTAGTCATCGCTTGAGACCTCAAAACTTTGCTTGGGAATTCCCTTCTTTTGTTCTGTCGTGGTTCCCATGGAGCCTACTTTATCCCCATTGACTCCCTTGGAGGTCAACTAGGTTTGGGTTGATCAGGTTTTCGGTCCCTTCATCGCCACTCTTCGATGTTGAGGTCTTCTTGCCGACATCAATTCCTTGAGTGTCCCCGATTTCCTCTCTATATGATTAGGCTTCCTATAGAGGGTTAGACTTTGATACCAAAAGAAAGTTGTCTAGAGGAGAGGTGAATAACCAAAAATAAAAATTTAAACTTGAACTAAAAAATCATGATACTAAACTTTTGGATATGGCTGAAGCTGGATCGGGCTTGTCCGACTGACCTTAGACAAGTTAGACACAAAATCTCATTTCCTCCGAAAAAACAATCACAACCTCAACCCTAAAGCCCTCTTTTCTCAAATCTCATTTCCTCTCAACCACTATTCCCAAATATTCAAGTTTTGGCCCAGAGAAGGTGATGAATAAGTTTAGGAGAGCTCTTAGGTGCTTGTGGCGGTGCAGGTATCTTGCAAATGATTTCTTGTGAGGGTTAGAGGGGTCTGGACCCTCTTTTTTATATTTAAATCCGAATTTTAGCCAATGTTACCAACTAACCTTTGAACACGTCCAAAAAATATTTCGAACAAGGTCAAAGTTGTGCGTCCGACTAGGGGTACGGCTTGGTACTTTAGTTTGAATTAGTGCGGAAAAGCCGCTTCGGACATGTTCAACCACACCGGACAAGTCTAAAATCCAAAAAAGAGTTTCAAGCCATGAGCTCGGATAAGTCTAAATCGCAGATGTTGGACCTAACTCTGATAAGTCCGAGTGCCAATAGAGAGTGAAAGTGGCCTGAATTGAACAAGTTCGAACTCCTTTGATATATTCGAATGCCAAGAGAGAGAGAGAGAGAGAGAGAGAGAGAGATCCATCCTTTGGGATGTGGTATATCGAATATGTCTGAAAGCCAGCAGAGAGTTTTTAGATTTTAAGTCTAGCCATTTCGAATATGTCCAACACACTGCGGACCCAGAAGAGAGTTTTTGTAGTTTAAGTCTGGCCGTGTTAAATATGTCTCACATGCTCAGATAAGTTCGAGTGCTAGCAGAGAGTTTGGGCGATTGACTAGGTGAACTCGGATATGACCGAGCACCTCTAGGATACGTCCGACTCACTCATGGAATTACTACAAGAATAAAACTCTAGGGTTGAGATTCCACATTTTTCAATGGTTGTACGCATGGTATCTCTCTTAATACTTTGTCATTTCTATATTAAATAAATATTCTCCCTTTTCTTTTGAGGGGGCACGTAACATATTTTGTCATTTAAATCTGAAATTAACTCAACAATTTCATTAGATCTTAAATTATTTGTCATTAATGATCAAAACCCACATGGGGGCCTAGATGCACTTTTAGTTTGCCCATGCACAAGTAAATTAGCCCGCATGTCCGCAGCCGCCCAACGCGCTCCCGCATTTGCCGCACATTGCCGCCCTCTGCTAGACTGTAGCATGCCCCAAATCGGTCGAGCATCAAAATCTCAAAGCTGTATGTGGATTAGGGTTAGCCGTTCGAATGCTATTGTGCTGTGTGCCACCTCTAACTTGTGTTCAGCTAGGATGCACCCACCCGTTTGAGGCCCAATTTTGTAATACAATCACAACTAGTCCAAAACGTGAATGATGCTTTGTCTTCAATCTTCAGCCTTCCAACATACTCTTTTCCACCAACAAAATTCATGGGGGTTGAAGACGGGGGTGGGGGGGGGGGGGGGGCTCCCCAATTCGACAAGAAGGAGGTGGGTCCTCAAGGTACCCCTACCCCCCCCCCCCCCACTGGGAAATCCATTATCACTGAGGTAACACTTAAGAATTGTCAGGCATATGGATTTCTTTCCACCAAAGGGGTTGTCAGTACCCTACATACCGGGTACCCCCTGACACCGCAAGCAAAGCCGAGTAGTTCCTACATCCAAGTGGTGGATATCCGAAGAGGATAGGCATCCTGCGTAACTGGACCTACCTCCCTCCTTAGGATAGCTCCGATATAGCCACATATCCAGAAGAGCCAGACCTTCCTCCCTCATTTGGGTAGCTCTAGTGCTGCCACATGTCCTGTAAAGCTGGACCTACATACCTCCTCAGGGAAGCTCCGACACTACCACGTGTCCAACGACACCGAACCTATCCCCTGGTAGATGGAAGCTCCGAAGCTTCCACATGTCAACATCTGGACCTACGTCAGCAACGGGAAGACTACGGGATCTCCAACGGCACGGACATTCAAGGGATGTCAATTAGCCATTACAAGACCTGGTTAACACGTCATTAATGCCATATTAATGACACATGATCAGAGAAATATCAAGGCTAGTAATGCTATAATTAAGGCATGTTATCACACTATTAACCATACTTCACACTGTAGATTGTGTACAGGGTAGTTAATATAGCCGGGGCCACTTGTCTGGGCAGGCTCGAACTATAACGGCTAGTCCTTGGCATATAAAGAGTTGCGCTGCACGGTAGAAAGCATATGATTTCAAGCGATCTCAAGCCAACTCACACACACCTAAGATTATACAATACACAAACCCTCGTGGAGTAGGTTATTACGCTCAGACGGCCCGAACCACGTGAAATCCCCGGTGTTCACCTCTTGTATAGATCTTGACTCGCGCACCAACTGAATACGAACCTCCGCGACTACGTCTTAGTAGTGTTGGGGGAAGTGTCCTAGTCCACACTTCGAAATTTTACACGCCAGATGGGGGCGCTTTCAAGCTTTTAAGATGGTGAACTCCGCCGCCACTTCATCCAACAAATTGGCTATGCAGCTTGCTGGAGGAAATCCCTCTAACGTGCAGTAGACGACCAACATTGTGATTCCGGAGGGTGTCGTTCCTCCACCACCACCACCACCATCTCAGCAGGATGGTGTATTCGTGTCAGTCTCCGCATCGATGAACAACCCAGAGAACGCGCTAAATGCAGCGCCGACTCTACTCCAGTGCCCACCAGCGCCTGGAGCTCCTCCCACTGCGATAAAATAGAGGCGTGCTAATGTAGAGCATTTGGTTGCAGCTGCAGCCAATGCGATCAGCAACCAGGGTCTGCCCCATGCTGGGCAGGCACCTTCACAGAACATGACCTTGTCTGGTAGACTTGGTCCTCAGGCGTCGCAGCTCAGGAGACGTGCGCCCTCTCACAAGTGACATCACTGCCCTCCGAGGCACGCCGTACTCACATAGACAAGGCTCCCGATGCAGGATCTTTGGTCGGAGCTCAATCGCCGTTACAGGCAACAGAACGGTCGCGTCAACATCGAGCATGCTCGCAAGAGGCAAATTGCTCAAGAAAACCCTTATCCTCTAGGAGTGGGAGGCGACTGTTCGGCCCTTGCCATGCATCTCCACATGGTCAAGTGGCCACCTAAGTTCCAGCCTCATCTACTAGAGAAATATGACGGGACTGTCAACCCCGTCGGATTTCTTCAGATCTACTCGACCGCCATCCTTGCAGCTGGAGGCAATGAGGCCGTGATGGACAACTACTTCCCAGTGGCCTTAACTGGGACTACAAGGTTGTGGTTCATGAGCTTACCACCCGACTCCATCTATAGTTGGGCAGAACTCTATCACCAGTTCACTGCCAACTTTGGGAGCTTCTACACCCGGCCTGGCACCAAGATGGACCTCTTCGTTGTACAACAGATGTCAGGGGAGTCGCTGCGATCCTTCATCCAGTGATTCTCTCAGGTACGAAATACCATCTCTTCTATCTCCAACGCTTCTGTCGTCATTGCATTTCGACAGGGGGTCCGAGATAAGAAGATGCTGGAGAAGCTGGCAACCAAGAACGTCAGCAGCATCACAGTGCTCTTTAGTCTGGATGACAAATGTGCCAGAGCTGCGGAGGACTGAGAGATGCACTCCAAGCCAGCTGCAGAGGCAAGACAATCTTCCAAAGCTGAAGCTAATGCCTCGCAGTGGAAAGAAGAAGAAGAAGTCAAGTGACAAGAATAAGTCACATGCCAGCACACCTACTGCTGCCGCTGCTGCAGCTTCAGGTGGCCAAGGGCCACCCCCCGACAAACGACCTCAACCTTCATCTGAAAATGGCTATGGTGAAAAGATGTGGTGTCCGATCCACAAGTCGACAACCCACAACCTTGAAGACTGTCGTGAGGTCAAGAGGCCTGCTAAACGCAACAACAAACATCAAGATGAGACCCCTTTCTGCCAGAGGGAAGGGAAGCAGAAAGTCGATGAAGCTCCGTCTAATTAGGTGCTAGGCTTCCAAGACGCCAAGAAGGCGTTAAAGGCGGTCTACAACACGATCGACGACGACTTCGACACCTCCAACAACAAGCATCAGAAGACTCTCCATATGATGTATGGAGGGTCCTGGGATATCACCTCCTGGCGCATCCTGAAGACCATGCATTGAGAGATGGCTGTTGTTGCTCCTACTGCAAGGCGGAGCCTCATCGGAAGTGGATGGATACTTCCATCATCTTCGATGCTTCTGACTGCCTGAAGAACATGATCGGAGCTGGACAATAGCCCATGATAGTCGCCCTGACAATCAACAACATCCAACTCTACCATGTCCTGGTGGATGGAGGCGCAACGCTCAACCTCCTCAGCTTTGCGGCTTTCTTGAAGCTCCAGCTCAATCTCTCGGACCTTCGACCATCACTCCCATTCTCTGGAGTAGGTCCGGGAGCTATCAAACCTCTTGGATCAGTTACTTTACCGGTGACCTTCGGGACATGGGACAATTACTGGTCCGAGAAGCTGGTGTTTGATGTGGCTCACATCAACCTATCCTCAACACGATCCTAGGTAGGCCAGCCCTGTATAGGTTCATGGCCGTAGTCCACTACGGCTACCTCATGTTGAAGATGCCGACTCCTTCAGGCATCCTATGAATCTGAGAGCACTACACTGCTGGGGTCACTGTGCTGGAAGAACTTCATGCGCTTGCTATAGCAGAAGAAGAATCCGGCAAGGAGCAAGGTGCTCAACCTCTGAGCTCAGGTCAGCGTGGCTCATCTTTTGCACCTCGTGTGCAACCAAGCAGCGATACCGACGTTCTCATCAATGTCATCCAAATTGGTTCTAATGCCAACCGTATCAGGAGGTCTAGGTGACAAATAGGAACTCGCGCTCGTCACTTTCCTCCGGGCGAATGTCGATGTGTTTGCATGGCAACCATTGAAAATGCCTGGGATACCTAGGGAGGTGATCGAGCACTGTCTGATGATCTACCCTGACGCATGACCCATACAACAGAAGCCCAAGAAACAATCTGTAGAGCAGCAAAACTTCATTATACAAGAAGTAAAGAAGCTGCTTGACGCTGGATTCATCTCGTAGTTTCACCATCGAAGGTGGCTGGCAAACCCAGTTGTTGTACCAAAGACCAGTGGGAGGCTTCGGATGTGCATCGACTACACTACATTGAATAAGGCATGCCCAAAAGACCCATTTCCACTAACTAGAATAGATTAGATAGTGGATTCTACCTCCGGGTGTGAATTACTGTGTTTCTTAGATGCTTATTCTGGATATCATCAAATTCCAATGTCTAAGGAAGATGAAGAGCATACTACCTTCATCACAGTAGATGGTTTGTATTGTTACACAACTATGCCTTTTGGTCTTAAAATGTTGCCTCAACTTTTGTGCGAGCCATGCACCAATTTTTTGGGGAGTTGATTAGGGACCTGGTGGAAGTCTACGTCGATGACATTGTCATCAAGGTGAAGAACCAAGACTCACTCCTGGACAATCTCCAAGCTGTCTTTGACAAGCTGCGCCTGACGCGCACGAAGCTCAACCCGGACAGGTGTGTCTTCGGGCTTAGCTCCAGAAAGCTCCTTGGTTTCTTGGTTACTCACAGAGGAATCGAGGCAAATTCGTCCTAGATTAAAGTCATTGAAGAGATGCAACCTCCAACCCGTATCAAGGATGTCCAGAAGCTAACTGAGTGTCTAACTTCGCTCAACCGATTCATCTCAAGGCTGGCAGAGCGAGCATTACCCTTCTTCAAGCTATTGATGAAGTCCAGACCATTTCATTGCTCTGAAGAAGCAAGAAGGCTTTTCAGGAGCTCAAGCAACTCCTCACTACACTACCAATCATGGTAGCTCCGGAGCCTGGTGAACCTCTTCTGCTTTACATCGCTGCAACTACGGATGTTGTCAGCATGGTTCTGGTTGTGGAGAGACCAGAAACATCTTCAACTCAGGAGCCTAGACCCCTTCGGGAGGCTCCAGATCTCCCTAAAGGCAAGTCTGGGTCGCAGCCCCCAGACACAGATCCTAAAGGCAAGATGCCTGTGGATCAACTTCGCTCATCCGAGGGAGTACATACTCAAGAAGAAGAAGGTCTAGACCCCACCGAGACGGTCCGAGTTGATGAAGAAGAAGCCCCGGACCCCTCTAATGGGGTGCGAACTGTCCAGCAGCCAGTGTACTTCATCAGCAAAGTACTTCACGATGCTAAGACTCGGTACATTGAGGTGCATAAGTTGCTGTACGCAGTGCTTATTGCCTCAAGGAAGCTTCGTCATTACTTCCAAGCCCACAAGATTTTAGTGGTAAATTCTTATCCACTGCAAGCTATTTTACGTAATCCCAATTCAACGGGAAATATCACCACGTGGGCAGCAGAGCTGGCAGAATTCAACCTCGAATTCTTGGCCCGACATGCAATCAAGAGTTAGACACTGGCTGACTTTGTGGCGGAGTGGAGACCTTCTTCATCAACTCCAGGGGGCCTCGACGAGCAGAAGCCGGAACCTAAGGTCCCGATCTTCATCAAGCCTCACTGGACTCTTTACTTCGACCGCTTCATGCAGAAGCAGGGGGCCAGAGATGGAATCCTTCTCCTCGCTCCGACTGGGGAGAAGGTCAAATACATGGTACGCCTCGACTTCAAGGCAACCACCAACAACATGGTGAAATATGAAGCACTCATCTTCAGACTCAAGGTGGCGCTATCATATGGCGTCCGATAGCTCTTAGTGAAGGATGACTCACACCTCATCATCAAGCAAGTCAAAGGTGAATGCAGGTGCAATAATCCTCAACTTGCTGCGTATTTACTTGAAGTCCAGAAGCTGCAAAAGGACTTCCATGTCCTTGATCTCCGCCATGTCTAGCGTATCAACAACGCTAAAGCTGACGACCTTGTGACACCCGGTTCCGAAAATGAACCAAGTGAACACATATGTTTGCCCAGGACGTTCAACACACATACACAAGTGCCATCACAAAAAGATATACAGAAAATTACCACAAAACAAGATTAATTAACCAAATTTTATTACACAATTCATAATATCCTCGAATACAAGCACTAATGAATATTAATGACGAGTTTGAACTAATTCAGCGGAAATAAGTAAATAAGCAACTAAGCAGCATAAGCAAAGGGATAGCGCAACTCCAACACTCCATAGGCAAAGCTGACGGTAGACACGGCCTAGAACTCCGCATTATCATCGTTATACTCCCAATCCCGACCTGCAACTATTGGTGGGGGAATTGCAAGAGTGAGTACATGTCGTACTCAGCAAGTGTGGAAAGTATGACATGTAGCTGATTCAAATGACAAATATAATAATGGCTAAGTGCTGAAAAGTACATTAAAACATTTGAAAAGCAATGTATCATATGTATGTGAAATAATCCAATCATAAACCATATAATCATCATAATACCAGTCCATATTCATTACTATCATCCATATACCAGATTTCTCATTACCAATAAACATAATCAATATCAGAATTTAATTCATAACCAGCCATAACCATATTATTAACCATAACCATCCAAAAAACAATATTAATACCAAGTCTCCTCTAATCATGTGAGGGTCCAGGTTGCTCGTAACCGGGAGGACAGCTATCATGATAGTTCTTAGACACACTCTGCAGAGGTTGTACCACTTTACCCATGTGTTTGTGATTTCATCACCTTTCGATGACCATAGAATCTCAATTATGTCGTCTCACACTTCCTTAGTTGTGTGGCCAAGGGATCACAAAATAGCCTTTACAAAGAGATTACTAGCCTATTTAGACCCCACTGATGTTTCACCAATGGCGATGCCTCCAACTGAGCACATATTCAACCAAGGGCCCCCTCTTGAGCCATTCGGATCCCAGGGTAGTCCCACCAATCATCAACAAACCCAATCCGACTACCCCTTCCCTGACCATCGTTAATTGTCCAAATAGCATTGGCAAATCCCTAATTAATCAGCTACGCTGCACTCATACTTGGCCTCGTGGTGGCACTGTAAATCCTAGATGGTCGCTCCACGAACTGGTCCTTAGGTCTAAAGCAAGCAAACCACCATAACATCCAACCCATCCACATACCATGCTTGCTTAGATCACCCATTACCACATCACATTAACCAGTTCATGTTAATCATAATCTCATATATGCATAATTAAATGTGTAGTGTTATTTTTCCATCCCAGTTAATTAAGCGAAGCAAAAAGGTAAAAACCCCATCCGGACTCTCTACCATATTTTCCAGGTGACAAGGGTGGTCAACAAATCTAGTAAACTTCCTATCATAGGGTTCCCATCAAATTGACACAAGCATGCAATTTTGCAAACAAAACATTTATTTCAAAACATGATCAATATGCTTCAAGGACACTTGCCTTGCTCTTGGGATTGGTTCGGTCAAAGCCTTCAAACTCTTGGTGCTGGAGATCCTCCGCGGCACTCTCTAGTGCAAATCCATCTAATCCCATAATAAACATACAATATAAGAAACACAATCAAAGAGTGCACATATATTACTCAATATGACATGACATGCATGATTAAGGCAAATGCAAGGTGGATCTTGTTAATGAGTTGTTTTTAATGATCACCAACTAGTTCTAATAGATTTAAAAAGTTTATATAGGTTTGGTTTGATTAGATCTAATTTAGAATTAATTCAACAGAAATTAACAAGAAAATCAGACTAGTCCGCTAGGGACCAGACAAGTCCGCACTTCGCAGAACTAGCAAACTAGAGTTTTCTAGATCGACGTGAATTTG
Organism: Tuctoria greenei; assembly: GCA_036927565.1. NCBI lineage: Eukaryota > Viridiplantae > Streptophyta > Magnoliopsida > Poales > Poaceae > Tuctoria > Tuctoria greenei. The sequence goes on from JAYESD010000010.1 coordinate 4,303,987, forward strand.
GAGAATTGGGGTTGAATTCATGTAAGGAAAAGATAATAGAAGGTATACCAGGTGTTTAGAACTCCAATGAATCAAGGATCTTGGAGGCAACACTTGGATCTTCACAATCTAGGGTTGATGAAGAACTTGATGGTGAATTGTTGATGAAGAACGCGAAGTTGATGGAGATCTTGATCCTCTTTTGTTCCCTCCTCTTCTTCTTTCTCTAGATATCCTTCTCCCTCCTTGGTGGCGTCTATCCACGAGCTAGGGTTTGGGTGAGGTGAAAAAAGTGGCAAATAGATGTCAAGCCAAGGGGTGGGGTTGTTTATATAGAGGTGGAGGCTAGGGTTGAATGGATTGCGAGTTTGAGATGAGTAGGGGTCGGTTTAGAGTCCCACATGGGCTTTAAAAGAGTTAGGCACGACGTCCCTAGGACCACTTAAGGTAAAACCCAAGAAACAAGTCGTGAGACAAAAGATCAACTCGGAGTCTTGATTTGTCGGACAAGTCCGAAAAGGGCCGGACTAGTCCGAAGATGGACAGAGGGAAATCAGACAAGTCCGGACTAGACATCGGACAAGTCCGAACTTATCCATAGGGAAAAAACAGACAAGTTTGGCCAAAATCAGACAAGTCCGATTTTAGTTAGAAGAAAAACGGACAAGTCTGCTGGAATACTGGACAAGTACAGAGACTTAGCAAAATTTCCAAGGAATTTGGGATACCGGACTAGTCCGCACAGTAGCGGACAAGTCCAAAAGTGTTCATAAGAAAAACAGACTAGTCCGCAGCGAAATGGACAAGTCGATTTGAACTCAGAAAGAATTCGGACTAGTCCGCACCAAAATTGGACTAGTTCGCACTTCCCAGAATTCTTAAGTGCAGTTTTGTTTCTAATTCATTTTAAACTTATTACTTTTATGTTGCTAAATGTTAAACATATTTAATGATGGATGCAGAGCATGATGCATGAAAATGAGGGTGTTACAAACCTACACCCCTTAAAATGAATCTCGCACTCGAGATTCGACGCGAAAGAGAAGAGATAGGGAAATTCCTTCTTGAGATCATCCTCCAGCTCCCATGTTGCTTCCGATTCTGTATGATGCTTCCATTGAACTTTACACCATCTAATAATCTTGTTCCTTGTGACTCTCTCCTTGATTTCCAAGATTTTGACTAGTTGCTCGACATAAGTCAAGTCTGCCTCAAATTCCGATTCTTCCATTAGCACTTGTTCTTCCGATACCCTTAAACACTTCTGGAGCTGGAAAAAATGAAAGACATCATGGACATCTGAAAGATGAGCTGGCATCTCCAACTTATACGCTACTTCTTCTCTTTTGTCCTAAATCTTGAAGGGTCCAGTATAGCGAGGTGCTAGCTTGCCTCTTATGTTAAACCTCTTATGACCTCTCATTGGTGACACCTTGAGATATACAAAGTCTCCCACTTCAAAGGCTAGTTTCTTTCTCCTATTGTCCGCATAGACTTTTTGTCTTGATTGAGCAGCCCTCAAGTTTTCACGAATTACCTGAACTTGTTTTTCAGCTTCTAGCAACACATCCAGACAAAATACTTGAGTTTCTCCTGTCTCATTCCAGATCAAAGGTGTTGTACACTTCCTTCCATACAATGCTTCATAAGGTTACATCTTCAAACTAGCTTGGTAACTATTATTGTATGAAAATTCTGCATAAGGCAAGCTCTTGTCCCAACTCTTCCCATGCTTCAAGGCGCAAGCTCTTAACATACCCTCTAAAATATGGTTGGTCCTATCGGTTTGTCCATCCGTTTGAGGGTGATATGCTGAACTAAAATTTAACCTTGTTCCCAATGCTTCATGCAATTTCTGCCAAAACCTAGAGGTAAACTGAGAACCTCTATCTGAAACTATCCTTTTGGAACTCCATCCAAGCATACTACTCTTACCATATACAGTTCCGCCAATTTCTCTCCATTAAAGGTGGTCTCAGCGGGAATAAAGTGAGCTGACTTGGTTAACCGATCCACAATTACCCAAATTGAGTCATATTCGGAATGAGTACGCGGTAAACCAACTATGAAGTCCATTCCGATTTGTTTCCACTTCCATTCCGGAATCCTCAATGGTTGCAATAATCCAGCTGACCTTTGATGTTACGGCTTGACTCGTTGGCACACATCACACAAAGCTAGGTTCTTGAACATGTTGCTGATTTGTTGCCGAATATGTAGCCTTGTTTCTCCGATGGTTACTATGACGCATAATTTTTAGGATTGACTCCTTCACATTGACAATTGCACGGTCCTGGTGGCATACTAAATTACTCCATCATGCTTCTGTAGCCAATCCATCTAAGTAGGATGTCACAATCCTCCCCCCTTAGAACACCGACGTCCTCGTCAGTCAACTCCCAGGCCAGGAACATCCCCTCTTGCCCATTCCTTGTGATCCAAAACATTAAGGCCGATGAGGAATTCTACCCCCCTTATGGAAATACTTACCTTTGGACATACTATCTTTGTTCTGATCTTCCATATAGCTTTGTCTGAAATGATCAATCTTCTTGCTGTGTCCATCTTCCAGTGAGAGAGGTTGAACGAGATAGGAAAGATAGATAGAACGAATCCCCAACTATATGCATCAAGGAATATGAAACTAAACAACTACCTATACAAGCCTATGTGGACATGGCAATGCTAAAGCATCCCAAAATCCTCTATTAAGCACACAAGCAAACAATATATAGCAAACAACACACCAAACAAAAACACATTGACTCCTGAGTGCTCCTATGTGCTTTAAAGTGTCCATTCTATCTAGGTTGCATCCTACGGTCAACCTATGGCTCTGATACCAATTTGTGTCACCCGATTCCGAAAATGAACCAAGTGAACGCATATGTGTGCCCAGGACGTTCAACATACATACACGAGTGCAGTCACAAAAGGATATACAAAAATTACCACAGAAAAATATTAATTAACAAAATCTTATTACACAATTCATAATATCCTCGAATACAAGCACTAATGAATGTTAACGACGAGTTTGAACTAATGTAGTTAAAATAACTAAATAAGCAACTAAGCAGCATAAGTAAAGGGATAGCGAAGCTCCAACACTCCACAAGCAAAGCTGATGGTAGACACGACCTAGAACTCCGCATTATCATCGTTATACTCCCAATCCTGACCTGCACCTGTTGGTGGGGGAATTGCAAGAGTGAGTACATGTCCTACTCAGCAAGTGTGGAAAGTATGACATGTAGCTGATTCAAATGATGAATATAATATTGACTAAGTGCTAAAAAGTACATTAAAACATTTGAAAAGCAATTTATCATATGTATGTGAAATAATCCCATCATATACTATATAATCATCATAATACCAATCCATATTCATTACCATCATCCATATACCAGATTTCTCATTACCAATAACCATAATCAATATCAAATTTTAATTCATAACCAGCCATAACCATATTAGTAACCATAACCAGTGCCATAACCATCCCAAAAACTATCCCAATACCAAGTTTCCTCTAATCATGTGAGGGTCCAGATTGCTCATAACCGGGAGCACGACTATCATGATAGTTTTTAGACACACTCTACAGAGGTTGTACCACTTTACCCACGTGTTTGTGATTTCATCACCTATCGATGACTATAGAATCTCAATTATGCCGTCTCACACTTCCTTAGGTGTGTGGCAAAGATATCACAAAATAGCGTTTACAAAGGGATTACTAGCCTATTTAGACCCCACTGAGGTTTCACCGGTGGCGATGCCTCCAACTGAGCACATCTTCAACCAAGGGCCCCCTCTTGAGCCATTCAGATCCCAGGTTAGTCCCACCAATCATCAACAAACCCAATCCGACTACCCCTTCCTCGAGCATCCTTAATGGTCCAAATAGCACATGCAAAGCCCTAATTAATCAGCTATGCCGCACCCATACTTGGCCTCGTGGTGGTAGTGTAAATCCTGGATGGTCGCTCCACGAACCGGTCCTTAGATCTAAAGCAACCAAACCACCATAACATCCAACCCATCCACATACCATGCTTGCTTAGATCACCCATTACCACATCACATAACCAGTTCATGTTAATCATAATTTCATAAATGCATAGTTAAATGTGTACTGTTGTTTTTCCATCTCAATTAGTTAAGCGAAGCAAAAAGGTAAAAAGCCCATCCCGACCCTCTACCATATTTTCCAGGTGACAAGGGTGGTCAACAAATCTAGTAAACTTCCTATCATAGGGTTCCCATCAAATCGACACAAGCATGCAATTTTGCAAACATATTTCAAAACAGGATCAATATGCTTCAAGGACACTTGCCTTGCTCTTGGGATTGGTTCGGGTCAAAGCCTTCAAGCTCTTGGTGCTAGAGATACTCCACGGCACTCTCTAGCGCAAATCCGTCTGATCCGCACAATAAACATACAAGACAAGAAACACAATAAAAGAGTGCACATATATTACTCAATATAACATGAGATGCATGATTAATGCAAATGCAATGTGGATCTTGTTAATGAGTTTTTTAATGATCACCAACTAGTTGTAATAGATTTTAACAAGTTTATATAGGTTTAGATTTTATTCGATCTAATTTAGAATTAATTCAACAGAAATTAACCAGGAAAATCGCACTAGTCCGCTAGGGACCGGACAAGTCCGCACTTCGCAGAACTAGCGAACTAGGGTTTATTAGATCGACGTGAATTTGGAGATTTGGGGTTGAATTCATGTAAGGAAAAGAGAATAGAAGGTATACCAGGTGTTTAGAACTCCAATGAATCAAGGATCTTGGAGGCAACCCTTGGATCTTGACAATCTAAGGTTGATGAAGAACTTGATGGTGAATTGTTGACGAAGAACGCAAAGTTGATGGAGATCTTGATCCTCTTTAGTTTCCTCCTCTTATTCTTCTTGCTCTAGATATCCTTCTCCCTCCTTGGTGGTGGATATCCACGAGATAGGGTTTGGGTGAGGTGAAAAAAGTGGCAAATAGATGTCAAACCAAGGGGTGGGGTTGTTTATATAGAGGTGGAGGCTAGGGTTGGATGGATTTTGAGTTTGAGATGAGTAGGGGTCGGTTTAGAGTCCCACATGGGATCTAAAAGAGTTAGGAATGACGTCCCTAGGCCCACTTAAGGTAAAACCCAAGAAACAAGTCGTGAGACAAAAGATCAACTCGGAGTCGCGATTTATCAGACAAGTCCGAAAAGGGCCGGACTAGTCCGAAGTTGGACAGAGGGCAATCAGACAAGTCCGGACTGGACATCGGATAAGTCCGAACTTATCCAGAGGGGAAATAGAGACAAGTCTGGCCAAAATTGGACAAGTCCAATTTTAGTCAGAGGAAAAACGGATAAGTCTGCTTGAATACTGGACAAGTCCGGACAAGTCCAGGGAATTAGCAAAATTTCCATGGAATTTGGGATACCGGACTAGTCCGCACAGGACCGGACAAGTCCGAAAGTGTCAGAGGAAAAATAGACTAGTCCGCAGCAAAACGGACAAGTCCGTTTGAAGTTAGAAAGAAATCGGACTAGTCCACACCACGAACTAGTCCGCACTTCCCAAAATTCTTAAGTGCGGTTTGGTTTCTAATTTATTTTAAACTTATTCCTTTTTATGTTGCTCAATGTCAAACATATTTAATGATGGATGCAGAGCATGATGCATGAAAATGAGGGTGTTACAGACCTCTCGATGAAGGCTTCAACTGGAGATCAAGCTCCCGATGGAGTTTTTGTCAGGAGATTGTCGTCATCTGCTGCTCAGCCTACCGAACTGAGAGATGGGGGCGAGAACAGCACCCCAAAGTTGGCGGTCCCAGTGACCCTATTACCATGGCGTCCACCAAGGATCGTAAGCGCTATAGGAAGCCTCGAGCAACCAAGCGCACGTCAAGTTAGTTCTGATGCCTAGATCTCGGAGGTTCGGAGCTACTCGAAAGACAACATTCTTCCTGAAGACGGTGTATCTACTGAGCGAATTGTCAGATTGGCTAAAAGATACACGTTGGTAGGAGGGGATCTTTACCAATGTGGTGCCAAAGACATTCTAATGCAGTGCATTTCTCGATAAGAGGGCCGCGATCTTCTCGTGGAGATCCATGGAGGTGAGTGTGGGAACCATGCGTCTTCTCACACGTTGGTTGGTAAGTCCTTTCGGCGTTGCTTTTACTAGCCTATAGCGCTCCAGGATGCAGTCGAGCTGGTAGAAAAGTGTGAAGTGTGCTAGTTTCATGCAAAGCAAATTCACACACCGACTCAATCACTGCAGATGATACCTCCCTTGTGGCCATTCGCTGTATGGGGGATGGACATTTTGAGACCTTTCCCAAAAGCCGTGAGAGGTTATCGGTTCTTGTATGTCACCTTCGACAAGTTCACTAAGTGGCCGGAAGCAACTCCAGTTGTGACTATCAACAAGAAATCAACCATCAAATTCTTGAAGTCCATTGTCCGCATATTTGGAGTTCCGAACAAATCATCACTGACAACGGAACACAATTCACAATTGCAGCATTTCAAGAGTACTGCGAAGACCTTGGCATATCAGTCAGCTACGCATCTGTAGCTCATCCGACAAGCAATGGCCAAGCTGAGAGAGAAAACACAGAAATACTAAAGGGACTCAAGACGCGCACTTTTGAGCGCTTAAAGAAACATGGCGCCAACTGGATAGAAGAGATTTTGTCTGCATTGTGGGCGAGTCGGACTACAACGAGCCGAGCCACAGGAGAGACACCTTTCTTCTTGGTGTACAGAGCTGAAGCTGTCCTTCCTCCGGAGGTCACCATGGGTTTCCTCCAGGTCCGAACCTTCAACGAAGCCGCACAGGACCAGCTCCGGCGTGAAAACCTAGACCTCATCGACGAGGCAAGGTGCCAAGTAGCTGTTCGGTATGCGCGATACTGCCAGGCACTCAGGCGCTACCAACAAAGGCATGTGCGCAATCGACAGCTAGAAGAAGGCGATATGGTTCTGCAGAGAATACTGACTCGAGAAGGGATGGACAAACTCTCCCCCAGCTGGGAGGGTCCTTTTTGGGTTAACAATGTTTCCCGCCATGGATGTGTCCGCTTGGCAACAGAGGATGGGATACCACTTCCCAACCCCTAGAACATTGAGCACCTTCATAAGTTCTACACCTAGTTCACGGAGGTGAGTCTGTATTTGTATAAGTTGTATTTCTTAGACTTTATGAACTGTGAGACCTATGTGTGCTGAATACATTGGCTTTGACGATAAAAGTTTTGAATAATACCAAAACACCTTTTTAACAAGGTCCGACTTTAGGTTCGAGCTTCTGCAAGGTCCGATGATAGGTCCGACTTATTTTAGGTAGCTCCTGCAAGGTCTGATGCTAGGTTTGACTTCTTTGCCTAGGTGAGAGTAGCTTTGGTTAGCTCTGGCGCTAGGTCCGACTAGCTTTGGTTAGCTCTTGCTCTAGGTCTGACTAGCTTTGGTAAGCTTTGGTGCTAGGTCCTGCTAGCTTTGGTAAGCTCTGGCTCAAGGTCCAGTTAGTTTTTGCAAGGTCCAAAGCTAGATTGAAATGGTTCTACTTTTACCTCGCAATGTTTCAAACTTGCTTTACACTTATGGAAAGTTGGCTTAGTATTCTTTTACTAAGTCTTTGGTGTGTTTTGGCGGTAATGGTTGATATCTTTTTGCTATAGTTTGTAACATGCTTATGTGAGGTGCTCATGTAAGGTGTTATGGTTATCAAAACTAACAAGAGTCAAGTCGTGGACTTGTGCTCGGAAGTATTAGTTGTTTGTTCATGTGCAGGTGTTGCTTGAATTCAAGACATGGCTAGTGACGGGATCCATTGAACTAGTCTTAGTGAGAAGATGAGGTTCAACAACCAAGTTCGTGAGAAATTGTGGTTGAGTTGATCGGGAGGTCGCGCAACATGTTTGAATCAAGAACAAAGCATATGAAGGTATCGTGGATGTCGTTGGAAGATGTTTGCACGTGTGCAAGGAGTGCATAGACATGGCTACATAGTTCCGAGGTGTGATGAAGAGATGTGGACGTAACAAAATGGTCGGAAAGGTCCAACCAACTAGGTTATGGACTCAGGCTGCGGTTGAGTCGGGTTTGACTCAAATATGGAAAGATTTGAGTTGGTTATGATAGGATTTCATGTGGTTCACGAATTTCAGTGATTTTAGGAATGTGGGATATGCTCCTAAGATGTTTGGAAGTCTTAGGATTGCTTCTATCTGCATATAGAAGAGTCTTGAGCAGTTATGGAAAGTTTCGATTCGTGAATTGAGTAGGATTAGAGTCCTAGTTAGTTTTGGTTTGGCGTAAGGGCTGGTTATATAAGCAAGGTGATAAGTAAAGGGTTTAGGCCCGATCTTTCGAAAGGTAGTGATAAGTCGATTGATGGAGATCTCGACGTTGATGATCCGAGGCTCTCGAGTAGAATACAAAAAACCCCTGCAATCACTACACCACCGCTCCGTTGGTTATCAATCGTGCTGCACACGATTGACCTCGCCAAGAAGGCTAATCCCTGCAAGTGCAACCGAGAACACAAGCAAGAACGTAGAAGATACGATCTGAAATCGCGAAGTTGGGGTCTCACAAACCGTAGAACGACGATATTATTGAAATAAGCAAAACCTGATTGTTCATGGTGGTTAATATGGAGTATATATAGGTGGGAGGACATCCAAGGGGGTGTTGGGGTCGTGACCTAACCCTAAGATACGAAAATAATGGACTTAGACTTGATACAAGGCCCAATGGCCTAATACGGTGGCACAACACCCTGATAGATTCTGAACTCGATTTTGTTTCGACGATTCCCGTCGACTCCCAAGGAATTTTGAAATGGGACCAGTGCCATTGGAAATTTTATCCTCTCCCCTTTCTGTCCATATATAGAACGTCCAAAATAGAGTTCGTATGCGTCCTGGGCGTCCGTTTTAGTGCGTACTTCTCCTAGACTCTGAGTTGGACATGATTTTGAGTTGGGGTCGGTTTCCATCTTCTTTGAACATATTCTCTGGTATTCCATGCCTCTAAACCTTCCTCCATTTACTCCTTGAACCACTCCATGTATCCTAATTACAATTAAATTATAAGGTAGCAATCTATTTGCAAAAATATATAAGGAAACATCTAAGAACAAGCTCACCTTTGAAATTAATTGTTGTGTGTGAATTCTATTGACTGCATCCTGTATGTTCAATGGAGTGTTGTGTATATCCATACGAGTGATGTCCTCATCATCCTCCCCTTCTTGAATTGGAGTCGTCCTCGAATCCAGTTCATCTTCTATCATGTGTGGGTCCATATGTGCAACGCCATCAAATCTTCTTGTAAGCATGAAAGGAGGAGACCAAGGTGGTGGACGACATAGTGCACCATCTTGATCTTGTCCAAACAAGAGCGCACATTCACTTGAGCCAGGATCCCAAACAAATAAATTTTGTACCATATTTGTAGGTGCAATGATAATGTGTATGATCTCGTCATTCTCCCCTTCTTTATGACAAGCCGTCCTCGGTTGCTCGTATGTCCAGGAAAAAGGATTGCTTTGGGGGTAGAATGAACACTGTCCATATTGCACAACCGCAGCGAACAATGCTTCTCTTATATTTGTTGTCCCTGCTGCAAGGGAAAAATACTAGAAAAACATGACAAAGCATTATTAGCGTTAGTGCATTCATTTACTTTAGGATGTTATTGCAGCACAAAATGACTTTTCTCATTTGAACAAACGTAAACTTTATGCACCATAAACACACCACTATGTTCATATTTGCCTATTGCATGAAAATTATTTCTTGTCAACAAAGGTAATTCAGTTTTCAAATATATTCTTCTCTCTACAGTATCTAGATCACAAAGAGTGTCAAATTCAATATAACCCAAAGTATTTAGAGAAGACAAAATTTCAGATCATCCCTTTCACATGTAATTGGAATCAAATGCTTAATTTCAGCACAAGTGAGTGATAAAGTATCAAAATCATTTGATTGTTCTAGCATAGGTACAATATATTTATCAGCACACAACTCTTTCTTAGCGCAACGATCAGCAGGAAAATCAACGTGTGATAATGGTGTATAAATAAACGATTCTAATAGTTGCTCCTCGAAAATATCATGATTGGTGGAAAAATTCAGAACATTCAAAAACTTCTCACCTTCTGTATTTGTAGAATGTTTTGCCTTACCATTTTCAGCAGTGATTTCGAGTGCATTATGAGTTGATCCATCGAAATTTCACAAGTGTTATCGAAAGCCTCGTTCTCTTTTGCATCATCTATATTATTTTCTACATTGTCCTGCAAAACGTTAGACACAAAAGGAGGTACAACAAGAAATTTCTCCTCAAATTGATGCACTTCATCTTTGCAATTAGATACATTCATAAAAGTTTCTCGCATACAAATTTTCATATCCTTCCATGTTCGAGGTTTTTCTAAATCATTTGAATTGTTCCACCAAGTTAATGCACCACCTACTAATGCACTTGCAACATTTCTAATATTTCTCCTTTCACACATATGGCATTGTCTAAATTTTTTATCCAACTCTATTTCCCAAGCAATATATTCATCGTAACCAAAACCATCATAAGAAGGAAGAGATGAGAGAATGTAATTACTTCTGGTGGAAGGTGTTGTAAATATGGTCTGAATGTCATGTGAATCTTTGGTTGATGTTTGATTTTTAGTGAGCAACTCCATCGTCGTCTTCATCATATCAATCATCTCAGCATATAATGCATGATTCTTGCTTTTAGCTGACATTGTTAGTAGCAAACAAAAGACAACAAAAATATGTTATCCCTATCAACTACAAAGGATAATGTCAAAGTGGAAGTGGAATCACACACTCTCAAGCGTCTTACCATGCTCTTACAAGTGTTCTTACCGACACTGCAGGTGGCAACCGGTGGACGGTATGAAGAAACCAATGAAGCGTGGGATGATTGCAAAGGTGTATCGATTCTTCTCAAGAGTAAGGTGTAGCTTGGATGGCATTTTATATATAGCAAGGATTAGCAACAATGAAAATCAGATAGTAAAGTTGAATAAGTGTCCAAAATACTTGTCAATGTTGCTGGCCTAAATGTGTTCCTAGTAGTTCAAGCAAGCAAGACATGAGATAAAATTAGATGACACAAAGGATGCAAGCACTTCTGTTTTTGTTGTTGTTGTTTTTTTCTCTTTTTTTTTTGTGCGGCTTTTGTATCTTGTTTTGCACTTGCTTTTTTCTTTTTTTTTTCCTTCCTTTTCTCAGAATGTGCTGCAAAAGAAGAACACAATAAAAAGTAATCAAAGATATCTTGTGTGTCTGTCGCAGATTTTCTGCTCAATCTTCTAAGGACAAATAGGCATACTTAGAAGCTCCAAATAGAAAAACTAACAACAGCAAGATTGTAGATATATCTCTCCTATTTAATTTCAATATATGGAAGACCTATTTTCGAAAAGAACAATAGGATATATTGCCCCCGAAATACAGACTGTTCAGAATTTCTAGGTCAATAACAGATTTGTATCTAATACAATTTCGACATCGATAACTAGATTTTCTGGGACAATGATGAATACAAAAGTTATAGATAACTTCTTAAGCTTTCCATAAAGTACAAGAACACCAACATCCGAGTTGGTATGAGCGAGATATGATGAAAATACCGAACTGGACAGAGGCGAATCTAATCTGGACGTGATGATATGATTCAAAAGGATGAATCCCACAATGCAAAACTCAAACTAAGACCAAAAACACTTTCTAAACCAGCAATATGACTCAACAACAGATACAAACTCAACAAAACCAAACTGAAAACAAAAGTTGCAAAGACTCAATGGTGGTTTGGACAAAGTAATGAGCAGATCTACTAAACTGCAAGTTTTTTGTGGCTTTTTTGTGGACTCTAGGTATGAAAAACAACTAATGTAATGGATAGATGAATTACCTAATGGGCAACCTGGAAATATGATACCAATTGATAAGTAAAGAATGAGTCCTGATCTTCTGAAAGGTAATAGATAAGTCAATTGATGGAGATCTCAACGTTGATGATCCGAGGCTCTCGAGTAGAATATGAAAAACCCCTGCAATCACTACACCACCGCTCCGTTGGTTATCAACTATGCTGCACACGATTGACCTCACCAAGAAGGCTAATCCCTGCAAGTGCAACTGAGAACACAAGCAAGAACGTAGAAGACACGATCTGGAATCGTGAAGTTGGGGTCTCACAAACCGTAGAATGGCGATATTATTGATCTAAGCAAAATCCGATTGTTCATGATGGCTACTATGGAGTATATATAGGTGGGAGGAAGTCCAAGGGGGTGTTGGGGTCGTGACCTAACCCTAAGATACGAAAATAATGGACTTAGACTTGATACAAGGCCCAATGGCCCAATACGGTGGCGCAACACCCTGACAGATTCTGAACTCAATATTGTTTCGACGATTCCCGTCGACTCACAAGAAATTTTGACATGGAATTAGAGGCATTGGAAAGTTTATACTCTTCCCTTTCCATGCATATGTAGAACGTCCAAAACGGAGTTCGTATGCATCCTGTGCGTCCGTTTTAGTGCGTACTGCTCCTGGACTCTAAGTTGGACACGATTTTGAGTTGGGGTCGGTTTCCATCTTCTTTGAACGTATTCTCTAGTCTTCCACGTCTCTAAACCTTCCTCCAATTACTTCTTGAACCACTCCATGTATCCTAATTACAATTAAATTATAAGGTATCAATCTATTCTCAAAAATATATAAGGAAATATATAAGAACGAGCTCACCTCTGAAATTAATTGTTGTGTGTGAATTCTATTGATTGCATCTTGTATGTTCAATAGAGTGTTGTGTATATCCATAGGATTGATGTCCTCATCACAAGGGAAGCCAGAGCTCATGAGACACGACTTTTGGGTTGTTTCTCTTGTGTTCTATTGAATAAAATTCGATGTTGAAAGGAACTTTTGTGCCTTGTTCGTCCGACTTGTTTTGTTCAAGTCTTTCTCGTCGAGTTTCTGCACATCACTACCTTTGTTTGGTGGTTTTATTGTAACTCGAGTTTTACAGATCTGTTTGATGTGATTCTTTTTGGGTTGTCTTCACAACTTAATTTTCTATTATCTATGAAAGTTTCACGGTCATTGGATTTGTGGTTTATGATCTACACGAGTTTCTTTGCAGTGTTCTGGAACTGTTTTTTCTCGGATAGGATAGATTGACCTTTGTTCGATCTTTCGATCGTAACTTGAGTTTCTCTCGATGTTTTTTCATGATTATTGTTGTGACGTCTTCGTGACTTGATTCTCTACAATTTATACTAGTTTTGTCACAGTTAAACACCTTTAAATTAGTCGCACACACGGTTTCTTTAACATATCGGTTTTCTGCCGAGGGGTGTTTCCGTTGCTTCTGCTGAAAAGTTTTAATCTACCATTCACCCCCGCTCTGGTAGCTTTACACGTGTTGTTTGATCCTACAATTGGTATTAGAGCCACAGTTCTATAATCTTTGTGAGTCGCACATGCCTTTGACTAATCCTCATGGAGAAATATTCGACAAAACCTTGTGTGTTTGTAGGTATTGATTTTCAAGTTTGGAAGGCACACATGGAAGCTTTTATCGAGGCGCAAGGCTTCGCTATATGGGAAAAAGTGTACAAGCCTTACGACGTGCCCCCAAACGATCAAGTCACGACTACAAAATTAAGAGATGTCGACAACAACAACAAATCTTGTAACTTGATAATCCAAGGACTAACACAGAGCAACTTCGACCGTGTTGCACACCTCCGATCAGCGTATGATGTGTGTAGAGCACTTTGTGACTACCACGAAGGATCCAACACGATCAAGGAGGTAAGACAGGATATGTTCAAGAAAGAATACATGCGCTTTGAGATGCAACCCGGTGAGTCCATTGATGACATCTTTGCTCGCTTTAATAAAACTCTCAGGAACTTGCGTAGTGTCAATGTTAATTTTTCAGATACTGAAAATGCTAGGCAATTACTAAGTGCATTAGACATGTCAACTTGGGAGATGAAAGTCACATCTATTCGTGAATCTACTGTCATGAGTACACTTACATTATATGTGCTATATTCTAAATTGAAAACTCATGAAATTGACATAATCTCACGTAAGAACCCCAACAAGTCTCTTGCATTTGTTTCTCAATGTGACATGCCTAGCTCCAGCCAATATTCATCTAGCAATACACTTGTTTTGCTGTCTTCACTAACCCTAGAACAGATTGAAGAATTTCCAGAAGAGGAGCTAGCACTCGTCTCTACTCAGTTCTCAAAAGCATTGCAAAATGTGAGAACTAGAAGGAGAGGAAGCTCCGGACCTCAATGATGCTTTGAATGTGGTAAGACAGGACACTTTCGTACAAATTGCCCTAACCTTTCAGGCCCTTCTACCTGTGATGAAAAGCAGAATAAAGTCAAGTCCTCTTCTGACAACATCAACAAGATAAAGAAGGGTTTTATAGGACGCAAACTGATAAACAGTTTCATCACTGCACTTCAAGAACTTGGCTTGAGTAATGTAGTCATTGAAAGTGACGAAGATGATCTAGCAAACTTGTGTTTCATGACGGGCAGATCAAGATCAAGTATGGAGGATGCATAACACAACAGTGACAACAAAGAGATATGTCCTACTTGTGATGAAATGTGTGATGCTATTTCCCGTGCAACTGTTATTGTTAAGAAAAAGGACAAAAAGCTTAGGGACAATGTTTTTAAAATTGAGTGACTAGAATTTGAAATTAATCGTTTGAACACCTTGATTCCTAGTGATGATTCTTGTTCCTCATGTGATTTAATATATGAACAATTCTCCTCCTTAAGAAGTTCACACTCCTCCACTCTTGATAAACTTGAGTTAGAGATTGAAAGGAACAAAAAACTTGCTTCACTTATTGAAGGAAACTTAAAATATGCTTCTTGTTCTACAATTGATTTGTATTGTTCTACCTATAATGATCTTGAAAAGAAACTAAAAGATGATATGAATAAAATTTCAATACTGAACAATGCTTTACGTGCTCATGAAGTTAAATATGATTCTAATTGCAAATTAAAAGGAAAAACTTCATGTGAAAGTTGCCTAGAATTGTCTAAGAAACTTGATGACATGAATAGGATACTTGAGCAGTTTTGTATTGGGAACACAAATCTAAACTTGCTACTGAATTCATCCAAATCTTGCAATGATAAAAATGGTTTATGTTTTGATTCTCATGCTCATGCTAAAGCACATCCACCTAAAATTGTAAAGTCATTAGGAAGTGGTTTGATTAAAACAATTCCTAAATCAAAAGAGGTGATTTTTAAATCTGCAGGAGTGTTGTCACGTTCGGGTTCAAATAAACATACTGCATGCTCATCTAGACATGAACACAAAGTTAAATTTCATTGTATCTATTGTGGTAGAGATGGTCATGTCATAGATTTTTATTATAGACTAGCTAAACAACATAAAAAGGAAAGAATGCAAGCTAGATCTTATAACTCTCATGCAAAATTTGCTGCACATACTAAACCGAACGTCAGGAACATGCAACCTGCTGTTATGAGCCAAAAAGATTCAAAGTTTACCTCTAGACCTTCTGTTTTTGCCTCCGGAGCTACTGATTTTTGTTCTACACAAGTAAAACCTTATAGGTCAGTAGTTAAGAACAAAAAATTTCAAACTTTGGCTCATAAATCTGCTGTTTTATCTTAGCTTTCGCGTGTTTTTCCTGCTGCACGTTGTGTGACTCAGTACTGGATTCCTAAATGCCTTTTGACTAACCCCAGTATTGAGTCATCGATGTATTGTTCTTCTATGTAGGTTACATGCTTGAGGAAGGAGAACATTTGGATTGTGGATTTAGGTTGCTCACGCCACATGACCGGTAACAAAGAATGGTTCTCCTCCCTCTCTTTTATGTCACGTGTAGAGAATGTTACTTTTGCCGATAATTCTTCAAATCCTATTATTGCTAAGGGTACAGTTAGAGTAAATGATCACTACACATTGAAGGATGTGGCACTTGTTAAAAATTTGAAATACAACTTGCTTTCTGTTTTACAACTGCTAGATGAAAATATAGAAATTATTTTTACTAAAAATTGATGCAATATTGTAAATTCAAATAGTGAGCTTATTTTTAACATGTCTCGGTTTGGAAGAGTTTTTAAAGCTGATTTGATATATCTTCCTCTAAGCATAGGTGTATAATTGCTAATGATTCAAGGGACTTATATTTTTGGCATCGTAGACTTGGTCACATAAGCTTTGATCATCTAACGCGTGTTAGTGCTCTTGATCGCATACGTGGGCTGCCTAATCTTAAAGGAGACAAAGAAATTGTGTGCTCTTCTTGTAGACATGCTAAGATGATTGCAGGTTCACATACTCCTCTCACAATGATCATGACAACTGAACCGGATCAACTTTTGCACCATGACACCGTAGGACCTTCACGTGTTCAATCCTTCGGAGGTAAATGGTAAGTTCTTGTAATTGTTGATGATTATTCTAGATAGTCTTGGTTTTACTTTATGGCATCTAAGAATAAAGCTTTTAGTCACTTTAGAACTTTATTTATTAGATTACCCATTGATCACCGAGAATCTTTAAAAGCAATTAGAAGTGATAACGAAACCGAATTTAAAAATAAATCTTTTGATCACTTTTGTGCTGAAAATGGAATAGATCATCAAATTTCTTCACCATATGTACCTCAACAAAATGGTGTTGTAGAAAGAAAGAACAGAACCTTAGTTGAAATGGCTAGGACTATGCTTAATGAATATCAAACTCCTAGGAAATTTTGGGCTGATGCGATTGCAACCGCTTGTTATGTCTCAAATCGTGTTTTCTTGCGGGCTAAGCTAGGTAAAACACCATATGAGCTCCAGTTTTGACATAGGCCTAGTGTTACACACTTTCGGGTCTTTGGTTGCAAATGCTTTGTTAATAAACATTATAATATTGATAAATTTGAACCTAGATCCATTGATGGCATGTTTCTTGGTTATCCATCTCATACTAGAGGCTACTGTGTGCTTTTACTTGACACTAACAAAATTGTGGAGACTTGTGAGGTGTCTTTTGATGAAGCTAACCCATGTACTAGCTCAAACATTGCAGGTCCAGATCCATATCCTTAGGGGAGGGTATTTTCAAAGAAGAAGAAGAGTTCGTGATATTGCCTGATAGTTCCAAAGCTGACACGTGACTAGCTCCAAACTTTGAACAAGCTCTGACTACCATCTCTGCTGGTCCTGATCATCCACAAGCCACAAGCTCATCAATCTGCAATGAACCTGATGAAGAAGAAGCTTGCATGAACGAGTTACAAGATCCAGGTTTTCTGACCCTTGCTCTCATGCTCATTCTGCCTTTGTTGCTTCTTTTGAACCCAAAGATATATCACACACACTCACTAATGAATCTTGGATTATTGCCATGCAAGAAGAGTTACAAAATTTTGAAAGAAATAATGTTTGGAAACTTGTACCTCCACCTCAAGTTCACACTTTAATTGGAACTAAATGGGTGTTTAAAAATAAACAAAGTGAGGATGGGGTTTTCATTAGGAATAAGGCTAGATTGGTTGCTCAAGGATTTACACAAATTGAAGGTATAGATTTTGATGAAACTTTTGCTCTTGTTGCTAGATTAGAAGCCAAAAGAATTTTGTTAACTTTTGCTGCATATAAAGTTTTCAAGTTATATCAAATGGATGTAAAAAGTGCTTTTATTAATGGCTACATAGATGAGGAGGTTTATGCTAAGCAACCACCTGGTTTTGAAAATCTATATTTTCCTAATCATGTTTTCAAACTGACTAAAGCCCTGTATGGTCGAAAAAAAGCTCCTAGAGCATGGTATGATAGGTTAAAAACATTCTTACTTGAAAAGGGGTTTACCATGGGCAAGGTTGATAAAACTCTTTTTGTGCTTAAGCATGGCAATGACTCATTATTCATTGAAGTGTATGTGGATGATATTATCTTTGGTTGTGCTTTTCATGATCTTGTGTCCAAGTTTTCAGCAATGATGAGTTTTGAATTTGAAATGAGTATGATGGGTGAACTAACTTACTTTTTGGGGCTGCAAATCAAGCAAACCAAGGAAGGTACCTTTGTGCATCAAACAAAGTATACAAGGGACCTTCTTAAGCTCTTCAACATGGAAGAAACCAAGCCTCTTAGGACACCAATGGGAACGACATCAACACTTGAACTTGATGAAGATGGTGAACCCGTGGATTAAAAAGAATATAGAAGCATGATCGGATCACTTTTGTACCTCACGACATCAAGACCGGATATACAATTCAGCGTATGTCTTTGTGCACGGTTTCAAGCTTCCCCACGTGCTTCACATCGTCAATGCATCAAAAGGATTCTCAGGTACTTATATGGAGCTCAAGAATTTGGCATTTTTCTTCCTTATTCCTCAACTGTTACTTTGAAAGCTTTTTCAGATGCTGATTTTGGGGGTTGTAGGATTGATAGAAAAAGTACTTCTGATTCCTGTTATTCTCAGGTACTTGTTGCCTTGTCCTCTAGAAAACAAAACTTTGTTGCACAATCCATAGCCGAATCTGAATATGTAGCTGCTGCTAGTGCTTGCTCACAAATTCTTTGGATTGTTCAAACACTTAAGGACTATTGGGTTGATCTAGATAGTGTTCCACTGTTTTGTGATAACACTAGTGCCATTTGCATTGCTAAAAACCCTGTGCAACATTCTAAAACTAAGCACATTGATATTAGGTATCACTTTCTCCGTGATAATGTTGAAAAAGGAAACATTGTGCTTCACCATGTAGATACCGAACAACAATTGGCTCACATTTTTACAAAACCTTTGGATTTCACTCGTTTTTGTTACATTCGTAGTGAAATAGGGGGTATGCACCCTCATGGCTTAAATTGAGGGGGAGTTTTAAAACTTCCAAACTTTATGTGTGAATCTGAATTTAAAATAATAAGAGCATAGTATTTCATACATATATGACTTTGTGATTCCTTTTACATGCTCAAAGTTCTTAGTACATTACTCATGTTATACATTTTGTAGTTTTTGCCATGACTAGTAATTGGAATAATTACTACACTAAATCTAGTCATGATCGAACCTTCTTGCTGTTTTGAACTTGTTGCATGATCACAAGTGCTTTTAATCATAATAAATTAATCATGTTATCAACTCACATGTTGAGTTTTATGAACAAATATAAATTGAGAAAAGATCAAGAGAATATGCACACATCACACTTCTTCTTTTGAGATGGCTTATCATTGCACTTAGATATGAACTTGGAAGAAGTTGTGTATGAGTAAAACCATGTACTTAAGCTTCTGACATAGGCTTGGCTTGGCTTGGTTGGTTAGAATAAGGCAGATGCGCATATAATCTCTTGCAAATATCATACGATCTAATTTTTTGCTTTGAATAATAATAAAATGCAGCAACAAGTGTCATGCTTTCAGGTTTTGAAATAGTTAAGTTTGTGAGATCATGACTTGCTAAAATTGAAAATTACATTTGATCTCTAGCATGGCTTACACTACTTTTTGTATCTCATTGTTGTGATAGTGTAAGTTACTTGATAGTATGACTTGGATGAGCTTCGTTATATATGTATATGTTATAATGTGCCCATAACAAATTAAAATTTCTCTTTTGCACCTTGTTGAATACATTGTCAAAGGGGGAGAAGTATGCACGCGGGAGAAATATGTATAGGGGAGAAATTTATTTCTATCTAATTTGATTTTCAAAATGTGAAAAATTGTTTCCAAAACCTTTCATGTGAATAAGCCAATCTTCGAATTTTAAATGGTGTTTCCATTGCATTCATCAAGGGGAAGATTGTGAGAAATATGTGTGCTGAATACATTGGCTTTGACGATAAAAGTTTTGAATAATACCAAAACACCTTTTTAACAAGGTCCGACTTTAGGTTCGAGCTCCTGCAAGGTCCGATGATAGGTCCGGCTTATTTTAGGTAGCTCCTTCAAGGTCCGATGTTATGTCCAACTTCTTTGCCTAGGTGCGAGTAGCTTTGGTTAGCTCCAGCGCTAGGTCCTACTAGCTTTGGTTAGCTCCAGCGCTAGGTCCGACTAGCTTTGGTAAGCTCTGGTGCTAGGTCCTGCTAGCTTTGGTAAGCTCCGGCTCACGGTCCGGTTAGTTTTGGCAAGGTCCAAAGCCAGATTAAAATGGTTCTGCTTTTACCTTGTAATATTTCAAACTTGATTTACACTTATGGAAAGTTGGCTTAGTATTCTTTTACTAAGTTTTTGGTGTGTTTTCGCGGTTATGGTTGATATCTTTTTCTATGGTTTGCAACATGCTTATGTGATATGCTCATGTAAGGTGTTGTGGTTATCGGAACTAACGAGAGTAGAGTCGTGGACTTGTGCTCGGAAGTATTGGTTGTTTGTTCATGTGCAGATATTGCTTGAGTTCAAGACATGGCTGGTGACGAGATCCATTGAACTAGTCTTAGGTATAAGATGAGGTTCAACAACCAAGTTCGGGAGGAATTTTGGTTGAGTTGATCGGGAGGTCGTGCAACATGTTTGAATCAAGAACAATGCATATGAAGGTATCGTGGACGTTGTTGGAAGATGTTTGGACGTGTGCTAGGAGTGCATAGATGTGGATACATGGTTCCAAGGCGTGATGAAGATATGTGGACGTAAAAAATTGGTCGGAAGGGTCCAACCAACTAGGTTATGGACTCAGACTGGGGCTGAGTCGGGTTTGACTCAAATATGGAAAGATTTGAGTTGGTTATGATAGGATCTCGTGTGGGTCACAAATTTGAGTTGTTTAGGAATGTGGGATACGTTCCTAAGGTGTTTGGAAGTTTTAAGATTGCTTCTATCTGCGTATAGAAGAGTCTTAAGCAGCTACAGAAAGTTTCGATTCGTGAATTGTGTAGGATTAGAGTCCTAGTTAGGTTTGGGTTGGCCTAAGGGCTGGTTATATAAGCAAGGGAGGCCAGAGCTCGTGAGAGACGACTTTTGGGCTGTTCCTCCTATGTTCTATTGAATAAAATTCATAGTTGAAAGGAACTTTTGTGCCTTGTTCATCCGACTTGTTTTATTCAAGTCTTTCTCGTCGAGTTTCTGCACAACACTACCTTTTCTTCGGTGGTTTTATCATAACTCGAGTTTTACAGATCTGTTTGACGTGATTATTTTTGAGTTGTCTTCACAACTTAATTTCTATCATCTTTGAAAATTTCACAGTCATTGGATTTGTGGTTTCTGATCTACATAAGTTTCTTTGCAGTGTTCCAGAACTGTTTTTCTTGGGTAGGACAGATTGACCTTTGTTCAATCTTTCGATCGTAACCTGAGTTTCTCTCGACAGATTTTTGTGATTCTTGTTGTGATGTCTTGGTGGCTTGATTCTCTACAACCTATACTAGTTTTGTCACATGAACATGTTTAGATTAGTCGCACACACGGTTTCTTTAACAGATCGGTTTTCTGCCGAGGAGTGTTTCCATTGATTCTGCTGAAAAGTTTTAATCTACCATTCACCCCTCTCTGGTAGCTTTACACGTGCTGTTTGATCCTACATGAATAGAGTTGGAAGGGTCTTAGGTCAAAAACACACTTAACTTGGTCCTGTACTTTAGGTGTATCCTTACCTTCCCTGGGTATTACAAGATGAATAGCACATTTAACTTGGTCTTGTACTTTAAGTGTGTTCTTGTACTCTTCTGTTATTCGGACCTTTGAGAAACATTTTATACAAACGGACTCTACGTGCATTTCATTTGTGCAAGCTAATTTCATTTTATACCTTCTTGTCAATAGTAATGTTGTGCAATCCGCCTGAAATAAGGACCTAAATTTTCATTTGAAATATGTAAGTTTTAATGATGATTTACCATTAGATTCTGATCATTGCTAGACGGTTTACTCGACTGAAAACCAAAGTCAATACATGTCCGGAGTGCGCTATCGACTTAGCCTGGTCTAGCACCCTAAGTACGCCACTCTACCTATTTCGGCAGGTCTTAGTAAGGTGGGTCATAAAAGCGTACGGAACTTTGGGAAGTTAATCATAATACTTGTATTTTCAGCGAATTAGTTGGAACCTAGATTTCAAGTAAGGAAAATAAATCGCAACTAAGCTATAGGCAAGGGGATGAATTTTACTGTTTTTCTTGTCTTTCATGCACACAAAAAATGAACAATTAACAGCAAGAGACATAGGATACAGTGGATGCTACCGGAGCAACTAGCTACGACAACCCCCAGGGGGCCCGCCATCGATGTTATATGCGTTGACAGTGGGCGCCGTCAAAGCTACCAAGCTCCAATAATGCTCAGGGGGCCCGCCATCGACATTCTACGCGTTGACAGTGGGCGCCGTCGAAGCTAACAAGCTCCTACAACTCCTAGGGGGCCCACCACCGATGTCCTATGTGTTGACAGTGGGCGCCGTCGAAGCTACCAAGCTCCAACAACCCCCAAGGGGCCTGCCGTCGACGTTTTATGCGTTGGCAGTGGGTGCCATCAAAGCTAACAAGCTCCAACAACCCCAGAGGGCCCGCCATCGATGTTCTAAGCATTGACAGTGGGCGCTGTCAAAGCTACCAAGCTCCTACAACCCCCAGGGGCCCGCGGTCGACGTTCTATGCATTGACAGTGGGCGCTCTTGAAATTACCAAGCTCTGACAACCCCCAGGGGTCCCGCCGTTGACGTTCTACGTGTTGATAGTGGGCGCCATCGAAGCTACCAAGCTCCAACATTCCCAGGGGGCCCGCTGTTGACGTTCTATGCATTGACACTTGGTGCTGTCGAAGCTAGCAAGATCCGACAACCCCCAGCCCCCCCCCCCCCCCCCCCCCCCCCCCCGGTCGACGTTCTACATGTTGATAGTGGGTGCTGCCGAAGCTACCAAGCTTCGACAACTCTTAGGGGGGCTGCCGTCGACTTAACAAAGGGTCCCTAGAGATATCGGAAGCAAGACTCAGACCTCAGAGCTATCATACTGGCTACAAGTTTGAAGCTTTCAAGTTTTCAATACATTGTCTAAATCCTCATGGTAGATGTTCTCAATCCATTGAACACATCTGCCAGGGGGCCAACAAGATAAAGGGCAATGCATTGAAGACACAAAAATGGAATTCAAAAGGATTTCATTCATTCAAAAGTGGAGAATTACAAGTTGAGGGTACATAGAGAGAGGTCCTAGCTTCTGGAGTTCCTCACAAAGAACGAAGCAACCTTCTCGGTGGCTTCTTGTACGTTGGCCTTGGCAGCTTTCTCCTCATTGGTGATGGGTCCCTCGAACGCGGGAACTAGAGACATTGAAGAGTCCCAGCTTTGGAAGCACGTTAGCACATACTCTGCAACGTTCCAAGCAAGTGACTTTCCTTCAGTCTCTATCTAGTCGACAACCACATCTCCTATAGCTTCCAGCTTCGCGCCGGCGGAATTGAGTGCCACCAGGGCCTTGTCCATCTCTAGCTCCGGATCAACCAGTCGAACTGGACTGAATCCGAAAGGTACCAACGCTTCATTTGCCCTTCCGAGGAAGTCCCAGATCTGATAGGACTCGATCGCTCTTGCACTTCGGAGCTCCTCCAGTGACATCCTTGCAGAAGATAGCTCCGCAGACCCCTCCTTTGAGAAAGGCTCGACCTCCTTGGCATGATGCTGAACTCGCTCAGCCAACAACTTTTCTTGGTCAGCAACGTTCTTCTCTTAGAGGTGAATGCGGCCTCGCCTGTCTGCAAGGTCCTTCTCCTTTGCCTTCATCTTGTCCTCCCGGGTAGAGACATCGATTTCTCTTTCGATGACATCTTGACCCCCCTGCCACAACCCGTGCTTCTCTTGTATGCACCATGCCTCAAATTCTTTCACACGGTTAGCCAAGTCTTGCTCACTGCGTGCCAGCTTCTGGGAGAGCTCATCCTCCCTCTGGTGGATCTTATCTTCTTTCTCTTGGAGGTTAACCTCCTTATTATCAAGCTCGTCC
This sequence comes from Tuctoria greenei, assembly GCA_036927565.1. Taxonomy (NCBI): domain Eukaryota; kingdom Viridiplantae; phylum Streptophyta; class Magnoliopsida; order Poales; family Poaceae; genus Tuctoria; species Tuctoria greenei. The sequence goes on from JAYESD010000010.1 coordinate 4,328,009, forward strand.
CAGCACTTGAGGAGAGTTTCCCTCAACTCTTCAAGACTCTCCGAGCCGCTGTCGGCCATTTCACGGGCTTTCTACGTGTGCTCATAGATCTCTTGAGTCTTCTTGTTGAGGGCCTTAATAGTGGCTTCTAGCTCATCTAGCGCCTTGTTCAGGCGCGACAGCCGGGCCTTCTGTGAAGCCACCCACTCCTTCTGGTCGGCGAGCATGGAGTGCATCAGCTTCGTCTCGAAGAAGAGCTTTTTGAGGGCCTTAATAGTGGCTTCTAGCTCATCCAGCGCCTTGTTCAGGCGCGACAGCCGGGCCTTTTGTGAAGCCACCCACTCCTTCTGGTCGGCGAGCCTGGAGTGCATCAGCTTCGTCTCGAAGAAGAGCTTTTTGCGCCAACGCCCTAGCATGGCACACTCCTCTTCAAGAGACCTCCGCTCGTAGTCGAAGGCAAGCTGGACCTGTCGGAGGCTGGAGCAAGAATTGTCAATTGTCAGCTCTAGAGGGATTGGCTCCGGGCCTGCTTGAGGTCCGTCTTCTGGTTCCTCCAAGTCTTCTAGGACGGACGTTGGATCCCATGGCACGAGCATGGACTCTAGCAGATCGACATCGGTGGGGCCAGTCTCTGGCAATTCATCCATCTCCAATGCGGGTGAGGAAGGTCCCGTAGCCGGATCTTCTGCCTCTGGAGTGTATGAAGAGAGCCTCGTAGCGGGAACTTCATCCATCAGCATAGAAGCTGAAGGCTCCGCAGCCAGATCCCCTTGTGCAGGATCGGGTAGGGACACCTCCGGTGTTGCCGTCTGTAGAGCTGGCACTGAAACTTCCATCAGAGCTTCATTAACTTCCGGCATTGATGCCGAAACCTCCACAGCTTGCCATGAGACAGCTGAAGCTTGCTCAAGCATTTCTTCCTTGTGGTCTAGTGCTACCACAGGCTCTTCAGTCGTCGGTAGAGAAGTTGTCTCCATGACAACCGGCGCCAGAGCTGTCATGTCGTCCGCCACAACCACATGAGGAGGGGTGGGAGCTTCAACCGATGCAATCTCTCGGGCTGCAGTAGGCACCAGAGTTGCTGTACTTGTTCTACACAATCTGGAAATAGAGAGTAGAGAATTCAAGACAAAGCGAGAAACAAAATCAAGACATAAGCTAAAGATTTGACCCTTACCTACGGATGTTGCCGCTCCAGTCGGCACAAATTTTCTTCTTTGGACGCCTAGAGTTAGAGCCCGTCGTCGTCGGTGTGGCTGAAGCTCTGGGCTCTATGCCAGGTGTTGAGGCAGCTGCCGATGCTGTCTTAGCCAATACCTCCGTTGTTAGGGGACTTGCTCTGGACCCAGAGCCCTCTGCTGGTACTAGGGCTGGAGTCGACTTGCCGGACCCAACTCCCGTTGTGGACACTGGAGCCGAAGGACCAGTCGGAGCTGGGGGCACAACCACCATAGACCTTAACCGAGGCTAAGGGGTAACTTCTTTCAGAGCGTCCCTCACACTACTTCCGTCGCTTCTTGTCAGCTTCCGCTTGCGACTTGGAGCTTCGATGGGAGCTTTCTCCTTGCCTTAGCTTGAGGCTGATTTCTTGGGAGGTGAAACCGCGAGACCTTTTCCTTTGCCGCTGACTGGCGCAAGTCCAAAGCCTTCATGATAGCTAGGAGCTCTGGGGTACACACTCCCCGTTGGAGGAGTGCTCCGATGCCTATCCACAACGCCCAAGTCATCAAGCATTGGCATCTTCTTCCGCAGCTCCCTCTTGAACTCTGGAACCATGTTCATAGGTAGGAGCTCCGCCGGAGGTGTCATATCGTCAGGGTTGATGGCTCTGTGGTGCAGCTTTTGGCGATGAAGCTTCAAAGCACTTTCATCCAAATTGGACCCGATACCAGTATCTATCTGGTATGGGTCCATCCCTCCACTGAATGCCCATGCAAGCCATTCCCTCGTCTTTAGTGGAGCCCACCGGTTGGTCAAGAAGTTGGCGATCACCATCAGGGGAGTCACTCCTCCTTCAACACACTCCTGGATCCTTTTCAAGATCCGGTTATATGCCTCCGACAGCTTCGGGACCACCTCCCAGGCATCAGTGTCAACAGCGGGAAGGCTGTTAGGCAGCTCCAACATGTCATGGAGATCCACCCTGATGACCATACAATCCTTCTTCCAACCATCCCACTTTCCGGAAGGGAACATCTTCAAGTACTTGAAGGGCGAGTTCTTGCTCTTCACGAAGTAGTAGAAGTTGAGAAGTTCATTCCCTTTTTCGGTGGTGTGGACCTTGAAGAAGGTCCAGAATAGCTCGACGCATGGCGACCCTCCCACCCATATCTCGCAAAAGTGGACGAATGTCACCACTAGCAAGGAGTGGGGGCTGAGGTGGTGGAGCTGCAGGCCGTAGAAGTCCAACATCATCAGCAGGAAGCTGGAGAATGGCGAGATGAGCCCCACCATGGCAAATGCAGAGAAGTACGCAATCTTGTCGTAGCTTTTCTTCTTGAAGGGTAGCTTGTCGAGGCGAATCGAGTTGTTGAAGGAGTCGCTCGACCACCCCATGTAGGTGTGGACTCTTGACAACTCTTCGTCGCTCTTGATATGGCTGCGAGGAAGACCCAACTCCATCGCCACAAAGTGGAGCAGAAGTGGAAGAAAGGTTGCAAAGGCGGAGAGCTCTAAGCACAAGATCAAATGAAAGTGTAAAGATTTCTCTTCCCGTGCATAATTTTTCCCTTTAGTAAGCCTCCGCAATGTTTGGATGAAAACTACCTCCAGACCCAAATCTCAAATGACCTCATCAATGACATGGGGGCTCGGGTCCATTTTGTTAAAAAAGTCACACCAGGCGAACTGTTGTCATGATAGGAAGTTGGAAGCCCGAGGGCTGCAACCTGATAGGGCTACAAAGATTACACAGGGAACCAATACAAATTTTGTATTGGGAACTTGCGACTTTCAATTGCGTGAGATCTGCACGCTAGGATCCCACTCACCATATCTAGAAGGGCCCTGCGGTGATGGTATAACTGCGTGCTATAATCCCAACTACCCAGAAAAATACATTGAAGATGCAGCGCGGGTATCGATGATGACCCCACCTCCGGTATCATAACCTCTACCTAAGGTGAGCCCAGGGGCCACTGTTGGTATCCTGCATACCGGGTACCCCCTGACATCGCAAGCAAAGCCGAGGAGTTCCTACGTCCATGTGGCGAACGTTCGAAGGGGATACGCATCCCGCGTAACTGGACCTACGTCCCTCCTTAGGGTAGCTACGGCATAGCCACGTGTCCAGAAGAGCCGGACCTTCCTCCCTTGTTTGGGTAGCTCCAGTGCTGCCATGTGTCCTGCAGAGCCGGACCTGCCTCCCTCCTCAGGGATGCTCCAGCACTGCTACTTGTCCAACAACACCGGACATATTCCCCAGTAGAGGGAAGCTCCGAAGCTTCCACGTGTCAACGTCCAGACCTACATTATCAACAGGAAGACTATGGGATCTCCAACGACACAGACATTCAAGGGCTATCAATTAGCCGTTACAAGACCTGGTTAACGCGTCATTAATGCCATATTAATGACACATAATCAAAGGAATATCAAGGCTGGTAATGTTGTCATTAAGGCACATTATCACACTATTAACCGTCCTTAAAACTGTATATTGTGTACAGGGTAGTTAATACACCTAGGGCCACTTGTTTGGCCAGGCTCGAACTGTAATAGTCAGTCCTTGGCATATAAAAGGGTTGCGCTGCACGGTAGAAAACATCTGATCTCAAGCAATCTCAAGCCAACTCATACACACCTAAGCTCATACAATACACAAACCCCTGTGGAGTAGGGTATTACGCTCAGGCGGCCCGAACCACGTAAAATCTTCGGTGTTCACCTCTTATCTGGATCTTCACTCGCACTCTAACTGAATACAAACCTCTACAGACTACGAGTGCCGGGGGAAGTGTCTTAGTACACACTTGGATAGGGGTAGTTAGCCTATCCCTTCTATGGAGTCATCTCTGGAACCCTGCCTAGATGAGCAAGTGATGTTTGTAGCTTTCTTAAAGCAGAGACTTTCTCTCCCGAGAAATGAATTTCTTCGTGGACTCCTATTTGTCTACAGAATTAAGCACCACAACCTAACCCCCAACAACATACTCCACATTTCAGGTTTCATCACAAATACATGAGTGTTTCTTGGGTTTTTATCTATATTGGGTGTTGTGGAGGTACGTCTTCACCGATCCTCTAAAGGTCATTGTCCATGATTCAACCCATCCTGTTGGCAAGTTAGAACTTCAGGTAAAGCTTGAGACTAGTTACCTGAAATTAAAGTTTTTGGATGCGGCTTCTGGATGGGAGTCACAGGGATTTATGTCCTAGATAATCGAGTAGGGTTGTGGGGTATTAGGGTTTAAGGTTTAGGTTTTTAGGTTGTAGCACTATTGGTTACCTCCTTACTCAACTGAGGGCCTAGGGAGGCGATCCTTCTCGATGAAGCATAAGGAACACTTCTTCTTAGGAGATCAAAAGGGTGGACTAAGGGACATCTTTGGATTGAAATAGCTAGGCTCTTTGGAGCTGACTTATTGATTGTCTGGATTAATAGACAGGTACAACCTCTTCATGCTAGAGTATTTCCTATGTTCAAGTATAGCAGGTTACCTAATGATATTACTAGGACAAGTGAAGTCGACCTGTCTCCTAAAAAAACTCGAGGCTCGGGTTCCTGTCCTACGGGTCAATTGGCCAAAATGTGCATCGTCTGATACACACAAGATAGTGAACGCACCAACTTCTGTGAAACCATTAAGCTTGGATAATAAGCCTTCCAAGGTAACTTTTTAAGTGCTATTCATCGTGTACTATTTCACTAGAATAATAATTATTCTTTTATCTGAAAACATCATGGGCTAGCATTACCATCGCGTGCCAGAGGATCCTCGACCACATGACAATTCTTCTTCGTGTTGGTAACCCCCAGGTGTACAAGTGACTGTAGAGTCATTTGTAGACAAGTAAGTCGTAGAAAAACGTTGGGAGTTGGCAGCCCCTGAGCCATCAAGTGACTTGTAGAGTCGAGTGTAGACTTGTAAATATTAGAAAAACACCAAGAGTAGGTAGCCCCTGAGTCTGCAAGTGACTCGTACAGTCGATTGTAGACTTGTAAGTCATAAAAAGACTTTGAGAGCCGATAACCTTCGAGTTTGCAAGTGATGTGTGGAGTTGGTTGTAGACTTATAAGTCATAGAAACACTTCAGGAATTGATACCCCTTAAGCCTAAAAGTGACTCATAGAGTCGGTTGTAGACACGTAAGACAAAAAAACTTTAGGAGTCGGCAACTGTCGAAGTGTTCTTGTGACACTTTCCCCGGACCTACTTAGCGACAACTCATGGAGGTTTTTTTAGGAGGGGCTCATCTCCGAGGAGCTTGCACGTATGAGAGAGGGTGAACACAGTGGTTTTATGTAGTTCAGACCGTCAGAGCATAACACTCTACATCCAAGGTGAGAGTTGTATTACTTGAGTGTGTGGTGAGCTTGAGAAAGCTTGTGTGTGAATGGATTTGTTTCGATCTGAGAGAGGATTCTAATGTCGGTGGCTGCCCAGTCCTTTTATAGTTTAAGGTCGATCAGTCTTATAAGTGGGGTCCAGAGCCTGACAGGTGGCCCCAGGGTGATCTTATACCTGTACAAGATCTAAGGTCTAACTGCTGCCAGTTGCCTCTGACTGTGGATTGAATACTAGCCGTCTTGCCGCGCTGGTCGCCAATGGCCTAGCATAGATGTTGATGATGGCAGAGAATATCTTGTCCGTTGTATTGCCGTAAGCTACCCCATCAGCAGTGTAGGGTAGCTCTGCGGTGTCTTCACTGCGATGTGATTGGTCACAGTGGTACCTGATAGGAGCGTGCACAGCACTCATGCGCTTGGGGAAGGCGTGCGTCTTCAATGCACAACTCGGACAGCGCACACCGCTTGTAACTCCTGCAACCTACTGCTCAAGGATGGGGGTATGATGCGTGGCATCATAGGAGCCCGTCTCTGTGGGGGAGGCCGATCCCCATGCTACGGGCTACGTGACAGCCCTGGAGCTCAACTCTAAGGAGAGCCGGGGTCTAGCGCAGATGGGTATGTGGCTGCTCCGGAGCCCACCTCTGTGGGGAAGGCGGCCCAAAGCTCTTGGGCACGTGGCGGCACTAGAGCTTGCCCCTGTAGAGGAGTAGGGTCCCGTGCCACCAGACACGTGTCGACCCGAAAGCCCACCTTTGAGGGGAGGCGGGGTCTCGAGCCGAGGACCATGTGGCAGCACTAGGGCTCGTCCTTGAGGAAGGACGGGGTCTGGTCCTGCTGGACACGTGGCGCCTTCGGATCCTGCCTCAACGGGGAGGCAGGGTCCTTAGACATTTCTTCCATCGTACGGGATACCCGATATTAATGATACCGACAGCAACCCTCGAGTGACTCCTAGAGTCAGTTGCAGACTCGTAAGTTGTAGAAAAGCTTCGGAAGCCAGTAACCTTTGAGTTTGCACGTGATTCGTAAAGGTGGTTGTAGACTCGTAAGTCATAGAAAAACTTGTAGAGCCAGTAGCTCCCCAAGTCAACAAGTGACTCATAGAATTGATTGTAGACTCAACGTAGTGTGTCTTGGCCATATTTTTTTTGACGGGGTATGATGAGTAAGTTTAGGCCCGGTCTTCTGAAAGGTATGTCTATTGGGGTGGAGAACTCGACGTTGATGATCTGCGGCACTCGAGCGGTTCAAGTACCCCTGCAGTCACTACACCACGGCTCCGTTGGTTATCAACTGTGCTGCACATGCTTGAACTCGCCAAGAAGGCTAATCCCTGCAAGTGCAACCGAGAACACGAGCAAGAACGTCAAAGACACGATCTGAAATCGCGAAAATAGGGTCTCACAAACCGTAGAACGGCGATATTATTGATCTAAGCAAAACCCACCGAATATGACCAGCGGCTGCAATATTTATAGGCTAGGGTTTGACCAAAACACGATTAGACGCGTCCCTAATGGACTCTTACGGGATACAAGGCCCAAAGGCCCGATTCGGTGGCGCAGCACCGGACAGATATCTGGACTCGACTTGTTTCGAGGATTCCTAATGACTCCTGAGGAATTCTGAGGTGGGATGAGAACCATTGGAAATTTTATCTTCTCCTCTTTCTGTGCATATGTATAACGTCGAAAACAAAGTCCGTATGCCTCCTGGGCGTCTGTTTTAAGGTGGACTGCTCCTGGACTCCGAGTTGAACTCAAGTCCGAGTTGTAAACTGTTTCCATCAACTTGTGGACGTCCTAGCTGGTTATCCACGCTCCCAAGGCCTCTTTCCTTCACTTGTTGATCTTCTCCATTATTCCTAATAACAATTAAATCATCACATAGCAATCTATTCTCAAACTCACATGCAAAAGAAGTTAGGAACGAATTCACCTGCTGATTTATTAACCATGCTCGTGCTCTTGTGATTGGTCCTTGCAGTTCAATGTGCGTCTCCGCTGTTGTGATGTCCTCATCATCATCCCCCTCTTGAATTGGAGTCGTCCTTGACTCAAGTTCATCTTCTTCTCCCAAGTACGGTCGCATATCTGAAATGTTAAATGTAGGACTAACCCCAAAATCGAGAGGCAATTGAAGCTTATATGCATTATCATTAATCTTTTCAACAATCTTAAAAGGACCAACAGCTCGTGGCATAAGTTTAGAATTTCTCAAGTCAGGAAATCGCTCTTTTCTCAAATGTAACCACACCAAATTACCCGGTTCAAGTTTTACTTCTTTTCTACCTTTACTACCTGCAATCCTATACTTCTCATTCATCATTTCAATATTTTTCTTTGTAGTTTCATGCATCTTAAGAATGAATTCAGATCGTTGTGTAGCATCAAATTTTATAGTTTCAAAAGGACGCAAGGTAGTAAATCAATAGGAGCACGGGGATTGAAACCATACACTACCTGGAATGGACTTACCTTTGTCGTGGAGTGAACGGATCTGTTGTAAGCAAATTCTATATGTGGTAAACACTCCTCCCACAACTTCAAATTTGTTTTCAAGACAACCCGCAACATAGTGGATAAAGTACGATTAACTACCTCGGTTTGTCCATCCGTTTGTGGGTGACATGTAGTTGAAAACAGCAACTTGGTTCCCAATTTATACCACAAAGTTCTCCAAAAATGACTTAAAAATTTTGCATCACAATCAGAAACAATGGTATTTGGCACACCATGTAAACAAACAATTTTCGTCATAAATAAATCAGCAATGTGTGAGGCATTATCATTCTTATGACAAGGTATAAAGTGTGCCATTTTGGAAAAATGATCAACAACTACAAAAATACTATCCCTCCCCCTCTTAGTCCTAGGCAATCCCAAAACAAAGTCCTTAGAAATATCCTCCCAAGGTACACAAGGAACAGGAAGAGGCATATAAAGACCATGTGGGTTAAGGCGAGACTTAACTTTGTTGCAAGTAGTGCATCATGACACGTAGCGATCGACATCACGCCTCATCTTTGGCCAAAAGAAGTGTGTGGACAACACGTCTTCAGTTTTCTTCACTCCAAAATGTCCCATCAAACCTCCTCCATGTGCTTCCTGCAAAAGTAATAGACGAACGGAGCTAGCTAGAACGCATAGCTTGTTAGCACGATAGAGGAGACCCTCTCACATCACATATTTATTCAAAGTTCTCCCTTCTCTACAATTTTCAAAAGCATCTTTGAAGTCCAAATCAGTAGGATATAATGCTTTTATTGTTTCCAAACCAAAGATTTTATGATCAAGTTGGGACAGCATGGTATAACGCCTAGATAATGCATCGGCAATGATATTTTCCTTCCCTTTATTATGCTTAATGATGTATGTAAATGACTCTATGAACTCAATCCATTTAGCATGTCATTTATTCAGATTGGTTTGACACTTAAGATACTTCAATGATTCATGATCGGAATGTATGACAAACTCCTTAGACCAAAGATAATGTTGCCAAGTTTGTAATACACGCACTAAGGCATACAATTCCTTATCATAAGTAGAATAATTCAGAGAAGGACCATGAAGTTTTTCACTAAAGAAAGCAACGGGTTTAACTCCTTGTATGAGAACGCCTCCAATACCAATGCCGCTTGCATCGCATTCCAGCTCAAAGATCTTGTCAAAATCAGGAAGTTGTAGCAATGGTGCTTGTGTAAGCTTCGATTTAAGAGCATCAAAAGCTTGTTTCTGCTGTTCGCCCAATCGAAATGGCACTCCCTTCTTCGTTAGCTCATGTAGAGGTGCTGCAATGGTGCTGAAATCCCACACAAAGCGCCGATAAAAACCTGCAAGACCAAGAAAACTACGAACTTGTGTGACGGTTGTTGGGGCTGGCCAGCTGGTGATTGCTTCAATTTTTGCCTACCATCTCAATTCCCTGCGAAGAAACGACATAGCCAAGAAACAAGACTCGATTGGTGCAAAAGACGCACTTTTTAAGGTTACCAAACAAACATGCATCTCTCAAAACAGTAAAAACAACACGTAAATGATCAAGATGTTCATCATATGACTTGCTGTAAATGAGGATATCATCGAAGTAAACCACCACAAATTGTCCAATGAATGCACGTAAAACCTCGTTCATTAATCGCATAAAGGTGTTGGGTGCATTAGTTAAACCAAAAGTCATGACTAACCACTCATAAAGTCCAAACTTGGTTTTAAATGCAGTTTTCCATTCATCTCCTAGTGCCATTCTAATTTGGTGGTAACCAGTACGCAAGTCAATTTTTGTGAAGATGATAGCACCACTCAATTCATCAAGCATGTCATCTAAGCGAGGAATAGGACAACGATATCGAATGGTGATGTTATTAATCGCTCGACAATCAACACACATGCACCAACTACCATCTTTCTTAGGAACCAAAAGAACAGGAACGGAACAAGGGCTAAGGCTTTCACGAATGTACCCGCGGTCCAAAAGATCTTGGACTTGTTGCTGAATTTCCTTAGTTTCATGTGGATTTGCCCTGTATGCTGCACGATTTGGCAAACTTGCTCTTGGAATCAAATCGATCTTGTGTTCAATGCCTCTCATCGGTGGTACCAGGGGGTATCTCGGAGGGAAACACATCCTCAAACTCCTGCAAAAGGTTAGCAACAGCAGGGGGCAATGCAATAGACAATTCATGAAGTGAAAACATGGCTTCTTTGCAAACTAAAGCATAGCACATCCCCTTAGCATCGAATAAAATCAGCAAGTTCATATTTAGTTGCGAGCAACGATGGTGATTTTAACTTAATAACTTGATGTTTTTCAGATTCTAATTTTGTTGCTTTGCCATCACGAATTTTACTCTTCTCAAAATGCAAAATTTCAGCAGGAGTCATGGGGAGCAAAGTGATTTTCTTTCCCTTATGCATGAGAGTATATTTATTGGTTCTACCATGATGAATAGCATCTGTATCAAATTCCCAAGGACGACCCAATAAAAGAGAACAAGCATCCATAGGAACAACATCAAAATCAGCAAAATCATGGTATGAACCAATTGAAAAATATATTCTCGCTGTTTTTGTTATCCGAACCTTACCGCTGTTGTTGAACCATTGAATGCGGTACGGATGAGGGTGTGCTCTTGTTGTCAAACCAAGTTTCTTGACGACGTCCGTGTTCACCAAGTTATTGCAGCTACCTCCATCAATTATAGTGTGTACACGGCAGTCCTTGACGACGAGAAACATGTGGAAGAGGTTGTGTCGTTGTAGATTGTCATCGGTCTCCACTTTGGAGCTCAAGGCACGCTGCACAATGATGCTCCTATAGTTCTCCGTCGCCGCTGTACCAAGTACCTCTTCTTCGGTGTGTTCGTCATTTGGTTGTGTAAAGTCAGTAGTAAGAGAATACTCATTTTCAACATCCGAAGTACTATTATACTCACCATCGTCGCGTTCTATGTATGCTTGTTTGCTCGAGCAATCTCTCATCATATGACCAAGTCCCTGGCAGCGGTGACAATTAATGTCGGAAGTACGACCCATAGAAGGAGTGGACGACGAAGGCTTGAATGATGTCGCCTTGCTGCCTTCCGGCACGCGAGAAGGTGGAGCAGCAGGTATAGTTCGTTGGCCACCATTGGATGGTGTAGTCACTGCACGGTTGGTCGAAGATGGTGCTGTTTTGGATGGTGTAGTCGCTGCACGCGGCGCAAAGTTGCTCCTCGTGCGTTGTTGCTGTTGTTGTCGGCCCTGTAATTTTTTTTCTGCCAACATAGCAAGCTGAAACACTCTGTTAACAATATCATATTCCTTGTAATAAAAAATGTCCTGAATTTCACGCCTCGACCCCCCATAAAAACGAGCTATTTTATCATCCATGTCCTCTACTACCCCACAACACATCATACCCTTTTGTAACTCTTGATAATACTCCTCTACGGACATGGTACCTTGGTCTAAGCGCTGCAATTTTTTGTGAAGGTCCCGCTAAAAAGATGGAGGAACAAATCGAACACGCATAGCTTCCTTTAATCTATCCCATGTTGGAGGATCAGTTCTAGTTTTAACAAGTTCACCATATGATAGCAAAGTCCTTAAACTCACTAGTGGCTTGACGAACTCTATGTTGTTCAGGAATAAGATGGGAATTAAATTTTTGCTCTACTGTCATCTCCCAATCAAGATAAGCCTCAACATCATAAGCACCAGAAAAAGAGGGTATAGTAAATTTTACTTTAGCAAAAGGATCATTAGGAGGACGGTTATAATTGTTATGATTATTACCTCCCATACCTCGACGATAAAGTGGCAGTCTTGGCTGATTATTGTGATCTTCCAGTTCATCATAAGCATTGCCTTCTTGTCTTCCAGCGAGAGGCAACCGAGCCTCAAAAGTATTCCTCCGAAGAGCAAGGTCATCAAGTTGGCGAGTCAAGTTCGCCAATGACTCCCCCGTTGCTGCGTTGTATTTGGCGAACATATCTGTCATGGTCTTCTTCATATCACGTAACTCAGCATGTTGAACACATTCTCATCATTGTCTTCTCCTGCCATTGTTAGTAGGAAACGAAAGACAACAAAAAAATATGGTATCCCTATCAACTACAGTGACAATGTGAAAGGTGGAAGAAAACAGTCTCTCTCGCTCAAGCGTCTTACCACACTCTTACAAGTGTTCTTACCGACATAGCAAGTGGTGTGGACGGTGAGATAAACCAATGAAGCATGGGGTGATCGCAAAGGTACCTGTTATGCTCAAGAGAAAGGTTGAGCTTGGATGGCATAATATGGTGGCTAATAAGCAGGAAATCGTTAACAGGTAAACAAAGTTGAATAAGTATTCAATGCAGGAAACTGTTGCTGGTCAACCAAGTGCTCTAGGGCCTAGCACAACACAAGGAAGTAGAAAGGCAAAAGGAAGACAGAATGATATAACCAACAATCACAGCACAAGTAGTATAGGCCAATTGCTTTAATATGCGTGCTCTTCACTATTTTTTTCGTTTTTGTATTATTTTTTTGATATTTTTTCGTTACTCAGGAGCACGAAGATATGAAACACACAAATTTTCAGCTCAATTGGATGTAATATGCGGCCTATAGAAAATCAAGAAGATTCTTTAAAATTCGTGCTGAAACTTCGGAGGCCGGATAGCCTATCTTCCGAGGGGAATCTTGGCAATCTAATTTCGCCGAACGCGGGCATGCCGCGGAAAATCGGATGCGAAATTTCGCATAGATGAATTTGAAAAAAAAATCGCCCGATTTCGAGTTCGTATGCGAAAGTTATGGCCGTTTTAAGGTAGGCTGTCCAAGTTACGTTTTTTTGGATGTTGATTCCAACTCGGTTTGAGATCAGAACTCGCAGTCGGATATGAAAACGATCGGGAATTTGCACAGCAACTAATGGGGTGGTGTGTGATGAGTCAAGAATGAGTGGCGCAAAGGTTTGTCACGTAATCTAGAGCTGGCGATGCGGGAGTTCACGCAAGGCGGCTAGCTAGGGCAAATCGATGAACGTGGTGGATCGGTTTGTTATTTAGGGATTGTGGAATAGGTGTCGAACAGAAAGAAAACAAGGACGAAATACGATAACTAGGATCCAAAACACAAAGCTAAACCAGCAACAAAACTCGACCACACGAATGCAAACTCAACAATGCAAACTGAAAAACAAAATTACGGGCACTATAGTCTCGGAAGCGGTAAAAATGATCTATTTTTTTGTGGCTTTTCTTTGGACTCTAGGTACGAAACAAAATCGATCTAATGGAAGGAAAACAAAGATACCTCACAGGTAACCTGAAAATCTGATACCAATTGATGAGTAACTTTAGGGCCGATCTTCTGAAAGGTATGTCGATTGGGGTGGAGAACTCGATGTTGATGATCCGCGGCACTCGAGCGGTTCGAGTACCCCTGCAATCACTACACCACGGCTCCGTTGGTTATCAACCGTGCTGCACACGCTTGACCTCACCAAGAAGACTAATCCCTGCAAGTGCAACCAAGAACACAAGCAAGAACGTCGAAGACACGATCTGAAATCGCGAAGTTGGGATCTCACAAATTGTAGAACGGCGATATTATTGATCTAAGCAAAACCCATCGAATATGACCGGCGGATGCAATACTTATAGCCTAGGGTTCGACCAAAATACGATTAGATGCGTCTCTAATAGACTCTTACGAGATACAAGGCCCAAAGGCCCGATCCGGTGGCGCAGCACCGGACAGAAATCTGGACTCAACTTGTTTCAAAGATTTCCAATGACTTCAGGGGAATTTGGAGGTGGGACCAGAACCATTGGAAAGTTTATCTTCTCCTCTTTACGTGCATATGTAGAACGTCGAAAACGGAGTCCGTATGCCTCCTGAGTGTCCATTTTAAGGTGGACTGCTCCTGGACTCCGAGTTGAACTCGAGTCCGAGTTGTAAACTGTTTCTATCAACTTGTGGACGTCCTAGCTGGTTCTCCACGCTCCCAGGACCTCTTTCCTTCACTTGTTGATCTTCTCTATTATTCTTAATAACAATTAAATCATCACATAGCAATCAATTCTCAAATTCACATGCAAAAGAAGTTAGGAACGAGTTCATCTGCTGATTTATTAACCGTGCTCGTGCTCTTGTGATTATTGGTCCTTACAGTTTAATGTACGTCTCTGCTATTGTGATGTCCTCATGAGAGTAATCTTGGCCATCGTTCTTTTTTGACGGGGTTTCTAGACATGCCTTCTCGGTTGCAGTGCTTAAAGAAGTTGCTCAGACTCTGACTTCACACTCAGAATGATCGGTTGGAAAGAACTCATCTTGAGCATGAATGCAGAGTGAAAATAAGTATTTGCTATTTTCAATATCACAATCCCCTTGCGTCATTTTCTTGATTGTTTTATTTGTAGTTTAACTGTATGCTCATCCATAAGTGAAGGAACATTCGATGGTTGAGTTTAAACATCAGACTCAAGAACGCGATGCCCAACCGAGAAGAATTATTTAGTCCGGTCTCAACATAGACTTCTTCATTGATCAACTTTGATGAATGAGCGACCATCTGCATCGTGAGTGGTTTACATATGCATTTATAAAGAAACAGTTTTTGCTTATGTTAACATTAAGTTTTTTTTAGATATCTGTCGTGTTGCAAACAATGAGGTGGAAAAAGTCGCCGGTTGGACTGCTAATGCACAACGATATAGTTGTAGACGACAGGTCCATTCTAGGCAGACACGCCTAAGGCTTTTGCCTTGGCACTCAAAGATAAGAAATGTGTTGCTTTGTGTACTCAACTTTGATAAGTTTGTAGGTGTTCAAACATTTATGTTTTCAAATTCTGCTATATTTTATCGGATCTCGACGTGTATCCGAAACCCAACAGGTATGGGTGCAGTTTCAGATTTCACTTATGGGTTAATTTATTTCGGATGAATTTTTACTTCACTCAATCCGGTCTATTGCCATCCCTAACGCTGATGACGAGGTTGCGGTCTGGAAGGCTTCCAGGCGAAAACAAATTTGAGCTATTAACAAGTTTATTCCTAATCTTGTCGCTGTTGAGCTAGCAGAGCTTGGTAAGTGCCATGGTGAACTCTCAGTAGGTAGTAGGTAGTGGATCAAACTTCAGTTACAAAGAGTCCAAGTGCCAGCGATATGCAGGCTCCTTGCTTGGCTGGAATGGAGGTCATGGCACAGCCATGTTAGGAACCATATAGGAATTAGGGTAGAGAGCAAGGAAGCCGGGGAGGAACTACACGCGTTCTCTTCTCCTTTTAACCTCTCGCCCAACACACAGGCATTTGGGCCCTAATCACTTGTTACGACACCTGGCAACACACCGAGCTACACGCACACGCTATCTCGTGCCAGACAATCCACAGCGTGGACCTCGCGCCACTGCTCACGCCTTCTCTCTGGTTTACACCTTGCAGTTGCGCCTTCTCTCTGGTTTACACCTTGCAGTTGCAGTTGCAGTTGAGTTCACGTCTTTTCTTACCTGGTGCACAGCGGTGCTTCCTCTTGCGTGATGTGCCCCCTTTGGTCATAACAAGCCACCGTACATACCGTCCTGGTCTCCTGGGAGAGCGTTGACGTTGAACTGCTTGCCCTTGCCGTCATTTTTACCCGTAAGGTCCTTGAGGACGGGGATACAGCTGGGCGTCTGGGCCAAGCGGACAATCAACATGGGTGTATATGTTTCAATTATTTCCTATTACACAGATATCAGAAAAACAAAAAAAAAAATCCTGAGATGAATCATCCATCACGGGTGACTTTAAAAAATCGCATGAGTCACCAGGTGGGCCGTGGGTGAGGGATTAATCTATCGAGAAGGTGCGCGCAAAAACGATAAAAGGAAATTTTGCCCTTGCCCCCTTCCTCCTATTTTGAAGAAAAAACCTGTGCCTGTGAGACCTATGTGTGTTGAATATATTGACTTTGACAACAAAAGTTTTGAATGCTGGCATAATATCTTTTTAGCAAAGTCCGACTCTAGCTCCGAAATGCTGCCATAACATCTTTTTAGCAAGGTCTGACTCTAGCTCCGAGCTTCTGCAAGGTCCGACTTGCTTTGTAAAGGTTCGACATATTTTTGGGTAGCTCCGGTGAGCTTTGTCTTTAGCTCCGACATGTCTTTGATAGCTCCGTCATGTCTTTGTTAAGCCCCGATATGTTTTGCTAGGTCCGATTTATGTTGGTTAGCTCTGACATGTTTTTCTAGCTCCGACTTTTGAGATGACTAGTTCCGACTAGTTTTGTTAAGCTCCGGCGCTAGGTTGTACTAGCTTTGGTAAGCTCCAGCTCAAGCTCTGGTTAGCTTTGGCAAGGCTCGGAGCTTGATCGTAATGTTCCAAATTTTCATGTGAAATGTTTCGAACTTGCTTTATATTCATGGAAAGATTGCTTAGTATTCATTTGCTAAGTTTTTGGTGCGTCTTGGTTGATATGGCTTATATTGTTTTGATATGCTTTGCAACATGCTTATGTGAGGTGCTCACGTAAGGTGTTGTGTTTGGAACTAACTTGAGTCAAGTCGCGGACTGTGACGCTCGGTTCTGAAAAATGAACCAAGCTAACGCATATGTGTGCCCAGGATGTTCATCACACATATACGAGTGCAATCACAAAAGAGTATACAAAAAATTACCACAGAACAAGATTAATTATCAAATTTTATTACACAAACCAAATTATCCTCGACAAGCTCCAATGAATATTAATGACAAGTTCAACTAATGCAGCGGAAATTAACTAATTAAACAACTAAGCAAACTAAGGATAAGCATTACGGTATATATGCGCAGCTCCAATCAACACCACAGGCAAAGATGACGGTAGACACGGCCTAGAACTCCGCATTATCACCATTAAACTCCCAATCCTGACCTGCAACTGTTGGGGGGGGGGGGGATTGCAAGAGTGAGTACTTGTCGTACTCAGCAAGTGTGGAAAGTATGACATGTGGCTGATTCAAATGACGACAATAATAATGGCAAAGTGCTAAAAAGTACAGTAATACATTTGAAAAGCAATATGTATATTATATGTATGTGAAATAAGCCCATCATAATCATAAGTAATACCATAATGCCAATATGAATTCACTACCATCATCAATGATTCCAGATTTCACCATCGTCAATAACCATATTCAATACCAGAAATTAATCCATAACCATCCATAACCATTACCAAACCATAACCATCCCAAATTCCAATTTCCCTCTAATCATGGAAGTTGTCCAGGTGCTCATAACCGGGAGCACGGCTATCATGATAGTTTTAGACACTCTGCAGAGTTTGTACCTCTTTACCCACGTGTTTGTGATTTCATCACCCGTCGGCGACTAAAGAACCTCCCTTATGCCAATTACACTTCCTTTGGTGTATGGCCAAGAGATCACAAAATAGCCTTTACAAAGGGATTACTAGCCTATTTAGACCCCACTGAGGTTTCACCGGTGGCGATGTCTCCCGCAGAGCACATCTTCAACCAAGGGCCCCCTCTTGAGCCATTCGGTTCCCAGGGTAGTCCCACTAATCATCAACAAACCCAATCTGACTACCCCTTCCCTGAGCATCCACAATGGTCCAAACAGCACTAGCAAAGCCCTAATTAATTAGCTACACCGCACCCATACTTGGCCTCGTGGTGGCACTGTAGTCCTGGCTTATTCTCGCATGAACCGGTCCTTAGATCTAAACCAAGCAAACCACCATAACATCCAACCCATCCACATACCAGGCTTGCTTAGATCACCCATCATCATGTCATATTAACCAGTTCATGTTAACCATAATCTCATCCATGCATAATTAAATTAAATGATATAGTTGTTTGCCATCCCAATTAATTAAGCGAAGCAAAAAGGTAAAAACCCTTCCCGACTCTCTACAATATATTCCAGGTGACAAGGGTGGTTAACAAGTCTAGTAAACTTCCTATCATAGGATTCCCATCAAAATTGACACAAGCATGCAGTTTGCAAACAAAACATTTATTTTAAAAACAGGATCAATATGCTTCAAGGACACTTGCCTTGCTCTTGCTGTTGATTAGGATCAAAGCCTTCAAACTCTTGATGCTGGAGATCCTCCGCGGCACTTTCTAGCGCAACTCCGTCTAATCCACATAATAAACATACAAGACAAGAAACACAATCAAAGAGTGCACAAATATTACTCAATATGACATGACATGCATGATTAATGCAAATGCAAGGTAGAACTTGTTACTAGATTGCTTTTAATGATCTCTAACTAGTTCTAATAGCTTTTAACAAGTTTATACAGGTTTGGAGTTGATTAGATCAAATTTTAGAGTCAATTCAACACAATTTAACCAGGAAGATTGGACTAGTCCGCTAGGGACCGGACAAGTCCGCACTTGACGAGATCAACAGATTAGAGTTTTCTAGATCGACGTGAATTTGAAGATTAGGGGTTGAATTCACGTAAGGAAAAGAGAATAGGAGGTATACCAGGTGTTTAGAACTCCAATGAATCAAGAAACTTGGAGGTAGCACTTGGATCTTGATGATCTAGGGTTGGTGATGAACTTGGAGATGAATTGGTGGTGAAGGACGAAACTTGGTGGAGATCTTGATCCTCCTTCGTTTCCTCCTCTTCTTCCTCTTGCTTGGGATCTTCTCCTCCCTCCTTGATGGTGGCTCCCCACGAACTAGGGTTTGGGTGGGTGGAAAAGTGGCAAATAGATGTCAAACCAAGGGGTGGGGCTGTTTATATAGAGGTGGAGGCTAGGGTTAGATGGATTTCGAGTTTTGGGATGAGTAGAGGCCGGTTTAGAGTCCCACATAGGTTCTAAAAGAGTTAGGCACGACGTACCTAGGCCCACTTAACGTGAAACCCAAGAAACAAGTCGTAAAACAAAAGATCAACTAGGAGTCGCGAAATATCGGACAAGTCCGGACATGACCGGACTAGTCCGAAGTCGTCCAGAGAGAAAATCGGACAAGTCTGGCCAAAAATCAGACAAGTCCGAATTTGAACAGAGAGGAAAACGGACAAGTCCGCTGGAACACCGGACTAGTCTGGAAAAGTCCAGAGACTTAGCAAATTTCCAAGGATTCATGGAATATCGGACTAGCCCGCACAAAATCGGACAAGTCCGAAGGTTTCCAGAGCCAAAATCGGACTAGTCCGCAGCAAAAACGGACAAGTCCATTTTTAGTCAGAGAGAAATCGGACTAGTCCTCAGTAAAATCGAACTAGTCCGCACTTTCCTGCGTTTTAAGTGCGGTTTTGTTCCAAATAAATTTTAAATGCTCCGAATCAATGTTAAACTCGTTCCTCTTTATGTGGGTTAATGTTAAACATGTATATGAGTGTATGTAGGGCATGATGCATGAAAATGAGGGTGTTACAAACCTACCCCCCTTGAAATGAATCTCGCCCTCGAGATTCGACGCGGAAGAGAAGAGATAGGGAAATTCCTTCCTGAGATCATCCTCCAATTCCCACGTCGCTTCTTTTTCGGTGTGGTGCTTCCATTGAACTTTGCACCATCTAATGACCTTGTTCCTTGTGACTCTCTCCTTGGTTTCCAAGATTTTGACCGGTTGCTCGGCATACGTCAAATCTTCCTCTAGTTCCAATTCTTCCATTGGCACTTGTTCTTCCGGTACTCTCAAACACTTCTTGAGCTGGGAAACATGAAAGACATCATGTACATCTGAGAGATGAGCTGGCATCTCCAACTTATACGCTACTTCTCCTCTTTTGTCCAAAATCTTGAATGGTCCAATATAACGAGGTGAGAGCTTCCCTCTTATGTTAAACTTCTTATGACCTCTCATAGGTGACACCTTGAGGTAAACAAAATCTCCCACTTCAAAGGCTAATTCCCTTCTCCTA
Source organism: Tuctoria greenei (assembly GCA_036927565.1). Lineage (NCBI taxonomy): Eukaryota > Viridiplantae > Streptophyta > Magnoliopsida > Poales > Poaceae > Tuctoria > Tuctoria greenei. The sequence goes on from JAYESD010000010.1 coordinate 4,347,866, forward strand.
TTATCCGCATAGCCTTTTTGTCTTGATTGGGCAGCCCTCAAGTTTTCACGAATTGTTTGGACTTGCTTTTCGGCTTCTTGTAACACGTCTGGACCAAATACTTGAGCTTCTCCTGCCTCATTCCAAAATAAAGGCGTCCTACACTTCCTCCCATAAAGCGCTTCATATGGTGACATTTTCAAGCTTGCTTGGTAACTATTGTTGTATGAAAACTCCGCGTATGGCAAGCTTTTGTCCCAACTTTTGCCATGCTTTAAAGCACAAGCTCTTAACATGTCCTCCAAAATCTGATTGGTCCTCTCGGTTTGTCCATCCGTTTGAGGATGATATGCTGAACTAAAATTCAACCTCGTTCCCAAAGCTTCATGCAATTTATGCCAAAATCTGGAGGTAAATTGAGAACCTCTATCCGAGACTATCTTCTTAGGGACTCCATGTCGACACACAATATGCTCCATGTATATTTCGGCCAATCGCGCAGCTGTATATTTGGTCTTCACAGGGACAAAATGAGCTGACTTGGTTAAGCGATCCACAATTACCCAAATTGAGTCATACCCAGACTGAGTACGTGGTAACCCAACTATGAAGTCCATACCAATTTCTTCCCACTTCCATTCCGGAATCTTTAATGGTTGTAATAGTCCAGCTGGCCTTTGATGTTCCGCCTTGACTCGTTGACACACATCACACAATGCCACATATTCAGCTATGTCCTTTTTTATGCTATCCCACCAATAGCAAGCCTTCAAGTCCTTGTACATCTTCGTACATCCGGGGTGAATCGAGTAAGGGGAGTCATGTGCCTCCTTTAATATTGTCTCCCGAATATGTTTTACATTAGGCACAACGATTCTCTTTCCAAGCCATAAGGTACCATGTTCGTCTTCATCAAATCTGAATTCTCTCCCTTCCTCCATCCTTTCCTTGATTTCCTTGATCTCTTCATCTGCGGTTTGGGCCTCTCGAATTTCTTGCTCCAAGGTTGGGTTTAACTCCATCATCTCCGTCTCATTTGCAAACCCGAGGTTCAACCGTTCAAACTCCTTACATAACTCGAATAGTAACTCTCGAACTAAGAGTCGATGACTTACTCCCTTTCTACTCAAAGCATCGGCCACTACATTGGCCTTTCCCGAATGATAGTTGATCCCCAAATCATAATCTTTGATGAGCTCCAACCATCTTCATTGCCTCAAGTTCAGATCCGTTTGTGTGAAAATATACTTCAAACTCTTATGATCCGTGTAAATTTCACACCTATGTCCAAGAATATAGTGTCTCCAAATCTTCAATGCATGTACTACGGCTGCAAGTTCTAAATCATGTGTTGGGTAATTCTGCTCATGTTTCTTCAGTTGTCTTGATGCATAGGCGACCACTTGACCTTCTTGCATCAATACACACCCAAGTCCTTGTCTTGATGCATCACAATAGATGTCGAAACTCTTGCTCACATCCGGCAGTACCAAAACTGGGGCTGTTGTCAACCTCTTCTTAAACTCCTCAAAACTATTCTGACAAGCTTCAGTCCATTGGAACGCCTTTCCCTTCATTAGCAACTCCGTCATAGGCTTGGCTATCTTGGAGAAGTCCTTGATAAACTGACAGTAATATCCAGCCATCCCAAGAAAACTCCTTATTTCCTTGACATTTTGCGGCGGTTCCCACTTCAACACGTCTCTCACCTTTCCGGGGTCAACCGATACTCCTCCTCCTGAGATTATATGACCCAAGAATGGCACCTCTTTCAACCAAAACTGACACTTGTTTAACTTGGCATACAATCGATGCTCCCTCAATTTCTGCAACGTAAGCCTCAAGTGTTCCTCATGTTCCTTCTCATCCTTCGAGTAGATCATAATGTCATCAATAAACACCACAACGAACTTGTCCAAGTACTCCATGAAGACTTTATTCATGAGGTACATAAAGTAGGCAGGCGCATTCGTCAATCCAAAAGACATCACGGTGTACTCATAAGATCCATACCGTGTCCTAAAAGCTGTCTTGGGTATGTCCGATGGTCTAATCTTCATTTGAAAGTATCCCGACCTCAAATCAATCTTAGAGAAGACACAAGCACCCTTCATCTGATCAAACAAGTCTTCTATACGTGGCAAGGTGTACTTATTCTTGATTGTCACCTCATTGAGAGCTCGGTAATCCACGCACATCCTTTGGGATCCATCCTTCTTTTCCACAAACAGCACAGGCGCTCCCCCGGGTGAAGAACTAGGACGAATAAAACCTTTCTCTAGTTGCTCTTGAATTTGTTTCTTGAGCTCCGCTAATTCCATAGGAGGCATCCTATACGGCCTCTTAGCTATAGGTGCAGTTCCAGGTATTAAATCAATAACAAACTCAATGTCTCGATTGGGTGGCATACCTGGCAACTCGTCCAGAAAAACATCCAAAAATTCACACACCACCAGAATCTCCTCAATTGCGGCACCGTCCATATGATTCAATTCCAATTGCTTCGGTGCAGTTTGAGACGCTTCAAATTTTATGGTGATCCCTTCTTCATTGGTCAACTTCACCGTCTTCATGGCACACTCAATAACTCCATTGTGCTTCCTCAACCAGTCCATACCAAGTATAATATCAAACCCTTGAGAATTTAAAACAATGAGGTTGGCGGAGAAGTCTATCCCCCTTATTCTAAGGCTTACTTTTGGACATACTATATTTGTCCTAATCTCTCCTCCAGGAGACTTAACCAACAGAGTAAACTTCATATGAGAGATAGGCAAACTATACTTGGCAACATACTTCGATGCAATGAATGAATGCGATGCTCCAGAATCAAATAACATAGTCGCGGGGTTGGAGTTGGCGAGAAACATACCAATGACCACGTCATCCGCTTGTTGAGCATCCTCCGTAGAGACATGGTTCACGTTGCCACGAGCAAAATTCTGCTGTCCACGGCTTCCTTGTGGCTGTCCTCCATTAGGTCTTGGGTTTTGCCTCGGTGCATTGCTTCCTTGACCAAGGCCCGACTTAGGACATTGATGCGCAAAGTGTCCAACTTCTCCACAAGTATAACACTTCTTAACTCCACCAGAATTATTGGGACGAGTTTGGTTTTGAACATTAGCACCAGGAAAATTAGCACGAGGTGCATAAGGCATTGGAGGCCTAGGTGCTTGCATGACAGGGCGCTGCTGCTCAAACTGAGTTGGGCGCGGTGCATAACCAGGGTGCTGAGCAGGAATAGAGGAGCTATAATAGGGCGCATTGGACGGTGCAAGGCGAGGGCGCACATTACTTCCTTGTTGTTGTCCTTGATATGGCGCCTTCCTCTTGATTTCTTGCTCCATCTCACGGATCTTGTTGTCAACCACAATTGCTTTGTCCACAAGCTTCTGAAAATTTGCATAGTCACAATTGAGTAGTTGCACTTGGATCCCATTGTTGAGGCCTCTCATGAACAAATATTGTTTCCGGCTGTCCCGACTAACATCCTCGGGCGCATACCTTGAGAGTTGAGTGAACTTATTGAGATATTCACTCACGCTTGATTTTCCTTGCCTTAAATTTTCAAATTCTTGCCTCTTCAAGAGCATAACACCTTCCGGCACATAATGAGAACAAAAATTCTCCTTGAATTCGGCCCAAGTAATTCTCTCTTGGTTCTCATGAGCATTGCAATAAGCATCCCACCAATCCGCAGCTGCTCCAACTAGTTGATGAGAAGCGAACAGGACCTTCTCCCGGTCACTGCATTAGACAATAGCTAGCTTCTTCTCCACGGACTTGAGCCAATCATCCGCATCCATAGGGTCAGCAGCTTGAGCAAAGGTCGGCGGCCTAGTCCTCATAAACTCTCCCAATCGGTTATGAGGAGGCGGGGGTGGCGGTGGAGGCATGTGGGGCTGATTGTTGATGTTGCCAGCCTGCAGCTGTCCCATTGTTTGTATCATGGTCTGCATGAGCTGGTTTTGCATAGCCAAAAGCTGCTCAATGTTGATAGCTCCATGAGCAGGTCCTTGCCCGATGTTGTTCTGAGGCACTCCATTGTTCTCCTCCTCATCATTGCCATCCCTCTGGTTGCGAGTCCTCACCATCTGAAGAAAAGCAATAGGTAAGAATTAGAAAACGTCCCCAACTATATGCATCAAGGGATATGAAACTAAACAACTAGCTACACTAGCCTAGGTGGACATGGCAATGCTAAAGCATCCCAAAATCCTCTATTAAGCACACAAGCAGCCAAGATATATAGGAAACAACACTATAAGCAAAAACACATCGATTCCTGAGTGCTCCTATGTGCTCTAAAGTGTCCATTCTATCTAGGCTGCATCCTACGGTCAACCTGTGGCTCTGATACCAATCTGTGACGCCCGGTTCCGAAAAATGAACCAAGCTAACGCATATGTGTGCCCAGGATGTTCATCACACATATACGAGTGCAATCACAAAAGAGTATACAGAAAATTACCACAGAACAAGATTAATTATCAAATTTTATTACACAAACCAGATTATCCTCGAATACAAGCTCCAATGAATATTAATGACAAGTTCAACTAATGCAGCGGAAATAAACTAATTAAACAACTAAGCAAACTAAGCATAAGCATTAGGGTATATATGCGCAGCTCCAATCAATAGCACAGGCAAAGCTGATGGTAGACACGGCCTAGAACTCCGCATTATCACCATTAAACTCCCAATCCTGACCTGCAACTGTTGGGGGGGGGGGATTGCAAGAGTGAGTACATGTCGTACTCAGCAAGTGTGGAAAGTATGACACGTGGCTGATTCAAATGACGACAATAATAATGGCAAAGTGCTAAAAAGTACAGTAAAACATTTGAAAAGCAATATGTATATTATATGTATGTGAAATAAGCCCATCATAATAATAAGTAATACCATAATACCAATATGAATTCACTACCATCATCAATGATTCCAGATTTCACCATCGTCAATAACCATATTCAATACCAGAAATTAATCCATAACCATCCATAACCATTACCAAACCATAACCATCCCAAATTCCAATTTACCTCTAATCATGGAAGTTGTCCAGGTGCTCATAACCGGGAGCACGGCTATCATGATAGTTTTAGACACTCTGCAGAGTTTGTACCTCTTTACCCACGTGTTTGTGATTTCATCACCCGTCAGCGACTAAAGAACCTCCCTTATGCCAATTACACTTCCTTTGGTGTATGGCCAAGAGATCACAAAATAGCCTTTACAAAGGGATTACTAGCCTATTTAGACCCCACTGAGGTTTCACCGGTGGCGATGTCTCCCGCAGAGCACATCTTCAACCAAGGGCCCCCTCTTGAGCCATTCGGTTCCCAGGGTAGTCCCACCAATCATCAACAAACCCAATCCGACTACCCCTTCCCTGAGAATCCACAATGGTCCAAATAGCACTAGCAAAGCTCTAATTAATTAGCTACACCGCACCCATACTTGGCCTCGTGGTGGCACTGTAGTCCTAGCTTATTCTCGCATGAACCGGTCCTTAGATCTAAATCAAGCAAACCACCATAACATCCAACCCATCCACATACCAGGCTTGCTTAGATCACCCATCACCATGTCATATTAACCAGTTCATGTTAACCATAATCTCATCCATGCATAATTAAATTGAATGATATAGTTGTTTGCCATCCCAATTAATTAAGCGAAGCAAAAAGGTAAAAACCCTTCCCGACTCTCTACCATATATTCCAGGTGACAAGGGTGGTTAACAAGTCTAGTAAACTTCCTATCATAGGATTCCCATCAAAATTGACACAAGCATGCAGTTTGCAAACAAAACATTTATTTTAAAAACAGGATCAATATGCTTCAAGGACACTTGCCTTGCTCTTGCTGTTGATTAGGATCAAAGCCTTCAAACTCTTGATGCTGGAGATCCTCCGCGGCACTTTCTAGCGCAACTCCGTCTAATTCACATAATAAACATACAAGACAAGAAACACAATCAAAGAGTGCACAAATATTACTCAATATGACATGACATGCATGATTAATGCAAATGCAAGGTAGAACTTGTTACTAGATTGCTTTTAATGATCTCTAACTAGTTCTAATAGCTTTTAACAAGTTTATACAGGTTTGGAGTTGATTAGATCAAATTTTAGAGTCAATTCAACACAATTTAACCAGGAAGATCGGACTAGTCCGCTAGGGACCGGACAAGTCCGCACTTGACGAGATCAGCGGATTAGGGTTTTCTAGATCGACGTGAATTTGAAGATTAGGGGTTGAATTCACGTAAGGAAAAGAGAATAGGAGGTATACCAGGTGTTTAGAACTCCAATGAATCAAGAAACTTGGAGGTAACACTTGGATCTTGATGATCTAGGGTTGGTGATGAACTTGGAGATGAATTGGTGGTGAAGGACGAAACTTGGTGGAGATCTTGATCCTCCTTCGTTTCCTCCTCTTCTTCCTCTTGCTTGGGATCTTCTCCTCCCTCCTTGATGGTGGCTCCCCACGAACTAGGGTTTGGGTGGGTGGAAAAGTGGCAAATAGATGTCAAACCAAGGGGTGGGGCTGTTTATATAGAGGTGTAGGCTAGGGTTAGATGGATTTCGAGTTTTGGGATGAGTAGAGGCCGGTTTAGAGTCCCACATAGGTTCTAAAAGAGTTAGGCACGACGTACCTAGGCCCACTTAACGTGAAACCCAAGAAACAAGTCGTAAAACAAAAGATCAACTCGGAGTCGCGAAATATCGGACAAGTCCAGACATGACCGGACTAGTCCGAAGTCGTCCAGAGAGAAAATCGGACAAGTCTGGCCAAAAATCAGACAAGTCCGAATTTGAACAGAGAGGAAAACGGACAAGTCCGCTGGAACACCGGACTAGTCCAGAAAAGTCCAAAGACTTAGCAAATTTCCAAGGATTCATGGAATATCGGACTAGTCCGCACAAAATCGGACAAGTCCAAAAGTTTCCAGAGCCAAAATCGGAATAGTCCGCAGCAAAAATGGACAAGTCCGTTTTTAGTCAGAGAGAAATCGGACTAGTCCTCAGTAAAATCGGACTAGTCCGCACTTTCCTGTGTTTTAAGTGCGGTTTTGTTCCAAATAAATTTTAAATGTTCCGAATCAATGTTAAACTCGTTCCTCTTTATGTGGGTTAATGTTAAACATGTATATGAGTGTATGTAGGGCATGATGCATGAAAATGAGGGTGTTACACGGACTTGGGCTAGTACGGATTGGTTGTTTGTTCATGTGCAGGTGTTGCTTGAGTTCAAGTCATGGCTGGTGACAGGATCCTTTGGACTAGTCTCAGAGAGAAGATGAGGTTCCATCAACCAAATTCAGGAGGAATTGTGGTTGAGCAGGTCAAGAGGTCGCGCAGGATGATTGAATCAAGGGTAGTGCATATGAAGGTTACTGGACGTCGAAGGAAGGTGTTCGCAAGTATGCATGCGGCGCATGATGTGGCAACATGGTTCCAAAGATGGGCTATAGAAGGAAAGATCTGATTGGAAGGATTGGATCGTATCGGTTGATGACTTCGGCTGCGGTGGAGTCGGTTATGGCTCGGTATGGAAAGTATCGAGTTGGTTATGATAGGATTTCATGTGGGTCACGAATTTGGGTTGCTTTAGGAATGTGGGATATGTTTATAAGGTGTTTGGAAGTCTTTAGATTGCTTCTATCTGCGTATAGAAGAGTCATAAGCAGTTATGGAAATTTACGATTCGTGTTTTGAGTAGGATTAGAGTCCTGATTTGAGTTGAGTTAGCCTCCGGGCTGGTTATATAAGCAATGGAGGCCAGAGCTCGTGGTAGACGACTTTAGGGCTGTTCCTCTTGTGTTATATTGAACAAATTTCATAGTTTGAAGGAACTTTTGTGTCTTGTTCGTCCGACTTGTTTCAGACAAGTTTTACTCGTCGAGTTTCTGGACAGCACTACCTTTTGTTGGTTGTTTTATCATAACTCGAGTTTTACATATCCAATTGACGTGATTCATTTTGGGTTGTCTTCAAAACTTGATTGTCTATCATCTGTCAAAATTTCACGGTCATTGGATTTATGGTTTATGATCTACGCGAGTTTCTTTGCAGCGTTCCAGAACTGTTTTTCTCGGGTAGGACAGATTGACCTTTGTTCGATCTTTCAATCATAACTTGAGTTTCTTTCGACGGATTTGAGTGATTATTCTTGTATTGTCTTCGTGACTTGATCCTCTCTGATATATATCACTTTTGTCACGGTGAAACACGTTTAGATTAGTCTCACACACGATTTCTTTAACAGATTATTTTTCTGCCGAAGGGGTTGGGATTTAATTGTTTTCGCTGCGTAATATTTTTTAAATCTACCATTCACCCCCCCTCTGGTAGCTTTTCACGTGCTCTTCGATCCTACAAAACCTCTTTGAGAAAGGGACATTGTCGGTATTCTGCATATCGAATACCCAACGCACAGGCCGAAAGTCCAAAGGACACTGCCGCCCCGCTGCGGCAGGGTCCGAAGGTGCTATGTCTCCAACATATCTGGACCCTGTCCCTCCTCAGTGACAGGCTCCGAGGGTGCAACGTGCCCCTCGGCTCCAGGCCTCGCCTCTCCATAGAGGCGGACTCCAGGGTCACTACGTGTCCTGCGGAGTCGGACCCCGCCTCTCCTTAGAGGCGGACGCTAGGGCCGCCACGTGTCCTGCGGAGTCGGACCCCACCTTTCCTTAGAGGCGGGCTCCGAGGCTGCCACGTGTCATGCAAAGCCTGTGTAATACCCTCATTTTCAATCATCATGCATTGCATTCATTTTTATACATGTCTACACCTAAAAAAGAAACAAGATTAAAATGAATTAGAGGCAAACCAGCATTTAAAATCAATCTTCAGTACGGTCTTGTCTGGATAGGACCCCAGACTAGTTCGGCTTCGCTACTGTTGTTTTCTGGACCTGTTCGTTAATTGATACAGATTAGTTCGGTTTTGTTTCTGTTCTCATCCGAACTTTTCTGTTACGATATACGGACTAGTACGATTATCGCTATTGGAACTCTTCAGAGTTGTGCGATAAAATCCCAAAACTTATTCCGGTTTTGAAACTGTACAACCTCGGACTAGTCCGACATAGCACCGGACTTGTCGGTTGAAATTTCTGTTCCTTGGAAGGACTTGTCTGACACCAAATTAGGCTTGTCCAATCAACTCTCTATACCTCAAATGGACTTGTCCGACCTCTTTCGAACTGTTCTGATTTTTAGGGTTTCGACTCAGATTCCTATCTTCCTCCACGACGAGTTTTTGGGTAATTGCCTTAATTGTGCACAAAACGTCGTCCCTCACCCCTGAGGAGCCCATGTGAGACACCACCAAAGCCCTACTTGTCCCCACCGACTTTTGCTTGGATTCCACCCCAATCTCACCACCTCTCCTCCTATATAAGCACCCAAACACCCACCCTTTACCCCTTTGCCCACATGAGACGAACTCCAACACATGTTTCTCTTGGGAGCCACACTCAAGAACCAAGGAGACCTCACCGCAAGGAAGGAAAGAGAAGGAAGAAGAAGGGGAGGAGAGAATCCAGCGAGATCGTCGTCATGCTGCGATCTTCATCAACTCTTCATCGTCAACATTCTTCTCCACCAATCCTTCATCTTGAACGGATCTAGACATCAAGATTCACGTGATACGCCTAGTTCTCAACCATTAAACCCTTGTATTCACGGTAACTATCCTATGTCCAATTTTTCACGTCAATTCTGATTCCAATCTTGATTTGAATCATGTCCTAGTTGGGAAGTTTGCAAAACCCTGGACATAGCAGACTTGTTCAGTCTTGTGCGGACATGTCCGGCCCCCTGTGCGGCCTAGTCCGACCTCTGGATTCTGAAATTTCTGTAACATTCTTAGTTTTTCCCAAATTGACTCAGAACTTGCTCAAACATGTAAAACTCAATTGTTACTAATCAGTAAGCAATAGTAGTAACCTAATAACATGTATTACATTATAATTGCATCATTCATGCATATCATGTCATATTGAGTACTATATGAGCATTTATTGATTTTAATGCTTATTTCGCATGTTTGTCGCGCAAAATAGAATGTAACGCTCTAGAAGGTGCTTACGAGGACCTGCAGCACCAGACCTTCGAAGCTCTTGATCCAAACCAACCGTAGGAGCAAGGAAAGTGTCTTCGAACATTTTGATCATGTTTTCAAATGTTTTGTTTGCAAAAATGCATGCTTGTGTCAATTGATGGGAAACCCATGATAGGTGTTTACTAGACTTGTATGACTACCCTTGTCGCTTGGGATATATTGCAGCGAGCCGGGAAGGGTATTTTTCTAGTTTTGTTTTGCTTTGCTTAATTTGTGATTGGAAATAACCAAATGGCTAATTACAAACTATTGAACACTTCAATTATGTGGAGTAATGATGGTATAATAATGGCAAATCTTTTTGGTAACACAGGACTTGGGTGATCTAGGCAAGCATGGGTTGTGGACTAGGTTGGATGAGATGGTGGTTTCTCTTGCCTTAGATCTAAGGACCGGTTCATGCGAGAATAAGCCAGGACAACAGTGCCACCACAAGGCCATGTATGGGTGCAGCTTGGCCAATTAATTAGATGTATTGCCAGCATTTTTCAAATCATATGGAAGGCTCGGTGAATGAGAGTCGGTTGGGTTTGCATTAGTGGCAGGACTACCTTGTGATCTGAACTAGTGGCAGGACTACCTTGTGATCTAAACGGCAGAAGAGAGGGCCTTTGGATGGATGTGCTCAATTGTGAGACATCACCGCCGGTAAAAACTTAGTGGGTCTAAACATGCTGGTAGTCCCTTTGTAAAGGCTATTTTGTGATGTCTTGACCGCACACAGTTGGAAGTGTGTAATATGACTGATGGGTCACGAGAATAATGGATGTTCTTTAGTCATCAAAATGTGATGAAATCATGAACTTGTGGGTAAAGCGGTACAACCTCTGCAGAGTGTTTAAAACTATCATGATAGCTATGCTCCCGGTTATGAGCACCTGGACAACTTCCATGATTAGGGTTGGACTTTGGAATTGGGATGGTTTGGATATGGTTATGAATTTGGTTATGTCATATGAGTCGGTCCGTTAGGGGAAGAGATGAAATTGGCATATGGTTATGATATTGGTTGTTAACCAGTTATAATTGAATTATGATGGTAATTGAGGATGGTGGATATGGTTTATGATATTTACTTGGGATATGATGGGAATTAAACACACATAGACATTTTAGGCTACTTTTACATGTTTATGAAATGTACTTTTCTGCAATTAGCCATTTATTATCATCCTTGTTTTAGCTACATGTCATACATTTCCACACTTACTGAGTACGACATGTACTCACCCTTGCAATTTCCCTCCCCTAAAACAATTACAGGTGACGTTTGGAAGTACTATAAGGATCATGTGGAGTACTAGGTTGCGTGCTATCGTCAATTGCCTGTGGATTGGAGTTGCGCTGCTTAGTTTATTTTTTCATTGCAATAATTAGAGACTTGTAATTCGAGAAACATTGAATTATTGTAATAAGGTACCTATTTACTTTTGAGACGTGGTTAGTATCTGATTATCGTTTGTGAAGTTGTCGTGTATGTGTGATGAACATCCTTGGCACACATATTTGTTCACTTGGTTCATTTTCGGAACTGGGTGTCACAAGTTGATATCAGAGCCGCATTTACCATAGGATGCAACCCTAAGTAGAATGGACACTCTAGAGCACATAGAAACACTCTGTAATAGTCATAGTTAGCTTGGTGTGCTGAATACTATGTGGTGATTGCTTGTGTGCTTAGTAGAGGATAGTGGGGTGCTTCGACACTTGTCCACATCACCATATAGCCTTATATATAGTTGCTTTGTTTCATATTCCTTGATGTATATAGTTGGGGATTTGTTCTCTCTCTCTTTTATACCTCGATCAACCTCTACTTCAATGGAAGATGGACACAACTAGAAGATTCACTATTTCAGGACGAAGCTACATGGAAGATGAGGACGAATATAGTATGTCCAAAAGTAAGTCTCAAAATAAGGGGTAGTTTTCCTCGCGAACCGAGAACAATAAGATATTCGCAAGGATTGGATATAATACTTGGAATGGATTGGCTAAGAAAGCATAATGGAGCGATCTAGTGTGCCACAAGGACAGTGCACTTGATAGATGATAAGTGTGTCAACATTAAATTTGAGGGATCACAATATGTACCAAAATGGGTGGATGTTACCAACGAACCATCAAAGACTTCTCCCATATAGTGAAGCACCTGACTGAGTTGCTAATAAAAGGGTAAGCCGTCCGAATGGACTCGAACTTGTCAGGATAGCTTTGAGGAGTTGAAGAGAATTACAACTACACCGGTGTTAGTATTGCAAGATGTGAGCCAGAAGCTTTGATATATATGATGCCTCAAAACAAGGACTTGGATGTGTGCTCATGCAAGAAGGCCAAGTGGTAGATTATGCATCGAGGCAATTGACGAAACATGAGTTGAACTATCCTACACATGACCTCAAACTTGCAGCCGTAATGCATGCCTTGAAGATATGGATGCACTACATCTTTGGACATAGATGTGAGATTTACATGGATCACAAGAGACTCAAGTACATATTCACACAAACGAACCTGAATTTGAGGGAACAAAGATGGTTGGAGCTCATCAAGGATTATGATGTGGGGATCAACTATCATTCGAGGAAGGCTAATGTAGTGGCAGATGCCTTGAGTAGAAAAGGAGCAAGCCACCAACTCACGGTTCGGGAATTGCAGTCCGAGTTATGTAAGGAGATGGAATGGTTGCATCTTGGATTCGTGACTGAGATGGGAGTAATGGAAGTAAACCCAAAGTTGGAACAAGAAATACGAGAAGGTCAAACTAAGGATGAGGAAATCCAAGAAATCAAGGAAAGGATCCAAGAAGGGAGAGAACAAAGGTTTGATGAACATGATCATGGTACACTATGGCTTGGGAAATGGATTGTCGTGCCTAATGCGAAGCATATCCGCGAGGTGATATTGAACGAGGCACATGACTCGCCTTATTCAATTCATCCAGGTTGTACAAAAATGTATAAAGACTTGAAAATGTTCGATTGGTGGGATGGGATGAAGAAGGACATAGCTACATATGGTACATTGTGTGATGTATGCCAATGGGTCAAGGCTGAACATCAAAGGCTAGCTGGATTATTGTAGCCGCCAAAAATACTTAAGTGGAAGTGGGAAGAAATCAGTATACACTTCATAGTTGGATTACTGCATACTCAGTCTGGTTATGATTGTATATGGGTTATTGTGGATCGGTTTTGATAAAATCTGCTCACTTTATTCCTGTCAAGACCAAGTACACCGTGGCACAGTTAACTGAGTTGTATATGGAGAATATTTTATGTTAGCATGGAGTTTCGAAAAGGATAATATCTGACCGAGGTTCTCAATTCACCTCTAGGTTATGTTGGAAACTACACGAAGCTATGGGTACCAGGTTAAATTTCAGCTCCGCATTCACCCACAAACTGATAGGCAAACCGAGAGGACGAATAAAATATTAGAGGATATGTTGAGAGCTTGTGTCTTGAAGCATGGATGCAGCTGGGACAAGAGCTTGTCGTATGCTGAATTCTCGTAAAACAATAGTTACCAAGTCAGCTTGAAAATGTCACCCTATGAAGCACTATACGTGGGGAAGTGTAGGACACCTTTGTTTTGGAATGAAACAGAAGAGAACCAAGTATTTGGACCTAATGTGTTACAAGATGCGGAAAGGAAGGTTCAAATAATATGTGAGAACCTAAGGACTGCTTAATCACGGCAAAAAGGCTATGCCGATAATCGACGAAGGAATCTAGCTTTTGAAGTTAGAGACTTCGTATATCTCAAGGTGTCACCTATGTGAGGTCATAAGCGATTTAATGTCAAAGGAAAGTTGGCACCTCGCTATATTGGACCATTCAAGATTTTGGACAAACGTGGAGAAGTGGCATATAAGTTGGAGATGCCAGCAAGACTTTCTGACGTTCATGACGTATTTCATATTTCTCATCTCAAGAAGTGATTAAGGGTACTAGAAGAACAAGTACCAATAGATGAATTTGAGTTAGAGAAAGATTTGACTTATGCCGAGCAACCTATCAAAATCTTGGAAACAAAGGAAAGAGTCACAAGATGCAAGGTGAATTGATGGCGCACAGTACAATGGAACCATCATACTGAATCTGAAGCAACTTGGGAGCATGAAGATGATCTCAAGAAAGAATTTCCCTATCTTTTTCCTTTTACGTCGAATCTTGAGGGCGATATTCATTTTAAGGGGTGTAGTTTGTAACTGTGAGACCTATGTGTGTTGAATACAATGGCCATGACGATAAAAGTTTTGAATACTGCTAAAAAACCCTTTTAACAAAGTCCGTCTCTAGGTATGAGCTCCTGCAAGGTCCAACGATAGGTCCTACTTGTTTTGGGTAGCTCCGGCAAGGTCCGACATAAGGTCCGACTTGCTGTGGCTAGGTCCGACTAGCTTTGGTCAGCTCCGGTGCTAAGTCCCACTAGCTTTGTTAAGCTCCAATGCTAGGTTCGACTAGCTTTGGTAAGCTCCAGCGCTAGATCTTGCTAGCTTTGGTAACTTCCGGCGCTAGGTCCTGCTAGCTTTGGTAAGCTCCGGTTCAAGGTTCAGTTAGCTTTGGCAAGGTTTGAAGCTTCATCGCAGTGGTTCTGCTTTTAACTTGCAATGTTTTGAACTTGCTTTTTCGATCATGGAAAGTTTTCTTAGTATTCTTTTACTAAGTTTTTGGTGTGTTTTGGTGGTTATGGCTGATATCATTTCACTATGGTTTGCAACATGCTTATGTGAGGTCCTCACGTAAGGTGTTGTGTTTTCAGAACTAATGAGAGTCAATTCGAGGACTTGTGCTTGGAAGTATTGGTTGTTTGTTCATGTGCAAGTGTTGCCTGAGTTCAAGACATGGCTGGTGACGGGATCTATTGAACTAGTCTTAGGGAGAAGATGAGGTTCAAAAACCATGTTCAGGAGGAATTGTGGTTGAGTTGATCAGGAGATCGCGCAACATGGTTGAATCAAGAACAATGCATATGAAGGTATCGTGGACGACGTTGGAAGATGTTTGCACGTGTGCAAGGAGTGCATGGACATGTATACATAGTTCCGAGACGTGATGAAGAGATGTGGACGTAAAAAATTGGTCAGAAAGGTCCAACCGACTAGGTTTTGGACTCAGGCTGCGGCTGAGTCGGGTTTGACTCAAATATGGAATGATTGAGTTGGTTACGATAGGATTTCATGTGGGTCACGAAGTTGAGTTGTTTTAGGAATGTGGGATACGTTCCTATGGTGTTTGAAAGTCTTAAGATTGCTTCTATCTGCGTATGGGGGAGTCTTGAGTAGTTATGGAATGTTTCGGTTGAATCTGAATAGGATTTGAGTCCTAGTTAGGATTCAGTTGGCCTTAGGGCTTGTTATATAAGCAAGGGAGGCCAGAGCTCGAGGTGCACGACTTTGGGTCTGTTCCTCTTGTGGTTTTATCAATAAAATTCGTAGTTCGAAGGAACTTTTGTGCCTTTTTCGTCCGACTTGTTTCAGACAAGTTTTTCTCGTCGAGTTTCTGCATAGCACTACCTTGCTTTGGTGGTTTTATCATAACTCGAGTTTTACATATCCAATTGATGTGATTAATTTTGGATTATCTTCACACCTTGATTATCTATCATCTGTGAAAATTTCACGGTCATTGGATTTGTGGTTTTGGATATACACGAGTTTCATTGCAGTGTTGTAGATCTGGTTTATCTCGGGTAGAACAGATTGACCTTCGTTCAATCTTTCGATCGTAACTTGAGTTTTTCTCGACGGTTTTTCGTGATTCTTGTTGTCGTGTTTTCGTGACTTGATTCTCCACAATCTATACTGGTTTTGTCACGATTTATCACGTTTAGATTACTCGTACACATGATTTCTTAACAGATTGATTTTCTATCGAGGAGTTTTTGTTGCTTCCGCTGAAAAAGTTTTAAATCTACCATTCACCCCCCTCTTGTAGATTTTCACGTGCTCTTCAATCCTACAATTGGTACCAGAGCTAAAATGCTCTAATATTTATGATTTGCATGTGTTTTGACTAATTATCATGGAGAAATACTCCGCAAAACCTTGTGTATTTAGTGGTATTGATTTTCACGTTTGGAAGGCATGTATGGAAGCTTTCATCCAGGCACAGGGCTTTGCAATATGGGAAAAGATGTACAAGTCCTATGACGTGCCGTCAAACGATCAAGTTACGGCTACAAATATGAGATATGTTAACAACAACAAGGCTCAAAAATTGATCATACAAGGATTAACCCAAAGCGACTTGGACTGTGTTGCACACCTTCGATCTGCGTATGATGTGTGGAAAGGACTTCGTGACTACCATGAAGGATCCAACACAATCAAGGAGGTAAAGCAAGATATGTTCAAGAAAGCATATACGCGCTTTGAGATGAAACCAGGTGAGTCCATCGACGATCTTTTTGCTCATTTTGATAAAATTCTCAGCAACTTGCGTAGCGTCAATGTTAATTTTTCAGATGCTGAGAATGCTAGGCAATTACTAAGTGCATTAGACATGTCAATTTGGGATATGAAAGTTACATCTATTCATGAATCTACTGTCATGAGTACACTTACTTTAGATGTTCTATATTCTAAATTGAAAACTCATGAAATTGACATAATCTCACGTAAGAACCCCAGCAAGTCTCTTGCATTCCTTTCTCAACGTGACATGCCTAGCTCCGGCCCATATTCATCTTGTGGAACACTTGTTTTGTTGTCCTCTCTAACCCTTTAACTAATTGAAGAGTTTCCAGAGGAAGAACTTGCACTCATCTCTACTCAGTTCTCAAAAGCATTGCAAAATGTGAGAACTAGAAGGAGAGGAAGTGCCAGACCTCAACGATGCTTCGAATGTGGTAAGACATGATATTTTTCGCATGCATTGCCCAAACTTTTCAGGTACTACATCCCGTGATGAAAAGCAAACAAGAACGAAACACTCCTCTACAAATTAGAAGAAGAAGAAAAGGGTTTTTTAGGACTCCAATTGGTGAATAGTTTTATCTCCGCACTTCAAGAACTTAGCTCGAGCGTGTGGACATCAGAAGTGATGAAGATGAAGATGATTTGGCAAACTTGTGCTTCATGGCGGGCAAATCAAGATCAAGTATGGAGGAGGCAGAACACAACAGCCACGATGAAGAGGTATGTCCTACTTGTGAAGAAATGGGTGATGCTATTTCTCGTGTCACGGTTATAGTTAAGAAAAATGATAAAAAGCTTAGGGACAATGCTGTTAAAATTGAGTCACTTGAATCTAAAATTAGTCTTTTGAAATATTTGATTCCTAGTGATGACTCTTGTTCCTCATGTGATTTAATATATGAACAATTATCCTCTCTAAGAAGTGCACACACATCCACACCTGATACACTTGAGTTAGAGATTGAAAGAACAAAGAGCTTGCTGCACTTAATGATAAAAACTTGAATGATGCTTGCTGTTCTACAATTGATTTGCATTGTTCTACTTGTGATGATCTTGATAAGAAACTACAAGATGCTATGAATGAAATTTCTATATTGAACAATGCTTTATGTTCTTATGAAGTTAAATATTGTTCCAATTGCAAATTAAAAGGAAAAAATGTCATGTGAAAATTGCCTTGATCTGTCAAATAAACTTGGTGACATGCATAGGACAATAGATCGGTTTTGTAATGCAAATAAGAACCTAAACTTGCTGCTGGATTCCTCTAAATCTTGCAATGATAAATCTGGTTTTGGTTTTGATTCTCATGCTCATGCTAAGGCACATCCACCTAAAATTGTAAAGTCATTAGGAAGTGGTTTGATTCAAATAGTTCCTAAACAAAAAGAAGTGGTTTTCAAATCTGCAGGAGTGTTGTCTCATTCGGTTTCAAATAAAAATGTTGGTTGCTCATCTAGACATGAACACAAAGTTAAAGTTCATTGTACCTACTGTGGTAGAGATGGTCGTGTCCTAGATTTTTTTTATAGAGTAGCTAACAATAGAAAAAGGAAAGAATGATTGCCAGATCTCATAACTTTCATGTAAAATTTGCTGCACAAGCTAAACCGAATGATAGGAACATGCAACCTGCTGTAATGAGTCGAGAATGTGCAAAGTTTTCTTCCAAACCTACTGTTTTTCGTGCTAAACATGTAACACCTCGTAGATCAGTAGTTGGGTAAAAGAATCCTCAAGCTTTGGCTCACAAACCTGCTGTTTTATCTCAGCTTTTGCGTGTTATTCCTGCGGGATATCGTGTGACTTAGTACTGGATTCCTAAATGTCTTTTGACTAACCTTAGTATTGAGTCATCGACGTATTGTGCTTCTATGTAGGTTACACACTTGACGAAGGAGAACATTTGGATTGTGGATTCAAATTGTTCATGCCACATGACCGGTAACAAAGAATGGTTCTCCTCCCTCTCTTTTAGGTCACGTGTAGAGAATGTTACTTTTGCCGATAATTCTTCAACTCCTATAATTGCTAAGGGTTCGGTTAGAGTGATCACTACACTTTGAAAGATGTGGAACTTGTCAAAAACTTGAAATACAACTTGCTTTCTGTTTCTCAATTGCTAGATGAAAATTTGGAAATTATTTTTAAGAAAATTTGCTGCAAAGTTGTAAATTTAAACAGTGAGCTTATTTTTAACATGTCTCGATTTGGAAGAGTTTTTAAAGTTGATTTTTATATGTCATCCTCTAAGCATAGGTGTCTAGTTTCTAATGATTCAAAGGAATTATATTTTTGGCATCGTAGACTTGGTCACATAGGCTTCGATCATCTACCGCGTGTTAGTGCTCTTGATCGCTTACGTGGGCTGCCTAAGCTCAAAGTGGACAAATAAATTGTGTGCTCTTCTTGTAGACATGCTAAGATGGTTGCAGGTTCACATGCTCCTCTCACAATGACCATGAAACCTGAACCAGGTCAACTCTTGCATCTTGACACCGTAGGACCTTCACGTGTTCAATCCTTCAGAGGTAAACGGTATGTTCTTGTGATTGTTGATGACTATTCTAGATACTCTTGGGTTTATTTTATAGCATCTAAGAATGAAGCTTTTAGTCACTTTAAAACTTTATTTCTTAGATTATCAATTGATCACCCAGGATCTTTAAGAGCAATTAGAAGTGATAATGGAACTGAATATAAAAATCAATCCTTTGATCATTTTTGTGCTGAAAAAGGAATAGTTCATCAATTTTCTTCACCATATGTACCTCAACAAAACGGTGTTGTAGAGAGAAAGAATAGAACCTTACTTGAGATGACTAGGACTATGCTTGATGAATATCAAACTCCTAGAAAGTTTTGGGCTGATGCAATTGCAACCACTTGTTATGTTTCAAATCGTGTTTTCTTGCGTGCTAAGCTAGGAAAAACACCATATTAGCTTCACTTTGAACATAGGCCTAGTCTCACACACTTTAGGGTCTTTGGTTGCAAATTCTTTGTTAAGAAACATGGTAATCTTGATAGATTTGAAGCTAGATCTATTGATGGCATATTTCTTGGTTATCCATCTCATACTAGAGGCTACCGTGTGCTTTTACTTGACACTAACAAAATTGTGTAGACGTGAGGTTTCTTTTGATGAATCTAGCCTATGTACTAGCTCAAATATTGTAGGTCCGGATCCATATCCGCAGGAGAGAGTATTTTTGTTGAAGATGAAGAAGAAGTGGTGCTGCTGCCCGAAAATTCAGTAGCTAATGATATTGTTCCAACTCCTGATTTTAATTCACGACTAGCACCGACAAACACCATTGCTGGTCCAGATCGTCCTCAAGTCACAAGCTCATCGATTTCTGATGAACATGAAGAAGAAGAAGCTTGTGAAGTGCCTACTCCTATCCGAACCCTCAAAAGTCATCCTCCACAACAAATCATTGGAAGCTTGCACGAACGAGTCACACGGTCCAGATTTTGCGATCCAAACTCTCATGCTCATTCTGCTTTTGTTGCTTCTTTTGAACCCAAAGAAATATCACACTCACTCACTAATGAATCTTGCATTATTGCCATGCAAGAAGAGTTGGAAAATTTTGAAAGAAATAGTGTTTGAAAACTTGTACCTCCACCTCAAGGTCACACTTTAATTGGGATTAAATGGGTGTTTAAAAATAAACAAAGTGAGGATGGGGTTGTGATTAGGAATAAGGCTAGATTGGTTGCTCAAGGTTTCACACAAATTGAAGGTCTAGATTTTGATGAAACTTTTGTTCCTGTTGCTAGATTAAAAACCATAAGAATTTTGTTAACTTTTGCTGCATCTAAAGGTTTCAATTTATATCAAATGGATGTTAAAAGTGCTTTTCTTAATGACTACATAGATGAGGAGGTTTATGTCAAGCAACCACTGGGTTTTGGAAATCCAGATTTTCCTAATCATGTTTACAAACCGTCCAAAGACTTTTACAGTCTCAAACAAGCCCCTAGAGCATGGTATGATAGGTTAAAAACATTCTTACTTGAAAAGGGGTTACAATGGGCAAGGTTGATAAAACTCTTTTTGTGCTTAAGCATGGCAATGACTCATTATTCGTTCAAGTGTATGTAAATGATATTATCTTTGGTTGTGTTTCTCATGATCTTGTGTCCAAGTTTTCAGCTATGATGAGTTCAAGATTTGAGATGAGTATTGTTGGTGGTTTGGAACCGGCAGATCTCCCTACACTACTAAAGTGATAGGGGAGTTTGATGTTCGGTGTGGGCGCGTGAAGATTCAAGAAGGTGAGTAGGAAATGACGCAGGAGACACAAGAGTTTACGTGGTTTGGGCCGCCTGAGCGTAATACCCTACTCCACGGGTGTGTTGGTGTTGTATTAGCTGTATGAGCTTGTGTTGAGCGTCAATGGCGTGTATGTTGCCTTACTCGACCCCCGAGTCCGTAGTTGGCCTGTACTTTTATAGTACAAGGGTAGGCCGTTACAAGTTAGCCTGGCCCGACATGTGGCCCCGGCGGTTACTAGTATTGATATTCATTCAACGAGTTTAATTGCCCTTAATGACAGGGTAATGGGCTTTGGATAGCACCGTTACTGGTAATTAAGGTCATCCGACCGTGTGTCATTAATATGGTATTAATGACACTTAATCGGGTCTTGAAGTCCTTGATTCCCCTTTGAAGATCCGAAGCTGTTATGAAGTCTTTCGGAGGTCAGAGGCTGAAGCTCCGACGGGTGGACACGTGGCAGCTCCGGAGCATACTGTGGGAAACAGGAAGCTCCGGAGCTATCTGACACGTGTCAGGTCCGGAGCTTCTCTCGGTCTGGGGTTAAATCCGAAGGTGCCATTTCGGTACATGGCCCGGAGCTTCCCCCTTGTGGGCGGTAGCTCCGGTTTGATAGTACACGTGGCGACCCTGGGATTAATCATGTTGGAGAAGCGGGTCCGGTTTCATCTGACATGTGGGCCTCCGATGGTCTTAAAATCAAGTGGGTGACTTTTCCTTGATATCTTTGTAACCTCAAGGGATGTACAGTTTCTAGGGTACCGACAAGTATGATGGGATAACTCACATACTTTTTGGGGCTGCAAATCAAGCAAACCAAGGAAGATACCTTTGTGCATCAAACAAAGTATACAAGAGACCTTCTTAAGCGCTTCAACATGGATAAAAGCAAGCCTCTTCAGACACCAATGGGTACAACAACGACACTTGAACTTGATTAAGATGGTGACCCGATCGATGAAAAAGAATATAGAATTATGATTGGATCACTTTTGTACCTCACGACATCAATACTGGACATACAATTCAGCGTATGTCTTTGTGCACGGTTTCAAGCTTCCCCACGTACTTCACATCGTCAAGCCGTCAAAAGAATTCTCATGTATTTACATGGAACTCAAGAATTTGACATTTTTCTTCCTTCTTCCTCAACCATTACATTGAAAGCTTTTTCGGTGCTGATTTTAGGGGTTGTAGGATTGATAGGAAAAGTACTTCGGGTGCTTGTCATTTTCTTGGTAATGCACTTGTTGCTTGATCCTCTAGAAAATAAAACTCAGTTGCACAATCCACGGTCGAATCTGAATATGTAGTTGGTGCTAGCACATGCTCACAAATTCTTTGGATCGCTCAAACTATTAAGGACTATGGGGTTGATTTAGATAGTGTTCCGCTGTTTTGTGACAACACTAGTGCCATCTGCATTGCTGAAAACCCCGTGCTAACAAAGCACATTGACATTAGGTATCACTTTCTCCATGATAATGTTGGAAAAGGAAACATTGTGCTTCACCATGTAGATACCAAACAACAATTGGCTGACATTTTTACAAAATCTTTGGATTTCACTCATTTTTGTTACATACATAGTGAAATAGGGGATATGCATCCTCATGGCTTAAATTGAGGGGGAGAGTTTTTGGAACTTGGAAAGTATATGTGTGAATTTGAATTTAAAATAATATCTGTAGTATTCCATACATATATGACTTTGTGATTCTTTTTACATGCTAAAAGTTCTTACTACATTACTCATGTTATACATTTTGTAGTTTTCGCCATGACTGGTAATTGGAATAATTACTTACACTAAATCTAGTCATGATCGAACTTTCTTGCTGTTTTGAACTTGTTGCATGCTCACAAGTGCTTTTAATTATAAAAAATTAATCAATCAACTGTCCACATGTTGAGCTTTTATGATAAAATAAAACTGAGAAAAGATCAAGAGAATATGCACACATCGCACTTCTTCTTTTGAGATTCCTTATCATTGCACTTAGATATGAACTTGCAAGAAGTTGTGTATGACTAAAACCATGTCCTTAAGCTTCTGATTGTCAAATGACTTAGGCTTGGCTTGGTTGGTTAGAATAAGACTGATGTTGTATATAATCTCTTGCAAATGTTATATGATGAAAATTTGTGCTTTAAATGATGATAAAAATTAATAAAAATATAGCAACAAGTGTCATGTTTTCAAGTCTTGAAATAGTTAAGTTTGTGAGATCATGACTTGCTTAAATTGAAAAATTACACTACTTTATGTATCTCATTGATGTGATAGTGTAAGTTATTTGATAGTATGACTTGGATGAGCTATATTTTATATGTATATATTATAATATGCTCATAAAAATTAAAATTTCTCTTTTGAACCTTGCTTTTTACATTGTCAAAGGGGGACAAATTGATCACACATTGCACATATTCACAAGTGTTTTTGGCACGATTCTTCTCAGGCGGAGAATATTTTTTTCTTCTCATTTTATTTCTGATTTACAAAAGGGGAGAAATATGTATAGGGGGAGAATTTTCCTTTCAAAACTTTTCATTTGAATAAGCCAATGTTCGTATTCTAAGTGGTGTTACCAATGCATTCATCAAGGGGGAGATTGTGAGACCTATGTGTGCTAAATACATTGGCTATGACGATAAAAGTTTTGAATACTGCAAAAACACCCTTTTAACAAGGTTCGTCTCTAGGTTCAAGCTCCTGCAAGGTCCGACGATAGGTCCGGCTTGTTTTGGGTAGCTCTGGCAAGGTCCGACATAAGGTCCAACTTGCTGTGGCTAGGTCCGACTAGCTTTGGTCACCTCCGTTGCTAGGTCCGACTAGCTTTGTTAAGCTCTGGTGCTAGGTCCGACTAGCTTTGGTAAGCTCTGGCGCCAGGTACTGCTAGCTTTGGTAAGTTCCAGCGCTAGGTCATGCTAGCTTTGGTAAGCTCCGGTTCAAGGTCCGGTTAGCTTTGGCAAGGTTCGGAGCTTGATCGCAGTGGTTTTGCTTTTAACTTTCAATGTTTTGAACTTGCTTTTTGGATCATGGGAAGTTGGCTTAGTATTCTTTTACTAAGTTTTTGGTGTGTTTTGGCGGTTATGGTTGATATCTTCTTGCTATGGTTTGCTACATGCTTATGTGAGGTGCTCACGTAAGGTGTTGTGGTTATCGGAACTAACGAGAGTCAAGTCCTGGACTTGTGCTCGGAAGTATTGGTTGTTTGTTCATGTGCAGTTGTTGCTTGAGTTCAAGACATGGCTGGTGACGGGATCCATTGAACTAGTCTTAGGTAGAAGATAAGGTTCAACAACCAAGTTCTGGAGGAATTGTGGTTGAGTTGATCGGGAGGTCGTGCAACATGGTTGAATCAAGAACAATGCATATGAAGGTATCATGGACGTCGTTGGAAGATGTTTGCATGTGTGAAAGGAGTGCATGTCGTGGCTACATGGTTCCGAGGCGTGATAAAGAGATGTGGAAGTAAAAAATTGGTCAGAAAGGTCCAACTGACTAGGTTATTGACTCAGGTTGCAGCTGAGTTGGGTTTGACTCAAATATTGAAAGATTTGAGTTGGTTACGATAGGATTTCGTGTGAGTCATGAAGTTGAGTTGTTTTAGTAATGTGGAATACGTTCCTAAGGTGTTTGGAAGTCTTAAAATTGCTTCTATCTGCGTATGGAAGACTCTTGAGCAGGTATGGAAAGTTTCGATTGAATCTGAGTAGGATTTGAGTCCTTGTTAGGAATTGGTTGGTCTTAGGGATGGTTATATAAGCAAGGGAGGCCAAGGCTCGTGGTGCATGACTTTGGGGCTGTTCCTCTTGTGGTTCCATTAATAAAATTTGTATTTCAAAGGAAATTTTGTGTCTCATTTGTCTGGGTTGTTTCAGACAAGTTTTTCTCGTCGAGTTTCTGCACAGCACAACCTTGCTTCGGTAGGTTTATCATAACTCGAGTTTACAGATCCAATTGATGTGATTCTTTTTCGATTGTCTTCAAAACTTGATTATCTATCATCTCTAAAATTTCATGGTCATTGTATTTTTGGTTTTGGATCTACACGAGTTTCATTGCAGTGTTGCAGATCTGGTTTTTCTCGGGTAGAACAGATTGACCTTCGTTCAATCTTTCGATCGTAACTTTAGTTTTTCTCGACGATTTTTCGTGATTCTTGTTGTCGTGTCTTCGTGACTTGATTCTTCACAATCTATTATGGTTTTGTCATGATTGATCACGTTTAGATTATTTGCACACACGATTTCTTAACAGATTGATTTTCTACCGGGGAGTTTTTGTTGCTTCCGCTGAAAAAGTTTTAAATCTATTATTCACCCCCCTCTGGTAGCTTTACACGTGCTCTTCGATCCTACAGTAACACCCTTATTTTCATACATCATGAATTGTATTCATTCTTATACATGTCTAACATAATGCAACACAAAAGGAACAAGATTAATATGAGTTAGATGTAACCTGAAGTTAAAATCAATCTTCGGTACAGACTTGTCCGGATAGGACCCCGGACTAGTTTGGTTTCGCTACTGTTTTCCTCCGTACCTGTCCATTAATTATTACGAATTAATCTGGTTTGGTTTCTGTTCTCATCCGAACTTGTCCGTAACCATATACGCACTAGTCCAATGATTGCTACTGGAACTCTTCGGAGTTATCCGGTAAAATCCGAAAATTTAGTCCGGTTTTTAAACTGTACAACCCCGAACTAGCTCCACATAGCACCGAGCTTGTCGGTTGAACTTTCTGTTCCTTGAACGGAGTTGTTCGACACCAAACCGGACTTGTCCGGTCAACTCTCTGTACCCCAAACGGAATTGCCTGACCTATTTCGGACTAGTCCAATTTTTAGGGTTTTGACTCGGATTCCTATCTTCCTCCACGACGAGTTTTTGGGTAATTGCCTTAATTAGGTCCCAGAACGTCGTGCCTCACCCTTTAGGAACCCATGTGGGACCCCACCAAGTCCCTACTTGTCCCCACCGTCTTTTACTTGGATTCCACCCCAATCTCACCACCTTTCCTCCTATATAAACACCCCAACACCCACCTTTTACCGCTTTGCCCACATTAGACGAACTCCAACGCCTGTTTCTCCTAGGAGCCACCCTCAAGAAGCAAGGAGCCCTTACCGCAAGGAAGGGAAGAGAAGGAAGAATAAGGGGAGGAGGGAATCCAACGAGATCGTCATCACTACTGTGATCTTCATCAACTCTTCATCGTCAACGTTCTTCTCCACCAATCCTTCATCTTCAACGGATCTAGACATCAAAATTCACATGATATGCCTAATTCTCAATTGTTGAATCCTTGTATTCATGGTAACTATCCTAGATCCAATTTTCTATGTCAATTCTGATTCCAATCTTGATTCGAATCATGCCCTAGTTGGGAAATTTGCAAAACCCTAGACATAGCAGACTTGTGTGGTTCTGTGCGGACTAGTCTGTTAAACTTTCTGGTCCAGTGCAGACATGTCCGACCCTTGTGCGGACTAGTCCAACCTCTGATTTCTAAAATTCATGTAACTTTCCCTATTTTCCCGAATTGACACTGAACTTGCTCAAACATGTAAAACTCAACTTTACTAATCTGTAAGCAATAGTAGTAACCTAATAACATGTATTACAACATAATTGCATCATTCATGCATATCAAGGAAAATTGAGTACTATATGCGTATTTATTGTTTGTAATGCTTATTTTGTATGTTTGTCACGCAGAATAGAAGGTAACGCTCTAGAAGGTGCTTAGGAGGACTTGCAGCACCAGAACTTTGAAGCTCTTGATCCAAACGAGCCGCAGGAGCAAAGCAAGTGTCCTTGAACATTTTGATCATGTTTTCAAATATTTTGTTTGCAAAACTGCATGCTTTTGTCAATTGATAGAAAACTCATGATAGGTGTTTACTAGACTTGTATGATCACCCTTATTGCTTGGGATATATTGTAGATCGTGGGGAAGGTATTTTTTCCTGTTTTGCTTTATTTTTCTTAATTTTGGATTGGAAATAACCAAATGGCTAATTACAAACTATTGAACACTTGAATTATGTGGACTAATGATGGTGGAATAATGGTGAATCTTTTTGGTAACACGGGACTTGGGTGATCTAGGCAAGCATGGGTTGTGGAAGGGGTTGGATGAGATGGTGGTTTCACTTGCCTTAGATCTAAGGACCGGTTCATGCAAGAATAAGCCAGGATAACAGTGCCGCCACAAGGCCAAGTATGGGTGCGACTTAACCAATTAATTAGGTGTATTGCGAGCATTGTTTGGATCATACGGAAGACTCGGGGAATGGGAGTTGGTTGGGTTTGCATTAGTGGCGAGACTGCCCTGGGATCCGAACGGCACAAGAGGGGGCCCTTGGATGGATGTGCTCAGTTGTGAGACATCACCTTCAGTGAAACCTTAGTGGGTCTAAACATGATGGTAGTCCCTTTGTAAAGGCTATTTTGTGATATCTTGGCCACAAACCGTTGTAAGTGTGTAATGTGACTGACGGGTCACGAGCATAATGGAGGTTCTTTAGTCACCCAAAGGTGATGAAATCATGAACTTGTGAATAAGTGGTACAACATCTACAGAGTGTTTGAAACTATTATGATAGTCGTACTCCTGGTTATGAGCACTTGGACAACTTCTATGATTAGGGTTGTACTTGGGAATTGGGATGGTTTGGATCTAGTTTTGAATTGGGTTATGTCATATGAGTCGGTGGGTTATGGGAAGAGATGAAATTGGCATATGGTCATGACATTGGTTGTTAACCGGTTATTATTGAATTATGATGGTAATTGGGGATGGTGGATATGGTTTATGATATTTACTTGGGATATGATGGGAACTAAACACACATGGAGATTTTAGGTTGGTTTTACATGTTTATGAAATGTACTTTTCTGTAATTAGCCATTTATTATCATCCTTATTTTGGTTACATGTCATACTTTCCCACACTTGCTGAGTACGACATGTACTCACCCTTGCAATCCCCCCTCCCTAAAATAGTTAGAGGTGACGTTTGGGAGTACCATGAATATCATGTGGAGTACTAGGTTGCGTGCTATCGTCAATTGCCTGTGGATTGGAGACACGCTACTTAGTTTATTTTTTCGCTGCAATAATTAGAGACTTGTAATTAGAGAACCGTTGAATTATTGGAATAAGGTACCTATTTACTTTTGAGATGTGGTTAGTATCTGATTGTCGTTTGTGAAGTTGTCGTGTATGTGTGATGAACATCCTGGGCGCACATATTTGTTCACTTGATTCATTTTCGGAACTGGATGTCACAAATTGATATTAGAGCCGCGTTTACCATAGGATGCAACCCTAGGTAGAATGGACACTCTAGAGCACATAGCAACACTCCGTGACCCGCGTCACAAGTCTCGGCCTCCTCCGAAGAGGTGGGCTCCAGTGCCACCATGTGACCAGTGGCCCGCTCTGGGCGGTAGGTCGCGTGGGTTAAGAGCGACGTGCCCTATCCACTCACGCATTGAAGACACATGGCTTCCCCAGGCGCATGGGTGTGGCGCACACCCCTGTCAGGTGCCTTTGCGCCCAATCACATCACAGTGAAGGCGCCGCTGTGCTACCCCATGCTGCTGATGGGGTAGAATGCGGCAACACAACAGATGGGACATTCCCTGCCTTCATCAACATCTATGCCTAGCTTCTGACGCTCGATATGGCAGGACGGCTAGTCTTCAAGCCATGGTCAGAGGCAGTTGGTGTCCATTACACCATAGATTTTTTACAGGGATAGGATCTCCCCGAGGCCAACAGTCGGTCCCCGAGCCCCGCTTGTAAACTGCCCGGCCTTAAACTATAAAAGGACCAGGCAACCATCAACTCAAGACAACTCCAATTTGGTCTCATACGCACTCAAGCTTTCTCAAGCGCACCACACACTCAAGCAATACAACACACACCATAGACGTAGGGTGTTATGCTCTGGCGGCCCAAACCACATGCTCGCAAACCTCTGGAACTTGCCCCTCTAATAAAGAACCTCCGTTGGCTGCTTCTTAGCTGGTCCAGGGGAAGTGTCGTTACTACACTTCGATATTTGGTGGACCAGGAAGGGCAGCTTTTCAAAATGTACGATACCGGTAGGCGCTTTTGCGCTACCATCAACGGTTCATGCATAGTAGGGAGTTGAAGGTGGGCGATGTGATGCCTGCAACACATACTTTCTTGCGAAGAGGCAAACAAGCTCTTCCCCAGCTGGGAGGCCCCCTTCTAAGTCACATAAGTTTGCCGTTCCGGGTGCAATCGCCTAGCCACGAAAGACGGGAACCCACTCCCCGATCCTTGGAACATAGAGCACCTCTGTAAGTTCTACCCTTAGTGCAGTGGTAGGATAGTTTTTCTTTTCTCTGAAACCGATGCCATAGCATCTAGGAGCAGCGCTTCAAGAAACCAAGATCTGGGGGGACCGGTCCAGAACGTACATCCCGCTTATCCTGGTCATGTACCCTAAACATGTACACTCTGCCTCCCTTGTCATTTGGAGCGGGTCGTTGCCTTCCTGTAAAGCCTTCCTCCTCCTATAAAATGCCATGATTGGAAAATATTTTTGTCTTACCCTGTGCGAGTTCATGTTCATTTACTTACGCATTAATTTTATGTTCATGAAATTATGCTAGTTCTTGCATATTTCCTGTCGTTTGCATGGTCACCTTTTACCTGTCTTGCCCTAGTTGGAGTTATGCTATCCTGCTAACAACGGGCCCGCATGAGGTACCTGCAATGCGTTTGGAGTCACGTGGTTGTTTTCTTGCTAGGGGTCCATGGCGCTGAATGGTTCTCACTCCAGAAAGGCTAATACTAAGCTATAGGTCCAGGGTGTGCAGCCTGCTTAGCCTGTTTCCGTACCCTAAGCTTGCGCACCTTGCCTCCCAATGCTAACAGCTAAGTACAGGGGGTCGGACGGCTCATGCTCTGAGCAAGGCAGCAACCATGCCTCAGATACTGTTGCACCGAATTACCCATGCCATGTACCGTAGCTAAGGATCATAATACATAACGAATCTAAAGAGAAGGGGAGCGGTGATCGGTGAGCAGAATTACTTTTGTCTATCGTGTGTGTACACGTCATTCAGGGAACCCACATTTGATGTTTTACGCGTTCATGGTGGACGCCACCGGACCTTCAGCTCTGTCGACTTCAAAAGGGCTGCCACCGACATTTTTGCATCAGTAAAGGGCACTCCTGGTCCATGGGATAAGCTCTGACGACCCTAGGGGGCCTGCAGGTGTCATCTCTCAAAGCTCCAATGCCCCCTAGGGGCCCGTCGGTGTCATCCCTCAAAGCTCTGGTGCCCCTCAAGGGGCCTGCTGGCATCATCTCTCAAAGCCCCGACGCCACCAGGGGGCTTGCCGACATAAATTTTCAAAGTCTGACGCCCCCCAGGGGGCCTGTCGATGTCTACCCTCAAGATCCAGCGCCCCCCAGGGGGCCCGATGATGTCTATCCTCGAGCTCCAGCACCTCCCGAGGAGTACAAGGGAGTTTGGTTCACGTGCCATCACGTTGTAGTTTGGCAACTCTCGTGCTTCCCAAGGTGCCAGCCGTCAACGTCCTACAACCATGTGGTAGATGTGCCCAAACTACTGGCCACATCTACCAGGGGGCACTACGGGGGTCTATACGCAGGAGGTTGATGTGATTGGCTACGTCGAAGTTGCAATTTTGTTGGTGAATCCCTCTTGGGGCCTTGCGCCGCTAAGGGCACAAGGAGCTTCTACATCTAGCTGATCGTTGGCAAAGTCATTTAGCGCATTCTTACGCTGCCAAGACCCCAGAGGAAACGACTACGTCAACACAAAGGGTACAACGAACAAGCAATAGAGACAATGTCATTATATTCAGATTCATCAGAATTATTTACAAAGGAAGATACAAAATCCCTAGAGGATACAAGGGACCTAGGGGATACAAGGCCTAGGGGTCATCGGTTTTGCGCTCAAACAACAAGGTGACAAGCGAGGCGATATCTTCAACCTCGGACCTTGCCGCAGCCTCCCTCTCCTCGACGGGGCCTCGGACCACCAGCTCAAGCGTGACTTCAGGGTACCAGCTTCGACAGCACACCATGACATGTGTCGCCATCTATTTCGCTAGGGTCTTCCCCTCAGTCTCCAACCGATCATCAACGATCGCGCCCAGCGCCTACGTCTTCGAGCTGATGGAATAAAGTGCGATGAACACTTGACTCACCTCCTGCACCAGCTCCCCCCTGCGCATGGGGCTAAGATCGAAGGGCTCCAATGCTGTCTCGGAGCGGCCCAGGAAACCCCAAACCTTTTGTGCCTCGGCTGCGCGGAGGTACTTCACCTCGTGTCGCATCACCCTCAGTGCCTCCGCCCACCTTCGGAGAACTTCTCTTGGGCAGCCAGCGCTATCTCTCGGTCATCAAGCTACAGGCACAGTGGTCCAGGGCGCTCTTCTGGAGGTCAACAATGAGCTTGTGCTCAAAGAGAGCATGCACCCCCGCTCTACTACCACATCGGCCTCACGACGCTCAAGATCATCGGTGGTGGAGTGCAGCTTGTACTGGTCCCGCTAGAGCTTGCGAGAGGCCTCCTTTGCCTGCTATGCCTCCTCCAGGGCCTTCTTCTCCTGCTCGGCGATGGCGGCCTCACGGTGATTGAGAACCTCCTCAAGTTCCTCAAGGGAGCTGAGGTGGTTGTTGGCGGCCTTGATGGCCTCCTCAGCGTCTATTAGGAGCTCCCTTGACTTGGCGTCCAGCACCTTGACCAAGTGACGCTCTTTCTGTTGTGCTTCCTCCTCATCCTTCACTCTCTGCCATTCCTTCTGGACCTCCTTCTTCGCCTCTCGGGTCGTGAAGTCCAGTAGGTCGTCCCACGCCATGAGACGATTGTCTTCTGCCTCAGTTCTCCCACTCTCTGTTGATAGCAAACTGCGCCTCGCAGAGGCTGGAGTGTGCGAGGTCAACATTATCAGGAAGGGAGATCAGCTCCACTGACGCCATGGAGGGCCGCTCGGTAATCGCCTCGGGCTCCTCTTCAACCTACACTGAAGTAGATGATGCCGCTAACCCCCGAGACCTCGTCGCCAAGGGCCAGGTGAAAGTTGCGACACCGCTTGGAGTAGCGGTGCTGCCACCCGATGCGACATCACCCACTAAAGTATCAACCTCGAGGACTGGGACCACAGTGCCTTGCACCGGATCCGGCGCTATCTCCGAAGCTGCATCCTCCAGTGCAGACTCCCTGGTGTAGGTCTGCCACACCTGGCGCAGTCCCGTCCGCCGAGGAACCGGCCTCGAGGGTCGGGATCTCCGTGCTCTGCACTGACTCCATAGGCTTCGACTCCGGAACTACGCTCGGCACCGCCTCTGGTGTTCAAGCCTACTTGCCACTCTAAGGAGTATCATCTCCAACAGGTGATGGCGCCACCACTGATGCGCCAGACGCGGGTGCTGGAGGGACGGTCTCCCAGGCCGGCTCGGAGACCTGCTCCGTTGTCGCGACTCTGGTGCCGTCGAAGGTGGAGACGTTGTTCTGCTTCTTGCGGCAAGGGTGTCACATCTTCCAACAACAACCTATGGAGCGGAAGTCGGATCTAGTCAGACAAGAGAAACAATGTAAGCAACAATACAAAACTTGGCAAAAGCTCCTTACTGAGGGCCCCAAAAGTTCCAGCAGGCCTGGACTTTCGGGTGCATCGGGGTAGTGGTTTGTCCTGATGACGCGACAGCTGGCGTGGATCCGACCGCACCTCCGCCAAAGCCGCTCTCAGCATTCCTCGTCGTGCCCCCGACGGCGCTGCCCCCAGTATACTTCGTCGTGCCTTCGTCAGCACTGCTGCTGGCGCCCTTTGTCATACAACCGACTGGAGTGCTTGTGGCCTGGGGCTCCTGAGCCCTGGGTCGGGTGTCAGCTGCCGAATCAGCCACACCACCTCTGGATCCACCTCCGGAGTCGCCACCAGTGTTCCCTGCCGCGCCTGCAGCAGGGGTGCTTGTGGCTTGAGGCTTCTTAGCTTAGTACTGCACAGCCGCGGTGCCCCTAGAGCCATCGCTGGCGTTGTGGTCCAGGTCGATGACAGAGTTAGCAGCGATGTGTGTTGAAGTGAGAGGTAGGGGGTCCTATTTATAACAGGAGAAGGGTCAGTTCCCGCCATAATTAGTGCATGAATTGGTCTTCGTCGTTATTAGGACACCACACGGAGTCGACACATTGAAGAATACCAGGTTTGGTGCAAAGAAGAGGTCAGCTGAACAGGGGGGTTAGCCGACCTTGTCAGCGCCTCATTTCTTGTGTGCTTTCTCTATATCACTGACTGGTGGGTCCCCTTGACTGATGTGGGTGATACAACATTGGATCTCCTCGAATACGTCTGTTTGTGGGCCATTTGATCCATGTGATGCCACATTTCGTCGCTTGATTGGCTGGGATGGTAATTTTTAGGATTGCTACCCCTCTTTCACCTCAATTCCTGCATAAAAAGCCTGCATGGACTATTTTCCCAAAGACATGTGGAAATAAGTTAAGTAGATAGGATATGTGTGCAAGAAATGACATATCCTTCGCATAATTGAGTTATATTGGCAGGTGAAATTGGGTTATAACAGCCATCAACAAACTCCCCCAAGCTTATCCTTCGCTCACCCCGATGCAAAGTCAAAACTTTATGTTGATGCTAAGGAGTTGCTACTATGTTTTACCTTTCAAAAGTACCAAGTGCTGAACAAAATACTCTACCTAGGATTGCAAAAATTGGCTATGGTACTTTACCCTTCTTAAGTCATTATGGAGCTTATGCTTTTTTCATATTCATGGGTAGTTGAAAGATAGAACAGTAGACGGAGCAGGCATAGTCTAGTTACTAAGTTCCACTTAAGTTTTGAAGAGTTTCAATTCTGATTTTAAGTACCTCAATTTGATCCTCTCAATCACTCCTTTTTATGTAGTGGAAATATATCCTCATAAAGTCATTTGCCTATACTAATCCTACTACTAATTAAAGCTTAAATGTGGAGCTTGGTAGGGAACGAAAGTAGGCATATTTGCAACACATAATATTGCTAAGTCAAAAGAGTAAGCCTTAGGAGAAATCAATCGAAAACATTTTGATCCAAGACTTGTGCATGTGTGATGGAATGAAAGTGAAAATAGATGTGGAAATGTTGAGATGACTCCTTTTGATGTGGACTCTATTGCAGGGATGAAACATGACTACTTTCTTTCTCTCTCTCTTTTTTTCTCATGCTTTTGATGTAAGCATGCATTTTTTTAGCCATGTCTTCTACTCCCTTTTTATGCAATAAACTTGAAGAGAGTACTAAGCATGAAAGGCATGTAGTTTTTCTTTTTATTGTGGAATGATGATATGATGGAATTTCGCTATCTTCTAGTGTAGAAGTATAGCATGTGCAGGTGAAATCTTGAACTCAAAAAGAAATGAATAAATTCTCACGTAGGACTATACTAGATTGACTAGGCTCAATGTGAAAGCAAATAGCATATGCATAAGGCTTATCAATGTAAAACATCATATGGCTTTGGTAGGTATTTCCAATCAAATGAGGGTAACTTAAATATTTTTAGAATTTCTCCAGAAATCTATTTTTCACTTTTAAACTAGGAATAGCAGACCTATCACTATTTCAAATATCACAACAACCTAGAATTAGATTATGCTTTTGCTACCCACAGTTTCTAAATTAAGGCAAAGTTAATTTTAGCCAATGAAGGCGATATTTGGAGAGTAGTAAGTTGTAAACTAGGGACTTCAAAAAAATAAAACAAAGCAACTATTCATCATTTCATCTATGTGAATTCTTAATCATTCTTACCGCACATCTTTATTTGATGGAAAGCAAATCTACATACTTATTTTTGAGTTTTTTTAATTTTGTATGGAAGGTGAATGGTGGACGAATGGAAAATAAATATGCAATGGGTGTGATACAAGTTACCTCAAGTGGGGGTCCTTCCCCAAGCTCGTTCTTCCACCACCAACGTGATAAGGGTTGAAACCTTGATGACAGAAGTATTCTGTGAGATCGGCTTGCTATTGTTGGCGTGGAGTTGAAGTTTGTAAACCGAGTGTCCATGTGTTGTTGCCAGTCTTGGGTACCTTGGACATGGTCTTGGAGTATGTTGTATGTGTCTCTTCTCCTCACTTCAAGGTCTCCCATACATCTAGTGAGACCCGTCATTCCTTGGATATAGTCATGATGACTTTCCTTGGATATAGTCATGATGACTTCTAGCCGAAAAGGAATGATATCCTCTCATTGACATTGGAGGCAAGCTGCTAGAGCTTGAAGTGGATAGCCATGGCTCCCATCCGGTACTCGGCCATTCATGCCAAGACGACCCTCTGGCCACATACGATTGAGGTTGAGTCCATCTGGGTGCATCACCCGTTGGGTTCTCTTCCTCTTGGTACTCATAAACCAGGGAGGTCGTCGGAGGCATGCCCATGGCCGCACTCCTTGCACGACTCCTAGTCACCTTGCTAGAGACATTACTTCTTCTAGCTTCCTCGATAGGAAGACAATCAATGGTTAGTCTACGACATTTGCACAAATGAAAATCTGGGTTAGGTAATCGAATTTCATTAACAGAGCCAGGATAGAAAAATACTAAAGAGCCAGTCTAATCATGCTTAAGGGTATGTCCTTGCACTAGATAATCTTAATTAATCAATTCTCGTTAAATTTCAATGTACTCAAATGAAGTATATTCTAATGCTCCTACCCTAGTAGCAATGCGGGTAATCAATGAAGCGCATTCAATTGGCCCTGTCTTTGAAATATAATCTAACCATTGTGTCATCATGGTTTTAACTCGAGCAACTTTTGATTTCTTAATCATGGCAAACAAAAAATCTCAATCCATCATCACGGATTACTCTAACATCTCTTGTAGGGAACATAGTCATAGCCACCCATCTATGCATGAAGCGTAAAGTAGGATTTTGCAAGTGGCTATTTCTAGGAGCCCTACATGTAACCTCACTAGTCAATTCATGCCAAAAACTTTGTTTATTAAAT
Organism: Tuctoria greenei; assembly: GCA_036927565.1. Lineage (NCBI taxonomy): Eukaryota > Viridiplantae > Streptophyta > Magnoliopsida > Poales > Poaceae > Tuctoria > Tuctoria greenei. The sequence goes on from JAYESD010000010.1 coordinate 4,383,749, forward strand.
CTAGGAAAAATGTCTAAATCCAGCAGACAACGTTTATTGAAGCCTAGGATTTCACTTAATTCTGTCCATAGAATGTTGTATTCTTTTTAAATAATCTAAAAGTAATACCATCAAATCCTATTTTGAGGGTGCAAAGGAATTGTATAGTGAGAGGACATGAACCTTTCTCCTCTATGTGAGCGAAAATTTCCCATCCTAATGCACGCCAAATGGAAGAGAATTCGGAATCCATACCTATTTTGGAGATCAAATCTGGATCATAAGCTTTAGTGCGATAAAACTCACGATCTTGGAGGAGCTTGCATGCTTGATCTTCAACTTCACTTTGTATGTTGAGGTAGTTGTCGTGGAGAAGTTGATGTCGGTTGCTTCTCTTACCCATGGGAGTGTCTTCATACACACTCCTCCGTGGACTTGGTGTAGCAACAGAGAAGAGGTGTGCACTTGAGTCTTCACCATGGCTTGAGCTTGCAGCCCCCTTGTTCTTCTGAACAACCTCTTAATTCCTTTCATGGCCACAACAAGCAAGAACACAACAAGGCAGAAACTCGAAAAGAAGTGATGTTAGCAAAACAAAACCCTCAAAGAATTTTTTCTTGAAGAACATGAGAGCATATTGCAAATGCAAATGAAAGCAAATAATTTTTAGATTGGATTTGAGCAAGAGTGCTTCAAAGCAAGAAAATAGTGTGAGCAAGAGAGCGACTTGGGGAGGTGTAAAATGAGGTGAAGTGTGAAGAGGGGACCTCCTCACGGCCACCGTTTATAGGGAGCAACCCCCAACGGTCATGAGAGGCACAAAATGTAGCTGTTGGGGGAGAGAGGGCCTCATTCGATTGACCTGTCAGGTGGGCCCCCTAGTCTAGCTTTTGGCATGTGGTCCTCCAACGGCTACAAAATTTGTACGTTGGTGAATTAACCACAGAGGCAGCTAAAATAATTGTTTTTGCCGAATAAAACTCTTCTTCAAATCCAAAAAAATTTCTTTTTGTAAAAATAAAGAAATGAAAATGATAGTTGAGAATATAAGATTCTCAACTTACTAAGAAAAAATCAAGTATGTAGTGGAAAAATTCAAATTAAGTGGATCAAATGGGGTCAAAAAGAAAAATCAAATAAAGATAGCTACAAATTAAACTATTTGCTAGGTCTCACCGAAGTCCGATGACATGAACTTTTCCTCTGTCTTCATTTCTTGGCATCCGGTCCTAGATGAATGGCCTCCGACGGCTTGTCTTGCTTCCTCCGCCACTACTTCTTTGGCGGTTTGGTGGACTTGGGCCCTTGGGAAGCCCCGGACTTCTCTGTCTTCTTGGGATGTCGGTGTGGATGAAAAGACTGGTTCTCCGCATATATCAACTTTTTCATGAATGCAATGAGGAGGGTCCACCTTTGGAGGTGTGACTTTGACTTCTTGAATGTGTTAAACATTCGACCCATACTTGATCTTAATCAAGGAGCATTGCTCCAACTTTGGGCGAAAGTTAAACAAATACTCCTTGCCATTGATATGGAAGTGGATTTCTCCAGGTCCCACATCTATGCGAGCTTCCGCGATGCTACGAAATGGGCACCAAAGGATGAGCAGCGTATCCTTCTTGACATCCAAGTCGAGCACCACGAATTCTACAGGTATGAAGTAGTTCCAGATTTTCACAACATCCTCAACAATACCCACTGGATAACGGGCTAAAAGTCAGCCAGTTGGAGCTGCATTGGTGTTGGAGTCAGCTCCGTGAAGTTCAGCTGGTCGAAGACCACCTTGGGCATAACACTCGCACTTGCTCCAAGGTCACAAAGTGCCATGTCAAAGTAGTGAGCCCCAATTGAACAAGATATAGTAGGACATCTAGGGTTCTTCTTCTTTTCCGGATGCCTATTGAGGATGGCTGCACTGCAGTCCTCCGTAAGCTTGACAACCTCAGTGGTGGGCAATGGTCGCTTGTTATTTACTATGTCTTTGAGATAGCGATTATAAGTGGGTACTTGCATCGCATAAATCAAGAGCACATTTATGTGGATCTTATGAATTACTTCGACAAAGCGGTTGAATTTCTCATCCATTGTTGGCTTTCTATGTCTGTGAGGGAATGACATAAAGTTGGTGTCCTCAAATTGCTTGGCCATTCTTTCACTGAGTGGTTCACTCATGATAATTGGGACATACTCTTTCTTTTTTTCCTTCTCAGTTATCCCCTTATCTTGTGTGGGGTATGGTGGGTCACGAGTGGTCTTGCCACCTCTCGTAGCCACCACATTCAAATTTTCTACTGGGGCTTCTGGCTGCCCTGGAACCTTGTTACTTTCCAACGGAGGAACAACTGCAGCAAGCTGAGCCAATTGAGTTTCCAACAACTTGTTGAGACTCAGCTGATTCTTGAAAGCTGAGGATAGTCCTTCAATCTTTGTGTTGATTCTTTCTAGGGTCTTGTCATTAGCAGATAGCTTCTTAGATAAGGCATCATTGATCTTCAGCTGGCTAATGGCAAGCTCTCTCAAGTTGGGTTGATTGCCATTGTTGCCATTATTGTTGTTGTACCCTCCTTGACAAAAAGGGCATTATTGGCCCCACCCTTGACCTCCTACGATAGCCATTGTTGTTTAAGTTTCCATTATTGGCTACGTATAGGGCATCCTCACGAGTTTCTGGGCACTCATTGCCCATGTGACCCATGTTGTCACAGACTTCACACGTGATGTGAGATTCTAAGGCCAGAGCAGTGCCATATACTTCACCACTGGATTGTCCATCAATTTTGTTCATAAGGAGATCCAATTTGGCAGCGATCATGTCCACCACTTTAAAGGTGTGCATGCCTCACTGACAGATTGGGAGACGCTCATCGCTCCAACCCATATTGGACACCATCTTCTCAATCAAATCTTTTGCTTTGGGCACCGTCAGTGAGAAGAAGGCTCCTCCAACAGCAGCATCCACATGGTCATGGGCGGAAGGGATCAGCTAATGAGGACATTACAACAGCAGACACGCACATTGAATTACAAGGACCAATCACAAGAGCACGACCTCGGTTACTAAATCAACAGGTGAACTCGTTCCTAACTGCCTACCCATGTGAATTTGAGAATGATTACTATGTAATGATTTAGTTGTTATTAGGAACCATGGAGAAGATCAACAAGTGAGGGGAGGAGGCCCTGGGAACATGGAGAACTAGCTGGGACGTCCACAAGTTGATGGAATCAGTTTACAACTCGGACTCGAGTTCAAATCGGAGTCCAGGAGCAGACCACCTTAAAACGAATGCCCAGGATGCATACTAACTCCGTTTTGATGTTCTACATATGCACGGAAATAGGAGAAGAAAAACTTTCCAATGGTTCTGGTCCCACCTCAAAATTCCTCCGGAGTCATCAGGAATCGTCAAAACATGTCGAGTCCAAATTTCTATCCGGTGTTGCGCTATTGTATCGGGCATTTGGGCCTTGTATCCCATATGAGTCCATTAGGGACGCATCTAAGAGTGGTTTGGCCGAACCCTAACCTTTAAATACTGCATATGCCGGCCATATTCAGTGAGTTTTGCTTAGATAAACAATTTTGCCGTTCTACAGTTTGCAAGACCCCAACTTTGTGATTTCAGATCGCGTCTTCTACGTTCTTGCTTGTGTTCTCGGTTGCACTTGCAGGGATTAGCCTTCTTGACGAGGTCAAGCATGTGCAGCATGGTTGATAACCAACAGAGCAGTGGTGTAGTGATTGCAGGGGTATTCAAGCTGCTTGAGTGCCACGTATCATCAACGTCGAGATCTCCACCTCAATCGACTTACCTTTTGGAAGGTTAGGCCTAATCCTCTCATCAATTGGTATCAGATTTTCAGGTTGCCGTTGAGGTATCTTCGTTTTCCTTCCATTATATTAGTTCTGTTTCACACCTAGAGTCCACAGAAAAGCCACAAAAAATCGTTTTCACCGCTTCCTAGACTATAGTGCCCGCAGTTTCGTTTTTCTGTTTGCATTGTTGAGTTTGCATTCGTGTGGTCGAGTCTTGTTGCTGGTTTAGCTTTGTGTTTTGGTTCCTAGTTATCGTGTTTTGTTTTTGTTTTCTTGTTGTTCGACACCTATTCCACAATTCCCAAACAGCAAACTGATCCACTGTTCATCGATTTGCTCTAGCTAGTCGCCTTGCGTGAACTCCCGCATCACCAGCTCGAGATTAGGTGACAAACCTTTGTGCCAGTCATCCTTGAATTATCACACACCATCCCATCAGTTGCCGTGCAATGTTTCAATCATTTTTATATCCGATTGTGAGATCTATTCTAAAACCAAGTTGGAATCAACATCCAAAAACCGTAACTCGGATAGCCTACCTTAAAACGGCCATAACTTTCGCATACGAACTCAAAATCAAGAGATTTTTTCAAATTGATCTACGCGAAATTTCTTATCTGGTTTTTTTCTCGCTTTGCCACGTTCGGTGAAATTAGATTACCCAAATTCCTCTTGAAAGATAGGTTATCTGACCTCTGAAGTTTCAACACGAATTTTAGAGAATCTTCTTGATTTTTTATAGGCCGCATATTACATCCAATTGAGCTGCAACTTTGTGTGCTTTCTATTTCCGTGCTCCTGGGTAAAGAAAAAATATCAAAAAATATTACAAAAAGGAAAAAAATAGCGAAGAGCACGCATATTAAAGCAAATTGCCTATACCACTTGTGCTGTGATTGTTGGTTATATCATTATGTCTTTCTTTTTCCTTGCTACTTCTTTATATTGTTCTAGGCCTAGAGCACTTGGTTAACTAGCAACAGTTTCCTATATTGAATACTTATTCAACTTTGTTTAGCTGTTACCGATTTCTGCTCATTAGTTACCATATTGTGCCATCCAAGCTTCACCTTTCTCTTGGGTAGAACAGAAACCTTTGCAATCATCCTACTATTAATTGGTTTATCTCACCGTCCACACCACCTACTATGTTGGTAAGAACACTTGTAAGAGCATGGTAAGACGCTCGGGCAAGGGAGAGTGTTTTCCTTCCACCTTTCATATTGCCACCTTTGTAGTTGATAGGCATAACATCTTTTTGTTGTTTTTTTTCCTGCTAACAATCGTAGGAGAAAACAATGATGACGAATGTGTTCAACATGCTGAGTTACGTGATATGATGAACGTGATGATATATATGTTCACCAAAAACAATGCATCTACAAAGGAGTTATTGGCGAACTTGAATCGCCAAATTACTAATCTTGTTGTTCGGATGGATACTCTTGAGGCTCGGCTACCTCTCACTGAGGGATGTGAAGATGATGCTTGCGATATGGAAGAGCATGATGATCAACCACGACTCCCACTTTATCGTTGAGGTATGGGAGGTAATAATTGTTACAATAACAATGATCGTCATAACAATTATAATCACCCTCATGATGATCCTTTTGCTAAAGTGAAATTTACTGTACCCTCCTTTTATGGTTCTTATGATGCTAAGGCTTATCTTCATTGGGAGATGACAATAGAGCAAAAAATTAATGCCCATCTTGTTTCTGAACAACATAGAGTTCGTGAAACCACTAGTGAGGTTAAGGTCTTTGCTATCATATGGTGGAATGAACTTGTTAAAACTAGAAGTGACCCTCCAACATGGGATAGATTAAAAGAAGTTATGCGTGTTCGATTTGTTCCTCCTTATTTTCAACAGGACCTTCATAAAAAATTATAGCATTTAGACCAAGGTAACATGTCCATAGAGGAGTACTATCAAGAGCTACAAAGGGGTATGTTGCGATGCGGAGTTGTAGAGGACATGGATGATAAAATATCTCGCTTTTTATGAGGGGTTGAGACGTGAAATTCGGGATATTGTTGATTACAAGGAATACATTATTGTTAATAGATTCTTTCAGCTTGCTATGTTGGCAGAAAAAGAATTGTAGGGCCGACAACAGCAGCAATCACGCAAGAAGAGCACCTTCACGCCGTGTTTGACATCTACACCACCCAAAACAGAACCATCTTCGAGTTTCCGTGCAGCCACTACATCCAATGGCGGCCAACAAACTAGACCTGTTGCTCCACCATCTCGCGTGCCGGAGGGCAACAAGTCGACATCATTCAAACCTTCATCTGCCACTCCTACAAGTCGAACTACTGACATAAAGTGTCACCGTTGCTAGGGACTTGGTCACATGATGCGAGATTGCCCGAGCAAACGAGCATACATAGCACGCGACAGTGGTGGATATGATAGTACTTCGGATGTTGGAGATGAATATTCTCTTGCTACTAACATTGCAGGTCCAAATGACGAACACTCCAATGAAGAGGTACTTGGTACAACAACGATGGAGAACTATAGGAGTATCATTGTGCAGCGTGCTTTGAGATCCACAGTGAAGGCCGATGACAAGCTACAATGACACAACCTATTTCACAAGTTTCTCATCGTCAAGGACTGCCGTGTACACACTATAGTTGATGGAGGCAGCTGCAATAACTTGGTGCACACGAACGTCACCAAGAAATTTGGTTTGACAACAAGAGAACACCCTCATCCATACCACATTCAATGGTTCAACAACAATGGTAAGGTTCGAGTAACACAAACAGTGAGAATACATTTTTCAATTGGTTCTTACAATGATTTTGCTGATTTTGATGTCGTGCCTATGGATGCTTGTTCTCTTTTGTTGGGTCGTTCTTGGAATTTGATACGGATGTTATTCATCATGATAGAACTAATAAATATACTCTCATGCATAAGAAAAGAAAATCACTTTGCTTCCTATGATTCCTGCTAAAATTGTGCATTTTGAGAAGAGTAAAATTTATGATGATAAAGCAACAAACTAGAATCTAAAAATCCGCAAGTCACTAAGTTAAAATCACCTTCGCTACTCACAACTAAATCGGGCCTTGCTGATTTAATTGGTGCTAAGAGGGATATGATATGATTTAGTATGCAAAGAAGCCATGTTTTCACTTCATGAATTGTCTATTTGTGAGACATATGTGTGCTGAATACATTGGTTATGACGATAAATGTTTTGAATACTACCAAAACACCTGTCTCAACAAGGTCCAACTCTAGGTCTGAGCTACTGCAAGGTTCAACAATAGGTCCGACTTGTTTTGAGTAGCTCTGGCAATGTCTGACATAAGGTCCGTGTAGGATCAAAGAGCACGTGAAAAGCTACCAAAGGGTATGAATGGTAGATTTAAACTTTTTCAGCGGAAGCAACGAAAACCCCTCGAGAGAAAATCAATCTGTTAAAGAGATCGTATGTGCGACTAAAACGTGATCAATCGTGACAAAACTAGTACATATTGTGGAGAATCAAGTCACAAAGACACGACAACAAGAATCACAGAAAACCATTGAGAGAAACTAAAGTTACAATCGAAAGACTGAACAAAGGTCAATCTGTTCTACCTGAGAAAAACCATATCTGCAACACTGCAATGAAACTCATGTAGATCCAAATCAAAAAATCAAATGAAAGTGAAATTTTCATAGATGATAGATAATCAAGTGATAACCAAAAAAGAATCACGACAATTGGATCTGTAAAACTTGAGTTATGACAAAACCACCAAAGCAAGGTAGTGTCACGCAGAAACTCGACGAGAAAGACTTGACGAAAACAAGTCGAATGAACAAGGCACTAAAGCTTGTTTAGACAACGAATTTTATTGATCAAAACATAAAAGTAACAGCACCAAAGTCGTACACCACGAGCTCTGGCCTCCCTTGCTTATATAACTAGCCCTTAGGCCAACCCAATCCTAACTAGGACTCAAATCTTACTCAGATTCAACTGAAACTTTCCATAGCTGCTCAAGACTCTTCCATACGCAGATAGAAGCAATCTTAAGACTTCCAAACACCTAGGAACGTCCTAAACATTCCTAAAACAACTCTACTTCGTGAACCACACGAAATCCTATCATAATCAACGCAAATCTTTCCATATTTGAGTCAAAACCGACTCAACCGCAGCCTGAGTCTGTAACCTAGTCGGTTGGACCTTTCCGACCAATTCTTTATGTCCACATCTCTTCATCACGCCTTGTAACCATGTTGCCACGTCCATGCACTCCTTGCACACGTGCAAACATCTTTCAACGACATCCACGATACCTTCATTTGCATTTTTCTTGATTCAACCTTGTTGCACGACCTCCCAATCAACTCAACCACAATTCCTCCCGAACTTGGTTGTTGAATCTCATCTACTCCCTAAGACTAGTTCAATGGATCCGGTCACCACCCATGTCTTGAACTCAAGCAAAACCTGCTCATGAACAAACAACCAATAATTCCGAGCACAAGTCCTCGACTTGACTCTCGTTAGTTCTGAAACCACAACACCTTATGTGAGCACCTCACATAAGCATGTTGCAAATATAGCAAAATGATATTAGCCATAACCACCAAAGCACACCAAAAACTTATTAAAAAAATAATAAGCAAATTTTCCATAATCCACAAAGCAAGTTCGAAACATTGCAAGTTAAAAGGAGAACCATTGCAATCAAGCTCCGGACCTTGCCAAAACTAATCGAACCTTGAGTCGGAGCTTACCAAAGTAAGCAGGACCTAGCACCGGAGCTTACCAAACCAATTCGGACCTAGTGCCAGAGCATACTAAAGATTAGTCAGACCTAGCGCTGGAGCTAGCAAAAACATGTCAGACCTAGACATGGCAAGTCGGACCTAGACAAAATAAGTCGGACCTAGACAAAGAAGTCGGACCTAGCCAAAGCAAGTCGGACCTTACATCAGACCTTTCCGGAGCTACCCAAAACAAGTCGGACCTATCATCGGACCTTGCAGGAGCTCGGACTTAGAGTCAGACCTTGTTAAAAAGGTGTTTTGGTAGTTCACAAAACTTTTATCGTCAAAGCCAATGTATTCAGCACACATAGGTCTCACAATCTCCCCCTTGATGAATGCATTAGCAACACCACTTAAAATCCGAACATTGGCTTATTTACATGAAAAGTTTTGAAAACAATTTCTCCCCCTTTTTGAAAATCAAATTAGATAGAAATAAATTTGTCCCCCTATACATATTTCTCCCCCTTGCATACTTCAACCCCTTTGAATATGTATTCAACAAGGTGCAAAAGAGAAAATTTAATCGTTATGAGCATATTATGACATATACATATAAAACAAAGCCCATCCAAGTCATACTATCAAGTAACTTACACTATCACATCAATGAGATACATAAAGTAGTGTAAGCCATGCTAGAGATCAAGTGTAATTTTTAATTTAAGCAAGTCGTGATCTCACAAACTTAACTATTTCAAAACCTGAAAGCATGACACTTGTTGCTGCAATTTTCATTTTTCAGTATTATTTAAAGCACAAATTCTGATCATATAACATTTGTAAGAGATTTTATGCTGCATATGCCTTATTCTAACCAACCAAGCCAAGTCTATGTCATTTGACAATCAGAAGCTTAAGGTCATGGTTTTAGTCATACACAACTTTTTCTAAGTTCATATGTAAGTGCAATGATAAGCATCTCAAAAGAAGAAGTGTGATGCATGCATATTCTCTTGATCTTTTCCCATTTTTATTTGATCATAAAAGCTCAATATCTGGATAGTTGATTGATTAATTCTTTATGATTAAAAGCACTTGTGAGCATGCAACAAGTGCAAAACAACAAGAAAGTTTGACCATGACCAGATTTATTGTAAGTAATTATTTCAATTACTAGTCATGGAAAAAACTACAAAATGTATAATATGAGTAATGTAGTAAGAACTTTCAGCATGTAAAAGGAATCACAAAGTCATATATGTATGAAATTTTATGCTCATATTATTTTAAATTCAGATTCACACATAGACTTCTCAAGTTTCAAAACTCCCCCTCAATTTAAGCCATGAGGATGCATAACCCCTATTTCACTCCGAATGAAACAAAAGCGAGTGAAATCCAAAGGTTTTATGAAAATATCAGCCAATTGTTGTTCGGTATGTACATGGTGAAGCACAATGTTTCCTTTTTCAACATTATCACGAAGAAAGTGATACCTAATATCAATTGCTTTGTTATTGAATGTTGCACGAAATTTTTAGCAATGCAAATGGCACTAGTGTTATCACAAAACAGTGGAACATTATCTAGATCAACCCCATAGTCCTTAAGTGTTTGAACAATCCAAAGAATTTGTTAGCAAGCGCTAGCAGTAGCTACATATTCAGATTCGACTGTGGATTATGCAACTGAGTTTTGTTTTCTAAAGGTCCAAGCAACAAGAGAATTACCAAGGAAATGACAAGCACCCGAAGTACTTTTCCTATCAATCCTCAACCCCAAAAATCAGCATAAGAAAAAGCTTTCAAAGTAACGATTGAGGAAGAAGGAAGAAAAATGTCAAATTCTTGAGTTCCATGTAAGTACCTGAGAATTCTTTTGATGGCTTGACGATGTGAAGCACATGGGGAAGCTTGAAATCGTGCACAAAGACATACACTGAATTATATGTCCGGTCTTGATGCCATGAGGTACAAAAGTGATCCAATCATGCTTCTATATTCTTTTTGATCAACTGGGCCACCATCTTCATCAAGTTCAAGTGTCGTTGTTGTACCCATTGGTGTCCGAAGAGGCTTGCTTTTGTCCATGTTGAAGCGCTTAAGAAGGTATCTTGTATACTTCATTTGATGCACAAAGGTACCCTCCTTAGTTTGCTTGATTTGTAGCCCCAAAAAGTATGTGAGTTCTCCCGTCATACTCATCTCAAATTCTGAACTCATCATAGCTGAAAACTTGGACACAAGATCATGAGAAGCTCAACCAAAGATAATATCATTCATATACACTTGGACGAATAATGAGTCATTGCCATGCTTAAGCACAAAAAGAGTTTTATCAACCTTGCCCATGGTAAACATCTTTTCAAGTAAGAATGTTTTTAACCTATCATGCCATGCTCTATGGGCTTGTTTGAGTCCGTACAAGGCTTTGGACAGTTTGTAAACATGATGAGGAAAATCTGGATTTTCAAAACCCGATGGTTGTTTGACATAAGCCTCCTCATTTATGTGGCCATTAAGAAAAGCACTTTTAACTTCCATTTGATATAACTTGAAACCTTTAAATGCAGCAAAATCTAACAAAATCCTTATGGCTTCTAATCTAACAACGGGGGCTGAAAGTGCATCTAGGCATCCCTTGTGTGTTTTGATTGATTAATGACAAACAAATGAGATCCTAACAAATTGTTGAGATGAGCGCATGTTTTAAAGCAATTAGGAAGAAAGCAAAAAAAAGAAAGAAGAATGAGGATCCAAAGGGAAAAGAGATCAAGAGCTGAAAGATCAGAATTATTTTGTATGGTGTGTGTTGGAGAAACACACTCCAAGAGCTCAAGTAAAAGAGATTACACTCATTGCACAAAAATCAGCATGTGCGGACTAGTCCGATATCAACTGAACTAGTCTGATATATCTCTGACTAAAAACGGACAAGTCCTCCCCTAGTGCAGACTTGTCCGCAGCCCTTCACATTTGCACAACACTGGACAAGTCCGATATCAGCCGGACTAGTCCGCTATTCCTCTGACTAAAATCTGACAAGTCCTCCAAGTGCGGACTTGTGCTTAGCCCTACAATTTTTCACAACATTGGACAAGTCCCTCCAAATGCAGACTTCTCCTCAGTTCTACACAATGTTCACCACACTGGACAATTCTGATATCAACCGGACTAGTTCGAAAAGTTTCTGTGCCTGGATCAGACTAGTCCGCACGTTAATGGACTAGTACGGTCCATCAACACTTATGGTATTCCACACACCGCACACTAGACTAGTCCGGTGTCCACCACGGACTAGTCCGAACTTCACAAACCCTAACGTTAACATTTGGAAACCCTAATATAAATAGAGGTGTACGGCCATACAACACCATCTCTCGACTCCCTGCGCTATCACACCTTCCAAGAGCCCAAAAAATACATCTCTCCACTCATTCTAAACCAAAAAGGATCAAATCTTTGAGGATTAGGGATTTGACAAAGGAGAGAACTTGTTCTACATGATCTTGAGCTCTTGGGTTTGATCTCTCGCACACTCTCATTGTTTATTGTATATCTTTTGAGTGTGTTTGGTGGTGTTCATCTCTGTAATTCTTGGGGAGCCCTCAACTTGTCAGAAGGCCCCTTGAACAAGTTATTTGCCCCTATGTGATTAGTGGTTGAGAATCGGCCTCTGTGGCAATTCAACGAGGGAAGGGTCAGTGAAGACCTGGTCTTCCGTGGACTCCTCAATGGGGTCGTAGATTCCTCCGTGGGATTGAACCTTGTGATTAAATATTGTCATGTGTGTTATTGTTTTATCGTTCATCATAACCCATGGTTTGCAAAGTCTTGTGTAACTCACATTGAAATATTGGAATTAAAGTTGATTATTGCAATATAGTGTTTTGTTGTTATAATACATTCAAATTGTCAATTGCTTTCCGCTGCATAGGCTACTAGAAGTGAAATTAACGATCAATCTTGATTTTTCTAGTCCACGTATACCGGACTAGTCTGCACCATACTGGACTAGTCCGGCCTCCCTGCATTTGATCTATTTGTTAAGTGTTTTAGGGATCGACAAAGATTCAAAAAGCCTATGTACCCCCCCCCCCATCTAGGCTACATTCAATTGGTATCAGAGCCAAACTCTTCAAAAGAGACTCACCGCTCAAAGAGACAATGTCGTACATCAAGGATATACACAAGAGCTTCAACAACGAAAAGGGTAATGATGAAAAGAACCAAAAGCTGGAGAAACTCCTGGATGCCATTCAAGACTGTGAAGACGATGATGAGGAGATGCTTGAACTCAAGGCTCTTCTACAGAAGAAGGCACTATCTCCAAAAGGGAAGAAGGAGATTCAAGATGAGAAGACGAAGGGGAGTAGTTACACAGACTACTCCCGACACCTTTTAAATATGAACGTCTAAATTCTCACAATAGTTGTTACCTATCAATTCTTTTAGGCAAAGCACCTTACTTTGACAGAAATGACTATTCAATGTGGAGACAAAATATTAAAATGCATCTTATTTCTATTAACCCAAGTTGTTGGCATATAGTGTGTATAGGTATAGATATTCCAGATGATGATGAAGAGTTAACTCCAAGTCAAGAGCAAGTCATTCATCGAAATGCTCAAGCCGCAGCTGTCATCACTTCATCATTGAGTAGAGATGAATTCACCAAGGTGGATGGACTCGAGATTGCCAAGGAAATCTGGGATACCTTCAAAACAACACATGAAGGTGATAGCCATGTACGTGAGCCAAAATCGAGATGATCGAGGGTGAATTGGGAAGATTCGCTATAGAAGAAGTTGAAACACCCCAAGACATCTACAATCGACTGAAGTCCCTCATCAACAAAGTCCGAGCTTACGGAAGCAAGAAGTGGACAGATCACGAAGTTGTGAAATTGATTCTAAGGGCATTTATGCCACGAAACTTGACATTGTGCTCTATGATTAGAGAAAGTCCAGGGTATCACAAAATGACCCCGGACAAACTTCTTGGCAAGATCATCAACTTCGAAATGATGGAGAAAGAAGCCAAACATGTCAAAGAACTTGCCGATCTTACCTCGGCAAAGAAGAAAGGGGTTGGTCTAAAAGCAACCTGCAAGCCAGCATAAAAAAAAGCTCAAGAGGCTCATGAAGAAAATGATGGAGATGATGAAAGCAGTGATGTCGATGAAGAAGACATGATCTTGTTCATGAATAAGTTCAAGAAAATGATGAGAATGAGAAAGGGTGGTAGCTCAAATGAAGGAAGACATAGGGACAAACCAAGACCCAAGATGAGACGTGCATGCTATAATTGTGGAGACACTTCATAGTTGACTGTCCACATGAAGACAACAAGAGGAAGAATAAAGACAACAAGCCTCAACAAAAGAAGGTATTCAAGAAGAAAAAACAATATGGCCAAGCACATCTAGGGAAGGAGTGGGACTCCAATGATGAGTCCTCATCTTAAGAAGAAGAGGAGAAGGCCACTATAGCCATCAAGAAGCCTACCAAGAAACCCACTTGTTTTCCAACCATGGGCGCAAGCAAGGACACCGACCACACATGTATAATGGCCAAGGAAGGAAATAGAAAGGTCACATCTAAATCTTCCTCCTCACTTTCTTTTACTAATGACAGTGATAATTCTAGTGAGGATGATAGCAGTGATGAAAATGAATACATGCTTAGGGGTTTAGATAAAAAGACTGCTGCTAAAATGAAATTTTTACTTGATAAGATTGTTGATAAGGATAAGTTAGTCAATCGTCAGGAAGATATGATCATCTCCCAAAAGGAGAAATATCTTGAGATTCAAAAGCTTCTTGAACTTGAAAAGGAGCAAAGTAAATCACTAGAACTTGAGTTAGCTTCAAACAAGGAAGCTTGCTTGAAGTTAAAAGACTCAAACGTCACTATCCAGGATGAACTCGCTATCTTAACCAAAGTTAACAAGATCTTTGAGGTACAAGTTGAGTCACTCAAGCAAAGTGGTTCTTCATCCTCTTCAAGCTCAACTTCCCAACAAATCAAATTTGAAACTGTTATTACTTGTGCTTATGCTAAAAAGTGACACTAACTTGAAGGAAATGCCAAACTTGACAAAGGACAAGCATCCTTCCCAAAGTGGCATATTTGACAAGGAGAAGGTCAAGTATGCACGCAGTGCATACTCGATCACAAGACCTTCTAATGTCAAATATGGCATTGGGTATTCTTTTGGTGAATAGCAAACCGCTAGAAGCCACAAGAATAACAAGGATCGCATTGCCTTTGTCAAGGGAAACTCTTCTCAAGTTAGAAAACTTAATAATATTGATAAATTTAACATTGTGAACACATATGAACAACAAATCTTGTTTAGAACTTTTGATGCTTCATATGTACTTATGAAAAGTAATCTTGGAAGAGTTTATGCTAGATATGTTGGGCCACACCATGGGAACACCAAGTCTCATGTGTGGGTGCCCAAATCACTTGTGACTAACCTCAGAGGACCCAAGCAAGCTTGGGTACCTAAGACCAAAGCATAATTTCTTTTTGCAGGCTTATTCATCCGATGGAGCAAAATGGGTGCTAGATAGTGGATGCACAAATCGCATGATCGGAGAAAGAAGAATGTTCGTGGAATATGAACAAAATGAAGACTCAAGCGAAGCCATCTATTTTGGTGATAATAGTCAAAGAAGGGTGCTAGGTACCAGTAAAATTGCAATTTCATCACATCATACACTTTCTCATGCTTTACATGTTGACTCCTTAGATTATAACCTCTTATCCATATCTCAATTGTGTGACAAAGGTTATAATTGTTTATTAACTAATGAGGGTGTGGCCGTCTCTAGAAGGAGTGATAACTCTATTGCATTCAAGGGTGTGTTAAAGGGAAAACTTTATCTAGTTGACTTCAACAAAGATAAAGACGAACTTGACACATGCTTGATTGCAAAAACTAACATGGGTTGGCTGTGGCTTAGACGGTTGGCACATGTTGGTATGAGGAATCTACAAAAAAATTTAAAAGGCGATCACATCCGAGGTTTAAAGGATGTTGTTCTTGAGAAAGATAGGCCTTGTAGCGCATGCCAAGCCGGGAAGCAAGTAGGAGTACCTCATCCCGCGAAGAATGTCATGACTACAACAAGACCGCTCGAGCTTCTTCACATGGACCTATTTGGTCCAACTGCTTACATAAGCATCGGCGGTAATAAATATGGTTTAGTCATTGTCGATGATTTTTCACGCTTCACGTGGGTTTTTTTCTTGCATTATAAGGCGAAAACTCAAGGAACACTCAAGAAGTTTCTCAAGCGAGCCTAAAATGAAGTCTCATTGAAGATCAAGAACATACAAAGTGACAATGGGACAAAATTCAAGAATACTCAAGTTGAGGAGTATCTAGATGAGGAAGGGATAAAGCATGAATTCTCAGCACCATATTCTCCTCAACAAGACGGAGTAGCTGAAAGGAAGAACTGAACACTCATTGAGATGGCGAGGACAATGCTCGATGAATACAAGACTTTGAACCGGTTTTGGGCTGAAACGGTTAACATTGCTTGTCACACCATAAACCGATTATATCTTCATCGTCTACTCAAGAAAACCTCATATAAACTACTCACCGGTAACAAACCAAATATTTCATAATTTTGAGTTTTTGGTTCAAAATGCTATATTCTCAACAAGAAGCCTAGGGCTTCGAAGTTCACTTCAAAGTCCAATGAAGGTTTCTTGTTTGGCTATGATTCAAACTCCTACGCTTATCGTGTCTTCAACAAAGCCTCTGGACTTGTTGAAGTAGCACGTGGCGTAGTGTTCGATGAAACTAATGGCTCTCAAGTAGAGCAAGTTGACCAGTGTGTAATAGATCAAGAAGAAGCTCCATGTCAAGCATTGAAAAGAATGGCGTTGGGCGATATTCGACCACAAGCACCACCTCAAAATCCGAATGAAGAAGATGAACCACAAACGGAGGAAAACGATCAAAGGGGAGCTTCCACACAAGATCAACCTCAAGGAGATCAAGATAATCAAAACATCAATGAGGGCAACTATCCAGGGGAGAGGAAGAAGATGATGATAATGAGGACTCAAGACCACAAGTGCCACATCCAAGAGTGCACCAAAGCATACAAAGAGATCACCCCGTCGACAACATAATTGGTGATATACAAAAGGGAGTGACAACTCAATCTCGTATAGAAAATTTTTGTGAATACTATTCTTTTGTATCCTCTTTGGAACCACACAAAGTTGAAGATGCATTAAAAGACCCTGACTGGGTGATGGCGATGCAAGAAGACTTAAACGACTTCAAGAGGATTGAAGTTGGGAACTTGTTGAAAGACCCAAGTTCAAATCGTCGACACTAAATGGGTCTTCCGCAACAAGAAAGACAAACACGGAGTGGTGACAAGGAACAAGGAACGACTTGTGTCCAAAGGTTACTCACAAGTCAATAGTTTGGATTTTGACGAGACTTTTGCTCCTGTAGCTAGGCTTGAATCAATTCGTATACTACTTGCATATGCTACTCACCATGATTTCAAACTATATCAAATAGACATCAAAAGCGCCTTCCTCAACAGACCA
The DNA here is from genome assembly GCA_036927565.1 of Tuctoria greenei. Lineage (NCBI taxonomy): Eukaryota > Viridiplantae > Streptophyta > Magnoliopsida > Poales > Poaceae > Tuctoria > Tuctoria greenei. The sequence continues at coordinate 4,400,870 of JAYESD010000010.1, forward strand.
ATCAAGGAGGAGGTGTACGTGGAGCAACCCCCCGGGTTTGAAGATCAAGAATTTCCCGACCATGTATTCAAACTGCGTAAGGCTCTCTATGGCCTCAAACAAGCTCCTGGAGCTTGGTATGAGTGCCTTAGAGATATTTTGATTGAAAATGGCTTCACAATTGGTAAATCTGATTACACTTTGTTTACCAAGCACTTTGATGATGATTTATTCATTTGTCAGATCTGTGTTGATGATATCATATTTGGTTCAACTAACAAATCTTTTTGTCAAGAATTTAGTAAAATCATGACAGATAGATTTGAGATGTCCATGATGGGAAAGCTGAGATACTTCTTGGGATTCTAAGTGAAACAACTAAAGGAAGGAATGTTCATAAGTTAAACAAAGTACACCCAAGACATTCTCAAGAAATTTGGCATGGACAAAGCGAAGCCCATAAAGACTCCCATGATGACGAATGGACACTTAGACCTCAATGAAGATGGACCTAACATGGATCAAAAGGTATATTGTTCCTTGATTGGATCTTTACATTAGATGTGCATCTAGGTCTGATATTATGTTGAGTGTATGTATGTGTGCAAGATTTCAAGTCAATCCTAAGGAATGTCATTTGACATCCGTTAAAAGGATCTTGCGGTATTTAGTTCATACACCCAACCTAGGCCTTTGGTATCCTAAAGGATCGAAGTTCAATCTCATTGGATACTCCGATGCAGATTATGTCGGATGCAAGGTAGATAGAAAAAGCACCTCCGGTACTTGCCAATGTCTGGGTAGGTCCCTAGTTTCTTGGTCCTCCAAGAAACAAAACTTCATTGCCTTGTCCACAACCGAAGAAGAGTATGTTGCAGCCGGGAGTTGTTGTGCACAACTCCTTTGGATGCGACATACTCTAAGGGACTACGGTTACAATATGAACCGTATTCCGCTCCTTTGTAATAATGATAGCCTAATCAAAATTTCCCATAACCCTGTTTAGCACTCTAGAACCAAACACATTGATATGCGGCAGCACTTTTTCAGAGACCATTCAATTAAAGGAGACATAGCCATTTCCCATGTCAAAACTGAGAAACAACTAGCCGATATATTCACTAAGCCACTTGATGAAAAATGCTTTTGTGAGCTCCAAAATGAGCTAAATATCCTCGATGCTCGGAACGTGGCTTGAAAACTTGCACATTTGTATGCCATCCTCAAATCAAGTTGATTGTGTTGAAAAATCATCTTTCTCTATTTTCTTTGAAAAACTATGTTAATTATTTGATCTTCATGAATTATGGTCATAGCTTGATTGTTGTATGTGTACTGATCATATTCATCAAGAATATTTGTGTGCTCTTGTCTCCTATTTCTTTAAGGCGCCCTCGGATATATACGAAAGGTCTATATAATTTTCTAACCAGGTGACCACGGACTAGTCTATGGTTACCCCAAACTAGTCCTCACATTGTAGACTAGTCCGTGGAGTGTCCGCTAGTCCGGACTAGTCCGGTCCGACCACGGACTAGTCTGGTATTTCGACTCCATAACCCCTTAGGACCGGCATAGACCTATTCTTATTCCTCCTCACAACCCCCCTCACATTCTCTCTCCTCACTCAAGTGCTCCCAAGGCGATTTTGCGAACCCTCCATCAAATCCCCTCAAATCTTCGTGGGAATCGATCTACATTGCAAAGTGATCGAAGACCCCAAACTAATCCGCTCCAACAACTCCTCAAACCCCTTGAATCGAAGGATTTGGTATTTTTTTCTCACCAAATCCTAATTCTTCAAATCTCTTTGATATTCCCCAAATAGCTTGACTCCTTTCGTCAAATACATGCTTCCCTGTTGTATTACATCTATACTACTTTACTTTCGCATTTGGGAACTCCATGGTTTAGTTTGGCTAGGGTTTGATCAGCCGCATACCGGACTAGTCCATTTTCAGGCGGACAAGTCATGTACTTCGGACTAGTCCGCAGCTGAGCAACGGACAAGTCCGGTGTTTGCTAATTAAAACCCTAGCATACTTCGAATCAATGCCATCTCTTGCCACCAATTCTTATCTATGTCGTATATCTCCTCTTTGTCAGGACAATGTCGAACTCAAATGAGCATCTCTCCAACTTTGAGACCGAATTGGATCGAGAGACATTGACTCATGCTACGGCAAACCGCATCAAGAAAAGGCAAGATCGGGCTGCTGATTCTTCGCCCACTCCACCTCAAGTACGGTGAAAGGTTCCGGCTAAGAAACCAACCTCCAAGGGCAAGGATGTGGTGGGACTCAGCTCGGCGGCTTCACGCCAAGCAAAGGGCAAAGGAAAGGGGCTTGCCTCTGGCCCAATTGGTCCCTTGAAGATGGCATCTCCAAGACAAGGGAGTAGGAACTCCTCAGAAGAGAGATTTAATAGCAAGGGCAGTGATGTGGCATGAAAATTCAGTAAGATTGATGCTTACAGCGGTGGTAAAGTGACCGCTGATCTGAGATTTTGGAGTCATTTCCACTCGGATTACTACAGCAGTGTCTACCTCAATATGAAGACTCCAGTGGTTAGCAGCCAATGGATTGACTGGAACCATTTTGAAAGAAAGAGTTGTGATGCTTTTGATGAGGTGGTAGAGGCTGCAGAGAGGCATGGTCTAAAGGACCTGTTTTCCTTTAGATACAACTGGAATGATGAAGTGATAGCCCAGTTCTACTCCATCTGCTACTTTTCCCAAACGGGTGAAGAAAGAGTAACTTGGATGACTCACGAATCAATATATTCTATCACATATGCTGATTTTGCAAAGTTGTTACATCTTGAGGATAGCGGAGACCATGATATAGTGATTCATGATGACAATCCTCTTGAGAAGGACAAGAACGATTTCCTCTATGACACTCGCCTTCGCTACAATCCCCCAGTGACCAAGAACGTGAAGCCATTCTTCATTTTCCTCAATAGAGTGCTTCGAAAGACAATTTTCCTAAGGATGGAGACGCAAGCAGCGTTCAAGGTTACTTGAGAACCTTAATGAAGGTGATAAGCAAAAAGAGGAGATTTGATGTGTTCAACTACATTTGGAATGACATGGTGAACATTTCTTGCACTCCAAACTGCTCCTCTGGCTATGCACCATACTTGATGTTCATGATTGAAAAGGTCGCAGGAATTGAGTTTGTGAAGGATGTGGAGCACAATGCTATGAGGCCTCAGAAGCCACCTCAAGCTGCTCTCCCAACTGCTCCCTCACCTGCATCAACTGAAGAGGCTCCTAGGAGAGCACAAGGAGAGGCAAGACCTCCCTCTAGCTCAAGGGCCCCTCCATCTCACAAAGGGTCTGCTAGTGGGATTTTGAAATACTTGGCTGCTAAATTTGGTTCTTGCCGCAAAACTGAGGTGAAGGTTCATAAGATGAAAAAGGCAAGAAAAGAGAAAATGAGATACATGAAGGATATTAAAGCAATATGCCAAAAACTGGAGATTGAGCCGGTTGGATCTCCAGTTATCTATGAAGACTCTGACTCTGACTTTTCAGAGCTTCCACCTCTCTCTCCTTCCAAGCTTGTCTACTTTGGCCTTAGGGGCACAACAAGTGGTTCTTCTCATCCTCCTCCTCGGCCTGATGAAGAAGATGAAGAAAGGACCAACAGCGCGGATGAAGGCGACGACGACGAGTAGATCCCTCCTTCTCTTCCTTTTTGGTGCCTTGATACCAAAGGGGGATTGATTGAGGGGGAGTCTTATGTCGTAGCATTAGGTTGAGAGAGAGAGAGTTCTATTCCTCTTTTGTGTTTTGTTGCTACTCTATCATGCTTTTAATCTTGTAAAACCTAAATTATGCTCTCATCATGCTTTTGGACATGTTCTGTGAAATGATGATTATGTCATACTATGATCAATGGTTTATGCTTTAAAACTGCTTTGTGTGCTTGTTATCTTTGATAATGTTATGATTATGCACCTTATCTCATTCACATCAATATTAATGCTCACACACATAGTTTCTGCACCCCACCATAAAGAGTGCACATATGTATTATTTCTACATTAACTATTTTGCTCAAAATTCATATGTGTACACTTTATGAAAATCTGAATTTTTCATCATATTTGTGTAATCTCAATTGGTTGTTATCAATCACCAAAAAGGGGGAGATTGAAAGTGCATCTAGGCATCCCTCGTGGGTTTTGGTTGATTAATGACAAACAAATGAGATTCTAACAAAATTGTTGAAATGAGCGCAGGTTTTAAAGCAATTAGGAAGAAAGCACAAAAAGAAAGGAGAATGAGGATCCAAAAGGGAAAAGAGCTCAAGAGCTGAAAAGACTAGAATTATTTTGTATGGAGTGTGCTGGAGAAACACACCCCAAGAGCTCAAGTGAAAGAGATTACACTCACTGCACAAAAATCAGCATGTGCGGACTAGTCCGATATCTCTCGGACTAAAAACGGACAAGTCCTCCCCCAGTGCGAACTTGTCCACAGCCCTTCACATTTGCACAACACCGGACAAGTCCGATATCAACCGGACTAGTCCGATATTCCTCTGACTAAAATCGGACAAGTCCTCCAAGTGCGGACTAGTCCATAGCCCTACAATTTTTCACAACACCGGACAAGTCCGATATCCACCGCACTAGTCTGAAAACTCTTTGACTAAAATTGGAAAAGTCCCTCCAAATGCGGACTTGTCCTCAGTTCTACACAGTGTTCACCACACCAGACAAGTTCGATATCAACCGGACTAGTCTGAAAAGTTTTTGTGCCCAGATCGGACTAGTCCGCACCTTAACGGACTAGTTCGGTATCCATCAACACTTAGGATTTTCCGCACACCACACACCGGACTAGTCCGGTGTCCACCACAAACTAGTCCGGACTTCGCTAACCCTAACGGTAACATTTGGAAACCCTAATATAAATAGAGGTGTACGGCCATACAACACCATCTCTCAACTCCCTGCGCCATCACAGCTCCCAAGAGCCCAAAAATATATCTCTCCACCCATTCTAAACCAAAAAGGATCAAATCTTTGAGGATTAGGGATTGGACAAAGGAGAGAACTTGTTCTACATGATCTTGAGCTCTTGTGTTTGATCTCTCGCACACTCTCATTGTTTATTGTATATCTTTTGAGTGTGTTTGGTGGTGTTCATCGCTGTAATTCTTGGGGATCCCTTAACTTGTGAGAAGGCCCCTTGAACAAGTTATTTGCCCCTGTGTGATTAGTGGTTGAGAATCGGCCTCCATGGCGATTCAACGAGGGAAGGATTATTGAAGACCCGGTCCTTTGTGGACTCCTCAACGGGGACGTAGATTCCTCTGTGGTATCGAACCTCAGGATAAAATCTTGTCTTGCGTGTTCTTGTTTTATAGTTCATCATATTCTAGGGTTTGCATAGTCTTGTGTAACTCACATTGAAATATTGAAATTAAAGTTGATTATTGCAATATGGTGTTCTGTTGTTATAATACATTCAAATTGTCAATTGTTTTCCACTGCATAGGCTACTAGAAGTCAAATTAACGATCAATCTTGATTTTTCTAGTCCACGTATACCGGACTATTCTGCACCATACAGGACTAGTCTGGCCTCCCTATATTTGATCTATTTGATAAGTGTTTCAGTGATCGACAAAGATTCAAAAAGCCTATTCACCCCCCCCCCCTCTAGGTTACATTCAGGAGCAAAAGTTTCATGAAATATAGACCTTCAATTTGTGTGAAAACTTGAGCAACCAACCTACCCTTATTCCTAACCACAACCCCATACTCACTTTGTTTATTTTTAAACACCCATTTAGTTCCAATTAAAGTGTGACCTTGAGGTGGAGGTACAAGTTTCCAAACATTATTTATTTCAAAATTTTCTAACTCTTCTTGCATGGCAATAATCCAAGATTCATTAGTGAGTGCGTGTGATATATCTTTGGGTTCAAAAGAAGCAACAAAAGCAGAATGAGCATAAGAGTTTGGATCGCAAAACCTTGGCCATTTGACTCATTCGTGCAAGCTTCCAATCATCTTTTGTGGGGGATGATCTTTGTAAAAACGTAGGGGAACAGATGTCTCACAAGCTTCTTCTTCATTAGGTTCATCGTAGATTGATGAGATTGTGACTTGTGGACGATCAGGACCAGCATAGGTAATAGCTGGAGCTTGTTCAATGTCCGGAGCTGGACATGTGTCAACTTCGGAACTACTAGGCAGTATCACCGGCTCTTCTTCATCTTCGAAAATACCTTCCCCCTGAGGATACGGATCTGGTCCTGCAACACCGGAGCTAGTACCTGGGCTAGCTTCATCAAAAGACACTTCACAAGTCTCCACAATTTTGTTAGTGTCAAGTAAAAGCACACGGTAGCCTCTAGTATGAGATGGATAACCAAGAAACATGCCATCAATGGATCGAGGTTCAAATTTATCAAGATTACCATGTTTATTAACAAAGCATTTGCAACCAAAGACCCGAAAGTGTGTAACACTAGGCCTATGTCCAAACCGAAGCTCATATGGTGTTTTACCTAGCTTAGCACGCAAGAAAACACGATTTGAGACATAACAAGCGGTTGCTAACGCATTAGCCCAAAATTTCCTAGGAGTTTGATATTCATCAAGTATAGTCCTAGCCATCTCAACTAAGGTTCTGTTCTTTCTTTCTACAACACCGTTTTGTTGAGGTACATATGGGGAAGAAAGTTGATGATCTATTCCATTTTCAGCACAAAAGTGATCAAAATATTGATTTTTAAATTCAGTTCCGTTATCACTTCTAATTGCCTTTAAAGATCCTGGGTGATCAATTGATAATCTAAGAAATAAAGTCCTAAAGTGACTAAAAGCTTCATTCTTAGATGCCATAAATTAAACCCAAGAGTATCTAGAATAATCATCAACAATAACAAGAACATACCATTTACCTCCGAAGGATTGAACACGTGAAGGTCCTACGGTGTCAAGATGCAAAAGTTGACATGGTTCAGTTGACATGATCATTGTGAGAGGAGTATGTGGACCTGCAACCATCTTAGCATGTCTACAAGAAGATCACACAATTTATTTGTCCCCTTTAAGCTTAGGCAGCCCACGTATGCGATCAAGAGCACTAACACGCGTTAGGTGATCAAAGCCTACGTGACCAAGTCTACGATGCCAAAAATATAAGTCATTTGAATCATTAGCAACTAGACACCTATGCTTAGAGGAAGACATATCAAAATCAGCTTTAAAAACTCTTCCAAACCGAGACATGTTAAAAAATAAGCTCACTATTTGAACCTACAACTTTGCAGCAGTTTTTATTGAAAATAATTTCTAGATTTTCATCTAGCAATTGTGCAACAGAAAGCAAGTTGTATTTCAAATTTTTGACAAGTGCCACATCCTTCAAAGTGTAGTGATCATTTACTCTAACCAAACCCTTAGAAATTATAGGAGTTGAAGAATTATCGACAAAAGTAACATTCTCTACACGTGACACAAAAGAGAGAGAGGAGAACCATTCTTTATTACCGGTCATGTGGTGTGAGCAAACTGAATCCACAATCCAAATGTTCTCCTTCCTCAAGCGTGTAACCTACATAGAAGAACAGTACGTCGATGACTCAATACTGGAGTTAGTCAAAAGGCATTTAGGAATCCAGTACTGAGTCACACGACGTGTAGCAGGAAAAGCACGCGAAAGCTATGACAAAACAGCAGGTTTATAAGTCAAAGATTGAGGTTTTCTGTTCTTAACTAATGATTTAAAAGTTGTTTCATGTTTAGCTCAAAAATCAGTAGCTCCGGAGGTAAAAGCAGCAGTTCCAAAGGAAAAAACTGAAACTTCGGATGCAAAAACTGATGTTCCGAAGGGAATAACAGAAGGTTCGGGAGATCTCAGAGCTATCAGAACTATCGAAGTTGCCTTTGCAGATCTCTTACCAGAAGGTCCGGAAGCTACTTTTTCAAAAATTTTACTCATTAAAGCAGGTTGCATGTTTCTAATTTTAGGTTTACCATGAAAGTTATGAGATCTAGCAGACATTTTATCCTTTTAATTTGTTTAGCTAGTCTATAATAGAAATCTACAACATGAACATCTTTATCACGGTAAGTACAATGAAATTTAATTTTGTAATCATGTCTAGATGAGCATCCAGTATTAAAGAAAAAATTAGAAAGCACTCCTGCAGACATAAAAATCAGATCCTTTTGTTTAGGGACAATCTTGATTAAACCTTTTCCAAATGATTTTATAGCGTGAGGTGGATGTGTTTTAGAATAAGCATGGGAATCAAAACCTAAACCAGTTTTATCATTGCAAGGTTTAGAATAATTTAAAAGCAAGTTTAGATTCTTGTTCCCATTGTAAAACTGCTCCAGTATCTTATTTTTATTGTGAAGTTCTTTCGATGAAACTAGACATTCTTTACATGAAGCTTTTCCTTTAAATTTGCAGTTAGAACAGTTTTTAACTTCATGTGTTCGTAAAGCATTGTTCAGAATAGAAATTTCATTCATTGCATATTTTAGTTTCTTATCAATATTACCACATGCAGAACAATGCAAATCATCTTTAGAACAAGAAGCATATTTTAAATTTTTAATATTAAAGTCACACAACTTTTTGTTCTTTTCAATTTCTTCATCAAGTCTATCTAGAGTGGAGGAGTTTGCACTTCTTAATATGGACAATAGTTCATAGATTAAGTCACATGAGGGACATGCATCATCACTAGGAATCAAAGTTTTTAAATGGTTGATTTCAGACTCTAGTGATTCAATTTTAGCAGCATTATCCCTAAGCTTTTTGTCCTTTTTCTTGACAATAATAGTTGCACGAGAAATTGCATCACACATTTCATCACAGGTAGAACATACCTCATCGTCATCACTGTTGTGTTCTGCATCCTCCTGATCTTGTTTTGCCCGCCATGAAGCATAAGTTGGCCACATCGTCATCATCTTCATCACTTCCAATGTCTATATCACTTGAACTGAGCTCTTGAAGTGCGGTAATGAAGCTGTTTATCATCTTGCGTCCTATAGAACCCTTCTTTTTCGTTTTGGAGTTTCCAGAGGTGGTCTTGACCTTGTTCTGCTTTTCTTCACGGGTAGTAGGTGTGACGCCCGGTTCCAAAAAACTGAACCAAGTTAACGCATATGTGTGCCCAGGATGTTCATCACACATACACGAGTGCAATCACAAAAGAGTATACAGAAAATTACCACAGAACAAGATTAATTAACCAAATTTTATTACACAAACCAGATTATCCTCGAATACAAGCTCTAATGAATATTAATGACAAGTTCAACTAATGCAGCGGAAATAAACTAATTAAGCAAACTAAGCAACTATGCAGCATAAGCGACAGGGTATGTATGCGCAGCTCCAATCAACACCACAGGCAAAGCTGACGGTAAGCACGGCCTAGAACTCCGCATTATCGCCATTAAACTCCCAATCCTGACCTGCAACTGTTGGGGGGGGGGGATTGCAAGAGTGAGTACATGTCGTACTCAGCAAGTGTGGAAAGTATGACATGTGGCTGATTCAAATGACGACAATAATAATGGCAAAGTGCTGAAAAGTACATAAAAGCATTTGGAAAGCAATATATTACATGTATGTGAAGTAATCCCAACATAATCACGAGTAATACCATAGTACCAAATCTGAATTCATTACCATCATCAAAATTTCCAGATTTCACCATTGCCAATAACCAGATTCAATAGCAGAAATAAGTTCATAACTAGCCATAACCATTACCAAACCATAACCATCCCAATTACCAATTTCCCTCTAATCATGTAGGTCATCCAGGCGCTCATAACCAGGAGCACGGCTATCATAATAGTTTATTTAGACTCTGCAAAGTTTGTACCACTTTACCCACGTGTTTGTGATTTCATCACCCGTCGGCGACTAAGGAACGTCCCTTATGCCAATTACACTTCCTTTGGTGTATGGCCAGGAGATCACAAAATAGCCTTTACAAAGGGATTACTAGTCTATTTAGACCCCACTGAGGTTTCACCGGTGGCGATGCCTCCAACTGAGCACATCTTCAACCAAGGGCCCCCTCTTGAGCCATTCGGATCCCAGGGTAGTCCCACCAATCATCAACAAACCCAATCCGACTACCCCTTCCCCGAGCATCCACAATGGTCCAAACAGCACTAGCAAAGCCCTAATTAATCAGCTACGCCGCACCCATACTTGGCCTCGTGGTGGCACTGTAGTCCTGGCTTATTCTCGCATGAACCGGTCCTTAGATCTAAAACAAGCAAACCACCATAACATCCAACCCATCCACATACCAGGCTTGCTTAGATCATCCATTACCATATCATATCGACCAGTTCACATTAACAAGAATATCATTAATACATAATTAAATGTGTAGTGTTGTTTTCCATCCCAATTAATTAAGCGAAGCAAAAAGGTAAAAACCCTTCCCGACTCTCTACCATAATTTCCAGGTGACAAGGGTGGTCAACAAAACTAGTAAACTTCCTACCATAGGATTCCCATCAAATTGACACAAGCATGCAGTTTTGCAAACAAAACATTTATATTAAAAACAGGATCAATATGCTTCAAGGACACTTGCCTTGCTCTTGCTGTTGATTAGGGTCAAAGCCTTCAAACTCTTGATGTTGTAGATCCTCCGCGGCACTTTCTAGCGCAAATCCGTCTAATCCACACAATAAACATACAAGACAAGAAACACAATCAAAGAGTGCACAAATATTACTCAATATGACATGACATGCATGATCGATGCAAATGCAAGGTAGAACTTGTTACTAGATTGCTTTTTAATGATCACTATCTAGTTCTAATAGCTTTTAACAAGTTTATACAGGTTTGGATCCGATTAGATCAAATTTTAGAATCAATTCAATACAATTTAACCAGGAAGATCGGACTAGTCCGCTAGGGACCGGACAAGTCCGCACTCCGCGAGATCAGCAGATTAGGGTTTTCTAGATCAACGTAATTTCGGAGATTAGGGGTTGAATTCTCGTAAGGAAAAGAGAATAGAAGGTATACTAGATGTTTAGAACTCCAATGAACCAAGAAACTTGGAGGTAACACTTGGATCTTGATGATCTAGGGTTGGTGATGAACTTGGAGATGAATTGGTGGTGAAGAACAAAACTTGGTGGAGATCTTGATCCTCCTTCGTTTCCTCCTCTTCTTCCTCTTGCTTGGGATCTTCTCCTCCCTCCTTGATGGTGGCTCCCCACGAACTAGGGTTTGGGTGGGTGGAAAAGTGGCAAATAGATGTCAAACCAAGGGGTGGGGTTGTTTATATAGGGGTGGAGGCTAGGGTTAGATGGATTTCGAGTTTGGGATGAGTAGAGGCCGGTTTAGAGTCCCACATGGGCTCTAAAAGAGTTAGGCACGACGTCCCTAGGCCCACTTAACGTGAAACCCAAGAAACAAGTCGTAAAACAAAAGGTCAATCTCGGAGTTGCGAAATATCGGACAAGTCCGGAAAGGACCGGATTAGTCCGAAGTCGTCCAGAGAGAAAATCGGACAAGTTTGGCCTAAAATCGGACAAGTCCGATCTTAGTCAGAAAGGAAAACGGACAAGTCCGCTGGAACACCGGACTAGTCCGGAAAAGTCCATGGACTTAACAAATTTTCAAGGATTCATGGAATACCGGACTAGTCCGCACAAGATCGGACAAGTCCGAAGTTGTCCAGGGGCAAATATCGGACTAATATGCAGCAAAAAATGGACAAGTCCGTTTTTAGACAGAGAGAAATCGGACTAGTCCTTAGCAAAACCGGACTAGTCCGCACTTTCCTACATTTTTAAGTGCGGTTTTGCTCCAAATCAATTTTAAACTTGTTCCTCTTGTTATGGGTTAATGTTAAACATGTATATGAATGTATGCAAGGCATGATGCATGAAAATGAGGGTGTTACAAACCTACCCCCCTTAAAATGAATCTCGCCCTCGAGATTCGACGCGGAAGAGAAGAGATAGGGAAATTCCTTCTTGAGATCATCCTCCAATTCCCACGTCGCTTCTTTTTCGGTGTGGTGCTTCCATTGAACTTTACACCATCTAATGACCTTGTTCCTTGTGACCCTCTCCTTAGTTTCCAAGATTTTGACCGGTTGTTCGGCATAAGTTAAATCTTCCTCTAGTTCCAATTCTTCCATTGGCACTTGTTCTTCCGGTACTCTCAAGCACTTCTTGAGCTGAGAAACATGAAACACATCATGTACGTCTGAAAGATGAGCTGGCATCTCCAACTTATATGCTACTTCTCCTCTTTTGTCCAAAATCTTGAATGGTCCAATATAGCGAGGTGCAAGCTTGCCCCTTATGTTAAACCTCTTATGACCTCTCATTGGTGACACCTTGAGGTAAACAAAATCTCCTATTTCAAAGGCTAATTTCCTTCTCCTATTGTCCGCATAGCCTTTTTGTCTTGATTGGGCTGCCCTCAAGTTTTCACGAATCATTTGGACTTGCTTTTCGGCTTCTTGCAACACATCCGGACCAAATACTTGAGTTTCCCCTGCTTCATTCCAGAATAAAGGTGTCCTACACTTCCTCCCATAAAGCGCTTCGTATGGTGACATTTTCAAACTTGCTTGGTAACTATTGTTGTATGAAAATTCTGCGTACGGCAAGCTTTTGTCCCAACTTTTCCCATGCTTTAAGGCACAAGCTCTTAACATGTCCTCCAAAATCTGATTGGTCCTCTCGGTTTGTCCGTCCGTTTGAGGATGATATGCTGAACTAAAATTCAACCTCGTTCCCAAGGCTTCATGCAATTTTTGCCAAAATCTGGAGGTAAATTGAGAACCTCTATCGGAGACTATCTTCTTCGGTACTCCATGTCGGCACAAAATATGCTCCATATACAATTCTGTCAGCTTCGCAGTGGTATAAGTGGTCTTGACAGGAATGAAGTGAGCTGATTTTGTCAACCGATCTACAATGACCCATATTGAATCATAGCCATACTGGGTTCGCGGTAATCCAACTATAAAGTCCATACCAATCTCATCCCACTTCCACTCTAGAATCTTCAATGGCTGCAATAACCCTGCTGGCCTTTGATGTTCCGCCTTGACTCGTTGGCACACGTCACACAATGCAACATATTCGGCTATGTCCTTCTTCATGCTATCCCACCAATAGCAAGTCTTCAAGTCTTTGTACATCTTCGTACAACCTGGGTGAATCGAGTAAGGCGAGTCATGTGCCTCCTTTAATATTGTCTCCCAAATATGCTTTACATTAGGCACAACGATCCTCTTTCCAAGCCATAAGGTACCATGTTCATCCTCGTCAAATCTGAATTCTCTCCCTTCTTCGGTTCTTTCCTTGATTTCCTTGATCTCCTCATCTGTGGTTTGTGCCTCTCGAATTTCTTGTTCCAAGGTTGGGTTTAATTCCATCATCTCCATCTCATTTACAAACCCGAGGTTCAACCGTTCAAACTCCTTGCATAACTCGGATGGTAACTCTCGAACTGTGAGTTGATGACTTACTCCTTTTCTACTCAAAGCATCGGCCACTACATTGGCCTTTCTCGGATGATAGTTGATCCCCAAATCATAATATTTGATGAGCTCCAACCATCTTCGTTGCCTCAAGTTCAGATCCGTTTGTGTGAAAATATACTTCAAACTCTTATGATCTGTATAGATTTCACACCTATGTCCAAGAATATAGTGTCTCCAAATCTTCAATGCATGTACCACGACTGCAAGTTCTAAATCATGTGTTGGGTAATTCTGCTCATGTTTCTTCAATTGTCTTGATGCATAGGCGACCACTTGACCTTCTTGCATCAATACACATCCAAGCCCTTGTCTTGATGCGTCACAATAAATATCAAAACTCTTGCTTACATTCGGCAATACCAAAACTGGGGCTGTTGTCAACCTTTTCTTCAACTCCTCAAAACTATTCTGACAAGCTTGAGTCCATCGGAATGCCTTTCCTTTCATTAGCAATTCCGTCATAGGCTTAGCTATTTTGGAGAAGTCCTTGATAAACCGACGGTAATATCCAGCCATCCCCAGAAAACTCCTTATTTCCTTGACATTTTGCGGCGGCTCCCACTTCAACACGTCTCTCACTTTTCCGGGGTCAACCGATACTCCCCCTCCTGAGATTATATGACCCAAAAATGGCACTTCTTTCAACCAAAACTGACACTTGTTAAACTTGGCATACAATCGATGCTCCCTCAATTTCTGCAACGTAAGCCTCAAGTGTTCCTCATGTCCCTTCTCATCCTTCGAGTAGATCATAATATCATCAATAAACACCACAACGAACTTATCTAAGTACTCCATGAAGACCTTATTCATGAGGTACATAAAGTAGGCAGGTGCATTTGTCAATCCAAAAGACATCACAGTGTACTCATAAGATCCATACCGTGTCCTAAAAGCTGTCTTGGGTATGTTCGATGGTCTAATCTTCATTTGAAAGTATCCCGACCTCAAATCAATCTTAGAGAAGACACAAGCACCCTTCATCTGATCAAACAAGTCTTCTATGCATGACAAGGTGTACTTGTTCTTGATTGTTACCTCGTTGAGAGCTCGGTAATCCACGCACATCCTTTGGGATCCGTCCTTCTTGTCCACAAATAGAACGGGCACTCCCCAAGGCGAAGAGCTAGGGCGAATGAAAACCTTCTCTAATTGCTCTTGAACCTGCTTCTTGAGCTCCGCTAATTCCATAGGAGGCATCCTATACGGCCTCTTAGCTATAGGTACAGTTCCGGGTATTAAATCGATAACAAACTCAATGTCTCGATCAGGCGGCATACCTGGCAACTCATCCGGAAACACATCCAAAAATTCACACACTACCGGAATCTCCTCAATTGCGGCACCGTCCACATGATTCAACTCCAATTGCTTCAGTGCGGTTTGAGATGCTTCAAATTCTATGGTGATCCCTTCCTCATTAGTCAACTTCACCGTCTTTGTGGCACACTCAATAACTCCATTGTGCTTCCTCAACCAGTCCATACCAAGTATAATGTCCAACCCTTGAGAATCTAAAACAATGAGGTTGGCGGAGAAGTCTACCCCCCTTATTCTAAGGCTTACTTTTGGACATACTATATTTGTCCTCATCTCTCCTCCAGGAGACTTAACCAACAGAGTAAACTTCATATGAGAGATAGGCAAACTATACTTGGCAACATACTTCGATGCAATGAATGAATGCGATGCTCCAGAATCAAATAACATAGTCGCGGGGTTGGAGTTGGCGAGAAACATACCAATGACCACGTCATCCGCTTGTTGAGCATCCTCCGTAGAGACATGGTTCACGTTGCCACGAGCAAAATTCTGCTGTCCACGGCTCCCTTGTGGTTGTCCTCCATTGGGTCTTGAGTTTTGCCTCGGTGCATTGCTTCCTTGACCAAGACCTGATTTAGGACATTGATGCGCAAAGTGTCCAGCTTCTCCACAAGTATAACACTTCTTAACTCCACCTGAATTATTGGGACGAGCTTGGTTTTGAACATTGGCTCCAGGAAATTCAGCACGAGGTGCATAAGGCATTGGAGGCCTAGGTGCTTGCATAACAGGGCACTGCTGCACAAACTGAGTTGGGCGCGGTGCATAACCAGGGCGCTGAGCAGGAATAGAGGAGCTGTAATAGGGCGCATTGGGTGGCGCAAAGCGAGGGCACACATTACTTCCTTGTTGCTGTCCTTGATACGGCGCCTTCCTCTTGATTTCTTGCTCCATCTCACGGATCTTGTTCTCAACCACAATTGCTTTGTCCACAAGCTTCTGGAAATTTGCATAGTCACAATTGAGCAATTGTACTTGGATCTCATTGTTCAAGCCCCTCATGAACAAGTATTGCTTCCGGCTGTCCCGACTAACATCCTCAGGCGCGTACCTTGAGAGTTGAGTGAATTTATTGAGATATTCACTCACGCTTGATTTTCCTTGTCTCAAGTTCTCAAATTCTTGCCTCTTCAAGATCATAACACCTTCCGGCACATAATGAGAACGAAAATTTTCCTTGAATTCGGCCCAAGTGATCCTCTCTTGATTCTCATGAGCATTGCAATAAGCATCCAACCAATCTGCAGCTGCTCCAACTAGTTGATGAGAAGCAAATAGGACCTTCTCTCGGTCACTGCATTGGACAATAGCAAGTTTCTTCTCCACGGACTTGAGCCAATCATCCGCATCCATAGGGTTTGCAGCTTGAGCAAAGGTTGGCGGCCTAGTCCTCATAAACTCTCCCAATCGGTTATGAGGAGGCGGGGGTGGCAGTGGAGGCATGTGGGGCTGATTGTTGATATTGCCAACCTGCAGCTGTCCCATTGTTTGTATCATGGTCTGCATGAGCTGGTTCTGCATAGCTAGTAGCTGCTCAATATTGATAGCTCCATGAGCAGGTCCTTGTCCATTGTTGTTCTGAGGCACTCCATTGTTCTCCTCCTCATCATTGCCATCCCTCTGGTTGCGAGTCCTCACCATCTGAAGAAAAGCAATAGGTAAGAACTTAGAGACGTCCCTAACTAAATGCATCAAGGGATATGAAACTAAATAATTGGCTACACTAGCCTAGGTGGACATGGCAATGCTAAGGCATCCCAAAATCCTCTATTAAGCACACAAGCAAACAATATATATAGCAAACAACACTCCAAGCAAAAACACATCGATGCCTGAGTGCTCCTATGTGCTCTAAAGTGTCCATTCTATCTAGGCTGCATCCTACGGTCAACCTGTGGCTCTGATACCAATCTGTGACGCCCGGTTCCGAAAAACTGAACCAATCTAATGCATATGTGTGCCCAGGATGTTCATCACACATACACGAGTGCAATCACAAAAGAGTATACAGAAAATTACCACAGAACAAGATTAATTAACCAAATTTTATTACACAAACCAGATTATCCTCGAATACAAGCTCTAATGAATATTAATGACAAGTTCAACTAATGCAGCGGAAATAAACTAATTAAGCAAACTAAGCAACTATGCAGCATGAGCGACAGGGTATGTATGCGCAGCTCCAATCAACACCACAGGCAAAGCTGACG
This sequence comes from Tuctoria greenei, assembly GCA_036927565.1. Taxonomy (NCBI): domain Eukaryota; kingdom Viridiplantae; phylum Streptophyta; class Magnoliopsida; order Poales; family Poaceae; genus Tuctoria; species Tuctoria greenei. The sequence continues at coordinate 4,417,920 of JAYESD010000010.1, forward strand.
GTAAGCACGGCCTAGAACTCCGCATTATCGCCATTAAACTCCCAATCCTGACCTGCAACTGTTGGGGGGGGGGATTGCAAGAGTGAGTACATGTCGTACTCAGCAAGTGTGGAAAGTATGACATGTGGCTGATTCAAATGACGACAATAATAATGGCAAAGTGCTGAAAAGTACATAAAAACATTTGGAAAGCAATATATTACATGTATGTGAAGTAATCCCAACATAATCACGAGTAATACCATAGTACCAAATCTAAATTCATTACCATCATCAAAATTTCCAGATTTCACCATTGCCAATAACCAGATTCAATACCAGAAATAAGTTCATAACCAGCCATAACCATTACCAAACCATAGCCATCCCAATTACCAATTTCCCTCTAATCATGTAGGTCATCCAGGCGCTCATAACCGGGAGCACGGCTATCATGATAGTTTATTTAGACTCTGCAGAGTTTGTACCACTTTACCCACGTGTTTGTGATTTCATCACCCGTTGGCGACTAAGGAACCTCCCTTATGCCAATTACACTTCCTTTGGTGTATGGACAAGAGATCACAAAATAGCCTTTACAAAGGGATTACTAGTCTATTTAGACCCCACTGAGGTTTCACTGGTGGCGATGCCTCCAACTGAGCACATCTTCAACCAAGGGCCCCCTCTTGAGCCATTCGGATCCCAGGGTAGTCCCACCAATCATCAACAAACCCAATCCGACTACCCCTTCCCCGAGCATCCACAATGGTCCAAACAGCACTAGCAAAGCCCTAATTAATCAGCTACGCTGCTCCCATACTTGGCCTCGTGGTGGCACTGTAGTCCTGGCTTATTCTCGCATGAACCGGTCCTTAGATCTAAAGCAAGCAAACCACCATAACATCCAACCCATCCACATACCAAGCTTGCTTAGATCATCCATTACCATATCATATCGACCAGTTCACATTAACAAGAATATCATTAATACATAATTAAATGTGTAGTGTTGTTTTCCATCCCAATTAATTAAGCGAAGCAAAAAGGTAAAAACCCTTCCCGACTCTCTACCATAATTTCCAGGTGACAAGGTTGGTCAACAAAATTAGTAAACTTCCTACCATAGGATTCCCATCAAATTGACACAAGCATGCAGTTTTGCAAACAAAACATTTATTTTAAAAACAGGATCAATATGCTTCAAGGACACTTGCCTTGCTCTTGCTGTTGATTAGGTTCAAAGCCTTCAAACTCTTGATGCTGTAGATCCTCCGCGTCACTTTCTAGCGCAAATCCATCTAATCCACACAATAAACATACAAGACAAGAAACACAATCAAATAGTGCACAAATATTACTCAATATGACATGACATGCATGATCGATGCAAATGCAAGGTAGAACTTGTTACTAGATTGCTTTTTAATGATCACTATCTAGTTCTAATAGCTTTTAACAAGGTTACAGGTTTGGATTCGATTAGATCAAATTTTAGAATCAATTCAACACAATTTAACCAGGAAGATCGGACTAGTCCGCTAGGGACCGGACAAGTCCGCACTCCGCGAGATCAGCAGATTAGGATTTTCTAGATCGACGTAATTTCGGAGATTAGGGGTTGAATTCTCGTAAGGAAAAGAGAATAGAAGGTATACCAGATGTTTAGAACTCCAATGAACCAAGAAACTTGGAGGTAACACTTGGATCTTGATGATCTAGGGTTGGTGATGAACTTGGAGATGAATTCGTGGTGAAGAACGAAACTTGGTGGAGATCTTGATCCTCCTTCATTTCCTCCTCTTCTTCCTCTTGCTTGGGATCTTCTCCTCCCTCCTTGATGGTGGCTCCCCACGAACTAGGGTTTGGGTGGGTGGAAAAGTGGCAAATAGATGTCAAACCAAGGGGTGGGGTTGTTTATATAGGGGTGGAGGCTAGGGTTAGATGGATTTCGAGTTTGGGATGAGTAGAGGCCGGTTTAGAGTCCCACATGGGCTCTAAAAGAGTTAGGCACGACGTCCCTAGGCCCACTTAACGTGAAACCCAAGAAACAAGTCGTAAAACAAAAGGTCAATCTCGGAGTCGCGAAATATCGGACAAGTCCGGAAAGGACCGGATTAGTCCGAAGTCGTCCAGAGAGAAAATCGGACAAGTCTGGCCTAAAATCGGACAAGTCCGATCTTAGTCAAAAAGGAAAACGGACAAGTTCGCTGGAACACCGGACTAGTCCGGAAAAGTCCAGGGACTTAACAAATTTTCAAGGATTCATGGAATACCGGACTAGTCCGCACAAGATCGGACAAGTCCGAAGTTGTCCAGGGGCAAATATCGGACTAATCCGCAGCAAAAAACGGACAAGTCCGTTTTTAGACAGAGAGAAATCGGACTAGTCCTCAGCAAAACCGGACTAGTCCGCACTTTCCTACATTGTTAAGTGCGGTTTTGCTCCAAATCAATTTTAAACTTGTTCCTCTTGTTATGGGTTAATGTTAAACATGTATATGAATGTATGCAAGGCATGATGCATGAAAATGAGGGTGTTACAGTAGGACCTGAAAGGTTAGGGCATTCTGTACGAAAGTGTCCTGTCTTACCACATTCAAATCAACGTTGTGGTCCGGAAGTTCCTTTCCTTCTAGTTCTTACATTTTGCAATGCTTTTGAGAATCTAGTAGAGATGAGTGCTAACTCCTCTTCTGGAAATTCCATGATCTGCTCGAGGGTTAGTGAAGACAACAAAGCAAGAGTATTGTAAGATGATGATTGGTCGGGGCTAGGCATATCACGTTGTGAAACAAATGCAATAGACTTATTTGGATTCTTACGTGATAAGATGTAAGTTTCATGAGTTTTTAATTTAGAATAAAGTACATCTAAAGTAAGAGTACTCATGATAGTTGATTCACGAATGGATGTTACTTTCATTTCCCATATTGTCATGTCTAATGCACTAAGGAGTTGCCTAGCATTCTCAGCATCAGAAAATTTTACGTTAACACTACGTAGATTATTGAGAATTTTATTAAATCGGGCCAAAAGTTGATCGATGGACTCACCAGGCTGCATCTCAAAATGCATGTATTCCTTTTTGAACATATCTTGTTTTACCTCCTTGATTGTGTTGGAGCCTTCGTGATAATCACAGAGAGCTCTCCAAACATCGTATGTTGATCGGAGATGTGCGACACGATCAAAGTCGCTTTGAGCGAGTCCCTTAATGATCAAGTTGTGGGCTTTGTTGTTGTTGTCAACATCCCGTAGGTTCATAGCTATAACTTGATCGTTTGGTGGCACTTCATAAGGTTTGTATACCTTTTCTCATATGGCGAATCCTTGTGCCTGGATATAGGCTTCCATGCGTGCCTTCCAAACCTGAAAATCGATACCAGCAAACACACAAGGTATGGCAGAATATTTCACCATGATTATTAGTCAAAACACATGCAAATCACAAAGATCAGAGCACCCTAGCCCTGATAAAAATTGTAGGATCGAAGAGCAAGTGAAAAGCTACCACAGGGGGGTGAATGGTAGATTAAAACTTTTTTAGCGGAAGTAATGAAAAACCCCTCAGCAGAAAACTGATCTTCTAAAGAAACCGTGTGTGCGACTAAGCTAAATGTTTTAATCCATGACAAAACTATTATATATTATAGAGAATCAAGCCACGAAGACGTCCCAACAAGAATCACGAAAATCCGTCGAGAGAAACTCAAGTTACGATCAAAAGATCGAACAAAGGTCAATCTGTCCTACCCGAGAAAAACAGTTATGGAACACTGCAAAGAAACTCATGTAGATCAGAAAACACAAATCCAATGACCGTGAAATTTTCATAGATGATAGAAAATCAAGTTGTAAAGACAACCCAAAAAGAATCACGTCAATCGGATCTGTAAAACTCGAGTTGTAATAAAACCACGAAAGAAAGGTAGTGCTGTGCAGAAAACTCAACGAGAAAAACTTGTCTGGAACAAGTCGGACGAACAAGGCACAAAAGTTCCTTTCAACTACGAATTTTTTTCAATAGAACACAAGAGGAACAGACCCAAAAGTCGTCTCCAATGAGCTCTAGCCTCCCTTGCTTATATAACCAGCCCAAAGGTCAACTCAACTCAAACTAGGACTCTAATCCTACTCAAAACACGAATCGAAACTTTCCATAACTACTTAGGACTCTTCTATACGCAGATAGAAGCAATCTTACGACTTCAAAACACCTTAGGAACATATATCACATTCCTAAAACAACCCAAATTCGTGACCCACACGAAATCCTAACATAACCAGATCAAATCTTTCTATATTTGAGTCAAACCCGACTCAGCCACAGCCTGAGTCCATAACCTAGTCGGTTGGACCTTTCCGACCAATTCTTTACGTCCACATCTCTTCATCACGCTTCGGAACCATGTAGCCACGTACATTCACTCCTTGCATATGTGCAAACATCTTCCAACAATGTCCACAGTACCTTCATATGCATTGTGTAAGACCTATATGTGTTGAATACATTGGCTTGTAGTGAATACACTTGGCTTTGATGATAAAAGTTTTAAATATCACCAAAACACCTTTTTGTCAAGGTCCGACTCTAGCTCTGAGCTACAGCAAGGTCCGACGGTAGGACCGGCTTGGTTTGGGTAGCTCCGGTTACGTTCGATGCTAGGTCCGACTAGCTTTGGTCAGCTCCGGTGAGCTTTATCTTTAGCTCCGGCATGACTTTGTTAACTCAGGCATGTCTTTGATAGCTCCGACATATATTTGATAGCTCCGGCATGCTTTTGCTAAGCTCCGACGTACTTTGTCTAAGCTCCGGTTTTGGGTTGACTAGTTTTGACTAGTTTTTGGTAGGCTCCGGCAGATGCTTCATTGTACTAGTTTTGGTAAGCTCCGGGGCTAGGTACTACTAGCTTTTGTTAGCTCCGGCTCAAGGTCCGGGTTGCTCTGGCAAGGTCCAGAACTTGACGTAGTGCTTCTGCTTTTCATTTGCAATGTTTTGTACTTGCTTTACATTGTTGGAAAGATTGCTTAGTATTCATTTGCTAAGTTTCTGGTGCATTTTGGATGATATGGCTGATATCGTTTTGCTATGCTTTGCAACATGCTTATGTGAGGTTCTCACGTAAGGTGTTGTGTTCGGAACTAACTTGAGTCAAGTCGAGGACTTGGGCTCGTATGGATTGGTTGTTTATTCATGTGCAGGTGTTGCTTGAGTTCAAGACATGGCTGGTGACGGGATCCATTGGACTAGTCTCAGGGAGGAGATGAGGTTCCAACAACCAAGTTCGGAAGGAACTGTGGTTGAGCTGATCAGGAGGTCGCGCAGGATGATTGAATCAAGGGCGGTGCATATGAAGGTTACTGGACGTCGAAGGAAGGTGTTTGCACGTATGCATGCGGTGCATGACGTGGCAACATGGTTCCGAAGATGGTTTATGGATGGGAAGATCTGGTTGGAAGGATCGGATCGTACCGGTTGATGACTTTGGCTGCGGCGGAGTCGGTTATGGCTCGGTATGGAAAGTATCGAGCTGGTTATGATAGGATTTCGTGTGGGTCACAAATTTGAGTTGTTTAGGAATGTGGGATACGTTCCTAAGGTGTTTGGAAGTCTTAAGATTGCTTCTATCTGCGTATAGAAGAATCTTGAGCAGTTATAGAAAGTTACGATTCGTGAGCTGAGTAGGATTGGAGTCCTAGTTGATATTGGGTTGGCCTAAGGGCAGGTTATATAAGCAAGGGAGCCCAGAGCTCGTGGAGGACGACTTTGGGGCTGTTCCTCTTGTGTTCTATTGAATAAAATTTGTAGTTTGAAGGAACTTTTGTGCCTTGTTCGTCCGACTTGTTACAGACAAGTTTTACTCGTCGAGTTTCTGGACAGCACTACCTTTTGTCGGTGGTTTTATCATAACTCGAGTTTTACAGATCCAATTGACGTGATTCTTTTTGTGTTGTCTTCGTGACTTGATTCTCTCTGATATCCATCACTTTTGTCATGGTGAAACACATTTAGATTAGTCTCACACACGATTTCTTTAAGAGATCGTTTTCTGCCGAAGGGGTTGGGGTTTAATTGTTTCCGCTGCGTAAGATTTTTAAATCTACCATTCACCCCCCCTCTGGTAGCTTTTCACGTGCTCTTGGATCCTACAATTGGTATCAGAGCTACGGTGCTCTAATCTTTGTGATTTGCACTGTTTTTGACTAATCATCATGGAGAAGTACTCTGCCAAACCTTGTGTGTTTGCTGGTATTGATTTTCAGGTTTGGAAGGCACGCATGGAGGCTTTCATCCAGGCACAAGGCTTTGCAATATGGGAGAAGGTATACAAGCCTTACGAAGTGCCATCAAACGATCAAGTTACGGCTACAAATCTGAGAGATGTCGACAACAACAACAAGGCTCAGAACTTCATCATACAAGGATTAACACAAAGCGACTTTGACCATGTTGCACACCTCCGATCTGCATACGATGTGCGGAAAGCACTTTCTGACTACCACGAAGGATCCAACACGATCAAAGAGGTAAGGCAAGACATGTTCAAGAAAGAATACATGCGCTTCGAGATGCAACCCGGTGAGTCTATTGATGACCTTTTTGCTCGCTTTAATAAGATTCTCAGCAACTTGCGTAGTGTCAATGTTAATTTTTCAGATGCTGAAAATGCTAGGAAATTGCTAAGTGCATTAGATATGTCAATTTGGGAGATGAAAGTCACATCTATTCGTGAATCTACTGTCATGAGTTCTCTTACATTAGATGTACTCTATTCTAAACTAAAAACTCATGAAATTGACATCCTAGCACGAAAGAACCCAAATAAGTTTATTGCATTTGTTTCACAATGTGATATGTCTAGCTTCGGCCAATCACCATCTTGCAATACTCTTGCTTTGTTGTCCTCACTAACCGTGGAGCAGATCGAAGAATTTCCAGAAGAGGAGTTGGCACTCATCTCTACTAGATTCTCAAAAGCATTGCAAAATGTGAGAACTAGAAGGAGAGGAAGCTCCGGACCTCAACGTTGTTTTGAATGTGGTAAAATAGGACACTTTCGTACAGAATGCCCTAACCTTTCAGGTCCGACCACCCGGGAAGAAAAACAAAGCAAGGTTCGGACCTCCTCTGGAAATTTCAACAACAAGAAGAAAGATACCATAGGACGCAAGATGATCAACAGTTTCATCACCGCGCTTCAAGAGTTCAGTTCAAGTGACGTGGACATTGGAAGTGATGTAGATGAAGATGATTCGGCAAACTTGTGCTTTATGGCGGGCAAGTCAAGATCAAGTATGGAGGAGGCAGAACACAACAGCGACAATGAAGAGGTTACACGTTTGAGGAAGGAGAACATTTGGATTGTGGATTCAGGTTGCTCACGCCACATGACCGGTAACAAAGATCGGTTCTCCTCCCTCTCTTTTGTGTCACGTGTAGAGAATGTTACTTTTGCCGATAATTCCTCAACTCCTATAATTGCTAAGGGTTCGGTTAGAGTAAATGATCACTACACTTTGAAGGATGTGGCACTTGTCAAAAATTTGAAGTACAACTTGCATTCTATTGCACAATTGCTAGATGAAAATCTAGAAATTATTTTCAATAAAAACTGCTGCAAAGTTGTAGGTTCAAATAGTGAGCTTATTTTTAACATGTCTCGGTTTGGAAGAGTTTTTAAAGTTGATTTTGATATGTCTTCCTCTAAGCATAGGTGTCTAGTTGCTAATGATTCAAAGGACTTATATTTTTTGCATCGTAGACTTGGTCACGTAGGCTTTGATCACCTAACGCGTGTTAGTGCTCTTGATCGCATACGTGGGCTGCCTAAGCTTAAAGGGGACAAAGAAATTGTGTGCTCTTCTTGTAGACATGCTAAGATGGCTGCAGGTTCACATACTCCTCTCACAATGATCATGACAACTGAACCATGTCAACTTTTGCATCTTGACACTGTAGGACCTTCACGTGTTCAATCCTCCGAAGGTAAATGGTATGTTCTTGTTATTGTTGATGATTATTCTAGATACTCTTGAGTTTACTTTATGGCGTCTAAGAATGAAGCTTTTAGTCACTTTAGGACTTTATTTCTTAGATTATCAATTGATCACCCAGGATCTTTAAAGGCAATTAGAAGTGATAACGGAACTGAATTTAAAAATCAATCTTTTGATCACTTTTGTGCTGAAAATAGAATAGATCATCAATTCTCTTCACCATATGTACCTCAACAAAACGGTGTTGTAGAAAGAAAGAACATAACCTTAATTGAGATGGCTAGGACTATGCTTGATGAATATCAAACTCCTAGGAAATTTTGGGCTGATGCGTTAGCAACCGCTTGTTATGTCTCAAATCGTGTTTTCTTGCGTGCTAAGCTAGGTAAAACACCATATGAGCTCCGGTTTGGACATAGGCCTAGTGTTACACACTTTCGGGTCTTTGGTTGCAAATGCTTTGTTAAGAAACATGGTAACCTTGATAAATTTGAACCTAGATCCATTGATGGCATGTTTCTTGGTTATCCATCTCATACTAGAGGCTACCGTGTGCTTTTATTTGACACTAACAAAATTGTGGAGACTCGTGAAGTGTCTTTTGATGAAGCTAGCCCAGGTACTAGCTCCGGTTTTGCAGGACCAGATCCGTATCCTCAGGGGGAGGGTATTTTTGAAGATGAAGAAGAGCCGGTGATACTGCCTGGTAGTTCTGAAGTTGACACGTGTCCAGCTCCGGACATTGAACAAGCTCCGGCTATCACCTATGCTGGTCCTGATTGTCCACAAGTCACAAGCTCATCAATCTACGATGAACCTAATGAAGAAGAAGCTTGTGAGACATCTGTTCCCCTACGTTTTTACAAAGATCATTCCCCACAACAAATGATTGGAAGCTTGCACGAACGAGTCACACGGTTCAGGTTTTGCGATCCAAACTCTTATGCTCATTCTGCTTTTGTTGCTTCTTTTGAACCCAAAGATATATCACACGCACTCACTAATCAATCTTGGATTATTGCCATGCAAGAAGAGTTAGAAAATTTTGAAAGAAATAATGTTTGGAAACTTGTACCTCTACCTCAAGGTCACACTTTAATTGGAACTAAATGGGTATATAAAAATAAACAAAGTGAGGATGGGGTTGTGGTTAGGAATAAGGCTAGGTTGGTTGCTCAAGGTTTCACTCAAGTTGAAGGTCTAGATTTTGATGAAACTTTTGCTCCTGTTGCTAGATTAGAAGCCATAAGAATTTTGTTAGCTTTTGCAGCATCTAAAGGTTTTAAGCTATATCAAATGGATGTTAAAAGTGCTTTTCTTAATGGCTACATATATGAGGAGGTTTATGTCAAACAACCACCGGGTTTTGAAAATCCAGATTTTACTAATCATGTTTACAAACTGTCCAAAGCCTTATACGGTCTCAAACAAGCCCCTAGAGCATGGTATGATAGATTAAAAACATTCTTACTTGAAAAGGGGTTTACCATGGGCAAGGTTGATAAAACTCTTTTTGTGCTTAAGCATGGCAATGACTCATTATTCGTTCAAGTGTATGTGGATGATATTATCTTTGGTTGTGCTTCTCATGATTTTGTGTCCAAGTTTTCAGCAATGATGAGTTCCAAATTTGAAATGAGTATGATGGGTGAACTCACTTACTTTTTGGGGCTGCAAATCAAGCAAACCAATGAGGGTACCTTTGTGCATCAAACGAAGTATACCAAAGACCTTCTAAGGCGCTTCAACATGGACAAAAGCAAGCCTCTTCGGACACCAATGGGAACAGCAACAACACTTGAACTTGATGAAGATGGTGAACCCGTGGATCAAAAAGAATATAGAATCATGATCGGATCACTTTTGTACCTCACGGCATCAAGACCGGACATACAATTCAGCGTATGTCTTTGTGCACGGTTTCAAGCTTCCCCACGTGTTTCACATCGTCAAGTCGTCAAAAGGATTCTCAGGTACTTACATGGAACTCAAGAATTTGGCATTTTTCTTCCTTCTTCCTCAACCGTTACTTTGAAAGCTTTTTCGGATGCTGATTTTGGGGGTTGTAGGATTGATAGGAAAAGTACTTCCGGTGCTTGTCATTTTTTTGGTAATTCTCTTGTTGCTTGGTCCTCTAGAAAACAAAATTCAGTTGCACAATCCACAGCCGAATCTGAATATGTAGCTGCTGCTAGTGCTTGCTCACAAATTCTTTGGATTGTTCAAACACTTAAGGACTATGGGGTTGATCTATATAGTGTTCCACTGTTTTGTGATAACACTAGTGCCATTTGCATTGCTGAAAACCCCGTGCAACATTCTAGAACTAAGCACATTGACATTAGGTATCACTTTCTCCGAGATAATGTTGAAAAAGGAAACATTATGCTTCACTGTGTAGATACCGAACAACAATTGGCTGACATTTTTACAAAACCTTTGGATTTCACTCATTTTTGTTACATTCGTAGTGAAATAGGGGTTATGCATCCTCATGGCTTAAATTGAGGGGGAGTTTTGGAAACTTGGGAAGTCTATGTGTGAATCTGAAATTAAAATAATATGAGCATAGTATTTCATACATATATGACTTTGTGATTCCTTTTACATGCTGAAAGTTCTTACTACATTACTCGTGTTATACATTTTGTAGTTTTTGCCATGTCTAGTAATTGGAATAATTACTTACACTAAATCTGGTCATGGTCGAACTTTCTTGTTGTTTTGAACTTGTTGCATGCTCACAAATACTTTTAATCATAAAGAATTAATCAAGTAATCAACTCACATGTTGAGTTTTTATAAACAAATATAAATTGAGAAAAGATCAAGAGAATATGCATGCATCGCACTTCTTCTTTTGAGATGGCTTATCAGTGCACTTAGATATGAACTTGGAAGAAGTTGTGTATGACTAAAACCATGTCCTTAAGCTTCTGATTGTCAAATGACATAGGCTTGGCTTGGTTGGTTAGAATAAGGCAGATGCGCATATAATCTCTTGGAAATATCATATGATATAAATTTATGCTTTGAAAAAATAATAAAATGCAGCAACTAGTGTCATGCTATCAGGTTTTGAGATAGTTAAGTTTGTGAGATCATGACTTGCTTAAATTGAAAATTACATTTGATATCTAGCATGGCTTACACTACTTTATATATTTCATTGATGTGATAATATAAGGTACTTGATAGTATGACTTGGATGAGCTTTGTTTATATGAATATGTTATAATATGCTCATAACAACTAAAGAGGGAGAGATAATTTGTTTACATGCTTATGACCTGCTGAATACATTGTCAAAGGGGGAGAGATAAGCATGAAGAAAAAGAGAATATGTGCATAAGGAGAGATAACACAAAAAGGGAGACATAATATGGGATAATTTTTTCTTCTCATTTTACTTTTGATTTACAAAGGGGGAGAAATTTTCTTCAAAACTTTTAATGATAATAAGCCAATGTTCAGATTTTAAAAGGTGTTGCCAATGCATTCATCAAGGGGGAGATTGTAAGACCTATATGTGCTGAATACATTGGCTTGTAGTGAATACACTTGGCTTTGATGATAAAAGTTTTAAATATCACCAAAACACCTTTTTGTCAAGGTCCGACTCTAGCTCTGAGCTACAGCAAGGTCCGACGGTAGGACCGGCTTGGTTTGGGTAGCTCCGGTTACGTTCGATGCTAGGTCCGACTAGCTTAGGTCAGCTCCGGTGAGCTTTATCTTTAGCTCCGGCATGACTTTGTTAGCTCCGGCATGTCTTTGATAGCTCCAACATATATTTGATAGCTTCGGCATGCTTTTGCTAAGCTCCGGCGTACTTTGTCTAAGCTCCGGTTTTGGGTTGACTAGTTTTGACTAGTTTTTGGTAAGCTCCGGCAGATGTTTCATTGTACTAGTTTTGGTAAGCTCCGGCGCTAGGTACTACTAGCTTTTGTTAGCTCCGGCTCAAGGTCCAGGTTGCTCTGGCAAGGTCCGGAACTTGACCGTAGTGCTTCTGCTTTTCATTTGCAATGTTTCGTACTTTCTTTGCATTGTTGGAAAGATTGCTTAGTATTCATTTGCTAAGTTTCTGGTGCGTTTTGGATGATATGGCTGATATCGTTTTGCTATGCTTTGCAACATGCTTATGTGAGGTTCTCACGTAAGGTGTTGTGTTCGGAACTAACTTGAGTCAAGTCGAGGACTTGGGCTCGTATGGATTGGTTGTTTATTCATGTGCAGGTGTTGCTTGAGTTCAAGACATGGCTGGTGACGGGATCCATTGGACTAGTCTCAGGGAGGAGATGAGGTTCCAACAACCAAGTTCGGAAGGAACTGTGGTTGAGCTGATCAGGAGGTCATGCAGGATGATTGAATCAAGGGCGGTGCATATGAAGGTTACTGGACATCGAAGGAAGGTGTTTGCACGTATGCATGCGGTGCATGACGTGGCAACATGGTTCCGAAGATGGTTTATGGATGGGAAGATCTGGTTGGAAGGATCGGATCGTACCGGTTGATGACTTTGGCTGCGGCAGAGTCGGTTATGGCTCGGTATAGAAAGTATCGAGCTGGTTATGATAGGATTTCGTGTGGGTCACGAATTTGAGTTGTTTAGGAATGTGGGATACGTTCCTAAGGTGTTTGGAAGTCTTAAGATTGCTTCTATCTGCGTATAGAAGAATCTTGACCAGTTATGAAAAGTTACGATTCGTGATCTGAGTAGGATTGGAGTCCTAGTTGATATTGGGTTGGCCTAAGGGCAGGTTATATAAGCAAGGGAGCCCAGAGCTCGTGGAGGATGACTTTGGGGCTGTTCCTCTTGTGTTCTATTGAATAAAATTCGTTGTTTGAAGGAACTTTTGTGCCTTGTTCGTCCGACTTGTTCCAGACAAGTTTTACTCGTCGAGTTTCTGGACAGCACTACCTTTTGTCGGTGGTTTTATCATAACTCGAGTTTTACAGATCCAATTGACGTGATTCTTTTTGTGTTGTCTTCGTGACTTGATTCTCTCTGATATCCATCACTTTTGTCATGGTGAAACACATTTACATTAGTCTCACACACGATTTCTTTAAGAGATCATTTTTCTACTGAAGGGGTTGGGGTTTAATTGTTTCCGCTGCGTAAGATTTTTAAATCTACCATTCACCCCCCTCTGGTAGCTTTTCACGTGCTCTTCGATCCTACACATTGTTCTTGATTCAAACATGTTGCACAACCTCCCGATCAACTCAACCACAATCCCCCCCCCCCCCGAACTTGGTTGTTGAACCTCATCTTCTCCCTAAGACTAGTTCAATGGATCCCATCACCAGCCATGTCTTGAAATCAAGCAACACCTGCACATGAATAAAAAACCAACACTGTGGGGACCGGAATCCCGACATCCGAAGATCTCATTGGGTGGTGTCGTGCGATGCGACACCCAACTTTATACAAGAACAGAACAAGAATAAAATACAAGACGAAGTCTTTTATTTATCATACAGCGGAAGTTTTACAATACTAGCAGAAGGAAAGAAACTTATATATCATAGATACGCTCTCGGCACTATATATGCAAGAGCAAAGTCATCCATGTCCTGGATACTTCGCACTAGCAACATCCAAATCACGGCGGCGTGTAGGGTTCCCACTCGGTTGTACAACATGGAGGGGGTGCAGCCTCATCATCGAACCTGTCATCAATCGTATAACCTGCAAAAACTCGTTAACTGCAAACATGAGCATAAGGCTCAGCAAGACTGACCCGTCTCACTAGACATATGCAAGGGTGAACACTAAGCATAGGTAAGGTGAAGGATAAACGACTCACCTACAAGTGGATCCTTATAATCATATTTTATGTAGCAAATGACCTTCTCCAAGCACGGCACATCATAGACTCCACAATCAAACAAGAAACGCTTTGTCGATGATATGACATGCCCAGAGCATATAATGCTATTACAGCTAAAGTATGGGGAAACTGTAAACTTTAGTTTTGCTATCTCTAAGTCACACAAGGTTGCAAAGCAATTATAATTCAATACAACATATTTTTCTGGCTTCTTTAGTATTTACCATGTCACGGCGCAGTGAACAAGTGGTACTCTATTACCGCGAGGGACGGTGATTGCAATCAGGACACACCCGGACAACATGACACATACGCACGTTCGAAAGTGTCAGCGAGTACATAAGTACCTATGTAACTCTTCAGTACTAGTCGTATATGGCCACCATTCACAAGAAACCCGAACGCCGAACCCGTCTCACCTCCGCGAACAGAAGGTCTCCGCACAGAACACCTCTTGGGTCCGCCTACTGATTTACACCTTACTGTCCTCAACCACCCCTATCGATGGTGAGTTAATGGGCCTCGACATCCCAGTTATCGAGTTATGTCAATTTACTGGAGTCCATATATCCAGTATGTCGCCGGTACAAGTCAAGCTTGTTCCAAGGGGCCGCATACAGACGCGCCTTAACTGACCAGTCAGAGCTATGCGACCAAGACCACGTCTTGCCGCTTCCTATCCATCTCTGACCGGTCTCAAGTTTAGATTTAACAGTTATTTTCTATAAATGTTAACCCAGAGTAGATGAGTGTCAAATTTCTATCTCGCGAGTAGATTCCAACTACTCGACTTCTACCGGTTCACCTACAATATTAGCATAGCAGTTCTACACGTCGAGCTATCAACCTACCCAATTAACCAATGATATTGTGGGTCATGCATTTGGGGTATTCAAGCATCCTGAACGTAATGCACAATTCATATGCTAATCAACATAGTGATAAAGCAAAACTTTATAAATGACTTAAATGCAAACCCAGGCTTGCCTGGATGTAGGTCCGGGCCTGGGTTAGTATCCGGCAGGTGTACCTCCAAGGCCTCGGGTTCCTCCTCGAATTTGGTCACTACACGATATGCATATAATATGTATATGAATGACTTTGAAAAATAATTACTACTAAGACCATAATCTAATCTATGGTGATCATTATACGATAATGATCTTAATTGGCTTTGGGACTTTGATGGTAGATACTAAGGAATATGATAGAATCTCTGGCAAAGAACAGGAGATGAATAAAGTAGTTTGTTGTCTCTAAAATTATGGTAAGCAATAAATTCCCAAAAATTTTAGAGAAGAAATTGTAGCTTGAACATAGCTGCCAGCTGATGATCATGATAGAGGAGGTTGTCCTGGTTCTAGCAAAATTGGTTTCATAAATGTCTAAGCCTTGGTGAAAGAGTTATTGAATTTCAAAGTTGGCAAGAATTTCTGGAATTAGTTTATAATTGAATTTTAGCTTTTCAATTAACACTCAGTTGGCAACTAAATTAGGACAAGGAGACTAAGTTAATTAAATTCCGGATTTTTACATGAACTAGTGTATGACTAAAGGAAGGTTCAGTCCAAATTTGGGACATAATAAAGCAACTGAACATCTGCAAAAATTAAATGACTGGAAAAGGTAATTGTATTATACAGAGGGTTATACAGGTGCAATGGCTCCCAAACTTTTCCTGATAATCCAGAAAAGGACCGTGTATTTTAGGTGAATTTTGGGGATTTTTCTAGTTGAAAGTTCACCTGAAAAAATTGTATTTGTATTTGGAAAGATGGTTTCCTTCAAAATTTAAAAGTAAGTTTCACAGAACCTAATTAGTACTAACAGAAACTAGAGCTCAAAGGATTTCAAACAAAATTTGTTAGAAAATTTTTAGAGCAGTCTACAGAGAGATATTGATTTTTCAAGTTTGGAAATGGTTTTGCATACATTTGGAATTTTCAGCTTTTAAATTTGGCGCCTGGGCCCACCGGATTTAAATCAGCCAACCAGGAGGCAGCCACACCGGAGGCCATAAATATTTTCGCGCGGCCACACTAGATCCCCTGGCCACAGGCTGATCCCTGAAGCGTTGCGCTCACTAGCAGGTGGGACCCACGCCCCTGCTTTCGTCTACCTCTGGCCACAGGCTCGGGCGGCGGCGCCCATGCCGGCGTGCGGCGGCGCTCTCAACGGCGATGGTTTCTGGCCCATGAGAGGTCTCGAAACTTGCCGCCCTACCCTAGTTTCGCACGGGAAACACATTGCAGTATCTCCCGACGGTGATGGGTGACCGGAAAACCACTCCCGACTGCGGCGGCGGGTGCTAGGGTTTCAGTCATGTCGGGACCCTTGATTCCCTAGCAAAAACTCTCATTCAAAGGCTCGGGAAGCACCTTGGGAGCATGGGAGAGAGTTTAGGAGGGTCTAGAACTCGTGCCATAGCCGACAACACCGAGGTCGATGGTGAACCAAGCTCCTTCAACGGCGGAAGGGGAAAATGGGATAACTCGAGAATTACTCGATGGTTCTTTCTGATTATTGGATGGAAGGTGCGCTAGGACATGTTTACCATGTCGTCTAACTAGATCAAAGAATTATTGTACATACAATGGGAATTACACCGTCGAACTAGCTTCAAAGCCATAAAAGTGCTTCGGTCTTTCACGAAATACGGATGCTAAAATGCATGATATGAGTTCAAATTTAACCAGCAGCTATACGAGATCATGGTGCACATTTTTCCTAAAGACTGCAGAGGACAAGGAGGCTTGTATCGGCGGCGAGGCTGAGCGGTGTCGGGCGGAACCGAGGTTGTCGCGGCGGCGAGTAATGGAGCGGCACGAGCGAAAGGTGAACCGAGGAGTGACTGCGTCGACAGTGGAGTGAATAAATAGCCTTCACCGCAGTAGATAAGGAGCTGGGGCAGCTGGAGGTGACTGACGGCCGAACGGCGTGCTGGCGGCTTGCAGCCGTCGCGGTGTCGCGCAGAGAAAGAAAACAGGGGCGGTTAAACGGTCTCCCTGGCTGACATGTGGGCCCCACTACTCCCTCTTCTCTGTTCCTCTAAATTCCACCTCAAACATTGCCCAAAAATTCCCAAAATTTACAGACAAGCTAAGAAAAATATGAGGAACCCAAATTCGCAATCGGATTTCAATTAGGACACAGTTTTTTTCAAATTTAAATTCAAATTTGAAACCAAACTTATTTATAAACCTTATTGAATTAAATAGTAACTGAGGTCCATAAATCCCCAAACTTTGACACAAAGCTCACTGAACCATAAAAGGTCTTTGGAAAAATTGTGGGTTGATTTGGGCAAGGTTTAGTGCAAAGCTAAATTTGAGATCGACGCGAAATAAACCCTCTGTACGTGTCCAACTAAGTGGAAGACGCACTTCAAAAATCTTGAAAATTTTTCTAAGAATCTATTTAAAATATTTAAGAGGCCAAGGAAAAATTTGGATCCTTGGATTTGAATATTTTTGTCAGGGTCAGATATACATAGCAACATAATCAAATTACATTTGTTTTGATTATATATTGCTGCAATATAATTTGCCCTAGCCATTTCATTCAATTAAATTCCCAAATTTGCAGAAAGGTTCAATTAAAATTGTTCTAGGATTAGTGGTGAAGTCCAATCCTCATGTTAATAAAATTAAACATGAGTAGAAAGAAAACTTTTTAGTGAGGTCAAGTTCATGTGCACAACTATATTGACCTCCATTATGTTTGATAAACAACTTGTAGCTGAACATCACATGAAAGGAAAAAGTGGGATTTTACATTCCTCCCCCCTTAAAAGAATCTCGTCCCGAGATTACAAAGGAAAGGCAAAAGGTAAAGATCTACTGAACAAGTGCCGCTAACAAGTTTGGATCGTTCGTCTTAAGATACTCCTCGCTTTCCCACGTGGCTTCTTCAGCACTGTGGTTGCTCCACAAGACCTTGTAGAAACGCAAAGTGTGGTTCCTTGTGGTGCGAGTATTCTCATCAACAATCTGGGTTGGATGCTCGGAATAAGTAAGATATGGTTGGAGATCCTCCAAATCCTCAATACGCACATTCGTTGGGGTTTTGAGACATTTCCGCAACTGAGAAATGTGAAACACATTGTGGACACCTGCCGGCGATGGCGGTAACTCCAATTGATATGCCATAGGTCCGCATCTTTCGATTATTGTGAACGACCCAATGAAACGTGGAGATAGCTTCCCTTTCACTCCGAATCAATGAATTTCCTTCATTGGGGATACCCGGAGATAAACTTGATCCCCAACCTTGAAGTGAAGAGGTCGACGTCGTTTGTCTGCATAGCTCTTCTGACGAGACTAAGCATCTTTGAGATTTGCCTGAATAATGCGTACTTGCTCTTCGGCCTCATTTACCAAGTTGATGCCATATACCACTCGTTCACCAGATTTGCACCAGTTTAAGGGGGTGCGACACTTCCGGCCATAAAGAGCTTCATATGGCGCCATTTGGATGCTAGCCTGATAACCGTTGTTGTACGAAAACTCCACCAATGGTAGATGATCATCCCAGTTCCTACCATGGTGGATGGCACAGGCAAGAAGCATATCCTCTAGCACTTGATTCACCCGCTCGGTTTGTCCATCAGTCTGAGGATGATAAGCCGAGCTCCGAATTAGTTTGGTACCCAATGCATCGTGGAGATGCTCCAAAAATCGAGCAACGAAAATAGATCCCCGATCTGAAATGATAGTGTGGGGTACTCCATGTAGGCACAAGATTCTGGAGATATGAAGTTATGCATACCGCTTTACATCATACTTGACACTGACCGGTATGAAATGAGCTGATTTTGTCAACCGGTCAACGATCACCCAAATTGAGTCATGCTTATGGAGAGTGGGAGGCAACCCAACAATGAAATACATGCTGATATCCTCCCATTTCCAAGCCGGTATGCGTAAAGGTTGAAGCTGTCCAGCTGCCTTCATATGGTCGGCCTTCACTCGTCGACACGTATCACATTCGAATACATATTTTGCTACTTCTCTCTTCATCCGAGTCCACCAGAACTTCTTTCTTAAGTCTTGGTACATTTTGTTACTTCCCGGATGAATGGAATACTTGGACAAATGAGCTTCATCCAGTATCTTCTTCCGAAGTTCCATGTTTCGGGGTACCACTATGCGGTTTTTAAACCATAGGGTACCTTCATTGTCACATCGGAAACATTTCATCTCCCCCTTTTCCATTCTTTGCCGAATGTGCGACATCCCTTTGTCCTCCTTCTGAGCTGCTATAATATCCTCCCTAATAGTAGGAATGAGAGCTAGATTGTAGAGTGCCCCATATGGAACCAAGTAGAGACTCGGTTCTTCTTCTCCCATTGAGGTGATGGAAATATTGTTGACATGGGACTTGCGGCTCAGAGCATCTGCCACTACATTCGCCTTGCCTGGATGGTAGTGGATCTCAATCTCATAATCCTTGATTAATTCCAACCATCTACGCTGTCGCATATTCAAGTCCTTTTGGGTGAAGATGTACTTCAGGCTCTTGTGATCGGTGTAGAGATGTACTAGATTACCCAGTAGATAATGTCTCCACATCTTCAATGCTAGTACCACAGCAGCGAGCTCTAGATCATGAGTCGGATAGTGCTGCTCATGGTTCCGAAGCTGCCGTGATCCATAAGCGATCACTCGTCTGTCCTGCATCAACACACAACCCAAACCAATTCTTGATGCATCACAATACACGTCAAATGATTTGGTTGTGTCCGGTTGAGCTAATACTGGTGTCGTTGTGAGGTGTTTTACCAATGCCTGAAAACCTCCCTCACATGCCTCTGTCCATACATACTTCTTCCCCTTCTTCAGAAGTTCTGTCATTGGTTTAGCTATTTTGGAGAAACTGGGAATGAACCTCCGGTAATACCCAGCTAAACCCAGGAAACTTCAAACTTCATGTACAGACTTTGGAGACTCCCATTTGAGTACTTGCTTTATCTTGCTTGGATCAACTGCAATCCCTTCTGCGAATATGATGTGCCCTAAAAATGGCACTTGGCTGATCTAAAATTCACACTTGCTGAACTTGGCATATAGCTGGTGGTCCCGTAATCGTTTAAGCACGATACGCAAGTGTTGAGCATGTTCTTCTTCGGATTTCGAATACACAAGGATGTCATCAATGAAGACCACGACAAACTTGTCCAGTTCCGACATGAACACCGAGTTCATGAGATACATAAAATGAGCTGGTGCATTGGTCAATCCGAAGGACATAACAAGGTATTCATATAGTCCATACCTTGTCGAGAATGTTGTCTTAGGTATATCTTTTGGCCGGATTCTAATCCGATGATAGCCAGAACGAAGATCCATCTTCAAAAATACTTTAGCACCCACTAGTTGATCGAAAAGAATATCAATGCGTGGTAGCGGATACTTGTTTTTGATAGTGACAGCATTGAGTGGACGATAGTTCACACATAGTCTCAAGGTCTTATCTTTCTTCTCCACGAACAATGAAGAACAGCCCCATGGTGATGAACTTGGGCGAATGAAACCCATGTTCTCAAGCTTCGTTAGCTACTCCTTCAGTCCTGCAAGTTCCTTGGGTGCCATCTTGTAGGGCTGCCTTGAGATTGGCACTGTTCCCGGTAAAAGCTCAATATTGAACTCTATATCTCTTTCTGGGGGCATACCAGGAAGATTTTCGGGAAACACGTCTGGATACTCACATACTACCAGAATATCCTTAAGTTCAAGAACCTTGGTATTGTGAGTAGATGGATTCACTAGAACGGTTCTCTCAAGATTGAGGACTTCAGAAGGATGAAGTGGAGAATTTAGATATATTTTTCGAGGAACGAGATCTAGAATAGCACCATGGTATTGTAACCACGCCATTCCCAAGATGACATCTAGCTTCTGATTCTCTAGTATCAAAAGTGAAGTAAGATATATAGTACCCTCTAGGTTAAGTGGTATTCCAGGAACCATCTCATTTGTTACTGTCTTTCCTGCCGGAGTGCAAATCACATACGGAGTTTTGGTGGAGATAATAGGCAACTGACTTTTAATGACAAAAGACTTGCTAATGACATTGTGGGAAGCTCCGGAGTCAAAGAGTATGACTACGGGATGATCAAAGATAGAGAACATACCCGTGAGTACGGGTGCGCCTTCCGGAACATCCTCAATGGCGAGGTGGTGGGCGTTGCCGAGTCTGGGGACTGGCTTTTTGGGCTGGTTGCGGGGTTGGTTGGTGCCCTGGTATGATGACAGTCCTCCAGCCTACCTATTCTACGGGCAGTCCTTGGCGATGTGCCACGTGTGTCCACACGTGAAACACGTGTATGGGGTTTGGCCGATACGAAGGGAGGACGGAATCCCAGTGCACGCGATGGAGGTGGAAGTGCATGTGGGATCATCCCCTGCTGCTGCTGCGATCGGAAACCGGCCTTGCCGAACTGGCGACCACTGAACATCAGTGGTCGTGATGGCGGTTGCCACCTCTGGCCGGATGGTGATCGATACACCATTCAGTACTTCTGAGGAGCACCACCTCCGCTGCCCTGCAGAGCACTCCTCTTCTTCTTGTCTGAGGACAACTCTCGAGTAGCGTCCTCTTGTACGATCGCGACGTTGACAATATCGTTGAAACTACCGCGGTTCAACAAGGCCAGCTTGTCCTTCATTTTGGGGTTCAAACCCCGGTAGAAGCACTCTCGCTTCCTGTCTTCCGTGTTAACTTGGTCCTGTGCATACTGGGCCAAGTGGTTGAAGGTCTTGGAGTACTCGTAAGCACACCTTCCTCCCTACTTTAGCTCCAAGAACTCTTGAAGCTTCCTCTTCATAATCTCGGGAGGGATATGGTAGGCGCGGAACGCCTCCTAGAATTTTGCCCAGCTCACGACATAGTCTGCGGGGCGTGCGGCAAGATAGTTTGCCCACCACGCACCAGCAGACCCCTGCAGTTGTTGAGCTGCAAACAGAGTCTTCTGTTGTTCGGTTATCTCGAGTAAACCAAACTTCCCTTCAATGGAGCGGAGCCAGTTGTCCGCCTCCAAAGGTTCGTCGGCCTCTCTGAAGACCGGCGGATGCGTCGACGTGAAATCCGAGTAGGAACTCAGATGTGGCTGACGTGGCCCATCAGCTTGTCGTCCCCCTTGACGGGACGAATGTTGTACAAGGGTCCGCAACAACTCGGTTTGCTCGTCGCGCGAGCCGAGCACTGCTGCGAGAACCTCCACGAGACTTCTGGGAAGTGTAGGTGGAGGTGGTGGAGGTGGCTGTGTCTGGGGCGTGTTCTGCCCCAGGGGTGGTGTGTCATCCCCCCGTCCCCCACTTGAGCCTCCCACTTCCTAGGTTGTACGTGTACGCACCGTGCTGCAATACATCGATTAACACCATAAGTCTCATTGCCTCAAGTTCATCCTTCCATACAAATAGTAATGCTGTAGACAACAATAGATAATACACAACATTCACATAAATTGATAAAGTACAAGCTTTATACAATCTATATTATCTCGGGTCCAAGTTTACAATAGAACTCCAAAATTGACAAACTTCATCTATAGAAGTTGTCTCGTCTATGCTTGGTCACCACAAGACGTTATGTCTACGTTGTCATACACACACCCTACTACTATTCACAACAAGACACATAAAGTCACAAAATACTGGTAGTGTTTATTACACTGCACTACTCCTTGCCTACAGTGGTTAATAACACAGCCACTATCCCCTAAGGATAGAACTCGACTTCCTCAGGATCTTCTTCTTCCTCGACATTCGAAGGCAATGGTTCACCCATAATTAGTGGTATATTATGGGCCAGTGGATACACCACTGGTTGCAATTGTGCTTCGGCCTCAATGACATTATCCTGAAGTTGTCCCGCCTCATACTCCCAATTCTGAGCTATCTCAATGGCGGTGTCCCACTCTTCAGTGATTACTAACAGCTGCTCCTGCTGTTGTTGTACTTCTAACTGACTTGCTTGCAACTCACCACGAGCTTGCTGCAGTTCAGTGTGAGCCTGTTGTTGTTTGGCACGAGCTTTTCGTAGCCTAATGCGAGCATAATGCAGCTGACTCTCGCACTTATTTAGCCGGTGATTCGCTGGGGCTAGGAGCGAACGTAGATTCTCATTGATATAATCAAGGGTATCACCCCGCTCCGTCGCTTCCCGCAAGGCTTTGACTTGCTCCAAAATAATGGTGCCTTGTGTAGCAACTACCATATTGGAAGCAGGCGCATATGTCCCAAGTGTCGTCGAGGTTGTGTCACCATGCGGTGTATAGGCAGCAACCATACGATGTTGCCACTCAAATCCAGCCATACCACGGACTGGAATAAGGGTGAATTGAGTCCCAACCATGGCATCTTGGTGAAGCTCACAAAGCTTCATAAGTGCTTCGCCTGCAGCAATTACCCAAGTGTCCTCTAAATGAGCCCCCTTGATGGTAACCGAGAAAGAAGCCCATCCATATTGACGTGGACTAGTTGGGATGTCTACCAAGATGGTGCATGACCGAATGCCTCTGTCGATTGTTTCTCTACCCCAATAGCATGGCATATAGATGAAGCCAAACTGTTGGAGCACTTCGCGCAGCATATATGAGAAACCCGGATGGCTAGCGCAAGTGGAAAATACCCATCCATCCGGTAGTAGCATCCTCACATCCGTCATCTATAGAAAAGAATACTGGAACAGTGAGAAGGTTTCCAACTCTCGATAGTTTAAGAAAATTTTAAAACTGGAGTTGTAATCACACAGTCTGTTCCAGCTGATCTTCCTGTATAAATTCCACAGTTTTATACAGGAATTGTCAGAATCAAAGGTGAAATTGAATACCAAAGTTGTAGTACACTTCACAACCTTTCCATATTGTACCCATACAGCTACAAGTGAGCTAGTAAATAGAATCTATACAGGTTTTAAGTTGACCCATATTTTCTGGAAATTTTGACAGAACCTCCCCTGTATATGTAGTTATCTCCCACAATTTATACAGGTATATCACAACCATATATTGAGGTAATGACAAAATAAACTTCGTGTAACATCAAGTTAACAATCCATAAGTAAAAGAGTTACCCCCCGAAAAGTTTGTACAGGTATCGCGCGCGAATTCACAACCATGTGCAAACTGCTTCAAGTTCTGGACTGCCAGAACCAAGTTTGCGACAAGTAGAATTAGACACATCTATACCCAGATTCAGATCATAAATGCAAAATAAAGCTGATAGAGGACTTCCTAAGATTTCCAAAAATGTATATATGTGAGTATGTCACTATTCTGGATTAAAAGTTATAACTATCCAAACTAAACAGTTGAACTGACTGGTTTGCACCAGCAGTCCTGCAGTTCACTGTTTTGATTTCCCAATTTGATTTGACTCAAATTTGAATTAGGAAAAACTCTAAACATAAAACTTGTATCTCTGCTTCTGCCCTTTCCAGATATGTATCACAATAAGGCAGAATATGTTCCTACAGTGAGTTATGGCAAAATTACTGGAACTGGTACAATGGGAGGGTCATCTGGAGCAGTTTTAGTATACTCCAGATTATAACAGATTATCAAACGTTTCTGCCCTGATGGTCAACAGAAAAGTTGTAGAGGTCTTCACGAGCTTTCCATCCATATATGATACCCTTATGTTATCTATCAGATAACCAAGATTACAACACGGCGAAGTCAAGACAACTTCTGCCAGAAATCAAGAATCTTGATTCTATCTACCCTATCGACTCGGAGTCCCTTTTACGGAGTCCAAACCTACCAGCATCTGATAGTCGGACTTTCCAAAACATAATGCATCCATTCTGTCATTGGGGATGGTCAAGTATCATGTTTGATACTGACGGTACTACGTACCTCACCAAAGAAAATTCTAACCGGTTATTTCCAGATACCTTTATAGGTGGTCCTAGTACCGTTCACTCGCAAACGTGTGCTACACGGGTTGCTACCGTAGTTAATGCTGAAAAAGACAAACAATCCCCTTTCACACATTTGCGCCTCAAGGGCGGCATGGGGAAACACGACAGGCAGTCACAATAATACATATGAAAATAAATGCATACGACTATGGTGTGAGTCGCCCTCGAGCGAGGTCATGTCTCGAGGTACATGGTTGTAAATATGTCTGTACAGCAAAGACTCCCGTACGATCCGTCTTATACACACTCGGGCATACGTGTTTCGCATGCTCCCATAGAACATGAATGGTTCTAGAGATGCATATTATCAGGTTATACACCACCCGACGGGGGCTCCCACTAACTTTGAAGCACGTTGGGGTACCGCGTGTCATAGGTTCTTAGAAACATAGAAAGCTTCAGAGACTCCTATTAACATTTCCGTACTAAGCCACGGAAAACTTCCATGCTACCTCTCGTATGGTGAGCTTACCGCAATTGATCCACTTATGGTGGCGTACCTTACCTCTTACCTGACGTCGGGGCGTCGTTACAGAATTAATAACATATAAGTTAGTTTACCACCTTTATATCTTATACTAATAATACTCCTTATAAGGGCATATAGCTAATTCCTCACTCAAATCCTAATTTTTGAAAATATGTTCTTTTAAAGTACACTGTTCCCAATGATGCTCTGATACCATGTCTGTGGGGACCGGAATCCTGACATCCGAGGATCTTATTGGGTGGTGTCGTGCGATGCGACACCCAACAGTATACAAGAACAGAACGAGAATAAAATACAAGACGAAGTCTTTTATTTATCATACAGCGGAAGTTTTACAATACTAGCGGAAGGAAAGAAACTTATATATCATAGTTTCGCTCTCAGCACTAGCTATGCAAAAGCAAAGTCATCCATGCCCTGGATACTTCGCACTAGCAACACCCAAATCACGGCAGCGTGCAAGGTTCCCACTCGGCTGTACACCCTGGAGGGGGTGCAACCTCATCATCGAACCCGTCATCAATCGTATAACCTACAAAAACTCGTTAACTGCAAACATGAGCATAAGGCTCAGCAAGACTGACCCGTCTCACTAGACATATGCAAGGGTGAACACTAAGCATAGGTAAGGTGAAGCATAAACGACTCGCCTACAAGTGGATCCTTATAATCATATTTTAAGTAGCAAATGACCTTCTCCAAGCAAGCCACATCATAGACTCCACAATTATACAAGAAATGCTTTGTCGATGATATGACATGCCCAGAGCACATAATGCTATTACAGCTAAAGTATGAGGAAACTGTAAACATTAATTTTGCTATCTCTAAGTCACACAAGGTTGCAAAGCAATTATAATTCAATACAACATATTTTTCTGGCTTCTTTAGTATTTACTACGTCACGTCGTAGTGAACAAGTGGTAATTTATTACCGCGAGGGACGGTGATTGCAATCAGGACACACCCGGACAACACGACACATATGCACGTTTGAAAGTGTCAGCGAGTACATCAGTACCTATGTAACTCTTCAGTACTAGTCATATATGGCCACCTTTCACAAGAAACCCGAATGCCGAACCCGTCTCACCTCTGCGAACAGAAGGTCTCCGCACGGAACACCTCTTGTGTTTGCCAACCGATTTACACCTTACTGTCCTCAACCCACCCCTATCGATGGTGAGTCAATGGGCCTCGACATCCCAATTATCGAGTTACGTCAGTTTACTGGAGTCCATATATCCGGTATGTCGTCGGTACAAGACAAGCTTGTTCCAAGGGGCCGCATACAGACAGGCCTTAACTGACCAGTCAGAGCTATGCGACCAAGACCACGTCTTGCCGCTTCCTATCCATCTCTGACCGGTCTCAAGTTTAGATTTAACAGTTATTTTCTATAAATGTTAACCCAGAGTAGATGAGTGTCAAATTTCTATCTCGCGAGTAGATTCCAACTACTCGACTTCTACCGGTTCACCTACAACATTAGCATAGCAGTTCTACACATCGAGCTATCAACCTACCCAATTAACCAATGGGATTGTGGGTCATGCATCTGGAGTATTCAAGCATCCTGAATGTAATGCACAATTCATATGCTAATCAACATAGTGATAAAGCAAAACTTTATAAACAACTTAAATGCAAACCGAGGCTTACCTGGATGCAGGTCCAAGTCTGGGTTAGTATCCGGCAGGTGTACCTCCAAGGCCTCGGGTTCCTCCTCGACTTCGGTCACTACACGATATGCATATAATATGTATATGAATGACTTTGAAATATAATTACTACTAAGACCATAATCTAATCTATGGTGATCATTATATGATAATGATCTTAATTGGCTTTAGGACTTTGATGTAGATACTAAGGAATATGATAGAAGCTCTGGCAAAGAACAGGAGATGAATAAAGTAGTTTATTGTCTCTAAAATTATGGTAAGCAATAAACTCCGAAAAATTTTAGAGAAGAAAATGTAGCTTGAACATAGCTGCCAGCTGATGATCATGATAGAGGAGGTTGTCCTGGTTCTAGCAAAATTGGTTTCATAAATGTCTATGCCTTGGTGAAAGAGTTATTGAATTTCAAAGTTGGCAAGAATTTCTAGAATTAGTTTATAATTGAATTTTAACTTTTCAATTAACACTCAGTTGGCAACTGAATTAGGACTAGGAGACTAAGTTAATTAAATCCATATTTTTACAGGAACTAGTGTATGACTAAAGGAAGGTTCGGTCCAAATTTGGGACATAATAAAGCAATTGAACATCTGTAAAAATTCAATGACTGGAAAAGGTAATTGAATTATACAGAGGTTTATACAGGTGCAATGGCTCCCAAACTTTTCCTAGTAATCAAGAATGGGACCATGTATCTTAGGTGAATTTTGGGGATTTTTCCAGTGGAAAGTTCACCTAGAAAAATTGTATTTGTGTTTGGAAAGATTGTTTTCTACAACATTTAAAAGTAAGTTTCACAGAACCTAATTGGTACTAATAGAAACTAGAGCTCAAGGGCTTTCAAACAAAAAAGATTTGAAAATTTTTGGAGTAGTCTACAGAGAGATATTGATTTTTCAACTTTGGAAATGGTTCTGCATACATTTGGAATTTTCAGCTTTTAAATTTGGCGCCTGGGCCCACCGGATTTAAATCAACCAACCAGGAAGCAGCCACACCGGAGGCCATAAATATTTCTGCATGGCCACACTAGATCCCCTGGCCACAGGCTGATCCCCGAAGCGTTGCGCTCACTGGCAGGTGGGACCCGCGCCCCTGCTTTTGTCTACCTCTGGCCACGGGCTCGGGCGGCAGCGCCCACGCCGGCGCGCGGCGGCTCTCTCGCCGGCGATGGTTTCCGGCCCACGAGAGGTCTCGAAACTTGCCGCCCTACCCTAGTTTCGCGCGGGAAACACGTTGGATTATCTCTCGACGGCGATGGGTGCCCAGAAAACCACTCCTGACGGCGGCAGCGGGTGCTAGGGTTTTAGTCATGTCAGGACCCTTGATTCCCTAGCAAAAACTCTCATTCAAAGGCTCGGGAAGCACCTTGGGAGCATGGGAGAGAGTTTAGGAGGGTCTAGAACTTGTGTCATAGCCGGCAACACAGAGGTCGATGGTGAACCGAGCTCCTTCAATGGCGGAAGGGGAAAAATGGGATAACTCAAGAATTGCTCGATGGTTCTTTCTGATTTTTGGAGGGAAGGTGCGCTAGGAGACGTTGATCATGTCGTCTAACTGGATCAAAGAATTATTGTGCATACAATCAGAATTAAACGGACGAACTAGCTTCAAAGCCATAAAAGTGCTTCGGTCTTTCACGAAATACGGACGCTAGGATGCACGATATGAGTTCAAACTTAACAAGCAGCTACACGAGATCATGGCGCACCTTTTTCCTAAAGACTGCAGAGGACGAGGAGGCTTGTATCGGCGGCGAGGTTGAGCGGCGTCGGGTGGAACCGAGGTGGTCGCGACGGCGAGAAATGGAGCGGCGCGAGCGAAAGGTGAACCGAGGAGTGACTGCGGTCGATGGTGGAGTGAATAAATAGCCTTCACCGCAGTATATAAGGAGTTGGGGCAGTTGGAGGCGACCGACAGGCGAACGGCGCGCAAGCGGCATGCAGCCGTCGCGGTGTCGCGCGGAGAAAGAAAACAGGGGCGGTTAAACGGTCTCCCTGGCTGACATGTGGGCCCCACTACTCCCTCTTCTCTGTTCCTCTAAATTCCACCTCAAACATTGCCCAAAAATTTCCAAAATTTACAGACAAGCTAAGAAAAATATGAGGAACCCAAATCTGCAATCAGATTTCAATTTGGACACAGTTTGTTCCAAATTTAAATTCAAATTTGAAACCAAACTTGTTTATAAACCTTATTGAATTAAATAGTAACTGAGGTCCATAAATCCCCAAACTTTGACACAAACCTCACTGAACCATAAAAGGTCTTAGGAAAAATTGTGGGTTGATTTGGGCAAGGTTTAGTGCAAAGCTAAATTTGAGATCGACGCGAAATAAACCCTCTGTACGTGTCCAACTAAGTGGAAGACGTACTTCAAAAATCTTGAAATTTTTTCCGAGAAGCTACTTAAAATATTTAAGAGGCCAAGCAAAAATTTGGAGCATTGGATTTGAATCTTTTTGTCAGGGCTAGATATACATAGCAACATAATCAAATTACATTTGTTTTGATTATATATTGCTGCAATATAATTTGCCCTAGCCATTTCATTCAATTAAACTCCCAACTTTGCAGAAAGGTTTAATTAAAACTGTTCTAGGATGAGTGGTGAAGTCCAATCCTCATGTTAATAAAATTAAACATGAGTAGAAAGAAAACTTTTTAGTGAGGTCAAGTTCATGTTCACAACTATATTGACCTCCATTATGTTTGATAAACAACTTGTAGCTGAACTTCACATGAAAGGAAAAAGTGGGATTTTACAAACACTTCCGAGCACAAGTCCTCGACTTGACTCTCGTTAGTTCCGAAACTACAACATCTTACGTGAGCACCTCACATAAGCATGTTGTAAACCATACCAAAATGATATCAGCTTTAACCACCAAAACAAACCAAAAACTTAGTAAAAGAATACTAAGCAAACTTTCCATAAGTGTAAAGCAAGTTTAAAACATTGAGATAAAAGCAGAACCACTGCGATCAAGCTTCGAACCTTGCCAAAACTAACCAAAACATGTCGGACCTATCATCGAATCTTGATAAAAAGATTTTTTGCTAGTATTCAAAACTTTTATTGTCAATCACACCTTGTATCATCAAGTTGCGAGCCTTGTTATTGTTGTGACATATCTCAGATTGTAGTTGTAACTTGAACGTTTAGCGGTACTTTGTAAGATTTTTACACCTTTTCCCATATTACAAAGCTTTGCGCCTGGATGAAAGCTTCCATACATGCCTTCCAAACCTGGAAATCAATACCACTAAACACACAAGGTTTTGCGGAGTATTTCTCCATGATGA
This sequence comes from Tuctoria greenei, assembly GCA_036927565.1. NCBI lineage: Eukaryota > Viridiplantae > Streptophyta > Magnoliopsida > Poales > Poaceae > Tuctoria > Tuctoria greenei. The sequence continues at coordinate 4,448,136 of JAYESD010000010.1, forward strand.
TTAGTCAAAAAACACGTGCAAAACACAAAGATTAGAGCACCGCGGATCTGATACCAATTGTAGGATCAAAGAGCATGTGAAAAGATACCATAGGGGGTGAATGGTAGATTTAAACTTTTTCAGCGGAAGAAATGAAAACCCCTCGGCAGAAAATCAATCTGTCAAAGATATCGTATGTGCGACTAATCTAAACGTGATCAATCATGACAAAACCAGTATAGATTGTGGATAATCAAGTCACGAAGACATGACAAAAAGAATCACGAAAAACTGTCGAGAAAAACTCAAGTTACGATCAAAAGATTGAACGAAGGTCAATATGTTCTACTCGAGAAAAATCAGATCTGTAACACTACAATGAAACTCGTGTAGATCGAAATCCACAAATACAATGACAGTGAGATTTTCACAGATGATAGATAATCAAGTTGTGAAGAAAAACCGGAAAGAATCATGACAATTGGATCTGTAAAGCTTGGGTTATGATAAAACCACCGAAGCAAGGTAGTGTTGTGCAGAAACTCGACGAGAAAAAGACTTGACGAAAACAAGTCAAACGAACAAGGCACAAAAGCTCCTTTAGACTACGAATTTTATTGATCAAAACACAAAAGGAACAGCCCCAAAGTCGTGCACCACGAGTTCTAGCCTCCCTTGCTTATATAACTAACCCTTAGGCCAACCTAATCGTAACTAGGACTCAAATCCTACTCATATTCAACCGAAATTTTTCATAATTGCTCAAGACTCTTCCATACGCAGATATAAGCAATCTTAAGACTTCCAAACACCTTCTCATATATAAGCAATCTTAAGCCGTCAAAAGAATTCTCAGGTACTTACATGTAACTCAAGAATTTGGCATTATTCTTCCTTCTTCCTGAACCATTACTTTGAAAGCCTATTCAGATGATGATTTAGGGGGTTGTAGGATTGATAGGAAAAGTACTTCGGGTGCTTGTCATTTTCTTGGTAATTCACTTTTTGCTTGGTCTTCTAGAAAACAAAACCCAGTTGCACAATCCACAGCTGAATCTAAATATGTAGTTGTTGCTAGCGCTTGCTCATAAATTCTTTAGATTGTTCAAACACTTAAGGACTATGGGGTTGATCTAAATTGTGTACCACTATTTTGTGATAACAATAGTGCCATTTGCATTGCTAAAAATCCTGTGCAACATTCGAGAACAAAGGACATTGACATTAGGTATCACTTTCTCCGTCATAATGTTGAAAAAGGAAACATTGTCACCATATCGATAACGAACAACAATTGGCTGATATTTTCACAAAATTTTTGGATTTCACTCGTATTTGTTTCATTCGTAGTGAAATACGGGTTGTGCATCCTCATGGCTAAAATTGAGGGGGAGCTTTCAAATTTGGGATCTAAATTTAAAAGTAATATGAGCATAGTATTTCATACATATGTGACATTGTGATTCCTTTTACATGCTGAAAGTTCTTACTAGATTACTCATATTATACATTTTGTAGTTTTTGCCATGACTAGTAATTAGAATAATTACTTATACTAAATCTGGTCATCATCAGACTTTCTTGCTGTTTTGAGCTTGTTGCATGCTCACAAGTGTTTTTAATAATGAATAATTAATCAAGTAATCAACTCACATGTTGAGTTTTTATGTTCAAATGAAAAATTGATAAAAGGTCAAGAGAATATGCATGCATCGCATTTCTTCTTTTGAGATGGGTTATCATTGCACTTAGATATGCACTTGGAATAAGTTGTGTATGACTAAAATCATGACCTTAAGCTTCTTATTGTCAAATGACATAGGCTTAGCTTGGTTGGTTAGAATAAGGCTGATGCGGCATAATCTCTTGCAAATGTTATATGATTAGAATTTGTGCTTTGAATAATATTGAAAATAACAAATGCAGCAACAAATGTCATGCTTTCAGGTTTTGAAATAGTTAAGTTTGTGAGATCATGACTTGCTTGAATTGAAAATTACATTTGATCTCTAGCATGGCTTACACTACTTTATGTATTTCATTGATGTGATAGTGTATGTTACTTTATAGTATGACTTGGATGAGCTTTGTTTTATATGTATGTGTTACAATATGCTCATAACAAATTAAAATTTCTCTTTTGAACCTTGCTGAATACATAGTCCAATGGGGAGAAATTGATCACACATTGCACACATTCACAAGTGTTTTGGCACGATTCTTCTCACAGAGAGAATTTTTGTTTTTTCTTCTTATTTTATTTCTGATTTACAAAGAGGGAGGAATATGTATAGGGGGGATTTTTGTTTTGAAATTTCTTTCACATTTGATTGTTTTCAAAACTTTTCTTGTAAATAAGCCAATGTTCAGATTCTAAGTGGTGTTGCCAATGCATTCATCAAGGGGGCGATTGTGAGACCTATGTGTATAGAAAACATTGGATATGACGATAAATATTTTGAATACTGCCAAAACACCTGTCTCAACAAGGTCTGACTCTAGGTCCGAGCTCCTGCAAGGTTCGACGATAGGTCCGACTTGTTTTGTGTAGCTCCGGCAAGGTCCGACGTAAGTTTGACTTTATTTGGCTAGGTCTGACTTATTTTGGTTAGGTCCGACTTGCTATGGCTAGGTCCGACTAGCTTTGGTAAGCTCCAGCGCTAGGTCCGAATAGCTTTGGTTAGCTCCGTCCATAGGTCCTGCTAGCTTTGGTAAGCTCCGTTTCAAGGTCCGGTTAGCTTTGGCAAGGTCCGGTGCTAGATTGCAATGATTCTGCTTTTAACTTGCAATGTTTTGAACTTGTTTTTTGGATCACGGAAAGCTTGATTAGTATTCTTTTACTAAGTTTTTGGTGTCTTTTGGTGGTTATGACTGATATCATTTTGCTATGGTTTACAACATGCTTATGTGAGGTGCTCACATAAGGTGTTGTGGTTTTGGAACTAACGAGAGTCAAGTCGAGGGGCTGTGCTAAGAAGTATTGGTTATTTATTCATGTGCAGGTGTTGCTTGAGTTCAAAACATGGTTGGTGATGGGATCTATTGAACTAGTCTTAGGGAGAAGATGAGGTTCAACAACCAAGTTCGAGAGGAATTGTGGTTGAGTTGATCGGGAAGTCGCGCAACATGTTTGAATCAAAAACAATGCATATGAAGGTATCATGAATGTCATTGGAAGATGTTTGCACATGTGCATGGAGTGCATGGACGTGTCTGCATGGTTCCAAAGTGTGATGAAGAGAAGTGGACGTAAAGAATCGGTCGGGAAGGTCCAACCGACTAGGTTATGGGTTGCGGCTGAGTCGGGTTTGACTCAAATATAGAAAGATTTGAGTTGGTTATGATAGGTTTTCGTGTGGGTCACGAAATTGAGTTGTTTTAGTAATGTGGGATATGTTCCTAAGGTATTTGGAAGTCTTAAGATTGCTTCTATCTGCGTATAAAAGAGTCTTGAGCAATTATGAAAAGTTTCAATTCGAGAATTGAGTAGGATTAGAGTCCTAGTTAGGATTGGGTTGGCCTTAGAGCTGGTTATAAAAGCAAGGTAGGCTAGAGATCATGGTGCACGACTTTGGGCTGTTTCTTTTGTATTTTTATCAATAAAATTCATAGTCTAAAGGAGCTTTTGTGCCTTGTTCGTCCAACTTGTTTCTGTCAAGTCTTTCTCGTCGAGTTTCTGCACAGCACTACCTTGCTTGGTGGTTTTATCATAACTGAGTTTTATAGATCCAATTTACGTGATTCCTTTTGGGTTGTATTCATAACTTGATTATCTATCATCTGTAAAAATTTTACGGTCATTGGATTTGTGGTTTTGGATCTACACGAGTTTTTTTGCAGTGTTGCAAATCTGTTTTTACTTGGGTAGAACAACATACACACACATTAAACGACAAGGACCAATTACAAGAGCACGAGTGAAAGTGCATCTAGGCATCCATTGTGGGTTTTGGTTGATTTATGACAAACAAATGAGATCCTAATGAAATTTTTGAGATGAACACAGGTTTTAATAAAATTATGAAGAAAGCGCAAAAAGAAAGGAGAATGAGCATCTATATGGAAAAGAGCTCAATAGTTGAATAGATTAGATCATTGTGTATGGAGTATGTTGGAGAAACACACCCCAAGAGCTCAAGCACAAGAAAACTCATTCACTGCACAAATTTACACAGAACCGGGCTAGTCCGATATACCCCGGACTAGTCCAATAATCCCTCTGTTCAAAATCGGACAAGTCCTCCCGGTGTGGACTTGTCTGCACAGTCCAGGTTCACACAGACCAAACTAGTCCGATATTATCACGGACTAGTCCTATATTTTTCTGACAAATATCGGACTAGTCCTCCCCAGTGCGGAGTAGTCATCAATAATTACAGTTTTGCACGAAATCGGATAAGTCTGATATCACCACGGACTAGTCCGATATCCTTCTGACCCAAATTGGACAAGTCCGATATATGCCCAGATTAGTCCGAAAAAACTTCTGACTAAAATTGGACAAGTCCTCCAAGTGCGGACTTGTCCCCAAGTCACTAAGGGTTTCACCACCACCGGACTAGTCCGAACATTTCCAGAGACAAAAATGGACTAGTCCGCCCGAGGCCGAAAAAGTCTGATAATTCGGGGCACTTAGGGTTTCCCACACGCCGCACACCGGACTAGTCCGGAGTCCACCACGGACTAGTCCGGACTTTGAAAACCCTAACGGTAACCCTTGGAAACCTTAGTATAAATAGAGGTGCACGGCCCAACTATGATATTTTTCGACCACCTGCACTGTCACACCCTCCAATAGCCTAGAAAACACGTATATGCACACAATCCAATGCAAGAAATATCAAATCCCTGAGGATTAAAATTAGATCAAAGGAGAGACACGATTCTTCACGTTTTGAGCTCTTGGGTTTGATTCTCTTGCACACTCTTGTTGTTTCATTGCAGATCTTACGAGTGTGTCTTGGTGGTGTTTTGATTTGTAATCTTGGGGAGCCCTCAACTTGTGAGAAGTCCACTTGAACACGAGTATCTTACCCCTTTGTGATAGTGGAAGAGAATTGGCCTTTGTGATGATTCGACGATGTTAGGGTTGGTTAAGACCCGGTCCTTTCGTGGGCTCCTCAACGTGGATGTAGGTTGCCTTTGTGGGAATCGAACCACGGGATAAAAATCTTGTGTCTTCACTTTTTGTTTATTATTCAATGCATCTAGGGTTTAATTGATCTTAGTCATATTACGTTAAAACTTGAAACTAAGTTCACCTTGTGCTATCTTCAGTTTAATTGAAGCAACATACTCTAGTTACATCTTAATTTCCGCTGCGTAGAGTACTTGGATCGAGATCATCGATCAAACTTGATCGATCTAGTCTGCACGCACTGGACTAGTCTGCGCGCACTGGACTAGTCCGCACTCTACCGGACTATTCCGATATATCAGTATTTGATCAAGTTGCTGAGTGCTGTAGATTCCGATAAAAAATCAAAAAGGCCTATTCACCCTCCCTCTAGGCCACATTCAATTGGTATCAGAGCAAGGTTCTTCAAGAGGAGACTAATTGCTTGAAGAGAAAATGTCGGACATGAAGGATGTGCACAAGAGCCTCAACCAAGAGAAGGTTGAAGATGAAAAGGCTAAAAAATTGGAGAAGCTCCTCGATGCCATTCAGGACTTCGAGGATGATGATGAGGAGATGCTTGAACTCAAGGAGGCGCTCCTAAGGAAGAAAGCCCTCTCCAAATGGAAAATGAAGATCGAGGACGAGAAGAAGAAGAAGGGGAGTAGTCACACCGACTACTCCCGATATCCTTTCAACTACGACTGTATAAATTCTAACAATAGCCATTATTTGTCTATTCCTCCAGGAAAAGCCCACACTTTGATGGCAATGATTACTCAATGTGGAGGCAAAACATGAAAATGCATTTAATCTCACCTAACCCCAGCTTGTGGCATATAGTGTGCATAGGTATAGATATCCCAGACGATGATGAAGAGCTTACACCAAGCCAAGAGCAAGCAATTCATCAGAATGCTCAAGCTGCAGCGGTCATCACATCATCACTAAGTTGGAACGAGTTCACCAAGGTGGATGGACTCGAGATTGCAAAATAAATATGGGACACATTGCAAACTGCACATGAAGGCGATCGTCATGTGCGAGAGGCGAAGATCAAAATGATCGAAGGCGAATTGGGATGATTCACCATAGAAGAAGATGAGTTGCCGCAAGACATGTACAGCCGGTTGAAGACTCTCATCAACAAGTTTCGAGCATATGGAAGTAAAAAGTGGAATGATCACGAGGTGGTGAAGCTCATCATTAGAGCTTTCATGCCTCGCAATGTTACCCTGTGCTCGATGATTAGAGAAAGCCCCAGGTACAAGAAAATAACTCCGGATGAATTGCTTGGAAAGATCATCAACTTCAAAATGATGGAGAAGCAAGCAAAACATGTCAAGGAGATTGCCGACCTCACCTCGGCAAAGAAGGAAGGGGTTGCCTTAAAATCCACTTGCAAGCCCTTGTCAAAAGAAGCTCGAGAGGCTCAAGATGAAGATGATAGCGATGACGAGAGCAGCGACATAGATGAGGAAGACATGATCCTCTTCATGAATAAATTCAAGAGGATGATGAAGAGAATACAAGGGGGTAAATCAAGTGAAGGAAAACACAAAGAAAAGTCAAGACCGAAGTTGAGGCGCGCTTGCTATAACTTTGGTGAATATGACCACTTTATAGTTGATTGCCCATACGAAGAAAACAAGAAGAAGATCAAGGAAATGAAGCCTCAACCCAAGAAGTTCTTTAAGAAGAAAAGGCAAGTGGGACAGGCACACCTAGGAAAGGAGTGGGACTCAAATGATGAGTCCTCGTCCGAAGAGGAAGAGGAGATGGCTAGCATAACCATCAAAAAGACGATGACGAAATCAACTCTCTTCCCATCTATTGGCGCCAGGAAGGACAACGACACATGTCTAATGGCGAAGGAAGGTAAAAGAAAGGTAACAACCAAATCTTCCTCCACATATTCCTTTGCCATCAATAGTGACGATTCTAGTGAATATGATAGCTGTGATGAAGATATGTTTGTTGGTATAGATAAGAAAACTGCTGCAAAAATGAAATTTTTGATGGATAAACTTGTTGATAAGGAGGAGCTTGTTAATCAACAAGAATATATGATCATCCTTCAAAAGGAGGAGTATCTTAAGATCAAAAAGCTCCTTGAACTTGAAAAGGAGCGAAGCAAGTCACTTGAACTTGAGCTAGCTTCAAGCAAGGAAGCTTGCTTGAAGTTAAGCGACTCAAATGCCATCATCAAGGATGAACTTGCTAACTTAACCGAAGTTAACAAGATCCTTGAGGTACAAGTTGAGTCACTCAAGAAAAGTGAACCTTCATCCTCTTCAAGCTCTCCTTCTCAACCCCTTAAATCTGAACCTACTACTACTTGTGCGTGTGCTAACATTGATGCTAGCTTGAAGGACAAGTCAACCTCGACCCAGGACAAGCATCCTTCCCGTAGTGGCATATTTGACAAGGAGAAGGTCAAGTATGCACACAGTGCATACTTGGCCACAAGGCCTCCTAATGTCAAATATGGCATTGGGTATTCTTTTGGTGAAAAGCAAAATGCTAGAAGCCATAAGAATAACAAGGAGTGTATTGCCTTTATCAAGGGAAACTCCCCTCAAGCTAGAAAGGCTAATAATGTTGACAAGTCAAAACATGCTAATTCATATGAGCAACAACTTTTGTTTAGAACCTTTGATGCATCTTATGTTCTTATGAAAAGCAGCTTTGGTAAAGTGTATGCCAAATATGTTGGGCCACACCATGGGAACACCAAGTCCCATGTGTGGGTGCCCAAATCACTTGTAACTAACCTCAAAGGACCCAAGAAAGTTTGGGTACCTAAACTAAGGCATAATTTGTTTTTGCAGGCCTACTCCTCTGGTGGAGCAAAATGGGTGCTAGACAGTGGATGCACCAACCACATGACCGGAGAAAGAACGATGTTCGTTGAGTATGAAGTAAATGAAGATCCAAGCGAGGGCGTCTATTTTGGAGACAATAGTCAAGGAAGGGTGCTCGGTACCGATAAAATTGCAATATCATCTCAACACACGCTTTCTCATGTTTTGCATGTCGACTCCTTAGATTATAACCTTCTGTCCATATCTCAATTATGTGACAAGGGTTATAATTGCTTGTTTACTAATGAGGGTGTGACCGTCTCTAGAAGGAGTGATGACTCGGTTGCATTCAAGGGTGTGTTGAAGGGAAAGCTTTATCTTGTTGACTTCAATAAAGATAAAGCCGAACTTGACACATGTTTGATTGCAACGACCAACATGAGTTGGCTGTGGCATAGACAGCTAGCACATGTTGGTATGAGGAATCTGCAAAAACTCCTTAAGGGCGATCACATCCGAGGTTCGAAGGATGTCGCTATTGAGAAAGACAGGCCTTGTAGTGCATGCCAAGCCGGGAAGCAAGTAGGAGCCCCTCATCCCACGAAGAACGTCATGACAACTAAAAGACCGCTCGAGCTACTTCACATGGATCTATTTTGTCCAATTGCTTACATAAGCATCGACGGTAACAAATGCGGCTTAGAATTGTTGATGATTTTTCACGCTTCACGTGGGTTTTATTTTTACATAATAAGACAGAAACTCAAGGAACCCTCAAGAAGTTTCTCAAGCGTGCCCAAAATGAGTTCTCATTGAATATCAAGAACATACGAAGTGACAATGGCACGGAGTTCAAGCATCTAGGCATCCCTTGTGGATTTTAGTTTATTTATGACAAACAAATGAGATCCTAACCAAATTTTTGAGATGGGCGCAGGTTTTAATGAAATTATAAAGAAAGCGCAAAAAGAAAGGAGAATTAGGATCTATATGCAAAATAGCTCAAGAGCTGAATATATTAGATCATTGTGTATGGAGTATGTTGGAGAAACACACCCCAAGAGCTCCAGCACAAGAAAACTCATTCACTGCACAAATTTACATAGAACCGGACTAGTCCGATATACCCCGGACTAGTCCGATAATCCCTCTATTCAAAATCGGACAAGTCCTCCCAGTGCGGACTAGTCTGCACAGTCCAGGTTTACACAGACCGAACTAGTCCGATATGACCACAGACTAGTCCAATATCTTTCTGACTAAGATCAGACTAGTCTTCCCCAGTGCGGACTAGTCCTCAACACTTCACAGTTTTGCACGAAATCAGACAAGTTTGATATCACCACAGACTAGTCTGATATCCTTCTGACCCAAATCGGATAAGTCCGATATATGCCCCGATTAGTCCAAAAAACCTTCTAACAAAAATCGGACAAGTCCTTCAAGTGCGGACTTGACCCAAGTCACTAAGGGTTTTACCACCACCGGACTAGTCCGATACGTGTAGAACTAGTTCGAACATTTCCAGAGACAAAAACAGACTGGTCCACCCTAGGCCGGACAAGTCCAATAATTCGGGACACTTAGGGTTTCCCACATGTCGTACATCGGACTAGTCCGGAGTCCACCACAGACTAGTCCGGACTTTGAAAACCCTAACGGTAACCCTTGGAAACCCTAGTTTAAATAGAGGTGCACAACCCAACTATGATATCTCTCGACCCCCTGCGCTGTCACACCCTCCAAGAGCCTAGAAAACACGTCTCTCCACACAATCCAACGCAAGAAAGATCAAATCCTTGAGGATTAACATTAGATCAAAGGAGAGACATGATTCTTCAAGTTTTGAGCTCTTGGGTTTGATTCTCTCGCACACTCTTGTTGTTTCATTGCAGATCTTACGAGTGTGTCTTGGTGGTGTTTTGATTTGTAATCTTGGGGAGCCCTCAACTTGTGAGAAGGCCCCTTGAACGCGGTTATCTTACCCCTTTGAGATAGTGGAAGAGAATTGGCCTTTGTGGTGATTCGATGAGGTTAGGGTTGGTGAAGACACGATCCTTTCGTGGGTTTCTCAACGTGGATGTAGGTTGTCTTTGTGGGAACCGAACCACGAGATAAAAATCTTGTGTCTTCACTTTGTGTTTATTATTCATTGCATCTAGGGTTTAATTGATCTTAGTCAAATTACGTTAAAACTTGAAACTAAGTTCACCTTGTGCTATCTTCAGTTTAATTGAAGCAACATACTCTAGTTACATCTTAATTTCCTTTGCGTAGAGTACTTGGATCGAGGTCATCGATCGAACTTGATCGATCTAGTCTGCACGCACCAGAATAGTCCACACTCTATTTGATCAAGTTGCTGAGTGTTGCAGGTTCCGACAAAAATTCAAAAAGGCCTATTCACCCCCCCCCCCCCCCCCCCCCCGCTCTAGGCCACATTCAACGAGCACGGTTACTAAACCAGTAGGTGAACTCATTCCTAACTGCCTACCCATTTGAATTTGAGAATGGATTGCTATGTAATGATTTAATTGTTATTAGGGACCATGGAGAAGATCAAGAAGTGAGGGGAGGGGGCCTTGGGAACATGGAGAACCAGATGCGACGTCCACAAATAGATGGAATTAGTTTACAACTCGGACTCGAGTTCAACTCGAGGTCCAAAACGAATTCCCAAGATGCATACGAACTCATATTTTTACACTCTACATATGAAAGGAAAGAGGAGAAGATAAAAGTTCCAATGGATCTAGTCTCAACTCAAAATTCTTTCGGAGTCATCGGGAATGGTCGAAAAAAGTCGAGTTCATATTTTTGTCTGGTGCTGCACCACCGTATCGGGCCTTTGGGCCTTGTATCCTGTATGAGTCCATTAGGGACGTGTCTAAGAGTGTTTTGGACAAACCCTAACCTTTAAATACTACAGCCACCGTCCATATTCGGTGGGTTTTGCTTAGATAAACAATTTCGCAGTTTTATGGTTTGTGAGACCCCAACTTCGTTATTTCAGATCGCGTCTTCTACGTTCTTGCTTGTGTTCTCAGTTGCACTTGTAGGGATTAGCCTTCTTGGCGAGGTCAAGCATGTGCAGCACAGTTGATAACCAACAGAGCGGTGATGTAGTGATTGCAGAGGTATTCAAGTTGCTCGAGTCCTACGAATCATCAACATCGAGATCTCCACCTCAATTGACTTACCTTTTAGAAGATCAGGCCTAATCCTCTCATCATCAGCCCGTTGTAAAAATTCTGAATAATGAGCCAGTCGTCCATCCCATGGAGGCAACAGGCCAGAATATACTCCTGCATCCTTTCTCATGCCTTAGGAATAGACTCCTTAGGATCTTGCTGGAAGCTGGAAATTCTTCCACGTAGTGCATTGGTTTTGCCCAACGGAAAGAACATGGCGAGAAATGTCGCAGAACTCTTCTCCCAAGTGTCTACAATACTTCGGTTTGCATAGAACCACTGCTTCGCTCTCTCAAGAAGGAAGAACAGAAATAGTTTAAGACGAACGACGTCAGGAGAGACGTTCTTGATCTTGCAAGTGCTGCTGATCTAAAGGAACTGTTGCAGGTGAGCACTTGCATCCTCGTTAGCCTTCCCACATAATGGGTTGGCTTGCACCATAGTGACTAGGCCAGTCCTGATTTTAAAGTTTGCATCTCTCGTGTTAACAGTGGACTCAACAGGCACATTGTTAGCAGAGAGAGCCGAAAACTCACGAAGGGTCTTTTGAGCCATTGGTGTTTCGATTGTTGGTGCATGAACGTTGGTTTGCTTTGTCGCATGAAGCTTCTGAGGAGTAACGACACGAGGTCGGTCTCTCAGAAGGTATTATGGATCTTCAATAAAGTTTTCCAGCAAGCGAAAACCAGACATACACCACTCTTTTTCACATTAAAAAAAATGCAAAAACAAAAAGGTTATCCTACTAACAACGTACTCAGGATTCTATCCTATTCACTCAATCATGCAATACTTCAACTACCTTCCCCGGCAACGGCACCGGAAATGCTTGTTGATATTTCTTACGCAACACTATAATTCATCTCCGGCTAGTGTGCCAGAAATGCTTGTGATGGTTGCTTAGGATCACAGAATGAATTCCGCAAGCGCACATAAACTATCGGTGTAGCAATTCTCTTAAAAAAGTATTCTAAGGGTGTCATTTATTTTATCCCAAGGGAAGGCTAGGTTGAAGTGTAGCAATCATCAAATGGAAGTTCTAGAATGGTCTAGGTAGGGTTCTAGTGAGGATGGATAATAGGTAATTGGAGGTAGTGTGACACACAAGGGCATTCTATTCTTAAGAGGATAAATGAATATTAGAGGGAGACTAGACTAGAGATAGTGAGTTACTCCTACAATGCTTCTATTGTACACATACATAGCCTAAGTCAATTATTAATGAATTATGTTAATGTTGAATTCTTATAGTACGTTGTTCAACACATCGAGCACGGGTTTACCCCTAGCAATACTAGGATGATTCCTGCCAAGAGTCTGTGGCATAGCTGGACATGGAGGATTCCAAAGGACAAATAAGGTTGTCACCACCTACTGTCTATCTCTTCAATTCGTGGATCTACGAGACATTCGGTGCTACTTAACTATCCTAGCACCAAACTAGCATATTAAGTAAATATCTTAAGAGCCTAGGAACAAGCCATCCTAAGGCAATGAACTAAGTCATCATTAAAACCAATGTTCATACAAAGAATAGTTATTCATATTAACATAATCATATCATAATTAGTTAGACTATAGTGGGTTTTTATAGTATTTATGATGATAAGATGAGATTATTATAATGCAATCATAAAGACTATACCTACCACATACTTGGACTCCACAATCAAACAAGAAATGCTTCATCCAAGCATACATATAATGGAAGACTAAAGATAATATCTTTATTATAAATATAGTTACAAATACAAGAAGGAATACATGAGTTGTACCTTTCCCAATTTGGAATTGGGAAGAGAGACTCACTCTACTCCTTTCCCAATTTGGACTTGGGACTAGAGACTCTCGTCTCTACAACCTAAACTTCTAAGACTATGGAAAGTAGTGGATACAATAGAATAAAGCTCAAGTGGTGTGTGTTGAAGTGAGGGGTAGGGGGTCCTATTTATAGTTGGAGAAGGGTTGGTTCCCGTCACAATTAGCACGTGAATCAGTCTTCGTCATTATCAGGACACCATAAGGAGTCGACACGTGGAAGAAGACCGGATCTGGCACAAAGAACAGGTCGGCCGAACAGGGGGTTCGACCGACCTGGCCAGTGCCCCATTTCTCGTGTGCTTTCTCAAGGTCACTGACTGGTGGGTCCCCTTGGCTGATGTGGGTGATACATTGTTGGATCTTCTCGGATACGTATGTTTGTGAGTCATTTGATCCATGTGATGCCATGTGTCATCACTTGATTGGCTGGGATGGTAATTTTTATAATTGCTCCCCCTCTATCACCTCAATTCCTGTATAAAAAGTCTGCATGCGCTATTTTTCCAAAGACAGGTGAAAATAGGTTAAGCAGAAAGGTCATGTGTGCAAGAAATGACATTTCCTTCACATTATTGATTTATATTGACGAGTGAATTTGGGATATAACAGTCGTAAACAAGGTGTCACGTGTCCAGCGGGCCCGGACCCTGTCCCTCCTCAGGGGCAGGCCACGGGGCTGCCACGTGCCCCTCGGCTCCAGGCCTCACCTCCCCGCATAGGAGGACTCTAGGGCCCGCCTCTCCTTAGAGGCGAACGCCGAGGCCGCCACGTGTCCTGCGGAGCCGGACCCGCGTCTCCTTAGAGGCGGGTCCTGAGGTCGTCACATGTTTGGTGCCACTTGCCCAATCACATCACAGTGAAGGTGCCACAGTGCTACTCCATGCTGCTGATGGGGTAGGATGCGATGACATGACAGATGGGACATTCTCTCCGGAACGACCTGTCAGGTCTTGTGCCTCACTTGTAAATTGTGCAGTCTTGAATATTAAAGGACCAGACAACCATCAACTTAGGACAACTCCAATTCGGTCTCATACGCACTCAAGCTTTCTCAAGTGCACCACACACTCAAGCAATACACAACACACCATGGACGTAGGGTGTTACACTCTGGTGGCCAAAACCACGTAAAAACTCTCATGTTCACCATTCTTGCATCTCTGTCGTGCTCACAAATCCTTGGGACTAGCCCCTCCAAAAAAGAACCTTCACGAATTGCTACTAAGCAAGTCCGGAAGAAGTTTCGTTGCTACACTTCAATGAACATATTTTTGCTTGCTCCGTCTTGAGCAAGTGGTAATGTCCTGTTCCATTCATATCTTCAGCCAAACCCTCTACTCGTCATTTTGCTTTCATTTGATTTATGGTTGCTTTATATTAAATAACGCGATTTCTTACCAAGATATCAACAAAATATATAATGTTTTTTACTTTTTCTTTTACATTTTAGTGTGGGTTACTAAAGCACTTTCATTGTACTTTTTTCTATTGACGCTCGAAAAAGCTAAACCCATCTTTCTCGGAGTTTACGAAAAATCCTGAGTACCGCTAGAGACTCTTATAGTTTTACGGAGATGTTACATCCAAAAATCTTAGAAAAATCTTAATAGTACGTATTCCTTCCGTCTTCATTTATATAGCGTTTGGAGAACAAATTTTAGTTTTTCAAACGTCAAATAACAGCCTTTTTAATTCGTACAAGTACGACATTTTAGTATGGGAGCACAATACACTATTATGTTCTTTTTTCGTACTTTTTATTTCACATGGGAAAAAGATAAAAAAAAATCGAAGACGCACGAAGCCAAAAACAGTACAAGTGCGTCCATTCTTCCCCTTCATCCAGTACTGGCGATGCTGCCTGGGTCCGATCCGACCGTCCAGCAGAGAGCGATGGCCCGAGGAGGGCGCCCCGCCGCTGCGCTCTTCGCTGGTGTCAGCCGGCGCCCTGCTTCGCGCGCCGTCACTGTCCAAAGTCCGAGCGCCAGACAAGAACCAGCCCAGAGAGGAGTGGAAAAAGAGGCCGCGCGGTGTCAATATGCCGGGTCCCGGAGGTGCTGCCTCCCCAGGATACTTCGCCCCGGTCGCAAACTCCTCCTCCTCTCTGTCCCGCCGCTCCATGGTCCGGCAGAAGAAAAGTAGCGCCCCGCTGCGGTCCTACCCTACCGTACCCAATTCTTGACTTGCCCTCTCGTGAGTGGGTACTAGTCCGTTTGCTGAATCATGTCTCGTCTTTCAGTTCGTTGCTTGCTTGCCAACCTTAGGCGTCCTAGCTGCCACCAAGTCGAGATAATGTAGTTTTGTGTTTTTCTCTGGATTCAAATTGGTCCCAGCTTCCAAGCTAGCTGAATAGTTTGGTTGATGTTCATATGCGTGCCTGTTTAATTCTGTGTGTTTGATGCAACTTGTAGGTTCGGATGTAGTTGAATTGTGCTGTGTGGTCATTTAGATGCTCGTGCCAAGAACAGAAGTAACATTCCCTCCGAGAACAAAGGAGGAGTAGATGGAAGCTGGGTTTCTGTGGAAAGAGAATGGTGACCCAATTGATGCTGCCGGGCAACAGAACAAGAGCCAGGAATGGAACCTGAATGACTGGAGATGGAACAGCCACATGTTCCTGGCCACGCCAGCGGTCACCGCGCCGTCAGAGTGTGGCGGCAGGGACTATATCCGATCTCAGGGGGAGATTGATTTTGGTGTCGTGGACAAGAGGCAGAGAGTCTCACCTGAGGACTGTAGTGCAGAGTGCAGCAATGCCGCAGCCACTAATGGGGAGAACTGTAATGTGGTTGTTCAGAGAGGGGGGAACAGCGAGGAGGATAGGCTTACGAAAGGTGCCAGCTCTAGCACTTCCCCATCTTGCCAGGTTGACGGGTGCCAGGCGGATCTCAGCTCTGCCAGGGACTACCATAAGAGGCACAAGGTGTGTGAAGAACATACCAGGTCGAGTGTGGTTCACATCAAGCGTGTCGAGCATCGGTTCTGTCAACAGTGCAGCAGGTTAGTCAGAAATTTCTTTCTGAGATCACTACTGCCATTCGTTTAATGTGTGAAAAGCTGGACTCAGTAATTTTATGCCGCTGCTGTAATCCAGTCTACGCTAATCAAATACCTTGGGAAATGCTGGACTGAGTAGTGTTATGCCCCTGATGGAATTCTAGTTGATGCACATCATGTACCTTGAGAAACGCTGATCTGAGCACTTCTGTGCCCCAGATGGAATTCTAGTTTATGCTGATCATGTCCCTTTAAAGTGATGAACGCTGTTGTTATATACGTCTGACATCATACTAGCTGGTAGTGCAATTTAAGAAGTGCCTCTATCTGAATCTTTTACGTGATCACATTTCCATCCTCTGATTTTTCTGGATTATACTAATTTTTCTCTTAATCTAATACCGGGCTGTACCTTTTGCCATGGAAATGAAATAAGTTATGAATAGTTCAAATTTCGAAGTGATGACTTCAATTAACAACAGGCAGTTGGTGAAGGTTTTCTATGATCATTGCTTTATCTCATATAACAGCCATTGATGTGTATCACAGTTCCTCACTCTTTTTACCGGAATCAAGAACACATAGGTAGATCAATACATGACCGGGATATGAGTGGAAATAAAAAAAAACAAATTCACCTTGTTCAATAGAATGAGGCTTGTCTTTGATATATCATTGTCCAGTAAACATATCATTATGATAAGTTGAACTGTGATGCTGAATTCAAGATCTATATAAAACAAAGAATCATGAGAAAAGTTTGAATTCAGATATTTCATATGCTGGACTATATTCCCATCCTCTTTCCATTACCTCACAAGCTTAAAAAAGTTAAAGTATTTTCTATGCAATATTAGGTTCCACCTTCTTCAAGAATTTGATGAAGGGAAGAAGAGCTGCCGATCATGTCTAGCAAGACATAATGGAAGGAGGAGGAAAGTTCGACCACAGGCAGCTGGCGGGAATTCCATGATTCAAAATCGGTCCTTAAGCACCACCCTGTTCTTTTTGTTGAGACAACTTTCTGGGATAGAGTGTAAGTTTCCGCTTTCTAGAATTCGGTTATAGTTTTAGCTACACTTGTATTTCAATCCCTACGGGTTGCTAACTGTGTTCTCTGTTGATAGCAGCTGGTAGCTCGTCTGAGCGAGTCAACCATCCTAATCATCTGGTTAACCTTTTAAAGAACCTTGCTTGTATTGCCAACACACAGGCATATCAAGATATGCTAATGAATGCAAATTCAACTTCAATATCATCAAATGCTGGTAACCACATCACAAATGGCTGTATTGTACATGGGCAAACTAGACAACCTATTCATGTTGGCATTGAATTGTCACCTGGTAAAAAACTTATTGTTTACCTGATGCTGTTGTTAAAGATTAAAATTCTGAATCTTTGATAGAAAATGATGTGTGCATACCTTGTGTTGTCAGAAGAGCCTCCAGTGGAAAGGCGAGTGCAGGACTTTGATTTGAATGATGCTTACATCCACGACGTTGAGGTACCATATTTAGGTTTATTTTTTACTGTAGTCCTGATGTTTCTTACGACTTAGCCTAATTCCTCTGATGCACATAACATATCCAGTGCCGAACAGATAAAATTGCGTTCAAGCTCTTCGGAAAAGAGCCGAAGGATATTCCTGTAGATCTGCGGGCACAGGTCATTTACCATGCTGCTAATTGGAATCGTGCTTGTGTTATACCCTTGAGAAGATAAATTGGGATGGTGATGCATATTCTTTTGATAAATGGTTTCTATTTGCAGATCCTAAACTGGTTGTCACATTGCCCTAGTGAAATGGAGAGCTATATAAGGCCTGGATGTGTCATTCTAACTGTTTACCTCCGCCTTCCTAATTGGATGTGGGACGAGGTAGTGATGCCCTAACAGAGCCTCATATATGACATCTAAATATAATTATTCATAAGAAAGTAAACTGCCTACTCTTACTTTTCATTTCTTTTTATCTTTGTAAGCTTGATGACGATCCAGCTCCTTGGATGGAGAAGCTTGTTAGTATGTCCAATGATAGCTTCTGGAGAACAGGATGGGTGTATGCTAGGATGCAGAACTGGCTGACATTGAGTTGCAATGGTCTGTTCACCTTACAGGGAGTTATTAATTTTCTTCCTTAATCCTTGTATATTATCTTCATGTTTGAGGACCACCTCACTTCTATTGCTTTCTTTTTCCTTAGGCAGTGTTGTATTAGCATCTCCATGGCGACCATTAATTAGTGACAAGCATCAGAGACTACATGTAACCCCTGTTGCAGTTGCTTGTTCTTCGACAGCGGCATTTTCAGTGAAAGGTTTCAATATAGTTCAGCCAACAACAAAGTATGCACGTTTTTGTCACACCTAACGGCCACACTGATCAAAATTTGATTTAACTGATACCATTGACATTCATTTCAGACTACTTTGTATATTTGGGGAGAAACATTTAATACAAGCAGAAACACAAATGCTAGTTGAATATACAGCAATGCAGCAAGGCCCTCAGTGCCTGACCTTCTCTTGTTCCTTTCCTAGTACAAGTGGACGAGGACTCATAGAGGTGCACGCTTCGAATACTTTTTATTTAGTATCCGTTCTTATTTTCATTTTCATATCAAATATTTTTTGCTCGTTTTCAGATTGAAGATTATGATCAAAGTAGCCTTTCTGTTCCCTTTCTTGTCACGGAAGAAGATGTTTGTTCAGAGATTCGAATGTTAGAGCATGAGTTAAATTTGATTTCTGTTGGTGAAAATTTGGAAGAATTAGATGGTCTGATGGCTCCTCATGATCAGGCTTTACATTTTCTACAAGAAATTGGATGGCTTCTTCAGAGGAGCCACATGCGGACTATGTCTGATCAGGCACAATATTCTAGAGAGGGTTTTTCAGTTGGAAGATTTAGATGGCTGCTGTCATTTGCGGTTGATCGTGAATGGTGTGCTGTCGTTAAGAAACTTCTGGACATCATGTTCGAGGGTAATATTGATCTGGATGTCCGCTCACCAGTTGAATTGGCGCAAAAGTTAGATTTGCTATTTGCCGCTGTCAACAAACGCTCAAAGCCTTTGGTTGAATCTCTATTAAGATACACAACAGCAAATTATGTGCCGGTGGACAGTGGAACCACCACTCCAGTTCAGTTCTTATTTACTCCTGAGGTGACTGGTTCCTCAAATATTACACCTCTTCATACCGCAGCCACAATCAGTGACACTGCTGGTGTTTTAGATGCTTTAACTGATGATCCGCAACAGGTAGGTACTCTAATCTCTCATATTCAACTGTACATCGAGTAAATAAAGTTGTTTCTTGTTGTTGCCTACTATCCTGTATAGCTTCCTTTCTGTAGAAATCTTCACTTTCACATTGAAAGCAGCTTAAGATTTCTAATTCTTAGCAGTCTTTCGGGAGAAACCTGATCCATCATTTAGTGTGAAAGCTAAGTCTGCGCACTAAACATTATCATTTGATTTTCATTTTTACATCTCACGAGTCACGAGAAACAAAATAAAAGGAATTTTGATAAAATATATTCTGTATGGTCAATTGATTCTTTAGTAAATCTTGTAGAGGTATGTCTTACAACATTAGGGTTCTATATAAGGTAAGATCAATAATATAAATCTGAGAATCTGTTGCCAATGCTGAAACAATTGATCCTGCTTGGTTTCTATCTGCCTAAAATGCCACAGATGGGAATCAATGTGTGGAAGAATGCTCGAGATGCTACTGGCTTCACTCCTGAGGATTATGCTCGGAAGAGAGGGTTTGTATCCTACATTCAGATGGTTCAGGAGAAGATTGATCGGAGGATACCAAAAGCACATCTCTCTGTTGACATTGGCAGTGAACCACACATCTCTGATATTGTTGGGAAGCACACTAGTCGATTAAATTCTACTGATAAAATCACATTTGAAGTGGAAAAATCCAGCATCAAGCAACCATTGAGCTGCAATCAATGTGTCCAGCAGTTCGCATCTCACCATCAGACAACCAGGTTTTTATCAAATAGGCCTGCAGTGCTTTCCTTGGTTGCCATTGCTGCTGTATGTGTTTGTGTGGGACTGCTCATGAAGAGCCCACCATATGTTGGTTCCATGAGGCCTTTCCTCTGGGAGCACATCAAGTGGGGGCCCACGTGATAAACTGCAGGAGCGACTACAAAGCCAGTTTGATCATGTGTTAAGAGAGGATCTAGAATCTTGGTGTGATATATATATATATATATATATATATATATATATATATATATATATATATATGAAGATTCTTTGTGCTAAGTGAGGACCTAGATTTTCTTGTAATGGTACATATACTAAACGCCGATATGTTTGTATTGTACATTTGTGGAGTGCTCAACGTGTCTAGCTCTGAATGCCAAAATTTACCTGTTTATGATTAGGGAGGAAAAGGTTCATATAGATTTAGTTGTTGAGATTATTGTCAAAATGAGCAACAGGATTCTCCTAAATAATTAATGTAAATTGAGTAATATAAGCCTATCGTACCATGGTAAAGTAAATAAGTTTGGATCATGCTGAAATTCAAGCTATGATCTTCTGGATACTCTGATGGCTCGAGATAACTACTAGCTGTGCAGCTAATTACCAGTTATTTCAGAAGATTGTCTGTTCGCATATATGTTTAATGGTAAGATCTAGGTTGAGCAGGATGTCAGGTACCCAATTTTTCACCTGTCTTGTATTTTTGTTCCAGTGAAGCTACCTTTCCGAGAGTGGTGGCAGCTCCAGATGATTACATGCCTACCTTACCAACACCAATTTCTGAAAGGAGAGACAAGATGTTGCATCAGTTTTCTGTAGTGCCGGCCCCATGCCAAGGAGACGTTGCAGTAAAAAAAAAAAGTCGCCTGTTTTCTCAAAACTAACAAACTGCATGCTCGTCCCGAACCCGAAGTGCTGCATGCCAAGGAAGCGTTGCGATCAAAAGTCAGCATGTTTTCTCAAAACTAACGAACTGGACGTTTGTCTTGGCAAAAGGTACAAAAATTCACTGAGTTGCTCCGTGGATGAGACAATGTGCAAAATGCAGGAAGTTGCATTTCTTAGGTAGACGGTAGTAGTAGTTTCTACTTTCTATGTTTCGCTAACATTACGTGATCAGCAAAAGAGAACATACAGCACACCCCCGACACAAAAGCACCTTAAAGGGATAAACTGCCGATCGCGTAGCACAGGCACCGATCCAATCACAGCAGCGTTTGGTAGGGTTCCAAGATTTACTCAGAATCAGGATTATTTCAGTTTTACCCATGAAACGGTTCCAGAACCTAAAATAGAATCGCTTTAGAATCCGTTTAGCTAGTTTTTTTTTCAGTTTCAATAGAGAGGGAAGGAGAGTTGAATTGATCCTTATAATTTTTTTTGTTCCTGCTGTACCTGATTGGTACTGTTTTTTTTTTTTTTTGCTTTGGCTATATCATGTCCGTATGTTACTATATTTTAACTGAAACATGACTCAAAAAGTTGAGCAACAAGACAAGGCTGCAAATTTTTTTTTATCCTTGTATGGTTGAACCACGACTGAACATTTTTTGTATTCAACGTTGAGCAAAATGAGCACCATGCACCTCAGATTTGCAAGGATTAGAACACCGAAAAATCTGCAAGGATTAGAACACCGAAAAATCAATTAGCACAAGCACCTTAGATCAATCGGCATAGAGGAAGGGAGAGGCACACCGAAAAACAACCAGTAGCTTGATTCTATGTGGGAGAGGCTGGCCGAGAGAAAAAAGCTACAGAGAGAGGGAGGAGGCTGGCCGAGAGAGCGGCAAGGACACAGTGCCAAGAGAGGGCGGGACCGACGCGGTGTCCAGAGAGGGCCGTGGCTCGCGGCGGTGCCGAGCAGGAGCAGGACGATGCGGTACCGAGCAGGGAATTACAGGAGGGTGGCGGAGTTTACTGGGAGCAGGACGAAGCGTGGAGGGCGGCGCACACTACCAGATGAGATGCCGCCGCCGAGAAGATTTGTCTTCCCCTGATGGCGGCAATTCCTGGGAGAAGGGGATTTTTCACCGTGTGGGCGCGTAGGGCAGTGGCACACACGGGTAAATACGGTGAAAACACGTGCCCAATTATGAAACAGGTCTCCAATTCACTCTGCGGACCTTTTCGGGTGTTCCGAGCCCCTAGTTCATTTTTCCTTCTGGTTCTGATCTGTTTCGTACAGAAATGTTTCCCTTTGCCGTTCGGATCGGATTCTCTGTTTCCAGTAGTAAATCAGAACCGATTCTTCAATCCAAACGGGCTCGCGGCACCTCACCGTTGCTTTCGGCGGCGGCAGCGCGAGGGCGTGGAGACAGTAAGACCATCCGCACCAGTAACCTCTAAAGTATACTCTATCCTCTAAACCATACTCTATACACTCTATATTTCTAGTATGTGCACTAACAAAAATTTCCAGTATGCTATGCTTTACAGCGTACCACTGCGAATGGCCTAACGAGAGGATGCCACTCCGGAACGAAACGGTAAGGCGTAGTAGTGGATCCGACCTCTACTCAGCTGCCCGACATAGGGCCGTGCACGAGCCCGGCGCATCGATTTAAAGCCCACAGAACCAGTTGCAAGGAGCAAGCAAGACTGGGCATGGATTCTGGTGAGTTGAGGCCGTGCGTCACCACGCTCGTTGTATGGGGCCCAGAATGTCGGCGAGTCAGAGGGATCCTTCTTCGAAAGTCCAAATCTTCCGGTGGTATATGTGCTAGATTTTTTTTGTTTGTCATTTAAGTATAATTGATCATATTTTGTCTTCAAAGGCTTCATAATTAATTTTAGTGAATCCATTTGTATCCTTACATGTTGTCTATTGTGTATACATTGAATGATGGAACCCCTCAAATACTTGACAAACACTCATCATGCAGCACACATCACACACCCAATTCTTTTGCTTCCTGCTAGCACATCGTTTATAGTTTCGGAGGCCTAACTTCACATACCACGAAAATATACATAAAAGAAGTTCAAATAAGACTAGTTCAGTTGCAAAATACAATGAAATAAGCTCACTGGTTCCAAATTAATTTGGAGCGGCAAATTGAAAACCTCTTTTTTTTTCCAGATATGGTTGTTTATTTTTGGGAGACCACTTTTCAATTACCCAAACCTAAATCTAAAGACCAAGTTTAGAATAATATCAAGTTAAAGAGAGAACCTAACTGTTTTAGAAGGCTCCAGCACATGAATTTCAATAACGGTTCAGATTTGCATCGCGATTTGTGACTTACAAATGGTGAGTGCAACATGTTAGTTTGTTTTCTGATCACCTGGGATCCCGGTTAGACAACAACTGCTGGGCCCACGTCTCCCCGCACGCCCTGATCGGGGGCACAACTGATTCCTGATTCGGTTGAGGCCCCCTCTCGCCCGTGCAGGATAAATTGGGAGGCAACCGGGGCGTACCGCATCCTTGCGCATACGCCCGACGCCCCCAGCATTCCCGCAACTCCCTATCCAAAGTGCACGGTAGCGAGAGGAAGGTCTCTTCCCATCTTCTGCGATCTACGGCAGTGTGGGGAAGTCATCTTCCCCCGACCATCTTCAGCAAGCCCGACGCCAAGCTCCTACATCGCCATGTCGAATTCCTCTGCAGCTACGGGAGTAGGTATGTGGTTCTAACCCTAACTTCATAATCATGGTTAGTTAATGTTAATTAGGATTCTAGGCTGCTGTTAGGTGTTTGATTGCTTGATAATGCATGCTGTTGCCTAAGCACCTTGATTAGCAGTCCCTAAGTTTCAGTACTAAGTAGTCCCTAAGTCTATCAATGGTATCAGAGCCAGGTTAAGGTTTTGCTAATCGGGTAATTAAGTTTTAATTATGTTCTGAGTTTCGGCTAAGTGAATTTTCACAGCAATTAAAAGGAGGGGAATATTTTGCTTCGGGTTTTGACAAAGCAAACTCGAATCAGATGAAAACCCGAAGCAAAGTAAGAAAAAAATTAAGAGAAAGTGGGGCGAACATACCTTAAGGGGCTCGCGGCCTCCTGCCTTTCGGGGCCCCCCACCGGCGTTGACGCACCGGGCGAGGGAGGCGGTGTAACCCCACCACCGGAGAACTCCTCGTTTGAGGAGACCTAAGTAGGGCGAGCCTCGACCGCCACCATCCGCCACTAAGAAGACACCGCACGTCGATCTCATCAACAGCAGCGCACTCAACTCAAAGAGGGCACACCGGCGGAGAAACCGACGGTGGCATCGCTTTTGTATCAACAGTTAGGGTTTCGGGGTCAAACCCTAACCCTTATGGTTGGCTCTCCCTCATCGGCAGTCGCTCGATGAGCCTCCCATCGGTGACACGACTTGCGCGCCATGGTGGAGGCCACGGCGGCTCCAGAGCCTCACCACCGGCGTGCTCGCACCTCCCCTCCATCTCTGTCCTCGCTCGCCTCTCGTTTCTGTAAGAAGAGAGAGAGAGAGAGAGAGAGAGAGAGTGGAGGAGTGAAATGGCATATTAGGGTTTTGAGCGGCGGCGCCAATTTTCTATGCACCCCGAAACGAACGCTCAACCGTCGGATCTAAAATCTACGGTTGAGATACACTATCGTTATGTGACTTCGGCTCATATTAGCTGTCGGATGCAAATACGACGGGAACAAATCATCGCGCACGCGCCGCCGTGCAGAATGGGCTCGGGGCCCATGCGGGCGCCGTTTTGGGCCAGTTGGGCTGCCCTTTCGTTTTTTCCAGGTTTTAGTAATTTTCGTTGTGGGCTGATTTGGCCTCGAGCCGAAATTGGCCTGGCTATGCGCGTGAGAATTTTTCCTCAATTTCCAAGTTTTTTTCTGGTTGGGCCGAGATGCCACTGTGGGCCTTGGGCCACTTTTAGGTGTATGGCCCTTTTCATTTTCATTAAATTTTCTGGTATTTTAGTATGGGCTGAAATACCATATGGGCCACACAGAAAATTATTAAATGGTTTGAGAATAATCAAGTTACTCTGTATGATGATTGTTTAATTATTTGCTGCAATATTTATTATTATTGTTGTTAAGATATTTTCTCAGCTTATTTGATCATTTTATATTGAGTTGCTGTGAAATTTAAGAAATTAAGTTTGCTTCCGTTGTTATTATGTTATATATGGTAATTTAAATGAGTAGCCAACGTGAAATTTAAATTACCATATTTTTGAGTTTGATTTGGTAAATTCATAAAGTAGCCAACGTGAAATTGAATTTGCCATATTTTATGTTGCATGGAATTTAAATAAGTAGTCAACGTGAAATTTAAATTTGCCATGCTTTATGTTAAGTTTTGAATGGCGTGTTTTGCGGAGTAACCAACACAAAAAAACACGCTATTTCTAGTTGTTTAAGTTTTATTAAGTGAGTGCTGTATTTTGAGAAGTAGCCATCGCGAAAAAGTAAAATACAACATTTTTCTTGTAGTAAGTTGTATGTTTATTGATGTTTATATGTATTTATGCTTTTTTGAAGGTTCCACCGCCTTGTCTTCCACACTGAGTTTTATCTCCTCTATTGAGCCACTTACGGGTCACAACTATGACTCATGGAGAGAGAGACTTGAGGTCGCCCTTGCGGTCTATGAGTTGGAGGACATACTGACGAGTCGTTGCCCGACAGAGTCTGATGTTTTTGTTGCTGAGATGGGAGATACTGATGAGACTTTCTCACTAAGATGGGGAATGTACTTACGTGCTATGAGTAAGTATGAGAAGGATCTCCCTAAGTGGCAGGCATCAAATAGGAAGTGTTTGATGGTCATTAGGGGGGCTATCACTGAGGGCATTTGGGGAGCGCTTCGTGAATTTGAGACGACTGCTGAATACCTCCGTAAGGTGGATAATCAGTTTACTGGGTGTTCCAAGGCTCTGGCGAGCACTCTCATAAGGAAGCTCGTGAATGAAAAGTACACAGGAGGTGGTGTGCGTGAGCACATCCTTAAGATCACAAACTTAGACGCAAAGCTCAAACCACTTGACTTAGGGGTGAGTGATGTGTTGCTTGTGCACTTCATCTTCACCTCCCTTCCTAAGGAGTTTGAGGATTTTGTTATCAACTATAACTCGCAGCCTAATAACTGGCCTTTAGAGAAGCTGACTACAGGAAACGCGGTCATTTGCGACGACTGGATTTATTTGCAACGGCCAGCCGTCGCAAATAGGTTAAATTGCGACAACATGTCGGTGGCCATCGCAAATAATATGACCGTCGCAAATAAGTACTAATTTGCAACGACCAACACTAGGGCCGTCGCAAATAATCTCTTATTTGCGACGTCCAACCCTAGGGCCGTAGCAAATAAGAAACCCGTCACAAATAAATACTTATTTGCGATGGCTGCGAAATAGACCATCGCAAATAACGTTAATTGTGATGGCCATAAGTTAAGACCGTCACAATTAAGGATGCTGTCGCAAATAAGGGCTTTATCGGCCGACCCGACCCCGACGGTTCATTCACCTCCACACTGAGCCCCCGCTGCCTGTCGCGTCCCTGCCGCCGGCCCGCTGTCACCACCCTGCCGCCGGCCTGCCGCGGCCCCGCTGCCCCCGGCCCCGCCCCCGCGGCGCCGCCCCCTCCAGCTAGCCGCGCCCTCGCCCCGCTCGCGGCGTCGCCCCCTCATGCCGCCGGCCCGCTGCGCCACCGGCCCCGCCCCTGCACCTCCGGTTGTCGGCCCGCCGCGCCCCCGGCCCCGCCCCCAGCCCCGCCCCGAGTGGCCCTGCCCCTGCGGCGCCCTCGCCCCCGCCTCCGTCGTCCCTGCGCGGACAGCACCGCCCGGGTGCCCTCACCGCGGCCTCTGCACCCTCGGCTCCCCCACGCTCGACGTCGCCGCGCCCCCGGCTCCGGACAGCAGCGCCGCCGGTCTCCTCCAACACCTCCGTCGTTCGTCCGATGTCGCGCTATGCGTATGTTACTTGTTAATTGTTAATTGTTCTTATATTTAGTTCTTATGATTAGTTGTTATGTGAATTATTAATTGTTATGCGAATTATTAGTTGTTAATTGTTCTTATGAGTAGTTGTTAATTGTTCTTATGATTAGTTGTTAATTATTCTTGATGATTAATTGTTATGCAAATTATTAGTCATTAATTGTTCTTATGATTAGTTGTTAATTGTTCTTATGATTAGTTGTTAATTGTTCTTGATGATTAATTGTTATGCAAATTATTACTTAGTTGCAATGTTTTCAATATTTGTAACTCTATGGCTTTGTCTGTCGTCCTGAATTTCTATTCTGT
This sequence comes from Tuctoria greenei, assembly GCA_036927565.1. NCBI lineage: Eukaryota > Viridiplantae > Streptophyta > Magnoliopsida > Poales > Poaceae > Tuctoria > Tuctoria greenei. Next base: position 4,475,288 of record JAYESD010000010.1, read on the forward strand.
TTAGTGTATGTTTGGATTTTGGTGCATTTATATAATATATGCAACACCGGTGCATTGATATTTAATGTTTTTGAGTGACTACTTAATATATTTAAATAAAGGGGTTTTGGGCCGGCTCGGACCAACCCGGAAGGGCACGACACGCAATAAGTGTGATCATGCCGTATAGACCATTGTAGTGGTACCGTATGCGTCAAGTTGACACGGAAGCGAACGGGTTGGTAAGGATGTCAATGACCCGCGATTGCGTGGACGGTGAAAATGGATGTGGAATTGTCATCTAAGATGAACTTTCCTCTCACTCTTTCTCTAGTTCTTTCCTCTCTCTTAAATGACTTCAAAATGAAAATGAGCAACATAACCTATAGCAATGTATTACCCGTTTCGGATCGGCACGTCTCACATGATATTGGCATGTGAGACGTGCAGGTTCAGAATTGTCCCTTTTTGGACAGCCTGAGAGTGACCGAGGGGGCGTGGCTTGTGACGAGACGCGGGTCCGGATTTGGACGAGATTTCGGTGGTATAACCCTGTTGTTCTCTACTGCACCATTTTTGGGCGTGTAGTGGTTATGCTGCCGAAATTTCGTTCTAATCCGTATCACGCGTCTCATCATGAGCACGCTCCGCTCGGTCACTCTTGGGTGGGTTTAGGATCTATCTGCCTAGGTTGTAGGGCTGTGACATAACATAACAATGAAACTAATAATGATTTGTCTGCTTTAAAGGTACACTCTGACGCATCTCGTCATGCTGTCGAAATTTTAGGACCTATCCTGTATACATTAACGACAATTTCTTTCGTGTTAAACTACAGAGCCAAACATGGGTGAAGACCACAGTTGGATGTATACTAGCTGGAAGAGCAGAACTGGTGGTCACTCGGATGAGTGGTTTATCAAGTTAGATAAATTTTTGGATCAAGCATTTTTATTGTCAACGGAATATATGGTGCGATGCCCATGTACAAAATGCCGGAACACCAAGTTTTTGAGAAGATTGGATCTTTCATTTCACTTATGTCGAAACGGTTTCACTCCACATTATGAAGTGTGGACCTTTCACGGCGAGACTAATTCTCGAGTCATAGCAGAAGTGGATGAGGATGATGATATAACAGAGGTTGATAGGATGGATGAGATGATAGAAGCTCTGGAAGCAGATGATCCTCTTACAAATGAGGCAGAGAAGTTCTTCGAGGAGCTGAAGAAATCACAAGAGCCATTGCATGAACACATGGTTGTGACCGTACTTGCTTTCTTGACCAGATTTATGGCAATTAAGTCCAAGTACTTTTTTTCCATCAACTGCTACAATGATCTCATGAAATTGATCTGCGATATCCTTCCACAACCCCACAATGCGCCACCAGATATGTATCATTCAAAGATCAAGATATCTGGTCTCGATATGAAGTATGAGAAAATCGATGCGTGCCCAGACAACTGCATGCTATTCTGGAAAGAGAACGCCAATGAGAAGATGTGCTTGAAATGTGGTAAATCGAGGTTTGTCGAAGTTGTTAATGATGATGGCGATAATGTGATGACAGATGTTGCACATAAGCGGCTTCATTACTTGCCTGTGACACCTCAGTTGAAGTGGTTGTTTCTTTCAAAAAGAACCGCAAGACACATGAGATGGCACAAAGAAGGTAAACGTGAGAACAAAGAATTCTTGACGCATCCGTCCAACAGTGATGCATGGAAGGCGCTAGACCGTTTTGATCCATTCTTTTCTCGTGATGCGAGGAATGCTCGCATCGGATTAGCGACAGATGGATTCTCACCGTTCAGTATGAACGCCACGCCATACTCATGTTGGCCTGTCTTTGTCATTCCGTACAACCTGCCACCTACTTTTTGTACGAAGAACGAGTTCATGTTTCTCAGTCTCATTGTACCTGGACCTGATCATCCCGGGTCACGTCTCAGCGTGATGTTAAAACCGCTGAATGAAGAATTGAAAGTCTTGTGGACAGAAGTCGAAGCGTACGCCAGTTACAAGAAGCAGAAATTCAACCTTCGAGCTGCTGATTTGTGGTCCGTCCATGATTTGTCGGCATACGACATGTTTTCCGGATGGAGCACTCACGATCATCTGACGTGTCCGATATGTGCTTCAGACACAGATTGCTTTCGACTAACTCATGGAGGCAAAATATCTTACTTCGATTGTCATAGACGTTGGCTGCCCTCAAATCACATATTTAGGCAGTAGAGGCGTGTCTTTCGGAAGAACACTGTTGTCACTAAAGGACCACCGAAGCATCTCAACAGATCAGAAATTTCTGATATGTTGGACAAACTGGTGCCTGATGAAGGTCATCCTGGATATTTTGTAGGTTATGGAGAGGAACAAAATTGGACTCACATATGTGGACTTTGGGAGCTACTGTATGTGAAGTCGTTGATTATAATGCACAACATTGATGTCACGCATTGAAAGCATCTAGGCCCCCCTCTTGTAGTATGGTTTTGGTGATTAATGACAACCATTGAACTTTACTAATGAATTTGTGAATGCAAGGTCCCCATGAACACTAAATAATATGAAATGATCATGTCATTGGAGACCCATAGATACTCAACTTCCGTGATCAAACTCATGAGATAAAGACAAAATGTGAAGGCTCTATGTCTAAGTCACTCAATCAAAAATTGACATCATACAATGCTTAAGGAACATAAGAGAGCCTTGTGGAACAAATGTCTAAGAGGTCATTCGAGAAAGACACAAAAGATTCACTCAAAACAACTCGAAGCAAGCAAAATCAACTCACCGGATCAACCGATGATTTCCAGAATGAACACATCGGTCGAGTTGGTTCAACTGAAGAAAAAGACCTCAGACAAATGAACTCACCGGATCATCCGATGTGAAGGGCTCAACAACATCGGTGCATCAATACAGTTTGCAGTACAATTGGAACAAGTGAAGTACCGGATCATCCGATGTGCAGAGTTACACACATCGGTTGATCACTCCACTAAGCATCAAGATCAAGCAAATTCTGGAGGAAGAGCCACCGGATCATCCGATGAGAAGACTGGGGCAACATCGGTCTAATAACGGTAATATCTGACACAATGACGTCAGCCAAAGTAATTACACCGATGATAACTAGAGGGGAGACATCGGATCATCCGGTGTGCACAGAAAAGTTCTGTCAGCCTACTTTTCCAACGGCTATTTCGGTTAAGCTGGCTATAAAACCCCTCTAACCCGGTCATTTCGACAAGTCTTGATCACCTGAAGCCCACTACACATTCAAGAGCATTCAAGACCATAGATCATACATTTCCACACTTTTAGATCTTTTGTAATAGGTTAGAGAGAAGCTTGTGTGCGTTCTTTCTCTGTGATTGAACTCTCTAGGCTAGTGAGAAGTTGAAGAAGACCGTTCCGGAGCTTGCCAAGGTGTGTGTGGAAGCCCGGAACACCGAAGGTTGTACAAGGATTGAGCTCCACCTTGCCAGAGATGGCGAACGGAGAAGATTAGTGAAGACTCCATTGTCTCAGTGACATTAGAAGTGGCAAAACCCTTCCGTGGGTGCCACAACGTGGATGTAGGAAGATCCTTGCGATCTTGCCGAACCACGGGATAAACCTCCGTGTCCCCTAGCGTTTGCATTCCTCTCTCTCTCTCTTTACATTTTGCAATATTTACTTCACAAGTTATATCTACGTTGATTGCATAGCTAGAACCGCGTTGAGAATTGGGCTTAGTAGTTCGTTTTTAATTGTCTTAAAATTTGAAAGAAAGCCCAATTCACCCCCCTCTTGGGCATTTCGATCCTTACAATTGGTATCAGAGCAAGGTTGCTCATAGGATCATTCTAGCTTCACCGCTAGAGAGCAAAAATGGCCAAGGTTGGGGGTTCGGTTCCTATCTTCGAGGGCAAGAATTTCGCCTATTGGAAAGCACGCATGCGCGCTTACCTTGAAGCTATTGCCCCCGAAGTTTGGGAAGCGACTCATGCGGGATTTGGAGAACTTAACTATGTGGGTGATCAAGTTAAGTGGGATGCTAAGGCTAGGAATGCAATTTATGAATGCATAAGTCAAGATGTCTTTTCTAGAATTGCTAGTAAGGAGAAAGCTTGTGAAATTTGGGCTTGCTTGATAGAAATCCATGAGGGCTCATCTCGTGTAAAGGAACTTAAATATCACATGCTCAAAGCTAAATATGATGAATTTAAGATGCTTCCTCATGAAAATGTTAATGAAATGTTTTCACGCTTAAATGTTCTTATTGAGGAAATTAATGCTCTTGACATTGCGTCTCTTGGCAAGGGACTTATTAACCGCAAGATCCTCATGCTCCTTCCCAAGCCGAAGTACAACATCATCAACTCCATGCTCCAAAAGGAATCACTTGACAACATTGAAGTTTCAGAGCTCATTGGAGAAATACACGCTCATGAGATGAGTGTACTTGGGATGATGGAGCAATCATCATCAAAAACAATTGCTCTAAAGGCCTCCACCAAGAAGACAAGCTTCAAGAAGAAGAAGGTGGTTGAGCCTAGCTCAAGTGAAGAAGAGCAAGCGTCAAGTGAAGATGACGATGATGAGCTCGCCTTGATGATGAGAAAGTTCTCACGCTTGAACTCCAAGATCACCAAAAAGGGATACACCTTTGATCCCAAGAAGAAGGCATTTCTACCAAGAAGAGACGATCGCAAGATATGCTACAATTGCGGAGATCAAGGCCACATCTCCTATGATTGTCCAAAACCGGACAAAAGGAGAGAGAACTACAAAGGCAAGCAACGCAAGCTTGAAGAAAGTGATGATAATGAAGAAGAAGCCAAGCCCAAACCAAGAACCTTTGGGAAGAAGAAGCAAGACAAGGGCAAGAAGGCAAGACTCTTCCCAAAGAGGAGAAGTGGTCCACAAAAGGTGTTTATGTGTGAGGCAAATGAATGGGTCACCGACGAAGAAACAAGTGATGAAGAGAGTGAAGGAGAAGAAGAAAGCTTGGCCGGCCTCGCCATTGCCAACCATGATGACTCACCTCTTCCTCCACCACCCATGTGCCTCATGGCTAAAGGTAACACCAAGGTATGTGACGACTCTAGTGATGATGAGCTTTCCCCCGATGATTTAACTTCTTTGATTAATGAATATCATGCTATCATTAAGAGAGAGAAGAGTAAGGTTAAAACTCTTGAAGAAATTCGTGCTAAACTTGAGAGTGCTAACCTTGATTTGCTTGACAAGTATGAAAGCATACTCAAAGAGCATGACACACTCAAATCTCATGTCAAGCAAATTGAGGAAGAAAATGCTAAAATCAAGGTAGACAATGATGAGCTCAACATAGAACACCAAACTCTCTTGGAGGAGCACAACAAGCTAATTCATGAATACCAAACACTTAACATTGCTCATGACATGCTTGATCAAGAGTTGAAAGATGCAAAGAAACAAACTCTTAATGATAAGATATCCATTACTTCGAATGTCTCTAATGTCTTGGACAAGTCTTTGTCTTTAAAAGCTAATGCTAGGGAGAAGGACTTGTTGGAGGAAATTGAGAGTCTCCGCACTAGTGTGGCTAGACTTTCAAAAGGTGAAGTCAAGCACAAGGAAATCCTCTTCCAACAAGCGAAAGCCTTCAACAAAAGAGGACTTGGATCCTTCTCCATGCCCAACAAAGGAAAGGTGCCCTCACCGGAGCTTAGAACAAGCTTCATCAAGGAAGTTGGTTCTTATTGCCAACATTGTGAGGTCACCGGTCACCACACAAGGGAGTGTCCTCTTCCTAACCGACCCTCACCTAAATTGCCTACTAACTACAAATCTGTTTTCAATGATCGCTATTATCTTCTTAGCAAAGTGAATGGCAAGGTGAAAGCTAGGTTCATTGGCAAAGACATGAAGAGCATGAAGGGGAAGCTCCCCAAGCAACTTTGGGTCCCAAAGACACTTGTATCTCACATACAAGGACCTAAGTTGGCTTGGGTGCCTAAAGTCAAAAATTAACTTCATGTGTGTAGGTGAACTACAAAGCCGGAGGAAAGCATTGGGTACTCGATAGCGGGTGCACTCAACACATGACCGGCAATGATGGTATGTTCACCACCATAGAAAACCCCGGTAATCATGAACAAGTCACTTTTGGTGACAATTCTAAGGGTAAGGTAATAGGATTAGGTAAAATTTCTATCTCTAATGATTTATCCATTTCTAATGTGTTGTATGTTACGTCGCTTAGCTTTAATCTACTTTCCATTGCACAACTTTGTGATCTTGGACTAACATGCACATTTAGCAAAAATGATGTTGTTGTGAGTAGTGAGGCAAGCAAAGAGCTTATCTTCAAAGGGTTTCGGCATGGACATCTCTACTTAGTAGATTTCTCCAACAAGAATGCTAGCCTAACTACTTGTCTTTTCACTAAGACAAGCTTGGGTTGGCTATGGCACCGACGCATAGCACACATTGGAATGAGCAAACTCAAGAAGTCATTCAAGCTTGGGATGGTGACCGGTGTGAAGGATGTGACGAGAAGAACAAGCTTTGTAGCGCTTGTCAAGCCGGGAAGCAAGTTGCTTCACACCACCCAATGAAGACAATGGTGTCAACCTCCAAGCCACTTGAACTACTCCACATGGACCTCTTCGGACCGTCCACATACCAAAGTCTTGGCGGTAACCTCTATTGTCTTGTTCTAGTTGATGACTACTCTCGCTATGCTTGGACTCTATTTTTAGGTGACAAGAGTGAAACTCCGGAAGTGTTCAAGACCTTCGCCAACCGTGCTCAAAGGGAATTCCAACTTCCCATTATCAAAGTCCGCAGTGACAACGGCACCGAATTCAAGAACTACAACATTGGGGAGTGGTGTGACCGTGAAGGTGTGAAGCATGAATTCTCCGCCACGTACACTCCTCAACAAAACGGTGTTGTTGAGAGGAAGAACAAAACCCTCATCACTCTTGCAAGAGCAATGCTTGATGACTACGGCACGTCGGAGAAGTTTTGGGCCGAAGCAATCAACACGGCGTGCCATGCCGCAAATAGGGTCTATCTTCACCGACTACTCCAAAAGACCCCATATGAGCTCCTCATTGGGAGAAAGCCCAACATCTCCTACTTTAGAGTCTTTGGGTGCAAATGCTACATCTACCGCAAGAAAAGGCTCGGTAAGTTTGAAAGAAGATGTGATGTTGGCATTTTTCTTGGTTATGCATCAAACTCAAAATCATATCGAGTATTCAACCAAACCTCCGGTCTAGTTGAAGAAAGTTGTGATGTTGAGTTTGATGAGACTAATGGCTCCCAAGAGGAGAGTTTTGGTCATGATGAAATAGATGATGATCCTCTACGAGAAGCCATGAAGAACATGACCATAGGAGACATCAAGCCGGAAGTTGAAGAGGGCCATGATCAAGGGGGAGCTTCAAGTACCAACAACAACACCTCCATGGCGCCTCAAGTAGACGAAGAGGAGAAAGATGATCCATTGCCAACTCAAGACTCACAAGAAATACAACATCAAGATGAAGAAGAAGTCCATGATCAAGTCCAATCACAAGAGGAACAACACGCTTCACCACCGCAAAGTGCTTCACAACCACTTATGAGGCATGTACGCATCTCCAAGGCGCATCCAATGGACCAAATTATTGGAAGTCCTTCAAGGGGCGTAAGTACTCATTCTCGCCATGTTGCTTCATTTTGTGAGCACTACTCGTTTGTTTCGTGTGTAGAACCCACTCACATTGAGGAAGCACTCCAAGACCCAAATTGGGTGATGGCCATGCAAGAAGAACTCAACAACTTCATCCGCAATGAAGTTTGGGTGTTGGAGGAGCGACCCAAGGACAAGAACGTCATCGGAACAAAGTGGGTGTACAGCAACAAACAAGACGAGAATGGCGTTGTGGTCCGCAACAAGGCAAGACTTGTGGCCAAAGGGTTCTCGCAAGTTGAAGGACTAGACTTTGGGGAGACTTTTGCTCCGGTCGCTCGGTTAGAGGCAATTTGTATTCTTCTTGCTTTTGCTTCACATCATAATATTACTCTTTATCAAATGGATGTGAAAAGTGCCTTTCTTAATGGCTACATTAATGAGCTTGTTTATGTTGAACAACCTCCTGGGTTTGAAGATCCGAGGAATCCTAACCATGTGTATAGGTTGCACAAGGCGCTCTACGGGCTCAAGCAAGCACCTAGGGCGTGGTATGAACGACTACGGGACTTCCTCATCATGCAAGGATTTAAGATCGGGAGGGTGGACACCACACTGTTCACCACAAACATCAACGGAGATTTGTTCATTTGTCAAATTTATGTTGATGATATTATTTTTGGTTCAACCAACGAAGCTTTTAGCCATGAGTTCGGCAAAATGATGTCTAGGGAATTCAAGATGTCAATGATTGGAGAGCTCAACTTCTTCCTTGGATTCCAAATCAAGCAACTTCAAGAGGGAACCTTTGTCTACCAAGAGAAATACACCAAGGACCTCTTGAAGAAATTTGAGATGGGAGATTGTAGCTCAAGAAGCACTCCAATGGGAACAAATTGCCATCTCGACGCGGATAAGGACGGTAAACCTATTGACCAATATCACTACTGCTCTATGATTGGTTCATTGCTTTATCTTACCGCATCTAGGCCCGATATAATGTTTAGTGTATGCTTATGTGCTCGCTTTCAAGCGGCTCCTAAAGAATCGCATAAGAAGGCGGTCTTTAGGATACTTAGGTATCTTAAGCATACCCCTAGTATGGGCTTGTGGTACCCTAAAGGTACAACCTTCCAACTCTTGGGATACTCGGATTCGGACTTTGCCGGATGCCGCGTAGATCGCAAGAGTACCTCCGATGGGTGCCACTTGCTTGGGCGTTCCCTAGTGTCTTAGTCTAGCAAAAAGCAAAATTCCGTGGCTTTGTCCACCGCGGAAGCGGAGTATATAGCGGCCGGTGCATGTTGTGCCCAAATTCTATATATGAAGCAAACCCTTTTGGACTTTGGAATTAAAATTGGTTGTGTGCCTCTCCTTTGTGACAATGAAAGTGCGGTTAAGATAGCTAGAAACCCCGTTCAACACTCCCGCACTAAGCACATTGATATTCGCCATCACTTCTTGCGGGATCATGAGGCTAAAGGAGACATCTCTTTGCAAGGTGTTAGATCCGAAGAACAATTGGCGGATATCTTCACTAAACCACTTGATGAGAAAACCTTTTCTAGACTTAGAAATGAATTAAATGTGCTAGATGCATCTAACGTCATGTAAGTTGCCATGTTCATGTAAGGATGCATATCATATAGGTCTTGTCTAACTCCCAAAGGATAGGGGCGAGCTAGAAATAGTTTTCCCTGAGGAAGCCTTTGGAAGGTTTAAACTTGGCAAGATAGATTTATTTTATGCCTTGCATGATCTCTGCCATATAGACTTGCACTCATTCTATTTCTTGCACTATTTTGTTTGGCATTGCATATGGTAGATTGTCACAAAGGGGAACCCACCTCGTGAGAAGGAGACTTGTTTGAAATGCAATATCTCAACTCATATAAGGTGGAAAGAACAAAATGTTAGGTGCGTTAAAGCCTAGAGGAACATGCTTCATTGAGATAGTAGTCTTCATACTCTACCTCACAAAGCATGGGCCTTACATTTCATTTGGATATTTTCCTTCTATTTTTTTGGTGTTCCATTTGCTTTAAGGTCTAGCCAAGCTATTGGCATATTAGCTTTTTGAGGGGTAAGGGGTTGCCCAAAAAGTCCTAAGACATGTGTTTCCCATTGTTTGATTGTCTAGTCAAAGGACATATATGGGATGTTGGTGTTTAGTTTTCATCGGATTATCCGATGCCTAAGTCCTTCCCCCATCGGATCAATAGGTGTTCAATCTTCAAGTGCCAATTCAGTCAGAATCTCAAAATGATCCGACGAGTTCATTCCGAAAAACATCGGTCCATCCGATGTTCACAAATCTGAAACCTTGATGAATTCCACCGATGCTTTTTCATCCAATGTCGGACCATCCGGTGTCAACTTCCCTCTTCTGAATATCCTTACTGTGCCATTCATCCGATGATCAAAACCCTAGACGTCGGTCCATCCGGTGTCAATTGCACTTTTCTAGAAAACCTTAGTGTGGCATTCGACCGATGCTTTTCATATCCATCATCGGTCCATCCGGTGTGTAAAAAACGGCTAGGGTTTGGGACCCACTATTTAAACCCGGCCGTACCCCTTTCATCTCTCTTCCCCCGATCCCGACGCCGCCTTCTCTCTGCGCCGCCTCCATCGCCACCGCTCACGCGCCGCTCCACCACCACCTCACGCGCCACCGCCGCCGGACGCCGCCGCCGCCCTCCGGCCGCCGCCATCCCTCGCCGCCCGCCGCCTTCAGTCGCCGCGCCGTCCACGCGCCGCCACCTCCGGTTGCCGCGCTGTCCACGCGCCGCCACCTCCGGTTGCCGCGCCGCCGCCTCCAGTCGACGCGCCGCCTCCACCTCCGACGTCTCCACCGACCTCGCCGTCGCCTCACCACCGCCGTTTCCGCTTCGCACTCGGTCCCCGCTTGCTCTCCGTCACCTAGGTTTGCTTCGTGCCGTGCGACGTCCATCGTTGTTTTTGTCGTCCTTTTTTCTTCGTCGCTAACCCTAGCTCTCTGTTGCATCTAGATGGGTCGCGACCGCAAAGGAAAGGGAAAGGCGATCGCGGAGCCCGCCGCGAAGAAGCGCAAACTGTCGAAGGATGAGAAACAGGCCCTAATGGCCGCTCGCGCCGCAGAGGAGCGTGAGCGTGGCCGAGGCGGTTCCATGAGGATCCGCGAGGCCCGTCCGAGGCAGCCTCCTGTGATCGACCACTCCGACGCCGAAGAGGAGCCGGTTGAGCCTCTCGTCCGCCAACGCTCAGCCCGGACGCGTGGGGGTCACACCGAGGCTCCTCCTCGTCCGAGACCGACGGCTGCCGACCGTCGTGAGGACAGGGAGGCCGAAAGGGCCATCTACGAGATGGACACGGCCGTCCGTGTCGGTGAGGGAGTCCGTCTCACGGACTACCGGAAGATGAAGGCCAAGCAGCTACGCAAGCTTCGATGGAGCGTGCTGCTTGAGGAGTGGTACCCTCAGCCCCGTGAGGCTCTTGTGGACAGTCGCTTCTGGACTGTCACCCAGGCGTCTCTCTACGAGACCTACAGACGTCGGGGGCACAAGCTTTTTCAGCACAACTACCTGGACTGGGGGCAGCTCACTTTGGCAGCAGAGACTGAGGTCCGTTCATACTTTGAGAGGTACAGAGGTTTGGTGCAGCTGCTTGCTTATGAAAGAAGTGCATATGTGGAAGATTGGGTCCGTGTCTTCTATGCGACCCTGTACATCTCTGAGGGCAGGAGGTCAATCGACTTCATGTTTATGGGACAGCGCTACCACCTCTCGAGGCAGACTTTGGGGCAGCTTCTTGGTTTGGACCTGCACGACACCTGCGTGCACGAGAAGGTATATGGGCAGGCAGATCCACCAAGGAGGCCACTTACTGGAGGGGTAGCACCACAGCTTGAGGAGATCCGGTCCCTGTTTGGCCCCACGTTCTCTCCTGACCAGCCGAGAGTCCCAGCTCTTCTGACCCCAGCTGCGCGCATTGTGCACCTCGCCTTGCGCCGCACGCTCCTGCCAAGGTCAGGGTACTTGGAGGGGTTCACTAGTTTGCAGCAGACCCTCCTGTTCTACATAATGAACGGGATGGATTTCGACATTGTGGACATCCTCCTGTGCGAGATGGAAGACATGATCACAGATGGGATAGGCATGATGAGGCAGATGGTTTACAGGCACTGGATCAGTTACATATGCTCTATGATGGTGCCTGAGGGGGATGCAGCACAGGCCAGACTTGCTGACGAGAGTGTGACTCGCTTTGGTCACTACCGTGCCCCGGCTCCTGGAGACCGTCGCCTTGGTCGTCCAGTTGAGCGCCAGGTCCGGGCCCGTCTGTCAGAGGAAGATTGGTCCGACCTAGAGCGAGAGGACGAGAGACTTGCAGAGGCTGAGGCTCAGGGGGAGGACCTGCAGCACATTTGGTCCGAGAGCGACACTAACGACAGTGTCGAGGATTATTTCCCTCCTCCCCCCTCTCCCCGGTAGCACGACGCGGAGGATGGAGGTTCTACAGTGCCACCTCCCACTCCACCTCCCATCACTGAGGCGCAGGTCACGCAGCCGTCTGAGCTGACTTCACTCCTCCAGCAGATGGTCGAGCAGCAGAGGATGGACAGGCTGGCCGCCGAGCAGGCCCGCGCGGAGCAGGCTGCACGTCTTCTTGAGCTCCAGCAGCAGCAGCAGGAGATGCAGCGTCAGATCGCCCGTGAGAGGCATGAAGACACTGATCGGTTGACGGGGCTCATCGACCAGATGCACCAGTGCACTCTGGACCAGCAGCAGCAGACGCAACAGGCGATGATGGGGATCCTGGGGTTGATCACCAACCTCTACACCCAGACCGGGATCACCGTTCCATCACAGCTGCCTGGAGTAGCTCCTCCGCCTCCTGTCTTGGCTCCAGCTGCTGCACCAGTGGCTCCAGTTCCCTCCACTCCGATCCCTTCGTTCAGCATGTCCTCGCTGTTGGCCCCAGGTGCTCCTCTTCACTCCCCACTGCTGGCCACGTCACTGTTTCTTCAGACGCCGGCCTCCATCACCAGTGTCCCTGCTCCAGCACCTCCTCCTCAGCAGGCACCGACGGTGGCACCTTCGGCTCCGGCAGCCCCCTCCTCCGCTACTCCGGCCAGCAGCTCCGACGACAGCGGCAGTGACCAGTTCGTCATCGCGCCCAGCTCTCAGGGTTCGTAGGTGCTCGGATCCCTTTTTGGTGTCTTGATGCCAAAGGGGGAGAAGAGTTAGAGAGTCAGGGGGAGTCCTAGTGTTAGGGGGAGTCGAGTGTCCTTGCTTATCTTTATTGTATTTGCGTATTTGCTACATTTGGTGTGTAATGAACCTATTTCCATGAGTTGTTAATCATTTGAACTCATTTGATGTTTATCTATGATTATGATCTCTTTGAAATCACACTTGTGTTATTAATTGATGTTTAAAGCTTCAAGTGTAACACTCTGTATTCATTGCATATTTTCTTATGGTTCATTCTATCAAATTCATTTCTATTGCGCTTTGATTATTGTGTTGTCATCAATCACCAAAAAGGGGGAGATTGAAAGCATCTAGGCCCCCCTCTTGTAGTATGGTTTTGGTGATTAATGACAACCATTGAACTTTACTAATGAATTTGTGAATGCAAGGTCCCCATGAACACTAAATAAGATGAAATGATCATGTCATTGGAGACCCATAGATACTCAACTTCCGAGATCAAACTCATGAGATAAAGACAAAATGTGAAGGCTCTATGTCTAAGTCACTCAATCAAAAATTGACATCATACAATGCTTAAGGAACATAAGAGAGCCTTGTGGAACAAATGTCTAAGAGGTCATTCGAGAAAGACACAAAAGATTCACTCAAAACAACTCGAAGCAAGCAAAATCAACTCACCGGATCAACCGATGATTTCCAGAATGAACACATCGGTCGAGTTGGTTCAACTGAAGAAAAAGACCTCAGACAAATGAACTCACCGGATCATCCGATGTGAAGGGCTCAACAACATCGGTGCATCAATACAGTTTGCAGTACAATTGGAACAAGTGAAGCACTGGATCATCCGATGTGCAGAGTTACACACATCGGTTGATCACTCCAGTAAGCATCAAGATCAAGCAAATTCTGTAGGAAGAGCCACCGGATCATCCGATGAGAAGACTGGGGCAACATCGGTCTAATAACGGTAATATCTGACACAATGACGTCAGCCAAAGTAATTACACCGATGATAACTAGAGGGGAGACATCGGATCATCCGGTGTGCACAGAAAAGTTCTGTCAGCCTACTTTTCCAACGGCTATTTCGGTTAAGCTGGCTATAAAACCCCTCTAACCCGGTCATTTCGACAAGTCTTGATCACCTGAAGCCCACTACACATCCAAGAGCATTCAAGACCATAGAGCATACATTTCCACACTTTTAGATCTTTTGTAATAGGCTAGAGAGAAGCTTGTGTGCGTTCTTTCTCTGTGATTGAACTCTCTAGGCTAGTGAGAAGTTGAAGAAGACCGTTCCGGAGCTTGCCAAGGTGTGTGTGGAAGCCCGGAACATCGAAGGTTGTACAAGGATTGAGCTCCACCTTGCCAGAGATGGCGAACGGAGAAGATTAGTGAAGACTCCATTGTCTCGGTGACATTGGAAGTGGCAAAACCCTTCCGTGGGTGCCACAACGTGGATGTAGGAAGATCCTTGCGATCTTGCCGAACCACGGGATAAACCTCCGTGTCCCCTAGCGTTTGCATTCCTCTCTCTCTCTCTTTACATTTTGCAATCTTTACTTCATAAGTTATATCTACGTTGATTGCATAGCTAGAACCGCGTTGGGAATTGGGCTTAGTAGTTCGTTTTTAATTGTCTTAAAATTTGAAAGAAAGCCCAATTCACCCCCCCCTCTTGGGCGTTTCGATCCTTACACGCATCAGGAGCGTAACATGAGCGAAAGTATCATAAGCACTTGCATGGATATGCCTGGCAAAACAAAAGACAATTATAAAGCTAGACTAGATTTGGCAGACATTTGTCACCGTCCAACTCTTGAAATCCCTGAAAGTGGTGGAAAGCCACATGCTTCTTTCTTTTCTTTGAAAGTATCATAAGCACTTGCATGGATATGCCTGGAAAAAAAGACAATTATAAAGCTAGACTAGATTTGGCAGACATTTATCACCATCCAACTCTTGAAATCTCTGAAAGTGGTGGAAAGCCACATGCTTCTTTCTGTCTTTGATCGAAAGAAAAGAAAGAAGTTATGAAATGGATGAAAAATTTGATATTCCCAGATGGTTACGCAGCTAGCCTGAAACAAGCCATAAATATTAACACAGGAAACCTCACTGGGTTGAGGAGTCATGATTATCACATTATAATGGAAAGACTCTTACCTTTTATGTTTCGAGGCTATCTAGATGATGCGGTGTGGAAGGTTTTAGCCGAGCTCAACTATTTCTATAGACAGCTTTGTGCTAAAGAAATCAAGATCGGGATGATGGATAAGTTAGAGAAGGACCGACTATGAGGTAACGATACATTTGTTCTTGCACATCAAGTGGAACAAGTGTATTATCTACCTTATCCATGCACGAAGCTCAGTGCTTGGTGGGTGGTATATAAGATGAATCCTCATGAGCGGTTATATACTCCTGGGGATGATGGTTACCATGATAGTGAAGACGTTGATGAAGTGTACCAAGAAGAAGAGTTGCTAGACACTTTTATCGTCGAGCTTGGTGCATGACTCGATCAATTAGTTGGAGATGTTGAAGACATTGAAGATGTAGAGGCAGATGTATGCAAAAACGGAAATTAGAACAGGCCATGATGGAAGATCGTTGGGCTGGTTTAAGGAGTAGGGTACATGCACATAATAATGATGTTGATGAATTTTGATAGTGATTACAAGTAATGTTTTCTTGAAGATAATAACATGAATTTTGTATATTTTATTTGCATATTTACTGATTATCTAATTAAAACAGGATGGTGTCAAAGAAGGCTAAGAAGGTGCCGCCGACGAGGGAGTTCTACCCCTCTAGACCTGAGGACGCTTTCGCTGGTGCCTCATTGACTGGGAGCAGATGCTCTCAGCTGCTGGGGCACGTTCTGAGCAGCTCTAGAGCTTCGTCACAGGTAAATTTCAGTCGTTTTTGACAAATTCTTTAAATTCACTTTCACATTAAACTTACTTATGAATCATTTGAATGTTGTAGTCCTCACCGGCTGACTCAGAGGCTGCGGCGCCAATTGACTTTGGCTACCCTTCGGTGAGCCAACCCTCGACCAGCCAACCCTCGGTTTGCGATCCTTCTGTTCCTGAGGCCTTTGGCTCGGTTGGTGACGAGCCGTCTGGGTCACCTGACGTGGCGCCCCAGCAGACGCAGAGGAAGAGGAGGACTCACTTTGTCAGTCCTCCTGTGGTCCCTTCACAAAGGATCGTGATCCATCTAGTCAGAGACAGGTAATAAAAATTATAGTGTTTAATTTTAGTTTCTTTTGGTTACTTAAGTAATGAATCAATAAATATCTTGGAGGGTTTGGGACGACACGTCTTTCACCGGTGAGAGACACCATAGACCGGTGAACGGTGTCCTCGGGTCCTTAGTGCGTTTGCACTACCCCGGGGTCATCGACGGGGTGTCTGCTCTTTCGTGGGAGGACTACGCACGCGTCCATCACCAGGAGCACGACAACCTTGAGGAGGCTGTATGGGCCGATTTTATGGTAAGTATGTTAAAAATATTTTCTAAGTTTTAACTCTTAAACTCTTTTAATGAACATCTCTTCAATATATTCTTTATCGTAGGCAAGATATACTTTAGAGGACCTGAACGACCCTCACCTGGTTGAGCATGCGAGGCGAGTGTTTCACTACAACGCTGCCAAGGCGCTCTGACAAGCTTTGTCGAACGCCTATGTTCAAATTATTAATGAGCACTTGAAGGCGAACCAGCACCACGTGCTACACTTCCGGCAAGAGAGCGAGAGACACCTGACGGAGGAGGAGTACGCGCATGTACGTGGGGTGTAGTAAGTATTTTTTTCTGATAATTTCCTCGATGGTATTTTTAACGACTTCCAACTATGTGCAGGGCCACGTGAGCTGGTTGCACGGTCGGACCGATGCCTTTCTGGCCCTTTGTCGCTACTGGGATAGCGATGAGTTTAAAGCTAAGTCCGAGAAGGCTCGAGAGTGCAGAGGGGTTGAGGGGAAGAGTAGGTACGACCAAGATAACCACTTGCGTTTATCTAAATGCATGGTAAGTGTATGTAACTTATGTTTATATATTCATAATAAATTGTTCGTACTAACACGTATTGACAGGAGCGCGAGACGGGGGTGCCGCCGACCCTTGCTGAGATTTGGAAGAGAGGTCACATGGACCCTTCTCAGCCTCAGGGGTGCAGTCAGGCTGCAGCCGAGCGATTGGTCAGTTTAGAAATCATTCATTATACATATAACTATATGTATTGTTGAACTTACACGGTTTCCTTGTTTTACAGGCTAAGTACGGGGAGGAGGCTAGGAAGATACACGGCGAAGATTCTGATTGGGAAAGTGAACCAATCGATCCTCAAGCCGCGTATGCAAGCGGAGGTGGAAAAGCACATGGAAGGTGAGTTTATAAGTCATTTTATCATTTTCAATTCAAAGTATTCAAGATATTTCAATTTGATATTACTGACTCTATTTTTCATAGGCTCGCCCTATTCAATAGAGTTGTCGACTCGAGGGTGGGGAGACCTGTGAGAGGTAGCTCCACACATGCTTCTTCGATGGGCACGACAGGTCATCGCGTCTTGCAGAGGGACATTGAGATGCAGTCCCTCAAACAAACTGTGGAAGAGAACTTCAGGCGACAGGAGGAGGAAAGGAGGGAGGCGGAACGCCAAACGATCGCGATGGAGGCCACGATCCAAATCCAGGCAGCAGCATTGGCGCAGGTGCGGGAAGCAATGGAGGTAACAAAATAAAAACTAAAGTTCTCATTAATTCAGCGTAAATGACTTACTAATATGTAACATTTAATGTTTGCAATGACAGGCCATGGCTCGGGCGCAAGGTCTGGGGATCCAGCTACCGCCACTACCACCGATCCTTCCAGGCGATCCTTCTTCTGCGGGTCAGGTAATTTTCTATGTCAACTTAACAATTCTAGTTTTAACTCAACTTAACCAAAATAAAGTGAGGAATTGGAGTGACAGTGAAAGATAGATAGAGTGAGAGATGAAGTTAGAAGAGGGAGGAATATAGAGAAAAAGGATTGAAATAGAAGAGAGAGGAGATAGTTAGATAGAAGAAAAGGATTGAGATGGAAGAAAGAGTGAGAGATAGTTAGATAGAGTGGGAGAGGAATGACGAGAGAGAGGGAGACTGGAGATAGAAGGAGAGGGAGAGAGAGAGAGAAAGGGATATGTAGATTGAGATAGAGGCAGGAAGATAGAGGGAAAATGATAGCAATAGAGAGATAGAGAGAGAGAAATAAAAGAAGAGAGGAAGAGAGGGGATCTAGATGGAGATAGAGGGAGAGGGAGGGAGAGATGTTGATGCATTTATATTCTAACTCTAAATTTCACTAATTGCAGGGATTTGCAATGGCTGCACAAACTCCGTCGCCGTCGCTGCCGCCACTAGAATGAGGCGCGACGACGACTTCGACTTCGGAGGTGGCTACGGAGGTGGCTATGGAGGTCAAACGGTCGAGTGAGCCCTCGTTTGGTTTGTCTATGGTGATGCGATGTTTCGACAATGTGTTGTGATGCGTTTTGAGACTGTTATGATGTTTATGTGACTGTTTGTTATATATTGCCTGTTGTGTGATTCTGGCCATCGAGCCGGGTAGTATTTTCTGTTTTTTTAAATAAAAAACCTTATTTGCGATGGCTTATACAGTACCGTCACAAATAAGGACCCAGGCCGTCGCAAATAGCTGTCCCAGAGGAGGACACGTGGGCCCTGCCGGCTGAACTTATTTGCGATGGCCTGGCCATCACAAATAGGGTTTAAATTGCGACGGCTAGGCCGTCGCAAATACTGGTGCGGGGCCCACCTGCCCCCGGGCAATAACTTGCGACGGCCGCTGCGAGCCATCGCAAATAGACTTATTTGCGACGGTGGCCATCACAAATAAGCTTAATTGCAACGAGTAATTTGCGACGGCTAGAAACCGTCGCAAATAAGCAAAGCCGTCGCAAATAGCTTATTTGCGATGAAATTTACCTTATTTGCGACGGCCCTGGCCATCCCAAATCGTCGGGATTCCTGTAGTGGCTTTTTGCCATGTGCGTTCAGGATGAAGAACGCATCAGGTCCCAGAGGGGTGGTGACTTTGTCAACTACACCAAAGGTAAAGGGAAGGGGAAGAACCACTTTAGTTATCTCAAGCCTTTCTCTTTTAAGGTACATGGCACTCCTTCTACAGATAAGGGCAAGGTGCCAATGCAACATCCTCCCCGGAAGGATGTGAAAGTGGATAAGGACTAGAGCAGATTTTGCAAGGCTAAGGGGCATCATCAGAAGGACTGTGTTAGTTTTCTGAAGTGGTGTTGTAATAACGGTAATAATTTTATTACTTTTGTAAATGAATACCTGTATTTAAGTTATTCTCAATCTACTTGGTGGATTGATTCAGGTGTGACCGTGCACGTATGTAATTCTATGCAAAGATTAAGTACGGGGAGGATCCTAAGAAGAGGGGAAAGGACCATTAAAGTCGCTGATGGTCGTAAAGCCGAGGTCAAAGCCGTTGGACATATCCCTAATAGACTTAGTAGTGGTTTTGTACTTAGGCTAAATAATGTTCTTTATGTTCCCTCGTTAGAGAGAAATTTGATTTCAATCTCATGTTAGGATGATTCAGGTTATGTGTGCCATTTTAGTAATGACAAATGTTGGTACCTGTCAAACCGGGTACCCCTAGATACAAGGAAGGAGGCACGCTGGGTCCCACCGCCCGTGGGGACGGGGCCTGACGTGGTCCCAGGGTGCCGCGTGGCGTGCTGTATAGCCATGCCTCTCCGCTGAGGGGAGGCCTGACACAGCCACGTATCCTGCAGCTCTAGGTGCATCTCCCTCATAGAAGGGAGGTCCGGCGCTGCCACGTGTCCTTCAGGTCTGGGTGTGCCTTCCCACCAAGGAGGAGCCCGACATGCTCATCAGATCAAAAGCCCCGGACCTTCCTCCCTACAGGAAGAAGGTCCAGTGCAGCCACGTGTCCAGAAGCTTCGGGCCCGACCGCACGGTAGAGGAAAGGTCCAGACTCACCACATGGCAAGTAGCATCACACCTAGCTCACCCTACAATAGTGGCAATAAAGTGGGACGAGCCTAGTGCACCTAAACGGGAAAGACGCGCGTGTTCCCAAGGCCAGCAGGAGCTCACACTCATAAGTCAAAAGTCTTGTACCCAGCCCGTTGGTAACAGGCTGGCGCCGAACTACTACGTACAACGGGCGAATGAGAGGCTGGACAGGACACAGCCTGCCATGATGAGGGGCTATGTGTAGCCCTGCAGCAGGGCATGGCAAGGCAGCACATTGAAGCCATTGTCAGGGGATAGCATTTACTCCCAAATCTTAGGAGAGATTTGGGAGACCCAGGGCCATGTGTCGGGCCCCGGGTCCCACTTGTAAGTCACCCAGCCTTAGACTATAAAAGGATCAAGCGGCAACCAACTAAGGCACGTTCACTTAGACCTAGAGTACTCTCGGACTCAAGCAATACAATACACAAACCATCGTGGAGTAGGGTATTACGCTCAGGCGGCCCGAACCACGTAAATCCCTTGTGTTCATCATTCTCTGAGCTTGATCTTGCTAGGACTAGCCCCCCGAAAACACATCGAACCTCTGCCGACCGCTCCCGAGTAGGTCTGGGGGAGGTGTCAGTTTAGACACCTCGACATTTGGCGCGCCAGGTAGGGGCTTTCTCCTGCAAGAATCTTCACTAGCAGTATGGTGAACACCCGTTCCAATGCTAGTTCCTCCAGGCCACAGCCCTGTCAGCAGGTGGCACCTGAGGACCAAGCTTCATCCCACCCCAGAGATGGGTCCCACTCCAGGGCGGGAATCGCGTCGCCGAACAGCCACCCCACCGGCTGCAGGTCAGCACAACGGGCACGACAGACTCCTGCCATGACAGCCGTTACGGCACCATCGGAGGCAAGCCCAAAAAGTGCGCTCCTTGCTGCGCGTGAGTTGCTCCGCAATGCACTGACAGCAGGAGCCCCCCAGGAGGCAATCCAATGTGGGTAAATGATGTCGACCATCTGGTCGTCGCTGCACTCCAGGTGACTCCGCAAGGTGGGAGGCGAGTGGCAGCAACATTTGTTTCGCTGTCGCGTACGCCTACTGTCGATCGGCGGACTGCTGACAGCCACTCAACCAGGCTTTCGTCGGCTGACCTGCGGACGAGGTTGCAGCGCCACCGCAGGGCCAGTGAGGACTGCCGGGTCGTCATCGAACGACAGCGGGAGCGGAGCCGCAACCTTGAAGCTGACTACAGCCTGCCGGGCGCTGGGCCTCAGGTGCATGATGCACTCTCCCTGCGCCTGGCGTATGCGACGCCTCCCGTGCAGCACCAGGCGTACATGACGCCCCCTCTGCACCAGGCATACATTGCGCCTCCCCCACCGCAGGCATATGGTGTGCCTCCACTGCACTAAGCGCCAGCTGCCATACCCCAACACCCGACGTACACGGTGCAGCCAGCTCAACACGACCATGCAGCGCCGAACCTGCCGCCCGCAAGCACGGGTGGAGGGTGTGCAGGCTTAGCTCCCCACCTGCAAAGGGTGGTGTGGCCCCACATGTTCAGGCCGCACATGCCGGAGAAGTATGATAGAAGCGTCAACCCGAGTGAGTTCCTGTAGATCTACTCCACTTCAATCCTAGCTGCAGGGGGTGGCGAGGTCATCATGGCCAATTACTTCCCAGTGGTCCTGGCCGGCCCAGCCCAGTCATGGCTCATGAACCTGCCCCAGGGGTCTATCACCTCCTAGAAGGAACTGTGCCAACAGTTCGTGGCGAACTTTGGAAGTTCATATGAGCGCCCCAACACAGAGCTTGACCTCCACGCTATTAGACAACGCTCGGGGGAACCGCTGCGAGCATTCATCCAGCAATTCTCCCAGGTACGAAACACCATCCCACACATCTCAAATGCATCTATCATAGTTGCATTTAGGCGGGGGGTGAGGGACAAGAAGATGCTCGAGAAGCTCGCCACGCATAACGTGTGCATTGTCTCCGAGCTGTTTGCCTTGGCAGACAGGTGTGCCGAGGTTGCGGAGGGACGTAATTGGCACGCCCGACCTTCCTCAAAAAGTGGGGAACCCTCACAGTCCAAAGCAGAGGCCACCACCAGGCGTGGTGGCAGGAAGAAGAAGAGCGGCGGCCGCGGCAGAAGTAAGTCGAGGCCCGAAGCTCCCATGGTGGCGGTTGCGGCACCTGGCAGAGCCCGGAGCTCACGTCAGGATAAGAGCCCGCGCCCGTCGCCTGAAAGAGATGACACTGACTTCAAATGCCTGGTGCACCAGACCAATGGTCAAAGTGCGAGTGAGTGCCGGGAAGTCAAGAAGCTTGCGGAACGTTTCCGCGAGCAGCGGCAGAAGCAGCAGTGCCAAGAGAGCAAGCCCTCTCGCCAAAGGGAGGGTAAGCAGAAGCTTGACACTACGGAGGACCAGGACGAGGACATGGGGTACCAGGAGCCCCATAGAGCAGTGGAAGCAGTGTTCACGGGTGCAGACTCAGACACTAGCAGCGACCAGGAGCAACAGAAGATTCTCTATGTCATATACGGGGGGGGGGGGGGGGGGGCTCGGACCCTGTGTCTCGAAACACAGTGAAAGTCCTGCGGCGGGCCGTGGCGGAGGTGGCCCTGGTGCCAAGCCCGGCTCCCCACAACAAGTGGATGAACACTGTCATCAGCTTCGATGCTTTAGACTGCCCGAAGAACATGGCAGGAGCTGGAGTTCTCCCACTGCTCGTGGCCCCAACTATCGCCAACGTGAGGCTCCATTACGTGCTGATCGATGGCGGAGCAGGCCTCAACCTCATCTCCACTGCAGCCTTCCGAAAGCTGCAGATACCTATGTCTCGGCTCACGCCTTCGAGCTTGTTCTCAGGCGTGGGCCCAGGGCGGATTGTGCCCAGTGGTAGCATCCACCTCCCGGTTACCTTTGGTACCCCGGAGAACTACCGCACGGAGAATATCCTATTCAATGTGGTGGATGTTGAGCTTCCCTTCAACACCATCATCGGAAGGCCGACGCTATACCAGTTCATGGCCGTAGCTCACTACGACTATCTGATTCTGAAGATGCCAACGCCATCTGGGGTCCTCAGGGTCCGGGGGGATCGCACCGTGGCGGTGTTAGCCTTGGAGCAGCTCCAAGCACTCGCTGCGGGGCGGGCTCCGAACCTGGATGATGCGAGGGAAGGACAACCAAGTCAAGGCCCGCCCCAACGGACCTCCACCGCAGCTCCGCGTGTGCTGCCTGCCGAAGACGACATCCTAGTGAAGGTCGTCAGGATCGGCTCTGAGGTTGCCCAGACGACCTGCATAGCGGGTATCCTGGACAGCAAATAAGAATTTGCACTCATCACCTTCCTCCGAGACAGTGTCTATGTGTTCACCTGGCAACCATCGCTGATGCCCGAGATCCCTAGGGAGGTGATTGAGCACCATCTGAAGATCTTTCCCGACGCCCGCCCGGTACAACAGAAGCCCCGAAAGCAGTTTATTGAGCGCCAAAACTTCATCCGAGAGGAGATCAAGAAGTTGCTCGACGCCGGCTTCATCTGGGAGGTCCACCACCCTCGGTGGTTGGCCAATCCTGTTGTCGTCCCCAAGGCCGGCGGGAAGCTTCGGATGTGCATCGACTACACCAACCTAAACAAGGCATGTCCAAAAGATCCTTTCCCGCTCCCCAGGATAGATCAAATTGTAGACTCTACGTCAGGCTGTGATCTGCTGTGTTTCCTAGATGCGTATTTTGGTTTCCATAAAATACCTATGTCTAGAGATGATGAAGAACATACTGCTTTTGTAACAGTAGATGGCCTGTATTGTTATGTTTCCATGCCTTATGGTCTTAAGAATGCTCTCCCTACCTTTGTACGTGCGATGCATAAAACATTTGGGGACCTCATTAGAGACCTGGTAGAGGTGTATGTCGATGACATCATGGTCAAAATCAAAGACCGCACGTCATTCCTGGACAACTTAGCGCAAGTCTTCAGTAGGCTACGCCTTACGCGCACGATGCTGAACCCCGAAAAGTGTGTCTTCGATGTCTCTTCTGGGAAGCTGCTGGGATTCCTGGTTTCTTACCGTGGGATCGAAGCCAATCTACAGAAGATCAAGGCGATAGAGCTGATGCGGCTCCTGG
Source organism: Tuctoria greenei (assembly GCA_036927565.1). Taxonomy (NCBI): domain Eukaryota; kingdom Viridiplantae; phylum Streptophyta; class Magnoliopsida; order Poales; family Poaceae; genus Tuctoria; species Tuctoria greenei. The sequence continues at coordinate 4,499,299 of JAYESD010000010.1, forward strand.
TCTGTATCAAGGATGTATAGAAGCTCGCAGGTTGACTAGCGGCCCTTAGTCGCTTCATCTCAAGGCTGGTAGAACGAGTGCTTCCCTTCTTCATGATTCTGCGGAAGGCAGGTCCCTTAGCCTCGACAGAAGAAGAAGAAGCAGCGTTTCAGGAGCTCAAGAGCCACCTGACGTCCCTCCCAGTTATGGTGGCGCCAGAGCCTGGAGAGCCCCTGCTGCTGTATGTTACTTCAACAACCGAAGTGGTTAGTGTGGTCTTGGGCGCAGAGCGATTGGAACCGCATCAGCAACATACACGAGAAGGAGCCTGTAACACAAGCACCGAGCCTCTGGTCCCGGACCAAGCCATGGACCTCTCTCAGGAGGACTCCGGGAACCAGGAAGTCGCCAGCCCCTAGCCCCCGGAGTATGATGCGGGTCCCGAGAGCCAGGAACCCCAGGACCTAGATCCAACGCACGGAGCGCCGGACCTCTTGGATAGGGTCCGGACCATTCAAAGGCCGGTCTACTACATCAGCGAAATCCTCCATGAGGCAAAGACAAGGTATCAGGAGATACATAAGCTGCTGTACGCTGTGTTGATAGCATCGAGGAAGCTTTGACACTACTTTCAGGGTCATAAGATCTCAGTGGTCACCTCCTTTCCACTGAGAACGGTGCTCCACAGTCCCAATGCTACCGGCAACATCGCCAAGTGGGCAGCTGAGCTAGCGTAGTTCGAGATTAAGTTCCTTCCTCGACATGCGGTCAAAATCCAGGCTCTGGCGGATTTCCTGGCCGAGTGTAGTCCATCGCCTAGCAACCTAGAAAGCCCAGTCAGCGGAGACACGGTGTCCGGAGCACCAGTTTTCACTGAAACCCCGTGGACGCTTTACTTTGATGGTTCTGCACGGAAACAGGGGGCCGTGGCCGGAGTGGTGCTCATAGCTCCGACAGAGGAGCAGTTCAAGTATATGGTGCATCTTGGCTTCAAAGCCACCAACAACATGGCAGAGTACAAGGCCCTCATCTACGGGCTGAAGATAGCACTGACCCTCAATGTCCAACAGCTCCTTGCCAAAGGTGATTCCCAGCTAGTTGTCAAGCAGGTTAAAGGAGAGTGCAGTTGCAACGACCCCATCTGGCAGCATACTTGTTGCACGTCAGGAAGCTGGAGAAATATTTTGATGTCCTGGATCTGTGGCATGTACCCTGAGCTGACAACTCAGTCACAGACGACCTGTCAATAAAGGCCTCCACAGAGGCACCAGTGCCCGAAGGAGCCTTTGCAAGGACGTTACCGCGACCAACCGCCCGAGCTGCCGAACCGGGTGAAGGGGGTGAAGTTAGCACCTCAAAGCTAGCAACCCTGGCAGCCCTACAGCCATGGTGCCCGCCAAGGATCCTATGCGCCTCCAGTAGCTTCGAGCAGCTGCATGCCCAAGAACCAGAAGCTCAAGGAGGTCCCGATGCATGGATCTTGGAGGTACGGGACTACTTGAAAGACAACTACCTTCCCGAAGAACAATCCCTGGCAGAAAGGATTGTGTGGATGGCTAAAAGATACACGCTAGTAGAAGGGGATCTCTACCGGTGCCAACGACATCCTACTGCGCTACATTACCCGAGAGGAGGCCTGCGACTTGCTCGTAGAAATCCATTGAGGTGAGTGCGGGAACCACGCATTGGCCTGCACGCTGGTCGACAAAGCCTTTCAGCACGGCTTCTACTGGCCCACAATAGTCCAGGATGCCGCTGATATGGTTAAGAGATGCAAGGCGTGCCAGTTCCATGCCAAGCAGATCCACACACCAGCTCAAGCGCTGCAGATGATCCCTCCCTCGTGGCCATTCGCCGTGTGGGGACTAGACATCCTGGGACCTTTCCCAAGAGCCATCAGAGGATTCCGGCACCTCTACATTTCCATAGATAAGTTCACCGAATGTCCAGAAGCCACTCCAGTCGTAACCATCAACAAGCAGTCCGCAGTGAAATTCATCAAGTCCATCGTCTGCAGGTTCGGGGTCCCGAACAGAATCATCACTGATAACGAGACCCAATTCACTAGTGCAGTGTTCCAAGAATACTGCGAGGACCTTGGAATCCGAGTTTTTTATGCCTCTGTCACCCATCTCGAGAGCAATGGGCAGGTAGAGAGGGCGAAAGCTAAGATTCTCAAGGGCCTCCGGACTCGTACATACTCAAGCCTCGAGAAGCATGGTGGAAACTGGGTGTTTGAGCAGCCATATGCGCTGTGGGCTAGCCGTACATCAACAAGTCGGGCTATGGGAGAAACGCCCTACTTCTTGGTGTACGGGGCAGAGGCCGTCCTTCTCTAGAGATCACCATGGGCTCCCCTCGTGTTCGAATGTACGATGAAGCCATGAAGGACCAGTTCCAGCGTAATGATATGGACCTCGTCGACGAGGGACGCATACAAGCTACCCTTCGAAATGCACGGTACACGCAAGCGCTCCGACTCTACCATCAGCACATCGTGCGCAGTAGGGAGCTCAAGGTGAACGACCTGGTCCTGCGACATCTGCTTTCCTGTGAAGGGACAAACAAACTCTCCCCCAAGTGGGAGGGTCCCTTCCGGGTTACAGAAGTTTGTCGCCCAGGGTGTGTTTGCCTGGCTACGGAGGATGGGCAACCGGTGCCCAACCCATGGAATATCGAACACCTCAGTAATTTTTATCCATAACCGATGGAAGGGCATTTTATTTTTATTTTGTTATAAAGTTAGCATAGCGTCTAGAGACAGCAACCAGGTTAACTATGACCGGGGAAATGAGCTTTGAGTGTCTGCCTTGCTCGGCTTGGTCTGGTACCCAGAGAAGGTACACTTAGCTCCCTGATACCCGGGCCAGGTCGTCCCTCTTGTAAAGTCTGTTCTCTCCTATGAATGTCATAATAAAAAAATATGTTTTCCCTACACTGGAATGCCTTTTTCATTTGAAGTTATCTTTAGTTCTTATGAATGATGTCATGCATTTGCCATTAGCTCATCACCTAGCATGGGTGCGGTCAATTTTTTTCCTTCGTCTCTATAATAGTGGGAGCGTTGCTGTCCGGTCACCGGCGGGTCACTTTGGGTACCTTCTAAGTGTCCGAAACCTCCAAGCCCACCCCTCATGCATGGCGGGAAACAGGTTCCGGGCATGGGGGCCCAGAGTTAGTCAAGCCCCCCACAACGGCAACAGATCGTAAGGCAAGCAACACTAATAGAGCATAGGTAAAAGATTGGCTAGAGAGCGGAATTACCTTTTATCTATCATGTGCGCAGGTTCCTAGGGTACAACACTAAATAAAGCCAATTCCATAATCTCGATGGCGAACGGACACCCCGCCTTGAGGAGGCTTGGGGGCCCACCGTCGGCACCTTCCACATCAACAACGGGCGATGCCGGAGCTCCTGAGCTCCGACAATGGTAGGGAGCATGGCGTCGATGCCATACCATGATCATGGGTGTTGCCAGAGCTCCTAAGCCCCGACAACCCCAGGGGGCCCGGCGGTGGCGTCTCCTAAGTAGATCGTGGGAGTTGCCGGAGCTCCTAAGCTCTGACAGCTCCAGGGGGCCGGCAGAGGCGCCTCCCGCATAGATGGTGGGTACCGCCTGAGCTCCTAAGCCCGATAACCTCAAGGGACCGATGTTCTCGGAGCGAGTGTTAGTTCCTTATGGTACATGTACACAATCAAAGTTACGTACATCTACCAGGGGGCAGGACACAAAAACATCAGAGCCAAAGATCAGGAAGACTTCATTCATTAAAAGATTATCTTACAAGATCAGAAGCTTACAGTCAAGAGCAAGAAAAAGAAGGCCTAAGTCCTACGAATAACTGAAGCGACAGCTTGAGCAGCCTCCTGAACACTCTCCCCGTCAGCATCTAGCTCTTTCTCGACCGGCCCATCGACTGCTGGACTCAGGGGAATAGAGGGTCCCGACTCTGGTAGCGTGTTAACACATACTCAGCGATGGCCTTGGTCAAGGACCTTCCCTCCATCTCCAGCTGGTCCGCGACAACGTCGACCACTGCGTCGAGCTTGCTCCCAGCGGAGCTAAGAGCCGCCAGCGCTACATTTAGCTCCGACGCCGGGTTGGCCGGACGTGCAGGGCTGAAGACAAACTGTGGCAGTGCTCTGTTGGCCCGCCCCAGGAAGTCCCACACCTGCTGGGAATCGGCCGCTCTCGAGCTCTGCAGGTCCTTCAGAGCCCTCCTGGTGGCCGCCAGTTCTGCGCCCTCCTTTGCAAGGCGTTCGGCCTCCTTGCCATGCTTCTAGATGCTCTTGGCTAGCTGCCGCTCACGATCAGTGAGCTCAGACTCCTTGAGGAAGATGCGGTTCCGACGATCTGCCAAGTCTTCCTCTCATCCCCGAACCGTATCCTCTCTGGCGCAGACATCGCCCTCATGCTTGTTGAGGCTCTTCCCCCGTTCTTAAAGCCTGTCCTCCTCAAGCTTACACTGCGCTTCAAATCTCTTGCGGCGGTCAGCCAAGCTCTGCTCACCCGCCGGCAGCTTCCGAGAGAGCTCCTCCTCTCTCTGACTAAGGTCCAGTGCGGACTGGCCCAAGTCGAGCTCCTGGCGGCATTTCTGGAGGGTCTTGTGCCAGGAAGTTAAACCTCCTTGGTGCTGGTCCGCGGCTCTGTGGCATTACACATCTTCTTCATGGATCTTCCGTGCCTTCTCGTCGAGAGCTTTGAGGGTATCCTCTCTCGCGTTGAGAAGCTCACCTTGCTCGACCAGCCGGGTTTGCTCACCCTTGACCCATTCTTCGCGTTGACGGATCCTTCTACGCTCCTCCTTTAGAGCCTTGAGGTTGTGCTTGAAGGACACGACAACCTGCTGCAGGCTGGAGTGGGCATTGTCAATGGCCAGTTCTAAGGGAATGGGCGCCGGACCAGATAGGAGCGCCCCTTCCCCCGTCTCTGCCAGGAGGTTTGCTGTCACCCGAGAGGGGATCCCCCTCGAAGACGGTGGCACTTGTAGGCTCAAGGCACCTGGGGCCTCCGCCAGACCCTCCAGTGCAATCGCAGGAGCTCCCGACTCAGCCCCCGACATTAGAGAAGCGGGATGTGGGCGCGGAGCCTCCAGGACTTGGAGAGCGGATGCGGGCACACTGGATGCTGCTGACTGAGGCGTTGGAGCCTCAACCACCATCGGAGTGGGAGCGGGTACTTCGATGACCGTCGTGTCGATCACCCCAACCTACACAGTAGTCGGCGTGGGGCCGGCTCTTCGACTACTCTCAGCTCGCCGACCGGAGCCTCTTCCGCATTTGGCATGGTGTCTGACTCCTCAGCTACATCTGGCTAAGGCATCGGAATCTCCTCAGAATATGGCGTAGGGGCCGATCCCTCGGTGGCCCTCGACACCAGGGGTGGAGCTTCCATCGACTCCTGAGCTGGGCCGACGCTTGGCACCTCCATCGGGGCCTCGAGGGCCATTGGCTTTGGCACCGGAGCCCCAGCCGTCCCCGCGTCAACAGCCGGAGCCCATGGTTCACGCGCAACCGCACCTGGGGTTGGAGTCGCCCTCGTGTCGTCCAGAGCCTCCACATTCGTCTAGGCAATTGCAGGAGTTGAAGCTGAAGCGCCTACCTGCTCAACCTCCCGTGCCGCCGGAGGTGTGGCAGTCGTCTCCCCCTTCTTGGAAGCGCTGCTCATCCAAGATAGAAATGTTAAAAGGTGACCTTGATCCGAAAAGAAATTAAAGTAAGGGCTCAACTGCTTACCTTGGGAAGCCCCAAGTACCGCGGAGACAGAGCCTCATCTGAGTAGGGCTGGAGCCAGGGCCCGAGGGACCTAACGTGGCCGGGGCCCCGGACCTCCCCGGAGCCAGAGCTGGAGCCTCTCTGGACGAAGTGACCCCCGTTTTGGGGGTACCTCCGGAGCTTGGTCTCATACTTGGCGCAGAGGCGGGAGGTGGCCCCCCGGAACTGGCGCTCGTCGGAGGTCCTGGAACTGGAAGAGATGGCCCCCCCGGAGGTCCCCACGTGACTGCCGTCGCCTCGCACCAGCTTTCTCTTCCGGCCGGATGGTTCAACGGGGCCTCGCCCTTGTCAGAGCTAGGAACTTTGCCACCCCGACTCGGGGGAGCGGGAGCTGACCCCCCGGAGGCCCCAGGTGCGGTGGTTGCGGGGGGAGCCTGCCTCGTCGCGACCCCAATGTCATCCAAACTCGACATTAGCTTCTGAAGCTCCCGACAGAACTCAGGAACCAGGTTCAGGGGTGGAAAGGACTCTAGAGGCACCAGGGAGTCAAGTGAGATACTGGGTTGGCTCTGGAACTTCTTCAGCAACTCCTTCAGTGCTTCATCCTTCACTTGGGTGTCAGCATCACGCGGCGTAAATGTCCATGCCGTACATTCCTTTAACTTCAGAGGCGCCCACTTGTTCCTCAGGAAGATCCCAAAGACCATCTGGGGGGTCACTCCGCCAGTGACACAACCTTCGATCCTAGCCACAACGGGCTTGTACACTGCCGGAAGCTCCAGGAACTTGTTCTAGAGGTTGGTATCCATGTTTGGGAGGCTCTCTGCCAGGTCCAGCTTCTCGTGCCTATCCACAGTGATGATCACCCACTCCTTCTGCCAATCGTCCCATTTACCTGAGGAGAAGGTGTCCAGGTACTTGAAGGGGCACCGCTTCTGCTTCACAAAGTAGTATATCCCCACCATCTCGTTCCCCTTTTCGGTGGTCTGCAGTGTGAAGATGTTCTCGAAGAGTTCTAAACTGGGCCACACCCCCACCCACATCTCGCAGAAGTGGACGAAGGTAGCAACCAGTAGAACTGAGTGGGGTCCGAGGAAATGCAGCTGGATTCCGTAGAACTCCAGCAAGGACATTAAGAAGGACGAGAAAGGGGGAAGCAGGCTGACCATGGCGTATCCTTGGAAGAAAACCATGTCGTCGGCATTCTGCTTCTCGAAGGGAAGCTCCCCTAAGCGTATCTTGTCATTGAAGGAGTCGTGGGACGACCCCATGTAAGCTCGAACCTTCTTCAGTCCCTACTCAGTCTTGATCTTGCTGGCGGGGAGGCCCAACTCCATGGCAACGAGATGGAGTAGGGAAAAAGTGGCTGTGCGAGGGCTAGGGCTCAATGCTGAAGGATGCGAGAAAGGCAGTGAGGTCTGGAACGTAGGTGCAAGAGGAGGCGTGAAGAGCGTGTGAACTGTGCTAGTCCCCTTCTTAAGTATATATCCGTGGCGTTTGAGTGAAAACCGCAGGCACCATGATATTGGAGCTACTTGCACTATGACTAGTGGGTCGGAGTCTGATTCGGCGGGAATGCCGAGTAACCGCCTCGAGGCAGCCGCTCTTGTAGGCGAGAGTTAAAAACTGAAGGCGGCGACTTAATGGGTGCGAGGAACCGAAACAAAATTCTTATCAGGAACCGGCTGCCGTTAATGGCGCGATATCTGCAGATAGAGATTTTATCTGCTGCATTGAAGGGAAGCCCTTAAAGTCGCGGCACGAGGATTTGAAATGGCCCCACCTCAGGTATACCCACTTAACCAAGGCAGTTCCTCCCTGAGATGGGCCCGGGGGCCACTGTCAGTACCTGTCGAACTGGGTACCCCTAGATACAAGGAAGGAGGCACGCTGGGTCCCATCACCCGTGGGGGCGGGTCCCGACGTGGTCCGAGGGTGTCGTGTGGCGTGCGATATAGCCATGCCTCTCTGCTGAGGGGAGGCCCAACGCAGCCACGTGTCTTGCAGATCTAGGTGAATCTCTCTCACGGAAGGGAGGTCCGGCGCTGCCACGTATCCCTCAGTTCTGGGTCTGCCTCCCCACCAAGGAGGAGCCTGGCGTGCTCATCAGATCGGAAGCCCCGGACCTGCCTCCCTGTAGGAAGAAGGTCCGGTGCAGCCACGTGTCCGGAAGCTTCGGGCCCGACCGCATGGCAGAGGAAAGGTCCGAACTCGCCACGTGGCAAGCAGCACCGCACCTAGCTCATCCTACAATAGTGGCAATAAAGTGAGACGAGCCCAGTGCACCTAAACGGGAAAGACGCGCGTGTTCCCAAGGCCAGCAGGAGCTTGCACTCATAAGTCAAAAGTCCTGTACCCAGCCCGTTGGTAACAGGCTGGCGCCGAACTACTACGTACGACGGGTGAATAAGAGGCCGCGACAGGACGGACCGGACATGGCCCGCCATGATGAGGGGCTATGTGTAGCCCTACAGCAGGGCATGGCAAGGCGACACATTGAAGACATTGTCAGGGGATAGCATTTACTCCCAAATCTTAGGAGAGATTTGGGAGACCCAGGGCCATGTGTCGGGCCCCGGGTCCCACTTGTAAGTCGCTCGACCTTAGATTATAAAAGGACCGAGCGGCAACCAACTAAGGCATGTTTGCTCAGACCCAGAGTACTCTCGGACTTAAGCAATACAATACACAAACCACCATGGAGTAGGGTATTGCGCTCAGGCGGCCCGAACCACGTAAATCCCTTGTGTTCATCATTCTCTGAGCTTGATCTTGCTAGGACTAGCCCCCTGAAAACACATCGAACCTCCGCGGACTGCTCCCGAGTAGGTCCGGGGGAGGTGTCAGTTTAGACACCTCAACAACAGATGTTCCATTACTTTTAGTAATAAGATTGTGGGTCTTGCCTTCTGACAAGACATGTTATATCTATTGTCCACTCATGATGATATTAATGTTGTAAGTAACAATAGCGTTTCTCAACAAAATGGCTCAGTATTTAGCAAGTGCAAACGAGTCGATTCAGAATTGTTGGCAAAGTTATGGCATTGTTGTTTATGCCGTATTTGAAGGGGGAGAATCGAACACTTAGTATCACAATCGATTCTTCCTCACTTAAACTTTTTGAATTCACAACAATGCATTGATTGCATTAAAGGTAAGTACATTAGGACTATTAAGGAAAACACCAAACGTAGTACGAGAGTTTTAAAACTAGTACATACGGACATTTGTGGTCCATTTCTCGTAGTCTACATAGATGGTTATGATTTGTTCATAATGTTTACAGACGACTATACTCGTTATGGCTACATTTATCCAATCATGGAGTGATCCGAAGCATTGGATAAATTTAAGATATTTAAGGCTCAAGTAGAAAATCAGCATAACATTAAGATTAAGGTAGTAAGATCTGACCGTGGAGGGGAGTACTATGGTCGTCATACCCCATATTGCTAAGTCCCTAAACCTTTTGCGGGGTTTTTACAGGAAAACGGCATAGTCGCCCAGTACTCGACACCGGGTGAGCCTTAGCAGAACAACGTAACCATACACTTATGGATATGGTAAGAAGTATGTTAAGTTATTCTATGTTACCAATTATCCTATGGATGGAGGCATTAAAAGCTGCTATTCACATGCTTAATCCGGTTCCTAGTAAGTCAGTACCTAAGACACCGTATGAGATGTGGACGGGACATAAGTTTGACACCTAGTTTCGAGAATGAACCAAGTGCAGTCTGTGCATACCGGGCTAGTCCAGGATTGGTCCAGATAAGTCCGTTATTGTGTAGTGAGGATATTTGTACTAGTCCGTTATTTTCCGAACTAATCCGATGATTGGCTCAATTTTTACTTGCATCTTTATTTGTAATTCTTTTACGTTTGTTCCTTTTCATCCTACTTAGTTCTTTTTGCACGAATTCATCATATTATTAAAATATTATATATATATATATCTTCTGTTTCATCTATTTCTTTTATCTAATATTCATTATGGCAAATAAATTACTTTTAGCGTATTTAATTTGGTAATTAATTTTCAATACTTGAGGATGAATGCAAAATGCAAGATGAGATGCATATATTATATATTTTTCTTTATAAAAACAATTTCTTCCTATTATTAACTCTAAATTCCCATTTAACCTTTTAGTTTGCCAAACCTCAAAAATTAGGGTGTTACAATTCTACCCCCTTAAAATGAATCTCGCCCTCGAGATTCAAATGGACTGGAGAAGAGATTTGGAAGTATATTTTGAATTCCCATTTAAATATGAATTAGCCAAATTTGAAAATTTGGAGCGTTACAATCTACCCCCCTTAAAATGAATCTCGCCCTCGATATTCGGATGGATTTGAGAAAAGATGAGGAACCTCTTGATAACGTCTTCATACTCTCATGTAGCCTCGCCCGAAATAGTGAATCTTCTAGTGCTGACCATCTTCTGCGAAAGTAGAGACGAGAATGAAGGAAGATGGGAGGAATACCCAACTATATGCATGCATCAAGGTGTATGATCCTAAATAATGCATTAATGGATGAGGATGTGAATATATATTAAAGTGTTCCACAATGGACATCCAATCACACACACAAGCAAGCAAACATACAATCATTACACCAAACTTAAGCAAGCGCACTAACGAACTAAGCATTTTTTTATTTTTATTGAGGGTAGGCCTAACTCCTAATTACAAAGCACAACATTATCGAACTACAAAATGATGAAGGCATCCTTTTTGCAAAGTGAGCTAAAGACAAGGTCAAAGTGGCAATCTTGGTGGGGGCTTAGAAATGAATTTGGCTTGCTGGATCATCACGAGCGGTCAGATCTTCACGAGAAGCTCTCCAAGCAGGTGACGTGCTTCACATGAACTTTGGTCATCCGTAAAGATGCAAATGTCGACTTACCTTCACCACATCCATCACTTAGTACTTTCTTGACGTAGAAACCCGAGTACGTGTTGGCGCTGACCTAGAAGAGAAATGCTATATGCTCTTGTGCTGAATGTCCTTCTTCAGCTCCAATGTATGAAACTCTTCGGCTAGTGGATCATATTATAAGTTGGTTGTTCAAGGTCTCTGTGTCCTAGTGCAAGGTGTCTACATGACATGAAAATTGTAGCAACAAGGAGAGACAAGAAAAGAGAATGCGGCAGCGGAAATGAGACGGACAAATCAGCACAGCAAAAAGAAAAAACCACATGTGTAAATAAGAAAAATATTTAGTGGATAGTGTGTTAAAATATAGCAGCAAGGTGGAGGGGAAAACAACGGGTGTGCAACAGCAAAAGAGGGGAAAAAGAGAAGAGAATGCTGCAGCAAAGCAAGAAGCGAATAATCAAAAGAACACAGTTGCAAAGCATATACATTTTACAAGAAAACATTAGTAGAGAAAATGTGTAAATGCAGCAGCAAAACATATACATCTTTATAAAGAAAATATTTAGCAGAAAATGCATAGAACACAACAACAAAGCATGTTTAAAAGTGGCTGAATTGGCAAAATAAAATGTTGTTGCAAAGCAATTTGAAAAATAGCTTTTAGAAAATAGTTTCTATGTGTTTTGTGGTGTCTATTCTACCTAGTCTTGCATCCTAAGGTCAAACACAGCTCTGATACTAATTTCTGACACTCAGTTCCGAGAATGAACCAAGTGCAGTATATGTGTGCCCTGAACATTTAACACACATATATAAATACATCACAAATGATATTCAGATAATAACCATGTTTCAAATAATAATAATAGTAAGCTCTAATAATACTGCAGCGGAAAAACTAAGCACTAGTAGACTCCATCTGCACAGGCAGTTTGACGGTAACACACACGCCTAGAACTCCTCGTAGTCTTCCGAGTACTCCAAATTATTGCCTGTTACTAAATTAATGTGGTAATAGCAAGGGTGAGTACATGTCGTACTCAGCAAGTGTGAGAAAGTATGACATGTAGCTTAAACAAGGATGATAATAAATAGTTTATTGTAGAAAAGTACATTTCATAAACATGTAAAAGCATTCTACAATGTCTATGTGAGTTTAAATCCTATCATAACCCCAATAATTACCATATCATATAATTAACATCCTCATTCATTATCGTAATTCATTAATAACCAGCCAACAATTGATATCATCACCATATGCCAATTTGATACCTCCTCATAACAACCATACTCATATGATAGAACCAATCCCATACCGAACCATCCCAAAACCCAAGTCCAATTTTAATCATGGAAGTTGTTAGGTGCTCATAACTAGGAGCACGACTATCATGATAGTTTTACACTCTGCAAAGGTTGTACTACTTTATCCACAAGGTCATGATTTCATCACCCATCGGCGACTAAAGAAAACCTCCATTATGCCAAGTACATTACCGTTCGTGCAAGCCAAGAGATCACAAAATAGCCTTTATAAAGGGACTACCAGCATATTCAGACCTACTAAGGTTTCACCAGAGGTGATGTCTCACAAATGAGCACATCCAACCAAAGGCCTCCCTCTTGTACTGTATGGATCCCAAAGCAGTCCCGCCACTAATGCAAACCCAACCGACTTCCATTCCCCGAGCCTTCCAAATGATCCGGACAATGCTGGAAATACACCTAATTAATTGGCTAAGTCGCACCCATATTTGTCCTTGTGGTGACACTGCTGTCCTGGCTTATTCTCGCATGAACCGATCTTTAGATCTAAGGCAAGCAAAACCACCATTCCATCCAACCCATTCCACAACCCTTGCTTGATTAGATCATGTAACATCCAAAATTTGTAAACAAAATGAATAAAATATAGAATGTTTTTGTGTGCATTTTTGTGTGAATTTTTGAATTCAAACGAGTAGAAAACGTTGAAATTTGAATTTGAAATAAAATAAAAAGAAAAGAAAAGGAAATAGAAAAAGAAAAAAGAATAAAATTGCTATTGGGCCAAAACCCCACCCGCGGCCTAAAACCCCTCTTCCCACCCGCAGCCCAGCCAACTCCCCTCCCTCTCTTCTTTCTCTGCCAGGCGGGGCCCGCCTGTCATCTTCCCCACTGGGCAACTGCTGCCCCTCTCCCTTGTCGCGCCCATGCCGTGCCACCCCCCCTCCAACCGTCACCCCACGCGCCAAATTCAACCGAAGAACCGCTCCTCTAGTCCGCCATCAACCGCTGCACGCGTTCCATCTATAGAATCCCGCCTCCCCCTCTCTTTCTTCCTCTCTGCACCTAACCCTAATTTCACCAACATCGAGGTTTGTCTCGCGTGTTCCCGACGCCTCGACGGTTGCCTCAATCTCCCCTCCACCCTAACCTCTTCGCCTTGTCACCAGGAGCACTCCGGGCAAGGTTTCGCGGAGAAAACATCGGGGATTCGCCAAGTTCGATGGGTACCGACGCCAACTGCCACCGCTCCTCGTCGCCGACCCCTCTCCGGCCAATATCGGACAACGAAAGCCCCCTAGGTATGCTCTACTCCCTTCCCTCTTTATTTTAGTGTATAGTTCGCATAGTTTGGACGGCGTTTTCGCCAATTTGGCCAACACCAGCGAGGTTGCCGCCGCTGGTGCCGAGCGCCGCTGTCGGTACCCTGGGTACCATATACCCCTTGGGATTGCAAAGACCACAAGGGAATATCATCTACTTGATTTGAAGACCTTCGGAGGCCCACATGTCAGACATAACCGGAACCGCTTCCCCAACATGGTTAGTCCCAGGGTCGCCATGTGTACTATCAAACCGGAGCTACCGCCCACAAGGGGGAAGCTCTGGGCTATGTACCATAGCGGCACCCCCGGACCTAACCCCAGACCAAGGGAAGCTCCAGAACTGACACGTGTTAGGTGGCACCGGACCTATCTGTTTCCCACAGTACACTCTGGAGCTGCCACGTGTCCAACCGTCGGATCTTCAGCCTCCAACCTCCGGAAGACTTCACAACGGCTCCGGATATTCAAAGGGGAATCAAGGACTTCAAGACCCGATTAAGTGTCATTAATACTATATTAATGACACACGATCGGACGACCTTAATTACCAGTAACAGTGCTATCAAAGACCGTAACTCGGTTATTAAGGGTAATTAAGCGCATTAAATGTGTATCAATATTAGTAACCGCCGGGGCCACATGTCAGGCCAGACTAACTTGTAACGGCCTGCCCTTGTACTATAAAAGGACAGGCCGACGGTACACTGGACACTTACTCAACGCGCTCACTCTACACTCTCAACTCACATTGAGCTCATACATCCAATACAATACCAACACACCCTGTGGAGTAGGGTATTACGCTCAGGCGGCCCGAACCACGTAAATCTTCGTGTCTCCTGCATCATTTTATACTTCACATTCTTGAATCTTCGCGCACCCACACCGAACCTCAAACTCCGCAAACACCTTAGTTGTGTCGGGAGATCTGCCGGATCAAAACCACCGACAGCTGCCGTGCGCGTGTGTCCAGCGTCGCGAGAGGCGACGTTGCCCTATCCTAGCCCTCGGTTGGGAGCCAATGACCATGATTAGAAGCGAGCGTACCCCTTCGGTTAATAAAATTCGGGCCATAGATTTTAAATCCAACAGCCCACATTCAAACTTCTTTTCCCGCCACCGGTTTTGCGCCCAGGCCCCTGGAATCTTGCGGGCTACCCCCTAGACTTCACTGGAATACAAATCTAACCCCTAGGTTTAGCAATCTAGCCCCTAGATTCTCTGGAATGGATTTAATCAATTAAATAAGCAATTAACCCCTGGAAATTTAGGGAATTATGTTTTTAGCCCCTGTACTATGTAGAAAAATTACCAACTAGCCCCAAGTATTTTATTTATTTGTTGAATATTGTTTAAAATTGTATTCTATGTGTAGAAAATAGATAAAAATGGTAAATAAATGAAAAAATAGTAGAAAAATTTGTATAAAATGTTTTTATGATGTAATAAAATTATAGAGTGCAAATAAAATATATTTTGACCATGGAAAATTTATAAAAATGTTTAAAATACATTTTTGCCATAGAAAATTCAATAAATATGACTTTAGCCCATAAATAAATCTTAAAAATGTAAAATAAATATTAAATACATATTTTTGCTATGTAAAATAATAAATGCTTTGTAGGGACGCATTAGTATAGAATTTTATGCTTACGTGTATATTGTGATACCATGTATTGTGTGCTCTTTACTTATTTAGCTTTTATTTCTTTTTTCCATGCTTGGGCATTATATTTAGAGTCGTACTACGACCCCAACTTTAATCTTCAAGACCAAGAATTCAACAACAACCAGGTCTTCGAAGAAGGCAAGTGCCCTTGACCATCTTGTACCTATTTTAAGATATTAGTTAGTTGCATGCTACATAACATGATGTCCTATTCCGTGTTTCATGCCCTGTTCCACATAATTCCTTGTTACCTAGTTTGGGTTGGTAAGTAGATAGGTTTTAATTATGCTTAACATGCTTAGACTTTGGGAATGGGATTCCATACAAATGTGACATATTACACTTTATGATTACTTTAATCATGATGGACACACATCAGTAGTTGATAAGAATCAGGTGGTTGGATAGGTTTGGTATGGTGCAGTTTGCACGAGACCCGAGATTCGGTTTGACACCACCGGATTCTAAGGACCGGTTTATGGAGGAAGCCACTAAGATTTATAGTACCACTATGAGACTGAGATGGGGCGGCTTGGTCAATTAATTAGGTTTCTCCCA
This sequence comes from Tuctoria greenei, assembly GCA_036927565.1. Taxonomy (NCBI): domain Eukaryota; kingdom Viridiplantae; phylum Streptophyta; class Magnoliopsida; order Poales; family Poaceae; genus Tuctoria; species Tuctoria greenei. The sequence goes on from JAYESD010000010.1 coordinate 4,514,706, forward strand.
ATGAACTGCTAGTAGTTTGAAGGTGCGGGGAATGATGCAGGGGTACTGCTCTTGGATCCGCATGGCTCAAGAGGGGGCTTCTGAGGTGGAGGGTTACTCCAGGAATACCTCAGCAATGAAACCTCAGTGGGCTAGCATTAATTGGGAGTACCTTTGTAAAGACCATGTAGTGATCTCCTGGCCTCACACCAAAGGAAGTGTGCAATGTGATTAGCTACCACGAGCATTCAGGGAGGTTTGCTCAGTCCACCTCACAACAGTGGATGAAATCACTGCTTGTGGGTAAAGGGTACACTCTCTGCAGAGGTTTGATAAAACTGTCATGACAGCCGTGCTAACGGACAAGAGCGGCTTGGGGCCAGTTCATAATTAGTTTATGGTTGGGAAATGGTGGTTATTTATGATTCAAGTTACATTTATCATCATTAATGTGTGTTGGATTATTTCTTGAATTATGATATGGATAACTGCAAGCTAAGGTTAGGATCTAAGCATAGTGCTTAAGCCATAATTGGCCTACTCTTGTTCTAGCCAATCATGTCATTCTCTTCCCACACTTGCTGAGTACTCTATGTAATCAAGCGTTTACTTTTCCAATAGAATATGAAGAAGAAGCAGCACCAGAAGATTTCTACGTCAACTAAGAGGACTTGGTCTAGGCTGGCGATCCTTCGCGCGACTGCCTGTAAAGATGGAGCCCTACCTATCTATCTAACCTTCTGTTGTAGTATGGAATATGTGAATAGTTTAGATGATGTTAATAGGATTGTGGTGTGTTTTTGTAGACCTTAGGGTCGTATTGTAAGACTTATTATGTATTCGAACATTGTTATGTAATGATATTTCACTTTTGTCAACGTATGTACGATTCAACTGATCCTGGCATACATGTGAATAGCGCCTGTTCATCCTTCTGATGACCGGGCGTGAAAAAGTGGTATCAGAGCCGTGTTGCCCGTAGGACGCAAGCCTAGTTAGAAATGGTTGAAAATAAGGACTCTACTATTTTCTTATAAAATAGTATTTCAAAAACTTTGTGTTCCCCCCCCTCAATCCTTGTGCTTCTTACCTTGCTGTAACTATTGTTTTTATTCTAACTTAATTTATTGATTATTGATCTCACTCTCTACTTTTCAAATGTTTGTAGATGGCGTGCATCAAGCATACGACAAGCAAGTCGACTGGGGGTTGTGTTCCTCAACACGCCCTAGCTAGCCGCTCCGCACCTCACGCGCCCAGCAGGGAGACAGTGCTGATCTCTTCTGGACGTGCTGCATCGAGGATGCATAGCAAACTTTGCTCCCTCCTTCGTGCTGCGGGGTACCGTGAGTACCTTGTTCGCTTCGTCTACCACACTACTAGGGTCTCTGTACCTTCTACTGGTGGACTGGAGTGGACTACCCAGCTGTCGATCTACTACGACTCAGAGCTGCTGCACTCACACTACTCTCCGGCTTGAAGGAGCTCCCAGTGTGCTGCTGAGGAGGATGCTACGTGGGAGGCGACTACCTATTGGAGACACGCCCACAGGTTTCACCTCGAGTGCACGGAGCACGCGTTCACCCCTAAGCGCCCTAGTGGCATAGCCGACTTCACTGGACGTGACATCGAGGGGCCTCTGCACCTCGCTCATAGCAAGAGGCTTGTTGACGATGTTGTGGAGTTGTCATTACGACTCCAGCATTGTCAGCAGGAGCTTCAAGACAGCAGGGATCTCGTTGAATGCTATGAGCAGCTTCGCCGACACTACATGAGGATCACTGCGGCTGACCAAACTCCCCTCAGTACGCATCGGACACTGAGTGCTGGGACCCAGACTCACCTGATCGTCGCGAGCAGTCACCCGTGAAATCGGGGGAGGACCCAGAGGAGGACCCGAACAAGGAGACCGAGGAGGACTCCGACGAGGACCCAGATGAACAGGAGTAGACTTGTTACCCTGTTGGACGACTCAGGACATCAACCCGTAGTATGTAGGAGCGTGTTGCTACGCCCTCTCTAGTTTTGAGTTGTGTTATCTATGGTATTGTATTAGTGCTTTGCTTCATGGTGTGTGTGTGTGTGCGACATGAGTTGTGGAATGCCTAGGAATCCTGTCCACATTCACGTCATTTGTATATAGGCTTGTTAGTGTGTTGTGCGAGTTGTGGAATGCATTAGCATCCTATCCACATCCGCACTAGTTGGTTAATGGATTTGCTTGCTATATATATGTTTCCCTTGATGCATGTAGTTGGGACTGTTTACCATAGTGTACCCTTCTATATCTCATCTATTATCCTAAAGTTTCAGTTATTCCCTATACAGATGGCTGGTAGAGGCAGAGGTCATGGAAGGGGTGGCGTACCCCAAGATGATGGATTTGGAGGATTACAAGGATGGATGGGTAGGGGTGCTCAGGGAGCCCCAGTAGCGCAGCAGATGCAACAAATGATGGCCATTCAGACCCAGCTGTTTAACAACCTCACCCAGATAGAGACCAATATGCAGCAAGCACCACCACCACCCAACCCACCACCACCACCACCACCTTTTCCACCCAGGTCCTTCCTAAGGGACTTTCTTAACACCCATCCACCCACCTTTGCCACGGTTAGTGAGCCAATGGATGCTGACGATTGGCTTAGAGCAGTTGAGAGCAAGTTGAGTGTAGGATCGAAGAGCACGTGAAAAGCTACCAGAGGGGGGGTGAATGGTAGATTGAAAAATCTTACACAACGGAAACAATTAAACCCCAACCCCTTCGCCAGAAAAATGATCTGTCAAAGAAATCGTCTGTGAGACTAATCTAAACATGTTTTGCCGTGACAAAAGTGATAGATATCTGAGAGAATCAAGTCACGAAAACAACACAACAAGAATCACTCAAATCTGTCAAGAAAAACTCAAGTTATGATCGAAAGATCAAACAAAGGTCAATCTGCCCTATCCGAGAGAAAACAGTTCTGGAATGCTGCAAAGAAACTCGTGTAGATCATAGACCACAAATCCAATGACCGTGAAATTTTGACAGATGATATATAATCAAGTTGTAAAGACAACATAAAAAAAATCAAGTCAATTGGATCTGTAAAACTCAAGTTATGATAAAACCACCAACGAAAGGTAGTGCTGTCCAGAAACTCGATGAGTAAAACTTGTCTGGAACAAGTCGGACGAACAAGGCACAAAAGTTCCTTCAAACTACGAATTTTATTCAATAGAACACAAGAGGAACAGCCCCAAAGTCGCGCACCACGAGCTCTGGGCTCCCTTGCTTATATAACCAGCTCGAAAGCTAACTCAACTCAGATCAGGAACCTAATCCTACTCTGTTCACGAATCGTAACTTTCCATAACTGCTTAGGATTCTTCTATACGCATGTAGAAGCAATATTAAGACTTCCAAACATCTTAGGAACGTATACCACATTCCTAAACAACTCAAATTCGTGACCCACATGAAATCCTATCATAACCAACGCAAATCTTTCCATATTTGAGTCAAACCCGACTCAGCCGCAGTCTGAGTCCATAACCTAGTCGGTTGGACCTTTCCGACCAACTCTTTACGTCCACATCTCTTCATCACGTCTCGGAACCATGTAGCCACATACATGCACTCCTTGCACACGTGCAAACATCTTCCAATGACGTCCACGATACCTTCATATGCATTGTTCTTGATTCAAACATGCTGCGCAACCTTCCGATCAACTCAACCACAATTCCTCCCGAACTTGGTTGTTGAACCTCATCTTCTCCCGAAGACTAGTTCAATGGATCCCGTCACCAGCCATGTCTTGAACTCAAGCAACACCTGTACATGAATAAACAACCAATCCATACGAGCCCAAGTCCTCGACTTGACTCAAGTTAGTTCCGAACACAACACCTTACGTGAGAACCTCACATAAGCATGTTGCAAAACCACAGTAACACGATATCATCCATATCATCTAAAATGCACCAAAAACTTAGCAAATGAATACTAAGCAATATTTCCAGAGATGTAAAGAAAGTACGAAACATTGCAAATGAAAAACAGAAGCATTGCGGTCAAGTTCTGGACCTTGCCAGAGCAACCCAGACCTTGAGCCGGAGCTAACAAAAACTAGTAGAACCTAGCGCCGGAACTTACCGAAACTAGTATGACCAAGCTCCCGCCGGAGCTTACAAAACTAGCAGGACCTTAATAAAAAGGTGTTTTGGTGATATTCAAAACTTTTATCATCAAAGCAAGTGTATTCACTACAAGCCAATGTATTCAACACACATAGGTCTTAAAATCTCCCCCTTGATGAATGCATTGGCAACACCATGTAAAATCCGAACATTGGCTTATTCTCATTAAAAGTTTTGAAGACAATTTCTCCCCTTTTTGTAAATCAGAAATAAAAATGAGAAGAAAATCCAAAATTATCCCATATTATCTCTCCCCCTTTATTATCTCTCCTTATGCACATATTCTCTTTCTCTTCATGCTTATCTCTCCCCCTTTGACAATGTATTCAGCAAGTCATGAGCATATAAACAAATTATCTCTCCAACTTTAGTTGTTATGAGCATATTATAACATATACATATAAACAAAGCTCATCCAAGTCATACTATCAAGTACCTTACATTATCACATCAATGAAATACATAAAGTAGTCTAAGCCATGCTAGAGATCAAATGTAATTTTCAATTTAAGTAAGTCATGATCTCACAAACTTAATTATTTCAAAACCTGAAATCATGACACTAGTTGCTGCATTTTATTATTTTTCAAAGCATAAATTTAGATCATATGATATTTGCAAGAGATTATATGCGCATCTGCCTTATTCTAACCAACCAAGCCAAGCCTATGTCATTTGACAATCAGAAGCTTAAGGACATGGTTTTAGTCATACACAACTTCTTCCAAGTTCATATCTAAGTGCAATGATAGAGCCATCTCAAAAGAAGAAGTGTGATGCATGCATATTCTCTTGATCTTTTCTCAATTTATATTTGTTCATAAAAACTCAACATGTGAGTTGATTACTTGATTAATTCTTAATGATTAATAGTACTTGTGAACATGTAACAAGTTCAAAACAGCAAGAAAGTTCGACCATGACCAGTTTTAGTGTAAGTAATTATTCCAATTACTAGACATGGAAAAAACTACAAAATGCATAACATGAGTAATGTAGTAAGAACTTTCAGCATGTAAAAGGAATCACAATGTCATATATGTATGAAATACTATGCTCATGTTCTTTTAATTTCAGATTCACACATAGACTTCCCAAGTTTAAAAACTCCCCCTCAATTTAAGCCATGAGGATGCATAACCCCTATTTCACTATGAATATAACAAAAACGAGTGAAATCCAAAGCTTTTGTAAAAATGTCAGCCAATTGTTGTTCGGTATCTACATGGTGAAACACAATGTTTCCTTTTTCAACATTATCATGGAGAAAGTGATACCTAATGTCAATGTGCTTAGTTCTAGAATGTTGCACGGGGTTTTTAGCAATGCAAATGGCACTAGTGTTATCACAGAACAGTGGAACACTATCTAGATCAACCCCATAGTCCATAAGTGTTTGAATAATCCAAAGAATTTGTGAGCAAGCACTAGCAGCAGCTACATATTTAGATTCGGCTGTGGAGTGTGCAACTGAATTTTGTTTTCTAGAGGACCAAGCAACAAGAGAATTACCAAGAAAATGACAAGCACCGGAAGTACTTTTCCTATCAATCCTACAACCCCCAAAATCAGCATCCGAAAAAGCTTTCAAAGTAACGGTTGAGGAAGAAGGAAGAATAATTCCAAATTCTTGAGTTCCATGTAAGTACCTGAGAATCCTTTTTGACGGCATGACGATGTGAAGCACGTGGGGAAGCTTGAAAGCGTGCACAAAGACATACGCTGAATTGTATGTCTGGTCTTGATGCCGTGAGGTACAAAAGTGATCCGATCATGCTTCTATATTCTTTTTGATCCACGAGTTCACCATCTTCATCAAGTCCAAGCGTTGTTGCTGTTCCCATTGGTGTCCGAGGAGGCTTGCTTTTGTCCATGTTGAAGCGCCTTAGGAGATCTTTTGTATACTTCGTTTGATGCACAAAGGTACCCTCCTTGGTTTGCTTGATTTGCAGCCCTAAAGAGTAAGTGAGTTCACCCATCATACTCATTTCAAATTCGGAACTCATCATTGCTGAAAACTTGGACACAAGATCATGAGAAGCACAACCAAAGATAATATCATCCACATACACTTGAACGAATAATGAGTCATTGCCATGCTTAAGCACAAAAAGAGTTTTATCAACCTTGCCCATGGTAAATCCTTTTTCAAGTAAGAATGTTTTTGTAAGACCTATGTGTGCTGAATACATTGGTTTGTAGTGAATACACTTGGCTTTGATGATAAAAGTTTTGAATATCACCAAAACACCTTTTTATCAAGGTCCGACTCTAGCTTTGAGCTACAGCAAGGTCCGACGGTAGGTCCGGCTTGGTTTGGGTAGCTCCGGTTACGTTCGATGCTAGGTCCTGCTAGTTTTGTAAGCTCCGGCGGGAGCTTGGTTGTACTAGTTTTGGTAAGCTCCAGCGCTAGGTTCTACTAGCTTTTGTTAGCTCCGGCTCAAGGTCCGGGTTGCTCTAGCAAGGTCCAGAACTTAATGCTTCTGTTTTTTCATTTGCAATGTTTCATACTTGCTTTACATCACTGGAAAGATTGCTTAGTATTCATTTGCTAAGTCTTTGGTGTGTTTTTGGTTGACATGGATGATATCGTGTTACTGTGGTTTTGCAACATGCTTATGTGAGGTTCTCACGTAGGGTGTTGTGTTCGGAACTAACTTGAGTCAAGTCGAGGACTTAGGCTCGTATGGATTGGTTGTTTATTCATATGCAGGTGTTGCTTGAGTTCAAGACATGGCTGGTGACGGGATCCATTGGACTGGTCTCAGGGAGGAGATGAGGTTCCAACAACCAAATTCAGGAGGAATTGTGGTTGAGCTGATCAGGAGGTTGCGCAGCATGATTGAATCAAGAACAATGCATATGAAGGTATCTTGGACGTCATTGGAAGATGTTTGCACGTGGGCAAGGAGTGCATTGACGTGGCTACATGGTTTCGAGACGTGATGAAGAGATGTGGACGTAAAGAGTTGGTCGGAAAGGTCCAACCGACTAGGTTATGGACTCAGGCTGCGGCTGAGTCAGGTTTGACTCAAATATGGAAAGATTTGAGTTGGTTATGATAGGATTTCATGTGGGTCACGAATTTGAGTTGTTTAGGAATGTGGGATACGTTCCTAAGGTGTTTGGAAGTCTTAAGATTGCTTCTATCTGCGTATAGAAGAATCTTGAGCAGTTATGGAAAGTTATGATTCGTGATCTGAGTAGGATTGGATTCCTAGTTGATATTGGGTTGGCCTAAGGGCTGGTTATATAAGCAAGGGAGCCCAGAGCTCGTGGTGCACGACTTTGGGGCTGTTCCGCTTGTGTTCTATTGAATAAATTCGTAGTTTGAAGGAACTTTTGTGCCTTGTTCGTCCGACTTGTTCCAGACAAGTTTTACTCATCGAGTTTCTGGACAGCACTACCTTTCGTCGGTGGTTTTATCATAACTCGAGTTTTACAGATCCAATTGACGTGATTCTTTTTGGTTTGTCTTCAAAACTTGATTGTCTATCATCTGTCAAAATTTCACGGACATTGGATTTGTGGTCTATTATCTACACGAGTTTCATTGCAGCATTCCAAAACTGTTTTTTCTCGGGTAGGGCAGATTGGCCATTGTTTGATCTTTCGATCATAACTTGAGTTTTTCTCGACGGATTTGAGTGATTCTTTTTGTGTTGTTTTCGTGACTTGATTCTCTCTGATATCTATCACTTTTGTCACGGTGAAACACGTTTATATTAATCTCACACACGATTTCTTTAACAGATCATTTTTCTGCCAAAAGGGTTTGGGGTTTAATTGTTTCCGCTGCGTAAGATTTTTAAATCTACCATTCACCCCCCTCTCGTAGCTTTTCACGTGCTCTTCGATCCTACAATTGGTATCAGAGCCACGTTACTCCAATCTTTGTGATTTGCACGTGTTTTTGACTAATCATCATGGAGAAGTACTCCGCCAAACCTTGTGTGCTTGCTGGTATTGATTTTCAGGTTTGGAAGGCACGCTTGGAGGCTTTCATCCAGGCACAAGGCTTTGCAATATGGGAGAAGGTATACAAGCCTTACGAAGTGCCATCAAACGATCAAGTTACAGCTACAAATCTGAGAGATGTCGACAACAACAACAAGGCTCAGAACTTGATCATACAAGGATTAACACAAAGCGACTTCGACCGTGTTACACACCTCCGATTTGCATACGATGTGTGGAAAGCACTTTGCGACTACCACAAAGGATCCAACACGATCAAAGAGGTAAGGCAAGACATGTTCAAGAAAGAATACATGCGCTTCGATATGCAACCCGGTGAGTCTATTGATGACCTTTTTGCTCGATTTAATAAGATTCTCAGCAACTTGCGTAGTGTCAATGTTAATTTTTCAGATGCTGAAAATGCTAGGCAATTGCTAAGTGCATTAGATATGTCAATTTGGGAGATGAAAGTCACATCTATTCGTGAATCCACTGTCATGAGTTCACTTACTTTAGATGTGCTATATTCCAAGTTAAAAACTCATCAAATTGACATAATCTCACGTAAGAACCCCAATAAGTCTATTGCATTTGTTTCACAATGTGATATGTCTAGCTGCGGCCAGTCATCATCTTGCAATACTCTTGCTTTGTTGTCCCCACTAACCGTGGAGCAGATCGAAGAATTTCCAGAAGAGGAGTTGGCACTCATCTCTACTAGATTCTCAAAAGCATTGCAAAATGTGAGAACTAGAAGGAGAGGAAGCTCCGGACCTCAACGCTGTTTTGAATGTGGTAAAATAGACACTTTCGTACAGAATGCCCTAACCTTTCAGGTCCAACCAACCGGGAAGAAAAACAAAGCAAGGTTCGGACCTCCTCTGGAAATTTCAACAAGAAGAAGAAAGGTACCATAAGACGCAAGATGATCAATAGTTTCATCACCGCGCTTCAAGAATTCAGTTCAAGTGACGTGGACATTGGAAGTGATGAAGATGAAGATGATTTGGCAAACTTGTGCTTCATGGCGGGCAAGTCAAGATCAAGTATGGAGGAGGCAGAACACAACAACGACAATGAAGAGGTATGTCCTACTTGCGAAGAAATGTGTGATGCTATTTCCCGTGCCACTATTATTGTTAAGAAAAAGGACAAAAAGCTTAGAGATATTGCTGCTAAAATTGAATCACTAGAATCTGAAATCAACTGTTTAAAAACTTTGATTCCTAGTGATGATGCATGTTCCTAATGTGATTTAATATATGAACAATTGTCCTCATTAAAAAGTACGCACACCTCCACACTTGATAAACTTGAGTTAGAAATTTAAAAGAACAAAGAGCTTGCTGCACTTAATGATAAAAACTTGAAAGATGCTAGCTATTCTACAATTGATTTGCATTGTTCTATTTGTGATGATCTTGATAAGAAACTACAGGATGCTATGAATGAAATTTCTATATTGAACAATGCTTTACGTTCTCATGAAGTTAAATTTTGTTCAAATTGCAAACTAAAAGGAAAAACTTCATGTGAAAATTGCCTTGATATGTCCAATAAACTTGATGACATGCATAGGACATTAGATCGGTTTTGTAATGGGAATAAGAACCTAAACTTACTGCTGAATTCTTCCAAGTCTTGCAATGATAAAACTGGTTTAGGTTTTGATTCTCATGCTCATGCTAAGGCACATCCACCTAAAATTGTAAAGTCATTAGGAAGTGGTTTGATTCAAACAGTTCCTAAACAAAAGGAGTGATTTTCAAATCTGTAGGAGTGTTGCCTCATTCAGTTTCAAATAAAAATATTGCTTGCTCATCTAGACATGAACACAAAGTTAAATTTTATTGTACCTTCTGTGGTAGAGATGGTCATGTCATAGATTTTTGTTATAGATTAGCTAAAAAACAGGAAAGGGAAAGAATGGTTGCTAGATCTCATAACTTTCATGCAAAATTTGCTGCACACATTGAATCGAATGTACAACCTGCTGTTTTGAGTCAAAAACATTCAAAGTTTACCTCCGGACCTTCTGTTTTTGCTTCCGGAGCTACTGATTTTTGTGCTACACAAGTAACACCTTATAGGTCAGTAGTCAAGAATAAAAAATCTCAAACTTCGACTCATAAACCTGTTGTTTTGTCTCAGCTTTCGCGTGTTTTTCCTGCTGCACGTCGCGTGACTCAGTACTGGATTCCTAAATGCCTTTTGACTAACCCTAGTATTGAGTCATCGACATATTGTGCTTTTATGTAGGTTACACGTTTGAGGAAGGAGAACATTTGGATTGTGGATTCAGGTTGCTCACGCCACATGACCGATAACAAAGATTGGTTCTCCTCCCTCTCTTTTATGTCACATGTAGAGAATGTTACTTTTGCTGATAATTCTTCAACTCCTATAATTGCTAAGGGTTCGGTTAGAGTAAATGATCACTACACTTTGAAGGATGTGGCACTTGTCAAAAATTTGAAATACAACTTGCTTTCTGTTGCACAATTGCTAGATGAAAATCTAGAAATTATTTTCAATAAAAACTACTGCAAAGTTGTAGGTTCAAATAATGAGCTTATTTTTAACATGTCTCGGTTTGGAAGAGTTTTTAAAGCTGATTTTGATATGTCTTCCTCTAAGCATAGGTGTCTAGTTGCTAATGATTCAAAGGACTTATATTTTTGGCATCGTAGACTTGGTCACGTAGGCTTTGATCACCTAACGCGTGTTAGTGCTCTTGATCGCATACGTGGGCTGCCTAAGCTTAAAGGGGACAAAGAAATTGTGTGCTCTTCTTGTAGACATGCTAAGATGGTTGCAGGTTCACATACTCCTCTCACAATGATCATGACAACTGAACCATGTCAACTTTTGCATCTTGACACCGTAGGACCTTCACGTGTTCAATCCTTCGGAGGTAAATGGTATGTTCTTGTTATTGTTGATGATTATTCTAGACACTCTTGGGTTTACTTTATGGCGTCTAAGAATGAAGTTTTTAGTCACTTTAGAACATTATTTCTTAGATTATCAATTGATCACCCAGGATCATTAAAATCAATTAGAAGTGATAACGAAACTGAATTTAACAATCAATCTTTTGATCACTTTTGTGCTGAAAATGGAATAGATCATCAACTTTCTTCACCATATGTACCTCAACAAAACGGTGTTGTAGAAAGAAAGAACAGAACCTTAGTTGAGATGGCTAGGACTATGCTTGATGAATATCAAACTCCTAGGAAATTTTGGGCTGATGCGTTAGCAACCGCTTGTTATGTCTCAAATCGTGTTTTCTTACGTGCTAAGCTAGGTAAAATACCATATGAGCTCCGGTTTGGACATAGGCCTAGTGTCACACACTTTCGGGTCTTTGGTTGCAAATGCTTTGTTACGAAACATGGTAATCTTGATAAATTTGAACCTAGATCCTTCGATGGCATGTTTCTTGGTTATCCATCTCATACTAGAGGCTATCGTGTGCTTTTACTTGACACTAACAAAATTGTGGAGACTTGTGAAGTGTCTTTTGATGAATCTAGCCCAGGTACTAGCTCAAACATTGCAGGTCCAGATCCATATCCGCAGGTGTCGGTACCCTGGGTACCATATACTCCTTGGGATTGCAAAGATCTCAAGGAAAAGTCATTTACTTGATTTGAAGACCTTCAGAGGCCCACATGTCAGACATGTCCGGACCCGCTTCTCCAACATGGTTAGTCCCGGGGTCGCCACGTGTACTATCAAACCGAAGCTACCGCCCGCAAGGGGGAAGCTCCGGGCTATGTACCAAAATGGCACCCCCGGACCTAACCCCAGACCAAGGGAAGCTCCAGTGCTGACACGTGTCGAGTAACACCGGAGCCATCTGTTCCCTACAGTGTGCTCCTGCGCTGCCACGTGTCCAACCGTCGGATCTTCAGCCTCTAACCTCCGGAAGACTCCACAACGGCTCCGGATCTTCAAAGGGGAATCAGGGACTTCAAGACCTGACCAAGTGTCATTAATACTGTATTAATGACACATGATCGGACGACCTTAATTACCAGTAACGGTGCTGTCAAAGCCCATAACTTGGTCATTAAGGGTAATTAAACGTATTGAATGTGTATCAATATCAGTAACCGCTGGGGCCACATGTCGGGCCAGGCTAACTTGTAACGGCCTGCCCTTGTACTATAAAAGGACAGACCGGCGATACATAGGACACACGCTAGACAGACTCGGACACGGACTAGACGCTCTCACTCTACACTCTCAACTCACGTTGAGCTCATACATCCAATACAACATCAACACACCCCGTTGAGTAGGGTATTACGCTCAGACGGCCCGAACCACATAAATCCTCGTGTCTATTGTGTCATTTACAATTCACCTTCTTGAATCTCCGCACGCCCACACCGAACCTCAAACTCCTCTAACACTTTAGTAGTGTCAGGAGATCTGCTGGATCAAAACCACCGACAATTGGCACGCCAGGTAGGGGGGCGCCTGAGATTTCAAGAATGGTGAACTCAGCCGCTGGATCATCCAATGGTCATCCCGCTGTTCAAGCTGTTGGGGGAAATCCCTCCAATATGCAGCCACCAGCAGGAACCACGGTTCTAGCAGGAGTCACACTTCCACCACCGCCGCCTCCACCAGCAAATCAAGCTGGAGAACACGATGGTGCACCGGCGTCAATCACTGCGTCGACAAATCTTAACAACCCGGAACACGCGCTTCATGCAGCACGTGCTCTTCTTCAGCGCCCACCACCTCCGGATGCATCCTGGGATGCAATGGAGCAGTGGAGGGCAGATGTGGAACACTTGGTTGCAGCAGCAACCAATCACATCAGCAACCAGGGTCCTCCCCCTTCAGGACGGGGCCCATCGCAGCGATGGACCAGCGATGGACCTTGTCTGGCAGACTTGGTCCGCACGTTTCCAACAACAGGAGACGTGCTGCATCACAGCAGGTGACATCGTTGCCCTCCGGGGCACGGCGCACTCACACGGTATCAAGGCTTTCAACTCATGACCTCCGGGCAGAGATTGATCTCCGATAGCGCCAACAAGACGGTCGAGTCCATATTGAGCGTGCTCGTGAAAGACGAGAAGCTCAAGACATTCCTGCTCCTGAAGGAGTAGGAGGAGGCTGTTCAGCCCTGGCCATGCATCTGCGTATGGTCAGGTGGCCACAGAAGTTTCGGCCTCACCTGCCGGGGAAGTTCGACGGGACCGTTAATCCTGTTGAATTTCTTCAGATTTACTCCACTGCAATCTTGGCAGCTGGAGGAAATGAGGCCGTAATGGCCAATTATTTCCCCGTGGCTTTAACTTGGACCGCCAGGTCTTGGTTTATGAGCCTTCCACCCAACTCCATAAGCAGTTGGGAGGAGTTGTGCCGCCAACTTTGGAAGTTCTTACACCCGACCAGGCACTAAACTGGACCTTTTTGCAGTTGTGCAAAAAGGAGGAGAATCCCTGCGATCATTCATCCAGAGATTCTCTCAGGTACGAAACACTATCCCTTCTATCTCTAGCGCCTCTGTCATCGTGGCATTTAGACAGGGAGTGCGGGATAAGAAGATGCTGGAGAAACTGGCGATCGAGGAGATTACCAGTGTCACGAAACTCTTTAGCTTGGCTGACAAATGTGCCAGAGCTGCGGAGGGTCGTGAAATGCACTCCAAACCAACTCTTGAGGATCATAAGAAATTCTCCAAAGAAGAAGCCGCTACCTCCAGGAGTGGCAAGAAGAAGAAAAAGACCAACGGCAAGAAGAAGCCGTCGGCCGGTGCATCCAATGCTGTAGCTGCTGCAGCTCCGGGTGGCCGGGGGCCACGCCCCGAAAAGCGACCTCGACCGTCTTCTGAAGACGGTGGCAAACCCAAGGTGTGGTGTCCAATTCACAAAACGGACAGCCACAGTTTGGAAGACTGCCGGGAGGTCCAAAACCTTGCCGAGCGCGATAACAAGCGCCGGGAAGAAGCTCCTTTCCGACAGAGGGAAGGAAAACAAAAAGTTGACGAAGCTCCGGCTGAAGAGGAGTTAGGTTTTTAGGATCCCAAAAAGGTCCTGAAGACCGTCTACACCTCCATAAATGATGATTCCGACCTCTCTGACAACGAGCGTCGGAAGACCATGAACACCATTTTTGGTGGATCATGGTACATTACCTCCCGTCGCGTCATCAAGACTATGTGTCGGGACATGGCTGCTGTAGCTCCTACAGCCAGGGCGGAGCCTCATCGGAAGTGGATGGACATAGCCATCACTTTTGATGCTTCGAACTGTCCTCGAAGCATGGTTGGAGCAGGTCAGCTACCTTTGATGGTATCTTCTACCATCAATAACATCCACCTCCACCATGTTATGATAGACGGAGGTTCGGGGCTCAATCTCATAAGCTTCGAAGCTTTTACCAAACTACAGCTCCGACCTTCGGATCTCCACCCCTCCCGACCTTTCTCTGGAGTAGGTCCGGGGGCCATTACCCCACTCGGAGCTATTACCCTCCCCGTTACCTTCGAGACTCGGGAGAAGTATCGCACCGAGAAGTTGGTCTTCGACGTTGCTCAGATCAACTTACCCTTCAATGCCATCTTGGGTAGGCCTGCCTTGTACAAATTCATGGCAGCTGTTCATTATGGTTACCTGGTGTTAAAGATGCCAACACCAGTAGGCGTTCTCCAGATCCGCGGAGATCGTACTGCTGGAGTAACTGCTCTGGAAGAACCCCATGCACTTACCACGGCGCAAAAGGAGGACTCCAGGCAGGAGCAAGCTCCAAAACCCCCGAGCATTCGTCAGCGAGGCTCGACTTCTGCACCTCGTGTGCAGCCAAGCGGCGACACCGACATTCCCGTCAAAGTTGTCCAAATCGGTTCCGATGCCGCTCAGACCACCTGCATATCAGGGGGATTGAACGACAAAAAGGAACTCACGCTCATCACTTTCCTCCGGGATAACGTCGACGTATTTGCCTGGCAACTATCACAAATGCCTGGGATCCCCAGGGAAGTGATTGAGCACAATCTGAAGATCTACCCCGACGCACGGCCTGTGCATCAGAAGCCTCGGAAGCAATCCGTAGAGCGACAGAACTTCATCCGACAAGAAGTGAAGAAGTTGATCGAAGCTGAATTCATCCGAGAAGTATTCCATCCAAAATGGCTGGCAAACCCAGTCGTTGTGCCCAAGGCCGGTGGGAAGCTTCGGATGTGTATCGACTACACAACGCTAAATAAGGCATGTCCAAAAGATCCATTCCCACTACCTATTAGAGATCAGATAGTGGATTCCACCTCCGGGTGTGAATTACTGTGTTTCCTAGACGCATATTCTGGGTATCATCAAATCAGAATGTCTAGGGAAGATGAAGAGCATACCTCTTTCATCACAGTAGATGGATTGTACTGTTATATAGCCATGCCATTTGGTCTCAAAAATGCAGCTTCAACCTTTGTACAAGCTATGTACAAAACCTTTGAGGAACTCATTAGAGACATAGTGGAAGTGTACGTCGATGACATCGTGGTCAAGGTCAAGAACAAGGAGTCACTCCTTGACACCTTGCAGGCTGTCTTCGATAAGCTGCGGGTCACTCGCACAAAGCTAAACCCAGACAAGTGTGTCTTCGGGGTTAGCTCCGGAAAACTTCTTGGTTTCCTGGTAAGTCACTGGGGCATAGAAGCTAATCCAGCGAAGATCAAAGCCATTGAAGACATGCGGTCACCAGCCCGCATCAAAGATGTCCAAAAGCTAACTGGATGTCTAGCAGCCTTCAGCCGGTTCATTTCAAGACTGGCGGAACGAGCACTCCCCTTCTTCAAGTTATTAAGGAAGTCCGGACCATTCCAATGGTCTGAAGAAGCAGAAAAGGCATTCCAGGAGCTAAAACAGTTCCTCACCCCCCTAACAATTCTGGTAACCCCGAACCCTGGTGAGCCTTTGCTGCTTTACATTTCAGCCACTGACGAAGTCGTTAGTATGGTCCTGGTCGTGGAGAGACCAGAACTACCCCATACTCAGAAATACAAACCCCTTCGAGAGGGTCCGGAGGATCCCGAAAGCGAGTCTGGGTCCCAGCTCCCAGACTTGAATCCACAAGAAGTCACTTCAGAAGACCCAGACCCCTCCGAGAGAGTCTAGGTCGCTTCTAAAGAAGCTCCGGGTTCCTCCAGCCAGGACCTGGAGGTCCCTGAAGAAAATCCGGATCCCTCCGGGAGGATCCGGGTCAGTGAAGAGGAAGCTCCGGGCCCCTTCGGGAGGGTCCGGACCATTCAGCGCCCAGTGTACTTCATCAGCGAAGTACTACATGATGCCAATACTTGATACCTAGAGGTGCATAAACTGCTCTATGCAAGTCTTATTGCCTCCAGGAAGCTTCGCCATTACTTCCAAGCTCACAAAATCTCAGTGGTGACCTCTTACCCACTTCGAGCAATCTTGCATAATCCCAACTCAACTGGGAATATTGCAAAGTGGGCAGCAGAATTGGCTGAATTTGATCTCGAATTCATTTCAAGGCGAGCAATCAAGAGTCAAGCATTGGCGGATTTTGTGGCGGAATGGACTCCCTCTCCATCAAACCCTGGGGGCCCCAGCGAGCAAAAGCCAGAGCACAAGGCCCCGGTCTTAACCGAGCCTCACTGGACCCTCTACTTCGACGGCTCCATGTAAAAGCAGGGGGCCGGAGCTGGAATCCTTATACTCACACCAACCGGAGAAAAGGTAAAATACATGGTCCACCTTGACTTCAAGGCGACCAACAACATGGCGGAATATGAAGCACTCATTTATGGACTAAAGGTGGCACTGTCATACGGAGATTCGCAGCTCATCATTAAGCAAGTGAAGGGTGAATGCTCTTGCAACAATCTCCAGCTAGCTGCTTACCTCCTTGAAGTCCAGAAGCTTCAGAAGGACTTCGAAGTCCTAGATCTCCACCATGTCCAGCGTGCCCACAACGCTGAAGCCGACGAACTCTCGACGAAAGCGTCAACTGGAGCTCCGGCTCCTGACGGAACTTTTGTCCAGAGGTTGTCAAAACCCACAGCTCAGCCTGCCGAACTGAGCAAAGGGGGCGAGATCAGCATCCCGAAGCTGACGGTCCCGATGGCCATGTTACCATGGCAGCCAACAAGGGTCGTAGGTGCTGCCGAAAGCTCCGAGCAACCCAGCACGCAAGACTCAAATGCTCAAGTTAGTTCCAATGCATGGATCTCGGAGATCCGGAGCTACTTGAAAGACAACATCCTTCCTGACGATGATGTATCCGCTGACCGGGTAGTCAGATTGGATAAAAGATACACGTTGGTAGAAGGGGATCTCTACCGGCGCGATGCCAATGGCATCCTAATGTGGTGCATCACAAGGGAAGAAGGCTGCGAGCTCCTCGCAGAAATCCATGGAGGCGAGTGTGGGAACCACGCGTCTTCCCGCACGCTGGTTGGTAAAGCCTTTCGGCATGGCTTCTACTGGCCTACAGCACTCCAGGATGCAACTGAGCTGGTGAAGAAATGCGTAGCATGTCAATTTCATGCAAAGAAAATTCACACACCGGCTCAACCCCTACAAATGATACCTCCTACATGGCCCTTCGCTGTGTGGGGGATGGACATCTTGGGACCTTTCCCAAGAGCCGTCGGAGGTTACAAGTTCCTATACGTTGCCATTGACAAGTTCACCAAGTGGCCAGAAGCAACCCCAGTTGTGACAATCAACAAACAATCTGCTATCAACTTTTTGCAGTCCATTGTATGCAGATTTGGAGTCCCAAACAAAATCATCACTGATAATGGGACCCAATTCACAAGCTCTGCATTTCAAGGATATTGTGAAGACCTCGACATTCAAGTTTGCTACGCCTCCGTAGCTCACCCAGCAAGCAATGGCCAAGCCGAGAGAGCAAATGCTGAAATCCTTAAAGGACTCAAAACGCGCACCTATGAGCATTTGAAAAAACATGGAGCCAACTGGATTGAAGAGCTTCCACCCACTTTATGGGCCAACAGGACATCTCCAAACCGGTCAACTGGAGAGACACCCTTCTTCCTGGTGTATGGAGCTAAAGCAATCCTTCCTCCGGAAATCACCTTGGGTTCACTCCGGGTCCGGACCTTCGACGAAGCCACGCAGGACCAGCTCCGACGTAAAGACCTAGACCTCCTTGAGGAGGGAAGGTGCCAAGCAGCTGTTCGGAATGCCCGATACCGCCAAGCCCTTCGGCGCTATCATCAGCGGCATGTACACAACCGACAGCTCGAGGAAAGCGATCTGGTGCTACGGAGAATACAATCCAGAGAAGGGTTAAACAAACTCTCCCCCAGCTGGGAGGGACCCTTCCGAGTGATTAAAGTATCCCGTCCTGGAAGCGTTCGCTTGGCTACCGAGGATGGGACACCTCTCCCAAATCCTTGGAACATCGAGCACCTCCGTAAGTTCTACACTTAATATCACGGAGGTGAGTCTCTAATAACTTGAGGTGTATGTTATAGAGTCATTGTACAGAGTCAGATAGTTCCTCCGGGAGAACAGCCGGACCTTCCCCGGAAGGTCCGCAAAGTTCATGCAACACTTGTCACAGTCTCAGAACTAAAAGTGTGGCTAGCTACCCTGGGTCAAACGAGAAATTAAACACGCTTAGCCTGGTTCCGTACCCTAAGAGTGTACTTGTTTCCCCTGTACCCCGGACCTATAATGAAAGACATCTTCAGGTGAAACAGACTCCACATGCATTTATTTTGTACAGGCACAACATTTTTTATTTTTGTCTTTCTCATCTATAACAAGGACGTGCAATTCTTAAGAAATTTTAGTTCGAGCGGTTCATATACAATTCGAGTTGTATTGTCGATTATTTTGGATTCAAATATTGTTCGTGGCTCCCTCGCCTGAATGCCGCCAAGCCAACCTAGGGCCAGAGTGTGCTATCGACTTAGCCTGGTCAAGCACCCTAAGTACGCCACTCTACCTACAAATCGGCAGGCTGAAGTAAGGCGGGTCCAAGTACAATTGGATCTGGAAGAAAAGACAACACATTCAGTTGTATTCAGAATCTCGTTTGACCTAAAATTTTCTTGAGAATCGTAAGCCGCGGCAATGTTATAGACAAGAAACGAATTTTACTATTTTTCTTGGCTTCAGTGTGCAGGAAAAATAAAAAATCCACGTTGATGGAGAAAAGCCAGAGCTAACAAAGCTCCGACTCCCCTAGGTGGCTTGTAATCGATTTTAAGCATTGAAAACGAGCATCACCGGAGCAACCAAGCTCCGGTAAAGCTAGGGGGGCCAGCCGTCGACGCTAAATAAAAGATGGTGAGAAGACCTCGCAAACGGAGTCTGCTGCCGACAAACTACGTGTTGGTAAAGGTCACTGCCGGAGCTACTAGCTCTGACACCCCGGAGGAATAACTATCGATGCTCTATGCATTGATAGAGACTATTGCCAGAGCTACTAAGCTCCGATGATAGATAATGCCGGAGCTTCTAAGCTCCGACAACCTCAGGGGGCCTTCACTATCGAAGACTTCGGACCTACATTCTACAAGTTTGAAGCAAATGAGTCTTTAACAAAACACAATATCCTCTTGGTACATTTTCACAATCAAATTGTGTACATCTACCAGGGGGCCAAGTAAAGACAAAAGTGTTGAAGACAAAAAGTGAAATTCACAAAAAATTTGGGGATTTCATTCATCCGGAGACAAGGGATTACAAAATTGAGGAAGAAAAAGAGAGAATACAAGTGGGAGCTACAGAGATGGTCCTAGACCCTATGGAAGAAGTGGGTGACCTTCTGGGCAACCTCTGACACGTTGGCTCGGGCAACTTCACCTTCTCCTTCAATGGGACCTTCAAGCACCGGGTCCAGAGGAAATTGGGGATTCCGGCTGGTGTAGCACGTCAGCACATACTCTGCGACGTTCTTCGCCAGGGATTGCCCCTCAACCTCCAATTGGTCCATGATGACGTCGGCCACCTTGGAGAGTTTGCTGCCTGCCGAGCTCAACACCTGCAACGCCAGGTCTGGCTCCGGCTTCGGATCATCCAGGCGCACGGGACTGAAGCCCATCGGTGTCAGTGCGTCATTGGCCTTGCCCAGGAACTCCCAAATCTGTAGGGAGTCCGCAGTCCTCAAGCCCTTCAATTCTTCCAAGGATCTTCTGGCCGCCACCAGTTCAGAATTCTCACGAGCGAGGCACTCAACTTCTTTAGCGTTTTGCTGAATCTTTTCAGCAACTCGCTTCTCGAGTTTTCCGAGCTCCTCCTCCCGGAGGTGGATCTTGTTCTGGCGGTCAACCAGGTCCTTCTCCCTGCCCCTCACTTTCTTCTCCCTAGCAGCAAGGGCACACTCTTGCTCGTAGAGTTCCTGCCCTCGCACCCAGGCCTTCTCCTCCTCCTCAGTGCAGCGCTCTTCCAATTTCTTGGCGCGCTCTTCGAGGCCCTTGTCGGCCAGAGCCACCTTTTCGGTGAGCTCCTCCTCCCTCCTCAGGACGTCATCCCGCAGCTCTAGGAGTTTCTGCTCTTAATCTTCGAGCTGTTTCTCCCTCTCCTCAAGTGCCTCCCAGCGCTTGATGAGTGTAGTGTTAATGGCCTCAAGCCTTTCTTGGCATTCATCGGCCGCACTGTTAGCTGCTTTGGTCTGCTCATAAATCTCCCGGGATTGAGCGTTGAGGGCGCGAGTCATACTCTCCCTATCATCCAATAATTTGCCCCAGTATTCTAGGCAGACCTTCTCCCGCTTGATCCACTCTTTGTCATCTGCTAGCCTCGACTGCGCCATCTTGGTCTTGAAGTAGAGCCGGTTACGCCACCGCCTAAGGGTTTGGCGCTCCTCTTCAAGAGCCTTGCTGTCGTGGAAGAAGGCCAGTTGAACTTGACGCAGACTGGAACTGGCGTTGCCAATAGACAATGACAACGGGATAGGTTCCGGACCTGCTGGGTCTCCTCCGCTGGTTCTAACGGGTTTTCAGATACAAAAATTGGGTCCCACTCCACAAGAGTGGTCCCCTGGGTCTCCATGGCACTAGGGCCGTCCTCCGGGATGACCTCAGTCGCCATCGAGGAGGGTCCCGCTGATGAAGTTCCGACCTCCAGAAGTGGTTCCGAAGGCCCCACCGCCAGGTCTTCATTTGCCCCCTCAGGCAGGGGGCCAACAACCTCTTCTGGGCACTCCGGCTCAGCCGCGGGTACCTCCAACGTCGTCACTTCTGGAGCAGGGGCTGCTTCTGGCTCCAGCCTGGGCACCTCCTCTATTGGGGGCTTGAGCGCTGACGCCTCCGCAACAACCGGCTCAGGAGCCGGAAAGTCTTCAACATCAACCGGCCCTGCGGCCGGAGCTCCAACAACGACCGGCTCTGCGGCCGGTGCTTCAGAAGTAGCCGGCCCAACCACCGGGACTTCCTCAACATCTGGCGCGCACACCGAGATTTCAACTACCTCCGGCTCAACCGCCGGGGCTTCGACAATTTCCGGCTCTGGGGTCGGAATTACTGCTTCCTCCGGCTCAATGGTCGGAGCTTCCATCATCTCTGCACCAGGACCCGGAGCTTCAACCTCCGGAGCAGGTGCCGCTGGCGCATCTTCTCTCCCACGGTCCGACGCTACCACGGGAGTCTCTGGGGATGAGTCGAGGTCCATGACCACGACAGCTGGTGCCGGAGCTGTCGCAGCTTCAGCCACCACTTGGGGCGGCACCAGGACAGGAGCAGAAGAGTCCACCCTCACAGCTTCAGCTACTGTGACTGAGGGTGGAGCCTCACTCCTCTTCTTGGGAACGCTGCAGATGATGGATGAAGAAACTTAAAAAAACAATTACTACAACAAAACAACTATTTGAGGTAAATATTAAAAATTACCTCGGGAAGCTTCCGCACCAGCTTGCGCGGAACCTCTTTCCCGGGCGTTCTGGGCTGACCATAGTCGCCGCCGGCGTGGATGCTCTGGAAGGCCCCCCAGAACTCGTCGCAGCCACGAGCATTTCCTTAGTCGGGGCCCCCCTTGACCGGGAACGACCTCCGGACCTAGAGGCCTCAACCGGCCATGGTGCTGAAGTCGCATGCCCGGAGCTAGAACCCCGGCAGGACGCCGCTGCGGGAACAACCACCGCAGTTGTAGAAGACCTCCCCCTCCGGGGAGAAGGATCCAATGCAGAGGTGGCAGGCCTGACGGACCTTCCGTCGGCATGCTGCAGATTTCTCTTCTCGCTCAAGGGTTCGTCCGCCGGCTCCTTGCCCTTGCCGACGACCTCGACCCTTGGCTTCGGGGCAGGGTCGGAGCCACCTTCGGAAGCTCCAGGAATCACCACCCTGGAGGTCGATCTTCCCTCGACAACACCAAGGTCGTCAAGCACGGGCATCTTCCGCCGGAGCTCCCTGCTGAACTCTACTTCCACATTCAGAGGGAGAAAAGCTGATGGCGGAGTCAAGTCGTCACCCGCGACATCGATTCTGTGCTGGAACTTCTTGAGATGAAACTCCAAGGTTGTCCCCGCCATGTTGGACTTCAGCCCGGTCTCGACCCGGTCGTCGTCCATCACACTGTTGAGCGACCAAGCGAGTTTTTCTCTCCTCTTCAGCGGTTCCCACCTGTTGACCAGGAAGTTGCAAAACACCGCCCGAGGAGTTAATCCTCCCTCCATGCACTGGCGGATCCTGGTCAGAGCAGGGTTGAAGGCTTCCGCCAGCACCGGAGCTTCACTCCAGACTGTCGTGTCGATGTTGGGGAGGCCTTCGGGCAGCTCCAGCCTCTCGTGCTCCTCCACCCGGATGACTATCCAGTCCTTCTTCCAATCATCCCATTTACCAGAGGGAAACGACCAGAGGTACTTGAATGGGCACTTCTTGCGCTCCACGAAGTAGTAGAAGCCAAGGTACTCATTGCTCCTACCGGTGGTATGGACGGTGAAGAAGGTCCGGAAGAGTTCAATGCAAGGGGGGATGCCCACCCACATCTCACAGAAGTGGACGAAGATGGACACGAGAAGAATGGAGTGGGGGCCAAGGTGGTACAGCTGCATACCATAGAAGTCTAGCAGCATCAAGAAAAAGGAGGAAAAGGTGGGATCAACCCCACCATGGCGTACGAGGAGAAGTACATCATCTCGCCGGCGTGCTCCTTCTCAAACGGGAGCTCTCCCCCGGTGCAGACCATGCGGTTGAAGAAGTCCGAGGACCATCCCATGAGGGCCCGGACCTTCTTCAGGTCACCGTCGGTCTTCAAACGGCTCTCGCGGAGACCCAACTCCATCGCAGCACAGCAAGGCAGGAGAGGAAGAGCAAGCACGAGTTGGGAGTTTGAGCGCAAGATCAGATGAGAGGCGTAAAGAACCCCAAACGATGCACGCTTTCCTTCTTAAGTAAGCCCTTACGACGCTTGGATGGAAACCGCAAGGAAGTCGAAGATACTACTCAAAAATTCCACCCAGCCGATGACAAGAGGGCCCGGGACCACCCCGACGATCAAGTTGAGGATCTTACCCAGGCGAACGGTTGTCATCATGAGGCAGGAAACCCGAAGGTGGCAGCCTGACAAGGCGCGTGGAACTGATACGATTTTCCTATCGGGAACCGGCGACCTTCAATTGCGTGAGATCCGCACACCAAAGATCTCACCTACCATACACGGGATACGCCACGCGGTGAGGATTTAACTCCAAACCATCGCCAACGGCACATCCGAAGACCTTTGAAGACTCAGTTCAAAAGTCGAAGGATGTACCCACCTCCGGCGGAATGACTTCACCCAAGGGGTCTTCCCCAGAGGTGGGCCCAGGGGGCCAATGTCGGTACCCTGGGTACCATATACTCCTTGGGATTCCAAATATCTCAAGGGAAAGTCATCTACTTGATTTGAAGACCTTCGGAGGCCCACATGTCAGACATGTCCGGACCCGCTTCTCCAACATGATTAGTCCCGGGGTCGCCACGTGTACTATCAAACCGGAACTACCGCCCGCAAGGGGGAAGCTCGGGGCTATGTACCGAAATGGCACCCCCGGACCTAACCCCAGACCGAGGGAAGCTCCGATGCTGACACGTGTCGGGTAACACAGGAGCCATCTGTTCCCCACAGTGTGCTCCAGCGCTGCCACGTGTCCAACCGTCGGATCTTCAGCCTCTAACCTCTGGAAGACTCCACAACGGCTTCGGATCTTCAAAGGGGAATCAGGGACTTCAAGACCTGATCAAGTGTCATTAATACTGTATTAATGACACACGATCGGACGACCTTAATTACCAATAACGGTGCTATCAAAGCCCATAAATCGGTCATTAAGGGCAATTAAACATGTTGAATGTGTATCAATATCAGTAACCGTCGGGGACACATGCCAGGCCAGGCTAACTTGTAACGGCCTGCCCTTGTACTATAAAAGGACAGGCCGACGATACATAGGACACACGCTAGACAGACTCGGACACAGACTAGACGCTCTCGCTCTACACTCTCAACTCACGTTGAGCTCATACATCCAATACAACATCAACACACCCCATGGAGTAGGGTATTACGCTCAGGCGGCCCGAACCACGTAAATCCTCGTGTCTACTGTGTCATTTACAATTCACCTTCTTGAATCTCCGCGCGCCCACACCGAACCTCAAACTCCTCTAACACTTTAGTAGTGTCGGGAGATCTGCCAGATCAAAACCACCGACAACAGGGGGAGAGCATTTTCATTGAAGAAGAGGAAGAATTGGAGTTGCTGCCAGAAAATTCAGCAGCCAAAGACTTTGGTTTAGCTCCGGATGTTAATTCTCAATCAGCACCGACAACCATCAATGCTGATTCAAATCATCCTCAAGCCACAAGCTCATCGATTTGTGATGAACATGAAGAAGAAGAATCTTGTGAGACATCTATTCCCCTACGATTTTACAAAGATCATCCCCCACAACAGATGGTTAGAAGCTTGCACGAACGAGTCACACGGTCCAGGTTTTGCGATCCAAACTCTCATGCTCATTCTGCTTTTTTTGCTTCTTTTGAACCCAAAGATATATCACACGCACTCACTAATGAGTCTTGGATTATTGCCATGCAAGAAGAGTTAGAAAATTTTGAAAGAAATAATGTTTGGAAACTTGTACCTCCACCTCAAGGTCACACTTTAATTGGAACTAAATGGGTATTTAAAAATAAACAAAGTGAGGATGGGGTTGTGGTTAGGAATAAGGCTAGGTTGGTTGCTCAAGGTTTCACTCAAGTTGAAGGTCTAGATTTTGATGAAACTTTTGCTCCTGTCGCTAGATTAGAAGCCATAAGAATTTTGTTAGCTTTTGCAGCATCTAAAAGTTTTAAGCTATATCAAATGGATGTTAAAAGTTCTTTTCTTAATGGCTACATAGATGAGGAGGTTTATGTCAAACAACCACCGGGTTTTGAAAATCCAAATTTTCCTAATCATGTTTACAAACTGTCCAAAGCCTTATACGGTCTCAAACAAGCCCCTAGAGCATAGTATG
The DNA here is from genome assembly GCA_036927565.1 of Tuctoria greenei. Lineage (NCBI taxonomy): Eukaryota > Viridiplantae > Streptophyta > Magnoliopsida > Poales > Poaceae > Tuctoria > Tuctoria greenei. Next base: position 4,540,288 of record JAYESD010000010.1, read on the forward strand.
ATAGGTTAAAAACATTCTTACTTGAAAAGGGGTTTACCATGGGCAAGGTTGATAAAACTCTTTTTGTGCTTAAACATGGCAATGACTCATTATTCGTTCAAGTGTATGTGGATGATATTATCTTTGGTTGTGCTTCTCATGATCTTGTGTCCAAGTTTTCAGCAATGATGAGTTCCGAATTTGAAATGAGTATGATGGGTGAACTCACTTACTTTTTGGGGCTGCAAATCAAGCAAACCAAGGAGGGTACCTTTGTGCATCAAACGAAGTATACGAAAGACCTCCTAAGGCGCTTCAACATGGACAAAAGCAAGTCTCTTCGGACACCAATGGGAACAGCAAGAACACTTGAACTTGATGAACATGGTGAACCCGTGAATCAAAAAGAATATAGAAGCATGATCGGATCACTTTTGTACCTCATTGCATCAAGACCGGACATACAATTCAGCGTATGTATTTGTGCACGGTTTCAAGCTTCCCCACGTGCTTCACATCGTCAAGCCGTCAAAAGGATTCTTAGGTACTTACATGGAACCCAAGAATTTGGTATTTTTCTTCCTTCTTCCTCAACCGTTACTTTGAAAGCTTTTTCGGATGCTGATTTTGGGGGTTGTAGGATTGATAGGAAAAGTACTTCCGGTGCTTGTCATTTTCTTGGTAATTCTCTTGTTGCTTGGTCCTCTAGAAAACAAAATTCAGTTGTACAATCCACAGCCGAATCTGAATATGTAGCTGCTGCTAGTGCTTGTTCACAAATTCTTTGGATTGTTCAAACACTTAAGGACTATGGGGTTGATCTAGATAGTGTTCCACTGTTTTGTGATAACACTAGTGCCATTTGCATTACTAAAAACCCTGTGAAACATTCTAGAACTAAGCACATTGACATTAGGTATCACTTTCTCCGAGATAATGTTGAAAAAGGAAACATTGTGCTTCACCATGTAGATACCGAACAACAATTGGCTGACATTTTTACAAAACATTTGGATTTCACTCGTTTTTGTTACATTCGTAGTGAAATAGGGGTTATGCATCCTCATGGCTTAAATTGAGGGGGAGTTTTTGAAACTTAGGAAGTCTATGTGTGAATCTGAATTTAAAACAATATGAGCATAGTATTTCATACATATATGACTTTGTGATTCCTTTTACATGCTGAATGTTCTTACTACATTACTCGTGTTATACATTTTGTAGTTTTTTCCATGTCTATTAATGGGAATAATTACTTACACTAAAACTGGTCATGGTCGAACTTTCTTGCTGTTTTGAACTTGTTACATGTTTACAAGTGCATTTAATCATTAAGAATTAATCAAGTAATCAACTCACATGTTGAGTTTTTATGAACAAATATAAATTGAGAAAAGATAAAGAGAATATGCATGCATCACACTTCTTCTTTTGAGATGGCTTATCATTGCACTTAGATTTGAACTTGGAAGAAGTTGTGTATGACTAAAACCATGTCCTTAAGCTTCTGATTGTCAAATGACATAGGCTTGGCTTGGTTGGTTAGAATAAGGCAGATGCGCATATAATCTCTTGCAAAGATCATATGATCTAAATTTGTGTTTTGAAAAATAATAAAATGCAGCAACTAGTGTCATGCTTTCAAGTTATGAAATAGTTAAGTTGGTGAGATCATGACTTGATTAAATTGAAAATTACATTTGATCTCTAGCATGGCTTACACTACTTTATGTATTTCATTGATGTGATAATGTAAGGTACTTGATAGTATGACTTGGATGAGCTTTGTTTATATGTATATGTTATAATATGCTCATAACAACTAAAGGGGGAGAGATAATTTGTTTATATGCTCATGACTTGCTAAATACATTATCAAAGGGAGAGAGATAAGCATGAAGAGAAAGAGAATATGTGCATAAGGAGAGATAATATGGGATAATATGGGATAATTTTTTTGGATTTACAAAGGGGGAGAAATTGCCTTCAAAACTTTTATGTGAATAAGCCAATGTTCGGATTTTAAGTGGTGTTGCCAATGCATTCATCAAGGGGGAGATTGTAAGACCTATGTGCGCCGAATACATTGGTTTGTAGTGAATACACTTGGCTTTGATGATAAAAGTTTTGAATATCACCAAAACACCTTTTTATCAAGGTCCGACTCTAGCTCTGAGCTACAACAAGGTCCGACGGTAGGTCCGGCTTGGTTTGGGTAGCTCCGATTACGTTCGACACTAGGTCCTGCTAGTTTTGTAAGCTCCGGCGAGAGCTTGGTTGTACTAGTTTTGGTAAGCTCCGGCGCTAGGTTCTACTAGCTTTTGTTAGCTCCGGCTCAAGGTCTGGGTTGCTCTGGCAAGGTCCAGAACTTAATGCTTCTGTTTTTTCATTTGCAATGTTTCGTACTTGCTTTACATCTCTGGAAAGATTGCTTAGTATTCATTTGCTAAGTCTTTGGTGCCTTTTTGGTTGACATGGATGATATCATGTTAATGTGGTTTTGCAACATGCTTATGTGAGGTTCTCACGTAGGGTGTTGTGTTTGGAACTAACTTGAGTCAAGTCGAGGACTTGGGCTCGTATGGATTGATTGTTTATTCATGTGCAGGTGTTGCTTGAGTTCAAGACATGGCTGGTGACGGGATCCGTTGGACTAGTCTCAGGGAGGAGATGAGGTTCCAACAACCAAATTCAGGAGGAATTATGGTTGAGCTGATCAGGAGGTTGCGCAACATGATTGAATCAAGAACAATGCATATGAAGGTATCATGGACGTCATTGGAAGATGTTTGCATGTGTGCAAGGAGTACATGGACGTGGCTACATGGTTTCAAGACGTGATGAAGAGATGTGGACGTAAAGAGTTGGTCGGAAAGGTCCAACCGACTAGGTTATGGACTCAGGCTGCGGCTGAGTCGGGTTTGACTCAAATATGGAAAGATTTGAGTTGGTTATGATAGGATTTCATGTGGGTCACGAATTTGAGTTGTTTAGGAATGTGGGATACGTTCCTAAGGTGTTTGGAAGTCTTAAGATTGCTTCTATCTGCGTATAGAAGAATCTTGAGCAGTTATGGAAAGTTACGATTCGTGATCTGAGTAGGATTGGAGTCCTAGTTGATATTGGGTTGGCCTAAGGGCTGGTTATATAAGCAAGGGAGCCCAGAGCTCGTGGTGCACGACTTTGGGGCTGTTCCGCTTGTGTTCTATTGAATAAAATTCGTAGTTTGAAGGAACTTTTGTGCCTTGTTCGTCCAACTTGTTCCAGACAAGTTTTACTCGTCGAGTTTCTGGACAGCACTACCTTTCGTTGGTGGTTTTATCATAACTCGAGTTTTACAGATCCAATTGACGTGATCTTTTTGTTTTGTCTTCACAACATGATTTTCTATCATCTGTCAAAATTTCACGGACATTGGATTTGTGGTCTATTATCTACACGAGTTTCTTTGCAGCGTTCCAGAACTGTTTTTTCTTGGGTAGGGCAGATTGACCATTGTTTGATCTTTTGATCATAACTTGAGTTTTTCTCAACGGATTTGAGTGATTCTTTTTGTGTTGTTTTCGTGACTTGATTCTCTCTGATATATTTCACTTTTGTCACGGTGAAACACGTTTAGATTAGTCTCACACACGATTTCTTTAATAGATCGTTTTTCTGCCAAAAGGGTTTGGGGTTTAATTGTTTCCGCTGCGTAAGATTTTTAAATCTACCATTCACCCCTCCCTCTGGTAGCTTTTCACGTGCTCTTCGATCCTACAGTTTTTAACCTATCATACCATGCTCTAGAGGCTTGTTTGAGACCGTACAAGGCTTTGGACAGTTTGTAAACATGATTAGGAAAATCTGTATTTTCAAAACCCGGTGGTTGTTTCACATAAACCTCCTCATCTATGTAGCCATTAAGAAAAGCACTCTTAACATCCATTTGATATAGCTTAAAACCATTTGATGTAGCAAAAGCTAACAAAATTCTTATGGCTTCTAATCTAGCAACAGGAGTAAATGTTTCATCAAAATCTAGACCTTCAACTTGAGTGAAACCTTGAGCAACCAACCCAGCCTTATTCCTAACCACAACCCCATCCTCACTTTGTTTATTTTTAAATACCCATTTAGTTCCAATTAAAATGTGACCTTGAGGTGGAGGTACAAGATTCCAAACATTATTTCTTTCAAAATTTTCTAACTCTTCTTGCATGGCAATAATCCAAGATTCATTAGTAAGTGCATGTGATATATCTTTGGGTTCAAAAGAAGCAACAAAATCAGAATGAGCATAAGAGTTTGGATCGCAAAACCTGGATCGTGTGACTCGTTCGTGCAAGCTTCCAATAATTTGTTGTGGAGGATGAATTTTGAGAACCCGGAGGGGAGTGGACACTTCACAAGCTTCTTCTTGTTCATCACAATTCGATGAGCTTGTGACTTGAGGAGGATCTGGACCAGCAATGGTGGTCATCAGTGCTGGCTGTGGATCAATATCAGGAGCTGGAACAATGTCATTAGCTGCTGAATTTCCGGACAGCAGTTCCACCTCTTCCTCATCTTCAACAAAAATTCTCTCCACCTGCGGATATGGATATGGACCTGCAATGTTTGAACTAGTACCTGGGCTAGATTCATCAAAAGGCACTTCACAAGTCTCCACAATTTTGTTAGTGTCAAGTAAAAGCACACGGTAGCCTCTAGTATGAGATGGATAACCAAGAAACATGCCATCAATGGATCGAGGTTCAAATTTATTAAGATTACCATGTTTCTTAACAAAGCATTTGCAACCAAAGACCCGAAAGTGCGTAACACTAGGCCTATGTCCAAACTGGAGCTCATATGGTGTTTTACCTAGCTTAGCGTGCAAGAAAACACGATTTGAGACATAACAAGCGGTTGCAAACGCATCAGCCCAAAATTTCCTAGGAGATTGATATTCATCAAGCATAGTCCTAGCCATCTCAACTAAGGTTCTGTTCTTTCTTTCTACAACACCGTTTTGTTGAGGTACATATGGTGAAGAAAATTGATGATCTATTCCATTTTCAGCACAAAAGTGATCAAAAGATTGATTTTTAAATTTAGTTCCGTTATCACTTCTAATTGCTTTTAATGATCTTGGGTGATCAATTGATAATCTAAGAAATAAAGTTCTAAAGTGAATAAAAGCTTCATTCTTAGACGCCATAAAATAAACCCAAGAGTATCTAGAATAATCATCAACAATCACAAGTACATACCATTTACCTCTGAAGGATTTAACATGTGAAGGTCCTATGGTGTCAAGGTGCAAAAGTTAACACGGTTCAGTTGTCATGATCATTATGAGAGGAGTATGTGAACCTACAATCATCTTAGCATGTCTACAAGAAGATCACAGGATTTCTTTGTCCCCTTTAAGCTTAGGTAGCCCACGTATGTGATCAAGAGCACTAACACGCGTTAGGTGATCAAAGCCTACGTGACCAAGTCTACGATGCCAAAAATATAAGTCCTTTGAATCATTAGCAACTAGACACCTATGCTTAGAGAAAGACATATCAAAATCAGCTTTAAAAACTCTTCCAAACCGTGACATGTTAAAAATAAGCTCACTATTTGAACCTACAACTTTGCAGCAGTTTTTATTGAAAATAAGTTCCAGATTTTCATCTAGCAATTGTGAAACAGAAAGCAAGTTGTATTTCAAATTTTTGACAAGTGCCACATCTTTCAAAATGTAGTGATCATTTACTCTAACCGAACCTTTAGCAATTATAGGAGTTGAAGAATTATCGGCAAAAGTAACATTCTCTACACATGACACAAAGGAGAGGGAGGAGAACCATTCTTTGTTACCTGTCATGTGGCGTGAGCAACCTAAATCCACAATCTCCTTCCTTAAGCATGTAACCTACATAGAAGCACAATACGTCGATGACTCAATACTGAGGTTAGTCAAAAGGCATTTAGGAATCCAGTACTGAGTCATGCGACGTGCAGCAGGAAAAACATGCGAAAGCTGAGACAAAACAACAGGTTTATGAGTCAAAGTTTGAGATTTTTTATTCTTAACTACTGACCTATAAGGTGTTACTTGTGTAGCACAAAAATCAGTAGCTCCGGAGGCAAAAACAGAAGGTCCGGAGGTAAACTTTGAATGTTTTTGACTCAAAACAGCAGGTTGTACATTCGGTTCAATATGTGCAGCAAATTTTGCATGAAAGTTATGAGATCTAGCAACCATTCTTTCCCTTTTCTGTTATTTAGCTAGTCTATAACAAAAATCTATGACATGACCATCTCTACCACAATAGGTACAATGAAATTTAACTTTGTGTTCATGTCTAGATGAGCAAACAACATTTTTATTTGAAACCGAATGAGACAATACTCCTGCAGATTTGAAAACCACTTCTTTTTGTTTAGGAACTGTTTGAATCAAACCACTTCCTAATGACTTTACAATTTTAGGTGGATGTGCCTTAGCATGAGCATGAGAATCAAAACCTAAACCAGTTTTATCACTGCAAGACTTGGATGAATTCAGCAACAAGTTTAGATTCTTATTCCCATTACAAAACCGATCAAATGTCTTATGCATGTTATCAAGTTTATTGGACAGATCAAGGCAATTTTCACATGAAGTTTTTTGTTTTAATTTGCAATTGGAACAATATTTAACTTCAGGACATCGTAAAGCATTGTTCAATATAGAGATTTCATTCATAGCATCTTGCAGTTTCTTATCAAGATCATCACAACTAGAACAATGCAAATCAATTGTAGAACAAGAAGCATCTTTTAAGTTTCCAATATTAAGTGTAGCAAGCTTTTTGTTCTTTTCAATTTCAAGTTCAAGTTTACCAAGTGTGGAGGTATGTGCACTTCTTAGGGAGGACAATTGTTCATATATTAAGCCACATGAGGAACAAGAATCATCACTAGGAATCAAGGATTTCAAACGATTAATTTCAGATTCTAGTGACTCAATTTTAACAGCATTGTCCCTAAGCTTTTTGTCCTTTTTCTTAACAATAACAGTGGTACGAGAAATAGCATCACACATTTCTTCGCAAGTAGGACATACCTCTTCATTGTCGCTGTTTTGTTCTGCCTCCTCCATACTTGATCTTGACTTGCCCGCCATGAAGCACAAGTTTGCCAAATCATCTTCATCTTCATCACTTCCAATGTCCACGTCGCTTGAGCCAAGTTCCTGGAGTGCTGAGATAAAACTGCTCACCAATTTACGTCCTGTAAAACCCTTCTTTTTCTTCGTATCTTTTGCAGAGGAGTGTTTTGTTCTTGTTTTCTTTTCATCTCAGGAAGTAGGACCTGAAAGGTTAGGGCAATCTGAACAAAAATGTCCTGTCTTACCACATTCAAAGCATCATTGAGGTCCGGAGCTTCCTCTCCTTCTTGTTCTCACATTTTGCAATGCTTTTGAGAACCGGGTAGAGATGAGCGCTAGCTCCTCCTCTAGAAACTCCTCAATCTGTTCAAGGGTTAGAGAGGACAGCAAAGCAAGTGTACCACAAGATGATGTTTGACCGGAACTAGGCATGTCACTTTGAGAACAAAAGCAATAGACTTGTTGGGGTTCTTACGTAAGATTATGTCAATTTCATGAGTTTTTAACTTGGAATATAGCACATCTAAAGTAAGTGAACTCATGACAATAGATTCACGAATAGATGTGACTTTCATGTCCCAAATTGACATATCTAATGCACTTTGCAATTGTCTAGCATTTTCAGCATCTGAAAAATTAACATTGACACTACGCAAGTTGCTGAGTATCTTATTAAAGCGAGCAAAAAGGTCATCAATAGACTCACCGGGTTGCATCTCGAAGCACATGTATTCTTTCTTGAACATGTCTTGCCTTACCTCTTTGATTGTGTTGGATCCTTTGTGGTAGTCACAAAGTGCTTTCCACACATCATATGCAGATCGGAGGTGTGCAACACGGTCGAAGTCGCTTTGTGTTAATCCTTGTATGATCAAGTTTCGAGCCTTGTTGTTGTTGTCGAAATCTCCCAGATCTGTAGCTGTAATTTGATCGTTTGATGGCACTTCATAAGTCTTGTATACCTTCTCCCATATTGCAAAGCCTTGTGTCTGGATGAAAGCTTCCATGCGTGCCTTCCAAACCTGAAAATCAATACCAGCGAACACACAAGGTTTGGCAGACTACTTCTCCATGATGATTAGTCAAAAACACACACAAATCACAAATATTAGAGCACCGTGGCTCTGATGCCAATTGTAGGATCAAAGAGCATGTGAAAAGCTACCAGAGGGGGGGGGGGTGAATGGTAGATTTAAAAATCTTACGCAGCGGAAACAATTAAACCTCAACCCCTTCGGTAGAAAAATGATCTGTTAAAGAAATTGTGTGTGAGACTAATCTAAACATGTTTCACCATGACGAAAGTGATAGATATCAGAGATAATCAAGTCACAAAAACAACATAATAAGAATCACTCAAATCCGTCGAGAAAAACTCAAGTTATGATCGAAAGATCAAACAAAGGTCAATCTGCCCTACCCGAGAAAAAACAGTTTTGGAACGCTGCAAAGAAACTCGTGTAGATCATAGACCACAAATCCAATGACCGTGAAATTTTGACAGATGATATATAATCAAGTTTTTAAGACAACCCAAAAAGAATCATGTCAATTGGATCCGTAAAACTCGAGTTATGATAAAACCACCGACAAAAGGTAGTGCTGTCCAGAAACTCGACGAGTAAAACTTGTCTGGAACAAGTCGGACAAACAAGGCACAAAAGTTCCTTCAAACTACGAATTTCATTCAATAGAACACAAGAGGAACAGCCCCAAAGTCGTGCACCACAAGCTCTGGGCTCCCTTGCTTATATAACCAGCTCGAAAGCCAACTCAACTCAGATCAGGAACCTAATCCTACTCTGTTCACGAATCGTAACTTTCCATAACTTCTTAGGATTCTTCTATACGCAGATAGAAGAAATCTTAAGACTTCCAAACACCTTAGAAATGTATCCCACATTCCTAAACAACTCAAATTCGTGACCCACACGAAATCCTATCATAACCAACTCAAATATTTCTATATTTGAGTCAAACCTGACTCAGCCGCAGCCTGAGTCCATAACCTAGTCGGTTGGACCTTTCCGACCAACTCTTTGCATCCACATCTCTTCATCACGTCTCGGAACCATGTATCCACGTCCATGCACTCCTTGCACACGTGCAAACATCTTCCAATGACGTCCACGATACCTTCATATGCATTGTTCTTGATTCAAACATGCTGTGCAACCTTCCGATCAACTCAACCACAATTCCTCCCGAACTTGGTTGTTGAACCTCATCTTCTCCCTAAGACTAGTTCAATGTATCCCATCACCAGCCATGTCTTGAACTCAAGCAACACCTGCACATGAATAAACAACCAATCCATACGAGCCCAAGTCCTCGACTTGACTCAAGTTAGTTCCGAACACAACACCTTACGTGAGAACCTCACATAAGCATGTTGCAAAATCACAGTAACACGATATCATCCATATCATCCAAAATGCATCAAAAACTTAGCAAATGAATACTAAGCAACCTTTCCAGAGATGTAAAGAAAGTACGAAACATTGCAAATGAAAAACAGAAGCATTGCGGTCAAGTTCCGGACCTTGCCAGAGCAACCCGGACCTTGAGCCGGAGCTAACAAAAACTAGTAGAACCTAGCGCCGGAAGTTACCAAAACTAGTATGACCAAGCTTCCGCCGGAGCTTACTAAACTAGCAGGACCTTAATAAAAAGGTGTTTTGGTGATATTCAAAACTTTTATCATCAATGCAAGTGTATTCACTACAAGCCAATGTATTCAGCACACATAGGTCTTACATTGAGGCTGATTCAATGTGAAGGAAAGGAGAAGGTACTGCTAGCTTCTCACCAACTCCAGGGACCTGCAACCGACTGGTGGACTGCTTTCACTGAAGCCCATCAGAACCCAGAGAATATCACTTGGGAATTTCAGGACCAATTTCCGCAATCACTTTGTGCCTGAAGGAGAAGTCCAAACAAGACGTGAGGAGTTTCTCATGTTAAAGTAGGGTCGTATGACTGTGCGAGCCTACTTGAATGCATTCACACAGTTACCTCGCTATGCACCAATAGATGTGGATACTGATTCAAAGAAGCAGTTTCGTTTCAAGAATGGACTTCATAAGTAGTTGAAGTTCGCCATGTCTTCCAGTGACTACAACAACTTTCAGAAGTTGGTTGACAAGGCTTTTGAAGTAAAGAGACCAAGAAGGAACTGGATGATGATGACAGGAAGAGGAAGTTGGCTCTAGGACATGCCTCTAGTAGCAATGTACGCCCTCATTTTGCTCCTCAGCCTGCAACACCCATGACTCGCCCTATGAACTCCTACTTGGGATAGAGATTCCCAAACCCCAACTACAGGCCACCCACACCCTACAACCAGCAGATGTGCTAGTAACAACAGCCTCCATGCCAACCAATGCAACCCCCTCGCCAGCAGATGCAACCACCTCGCCCTTCAGCACCAGCTAACCGTCCCAATGGTCAACCACCAAGGAATCAACCAGGAGGTAACAAAGGACAGAACAATGCTACAGGAGTTCAATGCTACAGGTGTGGAGAAATGGGACACTACTCCAACAATTGTCCAAAGAAGCAGCAGAACCCACCCGGACGTGTCAATCATGTGACATTGGAGCAAGCCCAAGAAGCACCTGAAGTGGTGATCGGTATGTTTCCTGCTAATTCACACCTCGCCACAGTATTGTTCGATTCGGGTGCTACCCATTCTTTCATATCCAAAGATTTCATAAAGAAACATGGCATGATAGTTACATTCTTGAATCAGGCAATGGTAATAAACTCTCCTGGAGGAGAGATGGTAGCAAGGCATGTATGCCCTAATGTGGGTCTAAATATAAGGGGGGTAGTCTTTGTGACCAACCTGATAGTACTGGATTCACAAGGACTAGAAATCATTCTGGGTATGGACTGGTTGACAAAGAATCAAGGAGTGTTTCACTGTGCAACTAGGACCGTTTGTTTAATGCATCCTGATGGCACTACAGTGGAGTTCAGGCCAGATCAGACAGAAGAGGCAGTTGTATAACTCAACCATCTTGAGAGTACAGAAGGCATCAGGGTTATGAGTCAGTTTCCGGATGTATTTCCAGATGACTTACCAGGTATGCCCCCTGATCGAGAGATTGAGTTTATCATTGAGTTAGTACCTGGAAAGGCCCGAATATATAAGAGGCCGTATAAAATGGATGCTAAACAATTAGCTGAACTAAATGATCATATTGAGGAGTTACTGGGGAAAGGATATATTCGTCCTAGCTCATCGCCTTAGGGAGCACCAATTATATTTGTACCTAAGAAGGATGGTACTCAAAGGTTTTGTGTGGATTACCGTGCCTTAAATGCGATAACAATCAAGAATAAGTACCCACTACCAAGAATTGAAGATTTGTTTGATTAGTTGAGAGGGGCGTGTGTGTTCTCTAAGATTGATCTTCGCTCGGGATATCACCAACTGAAGATTAGACCCCCAGACATTCCCAAGACTGCATTTGTCTCTCGATATGGACTATATGAGTATACAGTTATGTCATTTGGATTGACCAATGCTCCTGCCTATTTTATGTATCTGATGAACAAGGTATTCATGGAGTACTTAGACAAGTTTGTAGTGGTGTTCATCGATGATATACTTATCTACTCCAATACTAAAGAAGAGCATGAGGAGAACATCAGGATGGCTCTACAGAAGCTTCGCCAACATCAGCTCTATGCCAAACTTAGTAAGTGTGAGTTTTGACTAAAGGAAGTATCATTTTTGGGTCATGTCATATCCGAAGGAGGTATAGCAATGGATCTGGGCAAAGTTGCAGATGTCCTTAAATGGGAAACACCTGAGAGTGTACATGATATACGAAGATTCTTGGGCATGGCTGGTTACTATCGTCGATTCATCGAGGGATTTCAAAGATCTCTCGGCCACTAACCAAGTTGCTTGAGAAAGGAGTTGCTTTCAAGTGGACCCCCGAATGTGAAGTGAGCTTTGTCGAACTAAAGAAGAGGTTAACCAGTGCACCAGTATTGGTGATGCCTGATATGCAGAAGGAGTTTGTAGTTTATTGTGATGCATCCGGTCACGGTTGAGGATGTGTCTTAATGCAAGAAGGACATGTTGTAGCCTATGCTTCAAGACAGCTTCGGAAACATGAGAGGAATTATCCAACCCATGATTTAGAGTTGGCAGCTGTTGTCCATGCATTGAAGATTTGGAGACACTACTTAATGGGAAAAATAACTGAGATATACACAGATCACAAGAGCTTGAAGTACATATTCACACAACCAAATCTTAATCTTAGACAACATTGTTGGTTGGAGTTAATAAATGATTTTGATGTGGGAATCAACTACCATCCGGGGAAAGCTAATGTGGTCATTGATGCTCTAAGTAGAAAGGGACAATGTATTAATTTGTGAGTACAAGCTCTTCAACCCCAGTTATGTGAAAAGTTTGCAAGGTTAAACTTATGCCTAGTGTCTAGCACTGAAGCAGTTGCTATGGAAGTGGATTCAACCCTTGAACATGATATACGAGAAGGACAAAAGAATGATGAGAAGGTCAAGGAGATCAAGCAATTAATGAAGAAAGGGAAAGCACCAAACTTTAGAGAGGATGAACAAGGAACCCTATGGCTTGGAAAGAGTATTTGTGTTCCGGATATAAAGGAGATTAGAGAGTTAATACTAAGGGAAGCTCATGATTCATCATACTCCATTCATCCCAGAAGTGCGAAGATGTATCAAGATCTTAAAGATTGATATTGATGGCATGGAATGAAACGGGATGTAGCAGAATATGTGGCCATATGTGATACCTGTCAATTGATTAAGGCAGAACATCAAAGACCAGTAGGATTATTGCAACCAATCAAAGTGCTAGAGTGGAAGTGGGAAGAAATCAGCCTGGATTTTATTGTGGGACTACCAAGGACATAGTCTGGATATGATTCTATATGGGTTATAGTGGATCGTTTGACTAAAGTTGTCCACTTTATTCCTGTGAAGGAAACCTACAATGGTCCCAAGTTGGCGGGACTGTATATCTCCAGGATTGTATGTTTAAAAGGAGTTCCTAAGAAGATTATCTCAGATCGAGGCACTCAATTTACCTCAAGATTCTGACTGAAGTTGCATGAATCAATGGATACCCGTTTAAATTTTAGTTCGGCATATCATCCTCAGACTGATGGTCAGACAGAACGTACCAATCAGATATTAGAAGACATGTTGAGAGCGTGTGTGTCGAAGGTCTTAAACGACACTTCCCTCGGACCTGCTTAGAGAGCAGCCCGCGGAGGTTCTTTGGATTCACGAGGGCTAGTCCCAGGAGATTGAGCGCAGCGATATGGTGAACACAGAGGGTTTATGTGGTTCGGCCCGCCGGAGCGTAACACCCTACGTCCACGGGAGTGTTTGTGTATTGCCTTGCTTAAGCAGGTGTGGGTTTCAATCGGTCCAATGCCGTCCCTTGTGAAGGTCGTCTGCAGAGTCCTTTTATAGTCCAAGGACTCTGCAGTCACAAGGTGGGCCCCAGGCCCCGACAGGTGGTCCTGGGGAGAGCCGAATCCTATACAAGATCTAGGATTAAATGCTATTTACTTCCCTTTGTTAGGGGCGCCAATGCGCCGTCCCGTCGTGTCGTGCGCCAAGGCTACACATAGTTGGTGATGATGACAGTGCACGTCCTGTCCGTCTTGTCCTTGCGGCCCATTCGTCCGTCTTGCGGCGTGGGTCTGTACCGACTACTTGGACAAGACAGGACACTGGAGCCTTGACTTACGCATGCGCGACTCCGCTTCGCCTGGGGAAGGCGCGCGTACTTTAATGACTGTTCGAGTAGCGCACGCCTTCCTTTACTGCGGCCTCCTACCGCACTGAGTTGGCCGTCTGCCACGTGGTTGCGCTGGAGCCTGCCTCTGTGGGGAGTTGAGCACTCGATGGTACAGGCCACGTGGCACATCCGGAGCCCACCCCTGTGGAGGGGTGGAGGCTCAGCTCTGCGGGCCACGCGGTAGTTCCGGTACCTTTCCCTGCGAGGAAGCGGGCCTGGCCCCGAGGTTTCGATTGGCCACGTGGCAGCCCCGGAGCCCACCTTAGCAGGGAGGCGAGGGTCCAGTTCTGCCGGCCACGCGGCAGCCCGGGAGCATGCCCCGGCGGAGAGGTAGGATCTGATCCTTCCCTCCACGAAGTGGCAGCCTCGGATTCAGCCTCTTAAGTAGAGGCCAAGTCCTTAGCCGTTTTCTCCTTGTGCGCGGGGGTACCCAGTCTGCGGGGTACCGACAGTGGCCCCCGAGCCCACCTCGAGAGAGTCATCGATACCGCAGGTGGGGTCTTCTTCCTTATATTCCCGCACAACTCTTTCGATTCCAATTCGGGGCAGTTCCCCGGGCGGCACGTCCCTGCCATCGTGGCTATGCGTCTCCTTCTGGTAAGCGGAGGCGCGGGACATGCATCGCGTGACATGACCTCTGCTTTCATTCATGCTTTAAATGCGGTGGTTCCCTAGGTGGCTCCTGCACTTCCGCTGTTTTTGCCTTTTCAGAATCCGCTGAGTTACCTCCCGCACAGTTGGCCACCCGACTCGCCTTCTTTGTCGAGCAACTCGGGCCCTCATGTCATTGCCTGTGCAGGTCTGTTGCTCTTCTACCGAGGCCGTGGCGATTCACACGTCGCGTATGTTGGCTTGCAGAGGTGAATAAAAAGGGACCTTTCCCCCTAAGGGTCCTTTCTTCTGCTTCTGCATCCTTGCGCTCGTGCCTTCTTGCCCCAAGCCTAGTTCTTGTGCTCTAGCTCCCGATCTCCCCTTGCAAGGCCTCCTCCTTCGATCCTCATGGCAAGCATCCTGTCCAAGTCCCGGCTGTCCAGGTCCGCTGACCAGGCCCCCATGCGCCGGCTTCTCGGCTGGCACGCTCCTGAGCAGGAGAAGTGGCTCCGTCCCGAGAGGCTGCCGCTGAGCCTCTCCTCCGGGGAGATGGTGCTATTTTCGTCGTACGTGCTGGCCGGCTTCGTTCCGCTTGCATCTTCCTTTCTGGTCATGCTCCTAGAGACCTTTGGCCTCCAACTCCACCACCTCACACCGAACTCGATCGCCATGCTGGCGGTCTTTGCTCACCTCTGCGAGATATTCGTCGGGGTGATGCCCTCGGTGTAGCTCTTCAGGCACTTTTTTGTACTGAGGGCCACCGGAAGAAGCTCGAAGGAGCATCTCGGCACCTACTACTTCCAGCGCCGAACCAAGGTCCCCTCGAGGTACATTGCTTCCTTCAACTCTGCACCATGGGAGCAGTGGCGCGAAGATTGGATGATCGCCAAGGTCGAAGCCCACGACCGGATGTGCCTCCCCACCGGGATGAGCTGGAGGAGGCATTCAACCCAGTGTTGGAGAGGATCCAGATGCTTGCAGACCACGGGCTGTTGTCTGCCATGGTGTTGAGGGACTTCATGTCCCGCTGCATAGCTCTGCTCCAGCGCCGCACTCGCTCGGTGTGGATGTTTACCGACCTATCGGACTGCACCCGGCTCGAGACCGGCCCCGACTCCAACGTGGACGAGCAGCAGCTGCACGACATGCTGACCCGGGCCTGCCCCAATGACATTACCCCCGAGGAGTTGGCTCTTCCGACGGCCTGCCGCCCCTTGTGCTCAGACTCCGAGCTGAAGAGGCAGCTGTTGAAGACGATGCCGACACTCGACGAGTCTGGGCTGGCGCAGCGATAGATCGGGGACCCGTTCCGGGGGGTCAACATCATCGACGACGCTGAGGGAGGCGGGGCTCCCTCAAGCGATGAAGATCCTTCAAGCGAAGATGCCTCAAGCGGGCCCCAGCACCGTTAATGGGGACGCGATGGCGCCTCTGTTTACAAGGGGAAAGGGAAAGCACCAGTTCCGGTGTCGGACCTGACCCCCAAGAAGCGCGCCCGGTCGCCGCCGCCGGCCCCCTCCAGTCCTCATCAGGACGCCGGAGCCCTGCCGCATTCGTCGTCAGGGGGCGCCGATGGCGCCACTTTGCCGCCCGAGTCCTCGACGCGCAAGAGGGGGAGGCTCCTCAACGCCGACGGGACCCCAGCGTTCCTTCGCCGTTCGGAGGAGCGCCAGACTTCGGGGGTGCCGCCGACTCCTCCACCACAGGGGCCCCCAGCACTCTCAGTGGCCCCCGCCAGAGATTCGGGGGTCCGAACCCCCCCAACCCTTTCGAGAAGTGGTGGAACTTCAACGTCCCCCGGTAAGCCTGCATAGATTTTATCTTGGGTGCTCTTTGTTGTGCACTTACCCTGTCATTTCCTTATGATTCGGGTTTGCTTGATTTCAGCACCACTACAGCTACTCCTTCTCCGCTCGCGGGCCCTTCTTCTGGGGGGTATGCCACTACAGTTGGCTCACGGGGCTCCTCTGCAGCCTTGGGCCCCGCTCCGACGCACCGGGCTGCTGCCGCCGGGGTGCCCTGGGCCTCCGTGCCCGAGGACCCCACATCGGCTGCTGAAGTCCAGCCACACGCGCCGGCGACTGTTGCCACGCCCGCCAATGACTCCGCATCCACCGACTACTCCGTGTCGGCCGATGCCGCTGCGGCATCCGACACTGCTACGTCGGCTGGCGCCGCCGCCCCGGGTGCCGCGCCGCCGCCGGGGAGGGGGCCCTTGGGGGAGACGCGCCTGCTTCTGGCGGTGGTCCCCCCCCCTTCTTCTCCGATTGGGGGAGCTCTGGTCCCCATCTCCCCAGTGGTCCTCCAAATGGAGGATGATATTGAAGAAGTGGGGAGGCAGGGACCCACTGCTACGGTGGAGCCCCTCCCCCTGTCTCATGCCATGGCCGTGGCCTACTCCGGCTTCCGGTAGGCTCAGGCGGCCCTCACCCGGGAGAAAGGGTGGCTTGAAGATGAGGATGACCGGCTCCAGGAATGGGCGAGGACCCTGGAGGTCCGGACCCGGCTGGCGAAGAGCCGAGCGTCTCAGCGGGAGGCGGTTGTTCGGGAGGAGATGAAGATCCTCGAGCAGGAGCGCAAGCTCATCGCTCAACTGGACATCGTCACGCAGAAGCTGAAGACGGACGCCACGACTATCCACGCTGAGGCCAGCACCCGCCTCCAGTCCTGCAAGGAGCTCCAGCAGCTGCTATCTCACCGGGAAGCTTCTCTTGCCGAACTGGAGCAGGAGTTGGCGGCGAAGCAGACTGAGGTGGAGGCGACCTCCCATTAGCTCGTCCTCCAGCAGGAAGGGGCGAGGGTCTGCGCCGCCGAGCTAGACCGCCGGGATGCTGCCCTGGCTGAGGCAGAACAAGCCCAGCTCACCGAGTGCCAGGCCCTCGTGGACCGTGATTTCAACGTCGCCCTCAAGGAGGGTGACTTGAGCTGCCGCGAGAGGGAGGTCAGCGAGCGCGAGAGGGCCCTGGCTGCCAAAGAGGAGCGATTCCTGGACGGCGGCCCCCAGGCGCTGGCGGTAGCCTAGCAGGAGGTGCAGGAGCTCCAAGCGTCGCGTTCTGCTAAGGCCCGGAAGGTCTGGGAGTTCTTGGGCGGCGCCGACTCAGCGCTGGTGCCGCTCGGCTTCAGCCCGGTGCGCGTGGGGGAACCAGCGCGGGAGGTGAGTCAGGCGTTCCCAGCCCTTGACTCCACCAGCTCGAGGATGCGTTCGCTGGGGGCCATCATCGACAACCAGCTGGAGGCAGAAGGGAGGACTGGTGAAGGAGGTGGCGACGCACATCCTGGTCTGCTACCAGAGCTGGTACCCTGATGTCCCTCTGCAGCCAATCCTCGAGGGGCCCATCGCCGAGAGGGAAGAGGCCGCCAAGTCTGAAGTCTCGGATGCAGTGGCGCTCATCACCTCAAGGTTCCAGCGGAGCGGCTGAGGGCTCCCCATGTGGTGTTTATGTTTTGTGTTTATTTCAGCTTTTGTCTATGGTTGCTTGTGGTGGCAAACTTTTTATTCTGGAACAAAAAATCTGCCTGTGGTGCCTCTTATACTCAGCATGCTTTTATTTCCAGCAATATCTTCTAGTTGCTTGTTGTTCCTTAGCTTCCAGGACCTGCCGCCGCCCGGAGTGTGGCCCCCTGACAGGTGTGGCCAGTTGTTATGGGCACACCTGTCAGATACCTAGAAGTTAGGGCGGACGGTTGCAGGGGAGCTTAGGATGCGTAGGTAGCATTGCTGTAACTGAGTATGCAAGGACATCGACGACGGGCCCCATGGGGGTGACGCTGGAGCTTCGGTCCGGCGATGCCCACAATCTTTTGTGAAACATCGACGGGGCCCCCTCGGGGTGCCACCGGAGCTTCAGTCCGGCGGTGCCCACCATCTCTGGTGAAAGGTCGACGGCGGGCCCCCTGGGGGTGCCACCAGAGCTTCGGTCCGGCTGTGCCCACCATCTTCGTGGGTACTCTGACGGTTATCACCGGGATAACTCCCTGAAGACCAGCGTATAGATCAAAAACTAGGAGAAGTAATTCTGTCCGCTGGTCATTGCTTCCCCGCTCCTTTTTTAGTGTCGATTGACTTACGATCTTGGGATGACTCATGGGGCTTGGGTAATTCAGTGCATCTGCACCTAGGGCTCGCTATCCATACTACATAAGGGTGGTCCATCTGGACCCCAGTACTCAGCAGCAGTGCTGGGGAGGCAGGGCGCACAGGCTTAGGGTGCAGGACCAGGCTAAGCAGGTTGTGCCCCTGGACCTCCCGCTCGGCGTAAGGTTTTCCCAAGAGAGACCATCTGGAGACACAGACCCCCGAGTATGGGAACATCCGATGCCCCAGGAACATTGCAGGTACCTCAAGCGACCACACCTGCAACCAGACAGCAAGGCTCCCACTATTGCTAGACAAGGAAAAATGGCAGTGCCCATGATAGATCACGAGCTACAGCGAACGTACAACAATTTCATAAAAAATTAAAGATAATTTTTTGAATGAGAAACCCAATACAGGACAGGACAACATTCTTTTCATTGCGTTCTCCCACAAGATGGGACAGGTTTTACAAGGGGAACGACCCGACTCAGGAGATAAAGGAAGTTGAGTGCACCTACTTAGGGTTCTGGACCAGGCTAAGCAAAATGTGCACTCAGAGCCTCGTCCCCGTAGCCTTAGTTACCCTAAGTACCGTTCCTAGGCACCATGTACCTTTTACAATGAAAGAAAACTGTCCTGTCGCTGGTCTAGGGGTAGAACTTACGGAGGTGCTCGATGTTCCAGGGGTTGGGCAGTCGCTCTCCATCCTCCGTAGCTAGGCGGACGCACCCAGGGCGGCATACCTCTGTAACCCGGAAGGGGCCCTCCCATCTGTGGGAGAGTTTGTTAGCCCCTTCTTGGGAGAGTATGCGACGCAGCACCAGGTCGTCTACCTTTAGCTCCCTACTCTGCACGGTCCTCTAGTGGTAGCGCCGGAGCGTCTGCTTGTACCGTGCATTTCGGAGAGCTGCTCTCACTCGTCCCTCGTCAATGAGATCCACGTCTTCACGCCGGAGCTGGTCCTGCGCGGCTTCGTCGTACACCTGGACACCGGGGGAGCCCCTGGTAATTTCTGGGGGGAGGACGGCCTCCGCCCCGTAAACCAGGAAGAAAGGCGTTTCCCCCGTGGCCCGGCTGGTTGATGTCCGGCTAGCCCACAGTGCACACGGAAGCTCGTCTTCCTAGTTTGCACCATGATTCTCAATGTGTGAGAATGTGCGAGTCTTGAGGCCCTTGAGGATCTCTACATTGGCCCTCTTGACCTGTCCATTGCTCTCTGGATAAGCGACAGATGCATAATAGAATTGGATCCCAAGGTCCTCGCAGTATTCCTAGAACGCTGCACTTGTGAACTGGGTCCCGTTATCAGTGATGATTCGGTTCGGGACCCCGAACCGACAGACGATCGACTTGATGAATTTGACTGCTGACTGCTTGTTGATGGTGACGATTGGGGCGGCTTCCGGCCACTTGGTGAACTTGTCTACGGTGACGTAGAGGTGCCGAAATCCTCTGACGGATCTAGGAAAGGGTCCCAGGATATCCAACACCCATACAGCGAATGGCCATGAGGGTGGGATCATCTGCAGCGCCTGAGCTGGTGTGTGGATCTGCTTGGCATGGAACTGGCACGCCTTACATCTCCTGACCATATCAGTGGCATCCTGGAGTGCTATCGGCTTATAAAAGTTGTGCCGAAAGGCTTTACCGACCAGCGTGCGGGATGACGCGTGGTTCCCACACTCGCCTCCATGGATCTTTGCGAGCAAGTCGCAGCCCTCCTCCCGGGTAATGCAACGCAGCAGGATGTCATTGGCGCCACGTCGGTAGAGATCCCCTTCCACCAGCGTGTACCTCTTAGCCATGCGGACTATCCTTTCTGCCAGGGCATGTTCTTCAAGAAGGATGTTGTCTTTCAAGTAGTCCCAGACCTCCGAGATACATGCATCGGGACTTACTTGAGCCTCTAGATCTTGGGCGCCCGGTAGCTCGGAGCTCCCGGTGGCGCATATGATCCTTGGCGGGCTCCATGGTAGAAGGGCCGCCGGGACTGCCAGCTTCGAGGTGCTGGGCTCGCCCCCTTCGCCCGGTTCGGCTGCTCGGGCGATTGGTCGCGGTAACATCCTTACAAAGACTCCTTCCGGCACTGGGGCCCCTGTGGAGGCCTTCGTTGACAGGTTGTCTGTTTGCCCTCCCTCTGGCGGGAAGGCGCGCCCTCTTGGCGCTGCTGCCTCTGCTTTTGTTCACGGAAGCGCTCCGCAAACTTCTTCACTTCCCAGCACTCGCTAGCGCTATGGCTGTTTCTGCGGTGCACCGGGCACTTCAAGTCAGGATCCTCGTGTTCTGGTGACTGCCGAGGGTGCTTGTCTCGGCGTGGCGGTCGGGCTCTGTCGGGAGCCGCGGCTGCCACTGCATGGGCTCCGGGTTTTGGCTTGTTCCTGCCACTGCCCTTCTTCTTCTTCTTGCCGCTGCTCTTTGCAGAGGCCCCTTCCTCATTCGGCGTGGCTTCCCTTGCTTCTGAGGAAGGTTGGGAGTGCCAGTTGCGTCCCTCAGCTGCCCTAGCACATCTGTCTGCTAGGACAAACAGCTCG
Source organism: Tuctoria greenei (assembly GCA_036927565.1). Taxonomy (NCBI): domain Eukaryota; kingdom Viridiplantae; phylum Streptophyta; class Magnoliopsida; order Poales; family Poaceae; genus Tuctoria; species Tuctoria greenei. The sequence goes on from JAYESD010000010.1 coordinate 4,561,389, forward strand.
GAGACATCACGCACTTCGTGCGTGGCTAGCTTCTCGAGCATTTTCTTGTCCCTCACACCCTGCCTGAATGCAACAATAATTGATGCGCTAGCGATATGATGGATAATGTTCCGTACCTGAGAGAACTGTTGGATGAATGATCGCAGTGACTCTCCAGCGCGCTGTCTGACGATGTGGAGGTCAAGCTTTGTGCCGGGGCGCTTGTAGGAACTATTGAAGTTTGCCACGAACTGTCGGCGCAGTTTATCCCAGGAGGTTATGGAACCCTGGGGCAGGTTCATGAGCCATGACCGGGATGGGCCAGTGAGGACAACGGGGAAGTAGTTGGCCATGACGGTCTCGTCGCCTCCTGCAGCTAGTATCGCGTTGGAGTAGATCTGCAGGAACTCACTCAGGTTGACACTCCCGTCGTACTTCTTCGGCATTGTGGCGGGAACTTTTGTGGCCAGACCATGAAACGAAGGTGAGGTGCCAGAGCCGCACACCCTTGGGTAGGGCTGGCTGGCGCCGGTCGTGGCGCTGCATACCCCTGGCGTACAGGCGGGCCTGCGTACACCTGAGGCTGGGGTGGTGCAGCATACGCCTGTGGAGGTGGAGGCGCGACGTACGTCTGGTATGGAGGTGGCTTAACATACGCCGGATTCGGCGGTGGCACGGCGTGAGCCTGGGGAATAGGGTCCGGCGCACTGTAGTCCGCCTCAAGGTTGCGCCGCCGCTCCCTCTGTCGCTCGATGGTAACTCGGCAGTCTTCTCCCGACCTGCGGCGCTGCAGCCCGGTTCTCAGGTCTGTTGCCGAGATCCTGGTCGATCGCGAGTCTGCCGTCCATCGGTCGATGGTTGGAGTCTGTGACAACGACACATGCATTGGTTGGGCATGTGTTTCCCTTGGTGGAGGTGTGTTGAGCGCAGCGGTGACGAGGTGGTCGACGTCGTTGATCCACTGCTGAGCTGCTCCCCGAGGAGCATCTCCAGCAGGTGAATTGTGGAGTAGCGCGCGCGCTGCTGCGAGCGCACTCTCTGGGCTTGCTGCCGGCGGCGCTGTAGCTGCCGTCACAGCTGGAGTACGCCATGGTGTGGCGTGCCGACCTACAGCCGACGAGGTGACAGCGGGGCGACGTGAAGGTCCCGGCCTCGCTGCTCTACAGCGGGATCCCGCTCTAGAGCAAGATGATGCCTGGTCCTCAGCTACTGCCTGTCGCCATGACTGTGGCCTGGATGGACCAGCATTGGAATGGCCGTTCACCATTGCTGCTGGTGGAAATCTTCACAGGGAAAAAGCCCCCTACCTGGTGCGCCAAATGTCGATGGTCTTAAACGACACTTCCTCCGGACCTGCTTAGAGAGCAGCCCGGGGAGGTTCTTTGGATTCACGAGGGCTAGTCCCAGGAGATTGAGCGCAGCAAGATGGTGAAAACAGAGGGTTTACGTGGTTCGGGCCGCCGGAGCATAACACCCTACGTCCACGGGAGTGTTTGTGTATTGCCTTGCTTAAGTGTGTGTGGGTTTCAATCGGTCTAATGTTGTCCCTTGTGAAGGTCATCTGCAGAGTCCTTTTATAGTCCAAGGACTCTGCAGTCACAAGGTGGGCCCCAGGCCCCGACAGGTGGTCCTGGGAAGAGCCGAATCCTATACAAGATCTAGGATTAAATGCTATCTACTTCCCTTTGTCAGGGGCGTCAATGCGCTGTCCCGCCGTGTTGTGCACCAGGGCTACACATAGTTGGTGATGATGGTGGTGCACATCCCGCCTGTCTTGTCCTTGTGGCCCATTCGTCTATCTTGCGGTGTGGGTCTGTACCGGCTACTTGGACAAGACAGGACACTAGAGCCTTAACTTACGCATGCGCGACTCCGCTTCGCCTGGGGAAGGCGCGCGTACTTTAATGCCTATTCGAGCAGTGCACGCCTTCCTTTACTGCAGCCTCCTACGCACTGAGTTGGATGTCCGCCACGTGGTTGCGCCGGAGCCTGCCTCTGTGGGGAGTCGAGCACTCGATGGTACAGGCCGCGTGGTGCATCCGGAGCCCACCACTGTGGAGGGGTGGAGGCTCATCTCTGAGGGCCACGTGGTAGTTCCGGTGCCTTTCCCTGCGAGTAAGCGGGCCTGGCCCCGAGGTTCCGATTGGCCACATGGCAGCCCCAGAGCCCGCCTCTGCGGGGAGGCGAGGGTCGAGTTCTGCCGGCCACGCGGCAGCCCGGGAGCCTGCCCCGGCGGAGAGGTAGGATTTGGTCCTTCCCTCCACGACGTGGCAGGCTCGGATTCGGACTCTTAAGTAGAGGCCGAGTCCTTAGCCGTTTTCTCCTTGTGCGCGGGGGTACCCGGTCTGCGGTGTACCGACAGTGTGCTTTAAAGAATAGCCAAAGTTGGGATAAGAATCTGCCATATGTCGAATTATCTTATAACAACAGTTATCAAGCCAGTTTGAAGATGTCTCCTTTTGAAGCATTGTATGGGCGGAAATGTAGGACACCGTTGTTTTGGAATCAGACTGGAGAAAGTCAAGTTTTTGGGCCTGATGTATTGAAAGAGGCTGAAAGACAAGTACAAGAAATTCGGAAGAATCTAAAAGCGGCTGAAACAAGACAGAAGAGTTATGCGGATACTTGAAGACGTGATCTAACATTTAAGGTTGGTGATTATGTGTATCTGAAAGTGTCACCCATGAGAGGGTTGAGAAGATTTAAAGTAAGAGGCAAGTTGTCACCACGCTACATTGGTCTGTTCAAGATATTAGAACGACGAGGTGAAGTGGCTTATCAGCTTGAGCTTCCGCCGCACTTGTTAGATGTACATAATGTGTTTCATGTGTCACACCTTAAGAAGTGCCTGAGGAACAATTACCTATGGAAGCGATTGATGTACAAGAAGATTTGTCCTATGTGGAACAACCTATCAAAATACTTGAGACATTAGAAAAGGTTACTAGAAACAAAGTCATTCGCATGTGTAAAGTGCAGTGGAAACATCACTCAGAGGCAGAGGCAACATGGGAAAGAGAAGAAGATCTCATGGCCGAATTCCCTCATCTATTCTCTTAGGACGTCCGAATCTCGAGGGCGAGATTCCTTTTAAGGGGGGTAGAGTTGTAACACCCAAAATCTGTAAACAAAATATAGAATGTTTTTGTGTGAAGTTTTGAATTCAAATGAGTAGAAAATGTTGAAATTTGAATTTGAAATCAAAACAAAATAAAAGAAAAGGAAATAGAAAAAGAAAAAGAATAAAATCGCTATTGGGCCAAAACCCCACCCGCGGCCTAAAACCCCTCTTCCCACCCCCAGCCCAGCCAACTCCCCTCCCTCTCTTCTTTCTCTGTCGAGCAGGGCTCGCCTGTCATCTTCCCCACTGGGCAACTACCGCCCCTCTCCCTTGTCGTGCCCACGCCGTGCCACCCCCGCTCCAACCGCCGCCCCACGCTCCAAATTCAACCGAGGAACCGCTCCTATAGTCCGTTATCAACCGCCGCACGCGTTCCATCTATAAAATGCCGCCTCCCCCCTCTCTTTCTTCGTCTCCGCACCTAAACCTAACTTCATCGACGTTGAGGTTTGTCTCGCGTGTTCGCGACGCCTCGACGGTTGCCTCACTCTCCCCTCCACCCTAACCTCTTTGCCTTGTCGCCAGGAGCACGACGGGCAAGGTTTCGCGAAGGAAACGTCGGGGATTCGCCAAGTTCGACAGGTACCAACGCCAACCGCCACCGCCGCTCCTCGTCGCCGACCCCTCTCCAGCCAATTTCGGACCCCGAAAGCCCCCTAGGTATGCTCTACTCCCTTACCTCTTTCGTTTAGTGTATAGTGCGCATAGTTTGGACGGCGTTTTGGCCGATTTGGCCAACGCCGGCGAGGTCGCCGCCGCGGCCGCCGAGCGCTGCCGCGCGCCTGTGTCGGGAGTCGCTAGAGGCGACGTGGCCCTATCCTAGCCCTCGATTGGGAGCCAACGGCCACGATTAGAAGCGGGCGTACCCCTTCGGTTAATAAAATACGGGCCATAGATCTTAAATCCAACGGCCCGCATTAAAACTTTTCCTGCTGCCAGTTTTGCGTCCAGGCCCCTGGAATCCTGCGGGCTACCCGCTGGACTTCACTGGAATACAAATCTAACCCCTAGGTTTAGCAGTCTAGCCCCTGGATTCTATGAAAATGGATTTAATTAATTAAATAAGCAACTTAACCCCTGGAAATTTAGGGAATTATGTTTTTAGACCCTGTACTGTGTTGAAAAATTACCAACTAGCCCCTGGTATTTTATTTATTTGCTGAATATTGTTTAAAATTGTCTTTGATGTGTAGAAAATAGATAAAAATGGTAAATAAATATAAAAATAGTAGAAATTTTTCTATAAATTGTTTTTATGTTGTAATAAAATTACAGAGTGCAAATAAAATATATTTTGACCATGGAAAATTTATAAAAAATGTTTAAAATACGTTTTGGCCATAGAAAATTCAATAAAAATGACTTTAGCCCATAAATAAATATTAAAATGTAAAATAAATATTAAATACATATTTTGGCTATGTAAAATAATAAATACTTCGTAGGGACGCATTAGTATAGAATTTTATGCTTATGTGTATATTGTGATGTCATGTATTTGTGCTCTTTACTTATTTAGCTTTTATTTCTTTTTGCCATGCTTGGGCATTTAGAGTCGTACTACGACCCCAACTTTAATCTTCAAGACCAAGACTTCAACAACAACCAGGTCTTCGAAGAAGGCAAGTGCCTCTGACCATCTTGTACCAATTTTAGGATATTAGTTAGTTGCATGCTACATAAAATGATGTCCTATTCCATGTTTCATGCCCTGTTCCACATAATTCCTTGTTACCTAGTTTGGGTTCGGAAGTAGATAGGTTTTAATTATGCTTAGCCATGCTTAGACTTTGGGAATGGGATTTCATACAAATGTGACATATTATACTTTATGATTACTTTAATCATGATGGACACACAATAGTAGTTGATAGGAATCTTGTGGTTGGATAGATTTGGTATGGTGCAGTTTGCACGAGAGCTGGGATTGGGTTTGACACCACCGGATTACAAGGACCGGTTTATGGAGGAAGCCACTAAGCTTTATAGTACCACCACGATACTGAGATGGGGTAGCTTGGTCAATTAATTAGGTTTCTCCCAATGAACTACTAGTAGTTGGAAGGTGAGGGGAATTGATGCAGGGGTACTGCTCTTGGATCCGCATGGCTCAAGAGGGGGCTTCTGAGGTGGAGGGTTACTCCAGGAATACCTCAGCGGTGAAACCTCAGTGGGCTAGCATTAATTGGGAGTACGTGATCTCCTGGCCTCACACCAAAGGAATTGTGCAATGTGGTTAGCTACCACAGGCATTCAGGGAGGTTTGCTCAGTCCACCTGGTAGCAGGAGATGAAATCACTGCTTGTGGGTAAAGGGTACACTCTCTGCAGAGATTTGATAAAACTGTCATAACAGCCGTGCTCACGGACAAGAGCGGCTTGGGACCAGTTCATAATTAGTTTATGGTTGGGAAATGGTGGTCATTTATGATTCAAGTTACATTTATCATCATTAATGTGTGTTGGATTATTTCTTGAATTATGATATGGATAACTAAAAGCTAAGGTTAGGATCTAAGCATAGTGCTTAAGCCATAATTGGCCTACCCTTGTTCTAGCCAATCATGTCATTCTCTTCCCACACTTGTTGAGTACTCTATGTACTCAAGCGCTTACTTTTCCAATAGAATATGAAGAAGAAGCAGCACCGGAAGATTTCTACGTCAACCCGGAGGACTTGGTCTAGGCTGGTGATCCTTCGCGCGACTGCCTGTAAAGATGGAGCCCTACCTATCTATCTAATCTTCCGCTATAGTATGGAATATGTGACTAGTTTAGATGATGTAAATAGGATTGTGGTGTGTATTTGTAGACCTTCGAGTCGTATTGTAAGACTTATTATGTATTCGAACATGGTAATGTAATGACATTTCACTTTCGTCCACGCATGTACGATTCAACTGATCCTGGCGTACATGTGAATAGCGCCTGTTCATCCTTTCGATGACCGGGCATGACAGATCACCAAGTCCCATGTTACCCAAATGATTCACCATTATTCCATCATCATTAATCCAGATAATCCAAGTGTTCAGTAGTTAACGATTAAGCCATTTGGTTATTCCCAATCCTAAGCGGAGCAAAAGTGTAAAATACCCTTCCTGACTCCCTAGACAATATCCCAAACGACAAAGATGAGCATACAAGTCTAATAAACACCTATTCATGGGTTTCCTATCAATTTGACACAAGCATGCAGTTTTGCAAACAAAACATTTGAAAATAGGATCAAAATAATCAAGGACACTTGCCTCTATATTCCGCACTGAAGATCGTCGGATATTCGCTTCTCTATCATATCCTCTTCAGCGAACCATCTACTCGCAATAAAGCACATATACATACCAACAAAAATGTGATCAATATAATGCACATATATTAATCAATATGACATGATGTGTATGCATGAGGTAATTATATTATAATACATGCTATTAATTCACTACTATTATTTACTAATTAGGTTCAACTAGTAAGCAAGTGCTTATGTGAGTTTTGAGTCAATTATAGTGGTTCTTGTGACAAATAGATGTCGCTGAAATTTGAATACCGGACTAGTCTAAAGGAGGCCGGACAAGTCTACTCGGGCACAGAGAGTTGATCGGACAAGCCCCCACAGATCTGGACTGATCCGCACTGCATCGAACTAGTGCGTACGGGACCGACTAGTCCGTGGCGGTAAAGTGAGGCATGATGAAATAAGTTTGGATGTGATGTGGTTCGAGCGGTAGATTAATTTTCGACGTAAAATCTGAACTGTAAAACCTATCGGTTGCATCGCTAGTCTTGACGTCCGTGGACGTCGACATGACATGTGTCTCCGGTTTCTAGACTCTGTTGATGAAGAAGATGACGGCGACGTAGCGACTCCATCGAAGATCGGTGGCGTGATGTAGACGAAGAAGACGACGGCAACGTAGAGATCTCTCACGAGCAACGGCAACATCGCAAATATCTCCAACAGAAACGACGGCTCCTCCTTTTTCTTCCATCTTTTCTTCCTTCTTCTGATGGCTAACCCTTTTTCCTTGCGTGGTTGCTGGCACCTAGGGCTTGTTCCTTAGCTCCTGGCGGCTGCGTACGTGAGCAAGGCGGCGGGTCGTTTTTCTACCGTGGCAGAGACTTACGGTGCAGGTAAAAGCATTAGGGTTTTTTTCTCCCTGGCGGCTGCTGCTATTGGGATGGGAAGGGAAGGGCTTAAGAAAAATAACAGGCAGGCTATCGATCCTTTTTATAGGAGCAGCAAGCCAGCGGCTCGGGACGAGTCCCGCTCGGTTTCGGTGCTGCGCGTGGGGCCAGGTTTATTTATGTGTCCCGGCCAGGTGCTGCCAGTTGACTTTTATTTAGTTTCCCTTAATTTTTTTGGCTGGCGGTGGCTCTGGGCTGGATTCCCGATGGAACTCTGCCTGGCCAAGGCGGTGCTCCTTTTCTTTTCTTTTCTTTGTGCAGCCAGTTTCTTAGGTGCGGTCACGACTTAGCAGGGTTGATTTTTGTTTACATTTTGTTTCCTTTTCATATTATTTGCTTATCATTTATTTATTTTTCTACCTTCCATTTGTGAATTTAAATTCTGCAAATCACTCGTAGAAATCAAGTTTTTAGGTTTTAACCCTGCGCTGAGCGGACTAGTCCGGCCCTGACCAGACAAGTCAGACCTCAACAATTTAACTCGTTTGATTAAGCGATTTCAGATCATATTGCCTATTCACCCCTCTCTAGGTGACTTTTAATTGGTATCAGAGCAGATCTCTCCAAAAGAATCTAACAACCCGAAGAGGAAATGGCCGGAAGGGGTGACAACGAGATTCTGGTGATCGTCGATGACACCAAGACGAAAAAGTCGATGTTCTCCAAGATGATACAAATTATTATCCTTTTTGTAGAAGTTTAATGTGTTCTCATCAATCACCAAAATGGGGGAGATTGAAAGTGCATCTTGGCATCCCCATAAGTTTTGGATGATTGATGACAACAATTAAGAGACTAATAAGCCGAGTTGCTTCAAGATTTGATCTTAGAGGGCTAGAAGGTGAAGTAGAAGGCTTTGGAAGGCTCTAGGTTGGTTGTGGCGGCGCTAGGGTTCCAGATATGTCAAATAGGGGTCGGAGGTCCCCTTTTTATAGGGGCCCCGAAAGCTAGTCGTTGTAAACAGCCCAAACTCGGACTAGTCCGACCATGTACCACGGACTAGTACAACCTCTTAGGACCACCGACAATTTCACGTCATCGATAGACAAAACAAATGGTGTGCATGCCAAACATTTGAATTTCAAACATTCATGGAAACCCGGACTAGTCCGGTCAACAATGGACTAGTCCGAAGTGGAACATAATGGTTTAGTCCGGCTGAAAACGGGCTAAACTGAGTAGGCACGGACTAGTCTAGCCCCACAGGCGGACAAGTCTGGCCTCCCAGGACTTGGCTTGGGATCTCACACTAAGTCTCAAACGGACTATTCTGTACCGCGACAGAAAAGTCTGAACTCAACCAGAAGCCTTTGGTCCGTTCAAAAACGAACTACTCTGGGTGGCCCGGACATGTCCGCCCCCTGTGGAGGACAAGTCCGACCTCCCATGACATAGCTCCAATTTTTCTCACCAATGGAAGAACGGACTAGCTCGTACCCATGCGGACAAGTCCAAACGTTTAGTCCGACTCAAAACTGGCTAATTTGGCTGCCCCGGACTAGTTCGGCCTTAGGCCCGGACAAGTGCGGTCAATGGGGCTTTTCTCTCAATTGGGTTCTCACTTAGGTTTTTCTCTTAACTACCACTTTTGAGCCCTCTCTTATGATCTCATTGCACATGATACAACCACCCTCACACATGATACAGCTAGTCTAAACTCAACACAATAGAAACCCTAATTTCTATGCTTGAGTCTTCGACGCTCGTTTCAACCTTTTACTTTTTGAGGGATTTTGTCTCATTTGAATTATCACACCTATGCTTAAGATTAACTCAGCTCATTAGTCTCTTAATTTTCATCATCAATCATCCAAAGCCTACAGGGATCTCCAAATGCACTTTCACTATGTCAAAATGTGCTACTAATGCCATAATTATTCTAAAGGAATCCTTAGTTGAGACGCTCAATGGCTTCAATCACGACATTGAATGTGGCATGACAAAATGGGGTGGCCGAGACAAAGAATAGGACTCTCATCGAGATGGCAAGAACCATGCTTGTCGGACCGCGACTACTCCCCTCCCACTGATCCCTAGGCCGAGGTAGGAAGGCAAGAAGTCCATCGTCGTGCTTGCGAGGAGCGCAAACTTGCCATTGCCTACCTTGAATCCCAGTCAAAGGCAAGAAATTCCAAGAAGAAGCAAAGGGAGGCGCATAACTCAGCTGCAGCCGAGGCAACCCCAAATAAGAAGAAGAGACTTGTCACCATGGGAGAGAAGACAAGGACTCAGGAGGCAAGGGGATCCAAGGACAAGGGAAAGGCGCCAGTGGATGATGCCCCAAGAAAAGAGTTTCGGTGGCTAAGAAACCGACAAGCAAAGCCAAGAAGGGACCCTCTCAACCTATAGGACCCTTGAGAATGTCCTCACTTGCCAGGAACCCTAATCGCCAAGCTTCTTTTGAAGCTAACATTTTCAAAGGCAAAGGGGCGCTGAGATGGCAAGGAAACTGAGGATGGTCAATGTATATCAACAGGAAAGAAGCACCGCCGACCCTCGGTTTTGGTGTGACTTCCATTGTGACTACTACCGGACTATCTAAATGACAATGCAAACCCCGGTGACGGATGCCCAATGGATCGATTGGGACTACATGGCGCAAAAGAGTTGAGGGGAGTAGGGGGCCGAGAACTCATGCTTGATGCCTTCTTCATCCAAAAACTCTTCAACTTGAGTGTTCTTGAATTCGGTGCCATTGTCACTCCTTATAGTCTTGATACTTAAGGAGAACTCATTTTGAGCTCTCCTCAAGTATTTCTTGAGGACACCTTGAGTCTCACTTTTATCATGCAAAAAGAACACCCAAGTGAAACGTGAAAAATCATCAACAATTACAAGACCATATTTGTTATCGCCAATGCTTATGTAGGCGATTGGACCAAAGATATCCATGTGTAAAAGCTCCAATGGTCTTGTTGTCGTCATGATGTTCTTGGATGGATGTTGGGCTCCAACTTGCTTTCCGCCTTGGCATGCACTACATGGCCTATCCTTTTCAAACACAACATTCTGCAAACCTCGAATGTGCTCGCCCTTAAGGAGTTTTTACAAATTCCTCATCCCAACATGGGATAGCCTTCTATGCCAAAGCCATCCCATGTTAGTTTTTGCAATTAAGCATGTATCAAGTTGGGCTTTATACGAAGAGAAATCCACAAGATAGAGATTTCCCTTGAGTACACCCTTAAAAACAATTGAGTCATTGCTTCTACTTATGATGGTCACACCCTCATTAGTGAATAAACAATTATACCCTTTGTCACATAGTTGTGATATGGACAAGAGTGCTATCAAAATAGCCAACAATCTAGTTAAACACTCAAGGACCAAACACATCTATATTTGACACCACTTCTTAAGAGATCACTCCATCAAATGAGACATAGCAATTTCCCATGTGAGAACCGAAAAACAATTGGCCGATATCTTCACCAAGCCCCTAGATGAGAGAAGATTTTGTGAACTTAGGAGTGAGCTCAATATCTTAGATTCTCGAAATGTGGCTTGAGTCTCACATCTGATTGTTACTTATATGTGCTTCAAAATTCACACATGCTTTGCAAAAAACTCCTTTTCCTCAATTTTCTACAAATTATTTTGAAATTATTGAATCTATGTGAATTATGGTCATAGTTTGATTGTTGATTGCTTCTTGAAGTACATCTTCTCTTATGACTTGCCCTCCTTTTTCTTCTTGTTTTCTTCATGTGGGCAATCCACAATGAAGTGGTCGTACTCCCCACAATTGTAGCAAGCCCTCTTCGATCTTATCTTGGGCTTGTCTTTGCTTTTCCCTTCACGATGGCAGCTCCCCCTTCTTCTCCTCATCATCCCCTTGAAGTCTTTGATGAAGAGTTCCTCTTCTTCATCGGTGTTAGGACTCTCTTCATCACTCTCTTATTTTTCTTGAGGTTTTGAGGATGTTGCCTTGAATGCAACATCTCTCTTCTTGGAGGAGGAGAGTTTTTGAAGGTCGTTGTAGAACATGGCTTCTTGCTCTATCATCTAATGATTGATGATCCTCCCTAGTACTTCTTCGGCATACATCTTGTGGAATCTCGAGCTCTCACGAATTAGTGAGCAAAGAGTGACATTTTAAGGTATGAATGCTCAAATCATCCTCTTTACCACTTCACAGGGTGTCCACCAGGTACTTCCACAAGATTGACTCTTGTTGATGAGGGTCTTGAGGCGGTTGTACAAGTATTGGGGAGACTCACCATCCATGATAGTGAACCTCCCAAGTTCTCCTTCAAGTATCTCGATCTTTGCCTCCCTTGTGACACGGTTGCCCTCATGAGCCGTCTTGAGGGTTTCCCATATTTCCTTGGCCACCTCCAATCCTTCAATGTGGTTGAACTCCTCTTGAGTCAATGAGGAGGTTACTCCAACTACTTGAGCATTGCGATGGAGGAGGACGGCTTGCTGCGGAGTAATGTCTTCCTCATTCTTGGGAATCATGCAAAAAGAATTAAGTAGGATGAAAAGGAACAAATGTAAAAGAATTAGAAATAAAGATGCAAGTAAAAATTGAGTCAGGCACTGAATTAGTCCGAAAAATAACAGACTAGTCCAAATATTCTCACTGGACTATAACAGACTTATCCATACCAATCTCGACTAGTTCGATATGCACAAACTGCACGGACTTAAATCAAATTTTCCCCACCCCGGACTTGTCCAACATAACACCGGACTTGTAAGATGAACTTTCTAATCCAAGAGCGGACTTGTCTCGCACGACACCGAACTTATCCGATGTACCTTTCTGTAACAGAACAGACTTGTCCAATCAGCTCTTTGTACCGCAACGGACTAGTGCGTTCCTTTGCGGACTTGTCCGGTACTTTAGGGTTGACGCGTTTTAATAACTCACCGCACTAGATAAATAAATAACAAAAAGTCAACCGTTCATCTAATCACTGGTCGAACAAAGAACCTTGTCGCACGCGAAAGAAAATAAACAACAAAAGAAATAATAAATAACCAAGAAGAAATAAATAAATAATTATGGGTGTGTGAGAGATGTTGAAGATGACATCAAAGATGTAATCCACCAGGTTGAAACTGACATCTCCATCAATGAGCACCATCAAATGTCTTAAACTTCCTTGCATGATGTCCGCATATCCATCCTTGGGGGCTATGGTCTTCCGGAGCACATGGTTAAGCACACTATAGAAGGGCTTTATGTTCCGAATGTGTCCCACCTCATATTGAACTTGATGACTTCGATACATATAGTCCAATACATATCGATCAACTGGCTCAAGGTTGGAAATGATGATCTCATTCTCAAGTTGATCTTCAAAGTAAAGAAACTGAGCGAATTCCCAACAGGTAGTAGAATATTGCTCTCCAAGGGTCATCCAAGTGATCCGACGATGTTTGACTAATGAATGTGCCTTCTTTGAGTTGCTTCACTTGAAAACCTAAGAAGAACTTCAACTCCCCCATCATGGACATCTCAAACCTTTCGGTCATTATCTTTGAAGACTCGTCATAAAAAGCTTTGTTAGTAGAACCAAATATAACGTCATCGACATATATTTGGCAAATAAACAAATCATCATTAAAATGCTTAGTGAACAAAGTATAGTTGGCCTTCCCAAATTTGAAACCATTTTGAGTTAAGATATCTCTAAGGCACTCATACCAAGCTCTAGGAGCTTGTTTGAGGCCATAGAGAGCCTTACGCAATTTGTAGACATGCGTTGGGAAGTCTAGATGTTCAAAACCGGAGGTTTGCTCCACATACACCTCTTCTTTGATTGAATTATTAAGGAATGCACTCTTGACATGCATTTGGTATAGCTTAAAATCATGGTGAGTAGCAAAGGAAAGTAATATATGAATTGATTCAAGCCTAGCTACGTGAGCAAATGTTTCATCAAAGTCCAAACCTTCGACTTGTGAATAACATTTGGCCACAAGTCTTGGTTTGTTACTTGTAACCACCCCGTGTAAAGATCCTTTGTTAAAATATAGCACAATAGGATCAAATCTCTGTTGAAAACTCAATATATATGAGTTTTCATCCTTTGAACCAGACTAGTCCGCCCCTCTGTTCGGACTAGTCCGGCTGATTAGATTAGTCCAGCTGGACAGATTTGTCCGGACCCTGTCCTAGGCCGGACAAGTCCGTGTCTCCAGTCGGACTAGTTCGGCCTCTGGGACTTAAACTCCCCAGGAATCCCTCGAATAGTCACTTCTATTCAAAACACTCTCTCTCTCCTCAAAAACACGAAAATCGCCCCTAAATCGGTGATTTTCACTTCCCTCCACCAAAAATCATTTCCAATCCATGGATTGAGGCCCTAAGATGCGTGGGAACTCGTCCCCAAGCATCCAAGGCAGATTTTCATCCACATTTCATCGATTTGAAGACTTGAAGAGGTATTTTTGGTCTAACCCTAAATCATCCGAAATTCAATTCTTTTAGGTCTTTTGGCGAACCCTCTTCACAAAAGTTGGGTCACATAGTAGGGGAATATGGTGCAAGTTTATGCCATAGTCCCTAAGAGTTTGTCGCCTCCAAAGAAGTTGTGCACAACAACTTCCGGCGGCGACATACTCCGCTTTGGCTGTGGAAAGGGCAATGGAGTTTTGTTTCTTTGAGGACCAAGACACTAGAAATCTACCAAGGAATTGGCAAGTTCCGGAGGTACTCTTCCTATCAACTTTGCACCCCGCATAATCCGCATCGGAATATCTAATGTGGTTAAACTTAGAGCCCTTGGGGTACCAAAGTCGTAGGCTTTGTGTGTGAACCAGATATCTAAGAATTCTCTTAACGGCAGTCAAATAGCACACCTTAGGAGCGGCTTGAAATCGCGCACACATACAAACACTAAGCATGATATTGGGCCTAGATGCACATAAGTAAAGCAATGAACCTATCATGGAGCGATATACCTTTTGGTCCACACTTGGACCATCTTCATTAAGATCGAGATGCCCATTGGTTCCCAACAAGCCCACCTTGAGAAGGACTGCGATTCAAATAAAGAATCTTCCTCCTCCGAAGAAGGAAAAATAGCAACTATTGCTATGAAGAAGACAACCATGGAGAACAAGCTCTTCCCCAATATGGAGAACTCAAGGCAAATTTGCCTCATGGCCGGACTAGTCATTTCTTCCATTGGTGAGCAAAATTGGAGTTAAGTCCTGGGAGGCCGGCTTGTCCTCCACAGGGGCCGGACTTGTTCGGGCCACCTAGAGTAGTCCATTTTGGAACGAACCAAAGGCTTCTGGTTGAGTTCGGACTTGTTCGACGCGTACGGATTAGTTCGTTTGAGACATAGTGTGAGATCCCAAGCCAAGTCCTGGGAGGCCGGACTTGTCTGCCCGTGGGGCTGGACTAGTCCGGGCCTACTCAGTTTAGTCCATTTTGCAGCCAGACTAAACCATTCTGTTCCACTTCGGACTAGTCCGATCAACGTTTGAAATTCAAATGTTTGGCGCGCACGTCATCTGTTTTGTCGATCGATGACATGAAATTGTCAGTGGTCCCAAGAGGTCGGACTAGTCCGTGGTACATGGCCAGACTAGTCCGGGTTTGGGCTCTTTGCAACGGCTAGCTGCTGGGACCCCTATAAAAAGTGGACCCTCAACCCCTATTTGACATATCTGGAACCCTAGCACCGCCACAACCAATCTAGAGCCTTCCAAAGCCTTCTACTTTGCCTTCTATCCCTCTAAGATCAAATCTTGAAGAGATTAGGGTTTAAGAAGGGGAGTGAAGGAAGATCATCGTGCTTTGGCTCTCTATTTGATCTATTGCACTTGTGTTGTGTTTTGTGGCTTGTGTGAGTTGAGCTTCGTGTGCTCCTTGCTGTATTAATTTGTGGGAGCCTCAACTTGTGAGAAGCCCCAAACAAACTTGGTGATTACCCATTGATATAGTGGAAACCAAGTCAACCATTGTGGTGGCTTGGTGAGAGAAGGGTCAAGTGAGATCTGGTCCATGTGTGGACTTCTCAACGTGTATGTAAGCTTCTTTGTGTAGATGAACATGGGATAAATCGTGTCTCACTTCTCACTTTACTCTTCGTAATCGCTAGAATTGCTTTTAGGGTTCTTATCGTTCTTCGTATTGATCATCTTGAAATCTTGCAACCTAATTTCTTTCATTGGTTAATCTAAGTTGTACTAGGTTGCTAGATATTGTACCTTCCATTTGTGAATTTAAATTCCGCAAATCACTTGTAGAAATCAAGTTTTTAGGTTTTAACCCTAAGCTGAGCGGACTAGTCCGGCGTTGACCAGACAAGTCTGACCTCAACAATTTAATCTCGTTTGATTAAGCGATTTCACGTCATATTGCATATTCACACCCCTCTACGTGACTTTCAATTGGTATCAGAGCAGGACTCTCTACAAAGAGTCTAACAACTCGGAGCGGAAATGGCCGGAAGGGGTGACAACGAGATTCCGGTGATCGTCGATGACACCAAGACGAAGAACGTCGATGTTCTTCAAGATGATCCTAATGACGATGAGGAAGTTCGTCTACTCAAGGCGCGGCTTCGTGAGAAGCTCAATGTACCCAAGAAGGAGATCAAGCCGATCGTTCCAACCAACACCGACAATGGGAGTAGTTCACAAGACTACTCCCGGTATCCTTACAATTATGAGTGCTTAACTGCAAGGAATTACTTATCTATCCCTATTGGCAAACCCCCCTCAATTTGAAGGAAATGACTACTCTATGTGGAAGCATAATATGAAGATGCATCTCATTTCCTTAAACTCTAGTTTGTGGCAAATTGTCTTGACAGGTATGCATCTTCCCAAGAATGAGGAAGACATTACTCCAGAGCAACCCGTCCTCCTCCATCGCAATGCTCAACTGGTTGGAGTAATCACCTCCTCATTGACTCGAGAGGACTTCAACCGCATTGAAGGATTGGAGGTGGCCAAGGAAATATGGGAGACCCTCAAGACGGCTCATGAGGGCAACTGTGTCACATGGGAGGCAAAGATCGAGATGATTGAAGGAGAACTTGGGAGGTTCACTATCATGGATGGTGAGTCTTCCCAAGACCTGTACAACCGCCTCAAGACCCTCATCAACAAGAGCCAATCTTATGGAAGTACCCGATGGACCAATTATGAAGTGGTAAAGAGGATGATTTGAGCATTCATACCTCGAAACGTCACTCTTTGCTCACTAATTCGTGAGAGTCCGGGATTCCACAAAATGACTCCCAAAAAAGTACTAGGGATGAACATCAGTCATTAGATGATGGAGCAAGAAGCCATGTTCTACAACGACCTTCAAAAACTCTCCTCCTCCAAGAAGATAGATGTTGCATTCAAGGCAACATCCTCAAAACCTCAAGAAGAGAGTGATGAAGAGAGTCCTAACACCGATGAAGAAGAGACACTCTTCATCAAAGACGTCAAGTGGATGATGAGGAGAAGAAGGGGGAGCTACCATCGTGAAGGGAAAAGCAAAGACAAGCAAAAGACAAAATAAAAGAGGGATTGCTACAGTTGTGGGGAGTATGGCCACTTCATTGTGGATTGCCCACATGAAGAAAACAAGAAGAAGAAGGAGGGCAAGTCAGAAGAGAAGAAGTACTTCAAGAAGAAGAAGCAATTGGGACAAGTCCACCTTGGGAAGGAGTGGGATTCAAATGAAGAATCTTCCTCCAATGAAGAAAAAAATAGCAAGTATTGCTATGAAGAAGCCAACCATGGAGAACAAGCTCTTCCCCAACTTGGAGAACTCAAGGCAAACTTGCCTCATGGCCAAGGAGGGAAGAAAGAAGGTTAAATATAAATCAGCTTCTTCAATTTCTTCGCATGATGATTTTGATAGTAGTAGTGAAAATGAACATATGCTTAATGATATGAGTAAGAGCACATTGAAAAGGTTAAAGTTGTTGACGGATGAGATATTTGAGAAGGAGATATGTCAAGAGTTTGAGGAGCTCTTGGAGCTTGAAAGAGAGAGAAGAAATGCACTTGAGCGTGAACTCGCTTTGAGCAAGGAAACTTGTTCAAACCTTGAGAACACTACAATTGTGTTTAAGGATGAACTTGTTAGCTTGACAAAAGTTAACAAGATCCTTGAAATACAAGTGGAGTCTCTCAAAGTCAATGCACCTTCTTCCTCTGCAAGATCATCTCCCACAAATATCAAATCTGAAACACCTCAACCTTGCAAATGCTCTAACTTAATTCTAAAACTTAAAGATGAGATCAAGTTGGCACAAAACAACCAAGCACCGAAAGGTGGCATTTTTTATAAGGAGAAGATGACATATGTACGTAGTGCATACACCAACACTAGACATCCTCTTGTCAAAGATGGTCTTGACTATTCTAGGGAGAAGAGGCAAAACGCTAAAACTCCCAAGAATGGCAAAGAGTTGATTGTTTTTTTCAAAGGAGATTCATATAATAACAACAAGGGAAAGAACATTGCTACATCTCCTAAAATGCCTAAGAAGGAACCTCATCCCTTGTTTCATGATTTTGATACCTCATATGTTTTATTAAGGAACAAGTTTGAAAAAACTTATGCAAGGTATGTTGGGCCACACACGCAAAAGTCCAAAACCTTGTGTGTGGGTGCCCAAGTGCCTCTTGACTAACATCAAAGGACCCAACACCGCTTGGGTACCTAAAGCCAAGGCTTAACTCCTTTTTGTAGGCATACTCCTCCGGTGGAACCAAATGAGTTCCTGATAGCGGATGCACTAATCATATGACCGGAGAGAGGAAGATGTTTATAGAGTATGAGGAAAATGAAGATCCAAGTGAAGGAATCTATTTTAGGGACAATAGCTAAGGAAAAACCATTGACACCGGTAAAATTGTTATGTCCCCTAATCATACTCTTTGAAATGTTTACATGTTGATTCATTTGATTATAACCACTTGTCCATATCATAGCTATGTGACAAAGGGTATAATTGTTTGTTCACTAATGAGGGTGTGACCGTCATAAGGAGAAGCAATGAATCAATTGTTTTTAAGGGTGTACTCAAGAGAAATCCCTATCTTGTGGATTTCTCCACGGATAAAGCCCAACTTGATACATGCTTAATTGCAAAAACTAACATGGGATGGCTTTGGCATAGAAGGCTAGCCCATGTTGGGATGAGGAATTTGCAAAAACTCCTTAAGGGCGAGTACATCCGAGGTTTGAAGAATGTTGTGTTTGAAAAGGATAGGCCATGTAGCGCATGCCAAGGCGGAAAGCAAGTTGGAGCCCAACATCCATCCAAGAACATCATGATGACAACAAGACCGTTGGAGCTTTTACACATGGATCTCTTCGGTCCAATCGCCTACATAAGCATTGTCGATAACAAATATAGTCATGTAATGTTGATGATTTTTCACGTTTCACTTGGGTGTTCTTTTTGCATGATAAAAGTGAGACTCAAGGTGTCCTCAAGAAATACTTGAAAAGAGCTCAAAATGAGTTCTCCTTAAGTATCAAGACTATAAGGAGTGACAATGGCACCGAATTCAAGAACACTCAAGTTGAAGAGTTTTTAGATGAAGAAGGCATCAAGCATGAGTTCTCGGCCCTCTACTCCCCTCAACAAAATGGGGTGGCCGAGAGAAAGAATAGGACTCTCATCGAGATGGAAAGAACCATGCTTGACGAATACAAGATGTCAGACCGGTTTTGGGCGAAAGCGGTTAAAACTGCTTGCCATGCCATAAACCGGTTGTACCTTCACCGCATTTCGAAGAAGACGTCTTATGAGCTCCTAACCGGTAACAAACCCAACATTTCTTACTTTCGTGTTTTTGGGAGCAAATGCTATATTATTAACAAGAGCACATGACTTCAAAGTTCACTTCTAAGTCCGATGAGGGTTTCTTGCTTGGTTATGACTCAAACACTTACGCCTATCGTGTCTTCAACAAATCTTCCAAAATTTCTGAAGTAGCACGTGACGTAGTGTTTGATGAAACTAATGACTCTCAAGTGGAGCAAGTTGGTCGGCTTGTGCTAGATCAAGAAGAAGCTCCACAAGTGGTGATAGGAAGGACGGCACTTGGAGACATTCGACCACAAGAACAACCTCAAGACTAAAGTGATCATCCCACACATTAAGCAAGCTCTTCCTCAAATAATCAAACACAAGTCCCCAAAGATGCGCTCCAAGAAGATGAAAATTGAGGCATCAATAAAGGGGGATACGAAGAAAATGAGGAAGATGAAGATGAAGACCCAAGACCTAAAGCACCACACCCAAGAGTGCATCAAAGTGTTCATGGACCACCCCGTTGACAATATCCTTAGAGACATCTCAAAGGGGGTTACTACTCGATCTCGTGTTGCAAACTTTTGTGAACATTACTCTTTTGTTTCTTCTTTAGAGCCTCACAAGGTTGAAGAAGCACTAAAAGATCCTGATTAGGTGATGGCCATGCAAGAAGATCTAAACAACTTTGAAAGAAATCAAGTATGGGAGCTAGTGAAGAGGCCTAATGCGAATGTTGCGGGCACCAAGTGGGTGTTTCGCAACAAGAAAGATGAACACAGGGTGGTTATAAGGAACAAAGCAAGACTTGTGGCCAAAGGTTATTCACAAGTTGAAGGTTTGGATTTTGATGAAACATTTGCTCACGTAGCTAGGCTTGAATCAATTCGTAT
The DNA here is from genome assembly GCA_036927565.1 of Tuctoria greenei. Taxonomy (NCBI): domain Eukaryota; kingdom Viridiplantae; phylum Streptophyta; class Magnoliopsida; order Poales; family Poaceae; genus Tuctoria; species Tuctoria greenei. The sequence continues at coordinate 4,581,304 of JAYESD010000010.1, forward strand.
ATTACTTGCCTTTGCTACTAACCATGATTTTAAGCTATACGAAATGGATGTCAAGAGTGCATTCCTTAATGGTCCAATCAAAGAAGAGTTGCATGTGGAGCAAAACCCCGGTTTTGAACATCAAGACTTCCCAAACCATGTCTACAAATTGCGTAAGGCTCTCTATGGCCTTAAACAAGCTCCTAGAGCTTGGTATGAGTGCCTTAGAGATTTCTTAATTCAAAACGGTTTCAAATTTGGGAAGGCCGACTATACTTTGTTCACTAAGCATTTTAATGATGATTTGTTTGTTTGCCAAATATATGTCGATGACGTTATATTTGGTTCTACTAACAAATATTTTTATGATGAGTTTTCAAAGATAATGACCGAAAGGTTTGAGATGTCCATGATGGGGGAGTTGAAGTTCTTCCTAGGTTTTCAAGTGAGGCAACTCAAGGAAGGCACGTTCATTAGTCAAACAAAGTACACACAAGCTATACTCAAGAAGTTTGACATGGACAAAGTCAAACCCATCAAAACTCCAATGGGAACCAATGGGCATCTCGATCTTAATGAAGATGGTCCAAGTGTGGACCAAAAGGTATATCACTTCATGATAGGTTCATTGCTTTACTTATGTGCATCTAGGCCCGATGTCATGCTTAGTGTTTGTATGTGTGCGCGATTTCAAGCCGCTCTTAACGGTGTCATTTGACCGTCGTTAAGAGAATTCTTATATATCTGGTTCACACACCGAGCCTAGGACTTTGGTACCCCAAGGGCTCTAAGTTTCACCTCATTGGATATTCCAATGCGGATTATGTGGGGTGCAAAGTTAATAGGAAGAGTACCTCCAGAACTTGCCAATTCCTTGGTAGATCTCTAGTGTCTTGGTCCTCAAAGAAACAAAACTCTATTGCCCTTTCCACAACCGAAGCAGAGTATGTCGCCGGCGGAAGTTGTTGTGCACAACTTCTTTGGAGGCGACAAACTCTTAGGGACTATGACATAAACTTGCACCATATTCCCCTACTATGTGATATTGAGAGTGCTATAAAAATAGCCCACAACACAGTTAAACACTCAAGAACCAAACACATCGATATTCGCCACCACTTCTTAAGAGATCACTCCATCAAAGGAGACATAGCAATTTCAATGTGAGAACCGAAAAACAATTGGCCGATATCTTCACCAAGCCCCTAGATGAGAGAAGATTTTGTGAACTTAGGAGTGAGCTCAATATCTTAGATTCTTGAAATGTGGCTTGAGTCTCACATATGATTGTTACTTATATGTGCTTCAAAATTCACACATGCTTGCGAAAAACTCCTTTTCCTCAATTTTCTACAAATTATTTTGAAATTACTGAATCATTGTGAATTATGGTCATAGTTTGATTGTTGATTGCTTACTGACCATGTTTACAAAGATCGTTTATGAAAATATAGCCCAATAGGATCAAACCTCTGTTGAAAACTCAATATATATGAGTTTTCAACCTTTGAACGGGACTAGTCCGCCCCTCTGTTCGGACTAGTCTGGCTGATCAGATTAGTCTGGCTGGATAGATTAGTCCGGATCATGTCTGTAGGCCGGACAAGTGCGTGTCTCCAACTGGACTAGTCCGGCCCCTGGGGACTTAAACTCCCCACGAACCACTCTTCAAAACACTCTCTCTCCTCAAAAACACGAAAATCGCCCCCAAATCGGTGATTTTCACTTCCCTCCACCAAACATCGTTTCCAATCCGTGGATTGAAGCCCTAAGGTGTGTGGGAACTCGTCCCCAAGCATCCAAGGCAGATTCTCATCCACATTTCATTGATTTGAAGACTTGAAGAGGTATTTTGGTCTAACCCTAAATCCTCCAAAATCCAATTCTTTTAGGTCTTTTGGTGAAACCCTCTTCCCATAAGTTGTTCTATATGTCATTGTGATCCTATACCTTGAATATTGTGGCTAGATCCGTAGATCTTGCAAAACTCTTCGAGATTATAGTTATTGCTATGTAAATCAGACTAGTCCGGCCTCAAGGCAGACAAGTCCGGCTGGTACAGACTAGTCTGGCCTTTGGGCGGACAAGTTCGGATTACATAGTAAAAACCCTAACTTTGATCATTTTTGTGAATTCTAACGCAATATTCTACTTCTTTGGACTAATATACTCTCTTTGTGCACCACTTCTAAGGGAAAATGTCAGACCGCGACTACTCCCCTCTCTTCGATCCCGAGGCCGAGGCAGGAAGGCAAGAAGTCCATCGTCGTGCTCGCAGGGAGCGCAAAATTGCTATTGCCTACCTTGAATATCAGTCGGAGGCAAGAAATGCCAAGAAGAAGCAAAGGGAGGCGCATAACCCAGCTGCAGCCAAGGCAACATCAAATAAGAAGAAGAGACTTGTCACCATGGGAGAGAAGACAAGGACTCAAGAGGCAAGGGGATCCAAGGAAAAGGGCAAGGCGCCAGTGGATGATGCCCTAAGAAAAGAGTTCTAGTGGCTAATAAACTGACAAGCAAAGCCAAGAAGAGACCCTCTCAACCTATAGGGCCCTTGAGGATGTCCTCACCTGCCAAGAACCCTAATCACGCCAAGCTTCTTTCAAAGCTAACATTTTCAAAGGCAAAGGGGCTGAGAAGGCAAGGAAACTGGGGATGGTCAATGTATATCAACGAGAAAGAAGCACCGCTGACCCTAGGTTTTGGTGTGACTTCCATTGTGACTACTACCGAACTATCTACATGACAATGCAAACACCGGTGATGGATGCCCAATGGATCGATTGGGACTACATGGCGCAAATGAATCAAGCCACATTCAATGATTTGATTGAAGCCATTGAGCGACATGGTTTGAAGAAGCTTATGGCTTTCCAATATGATTGGAATATGGAAGTAATTGTCCAATTCTACTCTACCGTCTACTTCCACATCTATAAAGATCGTCGGATCACTTGGATGACCCATATGGAGAGCAATATTCTACTACCTATTGGGAATTCACTCAGTTTCTTAACATTGAAGATCAACTTGAGAATGAGATCATCATTTCCATCCTCGAGCCAGTTGATCGAAATGTATTGGACTACATGTATCCAAGTCATCAAGTTCAATATGAGGTGGGACACATTCGGAACATAAAGACCTTCTATAGTGTGCTTAATTGTGTGCTCCGGAAGACCATAACCCCCAAGGATGGATATGCGGGCATCATCCAAGGAAGTTTGAGACATTTGATGGTGCTCATTGATGGAGATGTCGGTTTCAACGTGGTGGATTACATCTTTGATGATATCTTCAACATCTCTGACACACCCAACCGATCATGTGGTTATGCTCCTTACATCATGTTCATGATCAAGAAGGTGTCCAGGCTAACCTTCAAGAAAGACATTACTCATAGAAGAGTCTGTCCTCATATATCTCCTCTGGAGCCACCTACACCTAGAAGGAAGAATGCGGATCCTCCTGCTTCATCCTCCCACTTCGTGCCTTCGCCACCTCCACCTCCTCCTCCATCACATTCTGGAAGTGGCTTCTTCAAGTGCTTCAAGGCAATCTTCGCCTCTTGCCGGAAGGTGGAAGTTCAGCAACATCGCATGGAGCGTCACCAAGAGAAGTATCTCAAGGCGATGTGCAACAAGCTAAAAGTCCCCATGTCTCCCGCCGCAGAGAGTGATGGAGAGATGACTCCATTCCTGAAGTTCACTGCCAAAGAACTGTATCAATTTGGTGATGTTAGCACCTCCACAGCGGCTCCATCTGAGGAAGAAGGCGATGATGAAGATGCCAATGATCTGGAGGCCACAGAGAGCAATAGGAGCGACAACAAGGCGATGATGATGACGACGACGATGATGAAGAGTAGATTTTAAGGCCCTCCTCATCTCTTTTCCTTTTTGGTGTCTTGATGTCAAAGGGGGAGAGATTGGAAGGGGGTAGGAGTTTTAACAGTCGATGTCTATCTTGATCCTCTATGGACTTGTACTATGTTTTAAAACTCTCATTTCAATTGATGTAAGACTTAATCTATGTTTTACATGAACAATGCTTTATTGTGATGTTATGCTTGACTTAACTTGTTTATCTTGCATATTTATTGTCTTATCACAACTTATGAGCACATCACTTAGGCACTCCACCATAACATGTATATGAATGATAACTCCCTCAGATTTTCTTACTCTTGATGCATACATTGAGGGGGAGTTACTTATACAAATACATGTTATGAAAACAAATTATTATCCTTTTTGTTGAAGTTTAATGTGTTCTCATCGATCACCAAAATGGGGGAGATTGAAAGTGCATCTTAGCATCCCCTTGGGTTTTGGATGATTGATGACAACAATTAAGAAACTAATGAGCTAAGTTGATCTTAAGCACAGGTGTGATGATTCAAATGAGACAAAATCCATCAAAAAGGAAAAGGTTGAAACACGCGTCGAAGAATCAAGCATAGAAATTATGGTTTCTGTTGTGTTGAGTTTAGACTAGCTGTATCATGTGTGAGAGTGGTTGTATCATGTGCAATGAGATCATAAGAGAGGGCTCAAAGTGGTAGTTGAGAGAAAAAACTAAGTGAGAAGCCCAATTGAGAGAAAACCCCTAGTGACCAGACTTGTCCGGGCCTAAGGCTAGACTAGTCCGGGGCAGACAGATTAGTCTGTTTTGAGTTGGACTAAACGTCTCTGGATGAGTTCGGACTTGTCCGTTCTTCCATTGGTGAGCAAAATTGGAGCTAAGTCCTGGGAGGCCGGACTTGTCCTCCACAGGGGTCGGACTTGTTCGGGCCACCTAGAGTAGTCTGTTTTGGAACAGACCAAAGGCTTCTGGTTGAGTTCAGACTTGTTCGTCGCGGTACATACTAGTTCGTTTGAGACTTAGTGTGAGATCCCAAGCCAAGTCCTGGGAGGCCGGACTTGTCCGCCCGCGGGGCCGGACTAGTCCGGGCCGACCACTACGTAAGAAACCTAAATAGGAGACAAAGATGGGCGACACGCTCAAAGGCGTCGTCTTTGATAATGTTAAGAGAGATGAGCCCGCTTCAGCGAGGATCTGACATGGCTCGGCTAAAAGTACAAGGAGACGCGTTAAAACAAAGCCCGTCTCAGTTAAATTGGTATCCTAGACATGCTATGCTCTCTGAAAAGCGTGATACGAGCATAAAACACAGCTCGTCTCCTATGACTGACGTCTCCCTCTCCTCTGCTAAAAGAGAGACGTGCTCTAATTGAAAGCGTGTCTCTGATTCCTCACGTCACCTTTAGCTTCGTGATTTCTCCATTTTTCTTCGGTTCACTGTTGATATCACACATCACTAAACTCAGAGCACATTCTCACTTGATACCTAAATATAATAAAATCCTTCCTTATGATACCCGAGGAACACGAGGAACACACCACAAATTCACTCATTCACAAAGTTGAAGAACACACAAGATAATATTCACACAGTTGAAGAACACACAAGATAATATTTAAGAGAATTCATTCATTAACAATATTTACAAACAGAAGCTACTAAAAACAACAAAGAAAAACTAAATCCTACTCCTACTCCTACTTTTACTCCTACTCCTACTCCTACTCCTACTCCTACTCCTCCTCCTCCTCCTCCTCCTTCTCATCCTCCGGCAGCGACTCTGGCGCCGGTGCAACAGGAGCCTGGGCTGGCTGCTCTGGCTGCACCGGCGGTGCAACCCCGTGAACGAGGTTTCTCTCCATCTCCTCCACCAGGTTTCTGCGGCCCTCGGGGCCAAGCGCCTAGGCCATCGTCTCGAACAAAATGTCGAGATGATCGACTACTCTCGTGAGGGTGAAGAGGTAGTGGTCGATGGTACCCATTCCAGTAAACTGGGGAAGGATACCCAGACACAAGGAACTCATGGCACAATGTATTGTTGTACGCCTCTTGCGCCATAAGGAGGCGCTGCTCGCTGTTGAACCTCTCGGGGGAGCTACAACACAGTTTTTTGCAGGGTGGCTCTCTCCGCCGGGCTTGGCGGCGGAAAGTCGGCCATGGTGGTGGTGGGTCGTTGGGGCAGAGAAGACGATCGAAGAAAAGAAGAGGATTCAAAGTGAGCGACACACTTGTGGAGAACTCACTAGTGATGGCGCGTCTTAAATAAGGTCTGCGCGGAGTCATCAAGGGAGCGGTTGGTTTCCCGCGCATTGATGGAACGATGAGATGCATCGATACTGTCTCGGGGAAATGAAAGGTCGTGCATGGACGTCGCACGTGTCTCTGCACCACGCCACCAAAATTAAGTTCTCCACAGACCTCGTGTTGTGTGTCTCTCTTTCGACTATGGAAGACTCACTTTAGATTAACGCACATCTCTCTTTGTTATAGCACGTCACGAATTTATCTCCCTCGTCTCTTCGACAATGGAAGATGATATTTAACTTAACGCGCGTCTCGCATTTATCTCTCTCGTCTCTTCTCCGCCTCTGGTTCTCCTTTATTACTAATCGACCAACGGTACTTTACTAATCGATCAACTCCAGTCCGACCACCTCCTCTGTTCCCCATCGCCATTGTCGTTGTCGTCGCCATCCTCATCATCGTCATCATCGCTGTCCTCATCGACGTCGTTGTCCTCCTCATCGTCGTCACTGTTCATGGCTGGTATCGGCTTGGTGCGTAGCCGACTGAAGGAGGAGCACTTGGCGTGGCACAAGAATCATCCCCATGTATGTACATATGGCACACTAGTCGCATAGTTGTATATATGTAGATCTGCAATGGACTGATGAACTTAACTTTAGTTTTGTTTTTCCGTCTGCATAGGGTTTCTTTGCGAATCCTGAATCGGGAGATTTATTGAAGTGGCAGTGCATTGTCCCCGGTAAAGAAGGGGTAAGTCATGAAGAACAAGCACAATATGAGTCTAACCATTGTCCTCCTGTTAATGAGTTTACTTTGTAGACTGACTGAGAAGGTGGTTACTACCCCCTAACAATCTCCTTCTCAGAGGACTATCCATTGTTGCCTCCAAGATGCGCCTTTCCAAGTGGTTTCTTCCACCCAAATGTCCATCGCTCAGGAGCACTCTGCATTGGGATTCTTGATCAAGAGACTGTAAGATAGACCTGTTTTGCTCATGTAATTAGTAATTGTTGCCAAACTTATTTGAATTGGTTTCTTATGTTGCTTAAACTGATATTTCATAGGGGTGGTGCACTACTTTTATAATCAAAACTATACCACTTGAAGTTCAGCGTTTGCTGCATCAGCCAAATGCGCCTGATGTTGAAAATGATTGCTATAATCTACTTATCAAGGTTAGAAACTTTGTGTTCGTGACCAACGTAGGTTATTCATTCCTCCTTCGACATTTGTCAATTTAAAGAATGTCAATATTTTCAGTATCCAGGGCAATATAAGAGACATGTTCGGGAGCAAGCTGGACGGTACAATTTAGATTGATCGATGGGAGCTTTAGGAATAGGTTTAGATTCAAAATTAGTTTAGAGGGCATGCAATGTACGAACTATGAAATTCATTGAGTTGCAAATTATCTCTGAATTGCAATGTCATTGCTCGTCTCCGATTTGTTTCGAAGATCTTTTGGCCCACCTCGTAAAGCTGAGCACGTTGCAACGATTGTATAAGGCATTGCGCACAATTACCAGTTGGAAACATTGGAATGTCCTAGATGTTGTTCTGGCTTCAGCACACCCTGGCGCATCTAGGGCACTCCAGCATTTTCGGGGCCACAAGATAATGTGAGACGCGCCTTTCAGTGGCTCGTCTCCGATTTACGCTGAAGATCTTTTGTCTCACCTCGGAAAGCTGAGCGCAATGCAATGATCATATAAGGCATTGCGTATAGTTGCCAGTTCGACGTGTCATAATGTCCTGGATGTTGTTCCTGGCCGGCTTCAGCATGTCGTGGTGCATCTAGGACACTAGGGCGTGTCTGGGGCCACAAAATAATGTGAGACGCACCTTACACTGGCGCTTCTCCGATTTACGCTGAACATACGACCAAAACAAAATCCGAGACACGCCTTATGTTGAGCTCGTCTCTGATTCATGCCGAAGATTTTTGTCCCACCTCAGAAAGCTGAGCGCAATGCAACAATCATATAAGGAATTGTGCACAGTTGCTAGTTGGACATGCTGGAATGTCCTGGATGTTGTTCCTGGCTTTAGCAAACTGTGGCGCATCTAGGACACTCCGGGGTGTCCGAGGCATCAAAATAATGAGAGACGCGCCTTAAATTTGCGCGTCTCCCTTTTAGGCCAAATTTTTTTGTCCATCGCACGCTCTCTCCCAACATTTGGCGAAAATTTTTAGTTGTCCCGCGCTCTCTCGACCTATAAACCGCAGATCCTAAGCACGCTGCCGCCGTCGACCCTGACCTTTGCGTCATCAGAGAGTTGAGCACGCTGGAGCATGCTGCCTCCTCCCCTGTCCCCGGAGCACGCCGCCGCTGTCCCTCTTTCTCAACTCCATCTTCGTCATTGCCGCGTTACCGACGTCGACCCCTACCCCGCCGTCAACCCCGACCTTCATCATCAGAGAGTTGAGCACGCTGAAGCACACCACCTCGTCCCCTATCCCCAAAGCACACCACCGCCTCGACCCCAACCTCGGTGATCGGTATGAGCACGCCGCCACCTTCACATAAGTGGAATTGTTCTCCCTATCCCCAGAGCATGCCAACCTGCTGTCATCAGAGAGTTGAGAAACCACCACTCTAGTGCCTCCGCCAGCTCGTCCCGGAGCACGCCGCCGCATCCCCTATCCCTGGAGCACGCCGCCGCCTCGACCCTGCCCCCAGAACGTGCATTCCAGTGATTTTATTGAATTTGAGGATGTCCAATGAAGGCTCATGATTAATGAAGTCATTGATCCAAAGGGAGAATTTTCATTACGGTATACACTCATCTTCCTTGTTTATGTCCAATGCAGAAGTAATGTATTTGTTTGGACTATCAATGTATAATAAATTCTGATTCGCAAACCCTAGAAACTGCAGGAACTGTGGTTGACACTAGCATTTGCCATCCAACTGAGGTTGATTTCTACCTCTGCAGCCATGCTGGAATCAAGGTACCTATGCGATAATTGGTGTTTCCCTCATGAGTTTTTGATATCAGGTTATAAAAGCATCAGTGTAATGTAAATTGTTTGTTTTTTTAGGGGACAAGAACACTAGCTCAGTATCATGCCCTTTACCATGAGAACAATTTCTCTGCTAATGCCTTGCAGATGCTCACCAACTGCATGTGCTACAAGTAAGCTATGTTCTCCATTCACTAACAGTTCCTATGTTTATTACAATTGTATACATATTTGTTCTTGTGTTTATTATAGTTGAATTTTAGGATGTCTCAGTCGGAGCATTAGAGGCTATGAAGGCTCATCATCAATGAAATCTTTGATCGGGAGAATTTTCATTACGGTATACAGGATTAGATGATGACAATTATGATGTGTGTAAGTAGTTACATTGTAATCAGGATGAACAGTCTTTGTTGTGTAATTAAGATACTTGATAACCACGATTGACACTTTGATAATATTTGATTGGTCATTATAATTTAACGTGTGATAATTTTGGCTATACATATGTTCATGAACAGTATGTTGCTAACACGGTACGGCTGCCAAATCCCTTCTAGCTCCTAATAGTAGTGTCAGTAAACAATCTGCGACGAGTTGTAGCAGAGAGCGTCTCAGATAACCTACATAAAGGAGACAAACTTTAATAAAGCCCGTCTCACATAAGTTGATGAATCTACGACGCGCTACATAATAGAGCGTCTCAGATAGTCAATATATCTGCGACGTGCTTTGTAAGGCCTGTCACGCTTGTAAGCTGGTGGACAACGCGTGCCAGCGGTGTCTCCGATGAAACCGTAAAGGTCGTCTGTTATGACAAAAAAAGGAGACGTGCTTCTTTTGAGCGTGTCTCGCACCTAGTTCGACCAGCGACGAGCCTTGAAGCCCGTCTCTTATGCCACCATAATGCGAGACGCGATGACGGAGACGCACAGTTTGTTCGTCTCCCTTCTTTGTTTGGGCCCGTCTCGTATGAGCTTTTATTACGTATTATACTCAGTTTAGTCCATTTTCAGCCAAACTAAACCATTTTGTTCCACTTCGGACTATTCCGTTGTTGACCGGACTAGTCTGGGTTGCCATGACCGTTTGAAATTCAAACGTTTGGCGCGCACGTCAGCTATTTTATCGATCGATGATGTGAAATTGTCAATGGTCCCAAGAGGACGGACTAGTCCGGGTTTGGGCTGTTTGCAACGGCTAGCTGCCGGGAGCCCCATACCCTATTTGACATATCTGGAACCCTCGCGCCGCTACAACCAACCTAGAGCCTTCCAAAGCCTTGTACTTCAACTTCTAGCCCTCTAAGATCAAATCTTAAAAGGATTAGGGTTTGGTAAGGGGAGTGAAGGAAGATCATCGTGCTTTGGCTCCCGGTTTGATCTCTTGCACTTGTGTTCTGTTTTGTGGCTTGTGTGAGTTGAGCTTCGTGTGCTCCTTGCTGTTGTTTTGTGGAAGCCTCAACTTGTGAGCAGCCCCAAACAAACTTGGTGATTACCCATTGATATAGTAGAAACCAAGCCGACCATTGTGGTGGCTTGGTGAGAGAAGGGTCAAGTGAGACCCGGTCCTTATATGGACTTCTCAACAAGGATGTAGGCTTATTTGTGGAGCTGAACCACTGGATAAATCATGTCTCACTTCTCACTTTACTCTTTGTAATCACTATAATTGCTTTTAGGGTTCTTATCGTTCTTCATATTAATCATCTTGAAATCTTGGAACATAATTGCTTTCATTGGTTAATCTAAGTTGTACTAGGTTGCTAGATATTGTACCTTCCATTTGTGAACTTAAATTCTGCAAATCACTTATAGAAATCAAGTTTTTAGGTTTTAACCCTAAGCTGAGCGGACTAGTCCGGCCCTAACTAGACAAGTCCGGCCTTAGCAATTTAATCTCCTTCGATTAAGCGATTTCATGTCATATTGCCTATTCACCACCCTCTAGGCGACTTTCAGTTACATCAGATAGATGTAAAAACAGTGTTCCTCAATGGGGATCTATACAAGGACGTCTATATGACACAACCGAAAGGTTTTATCATTAAAGGTAAGTAATATACGGGATGCCGTCTTAAGAAGTCCATTTATGGACATAGACAGGCCTCGAGGCAATGGTATCTCAAATTCGATGAGACGATCAAAAAGTTTTGGTTTAAGGAGAATGAGGAGGATAATTGCATATATGCTAAGTTTAAGAATGAGAAATTCATTTTTCTCATTCTCTATGTGGATGACATACTACTTGCGAGTAGTGATATTAACCTACTTTTAGAGACTAAGAAGTTGTTATCCTCCAACATCAATATGTAAGATCTAGGTGAAGCTTCCTATGTGTTAGGAACCGAGATTCACCGAGATGGTAGTAAGGGGGTATTAGGCCTATCTCAAAAAGCGTACTTGGATAGCGTACTCAAGAAGTACGGTATGTATGCTAGCAAGCCTTCGCCTACTTCGATAGTCAAGGGTGATAAGTATGGGGATTTTTAGTGTCCTAAGAATATGAGCTCGATCAGATGAAATCAGCCCCCTACGCTTCTGCTGTCGGAAGCCTTCAGTACGCTCAAATGTATACACACCCAGACTTAGCATTTGTAACCGGGATGCTTGACAGATATCAGTCCAATCTAGGGATTGATCACTAGAAGGCTGTTAAGAAGGCACTTAGATACGTGCAAGGTATAAAAGGTCTTGTGTTGACGTTTAGTAAGTCAGACTCACTAGAAATAGTGGGATACTCGAATTCAGATTTCGCAGGGTGCATGAATACTAGAAATCTACCTCAGGCTATATCTTCACCCTCGCGAATGGAATATTTTATGAAAAACTCCAAACAAACCATCGTGACATCGTCCACAATGTATGCTGAGTTTGTTGCTTGTTATGAGGCCACTAGGCAGGCATTAGGGCTTAAGAAGTTTGTACCCGGTCTTAGAGTGGTCGACAATATTCATAAACCACTTAAGTTGTATTGTAACAACAAGCCCACAATACAGTATTCTCACAAAAAGTCGAGTGGTGCTGCCAAATACATCAAAATTAAGTTCTATGTTGTGAAAAATAAAATCTAGGATCACACAATTAGTCTCGAGCATATAAGTATCAAGCACATGCTTGCGTATCCACTAACAAAGAGCCTTCCACCCAATATGTTCAGAGAACTCATAGCTGACATGAGTTTAAGGGAGAGCCTGTGAACTATCCTAGATACTAATGGGCCAATTAAGCATAAGGTTATTTCTAAGCATGAGATGTATCGTGGTCATCAAGTCAAGCAGTGCGTAAATGACTGTTTTGATGGATGTGCCCTTTATGTGGAGTGTAAGAAGATAAACACTAAGTTTAGTAATTAAGAAAGTAAGTTGATAAGTCTTATGTTCTGATCAAGGTGGAGAATGTTAGTTTGTTTTGTGATCACCTAGGATCCCAGTTGGACAACAACCACCAGGTCCACTTCTCCTCACGCGCCCTGATCGGGGGCGCAACCGATTCCCGATTTGGTTGAGGCCCCCTCTCGTCTGCGCAAGATAAATAGGGAGGCAGTCGGGGTGTACCGCATCCTTGCACATACGCCTGATGCCCCTGACATTCTCGCAACTCCCGATCCTAAGCGCACGGTAGCAAGGGGAAGGTCTCTTCCCATCTTCGGCGATCTACGGCAGTATGGGGAAGTCATCTCCCCCGGTTGTCTTCAGCGAGCCCCTATGCACGGCGCCAAGCTCCTACATCGCCATGTCGAACTCCTCTGCAGCTACGGGAGAAGGTATGTGTTTCTAACCCTAACTCCGTAATCATGTTTAGTTAATGTTAATTAGGATCCTAGGCTGCTGTTAGGTTTTTGATTGCTTGATAGTGCTTGCTGTTAATTTATGCCTAAGCACCTTGATTAGTAGTTCCTAAGTTTTAGTACTAAGTAATCCCTAAATCTATCACAACAAGGAAAGATACATGTGTTTCAAGGCCTTCTAATGCTTCAGTTGATCGATATTAAGATTACAGTTAATGGGTCGCATACAAATTATAGAATTTTTTTATTAATATACAATTTCTAAATGTTTTTAATATAAACAACACACAAAATGAAAAAATTTTAAAACTAACCCACCTTCGTATGTGTCACATACGAAATTTAAATTTCATATGTGCCATGTACGAAATTCAAATTTCGTATGTGTCAAGAACGAAATTCGTTTTAAGCTGGCACATGTATGTTTTATTGAGTTTTGAACCTCAGTTTTGAAATATTTAGAGGTACAATTGCTTCAAATTGTTATGCAACAAATTATAGTGTTAGTTTTGGTGAGTCTAAGGAATTGGTTTTCAATATATTTCGTCCATTGAATTGAGAGATATTTATTTTCTAAGTTGGTATTACGATCACATAAACTGAATGATTGTGATCGTATTACACAATTCAATATTCATTAACTTTTGATTCCTTATACTACAACAATATGTTCCTCATTAAATAAAAAGCTTCACAATCTACTCTACATTTTGTGTTTTGGAAAAACTTTCAAATTCTTACTCTAAAGCTTCATAAAATGAGGTTCAAAACTCAATAAAACATACCCGCATCAGCTTAAAACGAATTTCGTTTTTGACACATACGAAATTTGAATTTCATACATGGCACGTACGAAATTTGAATTTCATCCATGACACATACGAAGGTGGGTCAGTTTTGAATTTTTTTCATTTTGTGTGTTGTTTATATTAAAAACGTTTATAAATTGTATATTAATAAAAAATCCGAATTATAGTGGATTTTATGTGTAATTATTGTGAGTAGTGATGGTGTAATGAACTTTTTTGGTGTTATTAGAGCCTATAAAATGCTTTAATTTTTTTAGTGCAAAGCTAGAAATCCAATATTGACAGTAGACCTCAAATTGAATAGCTCAAACTTAGACGTTGGAAGCCTGTATAGATGAGAGAAAATATATAGTAATATCAATAAATAGGTAGTTCGTACAATACCAGAGATTTAAATAGAACTAAAATTAAAATCTGAACCCCAAGAATCGCCTAACCAATTGCCACCAGAACTATACCTATGTGCTTCATTCATGGCATGCATACACAATCACACAAATTTGTTAATTATTCATATCCTTTGATCGGCAATCCATAATTCATTAATAGATCCAGACATATAATCTCACAAATATATTTATTCAAGACAATCCCAAAAACAACTATATATTTAGAAAAAACCAAACGTTAAACTACTGATCCATCCAAGAAGCAGTATGCTAGCCTGCAATGTAGAGGCCCAGTAGGATAGCTAGTACTCGTCCACCACCTCGATCAGCCTACTGGCCACTGCACTCGCAAAAACCGAAGACCCCGGATGAATCTGCGTCAAAATCAGCAATGGAATCAGAATTTTATCATCTCAAAATTGTATTATTGGCAGCAATTATATAATATGTTTATCAATCTCGATGGGAAGGTCATGCATGAACTCATGAATGGCGCAGATCGGTTAGGACTTGGGAGAATGGATGGACTGTGTTGGTCACCGTGGTGTTGAACATGTAGATGTGGCAGTCGCCGATCTTGCCGCCGGAGAGATGGACGAGATCGAGGCGGAGCTCGTCCAGCGCGCGCGACGCGGCCGCGAGGCACCCATCCCGGCGGCGCTTGGTGAGCTTGATGTTCACCTCTTCCTCCACGATGCGCACGTCCACGAACGTGTCCTTGCTCTTCCGCTGGATGTACGTGCTCCGGATCGGCTGTCGCTGCACCGCTGGCGGCGGAGCCACCACCTCGCCCTCCGAGCTCTCGGCCTCGGCGCCGGCCGCCACTGCCGCCGGTGCAGCGTCCACCACGTCCCCCTGCAGCTCCCTCCGACGCCGCTTCTTCTCCACCAGCAGCGTCAGCTCCTCCACCGTCCTCCCCAGCTCTTGGATGTACTCGATTGCGTCCGAGATCACTGTCGCCCTATCATCCTGTTTATCCTCCCGAGAACAAGCAGAGAATTTGATCAGTCAAGTCACATCTCGGTACCAATCTATGATTCCATTTCTATCTAGCCCGGCCCCAAGAAACAAGAACTGATGGCACGTCCATAATCGTTGTTACCTTTGTACGGTTGGGGATTAGGAGCATGAGGGCAGTGTACTTCTCACTGAGCCTCTGGCGGCGCTGCTTTTCCTTCTTCTCGACTCCGTTAACCAGGCCGCCATGGAAGCCGGCGGCCATTGCCCGGCTGCGCTTCCTGCCGCCGGTAGCCCGTGGCGGTGGCGAGCTCGGGAAGGTCCCGGCCATGTACGCGGCGGACTCGTCGTCAGGGGCGCCGAACACGAGGGCCCCGGACCTTGTCCCGCGAAGGTACGGCTCGGCCACAGGGTAGTGGCCGTTGCAGTAGTCGCGCAGCATGTTCATGGTGTGGTGGTCGCCGGGCGCCACCAGCTGCTCGTACTGCACGGCCGACTGGTGATCGGCGCCACCAAAGAAGTAGTCCACGGTGGGCTGCTGCGCGACGGCAGCGGCGGCGTCGAGTGAGTGGATGAGCTGGAAGCTAAGCTCCGTCGGGATGGTCGCCACGCTGGAGGCGGAGAGCTGCGGGTGGCCGGCGTCAAGGTCCAGGGTGTCGTGGGCCATCAGGAGCTCGCACTGCGGGTGATACATGCTGCATGCACACTGAACACACGGACAAACTAGAATCAGCAGGAGCATACGCAAATCGGGAATGTATATAAAAGCATGGAAGTACATAGTTCACAAACTACAATCCTTTCTTAAAAAAAAAACTACGATCTGGAACAAGAACTCAGGACGAACATGCCTCACAAAATAAAAATTAAAAAAGAAAAGAAATGGTAACAGAGAGAACATACGTAACGGGTTTGCGAGCGAGCGAGAAAGGTGCAAATATATATATCTGGAATGCCTAACTTGGTCAAGAACGCCGTATGCAATTCTAATTCACTGAACAAACCTAAATATTACAGCCTAAAAAAGTGCCAATAAATCTAGACTCACCTTATCCTAAATAAAAACAAGATAACTAAAGGAAGAAAAAACTGGATGGAGCAGAAACAAAGGAATCGCAGGGAGTCTCTACGAGCAAACGTGGACGAGTACTTGCTCGGGTACATGATCTGTTGTGGTGCAGTACATGCATGTGCTTGCAGCCTTGCCGATGCCTTCACCTAAAAACGGGTCTTGCGTATGCAGAACAGAAAACAGATGAACTGGAGAACAATTTCAACCATAAGCTAATTAATATGTTCAAGGGAACGGGACAGGGACACATCCCAGGTGAGTAGTAAACTCCGCCTAAGAGCCATAAAAAAACTAGGAGAGACGAAGAGGTACTAGCAAAGGAAACCAAACAACAAACTAACAGCCCTGGAAACTAACATAGCAACACCAGTCTTTTCTTCAGAGATTGCAGCAGTTCAAGAATAAACAGACCGAAGTCAGACACGGTCAGAACGTCAAAAAAAAGAGCATTCTATGGTTTTGTGCACATTCAATCACTACTTGTTCGAAAACATGCAGGTGCAATTTCTCTTGGGAAAATAACATGCATAGGAGAAAATGATTAAAGCATGTTGTTGTCAAAACACAAAAGAGAAAATTTCTTTTGTGCATATCCATAATTATGTCAATCACTAGGATTTATACAGGTTGAAAAGAATAGCAAGAACTCAAGGTAATGCAGGTGCTCCACATTAATCTGGAAGAACTAGAGTATTGTCGACACAACAATGAAGATGGAGCAACCTAAGAAAGTGCCAATGATTTTACAAAGGATACCAAACAACAAACTAACAGTCCTGGAAACTGACATAGCAACACCAGTCTTTTCTTCTGAGGTTGCAGCAGTCCAAGAATAAACAGACCGAAGTCAGACACGGTCAGAACGTCAAAAGGAGCATTTTGTAATTGTGCACATTCAATATCTACTTGTTCAAAAATATGCAGATGGAATTTTTCTTGGGCAAAGAACATGCATAGGGGAAAATTTTGAAAGCATGTTGATGTCAAAACACAAAAGAAAAAAATCCTTTTATGCATATCCATAGTTATGTCAATGTTACTAGGATTTATACACGTTGAAAAGATTAGCAAGAAGTCAAGGTTACACAGGTGATCCACAAATTAATCTGGAAGGACTAGATTACGGTTGACACAGCAATGGAGATGTAGCAACCTAAGAAAGTGCCAATGATTTTACAAATGGAGAAAACACAAACAAGAGAACCACGGTTCTTGAGACTCCGAGAACAAAACCAACTGTGATGTACTCTACGCTCAAAAGAACTGAGTACTGACCAGGGTCATTTCATTGTTATTACATGCATGTGGATTCGGTTGTACCCAAAGAAAACAGCTAGTATGGGCTGAAGAGGAATAGCTAAGATCACAAGTTAATCTGATGAACCATACATGAAAAACACACGAAACATGATAATTCACAAATCAAAATCTAGATGAATAAACAGAATGAAGACGCAAGGCATAATAAGTAGCAGGTTACTAACAGTAATCAACCGAAGAAGTAACCCAAAGAACAAATCAACAGCTAGGACATTACAAACGAGCTAGCTAGAGTACCAACCAAAGCTTTTCTTCAGAGATGGCAGCACTGCAAGATTCAACAAGTTGGCTAGGTTGGTTGGTTGGTTGAGTTGATATGAACAATGGAAAGGAGAGGAGAGAGGGTGATATATAAAAGAGGCAACCGTGATATTGGGTAGGGGAGAGAAGCTGTTGCTTCCTTGTGGAGCGGCAGGGCGAAAGCGACGCCCTGTTCAAGAGCTGCAAGGCCGGCACTTTCAGAAGAGTGGTTTGTTACTGAGAATCTTCTCGAGGGGCCCCACCTTCCAAACCAAAAATCAGGTATACGCCACACACTGACAATTCGGGTGGTACATGCTCATGCAGGATTCAGAAAGGCTGGCTAGCTCTGCCGTGTTTATATCCACCCACAAAGACTAGCTTTAGGTGTGTTGCGTATCCCGTCTATCTAGTTCCTTTATGTTTCTTAGGATTCTGCAACGCAAAAACTACATATTTAGTATGTTAATTTATCGTAAACTACATAACTTAGATACTTAATTAAAATCAATAGATTCATATTAATTAGCATGTTTATTGATGGTCCTCCTAATACTAAACACAATAATACACTAAATCTATGGCTTTATTAGAGTGACGACTTATCTGCTGTTTCATAAATTTTACTCTGTTTATCCTAGATGGCTCAAGGAGAGAGACAAAGTTGGGAGAGTTTGCTATCTACCTAACTGTGCAAAAAAGAACAAACAAGGTCAGACCAGTGCATATTGTATTCTGGTCCCTATACGAGTTGGTTGATGTTTAGGTGCAAGTTTTACCACTGACTATGGTAGAGCTAGATGTTGATTGCAGATACTTTTTATTTTCCATTTTAGCTCTAGTGGCAAAACAGCCAGATGGAGCTTGTTATATATTTATTATGAACAAAAATTAGTGTATTACTTAATTACCTCTGTGAGAACAATTTGCTGCGTACAACTGATACAAAGTTATGTAAGAGTAGGTTCGGTGTTAAGCGTTCCTCTGATTGCCTATAACAATGTGCCATACTGCAAAATAATTTACCGTTAGGTAATAACAAAGTGCGTTTTAAATTATAATCGTTAGGTACTAACTTTAATTAAAAATGAACTAGTTTTTCTTCTAACGACAAAGCAACCAAACCTGTTGAATTTGTACATTCAACACTAATGGAAACACCTAGCTTTTCAGAGAATGGAAACGATTCTGGTCTTTTCCATTTTTTCTTTTTGTTGCATTCAAGTATTCAACACTAATAACTTGCTAAGCTACCTACAGTTTCTAAAAAAAACTTGCTAATACCTGCAGCTCATGAGATGGATGGCATGCATGCACTACCACCCTAACTGACAATACGTCCAAGGATCGGTCTGTCCTATAAACCTGATACGAATAATCATGAGAGGGAGGGAGGGGGAGAGAGGAATAGAGGGAGGGAAGGAGAGAGAGAGAGAGAGAGAGAAAGAGAGAGAGAAAGAATCTGGAAACTGTAAGAGCATGCATGCGATGTTTACCTGACGGCCTGGCTGTTAGACGCGCCTCGCGGAGGTTGGTTCACGTCTTTCTCCATCTTCAGTTCAGCCCCGTACTGCATCAATCTCCATCAGGGAGACCATCACCTCGCAGCTAATAAAGCTAGGCTAATTTTATGTTACGCTAGCTCTATATCAGTGTACTGCTGCGTTGCATCACCTGATATTCCCTTGGCAACTCGCCTGTGCTTTTGACCGATTCATTTCCATCGAGCGACCTTTTGCCTGATCACCCAATCCAACGTACAAGTGCGAGAAGAAACCCACGTGATAGAAAGAAGGAAAACCATCTCCCTTCTGCAGCATAATGTTCACTATATTTTGACGCTAAACATTAGTGACACATATAGTCCATAACTCATACATAAAAGAATTTGACATAATTGGTATGGTAGCAATCCAAACATAAATACTAGACCCAAATTTAGATTGGTGCAAACATGACTAATCCTTAATTAGTCAAAATGTGGTTGTTACAGAAAATGTGACGAAAATTAGACAGGTAAAGTTCGACAAGAAATTGTTGAGTCTAGAACATGGAAGGCGATGAGAAAGAAAGTACTATGCAACCGTGTCACTGAACCAAACACACGCCTAGCTGATCCATGTTTAGGGCTCTCCATGCCGTATTCAGTAACTCCCTGTTACATGTTCAGGGTCAGTTATTTTCTTTCCGAAGCATGCGGCTCTGCTCTCTTATTGCAACGCTCTGTCCTGTACGTGTGTAAACAGTTTATTTACATTTTTGATCCTCTATTAATTTTGTTTCCCTCACTTAGTAGTATGCATATTAACATGTTTGTTGCGAAAGGAGGTTTAGCCACCTTAAATATTTGTACAAATAAGTCCCGCTTCATCAGTAACACCAAAAACAGCCTTTCCAAGTTTTTTATTACTCGCAGCTCTGCATTTCCTGAAATATAGCCCCTTGATAGTTCACGACTCTTTCATGGTTAGGGTTCAGATCTCGATGGTCTAGTAGCACTATTCAGATTTTGAGTTCAATTCCCGGTGAGATCGAATTTCAGGTTGAATTTCATAATACTAAGAGTCCCTTTGGTTCAACTGGACCGGGGAGGTTATCTAAAAAGTCATTTATGTGAACCAAAGGCCTTCCTCTCAAAATCAGATTCACAAAAATCTGCTAATTTCCATAGTGCAAATAAAAATCTGCTAGGACCTCTGAATTACCAGATTCCACTTCCTACTTTTTCTAAAAAATTACCCACCAATACCACTGGTTTCACAACAAAGCGTTATTTTTCTATTTTTCTTCCCCCGATGCCCGACGCCTCTGTTCCCGTCGGGTGTCTTCCTGTCGCCCAGGGAGACCGCGTAGATCGGCGGCGCCTCCCACCGCCGGTGCCTCCAACCGCCGGTGCCTCAACCGTTGACGCCTCAAATCGGTGAGCCCCCGCCTCAATTTCTCTCATCTATCGTCGATTCCATCTGTCTCGTTTTATCGCCACAATGCCGTCGCTCGGGAGCCCGCCATCGAGCGGGAGGCCTCGTCACGCCAGAGACCTTTGGTGCAAGTTGATGCCGGTGCGAGGGAGGCCACCATGGCCGCGCTTCGTCCCTGCCCCGATTGACGCTTCGGTCGTGCCTCGCTTCGGCCCCGCCCGCCATGGCCGCGTTGTGGCCCGTCGGTTGCGATGCAGCCCTGCCAGGGCAGCGTGTTGTTGTCGCCATCACGCGGAAGGCGGGCGTGTCCTCACTGCAGCCCCGCTCGGCCGGCGTGGTGGATTACGGTGTTGGACCCGGCAGGCATGTTGCCGCCACCTTGCTTGGGAGGGAACATTGTTATTTTTTTGTTGCGGGAGTTGAAGGAATTGTTAACTCTCTGTTAATTCTTTGCTGCATTTTGTTAGAAAACAATGCACTTTAGAGACAAAATTAATTCCTAAAATTACAACAGTACGCATGATAGATAGTCCACAAAACATGAACACCAACATGCAAATAAAGCAGATTATATCTATCATACTCATGCGTAGAAAACTCATCTTTACTTACAGTGCTGACGCTTCCAGCTTGAAAAATGACGAGAGGAGTGTGAAGAAGACTGTAGATGAAGCAGATCTTCTATCGAGCAGTCGCGCGAACGCTACCCAAAAACCTGATTCGCCCCAATCCGTGCAGATTCTTCAAGTGGGGCGTGGTTTCGGAGACACTGCTCTCCCACACGTCGGTGACACGCCAACGGGAGGGATGGACTAGCCTGTAGCTGACGCTCAACACAGTGGACTAGTGAGTCTGTTCACCTCTGTATTTTTGAATGAAGGCACTCATTCTGTATATATAGTGACAGACTCTAGTAACTGAAAGAATTAAGTATACAGTAAAACAGCACAATTAGGCTCTAGTAACTGAAGACAATAAACTTCAGTATTTGCAGCATAATTGTGTCAGTTACTGTATACCATTATTTTTCTAGAAACTGACTCATAAAGTGCCACAAATTGCAGCAAATTAAAGTCATATTAGTGTCAGTTTTATCAAAAAGAGAGAACAGATTTACTGCGCCAGTCGCCACGTCGCAAGTTATAAGTCACGCGTTAACTTACGCGAAAATACGCGAATACGCGCGCGCGCGTGCGTGTGATTTGTTTGTGACTATAGCCATCCTTCTCTCACATATTCCACACATAGAAAATAGCTTCCCTTATAAATAAGTGCTACTCTCCTCAAATAGTCTATGTGGGATTAATGCCTCATTTACACCTTTGGAATTCAATAGAGAATAGTTGGGCCTAGGCCCAAATATTCCAACAATCCCCACCAAATTCCAAAGGCATAGCTGACACTACTTGTCATATGTCCACAATGTTATTTGATATATCAGTTTAACGATGGAGACCTATTCGGTTGAACATCCATCTAGATCTAAAAAATTTGCCAACTCACAACTACACAATGGACTATGCCTTGAATTGGTAGTTTTGCGCGAGACGGTTTCATTTAAAGATCAAACTGATACTAGGCGCCTATTGGGCCAGTCCTCGGGTGGAGCCTATAAGTCATACTCCCGTGTCTCTTTCATGAGCTTCTTAGAGAATTCCCAAATCTCACAGACTGTGACCAATAGTCAGCTCATATAGGTGTGTTCGTACAAGAATACTCTGTAGGACAGTATCTCGCACTATAGCCTCCGAACACATTAAGACTTAAAGCCAGCCTTCCTTACAGAATGGAGAGTTTTGCATCTTCACTGGAGTGGGTACTACATAGTTATATACTCTCCTAGTTATACATACAGCTTGTTCTTCCCAAATTCTAATTCACGGGATCTCCGATCACATAGGTTTGGGTTACCGCTGTGTATAACTCACGTGGGTCTCAATCCCATCTCCTTCGATGCACTATCTATCACATTTCTTGATAGACCTTTTGTAAACGGATCTGCCAGATTTTTCGCTGTTTGAACATAATCAATGGCTATCACTCCGGAGTTTCTCAATTTTCTGACAGATTTTAACCGTCTTTTCACATGTCTTGAGGATTTCATATTATCCTTTGTACTTGACACCTTCACAAGAACTGTTTGATTGTCACAGTACATAAGAATTGGAGGAATTGGTTTTTCCATCACTGGTAAATCCATCAAGAGTTCCTTCAGCCACTCTGCTTCTACAGAAGCTGTATCTAATGCTGTAAGCTCTGCCTCCATGGTTGACCTCGTCAAAATAGTCTGTTTACAAGACCTCCATGAGACAGCTGCTCCTCCAAGAGTAAAGACATAACCACTTGTTGCCTTTATCTCATCAGCATCATAAATCCAATTGGAATCACTATAACCCTCTAAAACTTTGGGGTCTCCTGTATAGTGAAGTCCAAAGCTCATTGTACCACATAAATAGCGCATAACTCGCTCAAGCGCGCGCCAATGATCATCTCCTGGATTAGCAATAAACCGGCTCAATTTGCTAACCGCGAAAGAAATATCAGGTCGAGTAGCACCAGCTAGGTACATGAGCGAACCAATAATCTGAGAATATCTCAGTTGGTCTCTTCCTAGTCTTTTATTCTTCCGAAGAATTATACTAGGATCGTATGGTGTTGGTGAAAGCTTGCTGTCCAAATAGCCAAAACGGCTCAAGACCTTCTCAACATAATGGGACTGTAAAAGAGTAATCCCATTCTTATTTCTTATCAGCTTGACGTTTAAGATAACATCAGCCTCCCCTAAGTCTTTCATATCAAATTTTTGGAACAGAAAAGATTTAACCTCATTTATCACATCAATATCAGTTCCAAAAATTAATATATCATCGACATACAAACACATGATCACTCCTCTACCCCCACCATATCGATAATATACACATTTATCAGCCTCATTGACAACAAAGCCTGCTTGTGTCATGGTACTATCAAATTTCTCATGCCACTGCTTTGATGCCTGTTTAAGACCGTATAATGATTTCTTTAACTTACACACCTTATTCTCTTGACCGGATATCTCAAATCCTTCTGGCTGATCCATATAAATCTCCTCATCCAACTCTCCGTTAAGGAAAGCCGTCTTCACATCCATTTGATGAATTAGAAGACCGTGTGAGGCAGCCAAAGAAAGAGGTACCCGAATTGTTGTCATTCTAGCAACGGGTGAGTAAGTATCAAAGAAGTCTTCTCCTTCTTTTTGTGTATAACCTTCCGCCACCAGTCTGGCCTTGTACTTCTCAATAGTACCATCAGGCCTAAGCTTTTTCTTGAACACCCACTTACACCCAATCATTTTACAACCAAATGGACGATCCACTACATCCCAGGTTCCGTTAGTCATGATGGATTCCATCTCACTACGGACTGCTTCCTTCCAATCGTCTGCATCAAGAGATGCAAACGCCTCTTGGATGGATCTGGGTGTATCATCCACAAGATAAACAATGAAATCATCACCAAAGGATTTTGGGATCCTCTGTCTCTTGCTCATTCTATGAGTTGTTTCATTGTTTTCTCCATCATACGGCTGTACTAGATTTTCTGATGGTGTTAGAAGAGGTTGTTCTAAGGTTTCGAATGAAGGATAATTTGTGTCATGCGTATGACCATATGAATTACGTGTATCATTCATAGGAAAAATACTTTCAAAAAATGTGGCATCTCTGGATTCAACTATTGTATCAACAAGTACAAGTGGTGAATCAGATCTGATTACTAAAAATCTATAAGCAGGACTATTCGAAGCATAACCAATAAAGATGCAATCAACAGTATTAGGTCCGAGTTTACGCTTTTTAACTATTGGTATATTTACCATAGCCAAACACCCCCATGTGCGCAGGTAAGAAAGAGATGGTTTTCTTCCTTTCCAGCCTTCATATGGAGTTTTCTCACTATTTTTAGTGGGAACTCTATTAAGTACATAGTTTGCAGTCAAAACTGCCTCCCCCCACCATTCCTTAGATAAACCAGCAGTTTCTAACATGGCATTCACCAAGTCTGTTAGAGTGCAGTTTTTCCTCTCGGCAACCCCATTTGATTGAGGTGAATAGGGTGGTGTTCTTTCATGTACAACTCCATTCTCAACACAAAATTGGATGAACTCATTGGAGAAATACTCTCCCCCACGATCAGATCTAATTCTCTTGATTTTTCTTTCTAGTTGATTCTCAACCTCAGCCTTATAGATTTTAAAGTGATCTAATGCCTCATCCTTTGATTTAAGTAAATACACATAACAGTAACGAGTTGAATCGTCAATAAATGTCATTAAGTATTTCTTTTCTCCCTTAGTTAATATGCCATTCATTTCACAAAGGTCGGAATGAATGAGTTCCAAAAGTGTCATATTTCGTTCATCAACAGCAAAGTGAGGTTTTCTTGGCTGTTTAGCTTGCACACAAGCTTGACACTTGGAACCTTTCACTATAGGAATTTTAGGAATTAAATTCAAGGTAGATAGCCGTGAGATGCATCCAAAATTTATATGACATAAACGCGAGTGCCAAACACTCGCTTCATCATCTTTATTCAAAAAATTCACCACAAAGCTACTAGAATGGGAAAGGGAAAAACGGAACAAGCCTCCGCTGTCATAGCCTTTTCCAATAAAGAGTCCACATTTTGACACGACTACTTTATTTGACTCAAACACCAACTTAAATCCGTCTCGACACAACAAAGAGCCACTGACGAGATTTTTATTTATTGAGGGGGCATGCTGCACGTTCTTCAGCTGCACGGTCTTTCCCGAAGTGAACTTCAGACTGACCGTACCAACACCATGAACAGAAGCACGTGAGCCGTTTCCCATCAGGACGGAGGCACCGTGGGTAGCCTGATAAGAAGAAAACATAGATACATCAGCACAAACATGGATATTAGCCCCTGTATCAATCCACCATTCAGTAGGTTGACATGCTGTTAAAACAGTATATGTATTACCATACTGCTGTTCCAGCATCGCTAATAACCATGTTGGCAGATTTTTGCTGAGTTTTCTTGCCTTTCCTGTCTGTGCACTTTTTGGCAAAATGCCCAACCTTGCCACAGACATAGCATTCAACCTCAGCCATGTTTATCTTCTTCTTCTCCTTTCTCTTGAAGTTGGTGGTGTGTACAACTTTATTTTTCCCTTTCTTTGGTCCAGCATGTTGCATGACATTAGCACTGGACTGTCCTTCATGCACCTTGGACGCACCATCTTTTGCCCGAGCTTTCTCCTCCACATCAAGAGAAGCCAACAAATCCTCAACGGAAATGTTCTATCTCTTATGTTTCAGAGATGTGGCAAATCCCTCCAGGATGGAGGTAATTTGGCAATAATGCCCCCAGCCACAAATCGATCAGGCAAATTTAGTCCAAGTTGTTGGAGCTCTCCGACAATAAGTTGTATTTCATGAGCCTGCTCAACCACTGAACGGTTGTCTGCCATCTTAAAATTGTGATAGCGCTCCATGACATACAACTCATGTCCAGCATCCGACGCACCGTACTTGTGTTTGATAGCCTCCCAAAGCTCTTTTGCGCTCTTATGAGTCATATAAACATCACACAGTTTATCGGACAGCACACTTAAAATACAACCCACTGCCATCACATTAGCCTTATCAAACTCAGCCTGTTTCTCAACAGTCATGGGTCGATCTACAGACTTTAGAACATAAGATATGTCCATAGCAGTGAGCCACAAGTCAAGTTTTGTAGCCCATCTCTTAAAGTTCGAACCAGCGAACTTCTCAGGTTTCATTGCATCAGCAAAGCTATTACCCATCTTAAAGTGCCTATCAGGTTTTTGGATTGTTAGAAAACAATGCACTTTAGAGACAAAATTAATTCCTAAAATTACAACAGTACGCATGACAGATAGTCCACAAAACATAAACACCAACATGCAAATAAAGCAGATTATATCTATCATACTCATGCGTAGAAAACTCATGTTTACTTACAGTGCTGACGCTTCCACCTTGAAAAAGGACGAGAGGAGTGTGAAGAAGACTGTAGATGAAGCAGATCTTCTATCGAGCAGTCGCGCGAACACTACCCAAAAACCTGATTCGCCCCAATCCGTGCAGATTCTTCAAGTGGGACGTGGTTTCGGAGACACTGCTCTCCCACACGTCGATGACACGCCAACGGGAGGGATGAACTAGCCTGTAGCTGACGCTCAACACAGTGGACTAGTGAGTCTGTTCACCTCTGTATTTTTGAATGAAGGCACTCATTCTGTATATATAGTGACAGACTCTAGTAACTGAAAGAATTAAGTATACAGTAAAACAGCACAATTAGGCTCTAGTAACTGAAGACAATAAACTTCAGTATTTGCAGCATAATTGTGTCAGTTACTGCATACCATTATTTTTCCAGAAACTGACTCATAAAGTGCCACAAATTGCAGCAAATTAAAGTCATATTAGTGTCAGTTTTATCAAAAAGAGAGAACAGATTTACTGCGCCAGTCGCCACGTCGCAAGTCACAAGTCACGCATTAACTCACGTGAAAATACACGAATACGCGAATATACGCGCGCGCGTGCGTGTGATTTGTTTGTGACTATAGCCATCCTTCTCTCACATATTCCACACATAGAAAATAGCTTCCCTTATAAATAAGTGCTACTCTCCTCAAATAGTCAATGTGGGATTAATGCCTCCTTTACACCTTTGGAATTCAATAGAGAATAGTTGGGCCTAGGCCCAAATATTCCAACACATTTTAGAGTGTCTTCCTGCATACGAGCTGTTCCCGTGCTTGGGATCACAAACAGCACATGAACGAAACAATTGATCGCCAAACAACATTTGATCCTTCGTTGCAGGACTTGATAATTTGTGATCACAAACTGCACTTGATTATTGGCTTCGAGCGCACAACTTGTGACTGATTTGTGTTGATTACTTTTGATGCAGAGCTTGGATAATGTGGGACCGACTTGACAGTCCTCCCACAGTGTACATTGTTCAGGAATTAAGGTAGTAATCATGATGTTATTGTGCTTGTTAATTCAATGCTTGCAATTTGTGAATATGGCTGTCAATTTGAGTGCTTGCAATATTTTTATGGTGTTGTATAATTGTTTTATTAAACACAGTATGGAAAAAAGGAAAACAACCATCGGAGAAGCAGTATGAGATGCAACAACTACAAAACTTTTTTATGACATTTGCAAAGCAGGGGTTCTTGCTAGAAATAGGCCATTGGGTCATCTTAATAAAGTAGAATGAAAAAACCTTGAAACAAAGTACAGAGAAAAAACTGCAAGGAAATTAGAACATTTGCAAATGAAGACTAAATAGGACAGTCTGAAAAGAAGCTATACTTGTTTCATGTTGTCGGTACCCTGCGTACCGGGTACCCCATGATACCTCAAGAAGTGCAAGGGAGTTCCATCTGTCAAAGTTGAAGACCTCCATAGGCCCCATGTGTCAAATGACATTGGACCCACCTCCTACATAGGGGAGCTCCGACACTGCCACGCGTAACACAAGACCGAAGCTTCACCCTTTACATATGGTAGCTCCACACTTGACACGTGTACGGTGACCCCGGACCTAACCCCCAGTAGAATGAAGCTGAGATGCCTCCACGTGTATAGCAGCTTCGGACCTACCTTCCCGCAAGGGAAAGCTCTGGAGCTGTCACATGTCAAGCCGGACCTACGCCACCAACGGGAATACAGACAGATCTCTAACGACACAAGTATTCAAAGGACTCTTATTGCTACAATTACAAGACCTGATTATGCTCCATTAATGCACTATTAATGGCGCACGATCAGAAGACCCTTAATGTTGGTAACGCCACCATTAAGGTGCGTTATCACGTTATTAGGGTGAACACACTTAATTGTGTATTAGACAAGAATAACTGTTGGGACCACATGTCGGGCCGGGCAACCTATGTAACAACCACCCATTGGTCTATAAAAGGGATGTGCTGCTTAGTACAAAGAGGGCAAGCTCATACGCACGCTAGCACTACTTAAATCCTCAATACAACAACACACACCCCGTGGAGTAGATTATTACGCTCAGGTGGCCCGAACCACGTAAATCCTTCGCGTCATCATCTTGCCTAAGATCTCCGTGCACCCAAACCGATACAAGAACCTCCGCAGGCTACATTTTAGTAGTACCAGGGGAAGTGTCGTTCGTACGCTTCGACATTTGGCGCGCCAGGTAGGGGGTGCCTGACATCACAAGATGGTGAACTCTGCTGCAGGATCATCCAATGGCAACAACATTGTGCAACCTGTTGGAGGGAATCCTTCCAACATGCAGCAGCCAGTGGGTGTCGTTGTCCCAGCAGGCATCGTACCACCACCACCACCACCATCTGCTCCAGCGAACAATGCTGAAAATCAGGATGGGGTACTTGTGTCGGTCACAACATCGGCAAACAACAACCCTGAGAACGCGCTAAGTGCTGCGCGAACAATGTTGGAGCGTCCACCAGCGCCTAGAGCACCTCACCGTGCGATGGAGCAGTGGCACGCTGATGTGCAACATCTGGTTGCAGCTGTAGCTGACACAATCAGCAACCAAGGTCCTCCCCCTTCGGGGCAGGCACCAGCTCAACGTAGGACCTTGTCTGGAAGACTTGGTCCTCACGTGTCATAGCACCGAAGGCGTGCTGTATCTCAACAGGTGACGTCGCTGCCTTCTTGGGTGCGTCGCACCCATACCATGTCGATACTTTCAACATATGGTCTGCGGTCAGAACTCGATCACCGCTACAGACAGCAAGACGGTCTTGTCCACATCGAGCGTGCTCGTGAGAGGCGAGAAGCTTGGTACAACCCTGCTCTAGTGGGAGTAGGGGGAGGTTGTTCTACCTTGGCCATGCACCTAGCATGGTCCATTGGCCACAGAAGTTTCAGCCTCATCTGCCAGAGAAATTCGATGGGACTGTCAACCCCGCCGAATTCCTTCAAATCTACTCCACTGCTATACTTGCAGCAAGAGGCAATGAGGCTGTGATGGTTAATTACTTCCAGTGGTTCTGACTGGGACTGCTAGGTCCTGGTTCATGAGTCTTCCACCTGACTCCATTAATAGATGGGCGGAACTATGCCAACAGTTCACTGCCAACTTCGGGAGTTCTTACACCTGGCCCTGCACTAAACTAGACTTGTTTGCTGTGAAGCAAACAACGGGGGAATCGATGCGATCCTTTATCCAGCGGTTTTCTTAGGTACACAATACCATCTCTTCTATCTCGAACGCTTCTGTTATTGTTGCATTCAGATAGGGCATCCGAGACAAGAAAATTTTGGAGAAGCTGGCGACTAAAGAAGTAACCAGCGTCATGGAGTTGTTTATCCTGGCTGACAAGTGCGCCCCGGGCCGCAGAGGGCCGAGAAATGCATTCAAAGCCAGCTCTAGAGGTTAATAAAAAGCCTTCCAAAGCTGAAGCCACTAACTCTAGCGGTGGCTAAAATAAGAGGAAGTCCAACGGCATGAAGAAGCCGTCGGCCGGTGCACCTACTGCTACGACTGCTGCAGCTCCGGGTGGTCGAGGTCCATGCCCCGAAAAACGACCTCGTCCTTCATCAAAAGATGGCAACAACTCTAAAATGTGGTGTTTGATCCATAAGATGGACAAGCACAGTTTGGAGGACTGGTGAGAGGTCCAAAATCTTGTCGAGCGCTACAACAAGCGCTGAGAAGGAGCTCAACGGGAAGGAAAACAGAAAGTTGACGAAGCTCCAGCTGAGCCGGAGCTAGGCTTTCAGGATCCCAAGAAGGTCTTGAAGGCTGTCTACAACACAGTAGACGATGATTTTGACATCTCTGAAAACAAGCGTTGGAAGATCCCGAACACCATTTATGGTGGTTCCTGGGACATCACTTCTCGTCGCGTTCTCAAGACAATGCAGTGGGACATGGCCGCTGCAGCTCCTACTGCCAGGGTGCAACCTCATCGGAAATGGATGGACTTTCCCATCACTTTTGATGCTACGGACTGTCCCCGAAACATGATTGGAGTTGGCTAGTTACCACCGATGGTATCTCCTACCATCAATAATGTTCAGCTCTACCATGTTTTGGTGGACGGAGGTGTGGGGCTGAACCTCCTGATCTATGAAGCCTTCGTCAAGCTCCAGCTTCGACCTACGGACCTTCATTCATGCCCTTTCTCTGGGGTAGGTCCGGGGGCCATTAGCCCTCTAGGATCCATCACACTCTTGGTGACCTTCGGAACTCAGGAGAAATACAGGATCGAGAAGCTGGTCTTCGACAACGCACATATCAGCTTACCCTTCAATGCCATCTTTGGCAGGCCTGCCTTGTACAGGTTCATGGCTGTGGCTCTTTATGGCTACCTGGTGTTGAAGATGCCAACACCCTCTGGCATTCTCCGCATCCGCAGAGAGCGTACTGCAGGAATCGCTGCACTAGAAGAACTCCATGCGCTTGCAACTGCGCAGGAGGAGGTATCCAACAAATAGCTCACTGCTCAACCCTCGAGCTCTCGTCATCGAAGCTCAACCTCTGCACCACGTGTGCAACTAAGCAGCGACACTAATGTTTCTGTCAAATTCATCCAAATCGGTTATGATGCTGCTCAGACCACCCGTATATCGGGAGGTCTGAACAACAAATAGGAACTCACACTCATCGCTTTTCTCCGGGCAAATGTTGACGTGTTTGCCTGGCAACCGTGACAAATGCCTGGGATCCCTAGGGAGGTTATTGAGCATAATCTAAAGATTTATCCTTGAGGCACGTCCTGTACATCAGAAGCCCCAGAAATAATCCATTGAGCGACAAACCTTCATCCGGCAGAAGATCAAAAAGTTGCTTGAAGCTGGTTTCATCTGGGAAGTCTTTCATCCAAAATGGCTAGCAAACCTAGTCGTTGTACCTAAGGCTGGCGGGAAGCTTCGGATGTGTATCGACTATACCACCTTAAATAAGGCATGTCCAAAAGATCCATTTCCACTACCTTAAATAAGGATAGATCCGATAGTGGAATCCACCTCTGGGTGCAAGCTATTGTGTTTCGTAAATGCATATTCTGGATATTATCAGATCCAAATGTCTAAGGAAGATGAAGAGCATACTACCTTCATAACAGTAGATGGATTATATTGTTATACTTCCATGCCCTTTGGTCTCAAAAACGCTGCTTCAACCTTTGTGCGAGCTAATTAGAAACTTGGTGGAGGTGTACGTCGATGACATCATTGTGAATATTAAGAACTAGGAGTCACTCCTTGAGAATTTACAAGCCGTCTTCGACAAGCTGCGCATCACGCGCACCAAGCTAAACACGGACAAGTGTGTATTCGGTGTTAGCTCCGGGAAACTCCTTGGTTTTTTGGTGACTCACCAGGGAATTGAAGCAAACCCGGCGAAGATCAAGGCTATAAAAGACATGAGGCCTCCAACCCACATCAAGGATGTCCAGAAGCTAACTGGATGTCTAGTTGCGCTCAGCCGGTTCATTTCATGGCTAGCAGAGCAGGCACTTCCCTTCATCAAGCTACTAAGGAAGACCAGACCATTTCATTGGTCTGAAGAAGCAGAAAAGGCATTTCAAGAGCTGAAGCAACTCCTCACCACCCTACCAATCTTGGTAGTTCTGAACCCCGGTGAGCCTTTAATGCTTTACATTTCTGCAACTATAAAAGTTGTAAGCATGGTCCTGGTCACAGAAAGACTAGAGCCACATCAAGATCAGGAGTTTAGACCCCTCCGGGAGGGTCCGGAGCTACCTCAAGGCGAGTCTGGGTCCCAGCCCCGAACACGGGACCTCAAGGCGGAATGCTAGGGGATGAACCTCTCTCCCCAGAGGGGGTTCACCTGGCTGACCAAGGCGATTTGGACCCTTCCAGTAAGGTCCGAGTCGAACAAGAAGAAGTTCCGGACCACTTCGGGAAGGTCCAGGAAGGTCCGTACCTCTCTAGGAGAGTTCGAGTCTATGGAGAGGAAGCTCCGAGCCCTTTTGGTATGTTTCGAACAGTCCAGCGCCTAGCGTACTTCATTAGTGAAGTACTCCATGATGCAAAGACCAGATACATCGAGGTGCATAAGCTGCTTTACATAGTTCTTATTGCCTCTAGGAAGCTTCATCACTACTTCCAAGCCCACAAGATATTAGTGTGGGCAGTGGAGTTGGCTGAGTTCGATCTCAAATTTGTGCCACGACAAGCAATCAAGAGACAGGCTTTGGCTGACTTCGTGGTGGAGTGGACCCCCTCTCCATCAAATCCTGGGGGCCCCAGTGAGCAGAAGCCAGAACCCAAGGTCCCGATCTTCACTGAACCTCACTGGACTCTCTACTTCGACGGTTCCGTGCAAAAGCATGGTCCGGAGCCGGAATCCTCCTCCTCGCTCCAACCGGGGAGAAGGTCAAATACATGGTTCACCTTGACTTCAAGGCAAACAACAACATGGCAGAGTATGAAGCTCTCATCTACTTGCTCAAGGTGGCACTGTCCTACGATGTCAAACAACTGTTGGTGAAGGGTGATTCGCAGCTCATCATAAAACAAGTCAAAGTTGAATGCTGCTGCAACAACCCCCAGCTAGTCGCCTATCTCCTTGAGGTCCAGAGGCTTCAGAAAGACTTCGAAGTCCTGGATCAACATCATGTTCAGCGTCTCCATAATGCTGAAGCCGACAAACTCTCGACGAAGGATTCAACTGGAGCTCTGGCTCCTGATGGAATCTTCGTCCGGAGGTTGTCAAGACCAACAACTTAGCCTGCCAAACTGAGTGAAGGGGGTGAGACCAACACCTCAAAGCTGGTGGTCCCGGTGGCCCTGTTACCATGGAGTCCACCAAGGGTGTAGGTGCTGTTGGAAGCTCCGAGCAGCCCAACACGCAGGACTCAGAAACTCAAGATAGCTCTGATGCATGGATCTCAGAGATCCGAAGATACTTGAAAGACAACATCCTTCTTGAAGACGGTGTATTCGCTGACCAGATAGTCAGATTGGCTAAAAGTATACAGGCTAGTAGAAGGGGATCTCTACTGGCGTGGTGCCAACGGCGTCCTAATGCGATGCATTGCATGGGAAGAAGGTCGCGAGCTTCTCGCAGAGATACATGGAGGCGATTGTGGGAACCATGCGTCTTGTCGCACGTTGGTCGGTAAAGCCTTTTGGCACGACTTCTACAGGCCTACAGCACTCCAGCACGCAGTGGAGTTGGTAAAAAAATGTGAGGCGTGCCAGTTCCACGCAAAACAAATTCACACACTGGCTCAATTACTGCAAATGATACCTCCTACATGGCCATTCGCTGTGTGGGGTATGGACATCTTGGGACCATTCCCAAAAGCCGTTAGAGGTTACAAGTTCCTGTATGTCACCATCGACAAGTTCACCAAGTGGCTGAAAGCTACTCCAGTTGTGACAATCAACAAGCAATCAGCAATCAAGTTATTGAAGTCCATAATATGCAGATTTGGAGTTCCGAACAAAGTCATAACTGACAATGGAACCCAATTTACAAGTGTTGCATTCCAAGAATATTGCAAAGACCTCGACATTCAAGTCAGCTATGCATCAGTAGCTCACCCAGCAAGCAATGGCCAAGCCGAGAGAGCAAATGTAGAAATCCTAAAAAGACTCAAGACACATACATATGGACGCTTATAAAAGCATAGAGCCAACTGGATTGAAGATCTTCCATGAACACTGTGGGCGAACAGGACAACACCTACCCGATCAACTAGGGAGACACCCTTCTTTCTGGTGTACGGAGCTGAAGCAGTCTTTCTTCCAAAGATCACCATGGGGTCGCTCCGGGTCTGGACCTTTGACAAAGCCACGCAGGACCAGCTCCGGCATGAAGACCTTGACCTCGTTGACGGGGGAAGGTGCCAAGCAGCTGTTCGGAATGCACGCTATCGCCAAGCGCTCGGGCGCTATAATCAAAGGCATGTGCGCAACCGACAGCTCGAGGAAGGCGATCTGGTGCTGCGGAAAATACTAACTTACAAAGGAATGAATAAACTTTCCCCCAGCTGGGAAGGTCCCTTCCGAGTGATCAAAGTATCCCGTCCCAGATGCATTTGCTTGGCAACTGAGGATGGGACTCCGCTTCCTAATCCTTAGAACATCGAGCACCTCTGTAAGTTTTATACTTAGAATCACGGAGGTGAGTCTGTAATTACACACAATGTATGTTATAGAGTCAATATACATAATCGGGTAGGTCCTCCGAGAGAGCATCCGGACCCCTCCGGGAGGGTCCAGGAAGTTCAAGTAACACTTGATACAGTCACAACACTAAAAGTGTAGCTACCTGCCCTGGGCTAGTACAAGATGTATAACGCACTTAGCCTGGTCTTGTACACTAAGTGTGTCCTTGTCTCCCCTGTAATTCAAACCTATAATAAAGTACAATGTTGTGTGAAAACAGACTCCACGTGCATTTATTTTTGTACAAGGCTCAGTATTTCAAATTTTTATTTTTATCCTTCTTGTCTGTAATGAAGTTGTGTAATTCTTTTTAAGTTTTAGTCCAAGTTATTCATATGCGTCACAAGTAATATTGATGGTCTCATGGATCATAACAATGCTACATAGTCTACTTGCCTCAACGCCAAGCCAACATAGGTCCGGAGTGTGCTATCGACTTATTCTGGTCCTGCACCCTAAGTACGCCACTCTGCCTACAGCTCGGAAGACCTCAGCAGGGTGATTACTAAAAAAGCATACGAATCTGGAAAGATTACATCAATATGCTTGTTATCATATTGAATTTCTTTGGATCTAAAATTAAAATAAGAATGATAAGTCACAAAGAATTTATAGACAAGAGGATGAATTTTACTCTTTTTCTTGTCTCTAATGTGCAGGAAAAACAAAAAACTCATAGCGATGGTGGACGACGCCGGAAATACTAAGCTCCGACATCCTCCAAGGGGGCTAGCCGTTGACGTTTTATATGTCGACGAAAGGTGCCATCGGAGCTACAAAGCTCCGACAACCCCAGGGCGCCCGCCGTCGACGATTTTTGTGTTAACATTGGGAGCTACCAGACCTATCAAGCTCCGATAACTCCCAGGGGCCCCGTCGTCGACGTGTTATATGTTGATGGTAGGTGCCGCCAGAGATGTCAAGCTCCGACAATCCCAGGGGGCCCGCCGTCGACGTGGCAAAGGGTATCAGAGATAAATACTTCAGACCTAAAATCTACAAGTTTGAAGCATTCAAGTCATCAACATACTGTCAAAACCTTTTGGTACATGTTCACAATCGAATTGTGCACATATAACATGGGGCCAACAAGATAAAGCACAGTATATTGAAGACAAAGATAAAGTGAAATTCATGGAAGAAAGAGTGGATTTCATTCATTCAAAGTACTAGATTACAAAATCAGGGATACAACAAAAGGCATAAGGAAAAGACCTAACTATTGGAGGATCTAAGTCCCGCGGAAGAATGAGGCGACCTTCTTGGAAACTTCTTGAAGGCGGGCCTTAGCGGCATTCTCCTCTTTAGCAACGAGACCTTTGAGCACCGGATCCAGAGGGAATTGGGGATCTCGGCTCACGTAGCATGACAGCACGTATTCAGCTACGTTCTTAGACAAAGATTTGTGACACCCGGTTCCAAAAATGAACGAAGTGAACGCATATGTGTGCCCAGATTGTTCAACACACATACACGAGTGCATCACAAAAGGATATAGAGACAATTACCACAGGACAAGATTAATTAACCAAATTTTAATTACACAAACCATATCATCCTCGAATAAAAGTTCTAATGACTATTAATGACAAGTTACTATTGCAGCGAAAATACTCTAATAAGCAACTAAGCAAAAGTGGTAATGCAGCTCCAACACTCCACAGGCAAGCTGACGGCAGACACGGCCTAGGACTCCGCATTATTGTCAATAAACTCCCAATCCTGACCTACAACTGTTGGGGGGGGATTGCAAGAGTGAGTACATGTCGTACTCAGTAAGTGTGGAATGTATGACATGTAGCTGATTCAAATGACAAATACAATAATGGATAAATGCTGAAAAGTACATAAAAACATTTGAAAAGCAATATATTATATGTATGTGAAGTAAACCCATCATAAACCATATAATCATCATAATACCAGTCCATAACTCATTACCATCGCCCATATTCTAGATTTCTCATTACCAATATCCATAATCAATATCAGAGTTTAAGTCATAACCATTCATAACCATATCATTAACCATAACCATTACCAACCATAACCATCCCAAAAACCATCCCGAATCCCAAGTTTCCTCTTATCATGTTAGGGCCCAGGTTGCTCATAACTGGGAGCACGACTATCATGATAGTTTTAGACACACTCTGCAGTGGTTGTACTGCTTTACCCACATGTTTGTGATTTCATCACCTTTTGATGACTAGAGAGTCTCAATTATGCCATCTCACACTTCCTCAGGTGTGTGGCCAAGAGATCATAAAATAGCCTTTACAAAGGGATTACTAGCCTATTTAGACCTCACTGAGGTTTCACCGGTGGCGATACCTCCAACTGAGCACATCTTCAACCAAGGGCCCCCTCATGAGGCATTCGGATCCCAGGGTAGTTCCACCAATCATCAACAAACCCAATCCGACTACCCCTTCCTCGAGCATCCTTAATGGTCCAAATAGCACTGTCAAAACCCTAATTAATCAGCTACGCCGCACCCATACTTGGACTCGTGGTGGCACTGTAAATCATGGATGGTCGCTCCACGAACCGGTCCTTAGACCTAAAGCAAGCAAAACCACCATAACATCCAACCCATCCACATATCAGGCTTGCTTAGATCACCCATTACCATATCATAATAACCAGTTCATGTTAACCATAATCTCATCCATGCATAATTAAATTGAGCAGTATAGTTGTTTTCCCATCCCAGTTGATTAAGCGAAGCAAAAAGGAAAAAAGACCTTCCTGACTCTCTACCATATATTACAAGTGACAAGGGTGGTCAACAAAACTAGTAAACTTCCTACCATAGGATTTCCCATCAAATTCACACAAGCATGCAGTTTAGCAAACAAAACATTTATTTTAGAACAAGATCAATATGCTTCAAGGACACTTGCCTTGCTCTTGCTATTGATTAGGGTCAAAGCCTTCAAACTCTTGGTGCTGGAAATCCTCCGCGACACTCTCTAGTGCAAATCCGTCTAATCCACACAATAAACATACAAGACAAGAAACACAATCAAAGAGTGCACATATATTACTCAATATGACATGACATGCATGATTAATGCAAATGCAAGGTAGAACTTGTTAATATATTGCTTTTAATGATCACTAACTAGTTCTAATAGCTTTTTACAAGTTTATATAGGTTTGGATGTGATTAGATCTAATTTTAGAATTAAATCAACATAATTTACCCAGGAAAATCAGACTAGTCCGCATAGGACCAGACAAGTCCGCACTGCGCGAGATCAGTAGATTAGGGTTTTCTAGATCGACGTGAATTTGGAGATTTGGGGTTGAATTCACGTAAGGAAAAGAGAATAGAAGGTATACCAGGTGTTTAGAACTCTAATGAATCAAGAAACATGGAGATAGCACTTGGATCTTGATGATCTAGGGTTGATGATGAACTTGGAGATGAATTGGTGATGAAGAATCAAACTTGATGGAGATCTTGATCCTCTTTTGTTTCCTCCTCCTCTTCTTCTTGCATGGGATATCCCCCTCCCTCCTTGGTGGCGGCTCTCCACGAACTAGGGTTTGGGTGGGGTGGAAAAGTGGCAAATAGAGGTCAAGCCAAGGGGTGGGGCTGTTTATATAGAGGTGGAGGCTAGGGTTAGATGGATTTCGAGTTTGAGATGAGTAGAGGCCGGTTTAGAGTCTCACATGGGCTCTAAAAGAGTTAGGCACAACGTCCCTAGGCCCACTTAACGTGAAACCCAACAAACAAGTCGTAAAACA
Organism: Tuctoria greenei; assembly: GCA_036927565.1. Taxonomy (NCBI): domain Eukaryota; kingdom Viridiplantae; phylum Streptophyta; class Magnoliopsida; order Poales; family Poaceae; genus Tuctoria; species Tuctoria greenei. The sequence goes on from JAYESD010000010.1 coordinate 4,619,814, forward strand.
AAAGATCAATTTGGAGTCGTGAAAAATCGGAGAAGTTCGAAAAGGACAGGACTAGCCCGAAGTTAGTCAGAGAGAAATCAGACAACTCCAGCCAAAAATCGGACAAGTCCGACTTTAGTTAGAGAGGAAAATGGACAAGTCCGCTGGAACACTGGACTAGTCCGGACAAGTCCAAGGACTTAGCAAATTCTTAAGGATTCTTGGAACACCAGACTAGTCCGCACAAAATCGGACAAGTCCGAAAGTGTCCAGAGGCAAAAACGGACTAGTCCGCAACAAAAACGGACAAGTCCGACCGAGGTCAGAGAGAAATTGGACTAGTCCTCACCAAAATCGGACTAGTCCGCACTTTCTAGAATTTTAAGTGCGGTTTTGTTCCAAATCAGTCTTAAACTCATTCCTCTTTATGTGGATTAATGTTAAACATGTATATGAATGTATGTAGGGCATGATGCATGAAAATGAGGGTATTACAAACCTACCCCAATTAAAATGAATCTCGTCCTCGAGATTCGATGCGGAAGAGAATAGATTGGGAAATTCCTTCTTGAGATCATATTCTAACTCCCAAGTTGCTTCCGATTCTGTATGATGCTTCCATAGCACTTTACACCATCCGATGACCTTGTTCCTTGTGACTCTCTCCTTGGTTTCCAAGATTTTGACCGGTTGCTTGGCATAAGTGAAATCTTCCTCTAGTTCCAATCCTTCCATGGGCCCTTGTTCTTCCGGTACTCTCAAGCATTTCTTGAGCTGGGAAACATGAAAGACATCATGAACATCCGATAGATGAGCTGACATCTCCAACTTATACGCTATTTCTCCTCTTTTGTCCAAAATCTTGAATGTTCCAATGTAGCGGAGTGCTAGCTTGCCTCTTATGTTAAACCTCTTATGACCCTCATCGGTGACACTTTGAGGTAAAAAAAATCTCCCACTTCAAAGGCTAATTTCCTTCTATTGTTCGCATAGCCTTTTTGTCGTGATTGGGCAACCCTCAAGTTTTCACGAATCATTTGGACTTGCTTTTCGGCTTCTTGCAACACATCAGGACCAAATACTTGAGTTCCTCCTGCCTCATTCTAGAATAAAGGTGTCTTACACTTCGTTCCATAAAGCGCTTTATATAGTGACATTTTCAAGCTTGCTTGGTAACTATTGTTGTATGAAAATTCTGCATATGGCAAGCTCTTGTCCCAACTTTTCCAATGCTTTAAAGCATAAGCTCTTAACATGTCCTCTAAAATCTGATTGCTCCTCTCGGTTTGTCCATCCGTTTGAGGGTGATATGCTGAACTAAAATTTAACCTTGTTCCCAATGCTTCATGCAATTTTTGCCAAAACCTAGAGGTAAATTGAGAACCTCTATCCGACACTATCCTCTTCGGAACTCCAGGCAAACATACTATTCTTTCCATATACAGTTCCGCCAATTTCTCTCAATTATAGGTGGTCTTGACGGGAATAGAGTGGGCTGACTTAGTTAACCGATCCACAATTACCCAAATTGAGTCATAACCGTTCTGAGTACGCGGTAAACCAACTATGAAGTCCATACCGATCTCTTCCCACTTCCACTCCAGAATCTTTAATGGTTACAATAATCCAGTTGGCCTTTGATGTTCCGCCTTGACTCGTTGACACACATCACACAGTGCTACATATTCAACTATGTTCTTTTTCATGCTATCCCACCAATTGCAAGTCTTCAAGTCTTTGTACATCTTCGTACAACCGGGGTGAATTGAGTAAGGTGAGTCATGTGCCTCCTTTAATATTGTCTCCCGAATATGCTTCACGTTAGGCACGACAATCCTTTTTCCCAGCCATAAGGTACCACGTTCATCCTCATCAAATCTGAATTCTCTCCCTTCTTGGGTTTTTTCCTTGATTTCTTGGATTTCCTCATCCTTCGTTTGACCTTCCAAAATTTCTTGCTCTAAGGTCGGATTTAACTCCATCATCTCATCTCATTTACAAAACCCGAGGTTTAACCGTTCGAACTCCTTACATAACTCGGATGGTAATTCTCTAACTGTGAGTTGATGACTTACTCCTTTTCTACTCAAAGCATCGGCCACTACATTGGCTTTTCCCGGATGATAGTTGATCCCCAAATCATAATCTTTGATGAGCTCCAACCATTTTTGTTGCCTCAAATTCAGATCCGTTTGTGTGGAGATATACTTAAGACTCTTGTGATCCGTATAAATTTCACACCTATGTCCAAGGATATAGTGTCTCCAAATCTTGAATGCGTGTACCACGGCTCCGAGTTCCAAATCATGCGTTGGGTAATTCTGCTCATGTTTCTTCAATTGCCTCGACGCATAGGCTACTACTTGATCTTCTTGCATAAGCACACATCCAAGTCCTTGTCTCGATGCGTCACAACAAATATCAAAACTTTTGCTCACATCCGGCAGTACCAAAGCTAGGGCTGTTGTCAACCTCTTCTTCAACTCCTCAAAACTGTTTTGACAAGCTTGAGTCCATTGGAAAGCCTTCCCCTTCATTAGCAATTCCGTCATTGGCTTGGCTATCTTGGAAAAGTCCTTGACGAACCGACGGTAATATCCAGCCATTCCAAGAAAACTCCTTATTTCCTTTACATTCTGCGGGGGTTCCCACTTCAACACGTCCCTCACCTTTCCTGGGTCAACCGATACTCCTCCTCCTGAGATTATATGACCCAAAAACGACACCTCTCTCAACCAAAAGTGACACTTGTTGAACTTGGCATACAATTGATGCTCCCTCAATTTCTGCAGCGTAAGCCTCAAGTTTTCCTCATGTTCCTTCTCATCCTCCGAGTAGATCATAATGTCGTCTGTGAACACCACTACAAAGCTATCCAAGTACTCCATGAATACCTTATTCATTAGGTACATAAAAGTATGCAGGTGCATTGGTCAATCCAAAGGACATCACATCGTACTCATAAGATCCATACCGCGTCCTAAAAGCTGTATTGGGTATGTCCGATGGTCTAATCTTCATTTGAAAGTATCCCGACCTCAAATCAATCTTAGAGAAGACACAATCACCCTTCATCTGATCAAGCAAGTCCTCTATGCGTGGCAAGGTGTACTTGTTCTTGATTGTTACCTTGTTGAGAGCTCGGTAATCTACACACATCCTTCGGGATCCATCCTTCTTGTCCACAAGCAGCATGAGCACTCCCCAAGGTGAAGAACAGGGGCAGATAAAACCTTTCTCTAGTTGATCTTGAATCTGCTTCTTGAACTCCGCTAATTCCATAGGAGGCATCCTATACGGCCTCTTAGCTATAGGTGCAGCTCCAGGTATTAAATCAATAACAAACTCAATGTCTCGATCAGGTGGCATACCTAGCAACTCATCCGGAAAAAACATCCAAAAATTCACACACCACCAGAATCTCCTCAATTGCGGCACTGTCCATATGATTCATCCAATCGCCTCGGTGCGGTTTGAGATGCTTCAGATTTTACGGTGATTCCTTCCACATTGGTCAACTTCACCGTCTTCATGGCACACTCAATAACTCCATTATGCTTCCTCAACCAGTCCATACCAAGTATAATGTCCAATCCTTGAGAATCCAAAACTATAAGGTTGGCGGAGAAGTCTACCCCCCTTATTCTAAGGCTTACTTTTGGACATACTATATTTGTCCTCATCTCTCCTCCAGGAGACTTAACCAACAAAGTAAACATCATATGAGAGATAGACAAACTATACTTTGCAACATACTTCGATGCAATCAATGAATGCGATGCTCCAGAATCAAATAACAAAGTTGCGGGGTTGGAGTTTGCAAGAAACATACCAATGAGCACGTCATCCGCTTGTTGAGCATCCTCTGTAGAGACATGGTTCACGTTGCCACGAGCAAAATTCTGTTGTCCCCGGTTCCCTTGCGGCTGTCCTCCATTGGGTCTTGGGTTTTGCCTCGGCGCATTGCTTCCTTGACCAAGGCCTCACTTAGGACATTGATGCGCAAAGTGTCCATCTTCTCCGCAAGTATAGCACTTCTTTACTCCATCGGAATTATTGGGGCGAACTTGGTTCTGAACATTTACACCAGGAAAATTAGCAAGAGGTGCATATGGCATCGGAGGCCTAGGTGCTTGCATAATAGGGCGCTGCTGCACAAATTGAGCTGGGCGCGGTGCATAACCAGGGCGCTGTATAGGAGTAGAGGAGCAGTAATATGGAGCATTAGGAGGCGCAAAGCAAGGGCGCACATTACTTCCTTGCGGCTGTCCTTAATATGGTGCCTTCCTCTTGTTATCCTGTTCCATCTCACAAATCTTGTTCTCAACCACAATTTTTTGTCCACAAGCTTCTGAAAATTAGCATAATCACAATTGAGCAATTGCACTTGGATCTCATTGTTCAAGCCCCTCATGAACAAGTATTGTTTCCGGCTGTCCCGGCTCACATCCTCAGGCGCATATCTTGACATTTGAGTGAATTTATTGAGATATTCACGCACGCTTGATCTTTCTTGCCTCAAGTTCTCAAATTCTTGCCTCTTCAAAATTATAACACCTTACAACACATAATGAGAACGGAAGCTCTCTTTGAATTTGGCCCAAGTAGTCCTCTCCTGATTATCATGAGCATTGCAATAAGCATCCCACCAATCCGCAGCTGCTCCAACTAGTTGATAAGAAGCAAATAATACCTTCTCCCGGTCACTGCATTGGACAATAGCAAGCTTCTTCTCCAAGGACTTGAGCCAATCACCCGCATCCATAGGGTCAGCGGCTTGAGCAAAGGTCGGTGGCCTAGTCCTCATAAACCCTCCCAACCGGTTATGAGGAGGCGGGGGTGGCGGTGGAGGCATGTGGGGCTGATTGTTGTTATTGCCAGCCTGCAGCTGTCCCATAGTTTGTATCATGGTCTGCATGAGCTGGTTTTGCATAGCCAAAAGCTGCTCAATGTTGATAGCTCCCTGAGCAGGTCCTTGTCCAATGTTGTTCTGAGGCACTCCATGGTTCTCCTCCTCATCAGTGCCATCCCTCTGGTTGCGAGTCCTCACCATCTGAAGAAAAGCAATAGGTAAGAATTAGAAAACACCCCAACTATATGCATCAAGGGATATAAAGCTAACAACTAACTAGCCTAAGTGGACATGGCAATGCTAAAGCATCCCAAAATCCTCTATTAAGCACACAAGGAACCAATATATAGCAAACAACACACCAAGCAAAAACACATCGATTCTTGAGTGCTCCTATGTGCTCTAAAGTGTCCATTTTATCTAGGTTGCATCCTACGGTTAACCTGTGGCTCTGATACCAGTCCGTGACACCTGGTTTAGAAAATGAACCAAGCGAATGCATATGTGTGCCCAAGATATTCAACACACATACACGAGTGCATCACAAAAGGATATACAGACAATTACCACATGAAAAGATTAATTAACCAAATTTTAATTACACAAACCATATCATCCTCGAATACAAGTTCTAATGAATATTAATGACAAGTTCAACTATTGCAGCAGAAATACTCTAATAAGCAACTAAGAAAAAGGGATAGCGCAGCTCCAACACTCCACAGGCATGCTGACGACAAACACGGCCTAGAACTCCGCATTATCATCATTAAACTCCCAATCCTGACCTACAACTGTTGGGGGGGGGGGGGATTGAAAGAGTGAGTACATGTCGTACTCAGCAAGTGTGGAAAGTATGACATGTAGCTGATTCAAATGACGAATACAATAATGGCTAAGTGCTGAAAAGTACATAAAAACATTTGAAAAGCAATATATTATATGTATGTGAAGTAAACCCATCATAAACCATATAATCATCATAAGACTAGTCCATAATTCATTACCATCTATATTCCAGATTTCTCATTACCAATATCCATAATCAATATCAGAGTTTAAGTCATAACCATTCATAACCATATCATTAACCATAACCATTACCAACCATAACCATCCCAAAAACCATCCCGAATCCCATGTTTCCTCTAATCATGTGAGAGTCCAGGTTGCTCATAACCGGGAGCACGGCTATCATGATAGTTTTAGAAATACCCTACAGAGGTTGTACCGCTTTACCCATGTGTTTGTGATTTCATCACCTTTCAATGACTAGAGAGTCTCAATTATGCCGTCTCACACTTCCTCAGGTGTGTGGACAAGAGATCACAAAATAGCCTTTACAAAGGGATTACTAGCCTATTTAGACCCCACTGAGGTTTCACCGGTGGCGATGCCTCCAACTGAGCACATCTTCAACCAAGGGCCCCCTCTTGAGCCATTCAGATCCCAGGGTGGTCCCACCAATCATCAACAAACCCAATCCGACTACGCCTTCCCCGAGCATCCTTAATGGTCCAAATAGCACTGGCAAAACCCTAATTAATTAGCTACGCCGCACCCATACATTGCCTCGTGGTGGCACTATAAATCCTGGATGGTCGCTCCACGAACCGGTCCTTAGATCTAAAGTAGGCAAAACCACCATAACATCCAACCCATCCACATACCAGAATTGCTTAGATCACCCATTATCATATCATATTAACCAGTTCATGTTAACCATAATCTCATCCATGCATAATTAAATTGAGTGGTATAGTTGTTTTCCCATCCCAGTTGATTAAGCGAAGTGAAAAGGTAAAAAGCCCTTCCCGGCTCTCTACCATATATTTCAGGTCAAAAGGGTGGTCAACAAAACTAGTAAACTTCCCACCGTAGGATTAACCATCAAATTGACACAAGCAGGCAGTTTTGCAAACAAAACAATTATTTTAAAACAGGATCAATATGCTTCAAGGACACTTGCCTTGCTCTTGCTGTTGATTAAGGTCAAAGCCTTCAAACTCTTAGTGCTGGAGATCCTCCGCGAATCTCTCTAGCGCAAATACGTCTAATCCACACAATAAACTTACAAGACAAGAAACACAATCAAAGAGTGCACATATATTACTCAATATGACATGACATGCATAATTAATGCAAATGCAAGGTAGAACTTGTTAATAGATTGCTTTTAATGATCACTAACTAGTTGTAATAGGTTTTTACAAGTTTATATAGGTTTGGATGTGATTAGATCTAATTTTAGAATTAATTTAACAAAATTTACCCAGGAAAATCGGACTAGCCTGCATAGGACCGGACAAGTCCACACTTCGCGAGATCAGCAGATTAGGGTTTTCTAGATCGACATGAATTTGGAGATTTGGGTTTGAATTCACGTAAGGAAAAGAGAATAAAAGGTATACCAGGTGTTTAGAACTCCAATGAATCAAGAAACTTGAAGGTAGCATTTGGATCTTGATGATCTAGGGTTGATGATGAACTTGGAGATGAATTGGTGATGAAGAACGAAACTTGATGGAGATCCTGATCCTCTTTCGTTTCCTCCTCTTCTTCTTCTTGCTTGGGATCTCCTCCTCCCTCCTTGGTGGCGGCTCTCCACAAACTAGGGTTTGGGTGGGGTGGAAAAGTTGCAAATAGAGGTCAAGCCAAGGGGTGGGGCTGTTTATATAGAGGTTGAGGCTAGGGTTAGATAGATTTCGAGTTTGAGATGAGTAGAGGCCGGTTTAGAGTCCCACATGGGCTCTAAAAGAGTTAGGCACGCCGTCCCTAGGCCCAGTTAACGTGAAACCCAAGAAACAAGTCGTAAAACAAATGATCAATTTGGAGTCGCGAAATATCGGACAAGTCCGAAAAGGACCGGACTAGTCCGAAGTTAGTCAGAGAGAAATCGGACAACTCTGGCCAAAAATCGGAAAAGTCCGACTTTATTCAGAGAGGAAAATGGACAAGTCCGCTGGACCACCGGACTAGTCTGGACAAGTCCAGGGACTTAGCAATTTTTCAAGGATTCTTGGAATACCAGACTAGTCCACACAAAATTGGACAAGTTCGGAAGTTTCCAGAGGCAAAAATGGACTAGTCCGCAGCAAAAACGGACAAGTCCAACTGAGGTCAGAGAGAAATTGGACTAGTCCTCACCAAAATTGGACTAGTCCGCACTTTCCAGAATTTTAAGTGTGGTTTTGTTCCAAACCAGTCTTGAACTCATTCCTCTTTATGAATGTTAAAAATGTCTATGAATGTATGTAGGACATGATGCATGAAAATGAGGGTGTTACAAGATTTGCCTTCTGTTTCGAGCTAGCCCACGATGATGTCACCCATTGCGTCAATTTTGCCGCCAGTAATGTTGAGAGACACCAGCGCTCGGTCCAGCTCCAGCTCTGGATTTTCCGGATGCACGGGAATGAAGCCTAGTGGTGTCAACGTGTCATTGGCTCGCCCCAAGAAGTCACATACTTGAATGGATTCATTATTCCTCAAAATCCGGAGCTCCTCTAGTGACCTCCGGGCGGCCGCAAGCTTTGAACCTTCTCGAGCGAGGCGCTCGACCACTTTGGCATGTTGCTGCATACTCTCAGGAACTTGATTTTCGAGATCAGCTAGCTCCGTCTCCCGGAGGGGGATACGGTTCCGCCGTTTAGCCAGGTCCTTCTCCCTACCCCTTACCTTCCCTTCTCTAGCGGCGACATCAGCTTCTCTTTTTGAGAACTCCTGCCCCAGTTTCCAATACTTCTCCTTTTCCTCCTCACTTCATAGATCCAACTTCTTAGTGTGATATGCCAAATTTTGCTCAGCCAAAGTAAATTTTTGGGTGAGCTCCTCCTCCCTTTTCAAAACATCCTCCTATTGTTCCAGGAGTTTCTCTTCCCTCGCATCAAGGTCTGCTCAACGCTTCTGGAGAATCTCATTTAGAGCAGTGAGGTTGTCGTGACGCTCATCGGCGGCATGATTCCTTTCCTTGGAATGCTCGAGAATATCTTGAGAATTGGCGTTGAGAGCCCTGATGATGGCCTCCTTCTCCTCCAGTAGTTTGCCCCAGTATTCCATTCGGGCCGTTTCCCTCTTGATCCACTCATTCTGATCAACAAGTCTTGTCTGTGCAAGCTTGGTCTCAAAGTGGAGCCTGTTGCGCCAACACCTCAAGGTATGCCGCTCCTCTTTAGGAACCTTGCTGTCGTGATCAAAGGCGAGCTGAACTTGTCGGAGGCTCAAGCAAGCATTGTCTATAGACAACGCTAAGGGGATGGGCTACAGACCTGCTGGGGTCATCTCTGCTGGTTCCATGGGATTCTCCATAATGGAAATAGGGTCCCACTCTACAAAAGTAGTTCGCTGAACTTCTGTGGCACTAGGGCTGCTCACTGGGAGCTACTCAGTAGCCATTGAGGAAGATCCCACTGCAAAAACTTCTACCTCCGGAGCAGAAGCCGAAGGTCCTGCTTCTGGGTCTTCAGTTGCTGGCTCCGCAGGAGGAAAGCCTGCCACCACCTCTTCATGGTGTTCTAGCTCCGACATGGACACCTTCGGATAGATTACCTCCGGGGCGGTTATTGGAGCTTCATCCGGGGCCCCACCACAACCGGCTCAGGCGCCGACACATCCGCCATTTCTGGCTCAGCAGCTGGAGCTTCAAGCATCTCCGGCTCGACAACCGGACCTTCAACAACTTCTGGCTCTAGGGCTGGAGCATCAACCATATCCGGCTCAGTGGTCGGAGCTTCGATCATCTTCGGCTTAGCGGCCAGGGCTTCAACGACTCCCGACTCAAGGGGCGGAGCTTTTGGCAGCACCGACCCCTCAACAACTTCTGGTGCAGGGACCAGAGCCTCAGTTAGCTCTGGCTCAGACGCCGGAGCTTCCGACACCTCCAACTCCCACACTAGAGCCTCAGCCTCTTACGCTGTTGCCGGTGGTGCATCTTCAACTTCTCCCCCGTGGTCCGGCGCTACCATGGGAGCTTCTGGCATCTCTTCTAGATCTAAGTCCATGACAGCTAGCGCTGGAGCTGCCGTGTCTTCTGCCACCACTTGAGGAGGCTCAATAGTTGAAGCCGGAGCTTGAGCATGCGCAGCCACAGTCACTGCGATAGATGCTGAAGCATCAGACTTCTTTCTCGACATCCTGGAAATAAAAGGACGAGAACATAAAAAAATAACAAAAACAAGATTAGCATTTCAAGGCAAGTCCGTGACACTTACCTGGGGATGCTACCACCCAGTCCCCGCAGAACCTCTTGTTCTGAGGACCGGAGTTAGAGCCCACCATGTTTGGTGAGACAGTAACCTCGGACCACGGCTGGGGACCACCTACAACAGCTGGAGTCTTCTCGGCCGGAACTTCCCTCGGTCGGGAAGGACCTCCGAACCTAGATCCTCTAGCTGTCATTAGGATCGGAGTTGACTGTCTTGAGCTAGCACCTCTTGAAGATGACTGTACCGGAGGAGGTGTCGCCACCAGAGATCTCCCTCGTTGGGGAGAAGGGACAGTTATTACTGGAGTAGACCTGACGAAGCTCCCATCAGCATGCCTCAGCTTTCTCTTCCGACTGGAAGGTTTGGCTGGCTCCTTGACCTTTTCATTGCCGACGTCATCATCCTTCTGGCTCGGGGCAGGGGCGACCATCACTTCAGAAGCTCCGGGAATCACAACCCTGGAGGTCATGCGCTTCTCCACCTCACCAAGCTCATCTAGCACCGACATCTTCCTCCAGAGCTCCCTGCTGATCTTTGAAATCATGTTTAAAGGCAGGAAAGTAGACGACATTGCTAAGGAATCATCGACAATAGACCCATGCTGAAATTTCTTGAGATGGTTCTTCAAAGATTCATCATCCAAGTTGGATTTCAAACCGGTTTGAATCCGGTCGTCATCCATCACACTGTTGAAATCCCAAGTGAGCTTCTCCCTCCTCCTCAGCGAAGCCCACCTGTTCACCAAGATATTTCCAAAGACCATCTGGGGGGTCACTCCACCCTCCACACATTCTCAGATCCTTGCCAGGATTGGTTTAAATGCATCTGACAGCTTTAGGACTACATTCCAGGCAACGGTGTCGACGTTGGGGAGTCCTTGGGGTAGCTCCAATCTGTCGTGCTCCTCCACTACAATGACCATCCAATCCTTCTTCCGGTCGTCCCATTTGCCAGAGGGGAATGACTTCAAGTACTTGAAGGGACAATTCTTGCGCTTCACGAAGTAGTATAAGCCAAGCAACTCTATCCCCTTGCTGGTGGTATGGGCCGTGAAGAAGGTCCGGAACAATTCGACGCAAGGAGGTACGCCCACCACAGAAGTGGACGAAAGTCACCACGAGCAGGAGGGAGTGCGGGCCGAGGTGATGCAGTTGGAGGTCGTAGAAGTCCAGCAACATCAAGATGAAACTTGAAAAAGGTGGGATCAGTCCGACCATGGCGTACGCCGAAAAGTACACCATCTCGCTGTGGCGCTCCTTCTTGAAGGGGACCTTGCTGGCACGGACCGAGTAGTTGAAGGAGTCGCTGGACCATCCCATGAAGGTCAGGACATTCATCAAATTGTCCTTTCTCTAGATGCGGCTCTTGGGAAGATCTAACTCCATCGCGGCAAAGTGGAGCGAAAGAGGAGAAAGCTAAGCAAAGTTTGGGAGGCTCTGAGCGCGAGTTTAATCGAAAGCATAAAGAGTCCTCAAACCATGCGGGCTTTCCTTCTTAAGTAATCCTCCACGACGCTTGGATGGAAACCGCAACATGAGCAAGTCCACATTACAAAGAACCTACCCCGTCAATGATGAATTGGACCGGGGCCACCCCGATGAAAAGGTCGAGGTTATTACCCCAGGCGAACCATTGTCATGATGGGCAGCGGGAAACCCAAATGCGGCAGTCTGACAAGGCGCTCGGAATCGATACGATTTTCATATTGGGAACCAACGACCTTCAATTGCATGAGATCCGCACTCAAAGATCTCACTGGTGCATTCAAAACAAGCCACGCGGCAATGTTTTAACCCCGAACCATCGCCCCAACGGTACATCAAAAGACCATTGAACTTGCAGCGTGGGAATTGAGGATGGCCCCACCTCCAGTAGAACAATTAACCCAAAGGGTTTTCTCCTAGAGGTGGGCCCGGGGGCCACTGTCGGTACCCTGCGAACCGGGTACCCCATGATACCTCAAGAAGTGCAAGGGAGTTCCATCTGTCAAAGTTGAAGACCTCCATAGGCCCCACGTGTGAAACGGCACTGGACCCACCTCCTACATAGGGGAGCTCCGACAATGCCACGTGTAACACAAGACCAGAGCTTCACCCTTTACATAGGGTAGCTCTGCACTTGACACGTGTAAGGTGACCCCGGACCTAACCCCCAGTAGAATGAAGCTCCGATGCCTCCACATGTATAGCAGCTTCGGACCTATCTTCCCGCAAGGGAAAGCTCCAGAGCTGCCATGTGTCGTCTCCAACGACACAAGTATTCAAAGGACTCTTATTGCTACAATTACAAGAACTGATTATGCTCCATTAACGCACTATTGATGGCGCATGATCAAAAGACCCTTAATGCTGGTAACACCACTATTAAGGCGCGTTATCACATTATTAGGGTGCTTACACACTTAATTATGTATTAGACAAGAATAACCGCCAGGGCCACATGTCGGGCCAGACAACCCATGTAGCAGCCACCCCTTGTTCTATAAAAGGATTGTGCTGCCCGGTACAAAGAGGGCAAGCTCATACGCACGCTAGCACTACTAAAATCCTCAATACAACAACACACACCCCATGGAGTAGGGTATTACGCTCAGGCGGCCCGAACCACGTAAATCCTTCATGTCATCATCTTGCTTAAGATCTCCGCGCGCCCAAACCGATATAAGAACCTCCGCGGGCTACATTTTAGTAGTCCCAGTGGAAGTGTCGTTCGTACGCTTCGACACATGTAATTAAAAAATGCTGCCACTGGTCTTGGATGGGATGAATCAAATCAAACCGTGGAGTGTGATAATGCATGGTGGAATGAACACCTTGCCGTAAGTGACATAACATATTAACATTTATTATTTCAATTATTTATTTGTAGTGAAAGTATGTAACATATGATATTTTGCAGGGATGTCATGATCCTGCAAATGGAAGAAAATGCAAGCATGTGCAGTTTAGAAAATGTGGCCCGCCTAATCTAGACTCTTTACGCATCATGTTTGAAAGTGTCCGTGTTAGCGGGGAACTGCATCCATTGCTGTGGATTTGTGTAATATCCTGGATAATTTAGGGGAAAATTTTTTTATTTCGCAGTCTGGAGCACGAAGGGTTGACCAAACGTTGACTCACTAAATTATTGATCCGATGGACGATTGGAGACGTAGCTAGGTTGAGTTCGTCAAAATGATTTCAAAAAAATTTAGTGTTGTCGCAAGAAACACTAGAGGGTTGACCAAATTTTGGCTCCTTAAATCCTTCATCGGATGGACGATCGGAGACTGTAGATGCGTAAAGCTCATCAAGATGATTTCATTTGACTACTCATACTCTTGATTTGGAGACCGAATGAGTCGATTGTGATCCAATTTATTTTAACCTGTTGGATGAATATTAGGTTACCAAGTCAAATAAAAGATGGGGCTGCCTCCGCTCTTTTTCACCAGCGCCGCATCTGTTCTTCTTCCCAACCACGCCGCCTCCCAACCTTGCCTAGGTTTTTCCGTCAAAGCGCTGCCACCTCTACTTGCTCTGCGGCTCGGAAGAAGACTCCACCGGCGGTGCTGTTCGCTTCCATTGAATTCCCTGGCCGTGTTCTCCTGCTGTTGGGATGGAAGAAAAAGACTTGCCACCTCCGAGAGATAATTTCCTTGATTGGTGCTGCTTAAGCACTGGTTCCTGCCTTACCCCTGTTCTAGCTTGCCAGCTGTTTGTCGTGTGTGCTTTGCACTGCTCGATTTTTTCTTACGGCTGCTGTTGCTAATTGCTATACAGTGCATGTCATAGGTGCTTGTTAGCCTGGAGGCTAGAGCCAGTACTGTTACCGTGCTCAGTTGATCCCTGAATCATTGCATTAGTACAGATTGATACATCCTTTCAAAAACTGGTATTAAATAGAGCACAATTAAATCATAAGTTAACAACCAAAAATTATGGGAACATTTTCATCTTTCTATTGACCTTGGTCTTGTTCAATCTGACCTAGGGGTTAGAGAAGATTCACCAAAAACAATTATTACTATACTATTTTTTAATCTATACAGTAAATTGTAATTTATTTTGACCCAATTAGATTATAAGTTTAGTTATAGGTTGGGTGTTCTAAGCGTAGGTCAATTCCACAGGTTTGGACGGTTGGGTGTAGAGACAGTGTCTACCGTTCCTCGTCAAGGTTAAGGAAGTGCATGACGGATTTTATTCTAATATATGTAAATTGTTTGTGATTAAACTTTCACGTGTCTTTAATTCGTTATTTGAGGTTTCAAGATTCAATTGCTTCATGATTTTATTTTATTCATGTTCAAGATTCAAGTTATTTATTTAATTGTCATTCAAGTATCGGTTAAGTCCGGAGTCATTCTTATATTCAAGTTCCTGTGAGTAAATGTTGGCCCCACTTGCTCGGCTTTACCGGTAAATGCTAAGGAGAATTCAGGTGTCGTTCGTTTCAGATGGAAACTACTATTTCATTGTTCTTCATTTCAAGTTCAAGTATCGATATGTTTTATTCGGTTGTTTCTATTGTTCTTCAAGCTCTAAGTGTACTTGTTGAGCGTTTTTACTCACTTTTTTGTTTATTTGGTTTTTTAGGTACTTGTTGATCGAGCATGCATTGGGAAGAGGGTAGCATATGCACTTGAGCACGCAAACCATTTAATATTCTTAGTTAATTACATACTTTTTGTGTCGTTGAGACTACGGTGTGGTTATTCGAGTCTTTAATTCAGTTGTGGGAATGAATGTGAGTTTAATAGTGTTGCTATATAATATTATGCCTGTTATTGTGTTTGCTGCCCACGGATGATAGACCTTTCAAGGGAGACTCTGTCGATTTTTTTTAATATTTTCTTACTTAGTAGGAATGTTATGATGGTTTTAGTAGTGTCCAGGGACGTTCATACCTTGGGCGTTACAGTTGGTACTCAGAGTGTAGGTTTTATAGTTTACTTTTAGATTTTAATGACTAAGAGTAAAAAAAATTACTACAACGATCTAAAATGAAATTTGACACACTTAGGCACAATAAGATAGGTTCATGGGCATACCTTTCATTCTTATTTTCATTGCATTTTTTTCTCATGTTTATTTTCGATATGATGATATGTTATTTAATTATACTTTTCTTGTACTTTAGAATTATGCCGCCGAGACAGAGTGCACGTGTTGCCGCACGTGGGAGAGGTCGCTGTAGAGGTCGTGGTGGTGGTGGTCGCGGTAGAGGTGATGCTAACCAGGAGGTTGATAACGAACAAGTAACCAAGTAAATGAAGACGTTGAAGGGGGAGAGGAACACTCAGTGACTGCTGAAGCTCCTATCGCTCGGGGTGGCAATATCATGGTCCAGACAATGACGTTCGTCAGGTGGATGTCTATGCGCTTGGATACCTTTGATGGTTCTGGAACACCTATTGATGCCGCTGATTAGCTATGAAAGATGGAGAAGGTCATGGCTGCTTGTAGGATGATAGAGGAGGAGATGATCTTGTTCATTCCTCACCACTTGACAGGTCAAGCTGATATTTGGTGGGTAGGAGTATGTGACGCTTGGACTCCTGCTCGTGGTGCTATCAATTGGGAGGTATTCTTGGTATAGTTCAAGGTTAAATATTATCCAGATTTTTTCAGAGACAATATGAATGATGATCTGAACCATATCCAACAAGGGGACAAAACAGTAGATGGGTATGAGCAGGATTTCAGCAACATCGTTCGCTTTGTGCCTAGTGTTGCAAGCAACGAATTTGAAAAATCTAGGAAGTTTTTTATGGGGCTTAATGCTCGGTACCGAGAGGTTATGGGTAGAAACCCTCCCTCTACATACATCACATCAGTTGAGGAGGCTAGAGGTATGGAGACGCAGTTTCAGCTTACAGCTCTACAGAAGAAACGTAATGGGAATGCGAGTAATACTAGAAATGATCATAAGAGGGTTCATAATGAGGGAGAAGAGTCCTCTCAACAGACTTCTTTCAAGAAGCCGAAGACCAAAAATTCCTCTCAACAATCTTTCAAAACCAAACAGTCAGGTGCTCAGTCTTCCACGGGGCAACACACTTCGAGTGCCTCATTTATGCGTCCTGTTCCCGGACAAGGTTTGATTTGTTTCAAGTGTGGGAAGCCTCATCATGCTTCAGAGTGTTTTTTTCAGGGACCTGCCGTCTCTGTGGGAGAGAGGGACATATGGCTTTGGTTTGCAAGAAAAACCCAGATTCTATTATCAAGTGGCAGAAACCAAACTCTTTCTCACCAGGACCCACATCTATGGCTAGCTCCAGGGGTTCAGCTCTGACCGTTAATGCTCCTCATGGCACCATTCAGATGATGACTGGTCCTTCAGCTCCACATTACTAATTCCCTCAGCAACATTTTCCTCCATCAGGCTACTATTGACCCGCGCCTCAGCTTCCTGCTCCATATGTTCCACTACAACTACCTGCTCCTCCAGCCCAGCTAGCTCAGCATCCTATAGGTGGATCTACCTCCACCCCTACTGAAGTCTACACCATGCCAGCGCAATCCACTTTGAGTCGTCCAGATGTGGTTTTAGGTACTCTTATTGTTGACTCTCATGAAACTCATGTTTTATTTGATTCGGATGATACCTTTTTGTTCATTTCACTTGATTTCGTAAGAAAGGAGAATACTTCTAGTCAAGAGATATATTAGTCGGTTCGTGTTAGTTCTCCTGAGGGCTTGGTTTCTAGTTCTGTTGTGTGTCCTGGTTGCACTATTTCTATAGGAGATGACGAATTCATAGCTAATCTAATGGTGATTCCACTACCGATTTTTGATGTTATTCTTGGCATGGATTGGCTATTACCGCTATCGAGCCATTATATCTTGTTTTTGGAAGACTGTTACATTAGAGGCGCCATCTAGGAAGATTATAACTTTTCAAGCTGATGCACCTCTTCGTTCTTTGTCAATTTTGACAAATCTTTTTCCCGGTCTATGTCATGTAAAGACAAGCATTCTATGGAGTCTTGTTGAGAAGTCCACAAGGTCATTGGTGATTGAGGACATTCCTACAGTGCGAGACTATTCTGATGTCTTCCCTGATGAGCTATCGGGGATGCCATCTAAGCGAGAAACTGAGTTTCGCATTGATCTTATATCCGGTACCCGTCCTGTATATATTGCTCCTTACCGATTATCTCGTCCTTTCCAAGAGGAGTTGAGAAACCAGTTGGATGATCTATTGGCTAAGAAGTTGATACGTCGTAGTGTTTCACCTTGGCGAGCTCCATATTGTTCACTAAGAAGAAAGATGGAAGTTGGCATATGTGTGTGGATTATCGTGGCTTAAATGCAGTGACAATTAAGAACAAGTATCCATTACCTTGCATTGATGTGTTATTTGATCGATTAATAGGAGCCAGAGTCTTTTCGAAAATTGACCTTCAATCTGGCTATAATCAAATTCCTGTTCGAGAGGAGGATATTGAGAAGACATATTTTTCCACTATGTACGGTCATTATGAGTTTAGAGTTATGTATTTTGGACTCACGAATGCACCCGCATATTTCATAGAGACAATGAATAATATGCTTCATGGATTGTAGGAATTTGTAGTGGCCTTTATTGATGATATACTCGTCTTCTCAAATACTGAAGCTGAACATGAGAAACATTTGAGGAGAGTTCTTGAGACTTTGAGGAGTCATAAGTTATATGCCAAATTGAAGAAGTGTGAGTTTTGGATCTCTAAAGTTGGCTCTCTAGGACATGTAATTAATCAACATGGCATCTCGGTTGATCCAAGCAAAGTTTCTATAATAGTCGAATGGGAAAGGCCAACTAATGTCAAGGAGGTTAGGAGTTTCTTGGGCATGGCTGGTTATTTCCGTTGCTTTGTAAAGGATTTCTCTAGCATTGCTAAACCTATGACATGACTTACACAGAAGAATATCAAGTTCATATGGACTCAAGAATGTGAGCATTGCATTCAATTTTTGAAGGAGAAGTTGGTCACTGCCACTATCCTTGCCCTTCCTGAGTCGGGTAGACGTTTCACTGTTTATTCAGATGCCACTCGGGTGGGACTTTGTTGTCTACTTATGCAAGAAGGAAAGGTGATTGCCTATGCCTCAAGATAGTTAAAGACACATGAGCAGAATTATCCCACCCACGATCTGGAGCTTGCAGCTATAGTTTTCGCGTTGAAAATCTGGAGACATTGTTTATATGGAGAATCATGTGACATCTTCACCGATCATAAGAGTTTGAAGTATATATTCACTCAGAAGGACTTAAATTTAAGGCAACGAAGATGGTTGGAATTGATAAAGGACTACGACTTGAATATCCAATAGACCCCTAGTAAAGCAAATGTGGTGGCTGACGCATTAAGACATAGAGCTACACCTCCTACTATGAACTCCTTAATAGCTGATTTTGAGCGGATGGATATTTCTTATTGCTATGTTGGACTTGCGGAGGTAGAGACTCAACTAATCTTATCATCAGATATCCCAGAAAGAATCTTAGAGGCACAACAACAAGATCGCTTGTTGCTAGATGTTAAGAAATGAATTCAAGAAGGAAAGGTCAGAGATTTCACTTTGGATGTTGTTGGGGCCGTTCGGTTCCAGGGTTTCTTATGCGTGCCACAAACATCTCAAGTTAAAGAAGATATTCTTAAAGAGGCACATCGTTCTCATTATACCGTGCATCCTTGAGAGAATAAGATGTACCATGATTTGAAGAAAATCTATTGGTGGAAGAGAATGAAGGTGGATGTATCAAAGTATGTGGCTTCATGTGGGGTTCAGCAATGAGTGAAGGCTGAACATAAGAGTGTCGCTGCGAAATTACAGTCTCTTGAAGTTCCGGTGTGGCCGTGGGAGGATATCGCTATGGATTTTGTTGTTGTCTTACCACGTTCTCCAAGAGGATGAGATACTATTTGGATGGTAGTTGATCTTCTTAGTAAGGTTTCTCACTTTATTCTTATTCGGTAAACTAGTTCTGTGAGTGATTTGGTGCCTATTTATATGAGAGAAGTAGTATGATTGCATGGTGTACCTCGCACCATTTTTTCAGACAAGGATACTAAGTTTGTCTTCAAGTTGTGGGAGAGCTTACAATTAGCATTGGGCACAACACTAAGGATGAACACCACATTTCACCCTCAGACTAATGGACAGTACTATTGAAACTCTGGAAGATATGCTCAGATCATGCGTACTATCTTGGGAAGGAAGTTGAGAAGATCACTTACCTCTTATGGAGTTCTCTTATAATAACAGCTATCACTCTAGCATTCGATGTGCGCCATATGAGGCTCTTCATGGAAGGAAGTTTAGGTCGCCCCTTTGTTGTGATGCGGTTGGTGAGAAAACTATTTTGGGTCCAGATTGGGTTCAAGAATCGACATAGCGAGTTGCTGAAATTCTAGAACACATGCCTGCAGCACAAAGTAGGCAAAAGAGCTATGCTGATATTAGAAGGCGAGACTTAGAGTTTCAAGAAGGTGATGAGGTTCTTCTTAGGGTGTGGCCTACCAAGGGTATTGTGAGATTTAGTACTAAGGGAAAGTTTAGTCCAAGATATATTGGACCCTTTATTATCAAAGAACGAGTTGGAAAATTGGCATGTAGATTAGAGTTGCTAGTCAATGAGAGGAGTTCACAATGTATTCCATATCTCAATGTTGAGAAAGTATTTGAGGGATCGAGAGCATCACATAGTCGTAGCGCCAACGACTATTGAACAAGATATATCAGTTGAATCTCGTCCTGTGAGGATTTTGGAAGTATCTGAGAGGGTGCTTAGACACAAGTCATTGAAGATTGTGAAGGTTCTGTGGACGAATTAAACTGAGCGTGAAGCCACCTGGGAGCTTGAGTCTGAGATGCAAGATAAATACCCAGAACTATTCAACAACAGTGAGCATTTACAGTTTTCTTCAAATTATCAGTTTCGCATCATTTTTCCTATAGGGATAATAAAGAATTCAAGAACGAATTGTGTTGAAGTGGGGGAGAATGTAATATCCTAGATAATTTAGGAGAAATTTTTTTAATTTTGCAGTCTGGAACACGAAGGGTTGACCAAACGTTGACTCACTGAATTATTGATCCGATGGATGATTGGAGACCGTAGCTGGGTTGAGTTCGTCGAAATGATTTCAGAAAATTTATTGTTGTCACAAGAAACACTAGAGGGTTGAATAAATTTTGGCTCCTTGAATCCTTCGTCGGATGGACGACCGGAGACTGTAGATACGTAGAGCTCATCAAGACGATTTCATTTGACTACTCATACTCTTGATTCGGAGACCAAATGAGTCAATTTTGAGCCAATTTATTTTAAGCCACTAGATGAATATTAGGTTACGAAGTCAAATAAGAGATGGGTCTGCCTCCGCTCTTTTTCACCAGCGCCGCATCTATTCTTCCCAACCACGCCGCCTCCCGACTTTGCCTTGATTTTTCCGTGAAAACGCCACCACCTCTCCTTGCTCTGCAGCTCGAAACAAGACTCCACCGGCGGTGCTATTCGCTTCCATTGAATTCCCTGGGGGTGTTCTCCTGCTGTTGGGAAGGAAAAAATTCTTGCCACCTCCGAGAGGTAATTTCCTTGATTGATGCTGCTTAAGCACTGGTTGCTGCCTTACCCCTGTTCTAGCTTTCCAGCTGTTTGTCGTGTGTGCTTTGCACTGCTCGATTTTTGCTTACGGCTTGCCACCTGTTAGCCTGGAGGCTAGAGCCAGTACTGTTACCGTGCTCAGTTGATCCCTGAATCATTGCATTAGTACAGATTGATACATCCTTTCAAAAACTGGTATTAAATAGAACACAATTAAATCATAAGTTAACAACAAAAATTATGGGAACAATTTCATCTTTCTATTGACCTTGGTCTTGTTCAATCTGACTAAGGGGTTAGAGAAGGATTCACCAAAAACAACAATTACTTTACTATTTTTTAGTCTATACAGTAAATTTTTATTTATTTTGACCAAGTTAGATTATAGGTTTAGTTATAGGTTGGATGTTCTAAGCGTAGGTCGATTCTACAGGTTTGGACGGTTGCGGTGTAGAGAGAGCGTCTACCATTCCTCGTCAAGGTTAAGGCAAGAGCATGACGGATTTTATTCTAATATATGTAAATTGTTTGTGATTAAGCTTTCACGTGCCTTCAATTCATTATTTGAGGTTTCAAGATTCAATTGCTTCATGATTTTATTTTATTCATCATCAAGATTCAAGTTATTCATTTAATTGTCATTCAAGTATCGGTTAAGTTCGGAGTCATTCTTATATTCAAGTTCCTGTGAGTAAGTGCTGGCCCCACTTGCTCGGCTTTACCGGTAAATGCTAAGGAGAATTCAAGTGTCGTCTATTTCAGATGGAAACTACTATTTCATTGTTCTTCATTTCAAGTTCAAGTATCGATATGTTTTATTCAATTGTTTCTATTGTCCTTCAAGCTCTAAGTGTACTTGCTGAGTGTTTTTACTCACTCTTTTGTTGATTTGGTTTTTTAGGTACCCGTTGATCAAGCATGCATTGGGAAGAGAGTAGCATATGCACTTGAGCATGCAAACCATTTAATATTCTTAGTTAATTACATACTTTTTGTGTTGTTGAGACTGCGTTGTGGTTATTTGAGTCTTTAATTCACTTGTGGGAAAGAATGTGAGTTTAATAGTTTTGCTATATAGTATTATGCCTGTTATTGTGTTTGCTGCATGCGGATGATAGAGTTTTCAAGGGAGATTTTGCCATTTTTTTAATATTTTCTTACTTAGTAGGAATGTTAAGATGGTTTTAGTAGCGTCTAGGGATGTTCATACCTGGGCGTTATAACTTGTCTGATAGTTCTAGTTATGATGAAGTGAATGAGGTGAAGGCCATTCCCTCGGATTCTAAACTGCAAAGTTTGAAAAAGCAAAAAAACTAAGAAGTTTAAGGCTCCATCCAACACTGTTGATGATGGGTAATCTTTACTCTCAGAGATACTTGAGGAAAAAGTACATATAGAGATGCTCAATAGTATAGACTTGAATGGGTCATGGAGTGTTTTCATCGTCCTCGATATTTCTACAAGATGTTTAGGATGACTCCTAAGGTTTTCATATCACTCCATGATTTACTTGTCTCTACATATTGTGAGACTTATGTGCTGCATACATTGGTTTTGATGATAAAAGTTTTGAATACTGCCAAAACACCCTTTTACAAGGTCCGACTCTAGGTTCCAGCTCCTGCAAGGACCAACGATAGGTCCGACTTGTTTTGGGTAGCTTCGGCAAGGTCCGACGCAAGGTCCGACTACCACTACAAAAAGCATTTTCACAAGCGCCTCGATTTTTCAAACCCAGACGGTCCATAAAAAAATGCGACTGTGATGACGAATGATACAATTACCGCCTGTGACAACTGAACATCACATGCGGATGTTATAAAAAAACACCTGGTTAAATATATTATTTTCTCAAGCGGCTATTAATTAAGAACCGCCTATACTATGACAAATTTCACAGGCGGTTTTTAATTAGCCACCACCTGGATAAATATATGATTTTCACGGGCGATCATTGATTAAGAATTGCATGTACTCGTTCAAACATCACAAGTGGTTTTTATTTAAGAACTGCTTGGGCGAAGTCATTGTTTTCACATGCTGCTTATTAATTAAGAACCGCTTGTGATGCTGATAAGCTCCTGTCAAGCTAATCCCTTCACGGCAAGCTCTTATAGATGCAAGTAACACTCATGACTCATCATTTGGATTGTTGAAAGCCTCAATTGAAGCCTGACGATACCTTGGAAGGATTTTTGCATCCATTTAAAGAATTTCTTTCCCTCCTGTCCATTTGAAAAACCTAGGACGATGCTCCTTTACATTTTTAATGCCTAAATATATTGACTAAAAATCAGTACCTTCTCTCTTAGTGCTTCACACAAGCGATGAAGAGAACAATTTCAATCACAAATCTTGTTTGTATCCTTTCATAGGGATTTGACCTTAATCTTTCAGCCATAGATTTATCAATAAGTGAAGCTTCCTTATGAGACATGTTAATGGTAGTTATAAGCAAAGGGTGTGATGAAGCTAACGAAATTTCAAGGGTGTCAGTCTTTGTTCCTTTACATTTTTTGCCCTTACCGAAAGCAATATGAATGTTCTTGACCATTTTGAACTCGAGTTTTCCACTCTAAGGTTTTGGTGCAGTATCTTTTTTGATTTTGTTATCAAATTGTTCTATCATCTTCCTAAACTTGTGTGTATCTGTCAAGAACCACCGGTGTCTCATGTACATCGTCTTTCTCGATGAAGTGATGTATATAAATCCAGTTCTATCCATGCATCTTACACAACTTTTCTTCCCTTTCATTTGTCCCGATAATGTAAACAGTCCGGGATAATCATGCACGATAACAAATATCATTGCTCTTAGCATAAAATGCTCCCGATTGTACTCATCCCATGTACGTACTCCTTCATTTCACAATTTTGCCATATCTTCCATGAAAGGTTCCAAGAACACATCAATTTTGATGCTGGGTTGTTTTGGACCTTGGATAAAAACAGATAAGAAAATATATTTCCTTTTGTGACACAACCACGTCGGTAGGTTGTACATCATTAAGACCACGAGCTATGTGTTGTTTATGCTCATTTTTTCACCAAACGTATTCATTCCGTCTGTACCCAAGACAAACCATACATTTTTATTTCCTTTGCAAATTCTGGATACTCAATACCAAAATTTTTCCACTGCGTTGCATCACTAGGGTGTCGAATATGTTTTTCATTCTTCTTGTGCTGCTCGGAGTGCCAACGCATAAGTTCAGCCTCCCTAGGTTTGAGAACCAATGCTTCAAGTGATTAATTACTGGAAGGTACCACATCACCAAGGCAAGAATTTTTCTCTTATGCTTCCTATATGCATCGTCAGAAGTATCGTCATCGTCACCTTCAGGGCCAATAATAAACTTCCTATTCTTCTGAGACTTTTTCATGTTGGTAACATACTGGTGATTGTAGTCCTTCTTGTATCTACTGACACCACAGATGGGACATCTAGTTGTGAGCTCATGTTCTTTGCGATGGAGAATACAATGGTTCACACAAGCGTGTATTTTTGTCACACCTAGTACCATCGGGCAAAGAAGTTTCTTTGCTTCATAAGTGCTTCTGGGCAGTTTATTTGGATTTGGAAGAATTTCCGCCAAAAGATTCAAAAGATCAGTGAAACTACAATCGAACCATCTGTGTTTGTCTTTCAACTTTAGTAGTTCTAGGACTGCACACAATATAGTAAACTCTTTATGACAATCATTTGATTCATCATATAAAAGCTCCGTCGCTGCATTATGCAATGTCTCCATTTTACTTAAACCTTTACTTGCTCCCATAGAAGTCAATATATATGGTTCAATGTGATGCAACATCTCTTCACAATCGAACTCATAATCATCATCATGACCATCTTGATTGTCACTACCATCATCGATATGAACATTATCATCATCTGAACGTCTCTCATCATCATTATCCACTTCATGTGTATCTAACTCAACACACCCTGTCTATATTGTGTAGTTTTTTTTGAAACCTCTTTTCACCAATTGAGATTGGATTACTATAGTATCTATCCAAACAATCTTATTTTCACAGTCGACACATGGACATAATATGTCATCTATTTTTTACAACTTCGCATGTCTCTTGGATGCTTCAATAAAATTTGCGACATTTCGAATGTAGATAGGATCGGGTCTTGGCATATTATACATCCACGCTCGACGGTTCATGCTTCAATAACAGAATTTTTGTAAGATTTACAAAATTTTGCCACAAATATTCCATAAATGTCTTCTTTAAAAAAATTTATAGAGGCATAACAAACTTGTATCATATGAGTTAATACGGATATCATGTAGGACTATTCATAAGGGTTCCAAAAAAATTTGTTCATAATTTTCTCAGCTTCCTAATCGCCATAATGGATTTTTGAAGTTGGGCTTATTCATTGAAACATTTCATCGAACGTGTGATGTGCTTGTACTCATCTTCGACCTTTAATCCTTCAAACCTACTTCTTTTTCTACAAAATTCATGGATGAGCTCAAGGGGAGACTCAGCTACATCTTTCAACCTTTAGTCCTTCAAATCTACATCTCAAATACATAAAGTGGAGGGGGGCGGGATGGAGCCATGCAAATTCAACAAAACGAAACTGAAAACAGGACAACAAACTGAAAACATGACAGTGAAGAAGAAGTCTCTTCTAACTTTTTTTCTGTTCGAAGCTTGATCAACTAATGAATAAAGGATCAGCGCGCGCACGCTGGAAAATTTTGGCAGCCTGGCAGCGTCGATGGAAAATCTCCCGGGTTAGGTTTTCTGTGGTGCTCGAGGGGCCCTTTATATAGGCGTCCGTTTTCATAGGCGGATTTTAATGAACAAACCGCCTGTGATAAAAATTCATTAAGTTCAAGCGCCTGTGATAATGGCCCGAGCCCGTTCTTCAGTTTTCCTTTCCCTTACTTTTTTTATTTAGATTCTAATATAAATACTCAAACATGTATAAATTTTGCAAATTGAGTCCAAATTCAATGATCCTTTATTCTATATTCTTCAAAAACTAATATCTACCACCTAGACCAAATATTTTAAAACTTTTATAGCTAACATTGTAATGTTTCGGCAAATATCAAATTTATTTATACTCACATATTATTCACATTTCTGTATCTCCTAATAAAAAGGGATCCTTCACTGAAATTTGTTTGTATGAATCTTATTTGATTTATTTATACATGTATGAATTTTATTAATTTTTTAAAGCATTCCAACATGTCAAAATTCAAATTATCCATCATTCTAATCAAATGCTCATATACATATGAGGCATTCATCAAATTTTGAACACACATTGATTCAAGAGAATTTAAAAAAAATTTGAAAAAATCATAGAGGTTGGTATGATGACTACAAAGTTTCATTGAAAAACTAAATGAAAAACATTATTATATCCAGCAAGATAGAAAAATGGCAAACAACAAGTATTATTTTTTTTATGTTCTGACCAATTTCAAAGGCTTTCCTAAGTGAAATTTAATGGGTACCTTTAACACTCAAGCATATTACAAGAAAGTGGAATTTGGGCTTTTAAATGGCCTCTCATTTTAATCAAGAATATTAATTAAGTCTAGACTCAGTAAATTTTTTTAGGCGGTTTTTAACTGGTGCACATGCGGTTGTTTCTAAACAACCGCCTACGATAATGGCCCAAGACTGTTCTTCAGTTTTCTTTTCCCTTGCTTCTTTTTATTTATATTCCAATATAAATACTCAAATATGTACAGGTTCTGCAAATTAAGTCCAAATTTGATGATTCTTTCTTCTATATTCTTCAAAAATGAATATCTACCACCCGGATCAAATATTTTAAAACTTGTATAGATAACATTGTAAGTTTTTGGTAAATATGAAATTAATTTATACTCACATATTATTCACATTTCTGTATCTCCTAAGAAAAAGGGATCCTTCACTGAAATTAGTCTATATGAATCTTATTTATCCTATTTATACATGTATGCATTTTGTTAATTTTTTAAAGCATTCCAACATGTCAAAATTCAAATTATACATCATTCTAATGAAATGCTTATACATATAAGGCATTCATCAAATTTTGAACACATAGATTCAAAAAAATTTAAAACAATCTGAAAAAAATCATAGAGGTTGGTATGATGACTACAAAGTTCCACTGAAAAACTAAATGAAAAAATAATTACATTCATCAAGATAGAAAAATGACAAATAACCAATTTTATTTGTTTTTATGTTTTGACCACTTTCAAAGGCTTTCCCAAGTAAAATTTAATGGGAACCTTTAATACATAAGCATATTACAAAAAAGTGGAATTTGAGCTTTTAATAGACCCCTCATTTTAATAAAGAATATTAATTAAGCCTAGACTCAGTAAATTTTTTCTCAGGTGGTTTTTAACTACTACACAAGCGGTTGTTTCAAAACAACCGCCTGCGATAATGACCCAAGCCTGTTCTTTAATTTTCTTTCACCTTGCTTCTTTTTTATTTAGATTCTAATATAAATACTCAAACTTGTATAGATTCTGCAAATTGAGTCTAAATTCGAAGATTCTTTCTTCTATATTCTTCAAAAATTAATGTCTACCACCTGGACCAAATATTTTAAAACTTGTATAGCTAACATTGTAATGTTTTGGTAGATATCAAATTAATTTATACTCACATATTATTAACATTTCTGTATCTCCTAAAAAAGGGATCCTTTACTGAAATTTGTTTGTATGAATCTTATTTGTCTTATTTATACATGTATGAATTTTGTTAATTTTTTAAAGCATTCCAACATGTCAAAATTTAAATTATCTATCATTCTAATCAAATGCTCATATACATATGAGGCATTCATCAAATTTTGAACACACGTAGATTATGTTTTTAAAAAAAAATCTGAAAAAAAATCATAGAGGTTGGTACGATGACTACAAAGTTCCTTTGAAAAACTAAATGAAAAAATCATTATATTCATCAAGATAGAAAAATGAAAAATAACTAGTGTTGTTTGTTTATTATGTTCTGACCAATTTCAAAGGCTTTCCCATGTGAAATTTAATAGGAACCTTTAATACTCAAGCATATTACAAGAAATTGGAATTTGGGCTTCTAAAAGGTGCCTCTTTTTAATGAAGAATATTAATTAAGCCTACATAAAGAACTTTCAAGGTGGTTGGTTTTGAATAATTGCCTGAGTGAAGAATTTATCACAGGCGGTTATTACGTACCAACCGCGTGAGATAAAGACATCTTCGCAGGCGGTTGGTAATTAATAACCGCCAAAGAGAAGTCCTCTTCTCAAGCAGTTAGTACTTAATAACTGCCTGAGAAGATAGACGTCTATATATAGCGCTTGACATCGTTGGAAAAACCTAACCCGAGCAAAATCACTTAGACGTCGTCAGGCTACTAAAATTTCATTTGCCTCCAAGTCTTCGCCGCACTCACCGTCGAGCTTCGCCGCCCTCGCCGCTGAGCTTCACCATCGTCACCGAGCTTCGATCTCACTGCTGAGCTTCACCCTCGCCGCTTCCTTCCCTTCCTTCCAGGTTCATCGAGCTTTGCCCTCGCCATCACTTTCGAGCTTCGATCTTGCCACCAGGTACGTTGTTGCTTCCTTCCCTCCTCCGTCTCCGTGCCGCCTCCCTCCTCGCCCTCGCTGTTGGCCGAGTCATATCCTCGCCGCCGCACCCCGCGACTTGTGTCAGTTCGGGGGACTTAGATTTTAGACTTTATCACGGTTTACTTGCTAGTTGTTGCCACTGTCATTACAAATTGCATTAGGTCACACTTATGATGTGAATGACTTGCTGATGGTTCTATGTATTATTATATATGATTTGAGATTGCATTAGGTCACACTTATGCATTAGATCACACTTAAGAACTTGCAGTCAAGATTATTTTTTGAAAAAAATATAAGTCTTAAAACTTTCCCCTATTTGTCGGAATACCAATATTTGTGCCCATTCTACATTTTCAATACCAATACCTAACCCGGACGAGTCATGTCCTCGCCGCCGACACACCCTAGATTTTCTTATCAACCTTTGATACAAGCAATACGCATGCCTAGCTAATGCCTTGGTCAGTCGCCTCAATCTCTAGAATGGAACCTTGTCAGTTGCCTTAAACCCTAGAATGCCTTATCAAACCCTAGAATGCTTCAATTTTTTCTTTCATGCAATACTTCATGTAGAGTTAATGGGCCATTCAAGCCTCTCTATTTCTGGTTGGCTCAGACAAGATCTCTTCCTCCTTTTTGAGAAATTCAGGATTTTTAGCCAGTATAATTCAAATTGAAGTTTAAACTTTTGTGAGCATTTATTTTTGTAGCTTTCATTGAAGTGAGACATATTTTCTATCTTATTAGTTCTAGCATGGAAAGCTCTAATAAGACAGTTTTGGTAGTAACAATGAAGAAGGCAATATGGAGTTTAGTCACTCCAGCAGTTCAGGCTCCTTTCATAGTCCATCAGATCCTTTTCCAAATATAAAAATTAAATGAACTTCAGAGGATCTCGACCCGGAATATGATCCTGTCGGCAAGGTATGGATCACGAATCTCAACTCCAACAGTTCAAGTTAATGTTGGTTGTCAAGTATATGAGGTTTTATAATTCTTTTCTACCTAGCTTAATTGCGAAGACAACAAGGTGACTTCGGCTCCTAAAACCGCATAAGGTTCTCCAATGGATGAATCCTCATGTTCACTCAAGCAAAAACGAGGGCAACGAGGTCCCAATAAGGGTCCATTGAACTGCACCATGTACATAACAAGGGTCGGTCCAGGTGGGCTTCCCCAAGAACCACTAAATTCAGTTACAAAGTACCGAAATGCATGCGGTTGTCTTGTTAGAGAGCTCGTGCCGATCACAACTGAGAATTGGAGAAAATTACTTGAGGAAAACAAGAATGAGTTGTGGGAGAGGATAAAGAAACAATTCAAGTTCCCGAAAGGCACGAAAGAAGCTGTAAAGAAAGCAACATTGATCTCTTGCGACAAGAAGTTTTGTGGCCGGGAGAGTGAAATGAATGCTTATGTTAAGGCCGATAAGGTCCCTTACCTGAGTAAGATGGGAAAAATCACACAAGCTCATTGGCAAGAATTTGTTCTTCAAAAGACCACACCTGATGCTAAAGCCCTAAGTGCAACTAGTTCAGAGCTTGCCAAAAAGAACAAATACCGTCATCGCTTGAGGTCAGCCGGATATGCCCCCAAAGTTTAGAAATGGAATAAGATATTAGAGGAAATTACCAGTAAGGGCAATCCTCACCAATTAGAATGCTGCGATGAGAGAACTCAGCAGTGGGTCTTTGCTCGGTCAGGTTTGACCAGCGAGGGCAAACCTGAAAAGCCCGACTTTGTGAACGAAGTAGAGCAAAAAATGAAAGAAATAACTGAAAAGCAACAAAAGGGTCTCTTCAAGTCGAAGAGAGAGAATGACCAACTTAACGCTATCCCAGGAAACCCTGAACACAATGGACAGGTTCGAGAAACTCTTGTTCGATGTCTTGGCTAGTGTTGCTGATATGCCCAAGAGTCAATCATAACAATTCGGGTAAAGCCTGTTGGATATTTGATCCATAAGAAATTAGCGTACTAATGGGTGTACGACCTAAAGCCCATTAGTATGCCTGTAAATACGAGGGGTAGGGTTAGGGTTAGGGTTAGGGGCTAATTACTCCACCACGTGATAGCCCTAGCCGCCACCCCTCGCAGGCCTCACGCCGAGACCCTTACCACGCACGTGGTGCTAGCACACTAGCGCACGGCATTCCTCCCCGTACGTGTGGACTCCGTAGAGGCGCTGCTGCTACTATTGTGCTGATCGGCTACGATGATCGTGATTGTCTACTTGCTACCGTGACGAGGACGAGGAGACGAACGAGATCGTCTGCTTCCCCTAAACTTACGCGCGTCTACGTTCCGCTGTGATGCTCATCTAGTGGTAACGATCTATGACCTCTGTACTCGCATGTTTCCTGGGTGATGCGGTAGAGTTCCTAGAAAAGTGTACCGCTGATTTCCCAACAGCGGCATTAGAGCCGACTTGCATAGTTTTTGGTCTGGATCTTGATAGTAGATGGGATCTACTGCAGACATGTTCATAAGATGAATTTTATCGCATGATTTTTGGGGTTTGGAATTGGTTAGAGTAGATTGTGATCGTATATGACTAAAGGGTCAGTTCGTGCTCCTTCTGTGTTGTGTGCACAACCTGTCGCTACCGGCTGGAATCACCATTGGGACTAATAGCGTACATAGCTAACAGATTGAGCCAACAGACCACAGTCATGAGTCGCGATCTACTCATGAATAACCGGTCACATTGAAAATTGAGACATTCTGAATGGCTCGGATTTGGGTTGATTTGATCAATCCGATGAGATTTTCATAGTGATTTCATAGACGCGATCTAGGGACCGCCATTTTGCTGTCTGTTATAGCGATTACATAATATTATTTCGCGCTAGAAATCGCTCTACGCTTAAATCGTTTTTGCAGGGAATGATGTGACTGGTATGGCCTTAATGTGATGTGATGATCTGTGTGTAAATTCGTGCAGCCTGCATGGTGCAAATTTAACACAACTGGGTTGAGGTTGTCACATAATTGTTTAACGACCTGCGTGTCGACCTGTGATGCTTGATCTCTTATGTAATTTATTTGGTAGCTATTAGTTGTATTAGCTTCTTTTATTATCATGGAGATGTCTTCAAGCATAGTGGAGATGGAGATCACCACAAGAAGGGAGGCATGTCAGCTCAGATCTTGATGGAACCATGGCGATTGAGACCATTGTATTCTAAAGGCCATACTATTCACAATGTCATACGATCATATACCTGTGATGTTTACGTATTACTATTCTTTTCATGCTTTTCATATGGTGGATGATTTTTCATGATAGAATAGCTTCCCTCACAAAAGTTGAGCATTTGATGCCATTTACCAATAGCTGCACCTATGTTATTTTGATCGTTGTGTGGTAGGTTTGCCAAAGCAAAGTACCATCATCTATCATAATGCATAGGGTAAATGTTGGACATTCACATGCATAGTGTTGGTTTACTCAACAAAGCTATCAAAACGGTTTTGGGCTTGATGGCATAGAGTTGGGAGCCGGGGCATTGGATGTCACCCAACAAACAAGAGTCATATTGAGATATGATTAACAATGGTTGTTTACCTATGTCACTAATTTCCTAGCAATGAAGCCAAAGATCACTACGAATTAGTGAATATGGATATTGAACCACTATATGTCGTTAGAGGGAAGACAATGATCATATAGTGGTGATATCTTTTATTAAACTGTTAATAGAAGATTGGTACATAACATAGTGCTAAATCTTGCATATTTATTTTCTATTGTAGAGAATGTCTGCTAGTAACAATTCCGTTTTCCATTTGCGATCTGTGCTGGAAAAGGAAAAGCTCAATGGAGCTAACTTTATCGATTGGTACCGCAACCTGAAAAACGTTCTTAGGCAAGAGAAAACCGTACTGGTACCGCAACCTGAGAGTCGTTCTTAGGCAAGAGAAAACCGAGTACATTCTTCTACAACCTTATCCTGATGAAGTCCCAGCTGATGCAACTAATGCAGCACGTAGAGCTTATACGAAGCACTGCGAGGATGCGCTTAATGTAAGCTGCCTCATGCTCGCCACTATGTACCCTGATCTGCAAAAATAGTATGAGCATACATATGCTTATTCTATGATTGAGGGACTGCGTGTAATGTTTGAGAATCAAGCAAGGGCTGAAAGATACAACATCTCAAAGTCCTTGTTCTCATGCAAGCTGACGGAGGATAGCCCGGTCAGCCCTCATGTAATCAAGATATTTGGTTACATTGAAACTTTGGGAAAACTTGGTTCTGAACTCAAGGATGATCTGGCTATTGATGTTGTTCTCCAGTCGCTCCCACCAAGCTACGAGCCATTCATATTGAATTTTAAAATGAAGGGCATGGATAAATCTTTGGCTGAAATGCATGGGATGCTTAAAACAGTCGCAGAAAGCATTAATAAAAACACCACTCATGTGATGATGGTGCAAAAGGAGAATAAAAAGAGGAAGTGTTTTACGCATCCTAAAGGTAAAGGCAAGGGAAAGGTTCTCGATGAGCCTTCAAGCTCAATGTCTAAGACAAAGAGCAAATTTGGCCCTTCTCTTGATGATGAATGCTTTCACAGTCATGGTAAGGGGCACTGGTATAGGAACTGCATGAAGTACTTGGAGGATATGAAGAAGAAGAAGGGAAGTGAGACTTCTGCTTCAGATATAAATGTTATAGAAATTAACATTGCATTATCTTCTAGTGAATCATGGGTATTTGATACCGGGTCGATGATTCACACTTGCAAATCGTTGCAGGGTCTAAGTGAGATTAGAAGATTTGCAAAAGGCGAGTTGGATGTTCGTGTCATCAATGGAGCAAAGGTTGCGGTCATAGCTATCGGAACCTACCACTTTCCACTACCCTCAGGATTAGTTTTGGAATTGAATAATTGTCATTGCATTCCTACTTTGAGCAAGAACATTATCTCTTCTTCGTGTTTAGAAGAAGTTGATAGTTATGAGATTGTAATAAAGAACAAATGTTGTTCTATTTATTACAATAATATTTACTATGCTCAATGTCCATTGGTTAATGGATTATATGTTCTTGACCTTGAGGATAGAACTGTCTCTAACATTAATACCAAAAGGCCTCGAGGAAATGATCTAAATCCAACTTTTATTTGGCTTTGTAGCTTAGGTCATATAAACGAGAAACGCATTGAAAAACTCCATAAAGATGGATTACTAAGCTCATTTGATTTTGAATAACTTGAAATATGCGAATCTTGTTTGCTTTTGAAGATGACCAAATCACCCTTCACTGGTCAAAGTGAGAGCATGTCTGACTTGTTGGGACTTATACATACAGATGTATGTGGACCAATGAGTTCAATTGTCAAAGGTGGTTTTCAGTACTTCATCACATTTACCGATGACTTTAGTAGATATGGTTATGTCTACCTAATGAGGCACAAGTCTGAATCATTTGAAAAGTTCAAAGAATTTCAGAATGAAATACATAATCAATTGGGCAAGACAATTAAAATTCTACGATCTGATCGTGGGGGTGAATATTTGAGCCATGAATTTTATGATCATTTAAAACAATGTGGAATTGTTCCACAGTTGACTCCACCTGGAACGCCTCAATGGAATGGGGTGTCCGAACGGAGGAACACAACCTTGTTAGACATAGTTAGGTCGATGATGAGCCAAGCAGATCTTCCACTATCCTTTTGGGGTTATGCCCTTGAAACTGCTGCATTTACACTAACAGGGTCCCAACTAAGTCTGTTGAGAAGACACCATATGAGATGTGGACCGGGAAATGTCCTGGATTGTCTTTCCTCAAAGTTTGGGGGTGTGATGCTTATGTCAAATGTTTGACGTCAGACAAACTCACTCCCAAAACAGACAAATGCTTCTTTGTGGGATATCCTAGGTAAACCAAAGGATATTATTTTTATAATAAAACATAGGGTAAAGTGTTTACCGCTCGCAATGGTGTCTTCCTGGAGAAAGAGTTTCTCTCAAGAGGAGTTAGTGGGAGCAAGGTGCATCTTGAAGAAATTCAAGAAACACCTGAAAAGGTTTTGGCATCCACTGATCCTATACAGGATTTACAAGATGTTGTGCAATCAGTTAATGAAACACCAGCCCCACGGAGGTCTACGAGGGTACGTCGTGCGACTAAAAAGTTAATGCTTCTAACCACGGAGCAGCATGACATGGTATTGTTGGACAATAATGAGCCCATGACCTATACCGAAGCAATGACGGGACCTGACTCTGAGAAGTGGCTTGGAGCCATGGAATTCGAAATTGAATCCATGCATGAAAATCAAGTTTGGAACTTGGTTAATCCAATCGAAGGTGTGAGACCTATCGATTGTAAATTGATTTTCAAGAAAAATGACCGATACGGATGGAAATGTTCACATCTATAAAGCGCGATTGGTGGCGAAAGGTTTCAAACAAATTCAAGGTGTTGATTATGATGAAACTTTCTCACCCGTCACAATGCTTAAGTCTGTTTGGATTCTGCTAGCAATTGCTGCATATTTTGATTATGAAATATGGCAGATGAATGTCAAAACAACCTTTCTTAATGGAAGTCTGATTGAGGATGTGCACATGACACAACCTGAGGGTTTTGTCGATTCTAAAAATGCTAGTAAAATATGCAAGCTTCAAAAGTCCATCTATGGGTTGAAGCAAGCATCTCGGAGTTGGAATCTACGTTTTGATGAAGTTATCAAAGGGTTTGGTTTCATCAAGAATGTAGAAGACCTTTGTATTTACAAGAAGTTTAGTGGCAGTGCACATGTATTTCTGGTCCTATATGTAGATGACATATTATTGATCAGAAATGATATTCCAATGCTTGATGATGTTAAATCCTCATTAAGAAAAAGTTTCTCAATGAAGGATTTAGGAGAGCCAGCATACATTTTGGGTATAAAGATATATAGAGATAGATCTAAAAGGCTAATTGGATTAATCCAAGATACAAATTTTGAAAAGATATTGAACTGGTTCAATATGCAAGATTCCAAGAAAGGTATCTTGCGAATGTCACATGGCATTACTCTAAGCAAGAGTCAGTGTCCTTTGACACTTGATGAGCAAAAGAGGATGAGAGCGATTACTTATGCTTCGGCTATTGGATCCATCATGTATGCCATGCTATGTACACGCCCAGATGTATCTTATGCTCTAAGCATCACGAGCAAGTATCAATCAGATTAAGGTGATTTTCATTGGACCGTTGTCAAAAATATCCTTAAGTACTTGAGAAGAACTAAGGATGCATTCTTAGTGTTTGGAGGTGAACAAGAGCTCGTTGTAAAAGGTTACACCGATGCCAGCTTCCAAACAATAAGGATGTCTCTAGATCGCAATCTGGTTTTGTATTCTGCCTCAATGGAGGGACAGTGAGCTGGAAAAGTTTCAAGCAAGATATAGTAGCAGATTCAACCACAGAGGCAGAGTATATTGTAGCTTCTGAACCTGCAAAGGAAGCTGTTTGGATCAGAAAATTTGTTTCTGAGTTGGGTGTTGTTCCTAGTGCGTCCAATCCTTTGGATCTCTATTGTGACAATAGTGGAGCCATCGCACAGGCAAAGGCGCCTAGATCACACAGAAGATCCAAAGACATACTACAACGCTATCACCTCATTCGAGAGATAATCGACCGAGGTGATGTGAAGATATGCAAGGTGCACACGGCTTTGAATGTTGCAGATCCATTGACAAAGTCTCTTCCACAATCAAAGAATGAGGTGCACACGAGATCTATGGGTATTAGATACTTACATAAGTGATCATAGTGTGTAGTGGGAGACTTGTGTCACAGCTATGTTTATGTACTATTAAATAAATTGTTACATGAGTAATCATTATTTACATTGATCATCAAGTATGTGACTTGTTCGTGGAACTCTTTGTTAATAGTAATGTTACTCTAAATGATCCCTAGTGTATATCATTATATGAGATAATGATGTCACACAGGCTAGCACATGTATTAATTGATGATCACGTTTCATGGATCATAGATTTGGAGATATCAAATTAATAATGTGAACACATGTTAGTGAACATGGTTTTGGATTGACCCACTCCAAGACACTGTTGGGATTGTTATTTCCATATGTGCCATCAGTTGGTTGAGTGATACACCTGCTAGATCCTTAGACCTGAGATCGCCATAGTTTCTCACTATGTGTAAATGCTACTCCGTAAATGGGTAGTCATAAAAGTAGTCTTCGGGTACATAATGAAACATAGAATGCGATGTGCGCGGATCAAGACGTGATTTGACCCTCCTTGATAACAGGAGAGATATCTCTGGGCCCATCGAGATAGTTGGATTTGAAAGTGCATGGCCATGCCAGAGTGATTAAAGGTTAATCACAATGACTAAAAAAGTTAGTCAAGGAATGAATCCACTATTTGATCGAGTGAATGGTCGAGCTATCAAAAGGATGGCACGCATCTCGCCTTGAGCTTGACTGGTATCGTGAGGCAAAGGGATTAGCATGTTGAATGTATCTAGGTTCGATCGATACGATCTCTATGTACATTCGGAAGTTAGTATGTCCTGCTAGGTATCTCCACTGACTTGTGGTTGGAAATGGTTTCCATTCACAACCGACTGCACATGAACCTAACAGGTCACACAATTAAGGGGTTCGAATATTGAAAAGCTTGGCTAGATGATTGTCTCTAGTGCAAGTGGGAGATTGTTGGTGATATGCCCAAGTGGCAATCATAACAATTCGGGTAAGGCAAGTTGGAAATTTGATCCATAAGCAACTAATGGGCCTGCGACCTAAAAGCCCATTGGTACGCCTATAAATACGAGGGGTAGGGTTAGGGGCTAATTACTCCACCACGTGACAGTCCTAGCCGCCACCCCTCGCAGGCCTCACACCGAAACCCTTGTCGCGCACGCGGTGCTAGCACACCGATGCACGGCATTCCTCCCCGTACGTGTGGACTCCGTAGAGACGCTGCTGCTACTGCTGCGCTGATTGGCTATGACGATCGTGATCGTCTACTTGCTGTCGTGACGAGGATGAGGAGGAGATGAACAAGATCGTCTGCTTCCCCTACACCGACGCGCGTCTACGTTCCGCTGCGTTGCGCGCCTAGTGTAAACAATCTATGACCTCTGTACTCGAATGTTTCCTGGGTGATGCGGTAGAGTTGCTAGAGTAGCGTACCGTCAATTTCCCAACAGCTAGATGGTTTCCCAAAAGATAAAGAGGCATATAGAAGACGTCAGAAGTTCAAGAAAACACTTGATGAAACGATTGCTCAAAAGGTCAAGGAAAAAGGGCAAACAATGATGGAAGAACTTAAACAATCGCGACAATTAGTGGCACTGAGTACAGCGATGGTTCCCATGCCAAAGGAGCACTTGGTATCTCCAACTGCCAACCCTAGCAGCATAGGTTCTATGCCAGACTCAGGGTCAACCCATAAGTTCGCTGTCGATGATATTGTTAAGGACATATCTTGTCGTCTTCTTGTCTTGATCGGCAGAGCAGGGAACAAAACCAAACAGGTTGCCACTACTATGGCAAAGACTGATTGTGACTTCAACGGCATCACTTCCGTTGTATTATGTTGTGGTGCAAGTTCTTTAGACCATTGATAATGATTATAAAGATTATGAATTAGACCACTCTTGACGGTCCTTAATTGCCAAATCCGACCATCAATTCCCCGCATAAAACATGTTGATTGGACAATCAACATAGTGGTATGAGTTGTTTACTAGCTATCACCACAAGTGTTAGTCCAATTGTGTATGCAGGTGAATTATGGTCATAATTAGAGGCATTGATAGGGACCAATCTAGAAAAAAGACCTTCTGACAAATCAGGCGCAATCAGAAGGATTTATGGGACCACTCGGAGGAGAAAACCAACGAAAAATCACCGTAATAACCCATACCCATGATGGGGGCCCACATAATAGTGTCATAGAGAAGTTTTAGTGCGATTGGAGCTGTTGGAACTTCGGCCGACCTACCAAGTCGCCCGACTAGGTAAATGCGCCAAACGCAGTCAACCACCACGTGTTGGCTCCTCGCGGCTTGGAGATCACGATGGCGACTGAGTCCCTTGCTTTTTCTGGCGTCAAATTGACCTTTGGACGGTATAAATAAGGGGTAGGGGGCTCCCTCACTCCACACACCAAAAGCTTAAGTCTAGTACTCCACTTCAAAGGCGTAGCGCTGCCTACGTGCTTAGAAAATATGGAGAAAGTGAGAAAGAGGAGGAGGAGGAGGCTCCGGCTTGTCGGGCTTCTTCCACTTAAGGATAGGGTTTGGGCTTGTCGAATCCTCTGCACCTTTGTACCTCAACAGTTCTTTCGATCTCAAGTAAGGTACATGCTTTCCATTTGAGTTCATTTATTTAATTCAAGCAAGTAAATTCCTTAGTTGCTTGTTCGTTCATTGCTCTATTCAGCCCTAGTCTTTGCTAGAGAGGTGTGGAAAGTAATCAATAGCGTAGGCGTGGTGTCTAGGCTTGGCATTACCTTTGATTATCTCATAGTCCACGAGTTGTAGAAGTAGGCAGTAGGTGGTGACAGCCCTATCCGTCCGTTGTAATCCTCCACGTTCGACTACGACGTAGGCTCTTGGCGGGAGTCGCTGTGAGGACTGGGTTCGCACATTCCAAGAATCGCAGAGGGTGGTGCCATTTGATGCGGTACGCAATAGCACACACGAGAAGAATATGAAAAAATACAAATTTCTATTTATATAAACAGAAAAAGTCTTTTACAATACTTAATATACAGCGGAAGATAATGCTCATAGCTAAACTCTCAGCCTAGCTATGCAAAAGTGCAGCCATCCAGCCCGGGAACGCTACACACTAGCAGCACACAACAATTTACAGTGTCGTGCAAGGCTCCCACTCGGCGGTATACCCCGACTGGGGCATCGCATCATCTTCGGTCCCTTCGTCATACGTCTCACCTGCAAACAACTTAATATAGCAACCGTGAGCACGAAGGCTCAGCAAGACTTAACTGTCTCACCTAAATATGGAACTCTACATGCAGGAATACTTAACATAGGCATAGATATTGCAGTAAATGACTGAACTACATGTTAATCCTTCATTTTCAAGTTATTAACAGCAGCTTACAAGTTTAACAAAAGTAACTTTAGTGATAATATTTCACAGCAATCAAAGTTTCAAAACAATTATATTTCAGTCATCATATTCTCATGGCTTCTTCAGTATTTACTACGTCACAGCGCAGCGAACAAGCGGTACTCAAATAACCGTGAGGGACGCTTATTGCAATTATTAGGCACCCGAATAACACGTCACGTACACCCATGCCTAAGGAGCGTGCCGTGCTCCTCACCACGTCATATGCAGCAACCTTTCACTAGAAACTCAAACGTCAAACCGGTCCCACGATTGCGGGCACATGGTCCCCGCACGGAGCGTGTTTTTGCCCGTCGGTCGATTTACACCTTGCTGCCCTAAACCCACCCCTAGGGACAGTGGGCTATGCCTCGACATCCAAGTTATCGAGTTACATCGGTTTCCTGGGCTCCATATGCCCAGTATGCATCCGGTACAGTTCAAACTTGTCCAGCAGGGCCGCACACGGATCGGTCCTCAATCGACACAAGCAGGGCTGCGCACGTGAGACCACGTCTCGCTACATCCTACCCGCTGCTCGGTCTCAATTTCATACTCATAAACCATTATTTAATCAAATCTTTCCCGTGTGATAAAATCCTATCTCGCGAGTAGATTCCAACTACTCGACTTCTACCGGATCCCTGGAAACTTAAGCATGGCATTTTCTATTCGTCGGGCTGTAGACCTACCCAATACTCCGTGGGATTTGTGGGTCATGCAAGTGGAGTAACAAGCACCTTAGCCCTAATGTACACAAATCATCCTAGACATAAGTAATACAAATAGAAACTTTGAATTAGCACTTAAATACAAACCGGGGCTTGCCTGGCTGCAAGTCAGCGGGGCATTTAGCTTATGGAAGTATACTCTCCAAGGGCTCCGGTTCCTCCTCGATCTCTGTCACTAAATGAATTGCGTAATATGAAAGCATATAAGTGACATAGAACTATACACACCAACTTCTAGAAACAGTTTTTGTTACTAAATGATTTCAATTGGCTTTGGGATTTTTACAGTGTATTCTAGGTTCTATGTGGAAGATCTGGACCAAAAATTGGAGATGTTCAAGGAAGCTTGTTGTCTCTAAAATTCCAACAATAAAAGGTTCTCTGAATTTTGGTACTAAATCTGTAGCTTTAATATAGATAACAGTGTATGATCCTGATAGAGGAGGTTTGAATGGTTCTAGGAAAATTTGTTTCACATTTTTCTGAGCTTCCTACAGGGAGAAATTGATTTTACAAGTTTGGGAAAAAGTTGAAAATGTTTTTGTACATTTTCCATTTTTCAATGGACATAGGTGATTTGAACACTGTTTGGTCCAGTAAGTGAAGTTCAATGAAGTTCAAATGTCTACTGGAGATCAAGTGTATTTTTTAAGATGGTTCTTACCAAAATTGGGAATTTTCCAATTAACAAAACAGGAGTAAATAATTTCCCAAGCAATTAGCTCAAGAGAATTAATTATGCAAATTCTGGGAGTTTCATGTCCAACACATTGCACCACTTCGAAGTTGGGATCAAGATGAGTCTACCAGAATTTATTGGGAATTATTTGAGCAAGTATGCCATGAGAAATTGAATTTAGAAGTTGGCTCAAATTATGGAATTAATTTGCAAGGGAAAAGTTCAAATAATCCAGCCCGGCCCCACTTCGTTTAAATGGGCCAATCAGAGCTGGGCCGCACAAAGGGCCACAGGGTTA
The DNA here is from genome assembly GCA_036927565.1 of Tuctoria greenei. Lineage (NCBI taxonomy): Eukaryota > Viridiplantae > Streptophyta > Magnoliopsida > Poales > Poaceae > Tuctoria > Tuctoria greenei. Next base: position 4,660,868 of record JAYESD010000010.1, read on the forward strand.
ACCCGCGTTGCCACACCGGATCAAACAGCCACAGCCGATCCCGAGGGCGTTTAAACAGCGGCTGACATGCGGGGCCCGCTGGCCATCTTCTTCCTTGCAGGCTCAGTTTTCCCGGCCTTCTCTCTCCCTCAAACTCGCCCCCTACCCATTTTCTTTGGTGCTGAGCACGTCGGTGAGGTCAGTGCACGCCGGCGATGGCCGGAAGTGCTTGCGCGGCGGCGGCAGCGGCTAGGGTTTTGGCTATGTCGGGATTCCTCAGAAATGGCGCAAATGTATCGGGAAAAGGTTGGGTAGGCTCCTGGGATCATGTGAGAGACGAATATGAGGTGGAACAGGGGTTATATAGTCGGCAAACTTGACATCGACGGTGGACCGACGGGATTTTCCATGGTGGCGGGGAAAACTCGAAGATTCCAGCCAAACGTTGACGATTTTCCTTGCTGTTTGTTAGAGAGGGTTCACAAGGAGGTTGGCAAGCTATTTGCCAACTTGATTAGAGAATAGTTTCGTGTACACATGGAATTAGAGTTGTAACCTAGCTTCAAGGTTATGTTCATGCTGTCTTGGAAACTGGAAATACGATGTCGATAAAGGACGCAACGACGAACAGTTTTCACCGTCATCTAACATGGGTGCCGGCGCACCTTTTTGTAGTTGACGGGAAGCGCGAAACAGCCTAGAACCTCGGCTCCACAGTGATGCAGAGAGGGTTCGACGGCGGTCCCACGACGACATCCACGAAAACTTCAAAATAGCACCCCACCGTGAGGGAGCTGCCCAGAAAAAGGTTTAGGAAGGTGTGCAAGACAGTTACCAAGTTCCAAACGTGAAGAGAAAAGATCAGCAGCCTCTGGGTAGCTTGGATTCTCAGCTTGAACGAGAGGTTCATCGTCGGCGGCCAAGAACAGAGGAAGAATGGTGAGTGGCTTGCACTGGACGCTATGGGAAAGTGATGAGGACACTTGCTAGGTGTATATGGGGCACTGGATTCGATGGCAATCGGCAAGCAAGCACACAGGTGCGTGGCTTGCATGTCGGGAGGTGTCGCCACGATGAGCCAAAGCAGAGCACTCACGTATTTGCTTCTCTGACCAGTGGGTCCCACTGCTCCTTCAAGTGAATCTTCTCTGGTTAAGGAAATATCTTACCAACTAATGTCCAGAATTCATGAAAATTGCTCACGTAAATATCTGGGATTTGATTCTGAAATCAAAACATTGAATTGATCAAGTTTCAATGAAAATTCAAATTTGAATTTGAATTTGAAAGAATTCAATGTTTCCCTGAATTATATATCAATTGTGCTTCAAAAAAATTTTGAAACTTCGCAGAGAGACTATTTGGAATATTTGGAATTTAATAGTGAACTCCGATATTTATTTTGGCAAAGTTTGAACAGGAGCAAGTTTTGAATATTTGTATTCCCTCCATTGAAGTTTGAATTGACTTGATTTTCAATGGCCATTTTGATTTAATTTTCCCATTCGAATTTTAAATTCTCCTATCTGAACTTTTTACTTTGAATGTAGGGCTTTTACATTCCTCCCCCCTTAAAAGAATATTTTCGGTACCCTAGAAACCATACACCCCTTGAGGTTACAAAGATCTCAAAGGAAAGTCATCTACTTGGTATGAAGACCCTCGGAGGCTCACATGTCAGACATAACCGGACCCGCTTCTCCAACATGGTTAATCCCTGGGTCGCCACGTGTACTACCAAACCGGAGCTACCGCCCACAAGGGGGAAGCTCCAGGCCATGTACCAAAACGCCACCTCCGGACTGAACCCCAGACCGAGAGAAGCTCCGGACCTGACACGTGTCGGATAGCCCCAGAGCTACCTGTTTCCCACAGCAAGCTCCGGAGCTGCCACGTGTCCAATCGTCAGATCTTCAGCCTCTAACCTCCGGAAGACCCCGCAACGGCTCCGGATCTTCAAAGGGGAATCAAGGACTTCAAGACCCGATTAAGTGTAATTAATACCATATTAATGACACTTAAACAGACGATCTTAACACCAGTAACGGTGCTATCAAAGCCTGTTACAGGGTCATTAAGAGCAGTTAAATGTGTATCAATATTAGTAACCGCCGAGGCCACATGTCGGGCTAGGCTAACCTGTAACGGCCTGCCCTTGTACTATAAAAGGACAGGCCGATGACACGTTTAGGGGGCGAGACATACGAGGCTACACACACGCCATAGACACTCGTCACAAGCTCATACTGCTAATACAACACCAACACACCCGTGGAGTAGGGTATTACGCTCAGGCGGCCCGAACCACGTAAATTCTTGTGTCTCCTGTGTCAATTCCTACTCACCTTCTTGAATCTCCGCGCGCCCACACCGAACATCAAACTCCCCTATCACTTTAGTGGTGTAGGGAGATCTGCCGGTTCCAAACCGCCGACAGTTGGCGCGCCAGGTAGAGGCGCCTGAGATTTTGAGAATGGTGAACTCAGCTGCTGGATCATCCAATGGACAACCTGCTACTCAGGCTGTTGGGGGCAATCCCTCCAATAGGCAGCCACCAGCAGGAGTCACACTCCCACCACCATCGTCTCCTCCAGCAAATCGTGCTGGGCAACATGATGGTGCGTCGGCGTCAATTACTACGTCGGCAAATCATGATAACCCGGAACACGCGCTCCATGCAGCGCGTGCTCTTCTTCAACGCCCACCACCTCCAGATGCATCTCGGGAGGCACTAGAGCAGTGGAGGGCCGATGTGGAGCATTTGGTTGCAGCAGCAGCCGAACGCCTCAGCAATCAGGGTCCTCCTCCTTCAGGACGAGCCCTGTCGCAGCGGTGGACTATGTCTGGAAGACTTGGTCCGCACGTCTCAAATAGCAGGAGACGTGCTGCATCGCAACAAGTGACGTCATTGCCCTCCGGGGCACGACGCACTCACACGGTATCCAGGCTTTCGACTCATGACCTCCGGGCGGAGCTTGATCGCCGATACCGCCCGCAGGATGGCCGAGTCCATATTGAGCGTGCCCGTGAAAGACGGGAAGCTCAGGACCTTTCTACTCTTGAAGGAGTAGGAGGAGGCTGTTCAGCCCTGGCCATGCACATGCGCATGGTTAGATGGCCACAGAAGTTCCTGCCTCACCTGCCGGAAAAATTCGACGGGACTGTCAATCCCGCCGAATTTCTTCAGATATACTCCACTGCAATCTTGGCAGCTGGAGAAAATGAGGCCGTGATGGCCAATTATTTTCCAGTGGCCTTAACTGGGACCGCCAGGTCCTGGTTTATGAGCCTTCCACCCAACTCTATCAACAGTTGGGAGGAGTTGTGTCGTCAGTTCACTGCCAACTTCGGGAGTTCATACACCCGACCAGGCACTGAACTAGACCTTTATGCGGTCGTGCAAAAAGGGGGAGAATCCTTGCGTTTATTCATCCAGAGGTTCTCTCAGGTATGAAACACTATCCCTTCTATCTCTAGCGCCTCTGTCATTGTGGCATTCAGACAGGGCGTACGGGACAAGAATATGTTGGAGAAACTGGCGATCAAGGAGATAACCAGCGTCACAGAACTCTTCAGCTTGGCAGACAAATGTGCCAGAGCTGCGGAGGGTCGTGAAATGCACTCCAAACCAACCATGGAGGGTCACAAGAAATCCTCCAAAGAAGAAGCCGCTACCTCCGGGGGTGGCAAGAAGAAAAAGAAGACCAACGACAAGAAAAAGCCGTCGGTCGGCACATCCAACATTGCAGCTGCTGCAACTCCGAGTGGACGGGGGCCACGCCCCGAGAAGCGACCTCGACCGTCCTCTGAAGACGGTGGCAAACCCAAAGTGTGGTGTCCCATTCACAAAACGGGCAGCCACAGTTTGGAAGACTGCCGGGAGGTCCAAAACCTTGCCGAGCGCTACAGCAAGCGCTAGGAAGAATCTCCTTTCCGACAGAGGGAAGGAAAAAAAAAGTCGACGAAGCTCCGGCTGAAGAGGAGTTAGGATTTTAGGATCCCAAAAAGGTCCTGAAGGCCGTTTACACCTCAGTCGACGATGATTCTTACGTCTCTGACAACGAGCGTTGGAAGACCATGAACACCATTTTTGGTGGATCATGGGATATCACCTCTCGTCGCATCATCAAGACTATGCGACGGGATATGGCCGCTGTAGCCCCTACAGTCAGGCCAGAACCTCATCGGAAGTGGATGGACACCGCCATCACTTTTGATGCTTCGTATTGCCCGTGGAGCATGGTTAGAGCAGGTCAGTTACCTTTGATGGTATCTCCTACCATCAATAACATCTAGCTCCACCATGTCATGCTAGACGGAGGTTCGGGGCTTAACCTCATCAGCTTCGAAGCTTTCACTAAGCTTCAGCTCCGACCTTCGGATCTCCACTCCTCTCGACCTTTCTCCGGAGTAGGTGCGGGGGCCATTACCCCACTCGGAGCTATTACTCTCCCTTTTACCTTCGAGACACGGGAGAAATACCGCACCGAGAAGTTGGTCTTCGACGTCGCTCAGATCAACTTACCATTCAATGCCATCTTGGGTAGACCTGCCCTGTACAAATTCATGGCAGCTGCTCATTATGGTTATCTGGTGTTGAAGATGATAACACCAGTAGGCGTTCTCCGGATCCACGGAGATCGTACTGCCGGAGTAACTGCTCTGGAAGAACTCCACGCACTCACCACGGCGCAAGAGGAGGACTCCAGGTAGGAGAAAACTCCAAAACCCCCGAGCATTCGTCAACGAGGCTTGACTTCTGCACCTCGTGTGCAGCCAAGCGGCGACACCGACATTCCCGTCAAAGTCGTCCAATTTGGTTCCGATGCCGCTCAGACCACCCGTATATCGGGAGGATTGAACGACAAATAGGAACTCGCGTCATCACTTTCCTCCGGGCTAACGTCGACGTGTTTGCTTGGCAACCGTCACAAATGCCTGGGATCCCCAGGGAAGTGATCGAGCACAATCTGAAGATCTACCCCGATGCCCGGCCTGTGCATCAGAAGCCTCGGAAGCAATCCGTAGAGCGACAGAATTTCATCTGACAAGAAGTGAAGAAGCTACTCGAAGCCGCATTCATTCGAGAAGTCTTCCATCCAAAATGGCTGGCAAACCCAGTCGTTGTGCCTAAGGCCGGCGGGAAGCTTCGGATGTGCATTGACTACACCACACTAAATAAGGCATATCCAAAAGATCCATTCCCACTATCTAGAATAGATCAGATAGTGGATTCCACCTCCGGGTGTGAATTACTGTGTTTCCTAGACGCATATTCTGGGTATCATCAAATCAGGATGTCTAGGGAGGATGAAGAGCATACTTCATTCATCACAGTAGATGGATTGTACTGTTACACAGCCATGCCCTTTGGTCTCAAGAATGCAGCTTCAACTTTTGTACGAGCTATGTACAAAACTTTTGAAGAACTCATTAGAGACGTAGTGGAAGTGTATGTCGATGACATCGTGGTCAAGGTCAGGAACAAGGAGTCACTCCTTGACACCTTGCAGGCTGTCTTCAACAAGCTGCGGGCCACCCGCACAAAGCTAAACCCAGACAAGTGCGTCTTCGGGGTTAGCTCCGGAAAACTTCTCGGTTTCCTGGTAAGTCATCGGGGCATAGAAGCTAATCCGACGAAGATTAAAGCCATTGAAGACATGTGGCCACCAACCCGCATCAAAGATGTCCAAAAGTTAACTGGATGTCTAGCAGCCCTCAGCCGGTTCATATCAAGACTGGCAGAACGGGCACTCCCCTTCTTCAAGTTATTGAGGAAGTCCGAACCATTCCAATGGTCCGAAGAAGCAGAGAAGGCATTCCAGGAGCTGAAACAGTTCCTCACCGCCCTACCAATTCTGGTAGCTCTGAACCCTAGTGAGCCTTTGTTGCTTTATATTTCAGCTACTGACGAAGTCGTTAGTATGGTTCTGGTTGCAGAGAGACCAGAACTACCCCACACTTAGGAATCCAGACCCTTTCGGGAAGGTCCGGAGGTTCCTGAAAGCGAGTCTGGGTCCCAGCTCCCAGATTCGAATCCACAAGAAGTCACTTCAGGAGATCCAGACCCCTCCGGGAGGGTTCAGGTCACTTCTGAAGAAGCTCCGGGTTCCTCCAACCAGAACCCAGAGGTCCCCAAAGAAAATCCGGACTCCTCCGAGAGGATCCAGATCAATGAAGAGGAAGCTCCGGACCCCTCCGGGAGGGTCCGGACCATTCAACGCCCGGTGTACTTCATTAGTGAAGTATTACATGATGCCAAGACTCGATACCTAGAGGTGCATAAGCTGCCCTATGCAGTTCTTATTGCCTCCAGAAAGCTTCGACATTACTTCCAAGCTCACAAAGTCTCGGTGGTGACCTCCTACCCACTACGAGCAATCTTGCATAATCCCAATTCAACTGGGAATATTGCAAAGTGGGCAGCAGAATTGGCTGAATTTGATCTTGAATTTATTTCAACACAAGCAGTTAAGAGTCAAGCATTGGCAGATTTTGTGGCTGAATGGACTCCCTCTCCATCAAACCCTGGGGGCCCCAGTGAGCAGAAGACGGAGCATCAAGCTCCAACCTTCACCGAGCCTCACTGGACCCTCTACTTCGACGGCTCCATGCAGAAGCAAGGGCCGGAGCTGGAATCCTTCTCCTTGCACCGACTGGGGAGAAGGTGAAATACATGGTACACCTTGACTTCAAGGCAACCAACAACATGGCAGAGTATGAAGCACTCATCTACGGACTAAAGGTGGCACTGTCATATGGTGTCAAGCAATTGCTGGTCAAGGGAGATTCATAGCTCATCATTAAGCAGGTGAAGGGTGAATGCTCCTGCAATAATCTCCAGCTAGCTGCTTACCTCCTTGAAGTCCAGAGGCTTCAGAAGGATTTCGAAGTCCTAGATCTCTACCATGTTCAGCGTGCCCATAACGCTGAAGCTAACGAACTCTCGACCAAAGCGTCAACCGGAGCCCCGGCTCCTGACAGAATCTTTGTCCGGAGATTGTCAAAGCCAACAGCTCAGCCTGCCAAACTGAGCGAAGGGGGCGAGATCAGCATCCCGAAGCTGACAGTCCCGATGGCCCTGTTACCATGGCAGCCATCAAGGGTCGTAGGTGCTGCCGGGAGCTCCGAGCAACCCAGCACGCAAGACTCAAAAGCTCAAGCTAGTTCTGATGCATGGATCTCGGAGATCCGGAGCTACTTGAAAGACAACATCCTTCCTGACGATGATGTATCTGCTGACCGGGTAGTCAGATTGGATAAAAGATACACGCTGGTAGAAGGGGATCTCTACCGGCACGGTGCCAACGGCATCCTAATGAGGTGCATAACAAGGGAAGAAGGCTGCGAACTTCTCGCAGAAATCCATGGAGGCGAGTGTGGGAACCACACGTCTTCCCGCACGCTGGTCGGTAAAGCCTTTCGGCATGGCTTCTACTGGCCTACAGCACTCCATGATGCAACTGAGCTGGTGAAGAAATGTGAAGCATGCTAATTTCATGCAAAGCAAATTCACACACCAGCTCAGCCCTTACAAATGATACCTCCTACATGGCCCTTCGCTGTGTGGGGGATGGACATCTTGGGACCTTTCCCAAGAGCCATCGGAGGTTACAAGTTCCTGTATGTCGCCATTGACAAGTTCACCAAGTGGCCGGAAGCAACTCCAGTTGTGACAATCAACAAGAAATCTGCTATCAACTTTTTGCAGTCCATTGTGTGCAGATTTGGAGTCCCAAACAAAATCATCACTGATAATGGGACCCAATTCACAAGCTCAGCATTCCAAGGATATTGCGAAGACCTCGGCATACAAGTTTGCTATGCCTCCGCAGCTCACCCAGCCAGCAACGGCCAAGCCGAGAGAGCAAATGCTGAAATCCTTAAAGGACTCAAAACGCGCACCTATGAGCGCTTGAAAAAACATGGAGCCAACTGGATCGAAGAGCTTCCGCCCACTTTATGGGCCAACAGGACATCTCAAAACCGGTCAACTGGAGAGACACCCTTCTTTCTGGTGTACGGAGCTGAAGCAATCCTTCCTCCGGAAATCACCTTGGGTTCACTCCGGGTCCGGACCTTCGACAAAGCCGCGCAGGACCAGCTCTGGCGTGAAGACCTAGACCTCCTTGAGCAGGGAAGGTGCCAAGCAGCTGTTCGGAATGCCCGATATCGCCAAGCCCTACGGCGTTACCACGAGCGGCATGTACACAACCGACAGCTCTTGGAAGGCGATCTGGTGCTATGGAGAATACAATCCAGAGAAGGGTTCAACAAACTCTCCCCTGGCTGGGAGGGGCCCTTCCGAGTGATTAAAGTATCCCGTCCCGGAAGCGTTCGCTTGGCTACTGAGGATGGGACACCTCTCCCAAATCCTTGGAACATCGAGCACCTCTGTAAGTTCTACACTTAATACCACGGAGGTGAGTCTTGAGTAACTTGAGGTGTATGTTATAGAGTCATTGTACATAGTCGGGTAGTTCGTCCGGGAGAGCAGCCGGACCTTTCCCGAAAGGTCCGCAAAGTTCATGCAACACTTGTCACAGTCTCAGGACTAAAAGTGCGGCTAGCTACCCTGGATCAAACGAGAAATGAAACACACTTAGCCTGGTTCCGTACCCTAAGAGTGTACTTGTTTCCCCTATACCCCGGACCTATAATGAAAGACATCTTCATGTGAAATAGACTCCACGTGCATTTATTTTGTACAGGCTCAACATTTTTATTTTTCTCTTTCTTGTCTATAACAAAGACGTGCAATTCTTAAGAAATTTTAGTTCAACCGGTTTATATACGATTCGAGTTGTATTGTCAATTCTTTTGGATTCAAATATTGTTCATGGCCAACTCGCCTGAAAGCCGCCAAGCCAACCTAGGGCTGGAGTGTGCTATCGACTTAGCCTGGTCAAGCACCCTATGTACGCCACTCTACCTACACCCCAGCAGGCCGAAGTAAGGCGGGTCCGTGTACAGTTGGATCTGGAAGAAAAGACAACGCATTCGGTTGTATTTAGAATCGCGTTCGACTTAAAATCTTCTTGAGAGTCGTAAGCCGCGACGAAATTATAGACAAGAAATGAATTTTACTATTTTTCTTGCCTTAAGTGTGCAGGAAAAATAAAATCTACGTTGATGGAGAAAAGCCGGAGCTAACTAAGCTCCAACTCCCCTAGCGGGGGCCAGCTGTCGACGCTAAATAAAAGATGGTGAGAAGACCCCGTAAATGGAGTCTGTTGCCAACAAACTGAGTGTTGGCAAAGGTCACTGCTGGAGCTACTAAGCCCCAACACCCCAGAGGACTAACTATCGATGCTCTACGCGTTGATAAAGACTATTGCCGGAGCTATAAAGCCCCAGCGATGAACAATGCCGGAGCTTCTAAGCTCCGACAACCTCAGGGGGCCTTCACTATCGAAGACTTCGGACCTAAATTCAACAAGTTCGAAGCAAATGAGTCTTCAACAAAACACAATATCCTCTTGGTACATGTTCACAATCAAATTGTGCACATCTACCAGGGGGCCAAGTGAAGATAAAAGTGTTGAAGACAAAAAGTGAAATTCACAAAAATTTGGGGATTTCATTTATCTGGAGACAAGGGATTACATCTGGAGACATGGGATTACAAAATTGAGGAAGAAGAAGAGAAAATACAAGTGAGAACTATAGAGATGGTCCTAGACCCTATGGAAGAATTGGGCGACCTTCTGGGCAACCTCCGATACGCTGGCTCGGGTAGCTTCGCCTTCTCCTTCAACGGGGCCTTCAAGCACCGAGTCTAGAGGAAATTGGGAGTTCCGGCTGGTGTAGCACGTCAGCACATACTCTGCGACGTTCTTCGCCACGGATTGCCCCTCAACCTCCAGTTGGTCCGCGATGACATCGCCCACCTTGGAGAGCTTGCTACCTGCTGCGCTCAGCGCCTGCAGCGCTAGGTCCGGCTGCGGCTCCGGATCATCCGGGCGCACGGGGCTGAAACCCATCGGTGTCAGCGCGTCGTTGGCCTTGCCAAGAAACTCCCAAATCTGTAGGGAGTCCGCAGTCCTCAAGCCCTTCATTTCTTCCAGGGATCTCCTGGTCGCCATCAGTTCGGAATTCTCACGGGCGAGGCGCTCAACTTCTTTTGCGTTCTGCTGAATCTTCTCAGCAACCCGCTTTTCGAGTTTTCCGGGCTCCTCCTCCCGGAGGTGGATCTTGTTCCGACGGTCGACCAGGTCCTTCTCTCTTCCCCTCACTTTCTTCTCCCTGGCAGTAAGGGCACACTCTTGTTCGTAGAGTTCCTGCCCTCGCACCCAGGCTTTCTCCTCTTCCTCATGGCAGCGCTCTTCCAATTTCTTGGCGCGCTCCTCGAGGCCCTTGTCAGCCAGAGCCACCTTCTCGGCGAGCTCCTCCTCCCTCCGCAGGACATCATCCCGCAGCTCTAGGAGTTTCTGCTCTTCATCTTCGAGCCGTTTCTCCCTCTCTTCAAGTGCCTCTCGGCGCTTAATGAGCGTAGTGTTAATGGCCTCAATCCTTACGTGGCGTTCCTCGGCCGCACTATTGGCTGCTTTGGCCTGATTGTAGATCTCCTGGGATTGAGCGTCGAGGGCGCGAGTCATACTCTCCCTGTCATCCAGCAACTTGCCCCAGTACTCCAGGCGGATCTTCTCCCGTTTGATCCACTCTTTGTCATCCGCTAGCCTCGACTGCGCTAGCTTGGTCTCGAAGTAGAGTCGGTTACGCCACCGCCTAAGGGTTTGGCGCTCCTCTTCAAGAGCCTTGCTGTCGTGGAAGAAGGCCAATTGGACTTGACGCAGACTGGAAGATGTGTTGTCAATAGACAGTGACAACGGGATGGGTTCCGAACCTGCTGGGGTCTCCTCCGCTGGTTCCAGCGGGTCTTCAGATACAAAAATTGGGTCCCACTCCACAAGAGAGGACCCCTGAGTCTCCAAGGCACTAGGGCCGTCCTCCGAGATGGCCTCAGTCGCCATCGAAGAAGGCCCCGCCGCCAAGTCTTCGTTCACCCCCTTGGGCAGGGGGCCAGCGACTTCGCTTGGGCACTCCGGCTCGGCCGCAGGTACCTCCGACGTCGTCGCTTCTGGAGCAGGAGCCATTGCTGGCTCCAGTCTGGGCACCTCTTCCGACAGAGGCTCAAGCTCCGTCACCTCTTCAACCACCGGCTCAGGAGCCGGAAGATCTTCAACATCGACCAGCCCTGTGACCGGAGCTCCAACAATGACCGGCTCAGCGGCCAGTGCTTCGGAGGTAGCCGGCCCAACTGCCGGAACTACATCAGTTTCCGACTCGCACGCTGGGGCTTCAGTCACCTCCGGCTCAACCGCTAGGGCTTCGACAAATTCCGGCTCAGAGGCCGGGATTACTTCTCCGGCGCAATAGCTGGAGCTTCCATCATCGCAGCACCAGAACCTAGAGCTTCAACCTCCAGGATAGGTGCCGCTGGTGCATCTTCACTCCCGTGGTCCGGCGCTACCATGGGAACTTCTGGGGATGAGTCGAGGTCCATGACCACGACAGCCAGCGCTGGAGCTATCGCAGCTTCAGCCACCACTGGGGGCGGCACCGGAACAGGAGCAGAAGCCCCCACCCTCACGGCTTCAGCCACTGTGGCTGAGGGTGGAGCTTCACCCCCCTTCTTGGGGACGCTGCAGATGATGAACGAAGAAAATTAAAAAACAGTTGCTACAATTAAAACAACTATCCAAGGTAGAGATTAAAAATTACCTTGGGAGGCTTCCGCACCATCTTGCGCAGAACCTTTTTCCCGGACGTTCTGGGCTGGTCATAGCCGGCGTGGAAGCTCCGGAAGGCCCCCCGGAACTTATCGCGACCACGGGCGTTTCCCGAGTCGAGGCTCTCCTCGATCGGGAAGAACCCCCGGACCTGGAGGCCTCCACTGGCCCAGGTGCTAGAGTCGCGCGCCCGGAGCTAACATCCCGGGAGGACCCCACTGTGGGAACAGACGCGCTCCAGGAGGACCCCACTGCGGGAATAGTCGCGTTCCGGGAGGACCCCATTACGGGAACAGTCGCCACGGTTGTGGAAGACCTTCCCCTCCGGGGAGAAGGAGCCGAGGCGGAAGTAGCGGGCCTGATGGACCTTCCATCGACATGCTGCAGCTTCCTCTTCCGGCTCTCGGGTTCGTCCGCCAGTCCTTGCCCTTGCCAACGACCTCGACCCTCGGCTTTGGGGCAGGGACAGAGCCATCTTCGGGCATTCCGGGGATCGCCACCCGGGTGGTTGATCTTCTCTCGATGACACCAAGGTCGTCAAGTACGGGCATATTTCGCCGGAGCTCCCTGCTGAACTCCACTTCCACGTTCAGAGGGAGAAAAGCCGACGGGGGAGTCAAGTCATCACCGTCGACGTCGATGCCGTGCTGGAACTTCTTAAGGTGGAACTCCAAGGTTTTCCCCACCATGTTGGACTTCAACCCGGTCTCAACCCGGTCGTCGTCCATCACGCTGTTGAGGGCCCAAGCGAGTTTCTCCCTCCTCTTCAGCGGCACCCACCTGTTGACCAAGAAATTGCAAAATACCACCTGAGGAGTCAATCCTCCCTCCATGCATTGGTGGATCCTGGTCAAAGCAGGGTTGAAAGCTTCCGCCAGCACCGGAGCTTCACTCCAGATCGTCGTGTCGATGCTGGGCAGACCATCGGGCAGCTCCAGCCTCTCGTGCTCCTCCACCCTGACGACTATCCAGTCTTTCTTCTAGTCATCCCACTTCCCAGAGGGAAACGACCGGAGGTACTTGAATGGGCACTTCTTGCGCTTCACGAAGTAGTAGAAGCCAAGGTACTCATTGCTCCGGCCGGTGGTGTGAACGGTGAAGAAGGTCCGGAAGAGTTCAATGCAGGGGGGGGATGCCCACCCACATCTCACAGAAGTGGACGAAGATAGACACGAGGAGAATGGAGTGAGGGCCAAGGTGGTATAACTGCAGACCATAGAAGTCTAGCAGCATCAAGAAAAAGGAAGAAAAAGGCGGGATCAACCCCACCATGGCGTACGAGGAGAAGTACACCACTTCGCCGGCGTGCTCCTTCTCGAATGGGAGCTCTCCGCCGGCACGGACCGAGCGGTTGAAGAAGTCCGAGGACCACCCCATGAGGGCCCGGACCTTCTTCAAATCGCCGTCGGTGTTCAAGCGACTCTCGCGGAGACCCAACTCCATCGCGGCACGGCTAGGCAAGAGAAGAAGAGCGAAGCACGAGTTGGGAGTTTGAGCGCAAGATCAGATGAGAGGCGTAAAGAACACCCGACGATGCGCGCTTTCCTTCTTAAGTAAGCCCTCGCAACGCTTGGATGGAAACCGCAAGGAAGTCGAAGATACCATTCAAAAATTCCACCCAGCCGATGACAAGAGGGCCCGGGACCACCCCGATGATCAAGTCGAGGTTCTTACCCAGGCGAACGGTTGTCATCATGAGGCGGGAAACCCAAAGGCGGCAGCCTGACAAGGCGCGTGGAACTGATACGGTTTTCGTATCAGGAACCGGCGACCTTCAATTGCGTGAGATCCGCACGCCAAAGATCTCACCTGCCGCACGCGGGATGCACCACACGGCGGGGGTCTAACTCAAAATCCTCGCCAACGGCACCCTCAAAGACCCTTGAACACTCAGTTCAAGAGTCGCGAGGATGGACCCACTTCCGGCAGAATGACTTCACCCCAGTGATCTTCCCCGGAGGTAGGTCCAGGGGGCCACTGTCGGTACCCTAGAAACCGTACACCCCTTGAGGTTACAAAGATCTCAAAGGAAAGTCATCTACTTGGTATGAAGACCCTCGGAGGCCCACATGTCAGACATAACCGGACCCGCCTCTCCAACATGGTTAATCCCTGGGTCGCCACGTGTACTACCAAACCGGAGCTACCGCCCACAAGGGGGAAGCTCCGGGCCATGTACCAAAACGGCACCTTCGGACTTGACCCCAGACCGAGAGAAGCTCCGGACCTGACACGTGTTGGATAGCCCCAGAGCTACCTGTTTCCCACAGCAAGCTCCGGAGCTGCCACGTGTCCAATCATCGGATCTTCAGCCTCTAACCTCCGAAAGACCCCGCAACGGCTCCGGATCTTCAAAGGGGAATCAAGGACTTCAAGACCCGATTAAGTGTCATTAATACCATATTAATGACACTTAAACGGACGATCTTAACACCAGTAACGGTGCTGTCAAAGCCTGTTACAGGGTCATTAAGAGCAGTTAAACGTGTATCAATATTAGTAACCGCCGGGGCCACATGTCGGGCCAGGCTAACCTGTAACGACCTGCCCTTTTACTATAAAAGGACAGGCCGATGACACGTTCAGGGGGCGAGACATACGAGGCCACACACACGCCATAGACACTCGTCACAAGCTCATACTGCTAATACAACACCAACACACACATGGAGTAGGGTATTACGCTCGGCCGGCCCGAACCACGTAAATTCTCGTATCTCCTGTGTCAATTCCTACTCACCTTCTTGAATCTCCGCGCGCCCACACCGAACATCAAACTCCCCTATCACTTTAGTGGTGTAGGGAGATCTGCTGGTTCCAAACCGCCGACAAATATCGTCTCGAGATTACAAATAAAAGAGATAGAGGTAAAAAGACTACCGTATATGGGATGATAATAAATTCGGATAGTTTGATCGGAGATAGTCCTTGCTTTCCCATGTCACTTCCTCAACGGTATGGTTACTCCACAAGGCTTTGTAGAAGTACAAAGTCCAGTTCCTGGTGGTGCGAGTCTTTTCCTCGATAACCCAGATCAGATACTCAGAATAGGTGAGATTCGGTTGGAGAGCTTCAATGTCTTCGGTGCAGATTTCAGATGAGGATTTAAGGCACTTTCGCAGCTGAGAAATGTGGAATACATTATGAATACTAGAAAGTGACGCCGGTAACTCCAAATGATAGGCTACGGGTACGCATTTTTCAATGACGGTGAACGGACCGATGAACCGTGGAGCAAGCTTTCCCTTCACTCCAAAACGATGAATCCCTTTCATCGGAGAGACGCGGAGATAAACATGGTCTCTGATGTCGAAGTGGAGAGGTCGACGTCTTTTATCCACATAACATTTCTGACGAGATTGAGCATCATTGAGATTGGCTTGAATCACTCCCACTCGTTCTTCAGCTTCATTCACAAGATCAATACCTTATATCACTCGCTCACCGGATTCACACCAGTTGATTGGTGTGTGACATTTCCAGCCGTAGAGAGCTTCATACGGCGCCATATTGATGCTAGCTCGATAGCCATTGTTATATGAGAACTCCGCCAACGGTAAATGACCATCCCAATTTTTACCGTGGTGGATGACACAAGCGCGTAGCATACCTTCCAGAACTTGATTTACACGGACAGTTTGACCATCCTTCTGTGGGTGATATGCGGAGCTTCGGACCAGTTTCGTCCCCAATGATGCGTGCAGCTGCTCCCAATAATGATCGATAAACAGTGCACCATGATCTAAAATAATTGTCTGGGGAACTCCGTGCAAGCACATGATTCTTGCAATACATAACTCCGCATATTTCTTGGCAACGTACTTTGTATGTACTGGAATAAAATGAGCTGATTTGGTTAGTTGATCGACTATCACCCAAATCGAATCATGCTTCTAGAATGTGAGAGGTAATCCAACAATGAAATCCATACTAATGTCTTCCCATTTCCATACCGGAACTTTCAATGGTTGCAGCTGTCCGGCTTTCCTCATGTGGTCGGCTTTCAACCGCGGACACATATCACACTCCGATCTGTACTTTGCAATTTCTCTTTTCATCCGTGTCCACCAAAATCAGCATTTTAGATCTTGATACATTTTGTTGCTGCCCGGATGAATAGAATTCTTGGACAAGTGGGCATCGTCCAAGATTTTCTTCCAAAGTGTCAATTCACGGGGCACCAATATATAGTTTTTGAACCATAAAGTACCATGTTCATCACTTCGGAAGCACTTCATTTCCCCATTCTTCATTCTCCTCCGAATGTGAGACATACCCACGTCTTTATTTTGAGCTTCCATAATCTCCTCTCATATAGTAGGGATGAGAGCAAGATTATATAACGCTCCATATGGAACCAAGTATAAACTCGGCTCGTCCTCTTCCATCAGAGTGATGGACAAATTATTGACGTGAGACTTGCGGCTCAGCGCATCAGAAACTACATTCGCCTTGTCAGGATGGTAATGAATTTCAATCTCATAGTATTTGATCAGTTCTAACCATCTTTGTTGTCGCATATTCAACTCCTTCCAAGTGAAGATATATTTCAGGCTCTTGTGATCGGTGTAGAGGTGCACTAGATTTCCAAGTAAATAATGCCTCCACGTTTTCAAAGCAAGTACCACGGCATCGAGCTCAAGGTCATGAGTTGGATAATGTTTCTCATGATTTCGGAGCTGCCGTGATCCATATGCAATCATGCGTCCTTATTGCATTAACACGCAGCCGAGACCAATACCAGATGTATCACAATAAATGTCAAAAGGTTTGGTCGTATTCGGCTCAGCTAACACTGGGGATCTTATGAGATGCTTCACTAATGCTTGAAATGCATCCTCACATGCCTTGCTCCAGTTGTATTTGCTCCTCTTTTTCAGCAGCTCCATCATCGGTTTAGCAATTTTTAAGAAGCTCAGAATGAACCTCTGATAATATCCTGCTAACCCGAGGAAGCTGCAAACTTCGTGTACGGACGTTGGAGACTTCCATTCCAGCACTTGCACAATTTTGCTTAGATCAACAGCGATGCCCTCCGCTGAAATATGTGACCAACAAATGTAACTTGGCTGATCCAAAATTCACACTTGCTGAATTTTGCATAAAGCTTGTGATCTCGCAATCGTTAGAGCACGATATGCAAGTGTTTGGCGTGTTCTTCCTTGGATTTTGAATACACCAGAATGTCATCGATGAAGACCACAAAAAACTTGTCCAACTCCGGCATAAACACTGAATTAATCAAATACATGAAGTGATCAGGCGCATTGGTAAGTCCGAACAACATGACGAGATATTCATAGAGTCTGTATCTCGTCGAGAATGTCGTCTTCAATATATCCTCCGGTCGAATTTTGATTTGATGATATCCGGACCGAAGATCCATCTTCGAGAATACTTTAGCACCCACTAATTGATCGAATAATATATCGATGCGTGGTAGTGGATACTTGTTCTTGATCGTCACGGCGTTGAGCGGATAATAGTCCACACATATACGTAACGTATTGTCCTTCTTCTTTATAAACAATGCAGAGCAGCCCCAAGGTGATGAACTTGGGCGTATGAGACCTTTGTTCAGCAGGTCTTTCAAATGCTCCTTTAATTCTGCCAGCTCATTTGGTGCCATCTTGTATAGCCTTCAAGAAATAGGCATGGTTCCCAGAATCAGTTCAATCTTGAACACGATATCCCTATCCAGTGGCATACCCGGAAGGTCATCAGGAAACACATCCAAATATTCACGGACCACACGAATGTCCTCAAGCTTTGTGGCTTCCGTGTTGTATGTGGCTGGAATTTCTTGGATAAGGCAGTCTAGAATCAGAGTGTGTAGTTCATATAGTGGAGAGTTCAAATGGACCACACGTGGAACAATGTCGAGAACAACACCATGACGGTGCAGCCACGACATTCCTAAGATGACATCGAGCTTTTGACCCTCTAATATAATTAGAGAAGTCGGATTGATATTCCCACCCATCTTAAGTTGTGCTTTATGGACTTTCATGTCCACTGCTATTTTCCCACTTGAAGAGCAAATCAAATATGGACTTTCTGTGGGAGTGATAGGTAATTGATGCTTGACAGCATATGATTGGCTAATAAAATTATGGGTGGCACCAGAGTCAAAGAGTATGACTACAGGATTTTGGAGTAGAGAAAACGTACCCGCGAGGACGGGTTCGCCTTCTGGCATGTCTTTGATGGATATGTGGTGGACGTTGCCGGGTTTTGGTTCTGGTTTCTTGGGCTGGTTGCGGGGCTGAGTTGCACCCCCATAAGGTGCTTGCACGCTGCCTTGTTATTCGGGACAGTCCCTCGAAAAATGCCCGACACAGCCACACGTGTAGCACGTGTATTGTGTCGGGTTCCCGCCAGGCTGCGGATGAAATCCCGATGCACGTGGTAGATGTGGATACGCACGCGGGACCATCCATTGCTGCTGCCTTGGAAATGGCGGTTGAAAACACGGCGCGTTGAAAGAACGACCGCGGAATTGCTGCGGTCGCGCTGGTGGCTACTATCGCTGACCGTATGGTGAGTGATACACCATGCGGTACTTCTGTGGACTACCACCACTGCTGCACGACGGCGCGCTACATTTCCTCTTATCAGAAATGAGCTCGCGCTGAGAGTCCTCCTGTACAATCGCGACGTTGACGATGTCGTTGAAGGTGTCACGCGTTGCATTGTGCGAGTAGGACTTTCAGATTGGGGTTCAAACCCCAGAAGAAGATATCTCACTTCTTGTCCTATGTCCCAACATAATCCAGCGCGTACTGTGCTAGATGGTTGAAAGCGAGGGAGTAGTCATGGGCACTCCTCCCAACTTGCTTCAGCTCCAGAAACTCCTGAAGCTTCCTCTTCATTACACCAGGAGGTATATGGTAGGCGCGGAACGCTCCCGGAATTCAGTCTAGGTGACCGCGTGACCAGCCGGCAGTGACGCAATGTAATTCGCCCACCAAGCACCGGCGGATCCCTGAGGTTGTTGTGTTGCGAACAGCGCCTTCTGCTGTTCGGTGCATTGCAGCAAACCGAAATTCGCCTCTAGGGTGCGGATAAAGTTGCCCGCTTCCAGAGGCTCCTTGGCCTCCATGAAGACCGGTGGATGCATCACCAAGAAGTCCAAGTACGAACTCTGTTGGGGCTGGCATTGCCCATTGTCTTGTCGCCCCCTTGACAGGACAAATTTTGTACCAACATCCGCAGTAACTCGGTTTACTCGTCGCGCGAGCCGAGTACTGCAGCCAGAATCTCCGCGAGAGTCCTTGGAGGTTTAGGTGGTGGTGGTGGTGGAACTTGTTGCTGCGGTGTCGCGGTTTGCTCCCGGGTCGTAGATTCATCCTCACGACCCCGGCTCGAGCCTCCCATCTCGGGCATAGAACGCGTACGCACCATTCTGCATCCACATGAATTAAAATCAGCAACATGTTTGTTTGCCTCATCCATTCTATACCATAGTAGTGCGAGTATTGACATTGTCATAATTGCATAGCATTCACATATATTGATAAAGTACAAACTTTATACAAGATATATTATCTCATGGCCAAGTTTAGAGTAGTGAACTCTAAAAGGATAGACTCCCACTACGAAAGTGCATCCCAACTATACTTGGTCTCCATGGGTCATCATACACACCTTGTCATCTCCTACACACCCACTACTATTTATAATATGACACAAACATGGCTACAAAATAAACATGAGCAACCACTAACTATACGTTGCCCCGTGAAGGCAGTAGTGCTGCTCCATCCTAATCCGATGCATCCTCATTGATGTGCTCGAGTATCTCAAGATCTTCTTGCTCCTCAGGACATGAAGGAACCTGCTCACCCATGTTGAGCGGCATGTCATGAGCCGGTGGAAACATGACTGGGTTCGGTAAGTGTGCTTCGGCCTCAATCAAGTCATCCCGAAGTTGATCTGCCTTGAACTCCCAATTCTGAGCTTCTTCAACAGCTTCATCTCGTGCCTCAGTGACTACCATCAGCTTCTCTTGCTGTTGCTGCACCTCCAACTGACTTGCTTGCAGTTCACCATGAGCTTTCTGCAGTTTCATACAGTTTGCCGCAGTTCAGCATGAGCCTTCCGTAGTCTAATGCGATTGTGATGGAACTGATCCTCCCATTGATTCAGTCGGTGATTCGCCAGAGCCAGGAACGAACATAGGTTCTCATTGATATAATCAAGAGTGTCACCCCGTTCAATCGCTTGCCTCAAGGCTTCGAACTGCTCCTGAAGGATTTCACCTTGTGTACGAACCACCATGTTGGATGCAGCGGCATAAGTCCCAAGTGTTGTCGAGGTTGTGTCACCATATGGTTAATAGGCCGCAACCATACGACGTTGCCACTCCAAACCAGCAGCACCACGGACCAGGAGAAGAGCAAATTGTGTCCCAGCCACGGTATATTGATGAAGCTCGCAAAGCTTCATAAGCGCTTCGCCCACTGCAATGGCCCACGTGTCCTCCAAATGAGCTCCCTGGATAGTAACCGAAAAAGGAGCCCATCCATAAAAACACGGACTAGCCGGGATGTCGACCAGGACGGTACATGACAGTAAGCCTCTGTCAATCGCCTCTTGACCCCAATAGCATGGCATCTCGATGAAGCCAAACTGTTGGAGCACCTCCCGCAGCATGATCGGGAAGCACGGACGGTTGGCGCACGTGGAGAACACCCACCCGTCCGGCATTAGCATCACATCCGTCATCTATAAATAAATACTTGAATGAGTCAAATACTAAAATTCAACAAACTTTGTTGATAGAGTAATCATGGATGTGAAAATTGAATTATGAAAGTGAATTCCAATTCAAATGTCAAATGAAACATAACACTGGAATTCTGTCTCAGTTTCTGTTCATTCTGACCAGTCCAGAGAAATTCAAAATTTTCGTCCAGTTAGAGGCACATTTAGTACTTGAGTTCGACTACCAAGTTGTAGTACACTCAAATAGATTTCCATAATGTATTTATTTGCCTTCATATCTTTTATGTATGAGGAGATATGATTTTTGCAAGTTGACAGTTTTCTGGAAATCTTTTGACAGCATCTCCTTTGATTAAGGCTGAATTTGTCCACATTTTTCCAGATACAAAACATCAATATATGCAAAAATAATAAATTACAAAATTGTTTTATATATCCTCAGGATTACATAAATGAATTACATGAAGTCATTCATCGAATCTACGAAGAGATATGATCAAGACAGTGACAAGATACAGAAACTGTTCAGTCTCTGTCAGGATTTAACAGAGTTTGAAAATTTGAATTTTTCATTATTTTACAGGTGGATTCTGATCTGGAGTTAAACATAGGAGTTTTATAAGACTCTCTAACCTTTCCAACCATGTGCAATAGAACTCCAGGGGTGAAATATACTGGAAGTTATGCTGTTCCAAACTTAGTCAATTTTCTGTCCAGTTCACAGTTTGAACCAGGAACTGGGCAATTTAAGTTCAAGTGAAGTTTTGAAGTTCTTGAAATCTGCCTTGGAGCTGAAAATGAAACTAGTGGAGGGCTTCCTTAAGCTCCCAGACCACATGCCCGCTTATCACAGCGATCATAGGATTAATTGTAAATCTGACCAACACGCTCCAAAACAGAGATTACAAATTCAAACATAGTCCTAAGTTGGAAATTTTTACTTGTTGTTGAGTCACAACACCAGCAGGGATATCGTCGTTGACGTGCTTGATGAGACTCGAATGCAATGCCAGTACTACACCCTCACCAAAGAAAATCCTAGGCCGGTATTCCGGCATATGTCTCAACGGTGGCAGTAATGACGTTTACTTGCAAACGTTTTCTACTCAAGCTTCTTAGAACATGGTTAGTGTCCTGTGGCTACACACAAATGATAAATCAAACATATGGTGCCGTACGGCACAGCCCGCACAGGCGAACAGTTCACAATAATATATATGAAAGTAAAAACATTCGCCCCGTATCATTCCATACGGGCCGCCCCGAGCTATGCCACGTCTCGAGGTAGTTTTCTACCACCCGACGGGGTCCCACGTCTTTGCATAGGGTCTTTGCATAGTGCTGCACCAGTAGGGGGCGCATCAGGTTATGTCCCACCTGACGGGGGCTCCAACTAACTTTGAAGCACGCTGGGGTACCGCGTGTCATATGTTCTCAGAAACATGGAAAGTTTCAGAGACTCATATTAAAATTTCCATTCCAAGCCACGGAAACAATCACATGCTACCTCTCGCATGGTGAGCTTACTGCAATTGATCCGCTTGCGGTGGCGTACCTAACCTCTTACCTGACGCTGGAGCGTCGTTCAGAATATAATAACACATAAGTTAACTTGCCAGCTTAAGTAACTAATACTATAATAGGCCTTATGTGGGCATAGTAATTAATCCTCACTCGACTACTGTTAAGTTTTCAAAATAGGTTCTTTTCAAGCATTCTATTCCCAATGCGGCTCTGATACCAGGCTGTGAGGACCGGGTCCACACATTCCAGGAATCGCAGAGGGTGGCGCCGTGCGATACGGCACCCAAGAGCACACACGAAAAGAATACGACAAAATACAAATTTTTATTTATATAAACAGCAGAAGTCTTTTACAATACTTAATATACAGCAGAAGATAATACTCATAGCTAAACTCTCAGCCTAGCTATGCAAAAGTGCAGCCATCCAGCCCGGGGACGCTACACACTAGCAGCACACAACAATTTACAGCGGGGTGCAGGGCTCCCACTCGGCAGTATACCCCGACGGGGTCATTGCCTCATCTTCGGGCCCTTCCTCATACGTCTCACCTTCAAACAACTTAATATAGCAACCGTGAGCATGAAGGCTTAGCAAGACTTAACCGTCTCACCTAAACATGAAACTCTACATGCAGGGATACCTAACATAGGCATAGATATTGCAGTAAATGACTTGCCTACATGTTAATCCTTAATTTTCAAGTTATTAACAGTAGCTTACAAGTTTAATAAGAGTAACTTTAGTAATCATATTTGACAGCAATCAAAGTTTCAAAATAATTATAATTCAATACATCATATTCTCCTGGCTTCTTCAGTATTTACTACGTCACAGCGCAGTGAACAAGCGGTACTCAAATAACCGCGAGGGACGCTGATTGCAATCAGTAGACACCCGAATAACACATCACATACACCCGTGCCTAAGGAGCATGCCGTGCTCCTCACCATGTCATACGCATCAACCTTTCACTAGAAACTCAAACGCCGAACCGGTCCCACCATCGCAGGCACAAGGTCCCCGCATGGAGCGTGTCTTTGCCCGTCAGCCGATTTACACCTTGCCGCCCTCAACCCATCTCTAGCGACAGTGGGCTATGCCTCGACATCCAAGTTATTGAGTTACATCGGTTTCCTGGGTTCCATATGCCCAGTATGCATCCGGTACAGTTCAAACTTGTCCAGAAGGGCCGCACAGGGATCGGTCCTCAATCGACACAAGCAGGGCTACACACATGAGACCTCTCACTGCATCCTACCCGCAGCTCGGTGTCAATTTCATATTCATAAACCATTCTTTAATCAAATCTTTCCCGTGTGATGAAATCTAATCTCGCGAGTAGATTCCAACTACTCGACTTCTACCGAATCCCTGGAAACTTAAGCATGGCATTTTCTACTCGTCGGGTTGTAGACCTAACCAATACTCTGTGGGATTTGTGGGTCATGCAAGTGGAGTAACAAGCACCTTAGCCCTAATGCACAAAAATCATCCTAGACATAAGTGATACAAATAGAAACATTGAATTAGCACTTAAATGCAAACCGGGGCTTGCCTGACTGTGAGTCAGAGAGACAGTTAGCTTCTGGAAGTATACTCTCCAAGGGCTCTGGATCCTCCTCGATCTCGGTCACTAAATGAGGTGCATAATATGAAAGCATATAAGTGACATAGAACTATACAAATCAAATTCTAAATACTGTTTTTGTTACTAAATGATTTTAATTGGCTTTGCGAGTTTAACAGTGGATACTAAGTTCTATGTGGATGATCTGGACCAAAAATTGGAGATGTTCAAGAAAGCTTGTTGTCTCTAAATTTCCAACAAATAAAACAATTCTCTGAATTTTGGTACTAAATCTGTAGCTTTAACATGGCTAACAGTGGATGATCCTGGTAGAGGAGGTTTTACTGGTTCTAGGAAAATTTTTTTCACATTTTTCTGAGCTTCCTACAGGGAGAAATTGATATTACAAGTTTGGGAAAAAGTTGAAAATGTTTTTGTACATTTTTCATTTTTCAATGGACATAGGTGATTTGAACACTGTTTGATCCAGTCAATGAAGTCCAATGAAGTTGAAATTTTTACTGGAGGTAGAGCGTGCTTTTAACTGGGATCTTACCAAAATTGGGAATTTTCCAATTAAAAGAACAGGAGTAAATAATTTCCCAAGCAGTTAGCTCAATGGAATTAATTATGAAAATTCTGGGAGTATAATGTCCAACAAATTGCGCCACTGCAAATTTGGGATCAATATGAGTCTACCAGAATTTATTGGGAATTATTTGAGCAAGTATGCTAGGAAACATTGAATTTAGAAGTTGGCTCAAATTCTGGAATTAATTTCCAAGGGAAAAGTTCAAATAATCCAGCCCGGCCCCACTTCCTTTAAATGGGCCTATCAGAGCTGGGCCGCACCAAGGGCCACGAGGTTAACCCACGTTGCCGCACCAGATCAGCCAGCCACAGCTGATCCCTAGGGCATTTAAATAGCGGCTGACATGCAGGGCCCGTTGGTCATCTTCTTCCTCGGGCAAACTGAATAGTTTGGTAACCTAGCTTCAAGGTTTTGTTCATGCTGTTGGGGAGACTTGAAATACGACGTCGATGTAGGACGAAACGACGAACGGTTTTCACCGTCATCTAACATGGGTGCTGGCGCACCTTTTTGTAATTGATTGTGAAGCATGAAACAACCTAGAACCTCGGCTCCACGGTGATGCAGAGAGGGTCCGACGGCAGTCCCACGACGACGTCCGCGAAAACTTCAAAATAACACCCCACCATGAGGGAGCTGCCCACAAAAAGATTTAGGAAGGTGCGCAAGACAGTTACCAATTTCCAAACGTGAAGGGAAAAGATCAGCAGCCTCTGGGTAGCTTGGATTCTCAGCTTGAACAAGAGGTTCGTCGTCGGCGGCCAAGAACAGAGGAAGAATGGTGAGTGGCTTGCACTGGACGCTATGGGAAGTGATGAGGATGCTTGCTAGGTGTATAGGGGCGCTGGATTTGACGGCAATCGGCAAGCATGCACTCAGGTGCGTGGCTTGCATGTCGGGAGGTGTCGCCACGGTGAGCCAAAGTAGAGCACTCACGTATTTGCTTCTCTGACCAGCGGGTCCCACTGCCTCTTCAAGTCAATCTTCTCTAGTTAAGAAAATATCTTACCAACTAATGTCCAAAATTCATGAGAATTTCTAGATAGGCTCTGGGATTTGATTCTGAAATCAAAACTTTGAATTGATCAAGTTTCAATGAAAATTCAAATTTGAATTTGAATCTGAAAGAATTCAATATTTCCACTGAATTATATATCAATTGTGCTTCAAAAATTTTGAAACTTCGGAGAGAAACTATTTGGAATTTAATGGTGAACTCAGATATTTATTTTGGCAAAGTTTGAACAGGAGCAAGTTTTGAATATTTGAATTCCCACCATTGAAGTTCGAATTGGCTTGATTTCCAATGGCCATTTTGATTTATCTTTCCCATTCAAATTTTAAATTATCATATCTGAACTTTGTACTTTGAATTTAGGGCTTTTACTGTCGCCTGGCAGACCCGGGTAAGCCTGTGCCCAATACAAGCTGCTATTGATCGACTTGTTTCGAATTAGAAACCCTTCTCTTAGGAACTCCACTCTATGCCTTGCCTACCACCATGATTTGTGTCCTTGGGTTAAAAGTTAGAAGATTAGCACACATGTTCCTTTGATTTGATACCCTTGGGAATACTCTTTAAGGGGAAGTGCTACATCGGTTTCTCTGTGCGCTTGCGGATTTTCATCTGTGATGTACCAGCCGTCAACAAGCATTTCTGGCGCCGTTGCCGGGGAACGGTTGTTGTTGATCTTCGAACCTTGTTCACCCTCATATATATTTTTCATATTTATTACCTTTCCGCTATTTAAACTATGGAGCAACCAACCATTCTTTCTCTATCTGCTCCAAAGGGTAAGTTTTGTGAGCCTCCGCCATATGCGGATCCCATTTGCTCAACTAGCGTTGAACTCCATCCTAGCTTTATACCCTTGGTTCGAGAGAAATCCTTCTCAGGTACGGATTGTGAGAATCCTTACCATCATCTGCGGGAGTTTGAGCAATTGTGCTCATGCCTTCTAATCAATAGCATGACACAAGAAACTCTTCAGTGGAAATTGTTTCCCTTTTCCCACAAGGGAAGAGCGAAGCAGTGGTATACTCATACCGTTGGAAATAACTTCGAGCCAATTTTTGTCTTGCATCCTTTCCACTCTCCCATGTTTCCCTTCTATGAAGGGAAATTCTCAACTTTCTGCAAATTGAGAAGGAATCTATAGGTGCAGCCAGGACTAGATTCTCAATGCTAACCAAATCAGACCCGGACTTGTCAATTCCCGAACATGTGTTATCACAATATTTTTGTTTCAGGCTTGACAAGGATTATGCCCTATACCTCGACATAACGGCTGGAGGCTCATTCCTTTGTAAGACACCGAATGAAGGAAGGGGAATTCTAGAACGCATTCTAGAAAATACATCCTTCATCGCCGGTCTTAATGAACCTCCTAAAGAGGAAGCCATGTCTAGACATGAGGATTCCCCCATAGTCACCACGGAACCCATACCATGAGCATCTCAAGTTGTGACTATGAAATCCTCACACGAGCCAAAGACACCGAAGATAGAACAAATTCGACCTTCGAAGTTTCCATTGTGCTTCGAGGAAGATCTTTTTGAAGATTTTGGGAATCCCTCAAAGTATTGTTATGGAAGGAAACTGTAGGATCGAAGAGCACGTGAAAAGCTACCAGAGGAGGGGGTGAATGGTAGATTTCAACTTTTTTAGCGGAAGCAACAAAAACCCATCGGCAGAAAATTGATCTGTTAAAGAAATTGTGTGTGCGACTAATATAAACGTGTTAAAATGTGACAAAAGTGGTAGATATTATCGAGGATCAAGTCACGAAGACATGTAAACAAGAATAACTGAAATCCGTCGTTAAAAACTCATGTTACGATCAAAAGATTGAACGAAGGTCAATCTCTTCTAACCGAGAAAAACCAGATCTGCAACACTGCAATGAAACTCGTGTAGATCCAAAACCACAAATCCAATTACGGTGAAATTTTCAAATATGTTAGATAATCAAGTTGTGAATACAACCCAAAAATAATCACATCAATTGGGTCAGTAAAACTCGAGTTATGATAACACCACCGAAGCAAGGTAGTGCTGTGCAGAAACTCGATGAGAAAGACTTGACGAAAACAAGTCGGAAGAACAAGGAACAAAATCTCCTTTAGACTACGAATTTTACTGATCAAAACTCATAAGGAACAGCCCCAAATTCGTGCACCATGAGTTCTGGCTTCCCTTGCTTATATAACCAGTCATGAGGCCAACCCAAACCAAACTAGGACTCGTATCCTACTCAGTTTCCACCAAAACTTTCCATAACTGCTCAAGACTCTTCTATACGCAGATAGAAGGATTCTCACATTAAATCCTAACGTAACCAACTCTAATCTTTCCATATTTGAGTCAAACCCGACTCAGCCGCAGCCTAAGTCAATAAGCTCGTCGGTTGGACCTTTCTGACCGATTCTTTATGTCCACATCTCTTCATCACGCCTTGGAAACTTGTAGGCACGTCCAAGCACTCCTTGCATACATGCAAACATCTTCCAACCACGTCCACGATACCTTCATATGCATTTTTCTTGATTCAAACATGTTGCGTAATCTCCTGATCAACTCAACCACAATTCCTCCTGAACTTGGTTGTTGAACCTCATATTCTCCCTAAGACTAGTTCAATTGATCCTATCACCAGTCATGTCTTGAACTGAAGCAACACCTGCACATGAATAAACAACCGATACTTCTGAGCACAAGTCCTCGACTTGACTCTCGTTAGTTTCGATAACCGCAACACCTTACTTAAGCACCTCACATAAGCATGTTGCAAACCTTAGCAAAAAGATATCAACCATAACCACCAAGACACATAATATACTTAGTAAAAGAATACTAAGCAACCTTTCCATAGATGTAAAGCAAGTTTGAAACATTGCAAGATAAAAGCAAAACCATTGCAGACTAGCACCGGACCTTGCCAAAGCTAACATGACCTTGAACTGAAGCTGACAAAGCTAGCAAGACCTAGCGCTGGAACATATAAAAGCCAGTCGAACCTAGCACCGGAGCTACTAAAGCTAGTCGGACCTAGCGCTGTAGCTGACCAAAGCTAGTCAAACCTTGCGTCGGACCTAGCAAAAACATGTCAAACCTGGCCATAGCAAGTCGAACCTTACCAAAACATGTCAGACCTAGACAAAGTAAGTCGGACCATACATCGGATCTTGCTGGAGCCACCCAAAATAAGCCGGACCTATCGTTGGACTATGCAGGAGCTCAGACCTAGAGTTGGACCTTGTTAAAAGGGTGTTTTGGCAGTATTCAAAAGTTCTATCGTCATAGCAAATGTATTCAGCACACATAGATCTCTCAATCCCTCCTTGATGAATGCATTGGCAACACCACTTAAAATCCGAACGTTGGCTTATTCACATGAAAAGTTTGGAAAACAATTTTCTCTCTGAAATATTCCCCCCCTTTGTAAATCAGAAATAAATTGAGAAAAAAAACAAAAATTATCCCCCCAAGGATGTAAACTGCCCCTGAGAAGAATCGTGCCATAACACTTCTGAATGTGTGCAACGTGTGATCAATTTCGCCCCCTTTGACAAAGTATTCAATAAGGTTTAAAAGAGAAATTTTAATTTTTTATGAGCATATTATAAGTTATACATATAAAACAAAGCTCATTCAAGTCATACTATCAAGTAACTTACAGTATCACATCAATGAAATACATAAAGTAGTGTAAGCCATGCTAGAGATCAAATATAATTTTCAATTTAAGCAATTCATGAGATCTCACAAACTTAACTATTTCAAAACCTGAAAGCATGACACTTGTTGCTGCATTTTTCATCTTTCAATATTATCTAAAGCACAAATTCTGATCATATAACATTTGCAAGAGATTAGATGCCACATCTGCCTTATTCTAACCAACCAAGCCAAGCCTATGTCATTTGACAATTAGAAGCTAAAGGACATGGTTTTAGTCATAAACAACTTCTTCCAAGTTCATATCTAAGTGCAATGATAAGCCATCTCAAAAGAAGAAGTGTGATGCATGCATATTCTCTTGATCTTTTCTCAATTTTTATTTGATCGTAAAAGCTGAACTTGTGATTTGATTACTTGATTAATTATTCAATATTAAATGCACTTGTGAGCATGTAACAAGTTCATAACAGCAAGAAACTTTGATCATGACCAGATTTAGTGTAAGTAATTATTATAATTACTAGTCATGGCAAAAACTACAAAATGTATAACATGAGTAACGTAGTAAGAACTTTCAACATGTAAAATGAATCACAAAGTCACATATGTAAAGGGATTTTAGCAACGCAAATGGCACTAGTGTTATCACAAAACAGCGGAACACTATCTAAATCAACCCCATAGTCCCTAAGAGTTTGAACAAACCAAAGAATTTGAGAGCAAGTGCTAGCAGCAGCTACATATTCAGATTCGGCTGTGAATTGTGCAACTGAACTTTGTTTTCTAGAGGACCAAGCAACAAGTGAATTACCAAGAAAATGACAAGCACCCGAAGTACTTGTACTATCAATTATAATACCCCCAAAATCAGCATCTAAAGAAGCTTTCAAAGTAACAATTGAGGAAGAAGGAAGAAAAATGCCAAATTCTTGAGTTCCATGTAAGTACCTTAGAATCCTTTTGACAGATTGATGATGTGAAGCACGTGGGGAAGCTTGAAACCGTGCACAAAGACATATGCTGAATTGTATGTCCGGTCTTGATGTCGTGAGGTACAAGAGTGATCCAATCAAACCATCTTCATCAAGTTCAGGTGTTGTTGCTGTTCCCATTGGTGTCCAAAGAGGCTTGCTTTTGTCCATGTTAAAGCGCCTTAGGAGGTTTGTTGTATTTTTTGTTTGATGCACAAATGTACTCTCCTTGGTTTGCTTGATTTGCAGCCCCAAAAAGGGCGTGAGTTCTCCCATCATACTTATTTCAAATTATGAACTCATCATTGCTGAAAACTTGAACAAAAGATCATGAGAAGCACAACCAAAGATAATATCATCCTCATACACTTGAACGAATAATGATTCATTGCCATGCTTAAGAACAAAAAGAGTTTTATCAACCTTGTCCATGGTAAACTCCTTTTCAAGTAAGAATTTTTTTAAACTATCATACCAAGCTCTAGAGGCTTGTTTGACACTGTATCAGGCTTTGGACAGTTTGTAAACATGATTCGGAAATCTTGGATTTTCAAAACCCGGTGGTTGCTTGACATAAACCTCCTCATCTATGTAGCCATTAAGAAAGCCATTTTTAACATCCATTTGATATAATTTGAAAGCTTTAGATGCAGCAAAAGCTAATAAAATTCTCATGGCCTCTAATCTAGCAACAAGAGCAAAAGTTTAATCAAAATCTAGACCTCCAATTTGTGTGAAACCTTGAGCAACCAACCTAGCCTTATTCCTAACCACAACCCCATCCTCACTTTGTTTATTTTTAAACACCCATTTAGTTCCAATTAAAGTGTGACCTTGAGGTGGAGGTACAAGTTTCCAAACATTATTTCTTTTGAAATTTACCAACTCTTCT
The DNA here is from genome assembly GCA_036927565.1 of Tuctoria greenei. NCBI lineage: Eukaryota > Viridiplantae > Streptophyta > Magnoliopsida > Poales > Poaceae > Tuctoria > Tuctoria greenei. The sequence goes on from JAYESD010000010.1 coordinate 4,691,536, forward strand.
TGCATGGCAATAATCCAAGATTCATTAGTGAGTGCGTGTGATATATCTTTGGGTTCAAAAGAAGCAATAAAAGCAGAATGAGCATGAGAGTTTGGATCACAAAACCTGGACCGTGTGACTCGTTCGTGCAAGCTCCCAATGATTTGTTGTGGATGATGACTTTTGAGGATTCGGAGGGGAGTAGACACTTCACAAGATCCTTGTTCTTCATGTTCATCACAAATCAAAGAACTTTTGGCTTTAGGACGTTCTGTACCAGCTACAGTAGTTGTTGGTGCTGGTTGTGGTGCAAAATTAGCAGCGTAATCAACGTCATTTGCTTCTGAATTTTCGGGCAGCAGTACCACTTCTTTGTCTTCTTCGATAAAAATATTCTCCCCGTGCAGATATAGATCCGGACCTGCAATATTTGAGCTAGTACCTAGGCTAGCTTCAGCAAAAGAAACGTCACAAGTCTCCACAATTTTGTTAGTGTCAAGTAAAAGCACACGGTAACCTCTAGTATGAGATGGATAACCAAGAAACATGCCATCAACAGATCTAGCTTCAAATTTATCAAGATTACCATGTTTCTTAACAAAGCATTTGCATACAAAGACCCTAAAGTGTTTGACACTAGGCCTATGTCCAAACTGAAGCTCATATGGTGTTTTTCCTAGCCTAGCACGCAAGAAACACCATTTGAAACATAGCAAGCGGTTGCAATTGCATCTGCTCAGCACTTTCTAGGAGTTTTATATTCATCAAGCATAGTCCTAGCCATCTCAACTAAGGTTCTGTTCTTTCTCTCTACAACACTGTATTGTTGAGGTACATATGGTGAAGAAAATTGATGATCTATTCCTTTTTCAGCACAAAAATGATCAAAGGATTGATCTCTAAATTCAGTTCTATTATCACTTCTAATTGTTCTTAAAGATCCTGGGTGATCAATTGATAATCTAAGAAATAAAGTTCTAAAGTGACTAAAAGCTTCATTCTTAGATGTCATAAAATAAACCCAAGAGTATCTAGAATAGTCATCAACAATCACAAGAACATACCATTTACCTCCAAAGGACTAAACACGTGAAGGTCCTATGGTGTCAAGATGCAAAAGTTGACCTGGTTTAGTTGTCATGGTCATTGTGAGAGGAGCATGTGAACCTGCAACTATATTATCATGTCTACAAGAATAGCATATAATTTCTTTGTCCCTTTTAATCTTAGGAAGCCCACATACGCAATCAAGAGCACTAACATGCGTGAGATGATCAAAGCCTACGTGACCAAGTCTAGGATGCCAAAAATATAAGTCTTTTGAATCATTAGCAACTAGACACCTATGCTTAGAAGAAGACATCAAAATTAGCTTTAAAAACTCTTCCCAACCGAGACATGTTAAAAATAAGCTCACTATTTGAACATACAACTTTGCAGCAATTTTTATTGAAAATAATTTCCAAATTTTCATCTAGCAATGTGAAACAGAAAGCAAGTTGCATTTCAAAGTTTTGACAAGTGCCACATCTTTCAAAGTGTAGTGATCATTACCATAACCGAACCCTTAGCAATTATAGAAGTTGAAGAATTATCAGCAAAAGTAACCTTCTCTACACGTGACACAAAAGAGGGGGAGGAGAACCAATCTTTGTTACGGAGTCATGTGACGTGAGCAACCTGAATCCACAATCCAAATGTTCTCCTTCCTCAAGCGTGTAACCTACATAGAAGCACAAGACATCGATGACTTAATATTGGGGTTAGTCAAAAAGTATTTAGGAATCCAGTACTGAGTCACAGGACGTCCAACAGGAATAACACGCAAAAGATGAGATAAAACAGTAGGTTTATGAGCCAAAGTTTGAGGATTTTTGTACCCCACTACTGACCTACTGGGTGTTACATGTGTAGCAAGAAAAAAATTAGATTTGGTAGCATACTTTGCATGTTTTTGACTCATTACAGCAGGTTGCATGTTCCTATCATTCGGTTCAGCACGCGCAGCAAGTTTTGCTTGATTGTTATGTGATCTAGCAATCATTCTTTCTTTTTTTCTGTTGTTTAGCTAGTCTATAACAAAAATCTATGACATGACCATCTCTACCACAGTAGGTACAATGAAATTTAAATTTGTGTTCATGTCTAGATGAGTAAGAAACATGTTTATTTGAAACCGAATGAGACAACACTCCTGCAGATTTGAAAACCACTTCTTTTTGTTTAGGAACTATTTGAATCAAGCGACTTCCTAATAACTTTACAATTTTAGGTGGATGTTCCTTAGCATGAGCATGAGAATCAAAATCTAAACCTGTTTTATCCATGCAGGACTTGGAAGAATTCAGCATCAAGTTTAGGTTCTTATTCCCATTACAAAACCGCTCTAGTGTCATATTCATGTTATCAAGTTTCTTAGACAATTCTAGAAAATTTTGATATGAAGTTTTTCCTTTTAGTTTGCAATTAGAATAATATTTAACTTCATGAGAACATAAAGCATTGTTCAATATAGAAATCTCATTCCTAGCATCTTGTACTTTCTTATCAAGATCATCACAAGTTGAACAATGCAATACAATTGTTGAACAACAAGCACCTTTAAAGTTTTTATCATTAAGTGCAGCAAGATTTTTGTTCTTTTCAATTTCAAGTTCAAGTTTATCAGGTGTGGAGGTGTGTGCACTTCTTAGAGAGGACAACTGTTCATATATTAAATCATATGAGGAATAAGAATCATCACCAGGAATCATAGATTTCAACTGATTAATTTCGGATTCTAGTGACTCAGTTTTAATAGCATTGTCCCTAAGCTTCTTTTCCTTTTTCTTAACTATAACAGTGGCACGAGAAATAGCATTACACATTTCTTCGCAAGTAGAACATACCTCTTCATTGTCGATATTGTGTTCTGCCTCCTCCATACTTGATCTTGACTTGCCCGCCATGAAACATAAGTTTACCAAATCATCTTCATATTCGTCACTTCCGATGTCCACATTGCTCGAGCCAAGTTCCTGAAGTGCGGAGATAAAACTATTCACCAATTGGCGTCCTGTAAAACCCTTCTTTTTCTTGTTGTTGTTTGTAGAGGAGTGCTTCGTCCTTGTTTGATTTTCATCACGGGAAGTAGCACGTGAAAGGTTAGGGCAATCCGTGCGAAAAATATCCTGTCTTACCACATTCGAAGCACTGTTGAGGTCCATCACTTCCTCTCTCTCTAGTTCTCACATTTTGCATTGCTCTTCATCTGGGAACTCTTCAATCTGTTTGCGGGGTAGAGAGGACAAAAAATCAAGTGTTTCAAAAGATGAGGATTGGTTGGAGCTAGGCATGTCATGTTGAGAAACAAATGCAAGAGACTTGTTGGGTGAGATTATGTCAATTTCATAAGTTTTCAATTTAGAATATAGAACATCTAAAGTAAGTGTACTCATGATAGTAGATTCACGAATAGATGTGACTTTCATCTCCCAAATTGACATGTCTAATGCACTTAGTAATTGCCTAGCATTCTCAGCATCTGAAAAATTAACATTGACGCTATGCAAGTTGCTCAGAATTTCATTAAAGCGAGCAAAGAGATCGTCGATGGACTCACCTTATTGCATCCCAAAGGGCATGTACTCCTTTTTGAACATATCTTGCATTACCTCCTTGGTCGTGTAGGATCCTTCTTGATAGTCACAAAATACTTTCCACACATCATACGCAGATCGGAGGTGTGCAACACGGTCGAAGTCGCTTTGAGTTAATCCTTGTATGATCAAGTTCCGAGCTTTGTTGTTGTTGTTGTTGTCGACATCTTTCATATTTGTAGCCGTAACTTGCTCGTATGACGCACGTCGTAGGACGTGTACACCTTTTCCCATATTACAAAGCCCTGTGCCTGGATGAAGGCTTCCATACATGCCTTCCAAACCTGAAAATCAATACCACCAAACACACAAGGTTTTGTGGAGTATTTCCCCATGATGATTAGTCCAAACACGTGCAAATCTCAAATATTAGAACACTGTGGCTCTGATACCAATTGTAGGATTGAGGAACACGTGAAAAGCTACAAGAGGAGGGATGAATGGTAGTTTTCAACATTTTCAGTAGAAGCAACAAAAACCCCTCAGCAGAAAATTGATCTGTTAAAGAAATCGTGTGTGCGACCAATATAAACGTGTTCAACTGTGAAAAAGTGGTACATATTATAGAGATCAAGTCACGAAGACACGATAACAAGAATCACTAAAATTTGTCGAGAAAAACTCAAGTTACGATCGAAAGATCTAACGAAGGTCAATCTGTTCTAGCCGAGAAAAACCAGATCTGCAACACTGCAATGAAACTCATGTATGTCCAAAACCACAAATCCAATTACCCTAACATTTTCAAAGATGGTAGATAATGAAGTTTTGAAGACAACCCAAAAAGAATCACATCCACTGGATCTGCAAAACTCGAGTTATGATAAAACCATCAAAGCAAGGTAGTGCTGTGTAGAAACTCCACGAGAAAGACTTGATGAAAACAAGTCAGATGAACAAGACACAAAAGCTCCTTTACACTACGAATTTTATTATTAAGACTCATAAGGAAGAGCTCCAAAGTCATGCACCACGAGCTCTGGCCTCCCTTGCTTATATAACCAGCCATGAGGCCAACCCAAACAAAACTAGGACTCGTATCCTACTCAGTTTCCACCAAAATTTCCATAACTGCTCAAGACTCTTCTATACGCATATAAAAGCAACCTTAAGACTTTCAAACACCTTAGGAATGTATCCCACATTCCTAAAACAACTCAACTTCGTTCTCACCATGCAATCCTAACGTAACCAACTCAAATCTTTCCATATTTGAGCCAAACCGGACTCAGCCGCAGCCTGAGTCCCTAACCTAATCGGTTGGACCTTTTCAACCAATTCTTTATGTCTATATCTCTTCATCACACCTTGGAACCATGTAGCCACGTCCATGCACTCCTTGCACACGTGCAAACATCTTCCAATGACGTCCACAATACCTTCATATGCATTGTTCTTGATCCAAACATGTTGCGCAACCTCCCGATCAACTCAACCACTATTCCTCCTGAATATGGTTGTTAAACCTCATTTTCTCCCTTAGACTATTTCAATGGAACCCATCACCAGCCATGTATTGAAATCAAGCAACACCTGCACATGAATAAACAAATGATACTTCTGAGCACAAGTCCTCGACTCGACTCTCGTTAGTTCCGATAACCACAACACCTTATATGAGCACCTCACATAAGCATGTTGCAAACTTTAGCAACAAGATATGAACCATAACCACCAAAAACACACCAAAAACATAATAAAAGAATACTAAGTGATGAGATCATGCACATTATTATTGCACCTACAAACATGACACAATATTTATTTGTTTGGGATCCTGGCTCAAGTGAATGTGCACTCTTATTTGATGGACAAGATCAAGATGGCGCACTATGTCGTCCACCACCTTGGCCTCCTCCATTCATGCATACAAGAAGATTTGATGGCGTTGCACATTTGGACCAACACATGAGAGGAGACGAACTTGAGTGGAGGACGACTCCAATTCAAGGAGGGGAGGATGATGAGGACATCACTTATATGGATACAAACAACACTCTGCTGAATATACAAGATGCAATCAATAGAGTTCATACACAACAATTAATTTCAGAGGTGAACTCGTTCTTATATATTTCCTTATATGTTTTTGAGCATAGATTGCTACTTAATGATTTATTTGTGATTAGGATCCATGGAGAGGTTCAAGGAGTACTTGGAGGGAGTATTAGGGACGTGGAAGACCAGAGAATTCGTTCAAAGAAGATGGAAACCGAACCAAACTCCAAATCGTATCCAACTCGGAGTCCAGGAGCAGTACACACTAAAACGGACGCCCAGGACGCATACGAACTCCGTTTTGGACGTTCTACATATGCACGGAAAGGGGAGAGGATATACTTTCCAATGGCACCGGTCCCATGTCAAAATTCCTTAGGAGTCGTCGGGAATAATCGAAAGAAAATTGAGTACAGAATCTGTCAGGGTGTTGCGCCACCGTATTGGGCCATTGGTCCTTGTATCAAGTCTAAGTCCATTATTTTCGTGTATTAGGGTTAGGTCACGACCCTAACACCCCCTTGGACGTCCTCCCACCTATATATACTCTATAGTAGCCGCCATAGACAATTGGGTTTTGCTTAGATCAATAATATCGCTGTTTTTCGGTTTGTGAAACCCCAATTCAGCAATTTCAGATTGCTTCTTCTACGTTCTTGCTTGTGTTATCGGTTGCACTTGCAGGGATTAGCCTTCTTGGCGAGGTCAATCGTGTGAAGCACGGTTGATAACCAACGGAGCGGTGGTGTAGTGATTGCAGGGGCTGTTCGTGTTCTACTCGAGAGTCTCGGATCATCAACGTCGAGATCTCCATCAATCGACTTACCCATTACCTATCGAAAGATCGGGACCAATTTTCTCCTATCAATTGGTATCAAATTTTCAGGTTACCCGTTAGGTAATTCATCTATCCATTACATTAGTTTTGTTTTTCATACCTAGAGTCCACAAAAAAAGCCACAAAAAACATGCAGTTTAGTAGATCTGTTAATTACTTTGTCCAAACCACATTGAGCCTTTGAAACTTTGTTATTCAGTTTGGTTTGGTTGAGTTTGTGTCCGTGGTTGAGTCATATTGCTGGTTTAGAAGTGTTTTTAGTCTTAGTTTGAGTTTTTCATTGTGTTGATTCATCTTTTTGAATCACGTCATCACGTCCAGATTAGATTCATCTATGTCCAGTTCAGTATTTTCATCATATCTAGCTCATACGAACTCGGATTTTCGTGTTCTTATACTTTCTGGAAAGCTTAAGAAGTTCTCTATAACGTTCTTAGTCATCATTTTCACAGAAAATATAGTTATCAATGTCGAAATTGCATTAGATCTGAATCTGTTATTGATCTAGAAATTCTGAACAGTCTGTATTTCGGGGGCAATATCTCCCATTGTTCTTATCCAAAATAGATCTTCCATATACTGAAATTAAAGAGGAGAGATAGATCTATAATATTTCTGTTCAAAGTTTTTAGATTTGGGGACTATAAAGGTGCTTAATTGTCCTTAGAATATTGAGCACAAAATCTGTAACAGACATACGAGATATCTTTGAGTGTTTGCATTGTGTTCTTCTTTTGCAGCACATTCTGAAAACAAAAGAAAGAAAAAAGAAAAAGGCAAGTGCAAAAGAAGATACAAAAGCCGCACAAAAAAAGGAGAAAAAAAACAACAAAAAAAAAAACAGAAGTGCTTGCATTCTTTGTGTCATCTAGTTTTGTCTCATGTCTTGCTAGCTTGAACTACTAGGGACACATTTAGTCCAGCAACTTTGACAAATACTTTGGACACTTATTCAACTTTACTATCTGATTTCATTGTTGCTAATCCTTGCTACAAATAAAGTGCCATCCAAGCTACACCTTACTCTTGAGCAGAATCGATACACCTTTGCAATCATCCCACACTTCATTGGTTTCTTCATACCGGCCACCGTTTGCCACCTGCAGTGTCGGTAAGAACACTTGTAAGAGCGTGGTAAGACGCTTGAGAGTGTGTGATTCCACTTCCACTTTTCCATTATCCTTTGTAGTTGATAGGGATAACATATTTTTTGTGTTGTCTTCTGTTTGCTACTAACAATGTTAGGTAAAAGCAAGAATCATGCATTATATGCTGAGATGATGAACATGATGAAGACGGCGATAGAGTTGCTCACTAAAAATCAAACATCAACCAAGGATTCACATGACATTCAGACCACCTTTACAACACCTTACACAAGAAGTAATTACATTCTCCCATCTCTTCCTTCTTATGATGGTTTTGGTTACGATGAATATATTGCTTGGGAAATAGAGTTGGATAAAATTTTTGGACAATGTCATATGTGTGAGAAAAGAAAGATTAGAAATGTTGCAAGTGCATTAGTAGGTTGTGCATTGACTTGGTGGAACAACTTAAGTGATTTAGAAAGACCTCGAACATGGAAAGATATGAAAATTCTTATGCGAAAAACTTTTGCTAATGTATCTAATTGTAAAGATGAAATACATGAACTTGAAAAGAATTTTCTTGTTGTACCTCCACCTTTGCCTAACCTTTTGCAGGAACATGAACAAATAAATGGAGATGCAAATGAGAGTGAGGTGTTGAACAACTCTTCTGAATTTTTTGATGAATCAACTAATAATGTATTTGAATTTCTTGCTGAAAATGAGAGTAGTGTTAGTGGACAATGCTCTACAGTTAACCACGGTATGACATTTTCAGATGTGCTGAATTTTGCTACCAATCATACTATCGATGAGCAGCAACAAGATGAACCTTTTCATAATACAACTTTACCATTAGTTGATTTTCCCACTGATTCTTATAACAAATATGAGTTGTGTGCTGATAATTATATTATACCTATGCTAGAACAACCAAATGAATTTGATACTTTATCACTCACTTGTGCTGATATTAAGCATTTGATCCCAACTACATGTGAAAGGGATGAGCTGAAATTGTTATCTTCTCTAAATACTTTGGGCTATATTGAATTTGACACTCTTTGTGATCTAGATATTGTAGAGAAGATAATATTTTCTCAATCTGAATTGTCTTTGTTAAGTAGAAATATTTTTCATGCTATAGGCAAATATGAACATAGTGGTATGTTTATGGTGCATAAAGTTTACATATGTTCAAATGAGGAAGCTCCTTTTGTGCTGCAACAACATGGTCAAGTAAATGAATGTACTAACGCTAATAATGTCTTGTCAAGTTTTTCTAGTATGTTTTCCTTGCAGCAGGGACAACAAAAGCATTATTCACTGTGGTTGTGCATTATGGACAACACTTACTCTACCTCCAATGCAAGCCTCTTTGCTGGACATACGAGCAAGCCGAGGACGGCTTGTCATAAAGAAGGGGAGAATGATGAGATCATGCACATTATTATTGCGCCTACAAACATGACACAATATTTATTTGTTTGGGATCCTGGCTCAAGTGAATGTGCACTCTTATTTGATGGACAAGATCAAGATGGCGCACTATGTCGTCCACCACCTTGGCCTCCTCCATTCATGCATACAAGAAGATTTGATGGCGTTGCACATTTGGACCAACACATGAGAGGAGACGAACTTGAGTCGAGGACGACTCCAATTCAAGGAGGGGAGGATGATGAGGACATCACTTATATGGATACAAACAACACTTTGCTGAATATACAAGATGCAATCAATAGAGTTCATACACAACAATTAATTTCAGAGGTGAACTCGTTCTTATATATTTCCTTATATGTTTTTGAGCATAGATTGCTACTTGTGATTAGGATCCATGGAGAGGTTCAAGGAGTACTTGGAGGGAGTATTAGGGACGTGGAAGACCAGAAAATTCGTTCAAAGAAGATGGAAACCGAACCAAACTCCAAATCGTATCCAACTCGGAGTCCAGGAGCAGTACGCACTAAAACGGACGCCCAGGACGCATACGAACTCCGTTTTGGACGTTCTACATATGCATGGAAAGGGGAGAGGATAACCTTTCCAATGGCTCCGGTTCCATGTCAAAATTCTTTAGGAGTCGTCGGGAATTGTCGAAACAAAATCAAGTACAGAATCTGTCAGGGTGTTGCGCCACCGTATTGGGCCATTGGGCCTTGTATCAAGTCTAAGTCCATTATTTTCGTGTCTTAGGGTTAGGTCACGACCCTAACACCCCCTTGGACGTCCTCCCACCTATATATACTCCATAGTAGCCGCCATAGACAATTGGGTTTTGCTTAGATCAATAATATCGCCGTTTTTTTGTTTGTGAAACCCCAATTCAGCAATTTCAGATTGCTTCTTCTACGTTCTTGCTTGTGTTCTCGGTTGCACTTGCAGGGATTAGCCTTCTTGGCGAGGTCAATCGTGTGAAGCACGGTTGATAACCAACGGAGCGGTGGTGTAGTGATTGCAGGGGTTGTTCGTGTTCTACTCGAGAGCCTCGGATCATCAACGTCGAGATCTCCATCAATCGACTTACCCATTACCTATCGAAAGATCGGGACTCATCATCAATTTTCCTATCACTAAGCAACCTTTCCATAGATGTAAAGCTAGTTCGAAACATTGCAAGGTAAAAGTAGAACCATTGCAGACGAGCACCAGACCTTGCCAAGGCTAATCGGACCATGAACCGAAGCTTACAAAAGCTAGCAGGACCTAGTGCTGGAACTTACCAAAGCTAGTCAGACCTAGCACCGGAGCTAACCAAAGCTAGTCGGACCTAGCACTGGAGCTAACCAAAGCTAGTCAAACCTTGCGCCGGACCTAGCAAAAACATGTCGAGCCTAGCCATAGCAAGTCAGGACTTGCCAAAAAATTTCGGACCTAGACAAAGTAAGTCAGTCCTTACATCGGATCATTCCGGAGCTACCCAAAACAAGCTGGACCTACCGTTGGACATTGCAGGAGCTCGGACCTAGAGTCTGACCTTGTTAAAAGGGTGTTTTGGCAGTATTCAAAACTTCTATCATTATAGCCAATGAATTCAGCACACATAGATCTCACAGTAACCATCATTACATCCCTCACTCCTTGATATGGCCAAAGAAAAATTCTTTTAGGAAACAATCAAGGAGTTGACCACAATCATGAGTAGGGAATGGACAGCAAAGTTTTCACCTGAAATAATTTGGGTAAACTCTCCTCCAGCAACCATTTGATGTCTTATTCGAGGGTCAATGGTGAACATCCTTCATAATCCTACTGTTGGATCCAATATCATTTCCAAAAATTGTGCTTTAGCCATTTTGGGTGATCTACCATGGGCTCCAACAAGAAAATCCTTCAAAGACTCCTATGGAAACATCAAGGAAGGATATGGGATTTTACAAAACGTGTCTATAAGACACGAGAACATCGAGTTCTTCCTTGATTTTCATGTCTTCGAAGTCCAAGATTTTGATGTAATGATAGGGTTACCCATTGAGAAATTACTCGTGGATGCACCCTCAAAAGGCAGCCTAGATGTTAAACTCGGAGGGAGAAAGTTTTCCATTCCCATTCTGCGATCCAAGAACACATTAGTAGAACCTCTCCCCGAGAGTGATCCAAATCGAGGAAGCCATGGCCCTTCAATTCTTAGACTCTCCTGAAAATGAAGAAGAAGAACAATTCATCCAAGAAGAGGATGAATTGCAGGAGACATTTGATTTGCCCAAAGAAGAGCCATCACAAAAGCCCCCGATTGAGTTGAAACCTTACCTCCAGGCCTACGCTATGCTTTCCTACACGGTGATGCGGAAGCTCCTGTCATCATAAGTGACAAGCTTTCACAAGATGAAACTGGCAAACTCATGACCGTCTTAGAAAAGCATAGATCTGTCCTAGGCTACTCACTCCAAGATCTTAAGGGAATCAGCCTTGCCCTTTGCACCCATCACATTCCCACCGACCCTCTTAGCACACCATTTAGGGAACATCAGAGGAGGTTGAACAATGTTATGGAGGAGGTTGTCCAGAAGGAGGTCTTAAAACTCTTGCACGCCGGGATAATTTATCCAGTTCCTCATAGTGAGTGGATTAGCCCTGTCCATGTAGTGCCCAAGAAAGGAGGAATGACGGTCGTTCAAAATGAGAGGAATGAACTCATTCTCAACGAATCATCATAGGGTGGAGTATGTGTATTGACTACAGAAAACTCAACAAGGCAACAATGAAGGATCGTTTCCCGCTGCCTTTCATTGATGAAATGCTTGAGCGGCTAGCGAAACATTCCTTCTTTCATTTTCTTGATGGGTATTCTGGTTACCATCAAATTCTGATCCACCCTGATGGTCAAAGTAAGACCACCTTCACTTGCCCTTCTGAAACGTACGCCTCTCAGCGAATGTTGTTTGGGTTGTGTAATGCACCCACTTTGTTCCAAAGGTGCATGATGTCTATTTTCTCAGACATGATCGAGGAAATCATGGAAGTTTACATGGACGACTTTTCAGTCTATGGAAAAACTTTTGATCATTGTCTTGAGAACATAGTCAGGGTCTTACAAAGATGTCAAGAAAAGGACCTGGTGCTAAATTGGGAAAAGTATCATTTTATGGTCCGTGAAGGCATCATCTTAGGACACTTGGTGTCCGAAAGGGGGATTGAGGTGGACAAAGACAAAATTGAAGTTATTGAAAAACTTCCACCTCCCACCAACATTAAGGATATTCGTATCTTTTTAGACCATGCGGGGTTCTACCAATGATTTGTCAAATATTTTTCCAAAATTGCTGGACCCCTCACTAGCCTATTAGCTAGAGATGTGCCCTTTGATTTCAATGATGAGTGTCACCAATCTTTTGACATCCTCAAGAAGGCACTCATCACAGCTCCAATCATTCGAACTCGTGATTGGACGCTGCCATTTGAAATCATGTGTGATGCTAGTGATTATGCTGTTGGAGCGGTCCTTGGCCAAACCAAGGATAAGAAGCATCATGCAATAGCCTACGCTAGCAAGACTCTATCAGGAGCTCAGCTTAACTTTGGCACAACTAAAAAGGAACTCCTAGCAGTTGTCTTTGCTATCAATAAGTTTAGATCATACTTGGTTGGAGCAAAAATGATAGTTTACACAGACCATGTTGCTTTGAAATACTTGCTCACCAAGAAAGATGATAAACCTAGGATAATCCGATGGATTCTCCTACTCCAAGAGTTTGACCTGGAGATAAGAGGTAAAAAGGGAGTAGAGAATTCCGTCGCTCATCATATCTCACACATAAAAAATCCCAAATACACTAGAGATACCTATCAATGATTTCCTACGTGATGATATGTTGCTCAAGGTGACCGACTCTAACCCTTGGTATGCAGAAATCATAAAAATTATGGTTACGGGGTACGTACCACCAGGGCAGGATAAGAAAAAGCTCATTTTTGAGATTCGACATCACCTGTGGGATGATCCATACCGCTATAGGGTATGTTCCGACGGGCTGCTTAGAAGGTGTGTCCCCATAATCTAAGGCACTAAAATCATCGAAAGATGCCATGCAACACCCTATGGCGGGTACTACGTTGTTCACCGTACTGAGGCAAAGATCTGGCAATGCAGATTGTTTTGGCCCTGAATGTATGAGGATACAAAGGAACTCGTTTGAAGATGTCAGAATGCCAAAAGCATGGAGGAATCACTGCTCGTAATGTGATGCCCCTCACATACAATCTCGAAGTAGAATTATTTGATGTGTGGGAGATCGACTTCATGGGACCTTTTCCAATGTCATATGATTGCAAGTATATGCTGGTGGCCATAGATTACATGTACAAATGGGTAGAAGCATTACCATGCAAACATGTCGATACCAAGACCACTCAGAAAATGTTTCATGAAATCATTTTCCCATGGTTTGGAACTCCCCGAATGGTCATAAGTGATGGAGGGTCTCATTTCATTGATATGAGCTTCCGAAGCTTTCTGAGGGAGCGTGGGGTTAGGCATAACATTGCTACTCCATACCATCCCCAAATCAGTGGTCAAGCAGAAACTTCAAACAAACAAATGAATACTATTTTGCAAAAGACCGTCTTTCAGATGGGGAATGGGTGGACGGACAAACTACCCGATGCACTTTGGGCATGCTGTACCGCCTATAAGACACCCATTGGAATGTCACCTTTCCAAATTGTCTACGTGAAAACTTATCATTTACCGGTAGAATTAGAACAATAGAGCGTATTGGGCTATCAAGAAGTGGAACATAGATCTCCACGAAGCTAGAAAGTTGCGCAAGATGCAAATTTCTAAACTGGAAGAATGGAGGGATAAGGCGTACCATAGTGCCAAAATCCATAAGGAAAAAACCAAAAGGTGGCACAATAAGAGAATTACGCCTAAGGAGTTCAAGCCCTGAGATAAAGTCCTACTTTTCAATTCTAGAGTCAAACTTTTTGGACATGGGAAACTAAAAACTAAATGGGAAGGTCCCTATACTGTGGTAGATACTTCATCTCATGGAGCAATTACACTCCAAAATGATCAACGTCGTCTACTCAAAGTAAATGGGCACCGTCTCAAGATCTTTTTAGAACCTGAAAAAAAAATTGGACAAAGAGGAAGACATAGTCAATTTGATTGACTTTAACGCCTATCCGTGAAGTTTGGTTAAATTTTCCATGTCCAATAAAAGAAAACTCCAACCCTCGCCACTCCTTTCCAAACATCCCACTATCCCCATTTGGCTAAGTATGAGAGATGTAATATGTAGAACATCATAAATACTTTCTTACGTAGGACTTAGGCACTTATTTTGATCTCGCTCATACAAACTCGGATTTTGATGTTCTTATAGTTTATGGAAATCTTAAGAAGTTCTCTATAACTTTCTTATTCATCATTTTACCAGAAAATATAGTTATCTATGTCGAAATTGCATTAGATCCGAATCTATTATTGACCTAGAAATTCTGAACAGTCTGTATTTCGGGGGCAATATCTCCTATTGTTCTTTTCCAAAATAGGTATTCCATATATTGAAATTAAAGAGGAGAGATATATCTACAATCTTGATATTGTTAGTTTTTCTATTTGGAACCTCTAAGTGTGCCTATTTGTCCTTGGAAGATTGAGCATAAAATCTGCAACTGACACACAAGATATCTTTGATTACTTTTTTATTGTGTTCTTCTTTTGCGGCACATTCTGAGAAAAGGAAGAAAAAAGAAAAAGGCAAGTGCAAAACAAGATACAAAAGCTGCACAAAAAAAAAGAGGAAAAAACAACAACAAAAAAAAGAAGCGCTTGCATCCTTTGTGTCATCTAGTTTTATCTCATGTCTTGCATGCATGAACTACTAGGAACACATTTAGGCCAACAACATACACAAGTACTTTGGACACTTATTCAACTTTACTATCTGATTTTCATTGTTGCTAATCCTTGCTATGTGATACCTATGTGTGCTGAATATATTGGCTTTGACAATAAAAGTTAGTTTTGAATGCTGCCATAACATCTTTTTAGCAAGGTCCGACTCTAGCTCCGAGCTTCTGCAAGGTCCGACAATAGGTCCGACTTTTTTTCGTCTAGATCCGACATGTTTTTGGGTAGCTCCGGTGAGCTTTATCTTTAGCTCCGGCATGTCTTTGATAGCTTCAGCATGTCTTTGTTGAGATCTGATATGTTTTGCTAGGTCCGACTTATGTTGGTTAGCTCCGACATGTTTTTTCTAGCTTCGACTTTTGGGATGACTATTTCCGACTAGTTTCGGTAAGCTTCAGCGCTAGGTTGTACTAGCTTTGGTAAGCTTTGGCTCTAGGTTGTACTAGCTTTGGTAAGCTCCGGCTCAAGCTCCGGTTAGCTTTGGCTAGGTTCGGAGCTTGATCGCAATGTTGCCGCTTTTATCTTACAACGTTTCGAACTTGCTTTATATTCTTAGAAAGATTTCTTAGTATTCATTTTCTAAGTTTTTGGTGCGTTTTGTTTGATATGGCTGATATCGTTTTTATATTCTTTGCAACATGCTTATGTGGGGTGCTCACGTCAGGTGTTGTAGATTCGGAACTGACTTGAGTAATGTCGCGGACTTGGGCTCGTACAGATTGGTTGTTTATTCATGTGCAGGTGTTGCTTGAGTTCAAGACATGGCTGGTGACGGGATCCATTGAACTAGTCTCAGGGAGAAGATGAGGTTCAACAACCAAGTTCGGGAGGAATTGTGATTGAGTTGATCGGGAGGTTGTGCAACATGTTTGAATCAAGAACGATGCATATGAAGTTCGTGGACGTCATTGGAAGATGTTTGCACGTGTACAAGGAGTTCATGGACGTGGCTACATGGTTCTGAGGCGTGATGAAGAGATGTGGACGTAAAAAATTGATCGGAAAGGTCCAACCGACTAGGTTATGGACTCAGGCTGCGGCTGAGTCGGGTTTGACTCAAATATGGAAAGGTTTGAGTTGGTTATGATAGGATTTCGTGTGGGTCACGAATTTGAGTTGTTTTAGGAATGTGGGATACGTTCCTAAGGTGTTTGGAAGTCTTAAGATTGCTTCTATCTGCTTATAGAAGAGTCCTAAGCAGCTATGGAAAGTTTCGATTCATGATTTGAGTAGGATCAGAGTCCTAGTTAAGATTGGGTTGGCCTAAGGGTTGGCTATATAAGCAAGGGAGGCCAGAGCTCGTGGTGCATGATTTTTGGTCTGTTCCTCTTGTGTTCTATTGAACAAAATTCATAGTTTTAAGGAACTTTTGTGCCTTGTTCGTCTGACTTGTTCCAGAACAGTTTTACTCGTTGAGTTTCTGGACAACACTACCTTTCGCCAGTGGTTTTATCATAACTCGAGTTTTACAGTTCCAATTGATGTGATTATTTTTGGGTTGTCTTCACAACTTGATTATCTATTATCTTTCAAAATTTCACGGTTATTGGATTTGTGGTTTGTGATCTACACGAGTTTCTTTGCAGCGTCCCATAACTGTTTTTCTCGCATAGGACAGATTGACCTTTGTTCGATCTTTCGATCATAACTTGAGTTTCTCTCAACGGATTTGAGTGACTCTTCTTGTGTATTCTTCGTGACTTGATTCTATCTGATATATATCACTTTTGTACAGGTGAAACACATTTAGATTAGTCTCACACAAGATTTCTTTAACAGATCGTTTTTCTGCCGAAGGGGTTAGGATTTAATTTTTCCCGCTGCGTAAGATTTTTTAAATCTACCATTCACCCCCCGCCCCTCTGGTACCTTTTCATGTTCTATTCGATCCTACAATTGGTATCAGAGCCATGGTGCTCTAATCAATGTGATTTGCATTTGTTTTTGACTAATCATCATGGAGAAATACTCCGCCAAACCTTGTGTGTTTGCTGGTATTGATTTTCAGGTTTGGAAGGCACACATGGAGGCTTTCATCCAGGTGCAAGGCTTCACAATATGGGAGAAGGTGTACAAGCCTTACGAAGTGCCACCAAACGATCAAGTTATGGCTACAAACCTAAGGAACATCGACAACAACAACAAAGCCCGAAACTTGATCATCCAAGGACTCTATCAGAGCGACTTCGACCGCGTTGTACATCTCCGATCGGCATACGATGTATGGAGAGCACTTTGTGACTATCACGAAGGATCCAACATGATCAAGGAGGTAAGGAAAGACAAGTTTAAGAAAGAATACATGCGCTTCGAGATGCAACCCGGTGAGTCTATTGATGATCTCTTTGCTCGCTTTAACAAAATTGTCAGTGACTTGCGTAGTGTCAACGTTAATTTTTCTGATGCTGAAAAAACTAGGCAACTTCTTAGTGCATTAGACATGTCAATCTGGGAGATGAAAGTTACATCTATCAGTGAATCTACTGTCATGAGTACACTTACTTTAGATGTGCTTTACTCTAAACTCAAAACTCATGAAATTGACATCTTATCACGTAAGAACCCAAATAAGTCTATTGCATTTGTCTCACAACGTGATATGCCTAGCTCCGGCCAATCATCATCTCGCAATACTCTTGCTCTGTTGTCCTCACTAACCCTGGAGCAGATCAAGGAATTTCATGAAGAGGAGTTAACACTAATCTCTACTAGGTTCTCAAAAGCATTGCAAAATGTGAGAACTAGAAGGAGAGGAAGCTCCGGACCTCAACGCTGTTTTGAATGTGGTAAGACAGGACACTTTCGTAGAGAATGCCCTAACCTTTCAGGTCCTACTACCCGTTAAGAACAACAGAATAAGGTCAAGACCACCTATGGAAACCCCAACAAGAAAAAGAAGGGTACCATGGGACGCAAGATGATTAACAGCTTCATCACTGCACTTCAAGAGCTCGGTTCAAGCGATGTAGACTTTGAAAGTGATGAAGATGATAATGATCTGGCCAACTTATGCTTCATGGTGGGCAAACAAGATCAAGATCAAGTCAGGAGGATGCAGAACACAACAGTGACAATGATGACGTATGTTCTACCTGTAATGAAATGTGTGATGCAATTTCTCGTGCAACTATTATTGTTAAGAAAAATGGACAAAAATCTTAGGGATAATGCTGCTAAAATTGAATCACTAGAATATGAAATCAACCATTTGAAAACCTTGATTCCTAGTGATGATTCTTGTCCCTCATGTGATTTAATCTATGAACAATTGTCCACACTAAGAACTGCACACTCCTCCACTCTAGATAGACTTGAACTTGAAATTGAAAAGAACAAAAAGCTTGCTGCACTTGACATTGGAAACTTAAAAGATGCTTCTTGTTCTAAAGTTGATTTGCATTGTTCTACTTGTGATGATCTTGATAAGAAACTACAAGATGCTATGAATGAAATTTCTATATTGAACAATGCTTTACGTTGTCATGAAGTTAAATTTTGTTCCAATTGCAAATTAAAAGGAAAAACTTCATGTGATAATTGCCTTGATCTGTCCAATAAACTTGATGACATGCATAGGACATTAGATCGGTTTTGTAATGGGAATAAGAACCTAAACTTGCTGCTGAATTCTTCCAAGTCTTGCAATGATAAAACTGGTTTAGGTTTTGATTCTCATGCTCATTCTAAGGCACATCCACCTAAAATTGTAAAGTCATTAGGAAGTGGTTTGATTCAAACAGTTCCTAAACAAAAAGAAGTGGTTTTCAAATCTGCAGGAGTGTTGTCTCATTCGGTTTCAAATAAAGATGTTGTTTGCTCTTCTAGACATGAACACAAAGTTAAATTTCGTTGTACCTATTGTGGTAGAGATGTTCATGTCATAGATATTTGTTATATACTACCTAAACAACAAAAAAGGGAAATAATGATTGCTAGATCTCATAACTTTTATGCAAATTAGCTACACATATTAAACCGAATGCCAGAAACATGCAACCTGCTGTTATGAGTCAAAAACATTCAAAGTTTACCTCCGGACCTTCTGTTTTTGCCTCCGGAGCTACTGATTTTTGTGCTACACAATTAACACCTTATAGGTCAGTAGTTAAGAATAAAAAAACCTCAAACTTTGACTCATAAACCTGTTGTTTTATCTCAGCTTTCGTGTGTTTTTCCTGCTGCACGTCGTGTGACTCACTACTGGAGACCTAAATTCCTTTTGACTAGCCCCAGTATTGAGTCATCAATGTATTGTGCTTCTATGTAGGTTAGACGTTTGAGAAAGGAGAACATTTGGATTGTGGATTCAGGTTGCTCACGCCACATGAACGGTAACAAAGATTGGTTCTCCTCCCTCTCTTTTGTGTCACGTGTAGAGAATGTTACTTTTGCCTATAATTCTTCAACTCCTATAATTGCTAAGGGTTTGGTTAGAGTAAATGATCACTACACTTTGAAGGATGTGGCACTTGTCAAAAATTTGAAATACAACTTGCTTTCTATTTCACAATTGCTAGATGAAAATATGGAAATTATTTTTAATAAAAACTGATGCAAAGTTGTAGGTTCAAATAGTGAGCTTATTTTAACATGTCTCGGTTTGGAAGAGTTTCAAAGGACTTAATTTTTTGGCATCGTAGACTTGGTCACGTAGGCTTTGATCACCTAACGCGTGTTAGTGCTCTTGATCGCATACGTTGGCTGCCTAAGCTTAAAGGGGACAAAGAAATTGTGTGCTCCTCTTGTAGACATGCTAAGATGGTTGCAGGTTCACATACTCCTCTCACAATGATCATGACAACTGAACCGGGTCAACTTTTGCACCTTGACACCATAGGTCCTTCACGTGTTCAATCCTTCGGAGGTAAATGGTATGTTATTGTTATTGTTGATGATTATTCTAGATACTCTTGGGTTTACTTTATGGTGTCTAAGAATGAAGCTTTTAGTCACTTTAAAACTTTATTTCTTAGATTATCAATTGATCACGAAGGATCTTTAAATGCAATTAGAAGTGATAACGGAACTGAATTTAAAAATCAATTTTTTGATCACTTTTGTGCTGAAAATGGAATAGATCATTAATTTTCTTCACCATATGTACCTCGAAAAAACGGTGTTGTAGAAAGAAAGAATAGAACCTTAGCTGAGATGGCTAGGACTATGCTTCATGAATATCAAACTCCTAGGAAAGTTTGGGCTAATGCGATTACAACCGCTTATTATGCCTCAAATCGTGTTTTCTTGCGCGCTAAGCTAGGTAAAACCCCATATGAGCACCGGTTTGGACATAGGCCTAGTGTTATGCAATTTCTGGTCTTTGGTTGCAAATGCTTTGTTAAGAAACATGATAATCTTGATAAATTTGAACCTAGATCCATTGATGGCATGTTTCTTGGTTATCCATCTCATACTAGAGGCTGCCGTGTGCTTTTACTTGACACTAACAAAATTGTGGAGACTTGTGAAGTGTCTTTTGATGAAGCTAGCCCAGGTACTAGCTCAAACGTTGCAGGTCCAAATCCATATCCGTAGGAGGAGAGCATTTTCGTTGAAGATGAGGAAGAATTGGAGCTGCTGCCCGAAAATGCAGCAGCTAAAGACTTTGGTTCAGCTCCAGATGTTAATTCTCAACCAGTACCGACAACCATCAATGCTGATTCAAATCGTACTCAAGTCACAAGATCATTGATTTCTGATGAACGTGAAGAAGATGAATCTTGTGAGACATATGTTCCCCAATGGTTTTACAAAAATCATCCCCCGCAACAGATAATTGGAGGCTTGCACGAACGAGTCACATGGTTCAGGTTTTGCGATCCAAACTCTCATGCTCATTCTGCTTTTGTTGCTTCTTTTGAACCCAAAGATATATAACACGCACTCACTAATGAATCTTGGATTATTGCCATGCAAGAAGAGTTAGAAATTTTGAAAGAAATAATGTTTGGAAACTTGTACCTCCACCTCAAGGTCACACTTTAATTGGAACTAAATGGGTGTTTAAAAATAAACATAGCGAGGATGGGGTTGTGGTTAGGAATAAGGCTAGGTTGGTTGCTCGAGGTTTAACTCAAGTTGAAGGTCTAGATTTTGATGAAACTTTTGCTCCTGTTGCTAGATTAGAAGCCATAAGAATTTTGTTATCTTTTGCTGCATCTAAAGTTTTTAAGCTATATCAAATGGATGTTAAAAGTGCTTTTTAATGGCTACATAGATGAGGAGTTTTATGTCAAACAACCACCGGATTTTGAAAACTCAGAATTTCCTAATCATGTTTACAAACTGTCCAAAGCCTTGTACGGTCTCAAACAAGCCCCTAGAGCATGGTATGATAGGTTAAAAACATTCTTACTTGAAAAGGGGTTTACCATGGGCAAGGTCGATAAAACTTTTTTTGTGCTTAAGCATGGCAATGACTCATTATTCATTCAAGTGTATGTGGATGATATTATCATTGGTTGTGCTTCTCATGATCTTGTGTCCAAGTTTCCAGCTATGATGAGTTCAGAATATGAGATGAGTATGATGGGAGAACTCACGTACTTTTTGGGGCTGCAAATCAAGCAAACCAAGTAGGGTACCTTTGTGCATCAAACGAAGTATACAAAAAACCTCCTAAGGCGCTTCAACATGGACAAAAAGCAAGCCTCTCAGACACCAATGAGAACAGAAACAACACTTGAACTTCATGAAGATGGTGAACCCGTGGATCAAAAAGAATATAGAAGCATGATCGGATCACTTTTGTACCTCACGGCATCAAGAGCGGACATACAATTCAGCGTATGTTTTTGTGCACGTTTTCAAGCCTCCCCACGTGCTTCACATCATCAAGCCGTCAAAAGGATTCTCAGATACTTAAATGGAACTCAAGAATTTGGCATTTTCTTCCTTCTTCCTCAACCGTTAATTTGAAAGATTTTTCCAATGTTGATTTTGGAGGTTGTAGGATTGATAGGAAAAGTACTTCCGGTGCTTGTCATTTTCTTGGTAATTCACTTGTTGCTTGGTCCTCTAGAAAAGAAAATTCAGTTGCACAATCCACAGCCGAATCTGAATATGTAGCTGCTGCTAGTGCTTGCTCACAAATTCTTTTGATTGTTTAAACACTTAAGGACTATGGGGTTGATCTAGATAGTGTTCCACTGTTTTGTGATAACACTAGTGCCATTTGCATTGCTAAAAACCCTGTGCAACTTTCTAGAACTAAGCACATTGACATTAGGTATCACTTTCTCCGTTATAATGTTGGAAAAGGAAAAATTGTGCTTCACCATGTAGATACCGAACAACAATTGGTCGACATTTTTAGGATTTCACTCGTTATTGTTACATTCGTAGTGAAATAGGGGTTATGCATCCTCATGACTTACATTGAGAGGGAGTTTTCAAACCCTAGAAGTCTATGTGTGAATCTGAAATTAAAATAATATGAGCATAGTATTTCATACATATATGACTTTATGATTCCTTTTACATGCTGAAAGTTACTACACTACTCGTGTTATACATTTGGTAGTCTTTGCCATGTCTAGTAATTCGAATAATTACTGACACTAAATCTGGTCATGGTCGAACTTTCTTGCTGTTTTGAACTTGTTGCATGCTCACAAGTGCTTTTAATCATAAAAAATTAATCAAGTAATCAACTCACTTGTTGAGTTTTTTTATGAACAACTACAAGTTGAGAAAATATCAAGAGAATATACATGCATCACACTTCTTCTTTTGAGATGGCTTATCATTGCACTTAGATATGAACTTGGAAGAAGTTGTGTATGACTAAAACCATGTCCTTAAGCTTCTGATTGTCAAACGACATAGGCTTGGCTTGGTTGGTTAGAATAAGGCAGATGCGCATATAATCTCTTGCAAATATCATATAATCTAAATTTGTGCCTTGAAAAATCATAAAATGCAGCAACAAGCGTCAAGCTTTTAGGTATTGAAATATTTAAGTTTCTGAGATGATGACTTGCTTAAATTGAAAATTACATTTGATCTCTAGCATGGCTTGCACAACTTTATGTATCTCATTGTTGTGATAGTGTAAGTTACTTGATAGTATGACTTGGATGAGCTTTGTTTTATATGTATATGTTATAATATGCTCATAACAATTAAAATTTCTCTTTTGAACCTTGCTGAATACATTGTCAAAGGGGGAGAGATAATATGGTGAATTATGCAAGGGGGAGAAATATGTATAGGGGGGAAATTGTTCTCAAAATTTTTCATGCCAATGTTCAGATTTAAATGGTGTTTCCAATGCATTCATCAAGGGGGGATTGTGTGACCTATGTGTGCTGAATACATTGGCTTTGACAATAAAAGTTAGTTTTGAATGCTGCCATAACATCTTTTTAGCAAGGTTTGACTCTAGCTCCGAGCTTCTGCAAGGTCCGACAATAGGTCCGACTTTCTTTGACTAGATCCTACATGTTTTTGGGTAGCTCCGGTGAGCTTTGTCTTTAGCTCCGGCATGTCTTTGATAGCTCAGGCATGTCTTTGTTAAGCTCCGATATGTTTTGCTAGGTCCGACTTATGTTGGTTAGGTCCGACATGTTTTTTCTAGCTCCGACTTTTGGGATGACTAGTTCCGACTAGTTTTGGTAAGCTTCGGCGCTAGGTTGTACTAGCTTTGGTAAGCTCCAGCTCAAGCTCCGGTTAGCTTTGGCTAGGTTCGGAGCCTGATTGCAATGTTCCAGTTTTTATCTTGCAATGTTTCAAACTTGCTTTATATTCTTAGAAAGATTTCTTAGTATTCATTTGCTATGTTTTTGGTGCATTTTGGTTGATATGGCTGATATCGTTTTGATATGCTTTGCAACATGCTTATGTGAGGTGCTCATGTTAGGTGTTGTTGTTTCAGAACTGACTTGAGTCAAGTCGCGGACTTG
The DNA here is from genome assembly GCA_036927565.1 of Tuctoria greenei. Classification (NCBI taxonomy): domain Eukaryota; kingdom Viridiplantae; phylum Streptophyta; class Magnoliopsida; order Poales; family Poaceae; genus Tuctoria; species Tuctoria greenei. The sequence continues at coordinate 4,715,343 of JAYESD010000010.1, forward strand.
GACTTGTACGGATTGGTTGTTTATTCATGTGCAGGTGTTGCTTGAGTTCAAGACATGGCTGGTGGCAGGATCCATTGAACTATTCTTAGGGAGAAGATGAGGTTCAACAACCAAGTTCGGGAGGAATTGTGGTTGATTTGATCGGGAGGTTGCGTCCATGTTTGAATCAAGAATAATGCATATGAAGGTATCGTGGAGGTCATTTGAAGTTGTTTGCACGTGTGCAAGGAGTTCATGGACGTGGCTACATGGTTCCGAGGCATGATGAAGAGATGTGGACGTAAAAAATTGGTCGAAAAGGTCCAACCGACTAGGTTATGGACTCAGGCTGCGGCTGAGTCGGGTTTGACTCAAATATGGAAAGGTTTGAGTTGGTCACGATAGGATTTCATGTGGGTCACAAATTTGAGTTGTTTTAGGAATGTGGGATACGTTGCTAAGGTATTTGGAAGTCTTAAGATTGCTTCTATCTGCGTATAGAAAAGTCCTAAGCAGTTATGGAAAGTTTCGATTCTTGATTTGAGTAGGATCAGAGTCCTAGTTGAGATTGAGTTGGCCTAAGGGCAGGTTATATTAGCAAGGGAGGCCAAAGCTCGTGGTGCACGACTTTGGGGCTGTTCCTCTTGTATTATATTGAATAAAATTTGTAGTTTGAAGGAACTTTTGTGCCTTGTTCGTCCGACTTGTTCCAGACAAGTTTTACTCGTCGAGTTTCTGGACAGCGCTACCTTTCGTCAATGGTTTTATCATAACTCGAGTTTTACAGATCCAATTGACATGATTCTTTTTGGGTTGTCTTCACAAATTGATTATCTACTATCTGTCAAAATTTCACGGTCGTTCGATTTGTGGTTTCTGATCTACACGAGTTTCTTTGCAGTGTTCCAGAACTGTTTTTCTCGGGTAGGACAAATTGACTTTTGTTCGATCTTTCGATCATAACTTGAGTTTCTCTTGACGGATTTGAGTGATTCTTATTGTGTTTTCTTCGTGACTTGATTCTATTTGATATATATCACTTTTTTCCTGGTGAAACACGTTTAGATTAATCTCACACATGATTTTTTTAACAGATCGTTTTTCTGCCAAAGGGGTTGGGATTTAATTGTTTCCGCTGCGTATGATTTTTTAAATCTACCATTCACCCCCCCCCTGGTAGCTTTTAACGTGCTCTTTGATCCTACATGCTACATATAAAGTGTCATCCAAGCTACCCCTTACTGTTGAGCATAATCTAAACACCTTTGCAATCATCACATGCTTCATTGGTTTCTTCATACCGTCCACCGGTTGCAACCTGCAGTGTCGGTAAGAACACTTGTAAGAGCATGGTAAGACGCTTGAGAGTGTGTGATTCCACTTCCACTTTGACATTATCCTTTGTAGTTGATAAGGATAACATATTTTTGTTATCTTTTGTTTCCTACTATCAATGTCAAGTAAAAGCAAGAATCATGCATTATATGCTGAGATGATTGACATGATGAAGACGGCGATGGAATTGCTCACAAAAAATCAAACATCAACTAAGGTTTCACATGAAATTCAGACCACCTATACAACACCTTCCCCAAGAAGTAATTACATTCTCTCGTCTTTTCCTTCTTATGATGGTTTTGGTTATGATGAATATATTGCTTGGGAAATAGAGTTGGATAAAATTTTTTGACAATGGCATATGTGCGAGAGGAGAAAGATTAGGAATATTGCTAGTGCGTTAGTTGATTGTGCATTAACTTGGTGGGACAACTTAAATGATTCTGAAAATCCTCGAACATGGAAATATATGAAAATTCTTATGCGAGAAACATTTAGTAATGTATCTAATTGCAAAGATAAAATACATGAACTTGAGAAGAATTTTCTTGTTGTACCTCCTCCTATGCCTAACCTTTTGCAGAAACATGAACAAATAAATGTAGAAAATTCAAAAGAGAATGAGCTGTTCAACAACTCTTGTGAAAACTCAGATCTATCAATTCCCATTTCACCCACAGTTACTGCTGAAAATGAAAATGAAGGTAACGCACCTCACACTACACTTATCGATGTTAAGAAATTTTTGAATGTCTCAAATGTTTCCCTCAATCATTCTATTGGAGAACAACAACTTGAGGAGCCTTTTCTCAAAACTTCTTTTCCACTAGTTGATTTTCCTACTGATCCTTACGATAAAAATCCGTTGTGTGCTGATAATTATATTGTACCTATGCTAGAATAAGTGAATGAATTTGATACATTATCACCCACTTTTGCTGAAATTAAGCATTTGATTCCAATTACATGTGAAAGAGATGAACTGGAATTGTTGTCTTCTCTAAATACTTTGGGTTATATTGAATTTCACACTCTTTGTGATCTAGATACTGTAGAGGCAAGAATATATTTGAAAGCTGAATTACCTTTGTTGACAAGAAATAATTTTCATGCATTAGGCAAATATGAAAATAGTGGTGTGTTTATGGTGCATAAAGTTTACGTATGTTCAAATGAGAAAACTCCTTTTGTGCTGCAACAACATCCTAAAGTAAATGACTGCACTAACGCTAATAATGCTTTGTCAAGTTTTTCTAGTATTTTTCCCTTGCAGTAGGGACAACAAATAAAAGAGAAGCATTGTTCGCTGCGGTTGTGCAATATGGACATTGCTCATTCTATCCTCAAAGCAATCCTTTTTCCTAGACATACGAGCAAGCTGAGGACGGCTTGTCATAAAGATGGGGAGAATGACGAGATCATGCACGTTATCATTGCACCTACAAACATGATACAAAGTTTATATGTTTGGGATCCCGACTCAAGTGAATATGCGCTCTTTTTTGGACAAGATCAAAATGGTGCACTATGTTGTCCACCACCTTGGCCTCCTCCTTTCACGCATACAAGAAGATTTGATGGCGTTGCACATATGGACCCACGCATGAGAGAAGATGAACTTGAGTCGAGGACGACTCCAATTCAAGAAGGGTAGGATGATGAGGACATCACTCCTATGGATTTACACAACATTCCATTGAACATACAAGATGCAATCAATAGAATTAACACACAAAAATTAATTTCAGAGGTGAGCTTGTTCTTATATATTTCCTTATATATTTTGAGAGTAGATTGCTACCTAATAATTTAATTGTAATTAGGATACATGGAGTGGTTCAAGGAGTAATTGGAGGAAGGTTTAGGGGTGTGGAGGACCAGAGAATACGTTCAAAGAAGATGGAAACTGACACAAACTCAAAATCGTGTCCAACTCGGAGTCCAGGAGCAGTACGCACTAAAACGGACGTCCAGGACACATACAAAATCTGTTTTGGACGTTCTACATATGCACGAAAAGGGGAGAGGATAACCTATCCAATGGCACTGGTCTCATGTCAAAATTCTTTGGGAGTTGACAGGAATCATCGATACAATATTGAGTATAGAATCTGTCAGGGTGCTGCACCACCGTATTGGGCCATTGGGCCTTGTATCAAGTCTAAGTCTGATATTTTCGTGTCTTAGGGTTAGGTCACGACCCCAACACCCCCTTGGACGTCCTCCCACCTATATATACCCCATATTAGCCTCCATAAACAATTGGATTTTTCTTAATCAATAACATCGTCGTTCTTCAATTTGTGAAACCCCAACTTCGCGATTTTAGATCGTGTCTTCTATGTTCTTGCTTGTGTTCTCGGTTGCTCTTGCAGGGATTAGCCTTTTTGGCGAGGTCAATCGTGTGCACCATGGTTGATAACCAACGGAGTGTTGGTGTAGTGATTGCACGGGTTTGTCATGTTCTACTCGAGAGCCTCGGATCATCAACGTCGAGATCTCCATCAATCGACTTATCCATTACCTTTCAGAAGATCGGGACTCATCCTCACTTATCACATAACATCTAACCCATCCACATACCAGGCTTGCTTAGATCACCAATTACCATATCATAATGACCAGTTCATATTAACCATAATATAATTAATTCATAATTAAATATGTAGTGTTGTTTTCCCATCCCAATTAATTAAGCGAAGCAAAAAGGTAAAAAGCCCATCCAGACTCTCTACTATAATTCCAGGTGACAAGGGTGGTTGAACAATGCTAGTAAACTTCCTATCATAGGATTCCCATTAAATTGACACAAGCATGCAGTTTTGCAAACAAAACATTTATTTTAAAAATAGGATCAATATGCTTCAAGGACACTTGCCTTGCTGTTGAGCTTGATTCGGGTCAAAGACTTCAAACCCTTGGTGTTGTAGATCTTCTGCAACCCTCTGTAGCGAAAATCCGTCTAATCCGCACCATAAACATACAAACAAGAAACACAATTAAAGAATGCACAAATATTACTCAATATGGCATGACATGCATGATTAATGCAAATGCAAGGTGGAACTTGTTAATGAGTTGCTTTTAATGATCACAACTAGTTCTAATAGCTTTTAACAAGTTTATACAGGTTTTGAGTTGTTTAGATCTAAATTAGAATTAATTAAACACAACTTAACCAAGAAGATCAGACTAGTCCGCTAGGGACACGACAAGTTTGCACTGTGCAAGAACAGTAGGTTAGAGTTTTCTAGATCAACGTGAATTTGGAGATTTGTGGTTAAATTCACATAAGGAAAAGAGAATAGAAGCTATACCAGGTGTTTAGAACTCCAAAGAATAAAGGATCTTGGAGGCAACACTTGGATCTTGACAATCTAGGGTTGATGAAGAACTTGATGATGATTTGGTGATGAAGAGCTCAAAGTTGATGGAGATCGTGATCCTCTTTCGTTTCCTCCTCTTCTTCTTCTTGCTTGGGATCTCCTTCTCCCTCCTTGGTGGCGGATAATCACGAGCTAGGGGTTGGGTGTGGAGGAAAAGTGGACAATAGATGTCAAGCCAAGGGGTGGGGTTTTTTATATAGAGGTAGAGGCTAGGGTTTGAAGAAATTCGAGTTTGAGATGAGTAGGGGTCGGTTTAGAGTCCCACACAGACTCTAAAAGAGTTAGGCACGACGTCCCTAGGCCCACTTAATGTAAACCCCAAGAAACAAATCGTGAAACAAAAGATCAACATGGAGTCATGATTTATCGGACAAGTCCGAAAAGGACCGGACTAGTCCAAAGTTGTCCCGAGATAAATCGGACAAGTCCGGACTAGATATAAGACAAGTCCGAACTTATCCAGAGGGGAAAAACAGACAAGTCTGGCCTAAAATCGGACAAGTTCGACTTTAGTCAGAGAGGAAAACGGACAAGTCTGCTGGAGTACCGGACTAGCCCGGACAAGTCCAAGGACTTAGCAATTTTTCAAGGATTCTTGGAACACCGGACTAGTCCGCACAAGACCGGACAAGTCCAAAAGTGTCGAGAGGCAAAAAAAGACTAGTCCGCAGAAAAACGGACAAGTCCGATCGAGGTCAGCGAGAAATCGGACTAGTCCGCACCAAAATTGGACTAGTCCGCACTTCCCAAAATTCTTAAGTGCAGTTTTGTTTCTAATTCATTTTAAAATTATTCCTTTTTATGCGCATTAATGTGAGACACATATTAGAATGTATTCAGGGCATGATGCATGAAAATGAGGGTGTTACATTCACTCGTTGGCACACATCACACAATGCTACATATTCAGCTATGTCCTTTTTCATGGTAGCCAACCAATAACATGTCTTTAAGTTTTTATACATCTTTGTACAACCAGGCTAGAATGAGTAAGGTGAGTCATGTGCCTCTTTCAATATTGTTTCCCGTGAGACCTATGTGTGATGAATACATTGGCTTGTACTGAATACATTAGCTTTGATGAGAAAAGTTCTGAAATTCTGCCATAACATCTTTTTAGCAAGGTCCGACTCTAGCTCTGAGCTTTTGCAAGGGTCCAACAATAGGTCCGACTTTCTTTGTCTAGATCCGACATGTTTTTGGGTAGCTCTGGTGAGCTTTGTCTTTAGCTCCGGCATGTCTTTGTTAAGCTTCGATATGTTTTGCTGGTCTGACTTATGTTGGTTAGCTCCAACATGTTTTTCTAGCTCCAACTTTTGGGATGACTAGTTCCTACTAGTTTTGGTTAGCTCCAGCGCTAGGTCCAAATAGCTTTGGTAAGCTCCGGCGCTAGGTTGGACTAGCTTTGGTAAGCTCTGGCGCTAGGTTGTACTAGCTTTGGTAAGCTCCAGTTCAAGCTCTGGTTAGCTTTGGCTAGGTTTGGAGCTTGATCGCAATGTTCCTGCTTTTACTGTGAAATGTTTTGAACTTGCTTTACTTTGTTGGAATGTTTGCTTAGTATTCTTTTACAATGTTTTTGGTGCGTTTTGGTTGATATGGCTGATATCGTTTTGATATGCTTTGCAACATGCTTATGTGAGGTGCTCACGCAAGGTGTTGTGTTCAGAACTGACTTGGGTCAAGTCGCAGACTTGGGCTCGTACAGATTGGTTGTTTATTCATGTGCAGGTGTTGCTTGAGTTCAAGTCATAGTTGGTGACAGGATCCTTTGGACTAGTCTCAGGGAGGAGATGAGGTTCCAAAAACCAAATTCAGGAGGAATTGTGGTTGAGCGGGTCAGGAGGTCGCGCAGGATGATTGAATCAAGGGCAATGCATATGAAGGTTATTGGACATCGAAGGAAGGTGTTTGCATGTATGCATGTGGTGCATGACGTGGCAACATGGTTCCGGAGATGGTTTATGGATGGGAAGATCTGGTTGGAAGGATCGGATCGTATCGGTTGATGACTTTAGCTGCGGCGGAGTCGGTTATGGCTCGGTATGGAATGTATCGAGTTGGTGATGACAGGATTTCGTGTGGGTCACGAATTTGACTTGTTTTAGGAAGGTGGGATATGTTCCTAAGTTGTTTGGAAGTCTTAAGATTGCTTCTATCTGCGTATAGAAAAGTCCTAAGAAGTTATGGAAAGTTTTGATTCGTGAATGGAGTAGGATTAGAGTCCTAATTGAGATTGGGTTGGCCTAAGGGCTGGTTATATAAGTAAGGGAGGCCAGAGCTCGTGGTAGAAGACTCTGGGGCTGTTTCTCTTGTGTTCTATTGAATAAAATTCATAGTTTGAAGGAATTTTGTGCCTTGTTTGTCCGATTTGTTCCACACAAGTTTTACTCGTCGAGTTTCTGGACAGCACTACCTTTCGTCGGTGGTTTTATCATAACTCGAGTTTTACAGATCCAATTGATGTGATTCTTTTTGGTTTTTCTTCACAACGTGATTATCTATCATCTGTCAAAATTTTACGGTCATTGGATTTGTGGTTTCTGATCTACACGAGTTTCTTTGCAGCGTTCCGGAACTGTTTTTCTCGGGTAGGACAGATTGACCTTTGTTTGATCTTTCCATCATAACTTGAGTTTCTCTCAACGGATTTGAGTGATTCTTCTTGTGTTTTCTTCGTGACTTCATTCTCTCTGATATATATCACTTTTGTCCCGGTGAAACATGTTTAGAGTAGTCTCACAGATGATTTCTTTAACAGATTTTTTTTTCTGCCGAAGGGATTTGGATTTAATTGTTTCCGCTGCGTAAGATTTGTAAATCTACCATTCACCCCCCTCTGGTAGATTTTCACGTGCTATTCGATCCTACAATTGGTATCAGAGCCACGGTTCTCTAATCATTGTGATTTGCACGTGTTTTTGATAATCATGATGGAGAAATATTCCGCCAAACCTTGTGTGTTTGCTAGTACTGGTTTTCAGGTTTGGAAGTCACGCATGGAGGCTTTCATCCAGGTGCAAGGCTTTGCAATATGGGAGAAGGTGTACAAGCCTTATGAAGTGCCGTCAAATGATCAAGTTACAGCAACAAACCTACGAGATGTCGACAACAAGAACAAAGCCCGAAACTTGATCATCCAAGGACTAACTCAAAGCGACTTCGACCGTGTTGCACACCTCCGATCTGTATACGATGTGTGGAAAGTACTTTGTGACTACCACGAAGGATCCAACACGATCAAGAAGGTAAGGAAAGACATGTTCAAGAAAGAATAAATGCGCTCCGAGATGCAACCCGGTGAGTCTATTGATGATCTCTTTGCTTGCTTTAACAAAATTCTCAGTAACTTGCGTAGTGTCAACATTAATTTTTCTGATGCTGAAAATGCTAGGCAACTTCTTAGTGCATTAGACATGTCAATCTGGGAGATGAAAGTTACATCTATCCATGAATCTACTATCATGAGTACACTTACTTTAGATGTGCTTTACTCTAAACTCAAAACTCATGAAATTGACATCTTATCACGTAAGAACCCAAATAAGTCTATTGCATTTGTCTCACAACGTGATATGCCTAGCTCCGACCAATCATCAACTTGCAATACTTTTGCTTTGTTGTCCTCACTAACCCTGGAGCAGATCGAAGAATTTCTAGAAGAGGAGTTAGCACTAATATCTACTAGGTTCTCAAAAACATTGCAAAATGTAAGAACTAGAAGGAGAGGAAGCTCCGGACCTCAACGCTTTTTTGAATGTGGAAAGACAGGACACTTTCGTACAGAATGCCCTAACCTTCCAGGTTCTACTACCCGTGAAGAAAAACAGAACAAGGTCAAGACCACCTTTGGAAACCCCAACAAGAAAAAGAAGGGTACCATAGGACGCAAGATGATTAACAGCTTCATCACTGCACTTCAAGAGCTCGGTTCAAGCGATGTAGACTTTGAAAGTGATGAAGATGATGATGATCTGGCCAACTTATGCTTCAGGGCGGGCAAAACAAGATCAAGATGAAGTCAGGAGGATGCAGAACACAACAGTGACGATGATGAGGTTACACACTTGAGGAAGGAGAACATTTGGATTGTGGACTCAGGTTGCTCACGCCACATGACCGATAACAAAGAATGGTTCTCCTCCCTCTCTTTTGTGTCACATGTAGAGAATGTTACTTTTGCCGATAATTCTTCAACTCCTATAATTACTAAGGGTTCAGTTAGAGTAAATGATCACTACACTTTGAAGGATGTGGCACTTGTCAAAAATTTTAAATACAACTTGGTTTCTATTTCACAATTGCTTGATGAAAATCAGGAAATTATTTTCAATAAAAACTTCTGCAAAGTTGTAGGTTCAAATAGTGGGCTTATTTTAACATGTCTCAGTTTGGAAGAGTTTTTAAAGCTGATTTTGATATGTCTTCCTCTAAGCATAGGTGTCTAATTACTAATGATTCCAAAGATTTGTATTTTTGGCATCGTAGACTTGCTCATGTAGGCTTTGATCATCTCACGCGTGTTAGTGCTCTTGATCGCATACGTGGGCTGCATAAGCTTAAAGGGGACAAAGAAATTGTGTGCTCTTCTTGTAGACATGCTAAGATGGTTGCATGTTCACATACTACACTCACGATGATCATGACAACTGAACTGGGTCAACTTTTGCACCTTGACACCGTAGGACCTTCACGTGTTCAATTCTTCGGAGGTAAATGGTATGTTCTTGTTATTATTGATGATTATTCTTGATACTCTTCGGTATACTTTATGGCATCTAAGAATGAAGCTTTTAGTCACTTTAGAACCTTATTTCTTAGATTATCAATTGATCACACAGGATCTCTAAAAGCAATTAGAAGTGATAACGGAACTGAATTTAAAAATCAATCTTTTGATCACTTTTGTGCTGAAAATGGAATAGATCATCAATTTTCTTCACCATATGTAACTCAACAAAATAGTATTGTAGAAAGATAGAACAGAACCTTAGTTGAGATGGCTAGGACTGTGCTTGATGAATATCAAAATCCTAGGAAATTTTGGGCTGATGCGATTGCAACCGCTAGTTATGTGTCAAATCGTGTTTTCTTGCGCGCTAAGCTAGGTAAAACCCCATATGAGCTCCGGTATGGACATAGGCCTAGTGTTACGCATTTTCAGGTCTTTCGTTGCAAATGCTTTGTTAAGAAACATGGTAATCTTGATAAATTTGAACCTAGACCCATTGATGGCATGTTTCTTGGTTATTCATCTCATAGTAGAGGCTACCGTGTGTTTTTACTTGACACTAACAAAATTGTGGAGACTTGTGAAGTGTCTTTTGATGAAGCTAGCCCAGGTACTAGCTCAAACATTGCAGGTCCAGATCCATATCCACAGGGGGAGAGTGTTTTCGTTGAAGATGAGGAAGAGGTGGAGTTGTTGCTCGAAAATTCAGCAGCTAATGACATTGTTCGAGCTCCTAATTTTGATTCACATCCAGCACCAACGACCACCATTGCTGGTCTAGATCCTCCTCAAGTCACAGGCTCATCGATTTGTGATGAACATGAAGAAGAAGCTTGTGAAGTATCCACTCCCCTCCGAGTTCTCAAAATTCATCCTCCACAACAGATTATTGGAAGCTTGCATGAACGAGTTACATGGTCAAGGTTTTGGGATCCAAAATCTCATGCTCATTCAGCTTTTGTTGCTTCTTTTGACCCCAAATATATATCACACGCAATCACTAAAGAATCTTGGATAATTGCCATGCAAGAAGAGTTAGAAAATTTTGAAAGAAATAATGTTTGGAAACTTGTACCTCCTCCTCAAGGTCACACTTTAATTGGAACAAAATGGGTGTTTAAAAATAAACAAAGTGAGGATGGGGTTGTGGTTAGAAATAAGGCTAGGTTGGTTGCTCAAGGTTTCACTCAAGTTGAAGGTCTAAATTTTGATGGAACTTTTGCTCCTGTTGCTAGATTAGAAGCCATAAGAATTTTGTTAGCTTTTGCTGCATCTAAAGGTTTTAAGCTATATCAAATGAATGTTAAAAGTGCTTTTCTCAATGGCTACATAGATAAGGAGGTTTATGTCAAACAACCACCGGGTTTTGAAAATTCAGATTTTCCTAATCATGTTTACAAACTGTCCAAAGCCTTGTACGGTCTCAAACATGCCCCTAGAGCATGGTATGATAGGTTAAAAACATTCTTACTTGAAAAGGGGTTTATCATGGGCAAGGTTGATAAAACTCTTTTTGTGCTTAAGCATGGCAATGACTCATTATTTGTTCAAGTGTATGTGGATGATATTATCTTTGTTTGTGCTTCTCATGATCTTGTGTCCAAGTTTTCAGCAATGATGAGTTCTGAATTTGAAATGAGTATGATGGGTAAACTCACTTACTTTTTGGGGCTGCAAATCAAGCAAACCAAGGATGATACCTTTGTGCATCAAACGAAGTATACCAAAGACCTCCTAGGGCGCTTCAACATGGTCAAAAGCAAGCCTCTTCGGACACCAATGGGAACAACAACAACACTTGAACTTGATGAAGATGGTGAACCTGTGAATCAAAAAGAATATAGAAGCATGATCGGATCACTTTTGTACCTCACAGCATCAAGACCGTACATACAATTCAGCGTATGTCTTTGTGCACGGTTTCAAGCTTCCCCACGTGCTTCACATCGTCAAGCCGTCAAAAGGATTCTCAGGTACTTACATGGAACTCAAGAATTTGGCATTTTTCTTCCTTCTTCCTCAACCATTACTTTGAAAACTTTTTCGGATGCTGACTTTGGGTGTTGTAGGATTGATAGGAAAAGTACTTCCGGTGCTTGTCATTTTCTTGGTAATTCACTTGTTGCTTGGTCTTCTAGAAATTAAAACTCAGTTGCACAATCCACGGCTAAATCTGAATATGTAGTTGCTGCTAGTGCTTGCTCACAAATTCTCTGGATTGTTCAAACTCTTAAGGACTATGGGGTTAATCTAGATAGTGTTCCACTGTTTTGTGATAACACTAGTTCCATTTGCATTGCTAAAAAACCCTGTGCAACATTCTAGAACTAAGCACATTGATATTGGGTATCACTTTCTCCATGATAATGTTGAAAAAGGAAACATTGTGCTTCACCATGTAGATACCGGACAACAATTGGCTGACATTTTTACAAAACCTTTGGATTTCACTCGTTTTTGTTTCATTCGTAGTGAAATAGGGGTTATGCATCCTCATGGCTTACATTGAGGGAGAGTTTTCAAACTTGAGAAGTCTATGTGTGAATCTGAAATTAAAATAATATGAGCATAGTATTTCATACATATATGACTTTGTGATTCCTTTTACACGTTGAAAGTTCTTACAACATTACTCGTGTTATACATTTTGTAGTTTTTGCCATGTCTAGCAATCAGAATAGTTACTTACACTAAATCTGGTCATGGTTGAACTTTCTTGCTGTTTTGAACTTATTGCATGCTAACAAGTGCTTTTAATCATAAGGAATTAATCAAGTAATCAACTCACATATTGAGTTTTTATGAACAAATATAAGTTGAGAAAAGATCAAGAGAATATGCATGCATCGCACTTCTTCTTTCGATATGGCTTATCATTGCACTTAGATATGAACTTGGAAGAAGTTGTGTATGACTAAAACCATGTCCTTAAGCTTCTGATTTTCAAATGACATAGGCTTGGCTTGGTTGGTTAGAATAAGACAGATGCGCATATAATCTCTTGCAAATATCATATGATCTAAATTTGTGCTTTGAAAAATAATAAAATGCAACAACAAGTGTCATGCTTTCAGGTATTGAAATAGTTAAGTTTGTGAGATCATGACTTGTTTAAATTGAAAATTACATTTGATCTCTAACATGGCTTACACTACTTTATGTATCTCATTGATGTGATAGTGTAAGTTACTTGATAGTATGACTTGGATGAGCTTTGTTTTATATGTATATGTTATAATATGCTCATAATAATTAAAATTTCTCTTTTGAACCTTGCTGAATACATTGTCAAAGGGGGAGAGATAATATGTGAATTTTTAAAGATAAGTATGCAAGGGGGAGAAATTGATTACACATTGCACATATTCACAATTGTTTTGGCACGATACTTCTCGGGGGGAGAATTTGTTTTTCTTCTCATTTTATTTCTGTTTTACAAAGTGGGAGAAATTGTTTTCAAAACTTTTAATGTGAATAAGCCAATGTTCGGATTTTAAGTGGTGTTGCCAATGCATTCATCAAGGAGGAGATTATGAGACCTATGTGTGCTGAATACATTGGCTTGTACTGAATACATTGGCTTTGATGATAAAAGTTCTTAAATTCTGCCTAACATCTTTTTAGCAAGGTCTGACTCTAGCTCCGAGCTTCTACAAGGTCTGACAATAAGTCCGACTTTCTTTGTCTAGATCCGACATGTTTTTGGGTAGCTCCGGTGAGCTTTGTCTTTAGCTCCGACATGTCTTTGATAGCTCCGGAATGTCTTTGTTAAGCTCCGATATGTTTTGCTAGGTCTGACTTATGTTGGTTAGCTCTGACATGTTTTTCTAGCTCCGACTTTTTGGATGACTAGTTCCGACTAGTTTTGGTTAGCTCTGGTGCTAGGTCCTACTAGCTTTGGTAAGCTCCAGCGCTAGGTTCTACTAGCTTTGATAAGCTCTAGCGCTAGGTTGTACTAGCTTTGGTAAGCTCTAGCTCAAGCTCCGGTTAGCTTTGGCTAGGTTCGGAGCTTGATCGCAATGTTCCTGCTTTTACTATAAAATGTTTCGAACTTGCTTTACTCTGTTTGAATATTTGCTTAGTATTCTATTACTAAGTTTGTGCGTTTTGGTTGATATGGCTGATATCGTTTTGATATGCTTTGCAACATGCTTATGTGAGGTGCTCATGTAAGGTGTTGTGTTCGGAACTAACTTGAGTCAAGTTGCAGACTTGGGCTCGTACGGATTGGTTGTTTATTCATGTGCAGATGTTGCTTGAGTTCAAGTCATGGATGATAACAGGATCCTTTGGACTAGTCTTAGGGAGGAGATGAGGTTCCAACAACCAAATTCAGGAGGAATTGTGGTTGAGCGGGTCAGGAGGTCGCGCAGGATGATTGAATCAAGGGTAGTGCATATGGAGGTTACTGGACGTCAAAGGAAGGTGTTCGCACGTATGCATGCGGTGCATGATGTGGAAACATGGTTCAGAAGATGGTTTATGGATGGGAAGATCTGGTTCGAAGGATCGGATCGGATCGTATCGGTTGATGACTTTGGCTACGGCGGAGTCGGTTATGGCTCGATATGGAAAGTATTGAGTTGGTTATGATAGGATTTTGTGTGGGTAACGAATTTGAGTTGTTTTAGGAAGGTGGGATACATTCCTAAGGTGTTTGGAAGTCTTAATATTGCTTCTATCTGCGTATAGAAGAGTCCTAAGCAGTTATTGAAAGTTTTGATTCGTGAACGGAGTAGGATTAGAGTCCTAGTTGAGATTGGGTTGGCCTAAGGGCTGGTTATATAAGCAAGGTAGGCCAGAGCTCATGGTAGACACCTTTGGGGATGTTCCTCTTGTGTTATAATAAATAAAATTCATAGTTTGAAGGAACTTTTGTTCCTTGTTCGTTCGACTTGTTCCAGACAAGTTTTACTCGTTGAGTTTCTGGACATCACTACCTTTCGTCGGTGGTTTTATCATAACTCGAGTTTTACAGATACAATTGATGTTATTTTTTGGGTTGTTTTCACAACTTCATTATCTATCATCTGTCAAAATTTCGCAGTCATTAAAGTTGTGGTTTCTGATCTACACGAGTTTCTTTGCAGCATTCCAGAACTGTTTTTCTCGGGTAGGACAGATTGACCTTTGTTTGATCTTTTGATCATAACTTGAGTTTCTCTCGACGGATTTGAGTGATTCTTCTTGTGTTTTCTTCGCGACTTGATTCTCTCTGATATATATTCCTTTTTTCATGGTGAAACACGTTTAGATTAGTCTCACATACGATTTCTTTAACAGATCGTTTTTCTGCCGATGGGGTTGGGATTTAATTGTTTCCGCTGCGTAAGATTTTTTAAATCTACCATTCACCTCCCCCATCTGGTAGCTTTTCACGTCCTCTTCGATCCAACATTTCCCGAATATTCTTAACATTAGGAACCACAATCCTCTTTCCAAGCCATAAAGTACCTTGTTCGTCCTCATCAAATCTGAATTCTCTCCCTTTTTGGATCTGTTCCTTGATTTCCTAGATTTCCTCATCCTTTGTCTGTCCTTCCCGTATTTCTTGCTTTATTGTTGGCTTGAATTCCATTTTTCCCATCCCATCTATGTACCCAAGGTTCAACCGTTCAAACTGCTTGCATAACTCGGATGGCAGCTCTCGGACCGTGAGGTGGTGGCTTACTCCTTTCCAACTCCAAGCATCGGCCACTATATTAGAGTTCCCTGGGTGGTAGTTGATTCCCACATCATAATCTTTGATGAGCTCCAACCATCAGTGTTGCCTCAGATTTAAATCCGTTTGCGTGAATATATACTTGAGGCTCTTGTGATCCATATAAATCTCACATCAGTGACCAAAAACATAATGTCTCCATATCTTCAAGACGTGCACCACGGCTGCGAGTTCAAGGCCATGCTTAGGATAATTCAGCTCATGTTTCTTTAATTTCCTCGATGCATAAGCTACCACTTGGCCTTCTTACACGAGCACACGTCCTAGTCCTTACCTTGACGCATCACAATATATATCAAAGCTCTTGCTCACGTCTAGCAATACTAACACTGGCGCAGTTGTCAACCTTTTCTTCAACTCCTCAAAGCTATCATGACAGGCTTGAGTCCATTGGAATGCTTTCCCCTTCATTAATAATTCAGTAATTGGCTTGGCTATTTTGGAGAAATCCTTGATGAATCGATGGTAATATCCTGCCATTCCAAGGAAACTCCGAATTTCCTTCACATTCTGGGTGGCTCCCACTTAAGCATATCTCTCACTTTTCTCAGGTAGACTGATACTCCTCCTTCGGAGATGATATGGCCTAAGAATGACACTTCCCGTAACCATAATTGACATTTGCTGAACTTGGCATACAACTGGTGTTCCCGTAGCTTTTGCAATGTAAGCATCAAGTACTCCTCATGTTCTTCCTCGCTTCTCGAGTATATCATTATATTGTCAATGAACACTACAACAAACTTATCCAGATATTCCATGAAGACATTATTCATAAGATACATAAAGTACGCAGGCACGTTTGTTAATCCAAATTACATAATGGTGTACTCATATGACCCATACCGTGTCTGATATGCCATCTTGGGTATATCTTCGTTGAGAGACTTATAGTTCACAAACGTCCTTTGGGTTCCATCCTTCTTGTCTACAAAGAGTACTGGTGCTCCCCTCGAGGATGAGCTTGGGCGTATAAAACCCTTCTCTACCTGCTCTTGAATTTGCTTCTTGAGCTCTGCTTATTCCTTAGGAGGCATCTTATACGGCCTCTTAGCTATAGGTGTAGTTCTGGGTATCAACTCAATGGCAAATTCTATGTCACGATCAGGTGGCATACTTGGCAACTCATCCGGAAACACATCCGGGTACTCACAAATAACCGGGATGCTTTTCAAGGTCACACCTTCCACGTGATTCAGCATAGCCTTCTCTCTTGCAGGTTGGGCTGCCTCAACTTCGATGCATGTACCGTGTTCACTTGTTAACTACACAATCCTCTCGGCACATTGAATGATTGCATTATGCTTGCTCAGCCAGTCCATTCCAAGTATTATGTCTATTCCTAGAGAGTCAAGGACTATGAGGTTTGCGAGAAAGTCTACCCCCCTTATTTTAATGCTTACTTCGGACATACTATATTTGTCCTCATCTCTCGGCCAGGAGAACTTACTAGCATAGTTTGCTTCATATGAGATATAGGCAGATTATACTTGGCAACATACTTTGATGAGATGAATGACTGAGATGGTCCAGAATCAAATAGAACAGTCATGGGGTTGGAGTTGGTGAGGAACATACCAATTACGACGTCATCAGCTTGTTGGGTTTCCTCAGTAGAGACATGATTTACATTGCCACGAGCAAAATTCTGCTGTCCATGGTTGCCTTGCGATGCTCCTCCCTTTGGTCGTGGGTAGTATGGCCTTGGTGCATTGTTCATCGGTCCATAGCTTCTTTTGGTGAATTGACATGCAAAGTGCCTGGCCTCTCGACACACATAGCATGTATTGTCGCCCATAGCACTAAGAAAGCTTGGGAGAAGCTTATTTTTAGCATTAGCCGCCATGTTAGGATGCGGCACAGGTGGCACAGTATAGCGATGCGCTTGCATGGTGAGGAGTTGCTGCGGTGGCTGATTTGGGTGCGGTGGATAAGCCACATGGTATGCAGGAGCAAATGGGTTGTATTATGGTGCAGTTGGTGGTGCACAACGGGGACCAGCATTGCTTCCTTGCGGTTGTCCATGATGTGGCATCTTTTAGTGTTGTCCTGCTCCATCTCACGAACCTTGTTCTCAACCACAATGGCCTTGTCAACAAGCTTATTAAAGTTTGCATAGTCAGTATTGAGCAACTGGACTTGAATTTCATTGTTGAGACCCCTCATAAACAGATACTGCTTTCTGCTATTAGTGTTGATGTCTTCTGGAGCATAGCTTGACAGTTGAGTGGTTTTTTGAGAGACTCACTCACACTCGTCCTTCCTTGCCTGAGGTTTTCATATTCTTGCCTTCTTAGTGTCAGAACTCCCTCAGGTACATAGTGAAAATTGAAACTATATTTAAACTCAGCCGAAGTGATTGCCTCCTGATTATCATGAGGGTTTCAATGGGCTTCCCACCAGTTAGCAGCTACTCCAACTATTTGATGTGATGCAAAAAGGACCTTCTCTCTGTTAGTGCACTGGACAATAGCATGTTTCATCTCAACAGACTTCAGCCAATCATTAGCTTCCATTGGATATGTGGCTTGAGCAAAGGTAGCCGTTTTGGTCCTCATGAACTCTCCCAAACGGTTGTAGTGTGGCGCGGGTGGTGGCGGTGGCGGCATGTGAGGCTAATTGTTGTTGCGAGCATGCAGCTGTCCCATAGTCTGTATCACGATCTGCATGTGCTGGTTCTGCATAACTAACAACTGTTCAAGGTTGATAGCCCCTTGTCCATTGTTGTTCTGAGGTGTTCCATCATTCTCCTTCTCACCATTGGCATTCCCCTGGTTGCGAGTCCTCGGCATCTGTTGGAGCGGAGAAGATGAGATAGAATTTAGATTAGAGAGAACAATTTCCCAACTATATGCATCAAGGTATATGACACTAAACAATCCTTTATTAATATAAACCTATATGAGGATGTGGACAAGTGCCGACGTATCCCACAACTCTACTATATGCGGATGTGGACATTCGCCGAGGCGTCCCACAACTCGCAACTAAGCACACAAGCAACCACCAATCAAAATTCAGCACACCAAACTATTTAAAACTAATACAATCTAAGCTTTCTTATTACAAAATACTAATCGGGGACTTAAATTCCTAATTGTGGGGTAGTGAGGGCGTCCTTGGCTGCGCGGATGTGATGGGGTTGTGCCATGGTGATGTAGGGGACCAGATTCTCTTGGGTGACCAGGTTCTCCTCTTGCTTCACATTCCTTGATCTCCAAGTTGGCCTTCAACCGAGCTAGCTCCTTGTGAAGGTAGTGGATCTCCCCTTGTGCGGTTGCATAGCAATTGCTCATGTCCAATAATGCCTTTTGAGACCTATCCATTGCTAGCAAATTGTCTGAAGCTTCTTGTGGTCCAGTTATCTTCCCCGTACCACTCTCCTGCTTAGGGTGGAGCTTGAATGTGGTATTCTCAAGCTCAAAGCGGCGAGTATAGCACAAACTTGTGAGTGCCGCCCATGCTGCATCTTCCATAGCATCCTTTTGAGTAGACCTCCAGATGGGAGCATAATGCTGTGAGACCACTTTGTTGGTGTAGAAGATGAGAACTACAGCATGCCATTCATCGCGTCTGGGACGAGAGACTCCCTTCATGAAGTAGTTAGCACACATGCAACGGGAATGAAGGAATTCTGTTAGTTCCAGCGATGCATGTCCTAATTCGGTTCCGGTGGTCCAAATCTCCTCCACCTGGGGAAACTCGGGGTTGTTGTGTCCATTCTCATTTGCACCGGGTTGTGATCCCCCTCCATCTTCACCTCCATTATCCTCCTCATCTGGAGCTGGTACGTAGTACTCCTCATTAGGATCCTTGTCCATATCTTCCTCATACGGCTCATACCCCTCCAAATCCTCCTCCTTAGTGTTCGACTGGTTAGCTTCCTCCTCCTGGGGCTTGATATTCTCCTCCTCTTGCTTCGGCTTCTCAAACTCAATGGGGTTAAGCCCATCTCCAAGGTGCGGCGGACAGGTGCTCTTGCGCACTACACTCCTAGTGACCGACATCTATAGAAAACAAGAATACATTATAGGAGAGAATAATGTAACATAAATCTGAAAATTGGAGCAGCTAAAGTAATAGGAAAAGAGCGGTGCGGCTGTCCAAAAGAAAGGAAAAGAGAGGAAGAAAACGCAGCAGTCAACACAATAATTTTACCCACCCATAACAGCAGCAAAACACACACTTTACATAAAAAAATTAAGCGGTAAAACAGCAGTGAGCAACATAAGACATGGCTGAAAATTGCATTGAAAACACAGCATCAGTAGGCAATTTTTGGTTGCTAAAATGACAAAGTTAAAACAACAGCAAGAAATTTTGAAAATAGCAAATTAGAGGAGTATTCCTTTGTGCTATAGAGTGTCCATTCTACCAAGGCTTGCATCCGACGGGCAACACGGCTCTGATACCAATTTGTGACACCCGGTTTCGAATATGAAACAAGCATAACGGATATGTGTGCCCAGGACGTTCAACACACATACACAAATGCATCACAAATGGTATACAGAATTTAACCACATCTTAACTATTAAATAAGTACATTATTACAATAATCCAATGGTTTATGAATGACAAGACTCTAATTATCTCCTGTAGTTGTTGGTGGGGGAATTGCAAGGGTGAGTACGTGTCGTACTCAGCATGTGTGGGAATAGATGACATGTAGCTTAACAAATGACTATAAATAAATGACTAATTGTAGAAAGGTACATTTCATAAACATGTAAAAGCAGCCTATCATGTCTATGTGAGTTTATTTCCCTCCATAACCCAGGTAATTATCATATCATGAATCCAACATTCTCAATTACCATCACAAACCATTTAATATTAGCCAACCATTAATTTAATACCATATGCCAGTTCCCTATTCTTCCATAAACTGACTATAGTCAAGTGAAAAATCAAACCATACCAACCATCCCAAAATCCCAAGTCCAATTCTAATCATGTAGGTCATCCAGTTGCTCGTGACCAGGAGCACAGCTATCGTGATAGTTTTTAACACTCTTCAGAGGTTGTACCACTTTACCCACATGTTCATGATTTCATCACCTTTTGGTGACTAAGAACCTCTATTTTGCCTTACCACACTTCCATAGGTGTGTGGCCAAGAGATCACAAAATAGCCTTTCAAAAGGGACTACTAGTATGTACGGGCACACTAAGGTTTCACCGACAGGCTTGAATCTCCATTCTCCCACACATGGGTCCCCTCGTGTGCCATGCGGATCCCAGGGTAGCCCTCCTAGACTCCCATTCCCCATGCCATCCAATGGTCCATACAATACTATCAGCACTCCTAATTATTCAGCTACGCCGCACACATACTTGGCCTTGTGGTGGCACTGTTGTCCTGGCATATTCTCGCATGAACTAGTCCTTAGATCTAAGGCAAGCAAAACCACCATACCATCCAAACATTCCACAAAACCATGCTTGCTTAGATCTCCAAAGTTCCATGTAGCTAATTTAATCATCATCTTATTACCATCCCAAATTCTCATAATTAAAGTTGTCAATCATATTAT
Organism: Tuctoria greenei; assembly: GCA_036927565.1. Taxonomy (NCBI): domain Eukaryota; kingdom Viridiplantae; phylum Streptophyta; class Magnoliopsida; order Poales; family Poaceae; genus Tuctoria; species Tuctoria greenei. Next base: position 4,736,034 of record JAYESD010000010.1, read on the forward strand.
TTGAGTTACCCATAACCCATTTAGCGATGCGGTGCAAAAAGGAAAATACCCATACCCGACCCATCATGTATATCCCGGCGACAATGAGTGGCATACAACGCTAGTAAACTCCTACATATGGATTTCCAATCATATTGACACAAGCATGCAATTTTGCAAACGAAACATTTAATAAAATGGGATCAATATGATCAAGGACACTTGCCTTGCTCCGACGGATAGGGTTTCTCAAGCGCTTCGAAGTCTTGGTTCTGGAAATCCTCGTACACGACCTCTTGAGCACGTCCATCTACTCGTGATCACACATACAAGAAAAATACATAAAAATCAACACGATGCACACATATTATTCAATATGCGATGACATGAATGCATGCAAAGTTCAATAATTAATTAACTATGGTTGTTTATTAATTAAGTGCAACTAGTTCATACGTGTTCATGCAAGTTTACGGGGGTTTTAGCAAGAAATAAGGTTTTTGAAAATAAATAGATAGGTACAACTATGATTAAATTCTGGTTATTAGATCTAATACATCGCTACAATTCTTATCAGAAAATGTATCCTACCGTACATGCGGCGGCTTCAAAGAATGCGGGGCGGATTGCGTAGCGTAAACGAAGTAGACGGCGTAGTGATACTCCGGCAGCACGACAACGGCGTCATGACGATCTTTGGTGGATGACGTCTTCTCCCTTTTCTTCCATTTCTTTCTCCCTTTTTTCTCCTTGCACAACCTTTGTTCTTTTTCTACCAGCGCTAGGGTTTTTTCCTCTATCTATGGCGGCGCTGCGATGCTTCTGTCGAAAAATACGGAGCCCTACGATGGCTTTTATAGGCGGCGAGGCACAATATCAGAGACCGGCTCGATCTCGTCCCAAACGCGGCCTCGCAGGTTGGATCAGCACGTGGGGCGTGCCAGGCTCCCGCACGATGGGCACTATTTGCCCGGAAGGTTCTAATTTTTTTTTAGATTTCATATACAATTGTTTTATATATATATATTATATTTGTTTATATTTATTTCCTAGTATATATTTTATATTCTTTCCTCACTTTTCTTAATACCTACACATATTTTTATATTCATATGCTTTATCTTTCATTTTTCTTCTCTTTTGATCTACTAATGATTTATGCATGAAAATGCTAAGCAATGCTTGATGCTAAAAGAAAATTAGGGTGTTACAAACCTAGCCCCCCCTAAAGTGAATCTCGCCCTTGAGATTCGATAGCGTGGAGAAAAGATGAGAGAATTCTGTCTTCAGATCTTCTTCACGTTCCCACGTAGCTTCAGCTTCCGTATGGTGGTTCCATTGCACTTTGCACCAATGGACCCTCTTACTCCTTGTCACTCTTTCCTTCACGTCCAATATTTTAATATTTTGCTCGACATAGGACAAGTCCTCCTCAAGTCCTAGTTCGTCCGTCGACACTTGTTCTTCCGACACTCTTAGACACTTCTTGAGTTGAGACATGTGAAATACGTCATGTACATCGAAGAGATACGCCGGCAGCTCATGTCAATATGCTACCTCTCCTCGCTTGTCCAAAATCCTAAATGGCCCGATATAACGAAGTGTCAGTGTTCCTTTAACATCAAAACATCATTGAACTCGTAGGTGACACTTTGAGGTACACAAAATCTCCATCTTCAAAAGCCAGATTCCTTTGCCTTTTATCCGCATAGCCCTTTTGTCGAGACTAGGCAGCCCTTAGGTTTTCAAGAATTATTTGAACTTGTCTTTCAGCATCTCATAACACATCAGGACCAAATACTTGGTTATCTACTATCTCACTCCAAAACAAAGGTGACCTACGCTTCCTTCCGTATAGCGCATCATAGGGCGACATTTTCAAACTGGCTTGGTAGCCATTGTTGTACGAGAGTTCAGCATATGGCAAACTCTTGTCCCAGCTATCTCCATATTTCAAAGCGCATGCTCTCAACATATCCTCCAATATTTGATTTGTCCTCTCAGTTTGTCCATCGGTTTGTGGATGATATGTTGAACTAAATTTTAACCTTGTACCATAGCTTCATGCAAATTTTGCAAAAACCTAGATGTGAACGGAGAACCTCGGTCTGAGACTATTTTCTTCAGAACTCCATATTGGCGCACAATATGGTCCATATACAATTCTGCTAGCTTCGTGATGGTATATGTGGTCTTGATAGGAATGAAATGAGCTTATTTTGTCAACCGATCCACAATAACCCATATTGAGTCATAATGGGATTGAATTCGCGGTAATCCAACAATAAAGTCCATACCAATTTCTTCCCACTTCCACTATGGGATCTTCAATGGCTGTAATAATTCGGCTGCCTCTCATGTTTCGCCTTCACTCGTTGGCACACATCACACAACGCTACATATTCAGCTATGTCCTTTTTCATGGTAGCCCACCGATAACATGTATTTATGTCTTTGTACATCTTCGTACAGCCGGGATGGATTAAGTAAGGTGAGTCATGTGCCTCCTTCAATATTGTTTCCCAAATAAGCTTAACATTAGCCACAACAATCCTCTTTCCAAGCCATAAAGTACCTTGTTCGTCCTCATAAATTTGAATTATCTCCCTTTTTTGATCTTTTCCTTGATTTCTTGGATTTTTTCATCCTTTGCCTGTCCTTCCCGTATTTCTTGCTTCAATGTTGGGTTGACACCCATTGTTCCCATCACATTTAAGTACCCATGGTTCAACCGTTCAAACTCCTTGCATAACTCGGATGGCAGCTCTCGGACCGTCAGGTGGTGGCTTACTCCTTTCCAACTCCAAGCATCGGCCACTACATTAGCCTTCTCTGTGTGGTAGTTGATTCAAAACATCATAATCCTTGATTGACTCCAACCATCGGCATTGCCTCAGATTTAGATCCGTTTGCGTGAATATATACTTGAGGCTCTTGTGTGATCCGTATAAATCTCACATTGGTGACCAAAAACATAATGTCTCCATATCTTCAAGGCGTGCACCACGGCTGCGAGTTCAAGGTCGTGCGTAGGATAATTCAGCTCATGTTTCTTTAATTGCCTCAATGCATAATCTACCACTTAATTGGGCTTCTTGCATGAGAACACATCCTAGTCCTTGTCTTGACGCATGACAATATATATCAAAGCTCTTGCTCACGTCCGACAATACTAACACTGGCGTGGTTGTCAACCTTTTCTTCAACCCCTCAAAGCTATCCTAACAAGCTTGAGTCCATTAGAATGCTTTCCCTTCATTAATAATTTCGTCATTGGCTTGGCTATTTTTGAGAAATCCTTGAATGATGGATGGTAATATCCTTCCATTCCAAGGAAACTCTGAATTTTCTTCACATTCTATAACGTCTCCCACTTAAGCACATCTCTCACTTTTCCCGGGTCGACCGATACTCCTGCTCCGGAGATGATATGGCCCAAGAATGACACTTCTCGTTACCAGAATTGACATTTGCTAAACTTGGCATACAACTGGTGTTCTCGTAGCTTTTGCAATGTAAGCTTCAAGTGCTCCTCATGTTCTTCCTCGCTTCTCGAGTATATCATAACATTGTCAATGAACAATACGATGAACTTATCCAGATAACCCGTGAAGACCTTATTCATAAGATACATAAAGTACGCAGGCACGTTTGTTAATCCAAATGACATAACGGTGTACTCATATGACCCATACCGTGTCCGAAATGCAGTCTTGTGTATATCCGATGGTCTAATCTTCATTTGGAAGTAACCTGACCGCAAGTCTATTTTGAAGAAAATACAGACACCCGTCATTTGGTCGAACAAATCCTCTATACGAGGCAGCGAGTACTTTTTCTTAATTGTCACTTCGTTGAGAGACCTATAGTTCACACACATCCATTGGGTTCCATCCTTCTTGTCTACGAAGAGTACCGGTGCTCCCCACAGGGATGAGCTTGGGCGTATAAACCCTTCTCTAGCTATTTTCGAATTTGCTTCATGAGCTCTGCTAATTCCTTAGGAGGCATCCTATACGGCCTCTTAGCTATAGGGGTAGTTTCGGCTATCACCTCGATGGCAAATTCTATGTCACGGTCAGGTGGCATACCTGGCAACTCATTTGGAAACACATCTGGGTACTCACGAACAACTGGGATGCTTTCCAAGGTCACACCTTCCACGTGATTCAGCATAGCCTTCTCTCTTACAGGTTGGGCTGCCTCAACTTCGATGCGTGTACTGTGTTCACTTGTTAACTGCACAATACTCTCGCCATATTGAATGACTCCATTGTGCTTGCTCAGCCAGCCCATTCCAAGTTTTATGTCTATTCCTTGAGAGTCCAGGACTATGAGGATTGTGAGAAAGTCTACCCCCTTATTTTAATGCTTACTTTCGGACATACTATATTTGTCCTCATCTCTCCTCCAGGAGAACTTACTAGCATAGTTTGCTTCATATGAGATATAGGCAAATTATACTTGGCAATATACTTTGATGAGATGAATGAATGAGATGCTCCAGAAACAAATAAAATAGTCGCGAGGTTGGAGTTGGTGAGGAACATACCAATTACGATGTCATCAGCTTGCTGGGCTTCCATAGTAGAGACATGATTCACATTGTCACAAGTAAAATTCTGCTTTCCATGGTTGCCTTGCGGTGCTCCTCCCTTTGGTCGTGGGTAGTCTGGCCTTTGTGCATTGTTCATCGGTCCATAGCTTCTTTTTGGGGCATTGACTTGCAAAGTGCTCGGCCTCTCCACACACATAGCATGTCTTGCCACCTGTAACACTGGGAAAGCTCGAGAGCGGCTGATTTTGAGAATTAGCCACCATGTTAGGATGCGGCGCAGGTGGCACAGGATAGCAAGGCGCTTGCATGGCGGGTGTAAAATCCCAGTTTTCCTCATCATCGAGTTTAGTACCAGTTGGTTGTCAACCATAGCAAAGATCAATTATGGTTGTACACATAAACTTGATATCATCAATAATCTTTCTTTTACTCATACTGAAATTTTAGTAACAGAAGGAACGAACTTCATCAATGACCTTAGAATAATTTAAGTGACATTTCTTCTAATTTTGGAAGCTATTGAATAAAAATTTCTGGGGCAAATTACTATGCAATACTAATATATTTAAATTAATTTAACTATAGCACTATACATTTCGGCCCTGCCTAAATATTTAAATCTGAGGCCATAAATTTTTCCATGTCCTCATAATATTCCAAATAGACTTCCTGCCGAGTTTCAAGATTTTTGAAGTCCATTTGCTCTTTTATTTGAGATGCTTAATAAATTCAAGCCATATTTAGAGTTCAAATTTTTAATTCTGTTCAACTTATTCGAACATCAAGATTTGAACATTCCATCATGGTCAGCATGACTTGCTTGACTTATTCCCAAAGTTTCACAATTTTTGAGACTCAATTGCTATTTAATTCAGTGACCCCATTGAATTTCATTCAATTTCAAATTCAAATTTGAAATTCAAATGAACTTGACCAAATTCGAAATCAAATTTCAGAGTAAATTTCCATATATTTATTTGAGCCTCCCCACAAAAATCTATGAATTTTTGGATCAAGTTTGGTATGAGAATTGAAGTTGCAGAGAAGGGAAGAGGATAAGGGGAGGTGGGACCCACTGTCAGCATCACACACTCGGTTGAACCAATGGATGTGCTCTGTATATGGCTGTCCCTGCCGATCGATGCCGGGAGAGCTCGCACCACGACACGGCATACAAGCAGACAGCTGCGTGGCCCAAACACCCCCCTGTCCTATAAATACACGTCCCCTGGCCATCGGCGTCGAGCTCCATCTCAGCTTCGCGCCGCCGTCGCCCAACACCGCCATTTCCATTTCCTCCCGGTAAGCAACTCGGTCTTACCTCTATTTCCTTCGATGCAAACAGCAAAGTTGGCGCCAAGTCTGCGCTCTATCTTCTACGCCAACTCGCTTAGCGTTTTGCTCATTGTGTTGGCCGTAGTTTGGAGTTCCGCGGACACCACCAAAGTTGAGGACGAACACCTCCTCTGCTCTACCTTCGCCAGTCCTCAACAAGCGGCGCCACAACTCAACCTCAACAGCAAAAAAGATCGCCATCCCGAGCTCTTTCTCATGGTAAAAGTCATGCCTCTTTTCATTCAGTATCGAGCAGTATCTTCCTGTTTTTCTTTCGGCCTTTGCCATTGAACTAGCTCACTCCTCTGTTTAATTCCATTTATACATGTAATAATTCTTCAATCCAGTTAAGGATTATATTCAGTACATCCTAGCGCACCCCCTTCCAAAAATCAGTAGACGCTCCTCGATTGAAGCTTGAGATATTCAAGTTTTCCCCAGCGCCAATAGAACCCCGTCTGTCTATCGACGAAGTCGACCTTGCCGGCAATGTCACCCCTTCCTAACATCAAAATCATCATCCTCATGCTCCCAGGAATGTTTCTAGCTTTTTCCGGAGCCTTTAGCGCCATCACCATGCGATTCCGACGATAGCCGAAACCCTATCTCTGCCGCTGTCGTCGCACCGCCATCTTTTGCCGTCGCCGCCGCTATTGGACCCCAACATCGTGTTGTACAGTCGATTTTATGCTTTGGAGGTCAGTACCAAGGAGAGTGAAGGTCGACGCAGCCGTCGCGGCGAGCTCGCTGGCGCAGCGCCACCGCGGCTGAGCGGCGTGTCGCGACGAAGACGAAGACTGCGGGCCCCAAGTGTCGGTGATGTGTGCGAGCGCGCAGATCAGCTGTGGACACGGATCCAGTGCAGCTACGCGGGTTGATTCTGTGGCCCCCGTGCGGCTTCAACCCGATTGGCCCATTTCAAATCCAAGGGTCCAACCCTTTATTCAAATAATTTCCAGTTGAAATTTTATTCCAGATTTTGCCCCAACTCGAAAAATCCACAACTCCTAGTAGAATTGCTCAACAATTTCCAGATAAATTCTGGTAGACTCATCTCAATCTCTACTTTGCAGTAATGCAAGTTATTTTCCATGAAACTCCCAAAATTTTTATATTTAATTCCTTTGAGCTAACTGCTTGGAAATTAATTACTCCTATTCTGTTAATTGGAAAATTCCCAGTTTTGGTCAGAACACTCTTATTAATGCATTTGATCTCCAGTAATAGTTTCAAGTTCATTGGAATTCAATTACTTGGTTTATAAGTGTTCCAAATCTCTATGTAGTTATAAATTGAGAAAAATATAAAATCAATTTCAGAAATTTCCCCAAACTTGTAAAATTAGTTTCTCCCTGTAGGAAGCTTAGATAATTGTGAAACAAATTTTCCTAGAACCAGTGAGACCCCCTATACATGTTACAACCACTGGTAGCCATGATAGGTCTCTAAGATTTCAACCAAAATTTAGAGAATGTTATCGCATACCATAATTTTTAGGAACAACAATCTTCCTTGATCATCTCCTGTTCTTTGCAAGAGTCTTCACTATGGTCACTAGTATCTACCATAAAAGTCCCAAAGCCAATTAAGATCATTATCTTATTTTGATCATAAGATATTAGCTTATGACCTTAAGCATATTGATTATTTTCAAAGTCATTCATATATAATATATGCGTAACGTGTAGTGACTGAAGTCGAGGAGCAGCCAGAAGCTTTGGAAGTCCAGCTGCCACAAACTAACATAGACTCGGACTCGCATTCAGGCAAGCCCCAGTTTGCATTTAAGTTCCTTACAGTGTCATTGCAGTTTTCATTCACCTTACATCTTTAGATGTTTGTGCATTACGTTTAAGGTGTTCAACATCCACTTGCATGACCAAAGAACCCAGGAAGTGGTTAGAATAGCTCATAGACTCGTGTAGTAACTGGCATGCTTATATTCATAGGAATTCGGTAGAAGTTGAGTAGTTGGAATCTACTCACGAGATAGGATTTTATCACATGAGATTAATTGGATCAAGGAATGGTTTATAAATATGAAATTGAGATCGAGCAGCGGGTAGGATGTAGCGAGACATGGTCTCACAGGCGTAGCCCTGTTTGTGTCGATTGAGGACCGTTTTGTGTGCGGCCCCAATGGACAAGCTTGAATTGTACCGGTGACATACTGGAGAAATTGGCTCCAGCAAACTGATGTAGCTTGATACTAGTTTGTCGAGGCATACTGTTCCATTTTATAGGCGTAGGTTGAGGGTAGTGAGGTGTAAATCAGCTGGTGGGCACGTCAAAGTATGCCCCATGCAGTGACTTCCTGCTCGTGACGGATCGACCGGTTCGACATTCGAGTGTTTGGTGAAAGGTGGCCATATACGACCAGTACTAAACTGCTATGTAGGTACTGCTATAAGTACTCGCTGGTGTTTTTGAAAGTGCGCATGTGTCGTGTTGACCGAGTGTGTTCTGATTGCAATCACCATCCCTCGCGGTAATAGAGTACCACTTGTTCACTGTGTCATGACGTAGTAAATACTAAAGAAGTCAGGAGAATATGATGTATTGAATTGTAATTGTTTTGCAACCTTTTTTGGCTTAGAGATAGCACAATTAAAGGATTACAGTTTCCCCATACTTTACCTATAATAGCATTATGTGCTTTGGGCATGAATATCATCGGCAAAGCGTTTCTTGTTTGATTGTAAAGTCTATGATGTGTCGTGCCCAAAGAATGTCATGTGCTACTTAAAACATGACCATAAGGATCCACTTGTAGGCGTGTCCTCTATGCTATTCCTTACCTATGTTTAGTATTCACCCCTGCATATGTCTAGTGAGACGGCGGGTTAGTCTTGTTGAGCCTTAAGCCCACGTTTGCAGTTAACAAGATTTTGCAGATTGGGAACCCTGCACGTCGCTGTAAGTTGGGTGTTGCTAGTGTGATGTATCCAGGGCATGGATGTCTTTGCTTTTGCATAGCTAGTGCCGATAGCGTAGCTATGATGTATAATTCTCTTTCCTTTCGTTTAGTATATTAAATCTTCCGCTGTGCTTATAAATAAATACTTGGTATTGTAATTTGTCCTTGTTCTTTTCTTGTATACCGAGATCCTTGGAGGTCGGGATTTCGGTCCCCACAGACATGGTATCAGAGCATCATTGGGAATAGTGTGCTTGAAAAGAGCATATTTTCAAAAACATAGGATTATATGAGTGAGTAATTAGCTATATGCCCATATAAGGTGTATTATTAGTATAAGATATAAAGGTGGAAAACTAACTTATGTGTTATTAATTCTGTAACGATGCTCCGACGACATGTAAGAGGTAAGGTACACCACCGTAAGCGGATCAATTTCGGTAAGCTCACCATGCGAGAGGCAGCATGGAAGTCTTTCCATGGCTTAGCACGGAAATGTTAATAGGAGTCTCTGAAGCTTTCCATGTTTCTGCGATACTATGACACGCTGTACCCCAACGTCCTTCAAAGTTAGTGGGAGACCCCATCGGGTGGTGTATAACGCGATAGTATGCATCTCTAGAACTATTCATGTTCTATGGGAGCATGCGAAACACGTATGCCCGAGCGCGTATAAGCCGGTTCGTGCGGGAGTCTTTGCTATACAGGTGTGTACAGCCATGTACCTCGAGATATGACATCACTCGAGGGCGACTCACACCAGAGTCGTATGCATTAACTTTCATATATATTATTATTCTGACTGCCTGTCGTGTTTCCCCGTGCCGCCCTTGAGGTTTGTAGGTGTGAAAGGGTATTGTTTGTCTTCTGCAGCATTGACTACGGTAGCGACCCATGTAGAACACGTTTGCGAGTGAACGATACTAGGGCCACCTATAAACATATCTGGAAATACCTGTTAGAATTATCTTTGGGGAGGCACGTAGTATCGTCAGTATCGACTTTGATACTTGACCATACTTAACAACAGAATGGTTGCATTACATTTTGGAAAGTCTGACTATCATGTGCTGTTGGGTTTGGACTCCGCAAAATGAGTTTCGACTCGACAAAGGATTAGAACCAAGGTTCTTGATTTCAGGATGAAGTTTGCTCAACTTTGTCAGGTTGTAATCTTGGTTAGTTAGGAATAAACATAGCGGTATGCTATATGGGTGGAAATCTCTCGAAGACCTTTACAACTTTTCTCTTGACCATCAAGGCAGGAAAAGCTTGATACTCTGTTGAAATTTGGGGTATGCTTAAACTGCTCCAGATGACCCTACCATTGTAGCAGTCTCTGTATTTTTGCAATAACTCACTGTAGAAAAATCTTCTGCCTTTTGTGATACATATCTGGAAAGGGTAGAAGGATATATACAGTTTTATTATTTAAAGTTTTTCCTGATGCCAATTTGAGGCAATTCAAATTTTGAGCTCAAAACAGTGAACTGCAGGGCTGCTGTTGAACAACAGTCAGTTCATCTGTTAAGTTTAGATAGATCTAGCATTTGATCCAGAATAGTGACATGGTCATATATATACATTTCTGGAAAGCTTAGGAAGTCCTATATCAACTTTATGTTGCACTCATGTCCTGAATCTTGGTGTAAATGTGTTTAATAATATGGTCGCAAACTTGGTTCTGGCAGACCAGAACTTGAAACAGTTTGCACATAGTTTCGAATTAGCGCGCTATACCTGTATAAAAAATGTTTCATGGCCGAAATCTTTTACTTCTGAATTGTTAACTTGATGTTATACAATGTTTATTTTGTCATTACCTCAATATATTGTTATGATATACCTGTATAAATTGTGGAAATCACCACGTATACAGGGGAGGTTCTTTCAAAATTTACAGAAAACTTGGGTCAACTTTAAACTTGTATAGATTCTATTTCTTAGCTCACCTGGAGCTGTATGAGTACAATCTGGAAAGGTTGTAAAGTGTAATACAACTTTTGTATTGAACCCAACATGTGGTTCTGACGTTTCCTATATGAAAATTTTGAATTTATACAGGAAGGTCAGCTGGAACAGACTGTGATTACAACTCCAGTTTTAAAATTTTCTTGAACTATTGGAAGTTGGAAACCTTCTCATTATTCAAGTATCTTTTCCACAGATGGCTGATTCGATGGTATACTTACCAAACGGATGGGTGATCACGAATGTGCTCTTCTGAAAGGTTTTTCCAGATCTGTTGATAGCAATGCTTCAACGGTTCGGGTAAAGCCAAATACCGGACTATTGGGGCAAGGAGATAGATGACAGAGGTGTGACAAGATGCACCATTTATGTCGATGTACCTTCTGCTCCATTGGATATTGAATGGGCTCCTTTCTCCATCCAAGTGCAAGGGATTCAATTGGAAGACACGTGGTGTTATGCCGCGAGTGTTGCCATAATGAGGTTTTGCAAACTTCATTATTGTGCTATAGTGGGCACTCCGTTCGCGCTCTTTCCAGTCGATGGTAGAGCTGGTGAATAGTGGGCGAGTCGGATCAGCATATGGACATCCTGAAGAAGTACCCAAGATGATCTTAGCGTCATATGCAGCATCAGCGTGTCAAGAGAGCCTTGAACAGCATGCTAGCCTTGGAAGATTGATGAGTGACCTGAAGCAAGCTCTGATTCGAGGGGATCACTTTGAGGGGGCCAATGACTCACTTAGGGCCACAATTGCTCCTCTCAATCGACGTATAAACTTAAGGGAGAATCAGTGGCACCGGGCTGTTAAAACTCGATCGGAGGCTTGCATGGAAACGCAATACGCAAAAAGTGCGTTGGAAGCAAGTCAACTTGAGGTGAAACTGTTGGATGAACAGTTGGGTGAGATGACACAAGAAAGGGAACAATCAAAGGGGGATACTCAGGATTGGAAGGCCAGTTGTAAGAATGCACAAAAAGAACTGGAAGACTTGAGGATGTTTCTTCTACAGGCTGATGTGCAATCTTTAGTTGCCGTGACATCATCGATGGTGGGTGAGGTAGCAACTCGTGCTCCAGCACCCGCACCTGTGGCACCAATTTCTGATGATGAAGGGGAAGAAGAAGATCCCGAGGAACTCGAGTACGTCAAATAGGACGTATCGAAGGGGGATGGGGCAGCACTTCTGCTATCACAGGGCAACATATAGTTTAGTAGTTGCTCGTGTTTATTTTGTGGCCATGTTTGTGTCACATTAAGAATAGCAGTGGGTATGTATAAGATGACAAGATGGGTATGACATCTCATGGGGACCAAGTATGGTAGAGATGCACTTCCGTAGTGGGAGTCCATCGTTTTGGAGTTCACTATTGTAAACTTGGTCATGAGATAATATATTTTGTATAAAGTTTGTACTTTATCAATATATGTGAATGTTATGCACTTATTCTCTTGTCAATATGCGCACTACTGTAATAAGAAATGGAAGATGGAAAAGTAAACATGTGCTGATTTTAAGTCATATGGATGCAGAATGGTGCGTACGCGCTCGACGCCTGAAATGGGAGGTTCGAGTCGTGGTCGTGAGGACGAATCTCTGACCCTGGAGCCAGCTGTGACACCGCAGCAACAAGTTCCACCACCACCACCTCCTGAACTTCCGAGGAGTCTAGCAGAGGTTGTTGCTGCAGTGCTCGGCTCGCGCGACGAGCAAACCAAGTTGTTGTGGACTTTGGTTCAGCATTCGTCCCATAAAGGGGGGCGACCAGATGCGGTTCCATGACAGCCTTCTCCGAGTCATACTCGGACTTCATGTCAACACACCCGCTGGTCTTCGTGGAGGCTGATGAACTATTGGATACGGACAACTGGCTCCGCTCCATCGAAGGAAAGTTTGGTTTGCTACGAATGACCGAACATCAGAAGACCCAGGTCACGGCCCAATAGTTACAAGGGTCTGCTGGTGCGTGGTGTGCAAATTATCTTGCCGCACGACCAGCCGACTATGTCGTGAGCTAGGAGGAGTTCCAGGAGGCATTTCGTGCCTATCACATACCTCCCGGTGTTACTAGGAGGAAGCTTCAAGAGTTCTTGGAGCTGAGGGAAGGAGGAATGAGTGCTTACGAGTACTCCACGGCATTCAACCACTTGGCCCAATATGCTCAGGACCAAGTGAGTACTGACGACTGGAAGCGTGAATGCTTCTACCGGGGTTTGAACCCCAAGATGAAGGATAAGCTTGCCCTGTTCATCAGTGGCAGCTTCAACAACATGGTCAATGTCTTGATCGTGCAGGAAGACGCTACTAGGGAGCTGTTCTCCGACAAGAAGAAAAGGAGTGCTTCGCAGGGCAGTGGAGGGGGTGCTCCTCAGAAGTACCGAATGGTGTATCGATCACCATCGGACCAGAGGTGGCAGCCGCCATCACGACCGCCGATGTTTCATTGTCTCCCATTCAACAACGTCGGTTTCTACCGACAGCAGCAACAAGGGATGATTCCACGTGCACTTCCACCTCCATCGTGTGCACCGGGATTCCGTCCTCCTTTCCGTGCCGGTCAGGCCCCATACACGTGTTTCACGTGTTGTCGTACGGGGCACATCACCAAGGACATCCCCTAGAGCAGAGGACAATCATTGTACCCAAGGGCAAACCAGCCCCGCAACCAGCCCAAGAAGCCAGCCATCAGAACTGGCAACGTCCACCACCTCGTGATCGAGGACGTTCCGGAAGGCGCACTCGTACTCACGGGTACGTTCTCTCTCATTGGTCATCCCGCAGCTATCTTTTTTGACTCCGGTGCTTCCCACAACTTTCTTAGCAAGCATTATGTCATTCAATATCAATTGCTTATCATTTCTACAAAAACCCCATATATGATTTGTTTTCCGGGTGGGAGAGTAGTAGCAAATGAGATGGTTCATAGGGTGCCTCTTAATCTGGGTGGGAACATATACCCTAACTCTCTTATATTACTGGAGCATCAGAAGCTAGATGTCATCTTAGGGATGGCATGGTTGCAACACAACAGTGCTATTATAGACATCATTTCTCGGAGAATAAATTTGAATTCTCCACTCCACCCTCCCCAAGCTCTCACTCTTAAAAGTAATATCCAAGTGACTCCAACTACTTACAACACTGAGGCCTGTAAACTTGAGGACATTCTAGTGTTATGTGAGTAATTGGACATATTTCTCGAAGATCTTCCTGGTATGCCACCAGAAAGAGATGTCGAGTTTAAGATTGAACTTGTACCGGGAACAGTGTCGATCTCGAGAAAGCTGTATAAGGTGGCACCTAAGGAACTTGCAGAACTGAAAGAGCAGCTGAAGGAACATATGGACAAGGGTTTCATTCATCCAAGTTCATCAACTTGGGGTTGTTCTGCATTGTTCGTGGAAAAGAAGGATAATAAGTTGAGACTATGTGTGGACTATTGTCCACTCAATGCTATCATGATCAAGAACAAGTGTCCACTACCACACATAGATATTCTATTCGATCAATTGGTGGGTGCTAGCGTATTTTCAAAGATGGATCTTCACTCTGGATATCATCATATCAGGATTCGACTAGAGGATATACCTAAGACGGCATTCTCGATGAGGTATGGATTGTATTAGTACCTTGTCATGTCCTTTGGATTGACCAATGCATCGACCCATTTCATGTATCTCATGAACTCGATGTTCATGCCAGAATTGGACAAGTTTGTCGTGGTCTTCATTGACGACATCCTTGTGTACTCCAAATCCGAAGAAGAACATGCACAATATTTGCACATCATGCTTCAACGATTGCGAGTCCACAAGCTATACGCCAAGTTTAGCAAATGTGAGTTCTGGGTCGGCCAAGTGCCATTTCTAGGGCAGATCATCTTTATCGAGGGGATTACAGTTGATCCAAGCAAGATTAAGCAAGTACTAAAATGGGAGTCTCCAAAGTCTGTGCATCAAGTTCGAAGCTTCCTGGGTTTAGCAGGATATTATCGAAAGTTCATTCCATGTTTCTCCAAGATAGCTAAACCAATCACGGAACTTCTGAAGAAAGGGAAGAAGTATGTATGGACAAAGGAATGTGAGGAAGGTTTTCAAGCATTAGTGAAACACCTCATAACAGCGCCAGTATTAGCCCAACTGAACACAACGAAGTCATTTGATGTTTATTGTGATGCATCTGGGATTGGTTTGGGTTGTGTATTAATTCTAGATAGAAGGGTGATCGCTTGTAGATCACGGCAACTTCGGAACCACGAGCAGCATTATCCGACTCATGATCTTGAGCTCGCTGATGTGGTACTTACATTGAAGATGTGGAGACACTATTTATTGGGCAAGCTAGTGCATCTTTACACCGATCACAAAAGCCAGAAGTACATCTTCAGCCAAAAGGACTTGAATATGCGACAACAAAGATGGATGGAATTGATCAAAGACTACGAGATTGAGATCCACTACCATCCTGGCAAGGCGAATGTCGTTGCAGATGCGCTGAGTCGCAAGTCCATGTCAATAATCTTTCTATCACCTTGATTGAAGAAGAAGAATCGAGTCTCTACTTGGTTCCATATGGGGCGCTCTACAATCCAGCTCTCATTCCTACCATAAGGGAAGAAATTGTGGAGGCTCAGAAGAAAGACAAGGACATATCGCATATCTGTCGAAGAATGAAGAAGGGGGAGATGAAGTGTTTCTGATGTGACGATGACAGTACCATATTGTTCAAAGACCGCATCATGGTGCCCCGCAATGTGGGACTTCAAAAGAAGATTTTGGACAAAGCTCATTTGTCCATGTATTCTATTAATCCGAGAAGTAACAAATTGTACCAATACATAAAGAAGAAATTTTGGTGGACATGGATGAAGAGGGAGATAGCAAAGTACGTATCTGAATGTGATACGCGTCGGCGGGTGAAAGCCGACCATCTGAAGACAGCCAGACAGCTACATCTTTAAGCATACCGACATGGAAATGGGAGGACATCAGCATGGATTTCATCGTGGGATTGCCTCTCACATTCTGTAAGCATGATTCCATTTCGGTGATAGTTGATTGTTTGACCAAGTTGGCTCATTTTATACCTGTCAATGTCAACTACCATGCCCCAAAGTACGTAGAGTTGTATATTGCTAGAATCATGTGCTTACATGGAGTACCTCGCACCATTATCTAGATCGTGGAGCCGTATTCGTTGCTCGATTTTGGGAGCAGCTCCACGCATCATTGGGTACCAAGTTGATTCGAAGCTCAGCTTACCATCCTAAGACTGATGGTCAAATGGAGAGAGTAACCCAAGTGCTAGAAGATATGCTCCGCGCCTATGCCATCCACCATGGTAAGAATTGGGATGAACACCTACCATTGGCGGAGTTTTCATACAACAACGGTTATCAGGCTAGCATCCAAATGGCACCATATGAAGCTCTATATGGCCGGAAGTTCCGCACACCCTTGAACTGGTGTGAATCCGGTAAACAAGTGATATATGGTATCGACTTGGTGAATGAAGCCGAAGAACAAGTATGAGTTATACAAGCAACCCTCAAGGCTGCTCGGTCTCGTCAGAAAAGCTATGCGGACAAACTGCATCAACCCCTTCACTTTGATCTCGGGGATCACGTTTATCTTCTTGTATTCCCAACGAAAGGGATTCATCGCTTCGGAGTAAAAGAAAACCTAGCTCAACGTTTCATTGGGCCACTCACAATAATTGAACAATGCGGACCCGTGGCCTATCGGCTAGAGCTGCCAGCATTGCTTTTAGGGGTCCACAATGTGTTTCACATTTCACAGTTGCGGAAATGTCTCAAGGCCCCACCTGACGTCCGTATGGAGGATTTGGAAGCTCTCCAACCAGATCTTATTTACACTAAGCATCCAACCCAGATAATCAACGAGAAGACTGGCACCACAAGAAGCTGCACCTTGCATTTCTACAAGGTCTTGTGGGGCAACCACACCGCTGAAGAAGCAACGTGGGAAAGCGAGGAATATCTTAGAACAAACTATCTGGACTTGTTAGCGGCATATGTTTGTTAGTTCTTTTTTTCCTTCCTTTTGTAATCTCGGGAAGAGATTCATTTAAGGGGGCAGGAATGTAAAATCCCAGTTTTCCTTATCATCAAGTTAAGTACCAGTTGGTTGTCAACCATAGTAAAGATCAATTATGGTTGTACACATAAACTTGATATCATCAATAATCTTTCTTTTACTCATACTAAAATTTTAGTAACAGAAGGAATAAACTTCATCAATGACCTTAGAATAATTTAAGTGACCTTTCTACAAATTTTGCAAGCTATTGAATAAAAATTTCTGGGGCAAATTACTATGCAGTACTAATATATTTAAATTAATTTAAATATAGCACTATAAATTTAGGCCCTGCCTAAATATTCAAATCTGAGGCCATAAATTTTTCCATGTCCTCATAATATTCCAAATAGACTTTCTGCCAAGTTTCAATATTTTTGAAGTCCATTCTCTATTTTATTTGAGACGCTTAGCAAATTTGAGCCATATTTAAAGTTCAAATTTTGAATTCAGTTCAACTTATTTGGACATCAAGATTTGAACACACCACCATGGTCAGCATGACTTGCTTGGCTTATTCCCAAAGTTTCACAATTTTTGAAACTCAATTGCTATTAAATTTAGTGACCCCATTGAATTTCATTCAAATTCAAATTTGGAATTCAAATGAAACTTGACCAAATTCGAAATCCAATTTCAGAGTCAAGTTCCAGATATTTATTTGAGCCTCCACACAAAAATCTAAGAATTTTTGGATCAAGTTTGGTATGAGAATTGAAGTTGCAGAGAAGGGAAGAGGATAAGGGGAGGTGGGACCCACTATCAGCCTCACACTCGGTTGAACGGACAAACGTGCTCTGTATATGACTGTCCCCGCAGATCGACGCCAGGAGTGCTCGCCACCGCGACACGGCATGCAAGCAGGTAGCTGCGTGGCCCAAACACCCCACTGTCCTATAAATACCCGTCCCCTGGTCGTCTGCATCGAGCTCCATCTCAGCTTTGCGCCGCCGTCACCCAACGCTGCCATTTCCATTTCCTCCCGGTAAGCACCTTGGTCTTACCTCTATTTCCTTTGATGCAAACAGCAAAGTTGGCGCCAAGTCTGTGCTCTATCTTCTACGCCAACTCGCTTAGCGTTTTGCTCATTGTGTTGGCCATATTTTGGAGTTCCGCGGACACCACCGAAGTTGAGGACGAATGCCTCCTCTGCTCCACTGTCGCCAGTCCCCAACAAGCGGTGCCACAACTCAAACTAAACAGCAAAAAGGATCGCCATCCCGAGCTCTTTCTCACGGTAAAAGTCGTGCCTCTTTTCATTCAGTATTGAGCAGTATCTTCCTGTTTTTCTTTCGGCCTTTGCATTGAACTAGCTCACTCCTCGGTTTAATTCCATTTATACATGTAATAATTCTTCAATCCAGTTAATGATTATGTTCCGTACCTCCTAGCGCACCCCCTGCCAAAAATCAGCAGACGCCATCAAATGAAGCTTGAGATATTCAAGTTTTCCCCACCGCCAATAGAACCCCGTTGGTCCATCGATGAAGTCGACCTTGCTGGCAATGTCACCCCTTCCTAACATCAAAATCAACATCCTCATGCTCCCAGGAATGTTTCTAGCTTTTTTGTGAGCTTTTTGCGCCATCCCCATGCGATTCCAACGATAGCCGAAACCCTATCTCCGCCGCCGTCGTCGCACCGCCATCTCCGGCCGTCGCCGCCGTGATTGGACCTCAGCATCGTGTTGTGTGGTTTATTTTATGGTTTGGCAGTCAGTACTGAGGCGAGTGGAGGTCAACGCAGCCATCGCGGCGAGATCGCCAGCGCAGCGCCACCGCGGCTGAGCGGCGCGTCGCAAGGAAGACGAAGGTCGCGGGCCCCAAGTGTCGGTGACGTGTGCGAGCGTGCGGATCAACTGTGGACACGGATCTAGTGCAGCTACGTGGGTTGATTATGTGGCCCCCGTGTGGCTTCAACCCGATTGGCCCATTTCAAATCCGTGGGCCCAACCCTTTATTCAAATATTTTCCGATTGAAATTTTATTCCAGATTTTGCTCCAACTTGAAAAATCCATAACTCCTTGTAGAATTGCTCAAAAATTTCCAAATAAATTCTGGTAGACTCATCTCAATCTCTAATTTGCAGTTAATTGGACATGAAACTCCCAAAATTTGTATAATTAATTCCTTTGAACTAACAGCTTGGGAAATTAATTACTCCTATTCTGTTAATTGGGAAATTCCCAATTTTGGTCACAACACTCTTATTAATACACTTGATCTTCAATAAATAATTCAAGTTCATTGGACTTCAATTACTGCATTGGTCAGTGTTCCAAATATCTATGTAGTAATAAATTGAGAAAATAGAAAATCAATTTCAAAAATTTCCCCAAACTTGTAAAATCAGTTTCTCCCTGTAGGAAGCTTAGAAAATTGTGAAACAAATTTTCCTAGAACCAGTGAGACCCCCTCTATATGGTACAACCATTGGTAGCCATGATAGGTCTCCAATATTTAAACCAAAATTTAGAGAAGGTTATTGCTTATCATAATTTGTAGGAACAACAAACTTCCTTGATCATCTCCTATTCTTTGCAAGAGTCTTGACTATGGTCAGTAGTATCTACCATAAAAGTCACAAAACCAATTAATATCATTATATTATTTTGATCATAATATATTAGCTTATGACCTTAAGCATATTGATTATTTTCAAAGTCATTCATATATAGTATATGCATAACGTGTAGTGAATGAAGTCGAGGAGGAGCCAGAAGCTTTGGAAGTTCAGCTGCCAGAAACTAACATAGACTCAGACTCGCATTCAGGCAAGCCGTGGTTTGCATTTAAGTTCCTTACAGTGTCTTTGCAATTTTCATTCACCTTACGTCTTTAGATGTTTGTGCATTACGTTTAAGGTGTTTGACATCCACTGGCATGACCAAAGAACCCAAGAAGTGGTTAGAATAGCTCACAGACTCCTATTGTTATTGCCATGCTTATATTCATAGGAATCTGGTAGAAGTCAAGTAGTTGGAAAATACTCGCGAGATAGGATTTTATCACATGAGATGAATTGGATCAAGGAATGGTTTATAAATATGAAATTGAGACCGAGCAGCAGGTAGGATGCAGCGAGACGTGGTCTCACATGCGTAGCCCTGTTTGTGTCAATTGAGGATTGTTTCGTGTGCAGCCCCGCTGGACAAGCTTGAATTGTACCAGTGACATGCTGGAGAAATGAGCTCCAGCAAACTGACGTAGCTTGATACTGGTTTGTCGAGGCATACCGTTCTGTTTTATAGGCTTAGGTTGAGGGTAGCGAGGTGTAAATCAGCTGGTGGGCACGTCAGAGTACGCCCCACACAGCGAACTCCTGCTCGTGACGGATCGACCAGTTCAACATTCGAGTGTTTGGTGAAAGGTGGCCATATACGACTAGTACTGAAGTGCTATGTAGGTACTGCTATAAGTACTTGTCGGCGCTTCCGAAAGTGCATATGTGTCGTGTTGACCGGGTGTGTTCTGATTGCAATCACCATCTCTCGCGGTAATAGAGTACCACTTGTTCACTGTGTCGTGACATAGTAAATACTGAAGAAGTCAAGAGAATACGATGTACTGAATTATAATTGTGTTGCAACCTTGTTTGGCTTAGAGATAGCACGATTAAAAGATTACAGTTTCCCCATACTTCACCTGTAATAGCATTATATGCTTTGTGCATGTCATATCATCGACAAAACATTTCTTGTTTGATTGTGGAGTCTATGATGTGCCGTGCCTGAAGAATGTCATGTGCTACTTAAAACATGACCATAAGGATCCATTTGTAGGCGTGTTCTCTATGCTATTCCTTACCTATGTTTAGTATTCACCCCTGCATATGTCTATTGAGATAGGTTAGTCTTAATGAGCCTTAAGCTCATGTTTGCAGATAACAAGTTTTTGCAGATTATGCAACTGATGACGGGTTCAATGACGAGGCTGCACCCCCTTCAGGGTTTACAGTCGAGTGGGAACCCTGCACGGCGCCGTAAGTTGGGTGTTGCTAGTGCGAAGTATCTAGGGCATGGATCACTTTGCTTTTGCATAGCTAGTGCCGAGAGCGTAGCTATGATGTATAGTTCTATTTCCTTTAGTTTAGTATTGTAAAACTTCCGCTGTGCTTATAAATAAAGACTTGGTATTGTAATTTGTTCCCATTCTTTTCTTGTATACTGTTGGGTGTCGCATCGCACGACACCACCCAATGAGATCCTTTGAGGTCGGGATTCCAGTCCCCACAGCGGGGCGTTGTTACGGTGGCTGATTTGGGCGCGATGGATAACTAGCTCAGTATGCAGGAGTAGATGGGTTGTAGTATGGTGCAGTTGGTGGTGCATAATGGGGACGGGCATTGCTTCCTTGCAGTTGTCCATGATGTGGCATCTTTCTATTTTTGTCCTGCTCCATCTCACGAACCTTGTTCTCAATTACAATGGCCTTGTCAACAAGCTTCTGAAAGTTTCATAGTCTGTATTGAGCAACTGGACTTGAATTTCATTGTTGAGACCCCTCATAAATAGATATTGCTTTCTACTATCAGTGTTGATGTCTCCTGGAGCATATCTTGACAGTTGAGTGAATTTATTGAGATACTCACCCACACTCATCCTTCCTTGCCTGAGGTTTTCAAATTCTTCCCTTCTCAGTACCATAACTCCATCAAGTACATAGTGAGAATGGAAACTTTGCTTAAACCCGACCCATGTGATTGTCTCCTAATTATCATGAGCGTTGCAAAGGGCTGCCCACCAGTCAGCAGATGCTCCAACTAGTTGATGTGATGCAGAAAGGACATTCTCTCTTTTAGTGCACTGGACAATAGCAAATTTCATCTCAACGGACTTCAGCCAATCATGAGCTTCCATTGGATCTATGGCTTGAGCAGAGTTAGGCGGTCTGGTCCTCAAGAACTCTCCCAAATGGTTGTGGTGTGGCGGGGGTGGTGGCGGTGGCGGCATGTGAGGCTGATTGTTGTTGCCAACTTGCAACTATTCCATAGTCTGTATCTTGGTCTACATGAGTTGGTTCTGCATAGATAACAGCTATTCAAGGTTGATAGCCTCTTGTCCATTGTTGTTCCGAGTTGCTCCATCGTTCTCCTCCTCACCATTGGCATTCCTCTTGTTGCGAGGTCTCGACATCTGTTAGAGCGGAGAAGATGAGATAGAATTCAGATTAGAGAGAACGATTTCCCAACTATATGCATCAAGGTATATGACTCTAAACAATACTTTATTAATATAGACCTATATGTCCACTCTCTACTATATGTGGATGTGGACATTCGCCGAGGCGTCCCACAACTCGCAACTAAGCACACAAGCAACTAACAATAAAAATTCAGCACACCAAACCATTTAAAACTAATACAATCTAAGCTTTCTAATTACAAAATACTAATAGGGGACTTAAATTCCTAATTGTGGGGTGGTGAGGGCGTCCTTGGCTGCACGGATGTGATAAGGTTGCGCCATGGTGATGTAGGCGACCAGATTCTCTTGGGTGACCAGGTTCTCCTCTTGCTTCACATTCCTTCATCTACAAGTTGGCTTCCAACCGAGCTAGCTCCTTGCAAAGGTAGTGGATCTCCCCTTGTGTGGTTGCATAGCGATTGCACATGTCCAATAATGCCTTTTGAGACCTATCCATTGCTAGCAAATTGTCTGAAGCATCTTGTGGTCCAGTTATCTTCCCAGTACCACTCCCCCGCTGATGGTGCAGCTCAAATGTGGTATTCTCAAGCTCAATGTGGCGAGTATGGCAAAACTTGTGAGTGCCACCCATGCTGCATCATCCGTAGCATCCTTTTGAGTAGACCTCCAGATGGGAGCATAATGCCGTGAGACCACTTTATTGGTGTAGAAGATGAGAACTTCAGCATGCCATTCATCGCGTCCGGGACGAAAGACTCTTTTCAGGAAGTAGTTAGCACACATGCAACTAAAATGAAGGAATTCCGTCATTTCCAGCGGTGCATGTCCTCCTTCGGTTCCAACGGTCCAAATCTCATTCTCACCGGGTTGTGATCCCTCTCCATCTTCACCTCCATTATCCTCCTCATCTGAAGCACGTACATAGTACTTCTCATTAGGATCCTCGTCCATATCCTCCTCATACGGCTCATAGTCCTCCAGATCCTCCTCCATAGTGTTCGACTATTTAGCTTCCTCCTCCCAGGGCTTGATATTCTCCTCCTCTTGCTCCGGCTTGTCAAGCTCAATGGGGTTAAGCCCACCTCCAAGGGGCGGCGGACATGTGCTCTTGCGCCTTGCACTCCTAGTGATTGGCATCTATAGAAAACAAGAATACATAAGAGGAGAGAATAATGTAACATAAATCTGAAAATTGCAGCAGCTAAAATAATAGAAAAAGAGCGGTGCAGCTGTCTAAAAGAACGGAAAAGAGAGAAAGAAAACACAGCAGTCAACACAATAATTTTACCCACACATAACAGCAGCAAAACAAACACTTTACTTAAAAATTTAAGAGGCAAAAACAGCAGCGAGCAACATAAGACATGGCTTAATTTTGCATTGAAAACGCAGCATCAATCGACCCATTTTGGTGGCTAAAATGACGAAGTGAAAACAGCAGCAAGACATTTTGACAATAGCAAATTAGAGGAGCGTTCCTATGTGCTCTAGAGTGTCCATTCTATCTAGGCTTGCATCCTACGGTCAAGCGGCTCTGTTACCATTTTGTGACACCCAGTTCCTAATAAGAATCAAGCGTAACGCATATGTGTGCCCAGGACGTTCAACACACATACACGAATGTATCACAAATGATATACATAATTATACCACGTCTTAACTATTAAATAAGTACCTTATTACGATAATCCAATGGTTCATGAATGACAAGACTCTAATTATTGCAGCGGAAAATAAACTAAGTAGCACAACTCCATTCCACAGGCAATTGACGACAATACGCAACCTAGCACTCTGCATAATCCTCAGGGTGCTCCCAATTATCTCTTGTAGCTGTTGGTGGGGGAATTGCAAGGTTGAGTACGTGTCGTACTCAGCAAGTGTGGGAATAGATGACATGTAGCTTAACAAAGGACTGGAAATAAATGGCTAATTGCAGAAAAGTACATTTCATAAACATGTAAAAATAGCCTATCATGTCTATGTGAGTTTATTTCCCTCCATAACCCAAGTAAATATCATATCATGAATCCAACATTCTCAATTACCATCACAATCCATTTAATGCCAGCCAACAATTAAGTTAATACCATATGCCAATTCCATACTCTTCCATAAAAAGACTGTACTCAAGTGACAAAACCAAACCATACCAACCATCCCAAAATCTCAAGTCCAATTCTAATCATGTAGGTCATCCAGGTGCTCGTGACCGGGAGCACGACTATCATGATAGTTTTTAACACTCTGCAGAGGTTGCACCATTTTACCTACATATTCGTGATTTCATCACCTTTCAATGACTAAGAACCTCTATTATGCCTTATCACACTTCCATACGTGTGTGGCCAAGAGATCACAAAATAACCTTTCAAAAGGGACTACTAGTATGTACGGGCCCACTAAGGTTTCACCGACAGGCTTGAATCTCCATTCTCCCACCCCCGGGCCCCCTTGTGTGCCATACGGATCCAGGGTAGCCCTCTTCGACTCATATTCCACACGTCATCTGATGGTCCATACAATACTAGCAACACTCCTAATTATTTAGCTACACCGCACCCATACTTGTCCTTGTGGTGCCACTGTTGTTCTGGCATATTCTAGCAAGAATCGGTCCTTAGATCTAAGGCAAGCAAAACCACCATACCATCCAACCCATTCCACAAAACCATGCTTGCTTAGATCTCCTAAGTACCGTGTTGCTAATTTAGTCATCATCTTATTACCATCCCAAATTTTCATAATTAAATTTGTCAAGCATATTATTTAAGTTACCCATAATTCATTAGCGATGCGGTGCAAAAAGGAAAATACCCATACCCGACCCGTCATGTATATCCCGACGACAATGAGTGGCATACAACGCTAGTAAACTCCTACGTATGGGTTTCCCATCATATTGACACAAGCATGCAATTTTGCAAACAAAACATTTAATAAAACGGAAACAATATGATCAAGGACACTTGCCTTGCTCCGACGGATGGGGTTGCTCATGCGCTTCGAAGTCTTGGTTCTGAAAATCCTCGAACACAACGTCTTGAGCATGTCCCTCTACTCGTGATCACACATACAAGAAAAATACATACAAATCAACACGATGCACACATATTAATCAATATGTGATGACAAGAATGCATGCAAAGTTCAATAATTAATTAATTGTGGTTGTTTATTAATTAGATGCAACTAGTTCATATGTGCTCATGCAAGTTTACGGGGGGTTTTAGTGAGAAATAAGGTTGCTGAAAATAAATAGATAGGTGCAACTACGATTAAATTCCGATTATTAGATCTAATATGTCGCTAAAATTCATATCGGAAAACGTATCCTATCGTAGATGTGGCGGCTTCCAAGAACGCGGGACGGAGGCATAGCGTAGATGAAGTAGACGCCACAGCAATCCTCTGGCGGCGCGACGATCTCTGGCTAACGACGGCTCCTCCCTTTTCTTCCTCTTCTTTCTGCTTTTTTTTTTCTCCTGGTGCAGCCTCTGTTCTTTTTCTACCGGCGCTAGGGTTTTTTCCTTTGTCTCTGGCGGCGCTGCGATGCTTCTGTTGAACAATACGAAGCCCTACGGCGGCTTTTATAGGCGGCGAGGCACGGTACCAGAGACCGGCTCGGTCTCAGCCCAAACGCGGCTTCGCGGGCTGGCTCGGCGCGTGGAGCATGCCTGGCGCGCGGACGCACCTGGAGCCGCTCGGCTCGGGTGCCAGGCTCTCGCACAGTGGGCACTATTTGCACGTAAGGTTCTGGAACTTTTTTTTTAGATTTCATATACATTTGTTTTATATTTTATATATATATTCTATTTGTTTATATTTATTTCCTAGTATATATTTTATATTCTTTCTTCACTTTTCTTAGTACCTACACAAGTTTTTTTATACATATGTTTTATCTTTCATTTTTCTTCTCTTTTGTTCTACTAATGATTTAAGCATGGAATTGCTATGCAATGCATGATGCTAAAAGAAAATTAGGGTGTTACACAAACTTCATTGCTCTTGAAGTTATTCAGCTCCTCTTGCTTTGCAATCACCGAATCTGGATCCTTTAGTCCTTCTTCTACCTTGTATGGTTCCAGAAAAGAGACAAAAGAGTAATATCCGTAGAAATTAGCTATGCAAGATCTAGTGGTTACTCCCTTAGCAATGTCTCCAATGATGTTGTTGACAGGATGATCTCTTTGTATACTCTGATGTACTCTTGGTTGAGGAACTTGTGAATTTGCTTGCACTTCATTTTCTTCATTGTCAATGACTCCCCCGAGATCATTGCTTCCTTTATTATTTTTATCTTCTTGATCTTCTTGGTATTGATCTTGTGCATGAGCTCTCCCTTGATTATTGCTTTCCTGTTGAGGTTCATCTTGAGCACTTGAGTCTTGTAGTTGCTCTTGAGGTCGAATATCACCAAGTGCCTTCCTCCTCAATGCTTGGCATGGCGCTTCTTCTTGATCTAGCACACACTTGTCAACTTTCTCCACTTGGGAGCCATTAGTTTTATCAAACACCACGTCATGTGCTACTTCAACAAGGTCAGAGACTTTGTTGAAGACACGATGGGCATAAGCATTCGAATCATAAACAAGCAAGAACCCTTCATCAGATTCCAAAGCAAACTTTGAAGTCCTCGGTTTCTTGTTCAAGATAAAACATTTACATCCAAATACATGGAAATATGAAATGTTTGGTCTTTTATCGGTGAGGAGCTTATATGGCGTCTTCTTCAAAAGTCGGTGAAGATATAGCCAGATTTTGGCGTGACAACCGGTGTCCACCGCTTCAGTCCAAAATTGGTACGAAGTCTTGTATTCATCCAACACTGTCCTCGCCATCTCAATGAGCAACCTATTTTTCCTTTCAGCCACCCTATTTTGTTCAGGGGAGTAGGGTGCCGAAAATTCATGCTTTATTCCTTCTTCATCTAGGTACTCCTCAAATTATGTATTCTTGAACTCCATTCAATTGTCACTTCTAATCTTCTTCATGGTTGAGGAGAATTCATTTTGTGCCCTTTTTAGAAATTTCTTGAGGATTTCCTGCATTTCTGTTTCATCATACCAGAAAAACACCCAGGTAAATCTTGAAAAATCATTAACACTAACTAATCCATATTAGTTACCTCTGATGCCTATATATAAGCAATTGGATCGAAGAGGTCCATGTGAAGATGTTCCGGCAGTCTCGAGGTAGTCATCACATTCTTGGCGGGGTGTGGTGCTCCAACTTGTTTTCCTGCCTAGCATACGCTGCATGGCCTATATTTTTGAAAACAACATCTTTTAAACCTCGGATGTGACCACCTTCTAGAAGTTTCTGCAGATTTATCATCCCAACATGGGCTAACCATCTATGTCACAGCCATCACATGTTAGTTTTAGCAACCAAGCAAGTGTTGAGTTCATCTTTATCTTTGTTGAAGTCAACAAGATATAGCTTTCCCTTCAACATTCCCTTAAATGCAATCGAGCCATCACTTCTTCTAAAAACAGTCATACCCTCTTTAGTGAATGGACAATTATAACCTTTGTCGCATAGCTGAGATATAGAAAAAAGATTATAATTTTGAGAATCAACATGTAAAATGTTTGAAAGAGTATCTTGAGAAGAAATTTCGATTTTACCGCCACCAAGGACTTTTCCTTGGCTGTTGTCTCCAAAGTATATTCCTTCACTTGGATCCGCGTTTGCTCATACTCCATGAACATACTCCTTTCTTCGGTCATGTGATTTGTGCATCCACTGTCTAGCACCCATTTCAATCCACCTAGGGAGTAAGCCTGCAACATAGAGTTATTTCTTTGTTTTAGGTACCTGTCGGTGGTTTTGATCTGGCAGATCTCCCGACACAACTAAAGTGTTAGAGGAGTTTGAGGTTCGGTATGGGCGCGCGGAGATTCCAGAAGGTGAGATGTCGAGTGACACAAGGGACACAAAGATTTACGTGGTTCGGGCCGCCTGAGCGTAATACCCTACTCCACGGGGTGTGTTGGTGTTGTATTGGATGTATGAGCTCAACGTCAGTTGAGAGTGTAAAGTCAGCGTGTCTTCAGAGAGTGTTCTATGTATCGTCGGCATGTCCTTTTATAGTACAAGGGCAGGCCGTTACAAGTTAGCCTGGTCCGACATGTGGCCCCGGCGGTTACTGATATTGATACACATTCAACACGTTTAATTGCCCTTAATGACCGAGTTATGGGATTTGACAGCACCGTTACTGGTAATTAAGGTCGTCCGATCGTGTGTCATTAATATAGTATTAATGACACTTGATCGGGTCTTAAAGTCCTTGATTCCCCTTTGAAGATCCGGAGCCGTTGTGGAGTCTTCCAGAGGTTAGAGGCTGAAGATCCAACGGTTGGACACGTGGCAGCGCTGGAGCACACTGTGGGGAACAGATAGGTCCAGTGTTACCCGACACGTGTTAGTTCCGGAGCTTCCCTCGGTCTGGGTTAGATCCGGGGTGCCATTTTGGTACATAGCCCGGAGCTTCCCCCTTGTGGGCGGTAGCTCCAGTTTGATAGTACATGTGGCGACCCTGGGACTAACCATGTTGGAGAAGCAGGTCCGGTTATGTCTGACATGTGGGCCTTCGAAGGTCTTCAAATCAAGTAGATGACTTTCCCTTGAAATCTTTGCAATCCCAAGGAGTACATGGTACCCAGGTACCGACAGTGGCCCCCTGGGCCCACCTCTGGGGAAGACCCCTTGGGTGAAGTCATTCCACCGGAGGTGGGTCCATCCTTCGACTTTTGAACTGAGTCTTCAAAGGTCTTCGGATGTGCTATTGGCGATAGTTTGGAGTTAAATCCTCGCCGCGTGGCATATCCCGTGTGCGGCAAATGAGATCTTTGGTGTGCGGATTCCACGCAATTGAAGGTCGCCGGTTCCCGATACGAAAATCGTATCGGTTCCGCGCGCCTTGTTAGGCCGCATCCTTCGGGCTTCCCGCCTCATGATGACAACCGTTCGCCTGGGAAAGAATCTCGACTTGATCGTTGGGGTGGTCCCGAGCCCTCTTGTCATCGGCTGGGTGGAATTTTTGAGTAGTATCTTCGACTTCCTTGCGGTTTCCATCCAAGCGTTGCGAGGGCTTACTTAAGGAGGAAAGTGCGCACCGTCTGGAGTTCTTTACGCCTCTCATCTGATCTTGTGCTCAAACTCCCAACTTGTGCTCGCTTTTCCTCTCTTGCCTTGCTGTGCTGCGATGGAGTTGGGTCTCCGCGAGAGTCGTTTGAAGACCGAAGGTGACTTGAAGAAGGTCCGGGCCCTCATGGGATGGTCCCCGCACTTCTTCGACCATCTGGTCCTCACCGGAAGAGAGCTCCTGTTCGAGAAGGAGCACGCTGGCGAGATGGTATACTTCTCTTCGTACGCCATGGTGGGGTTGATCCCACCTTTTCCTCCTTTTTCTTGATGCTGCTAGACTTTTATGGTCTGCAGCTATACCACCTTGGCCCCCACTCCATTCTTCTTGTGTCTATCTTCATCCACTTCTGTGAAATGTGGGTGGGCATCCCCCCCTGCATTGAACTTTTCCGGACCTTCTTCACCGTCCATACCACTGGTAGGAGTAATGAGTACCTTGGCTTCTATTACTTCGTGAAGCACAAGAAGCGCCCATTCAAGTACCTCTGGTCGTTTCCCTCTGCAAAGTGGGATGATTGGAAGAAGGACTGGAT
Source organism: Tuctoria greenei (assembly GCA_036927565.1). Taxonomy (NCBI): domain Eukaryota; kingdom Viridiplantae; phylum Streptophyta; class Magnoliopsida; order Poales; family Poaceae; genus Tuctoria; species Tuctoria greenei. The sequence goes on from JAYESD010000010.1 coordinate 4,765,732, forward strand.
GGTCATCCGGGTGGAGTAGCACGAGAAGCTGGAGCTGCCCGAAGGCCTCCTCATCATCGACATTGCAGTCTGGAGTGAAGCTCCAGTGCTGCCGGATGCCTTCAACCCTGCTCTGACCAGGATCCGCCAGTGCGTGGAGGGAGGATTAACTCCTCAGGCGGTGTTTTGCAACTTCCTGGTCAACAGGTGGGCACCGCTGGAGAGGAGAGAAAAACTCGCTTGGGCCCTCAACAGTGTGATGGACGACGACCGGGTCGAGACCGGGCTGAAGTTCAACATGGCGGGGACAACCTTGGAGTTTCATCTCAAGAATTTCCAGCACGGCATCGATGTCGCGGGTGACGACTTGACTCTGCCATCAGCTTGAACGTGGAAGTAGAGTTCAGCAGGGAGCTTCGGTGGAAGATGCCTGTGCTTGATGACCTTGGTGTCATCGAGAGAAGATCAACCTCCAGGGTGGTGATCCCTAGGGCTTCCGAAGATGGCTCCGACCCTGCCCCGAAGCCAAGGATCAAAGTCGTCGGCAAGGGCAAGGAGCCGGCAGAAGAACCCTTGAGCCGGAAGAGGAAGCGGCAGCATGCCGACAGAAGGTCCGTCAGGCCTGACCTCTGCATCAGCTCCTTCTCCCCGGAGTGGGAGGTCTTCTACAACTGCGGCGACTGTACCTGCAGCGTCGTCCTTCCGGGGTGCTAGCTCCGGGCATGCAACTCCAGCACCAGGGCCGGTTGAGGCCTCTAGGTCCGGAGGTCCTTCCCGGTCGAGGGGGGGCTCGACTAAGGAAAAGCCCATGGCTGCAATGAGTTCCGGGGGGCCTTCCGGAGCTTCCACGCCGGCGGTGGCTATGGTCAGCCGAGAACGCCCGGGAAAGAGGTTCCGCGCAAGCTGGTGTGGAAGCCTCCCAAGGTAATTTTTAATCTTTACCTCAGACAGTTGTTTTGTTGTAGTAACTGTTTTTTAAGTTTCTTCATCCATCATCTGTAGCGTTCCCAAGAAGAGGAGTGAGGCTCCACCCTCAGCCACAGCAGCTGAAGCTATGAGGGCGGAAGCTTCTGCTCCTGTCCCGGTGCCGCCTCAAGTGGTGGCTGAAGCTGCGATAGCTCCGGCGCCAGCTGTCGTGGTCATGGACCTCAACTCATCCCCAGAGACTCCTGTGGTAGCACCGGACCGCGGGAGAGAAGATGCGCAAGCGGCACCTACCCCGGAGGTTGAATCTCCGGGTCCTGGTGCAGAGATGATGGAAACTCTGGCCGTTGAGCCGGAGGAAGCAGTTGAGCCGGAAATTGTCGAAGCCCCGACGGTTGAGCCGGAGGTAATTGAAGTCCCGGCGTGCGCGCCGGACGTTGAGGAAGTCCCGGCGGTTGGGCCGGCTACCTCTGAAGCACCGGCCGCAGGGCCAGTTGATGTTGAAGACCTTCCGGCTCCCGAGCCGGTTGTCGTTGAAGCTCCGGCCGCAGGGCCGGCTGTTGTTGAAGATCTTTCGGCGCCCGAGCTGGTCATTGCGGAGGCGTCAGTGCTCGAGCCCCCAATAGAGGAGGTGCCCAGGCCGAAGCCAGAAGCAGCCCATGCTCCGGAAGTGATGATGTCAGAGGTACTTGCGGCTGAGCCGGAGTGCCTTGGTGAAGTCGCTGGCCCCCTGCCCGAGGGGGCGAACGAAGCTCTGGCGGCTGGTCCTTCAGAACCACTTCCGGAGGTCGGAACTTCATCAGTGGGACCCTCCTCGATGGCGACTGAGGCCATCCTGGAGGACGGCCCTAGTGCCATGAAGACTCAGGGGACCACTCTTGTGGAGTGGGACCCAATTATTGTATCTGAAAACCCGCTGGAACCAGCGGAGGAGACCCCAGCAGGTCCGGATCCTATCCCGTTGTCATTGTCTATTGACAACGCCTGCTCCAGTCTGCATCAAGTTCAGCTGACATTCTTCCACGACAGCAAGGCTCTTGAAGAGGAGCGCCAAACCCTTAGGAGGTGGCATAACCGGCTCTACTTCGAGACCAAGCTGACGCAGTCGAGGCTGGCAGATGACAAAGAATGGATCAAGCAGGAGAAGGTCCGCTTGGAATACTGGGGCAAATTATTGGATGATAGGGAGAGCTTGACTCGCAGCCTCGACGCTCGATCCTGGGCCATTTATGAGCAGACCAAGGCAGCTAATAGTGCGGCTGATGAACGCCAAGAAAGGATGGAAGCCATTAACACTACTCTCATCAAGCGCCGGGAGGCACTTGAGGAGAGGGAGAAGAGGCTCGAAGATGAAGAGCAGAAACTCCTTGACCCGCAGGATGACATCTTAAAGAGGGAGGAGGAGCTCACCGAAAAGGTGGCTCTGGCTGACAAGGGCCTCGAGGAGCGCGCCAAGAAATTGGAAGAGCGCTGCGCTGAGGAGGAGGAGAAGGCTTGGGTGCGGGGGCAGGAACTCTACGAGCAAGAGTGTGCCATCGCTGCCAGGGAGAAGAAAGTGAGGGGCAGGGAGAAGGTCCTGGTTGACCGCCGGAACAAGATCTACCTCCGGGAGGAGAAGCTCAGAAAACTCGAGAAGCAGGTTGTTGAAAAGATTCAGCAAAATGCCAAAGAGGTTGAGCGCCTTGCTCGCGAGAATTCTGAACTGGCGGCGGCCAAAAGATCCTTGGAAGAACTGAAGGGCTTGAGGATTGCGGACTCCCTACAGGTTTGGGAGTTCCTGGGCAAGGCCAACGATGCGCTGACACTGATGGGCTTCAGTCCCGTGCGTCCGGATGATCCGGAGCCGGAGCCGGACCTGGCGTTGCAAGCGCTGAGCTCGGCGGGTAGCAAACTCTCCAAGGTGGGCGACGTCATCGCGGACCAGTTGGAGGTTGAGGGGCAATCCCTGGCGAAGAACGTCGCAGAGTATGTGCTGACGTGCTACACCAGCCGGAATCCCCAATTCCCTCTAGACCCGGTGCTTGAAGGTCCCGTCGAAGGAGAAGGTGAAGCCGCCCGAGCCAATGTGTCAGAGGTTGCTCAGAAGGTCGCGCAGTTCTTCCATAGGGTCTAGGACCATCTCCGTAGCTCCCACTAGTATTCTCTCTTTTTCTTCCTCAATTTTGTAATCCCTTGTCTCCAGATGAATGAAATCCTCAAATTTTTGTGAATTTCACTTTTTGTCTTCAACACTTTTGTCTACACATGGCCCCCTGGTAGATGTACACAATTTGATTGTGAACATGTACCAAGAGGATATTGTGTTTTGTTGAATACTCATTTGCTTAGAACTTGTAGAGTGTAGGTCCGAAGTCTTCGATAGTGAAGGCCCCCTGAGGTTGCTGGAGCTTAGAAGCTCCGGCATTGTCTATCGTCGGAGCTTAGTAGCTCCAGCAATAGTCCCTATCAACACGTAGAGCATCGATAATTAGCCCTCCAGGGTATCAGAGCTTAGTAGCTCCGGCAGTGACCTTTGCCAACGCGTAGCTTGTCGGCAGCAGACTCCGCTTGTGGGGTCTTCTCACCATCTTTTATTCTGCATCGACGGCTGGCCCCACTAGCTTTGCCGGAGCTTGGTTGCTCTGGTAATGCTCGTTTTCAATGTTTAACATCGATCACAAGCCACCTAGGGTGAGTCAGAGCTTTGTTAGCTCCGACTTTTCTCCATCAACGTGGATTCTTTATTTTTCCTGCACACTAAAGCCAAGAAAAATAGTAAAATTCGCTCCTTGCCTATAACTTCGTCGTGGCTTACGACTCCCAAGAAAGTTGTAGGTCAAACACAATTCTGAATACAACCGAATGTGCTGCCTTCTTTCTTCCAGATCCAATTGTACTTGGACCCGCCTTACTTCGGCCTGCCGAGATGTAGGTAGAGTGGCGTACTTAGGGTGCTTGACCAGGCTAAGTCGATAGCACACTCCGGCCCTAGATTGGCTTGGCGGCATTCAGGCGAGTGGGCCATGAACAATATTTGAATCCAAAAGAATTATTAATACAGCTCGAATTGTACATGAACTGGTCGAACTAAAATTTCTTAAGAATTGCACAACTTTGTTATAGACAAGAAAGAGAAAAATAAAAAATGTTGAGCCTGTACAAAATAAATGCACGTGGAGTCTGTTTCACATGAAGATATCTTTCATTATAGGTCCGGGGTACAGGGGAAACAAGTACACGCTTAGGGTACGGAACCAGGCTAAGCATGTTTAATTTCTCGTTTGACCCAGGGTAGCTAGCCACACTTTTAGTCCTGAGACTGCGACAAGTGTTGCATGAACTTTGCGGACCTTTCGGGAAAGGTCCGGCTCTTCTCCTGGAGGAACTACCCGACTCTGTACAATGATTCTATAACATACACCTCAAGTTACTACAGACTCACCTCCGTGATATTAAGTGTAGAACTTACGGAGGTGCTCAATGTTCCAAGGATTTGGGAGAGGTGTCCCATCCTCGGTAGCAAAGCGCACACTTCCGGGACGGGATACTTTAATCACTCGGAAGGGTCCCTCCCAGCTGGGGGAGAGTTTGTTTAACCCTTCTCTGGATTGTATTCTCCGTAGCACCAGATCACCTTCCTCGAGCTGTCGGTTGTGTACATGCCGCTGATGATAGCGCCGAAGGGATTGGCGGTATCGGGCATTCCGAACAGCTGCTTGGCACCTTCCCTCCTCAAGGAGGTCTAGGTCTTCATGCCGGAGCTGGTCCTGCGTGGCTTCGTCGAAGGTCCGGAGCCGGAGTGACTCCAAGGTGATTTCCGGAGGAAGGATTGCTTCAGCTCCGTACACCAGAAAGAAGGGTGTCTCTCCAGTTGACCGGTTTGGAGTTGTCCTGTTAGCCCATAAAGTGGGCGGAAGCTCTTCAATCCAGTTAGCTCCATGTTTTTTTCAAGTGCTCATAGGTGCGCGTTTTGAGTCATTTAAGGATTTCAGCATTTGCTCTCTCGGCTTGGCCATTGCTTGCTCGGTGAGCTACGGAGGCGTAGCAAACTTGAATGCCGAGGTCTTCGCAATATCCTTGAAATGCAGAGCTTGTGAATTGGGTCCCATTACCAGTGATGATTTTGTTTGGGACTCCAAATTTGCATACAATGGACTGCAAAAAGTTTATAGCGGATTGCTTGTTGATTGTCACAACTGGAGTTGCTTCCGGCCACTTGGTGAACTTGTCAATGGCAACGTACAGGAACTTGTAACCTCCGACGGCTCTTGGGAAAGGTCCCAAGATGTCCATCCCCCACACAGTGAAGGGCCATGTAGGAGGTATCATTTGTAGGGGTTGAGCCGGTGTGTGAATTTGCTTTGCATGAAATTGACATGCTTCGCATTTCTTCACCAGCTCAGTTGCATCCTGGAGTGCTGTAGGCCAGTAGAAGCCATGCCGAAAGGCTTTACCAACCAGCGTGCGGGAAGACGCGTGGTTTCCACACTCGCCTCCATGGATTTCTGCAAGGAGCTCGCAGCCTTCTTCCCTTGTGATGCACCGCATTAGGATGCCATTGGCACCGCGCCGGTAGAGATCCCCTTCTACCAACGTGTATCTTTTAGTAAATCTGACTACCCGGTCAGCGGATACATCATCGTCAGGAAGGATGTTGTCTTTCAAGTAGCTCCGGATCTCCGAGATCCATGCATCGGAACTAACTTGAGCATATGACTCTTGCGTGCTGGGTTGCTCGGAGCTTCCGGCAGCACCTATGACCCTTGATGGATGCCATGGTAACAGGGCCATCGGGACCGTCAGCTTCGGGATGCTGATCTCGCCCCCTTCGCTCAGTTCTGCAGGCTGAGCTGTGGGTTTTGACAACCACCGGACAAAAGTTCCGTTAGGATCCGGAGCTCCGGTTGACGCTTTCTTTGAGAGTTCGTCGGCTTCAGCGTTGTGGGCACGGTGGACATGGTGGAGATCTAGGACTTCGAAGTCCTTCTGAAGCCTCTGGACTTCAAGGAGGTAAGCAGCTAGCTGGAGATTGTTGCAGGAGCATTCACCCTACACTTGCTTAATGATGAGCTGTGAATCTCCCTTGACCAGCAGTTGCTTGACACCGTATGACAGTGCCACCCTTAGTCCATAAATGAGTGCTTCATATTCCGCCATGTTGTTGGTCGCCTTAAAGTCAAGGTGTACCATGTATTTTACCTTCTCTCCGGTTGGTGCGAGGAGAAGGATTCCAGCTCCGGCCCCCTGCTTTTGCATGGAGCCGTCGAAGTAGAGGGGCCAGTGAGGCTCGGTGAAGACTGGAGCCTTGTGTTCTGGCTTCTGCTCGCTGGGGCCCCCAGGGTTTGATGGAGAGGGAGTCCATTTCGCCATGAAGTCTGCCAATGCTTGATTCTTGATTGCTTGCCTTGAAATGAATTCGAGACCGAATTCGGCCAATTCCGCTGCCCACTTTGCAATATTCCCAGTTGAGTTGGGATTATGCAAGATTGCTCGAAGTGGGTAAGAAGTCACCACTGAGATCTTGTGATCTTGGAAATAATGGCGAAGCTTCCTGGAGGCAATAAGAACTGCATAGAGCAGCTTATGCACCTCTAGGTATCAAGTCTTGGCGTCATGAAGTACTTCACTAATGAAGTACACTGGGCGCTGGATGGTCCGGACCCTCCCGGAGGGGCCCGAAGCTTCCACTTCATTGATCCGGATCCTCCCGAAGGGGTCCAGATTTTCTTCGGGGACTTCAAGGTCCTTTATGGAGGAACCTGGAGCTTCTTCAAAAGCGACCTGGACCCTCCCGGAGGGGTCTGGGTCTTCTGAAGTAACTTCTTGTGGATTCAAGTCTGGGAGCTGGGACCCAGCCTCGCTTTCAGGAACCTCCAGACCCTACTGAAGGGGTCTGGACTCCTGAGTATGGGATGGTTCTGGTCTCTCCGCAACCAGGACCATACTGACGACTTCGTTAGTGGCTGAAATGTAAAGCAGCAAAGGCTCACCAGGGTTCGGAGCTACCAGAATTTGTAGGGTGGTGAGGAGCTGTTTTAGCTCCTGGAATGCCTTTTCTGCTTCTTCATACCATTGGAATGGCCCGGACTTCCTTAATAACTTGAATAAGGGGAGTGCCCGTTCCGCCAGTCTTGAAATGAATCGGCTGAGGGCTGCTAGACATCCAGTTAGCTTTTGGACATCTTTGATGCGGGCTGGTGTCCGCATGTCTTCAATGGCTTTGATCTTTGCCGGATTAGCTTCTATGCCCAAGTGACTTACCAGGAAACCAAGAAGTTTTCTGGAGCTAACCCCGAAGACACACTTGTCTGGATTTAGCTTTGTGCGGGTGACCCGCAGCTTGTCGAAGACAGCCTGCAAGGTGTCAAGGAGTGACTCCTTGTTCTTGACCTTGAGCACGATGTCATCGACGTAAACTTCCACTATGTCTCTAATGAGTTCTTCAAAGGTTTTGTACATAGCTCGTACAAAGGTTGAAGCTGCATTCTTGAGACCAAATGGCATGGCTGTATAACAGTACAATCCATCTACTCTGATGAAAGAGGTATGCTCTTCATCTTCCCTAGACATTCTGATTTGATGATACCCAGAATATGCGTCTAGGAAACACAATAATTCACACCCGGAGGTGGAATCCACTATCTAATCTATTCTAGGTAATGGGAATGGATCTTTTGGACATGCCTTATTTAGTGTTGTGTAGTCGATACACATCCGAAGCTTCCCGCCGGCCTTGGGCACAATGACTGGGTTTGCCAGCCATTTTGGATGGAAGGCTTCTCGGATGAATCCAGCTTCGAGCAACTTCTTCACTCCTTGTCGAATGAAGTTCTGTCGCTCTACGGATTGCTTCCGAGGCTTCTGATGCATAGGCCGGGCGTCGGGGTAGATCTTCAGAATGTGCTCAATCACTTCCCTGGGGATCCCAGGCATTTGTGACGGTTGCCAGGCAAACATGTCGACATTAGCCCGGAGGAAAGCGATGAGCGCGAGTTCCTATTTGTCGTTCAATCCCCCCGATATACGGTGGTCTGAGCGGCATCAGAACCGATTTGGACAACTTTGACGGGAATGTCAGTGTCTCCGCTTGGCTACACACGAGGTGCAGAAGTCGAGCCTCGCTGACGAATGCTCGGGGGTTTTGGAGCTTGCTCCTACCTGGAGTCCTCCTCTTGCGCCGTAGTAAGTGCATGGAGTTCTTCCAGAGCAGTTACTCTGGCAGTACGATCTCCGCAGATCCGAAGAACGCCTACTGGTGTTGGCATCTTTAACACCAGGTAACCATAATGAGCAGCTGCCATGAATTTGTACAAGGCAGGCCTACCCAAGATGGCATTGAAGGGTAAGTTGATCTGAGCAACATCAAAGACCAACTTCTCGGTGCGATACTTCTCCCGGGTCCCAAAGGTAATGTGGAGGGTAATAGCTCCGAGTGGGGTAATGGCTCCCGGACCTACTCCGGAGAAAGGTCGGGAGGGGTGGAGATCCGAAGGTCGGAGCTGAAGCTTGGTAAAAGCTTCGAAGCTTATGAGGTTGAGCCCCGAACCTCCGTCTACCATGACATGGTGGAGCTGGATGTTATTGATGGCAGGAGATACCATCAAAGGTAGCTGACCTGCTCCAACCATGCTTCGAGGGCAGTTCAAAGCATCAAAAGTGATGGCTGTGTCCATCCACTTCCGATGAGGCTTCGCCCTGGCTGTAGGAGCTACAGCAACCATGTCCCGACGCATAGTCTTGATGACGCAGCGGGAGGTGATGTCCCATGATCCACCAAAAATGGTGTTCATGGTCTTCCGACGCTCGTTGTCCGAGACGTCGGAATCGTCGTTGACGGAGGTGTAGACGGCCTCCAGGACCTTTTTGGGATCCTAAAAACCTAACTCCTCTTCAGTCGGAGCTTCTTTAACTTTTTGTTTTCCTTCCCTCTGTCGGAAAGGAGCTTCTTCCCGGCGCTTGTGGTAGCGCTCGGCAAGGTTTTGGACCTCCCGGCAGTCTTCGAAACTGTGGCTGTCCATTTTGTGAATTGGACACCACACCTTGGGTTTGCCACCGTCTTCAGAAGACGGTCGAGGTCGCTTCTTGGGGCGTGGCCCCCGGCCACCCGGAGCTGCAGCAGCTGCAGCATTGGATGCACCGGCCGACGACTTCTTCTTGCCGTTGGTCTTTTTCTTCTTCTTGCCACTCCAGGAGGTAGCGGCTTCTCCTTTGGAGGATTTCTTGCGATCCTCCGGAGTTGGTTTGGAGTGCATTTCATGGCCCTCCGTAGCTCTAGCACATTTGTCAGCCAAGCTGAAGAGTTCCGTGACACTGGTAATCTCCTTGATCGCCAGTTTTTCCAGCATCTTCTTATCCCGCACTCCCTGTCTAAATGCCACGATGACAGAGGTGCTAGAGATAGAAGGGATAGTGTTTCGTACCTGAGAGAATCTCTGGATGAATCATTGCAGGGATTCTCCTCCATTTTGCACAACTGTAAAAAGGTCCAGTTCAGTCCCTAGTCGGGTGTAAGAACTCCCGAAGTTGGCGGTGAACTGCCGGCACAACTCCTCCCGACTGCTGATGGAGTTGGGTGGAAGGCTCATAAACCAGGACCTGGCGGTCCCAGTTAAAGCCACTGGGAAATAATTGGCAATTACGGCCTCATTTCCTCCAGCTGCCAAGATAGCAGTGGAGTAAATATGAAGAAATTCGACAGGATTAACGGTCCCGTCGAACTTCTCCGGCAGGTGAGGCCGAAACTTCTGTGGCCACCTGACAATACGCAGATGCATGGCCAGGGCTGAATAGCCTCCTCCTACTCCTTCAGGAGCAGGAATGTCTTGAGCTTCTCGTCTTTCACGAGCACACTCAATATGGACTCGGTCGTCTTGTTGGCGATATCGGCGATCAAGCTCCGCCCGGAGGTCATGAGTTGAAAGCCTTGATACCGTGTGAGTGTGTCGTGCCCGGGAGGGAAACGACGTCACCTGCTGTGATGCAGCACGTCTCCTATTGTTGGAAACGTGCGGACCAAGTCTGCCAGACAAGGTCCGTCGCTCTGACGGGGCCCATCCTGAAGGGGGAGGACCCTGGTTGCTGATGTGGTCGGCTGCTGCTGCAACCAAGTGTACCACATCAGCCCTCCACTGCTCCATTGCATCCCAGGATGCGTCCGGAGGTGGTGGGCGCTGAAGAAGAGCACGTGCTGCATGAACCGCGTGTTCCAGGTTGTCAAGATTCGCCGACGCAGTGATTGACGCCGGTGCACCATCGCGTTGTCTAGCTTGATTTGCTGGTGGAGGCGGCGGTGGTGGAAGTGTGACTCCTGCTGGAACCGTGGTTCCTGCTGGTGGCTGCATATTTGAGGGATTACCCCCAACAGCTTGAACAGCGGGATGACCATTGGATGATCCAGCGGCTGAGTTCACCATTCTTGAAATCTCCTGCCCCCTACCTGGCGCGCCAAATGTTGGTGGTTTTGATCCGGTAGATCTCCCGACACTACTAAAGTGTTAGAGGAGTTTGAGGTATGGTATGGGCGCGCGGAGATTCCAGAAGGTGAGATGTCGAGTGACACAAGGGACACGAAGATTTACGTGGTTCGGGCCGCCTGAGCGTAATACCCTACTCCACGGGGTGTGTTGGTGTTGTATTGGATGTATGAGATCAACGTCAGTTGAGAGTGTAAAGTCAGCGTGTCTCCGGAGAGTGTTCTATGTATCGTCGGCCTGTCCTTTTATAGTACAAGGGCAGGCCGTTACAAGTTAGCCTGGCCCGACATGTGGCCCCGACGGCTACTGATATTGATACACATTCAACACATTTAATTGCCCTTAATGACCGAGTTATGGGCTTTGACAGCATCGTTACTGGTAATTAAGGTCATCCGATCGTGTGTCATTAATATAGTATTAATGACACTTGATCGGGTCTTGAAGTACTTGATTCCCCTTTGAAGATCCGAAGCCGTTGTGGAGTCTTCCGAAGGTTAGAGGCTGAAGATCCGACGGTTGGACACGTGGCAGCGCCGAAGCACACTGTGGGGAACAGATAGGTTCGGTGTTACCCGACACGTGTCAGTTACGGTGCTTCCCTCGGTCTGGGGTTAGGTCCGGGGGTGCTATTTCGGTACATAGCCCGGGGCTTCCCCCTTGTGGGCGGTAGCTCCGGTTTGATAGTACATGTGGCAACCTTGGGACTAACCATGTTGGAGAAGCGGGTCCGGTTATGTCTGACATGTGGGCCTCTGAAGGTCTTCAAATCAAGTAGATGAGTTTCCCTTGAAATCTTTGCAATCCCAAGGAGTATATGGTACCCAGGGTACCGACAGTACCCAAGCTTGCTTGGGTCCTCGCACGTTAGTCACAAGAGTCTTGGGAACCTCACACAACTTTTTGAGTTCCCGTGGCATGGACCTGCATATTTAGAAAATACATGTCCATATTTGTTTTTCATGAGAACATAGGAAGCATCAAAAGTACGAAAGAGTATTTGCAATTCAGATTCATGTGATGTTTCCTTAACAAAGGTAATTTGTTTCTTAACTTGAACATTAGCGGTCATGTTTTTATTTCTAGTAAACCCAAGACTATATTTGACGTTAGGAGGTCTAGTGACCATATATGTACTACATGCATATTTAATCTTTTCATTGTCAAAGATGCCACTTTGGGATGGATGATTAGCATGTGAAGTAGAAGCATCATGTTTAATAGTATTTTTCTTCCTAGAGCAGGTGCAAATTACCGTTGTTGTCAAATTTACATCTTTGGAAGATGAGCTCTTGGAGGAGGAGGAGTCACATTGCTTGAATGACTTAACTTGCACTTCAAGGACTTTATTAACTTTTGACAAGTTAGCAAGTTCATTTTTGATTATAATGTGTGAGTCTTCTTGTTTTCAGTAAGTTTCCTTACTCAAGGCTAGCTCATGCTCAAGTGACTTGTTCTTCTCCTTCTCAAGCTCAAGTAGTTTCTCACCCTCTTGAGACCTCTTCCTTTCGTGGTTGAGCATATCTTCTTGTCGGTTGACAAGCTCCTCCTTCTACAAAATTTCATCTGACAAAATTTTCATTTTCTTTAAAATAGTTTTACTTAAACCTCTAAACATTTCCTCATTTTCATTAGAGCTATCAAAATCATCAATAGATGAATTAATCGAGGGAGGTGTAAGTCAAACCTTTTTCTTGCCTTCTTTAGCCACAAGGCAAGTATGATTATGAGTCTCCCGTCCTCCCATGTTCGGGAAGAGCGTAGACTTCTTGGTAGGCTTCTTGATGGCAATGGTGGCCATCTCTTCTTCTTCATTGGAGGAGGACTCGTCTTTTGAGTCCCACTCCTTGACAATGTGCACTTGGTGAGCTTTCCTTTTTTTCTTGAAGGTCCTCTTTTCTTGAAGCTTCACTTCCTTGTTTTCATTTTCTTCATATGTGCAGTCAACCATAAAGTGACCGTACTCGCCATAGTTGTAGCAGGTACGTCATGCCATGGATTTTCCTTTTTCTTTGCTCTTCACATCACTAGAGTTGCTTCTCTTCCTTCTTATCATCATGCGCCTGAATTGCCTGATGAAGGGCACCATCCCTTCATCGTCCAAATCAGTGCTCACATCACTTTTGTCTTCATCATCTTGTGCTTCATGAACTTCCCTTCCTTTAGGCTTGCTAGTTGCTTTGAGGGCAACATCCTTCTTCTTGGAGGAAGTAAGTTCAGCTAAGTCTTTGACGTATTGGGCCTCCTTTTCCATCATCTCATGGAGCACAAGGTGATATTTATTGGTCATAATCTTTCCCAATTGTTCGTTCGGAGTCATTTTGTGAAACCTCGTGCTTTCTCGGATCATGGAGCACAAGGTGACATTTCTTGGCATAAAAGCTCTAATCATTCTTTTGATAACTTCATGGTCATTCTATTTTTTATTTCCATAGGAGTGGATCTTGTTGATAAGCGCCTTCTTTCAGTTGTACATGTCTTGAGGTGATTCGCCATCTTCAATGGCAAACCTCCCCAATTCTCCATCAAGCATTTCAATTATTTGTTCTCAAACTAACCAATTTCCTTCATCTGCGGTCTTGACTGTATCATAGATTTCCTTGGCACTTTCTAGTCCATCAATCTTAGTGAACTCTTCTCGGATCAAAGATGACGTGATCACTGCAACGACTTGTGCATTGTGGTGAATTTCTTGTTCTTGCTCCAAAGTGAGATCATCGTCTGTATCCGAGATATCTACACCTGTGCACACAATATGCCAAAGACCGGGGTTCAAGGACATTAAATGCATTTTCGTGTTTTACTTCCACATGGTATAATCGTTCCCGACAAACTGTGGAGGTTTTCCCATGGGAATAGAAAGATAATGATTATTGGAATTGAGACGACTGTAATTGTAAGGATATCGGGAGTAGTCATGATGACCACTCTACGTCGTCTTCTCATCTTCTTTTCCTTTTTGGCTTAGAAATTTCTTACTTAGAAGTTCCTTGAATTGATCCATCTTCATCATCATGTTGATTTTCCTTGAGTACATCAGAGGCTTTTGTATCTTGTTCCTCTTTGGTGTTGAGCACCTTCGGGATCTCGTTGTTCTTATAAGAGGCCATTGATCTCTCCGAGCTGTGAGTCTCGTAGATGGAGAACCTGTTCTGATACCAATTGAATGTGTCCTAGAGGGGGGTGAGTAGGCTTTTATCTTTTCCTACACACTTAATCAAATTCTTTAATTTATGGTGGACTGGGCTTGTCCGGTGCAAATATGGACTAGTCCGGTGTGCTTGAATAATGTGAATTGATCAAGTGATATAGCAGAATTTGTATGTGTTGTAGCAGCGGAATTTAAAAACCTATTCAAACAATCTTGATTAAACGATCAATATTGCAAACGTGCATGTGAAACACAAATTACTTGATAGATTAAATCTAATACCCTAGATAATCAAACTTGCAAAAGTAAAAGAGTAATGCATGGAGACACAAATTTTTACCAAGGTTTGACCTCACCAATAAAGATCTACTCCTCGTTGAGGAAGCCCACACAGAGTCGGGTCTCTTTAAACCCTTTCCCTCATCAAGTCACCACACAAGGCCGACTTGATTCCACTATCACGAGTAATCATCAAGTTGGTGGGGCAACTTCACAATTTGAGGGATTCCACAAGAATTACAGCGAAAAGATGATCAAATACACTCAAAAAGGTTACAAGTAATTGCACGAGTGTAAAGAGATCAAACCCCAAGAGCTTAATGACATGTAGACAACGATCTCCCAATCCCAAATCTGAATACTCAAATGATTTTCACTTTTGACGACTTTAGATGTGTGGGGAGATGTGTTTTTGTGCTCTTGGGATAGGTGGTGGCTCTAGGGTTTTAGCTAGGAACAATAGAATACGAAAGTTATCATTCTGGGGTCGTGAATCTCCTATTTATAGTGTTTCCAAAAATATTACCGTTAGGGAACCCGACGGCCGGACTAGTCCGTACTGGGTACCGGACTTGTCTGGTGTGCTTTGTAAAGTCGGCATGAAATGGGCAGCACACTAGAAACCCTAAATTGTGTGAGGTATACCAGACTAGTCTGGTAGGAATCTGGGCTTGTTCGGTGCCCTGTGAATTGGAACATCATAAACTTTCTTGGACTAGTCCGGTCCATAAACGGACTTGTTCGGTGTGCTGTGTTATGAAACAACAGAGAGTTCAACGGACTAGTCCGGTCTTTGAACGGACTTGTCCGGTTCACAGTGTATTGAGTTTACAAAAATTTGAATGCACTAGTCCAGTCCATAAACGGACTAGTCCGGTGCACTCTGTAGTGAGGTTCCAGAAAGTTGATCAAACTAGTCATGTCAATGAACGGACTAGCCTAGTGCACTGTGACATGAGGCAACAGGGAGTTGAACGGACTAGTCTAGTCCATGAATGGACTAGTCCGGTGCTTAGTGAATTTTAAGACTTATTTTGAGCCCTTACCCCTATGCAAATATTTGTGCTCTTGAGATGTGTGTCTCACAAACATCCAATACAATTATGTCTACTTTGCACTTCATTCATCAATGGGGCCTTTCTTTTTTTTTCATCACTTTAGTTTTCACTTTTTGAGTGCACCAAACTATCTAATATTAGTTCACCTGCATTCATCTCAACAAGTCCATTAGGATCTCATTTGTTTGTTATCAATCGTCCAAAACCCACAAGGGATTGCCTAGATGCACTTTCACCGCTTTTGCTGCAGACTAGTCGAAAATGGTTCTGTTGTATCCCTGACTTGTCCGCTATCTAGTACGGACTAGTCTGATCTACCCTACTGGAACTTTTCGGAGCTGTCTGATAATTCCCCAATTTGGTCTTGTTTCTAAAAAGTTGGACAAACATCTGGACCCCTACTTGTCCTGTGCTGCCTTAAACTCGAATTCAACCCAAACCCTACCACCTCCACTCTATATAAACACCCCAACACCCACCCTCTCATCTCATTGCCATAATTGAAGAAAACCCTAACCCTAGTTCGTGGGAGCCGCCATCTAGAAGGGGGGAGATCGCAACCAGGAGAAGGAGGAGGAAGATAGGAGGATGAAGCAAGATTGATCTTGGTCAACTAATCAACACCATCGTCAATTCTCCACCAACTCTTCACAATCAACCCCAGTCGTCAAGATCCAATTGTTACACCCAATTCTCGACCTTTGAACCCTTGGATTCGTGGTAAATACCTTAGATGCATCATTTCTATGTAAATTATGGTTCTATATTAACTCAAATTATGCCCTAGTTGAAAATTCGCTAAAAACCTGGCCATAACAGACTTGTCCGGTACCATTGCGGACCAGTCCGATTTCCTTTCTGTAAGACCTATGCGTGTTGAATACATTGACTTGTAGTGAATACACTTGCTTTGACGATAAAAGTTTTGAATGTCACCAAAACACCTTTTGATTAAGGTCCTGCTAGTTTTGTAAGCTCCGGCGGGAGCTTGGTTATACTAGTTTTGGTAAGTTCCGGCGCTAGGTTCTACTAGCTTTTGTTAGCTCCGGCTCAATGTCCGGGTTGCTCTGGCAAGGTCTGGAACTTGACCGCAATGCTTCTGTTTTTCATTTGCAATGTTTCGTACTTGCTTTACATCTCTGAAAAGATTGCTTAGTATTCATTTTCTAAGTCTTTGGTGCGTTTTTGGTTGACATGGATGATATGGTGTTACTGTGGTTTTGCAACATGCTTATGTGAGGTTCTCATGTAAGGTGTTGTGTTTGGAACTAACTTGAGTCAAGTCGAGGATTTGGGCTCGTATGGATTGGTTGTTTATTCATGTGCAGGTGTTGCTTGAGTTCAAGACATGGCTGGTGATGGGATCCATTGGACTAGTCTCAGGGAGGAGATGAGGTTCCAACAACCAAATTCAGGAGGGATTGTGGATGAGCTGATCAAGAGGTTGCGCAGCATGATTGAATCAAGAACAATTCATGTGAAGGTATCGTGGACGTCATTGGAAGATGTTTGCACGTTTGCAAGGAGTGCATGGACGTGGCTACATGGTTCCGAGATGTGGTGAAGAGATGTGGACGTAAAGAGTTGGTCGGAAAGGTCCAACCGACTAGGTTATGGACTCAGGCTACGACTGAGTTGGGTTTGACTCAAATATGTAAAGATTTGAGTTGGTTATGATAGGATTTCGTGTGCGTCACGAATTTGAGTTGTTTAGGAATATGGGATATGTTCCTAAGGTGTTTGAAAGTCTTAAGATTGCTTCTATCTGCGTATAGAAGAATCCTAAGCAGTTATGGAAAGTTAACAAAGTAGGATTAGGTTCCTGATTTGAGTTGAGTTGGCTTTCGAGCTGGTTATATAAGCAAGGGAGCCCAGAGCTCGTGTTGCACGACTTTGGGGCTGTTCCTCTTGTATTCTATTGAATAAAATTCGTAGTTTGAAGGAACTTTTGTGCCTTGTTCGTCCGACTTGTTCCAGACAAGTTTTATTCGTCGAGTTTCTGGACAGCACTACCTTTCGTCGGTAGTTTTATCATAACTCGAGTTTTACATATGAAATTTACGTGATTCCTTTTGAGTTGTCTTCACAACTTGATTATCTATCATCTGTCAAAATTTCACGGTCATTGGATTTGTGGTCTATGATCTAAACGAGTTTCTTTGCAGCATTCCAGAACTGTTTTTTCTCGAGTAGGGCAGATTGACCTTTGTTTGATCTTTCGATCATAACTTGAGTTTTTCTCGACGGTTTTGAGTGATTCTTGTTGTGTTGTCTTCGAGACTTGATTATATTTTATATCTATCACTTTTGTCATGGTGAAACACGTTTAGATTAGTCTCACACACGATTTCTTTAACATGTCGTTTTTCTACCGAAGGGGTTGGGGTTTAATTGTTTCCGCTGCGTAAGATTTTTAAATCTACCATTCACCCCCCCTCTGGTAGCTTTTCATGTTCTCTTCGATCCTACAATAGGTATCAGGGCCACGGTGTTCTAATCTTTGTGATTTGCACGTGTTTTTGACTAATCATCATGGAGAAGTACTCCGCTAAACCTTGTGTGTTTGCTGGTATTGATTTTCAGGTTTGGAAGGCACGCATGGAGGCTTTCATCCAGGCACAAGGATTTGCAATATGGGAGAAGGTATACAAGCCTTACAAAGTGCCATCAAACAATCAAGTTACAGCTACAAATCTGAGAGATGTCGACAACAACAACAAGGCTCGGAACTTGATCATACAAGGATTAATACAAAGCGACTTCGACCGTGTTGCACACCTCCGATCTGCATACGATGTGTGGAAAGCACTTTGTGACTACCACGAAGGATCCAACACGATCAAAGAGGTAAGGCAAGACAAGTTCAAGAAAGAATACATGCGCTTCGAGATGTAACTCGGTGAGTCTATTGATAACCTTTTTGCTCGCTTTAATAAGATTCTCAGTAACTTGCGTATTGTCAATGTTAATTTTTCAAATGCTGAAAATGCTAGGCAATTGATAAGTGCATTAGATATGTCAATTTGGGAGAAGAAGGTCACATCTATTCGTGAATCTACTGTCACGAGTTCACTTACTTTAGATGTGCTATATTCCAAGTAAAAACTCATGAAGTTGACATAATCTCACGTAAGAACCCCAACAAGTCTATTGCTTTTGTTTCTCAACATGACATGCCTAGTTCTGGTCGAACATCATATTGTGGTACACTTGCTTTGCTGTCCTCTCTAACCCTTGAACAGATTGAGGAGTTTCCAGAGGAGGAGCTAGTGCTCATCTCTATCCGGTTCTCAAAAGCATTGCAAAATTTGAGAACTAGAAGGAAAGGAAGCTTCAGACCTCAATGATGCTTTGAATGTGGTAAGACAGGACATTTTTGTTCAGATTGCCCTAACCTTTTAGGTCCTACTACCCGTGAAGAAAAACAGAACAAGGTCAAGACCACCTCTGGAAATCACAACAAGAAAAAGAAGGGTACCATCGGAGGCAAGATGATTAACACCTTCATCACCGCACTTCAAGAACTCAGTTCAAGTGATGTAGACTTTGAAAGTGATGAAGATGATGACAATCTGGCCAACTTATGCTTCATGGTAGGCAAAACAAGATCAAGATCAAGTCAGGAGGATGCAGAACACAAAAGTGACGACAATAAGGTATGTTCTACCTGCAATGAAATGTGTGATGCTATTTCTCGTGCAACTATTATTGTCAAGAAAAAGGACAAAAAACTTAGGGATAATGCTGCCAAAATTGAATCACTAGAATCTGAAATCAATCATTTGAAAACCTTGATTCCTAGTGATGATTCTTGTCCCTCGTGTGATTTAATCTATGAACAATTGTCCACACTAAGAACTGCACACTCCTCCACTCTAGATAGACTTGAACTTGAAATTGAAAAGAACAAAAAGCTTGCTGCACTTGACATTGGAAACTTAAAAGATGCTTCTTGTTCTACAATTGATTTACATTGTTCTAGTTGTGATGATCTTGATAAGAAATTGCAAGATGCTATGAATGAAATCTCTATATTGAACAATGCTTTACGTTGTCATGAAGTTAAATATTGTTCCAATTGCAAATTAAAAGGAAAAACTTCTTGTCAAAATTGCCTTGATCTATCCTATAAACTTGATAACATGCATAAGACATTTGATCAGTTTTGTAATGGGAATAAGAACCTAAACTTGCTGCTGAATTCATCCAAGTCTTGCAATGATAAAACTGGTTTAGGTTTTGATTCTCATGCTCATGCTAAGGCACATCCACCTAAAATTGTAAAGTCATTAGGAAGTGGTTTGATTCAAACAGTTCCTAAACAAAAAGAAGTAGTTTTCAAATCTGCAGGAGTGTTGTCTCATTCGGTTTTAAATAAAAATATTGTTTACTCATCTAGACATGAACACAAAGTTAAATTTCGTTGTACCTACTGTGGTAGAGATGGTCATGTCATATATTTTTCTTATATACTAGCTAAACAACAGAAAAGGGAAAGAATAGTTGCTAGATCTCATAACTTTCATGCAAAATTTGCTGCACATATTGAACCGAATGTTCAACCTGCTGTTTTGAGTCAAAAACATTCAAAGTTTACCTCCAGACCTTCTGTTTTTGCCTCCAGAGCTACTGATTTTTGTGCTACACAAGTAACACCTTATAGGTCAGTAGTTAAGAATAAAAAATCTCAAACTTTGACTCATAAACCTGCTGTTTTGTCTCAGCTTTCGCGTGTTTTTCCTGCTGCACGTCGCGTGACTCAGTACTGGATTCCTAAATGCCTTTTGACTAACCCCAGTATTGAGTCATCGACGTATTGTGCTTCTATGTATGTTACACGTTTGAGGAAGGAGAACATTTGGATTGTGGATTCAGGTTGCTCACGACACATGAATGGTAACAAAGATTGGTTCTCCTCCCTCTCTTTTGTGTCATGTGTAGAGAAAGTTACTTTTGCTGATAATTCTCCTATGATTGCTAAGGGTTCGGTTAGAGTAAATGATCACTACACTTTGAAGGATGTGGCACTTGTCAAAAATTTGAAATACAACTTGCTTTCTGTTTCACAATAGATAGATGAAAATCTGTAAATTATTTTCAATAAAAACTGCTGCAAAGTTGTAAGTTCAAATAGTGAGCTTATTTTTAACATGTCTCGGTTTGGAAGAGTTTTTAAAGCTGATTTAGATATGTCTTTCTCTAAGCATAGGTGTCTAGTTGCTAATGATTCAAAGGACTTATATTTTTGGCATCATAGACTTGGTCATGTAGGCTTTGATCATCTAACACGTGTTAGTGCTCTTGATCGCATACGTGGGCTGCCTAAGCTTAAAGGGGACAAAGAAATTGTGTGCTCTTCTTGTAGACATGCTAATATGGTTGGAGGTTCAAATACTCCTCTCACAATGATCATGACAACTGAACCATGTCAACTTTTGCATCTTTACACTGTAGGACCTTCATGTGTTCAATCCTTCGGAGGTAAATGGTATGTACTTGTGATTGTTGATGATTATTCTAGATACTCTTGGGTTTACTTTATGGCGTCTAAGAATGAAGTTTTTAGTCACTTTAGAACTTTATTTCTTAGATTATCAATTGATTACCCAGGATCTTTAAAAGCAATTAGAAATGATAATGGAACTGAATTTAAAAATCTATCTTTTTATCACTTTTGTGCTGAAAATAGAATATATCATCAATGTGGGGACCGGAGTCCACACATCCGAGGATCTCATTGGGTGGTGTCGTGCGATGCGACACCCAACAGTTATACAAGAATAGAACCTGAATAAGTACAAGACGGAGTCTTTTATTTTTCATATAGCGGAAGTTTTTACAATACTAACGAAAGTAAAGAAATATATATACATATCATAGCTATGCTCTCAGCACTAGCTATGCAAAAGAAAAGTTATCCATGCCTGGGATACTTTGCACTAGCAACACTCAATTAGGGCGGCGTGCAGGGTTCCCACTCGGCTGTACACCCTGGAGGGGGTGCAGCCTCATCATCAAACCCTTCACCAGCAGAATAACTTGCAAAACTCGTTAACTGTAAACGTGAGCATAAGGCTCAGCAAGACTAACCCGTCTCACTAGACATATGCAATGGGGACACTAAACGTAGGTAAGGTGAAGCATATATGACTCGCCTACAAGTGGATCCTTATAATCAAGTTTTAAGTAGCAAATGACATTCTCCAAGCACGGCACATCATGGGCTCCACAATCAAACAAGAAACACTTTACCGATGATATGACATGCCCAAAGCACATAATGCTATTATAGCTAAAGTATGGGGAAACTCTAAACTTTTAATTATATTATCTCTAAATCATACAAGGTTGCAAAGTAATTATAATTTAATAAAATATGATTTTTTGGCTTCTTTAGTATTTACTACGTTGCCGCTCAGTGAACAAGTGGTACTCTATTACTGCGAGGGACAGTGATTGCAATCAGGACACACCCGGACAACACAACACATACGTTGTTCAGAAGTGTCAGCGAGCACACCCATACCTACATAACACTTCAGTACTAGGCGTATATGGCCACCTTTCACAAGAAACTCGAACGTCGAGCCCGTCTCACCTCCGCGAACAGAAGGTCTTCGCACGGAACACCTGATGTGTCCGCCGACCGATTTACACCTTACTATCCTCAACCCACCCCTATCGATGGTGATTTAATGGGCCTCGACACCCCAGTTGTCAAGTTACATCAGTTTATTGGATTCCATATGTCCATTATATTGCCGGTACAATTCAAGCTTGTCCGAAGGGGCCGCATACAGACGAGCCTTAATCGACACAGGCAGGGCTATGCGACCGAGACTCAATTCTCGCCGCTTCCTATTTATTTCCTGCCCGATCTCCATTTCATTATATTATGCCATTTTCTATTTAACCAATCCTGTGAGATATGTCCTACATCTCTCGCGAGTAGATTCCAATGACTCGACTTCTACCGGATTTCCTATGCATTAGCAAAGCAGTTACTACAGGTCAAACTGTAACTCGTTCCAACCAATCCCTGGGATTTTTGGTCATGCAAGTGGAGCATCAATCACCCTATACGTAATGCACACATCAAACTTATGACGTAAGGTGATAAAGACTATAAAAACTCTGTAAAGCTTTTAAATGCAAACCAGGGCTTGCCTTGTTGCAGGTCAGAGTCTGAGTTAAAATTTGGAAGGTGCTCTTCCAAGACTTCTGGCTCCTCTTCCACTCCGGTCACTATACGATAGGCATATAATATGTATATAAATGACTTTGAAAAATAATCATTATCGAGACCAAAATTTAACCCATGGTGATCATTAGATGATAAGGACTTTAATTGGATTTGGAACTTCTATGGTAGATACTAGGGAATATGATCAAGGCTCTTGCAAAGAACAGGAGATGATTAAGTATAGTGTTGTCTCTAAAATTATGGCAAGTATTAAACTTCCAAGAATTTTAAAGAAGAAACTGTAGCTTGAACATAGCTGCCAGTTGATAATCATGATAGAGGAAGTTGGTCTGGTTCTAGCAAAATTTGTTTCATAATTTTCTAAGCTTTGGGGAAGGAGTTATTGAATTTCTAAGTTAGCAAGCATTTCTGGATTTACTTTGTAAGGGAATTTCTAGCCATTAAATCAGTATTTAGTTTGTAATGGAATTAGGACCAGGATAGTGGGTTAATTAAATTCAAGATTTTTACAGGAGCTAGTGTATGACTAAAGGAAGGTCCAGTTCAAATTTGGGACATAATAAAGCAACTGAACATCTGTAAAAATTCAATAACTGAAAAAGGAAATTGATCTATACAGAGGGTTAAACAGGTGCAATGGCTCCCAAAATTTTGCTGGTAGTCAAGATAAGGATACTAAGTTTTATGTGAATTTTGAGGATTTTTCCAGTGGATATCTTGTATGGCAACGTTGCATTTGCATTTGGAAAGATCATTTTCTACAGAATTTAACTTTGGGTTTTACAGAACCTAATTGGTATTGACAGAAACTAGAGCTCAAGAGCTTTCAAACAAATTTTGTTTGAATATTTTTGGAGTAGTCTACAGAGAGATATTCAATTTAGAATTTTGAATAATATTCTGGAATTATTTTAATAAACCATTGGCGCCAGAATTCAAATTTTCAATCGGCGGGTCGCTTGGGCCACGTGGCGCTCTCTGATCAATGCAACACCGCAGTCCACAGAGTTATTTGCGCGCAGCCGCACGGGATCTCAGCCGCAGCATGATCTCGCAGCCGCTGGCAGGTGGGACCCTACAGGTCGTCTTCTACCTCGGGCCAGTCCGCGCGAGGCTGCGCCCGCGGCGGTGACTCGCCGGCGAGCTCGCCGCCGGCTAAACCGACGGGCCAAACTTATCCAAACTCGACGCCTAGGGGTTTTTGTGGTCGCTGAGCACGACGGTGAGGTCGGTGGGACCAGAAACTCGCCGGAAGTGGCCGTGCGACGGCGGCGGCGGCGATGAGCACTCGGGCAACGTAGAACTTGCTCCAGAGTAGCTCAAAACACACGGGATCTGCTTCAAAACCTTCCTGGGATGATGCTGATCAAGGAAATGGACGTGGAAGAGGAGAAAACCACCGGGAACTATGAGCTCGATGGCGAACCGAGGTCTCCACACCGGCGGCGAGCAAAACTCGATTTCCTCGGCCGTTGCTCGATAACTTTTAGGGGTTTTTGCTCAGGTAGGAGTGCTAGGTCCTATAGAAATTATCCCTAAGCAATTGCATAGAATGATTACTTGTAGAAATAGAATTTAAACGAAAACCGAGCGAGTTCATTCACTTCGGCCGGAAGAAAGAAGATTGATAACTTCTTCAATGTTCAACGAAAAAGGAAACGGTTTGCCCCGAGAGTTAGAGCTCGTCTAGGCACACCTTTAAGCTGTTGGGGTTGTGGAGTGAAACTGCGCGAGGCAGAGGCGCACCACAGAGCAGAGGTGGGCGGCGGCGATGGCGCGCGGCGGCGGTGATTAACTCACGAGAGGGGGAAAAACCACTAATCGGGGAGGGGAAATAAGGGAGCGGCAGCGGCCTTTTATAGCCCGCGGCAAGCTAGCATGTAGGCAGCTCGCTGGAGCTGCATGCGCGCGCTGTCGAGCGATCGAGCGTCGGCGCAGGGATGGCAGGCAGCCGACCTGACACCTTCGGCAGCGGCTAACCAGTGGGGCCCACAGGTCAGTCCGACCCCCAATACACAAGTTAATAATTCATTTAAAAATAGAAGATCAACTCCAAAAATCATGAAACTTTGTGGAGATGGTCAATGAATTATTCTGAACCCAATGGTGAACTCAAATCTTATGTTCAAAGAAGTTGGAAAAGAATATAAAATTCAGATTTGAATTTGATTCAAATTTGCTAAGCTCCTCAAATAAAATAGCAAGTGAGTTCCCAAAATATAGAAATTTTGCAGGCAAGCTATTGGGAATATTAGAAGGTCAAGGAAAAATTTAGAGCTTCTAATTTGAATATTTTTGGCAGGGCCAATTAGTACTGCCCCTTTAAAATTGCTTTAATAAACTTCATCCAAAAATTCTAAAATCTGAAGAGGGGTGAATTTAATCTTTCTAGAATTAATGGTGAAGTACAATACCCATGTTAATAAAATTTAGCCATGGGTGCAAGAAAGGTATGGATGGCATTAAGTTCAGGTGTACCACTATATTGGATTTTTAATATAGTTGAACACCAAACCTATAACTGAATTCACATGCCACAAAAGTGGGGTTTTACATTCCCCCCCCCCCCCCCCTTAAAAGAATCTCGTCCCGAGATTACAAAAGAAGGTAAAAGGAAAAGATCTAACAAACATATGCCACTAACAAGTCCGGATAGTTCGTTCTAAGATACTCCTCGCTTTCCCACGTGGCCTCTTCAGCACGGTGGTTGCTCCACAAGACCTTGTAGAAACGCAAGGTGCGGCTTCTTGTGGTGCGAGTCTTCTCATCGACGATCTGAGTTGGATGCTCGGAATAAGTGATATCTGGTTGGAGAGCTTCCACATCTTCTACACGGACATCAGCGGGAGTTTTAAGACATTTCCGTAACTGGGAAATGTGGAACACATTGTGAACCCCTGAAAGTGATGGCGGTAACTCCAATTGATATGCCATAGGTCCGCATCTTTTGATTATTGCAAACGGCCCAATAAAACGTGGAGCTAGCTTCCCTTTCACCCCGAATCGATGGATACCATTCATAGGGGACACCTGGAGATAAACTTGATCCCCAACTTCGAAGTGAAGAGGTCGACGTCGTTTGTCCGCGTAGCTCTTCTGACGAGACTGGGCAGCTTTGAGATTTGTTTGAATAATGCGCACTTGCTCTTCGGCTTCTTTTATTAAGTCGATGCCATATACCACTCGTTCACCAGATTCGCACCAGTTCAAGGGTGTGCGACACTTCCGGCCATAAAGAGCTTCATATGGCGCCATCTGGATGCTAGCCTGGTAACCGTTGTTGTACGAAAATTCCGCTAATGGTAGATGATCATCCCAATTCCTACCATGGTGGATGGCACAGACACGAAGCATGTCCTCTAGCACTTGATTCACCCGTTCAGTTTGTCCATCAGTCTGAGGATGATAAGCCGAGCATCAAATTAGTTTGGTACCCAATGCATTGTGGAGATGCTCCCAAAAGCGAGCAACAAAAATAGATCCATGATCTGAAATGATAGTGCGGGGTACACCATGTAGACACACTATTCTGGAGATATAAAGTTCCGCATACCGCTTCGCATCATAATCCATGCTGACCGGTATGAAATGAGCTGATTTGGTCAATCGGTCAACGACCACCCAAATTGAGTCATGTTTGTGGAGAGTGGGAGGCAACCCAACAATGAAATCCATGCTGATATCCTCCCATTTCCAAATCGGTATGCTTAAAGGTTGAAGCTGTCCTGCTGCTTTCATTTGGCCGGCCTTCACTCGCCGGCATGTATCACACTCGGATACGTATTTAGCTACTTCCCTCTTCATTCGAGTCCACTAGAACTTCTTTCTCAAATCTTGGTACATTTTGTTAATTCCCAGATGAATTGAATACTTGGATAAATGAGCTTCATCCAGTATCTTCCTCCGAAGTTCCATGTTTCGGGGTACCACTATACAGTTGTTAAACCAGAGGGTACCTTCATCGTCACTTCGGAAATATTTCATCTCCCCCTTCTTCATTCTTTGCCGAATATGCGACATCCCCTTGTCCTCCTTCTGAGCTGCCATAATATCCTCCCTGATGGTAGGAATGAGAACGATATTGTAGAGGGCCCCATATGGAACCAAGTAGAGACTCGGTTCTTCTTCTCCTTCCATCGAGGTAATGGAAAGATTGTTGATATGGGACTTGCGGCTAAGAGCATCTGCGACTATGTTTGCCTTGTCGGGATGGTAGTGGATCTCAATTTCATAGTCCTTGATCAACTCTAACCATCTCCGTTGTCGCATATTCAAATCCTTCTGGGTGAAAATGTATTTCAAGCTCTTGTCATCAGTATATAGGTGCACTAGATTACCCAGTAAATAATGCCTCCACATCTTCAATGCCAGTACTACAGCAGCGAGCTCAAGATCATGAGTCGGTTAGTGCTGCTCATGGTTCCAAAGCTGCCGTGATCCATACGCGATCACTCTTCGCTCTTGCATCAACACACAACCTAAACCAATCCCAGATGCGTCGCAATAGACATCAAATGATTTGGTTGTGTCTGGTTGGGCAAAAACTGGTGCCGTTGTAAGGTGTTTCACCAATGCTTTGAAACCTGCCTCACATGCCTCAGCCCATACATACTTCTATCCTTTCTTCAGAAGTTCTGTCATTGGTTTAGCTATCTTGGAGAAATTGGGTATAAACCTCCGGTAATACCCGGCTAAACCCAGGAAACTTCGGACTGCATGTACAGACTTTGGAGACTCCCATTTGAGGACTTGCTTGATCTTGCTTGGATCAACTGCAATCCCTTCTGCTGATATGATGTGTCCTAAAAATGGCACTTGGCTGATCCAGCATTCACACTTGCTGAACTTAGCATATAGCTGATGGTCCCGTAATCGTTGAACCACAATACGCAAGTGTTGAGCATGTTCTTTTTCGGATTTTGAATACACAAGTATGTCATCAATGAAGACCACGACAAACTTGTCCAATTCCGGCATGAACACCGAGTTCATGAGATACATGAAATGAGCCGGCGCGTTGGTCAATCCGAAGGACACAACAAGGTACTCATACAGTCCATACCTCGTTGAGAATGCTGTCTTTGGTATATCTTCTAGTCGGATTCTAATCTGATGATAACCAGAACGAAGATCCATTTTCGAAAATACCTTAGCACCCACCAATTGATCGAAAAGAATATCAATGCGTGGTAGTGGATACTTGTTCTTGATAGTGACAGCATTAAGTGGACGATAGTCTACACACAGCCTCAAGGTCTTATCTTTCTTCTCTACAAACAGTGCAGAACAACCCCATGGCGATGAACTTGGACGAATGAAACCTTTGTTCTCAAGTTCAGTTAACTGCTCCTTAAGTTCTGCAAGTTCCTTGGGTGCCATCTTATAGGGTGGTCTTGAGACTGTTACTGTTCCTGGTGCAAGTTCAATCTTGAACTCTATGTCCCTTTCTGGGGGCATACCCGGAAGATCTTCAGGAAACACGTCCGGGTATTCACATACTACCGGAATATCCTTAAGTTCCATAACCTCTGTATTGTGAGTAGATGGGTCCAATGGAATGATGTTTTCAAGATTGAGAACTTGGGGCTGATGGAGTGGAGAGTTTAGATAAATTTTTCGAGGAACGATATCAAGAATAGCAACATGGTATTGCAACCATGCCATTCCTAAGATGACATCTAGCTTCTGATGTTCCAGTATCAGAAGCGAAATAAGATATATGGTTCTATTTAGGTTAAGTGGTATCCCAGGAACCAATTCATTTGTTACTGTTTTCCCGGCGGGAGTGCTAATCACAAATGGGGTTTTGGTGGAGATAACAGGCAATTGACTTTTAACGACAAAAGATTTACTAATGACATTGTGTGAAGCTCCAGAGTCAAAGAGTATGACTATAGGATGATTTAAGATAGAGAATGTACCCGTGAGCACGGGTGCGCCTTCCGGAACGTCCTCGATGGCGAGGTGGTGGACGTTGCCAGGTCTGGTGGCTGGCTTCTTGAGCTGGTTGCGGGGTTGGTTGGCTCCCTGGTAGGATGATTGCCCTCCGCCTTGTCGATTCTGCGTACAGTCCTTGGTGAAATGCCCCGTGCGCCCACACGTGAAACACGTGTACGGGGTTTGGCCAATACGAAGGGGAGGACGGAATCCCGGTGCACGTGGTGGAGGTGGAAGTGCACGTGGGATCATCCCCTGTTGTTGCTACGCTCGGAACTCGGAGTTGCTGAACTGGTGACCATTGAACATTGGTGGTCGTGATGGCGGCTGCCACCTCTGGCCGGATGGTGATCGATACACCATTCGGTACTTCTGAGGAGCACCACCTCCGCTACCCTGCGGAGCACTCCTCTTCTTTTTATCTTAGGACAGCTCGCGCGTAGCGTCCTCCTGCATGATAGCGGCATTGACGATGTCGTTGAAGCTGCCGCAGTTGAACAGGACAAGCTTGTTCTTCAACTTGGGGTTCAAACCCCGGTAGAAGCATTCGCGCTTCCGGTCTTCGGTATTCACTTGGTCCTGAGCGTATTGGGCCAAGTGGTTGAATGATTTGGAGTACTCATATGCACTCCTTCCTCCCTGCCTCAGCTCCAAGAATTCTTGAAGCTTCCTCCTCAAAATCCCGGGAGGGATGTGGTAGGCGCGGAATGCCTCCCGGAATTCGGCCCAGCTTACGACATGGCCCGCGGGGCGTGTGGCAAGGTAATTGGCCCACCATGCATCGGCAGACCCCTGCAGTTGCTGTGCTGCAAACAGCGTCTTCTGCTGTTCGGTTACCTCGAATAAGCCGAACTTTCCTTCAATGGTGCGGAGCCAATTATCCGCATCCAATGGTTCATCGGCCTCTCTGAAGACCGGTGGATGTGTCGATGAGAAATCAGAGTAGGAACTCTGATATTGCTGACGTGGTCCATCATTTTGTCGTCCCCCTTGATGGGACGAGTGCTGCACCAGAGTCCGCAATAGCTCGGTTTGCTCGTCGCGCGAGCCGAGTACTGCAGCAAGAACTTCCGCAAGACTCCTGGGAAGTGCGGGTGGAGGTGGTGGAGGTGGTTGCGTTTGAGGCGTAGTCTGTCTCGGGGGTGGTGTGTCATCCCCCTGACCTCCACTGGAACCTCCCCCATCTTGACTGGTACGAGTACGCACCATACTGCAATACAACGATTCATACCATAAGTCTCATTGCCTCAAGTTCATCCTTCCATAAAAATAGTAATGCAGTAGATAACAATAGATGATTCATAACATTCACATATATTGATAAAGCACAAACTTTATACAATCTATATTATCTTGGGCCCAAGTTTGCAATAGATCTCCAAAATTAGACAGACTTCATCTAAAGAAGTCGTCTCATCTATGCTTGGTCACCACAAGTCGTCATGCCTATATTATTGTACATCCACCTCGCTAGTATTTACAACAAGACTCATAAAGTCGCAAAATACGCGTGGTGTTTGCTACACATCCTTATACTCGGCCTATAGTGACAAGTACATTATCACTGCCCTTTACTCATAAAACTCGATCTTCTGAGGATCTTCTTCTTCCTTGTCATCCTCAGGATTAGGCACCATCGGTATGGGTGCTGGAGCAGAAGATGATGCCTCGCTCAAAAGTGACGTCCTTTTGGCAACCATAGTTTGCCAATCCGTCTGTACCATAAACATGTCCCCGAGGCCTCGTTCTCCCGCTGAGCCTGCTCACAGCTGGTCTTCCAGCTTTGAGCCTCCACTCTGGACTGATCCCTATCTGCAGTCACCGCGTTCAACTGGGTGTCCCGTTGGTGCCCATAGAGTAGGCTTGCCTCCAGATCAATATCTCTCTCTAGAGTCTCCTGGCGAGACGCGGCTAAATCCATAACAGCGTCATGCCACTGATTCTCCCTAAGGTTCAAACGATGATTGAGAGGAGCCATCATATCCCTAAGTCCTTTATTTGCCCACTCAAAGTGATTTGCTCGGATCATGGCTTGCTTCAGATTGTTTGTCAATTCTTTTATGCATGCCCTTTGATTACCCTTCTCGCGATGTGATGTTGCTGCATACATCGCTAAGGCCGTTGCGGATGTTTCACCGTGTTCGTCCACCTCCGCAAGCAAGCGGGTTGCCCAGGCTTTAGAAGCCCCGCCGTTAACTGGAAAGAACTCATACGGAGTACCCACCAGATGATGGTAATAGAGTTTGCAAAACCTCCCCATGGCAACACTTGCGGCGTAGCTCCATGTTTCTTCTAATATCAACCCTTTGATCTTGATGGAGTATGGAGCCCATCCGAGGTGCGGTGGACCAGCAGGTACATCGACGTAGATGGTGCAACTCCACATACCGCTCTCCTGGAACTTCTTGCCCCAATAGCTAGGCAACACCAGATAGCCAAACTGGCGGAGCAACCTAGCAAACACGTCCGGGAAACCGGCTTGCCCGGTGCATGTTGAGAACACCCATCCATTAGGCAACTGAGTTCTTGGTGCTGCCATCTGTGGACAAACATACCCGGATGTCAATACACCGTATAAGTATTCAACTCAATCAATGATGATGTTGGACAAAAAGGAAATATCCATTATCAATTGATTTAGGCAAATCTGCAAACTGGAAATGATCACAGTTCTGGTTCATCTGACCTTCCTGTATTAACCCAAAAGTTTCATACAGGAAAAGTCATAATTAAAAGTTATGTTGAATACAAAAGTTGTAGTACACTTCAAAACCTTTCCATATTGTACTCATATAGATCCATGGGAACTAATATGAAGAATTTATACAGGTTTTAAGTTGACTCAAGTTTTCTGGAAATTTTGACAGAACCTCCCCTGTATATGTGCTTACCTCCACATTCTATACAGGTTTATCATGATAAGATATTGAGGTAATGTCAAAATAAACATTGTATAACATCGTGTTAACAATCCAGAAATAAAAGAGTCCCACCCTAAAAACTTTGTTATTCAGCTATCACGCACAAATGCACCACCCTGTGCAAACTGTTCCAAGTTCTGGACTGCGAGAACCAAGTTTATGACAAATGGAATTAGGCATAGCTACACCCAGATTCAGGTCAAGAGTGATAAATAAAGTTGAAAGAGGGCTTCCTAAGCTTTCCAAAAATGTATATATGTGACCATTTCACTATTCGGGATTAAGATCTATAACTGTCCAAACTTAACAGTTGAACTGACTGGTTTTCACCAGCAGTTCTGCAGTTTGCCGTGTTGACTTCCCAATTTGGTTTAATTCCAACCCAAATCAGGAAAAACTTCCCATAACAAACTTGTAAAGCTCCTCCTACCCTTTCCAAACATACATCATAATAAGGCAGTGGGTTTTTCTACAGCATGTTATGGCAAAAATACAGAAACTGGTACAATGGGAAGGTCATCTTGAGTAGTTACAATACACCCCAGATTTCAACAGAGTATCAAGCTTTTCTGTCTTTATGGTCAACAGAGAAGTTGTAGAGATCGTCACGAGCTTTCCATCAATATATGATACTCCTTTACTATTTATCTAATAACCAAGATTACAACCCGGCGAAGTCGAGCCAACTTCTGCCAGAAAATAAAAATCTTGATTCTATCTATTCTATTGAGTCGGAACCCTTTTTGCGGAGTCCAAACCTACCAGCATCTGATATTTGGACTTTCCAAAACATTATGCAACCATTCTGTCGGTGGGGGTGGTCTAGTATCATGTTTGATAATGACGGTACTACGTATCTCACCAAAGAAAATTCTATCCGGTATTTCCGGTTACGTCTATAGGTGGTACCTATATCGTTCTCTCGCAAACGGCTTCTACATGGTCTTCTACCGTAGTTAATGCTGCAAAAGACAAACAATCCCCTTTCACGCCTTCACACCTCAAGGGTGGTACGGGGAAACACGATAGGCAGTCATAATAATACATACAAAAATAAATGCATATGACTCTGGTGTGACTCGCCCTCGAGCGAGGTCATGTCTCGAGGTACATGGCTGCAAATACGTCTGTACAGCAAAGACTCCCGTACGATCCGGCCTATACACGCTCGGGCATACGTGTTTCGCATGCTCCCATAGAACATGGATAGTTCTAGAGAGGCATACTATCGGGTTATACACCACCCGACGGGGGCTCCCACTAACTTTGAAGCACGCTAGGGTACCGCGTGTCATAGGTTCTCAGAAACATTGAAAGCTTCAGACACTCCTATTAACTTCCCGTGCCAAGCCACGGAAATTTCACATACCACTCCTCGTATCCTGAGCTTACCGAGATTGATCCGCCCTCGGTGGCGTACCTTACCTCTTACCTGACGTCGGGGCGTCGTTACAGAATATAATAACACATAGTTAGTTTACCACCTTTATACCATACTAATAATACTCCTTATAAAGGCATATAGCTAATTCCTCACTCAAGTCCTAATTTTTGAAAATATGTCCTTTTCAAGTACACTGTTCCCAATGATGCTCTGATACCATGTCTGTGGGGACCGGAGTCCACACATCCTAGGATCTCATTGGGTGGTGTCGTGCGATGCGACACCCAACAGTTATACAAGAATAGAACCTGAATAAGTACAAGACGGAGTCTTTTATTTTTCATACAGAGGAAGTTTTTACAATACTAACGAAAGTAAAGAAATATATATACATATCATAGCTACGCTCTCAGCACTAGCTATGCAAAAGCAAAGTTATCCATGCCTGGGATACTTTGCACTAGCAACACTCAATTAGGGCAGCGTGCAGGGTTCCCACTCGGCTGTACACCCTGGAGTGGGTGCAGCCTCATCATCAAACCCTTCACCAGCAAAATAACCTGCAAAAATCGTTAACTGCAAACGTGAGCATAAGGCTCAGCAAGACTAACCCGTCTCACTAGACATATGCAATGGGGACACTAAACATAGGTAAGGTGAAGCATATATGACTCGCCTACAAGTGGATCCTTATAATCAAGTTTTAAGTAGCAAATGACATTCTCCAAGCACAGCACATCATGGGCTCCACAATCAAACAAGAAACGCTTTACCGATGATATGACATGCCCAAAGCACATAATGCTATTACAGCTAAAGTATGGGGAAACTGTAAACTTTTAATTATATTATCTCTAAATCATACAAGGTTGCAAAGTAATTATAATTCAATAAAATATGATTTTCTGGCTTATTTAGTATTTACTACGTTGCCGCTCAGTGAACAAGTGGTACTCTATTACTGCGAGGGACAGTGATTGCAATTAGGACACACCCGGACAACACGACACATACGTCATTCGGAAGTGTCAGCGAGCACACCCGTACCTACATAACACTTCAGTACTAGGCGTATATGGCCACCTTTCACAAGAAACTCGAACGCCGAGCCCGTCTCACCTCCGGGAACAGAAGGTCTCTGCACGGAACACCTCATGTGTCCGCCGACCGATTTACACCTTAGTGTCCTCAACCCACCCCTATCGATGGTGAGTTAATGGGCCTCGACACCCCAGTTGTCAAGTTACATCAGTTTATTGGATTCCATATGTCCATTATATTGCCGGTACAATTCAAGCTTGTTCGAAGGGGCCGCATACAGACGGGCCTTAATCGACACAGGCAAGGCTATGCGACCGAGACTCAATTCTCACCGCTTCCTATTCATTCCCTGCCCGGTCTCCATTTCATTATATTATGCCATTTTCTATTTAACCAATCCTGTGAGATAAGTCCTACATCTCTCGCGAGTAGATTCAAACGACTTGACTTCTACCAGATTTCCTATGCATTAGCAAAGCAGTTACTACAGGTCAAACTGTAACTTGTTCCAACCAATCCCTGGGATTTTTGGTCATGCAAGTGGAGCATCAATCACCCTATACGTAATGCACACATCAAACTTATGACGTAAGGTGATAAAGACTATAAAAACTCTGTAAAGCTTTTAAATGCAAACTGGGGCTTGCCTTGTTGCAGGTCAGAGTCTGAGTTAAAATTTGGAAGGTGCTCTTCCAAGACTTCTGGCTCCTCTTCCACTTCGATCACTATACGATAGGCATATAATATTTATATGAATGACTTTGAAAAATAATCATTATCGAGACCAAAATTTAACCCATGGTGATCATTAGATGATAAGGACTTTAATTGGCTTTGGAACTTCTATGGTTGATACTAGGGAATATGATCAAGGCTCTTGCAAAGAACAGGAGATGATTAAGTATAGTGTTGTCTCTAAAATTATGGCAAGTATTAAACTTCCAAGAATTTTAAAGAAGAAACTGTAGCTTGAATATAGCTGCCAGTTGATAATCATGATAGAGGAAGTTGGTCTGGTTCTAGCAAAATTTGTTTCATAATTTTATAAGCTTTGGGGAAGGAGTTATTGAATTTCTAAGTTAGCAAGCATTTCTGGATTTACTTTGTAAGGGAATTTCTAGCCATTAAATCAGTATTTAGTTTGTAATGGAATTAGGACCAGGATAGTGGGTTAATTAAATTCAAGATTTTTACAGGAGCTAGTGTATGACTAAAGGAAGGTCCAGTTAAATTTGGGACATAATAAAGCAACTGAACATCTGTAAAAATTCAATAACTGAAAAAGGAAATTGAACTATACAGAGGGTTAAACAGGTGCAATGGCTCCCAAACTTTTGCTGGTAGTCAAGAATAGGGTACTAAGTTTGATGTGAATTTCGGGGATTTTTCCAATGGATACCTTGTCTGGCAAAATTGCATTTGTATTTGGAAAGATCAGTTCCTACAGAATTTAACTTTGGGTTTCACAGAACCTAATTGGTATTGTCGGAAACTAGAGCTCAAGTGCTTTCAAACAAAATTTGTTTGAAGATTTTTGGAGTAGTCTACAGAGAGATATTCAATTTAGAATTTTGAATAATATTTTGGAATTATTTTAATAAACCATTGGCGCCAGAATTCAAATTTTCAATCGGCGGGTCCCTTGGGCAACGTGGCGCGCTCTGATCAATGCAACACCGCAGTCCATAGAGTTATTCATGTGCGGCCGCACGGGATCCCAGCCGCAGCGTGATCTCGCAGCCGCTGGCAGGTGGGACCCTACGAGTCGTCTTCTACCTTGGGCCAGTGCCTGCGCGAGGCGGCGCCTGCGGCGGTGACTCGCCGGCGAGCTCGCCGCTGGCTAAACCGACGGGCCAAACTTACCCAAACTCGCCGCCTAGGGGTTTTTGGGGTCGCTGAGCACGACGGTGAGGTCGGTGGGACCAGAAACTCGCCGGAAGTGGCCGTGCGACGGCGGCGGCGGCGGTGAGCACTCGGGCAACGTAGAACTCGCTCCAGAGTAGCTCAAAACACTCGGGATCTGCTTCAAAACTTTCCTGGGATGATGCTGATCAAGGAAATGGATGTGGAAGAGGAGAAAACCACCGGGAACTATGAGCTCGATGGCGAACCGAGGTCTCCTCACCGGCGGCGAGCAAAGCTCGATTTCCTCGGCCGTTGCTCGATAACTTTTAGGGGTTTTTGCTCAGGTAAGAGCGCTAGGTCCTATAGAAATTATCCCTAAGCAATTGCATAGAATGATTACTTGTAGAAACGGAATTTAAACGAAAACCGAGTGAGTTCATTCACTTCGTCCGAAAGAAAGAAGATCGATAACTTCTTCAATGTTCAACGAAAAAGGAAACGGTTTGCCCCGAGAGTTAGAGCTCGTCTAGGCGCACCTTTAAGCTGTTGGGGTCGTGGTGTGAAACTGCGCGAGGCGGCGGCGCACCACGGAGCAGAGGTGGGCGGCGGTGATGGCGCGTGGCGGCGGCGATGGCGCGCGGCGGCGGTGATTAACTCGCGAGAGGGGGAAAACCACTGATCGGGGAGGGGAAATAAGGGAGCGGCGGCGGCCTTTTATAGCCCGCGGCAAGCTAACACGCAGGCAGCTCGCTGGAGCTGCATGCGCGCGCACTGTCGAGCGGTCGAGCGTCGGCGCAGAGATGGCACGCGGCCGACCTGACACCTTCGGCAGCGGCTGACCAGTGGGTGGGCCCACAGGTCAGTCCGACCCCCAATACACAAGTTAATAATTCATTTAAAAATAGAAGATCAACTCCAAAAATCATGAAACTTTGTGGAGATGGTCAATGAATTATTCTGAACCCAATGGCGAACTCAAATCTTATGTTCAAAGAAGTTGGAAAAGAATATAAAATTCAGATTTAAATTTGATTCAAATTTGCTAAGCGCCTCAAATAAAATAGCAAATTAGTTCCCAAAATCTTGAAATTTTGCAGGCAAGCTATTGAGAATATTAGAAGGTCAAGGAAAAATTTAGAGCTTCTAATTTGAATATTTTTGGCAGGGCCAATTAGTACTGCCCCTTTAAAATTGCTTTAATAAACTTCATCCAAAAATTCTAAAATCTGAAGAGGGGTGAATTTAATCTTTCTAGAATTAATGGTGAAGTCCGATACACGTGTTAATAAAATTTAGCCATGGGTGCAAGAAAGGTATGGATGGCATTAAGTTCAGGTGTACCACTATATTGGATTTTTAATATAGTTGAACACCAAACCTATAACTGAATTCACATGCCACAAAAGTGGGGTTTTACAATCAATTTTCTTCACCATATGCACCTCAACAAAACGGTGTTGTAGAAAGAAAGAACAGGACCTTAGTTGAGATGGCTAGGACTATGCTTGATGAATATCAAACTCCTAGGAAATTTTGGGCTGATGCGTTAGCAACCGCTTGTTATGTCTCAAATCGTGTTTTCTTGCGTGCTAAATTAGGTAAAACACCATATGAGCTCCGGTTTGGACATAGGCCTAGTGTTAAACACTTTCGGGTCTTTGGTTGCAAATGCTTTGTTAAGAAACATGGTAATCTTGATAAATTTGAACCTAGATCCATTGATGGCATGTTTCTTGGTTATCCATCTCATACTAGAGGCTACCGTGTGCTTTTACTTGACACTAACAAAATTGTGGAGACTTGTGAAGTGTCTTTTGATGAAGCTAGCCCAGGTACTAGCTCAAACATTGTAGGTCCAGATCCATATCCGTAGGGGGGAAGCATTTTCGTTGAAGACGAGGAAGAATTGGAGCTGCTGCCTGAAAATTCAGCAGCTAAAGACTTTGGTTCAGATCCGGATGTTAATTCTCAACCAGCACCGACAACCGTCAATGCTGATTCAAATCATCCTCAAGTCACAAGTTCATCAATTTGTGATGAACATGAAGAAGAAGAAGCTTGTGAGACATCTGTTCCCCTACGGTTTTACAAAGATCACCCCCCACAACAGATGAGTGGAAGCTTGCACGAACGAGTCAGATATATCACACGCACTCACTAATGAATCTTGGATTATTTCCATGCAAGAAGAGTTAGAAAATTTTGAAAGAAATAATGTTTGGAAACTTGTACCTCCACCTCAAGGTCACACTTTAATTGGAACTAAATGGGTATTTGAAAATAAACAAAGTGAGGATGGGGTTGTGGTTAGGAATAAGGCTAGGTTTGGTTGCTCAAGGTTTCACTCAAGTTGAAGGTCTAGATTTTGATGAAACTTTTGCTCATGTCGCTAGATTACAAGCCATAAGAATTTTGTTAGCCTTTGCTGCATCTAAAGGTTTCAAGCTATATCAAATGGATGTTAAAAGTGCTTTTCTAAATGGCCACATAGATGAGAAGGTTTATGTCAAGCAACCACCAGGTTTTGAAAATCCAGATTTTCCTAATCAGGTTTACAAACTATCCAAAGCCTTGTATGGTCTCAAACAAGCCCCTAGAGCATGGTATGATAGGTTAAAAACATTCTTACTTGAGAAGGGTTTTACCATGGGCAAGGTAGATAAAACTCTTTTTGTGCTTAAGCATGGCAATGACTCATTATTCGTTCAAGTGTATGTGGATGATATTATCTTTGGTTGTGCTTCTCATGATCTTGTGTCCAAGTTTTCAGCTATGATGAGTTCAGAATTTGAGATGAGTATGATGGGTGAACTCACGTACTTTTTGAGGCTACAAATCAAGCAAACCAAGGAGGGTACCTTTGTACATCAAACGAAGTATACAAAAGACCTCCTAAGGCGCTTCAACATGGACAAAAGCAAGCCTCTTCGGACACCAATGGGAACAGCAACAACACTTGAACTTGATGAAGATGGTGAACCCGTGGATCAAAAAGAATATAGAAGCATGATCAGATCACTTTTGTACCTCACGGCATCAAGACCAGACATACAATTCAGCGTATGTCTTTGTGCACGATTTCAAGACTCCCCACGTGCTTTACATCGTCAAGCCGTCAAAAGGATTCTCAGGTACTTACATGGAATTCAAGAATTTGGAATTTTTCTTCCTTCTTCCTCAACTGTTACTTTGAAAGCTTTTTCAGATGCTGATTTTGGGGGTTGTAGGATTGATAGGAAAAGTACTTCCGGTGCTTGTCATTTTCTTGGTAATTCTCTTGTTGCTTGGTCCTCTAGAAAACAAAATTCAGTTGCACAATCCACAGCCAAATCTGAATATGTAGCTGCTGCTAGTGTTTGCTCACAAATTCTTTGGATTGTTCAAACACTTAATGACTATGGGGCTGATCTAGATAGTGTTCCACTGTTCTGTGATAACACTAGTACCATTTGCATTGCTAAAAACCCCGTGCAACATTCTAGAGCTAAGCACATTGACATTAGGTATCACTTTCTCTGAGATAATGTTGAAAAAGGAAACATTGTGCTTCACCATGTAGATACCGAACAACAATTGGCTGACATTTTTACAAAACCTTTGGATTTCACTCATTTTTGTTACATTCATAGTGAAATAGGGGTTATGCATCCTCATGGCTTAAATTGAGGGGGATTTTTGAAACTTGGGAAGTCTATGTGTGAATCTGAAATTAAAATAATATGAGCATAGTATTTCATACATATATGACTTTGTGATTCCTTTTACATGCTGAAAGTTCTTACTACATTACTCGTGTTATACATTTTGTAGTTTTTGCCATGTCTAGTAATTGGAATAATTACTTACACTAAAACTGGTCATGGTCGAACTTTCTTGCTGTTTTGAATGTGTTACATGTTCACAAGTGCTTTTAATCATGAAGAATTAATCAAATAATCAACTCACATGTTGAGTTTTTATGAAGAAATATAAATTGAGAAAAGATCAAGAGAATATGCATGCATCGCACTTCTTCTTTTGAGATGGCTTATCATTGCACTTAGATATGAACTTGGAAGAAGTTGTGTATGACTAAAACCATGTCCTTAACCTTCTGATTGTCAAATGACATAGGCTTGGCTTGGTTGGTTAGAATAAGGAAGATGCGCATATAATCTCTTGCAAATATCATATGATCTAAAGTTATACTTTGAAAAATAATAAAATGCAGCAACTAGTGTCATGCTTTCAGGTTTTGAAATAGTTAAGTTTGTGAGATCATGACTTGCTTAAATTGAAAATTACATTTGATCTCTAGCATGGCTTACACTACTTTATGTATCTCATTGATGTGATAATGTAAGGTACTTGATAGTGTGACTTGGATGAGCTCTGTTTATATGTATATGTTATAATATGCTCATAACAACAGGGGGAGAGATAATTTGATTATATGCTCATGACTTGCGGAATACATTGTCAAAGGGGGGAGATAAGCATGAAGAGAAAGAGAATATGTGCATAAGGAGAGATAATATGGGATAATTTTATTCTTGGATTTTCTTCTCATTTTACTTTTGATTTACAAAGGGAGAGAAATTTCCTTCAAAACTTTTATGTGAATAAGCCAATGTTCGGATTTTAAATGGTGTTGCCAATGCATTCATCAAGGGGGAGATTGTAAGACCTATGTGTGCTGAATACATTGACTTGTAGTGAATACACTTGCTTTGACGATAAAAGTTTTGAATGTCACCAAAACACCTTTTTATTAAGGTCCTGCTAGTTTTGTATGCTCCGGCGGGAGCTTGGTTATACTAGTTTTGGTAGGTTCCGGCGCTAGGTTCTACTAGCTTTTGTTAGCTCCAGCTCAAGGTCCGGGTTGCTCTGGCAAGATCTGGAACTTGACCGCAATGCTTCTGTTTTTCATTTACAATGTTTCGTACTTGCTTTACATCTTTGGAAAGATTGCTTAGTATTCATTTGCTAAGTCTTTGGTGCGTTTTTGGTTGACATGGATGATATCGTGTTACTGTAGTTTTGCAACATGCTTATGTGAGGTTCTCACGTAAGGTGTTGTGTTCGGAACTAACTTGAGTCAAGTCGAGGACTTGGGCTTGTATATATTTATTGTTTATTCATGTGCAGGTGTTGCTTGAGTTCAAGACATGGCTGGTGATGGGATCCATTGGACTAGTCTTAGGGAGGAGATGAGGTTCCAAATAAAATTCAGGAGGAATTGTGGTTGAGCTGATCAGGAGGTTGCGCAGCATGATTGAATCAAGAACAATGCATGTGAAGGTATCGTGGATGTCATTGGAAGATGTTTGCACATGTGCAAGGAGTGCATGGACGTGGCTACATGGTTCCGAGATGTGGATGTAAAGAGTTGGTCGGAAAGGTCCAACTGACTAGGTTATGGACTTAGGCTACGACTGAGTCGGTTTTGACTCAAATATGGAAAGATTTGTGTTGGTTATGATAGGATTTCTTGTGGGTCACGAATTTGAGTTGTTTAGGAATATGGGATATGTTCCTAAGGTGTTTGGAAGTCTTAAGATTGCTTCTATCTGCGTATAGAAGAATCCTATGCAGTTATGCAATGTTACGATTCGTGAACAGAGTAGGATTAGGTTCCTTATTTGAGTTGAGTTGGCTTTCGAGCTAGTTATATAAGAAAGGGAGCCCAGAGCTCATGGTGCACGACTTTGGGGCTGTTCCTCCTGTATTCTATTGAATAAAATTTGTAGTTTGAAGGAACTTTTCTGTCTTGTTCGTCCGACTTGCTCCAGACAAGTTTTATTCGTCGAGTTTCTGGACAGCACTACCTTTCGTCGGTGGTTTTATTATAACTCGAGTTTTATAGATCCAATTGACGTGATTCTTTTTGGGTTTTCTTCACAACTTGATTATCCATCATCTGTGAAAATTCACGGTCATTGGATTTGTGGTCAATGATCTACACGAGTTTCTTTGCAGTGTTCCAGAACTGTTTTTTCTCGAGTAGAGCAGATTGACCTTTGTTTGATCTTTCGATCATAACTTGAGTTTTTATCGACGGTTTTGAGTGATTCTTGTTGTGTTGTCTTCGTGATTTGATTCTCTTTGATATCTATCACTTTTGTCACGGTGAAACACGTTTAGATTAGTCTCACACACGATTTCTTTAACAGATCGTTTTTCTGCCGAAGGGGTTGGAGTTTAAAATTTTCCGCTGCGTAAGATTTTTAAATCTACCATTCACCCCCCCTCTGGTAGCTTTTCACGCGCTCCTCGATCCTACACTTTCTGTTCCAGAACGGACTTGTTTGGTCCCAGTGCGGAGTAGTTCGGTCTTCCTGTTCTAAAATTTTCTGGAAATTCTTTAATATCCTCCAGAATGACTTGTAACTTGCTCTAGCATGTAAAATTTAATTGTGACTAGTTAGTAGGCTATGATATCATCCTAATAACATGCATTACCACGTAATTGCATCATTCATGCATGTCATGACATATTGAGTAATATATGAGCATTTATTTATTATAAAGCTTGTTTTGTATGTTTGTTGCGCTGAATAGAATGTATTGCTCTAGAGGGTGTTGTCAAGGACCTCCAGCACAATAACTTCAAAGCATTTGATCCTAACCAATATCAAGAGGAAGGAAAGTGTCCTTGATCATTTTGATCCCGTTTTTAAAATGTTTTGTTTCAAAAACTGCATGCTTGTGTCATATTGATGGGAAACCCAGGATAGTTGTTTACTAGACTGTTTGACCATCCTTGTCGCTTGGATTATATTGTAGAGAGTCAGAAAGGGAATTTTACCTTTTTTCTTTGCTCTAATTAATTGGAATGGGAAAACAACCAATTGGCTTAATTATGAATAAATGCACTTATGGATGGTTTAAATTGATGAATATGGTCAATTGGTAACATGGAACTTGGGAGATCTAAGCAAGCATTGTTTCTGGATTGGGTTAAAATATATGGTGGTTTCCCTTGCTTTAGATCTAAGGATCGATTCATGCGAGAATAAGCTAAGACAATAGTGCCACCAGAAGGCCAAGTATGGGTGCGGCTTAGCTAGTTAATTAGGTGTATTGCCAGCATTCTTCAGATCATTTGGAGGAGCAGGAATGGGAGTCGGTTGGGTTTGCAATAGTGGCTGCCCTGGGCTCCAAGTGGCATAAGAGGGTGCCCTTGGTTGGATGTGCTCAGTTGGAGGTATCACCATCGATGAAACCTCGATCGCTCTGAATATGCTACCAGTCTTTTTGGAAAGGCTATTTTGTGATCCCTTGGTCATACACCTAAGGAAGTGTAATTGGCATAAGGGATGTTTCTTTAGTTGCCGATGGGTGATGAAATCATGATCTTGTGGGTAAAGTGGTACAATCTCTACAGAGTGTTAAAAACTTTCATGATAGTTGTGCTCCTGGTTAAGAGCACCTGGATGACCTACATGATTAGAGGGAACTTGGGATCTGGGATTGTTTAGTTATGGTTATGGATTGGTTAGTGGTAAATGAACATGGTTAATGATGATGGTAATAATATGGCATATGGATGGATAATGAATGATGGATATGAATTATTATGTTTATTTGGGATATGATAGGGTTATTTCACATAGACATATTACTATGTTTTTTTCATGTTTTAAATGTACTTTTCAAGAAATATCCACTATTTATTATCATTTCTTATTTAAGCTACATATCATTATTTTTCCCACACTTGATGAGTACGACATGTGCTCACCCTTGCTATTCCTCCACCAACAGTTTCAGGTGATGTTTGGGAGTACCCTGAAGATAATGCGGGGTATTAGGTTGTGTGCTGCCGTCGAC
This sequence comes from Tuctoria greenei, assembly GCA_036927565.1. Lineage (NCBI taxonomy): Eukaryota > Viridiplantae > Streptophyta > Magnoliopsida > Poales > Poaceae > Tuctoria > Tuctoria greenei. The sequence goes on from JAYESD010000010.1 coordinate 4,808,719, forward strand.
TTGCTTGTTGTTGCTTGGAGCCGCGCTACCCTACATTCTTAGCTTGCTCTGTTAGATCATTTCCGCTGCATATTTATTAATAATAATGATCATTACAGTTTGTAATTTAAGAATTATTTGAGTATTGTAATAAAAGTACTTATTTACTAATTTGTGCCGTGGTAATTTATGTGTATCATTTGTGATGCACTCGTGTTTGTGTGTTGAACATCCTGGACACACATATGCATCGCACATGGTTCATTTTTTGGAACCGGGTGTCACAAATTGGTATTAGAGCCACAGGTTGACTGTAGGATGCAGTATAGATAGAATGGACACTTTAGAGCACATAGGAGCACTTATTAATAGTTGAGGTTTGTTCGGTGTGCTGATTTGCCATGTAATGTTTGCTTGTGTGCTTAGTAGAGGATTGTGAGATGCTTTAGCGCTTGCCACATCCATACAGGTTTATATAGGTAGCTGCTTAGTTTCATAACCCTTGGTGCATATAGTTGGGGACGTTTCTAAATTCTTCTATCTTTTCTCTTTCTTCAAATGTTGAGAATATGAAACTAAAGGAATGCCAATGGTGAGGAGGAGAACAATGGAGCACCCGAGAACAACAATGGACTTGGACCTGAGGCTAGCAACCTTGAGCATTGATGGCCATGCAAAATCAGCTCATAGAGACCATGATGCAAACCTTGGGAGAGCTGCAGGCCAATAACAAGAATCAGCCCGATATGCCTCCACCACCACCCCCACCACCTCATAATAAATTGGGAGAGTTTATGGGGACTAGGTGACCTACCTTTGCTCAAGCCAATGATGGCTGAAATTCTTGGAGAAGAAACTCGCTATTGTCCAATGTAGTGGCAGGGAGAATGTTCTTTTTGCCTTCCGTCAGCTAGTTGGAGCAGCTCCAGATTGGTGGGAATCCCATTGCAATGCCTATGAAAATCACGAGAAGATCATTTGTGCTGAATTCAAGGAGAGTTTATGTTCTCACTATGTCCGTGGGGGCCCTATGATCTTAAAGACGCAGGAATTTGAGAACTTAAGGCAAGGAAGGTCGAGTGTGAGTATACTCAATAAATTTACTCAACTCTCAAGGTATGCTCCAGATGATGTCAACCAGGACAGCCACAAGCAATATTTTTTTACAAGGGGCATAAACAATGAGATTCAAGTCCAATTGCTTAATTGTGACTATGCAAATTTCCAGAAGCATGTGGACAAAGCTATTTTGGTTGAGAATAAGGTTCGCAAGATGTAGCAAGATAATAAGAGGAAGATGCCATATCAAGGACACTCACAAGGAAGTTATGTTTGCCCCCGCTTTGTAGCACCAAATGCACCATAGTACAACCCCTCTGCTCCTGCATATCGCGTTGCTATTCTACCACGCGCCAGCTCAGCCAATGCAGCAACGCCCCGCTATGCAAGCACCTCGCCCTCCAATGCCTCATGCGCCTCGCTCCAATTTTCCTACTAATGCTCAAAACCAAGCTCGTCCTAACAATACTGGTGCAGCAAGGTCATGCTATACTTGTGGTGAGGTGGGACACTTTGCATCTCAATGTCCTAAGTCAGGCCTTGGTAAACGGAACAATACTCAAAGACAGAACCCAAGACCAAATGGAGGAGCGCCACAAGGTAACCATGGACCGCAAAAAAATTTCATGGCAACATGAAACATGTCTCTACGGAGGAAGCACAACAAGCGGATGACGTGGTGATTGGTATGTTTCTCGCAAACTCCAACCCGGCGACTATGTTATTTGATTTTGGAGCATCGCATTCATTCATTGCATCAAAGTATTTTGCCAAGTATAGTTTACCCATATCTCGTATGAAGTATACCTTGTTGGTTAAATCTCCTTGAGTAGAGATGAGGACGAATATAGTATGTCCAAAAGTAAGCCTTAGAATAAGGAAGGTAGACTTGTTTGCCCACCTTATTGTTTTGTATTAGCAAGGACTAGACATAATACTTGGTATGGACTTGTTAAGGAAGCACAATGGGATAATTCAATGCGCCACAAAGACGGTGAAGTTGACAAATGAAGAAGTGACAGCATAGAATTTGAAGCATCTCAACACACACCAAAGCAAGTGGAGCTGAATCAAATGGGCAGTGCGGCAATTGAGGAAATCCCCGTGGTGTGTGAATTTTTGGATGTGTTTCTGAATGAGTCATCACGTATGCCACCTGATCATAACATAGAGTTTGTTATTGTTTTAATACCTGGAACTACACCTATAGTTAAGAGGCCATAGGATTCCTCCTACAGAGTTAGCGGAGCTCAAGAAGCAAATTCAAGAGCAGTTAGAGAATGGTTTTATTCGTCCAAGCTCTTCACCTTGGGGGCGCCAGTGCTTTTCATAGATAAGAAGGACGGGTCCCAAAGGATGTGTGTGGATTACCGAGCTCTCAACGAGGTGACGATAAAAAACAAGCACACGTTGCCCCATATAGAGGATTTGTTTGATCAAATGAAGGCTGCTTGTGTTTTCTCCAAGATTGACTTGAGGTCAGGTTATTTAAAATGAAGATTAGACCGTCGGATATACCAAAAACAACATTTAGAACATTGTATGGATCCTATGAGTACACCGTTATGTCTTTTGGGTTGACAAATGCATCGGCATACTTTATGTACCTCATGAATAAGGTCTTCACGGAGTACTTCGATAAATTCATTGTGGTGTTCATTGATGACATTATGATCTACTCGAGAAGTGAGGATGAACATGAGGAGCATTTGAGTCTCACATTGCAGAAATTGACGGAACACCAATTATACACCAAATTCAACATGTGCCAGTTTTGGTTAAGGGAGGTGTAATTTTTGTGACATATCATCCCTACAGGAGGAGTATCAGTTGACCCAGGAAAGGTGAGGGATGTGCTAAAATGGGAACCACCACAGAATGTGAAGGAAATCCATAGTTTTCTTGGAATGGCTCGATATTACCGTCCGTTTATCAAGGACTTTTCCAAGATTGTGAATCCCATGACTGAATTGCTAATGAAGGAAAATCATTCCAATGGACTAAAGCTTGTCAAAACATTTTTGAGGAGTTGAATAAGAGGTTAACCACTGTACCTGTATTGGTCTTGCCCGATTTGAGTAAGAGTTTTGATATTTAGTGTGATGCATCAAGACAAGGACATGGATGTGTGCTGATGCAAGTAGGTCAAGTGGTAGCCTATGCATCGAGGCAGTTGAAGAAGCATGAGCAGAATTATCCTACGCATGATTTCGAACTTGCAGCCGTAGTGCGGTGTGAAATTTAAACAGATCACAAGAGTCTCAAGTACATTTTTTAACACAAATGGACTTGAATTTGAGGAAACGAAGATGGTTGGAGCTCATCAAGGATTATGATGTGGAAATCAATTATCATCCAGGGAAGGCTAATGTAGTGGCCGATGCTTTGAGTCAAAAAGGAGTAAGCCACCAACTCACGGTTCGGGAATTGCCATCCGGGCTATGCAAGGAGTTTGAACGGTTGAATCTTGGATTTGTGAATGAAATGGGAATAATGGAGTTAAATCCGACTTTAGAACAAGAAATTCGAGAAGGTCAGACGAAGGATAAGGAAATCCACGAAATCAAGGAAAGGATCCAAGAAGGGAGAGAATGGAGGTTTGATGAAGATGATCATGGTACTATATGGCTTGGGAAAAGAATTGTCGTGCCTAATGCAAATCAAATCCATGAGATGATATTAAAGGAGGCACACGACTGCCCTTACTCAATTCATCCCGGTTGTACGAAGATGTATAAAGACTTGAAAACATTCTATTGGTGGGATAGGATGAAAAAGGACATAGCTGAAGATGTTGCTTTATGTGATGTGTGTCAACTAGTCAAAGCTGAACATCAAAGGCCAGCTGGACTATTGGAGCCATTGAAGATTACAGAATGGAAGTGGGAAGAAATTGGTTTGAACTTCATGGTTGGAAAACCACACACCCAGTTCAGTTATGAGTCGATATGGGTTATTGTGGGTTGGCTGACCAAATCAGCTCACTTCATCCCCGCCAAGGACACCCTATACCACCGCGAAGCTAGCAGAACTGTATATGGAGAATATCATATGTCGACATGGAGTTCCGAAGAAAATAGTGTCTGACCGAGGTTCTCAATTCACCTCTAGGTTCTGGGAGAAACTTCATGAAGCTATGGGTACTAAGTTAAATTTCACCTCATCATATCACCCACAAACCGATGGACAAACCGAGAGGACCAACCAAATATTGAAATACATGTTGAGAGCTTGCGCCTTGAAGCATGGACGCAGTTGGGGCAAAAGCTTGTCGTATGCTGAATTCTCCTACAATAACAGTTACCAAGCCAGCTTGAAAATGTCGCCATATGAAGCACTATATGGAAGGAAGTTTAGGACACCCTTGTTTTGGAATGAGACAGGGGAGAACCAAGTATTTGGACCAGATGTTTTGCAAAAAGTTGAAAAGCAAGTTCAGACAATCCGCGAGAATTCGAGGGCTCCTCAGTCGAGACAAAAGGGCTATGCAGATAATAGGAGAGGAAACTTATCCTTCGAAGTGGGATATTTCGTATATCTCCAAGTATCACCTATGCAAGGTCATAAGCAGTTTAACGTCAAAGGCAAGTTGGCACCTGACTATATTGGACTATTCAAGATTTTGGGCAAATGTGGAGAAGTGGCATATAAGTTGGAGATGCCAGCACAGCTTTCTGATGTTCATAATGTGTTCCACGTTTCTCAGCTCAAGAAGTGCTTAAGGGTACCAAAAGAACAAGTGCCAATGGAATATTTAGAATTAGAGGTAGATTTGACTTATGTGGAGCAACCTGTCAAGATTTTTGAAACCAGGGAGAGAGTCAAAAGCAACAAGGTAATTTGATGGTGCAAAGTACAATAAATCATCATGTAGAATCGGAAGCAACTTGGGAGTTAGAGGATGACCTCAAGAGAAAATTTCCACATATCGTATCTTCTACGTCGAATCTTAAGGGCGAGATTCATTTTAAGGGGGGTAGGTTTGTAACACCCTCATTTACATCAATCATGCATTGCGTTCATTCTTATACATGTTTAACATTAAGTAACACTAAGGGACGAGTTTAAAATGAATTAGAACTAAAACAGCACTGAAAACTTGTTTTAGTGCGGACTTGTCCGGACTAGACCCCGTACTAGTCTGGTTTTACCTCTGTTGTTTTCCAGACTTGTCTGCTTTTGCTGCGGACTAGTCAAAAATGGTTATGTTGTATCCCGGACTTGTTCGCTATCTAGTACGGACTAGTCTGATCTCCCTTGCTAGAACTTTTTGGAGTTGTCCGATAATTCCCCAATTCGGTATGCTTTTTGAAAAGTTGGACAAATATCCGGACTTGTCCAGACCCATACTGGACTTGTTCGTTTTGCTCTCTGGACATTTTTGGACTTGTCTGGACCCCAACCGGACTTGGCTGTTCTTCTCCTTGTTCAAAATCGGACTTGTCTGACCCCTTGCGGACTAGTCCGGTGTGCCCGACTTGAATTCTATTTCTTTCTCCATGACAAGTTACTGGGTAATTGCCTTGAGTGGGCCTAAGAACGTCATGCCCGACCTCAGTGGACCACACCATGACCCCCACTCATCCTCAGCCGCCTTGAATTCAAATTCCACCCAAACCATACCACCTCCACTCTATATAAACACCCCAACACCCACCCTCTCATCTCTTTGCCACAATTGAAGAAAACTCTAACCCTAGTTTGTGGGAGCCGCCATCAAGAAGGGAGGAGATCGCAACCAGGAGGAGGAGAAGGATAGGAGGATCAAGCAAGATTGATCTTCGTCAACTCATCAACATTGTCGTCAATCCTCCACCAACTCTTCAACATCAATGCTAGACGTCAAGATCCAAGTATTGCACCCGATTCTCGACCTCTGAACCCTTGGATTCGTGGTAAATAGCTCAGATGAATCTTTTCTACATAAGTTATGGTTCTATATTAACTCAAATTATGCCCTAGTTAAAAATTCACAAAAAACATGGTCATAACGGCCTTGTCTGATACCATTGCGGACTAGTCCGATTTCCTTTCTATTCCAGAACTGACATGTCCGGTCCTAGTGCGGACTAGTCCAGTCTTCATGGTCTGAAATTTTCTGGAACTTCTTTAATGTTCTCTGAAATGACTTGAAACTTGCTGTAACATGTAAAACTTAATTATGACTAGTTAGTAGGCTATGATACCACCCTAATAACATGCGTTACCACATAATTGCATCATTCATTCATGTCATGACATATTGAGTAATATATGAGCATTTATTGAATGTAATGCTTGTTTTGTATGTTTGTTGCTCGGATAGAAGGTATTGCTCTAGGGGGTGCTGTCCAGGACCTCCATCGCCAGAACTTCAAAGCTTTTGATCCTAACCAATCTCATGGGCAAGACAAGTGTCCTTGATCATTTTGATCCTATTTTAAATGTTTTATTTGAAAAACTACATGATTGTGTCAAATTCATGGGAAACCCAAGATGGGTGTTTACTAGACTTGTTTGACCATCCTTGTCGCTTGGATTATATTGTAGAGAGTCAGGAAGGGAATTTTACCTTTTTGCTTCGCTCTAATTACTTATATGGGAAAATAACCAAATGGCTTATTTATGAATAAATGCACTCATTGATGATGTAAATTGATGAATATGGTTAATTGGTAACATGGTACTTGGGAGATATAAGCAAGCATGGTTTGTGGATTGGGTTGAAATATATGGTGGTTTTGCTTGCTTTATATCTAAGGATCGGTTCATCCGAGAATAAGCCAGGACAACAGTGCCACAACAAGGCCATGTACGGGTGCAGCTTAGCCAATTAATTAGGTGTATTGCCAGAATTGTTTGGATCATTTGGAGGAGCGGGGAATGGGAGTTGCTTGGGTTTGCAATAGTGGCGGGACTGCCCTGAGATCTAAACGGCACAAGAGGGAGCCCTTGGTTGGATGTGCTCAGTTGGAGGCATCACCACCGGTGAAACCTCAGTGGGTCTAAATATGCTTGTAGTCCCTTTGTAAAAGCTCTTTTGTGATCTCTTGGCTGTACACCTAAGGAAGTTTTATTTGCATAAGGGAGGTTTCTTTAGTCGCTGATGTGTGACGAAATTACGAACTTGTGGGTGGAGTTGAACAACCTCTGCAGAGTGTTAAAAATTATCATGATAGTCGTGCTCCCGATTAAGAGCACCTGGATGACCTACATGATTAGAGGTTACTTGGGATCTCGGATTGTATGGTTATGGTTATGGACTGGTTTGTGATAAATGAATATGGTTAATGATCATGCTAAGAATATGTAATATGGATGGATAATGAATGATGGATATGAATTATTATGTTTATTTGGGATATGATGGGATTATTTCACATAGACATCTGAGTATACTTTTTACATGTTTTAAATGTACTTTTCAGTCAATAGCCATTATTTATTATTATTCCTTTTTTAAGCTAAATGTCATTATTTTTCCCACACTTGCCGAGTATGACATGTGCTCACCTTTGCTATTCCTCCACCAACAGTTTTATGTAATGTTTGGGAGTACCTTGAGTATAATGTGGAGTATTAGGTTGTGCGCTGCCATCGACTTGCCAATGGTTTGTTGGAGCCGCGCCACCCTACATGCTTAGCTTGATTAGTTAGATCATTTCTGCTGCAGATTTATTAATAATAATGATCATTAGAGTTTATAATTTTAGAATTATTTGAATATGGTAATAAAAGTACTTATTTACTAATTTGTGCTGTGGTAATTTCTATATATTGTTTGTGATGCACTCGTGTGTGTGTGTGTGTTGAACATCTTGGGCACACATATGCGTCGCACTTTGTTCATTTTTCGGAACCAGGTGTCACAAAGTTGCACCTATGAATTCTTTCACCATCTGCTAGAAGCATAGTACTTCCTTCCGCAAGAAAACAATTTGGGAAATTGGAAAGAATACAAGACAAAATATGTCTCATAATTCATTCCATGTTGTGGTCATACCATTGTTTGGCTTTTTCCTTGAGAGAAAATGGAAACAACTTCCATTTGAGAGTTTCCCGTGTCATACCCTTGATTAGAAGGCATGAACACAGTTGTTTGAGCTCTCGTAGATGGTGGTAAGGGTTTTCACAATCCGTTCCTAAGAAGTATTGTTCCCGAACAATGGCTATAAAGTCAGGGCGGAGTTCATAGCTAGTAGAACAAATGGGTTCCGCTGAAGGCGGTGGCTCACAGAACCTGCCCTTTGGGGCAGAATAAGAAAGAATGGTGGGCTGCTCCATATATGTGGGGGTGGTAGAAAAGGAAACATAAGATAAGAATATAGATACAAGGGTGAACGAGGTTTGAAGATTAACAGCAACCGTTCCCCGACAACGGTGCCAAAAATGCTTGTTGATGTTTCTTACATCACAGATAAAAATCCACAAGCACATGGAAATTGTTGTGTAGCATTTCCCCTTAAGAGTATTCCCAAGAGTATTGAATCCATGGAACGTATGTGCTAAACTTACGAACTAATCCACCCAAGGAAACAAAGTTATTCGGTAGGCAAGGAAGACAGAGGAATTCAAAGTATTAATTATAAACCATAAGAGTGTTATTCTATTCTCAAGCCCCCTTCTCCTAGACTGTTCACCACACCCTCCTTTTACTTGGCAGCCTCTAGGACTACTCTAAACCTTAGGAGTGATATTCTATTCTCAACTTTTGATGTGTGTGTGAAGTGAGGTCTGGGGTGCTATTTATTGGTGGAGAAGGGTCGGTTGCCGCCACCAAATGCGCGCGAATTAGTCACCACTGACTTCTTGAAGTCGGGAGGAGCCAACATGTGGCATTTGACCGGGTTTGGCGTCACATCCTAGTCAACGGACTAGGGAGGTCGACCGACTTGGTCATAGCTCTATTGTGGCTGTGTTTTCTCCAAGTCTCTGTCAGGTGGGTCCCATCACTTGATATGGGTGCTACACCGTTGGATGGCCTCGGATACTTCTGTTTGTTTGCCATTTGATCCATGTGATAACACGTGGTGTCGCTTGCTTCGTTGAAATCCAATTTTATCGATTACTCCCTGCATGTCTTTGGTATTTTGCGTCTAAATTCACCTGCATACAAATAAACACCAACACTTGTGGAAGTGGTTAGTTTTTAACCCTACCACTACAATTGTTTCTCTTTTGTGCACATTATGAGGTGAATCGACGGTCTAAATATTGCACTTAGGGACCGTCAACACCCGCGTGTCATAAATCCGCCCAAAGACATCTACATAGTTCTCGGGTCCACCGAGGAACCCGAGTGGCTCAGGAGGAAAACCCTTCATAGGGATACAAAGGAGTTGCAGGGTTAAGACATGGACACAGATAGTTGGAGACTTCGTGGGTGAGCCGCTTCGCCGAGTGTGCCCGAATGCAAGCCATCTCAAGTCATTCACCCCTCACTCTTGTTCATTCAGAGCAACTCACTACGACCTTTCAAACAACTAGGTGCTCGAACTATATGTGGCCCCAAAAGTGAGTCGAAAACTTACCTATCTTACCTAGGACTGCTTGTGTGTAAGCATCGCAACCCACGGGCACAAGGGGGAGACGTGGGGACGTTGCACAACTTGGACTCGGTGCCGGATACAAGGAGGTAGCCGCTGGGTAAAATCTAGTCCGTGCCAGTACCCGAGGATTTCCAAAATACAAAATTAATTTGAAGCGGCTCCGGTTACGGGAGATAAGGGACGCCTGGCACACGCTTTGGTGCCCCAGTCCACACGTGTGACACCTGGTTCCGGAAATGATCCAGGTGTGATGCATATGTGTGCCCAGGATGTTTAACACACATACACAAGTGATTTACAAAGGATAAACAGATAATTACCACAACACAAATTATTAAATAATTACTTTTATAATAATATTCAAATAATCCTCAAATTACAATTCTAATGATCATTATTGGTAAATCTGAAACTAATGCAGCGGAAATAATCTAATTAGGCAACTAGGCAAACTAAGCATCTGAGCATAGGGGAATAGCGCTGCTCCAAGCAACACAACAGGTAGTTTGACGGCAGCACACAGCAAAGTACTCCACATTGTCCTCAAGGTACTCCCCAACATCATTTAAAACTGTTGGTGGGATAATTGGAATGGTGAGACATATCGTACTCAGCAAGTGTGGGAAAATAATGACATGTAGCTTAAACAAGGAATTGATAATAAATAATGGCTATTTGCTGAAAAGTACATTTGAAACATGTAAAAAACATCTTACAATGTCTATGTGAAATTTATCCCATCATATCAGTCGAAGCGTATGGACGACACTTCCCCGGTACTACTAAATTGTAGCCCGCGGAGGTTCTTGTATTGGTTTGGGCGCACACAGATTCTAGACAAGATGATGACACAGAGGATTTACGTGGTTCGGGCTGCCTGAGCGTAATACCCTACTCCACGGGGTGTGTGTTGTTGTATTAGGGATTCACTAGTGCTTGCGTGCGTATGAGCTTGGTTGTTCGTGTATCATGCGACGCAGTCCTTTTATAGTCTAAGGACTGGCCGTACAACACTTGCATTGCCCGTCATGTGGCCCTAGCATTGCTAACTGTCTTTCATTATAGGTCCAGATTATAGAGAATACAAGGACACACTTAGGGTACAGAACCAAGCTAAGCGTGCTATACATCTTGTACTAACCCAGGGCAGGTAGCTACACTTTTAGTGTTGCGATTATGTCAAGTGTTACTTGAAGTTCTTGGACCCTCCCGAAGGGGTCCAGATGTTCTCCCGGAGGACCTACCTGACTCTATGTATGGAATCTATAATTTACATTGCATGTAATTACAGACTCACCTCCGTGATACTAAGTGTAAAACCTACGGAGGTGCTCGATGTTTCAAGGATTAGGAAGCGGAGTCACAAGCTCAGTTGCCAAGCGGACGCATCCGAGACAGTATACTTTGATCACTTGGAAGGGACCTTCCCACCCGGGGAAAAGTTTGTTCATCCCTTCACGAGTTAGTATTCTCTGCAGCACCAGATCGCCTTCCTCGAGCTTTCGGCTACCCACATGCCTTTGATGATAGCGCCTAGCGATAACGTGTGTTTTAAACAGCTACTTGGCACCTTCTCTCGTCAACGAGGTCAAGGTCTTCACGCCGGAGCTAGTCCATCACGGCTTCGTCGAAGGTCCGTACCCGGAGTGACCACATGGTGATCTCCGGAGGAAGGACTGCTTCAGCTCCGTACACTAGAAGGAAGGGTCTCTCTCCAGTTGACTGGTTAGGTGTAGTCCTCCTTGCCCACAGTGCGGACGGAAGCTCCTCGATACAGTTGGCTACGTGTTTCTTCAAGCACTCATAAGTGCGCATATTGAGTCCTTTCAATATTTCTTCCTTTGCTCTCTCGGCTTGGCCATTACTTGCCAGGTGAGCTACTGATGTGTAGCTAACTTGAATGTCGAGGTCTTTGCAATACTATTGAAATGCTGCAGTTGTAAATTGGGTTCCGTTGTCAGTGATGACTCTGTTCGGAACTCCAAATCTGCAGACTATGGACTTCAAGAACTTAATTGCTGACTGCTTATTGATAGTCACAACTGGAGTAGCTTCGGGCCACTTGGTGAACTTGTCGATGGCGACATACAGGAACCTGTATCCTCCGACGGCTTTTGGGAAAGGTCCCAAGATTTCCATACCCCACAAAGCGAATGGCCATGTAGGAGGAATCATTTGTAGGGACCGAGCCAGTGTGTGATTTTTTTTGCGTGGAACTGGCATGCTTCACACTTTTTCACCAACTCTACTGCATCCTTGAGTGCTGTAGGCCAAAAAAAGCCATGTCGGAAGGCTTTACCGACCATCGTGCGGGAAGAAGCATGGTTCCCACACTTTCCTCCATGGATTTCCGTGAGGATCTTGAGGCCTTCTTCCCTTGCAACGAACCGCATTAGGACACCGTTGGCATCGTGCCAATAGATATCCCCTTCTATCAGCGTGTATCTTTAGCCAATCTGATGGTCCGGTTAGAGGGTACAACGTCTTCCGGAAGTATGTGTCTTTCAAGTAGCTTCGGATCTCCAAGATCCATGCATCAGAGCTGGCTTGAGCTTCTGAGTCTTGCGTGCCAGGTTGCTCGGAGCTTCCTGCAGCACCTACGACCCTTGGTGGACGGCATGGTAAAAGGGCCACCGAGACCGCCAGCTTCGAGGTGCTAGTCTTGCCCCCTTCGCTCAGTTTGGCAGACTGAGTTGTTGGTCTTGACAACCTCCGGAGGAAGATTTCATCGGGATCCGGAGCTTTGGTTGAGGCCTTCTTAGAGATTTCATCAGCTTCAGCATTGTGGAGACCCTAAACATGGTGGAGATGCAAGACTTCGTAGTCCATCTAGAGTTTCTGGACTTCTAGGAGATAAGAGGCTAGTTGGGGGTTGTTGCAGCAGCATTCACCTTTGACTTGTTTTATGATGAGTTGCGAATCACCCTTCACCAACAGCTGCTTGACACCATAGGATAGTGCCACCTTGAGCCCGTAAATGAGACCTTCATACTCCGCCATGTTGTTGGTCGCCTTAATATCAAGGTGTACCATATATTTGACCTTCTCCCCGGTCGGAGCGAGGAGAAGGATTCTAGCTCCGGCCCCCTGCTTCTGCATGGAGCCATCGAAATAGAGGGTCCAATGAGGCTCAATGAAGACCGAAACCTTTGGTTCTGGCTTCTGCTCACTGGGGCCCCCAGGATTTGAAGGAGAATGAGTCCACTCCACCACAAAATCGGCCAAGGTTTGACTCTTGATAGCTTGTCGCGGCAGAAATTCTAGTTCGAATTCCGTCAGCTCCACTGCCGACTTGGTGATATTCCCAGTTGAAATAGGATTATGCAGTATAGCACACAGTAGATAGGAAGTTACAACTGATATCTTGTGAGCTTGGAAATAATGACAAAGCTTCCTTGAGGCAATAAGAACTACATAAAGCAGCTTATGCACCTCAATGTATCGAGTATTCGCATCGTGTAATACTTCGCCGATGAAGTACACTGGGCGATGGACTGTCCGGACCCTCTTAGAGGGGCTCAGAGCTTCTTCTCCATCGACCTGGACCCTCCCTTAGGGGTTCGGACATTCTTTTTGGTATTCTCGGACCCTCCCGGAGGGGTCCGGAACTTTTTTATTATTCGACCTAGACCCTCCCGGAGGGGCCCAGATCTTCTTGAACTCCCTCGGATGAGAGAGGTTGATCCTCTAGCATTTCGCCTTTAAGATCAGTGCCTGGGGGTTGGGACCCAGACTCGCCTTCATGTAGCTCCGGACCCTCCCAAAGGGATCTGTGCTCCTAAGCTGGATGTGGTTCCGGTCTTTCCACGACCAGGACCATACTGACAACTTCTATAGTTGCCAAAATGTAAAGCAGTAGAAGCTCACCAGGGTTCGGAGCTACTAGGATTGGTAGTGTGGTGAGGAGCTCCTTCAGCTCTTGGAACGCCTTTTCTGCTTCTTCGGTCCGATGGAATGGCGCGGACTTCCTCAACAGTTTGAAGAAGGGAAGCGCCCGCTCCGCCAGTCTCGAGATGAACCGGCTGATCGCAGCTAGATATCCAGTCAGCTTCTGGATATCTTTGATGCGAGCTGGGGGCCGCATATCTTCTATAGCCTTGATCTCCACCAGATTTCTTCAATTCATCGGCGAGTCACCAAGAAACCAAGGAGCTTCCCGGAGCTAACCCCTAAAACACACTTGTTCGGGTTCAGCTTGGTCCCGGAGCTAACCCCTAAAACACATTTCTTCAAAGACGGCTTGCAAGTTGTCAAGGAGTGACTCCTTGTTCTTTATCTTCACAACGATGTTATCGACGTACACCTCCCCCATGTCCCTGATTATCTCACCAAATGTTTTGTGCATAGCCCGCACAAAGGTTGAAGTAGCGTTTTTGAGACCAAATGGCATAGTAGTATAACAGTATAATCCATCTACTGTTATGAAGGCAGTATGCTCTTCATCTTCCCTAGACATTTAGATTTGATGATATCCGGAGTAGGCATCTAGGAAAGACAACAACTCACACCCAGAGGTGGAGTCCACTATCTGATGTATTCTAGGTAGTGGAAATGAATCTTTTGGTCATGCCTTATTTAAGGTGGTGTAGTCGATACACATCCGAAGCTTCCCATCGGCCTTGGGTACAACGACTGGGTTTGCCAGCCATTTTGGATGATGAACCTCCCGAATGAAACCAGCTTTGAGCATCTTCTTGATCTCCTGTCGAATGAAGTTTTATCCTTCAACTGATTTTTTTTGGGGCTTCTGGTGTACAGGCCGTGTGTCGGGATAAATCTTTAGTTTGTGCTCAATCACCTCCTTAGGGATCCCATGCATTTGTGATGGTTGCCAGGAAAACACATCAACATTCGACCGGAGTAAAGTGATGAGGCGAGTTCCTATTAGTTGTCCAGACCTCTCGATATACGAGTGGTATGGGCAGCATCGGAACCAATTTGGATGACTTTGACTGGAACGTCGTTGTCGCCGCTTGGTTGCACACGTGGTGCAGAAGTTGAGCCTCAATGACCAGTGCTCGGAGGTTGAGCAACTAGCTCTTTGCTGGAGGTTCCTTCCTGCACCGTAGCAAGTGCATGGAGTTCCTCCATCGCGGTGACTCCTGCAGTGTTATTTCCGCGGACCCAGAGAACACCTAAAGATGTCGGCATCTTCAACACCAGGTAGCCATAGTGAGCTGCGGCCATGTACCTGTGCAGGGTAGGCCTGCCCAGGATGGCATTGAAGGGAAGACTGATGTGAGATAAGTTGAAGACTGGCTTCTCAGTCCTATACTTCTCCTGAGTCTAGAAGGTCACCAGGAGAGTGATGGATTCGAGAGGGCTGATGGCCCCCGGACCTACCCTGGAGAAAGGTCTTGAGGGGCGAAGGTACGATAGTTGAAGCTTGATATTCATGAACACTTCAAAGCTCAAGAGGTTGAGCAGCGCACCTCCGTCTACCAAGACATGGTAGAGTTGGACATTGTTGATGGTTGCAGAGACCATCAATGGAAGTTGGCCATCACCGACCATGTTCTTCGAGCAGTCTGTTGCATCAAAAGTGATGGATGTATCCATCCACTTCTGATATGGTTCTTCCCAAGCAGCAGGAACTACGACAACCATTTCCTGCTGCATTGTCTTGAGGACACGACAAGATGTGATGTCCCAGGACCCCCATAAATGGTGTTGAGGGTCTTCTGACGCTCGTTGTCAGAGACGTCAGAATCATCATCGATTGTGTTGTACACAGCCTTTAGGACCTTCTTGGGGTCCTAGAAGCCTAGCTCCATTTCAGCCGTTGCTTCGTCAACTTTTTGCTTTCCTTGCGACTAACGGTAAGGAGCTTCTTCTCGGCGCTTGTTGTAGCGCTCGACAAGGTTCTGGACCACTCGGCAGTCTTCCAAACTATGCTAGTCTGTCTTGCGGATTGGACATCACATATTGGAACTACCGCAAACTTCTGACGAAGGTCGAGGTCATTTTTCTAGGCATGGCCCCCGACCACCTGGAGCTACGGCTGCCGCATCAGTAGGTGTGCCAGCCGACGACTTCTTCTTGCCGTTGTACTTTTTCTTCTTCTTGCCACCACCAGAGGTAGTGCCTTCAGCTTTGGAGGTCTTTTTTTTGGCCTCAGGAGCTGGCATGGAGTGCATCTCACGGCCCTTCGCAGCTCAGGGGCATTTGTCAGCCAGGCTGAAGAGCTCCGTGACACTGCTGACTTCTTTCGTTGCTAGATTCTCTAGCATCTTCTTGTCCCGGACACCCTGTCTGAATGCTATGATAACAGAAGCATTCGAGATAGAAGGGATGGTATTGCGTACTTGAGAAAATCGCTAGATGAAGGACCACAGTGTCTCTCCCGATGTTTGCTTCACAGCAAACAAGTCCAATTCAGTTCCTGGTCAGGTGTAGGAACTCCCAAAGTTGGCAGTGAACTGTTGGCATAGCTCCGCACAATAGTTGATAGAATCAGGCGCCAGACTCATAAACCAAGACCTGGCAGTCCCAGCCAGAGCCACCGGGAAGTAGTTGGCCATCACGGCCTCATTGCCCCCCGCCACAAGTATAGCGGCGGAGTAGATCTCGAGGATTTCGGTGTAGTTGACAGTCCTGTCAAATTTCTCCAGCAGATGAAGCCAGAACTTCTAGGGCCAGCGTACCATGCGTAGGTGCATGGCCAAGGCTTAACAGCTGCCCCTACTCTCGAAGGAGGAGGGTTTTTTTGCGCCTCCTGCCTTTCGCGAGCACACTCGATGTGGATACGGCCATCCTGCTGTCGGTAACACCGGTCAAGCTCCAAAAATAGGTCATGCATCGAAATACTCGATGCAGTGTTGGTGCGACGTGCCCCAGAGGGCAGCGAAATCACCTGTTGGGACAAAACACATCTCCGTTGTTGTGAAGCTTGTGGACCAAGTCTTCCTGACAAGATCCGGCATTGTGAGGGTGCCTACCCCAAAGGGGGAGGACCTTGATTGCTGATGCCATCAGCTGTAGTTGCAACCAGATGTTCAACATCAGCCCTCCACTGCTCCATTGCACCCTGGGGTGCTCCTTGAGGTGGTGGACATTGGAGTAGAGTACGCGCAGCAATTAGAGCATGCTCAGGGTTGTTGTTCATTGATGCCATGATCAACGCGAGTACTCCATCCTGCTGTCCAGCATTGTTTGTCGGAACAGATGGTGGTGGTTGTGGCATGACGCTCGGCGGGACAACGGCAATTGCTGGCTGTTGGATGTTGGAGAAATTCCCTCCAGCAGGCTGCTCAGCATTGTTGCCATTGGATGATCCTGCGGTAGAGTTAACCATCTTGAGATCTCAGGCACCCCCCTACCTTGTGCGCCAAATTTTGAAGCGTACGAATGACACTTCCCCCGGTACTACTACATTGTAGCCCACGGAGGTTCTTGTATCGGTATGGGCACGCGGAGAATCTAGACAAGATGATGACACAGAGGATTACTGTGGTTCGGGCCGCCTGAGCATAATATTCTACTCCACGAGGTGTGTGTTGTTGAATTAGGGATTCATTGGTGCTTGCTTGCGTATGAGCTTGGTTGTCCATGTATCGTGCGGTGCAGTCCTTTTATAGTCTAAGGACTGACCGTTACAATACTTGTCTGGACCGATTTGTGGCCTTGTGTAGTTAACTGTCTAATACACACTCGCTGAATATTATGCGTGGTTAGTTGGGTGATAACACGCCTTAATGATAGTGTTACCCCTATTAACAGTCTACTGATCGCGCGTCATTAATATGGCATTAATGACACATAATCAGGTCTTGTAACTCTCACTTTAACTGTCCCTTGACGGTTCGAGCCGTTAGAGTTCTCTCCGTCTTCTGTTTCAAGTCCTAGCTCTAGAGGTTCGACACGTGGCAGCTCCGGAGCTTCCCATCATGGGGAGGTAGGTCCGGAGCCACTATACATGTGGAAGCATCAAAGCTTCCCTCTACTGGGGGTTAGGTCCGGGGTCACTGGACACGTGGCAAGACCGGAGCTTTCCTATGATGGGTGTTAGGTCCGGTTTTGTGATGCACATGTCAGTGTTGGAGCTACCCAATCGAGGGAGGCGATCCAGCACTGCGCAACGCATGTGGCTTTCAGAGGTTTTCAACTTGAATGGGGGGAACTCCTTATCTTTTCTTGCGGTATCATGGGGTACCCGATACGCAGGGTACCGACAATATCCCAAATAAACATAATATCCATCATTCATTATCCATCCATAATCCATATTCTTACCATCATCATTAACCATGACCATTTATCACCATCCAATCCATAATCACAACCATAACCATCCTGGCTTATTCTGGCATGAACCGGTCCTGAAATGAAAGGCAAGCAAAAGACCATATCATCCAACCCAATCCACAAACCATGCTTGCTAAGATCTCCCAAGTCCCATATTTACCAGTTAATCATATTCAACAACTCTTGTCATCCACAAGTATATTAATTCATAATTAAGCCGTTTAGTTGTTTTACCAATGCAGTTAATTAGAGCGAACCAAAAAAGTAAAAAGCCCTTCCCGACTATCAATAATATATTCCAAGCGACAAGGATGGTCAAACAAGTCTAGTAAACACCTATCTCGGGTTTCTCGTCAATTTGACACAAGCATGCAGTTTTGCAAAGAAAACATTTAAAATCAGGATCAAAATGATCAAGGACACTCACCTTGCTCTTCAGCTTGGTTTGGGTCAAACGCTTCAAAGTTTTGGTACTGGAGGTCCTCGACAGTACCCTCTAGCGCAACACCTTCCATTCCTCGAAAAAGACATATAAAACAGACATTACATTCAATAAATTCTCATATATTACTCAATATGCCATGACATGCCTGATTAATGCAATTATGTGGTAAAACTTGTTAATAAGTTGCTATTAAAGGTTACTAACTTGTTACAATGGTGTTAAACAAGTTTGAACAAGTTTCGAGTTGATTTGAATCAAATTGGAATTAATTCAGCAACTTCGGTTTCAGGTGGCCGGACAAGTATATACTGGGGACCGGACTAGTCTGCCCTTGACCAGAAAGTCGATCGGACTAGTCTGCTCAGCTAGGGTTTTTCGAGCGAAATTCCAATTAGAGTACAGTTTGAGTTGAATTATGGGACCAAGATTGAAGTAGAAAGATGATATATGGTAATTACCGTGAATTCGACAACTCAAGGGTCAAGAATTCAACGAAAGCGAGATCTTGGCGTCTAGATCCAAGGAAGATTGAGAATTGATGGAGAATTGACGATGATGTCGATGAGCTAACGAATATCGATCTTGCTTGATCCTTCTCCTCCCTCCTTATCTTCTCCTGGCTGCGATGAACTCCTCTTGACGGCGGCTCTCACGAACTAGGGTTTGGGGTTTATTCGATTGTGGCGAAGAGGTGAAGGGGTGGGTGTCTCTGTGTTTATATATGGTGGAGGAGGTATAGTTTTATGGATTTTGAGTTCAAGGTGGTGGAGGACGTGTAGGGGTCCCACGTGGGCTCCACAGGGGTTGGGCACGACGTTCTTGGGCCCATGTTAGGTAAATACAAAATAACAAATCATGGAGTAAAAGAATGAATCCTAGCCAGGCACACCGTACAAGTCCGCTAGGGGGCTCGACTAGTCTGTTAGAGGTTAGAAACTTGAACGGATAAGTATGTTCAGGTTTCGGACAAGTCCGATCTTGTCCAGAAAGGAATATGGACAAGTCCGGTGTAAGCCAGACAAGTCCGGAGGCTTGGCGATTTTCCAAAATCGGGATCAAAATAGGGATCTATCAGACAACTCCGTAAAGCTCCAGTTGCTAGTAATGGACTAGTCCGTACTCAACAATGGACAAGTCCGGACAATCAACATAAGCAAATTCGGACTAAATCGGCGCAGAAAGCGGATAAGTCCAGAGGGCAACAGAGAGCCAAACGGACTAGTCCAGGTACAAACTGGACAAGTCCGCACTGCTGCAGAATTTTAATGTTTGTTTTGGTTCAAATTCTCTATAATCCTGTTCCTTTTTATGTTGCTTAATACTTAACATGTATAGTAGTGTATTCAATACATGATGGATGAAAATGAGGGTGTTACAAGCCTACCCCCCTTAAAATGAATCTCGCCCTCGAGATTCGACGTAGAAGGAAAGAGATAGGGAAATTAATGAATCTTGCCCTCGAGATTCGACGTAGAAGGAAAGAGATAGGGAAATTCTTTCCTGAGTTCATCTTCCAGCTCCCAAGTTGCTTCTGATTCTGCATGATACTTCCATTGTACTTTGAACCATTGAATCACCTTGTTCCTTGTAACTCTCTCCTTAGTTTCCAAGATTTTGACCGGTTGCTCACCATAAGTCAAATCTGCCTCTAATTCCAATTCTTCCATTTACACTTGTTCTTCTGAAACCCTTAAGCACTTCTTGAGCTGAGAAATGTGAAACACATCATGAACATTAGCAAGATGTGTTGGCATCTCCAACTTATATGCCACTTCTCCACGTTTGGCTAAAATCTTGAATGGTCCAATATAGCGAGGTGCCAACTTGATTCTGACATAAAACCGCTTATGACCTCGCATAGGTGATACTTTCAGATATACAAACTTTCACACTTCAAAGAGTATTTTTCTCTTCCTATTATCCACATAACCTTTTTGTCTCGACTGAGTGGGCCTCAAATTCTCGTGGATTGTCTGAACTTGCTTTCAGCTTCTTGCAGCGCATCAGGCCCAAATACTTGGTTCTCTCCTGTCTCATTCAAAAACAAGGGTGTCCTACACTTCCTTCCATATAGTGCTTCATATGGCGACATTTTCAAGTTGGCTTGGTAACTATTGTTGTGGGAAAACTCAGCATACGACAAGCTCTTGTCCCAGCTGCTTCCATGCTTCAAAGCACAAGCCCTCAACATATCTTCCAATATTTGATTTGTCCTCTTAGTTTGTCCTTCCGTTTGAGGGTGATATGCAGGGCTGAAATTTTAATCTTGTACCCATAGCTTCATGCAGTTTCTGCCAGAATCTGGAGGTAAATTGAGAACCTCGATCACACACTATTGTCTCCAGAACTCCATGTTGACGTATGATATTCTCCATATATAGCTCTGCTAGCTTCGCGGTGGTATTGGTTGTCCCGACGCACAATAACCCATACTGATAACCCATACTGAGTCATAACCGGACTGGGTTCACGGTAATCCAACTATGAAGTCCATACTAATTTCTTTCCACTTTCACTTTGAAATCTTCAATGGCTGCGAAAATCCAGCTGGCTTTTGATGCTCAGCTTTGACTCATTAGCACACATCACACAAAGCTACATATTCAGCTATGTCCTTTTACATGCTAGCCCACCAATAATAGGTCTTCAAGTTCTTGTACATCTTTGTATAGCTGGGATGAATTGAGTAAGTTGAGTCATGCGCCTCCTTTAATATCATTTCGCGGATTTGCTTTACATTAGGCACAACAATCCTCTTCCCAAGCCATAGCGTACCATTTTCGTCCGCATCAAATCTGAATTCTCTACCTCTTGGGTCCTTTCGTTGATTTCTTGAATTTCCTCATCCTTGTTCTGACCATCTCGAATTTCTTGCTCCAAGGCCGGATTTAACTCCATTATCCCCATATCATTCGCAAACCCAAGATTCAACCTTTAAAGCTCCTTGCACAGCTCGGACGACAGTTCTTGAACCGTGAGTTGGTGGCTCACTCCTTTTTGATAAAAGCATAGGCCACTACATTAGCCTTCCCAGGGTGATAATTGATTCCCACATCATAATCCTCGATGAGCTCCAACCATATTCGTTGCCTCAAATTCTAGTCTATTTGCGTGAATATGTACTTGAGACTCTTGTGATCCGTCTAAATCTCACACCTATGACCAAGAATGTAGTGTCTCCATATGTTCAAAGCATGCTCTACGGCTACAAGTTTGAGATCATGTGTGGGATAATTCTTCTCATGTTTCTTCAATTACCTCTATGCATAGGATACCACTTGACCTTCTTGCATAAGCACACATCCATGTCCTTGTCTTGATGCGTCACAATAGATATCAAAACTTTTGGTCACATCCGGCAAAACCAAGATAGGTGTTGTTGTTAACCTCTTCTTAAGCTCCTCAAAACTATCCTGGCAAGCATGAGTTTATTGGAATGCTTTTTCCTTCATCAACAACTCAGTCATGGGCTTGGCTATTTTGGAGAAATCCTTGATGAATCGACGGTAATATAAAGCCATTCCAAGAAAACTTCTTATTGCCTTCTCATTTTGTGGCGGTTACCATTTTAGCACATCTCTCACTTTACCTGGGTCAACCGACACTCCTCCTCCAGAGATGATACAACAACAAAAACAACAACCAAGCCTTTGTCCCCAACAAGTTGGGTCACGAGAAATGAAACCCAACAATTTTTGAAGAAAAATAATAGAAAATAAGATAAAAGTAAAAAAATACAAATAAAATAAGATTCTACATTTTATTTATTTTAGAAATGTATTAATAAGAAATAATATAAGAGTAACAAAATAAGTATAAACTGAGATTTTGGCACAAGAATTGCTAATTTCCATGCAGTCCTATCATGAGCCAAATCTCTATGTGTGTCCCACTCCTTTAAGCCTCGGTTCACCGCCTCCTGCCATGGCAACCTTGGTCGACTTCTACCCCTCCTAAAATTTTCTCTGTTCTTTATAATCCCACTGGTAACCGGTGCTTCTGGAGGTCTCCACTATATATGCCCAAACCACTGTATGCGATGTTGGACTAGCTTCTCCTCAAGCGGAGCCACCCCTACCCTATCACATATCACCTCGTTCCTAATTTTGTCTCTTCTTGTGTGACTGCACATCCACAGTAGCATGCGCATCTCAGCAACACTCATTTGTTTGACATGTTGCCTTTTAGTTGGCCAACATTCTGCTCCATACAGCATCGCAGGTCTGATCATCGTCCTATAGAATTTTCCTTTCAATTTTTGTGGAACTTTCATATCACATAAGATTCCAAATGCTTGCCGCCACTTTATCCACCCGATCTTGATCCTGTGGCAAACATCTTCATGAATATCACCATTGCTTTGTAACATTGATCCTTAATATCGAAATGTGTCCCTCCTAGGTACTACTTATCCTTGTGAACTAACATTTCCATCCTCGCACCCGACATCACTAAAGTCGCATCTCATATACTGGGTCTTGGTTCTACTAAGTCTAAACCCCTTAGACTCTAAGGTCTGCCTCCATAGCTCCAATTTTCTATCAACACCATCCCTAGTTTCATCTACCAACACTACATCATCAGCAAAGAGCATAGACCAAGTGATATCCCATTGTATATCCTTCGACACCTTATCCATACCTAAGATAAAGATGTATGGACTTAAGGCTGATCATTGGTGTAGCCCTATTGTGATAGGAAAAGTATTGGTCTCACTATCTCTTACGCGCACACTTGTCACCACATTATCATACATATCCTTGATAAGGTTAAAGTACTTGGCTGGGGCTTTGTGTTTCTCTAGCGCCCATCCCATGACCGTCCTTGGTACCTTATCGTATGCCTCCTCCAGTGATGATATGTCCCAAAAATGACACCTCCCTTAACCAAAACTGGCACTTGCTGAATTTGTCATATAATTGCTTCTCCCTCAAATTTTGTAATGTGAGTCTCAAATGCTCCTCATGTACCTCCTCGCTTCTCAAGTAGATCATAATGTCATCAATGAACACCACAACGAATTTATCCAAGTACTCCATGAAGACCTTATTCATGAGGTACATGAAGTATGCCGGTGCATTGGTCAATCCAAAAGCCACAACGATATACTCATAAGATCCATATCGGGTCCGAAATGCTGACTTGGGTATGTCCGATGGTCTAATCTTCAATTGAAAGTAACCTGACTTCAAGTCAATCTTGTAGAAAATACAAGCACCCTTCATCCGGTCAAACAAATCCTCCATTCGTGGCAGCCTGTACTTGTTCTTAACCGTCACCTTGTTGAGAGCCCAGTAATCCACACACATCCTCTGAGATCCATCCATCCTATCCACGAGTAGCACCGGTGCTCCCCAAGGCGAAGATCTTGGGTGGATAAAACCCTTCTCTAGCTGCTATTGAATTTGCTTCTTGAGCTACGCTAACTCCATAGGAGGCATCCTATATGACCTCAAAGCTATAGGTGCAGTTCTAGGTATTAAAACAATAACGAACTCTATGTTACAAGCTTCTGGAAATTTGCATAGTCAAAATTGAGCAATTGGACTTGGATCTAATTGTTTAGACCTCTCATGAACAAATATTGCTTGCGGCAGTCCCGGTTGACAACCTCTGGAGCTTACCTTGAGACTTGAGTGAATTTATTGAGATACTCACTCACACTTGACATTCCTTGCCTTGGGTTCTCTAAATTCTTGCCTTTTCAAGATCATAACACCCTCAGGCACAAAGTGAGATCGGAAGCTCTCATTGAATTCAGCCCAAGTGATCCTCCCTTGATTTGCATGGGCATTGCATAGCGAGTCCCACCAATCTGCAGCTGCTCCGACAAGCTGATGGGAGGCAAAAGGGACCTTCTCCCTCTCACTGCATTGGACAATACCAAGCTTCTCCTCCACAGATTTTAGCCAATCATCAGCTTCCATAGGATCATTGGCTTGAGCAAAGGTAGGTGGCCTAGTCCTCATAAACTCTCCCAACCTGTTATGAGGCAGTGGGGATGGCGGTGGTGGCAGCATATGGGGCTGATTTTGATTATTGGCCTACAGTTGTCCCAAGGTTTGCATGACGGTCTGCATAAGTTGATTTTGCATTGCCAACAACTACTGAAGGTTGACAGCCTCACGTCCATGTCAATTGTTGTTGTTCTCCTCATTCTCATTGTCATCCCTCTGGTTATGGGTCCTCGACATCTGAAGAAAGAGTAAGATATAGAGGAATTTATAAAATGTCCCGAACTATATGCATCAAGGGATATACAACTAAGAAACTACCTATACTAGCCTATATAGATGTGGCAAGCGCTAAAGCATCCCACAATCCTCTACTAAGCACACAAGCAACATTACGTAGCAATCAACACACCAAGCAAACCCCAACCATTCCTAAGTGTTCCTATGTGCTCTAAAGTGTCAATTCTATCTAGGTTGCGTCTTACGGTCAAACATGTGGCTATGATACCAAATTTGTGACACCTGGTTCCAAAAATGAACCAAGTGTGATGCATATGCGTGTCTAGGATGTTTAACACACATACATAAGTGATTCACAAATGATAAATAGATAATTTTCACAACATAAATTATTAAATAAGTACTTTTATTAAAATATTCAAATAGTCCTCAAATTACAAGTCTAATGATCATTATTGGTAAATCTGAAACTAATGCAGCGGAATAATCTAATTAAGCAACTAAGCAAACTAAGCAATTGAGCATAGGGGAATAGCGTGGTTCCAAGCAACACCACAGGCAAGTCGACGGCAACACACAACCTAGTACTCCGTATTATCCTCATAGTACTCCCAAACATCACATGAAACTATCGTTGGGAGAATTGCAAGGGTGAGCACATGTCGTACTCAGCAAGTGTGGAAAAATAATGACAAGTAGCTTAAACAAGGAATTGATAATAAATAATGGCTATTTGCTGAAAAGTACATTTGAAACGTGTAAAAAGCATCCTACAATGTCTATGTGAAATTTATCCCATCATATCCCAAATAAACATAATAATTCATTCCATCATTCATTATCCATCCATATTCCATATTCTTACCATCATCATTAACCATGACAATTTATCACCATCCAATCCATAATCATAACCATAACCATTACCATAACCCAACCATTACCAATACAAACCATAAACATCCCAATTACCAAGTTTCACTCTAGTCATGGAAGTTGTCCAGCTACCCGTGACCAAGAGCACGACTATCATGATAGTTTTTAACACTCTCTGCAGAGGTTGTACCACTTTACCCACAAATTCGTGATTTCGTCATCCATCAGCGACTAAAGAAACCTCCCTTATGCCATTTACACTTCCTTAGGTGTATGGCTAAGAGATCACAAAGTATCCTTTACAAAGGGACTACCAGCATATTCAGACCCACTAAGGTGTCACCGGTGGTGATGCCTCCAACTGAGCACACCGAACCAAGGGCCCCCTCTTGTGCCTTAGGATCCCAGGGCAGTCCTGCCACTATTGCAAACCCAACTGACTCCCATTCCCCGCTCCTCAAAATTATCCGAATAATGCTGGCAATACACCTAATTAATTTGCTAAGTCACACCCATATTTGGCCATGTGGTGGCATTGTTGCCCTGGCTTATTCTCGCATGAACTGGTCCTTAGATCCAATGCAAGAAAAACACCATATCATCCAACCCAATCCACAAACCATGCTTGCTTAGATCTCCCAAGTCCCATATTTACCAGTTACTCATATTCAGCAATACTCATCATCCACAAGTATATTAATTCACATATAAACCATTTAGTTGTTTTCCCATCCAAATTAATTAGAGCAAACAAA
Source organism: Tuctoria greenei (assembly GCA_036927565.1). Classification (NCBI taxonomy): domain Eukaryota; kingdom Viridiplantae; phylum Streptophyta; class Magnoliopsida; order Poales; family Poaceae; genus Tuctoria; species Tuctoria greenei. The sequence continues at coordinate 4,834,799 of JAYESD010000010.1, forward strand.
AAAGTAAAAATCCCTTCCAAACTCTCCATAATATATTCCAATCAACAAGGATGGTCAAACAAGTCTAGTAAACACCTATCTCAGGTTTCCTGTCAATTTAACACAAGCATGCAGTTTTGCAAACAAAATATTTAAAAACAGGATCAAAATGATCAAGGACACTTGCCTTTCTCTTGAGCTTCATTTGGGTCACACGCTTCAAAGTTCTAGTACTGGAGGTCCTCAACAGCACCGTCTTATGCAACACCTTCTATTCCGCGCAAAAGATATAAAAAACAGACATTACATTCAATAAATGCTCATATATTACTCAATATGCCATGACATGCAGGATTAATGCAATTATGTGGTAAAACATGTTAATAAGTTGCTATTAATGGTTACTAACTAGTTACAATGTTGTTAAACAAGTTTGAACATGTTTCTAGTTGATTTGAGTCAAATTGGAATTAATTTAAAAACTTCAATTTTAGGAGGCCGTACAAGTCCGTACTGGGGACCGGACTAGTCCGCCTTGGACCTGAAACTCGACCGGACTAGACTGCTCGGCTAGGGTTTTTTTGGAAAAATTCCAATTAGAGAATAGTTTGAGTTGATTTATGGGACCAGGATTGAAGTAGAAAGATGATCTAAGGTAATTACCGTGAATTCAACAACTCAAGGGTCGAGAATTCGACGAAACTCGAGATCCTGGCGCCTAGATCCAAGGAAGATGGAGAATTGACGATGATATCAATGAGTTGATGAATATCAATCTTGCTTGATCCTTCTCCCCCCTCCTTCTCTTGTCCTGGCTGAGATGAACTCCTCTTGATGGCGACTCTCAAGAACTAGGGTTTGGGGTTTCTTCGATTGTGGCAAAGAGGTGAAGGGGTGGGTGTTCGGGTGTTTATATAGACGTGGAGGCGGTAGGGTTTGATGGATTTCTTGTTGAAGGTGGTGGAGCCCGTGCAGGGGTCCCACATGGGCTCCACAGGGGTTGGGCATGACGTTCTTGGGCCCATGTATGGTAAATACCCAATAACAAATCGTAAAGCAAAAGATTGAATCTGAGTCGGGCACACCAGACAAGTCGGCTAGAGGGACAAACTAGTCTGTCAGAGGTTAGAAAGTTGAACGGATAAGTGTGTTTAGCTTCCGGACATGTCCGATCTTGTCCAGAAAGGAAAATGAACAAGTCTAGTGTAAGGCTGACAAGTCCGAAGGCTTGGCAATTTTCCAAAAACTAGATCAAAAGAGGGATCTATCAGAGAACTCCGAAAAGTTCAAGTTGCTAGGAATGGACTAGTTCGTACTCAAGAACGAACTAGTCCGAACAATCAACAGAAGCAAATTTGGACTAATCCAGGGCAGAAAGCGAATATGTCAGTAGGGCAACAGAGAGCCAAACAGACTTGTTTGGGGTACCAACCGGACAAGTATGCACCGCTGCACAATTTAGATGTTGTTTTGGTTCTAATTCTTTTTAATCTTGTTCCTTTTTATATTGCTTAATGCTAAACATGTATAAGAGTGTATGCAATGCAGGATGGACAAAAATGAGGGTGTTACAACACGCGTACGACAATGAGTGTTTTATGAGACAAGGCGCCTTAGTGCCGATGTCTGCCGCACGCACGTCTCCTGGCACACGCATTCACAACCCCCCCCCCCCTCGAGCGCTATATGATGCCTAGCCTCCTCCTACTTACCCTTCATCTAAAGATCTCCTTGTGCCCCCTCCTATTTCCCTGCAAAAAAAAGAAAGAGTTAGGTAAGATAGGAAGTCCCGGGGTAACCGCCTTTGTCCTAGGTCGCGATGTCATCGTGCCTGAAGGGAGTGGTCGGGCTTGTGGATGACCATGCCACAAAGAAGGCTGGCACGTGTGTTGAAGTTGATTCGTTGTTGTCCGCTTCTCCTGTCGGTCATGCTCCTGTCGTGGCTATTGGTGTGTTGTCCGTGTAGCCCGCAACTGAAGATGGGAACCCGTCCGGGGGTCGAGGGGTCATCGACCTCCGCCGCTCCACCAGGTTGGGGTTCCATCTAGTTTGTTTGTCCTTCATCGTGTTTTTCCATTTCATGATCCTTTCCTCTATCTCAGGGAGTATCGACCTGACGTGATGGTCTTGGCAAGAGGGTCGGGGCAGGCGATCCGGTCTTTGGGACGGGTTTCACCGAATGCGGCAATGTCTTCGTCACAGTAGGAATGGGTGTCGTCACCACTTCCGCCACCCTCCATGGTTGGCATGGTGGGGCGCGTTGTTCGGGGGGTCGGTGATGTTGCTCTGAGGGGCCCGTCCGAATGTTTACTCGCCGACGAATCTACTATGCGAGTGGCAACCCCTACGAGGTCTCTAGGGCCTCTCAATGTGGGATTTGAGGGCATCACTTTGTTGGCACGGCATAGGGTCACTGCTCTATTGCCTGTCGAGGGTGAAGCTCAAGGCACTGGTAGGGCGGCTGTCCTCGAGCTCCGCGTCCTGTGGATAGAGCCATCTCCGAGCAGGGCTGAACCAATACGCACGCCGACTGGGAGTGCATCCATGAGGAAGTTGTTTTTGTTTGTTCCCAGGTTGCCGACAGGAGGACAAACTTTTAGTTGTGGTGCAACGGGGTTCTTGAAGTGCTTCAAAGGATGAGGGCCGCGACCTCCAAAAGTTGGGATATTTTCTTCGGTTTGTTGTTTAAGGTTACCTCTGAGGTTAATTGTAGAATGGTAGATTTAAATCTTTTTCAGCGGAAGCAATTAAAATCCCTCGGCAGAAAAATGATCCGTTAAAGAAATCGTGTGTGAGAATAATCTAAATGTGTTTCACCATGACAAAAGTGATATATATAAGAGAGAAACAATCACTCAGTTACATCGAGAGAAACTCGAGTTACGATCAAAAGATCAAACAAAGGTCAATCTGTCCTACCTAATAAAAACAGTTCTGGAACACTGCAAAGAAACTCATGTTGGTTAGAAACCACAAATCCAATGACCGTGAAATTTTGATAGATTATAGAAAATTAAGTTTTAAAGACAACCAAAAAAGAATCACGTTAATCGGATCTGTAAAACACGAGTTATGATAAAACCACCGAAGAAAGGTAGTGCTATGCAGAAACTCGACGAGAAAGACTTGACAGAAACAAGTCGGACGAACAAGGCACAAAAGTTCCTTTAAACTACGATATTTATTCCATAGAACATGAGGAACAGCCCCAAAGTGGTATGCCACAGACTACGGCCTCCCTTGCTTATATAACAAGCTCGAAAGCCAACTCAACTCAAATCAAGACTCTAATCCTACTCAGTTCTCGAATTGAAACTTTCCATAACTGCTCAAGACTCTTCTATACGCAGATCGAAGCAATCTTAAGACTTCCAAACACCTTAGGAACGTATTCTATATTCCTAAAACAACTCAAATTCGTGACCCACACAAAATCCTATCATAACCAACTCAAGACTTTCCATACCGAGCCATAACCGACTCCGCTGCAGTCGAAGTCATCAACCGATACGATCCGATCCTTCCAACCAGATCTTTCCTTCCTTAGCCCATATTTGGAGCCATGTTTCCATGTCATGCACCGCATGCATACATGCAAACACCTTCCTTCGACATCCAATAACCTCCATATGCACTGCCCTTGATTCAATCATCCTGCGCGACCTCCTGACCCGCTCAACCACAATTCCTCCTAAATTTGGTTGTTCGAACCTCATCTCCTCCCTGGGACTAGTTCAAAGGATCCTGTCACCAGCCATGACTTGAACTCAAGCAACACCTGCACATGAAAAAACAACCAATTTGTACAAGCCCAAGTCCACAACTTGACTCAAGTTAGTTCCGAACAAAACACCTTACACAAGCACGTCACATAAACATGTTGCAAAGCATAGCAAAACGATATCAGCCATATCAACCAAAACGCACCAAAAACATAGCAAATGAATACTATGAAATCTTTCCAATAATATAAAGCAAGTTCAAAACATTGCAAGTTAAAAGCAGAACCACTGCGATCAAGCTTCGAACCTTGCCAAAGCTAACCAAAACATGCTGGACCTATTATCGAATCTTGATAAATAGATGTTTTGGTAGTATTCAAAACTTTTATCGTCAAAGCCAATGTATTTAGCACACATAGGTGTCACAATCTCCCCATGATGAATGCATTGGCAACACCACTTAGAATCTGAACATTGGCTTATTTACATGAAAAGTTTTAAAAACAATTTCTCCCCCCTTTTGAAATCAAATGAGATAGAAATAAATTTCTCCCCCTATACATATTTCTCCCCCTGAGAAGAATCATGCAATCGTGCCAAAAACTCTTGTGAATCTGTGCAACGTGTGATCAATTTCTCCCCCTTTGACAATGTATTCAGCAAGGTACAAAAGAGAAATTTTAATTGTTATGAGCATATTATAACATATACATATAAAACAAAGCTCACCCAAGTCATACTATCAAGTAACTTACACTATCACATCAATGAAATACATAAAGTAGTGTAAGCAATGCTAGAGATCAAGTGTAACTTTTATTTAAGCAAGTCGTGATCTCACAAACTTAACTATTTCAAAACCTGAAAACATGACACTTTTTGGTGCAATTTTTTCTTTAAAGCAGAAATTTAGATCATATGATATTTGCAAGAGATTATATGCACATCTGCCTTATTCTAACCAACCAAGCCAAGCCTATGTCATTTGACAATCAGAAGCTTAAGGACATGGTTTTAGTCATACACAACTTCTTACAAGTTCATATCTAAGTGCAATGATAAGCCTTCTCAAAAGAATAAGTGCGATGCATGCATATTCTCTTGATCTTTTCTCAATTTATATTTGTTCATAAAAAGTCAACATGTGAGTTGATTACTTGATTAATTTTTTATGATTAAATGCATTTGTGACCATGCAGCAAGTTCAAAACTAGTGTAAGTAATTATTCCAATTACTAGACATGGCAAAAAATACAAAATGTATAACACGAGTAATGTAGTAAGAACTTTTAGCATGTAAAAGGAATCACAAAGTCATATATGTATGAAATACTATACTCATATTATTTTAATTTCAGATTCACACATAGACTTCTCAAGTTTCAAAACTCCCCCTCAATGTAAGCCATGAGGATGCATAACCCCTATTTTACTACGAATGTAACAAAAACGAGTGAAATCGAAAGGTTATGTAAAAATGTCAGCCAATTGTTGTTCAGTATCTACATGGTGAAGCACAATGTTGACTTTTTCAACATTATCACAGAGAATGTGATACCTAATGTCAATGTGCTTTGTTCATGAATGTTGCATGGGGTTTTTAGCAATGCAAATAGCACTAGTGTTGTCACAAAGCAGTGGAACACTATCTAGATCAATATCATAGTCCTTAAGTGTTTGAACAATCCAAAGAATTCGTGAACAAGCTCTAGCAGCAGCTACATGTTCAAATTCAGTTGTGGATTGTGCAACTGAGTTTTATTTTCTAGAGGACCAAGCAACAAGTGAATTAGCAAGAAAATGACAAGCACCAGAAGTACTTTTACTATCAATCCTACAACCCCCAAAATCAGCCTCCGAAAAAGCTTTCAAAGTAACGGTCGAGGAAGAAGGAAGAAAAATGACAAATTCTTAAGTTCCATGTAAGTACCCGAGAATCCTCTTGACGGCTTGATGATGTGAAACACGTGGGGAGGCTTGAAACCGTGCACAAAGACATATGCTGAATTGTATGTCGGTCTTGATGCCATGAGGTACAAAAGTGATCCGATCATGCTTCTATATTCTTTTTGATCCACGGGTTCACCATCTTCATCATGTTCAAGTGTTATTGTTGTTTCCATTGGTGTTCGAGGAGGCTTGCTTTTGTCCATGTTGAAGCGCCTTAGGAGGTCTTTTGTACACTTCATTTGATGCACAAAGGTACCCTCCTTGGTTTGCTTGATTTGCAGCCCCAAAAAGTACATGAGTTCTCCCATCATACTCATCTCAAATTCTAAACTCATCATAGCTGAAAACTTGGACAAAAGATCATGAGAAGCACAACCAAAGATAATATCATCCACATACACTTGAACGAATAATGAGTCATTGTCATGCTTAAGCACAAAAAGAGTTTTATCAACCTTTCTCATGGTAAACCCCTTTTCAAGTAAGAATGTTATTAACCTATCATACCATGCTCTAGGGGCTTGTTTGAGACTGCAAGGGGCTTTGGACAGTTTGTAAACATGATTAGGAAAATCTGGATTTTCAAAACCCGATGGTTATTTGACATAAACCTCCTCATCTATGTAGCCATTAAGAAAAGCACTTTTAACATACATTTGATATAGCTTAAAACCTTTAAATGCAGCAAAAGCTAAAAAATTTCTTATGGCTTCTAATCTAGCAACAGGAGCAAAATTTCATCAAAATCTAGACCTTCAACTTGAGTGAAACCTTTTGCAACCTGATGAGTAAAAGGTTTAGGCCCCGATCTTCCGAAAGGTAATGATAAGTCGATTGATGGAGATCTCGACGTTGATGATCCGAGGCACTCGAGTAGAACACGAACAACCTCTGCAATCACTACACCACCGCTTCGTTGGTTATCAACCGTGCTTCATAGGATTGACCTCGCCAAGAAGGCTAATCCCTGCAAGTGCAACCGAGAACACAAGCAAGAACGTAGAAGACACGATTTGAAATCGCGAATTTGGGGTTTTACAAACCGTAGAACGGCAATATTATTGATCTAAGCAAAACCCAATTGTTCATGGCGGCTACTATGGACTATATATAGGTGGGAGGATGTCCAAGGGGGTGTTGGGGTCGTGACCTAACCCTTACACACGAAAATAATGGACTTGGACTTGATACAAGGCCCAATGGCCCAATACGGTGGCGCAGCACCGTGACAGATTCAAAACTCGATTTTGTTTCGATGATTCCCTTCGACTCCAAAAGAATTTTAACGTGGGACCAGTGCCATTGGAAAGGTTATCCTCTCCCCTTTCCTTGCATATGTAGAACGTCCAAAACGGAGTTCGTATGCATCCTGGGCTTTTGTTTTAGTGCGTACTGCTTCTGGACTCCGAGCTGGACACGATTTTGAGTTTGGCTCGGTTTCCATCTTCTTTGAACGAATTCTCTGGTCCTCCACGTCCCTACTACTTCCTCCAAGTACTCCTGGAACATCTCTATGGATCCTAATCATAATTAAATCATTAGGTAGCAATCTATGCTCAAAACCATATAAGGAAACATATAAGAACGAGCTCACCTCTAAAATTAACTGTTGCGTATGACCTCTATTGATTGCATCTTGTATGTTCAATGGAGTGTTGTTTGTTTCCATAGAAGTGATGTTCTCATCATCCTTCCCTTCTTGAATTGGAGTCGTCCTCGACTCAAGTTCATCTTCTCTTATGTGTTGGTCCAAATGTGCAATGCCATCAAATCTTTTTGTTGCATGAATGGAGAAGGCCAAGGTGGTGGATGACATAGTGCACCATCTTGATCTTGTCCATCAAATAAGAGTGCACATTCACTTGAGCCAGGATCCAAACAAATAAACATTGTGCCATATTTATTTGTGCAATGATAATGTGCATGATCTCAACATTCTCCCCTTCTTTATAACAAGCCGTCCTCGACTTGCTCGTATGTCCAGCAAAGAGGCTTGCTTTGGGGTTAGAATGAGCGTTGTCCATATTGCACAACCGCAAAAAATAATGCTCCTCTTTTATATATTGTCCTTGCTGCAAGGAAAAAATGCTAGAAAACTTGACAATACATTATTAGTGTTAGCGCATCCATTCATTTCACCATGTTGTTGCAGCACAAAAGGAGCTTGCACATTTAAACATATGTAATGTTTATGCACCATAAACATGCCACTACGTTCATATTTCCCTATAGCATGAAAACTATTTTTTGCCAACAAAGGTAATTCAGTTTTAGAAAATATTCTTCTCTCTACAATATCTAGATCACAGAGAGTGTCAAATTCAATATAACCCAAAGTATTTAGAGAAGACAACAATTTCAGCTCATCTCTTTCACATGTAATTGGAATCAAATGCTTAATTTCAGCACATGTGGGTGATAAAGTATCAAATTCATTCAGTTGTTCTAGCATAGGTACAATATAATTATTAGCACACAATTCATTTTTAACAGAAGGATCAGCAAGAAAATCAACATGTGGCAATGGTGTATCAATAAAAGAATCCACTAGTCGCTCCTCGACAATAGCATGATTGGTGAAAAAATTCGAAACATCCAAAAACTTCTCACCTTCAACAAGTGTGTTGTGATATTCATTACCTCTATTCTCATTTTCAGCAGTAATTGTGGGTGAAATATAAATTGATAGATCTGAATTTTCACAGGAGTTGTTGAACACCTCATTCGCTTTTGGATTTTCTACAATTATTGGTTCTTGTTCCTGCAAAAGGTTAGGCATAGGAGGAGGTACAACAAGAAAATTCTTCTCAAGCTCATGTATTTCATCTTTGCAATTGGATACACTAGTAAATGTTTCTCGCATAAGAATTTTCATATCTTTCCATGTTCGAGATTTTTCAAAATCACATAAGTTGTTCCACCAAGTCAATGCACAACCTACTAATGCACTTGCAACATTTTTAATCTTTCTCCTCTCACACATATGACATTGTCCAAAAATTTTATCCAACTCTATTTCCCAAGCAATATATTCATCATAACCAAGACCATCATAAGAAGGAAGAGATGGGAGAATGTAATTACTTTTTATGGAAGGTGTTGTAAAGGTGGTCTGAATGTCATGTGAAACCTTGGTTGATATTTGATTTTTAGTGAGAAACTCCATCGCCGTCTTCATCATGTCCATCATCTCAACATATAGTGCATGATTCTTGCTTTTACCTGACATTGTTAGCAGCAAATAGAAGACAACAAAAAATATGTTATCCCTATCAACTACAAAGGATAATGGCAAAGTGGAAGTCGAATCACACACTCTCAAGCGTCTTACCACGCTCTTACAAGTGTACTTACCGACACTGCATGTGGCAAACGGTGGCTAGTATGAAGAAACCAATGAAGCGTGGGATGATTGCAAAGGTGTATCGATTCTGCTCAAGAGTAAGGTGTAGCTTGGATGGCACTTTATATGTAGCAAGGATTAGCAACAATGAAAATCAGATAGTAAAGTTGAATAAGTGTCCAAAGTACTTGTCAAAGTTGCTGGCCTAAATGTGTTCCTATTAGTTCAAGCTAGCAAGACATGAGACAAAACTAGATGACACAAAGAATGCAAGCACTTCTGTTTTTTGTTATTTTTTTTCTCCTTTCTTGTGCGGCTTTTGTATCTTGTTTTGCACTTGACTTATTCTCTTTGCTTCCTTTTTTTTCAGAATGTGCTGCAAAAGAAGAACACAATAAAAAGCAATCAAAGATATCTTGTGGGTCTGTCACAAATTTTCTGTTCAATAGTCCAAGGACAAATAGGCACACTTAGAGTCTTCAAATCTAAAAACTTTCAACAGCAAGATTATATATCTATCTCTCCTCTTTAATTTCAGTATATGGAAGACCTATTTGGGATCAGAATAGTAGGAGATATTGCCCCCGAAATACAGACTGTTTAGAAATTCTAGGTCGAGAACAGATTCAGGTCTAATTCACTTTTGACCACGATAACTCCATTTTCTGGAAAACCTATGAATATGAAAGTTGTGGATAACTTCTTAAGCTTTCCAGAAAGTACAAGAAAATCAAATTCCTAGTTTGTATGAGCGAGATATGATGTAAATACAAACTGGACAGAGATGAATCTAATCTGGACATGATGACGTGGTTCAAAATGATGAATCGCACAATGCAAAACTCAAACTAAGACCAAAAACACTTTCTAACCCAGCAATATGACTCAAAAATGGACACAAACTCACCAAAACCAAACTGAATAACAAAGTTGCAAAGGGCTCAATAGTGGTTTGGACAAAGTGATGAACAGATCTACTAAACTGCAATTTTTTTGTGGGTTTTTTGTGGACTCTAGGTATGAATAACAAAACTAATATAATGGATAGATGAATTACCTAACGGGCAACCTGGAAATCTAATACCAATTGATGAGTAAAAGGTTTAGGCCCCGATCTTCCGAAAGGTAATGATAAGTCGATTGATGGAGATCTCGACGTTGATGATCCGAGGCTCTCGAGTAGAACATGAACAACCTCTGCAATCACTACACCACCGCTCCGTTGGTTGTCAACCGTGCTTCACACGATTGACCTCGCCAAGAAGGCTAATCCCTGCAAGTGCAACTGAGAACACAAGCAAGAACGTAGAAGACACGATCTGAAATCGCGAATTTGGGGTTTCACAAACTGTAGAACGGCGATATTATTGATCTAAGAAAAACCCAATTGTTCATGGCGGCTACTATGGAGTATATATAGGTGGGAGGACGTCCAAGGGGGTGTTGGGGTCGTGACATAACCCTAACACACGAAAATAATGGACTTAGACTTGATACAAGGCCCAATGGCCCAATACGGTGGCGTAGCACCCTGACAGATTCAGAACTCGATTTTGTTTCGACAATTCCTGTCCACTCCGAAGGAATTTTAATGTGGGACTAGTGCCATTGGAAATTTTATCCTCTCCCCTTTCCGTGCATATGTATAACTTACTAAACGGAGTTTGTATGCATTCTGGGCTTCCGTTTTAGTGTGTACTACTTCTGGACTCCGAGGTGGACACGATTTTGAGTTTGGCTGGGTTTCCATCTTCTTTGAACGAATTCTCTGGTCCTCGACATCCCTACTACTTCCTCCAAGTACTCCTTGAACCTCTCTATGGATCCTAATTACAATTAAATCATTAGGTAGCAATCTATGCTCAAAACCATATAAGAAAACATATAAGAACGAGCTCACCTCTAAAATTAACTGTTGCGTATGAACTCTATTGATTGCATCTTGTATGTTCAATGGAGTGTTGTTTGTTTCCAAAGAAGTGATGTTATCATCACAACCAACCTATCCTTATTCCCAACCACAACTCCATCCTCACTTTGTTTATTTTTAAACACCCATTTAGTTCCAATTAAAGTGTGACCTTGAGGTGGAGGTACAAGATTCCAAACATTATTTCTTTCAAAATTTTCTAACTCTTCTTGCATGGCAATAATCCAAGATTCATTAGTGATTGCGTGTGATATATCTTTGTGTTCAAAAGAAGCAACAAAAGAAAAATGGGCATGGGAGTTTTGATCACGAAACCTGGACCGTGTGACTCGTTCGTGCAAGCTTCCAAAAATTTGTTGTAGAGGATGACTTTTGAGAATTCGGACGGGGGTGGACACTTTACAAGCTTCTTCTTCTTCATGTTCATCACAAATTGATGAGCTTGTGACTTGAGGAGGATCTGGACCAGCAATGGTGGTGGTCAGTGCTGGCTGTGAATCAATATATGGAGCTAGAACAATGTCATTAGCTGCTGAATTTTCAGGCAACAACACCACTACTTCCTCATCTTCAACAAAAATGCTCCCCCCTGCAGAATTGGATCCGGACCTGCAATGTTTGAGCTAGTACCTGTGCTAGCTTCATCAAAAGACACCTCACAATTCTCCACAAATTTGTTAGTGTTAAGTAAAAGCACACGGTAGCCTCTAGTATGAGATGGATAACCAAGAAACATGCCATCAATTGATCTAGGTTCAAATTTATCAAGATTTCCTTGTTTCTTAACAAAGCATTTCCAACCAAAGCGCCCAAAGTGTGTAACACTAGGCCTATGTCCGAACAAGAGCTCATATGGTGTTTTACCTAGCTTAGCGCGCAAGAAAGCACAATTTGTGACATAACAAGCAGTTGCAATCGCATCAGCCCTAAATTTCCTAGGCGGTTGATATTCAACAAGCATAGTCCAAGCCATTTCAACTAAGGTTATGTTCTTTCTTTCTACAACATCATTTTGTTGAGGTACGTATGGTGAAGAAAATTGATGATCTATTCCATTTTCAGCACAAAACTGATCAAAAGATTGATTTTTAAATTCAGTTCCGTTATCACTTCTAATTGCTTTTAAAGATCCTGGGTGATCAATTGATAATCTAAGAAATAAAGGTCTAAAGAGACTAAAAGCTTCATTCTTAGATGTCATAAAGTAAACCCAAGAGTATCTAGAATAATCATCAACAATCACAAGAACATACCATTTACCCCCGAAAGATTGAACACGTGAAGGTCCTACGGTGTCAAGGTGGAAAAGTTGACCCAATTCAGTTGTCATGATCATTGTGAGAGGAGTATGTGAACCTGCAACCATCTTTGCATGTCTACAAGAAGAGCACACAATTTCTTTGTCTCCTTTAAGGTTAGGCAGCCCATGCATTCGATCAAGAGCACTAACACGCATGAGATGATCAAAGCCTATGTGACCAAGTCTACGATGCCAGAAATATAAATCTTTAGAATCATTAGCAACTAGACGTCTATATTTAGAATAAGACATATCAAAATCAGCTTTAAAAACTCTTCCAAACCGAGACATGTTAAAAATAAGCTCACTATTTTAATTTACAACATTGCAGCAATTTTCAGTGAGAATGATTTCCAGATTTTCATCTAGCAGTTGTGAAACAGAAAGCAAGTTGTATTTCAAATTTTTAACAAGTGTCACATCCTTCAATGTGTAGTGGTCATTTATTCTAACCTGACCCTTAGCAGTTATAGGAGTTGAAGAATTATCGGCAAAAGTAACATTCTCCACACGTGACACAAAGGAGAGGGAGGAGAACCATTCTTTGTTACCGGTTATGTGGCGTGAGCAACCTGAATCCTCAATCCAAATTTTCTCCTTCCTCAAGTGTGTAACCTACATAGAAGCACAATACATCGATGACTCAGTATTGGGATTAGTCAAAAGGCATTTAGGAATCCAGTACAGAGTCATACGACGTGCAGCAGAAAAAACACGCGAAAGCTGAGACAAAACAGCAGGTTTTTGAGCCAAAGCTTGAGTATTTCTGTACCCAACTACTGACCTACGAGGTGTTGCATGTATATCACGAAAAACAGTAGGTTTTGGAGCAAACTTTGCATGTTTTCGACTCATTACAGCAGATTGCATGTTCCTATCACTCGGTTTAGCATGTGCAACAAATTTTGCATGACAGTTATGAGATGTAGCAATCATTCTTTCCTTTTTCTGTTGTCTAGCTAGTCTATAACAAAAATCTATGACATGAACATCTCTACCACAGTAGGTACAATGAAATTTAACTTTGTGTTCATGTCTAGATGAGCAAGCAACATTTTTATTTGAAGTCGAATGAGACAACACTCCTGCAGATTTGAAAACTACATCTTTCTATTTAGGAACCGTTTGAATCAAACCACGTCCTAATGACTTTACAATTTCAGGTGGATGTGCCTTAGCATGAGCATGAGAATCAAAACCTAAACCAGTTTTATCATTGCAAGACTTGGAAGAATTCAACAGCAAGTTTAGATTCTTATTCCTATTACAAAACTGATCTAATGTCCTATGCATGTCATCGAGTTTATTGGATAGATCATGGCAATTTTCACATGAAGTTTTTCCTTTTAATTTGCAATTGGAATAATATTTAACTTCATGGGAACGTAAAACATTGTTCAATATAGAAATTTCATTCATAGCATCTTGTAGTTTCTTATCAAGATCATCACAAGTAGAACAATGCAACTCAATTGTATAACAGCTAGCATCTTTCAAGTTTTTATCATTAAGTGCACCAAGCTCTCTGTTCTTTTCAATTTCTAACTCATGTTTATCAAGTGTGGAGGTGTGCGCACTTCTTAATGAGGACATTTGTTCATATATTAAACCACATGAGGAACAAGAATCATCACTAGGAATCAAGGATTTCAAATGATTAATTTTAGATTCTAGTGACTCAATTTTAACAGCATTGTCTCTAATCTTGTTGTCATTTTTCGTAACTATAACAGTGGCACGAGAAATAGCATCACACATTTCTTCGCAAGTGGGACATACCTCTTCATTGTCGCTGTTGTGTTCAGCCTCCTCCATACTTGATCTTGACGTGCCCGCCATGAAGCACAAGTTTGCCAAATCATCTTCACCTTTGTCAATTCCAATGTCCACATCGCCTGAGCCAAGTTCTTGAAGTGCGCAGATAAAACTGCTCAACAATCGCCGTCCTGTAAAACCCTTCTTTTTCTTCGTCTCTTTTGCAAAGGAGTGCTTCGTCCTTGTTTGCTTTTCATCCCGAGAAGTAGGACCTGAAAGGTTTGGGCAATCTGAATGAAAATGTCCTGTCTTACCACATTCGAAATATCGTTGAGGTCCAGAGCTTCCTCTCCTTCTAGTTCTCACATTTTGCAATGCTTTCGAGAACCTAGTAGAGAGAAATACTAGCTCCTCCTTTGGAAACTCCTCAATCTATTCAAGCGTTAGAGAGGACAACACAACAAGTGTACCACAAGATGAAGATTGGACGGAGCTAGGCATATCACATTGAGAAATAAATGCAAGGGACTTGTTGGGGGTTCTTACATGTGATTATGTCAATTTCATGAGTTTTCAATTTAGAATAAAGAACATCTAATGTAAGTGTTCCCATGACATGAGATTCACGAATGGATGTGACTTTCATCTCCCAAATTGACATGTGTAATGCACTCAGTAATTGCATAGAATTTTCAGCATCTGAAAAATTAACATTGACGCTACGCAAGTTACTGAGAATTTTATTAAAGCGAGCAAAGAGGTCATCAATGGACTTACCGGGTTGCATCTCAAAATGCATGTATTCCTTTTTGAACATATCTTGTTTTACCGCCTTGATCGTGTTAGATCCTTCGTGGTAGTCGCAAAGTGCTTTCCACACATCGTATGCAGATCATAGATGTGCAACACGGTCGAAGTCGCTTTGAGTTAATCCTTGTATGATCAAGTTGTGAGCCATGTTGTTGTTGTCGACATCTCTCAGATTTGTAGCTGCAACTTGATCATTTGACGGCACTTCGTAAGGCTTGTACACCTTCTCCCATATTGCGAAGCCTTGAGACTGGATGAAGGCTTCTATACATGCCTTCCAAACATGAAAATCAATACCACTAAAGACGCAAGGTTTTGCCGAGTATTTCTCCAGGATGATTAGTCAAAACACGTGCAAATCATAAAGATTAGAGAACCGTGGCTTTGATACAAATTGTAGTATCGAAGAGGACGTGAAAAAATACTAGAGGGAGGGATGAATGCTACATTTAAAACTTTTTCAGCAGAAGCAATGAAAACCCCTCGGCAAAAAAATGATCTGTTAAAGAAATCATGTGTGAGACTAATCTAAACATGTTTCACCGTGACAAAAGTGATATATATCAGATATAATCAAGTCACGAAGACGACACGATAAGAATCACTCAAATCCGTAGAGTGAAACTCAATTTACGATCGAAAGATCAAACAAAGGTCAATCTGTCCTACCCGAGAAAAAAGTTTTGGAACACTGCAAAGAAACTCATGTAGATCAAAAACCACAAATCCAATGACCGTGAAAATTTGAATGATGATAGAACATTAATTTGTGAAGACAACCCTAAAAGAATCACGTCAATCAGATCTGTAAAACTTGAGTTATGATAAAACTACCGAAGAAAGGTAGTGCTGTGCAGAAACCCGATGAGAAAGACTTGGCAGAAACAAGTCGGACGAACAAGGCACAAAAGTTCCTTTAAACTACGATATTTATTCAATAGACCACAAGAGGAGCAGCCCCAAAGTTGTCTGCCACGAGCTCTGGCTTCCCTTGCTTATTTAACTAGCCCGAAAGCCAACTCAACTCAAAACAGGACTCTAATCCTACTCAGTTCTCGAATCGAAACTTTCCATAACTGCTCAAGACTCTTCTATACGCAGATAGAAGCAATATTAAGACTTCCAAACACCTTAGGAATATATCCCACATTCATAAAACAACTCAAATTCCTGACCCACGTGAAATCCTATCATAACCAACTCAAGACTTTCCATATCGAGCTATAACCTACTCCGCCGCAGCCGAAGTCATCAACCGATACGATCTGATCCTTCCAACCAGATCTTTCCTTCCTTAGCCCATCTTTGGAACCATGTTGCCACGTCATGCACCGCATGCATACATGCAAACACCTTCCTTCGATGTCCAATAACCTTCATATGCACTGCCCTTGATTCAATCATCCTACGTGACCTCCTGACCCGCTCAACCACAATTCCTCCTGAATTTGGTTGTTGGAACCTCATCTCCTCCTAGATACCAGTCCAAAGGATCCTATCACCAGCTATGACTTGAACTCAAGAAACACCTACACATGAACAAACAACCAATTCGTATGAACCCAAGTCCGCGACATGACTCAAGTTAGTTCCGAACACAGCACCTTACGCGAGCACCTCACATAAGCATGTTGCAAAGCATAGCAAAACGATATCAGCCATATCAACCAAAACGCACCAAGAAGTTAGCAAATGAATACTAAGCAATGTTTCCAAGAATATAAAGCAAGTTCAAAGCATTGCAAGTTAATAGCAGAACCACTGCGATCAAGCTTTGAACCTTGCCAAAGCTAACCAAAACATGCCGGACCTATCATCGAATCTTCATAAAAAGATGTTTTCGTAGTATTCAAACTTTTATCGTAAAAGCCAATGTATTTAGCACAGATAGGTCTCACATTAACTTTGATCTTTCCATCAGAGATTGGCCTGGGAGTATGCACTGAGTCGATGTGGCTACTTGTCGGAGTTGCTGCCGCTCATGAGGAGGCAGCATGGGTCACCGAGGAGCTCAGGGCCCTCCATACCACCATCCCCATGGTATGCAAGCTAGTGCTTGGTCCATCTGGAGCGGGCAAAGGGTTGGATGCTTGCCTTCAGGAGATCCTGATCCGCTTCCTCATCATCCGAGGATATGTCGCGGGAGTACGGGCGGCGGCGACGTCTCTTTGGCGGCCAGGCTTCAAGAGTTTTCCCTACATCAAGTGGAGGTAGTGGCAGAGCTTCAATGGTTTCGTTTCGCTGGGCTTACCATATGTGGGGTGGTGTACGGGGCTTCTCTGTGTCATAGCTGGGCACTCAAAAGGTGGAGCTCTCAAATAGGGTGGCTTCACAGCTCAATGTTGTGGCCACTATTGGCACAAACCTCGGGTCGTGCCTTAGCCTCACAATCGTGACATCCTATTATGTTGGTATCGACCTCCATGCTGTTTGGGAACGCTATGCAGGTGGACAATCGGAGGTGGAGCTGGAGGTACTGGAATGAGAGTGTGAGTTTGCCACCTCCTTGTCGTGTCGCTTGGTTTCCTTCTTTTCCATCGTGGAGATTTCCCGAAGGATGGGCTGGATGTAGAGTGCTCTTGTCGTTCCTCTTGATGTAGACATTTGCAGCCCCGATGCTTTTGTAATGGTGAAATGAAGTTCCTTGTGTGCTTCTTTTCAGAACTTGTTTTATCGCACGAATCCCTCTTCCTGTTATCTCAACGTTCATTCCCGCCCTGCATCTCTCTCGATCCTCTTCTTTGTGGGCCCCATTTCTCATTAATGGGTTAGACTGGTACTCACTTCTTGGGCATTTGCAGGAGAGAGAAACCCTTGGCCTGGGATCTCCCAGGGTTGGGAGAGTTCAAACTTCATCGTTGGTTGGGGAGTCCTCGAGCTGAGCGAGGCGGTCAGAAATATTAATTGTGTGGAGTTCCCGAGGAGGGAGTGTTTATACCGGCCCCCTGCCTTGGGGTTTTGATGCTAAGATGTCCGATGCGAGCTTGCACTCCAGAGTTTCACTTTACGAGGGACGAGAAGTCGAGAGGGGAGAATTGACTTAACTTTGTCATTGATGTTTCAGGGTAGTTTTTGTTTGGCTTGTTCGACATGGGATGCCTGGGTTACTGCCTTCCACCCTGGTGTTAGTTGATGTGTAGGTTTAGGCCCGATCTTCCAAAAGGTAAGTCGATTGGGGTGGAGAACTCGACGTTGATGATCCGCGACACTCGAGGGGTTTGAGTACCCCTACAATCACTACACCACAGCTCCTTTGGTTATCAACCGTGCTGCACACGCTTGACCTCGCCAAGAAGGCTAATCCCAGCAAGTGCAACCAAGAATGCGAGCAAGAACGTCAAAGACACGACTTGAAATCGCGAAGTTGGGGTCTCACAAACCGTAGAACGGCGATATTATAGATCGAAGCAAAACCCACTGATATGACCGGAGGCTGCAGTATTTAAAGGCTAGGATTCGGCCAAAACACAATTCTACGCGTCCCTAATGGACTCTTACGGGATACAAGGCCCAAAGGCCCGATTCAGTGGCGCAACACCGGACAGAAATCTGGACTCGAATTGATTCAACGATTCCCTATGACTCCGGAAGAATTTGTAGGTGGGACCAGAATCATTGGAAATTTTATCTTCTCCTCTTTCCGTGCTATCGGTGGTTTGGAACCGACAGATCTACCGACACTACTAAAATGTTAGAGGAGTTTGATGTTCGGTATGGGCGCGTGGAGATTCAAGAAGGTGAATTGTAAATGACGCAGGAGACACAGAAGTTTACGTGGTTCGGGCCGCCTGAGCGTAAAACCCTACTCCACGGGTGTGTTGGTGTTGTATTAGCTGTATGAGCTTGTACCGAGCGTCTATGAAACGTCCCTGTAGATGTCGTTGGCCTGTCCTTTTATAGTATAAGGGCAGGCTGTTACAAATTAGCCTGGCCCGACATGTGGCCCCGGTGTTTACTAGTGTTGATACCTCTTCAACACGTTTAATTGCCCTTAATGACCATGTAATGGGCTTTGACAGCACCGTTACTGGTATTAAGGTCGTCCGATTAAGTGTCATTAATATGGTATTAATGACACTTAATCAGGTCTTGAAGTCCTTGATTCCCCTTTGAATATCCGGAGCCGTTGCAGGGTCTTCTGGAGGTTAGAGGATGAAGATCCGACGGATGGACACGTGGCAGCACAGGAGCACGCTGTGGAGGACAGATAGTTCCGGGGTTAGCTAACACGTGTCAGCACCAGAGCTTCCCTCGGTATGGGGTTATGTGCGGGGATGCCACTTCGGTACATAGTTCGGAGCTTCCTCCCTTGCGGGCGGTAGCTCCGGTTTGATAGTACACATGGCGACCCTGGGGCTAACCATGTTGGAGAAGCGGGTCCGGACATGTCTGACATGTGGGCCTCCAAAGGTCTTCAAATCAAGTGGGTGACTTTCCCTTGATATCTTTGCAATCCCAAGGGGTATATGGTACCCAGGATACCGACAGTGGCCCCCTCGGCCCACCTTCGGGGAAGACTCCTTGGATGAAGTTGTACCGCCGGAGGTGGGTCCATCCTTCGACTTTTGATCTGAGTCTTCAAAGGTCTTCGGATGTGCCGTTGGCGATTGTCCGGAGTAAATCTTCGCTGTGTGGCATATCCCGTGTGCGGCAGGTGAGATCTTTGGGGTGCGGATCTCACGCAATTGAAGGTCGCCAGTTCCCGATACGAAAATTGTATCGGTTCCGCGTGCCTTGTCAGGCCGCCGCCTTCAGTCTTCCCGCCTCATGATGATAACCGTTCGCCTGGGTAAGAACCTCGACTTGATCGTCGGGGTAGTCCCAGGCCCTCTTGTCATCGGCTGGGTGGAATTTTTGAGTGGTATCTTCGACTTCTCTGCGGTTTCCATCCAAGCATCACGAGGGTTTACTTAAGAAGGAAAGCGCGCACCGTTTGGGGCTCTTTATGCCTCCCATCTGATCTTGTGCTCAAACTCCCAACTTGTGCTTCGCTTTTCTTCTCTTGCCTAGCCGTGCAGCGATGGAGTTGGGTCTCCGCGAGAGTCGCTTGAAGACCGACGGCGACCTGAAGAAGGTCTAGGCCCTCATGGGATGGTCCTCGGACTTCTTCAACCGCTCGGTCCACGCCGGTGGAGAGCTCCCATTTGAGAAGGAGCACGCCGGCGAAATGGTGTACTTCTCCTCGTACGACATGGTGGGGTTGATCCCACCTTTTTCTTCCTTTTTCTTGATGCTGCTAGACTTCTATGGTCTGCAGTTGTATCATCTCGGCCCCCACTCCATTCTTCTTGTGTCCATTTTCGTCCACTTCTGTGAGATGTGGGTGGGCATCCCCCCCTGCATTGAACTCTTCCAGACCTTCTTCACCGTCCATACCACCGGCAGGAGCAATGAGTACCTTGGCTTCTACTACTTCGTGAAGCGCAAGAAGTGCCCATTCAAGTACCTCCGGTCATTTCCCTCTGGGAAGTGGGATGACTGGAAGAAGGACTGGATAGTCGTCCAGGTGGAGGAGCACGAGAGGCTGGAGCTGCCCGAAGGCCTTCCCAGCATCGACACGACAATCTGGAGTGAAGCTCCGGTGCTGGTGGAAGCCTTCAACCCTGCTTTGACCAGGATCCGCCAATGCGTGGAGGAAGGATTGACTCCTCAGGCGGTGTTTTGCAACTTCTTGGTCAACAGGTGGGCGCCGCTGAAGAGGAGAGAGAAACTCGCATGGGCCCTGAACAGCTTGATGGACGACGACCGGGTCGAGACCGGGCTGAAGTCCAACATGGTGGGGAAAACCTTGGAGTTCCACCTCAAGAAGTTCCAGCACGGCATCGACGTCAATGGTGATGACTTGACTCCGCTATCAGCTTTTCTTCCTTTGAACGTGGAAGTGGAGTTCAGCAGGGAGCTCCGGCGGAAGATGCCCATGCTTGACGACCTTGGTGTCGTCGAGAGAAGATCAACCACTAGGGTAGCGATCCCCGGAATGCTCGAGGATGGCTCCGACCTCGCCAAGAAGGCTAATCCCTGCAAGTGCAACCGACAACACGAGCAAGAACGTCGAAGACATGATCTGAAATCGCGAAGTTGGGGTCTCACAAACCGTAGAACGGCGATATTATTGATCTAAGCAAAATCCACCAAATATGACCGGGGGCTGCAGTATTTAAAGGCTAGGGTTCGGCCAAAACACGATTAGACACGTCCCTAATGGACTCTTACGGGATACAAGGCCCAAAGGCCCGATTCGGTGGCGCAGCACCAGACAGAAATCTGGACTCAACTTGTTTCGAAGATTCCCAATTACCCCGGAGGTATTTTGAGGTGGGACCAGAACCATTGGAAATTTTTTCTTCTCCTCTTTCCGTTCATATGTAGAACGTTGAAAACGGAGCTCGTATGCCTCCTGGGCTTCAGTTTTAAGGTGGACTGCTCCTAGACTCCGAGTTGAACTCGAGTCCGAGTTGTAAACTGCTTCCATCAACTTGTGGATGTCCCAGCTGGTTCTCTATGCTCCAAAGGCCTCTTTCCTTCACTCGTTGATCTTCTCCATTATTTCTAATAACAATTAAATCATCACATAGCAATCTATTTTCATACTCACATGCAAAAGAAGTTAGGAGCGAATTCATCTGCTAATTTATTAACCGTGCTCGTGCACTTGTGATTGGTCCATGCAATTCAATGTTTGTCTCCGCTGTTGTGATGTCCTCATCAGTTGAAGTACGGTCCTTGGACCTGCACTAGCCAAGGGTCTGGTGCCGTCTTCTACTCCTTCAATGAAACAAATTCTTGAAAAATAAATAAATGATAGCGTACTTAGCTTTTGTCCGGGACGTCGACGGCACAATCACTGTGACATACATCCCTTGGTTGGTGGGTCAGGCACGGTGGGCCCGATTGATGTCAGTCGGGCGTCCCGCATAGGACGAAGTAGTGTTTTTGAAACCCTTGATGATGTCATAGTAGGATGCACAACTTTAAGATGAAGCATGTCCCGAGGTGGAGGTGGCGAAGAGCACCGTGATAACATCTTGTGTTGTCATACATCATTGTGGCACAACTTACGAAGAGTCAGAGCAGCGCACGTTAGGAACCGGCGTCGGTTACAAGGTGGCACAACGTTGTAACATGGGGTGGGAGCCTCGGGTCATTGCGAGCCTTTTATTGCGGTGTCAGTTATGAGCTGTCACATGACACCTCTGTCATCCCTTCAGTTCCCTTGCTGAGGCTATAAATAGCCATGTGTGGTTGCCTTCTACCCCATCTCCTTCGCCCTTCTCCTTCGGATATCCCTCCTTCCTCCTATGCCTGCGCTTCCCTCATAGTCCAACAACCTTGCTTGACTGTGAGAGTGTGGTGGCCGGGGATTTGCGCCCGGCCGATGGGTGTCGAGTGTTTGGCTGACGGAATTTCAGGAAAAGATTTGGAGAGTGGGGAACTAATTTGAAGTTTGAAAAGGGGAAAATCCTCTTGGACGTCGATTCGACCGGATGCTTGAAGGGGAGGTTGATTCGATCCGTATGTAGCGCGCGTTTTTGTGTGACCAAATGCTTTAGGCATGGCGCCAGGGCGGTTGAGAAACATGTGGCTTGACTCAACGGGCTTGGGTATCTTGAACCACCTCTTCAGGCAGTGATGTTCCATCATGTCCGTGTTTGGAGACAAGAGGCCCTTTTTTGAGGCAGGGGCCTTCATTGGGGGAATACGTCGACCGCTTTGGCTTCCCCACCCTCCTCGACGGGTCTTCAACATCCCGACCCACCTCGGCAGGCAATGAGGTGTTGACGTCTCTATACTCAAAGATGAAAGGCCCTTTTACGGGGTTGCGGTGCGATGATGTCTATATTTTGAGATCATAAGACATTCGCCCATCAGGAAATCAGCGTCCCCCAATCAAGGCATTTTGGTTTTCTCTGGATCACCTCGTCAAGTGGTGGTCGATATTCCTTGCAACTCGAGATCAGGAGCTGTTGGCTCGACGGGAGGCTTGTGCCTCCTGATTGGGGCATATTGGTTTTCGGTGGATCATTTCTTCTTTGGAAGCCAAAAATGATTTGGAAGGAAAGACAGTCGAAAAGAGGAGCAATACAATGCAGAAGTTGTCTCCCAATTGAAGGGGAGAAAAAGCAAAGTTGTTGGTCCTTTAGAGAGTAGAATACCCTTGAGCAAGAGTCGAGTTTGAGATGTGACCTTTCTTTCTTTTCTATGTACTGGTATGAGCCATGGTGTATCATGAATCCCTTATAATTACTATAAAAAGTATCTCTGCTATAATTTGCTTCCCATTTCTTTGTCTCCTTCGAGCCAAAGTACTTCGAAATATCATCGTTTGTAAGATGAGGGTTGTATGATGAGTGGAAAATACTTGGGCGAGGGGTGTTGCTAAAGGAGAGGATTCATGAAATTGGATGGACCCTTAGTATGGAAGCAGCCCCCAAGGCCATTTGTTATAGTTGGATCTCGGGTTTCAATCTTGAGATCTAACCATCGCTGCATATGTCCTCCGGATGGTGCGCCTATGCGATCGGTCGTTGATTGCTCCACTCAAGGGGACACACCGTCTCTTCTCCCAGCAGCAAGGATGTCGCGCGGGTCCCTAACACTGGCGCGGTGGAGCCTGGATGCAGGCTTGTTGTTGACTAGCCGAGCAATTCCTTGCTTCCTCCGAATGATGAGGCGCCATCTAACATCATCTTGGCTAGGCTCTCAAAACAATCTGATGAATCTCTTAATGCTCCTTTATGGTTCGAAGGCATCCAGGGACGGAGCGCGGTTGAGGTCGGACTTGGTTCCGGCTCCTGCCTCGGGTGTCTCGCTTAATCGGAGTGCTGCTACTGTCGGGGCTCCTCCCTGATCGTGTTGCTTGTAGAAAGGGCTAGTTTGACTGTGGACTCCATGGTGATAACCTCTCTAGGTCCTTGGATCTTCGACTTGAGGTCGGTGTAGTTTGGGATGGCCATGAACTTGGCATAGCAAGGTCGTCCCAGGATGGCATGGAAAGAGCCATCAAAGTAAGCGACTTCAAATGTGTGGATCTCTGTGCATGAGTTCATCCAGCTCCAGAACATAATAGGTAGGTCGATGAGCCCAAGGGGTGTTTCTCGTATTCCATGCATGATCTCTTGGAAAGGTCACCGCGCGGGACGGAGTTTAAAGTGTAGGATCTCCAACAGGTTAATGGTGGCAGTTTGCAAGATGTTGAGGTTGCTTTTCTCGTCCATCGGCACTCGGGCGAGCCATGCGGTTGCCTCGAACGGGTAAACCACCAGTGGATATCACCCAAGTTGCAAGATTGTTTTGGATAGACTCGATTAGTCAAAGGTTACAATCGTTTTAGACCATCGAAGGTAAGTTGGGATATCCAGATCGGCAGGCCTCGCCCTTTGGGGCACCTCTCTTGCCCGAGCTTACTCCGAGGCGCAGAACAGTCCTTACAGATCACAAGGAAATCGCTGTAGCTGTTTGGGTCAGGCTCCTATGACTCGGAGCCTGGGGTGGCGAACCTCTTCCTTTGTCGCTCGGAGCATCGAGTTTCCCATCGATGAAATGTCAGAGGAGTATCCATTCTTTCGGCGCGAGTTTTACCAGGAAGGCGCCTGAGCTATCCGCTATCGTCCCTTTACCCAGGGCAAAGCAGGAGGCTAGGTCGAGTAGATCCCTCTTGTATCTTGGCCTGGCGCGAGCGAGGTCTGGTGTCAATGACTTCGAGGCAGCCGTTGAGAGGAAATATCTGATGATGTCGCCGTCAACGGTGTTAGGGAGCTTGTTGCACCTATCAAAGAAGCATCATATGTAACTGCGGAGAGTTTCATTTGGCCTCTGCCGACATCTCTTGAGTTATCATTAGTCACAGGGACGCTCGTACATCCCCCAGAAGTTTCCGTTGTCGAAGGTAGTCGTAAGCTCGGTCCTGCTCTGCACAGGGCTCGAAATCCCAACCTCGCCGTATCTTTAGCAGCTTCCTTGGCCTGGACAATGTTGTGGTAACTTGGAGCGGGGTTTTGAAACCCCTTCCTGAGCGGTCTTTTGGATGTCAAGGGCCAGACAAATATCTAAGATCGCTTCTCGTGCGTGGGTTGGAGAAGATACGACACCCGGTCCCCAAAATAAACCAAGTGGGACACATATGTGTGTCCAAGATGTTCAACACACATACACGAGTGCATCACAAACAATATACAGAAAATTACCATAGCTCGGATTAATTAAGTACTTTTATTACAATGTTCAAATAATCCTCAAATTACAACTCTATGATCAATATTTATAGTTCTAAAACTAGTGCAGCGGAAATAATCTAAAATGAGCAAACAAAGCAAAACGGAATATACCACGGCTCTAAGCAACACCACATGTCGTACTCAGCAAGTGTGGGAAAATAATGACATGTAGCTTAAACAAGGAATTGATAATAAATAATGGCTATTTGCTGAAAAGTACATTTGAAATATGTAAAAAGCATCCTACAATGTCTATGTGAATTTTATCCCATCATATCCCAAAATAAACATTATATTTCATATCCATCATTCATTATCGATCCATATATCATATTCTTACCATCACCATTAACCATTTACATTTATCACCATCCAATTTATAACCATAACCAAAACCAAACCATAACCCAACCATAATTATCCCAAATCCCAAGTTCTACTCTAATCATGGAAATTGTCCAGGTGCTCATAACGAGGAACACGACTATCATGATAGTTTTTAACACTTTGTAGAGGTTGTAACACTTTAGTCACATGTTTGTGATTTCATCACCTTTCAGTGACTAAGAACATTCCTTATGCTGTCTCACACTTCCTTTTGTGTGTGGCCAAGAGATCACAAAATAGCCTTTAAAGGGACTACTAGCATGTACGGACCCACTAAGGTTTCACCAGAAGGCTTGAATCTTCATTCTCCCACCCACAGGCCCCCTCATGTGCCATGCGGTTCCCAGGGTAACCCTTTTCGACTCCCATTTCTGCACCATCCAATAGTCCATACAATACCAATAACACACCTAATTATTCAACTATACCGCACCCATACTTTGCCATGTTGTGGCACTATTGTCCTAGCTTATTCTCGCATGAAGCGATCATTAGAGCTAAGGCTAGCAAACCACCATATCATTCAGCACAATCAGCAAACCACGCTTGCTTAGATCTCCCAAGTCCCATGTTATCGATTAATCATGTTCATCAATTCTCGTCATCCATAAGTTCATTAATTTGTAATTATGCCATTTTGCTATTTTCCCATCCTAACTAATTAGAGCAAAGCAAAAAGGTAGAAAGCCCTTCCCTACATCTCTATAATGTATCCCAAGCGAGAAGGATAGTCAAACAAAACTAATAAACACCTATCTTGGGTTTCCTATCAAATTGACACAAGCATGCAATTTTGTAAATTTAAAAATATGAACAAAATGTTCAAGGACACTTGCCTTGCTCCTGAGCTTGATTAGGGTCAAAAGCTTCGAAATTCCAGTGATGGAGGTCCACGATAGCACCCTCTAGAGCAACACCTTCTATTCCGCGCAAAAGACATACAAAACAAACATTACAATAAATGCTCATATATTACAAAATATGCCATGACATGCATGAATAATGCAATTATGACTTGATAATGAGTTGCTATTAATGTTTACTCACAAGTTACAATGGTTTCCAACAAGTTTAATAGGTTTGGAATTAATTTGTATCAAATTGGGATTAATTCAGTAACTTCAGATTTGGGTGGCCGGACAAGTCCGTACTGGGGACCGGACTAGTCCGCCCTGGACTAGAATGTTGACCGGACTAGTCCGCACTAGACCAGACAAGTCCGCTTTCCTAGGTTTTTTTGGTGAATTTTCAACTAGAGCATAGTTAAAGTTAATATAGGATCATATTTTATGTAGAAAAGGTGCATCTAAGATATTTACAACGAATCATGGGTCCAAAGGTCAGGCTTTGAAAATTGGATTCTAGATCCAAAGAACAAGGAGAATTTGTGGAGGATTGATGATGATGTCGATGAGTGGATGAAGATCAAACTTACTTGATCCTTCTCCTTCCTCCTTCTCTTCTCCTTCCTGCAATGATCTTCTCTCGATGGCGGCTCCCATGAACTAGGGTTTCAGGTTTCTTCAATCGTGAGAAAGGGGTGAGAGGATGGGTATTGGGTGTTTATATAGAGTTGGAGGTGGTAGGGTTTATGGATTTCGAGTTCAAGGTGGTGGAGGCTGTGTAGGGGTCCCACATGGGCTCCATAGGGG
Source organism: Tuctoria greenei (assembly GCA_036927565.1). Lineage (NCBI taxonomy): Eukaryota > Viridiplantae > Streptophyta > Magnoliopsida > Poales > Poaceae > Tuctoria > Tuctoria greenei. The sequence goes on from JAYESD010000010.1 coordinate 4,861,841, forward strand.
TTGGGCACGACGTTCTTGGGCACAATTAAGGCAAATACCCAATAACATGTCGTAGAGGAAAAATTGAATCTGAGTTGGGCAGATCGGACAAGTACGCTAGGGGCAGTACTAGTTCGTTGGAAGTCAGAAAGTTGAACGGATAAGTCCGGTATCATGGCGGACAAGTCCCTTCGTAGGCAAAACAAAGTTCCAGATAGTTAAACGGACAAGTCCAGTACGGGGCCAGACAAGTCCGAAGGCTTGACAATTTCTCCAAAACTGGAACAAAAGAGGGATCTACTAGACAACTCATAAAATTTCTAGTAGCTAGGAATGGACTAGTCCGTACTTGAGAATGGACAAGTCGATACCATAAAAAAAAACTCATTCGGACTAATCCGCAACAAAAGAGAACAAGTCCGTAGAGTCAACAGGTGGCAAAACCGGACTAGTTCGAGGTCCAAATCGGACAAGTCCGCACTAATACAAGATTTTCAATGTTGTTTGGTTCTAATTCATTCTACACTTGTTCCTTTTTGTGTTGCTTAATGTTATACATGTATAAGAATGTATGCAATGCATGGTGGATGAAAATGAAGGTGTTACAGAAGACAAGCGAGCGGATGATTTAGTTTCGTCGATGCCTTCTGTCTGGGTTGGGGCATCATCCCCCGGGTGTCTGGAGCCGTTGTTGGTGAAGTGTTTGGGGTGATGCCCGTCCGCACTCCAGTTGGCAACATGGTCAAGTGGAGGTTGGATGTCTTGACGAGCCAGCCCGAATGGATGGTTAGCTATTATGGGCCTGGCACGCCATGCTGTGTCTGCTAAAATGGTGCTCCAGTCAATCTGCCCGAAGCATGGGGCGTCGGCGGTGCTAGTGGAGACGCCAGTCAATGCATAACTCGTGTGGGAGCATGCAGCATCTAAATCAGCATGGTGGTGGAACTGAGTTTGGAATGCGGTCTCGCACAGGTTTGGGCACATCTTCTCAGAAACGAGCGAGGCATGTGTTGACAGTCCTTAAATGCTAAATTTTACTATCAATTCACCACATAAAAATTGTAAAAACATGAACACAACATAGTGGTAGGGCTTAATACTGACCATTTCCACAAGTGTTAGTGTCTATTTGCATGTAGGTGAATTAAGCCCCAAAATACAAAAAATTGCAGGAAGCAATCCTAAATGTACCTTTTAACCAATCAAATGATGACACATGGCAGCACATGGATCCATGGACCCATTCCCAGGCGTATCCACGGAATCCAACAACGATTCATGCGAGAAGGGGGTATAGGCCCATAAAGCAATGACTAGGAGAAAGGATAGCATCAGGGGGGAGGAGGCAAGACCAAGTCGGCCGAGGCCCTGGCTGACTTGCTCTTTCCTGGCTCCAAACACGGTCTTCTTCCATGTGTCAACTCCTTGTTGCTCCCTGGAGGGTGTGAGGACTAATTTGTGCGCAAACAATGCAAAACGGAATATAGCACGGCTCCAAGCAACACCACATGTCGTACTCTGCAAGTGTGGGAAAATAATGACATGTAGATTAAACAAGGAATTGATAATAAATAATAGCTATTTTCTAAAAAGTACATTTGAAACATGTAAAAAGCAGCCTACAATGTCTATGTGAATTGTATCCCATCATATCCGAAAATAAACATTATATTTCATATCCATCATTCATTATCCATCCATATATCATATTCTTACCATCATCATTAACCATATCCATTTATCACCATCCAATCCATAACCATAACCAAAACCAAACCATAACCCAACTATAACTATCCCAAATCCCAAGTTCCACTCTAAACATGGAAGTTGTCCAAGTGCTCATAACCGGGAACACGACTATCATGATAGTTTTTAACACTTTGTATAGGTTGTACCACTTTACTCACATGTTTGTGATTTCATCACCTTTTGGTGACTAAGAACATTCCTTATGCTGTCTCACACTTCCTTTTGTGTGTGGCCAAGAGATCACAAAATAGCCTTTAAAGGGACTACTAGCATGTACGGACCCACTAAGGTTTCACCAGAAGGCTTGAATCTTCATTCTCCCACCCACGGGCCCCCTCATGTGCCATGCGGTTCCCAGGATAGCCCTTTTCGACTCCCATTTCTGCACCATCCAATGGTCCAAACAATACCAACAACACACCTAATTATTCAACTATACCGCACCGATACTTTGCCATGTTGTGGCACTGTTGTCCTGGCTTATTCTCGCATGAACCGATCATTAGATCTAAAACTAGCAAACCACCATATCATTCAACACAATCAACAAACCATGCTTGCTTAGATCTCCAAGTCCCATGTTATCGATTAATAATGTTCATCAATTCTCGTCATCCATAAGGTCATTAATTTTTAATTAAGCCATTTGGCTATTTTCCCATCCCAATTAATTAGAGCAATGCAAAAAGGTAGAAAGCCCTTCCCGACATCTCTACAATGTATCCCAAGCGACAAGTATAGTCAAATAAAACTAATAAACACCTTTTCTGGGTTTTCTATCAAATTGACACAAGCATGCAATTTTGTAAATTTAAAAATGGGAACAAAATGTTCAAGGACACTTGCCTTGCTCTTGAGCTTGATTAGGGTCAAAAGCTTCGAAGTTCTAGTGTTGGAGGTCCTCGATAGCACCCTCTAGAGCAACACCTTCTATTCCACGCAAAAGACATACAAAACAAACATTACAATAAATGCTTATATATTACAAAATATGCCATGACATGCATGAATGATGCAATTATGTGGTGAAACTTGATAATGAGTTGCTATTAATGTTTACTCACTAGTTACAATGGTTTCCAACAATTTTGAATAGGTTTGGAATTGATTTGTATCAAATTGGGATTAATTCAGCAACTTCAGATTTGGGTGGCCGGATAGGTCCGTACTGGGGACCGGACTAGTCCGCCTTGGACTAGAAAGTTGACCGAACTAGTCCGCACTTGACCATACAAGTCCGCTTTCCTAGGTTTTTTGGCGAATTTTCAACTAGAGCATAGTTAAATTTAATATAGGATCATATTTTATGTAGAAAAGGTGCATCTAAGACATTTACAACGAATCCATGGTTCCAAAGGTCAGGCTTTGAAAATTGAATTCTAGATCCAAAGAACATGGATAATTTGTGGAGGATTGATGATGATGTCGATGAGTGGACGAAGATCAAACTTACTTGATCCTTCTCCTTCCTCCTTCTCTTCTCCTTCCTACGATTACCTTCTCTCGATGGCGGCTCCCATGAACTAGGGTTTCAGGTTTCTTCAATCGTGACAAAGGGGTGAGAGGATGGGTAATGGGGTGTTTATATAGATTGGAGGTGGTAGGGTTTATGGATTTCGAGTTCAAGGTGGTGGAGGCTGTGTAGGGGTCCCACATGGGCTCCATAGGGGTTGGGAACGACGTTCTTGGGCACAATTAAGGCAAATACCCAATAACATGCCGTGAAGGGAAAATTGAATATGGGTCGGGCAGATCAGACAAGTCCGCTAGGGGCAGTACTAGTTCGTTGGAAGTTAGAAGGTTGAACGGATAAGTCCGGTATCATGGCAGACAAGTCCCTTCGTAGGCAAAACAAAGTTCCACATAGTTAAAAGAACAAGTCCAGTACGGGGCCAGACAAGTCCGGAGGCTTGACAATTTCTCCAAAACTGGAACAAAAGAGGGATCTACTAGACAACTCATTAAATTTCCAGTAGCTAGGAACAGACTAGTCCGTACTTGAGAATGGACAAGTACATACCATAAAAAAAAACTCATTCGGACTAATTCGCAACAAAAGAGAACAAGTCCGTAGAGTCAACAGGGGGCAAAGCCGGACTAGTTCGAGGTCCAAATTGGACAAGTCTACACTAATATAGGATTTTAAATGTCGTTTGGTTCTAATTTATTCTACACTTGTTCCTTTTTGTGTTGCTTAATGTTATACATGTATAAGAATGTATGCAATGCATGGTGGATGAAAATGAAGGTGTTACAGAAGACGAGCGGGCGGATGATTTAGTTTCATCGGTGCCTTCTGTTTGGGTTGGGGCGTCATCCCCCGGCTGTCTTGAGCCGTTGTTGGTGAAGTGCTGGGGTAATGCCTGTCCGCACTCCAGTTGGCAACATGGTCAAGTGGAGGTTGGATGTCCTGACGAGCCAGCCCGAATCGATGGTTAACTAGTATCGGCCTGGCACGCCATGCTGTGTCTGCTAAAATGGTGCTCCAGTCAATCTGCCCGAAGCATGGGGCGTCGGCGGTGCTAGTGGAGATGCCGGTCAATGCATAACACGTGTGGGAGCATGCAACATCTGGATCAGCATGGTGGTGGAACTCAGTTTGGAATGCGGTCTCGCCCAGGTTTGGGCACGTCTTCTCGGAAACGAGCGAGGCATGTGTTGACAGTCCTTAAATGCTAAATTTTACTGTCAATTCACCACATAAAATTTGTAAAAACATGAACACAACATAGTGGTAGGGCTTAATACTGACCATTTCCACAAGTGTTAGTGTCTATTTGCATGTAGGTGAATTAAGCCCCATAATACAAAAAACTGCAGGAAGCAATCCGAAATGTACCTTTTAACCAATCAAGTGGTGACACGTGGCAGCACATGGATCCATGGACCCATTCCCAGGCGTATCCGAAGAATCCAAAAATGATTCATGTGAGAAGGGGGTATAGGCCCACAAATCAATGACTAGGAGAAATCATAGCATCAGGGGAGGAGGCAAGACCAAGTTGGTCGAGGCCCTGGCCGACTTGCTCTTTCCTGGCTCCAAACACGGTCTTCTTCCATGTGTCAACTCCTTGTGGCGCCCTGAAGGCTGTGAGGACTGATTTGTGCGCAAACAAAGCAAAACGGAATATAGCGCGGCTCCAAGCAACATCACATGTCGTACTCAGCAAGTGTGGAACAATAATGACATGTAGCTTAAACAAGGAATTGATAATAAATAATAGCTATTTTCTGAGAAGTACATTTGAAACATGTAAAAAGCAGCCTACAATGTCTATGTGAATTGTATCCCATCATATCCCAGAATAAACATTATATTTCATATCCATCATTCATTATCCATCCATATATCATATTCTTACCATCATCATTAACCATAACCATTTATCACCATCCAATCCATAACAATAACCAAAACCAAACCATAATCCAACTATAACTATCCCAAATCCCAAGTTCCACTCTAACCATGGAAGTTGTCCAGGTGCTCATAACCGGGAATACGACTATCATGATAGTTTTTAACACCCTATAGAGGTTGTACCACTTTACTCACATATTTGTGATTTCATCACCTTTCGATGACTAAGAACCTCCGTTATGCTGTATCACACTTCCTTTTTTGTGTGTCCAAGAGATCACAAAATAGCCTTTAAAGGGACTACTAGCATGTACGGACCCACTAAGGTTTCACCAGAAGGCTTGAATATCCATTCTCCCACCCACGAGCCTCCTGATGTGCCATGCGGTTCCCAGGGTAGCCCTTTCTTGACTCCCATTTACGCACCATCCAATGGTTCATACAATACCAACAACACGCCTAATTTTTCAACTACACCACACCCATACTTTGCCTTGTTGTGGCACTGTTATCCTGGCTTATTCTCACATGAACCGGTCCTTAGATTTAAGGCTAGCAAACAACCATATCATTCAACACAATCAACAAATCATGCTTGCTTAGATCTCCCAAGTCCCATGTTATCGATTAATCATGTTCATCAATTCTTGTCATCCATAAGTTCATTAATTCGTAATTAAGCCATTTGGCTTATTTCCCATCCCAATTAATTAGAGCGAAAAAAGGTAAAAATCCCATCCCGACATCTCTACAGTGTATCCCAAGTGACAAGGATAGTCAACCAAAACTAAGAAACACCTATCTTGGGTTTCCTATTAAATTGACACAAACATGCAGTTTTGTAAATTTAAAAATAGGATCAAAATGTTCAAGGACACTTGCCTTTCTCCTGAGCTTGATTAGGGTCAAAAGCTTCAAAGTTCTAGTGCTGGAGGTCCTCGATAGCACCCTCTGGAGCAACACCTTCTATTCCGTGCAAAAGACATAAAAAACAGACATTACAATAAGTGCTCATATATTACAAAATATGCCATGACATGCATGAATAATGCAATTATGTGGTGAAACTTGATAATGAGTTGCTATTAATGTTTACTCACCAGTTACAATGGTTTCCAACAAGTTTGAATAGGTTTGGAATTGATTTGAATCAAATTGGGATTAATTCAGCAAACTTCAGATTTAGGTGTCTGGACAAGTCTGTACTGGGGACCGGACTAGTCTGCCCTGGACTAGAAAGTCGACCGGACTAGTCCGCACTGGACCAGACAAGTCCGCTTGCCTATGTTCTTTTTTGGCGAATTTTCAACTGAGCATAACTAAAGTTAATATGGGATCATATTTTATGTAGAAAAGGTGCATCTAAGACATTTACCAAGAATCCATGCGTCTAAAGGCCGGGCTTTGAAAATTGAATTCTAGATCCAAAGAACATGGAGAATAGGTGGAGGATTGATGATGATGTCGATGAGTTGATGAAGATCAAACTCACTTGATCCTTCTCCTTCCTGCTCCTCTTCTCCTGCCTGCGATGATCTTCTGTCCATGGCGGCTCCCATGAACTAGGGTTTCAGGTTTCTTTAATTGTGACAAAGGGGTGATAGGATGGGTATTGGGGTGTTTACATAGAGGTGGAGGTTGTAGAGTTTGGTGGATTTCGAGGTCAAGGTGGTGGAGGCCGTGTAGGGGTCCCACATGGGCTCGATAGGGTTTGGGCACAATGTTCTTGGGCCCAATTAATTTCAAATACCCAATAACATGTCATGGAGGAAAAATTGAATCTGAGTCGGGCAGACCGGACAAGTCCGCAAGGGGTAGGACTAGTCCGTTGGAGGTCAGAAGGTTGAACGGATAAGTCTGGTATCATGGCGGACAAGTCCCTTCGCAGGCAAAACAAAGTTCCAGATAGTTAAACGGACAAGTCTTGTACGGGGTCGGACAAGTTCGGAGGCTTGACAATTTCTCCAAAACTGGATGAAAAGAGGGATCTACCGGACAACTCAGAAAATTTCCAGTAGCTAGGAACGGACTATTCCGTACTTGAGAATGGACAAGTCCGTACCATCAACAAAAACTCATTCGTACTAATCCGCAACAAAAGCGAACAAGTCCAGAGAGTCAACAGGGGGCAAAACCGGACTAGTTCGAGGTCCAAACCGGACAAGTCCGCACTAATATAGGATTTTAAATGTTGTTTTGTTCTAATTCATTATACCCTTGTTCCTTTTTGTGTTGCTTAATGTTATACATGTATAAGAATGTATGCAATGCATGTTGGATGAAAACGAAGGTGTTACAGAAGATGAGGGGGCGGATGATTTAGTTCCGTTGGTGCCTTCTGTGTGGGTTGGGGCGTCATCCCCTGGCTGTCTAGAGCCGATGTCGGTGAAGTGCTGGGGGTGATGCCCGTCCGCGCTCCAATTGGAAACATGGTCAAGTGGAGGTTGGATGTCCTTACGAGCCAGCCCGAATCGACTGTTAGCTAGTATGGGCCTTGCATGCCATGCTGTCTCTGCTAAAATGGTGCTCCAGTTGATCTGCCCGAAGCATGGGGAGTTGGCGGTGCTAGTGGAGACACTGGTCAATGCATAACTCGTGTGGGAGCATGCTGCATCTGGATCAGCATGGTGGTGGAACTCAGTTTGGAATGTGGTCTCGCCCAGGTTTGGGTACGTCTTCTCGAAAACGAGCGAGCATGTGTTGACAGTCCTTAAATGCTAAATTTTACTATCAATTCACCACATAAAAATTGTAAAAACATGAACACAACATAGTGGTAGGGGTTAATATTGACCATTTCCACAAGTGTTGGTGTCTATTTGCATGTAGGTGAATTAAGCCTCAAAATACCAAAAAATGTAGGAAGCAATCCTAATTGTACCTTTTAACCACTCAAGTGGTGACATGTGGCAGCACATTGATCCATGGACCCATTCCCAGGCGTATCCGCGGAATCCAACATTGATTCATGCGAGAAGGGGGTCTAGGCCCACAAATCAATGACTAGGAGAGAGCATAGCATCAGGGGGGAGGAGGCAAGACCAAGTCGGCCGAGGCCCTGGCTGACTTGCTCTTTCCTGGCTCCAAACACGGTCATCTCTCATGTTTCAACTCCTTGTGGATCCCTGAAGGCTGTGAGGACTGATTCGTGCGATAATTGTGATGCCAAACCGACTGAACCTATGGATAAATAGCCCCCCCCTCTATCTTACTTCCTCACTTCACACACCACGTGTTTGTGTTTAGAATTTTACTTCAAGGGGTTAGTGCTACCCAAGTGGCTAGCCAAGTAGAAGGAGAGTGAGCATTAGCTAGGAGGAGGTGGCTTGGTCTTGTCAAGTCCCTTTTCCACAGTTGTTCCTCTACGGAAGTTCTTTTGAAATCGAGTAAGACTTTCATGAATTCTGTACAAGTTTGATTTGCAATTCAAAGTAGTTTTCTTTCGCAACTGCTTGTAGGTTCACAACTTTAATTCATTAGATACTCTAGTCGTAGCTTTGCATTCAAAATGATTAGAGTTGTGAATTAGAACTTAAGCGTGGTTCTTAGGTTACAATTCATCAGTGGTTATCTTGTAGACCCACAAATTGAAGAGGTAGACAATAGGTGGTGACAGTCCTATCTGTCCTTGGTAATCTTGAACGTTTGGCTACGCCATAGGCTCTTAGCTAGAATCATCTTGGTTTTGCCTAAGGTAAACCCGCGCCCGAAGTAGACATCTACCATAGGCCGTTCTGGCTTAGAATCAAACCATTGAATTCCTCTCAAATCCTTATGTACCAAACAGACTATGTGTCCTTGGGAGAACAACTTAGGAGATATACATACACATTACTTGGATTCTATGCCCTTGGGAATACTCTTTAAGGCGAAGTGCTACAACAGTATTTTCGTGCGCTTTTGGATTCTTCTGTTTTCATAACGAATACCTACAAGCATTTCTAGCGCCGTTATAAGGGAATAGTTGTTGTTGATCTTTGAACCATGTCCACCCTCATATCTATTTTCTTTTCTTTACTTCTTACCTTTCTACAACCTATATAGATCATCCCACCATTCTATCTTCTTCTTCCCTAAAGGGCATGTCCTGCGAGCCACTGCAAACGACGGAACCAATTTATGAACTTTACCCTGGCTTTATATCCATGGTTTGGGAACAATCCTTCTATGGAACGGATTGTGAAAACCCTTGCCACCATCTGCGAGATTTTGAACAATTGTGTTCATGCCTTTTGATTAAAGGCATGACATAAGAAACTGTCAAACGGAAGTTGTTTCCCTTTCCCTCAATGAGAAAGTGCAGCAATGGTACACCCATAATGTTGGGAAAACAAACGGTGATTTATGAGAATTACGAGACAAATTTTGTCTTGTGTTCTTTCTAATAATCCAAATTATTTCCTTATAAATTGAAGTACTTGGCTTTCAACAGATGGAGAAGGAATCAATAGGTGCAGCTTGGGATGGATTATCGCTTTTGCAAAATTCTGGCCCGGATTTGTTAATCCTCGATCAGTTGTTATTGCAACATTTCTTCATGGGAGTTAACAACGAGTCTTCCTCATACGTTGACATTATAGCTGTAGGGTATTTCCTCCATAAGATGCCAGAAGAAGGAAAGGAAACTCTAGATCCAATTCTAGAAAATGCCTTCTTCATTATGGGTCTCAATGATCCTACCACAGAGGAAGCCATGTCAAGCATCGAGGACATCTCTATGGACAAGGAAGAGACAACAGCATGCTTATGACCAGCCTTGCCTGTAGAATCCTCTACCGAACCTAAATCATCGAAGTATAAAGAAATTCATCCTTTGGAATTCTCATTCTACTTCGAGGAAGAGTTTTTTTTGAAGATTATGAAAATACCTCGATGTACTGTTACAATAGGAAGCCATAGTTACCTTCAACTCCAACCTATTCGCCTGATGGAGTATTCCTCCAAGAGACGGTTAAGGAGTTAACCTCTATTTTGATCTCGGAATGGACGGTAGAGGTTGAGAGCTCATCCGGAATCCTTTGAATGACCTCACCCTTAGCAATTATTCTTGTCTACATTAGGGGAGTAACGATACGAGTCCTATATCATCCCACCATTGGAGCTAATATCATTTCTGATACTTGTGCTCTCGCCATTTTGGGCGATGTGTCAGTGGCACCAACACAAAATTTTTCTTCCGAGATACATTTGGAAATATTCTTGAAGGATATGGAATTTTGAAACATGTGTTAGTAAGACACATGAATTTTGAGGTCTTCCTAGATTTCCATGTGTTCGAAGTCTGCGACTTCAACATTATGATTGAGGTACCCATTGAGAAATTTCTTATGGAAATTCCCTTAGAAGTAAACCTCAGCATGAACATTGGGGCGAGGAAGATTTTTATTCTCATTGTGCTTTCAAAGAACACCTCCGCAGAACCTCCCATCCAAGATGTGCCTCGAGGTGATTAGGACTCTCCAATATTTAGAACTTCCTGTTGTTGATGGAGAAGAAGGTTTTATCCAAGAAGAGGATGAACTTCAGAGGACATTTGAATTGAATTGCCCAAAGAAGATCGAGCCCATACAAAAACATCTAGTTGAACTCAAAATCTTGCCTCGAGACATACACTATGCCTTTCTAAATGGAGATTTGGACGCCCATGTCATTATAAGTGACAAGCTATCACATGAGGAAGCACTCAAATTCATAGCCACATTAGAGAAGCATAGGATTGTCTTTAGCTACTTACTCCAAGACCTAAAGCGGGTCAACTCTGCTCTTTGCATCCATCACATTCTCATTGACCCCAAGAGTACCCCCTCAAGGGAGACTCAACAAAGGTCAAATAATGTGATCTGTGAAGTTGTCAAGAATGAGGTCTTGAAACTTCTTCATGTCGGGATAATTTATCACGTTCCTCATAGTGAGTGGATAAGTCCAGTCCAAGTAGTGCCAAAAAAGGATGGAATGACTGTCGTTGAAAATCAGAAGAATGAATTAATTACTCAATGAACCATCACAGGATGGAGGAGGTCCATAGACTACCAAAAAGTCAACAAGGCAACTAGGTGTTGATGGCTGTTATATACCAATTGCAGCTGTCAATATAACTCAATTATGTTAAGGAAATATCATTTCTTGCACACATCACCTTTCTATTTAACCTATTTCCACTTGTACTTAGAGAAATTGGTGGATGCAGGTATTTTATACAGAATTCAAGTGAAACAAGAGGATGGACTCTATAAAATATCATCCCAGCCAATCAAGCACCGACATGTCACTGCAAGGATTCCGTTTTATTGCAACGAAAAAATTTGTCGCAATAGGTTGTTTTTCGTCACAATAGGTCCCTGTTGCA